>CM060945.1:200820303-203694238 GCA_030765085.1 Allium cepa | reverse complement strand
GGATTTTTGGTGATTTGGGAATTGAGGATGCAACTAAGAGAAAGCTTGCATCAAGACAGCTTCAAGGGAGAGATTCTGATTGGTGGAACTCTATCACCATTGATACTCCAGAGGAAGAGATTACTTGGGAGCAATTTCAAGCTAGATTTGAGGCTAAGTTCATTTCTACAGCTCATAAATTTGTTCTGTTCAAGAAGTTTGTGGAACTCAAGCAAGGTGGAAGACCAGTTCTTGAGTATGTTTCTGAGTTTGAAGCTTTGTCTAAGTATGCTCGGTCATATATTGAATCTCTCTATCAGAAGAATGAGAAGTTTGTGACAGGCCTGGACACTTATCTTGGGAGGCAGTTGGTGGATCATTTGGATGACCCATTTGAGAAGCTTGTGCAGAAGGCTCTCAGGCATGAGAATCTGTTTCCTAAGGAAGGATCTGTTGTTGCTGTAACCAAGGAGCAAAGTGGAAACAAGAAGAGGAAGCAGCAACAGCAGAAGGGTAAGGATGGCCAGAAGAAGCCGAAAGGTGAAGTGACCTGCTACAACTGTCAGCAGAAGGGTCATCTATCCAAAGATTGCACGAATTCTAAGGTCCCAGGGAAGTGCTACAACTGTGATAAGCCGGGGCATATCAAGAAGAATTGTCCAGAACCGCGAAAGGATAGGCAGATTGTGCAAGCTTATGCTTTGGGGGCTGTGCCATCATCTTTGAAGGCTCCTACTGCTGAAGAGAAAGGAAAGAGTGTGGTGGTTCAAGGTACTCTTTCCATTTGTGGTGTTCTAGTTAGAGTGTTGTTTGATACTGGGGCGTCGCATTCGTTTGTTTGTAATGATCTTGTAGGCCGGTTGGGTTTGAAACTGGAGATTGTTGATAGGCCATTGGTTGTGACTAATCAAGTTGGGGGTTCGTCTTGTTTGTGTATGCTATGCCATGGTCTAGTTGTATCGAGTCATGATTGCTCTTTTGTTTGTGATTGCTTTGTTCTGAACTTTGCGGGGTTTGGACTAATTTTGGGTATGGACTGGCTTAGGAAGTATGCGGCAAAGGTTGATTGTGAGAAACTGGAGGTGACAGTCGGGAATGTGGAAGGGCGAAAGGTTGTGATACGATGTAAGCATGAAGAAGGCGTCTTCATGAGCTTCATGTATTCGCTGGTTGTTCCACGGGATGGACTGTCATCGATGCCGGTTGTGAATGGATTTGAGGACGTCTTTGATGAAGTCAAAGGGTTACTGCCGCATAGGGAGATCGAGTTTCGTATCCATCTAGTTAAAGGAGCCAGACCTGTTGTGATGCCTCTTAGGCGGATGGCGCCTAGGGAACAGCAAGGGTTGAAGGTGCAAGTTGATGACCTTTTACAGAAAGGATTTATTCGGCGTAGTGTGTCCGAATGGGGTGCACCAGTTGTGTTCGCAACCAAAGCGGATGGATCATTGAGGTTGTGCGTGGATTATCGTGAGCTGAATAAGGTGACTAAGAAGAACAAGTATCCGTTGCCGAAGATAGATGACTTGTTTGATCAGCTTCACGAAGCTAAGGTGTTTTCTCAGATGGATTTGGCAACGGGATTTCACCAGTTAAGAGTGGCTAAGGATAGTGTGCCGAAGACTGCTTTCAGGACACCATTTGGTTTCTTTGAGTGGCTGGTAATGCCGTTTGGATTGACCAATGCACCAGCATATTTTGTGGATCTTATGAATAGAGTGTTCAGGGATCAGTTGAACAAGTTCGTACTTGTGTTCGTAGATGATATTCTGATTTATTCCAGAACTAAGGAAGAGCACAAGACGCACTTGCGTATTGTTTTGGAAATCTTGCGGAAACATTAGCTAAAGGCTAAGTTTTCGAAGTGTCACTTCTGGAAGAGTGAAGTGAGATTCTTAGGCCATGTTATCTCTGGTAATGGAATAGCGGTTGATCCCGCCAAGGTGGCAGCAATCCAGGATTGGGTTAGACCTAAGAATGCATCTGATGTGAGAAGTTTTCTTGGATTAGCAGGATACTATCGTCGGTTTATCAAAGACTTTTCCAAGATAGCTGCACCGTTAACAGGATTGACGAAAAAGAACCAAGTATTCAGATGGGATGCTAAGTGTGAGCAAGCTTTCGGAATCCTGAAAGAGAGACTAACAAGTGCTCCTGTTTTGACTATTCCAAGTAGGAATGATGAGATGGTGGTTTACACCGATGCATGTGGTACTGGACTTGGAGCAGTGCTAATGCAGAAGGATAAAGTTGTTGCGTATGCAAGTCGACAACTGAAGCCGCATGAAAGGAATTATCCGACTCATGATTTGGAGTTGGCGGCGATTGTTTTTGCTCTGAAGATGTGGAGACAGTATCTATTGGGAGTTCGATTCGAGTTGTTTACGGATCATAAGTCGTTGAAGTATCTTTTCTCCCAAAAGGATCTGAATCTTCGGCAGCAACGATGGTTAGAGTTTTTAGCATCATATGATTTTGGTATAGCCTATACTCTGGGAAAAGGTAACGCAGTGGCTGATGCGTTAAGTCGAAGACATGCAGGATTGGGAGCTATGTTTTCAGAATGGAAGAGCCTTGAGTATTTAGCTGGATTTGACTTTAGGCCTAGATGTGAATTGGAACCTGAGATGTTGGCAAACTTATCGATAAGACCTACTCTAGTGGAAAGAATTGGCGAGAGCCAAAAGCGAGACGATAAGCTTGTCAAGATTATCCGTGAAGTGGAATCTGGATCAGACCCAGAGAAGGATAAAGGATTCAAAGTCGATCGAGAGGGTTGGCTTCGAAAACAAGGACAATTGGTTGTTCCCGATATAGATGGATTGAGAGATGATGTTTTGAAAGAGAGTCATCGCTCGAAGTTAACAATTCATCCAGGTGGAAATAAGATGTATCGGGATATGAAGAGAACCTATTACTGGGAAGGTATGAAGAAGGATGTTGGGAATTTTATTTCCAAGTGTATGAATTGCCAGATGGTAAAAGCCGAACAGAAGAAGCCCAGTGGATTGCTTCAGCCATTAGAGGTTCCTACATGGAAGTGGGAGTAGATATCGATGGATTTTATCGATGGTCTACCTAGAACCAGGGCAGGGAATGAAGGGATTTGGGTCATTGTAGATCGTTTGACTAAGAGTGCAAGATTCATTCCTGTTCGATCAACTAGGACTGTGTCGAAGTTGGCTGAGTTGTATGTTAAGTGGATAGTTCGATTCCATGGTATTCCGAAGAGTATAGTGAGCGATCGAGACCCATTGTTCACTAGTGGATTTTGGAAGAGCTTCCAGGAAGATTTGGGAACCGAGTTGTGTTTGAGTACAGCTTATCATCCCCAAACAGATGGTCAAACCGAGAGAGTCAACCGAGTTTTGGAAGATCTCCTTAGAGCTTGTGTTTTAGATTTCGGAGGATCATGGGAAGATCATCTTCATTTGGTGGAATTTACATATAATAACAGTTACCAGTCAAGTATTGGTATGGCACCGTATGAAGCATTGTATGGAAGACCATGTAACTCTCCGACATGTTGGTTGGAAATTGGAGAAAAATTGATACTTGGGCCAGAAATGATTCATCAGACTTCGGATTGTATAGAGACCATTCGGCGACGAATGAAGGCAGCCCAAGACCGTCAGAAAGTTATGCTGATAAGCGTCGTAAGGATTTGGAATTCGACGTAGGTGATATGGTTTTCGTGAAGATTTCTCCTTTGAAGAATGTTATTCGATTCGGGAAGAAAGGAAAATTGACTCCGAGATTTGTTGGACCAT
Organism: Allium cepa; assembly: GCA_030765085.1. Taxonomy (NCBI): domain Eukaryota; kingdom Viridiplantae; phylum Streptophyta; class Magnoliopsida; order Asparagales; family Amaryllidaceae; genus Allium; species Allium cepa. The sequence goes on along the minus strand of CM060945.1, from coordinate 203,690,489 downwards.
TCCCGATCATCGAGCGAATTGGAAAGCTTGCTTATAAGTTGGAGCTACCGGAAAAGATGACGAGTGTGCACAATGTTTTTCATGTATCATATCTACGGAAGTACGTGCACGACTCGAATACAATGGTTTCTGCTGATAACTGTGAAGATTTAGAAGTTGATCCAGTTATTACGAGACCTCGTAAGCCCCTTCGTTTTGTTGAAACTGACACGAAACAGCTTAGGAGGAAGACGATTACGTTGCTCAAGGTACAATGGAGTGATGATGTTAACGACTGTACATGGGAGGAGGAAGAGAGGATGAAAGCAACTCATCCTGAACTCTTTGAGGTATGGCCCTAAGGTGTCGTTGCATCTCATGAATTTGTAACTTGTTCTAATATTAGAATTCTGCGTGCTAGGCTAGTAATTGGATGCATGGTTTGTTGGTTTCTATGGATGGTAGGCATGCAGAATAGTTTCTGATTGCTCTTGTTTGTTTGGAATTTCGGGGGCGAAATTCCTAAGGGGGAGAGAATGTAATGACCCGTATTTTTACGGATCGAAAGATCGTAAAATAATTGTAGTTAGGTCTTTCGCATTTAGTATTTCGTTCAGAGTTTAAGTCGTATAAAAGTTAGCTTGTGAGGAGATTAACTCGTGGGGAAAGCTTAGGTCGGGCATTTTTAAGTCGTAGATGACTTAAGGGATTACGAGTTATAGAAGCTTCGACCTATAGAAGTTATACGAGTTAGTGTGTTAGAACGAGTTAACGAGTTAAGGAATAAGTCGTTAACGAGTTAGTAGTTGAAGTAGGTTGACGTGTTACGACTTAAGAGAGTTAACGAGTTACGGCTTATAGATTGAGACGACTTAAATACAGGAAGCGAACCATAGTAGTTAGCGACTTAAGGATTATAGAATAGGTTGTTGTAGTTTAGGTCGTGAGCGACCTATGGTGTAGTTAGGTCGTGGGCGACCTATATCTGGTTGATGTGTTAGGTCGTTAGGAAGTATACCTGTTAGGTCGCGTGAAGGCGTACTCGTTAAGTCGTTGCTGTGTTAGGTCGGTTGTGCCGCATGTTTGTTGGTCTCGTGTCTTAGTTAGGTCGTGGGACGACCTATGTTAGGTCGTAAGTCGACTAGGCGACTTAGGAAAGGATGCGGCTGTGTTAGAGTGTTAGGTCGCATATAGGGTTAAGTCGTTAGGTCGCGCGTGTGTTTTAGGTTGTTGGGTTTGTTAAGTCGCTAAGCCGCATGAGTTCTTTAACCAGATAGGTCGTAAGCTGTTAGGTCGGCTGCTGGTTAGGTCGTGGGTCGTGGAGATTGGTAGGTTGGCAGTTGTTAAGTCGTGTGACCCTGTGTCTGTTTGAGTCGTAAGTCGGCAGCTATGCTAAGTCGTAGGTCGGGGATTTTAGGTCGTGGACGACTCATGGGGGGGACGAGTTAAGGATCAGCTATAAATAGGGGCGCCTATCTTCACTATTTTGGCACCGGATTTTGAAGCAATGAAGTGCTGCCATTTTGAGAGCTCGACTACAACATTTCTTCACTTCTTTTCTCCACTCTAATCTAGTGCTTACATCCATCCAAGATTGAAGATCAAGGTTGAAGATCCAAGATCCAGTTGAAGATCTACATTCTTCAAAGAGAGATTTCATCGATTGAAGTGAGATTTTGCAGGATCAAGCTTAGTTCTTCGTTGTCCAGATCTGAAGTTGTTATATTTTGAGGTGTTTAGGTGTTTTGGTGAGTGGTAGTTATCTCTCACACGGACCCAAAGGAGTATATTGGATCGGTGGCTCGTTTGTGTGTTAAAATAGTGATTTCTTGCATTTTCCTAAAGTCTGCATGTAGATCCATCATCTATGAAGTCTTGATATCCATTTTACTACATGTTAACTTATGCAAGTTCATTCATCAAGTTGTAGAGACATTGGCCTATAATTCATGCTTGTTAGATTTTGGACCCTTTAATTACGAAATTGCCATTATTATCATAATCGTTTATTTAGATCATGTTTGATTTCTTGATTACTTGGATTAATGATTGTCTTGGTTGATTGTTTAGAGTTAGTTGATTTATGGTTGGATCTAGACAAGTATGGTCGAAGATGATTCAAAAGCTAAGGGAGAGGCTAAGGGATGAGAAAAGTTGCTCGTGGTATATGTAGCGGATGATGAAGCTCATATGGACGGATTTGATGACAATGTTGTGATGGAAGTTTGCTATGATGAGATGAGGCGAAGCATGATGTGATGTAGCCTTGGCATAATCCAGACGGGATCATTCCAAGCATGTTGATAACTCGAGGGATAGTTCGAGTTGGTTGATAATGGATTGCTCGAGAGGTGGCTTGGGCTAGTATGAGAATAGTCGTCGAGGAGGATGACTAGAAGGCTTGGATTTCATCGTTGTTGAAGGTTCTAGTAAACTCAAAACAAGAGTACATGGGGTGCCCAAAACGACTACAAGTAGGTGGTCGGGACACCCAAAAGACTACAGGCAGGTAGTCGAGTACTCTGGGCAGAGTAGGTAAGTCCTAGGCACGGGCTGCGACGTCGTGCGGAGTTTGTCTAGAACCGGGGTTACCATTAGCCCTTGACTTACGGCTGAAAGAATGTGCCGGTCATTCAATTAACGGTGGTTTCGAAGCAATGATAACAGTGATAGCCAGAGTCATGGATGTTTGGTTGTATCGTCATTCGGACTCAAGAGCGATGTTTTCTGGGTGCTTATCTGATCTTGGTTTAGGCCTTGGGGGTTTGTATTTGGAAAACACCGACCTTGACTCAAGTGATAATTGCTTTACTTTGAATGTCTGCTTTGCTATGTTTGCTTCTGCTTAGTGTGTCTGGGGCTATCACTGTTGAAAGAGGTGGAGTGGGATGGTTGGGTTCCTATTCCTTTTATCCTTTATGCTCTTTTGGTATGTTTGATAGTTGATTTACTGCTCACTAGGACTTTGTCTGACTCAAGGTTTTATGTTCAACTCTTATTACCTTGGGCTGTTCATCCATTTTGGGATGGGCAGACTAGGTAGCAGGTGACAGGTGTTGTCCTTGGTTATCTACGTTGCTGATGACGAAGACGAGCTAGAGGCTTTTACATATTGTTTTCCTACTATATGTACTGGATGTTCCGCTTCTTGTATATGTTTTGAGTGTTATGTAGTGAGGCTTGATGTATGGATTGTTTAGATGTTTGTATCAAACTTCTATGATGCTTATATGATGATATTCTGTTCTGTGGAGCTTCACTATATTTATATTTCTCTATTGTATTTTATCCATGCGCTGTGAGTTGTACGATAGAGTTTTATGTTTATCTTACCCTGACTATCGTCCATGGCTGCCTGGCACACCTTTCAGCGCACCATTTCCCTGTTTTAGTGCGGGAGTCATGGGCGGTCGTCACAATTTATCTAATTTAAATTCATATTTTTAAGCTAAATAAAATTTTAAAACAAATAAGATTTATCACAAGTATAAACCATAACATTATTTATTAAATTGCTTTAAAATGCCAATTCTTAAATTTAAATCAAATTTCAAATTTGCCAAATATAAATTAAAATTAGAAAATTGATTCATTTACTAAATTCCAAATCAAAGTTTATTCAGTTTACAATCTATAAAATTATATATATTATAAACAGAAAACAATTTATTAGCTTTAAAAAGATAAAATCTTCCAATTTAAATATTTATTAAAAGAAGATTATTAGATCAATTCAAAATTTTATTATCAAAATTATCAAATCAAATTAATTTTTAACATAGATTATTAAATTTATTTTTCTAAATTTCCGAGAAATCACAATGTTTAAGTAAAATAAATTTGTAAATTGTTGGAAATCAGGAAAGTACAGTGGAATACCCAAAACATGTAAATTTCAAAAATCTAGATCTCTGATTTATATATATATATATATATATATATATATATTCGTATACAAGTTATATATATATCCTAAATCGACTTTGAAAACTAAGATTTTTAAAGGAAAAATCGTAATTTTAAGTTTGGTTTTGAGTGTGGAAATCATGGTTTATAAGAAATGGAACTTTGGGCAATTAATGGTGATCGACGAGGTTTAAGTGGTCGAGTGTGTCAATAGAGATAGATTGGAGGACGAGGACATGGAAAAAATAGTTGAGGAATTTATCGTCCATGGTGGCGGCCGATCGGCGTCGATATAGAGTTTAAGGTATAGTTCGGGTCGTCGATGATTTCAAAGGCTGTGCGTCGCCGTGATAGTTTCAAGTGGGCTCTGAGGTGGGGGAAATGGAAGAGGGAGGTTTGGCGCAGCTATCAATATAAGCTCATGGTTTCTGATGAACGGAGCCTGGTGTTGCTAGTGGTTTTTTTGACTGGGCTATGTTCCAGGTGGTGCCCTGTGATCTCGTTTTCGATTTGAGTGTTTGGTTGGGGTCCTGGGTAGCTTGGGAGGTCGATGGAATAGGCGGCGACTCGAGGATGACATTGAAGTTGGTCGGCATTGATCCGACGCCGTATGCACGTACACCTGTACACTTGTATCTGAGTGGTGTGTAGCGTTGGGGAAGACGGTTTTTCGTGGGTCTGGATCAAGTTTGTTAGGGTGTTGCTTGGAAGTAGTGAGTTGAACAGATTGACTCGGGAAAATTGTGGTTTGGGCTCGGGCCAATACCGAAGTATTTTTGTAGAGTCGATGGTGATAAATAAATCAAGTTTTTTTAAGCAAAAGTAAAATTCTGTTAAGTTTCAAAGCAAAGCTTCAAAGCCAATAGTAGCAAGTATTCAAAGTACAAATATTTATCGAATTTTCAAGAACAGATATATAGTATAGGCCTAATGTTTAATCTTGAGTTTAATTAAGATTTTGGGTAATTAAATATTAATTAATTGATTGATTGATTAATAATTAAGGGTTATAATTAATTAATTAAGGATTTATTACTTTCTAATTAGAGATTAATAAATTTATAATTAATATATGGATTAATTAATTAATAATTAAGGATTATAAATTAATTAATTAGAGATTAATTAATTGTTAATTAGAGATTAATTAATCGGTAATTAGAGATTAATTAGTGTAAGTAATTACTTGAATAATAATAATTACTTAATGTAAAGGATTAATTTGTCAAGGGTTCGTTAATTTAATTAGTAATTAGAGGGTTAATTAATTTAATTAGTAATTAAAGGTTAATTAATTATTAGAGGATAATTACTTATTAATTGAAGGTTAATTAATTGAGGATAATTAACCAATGGGATATTTACATAATGAAAGTAATTATGGTTAACTAATTCAGATGGATAATTAAAGAATGATTAATTAATGGTTTGTAATTAATTAATGTTACGTAAGCAGGATTTAAAAGTAATTAAATTGTTAAAAATGGTACATTAGTTTATCTTGCTTATAGATGATTAAGATATATTGAATGACTTAAATTATTTGATATCTCTGATATGTGATTTGTGATGCTTTGTGATATGAGATACTTTGGTTGAACTGTGATATTATGGATTATCTATATGAGATGTGTTGCTGTGTGAATGTGAAATCCTGAATATACATTGTATTGTTTAAACTTAAACATTAGGCTTAAAGAATAACATTGGATTCGAAGAGACCAGGGTCAGGTATCAGTAAATACCCAAAACCACTTCGATTTGAAATCTACAATAATTCTTTATTGATTTGATCTGTGAAATAAATAGGCTGGAATGGAGTAATTTAAGTAAACTGGACCATTGAAACCAAGTAAGGGTACTTAAGGATTGATTTGTGAAATAAGTGTCGATTATAACAAGTTATGAGCTCATGATGAGGTACAAGTTACCCTAGGTTTCCAATTATGTTTTATAACTCATTATTTCAAGTTATTTGAGTTTACTCATGCTGGTATCTAGTCTGACCAGGATGTTACTATGATGTAATGCTCGGGCTAGACCGAGTACTACAGATTTCCAAGTTAGGACGTTCGGGAGCTCAAGAGGAGAGCTGGACGACAGGAAGGTATGGAGTATATTCCGTTGGGTTTTGGAGTTATATGGTTGTAATATGGAACAGGTTATTTATAACTGTCCAGTTATGATTGTATCTGATGTATTGTTATAAAATTTGATAATTATAGCTTTCTTTTTATAAATGCTATTATATGATATTATATTTTGATCTGCTATGAAATGTGAGATTCTGTGTTTTGTTTTATGTTCTCTTCTACCTCTTTTCTTCTTAACCGAACAATTTGGGATTTTCGACGTTTGATTGCTCGACACTTCTACAGTTGAACGTATTAGGACTCTTCGAGGTCAAAAATTTCGGGTAGTTACATTTTGGTATCAGAGCTGAAGGTTAAGCTAGAACCTTGGCTCTAGTGGGTTTACTCATTAAGGATAGGGTCAGTAGTACCCTAGAATGAGCTGAGTGTATATATATATAAGGGTGTACTTGTTATTTTCTTATATAAAGATTTTAAAAAAATAATTAAAATTAGTTCTTTTTATAAACTTATATCTTGATATAAAGCAATGGTATTTCTAAATATTAAGGAAATTGGCTGTTGATTATTGAAATTGAATAAAATAATAAGAATATAGGTCAGAATTCTACTAATTAAGTCTGATATAGGTTAGGAAGTCCCACTATATCCAGTCTTAGACAGAGATGGCTAAGTGTGAAGAATGGAAGGCCAGACGTAGAGAGCGAAGAGCAGCTGCACGTTAGGATTGAGAAGAAGCAATTCAGGATTATGAGAAATAGGTTAAGGAAAGGGCTGGATCAGGGCCTTATGATAATGTCATCTGCTATAGATGTTTCAATAAGAGTCATTATGCAGCCAAGTGCAGCAAAACAAGGGAGGAATTGAAGGGAACATTTCGATGGTTTCGCTCTGAGATCTTGTGCTTTAAATGTCAAAAGAAAGGACATTTCCTAAACTATTGCCCTGAGTGAGAAAGGTAAAGCGTAAACCTGTAGAACCTGTCAACGAGTCGACTATTTGCTATCATTGTAAGGAGTTGAGACACATCGCTAGGAATTGTCTCAAGAGACATAAGAAGAATAAGGTTGTGGAACGTCCTGCAAGAGGCGTGAAGGTTGTCCAGATTGATGGGATGGTAGAAACCTTTTGTGGTAAATGTTATAAGTGGGGACATCCTGTTGAAAAGTATATGTTCGGGCTTTGCCATTTGGAAGGAAGTCCATAGAAAGGATTCTTGTATGAATACTAAGGCTCTGTTCTTTTCCAAACCCCTAGGAAATGGAGAAGGCATCTAGGTTTATGACTTCTGTAAGACTCTTATTTTGGATGAATGGATGTAATGTTTGAACTACTAGTGTGTAGTTTATCAATGTATGGAATATTCTGTGGCATTGCAATCTAATATAAAATTATTTTTATTTATTTGTGAATAGATTGGAATTAATTCAAAGGTGAAATTGTAATGAATTAATTTAAATTTAAAATTGAATTAAATTAATTTGGGAATTTTTTTGATAATTTGGATGTTTATTTACTTGGCTTATCCTGATATCATCCTATTGTTATTAATCTATGAAACTAAGAATTGGATCATTTTAAATGAATTAAGAAATGGATTGAGGTAATATACATCCATTACTAAAATAAAATAGAAATAAGATTGAACTTATGAAAAGGAAATCGCTTTGAACTTAAAGATTTAAATGTTAGAAATGAGCTTGTTGAAATTGTTTTAAGAATTTGTTTTGAAGATAAAATTGGGTAATAAATTGGATTCTGAAGATTAAATCATTTAAAAAGTTTTGAACTCTAATTTGACTTTGAAATAGGTTAAGTAAAGATAAAGTAAAATGGAATTTTAGAATTTGGACTCAAATTAAATGGTATAAAGATTTAAGTTGTTAATTTAAAAGTAAAGGTTGATTTGATTTAAAGGATTAAATCAACATTTAAAAATTTAACTCGAATTTGCGTAATTCGAGATGGTTTGAAGTTGAGATTGAATTGAATTAGTTCAAATTGAATTTGATTTGAATTAAGTAGGAATTATGATTGAAGTTGAATAAGTTTAAATTCAAATTGGAATTGGTTTGAATTTCGGATAGGAATTGAAGTTAATTCAAATTAAATTAGAACTGAATCAATGGAAGTGGAAATTGAAAAGTGATGAGAAATTGGGAAATTGAACCAGTTTGACTCTGAGGCTATTTTCAAATAAATTATTTTAACACAAACTGTTTTAAATCTATTTTCTTTACTATTTACTAGACAACCTTTCTTTTTAAAACACTAATGATCTTGTACTTATTTTATAATTATTTTGAAACTAGTTACTATTTTGCATCTGTTTTACAAACTAATCACTATTTTACAACTACTTGCAAACTAATTTCTATTTTACAACTATTTTGCAACTATCCAACTATTCTACAATTATTTAACTACTTTACAACTATTTTAAAATTACTTCACTATTTTATTGCTATTTTACAACTACTTATCTGTTTTAAACTTTTCAAGTTATTTTCTAAATTCAAGTTGGTCAGAATGCAAACTGTTTAGAACTAAGGTGATGACCCAAATGGAAATGGAGGCAATTATGAATAAGTGAATAGAAATCAAAATAAAGGTGAATAAAAAGGTGATTTAGCTAATAATCAATGAAGATAAATACGTACGATGTATGTACATTATTCTATTTGCAGAATGATTTGATCCAGATTCGAGCATAGAATTTCGAGATAGTATATCAATCCGAGTAGGGATTTTTCACTCAATTTTGGACGGCGAACCCTGGATACGGATTTTTCGTTGATTCTGGAATTCTCTATCATAGTTAGGCTATGCAAGGAGAATGACGGTTTCTGATCAAGATACCAGATCTGAGTCCGCACTTGAAAGTCGGGTGGATGATACTAATTCGAAAGTGAAATTGTGTGATCGAGTGAGAGATCAGATTTAATAGCGGGTGGTATATGTACAACGTACGTGCTTAAATGAAAATATATCAAAATTTTGAAAGAAATAAAAATGATTTTTGAAATATATTTTGAGATGTATATGTGAATAAAGGTGGATGTTGGATATCTTTTGAAATTCACTTTATGAAAAGTAAGTGATATGGTAAGTGACTTTATAAAAGAAAATCAAAATTGAATGTTGATTGGCATAGTAAAGTTATATATATATATATATATATATATGTATATATATTATATATGATAAGCTTCCCCTATGTTGAATCTAAAACCAGAAGAAAGGGTTTTTGAAAATATTTGAAGTATAAAAAGAGAATCTATATAAGTGATCCAAAGGTTATTTTCAAGTTGAAAAGACAAGTTTTGTGTGTGTGTGTGTGTGTGTGTGTGTGTGTGTGTGTGTATAAATGGTTTTATGAGAATAATTTTGGGAAAAAGGTTTTGGAACCTATGGATTTTGGAAAGGCTTTTATTTTTGGGAAAAAATCAATTTTGGAAATTTGGAAAGCAAAGTTTGAAACTATCGCTTTGAGATATCGATTTATATAAAGGAGATTTTCATCTAAATCATAAAGAGTATGATTTGATACATACTATATGTATATAGTATAAAATGTTTTGAGATTGGCTCTGGGAAAAAAGGCGCTCCCATTGAAATGAACTTCATAGGAGATCCACAGGGCGGTTCTGCCTTGAGCCCTAAGGGGGAGGCTCTAAATTGGATCCTGGAAGGAGGTCCGAACAAACTGAAGTTCCTGAGAATTATGCATGTGAGTAGCGAAAGTCGACGGATCTGATGCCTACAGAGACATTTGGGTTATACTGTGATGACAGTGTAACTCGATGTCACTGCGATCTACTATGGACCGTAGCGGAAGTCATGTGGCCGTGAGAGCTAACGGACTACGTTTGATTTTGCCATGATGGCAACATAACATCGGTAGACTGCGATCTAGGAAGACATAGCGAAAGTTGAGAGGCCGTGAGAGCCTAAGGCTACATTGGGACTCGACTAACGTAGTCTGCGACCTATGTAGGAGTGGTGAAGTTTCATTTGGCAGCGAAATTCGTGGGCGCTGATGCCTACAGTTACATGGATTTTTGCCGTAATAGCAACGTAACCCTAGATGTAGCTGCGATCTGTGGCGGGTTCTATGGTGTAATAAAGGGGCGCGGAGTGCCTACACTTATCTGTGGATTTTGCTATGATGGCAACGTAACCATCGGGTTAGCTGCGACCATGGAGGGGTGATGATTTCCAGAGCGTTCTTACCACAATTGTTTCCTATATTCTCAAAAATTGTTTTCTATATTTTCACAAAGTTTTCGAAAAAAAATTCCCAGTATTTTCATTGGGTGTTGAAAACGGGTTTACCAAGTACTTATAGATTTTCAATCCTACGTCTGATCAAAGTATGACAGAATTTCTGCGAGAACGAGGAGGAACTTGTTGAGACATTGAGTTATAAAAAGTATTTCTATAAAACTATTTGGTAATGTTATATAGATTTTAAAGTGGTTTAAAAATTCTTAATAAAAGAGTTTATAGTTGAAATGATCAAAGAATAATTTGAGCTGACAATGAGCATTTTCATAAATTCTGGCTTCATTCCTTTTCGAGGACGAAAAGATTCAAAGGGGGGAGGAAAGTGATAACCTGGATTTCTGGATGTTTGTTAATTGGTAATTAGCTGGTTTTAATATTGTTGAACAGATAAAATTCTGATAATTAAAGATATTTGGATGTATATAAATGGATTTGAAACTATAGTAAATATTGAAGTATAAATATCTGAAAAGATAAATCTTATAGTAAATTAATAAATATATAAGTAGAATTTGAATTTGAAATTCAAGAGTAAATATTTTAAAACAAATAAAAATTTGTTAGGAATTATAATAAATATATATAGTTATACATATATATTTTGGAAGTTAGGATTTGAATTTGATATAATAATTTTTCAAAAGCTATTTAAAGGTAAATTTTTTTTGTTTATTTTATTAATATGTAGCTGAATTTTAAATCATATTTTTTAGGTTATATAAATATTTATAAAAGGAAATGTATATGGATAAATATGTATTTGTTTAAAAGTATAATAGCATTAGTAAATTAAAGATTTACTAAAAAGTTTAAAAACTTTCTTTAAAATATATACATGTTATAAATATAGTTAAAGTAAATAGAAAATGAATTAAGTGAAAAAAATATAGAACATATTAAATAAATTTAATAAGACATGTGTAACATTAATAACACATGTATCAAACAAGTGTAAACCATAAAACGAGGAATTGAACAAGTGTAGCTTAATTACATTATACAAATACAAGTGTCACATTTTTCTAAATTTCTTTTTACTTAAAAGGACAATGAAAACAATTCTATATCACATCTACTCTATTTTCTTTCATGCATTCAATATTTTAAACTTGAGAAAAAAAAATGCTGGAAACTAAATCAAACCAGGAATAAAAGAAAATCAAGCAAGATCAACTCAGTTTTATCAAACAACAAGCAAGGTCAAAGGCATGCAAAACTCATTATAAAACAAAGTAGATTCAAAGAAATCAGTTTCCAGTTAAAAATAATTTCCACTTCAAGATCAACTATCAATTCCTTCTCTGATCAAATCAAACAATGAACAAGTTCTAGTATTTAAAAGTTTTCAAGTCAAACCATTTCTAGGTTTCTATTTTTCTTCAACCGGATGAGTAAAAAACTAAAAATCTATTACAAACATGATGCACGTGATGATCTTTTAATGTTATGATATGAGAAATGCTTTGCATGGTTGTGTATATGTGATTGAATGTATATATGCAAGTAATATAAGTATGCATGTTTGTATACATATACATATCACTGTTTTTATACCGACAGGCTAAAAATCTAGAGGAAAAACTAAATTATCTTCATACAATCTCTTTTAGGCCGAGAAATTCAAACACGATATTTTTGCTTAAGTATAATTAAATTTTTTAAAATATAGTTAAGTAAAATAAGTTTGTATATTTCTGGAAATCAAGAAAATACAGTGGAATACCCAAAACATGTAAATATCGAAAATCTTAATTCTCCGATATATATATATATATCCTAAATCGAATTTGAAAACTAAGATTTTTAAAGAAAAAATTAGAATTTTTAGTTTGGTTTTGAGTGTGGAAATCATGGTTGATCAGAATTTGAACTTTTGGCAATTACTAGTGATCGGCGAGGTTTAGGTAGTAGAGTGTGTTACTGGAGATAAATTGGAGGACGGAGATCACGTCAAAAATAGTTAAGAAATTTCTCATCCATAGTGTAGGCCGGTCGGCGTTGATATAGGGTTTAAGGTATAGTTTGGGTCGTCGATGATTTCAAGGGTTGTGCATCGCCGTGATGGTTTCGAGCGGGCTCTGAGGTGGGGGAAATGGAAGAGGGAGGTTTGGGGCGGCTATCGGTGCGATCTCGTGGTTTCTGATGACCGGAGCCAGGTGTCGCTGGTGGTTTTGGTGACCGGGCTATATTCCAGGTGGTGCTCTGTGATCTCGTATTCGATTTGGGTGTTTGGTTGGGGTTTTGGGTAGCTACGAAGGTCGGGGGAATTGGCGTTGACCTGGGGATGACATTGAAGTTGGTCAGCGTTGATCTGACGTTGTGTGCACGTACACCTATACACTTGTATCTGAGTGGTGTGTAGCGTTAGGGAAGATGATGTTTTTCTCAGGTCTGGCTCGAGTATGTTAGGGTGTTGCCTCGAAATAGTGAGTTAAACGCGAGTGACTTGGGAAAATTATGGTTTGGGCTCGGGTCTGTACCGAAGTATTTTTGTAGAGTCGATGGTGATAAATAAATCAAGTTTTTTTTGAAGCAAAATTAAAATTCTGCTAAGTTTCAAAGCAAAGCTTCAAAGCCAATAGAAGCAAGTATTCAAAGTACAAATATTTACCGAATTTTCAAGAACAAATATATAGTATAGGGCCAATGTTTTATTTTGAGTTTAATTAAGATTTTAGGTACTTATGGATTAATTAATTTAATTAGTAATTAAAGATTAATTAATTAATAATTAAGGGTTATAATTAATTAAGGATTTATTACTTTCTAATTAGAGATTAATAAATTTGTAATTAGGATAAGGATTAATTAATTAATAATCAAGGAATATAAATTAATTAATTAGAGATTAATTAATTGTTAATTAGAGATTAATTAATTGTTAATTAGAGATAAATAATTGGTAATTAGAGATTAATTAATTATTAATTAGATATTAATTAACTGTTAATTAGACATTCATTAATTGGTAATTATAGATTAATTAATGTAAGTAATTACTTGAATAATAATTACTTAATATAAAGGATTAATTTTTAAGGGTTCATTAATTTAATTAGTAATTAGAGGGTTAATTAATTTGATTAGTAATTAAAGGTTAATTAATTATTACAGGATAATTACTTATTAATTGAAGGTTAATTAATGAAGGATAATTTACCAATGGAATAATTACTTAATGAAAGTAATTATGGATAATTAATTCAGATGGATAATTAAAGAATGATTAATTAATGGTTTGTAATTAATTAATGTTAAGTAAGCAGGATTTAAAAGTAATTAAATAGATTAGAAATGGTACATTTAATTTATCTTGCTTATAGATGATTAAGATATATTGAATGACATAAATTATTTGACATCTCTGATATGTGATTTGTGATGCTTTATGATATGAGATACTTTGGTTGAACTGTGATACTGTGGGTTCTCTATCTGAGATGAGTTGTTGTGTTAATATGAAACCCTGAATAAAAATTGTATGATTTAAACTTAAACATTTGTCTTATAGAATAACATTGGATTCAAAGAGATGGGGTCGGGTATTAGTAAATACTTGAAACCACTTCGATTTGAAATCTACAATAATTCTTTATAGATTTGATATGTGAAATCAATAGGATGGAATGGAGTAATTTAAGTAAACTGGACCATTGAAACTAAGTAAGGGTACTCAGGGATTGATTTCTGAAATAAGTATGACTACAACGAGTTATGAGATCGTGGTGAGGTACAAATTACCCCTGGTTTCCAATTATGTTTTATAACATAGCATTCAAGTTATTTGAGTTCACTCATGCGGTTTTCAAGCCTGACCTAGGTGTTACTTTGATGTAATGCTCGGGTCAGACCGAGTATTACAGATTTCTAGGTTAGGATGTTCGGGAGCTTAGGAGGCGAGCTGGATGTTAGGAATATATGGAGTGTATTCCATTGTGTTTTGGAGTTGTATTGTTGTAATATGGGACAGGTTATTTATAACTGTCCAGTTATGATTGTACTTCGATGTATTGTTATAAAATTTGACAATTACAGCTTTCTTTATATAAATGCTACTATTCGATATTATACTTTGATCCGCTGCGAAATGTGAGATTCTATGTTTTGTTTTCTGTTCTCTTCTACCTCTTTTCTTCTTAACCTAACAATCTGGGGTTTCCAACGTTCGATTTCTCGACACTTCTACAGTTGAACGTGTTAGTGTCGAATTTTTGAGGTCGAAAATTTTGGGTCATTACATAAGTTCACTTATACCATTTATCATTATCGATCCAGTTCTGATTTGATTTCGTCAACTCCTATTTATCATCTTTGTTCGTCAAATCGTATCCATCTAGCATTGCTTTGGAATTCGTAGCTCATTTCTTCGTCAAATCAATTTAGCTCCAAAAGGTGAGCAATCACTCACGATTAACCTTCTTATATTTAATAAATTTGATTTCAATTGAAACGACAATTGAAATATGCTGTTGTTAGTTATTTACATTGCTATATATATGCTATTATTTGTATTTGTTCACCTGTGACATCTAACACCATTATCTGTTATTTATACTGATGATATATGCCTGTTATATTATAATCTATCTGTTATCACTCTGCAAGTTTCCTGTTAGTATAGAATTCCCTATGGGTTGAAATGATACATATCCGAACGATCTTTAGAATAGGAGAAAATCGTTATAGATTGAAATGATAAACCCAAGCGATTCTCATTGAATTGAATTTGGGATTACGGGTTGAAATGATAGATACCCATATATATTTAAATTACGGATTGAAATAATAAATATCTGTATCACTTGACCATAGGATAGAAAATTATATACAGGCATCGTTGGTCTATATATAAATATTTTGAAAATGATATCTATGGTTTTGGAAAGAAATATATGATTTAATATTGATTTTAAGATATTATATATAAATGTATTTTTATAAAGATTTAAAATTTATATTTTTAGATTTATATATTTTGAAATTTTTATAATTATAAGTTAATTTTAAAATTATAAATTTTAAGAATTTATTTATAATTTTACTATTTTTAGAAATATATAAGTAGATTTAATATATAAATAAATTTGATAATATGTTTAAATATTTATTTAAAATTTTATTTTCAAATATAGAGTTTATAATAATGTTTAATAAATTAAGGTCGGAAAGATAAATTTGAAATTTATTTGAAATTTTATTTATTTAAGAATTATACTTAAATAAGTTTGATTTGAAATTATTAAATTTGAGATTTTAAACATATAATATTCATAACTTGATTTTGATTAAAATTGATTTAAATGAATATTTTCAAAAATACATAAATTGAAATGTGATAATTAGTTTATTTAAATTTGTAATTTGAAGTTTATTTAAATGTTATTGAGATGATTAAGTAAATATTTCAAACTAAATAATAGTAAAGTGAATTTGAGATATAAATGAAATTATCAAATTTAATTTTGAAAATGTGGAATATTTAAAGCTTTGAAATATATTGAAATTGTTTACTTGTGGTTCTAATCTGTCTTTGAAATCGATATAATTTGAAATGGTTTATTGAGAAACCGAATTTGGTTGAAATCAATGAATTGAGATTGGATTAAATTTGAATTTTGGAATTCGAGTTGATTTGAGTCGATTTGTGAAATTTGAGGAAACTATTTTATTATATAAAGTATTTTTAAATTATATTTAAAATTATTTGTATATTTTCATATGCATTATTTTAATATAAACTATTTTAATATAAATCATTTTTAATATACTAACTTTTTATTATAAACTATTTTAACTTATAACTATTCTATATAAACTATTTTATTATATATATTATTACTAATATCTAAATTGTTTAAAGGAAAGTATTATGATTTCAAAATATTTTGATTTCCAAAGTGTTATGATTTCAAAAATGTTATGATTTCAAAAGTGTTATGGTTTCAAAGTGTTATGATTTCAAAAGTGTTATGATTACAAAGTGTTATGATTTCCAAAGTATTACGATTACTAAATTATGATTTCCGAAGTTTTATGATTTCCAAAGTATTATGACTTCAAATTATGATTTTTAAAGTGTTATGATTTCCAAAGCATTATGATTTTATGTTATGATTTCTAAAGTGTTATGGTTTTAGAAGCTTTGAAAGTATTATAACTTTGAAGTGCTATGATTTTTGAAAATGGATATATTTGAAATGGAAATGATATCATATTGATGTGATTTTTGAAATGGAAATGATATCGTATTTATATGGTTTTGAAATGGCAATGATATTTTGGTTTTGAAGTATAAACTATTTTGAAAAGACCACGGTAATGTTTGCTTATTAAAGATACCATGATCGGTTATTGTCATACTCTACCAATGCCAAAAACCACTTTGACAACCGTGTACGCAGTGGAGATTCCAGAATGAAGTAGGATGGTGGCGACGATCCTATATGAGGTATATACGTGGACATGAGTCCCGTGACTTGGCATAAGGTGGATAAAACAGGAGCATTTGACGGGCTGAGTGAGGTAGCTCCTCCGTTCGGACAGACTTCTTCGATTTCCATTCTATTACTTTGTGATTGATTAGGTGCGCACCTTTGACTTGGGAGTGTGGCTCGAGGTGGGCGGTAGTTGCTGCTATGCTTTACCACCAACCCGGAAGTGTAATTGTTATATCTACCTTGGAATTTCCTAGTTGTTCCGTGTCACCAACCTTAGTGAGACCACTACGAGTTTGTTTTGTACCATACCTATGGAGTGCCCTCTGATGACACCCGGTATGTGGTAGATTACGGTACTATATATACTATGGGAATATATAAAATGTGTTAAGGGGGAAATGGGTAACGTCTTAATGCTATTTTAACAGTTTACTTTACTATAGACATTATTCTAATAGCGTATATTGCTACATAGTAGATAGTTCCACAGATGCTTAGAGGATGGTTATCCCAAACATCCTTTAAGTTACTTGTATTTCAGTTGATATTTCACTTGAGTTGGATTTATTGATATAAGAATGTTAATCTGGACTCGAGTGTTTTGTGTTTTTCTTTACGCTCGTATCAGACTGAGTGTCACAGCATTCGAGACTCACTTTTGGAGTTTGGAGCTTCGCTTGGAGATCCAACTATCAATTCAGCTTTCAGTTATTCAGTTGATTCCAGTGATGTATTCATATTTTTTATTTGACTATTGTATTGAGACTTCTATGTATTCGAGACTTCAGATGTATCTTGTTTTAACTCTGTTATATATATATATATATATATATATATATATATATATATAGTAGCTTCATGAACTACTATTCTCTTGTTTCCACTGCTTGTTGTTATATTACTCTGTGCCTCTGATTATTTCATTTACGGTATATGCTGATTTTCGCCAAATATAAATTAACAATTTGATATTTTGAGCAATTGAAGTCTGACATGTGCGGATGAGAATGGTTGAAAATATCGAGAAGTTACACCAAGTGAAGCTCCAACTCTAAAGGTGAGTCTTAAATGGTGTGACACTCAATCTAACACGAGCATAAAGCAAAATAAAAACATTCGTGTCAGGATTAACATTCTTATATTAATAAATTTGACTCAAGTGAAATGTCAATTGAAATACAAGTAACTTAATGGATAGTTTGGAATTCCATCCTTTAAGTATCCGTGGAACTATCTGCTATGTAGTAATATACACTATTTAGTATGTCTATAGTAAAGTAAAGGTATTGAAATAGCGTTAAGGCATTACTTATATCCCCCTTAACACATTATATATATATATATATATATATATATATATATATATATATATATTCCCATAGTCTATACAATGTCGTACGCTCCTCCATAATCTAGAGGTTTAGCCAGAGGACTCCATATAGGTACGGTACAAAACAAACTCTTAGAAGGCGCGATAGAGCATGCGCCAAGGCACTTGAGGCAATGCTAGGGGTAGATATACCCTTTGCATATCCGAACTGGTGGTAACGCATAGTAGCTACTACCGCCCACCTAGTGACGCACTCCCAAATAAAAGGTGCATCCAATAAAATCACAAAAGCAATAAAATGGTATCGAAGAAATGTGTCCGATAGGACGAATGACCTTACTTGGCCCGGCATGGCTTCTATTTTAGCCTCATCAAGCTGACTCATGAGAGTCAGCGCTACGTAAATACCATATAGAATCGTTACCAAACCATCCTACTTCCTTCTGGAATCTCCACCACGTACATAGTTCTTAAAGTGGTTTTCGGTATTGGTAGAAATTATAACAATATCCGATCTCGGTCTTTTTACCAACCAAACGCTTATTTGGTCATTTCATTTTTCAAAAACAGTTTATACTTCGTATAAAAATATGATATTCATTTCAAAATCATATCAATTTGATAACATTGTTCACTTTAAACTAATATTCATTTCCAAAATGGTAACACTTTCGAAATTATAACACTTTTGAAACAATAACACTTTGGAAATCATAATACTTTTGAAATCCTAGCACCTTTGAAACCATATTGCTTTTAAAATCGCAACACTTTTAAGATCATAACAATTCTAACTTAAATTATTTAGACATTGATAATGGTATATGTTTAAAATAGTTATAAATTAAAATAGTTATAAATTAAAATAGTATATATATTATAATATAATTTATGTATAAAGATTTAGTTTCTTCCAATTTCGCAACTCAGTTCAAATCATCTTAAATTCCAAATTTCATTAAATCAATTCCAGTTTAACCATTTCAATTTAAAATTCAAAGGCTCAACTTTAAATATTCAAACATTTACAATATAAACTTCGTTTATATTTCACATTTAATTCCATTTTTTATTCAAATTGGAAAATATTCACTTAATCATTTTAATACCAATTTATTAAAATCCCAATTTATGAATTTAAATCAATATTAAATATCCAATCTTAATTTTATTTAAAATTGAGAATATCCATTTAAATCACTTTTTATCAAATCACGTTATAAATCATATTTTCTAAAATCTCAAAAAAATCGATAAGTTCAAATAAATTCTTATTTAAATTTAATTATTACCCAATTTAAATTCCAAGTCAATATTAACTTATCTTTCACATCCTTTATTATTAAAGTTGTTAAAAATATGTTTTTAAATATTAATATAACTTTAAATAAATACCTAAACATGTTATAAATTAATTTTAATAAATTAAATTTTAGTATTAAACTTATTTATTAAATCTTATTTTATATATTTTTGAAAATAAAAAATGTAAGTAAAATCTTAAATTTTATATTTTAAAGATTAACCAATAAATTAAAATTTCCAAAACATATGATTTTTAAATCAATATTTTTCATATATATAAAATAGCATTTTTATATTATATTTAAAAAATATATTTATGAAAACCCAAATATTTCCTTTCAAAACTTTGAAAATCATTTTTCAAAATGTGGACCAGCGATGTCTGTATATAGTTATCTATCCTATGGTCAAATGACACAGATATTTATCATTTCAATCCGCAATTTAAATATTTACCGAGAATATATCATTTCAATCTGCAATCCCAAAAATTTCAATAATAAATGAAAATCGCTTGGGTTTATCATTTTAGCCCATGACAACTTTCTCATTTTCTAAATATCATTCGGGTTTGTATCATTTGAACCCATAGGGAATTTCTAAACTAATAGGGAACTTGTAGAGTGAGAACAGTTAAAATATAACATATCAACACAGGCATATATCATCAGCAACAAATTAAATATAATATATACAACATGATATGGTGTCATATAGCATAAGTGAACAGTTACAGATAATAGCATATCATATACAAAAATTATATTATTAACAGCTCAATTTAGCATCAAATTTCAATTGTCGTTTCAAATGAAATCAAATTTACTAAATATATGAATGTTAATCGTGAATGATTTCTTATCTTTAGAGACTAGGGAACGGTAAGAATGGGAACAACGACACGGACATGCACATGGATAAGCGATAAGGCAAGAGAAACTGCTGCGATAATTTTGATATTGAGAATGTAAGTCGAGATGGACTAGAGATCACTAAAACAATTTTTTTTTCAATATTCAATTTAAAACCCATATTTAAAATAAAATTCTCCATGTATATATATATATATATATATATTATATTTTAAAACTCTATATATAAAAAAAATCAAAAAATCAATACACATAGCTAATGCATAGCCGATCCACATACAAAACATATTTATGACCTGAGAACATATATAAGTTAATATCTACCCACAAAAATATATATAAAGGGAACAACATAAGTACAAGCTACTATATAAACTATATATATACAATAGATCATAAACAATAAACAATATTGTACTTACATACAACAACATGTTATGTATTACTAATGTAAACTTATATACACTTTTATATATAATAGATCTATATATTATAAGATAAAAATATTAATAATCAATAAGAAAAATCAATGTAACGACCCGGAAATTCCGATCCCGAAAATTTCAGATAGTTAGAGAAAAGAAGAAAGAGATAGAAGAAGAACAGAAAAGAAACACACAAACTCACATTCGCAGCGGATAAAATATAACATCAATAATAATAGTTATACCAAAGAAATCTGTATCTATCAATTTACATTGACATATCAGAGTTACAACAATTTTATACAACATTGGACAGATACAATTTAACATGTCTCAGATATATACAATATCATAGTGGAATCTCTCCATACGTCCCTGCCATCCAGCTCGCCTCCTGAGCTCCAGAACGTCCTTACCTGAAAGTCTGTAATACTCGGTCTGACCCGAGCATTACATCAAAGTAACACCCGGGTCAGGCTGGAAACCAGCGTGAGTAAACCCATCTAACTTGGAACACAAAAGCATACAATTTATACAAACCGGGGGTAACTTATATCAATTTACAACTTCACACGTTGTTATAGACATCATTTAATCCACACATAAATTTACTAAGTACCAAACTTAGATTAAATGATCCGGTTCACTTAAATCATCCCAAACCAATATATAGATTTCACATATCAAATCTAAAAAGAGACATTATAGATTACAAATCGAAGTGGTTTCGGGTATTACTAATACCCGACTCCGGTCTCTTTGAATTCAATTTCCATCATAATTCTCCATTGATTAAGTGAAACACAATTCAACCTTTAATACAGGATCTCATTTTTAATATAGCAATTTATCAATGACAGATAACCTCACAATCACTATACAAGACAAACAGATCATATTACAAACATTTTATACCAGAAATATCAATCAATCATTCTTAAGCAAGATTGATTAGTCACCCATTCATAATCCAATTAATTTTCTTAATTACTTTTAATCTTGCTTACTTAACAGTAATTCATTACAAACCAATAATTAATCACCCCTTAATTATTCTTTCTAATTACATTCAGTAATTAGCCTTTAATTAATTTACCACATTTATTAATCAACCTTGATTAATCACATTCAGTAATTACTTATTCCTAATTACTTACATTAATTAATTAACTACTGAATTAACTAAGGAATCCTTTAATTAATTATACCGAGTAATTAATGCTTAAATTACTTTCACTAAGTAATTATTCTTTAATTACCTATTAATTAATTACATTCTGTAATTATCCATTAATTACTTTACTTAATAAATGACATTCAATTATTAGCCTTAATTACTTTTATTATCATCACTAATTAATTCCATTAAGTGATTAGTCCTTAATTAATCACATTAATAAATCAACCCATTAAATTGATTTCTCAAATTAATTATCTTTTATTAATTCATAAAAATTAATTATTTAATAAATTATTCTGAGTAATCCTCTCTTAATTACTTTGCTATGAATCAGTTATTCAACTTAGCTTAAATAACATTGGTTATTTACGAAACATTTGATACTAAATAAATCAATCCTTCTTAATTAACCAACTAATCCTTAATTAAATTCTTAATTAATCCCTAAATACTTAGTATTTTATTAATTATACTTACTAATTATTTTACCTTATCTAGTCAATTCACCTTAATTGCATTGACTGATTTAACTTAATTTACTAACTTTAAATAATTTTATCACTTAATTAAGTTTTAATCAATTAAGGATTAACTTTAATATAAACTTATCAACTTAATTGTCAACATTAATTAATCAATTATTGCTTAAAATAGCTATAAAGATAATCCAATTCAACTTGTTAAACTTAAAAACTGAGAGGATTAAATATCACCCGAGAAAACACTGGGTTTACTCGAACATGTACCGAGTCTCTTCCATTTTTTCCCAAGTTTACTTAGCTTCATCATTTCTTTAAAATACAGCAGTTTGAAGGAAAACCCGAGGCTTCCCCTCGTTTTAATTCGAGTAGTACTTCGAGTTCCCACCAGTTTCCCCAGTCGCCTCTCTCCCTCTCGTAACTCTTCTTCTTCACCTTTTTTTTTATTATCTCTGAAGTTTGAGTTACCTAAGGTATGAATTCACGCACGCTAGAATCCAACAAGAAACTTCTTCTTTTTTTCGAGTAAGAACTCGAGTCGAATTACATTCGAATATCACTGACATACGCACGCCAAGATCTGGCATCGATCGCCACCGTGCACGTGCATGGTGGTTCGTCGCCCCATCAGTGATCCTCATCGCCTTCCACAAACCACGAATCGACCCTACACGCGATAACACTCATCCATCCATCACGAAAATTCCCGAAATCAAAATCACCCATTCGCTCGAACCAACACTCGAACAACCCACCGGAAATCGCCACGTTCTATCAACACCAACCTCTAGAGGCGACGCTACTTTGTCAATGCCATGGCCATACCTTCCTAGACCATCACCCAAAATCACGAGTAACTCGATCAATCCACGGCGATGCGATCCTCAATTTACCGAACACAGAAAATTTAAGAACCAAAACCCTATATTTACTGCATCCCAAAAATCCTTGCATTTATTACTTTTTTTAGCATTTTTCCAAATCTCGTGAGTCATAAAACTAGCTATACAACAAATTTCAAAGGCTAGTATTTGTTAATTCAACAGAAATTGATGAAATTTCATTTTGAGTTCATATAGAAACTGCACCATGTATACTCTCCTAAAAATCATCATTTTTGGTTCAAAAATCTTTCCTTTGTATGCTTAATCAAGATACAGAATCAAATTCACAATTTACAACATTCGAATTTTGACATATAATTCCCTTTTACTGTAAACATGAATACCCAGTATCAATATCACACTGTAACTCCCAAACAAAAACCCAAATCCTAACTAAAGTTCAAACTAACTTATTAAATTTAAATTCCTAAGTTTTAAATTATTTGTATGAAGAACTATTTAAGATTTTCCTTGTTTCTTTTACTCGGTAGCTTGAAATATTGAAGGGCATGTCAGAGTGTAGTTTCCAGTAAACAGCAAAAAAACTAAGAACTTCATGTTTACACTGTCATAACCATCTTCACTTTAAGGATCAAGCTCTGAAATCAATTTTATTAGAAGATATGAATTCTCAAATGTATTAGAATCCTGTTTAAATCAGAAAATATGTATTTTCAGAACAAAAATACACAGTTATATACTATTTGCTAACATGAAAATCACAGTCATCATTCAGGTAAACAATTCTATACTATACTACTGCAAATTTCCAACATGCATATCAAAACTATACCAGATTAAACTTTATAAACAACTCATAGGCATTTCTATAAAACAGAGAAAACCAGGTTAGATCACTCACCATTTGTAAATGCAGAGAGTAGAAAAAAAAAACTGGAATCCCTGAAACTTTGCAACAGTTTTGGATCCCTGAAGCCTAAATTACTTTTCTGGAAACTTGATTACTTAGATGTCGATGATATATAAACTGAAAAGCTTGATGATCTGAAGCCAGTTGTTGTTTGAGAGGAGGTTCAAGCTTAAACATAACTGAAATCTTGGTTACAGATCCTACCTCTTTTAATTTATGGTTTGCATCTTACTTTGTTAAGTTTTAATCTAAAGAAAAGAGAATAGAAGAAATGGTGATGTAAATTTAAAACTTTGTTTTAATTTTTTTATTATTACTTTTGAAAATAAGATACAAATTGACACTTGTTTGTTATGCATAACAATATTCTTACAAATGTTACATTGATGACAAGATTTACTTATACTACTAAATATGTATATTTTATGCCCCTCTTCTATTTTTTTTTCCTCATAAAGATTTATACTATGATTATCATTTAGTTTGTATTATATATTTTAATTATTATTATATTTAGTTTAATGTATTTTTATATTAATAAATATATTTACAATCCTTATTTATCATACATAAACTTAAAAGAAGAATTTAAACCTTTTTATTAAGTCTTTTATTTTGCAAAAGTCTTTTATTTTATTACTTAAATGTTCATCTCATGTTTTGAAAATATAGAGTTTTTTTTTTAAATGACTTTTGCAAATTATCATATTGAACTCAAGCAATTGCTCTCTAATCACAATACATACTTGTATATATGTATATGGACACATTTAAAATTTCAAAATAAAATATATAATAGAGTTTACACACATCTATTTATACATTTAATGATTTACTATTAGATTTATTATTTTAATTCAACTATTATTATAGTTTTCAAATTCGCTTATATACATCTAGACATCTTTAACTATCTAATTTATCCGTTAAATCCAAATAAAATCAGTATTCCAATAATTTATAATTAGTTAATTATCTAATTAATAGTTGTTCAAAATTCGGGTTATCACACTCCTCTCCACTTTTGAATCTTTTCGTCCTCGAAAAGGAACGAAGGCAGAATTTATTAAATTACTTAAAATCAGATAAATTTTTCTTTGACCATTTTTAAAACACTTTTGAAAATCTATATACTATTATAAATTAGTTTTATAAAAATACTTTTTATAACTCGATGCTTCAATAAGTCCATCCTTGTTCTCATAGAGATTCGGTCATACGTTGATTAGGCGTAGGACTGAAAATCTACAAGTGCTCGGCAGACCCGTTTTCAACATCCAGTGAAAATACTTGAAAAAAATATAATTTTATTGAAAATATTGAAAACAGTTTTTGAAAATAGAGGATATATCTTTGGTGAGAATGCTCTGGAAATCATCACCCCCATCCATGGTCACAGTTACATTCCAGGGTTACGTTGCCGTCGCAGCAAAAGTCCATTTAACTGCAGGCTCTCCGCGGCCTCTCGATTACGCCATGGAACCCACACAACAGATCACAGTTACATCCAGGGTTACGTTGCCATCACAGCAAAAGTCCATGTAACTGCAGGCTCTCAATGGACTCTGATTTTCGCTGTCAAAATGAAACTTCTCCACTCCTACATAGGTCGCAGTCTACGGATGAAAAATCAAACGCAGACTGTTGGCTCTCAGCGGCACACACGACTTCGCTATGTTATACCATAGGTCACAGTCTACCGATATAAAATCAAACGCAGACTGTTGGCTCTCAGCGGCACACACGACTTTCGCTATGGTATACTCTACTCATAATCCCCAGGAACTAGTTTTGTCCGGACTCCTCACAGGATCAACTTTAGAACCCCCCCTGGGGCTCGAGGCAACACCACCCAGTGGTACTCCTGAGAAGTTCATTTCAAGGGAGCGACTTTTCCCCAGAGCTATCATCAAACATTTTATACTATACGTATATAGTATCTTTAAATCATACACCTAGTATGATCTCATACAAAGCTCCTTTACACAAAATCGATTATCCCAAAATCGATAATTCTCAAACTAGGCTTTCCAAATTCAATATTGATTTTACGCAAAAATCAAAAGCCATTCCAAATCCACAGGTTCCCAAAACCTTTTTCCAAAATCCTCATAAGATCCTTTGTATATATATATTCAGATATATATAATTTTTAAAACTTTGGATCATTTCAAATCTGTATAAAACTCCTTTTATACTTCAAACATTTTCAAAACCCTTTTCTTCTGGCAAAAGATTCAACAAGGGGATTTCATTTTATAAAAAAGATATTTAACCTTGTTTATTCAAAATCAAATATTCAAATTTGATTACTCCTTTCAGTATCATTTTCATTCGAATCCGTACGATGTACACATATCATCCATACGCTATACCAATCTGATCGCTCACTCGATCACACAATTTCACTTCCGAACTAGTATCGTCCACCCGACTTCCTAGAGCGGACACAGATCTGGTTTCTTGATCAGAAACCGTCATTCTCCTTGCATAGTCATAAATATGATAGAGAATATCCAGAACCAGTCAACAACTCATATCCAGGGTCGCCGTCGAAAATCGAGCGAAAAATTCCAACTCGGATCGACATACTATCTCGAAATTCTGTGCTCGAATCTGGATCAAATCACTATGTGAATAGAATAACATACATACACCCTACGTATTTATCTTTATTGGTTATTAGCCAAATCAATCCCATTTCTATTCACATTCACTTTGATTTTCATTCACTTACTCACAATTGCTTCAATCCATTAGGATTATCATCTCTATTCTTATCTCGATTGGGTATTTAACCAATAACAGTTTGAACTCCGACCAGTTTATTTAGAAAATAGCTTGAAAATTTTAAAAATAGATAAGTAGTTGGAAAATAATTACAAGTTTGTAAAATAGGTGTAAGATAGTTAAAATAATTATAGAAATTTTAGATAATCGCAAAATAATAGTAAGATAGTAATTAGTTTTGTAAAATAGTTGAAATATAGTAATTTTTTTATAAAACAGTTGGAAAATTGTTAAACAGTCCCAAAAATAATTGTAAAACAAGTATAAGATAGTTTGGCTTTTAAAAGAAAGGTTGTATATATAATGAGTAGCTTGGAAAAATAGGTTTATATCATTAAAACAATTTATATTAAAAATAATCCAGAGTCAAAACTGTTCACTTCCAAATTTCCATTATCAATCAATTCAATTTAAATTTCCTCTACCATTTAAATTGACCCAATTTCATTTTAAATAACTTCAATTTCCATTGAAATTGATTCTATCCCAATTCAAGTTGAATTAACCTCAGTTTCTTTCCAATTTAACTTATTCAACCTTGATCTCAATTTGAATTGAACTAGTTCCAATTTCAATTCATTCCAATTCCAGTTTAAATTAATCTCAATTTCAAACTCCATTTCCAAATCAAGTTGAATTATTCTTGATTTCCTCCCAAATTTAATTCAAATTTCATTTGAATTTTAAAACTATTCAACTTTAATTACAATTCCAAATTATTCAAATTAATCTGGACTAATTTCAAATTAAAGTTTTATTTCCCTTTTTTTTCCTAAACATTGGATTACCATACTCCATCCCTCATTCATTTAAACAATTCCAATTCACAACTTAAAGATTTTTAACAATAATAGGATGATCACCTAATTTATTTCAAAACATCCATTCGTTTTCAATTTCTAGATCTCAAACCCAATTTGAGATCACTCAAACTCTCAATTACAATCAACGATTTAACTTCCCAAGTTAAATCTTAATTTCATCTTAAAATTTAGAAATCAGGTTGATCATCCCAACACATTTAACTTTTCCCCAAGTTAAACTCAATTCACTTAATCCAGTCAACCTTACCTAATTTGAACTTCCATTTCAAATTTTAAACCTCCCATAAATAATTCTTCCCACTTATTAAGTTCAAAAACTAATTACTTTGGGTATCATATCTCATTCCAGATTTAAAACTCAACATTTAGAGTTACTCAAACAACCTTTGATATTTAAGTATATCCACATATATACATATTAATTTCTTTCACATACCAAGTTTTACTTTAAAATTTTAAACCACCTTCAGTTTTTAATTCAAAACAAATTTCTTTTAAATTTTCAAACAACTCTTGTTCGAAAGTAGGACCCCTTTATTCAATAATATTATTTATTATTTCCATATCACTTTGAAACAATTTCCAAATTCTGGGCCCAGATTTAAATCTTTACTATTCAGATCATTTTCAATTCCAATTTATAATTCATACTTACCTAAATGTTTTATTTCCTTAAAACATTTCATTTTGCTTTCTCATTAATACACACTTTATTATTAAATACAACAACCATTTATGATAATAACCAAGCTTATCATATCTGGAAACCAACTCATACTTATCTCATTCTAAAACTCCTTCTCTAATTCAAGATTTTGATTTCAGTTTGAATCCATTTTCAAACTTATCTTTATTTAATTTCAATTCGATTGTATTTCTATTACCCTTTAATTTAGTTTCAATAATTTAACAACCGATTAATTTAATATTTATTAGAAAGAAATATTGCTTTATATATCAAAATATAATCTTACATGAAACCATTTAAAATCTTTATATAAGAAAATAACAAGTACGCTCTCTCATGTATATATATACTCAACACATTCTAGGGTACCACTTACCCTATCCTTAATGAGTAATCCCACCAGAGCCAAGGTTCTCGCTTAACCTTCAGCTCTGATACCAAATGTAACGACCCGGAAATTCCGATCCCGAAAATTTCAGATAGTTAGAGAAAAGAAGAAGGAGATAGAAGAAGAACAGAAAAGAAACACACAAAATCACATTCGCAGCGGATAAAATATAATATCAATAATAATAGTTATACCAAAGAAATCTGTATCTATCAATTTACATCGATATATCATAGTTACAACAAATTTATATAACATTGGACAGATAAAATTTAACATGTCTCAAATATATACAATATCATAGTGGAATCTCTCCATACGTCCCTGCCATCCAGCTCGCCTCCTGAGCTCCAGAACGTCCTTACCTGAAAATATGTAATACTCGGTCTGACCCGAGCATTACACAAAGTAACACCCGGGTCAGGCTGGAAACCAGCGTGAGTAAACCCATCTAACTTGGAACACAAAAGCATACAATTTATACAAAGCGGGGGTAACTTATATCAATTTACAACTTCACACGTTGTTATAGACATCATTTAATCCACATATAAATTTACTTAGTACCAAACTTAGATTAAATGATCCGGTTCACTTAAATCATCCCAGACCAATATATAGATTTCACATATCAAATCTAAACAGAGACATTATAGATTACAAATCGAAGTGGTTTCGGGTATTACTAATATCCGACTCCGGTCACTTCGAATTCAATTTCCATCATAATTCCCCATTGATTAAGTGAAACACAATTCAACCTTTAATACAGGATGTCATTTTTAATATAGCAATTCATCAACGACAGATAACCTCACAATCACTATACAAGACAAACAGATCATATCACAAACATTTTATACCAGAAATATCAATCAATCATTCTTAAGCAAGATTGATTAGTCACCCATTCATAATCCAATTAATTTTCTTAATTACTTTTAATCTTGCTTAGTTAACAATAATTCATTACAAACCAAAAATTAATCGTCCCTTAATTATTCTTTCTAATTACATTCAGTAATTAGCCTTTAATTAATTTACCACATTTATTAATCAACCTTGATTAATCACATTCAGTAATTACTTATTCCTAACTACTTACATTAATTAATTAACTACTGAATTAACTAAGGAATCCTTTAATTAATTATACCGAGTAATTAATGCTTAAATTACTTTCACTAAGTAATTATTCTTTAATTACTTCAATCAAGTAATTACCTATTAATTAATTACATTCTGTAATTATCCATTAATTACTTTACTTAACTAATGACATTCAGTAATTAGCCTTAATTACTTTTATTATCATTACTAATTAATTCCATTAAGTGATTAGTCCTTAATTAATCACATTAATAAATCAATCCATTAAATTGATTTCTCATATTAATTATCTTTATTAATTCATAAAAATTAATTATTTAATAAATTATTCTGAGTAATCCTCTCTTAATTACTTTGCTATGAATCAGTTATTCAACTTAGCTTAAATAACATTGGTTATTTACGAAACATTTGATACTAAATAAATCAATCCTTCTTAATTAACCAACTAATCCTTAATTAAATTCTTAATTAATCCCTAAATACTTGGTATTTAATTAATTATACTTACTAATTATTTTACCTTATTTAGTCAATTCACCTTAATTGCATTGACTGATTTAACTTAATTTACTAACTTTAAATAATTTTATCACTTAATTAAGTTTTAATCAATTAAGGATTAACTTTAATATAAACTTATCAACTTAATTGTCAACATTAATTAATCAATTATTGCTTAAAATAGCTATAAAGATAATCCAATTCAACTTGTTAAACTTAAAAACTGAGAGGATTAAATATCACCCGAGAAAACACTAGGTTTACTCGAACAGGTACCGAGTCTCTTCCATTTTTTCCCAAGTTTACTTAGCTTCATCATTTCTTTAAAATACAGCAGTTTGAAGGAAAACCCGAAGCTTCCCCTTGTTTTAATTCGAGTAGTACTTCGAGTTCCCACCAGTTTCCCCAGTCGCCTCTCTCCGTCTCGTAACTCTTCTTCTTCACCTCTTTTTTTATTATCTCAGAAGTTTGAGTTACCTAAGGTATGAATTCACCCACGCTAGAATCCCAGAAGCAACTTCTTCTTTTTTTCGAGTAAGAACTCGAGTCGAATTACATTCGAATATCACTGACATACGCACGCCAAGATCTGGCATCGATCGCCACCGTGCACGTGCACAGTGGTTCGCCGCCCCATCAGTGATCCTCATCGCCTTCCACAAACCACGAATCGACCCTACACGCGATAACACTCATCCATCCATCACGAAAATCCCCGAAATCAAAATCACCCATTCGCTCGAACCAACACTCGAACAACCCACCGGAAATCGCCACGTTCTATCAACACCAACCTCTAGAGGCGACGCTACTTTGTCAATGCCATGGCCATACCTTCCTAGACCATCACCCAAAATCACGAGTAACTCGATCAATCCACGGCGATGCGATCCTCAATTTACCGAACACAGAAAATTTAAGAACCAAAACCCTATATTTACTGCATCCCAAAAATCCTTGCATTTATTACTTTTTTTAGCATTTTTCCAAATCTCGTGAGTCATAAAACTAGCTATACAACAAATTTCAAAGGCTAGTATTTGTTAATTCAACAGAAATTGATGAAATTTCATTTTGAGTTCATATAGAAACTGCACCATGTATACTCTCCTAAAAATCATCATTTTTGGTTCAAAAATCTTTCCTTTGTATGCTTAATCAAGATACAGAATCAAATTCACAATTTACAACATTCGAATTTTGACATATAATTCCCTTTTACTGTAAACATGAATACCCAGTATCAATATCACACTGTAACTCCCAAACAAAAACCCAAATCCTAACTAAAGTTCAAACTAACTTATTAAATTTAAATTCCTAAGTTTTAAATTATTTGTATGAAGAACTATTTAAGATTTTCCTTGTTTCTTTTACTCAGTAGCTTGAAATATTGAAGGGCATGTCAGAGTGTAGTTTCCAGTAAACAGCAAAACAACTAAGAACTTCATGTTTACACTGTCATAACCATCTTTACTTTAAGGATCAAGCTCTAAAATCAATTTTATTAGAAGATATGAATTCGCAAATGTATTAGAATCCTGTTTAAATCAGAAAATATGTATTTTCAGAACAAAAATACACAGTTATATACTATTTACTAACATGCAAATCACAGTCATCATTCAGGTAAACAATTCTATACTACACCACTGCAAATTTCCAACATGCATATCAAAATCTGTACCAGATTAAACTTTATAAACAACTCACAGGCATTTCTATAAAACAGAGAAAACCAGGTTAGATCACTCACCATTTGTAAATGCAGAGAGTAGAAAAAAAAACTGGAATCCTTAAACTTTGCAACAGTTTTGGATCCCTGAAGCCTGAATTACTTTTCTGGAAACTTGATTACTTAGATGTCGATGATATATAAACTGAAAAGCTTGATGATCTGAAGCCAGTTGTTGTTTGAGAGGAGGTTCAAGCTTAAACAGAACTAAAATCTTGGTTACAGATCCTACCTCTTTTAATTTATGGTTTACATCTTACTTTGTTAAGTTTTAATCTAAAGAAAAGAGAATAGAAGAAATGGTGATGTAAATTTAAAACTTTGTTTTAATTTTTTTATTAGTACTTTTGAAAATAAGATACAAATTGACACTTGTTTGTTATGCATAACAATATTCTTACAAATGTTACATTGATGACAAGATTTACTTATACTACTAAATATGTATATTTTATGCCCCTCTTCTCTTTCTTTTTTTCCTCATAATGATTTATATTATGATTATCATTTAGTTTGTATTACATATTTTAATTATTATTATATTTAGTTTAATGTATTTTTATATTAATAAATATATTTACAATCCTTATTTATCATACATAAACTTAAAAGAAGAATTTAAACCTTTTTATTAAGTCTTTTATTTTGCAAAAGTCTTTTATTTTATTACTTAAATGTTCATCTCATGTTTTGAAAATATAGAGTTTTTTTTTAAATGACTTTTGCAAATTATCATATTGAACTCAAGCAATTGCTCTCTAATCACAATACATACTTGTATATATGTATATGGACACATTTAAAATTTCAAAATAAAATATATAATAGAGTTTACACACATCTATTTATACATTTAATGATTTACTATTAGATTTATTATTTTAATTCAACTATTATTATAGTTTTCAAATTCACTTATATACATCTAGACATCTTTAACTATCTAATTTATCCGTTAAATCCAAATAAAATCAGTATTCCAATAATTTTTAATTAGTTAATTGTCTAATTAATAGTTGTTCAAAATCCGGGTTATCACAATCAATACACACACACACATATATATAGGTATATAGACTTATATACAGACACATCAGAACAATATTTTAATAACAAATACATATTTTACATTCAGCATGTCATATAAATATACATACAGCCATGCGTATATATCCCTTTCTTTAGAAACAAGGTAATCCACTTTATATATAAACTTACATTATATATATATATAAACAATTACAATCCAAAAACTGTAAACTATAAGAAGAAGGTTAAATAAGACAAAATCGCAACTTGCAATATATATATATATATATATATATATATATATATATATATATATATATATATATATATATATATATATATTGTAACAACCCGAAATTTTTGGCAACATATTTCAGTAAATATTTAATCTAATTTAAATTAAATACAAGCTTTTAAATTTTTAAACTGATGAGATCTTTGATATTTAACAGTTATATGTGTTGTAAAAGAAAGTTTTGATTTGAGAATTTAAAATAGAATGCTTCAAAACCATTTAAAACAAAATATGACTTATTCAATAAAATCAAATCAAAGACTCTACATTTTTATTATTTGATAATATACGTATGAATATCTAATTATAAACTTTAAATAATAATGTTTAAAAATAACCTATCATTTGAATATTAAACATGGAAATTTAAAACTTAAGTATAAAACAATATAAATGATTATAAACATAAACATACAAAACAAGTATAAATCATAATTATAAACATAAGTATAAACCATAATTATAAAATATAAAATGTAACTAAGAATATAAATATACAATATAAGTTATAACTAGGAATATAAAATTTACAAATGCAATGTTATGAATCAAATGCTTGAAAAATCTGAAGTACAAATAGAATACAATTAATATAGTCAAAATAATAACCTGTAAAATTCATTTGTACAACATAAAACTTTTAACAAAAGCCATTTACATTATTGAATATCATGTGAACATGTTCAATGCATAAGTGAAAGGGATAACTTGTAACATATTTCTGTACAAAACAAAAATTTAACAAAGTTTTATATGATGCTGAAAATTTTATGTGCATAAGAAACAAAGTTGTTCACTTCAGTAAAATAAAACAGATCTTTGTCTTGTATAAAAATAGTAAAAAAATCTGAAACATTAATTAGATGTAAACAAATATGAAAACATGCATTTAAGATTAGCACAACTTCTTGTTCAAGTAAAGTACTACAACCGAAATTTTGTGATAATTTCCTTCTACTGTGTAGAATACTTAGCCAATAAAAAAAAGGAAGAGAGCATGGCAATACAAATAAAGGCTGCCTAGATACAACCTATATTATTCAGTATTTCTATATATATCCATCATACTTTTATGTTCGTTTATAAAAACTTAACTAAACCTAAAAGCAAACCTGAGAAAAATTGTGGTTTGTAAAATTAAATATAATTCAAAAACAGAAAAAACAAGGGAGAAGCTTTTCTAGAAATACAACTGCAGCCTTTCAACATATTACTTTCTGTTCAACAAATATTTTGGTGAGTAAACTTACCTATTTTCAATTTAAACTTGTATCTTTAGCTTACAATTGGTATGTGCTTTGATATCTGCTTGAATAATAGCCCTGAGTACTTTCTGTTGCTCTAGTAGCATATGTAGTTGTTCTTCAGAAATTTTGAGTATCTGAACAAAGTAAGCAAAGAAATTTGGTCATATAGGTGTTTTAAACTTAGGTATTGATGCCAATTTAATTTGTTTATCCAAAAATCAAAGGTCTGCAATCTTTGTTGAAGTTTTACAGTATTTTATAAATACTGTTATTTCAAGTTACAGGTAAAAGAAATCAAAGGATCAAAATTTGAATGTTTCAATTTGCAAATTCAATAACATATTTAGATTTCATACATATAGTTAGGATTTTTAACATAAAAATTATGATTTTGCAAAGATAATAAGAGCAGTTTTTAAAGGAAGCCGAAATTGATTTTTGTCAATATCCGTTGATTGAATTAATTTTGATTTCTGAAATTTAGTATGAAGCAAGGTTGAAGTTGTATTGACACAAGAAAAATGTCAAAATAATTTTCGAATGTATAGATTGTTAGTTTGAGGTAAAGGTAGGGTTTAGTTCACGTTTTCTAATGGGTCTGTTTACTCGATGATTTCATCATCATGAAACGACCGAGCTGGGAGTGCTTTTGAGGGATGAAGGGGGATGACGTCAGCGACGCGAGGCAGGAATCACAACTCAAACGGTGGTCGGCGCTAGGAGAAAGAAGGGTTTTCACCTCTGCTGTTCGTGTTACAGTTCATCCAGAGGGGTTTTTTTTGACTTCGAGTTTTTTGCATCGAATTAGCTCTTGAATTCGAGTGTGTGGTCGAATTGGAGTTTGTGGGTGATGACGTGAGTTGCCGGAGGCGAAGCGTACCACCGTGCACGTGCACGTTGACGAGGAGATGTCCGTTGGTCAGTGAGTTGTCGCGTGCTTGTACCTGGGATTTTTGAATGTTTCTGCAGGTTTGACTCCGGGTCGCATGAGTTGGCAACTGCAGTTACATTTATTACTTTACTTAAACTAAAAAAAATATAAAATGAGAAGAAGAAAAGAAACAGGAAGAAGAAGGTGGATGAGGAAGAGAGAACGCGGGGAAAACACGAGGGAAACTCGAGATTTTCTCGTGTAAAGGGTGGTGCGGTCTCGGGTACCTTTCTTAATGGACGTGCTTAATTTTTGTTTAAGTATTTTGTATAACTAAGTTAGTAAAGCAATTAGTTATTGTTAGGTTTGTACTTGATTTAAAATTTATTAAGGAAAGTCTTAAAGATAGTTAATTAATATAAGGTAACTATGAATGTAAATTAATTTATACATGAAATTAAATTAATAACTTTTAATTAAATCTGTAATTAGAAATTAATCTTGGGTTTTATCAGTTAACTTAAGGAAATTTAATTAATTACTTAAGAATAATTAATTAATTAGTAAATGGTAATTAACGTAAGTGATTAATTAGGGATTACATAATTAATTAAATTGATAATAAATGATTAATTTAAATAATTTGCGATAATTAAATAAGTAATTAATTTTAGTAAGTAAGTAAGTAATTAACAATTAAGAACAAATTAATTAACTGAGTAATTAAGTAATAATTAACGAATAAAAGTTAATTAATTGAATAATAAATTTAAGATTAGACGATTAATAAATTAATAATTAATGATTAACTAAGTAATTAATTGATCATTAATAAGTTCATTAATCAGTGATTAATAAAACAGAATGAAGTAGTTTATCCTTAAGCAATTAATTAAGTTAAGTAAATCGTACTGTGTTGGTATGAATTGGTAATTCTGTTTGATTGATTTTGATATCTGTTTGATGATATTCTATGATATGTGGTGATATATTCTGGATATATCTATGATACTGTTATATCTGTTATGTGAATTCTAATATTAAATTAAACTGTTAAGCTAAATAGACAACTTGGCCTTTAAAAATGGCGTTTGGATTCCGATGAGACCGGGATCGGAAGAATCAATTTTGATTCTCCGAAAACCACATCGATCCAAATTGAACGATAGGTCATGACTTGTCAATTGGTAATCAAGATGGTATTTCAAAATGCAAGGGTTATCGTCGTTAACTCTGAAGGTGATTCCAAAATGAGTGTAACGAGATGATGCCGTCGGTTTCGTTCGAACCTGGAACGAACTTGTATGGATTGAATGCTTTCAGCACATCGTCAGGCGGACGATGAGCATTCTAAGAATAATGTTCAATAAAGGTAATCGCAGCCTCAAGCCTCATCAACCGGGAATGGCTAAAACATGGGAGATGCAGCAAGGTTAGGTGGGTCATGCCCAACCAGGACAAGATATTCCTCTGTCTAGATGTCCCTTTTTATTTCGGTTGTATGAGCAGTTGTTGGCCACAACTGCGGGGTTATATTGTTCGGGACTGTTCAGTAAGTAATGGTTCCGGCCTTGTGTTGTAAGGGATCAGAGGTGATCCTCGGTACGGTGATCTAGGACCCGTACTGTGATGGGCGGTACCCCAGTAGCCCTGCCGTTGTTGGAAACCCATTTTCCCTAGAGACCCTACGGTTTTGATTTGTATTACCCACTTTCGTGGCTAGTAGCTGGAATTTAATCATGTAACAATTTCGGCTATTTTCTATTTACTTGAAAACCCTAGGCACTATTATAATATCACTGAATTTCCTATAAAATGTTTTGGTTAGCGTAAGGTAAAAACTTACCCGTATTTATTTGTGGGAAGTCTTACGTGATACCTTTATTTCAAATGATTTTCAAAGTTAAGCAATTTTAACCTGTTTACTCATACCAGACCCATGTCTGACCCGAAGTTTATATTTTGTGTTTTCATAAACTCTTGGTACTCAAATTTTTATGAGTAGCCAAGTGATAGGTATTGGGAGTGTTGATTTTTTGGAGAAGCTTTGGGAAGAAGACCAGACCTATGTATCTATATATATGTAGTTCCGCTGTGTGGTTAGTGTATGCTGTATTTTGGATGTATGTATGGACATATATGTATATGACAGTCCTATTATATGATATTGTATAACTCTGATGTATGTATAACTATGTAATAGTTATGTTGATGTATTATATTTTGTTCCATTCCGCTGTGAGATTCTGATGTTGTTATCTTTTCTTTCTATTCTTTTCTATTTCTATCCCTTTCTTTCTTAATGATGATACGTCTTTCTGGGTTAGAAAGGTGGATCGTTACACACACAGATATATATATAATATATATGTATATGTATGTATATGTATAAACTAACCGCGTAAACTAGATTTTATAAACACATATAGAGCGAAAGAACTAGAACTTTAATATATATATATATATATATATATATATAATACCCAATAATATATAATACCCTTTATAATATATAAGATATACCTTTCTCAAAGAAGAAGAAGTGGAGGTTTTCTGCGGAAATCAGTTACAAGTGAATAGAGGCAGAGGTTTGGGAGGCGGGATTTTTAATGGTCGCCGGCTATGCTGGGCTTAAGGGGGTGGGTCTGTTCATTCAGGCAAGAGGCGGAAACTTTGGCCATTGGTTTGGTGATGGTGGGACAAACGGTTCAGGGAGGAGGTCGGTAAGGGCTGTGGGATTTGGGCAATGGGTTAACGTAGGGTCAGAGATGGTGAGAGTATGCTTAGCTGGCGGCATGAAGGCATGGTGAAAAGGTGGAGGTGCGGAGGCTGTGACTGTGTTAGGGATAAGGTGGAGCAGCTTTGCTTGGGAAGATGGCAAGGTTTTGGATGGATCGGGGTTGAGCGGTCGCGAGAAGTGGTGGAAGCAAGGTGAAGGCTGTGTAGCGAAAAGGAAGGAGCGGAGGAAAAGTTATCTGGCCAGATTTTTATACGAACAATATATAAAGACTTGTATATATTAGTATAAATATTCACAGAATCAAAGCAAGAAAACGAAGAGACTGGAAATAAATTAATGAACCAGAATATAAATCAACCAAAGAATAGGAAAAGCCAACCGCTGAATTAAGGGAATATGTATTGTAAGTGGCTATTAGGTATTCAATCGGTCGACAATCAATGGTCACAAAAACCAAAATGTTTCAAGTAGGTGCCGATACGGTTCAACGTTTTATAGATTTCCCCGTCCGCAGGATGTCGGAACGCATATATGAATATACTATGGAGATCAGCACGATGAGATGATCAAAATAGTACACGGATATCAGTGACATGACCATCCTATCAAAAGTCGATATTCGGTACCGGAAAATGCTGCTAAAACGCCGAAAATAAAATAAATGGAGCAATAGCAGTCCAAATTTGATGAAACGAAATATGACGTCTTACTCAAAAGATGATTTACAAATTTGTTAAAAATATTCAGGTTTCAGAAATATTTTGTTATCATCAAATATTAACCGATTTAAATTTGAATAAAATTTCACAATAAAATAAATTTGCATATTATCTGATGAAAATTTACTAGTTGCTATATTTATATAGACGTATACTAAATATCAAATTTTTATTTTCAAATTCAATTATTTAAAATTTCACGAAATTCCAGTTATTTACGTTATTAAAACCATAGGATTTTTGGGTCGTTACATTTATTTTCTAAAACTCTTATAAGATAAGTTTGAAACTTGTATTTAAAACATTTCTTTAAAAGTGGCCACTTTTTAAATAAAACTTGACTTTTTAATACAAAGCAATTTTCTTTATAAAACTTATGCCTCTTGCTTAAATAACTATACGTGTGTGTATTTACAACATCAAATTTAATTTTTAAAATACTTAATATGTTTGAAAACACTTTTCAAAATATCTAAAATAGATAACTCTTATAAAACATATTTGTAAAGAGTTTCGAAACCAGAGTCAAGTTCGGAAAACAATTAAAAACTTTCTTAGGAATCAAAGTAGTAGACTATTTGAACGAAAGCATGGGATTTCGATGTTGCATAAAAACCAACAATAAGTATGTCGATTATACTAAGCAACATTCACAGGCATCTATATACACAAGTATAAAGAAAAACTACAAAGGCAAGGAACTCCTTTGAATCCCACTACACAAGAGCACCTGTAAATTATTTTATATGCACTTCGAAGCGGATCATTGCAACCAATTCACTACGACCACTTCGACTTTAACTTTAGTCGCTTGTGTATGTCGTATGTGTCATCTGCATTCAAGTGAGAACCAAACAAAACAACAACAATCACATACAATTATACTAATAAAACAACGTAAATGTACACAATGAAAAACTCGAATTCAAAGCTACTTTTAAGTGAGCTTAACTCACTTAAACAAACCAAAGATGCAAGTTTTACTTCCATTGACCTCGACAACAAACAAGGAACAAACTTTCGCTTAAAAAAATGGATCCACAAGACCCGGGGAAATCATATAGGTTTAGACATGGCTAGGGATAGTTGAATTATGATGGAAAAGCGGGGATCTGGGTATAAGTTTAGTCAAAAACTAGGTCGAAGAATGGCTCCAATAAAAATGGTATTTTGACATTTTTAACCTCAAAACAAGAAAAAGCGATCAACTTGAAAATTCTTGCTTATTTTATTGTATTTGGTTAAAAAAATAATCACTCGATTGCTGTATTTTTTTGGAAGTTATTGCTAGGGGAAGAGGAGACATTTTCGGAGTTGAAAATGTGGGACATAGAATGAATTAGTAAAACAAAATGGAATTTTAGCATGGCTACTCTTAAAATTTGAAAAATGAATCGACATGAAAGTTCTTGCATATTTAACTCTTTTAGGATTCAAAAAATTAATCATTGAACTTGGAGTTGTTTTGTGGAATTTATGACTTAGAGAAGATGAGAAATTTTTGGAGTTACAAATTTGGGATAGAGAATGACTTGGGTAAAAAAAAGGTATCCTGGCATGGCTACTTCTAAAGTTTGGAAGAGTAATCAACATGAACGTTCTTGATCATTGAATTCTCTTGGGTTTCAAAAAAGAATCATTAAAATTGGAGTAGATTTTAGACGTAATTGCTAAATGAAGAGAAAGGGAAAAGGTAAAGAACTTTGGATAAAGTAAGCAAATGAACTCAAGCGCAAGCCTCTCCCTCTTTTATAGAACTAGCAAAGTGGCAAATTCCCCTATTGTCCCTTATCCAATTTACCATCTTAACCTTAGATGTTGCACTTATTAAATCATACATCTGTGTGGTATTTTGTACGTGCCATCAAATATCTCTTCTTACTTATATCTTAATTAATTACCCTTTTAAAATTTTTAATGGCATTTGCTTTTACTAATCATTTTTACATTATTAAAGCACTTATTATATGTTAAAATGTGTGCGCGTATGTATGCAACAATGTTGCGAACAGCTTTTGTTCGATGAAAAGTGGAAAAACACTGAAAAACGATTTTCGGTCACATTTTCAGTTTTTCTCCAGACTACTTGTTTATGTAAACTAACTTTCAAACATGCTTACTATCGTTATTTATTAATTAAAATAAGGTTATATGACCATTAAAAACCATTAATTGAAATTTTAAAATTGATCAAATACCAACAATTAAAAGCGATAGAATTTCGTGTCATTACATCATTTCCTTGGGAAAAATGTCTAAAACATTGCTCATCAAAATATCTTCTTTCTTATACCATTTCCTAATATCCTTTTACTATTCACATTTAGTGAGAAATATCGTAGAAAATATTTTTATTTTTTAATTAAATAAACAATAATATATTCGAAAAGCATAAGAAGTTTGAACAACTTTTACCTAGAAAAAGTTGTTTGTCGATAAAATAATTTTTGGTCACATTATCTACATTTCTTCGAACTATTTATTTTTGTAAACAAATTACAAAAATAAGTTTCCTAATATTAGTACTTAATTAAAATGGATTAACAAGGTAATTAAAAAAATTTAATCATATTTAATCCAAGAATCAAATATTTAAATAATTCGGATATTTAAATACGAAGTTTTTGAAATTCCAAATCGTTACATTCTTCTCCACTTAAAACATTTCATCCTCGAAATTCTGACATGACAACACACAAAAGAAATAAGCCTAAAAGAATACTTAATATATACCCCCTAAAAGATTAAAGAACACTCAACTTGTCCTTTGACACTTTGATATGGACGAACCTCCTACTTTATTATATTCCATTCACCTATACGCGAATGTATAATTTCATGGGTCCTACAGTTGGATATGTCTAAATTTTTAGACAATCACTAGTGACCCTTTTCGGTGGGCAGTATTCTATTTTAAAATATTACTATTCCCGCATTCCAACCACACTAATGAGTTTGTCATTTATCTATTCTAAATTATTGGTAGATCGAATAATCCAAACCCGTCATAAATGCATATTTGAGGCTATATAAATTTATTTAATTACTACGCCTCTTATATTGAACTATTATGTTTAGTTACCTTTACACAACTTAATTTTTGTTTCATTAATCCCATTGTAATGTCATTTACCTT
Source organism: Allium cepa (assembly GCA_030765085.1). Classification (NCBI taxonomy): domain Eukaryota; kingdom Viridiplantae; phylum Streptophyta; class Magnoliopsida; order Asparagales; family Amaryllidaceae; genus Allium; species Allium cepa. The sequence continues at coordinate 203,648,365 of CM060945.1, read as the reverse complement.
TACTTTTAATTTAATAGATTAATTACCTTTACTACTTAACATGTACTTGATACTATAAAGTGTATTCTACTGTTCTTTTCAACTATTACTATCATCCTTTGATTATTGTAATCTTATTACTTGCTCATTTTGTTACTTTACAAACTTCTTCGTTTATTTTTTAATTTCTAACTTATCGCATATGCTAAATTTATAATTGAATTATTATTACTATCTCAACTTACAATACTTTAGTTTATACTTATAGATTTTTGTATTTCAATGCGTTGAAATTACATCATTCCCAAAAGAAAACATTAACATTGTAATTTTCCATAAATTATTTGAAAGAGGACTTATGTTATGTTCTAAATTACAAGGAATTATGTTTTCTGTTATAATTGAAGTAGACGATACAAAACACGGTAAACATCTATATTTTATACATCACTTTCTTTAAGATATTCCTTATTATTTCAAACGATAAAATTTTATTCATGTTCATAAAACTGGATAATTTATAAATATTCACATTTAACACATTTCGTTCAAATGAACTAAAATACTACTTAAACCTCAATCCAAATTATAATAAGTTCCAATTCATATTTACTCACGTATATCATCCAACCAACAAACCCGGAATTATCATACAATATTATGAATTATGGATACTTTCACCCTTACTTTCCAGATTCAAGTATATGCAATATTTAATCACAGTTAATAATTTATAGAATATATAACGACCCAAAATTTCTGTCATTTGAATTTCGTATATTTAATTGATTTTAAATAGTAACAAGTGAAATTTGTAAGTCGAATAAATTTTATTTCGAATATCTAGATTTAATTGGATAATTAAATCGATAATTTAATATTTGAATTTACAGAAATTATTGGAAATTGGGTTTAATGTGATTAAAATTGATTTGTAAAGTTGTATTTAATCATATTGGAGTTAGAATGATGTTATAGAACTTTTAAAATTGAATTAAAAGTTAATTTGTGGAAATTGAATATTTTAATATTTAAATTGACGAGTAAAAATAGCCATTTTTCAAACAGTCTCGGATTTCTACGAAACCAGTTTCATCAGATCCATAATGTTATACAATTGTATGGTTTCCAATTTGTGTCAATCAGATTTACGGTTCGTCCGAGGCAAGCAAAAACGCACTGAAATCAGTTTAAGTGAATTTCGAATTTAAATTATTCGATTTGGAAACTTATCTTTCAAATTTGATCGAATTAGCTCCCGATATATATTCCACTGCGTTCGGAATAGGGGTAAAACATTATAAACGTCAGGCGGCATGCTTCGTTTGGAGTTCGGAAAATCTCGGATGAATAGTGTTTTGTCAAATTTTCTATAAAAGGACCTCACATTTTCTAGTTTGCAAAGCAATTAGGGTTTCATCCCGAGCCGCCGCTTGATATTTCAATGGCCAAAATTTATGCTTCTTCTCCCTCAATTATCTTCAAATCCATCAACAGTTACGAGAAATCTTCAACTACAATCTTGTAGATCATCACGAGACCTTCGTATCCAAAGGACGTGATAGGATTTAACGCCATAGATCGTCGGCAATTTGCGTTCGAAGAAGTGGCATTCATGCACGTTTTTCATGATCTAGGGAGGCCGAGCTCGACACTACTCTGGCCGAAGGTGGAGTTCGTCGTGGCCTTTCGACTGGTGGTCGTTGATCGTCGTGAAGTCGAGTATATAGGTTGCAAGCATTAGGGTTTAGGAGCGGCATTGGGTTAGTTCGGTCGCGTATGTAGCCTGGGGAAGAAGAATAGGGGAACGACTTGGATCTTTCCTTTGAAAATCAAAGGCCCTGATTAGAGTGAGGGTTAAAAATAAAAGAAAATTGTAAATTTATATTATATAAATTCGTTCAAACTTTGTAACATCATAACTTGTTCATACGAGGTCAAAATTTGACGAAACGAATTGTATTGGGTTCGTATTGACAAACACTACGCGATGGAGATAGATTGGAGTTAATTGAAGCTAGCGAAATTTTCGGGTAAAATTAAACACACGTTTAATTTTACTCAAAATAAAACACTGCAACTGTTATTGGAAGCAAGGCGAGAACTTCTCACTCAATCGAAATTGTTTCGATTTAAATTTAAAATAGTCAAATTTAAAATTGCTTGATTGTGTGATTGAATGATAAACGGTTATCTGTTGTATTGAAATAGACCCTATACGCCGTATATTAGGCGGAGGTTATTATATTAAACACATATACCGCGATATTCCACCTTAAAGTGGAATTGGTATTATATATGTACTTGGAGTTGATTTCCCACATTATATAGTGGTTGAGACCCTATTGTGCCGCATAATAGCGGATAATATTTTATATAAACCCATGTACCGTGATATTCCGTCTTGAAACGGGATTGGTATTGCGCTAACATCTATGAATGAAGGGAAATTGGTTGGTGGGATCCAACTGGATTCCTCAACAGTATTGATTTATTTACAGATATTGTGAAATATTCTGTTATCATATGATATATGATGTGTTTGGATGCCGTGATTGTTATATTGGTGCTGTTGCAGCATTGGGCCAATTTTTGGAGTTTTAAAAATGTTAATATAACGATTTCGAATTTAAAAGGATTTTTAAATGATTTTTTGAACGTATACATTTTATTGAATTTTGGAATTGATTCATTTTAAATAAATAAACGTTATAATTTTTATGTTATAAAATTATGATTTTTGTGAAATATAACCGAAATGTGATTTTTGAAATAAGTAGTTGATTAATTTGTAAAATGGTTTAAATTGGGATTTTTGAATTTTTATAAATAGTTTATATAAAAGATTTATAAAATTGATATTTATAAGTTAAAATATGGGAATTATAAAACGAGTTTTTATAAGTGATAAAATGAAGTATAAATGGATTTCAGAAGTGAATGAAATTTATAGATTTATAAATTGTGAAGTTATAAAATGAATAGATTTTGTAAAATAAAAGATTTATAAGTAATTAACTTATAAATTGGATTTTTGCATGTAAATGGGATATGGATAGAATTTGTTAATAAAGAGATTTTATAAGTTGAAGTTGTTATAAAATAATGAATGGAATATATAAACATTATTTTATAAATCCGAAATCGACTTATTTTGATAAGTTAATTATTATAGCTTATTAAAGGAAGCATATCCACGATTTTGGACAGTGGATAATCCTTTAAATAAAATGTGTAGAAAGGTTGAATTTGGTTAACGAAGTATATTCACGATTTCGGATAGTGAATAATATATTAAAGAAATGTTTTAGGAAGTGATATTTTAAATAGAATTAAAACGATTTGAAGTTGTTTTAAAATGTCTTAAGGATCGAAACCATATATTTCAACATTCGTTGTTGAAATAAACGTTTTCGAGAAATAAAAAGGGAATGATAGACTATGACACTATTGTTATTGTAAATGTTTTTCGAAAGGAAATGTTTTATGCGGTATTGGGATTTATATATCTATCTTAATTTCGAATCCCTATACTAGTGATTTTGGGTTGTCATAACGATGTTTTACGCAACATTCGTTTTGACTCAAATAAATGTGTTTAAGAGAATGTTTTCCTTAAGGAATAAAATATATACTTGATTGTGATTTAAGTATATTGAATATTTTCCAAATGTTGAAAATAAATAGATTTCTGAATTACTTATTATTAAATAAGTACGGAAAAGTTTTCCAATATGAAGTGAAATATTTTGAGATTATATCTTTTAAAGATAAATTGGAAGTGAATATTTGAAATCGATTTGAGAATTATATTAATAGATATTTTGGAAATGTGAATTCACCATGGAATTTATAAAGGAAAGGGAAAATTGTTTTGAAAATAAACATTGATTTATTTTTGAAGTGTGGAAATAAATTTACGGATTTGGAACGTAAATTTGAAGTAAATCAGTAAGGATTTATTTAATTGGTTTAAACGAACCATTTTGAAATGAAAATGAATAAATATTTGGAAGTGTTTCCGCGTAAGGAAAATGATTTAAAATTTTGTTTTCAAAAGTTGGAAAGGTGAAAAGCGATTTGAAAATTTGTTTTAAAAGGGATGAAGTGTGGAAAAAAATATCTTCTACAAATGTTTTTGGAAAATAAAAAATTTGGAAAATTATTTGGAATCTGGTGATGTTGTGCATATCTATTGATAGTTAAATAACCGACTATCAATATTTACCTTTAAATGGGTATTTGTTGTGATTTGCTTGAATTGAATGCTACACTTATTTTAAAATAAGCGCTAGCTATTCGGTTTAGCCGGTAGAGGACCTTCGGGTCATAAATCCCGTTCCGAATAGTGATACGTCATAATGGATAGCATTTGAAGACTGGTGTTGAAGACCGGATATTTTCGAAAACGGAAGGATCACCGTCCAATGACTTTGCATTGGCTGATCCCCGATATAGAGATCTTATCACCCTTTGTGATGGGAATTCTGGACGTGATTAATGAATATCTGGATTGCAAGGGCTTCTTTGGAAGTGCCTTCGGTTCCGTTCGATCCCAAAACGGACTTGTATAGATGTGTGTCTGACGTTACAGTTTGAGATGTAAAGCTGGTTTTTATCAAATATATTTCTGTTGGTGGCGGAGAATTTATTCTTTTAGCTTAACACCCTTCTCTGAGACGTACGAGCTCAGAGGTTATGTAGTTGATGGTTACTAGTGATATATTCCCAATTTGGTAACGTGGCATGCTGAGTGCTGCTGATCATTTGTTGATCAAAGCGTGGCTTTTGTATAAAGCGTAGCTTTATGGAAGAGACTTCGTCGAATCTCACAACGGTAATGGTCAAAACAGGAAAGATGCAGAAAGGTTGTTAAGGGATAGCGCCCCCTTAGTGTATGTCATTTCCTTCTAGATAGAGGTGGTATCATGGTATGGAGCCTAGATACTTAACCTACGTTGTTGCTGCAAACTTATTATTTTGTGGCTGTTGTTGAACCCCGGGATAAAGGTCGGTTACGACCGGGGGATGGCATACTCGTGTCAGTAGTAACCCAGCTAGAGGTAACCCGGCCTTGTGTTGGCAGAGATCCAGTTAGGTTCTCGGGGCGTCTTTCCAGAGGCGTACCCATGTGGCAATGGGAAGTTCCTTAGCCTGATCATTTGTTGGAAATCCAAAGAAACAATACGAGCCTTGTACATTTTTAGACGTATAACCTGCCATTTACTTATGGTGGGGCCCCACTGTTTAGATGGTAGCTATAGTAGGCATACGATAATGGTCGTATGTTGGCTAAGATTTATGTTATACTTTCGAAAGGTTTTCCACTTTGCACTTATAGTAATAATATCAAAGAAATCTTTCTGCATATCAAGCATGTTTGACTATCATAAGGAGAAATCTCCTCCGATTCTGCGTTTGCATTGTGTGTGTACGGGTGGCCTTATGGTAGTCTCATTTTCTAAAAAGCATTGCGAATCTAATTTAAAATATTTCTTTGTTTATTTTTAAGGATAAACTGTTTTAAGTTCTCACACCAGTCCCATGACTGACCTGGAGTTTATTGTTCTTTTCATAAACTCTAGGTACCCATCATTTTCCACACGGGCAGTCTAGAGTTAGGTTATTAGGTCATTCTGGAATTTAGGAGTTGCTGTAGAGATCTGGAGGCAAGTTGGATAGTATGGCGTATCAACTAGTATATAGTGTTTCTTTTTCGCCGTTTGATGTTGTAAACTCTGATAATTAAATGTAATGTGATGTAATGTAATAACGGATATAGTTCTTTTGATTTAAAGATTATTCATTTATCTATTATATGTTGGTCCGCTGCGAATTGTGAGATTCTGATATTGTTTCTGTTGCTTTTTCTTCCTTTCTTCTTCTATCTTCTACCTCTTCTTCTTTAACCTTAACGGTACGATTTTCCGGGATTCGATTGCTCAGCAGTTGATACAGTGGACGTATTAATGTCGATCTTCGTGAGTTGAAAAATCACGTCGTAACAATGTGGTATCAGAGCATATGGTTAAGCGACAACCTTGGTTCTGTTGGATGTTTCTCATTAGAGATAGAGTCAGTAGTACTCTAGAATGAGTTGAGTGTAATCATAGATACGAGCGCGTATTTATTAGTGAATATGAAATTGTTTTGTATTATGTTGACTTATTGTTTATAGATTCTGGTCGGTGCAGTCTGGCTAACTGTATCGATAGGGGTTTCTAAACTCTTAAGCGAGATAAACCGACATAGTATCATTTTCAATTGGGTAAATAAAATAATTTTACCTCGATTATATTTTATATATAAAGGAATAATCTTTCAGAATTATTAAAGTGTATATAAATTGATTATTTGGTTGTTGAAATGTAAGTATATATATAAGTTAATTAAAAGAGGTTTAAATAAACAAAATAAAAGAATAATTGTATAAGCAAATGAATTATTAAGTATGTAATTATAATTAATGTGATTTACAATTGTAAAATAATCTTATATATACAATAAGTGAAATTCTATAAGAAAAGACTTATAAATGTGAGTTATAAGTAAAAGGAATTTTTTTAAAAGAATTTAAAGCACTGGATTCACTACTGTTATTGGAAAATAATAAGGGTGATGACTGCAACATCATCAGTATCATTTTCAAGTTTCTGTGTGATGGATTTGCTACCATGGTAGATTGAAATTGAAGTTTTGCTGTGATAAGCAAATTTGAAAATTTAACTAAAGGAAGTAAATAAATTAAATCTGATTTGGACTAGATTGGATAAGTTAATGATTTGGAAGTTTAAATATATAATTTGTATAACTTATTAAATGTAAAAATGTAAGTGAAACCAAATGATAAAATGGTTAAACAAATTTGTTAAGAAAAACGAGATATGAATCTGAATAAGAGAGAATAAATCTGACTTTGGTAAAAGTTAAATAGAATTTACTTTAGAATTGGAATCTGAATTGGATTTATAAGTGTAAATTTAAGTTGAGTTAAACAAATGGTGTTCGAAATAGAATATAACTTAAGTAATGTTAAATGAAGTTGATTTTTGTGTCGAAGTAAATTAATAAAGTGAAGTGATGAATATGAACTTGAGTTATATAAATGAAATTCAACCTTATTTGTTAAATAAATTAGTAATTGAATTAATAAGTGGATTGAATATTAATCAATCGAATGTAAAGGAATTGATATGGAATAATGGAAGTAAGTGTTAATTCATTAGAAGCTAATGAAGTTGAAAAAAAATTAGATAATTGAAAGGAAAGTCAATTAGATATTAAACCAATTGGAAATTAAAAATGTTAAACCAAATTGAAATTAGACAAAGTGAATATGAATTGTCGAATGTGAATTTAATAATTTGGTTATGATTTGGTTGTTATATGATTGTTAGTTGATTGTATATAATTCATTAAGTGTTAGTGAAGTTGAATTGATAAAATTGGAAGCTATGAAATTTGATTTGAATGTGGAAGTGAACTAACTTGAATGTGAATTAGTGAATATAAGCTAATTGAAAATGAATGTTAGTAAAGTCCAATGTTAATGAATCAAATGTGATTAAATGAAAAACCAATTCATTGAATATTAATGAGAAGTGAATGTATATTGATTTGATGATTGGAATTGTTGTTGGATGATAGTTGTTTAATGGTTGGATTTGTTGCCTTTTGTTGCATTTGCTATATTGGCATATGTAGTTGTTGTACTAGTACATGTTGTATATCGATATTATTTTCTATATACATGTTTCTCATTGTTGTTGATTGTTTAGTAGGTGTGGATAGCGCTTTCTACGCTTTTGGAGCTCGCTTTCACACTATATTAGCCGTATATGCTCGCTAATAATATATAAGGTACATATCTCGGATTACATATCGTACTTTTACACTTTTTTCCCTACGGGATGCCTCATTACTTTGATGAGATGTATGTTTGTGATATATATATTGCAATTTTTTTCGGATCGAGCCGCACAAAGGAGACTTTGGAGAAATTTTTCGAAATTTTAAGGCGTTAAAATATTTTTGAGAAAATTGGAAAATTTTGAAAACTATAACTTTGATTTTAGAGTAAAAAGTTAAACGATATAGTTGATTTTTGAAAAGATAACTAAGTATGATTTGAAAACTTAGTAAAGTTTTTATAAGAAATTTAACTATTGGATTTTGGGAAAGTTAAACACTTAGTGAATTTTAAATCTAATTTGAATGGATGTTTGAAAAGTTAATGGATTTCTAGACTTTTTCTTACTTGGTAATTTCGAGGATGAAATTCTTTTTAGGGAGGAGTTTGTAACGACGCAGAATTTCTGTCATTTGAAATTCATATATTTAATTGATTTTAAATAGTAACAAGTGAAATTTGCAAGTCGAATAAATTTTATTTAGAATATCTAGATTTAATTGGATAATTAAATCGATAATTTAATATTTGAATTTACAGAAATAATTGGAAATTGGGTTCAATGTGATTAAAATTGATTTGTAAAGTTGTATTTAATCATATTGGAGTTAGAATGATGTTATAGAACTTTTAATATTGAATTAAAAGTTAATTTGTGGAAATTGAATATTTTAATGTTTAAATTGACGAGTAAAAATAGCCATTTTTCAAACAGTCTCAGATTTTGACTAAACTAGTTTCATCGGATCCGTAATATAATATTATTGCATGGTTTCAAATTTCGTGTGAATCGGATTTACGGTTTGTCCGGGGCAAGCTAAAACGCACTGAAATCGGTTTAAGTGAATTTCGAATTTAAATTAGTCGATTTGAAAACTTATCTTTCAAATTTGATCAAATTGGATCCGATATATATTCCATTGCATTCGGAATAGGGGTAAAAATTATAAAAGCCAGGCTGCACGCTTCGTTTGGAGTTCGAAAAATCTCGGATGAATGGTGTTTCGTCAAATTTTCTATAAAAGGACCTCACATTTTGTAACAACCCTAGATTTTTGACTATAAATTTCTTTAGTTTATTTTAAATTTGTTTTATTTGCTAAATTTCATCTCTAAATATTTTTAAAATGATAATAGAATTTTTCCAAAATTTACTGTATTTATTTCCTATTTTTAAGGGCTATTTTCCTATTTTTTGTTATTTTCTTCATTAAAAACTATATTTAAATTAAATTTTAAACATTTATTTTGTGAATGTATTTTTATTTTATGTTATTATTTATGTTTAAAAATATTTTACAAGGTCATATGAATTTTCTAAAAATTATTCTATTTAATTTCAAATTTTCTAGTCTAGTTCACTATTTTTAGCTATTTTTCTTAATTTAACTTTATATAATTAATAAATAATACATAAATTTTTATATTTTGATAAATTTTCGAAATTGTATCTGGGATTATTATCATTTCTAGAAATATAAAGTTATATAATTAAAATAAAGAAATATGAAAGGGTTTTGACTTTTGAATTGCCTTTTGCCTTTTTGAATTCCACCTTTTCATTTTCCTCACAACTCTTCATTTCTCTTGCCATAACTCCCCATATTTCAGCCAACTATCTCATTTTCAATTCACATATCATTCTTTCCTCCTTCCTGAGAAAAAATTTCGGCCATCCTTGCTTGAAGATTTTGGTAAAACATTATTTCTTTTATCTCTTTTTCTATTTACATCGTTTATTTCTCGCATGATTTTGCACATGCTTTCACCTCTTTTAGGATCGGCCATGCCTCCCTTGCTACCTAGCCGCCTCCAGCACTTGATGACACACCACCAGCACCTCGTCCTCACCAGCCACCCAAGCCATGAACCCCCTTGGTGACGCATATCCACAAAAGTTTCAAAACACCCTTCATACTAGCCTAACCGAGCACCACTGTCATTCCATCACCTCAGCACCCCACTAGCCGCCACCTACCACACCCCCACCACCTCCAGCACCTCCAGCACCTATGGTCACACCACCATAGTGGACCCCACTCCTCTGGACATGACACCTAGGGCCTTGGCCGAGCCCGAATCCTTGACCAAATTCATGTATGCATGCTTATGTGTGTTATTTCCTTCATCCACCTTTACACCATCATTCCAACATGTAGGCCGAACCCATACTCACCCAAACCAGACCCAAACACCTGCAATTATGTTGTATTTCCCCTTATGGCCGAGCCTAGTAAAGGTTAAAAGCAAGTGCAAGCATTTCTATTTGATTCTGTGCAGTCTATTCTAGTGTAGTTTTGATCGTAGTTGATTTGAAACTCATCGTTGTTATATTGTTTTTGTTTGATGTGTATCCAAGGAATTTGACACTTGGCTCCACCATTCAAATCTATGTCATGCTTTTGTGCTTGTGTAGATCCTGCTTGTGAAATTCGTCCTTGGGTCATCAGCTCAAACCAGTGAGTTATTCTCACCAGACAGTTTTATGCATATGAATAGTAAATCGATCGCTTGTGAATATGTAAACTGCATCACCATATTTTATTTGCTATGTCACTATTATATGATGTTCACACATGATTAAACACCAGTTATATCATATGTCACTGTTACATTATTGCTGTTTTGTATATTTTATCAGTATATCACACTGCAAGTTCCCTTTAGGTTAGAATCACTATGGGTTGAAATGATACATACTCGAACGGACTTTAGAATAAGGGAAAGTCGTTATGGGTTGAAATGATAGGCCTGAATGATTTTTAATTTATTTCATTTACTTGGGACTGCGGGTTCGAAATGATAAAACCCGGATTTTCTTTGTAAATTACGGGTTGAAATGATATATTACCCGTAACACTTTTCCTAGTGTAGAAATTATATACAGACCCGTAGTTAATGTATGTTTTCTAAAAAAAATTTAAAATTATTTTAGACATGTAAATATTAAAATATTTTGATTTAAATCTAATTAAAAATGATTTTTGTAAAATATTATTGATTTTGTGAATAATTATAAGTGAAATAAATTAATGAAAAAGTTAGAAAATTTTGAATGTCAGTTATTTTGGAAAATTTGATTTAATTATAATTGGAAATTAAATTGAAAATGAAATCATGATAAATTTATGATAATTCGAATTTAAATGGATTTAAAGTGATTTTATATCATATTAATGATTTTTAATAAAGTTGAAAGGTGAAATGAATAAATATTTAAGCTGAAATTTTGAAATATAACTAAAATTGGAAATTTATGGAATTGACTTAAAAGTGAAATTTTAGTTACGTAAATAAAAATAAAGCTAAGTTATATTTGAGAATTTGAACTTAAGTGTTAGGTTGAAATTTAATGTAATGAATTTAAAATTGAATATTGCAGTTTAATAAGTGAATTAGTGTTAAATATGAATTTTTAAATGGAAATATAACTTTATGAAATCATGGAATTAAAGAAAACTAAATGATGGTTATAAAAAAAATATATGTGATTTTATAAGTTAAAAGTGATTTATAGAAAATATAACTGTTGTGAAATTATATTGAAAATTTCAAGTTAATTAACTGCTTTTTTGAAATGCTATTATATCTAGTATAAATGATAATACAACAATTGTAAATGCTGTAGTTGATAAGTGAACTAAATAGCTAAACTGAATTTAAGGCTATTATAGCATTTTGTAAATTCTATAATTGTTGGATTAAACTAAGTTTTCTTTGAAATTAATGTAACTCTATTACAGCATCTTTTAAACGCCGCCTTTTGTTAAATTGAACCGTTTTGAATATAACTTTCTGTAGCATTTTCGAAATGCTGCGAAAGTTGAATTTTCACTGTTTAGATAAAATTAAGTGAATGGATGAACTTTGAAAGTTGAAAATTTTTGAAATTTAATAACTTAATTATTAAACGTAATAACTTCATATTTTTATGATTTAAATGAAGTAATTTGTTTGGAATTGAATTATTTTGAAATGTGAATTGAAATGGTATTTTTAAATTGAATAAAATGAATTTGTTTTTCAAACGAAATGATACGTTTGATATTTCGAAATGGATTTGAAATGATATTGGATTTTGAGAAATAAATACCATTTTGAAATTATAACTACGGGTTATAATAACGATTGGTCGTTGAGGAGTCCAGGATCGGATATGGACATACTCTCTGTCGATATTGAAAACCACTTTATCAACTGTGTACGCGGTGGAGATTCCAGAATGAAGTAGGATGGTGACGACGTTCCTAAGGTACATTTCGTGGACCTAACTCCCGTGATTTAGCGTAAGGTGGCTAAAACAGGAGCGATCTCGGGCCAAAGGAGGCAGCACCTCTGGCTGAACACACTTCTTCGATACCATTTTATTACCGTTGTGATCGATTGGGTGCACCCCTTGATTTTGGAGTGTTTTTCAAGGTGGGCGTATGTGGCTGCTGCATTATCACCATCCCATGTGCGTAATTGGTATATCTACCCAGGCATTGCCTTGTGTGCCGTGTCACCTACCATACCGAGCCTTTACTACGAGTTATTTTTTCTCCCGTAGCCCGGGTGGTATCCTCTGACAGTCACCCGGAGTGGAGATGGCATGATATTGGATGGACTACTGAGACTATTATGTGTGATGGGTGATATGGGTAGCCCGGAACGCTATTTAAAAGTATGTTTATTTTACTATAGTCATTATTATAATAGCGAAATATTACTATATAGTAAATAGTTTAACAGACCCTTAGAGGATGGGAGGTCCCAGGCATCCTTTAAGTTAATTGTATCTTTATTACAGTTTACTTGAGTTAGTTTACATTATATAAGTATATATTGTCCTGACTCGAGTGTTTTGTGTTTTGCTTTACGCTCGTATCAGCCTGAGTATTTACAGCTTTGGATTCTCTTCCTGGAGCTGGTCTTTCACTGGAGTTTCTGCTTATCTGCATATATTTCTATTACTGTTTCAGTTGTATTAATTTATCTCATGTATTAGTGAACTTCAATGTATTCGGGATTTTTATTCTGTTGTTTTCAGACTACATTATGTATTTGGTTTGAGACTCTGTTATAGTAGCTTCATGAACTACTATGTTATTTTATATTCCACCGCGAGTTATTCTGATTTTTCTGTGTTTGTGATTCTGTATATTTTATTTTATTTGCTCTAAATTTATTTACAATCTGTTATTTCGCATCATTCAAGTCTGACATGTGTGGATTATTGTCGATTTGAATGGTACGAAATTGGGGGTTGTTATAGTTGGTATCAGAGCTTTGGTTTTTGGCAACCCTTGCCTCTGCGGAGCGAAAACTCATTTGAGATAGGGCATTTCTACCCTAGAATGAGTGAAATCAATCTCAGAATCATATCTTTGTGAGAGACGTATTTTCAAAGTATAAAATGATTTTTCAAAATGTTTTCAAAGGATTTTCAAAGATTATTTTGGTATATCAGTTTTTCTTGCTTTTAAAGGATTTTCAAATGTTTTCTAACTTTCCTTTCTTTCGTATCTACCTTGATAGGATTTCCTTTCTTTCGTATCCCCTTAATAGGATTTGTCTTTGGCTTGTCTTTATTCTTGTCCTAAATTCATTCTCGATATTTTTCAGGATGAATCGAGGAAATGCCAGAGGTAAGGGTCGTTGTATTGCCCCATCTCCTCAACCTATTGCTCCAGTCAGGTTCACTGTTCTTTGTAAGGAATTCTCTCAACTAGGTGGAACCCCATTTACTAGTTCAGAGACTACAATTGAGGCTCAGCAGTGGTTTTGGAGTCTCGAAAGGATATTTACTGGTCTTGACGTTACTGATGCTCAGAAGCGTCAGCTAGCAGCCTGGCAGTTGCATGATTCTGCTTTAGATTGGTGGGAGTCCATTACGACTAACACCGTCGAGGCTGATCTCACTTGGGAGAAGTTTAGGTATCCTTTGTGTTATCTTAATTTTGTTCCTATTTTCTGTATCTCTTTTCCAGGGAGGCTTTTGTGGCAAAGTGGATGCCAGAAGCCGGGAAATCTCTGCTTTATCGTGAGTTTATGGATTTGAAGCAGGGTACCATGTCTTTTGCTGAGTATGAGAGGAAGTTCAATGAACTTTCCAAGTTCGGTCCTAGCCTTATTGACACTCCTCTTAAGAAGAATGAGAAATTCATCGCTCGTGCTCGTCCAGAGTATTATAGTCGCCTCATTTCTCATGTTCATGGTTCTTTCACCCAGCTCATGGATATGGCTATTCGCCATGAGAATCCCACATCCAAAGGTCCTGTTGTTTCTGGTGCTCAGTCTTCCTCTGTAGTTTCAAGAAGTGTAAGCCAAACTTCTAGCAGCAGAAGAAGAATTGGAAGTAGCGTCCGGGTTTGGGATCTTCATCATCCGATCCTGCTCAGAGGCAACCGGTTGATCTCTCCTCCATCACTTTCTTTAGGTGTGATCAAAGAGGGCACTATGCCAATAGTTGTCCCACATTATCCGCTCAGTCGGCTAGACGTGATCTCTGCCATATCTGTCTCCAGCTCGGTCATTTTAAGAAAGATTGCCCTACCCAGCAGAGGGTTACTCCTTCTGGTATATATGTTGTCACTTCTGCCTCATCTCTAGTTCCTCCACCTACCCCTGCTCCTAGTGATGACCAAGGTACACTCTAGGGTTCATTTACTTTATTTCATCATCCTGTTCGTGTGTTGTTTGATACTGGTGCTTCACATAGTTTTATTTCTATTGATCTGTGTGATAAGTTTGAGCATCTCCTTTCTCCTGAGTATACTTCTGTTCCATTATGTGTTTCAAATCCTATTGGGGGTCCTGCTAACCTTAATCGGATTTGCCGAGAGGTGAAACTTCTCCATTCTGATCATCGCTTTAGTGATGATTTTTATATTCTAGGCTTCGATGCTTTTGATTTATTGCTTGGTCAGGATTGGTTAGTGAATCATGATGCTCATATCTCTTGTAAAGCCCGGTCTGTTCGTCTCTTTGATGATCATGGGAATGCCTTGATTATTCAGTGCCGCATGCCTCAGGATTTTGCTGGCAACTTTATTTATTCTTTGGATTCTTCTCCCAGTGATCTTGATTCTACTCCTGTAGTTAGACTATATCCCGATGTATTTGGTGAAGTCACTTCTTTACCTCCTAAGCGGGAAATTAACTTTCGGATTGATCTTATACCTGGTGCTCGACCTATTGTTCTTCCTCCTAGAAGAATGGCACCCCGCGAGAAGGTTGACATGGGAAAGCAAATTGAAGACTTATCTTCCAAAGGTCTGATTAGGCCTAGTTTTTCTAAATAGGGAGCTGCGGTGGTTTTTGTCACCAAATCTGATGGTTCACTTCGGATGTGTGTTGATTATAGGGAGCTGAACAAGCTCACTATGAAAAACAGATATCCAATGCCTCGTATAAACGATATGTTTGATCAGCTTCATGGTGCCACTATTTTCTCTCAGCTTGATCTTGCCACAGGTTTTCATCAGCTCAGGGTTGCCGAGGATAGCATTCCCAAGACTGCTTTCCGCACTAAGGATGGATTTTATGAATGGTTAGTCTTGCCTTTTGGTTTGACTAATGCTCCTGCTTTCTTTGTTGATTCGATGAATCGTGTTTTTTGTGATGTTCTTAATAAATTTATGCTAGTCTTTGTTAATGATATCCTTGTCTTCTCTAAGACTAAGGATGAGCATAATTCACATTTGAAATATGTTCTTGAGACTCTCAGAAATCATCAGTTAAAGGCTAAATTTTCTAAATGCCATTTCTAGAAGGATGAAGTCCGTTATCTCGAGCATATTGTTTCTAGAAATGGAGTTTCTGTTGATCCAGTTAAGATTGCTGCGATCAATGTAAGTCTTTCTTTCTTCTCTCTCTCTCTCTATCATTTTAATAATTCTATTTTTTTCCTGTTGTCCTTATTTTCTCCCGATTCTATTCCAGGATTGGGAAACTCCAAAGACTCCATCTGATATTCGTAGTTTTTTGGGCCTTACTGGTTATTACCCGAGATTCATTGAGAATTTTTCTCGGATTGCTGCACATCTCACAGCTTTGACTCGGAAGAATGCCAGATTTGTCTGGAGTGATCAGTGTAAGGCTGCATTCAGTGAGTTGAAGAGCAAGCTAACTTCCGCACCAGTTCTTACTGTTCTGAATGGAAGTGAGGGATTTACAGTTTATACTGATGCTAGTCGTGAGGGTTTAGGTGCTGTTCTCATGCAGGATGGTAGGGTTATTGCCAATGCCAGCCGTCAGTTGAAAACCCACGAAGCAAATTATGCTGCTCATGATTTAGAGTTACTTGCTATTGTCTTTGCTTTGAAACTTTGGAGGCATCATCTTCTTGGAACCAAGTTTGAGCTTTTCACAGATCATTAGTCTCTAAGATATATCTTCTCCCAGAGGGATCAGAATCAGAGGCAAGTTCGTTGGCTTGATTTTCTGGCTTCTTACGACCTCGACATTAACTACTCCGGTAAAGCTAATGTTGTGGCCGATGCTCTGAGTCGGAAGAAGGCTTTGTTGTGTCAGCTGGTTGTTTCTTCTTATTCTCTTCTGGATCAGATTATGGCTAAGCAGGATGAGGATGAGATGCTTAGATTGATGAAGGAGGGCATTCGTAGCAGAGTTGGTGGTAGTATTGGTAGTAGTAGTAGAGCTCAGATTGATGATAAAGGGATTTTGAGGATTAATGGCAGGATTTGTGTCCTGAAGGTTGATAGTTTGAGGCAAGAGTTGCTTCAGGAGAATCATCGATCCAGACTTTTTATTCATCCTGGTGTGTCGAAGATGTATCAGGATATCAAGAAACTTTACTGGTGGAAGGGGATGAAGAGGGATATTTCTATCATTGTTAGTCGGTGTGCGACTTGTCAGCAAGTCAAAGACGATCACCAGAAGACCCCTGGTTTGTTGCAGCCCCTCGAGATTCCTAATTGGAAGTGGGAACAGGTTTCCATGGATTTCATCGATGGTTTGCCGAGGACTCAGAAGGGAAATGAGAGTATATGGGTTATTGTTGATAGACTGACCAAGTCCGCTCATTTTATTCCGGTCAAGTCTACTCATTCTGCTTCTAGTTTATCTGAGATTTACATGAGAGAGATCGTCCGTCTCCATGGTGTTCCTCTCAGTATTGTTTGTGATCGTGACCGTATTTTTACTAGTCAGTTCTGGAAGGCTTTTCAGGAATCTTTGGGTACTCGTTTGAATCTGAACACTGCTTACCATCCTCAGACCGACGGTCAAACAGAAAGAGTAAATTAGATTCTCGAGGATCTTCTTCGTGCTTGTGTGCTTGACTATGGAGGATCTTGGGAAGATTATCTCCATCTTGTCGAATTTACCTACAATAATAGCTATCAGGTATAATCTTATCTCCTGTTTTCAGTCTATTCTTGATCTTTTTATCTATCTCATTCCATCTTTGCATTCAGGCCAGTCTCAAAATGTCTCCGTTTGCTGCTTTATACAGACGACCTTGTAGATCTCCATCTTGCTGGATTGAATCCGGTAATCATTTGGTTTTTGTTCCTGAAGTGATTTTGGAAGCTTCTGAGAGAGTTGAGGAGATTAAGAAGAGGTTGAGAGTCGCTCAGGATAGACAGAAGAAGTATGCCGATAGGCATAGGTGGAATTTGGAATTTTCTGTTGGTGATCAGGTGTTCCTTAAGGTTTCTCCCTTGAGGAATGTCATTCGCTTTGGTCGTAGAGGGAAGCTTTCTCCTAGGTTCATTGGTCCTTTCCGCATTGTGGAAGGAGTTGGTTCTTTGGCTTATCGTATGGATTTGCCCGAAGCTTTTTGGAGTGCATGATGTATTCCATGTCTCGCATGTTCGCCGTCATCTTCATGATCCATCTCTTATTTTCTAGCGTTTTGCTCTTGATGGTTTGGATATTGAGCCTAACCTGACTGTTCAGAGGAAGCCACTTCGTATTGTTGGTAGAGATACGAAGCAGCTCAGAAGAAAATCTGTTAATCTGCTCAAAGAACAGTGAAGTACTGATGATCGAGACTGTACCTGGGAAATGGAGGAGGGCATTCGTGCTTCGAATCCGGAATTATTTGTTTCAGGTACTACTTTGTTTTTCTATCTTGTTTCTCCTATTTTTTTCCTTTCCGTTCTTTTCGAGGACGAAAAGATTTGAGTGGAGGAGAGTGTAACAACCCTACATTTTTGACTATAAATTTGTTTAGTTTATTTTAAATTTTTTTCATTTTTTAAATTTCATCTCTAAATATTTTTAAAATGATCATATAATTTTTCCAAAATTTACTGTATTTATTTCCTATTTTTAAGGGTTGTTTTCCTATTTTCTGCCATTTTCTTCATTAAAAACCGTATTTAAATTAAATTTTAAATATTTATTTGTGAATGAATTTTTATTTTATGTTATTATTTATGTTTAAAAATATTTTACAAGCTCATACGAATTTTCTAAAAAGTATTCTATTGAATTTCAAATTTTCTAGTCTAGTTCACTATTTTTAACTATTTTTCTTAAATTAACTTTATATAATTAATAAATAGTATATAAATTTTTATATTTTGATAAATTTTCGAAATTTTATCTGGTATTATTATTATTTCCAGAAATATAAAGTTATATAATTAAAATAAAGAAATATGAAAGGGTTTTGACTTTTGAATTGCCTTTTGCCTTTTTGAATTCCACCTCTTCATTTTCCTCACAACTCTTCATTTCACTTGCCATAACTCCCCACATTTCAGCCGACTATCTCATTTTCAATTCACGTATCTTTCTTTCCTCCTTGAGAAAAAATTTCGGCCATCCTTGCTTGAAGATTTTGGTAAAACTTTATTTCTTTTATCTCTTTTTCTATTTACATCGTTTATTTCTAGCTTGATTTTGCACATGATTTCACCTCTTTTAGGATTGACCATGCGTCCCTTGCTGCCTAGGCACCTCTAGCACCTGATGACACACCACCAGCACCTCCTCCTCACCAGCCACCCAAGCCATGAACCCCCTTGGTGATGCATATCCACAAAAGTTTCAAAACACCCTTCATACTAGCCTAACCGAGCACCACTCTCATTCCATCACCTCACCACCCCTCTAGCCGCCACCTACCACACCACCACCACCTCCAGCACCTACATCACTCATGGCCACACCACCACAATGGACCCCACTCCTCTGGCCGTGACACCTAGGGCCTTGGCCGAGCCCAAATCCTTGACCAAATTCATGTATGCATGCTTATGTGTGTTATTGCCTTCACCCACCTTTACACCATCATTCCAACATGTAGGCCGAACTCATACTCACCCAAACCAGACCCGAACACCTGCAATTATGTTTTATTTCCCCTTATGGCTGAGCCAAGTAAAGGTTAAAAGTAAGTGCAAGCATTTCTATTTGATTCTGTGCAGTCTATTCTAGTGTAGTTTTGATCGTAGTTGATTTGAAACTCATCGTTGTTATATTGTTTTTGTTTGATGTGTATCCAAGGAATTTGACACTTGGCTCCTCCATTCAAATCTGTGCCATGCTTTTGTGCTTGTGTAGATCCCGTTTGTGAAATTTTTCGTTGGGTCAACTGCTCAAACCAGTGAGTTATTCTCACGGAACAGTTTTATACTTATATGAATAGTAAATCGATCGCTTGTGAATATGTAAACTGCATCACCATATTTTATTTGCTACGTCACTATTATATGATGTTCACACATGATTAAAAACCAGTTATATCATATATCACTGTTATATTATTGCTTTTTTGTATATTTTATCAGTATATCACACTCCAAGTTCCCTTTAGATTAGAATCACTATGGGTTGAAATGATACATACCCGAACGGACTTTAGAATAAGGGAAAATCGTTATGGGCTGAAATGATAGGCCTGAAATATTTTCAATTTATTTCATTTACTTGGGACTGCGGGTTCGAAATGATAAAACCCGGATTTTCTTTGTAAATTACGGGTTGAAATGATATATTACCCGTATCACTTTTCCTAGTGTAGAAAATTATATACAGACCCGTAGTTAATGCATGTTTTCAAAAAAAAAATTAAAATTATTTTAGAAATGTAAATATTAAAATATTTTGATTTAAATCTAATTAAAAATGATTTTTGTAAAATATTATTGATTTTCTGAATAACTATAAGTAAAATAAATTAATGAAAAAGTTAGAAAATTTTGAATGTGAGTTATTTTTGAAAATTTGATTTAATTATAATTGGAAATTAAATTGAAAATGAAATCATGATAAATTTATGATAATTTGAATTTAAATGAATTTAAAGTGATTATATCATATTAATGATTTTTAATAAAGTTGAAATCTGAAATGAATAAATATTTAAGCTGAAATTTTGAAATATAACTAAAATTGAAAATTTATGGAATTGACTTAAAAGTGAAATTTTAGTTAAGTAAATAAAAATAAAACTAAGTTATATTTGAGAATTTGAACTTAAGTGGTAGGTTGAAATTTAATGTAATGGATTTAAAATTGAACATTACAGTTTAATAAGTGAATTAGTGTTAAATATGAATTTTTAAATGGAAATTTAACTTTATGAAATCATGAAATTAAAGAAAATTAAATGATGGTTGTAAAAAAAAATGTGATTTTATAAGTTAAAAGTGATTTATAGAAATATAACTGTTGTGAAATTATATTGAAAATTTGAAGTTAATTAACTGCATTTTTGAAATGCTATTATGTCTAATATAAATGATAATACAACAATTATAAATGCTGTAGTTGATAAGTGAACTAAATAGCTAAACTGAATTTATGGCTATTATAGAATTTTGTAAATGCTATAATTGTTGGATTAAACTAATTTTTCTTTGAAATTAATGTAACTCTATTATAGCTTTTTTTAAACGCTGTCTTTTGTTAAATTGAACCGTTTTGAATATAACTTTCTGCAGCATTTTCCAAATGCTGCGAAAGTTGAATTTTCATCGTTTTGATAAAATTAAGTGAATGGATGAACTTTGAAAGTTGAAAATTTTGAAAATTTAATAATTTAATTATTAAATGTAATAACTTCATATTTTTATGATTCAAATGAAGTAATTTGTTTGGAATTGAACTATTTTGAAATGTGGATTGAAATGGTATTTTTAAATTAAATAAAATGAATATGTTTTTCAAATGAAATGATAAGTTTGATACTTTGAAATGGATTTGAAATGATATTGGATTTTGAGAAATAAATACCATTTTGAAATTATAACTACGGGCTATAATAACGATTGGTTGTTGAAGAGTCCGAGATCGGATATGGACATACTCTCTGTCGATATTGAAAACCACTTTATCAACTGTGTACGCGGTGGAGATTCCAGAATGAAGTAGGATGGTGACGACGTTCCTAAGGTACATTTCGTGGACCTAACTCCCGTGATTTAGCGTAAGGTGGCTAAAACAGGAGCGATCTCGGGCCAAAGGAGGTAGCACCTCTGGCTGAACACACTTCTTCGATACCATTTTATTACCGTTATGATCGATTGGGTGCACCCCTTGATTTTGGAGTGTTGTTCAGGGTTGGCGTTTGTGGCTGCTGCGTTACCACCAGCCCGTGTGCGCAATTGGTATATCTACCCTGGCATTGCCTTCTGTGCCGTGTCACCTACCATACCGAGCCTTTACTACGAGTTTGTTTTTCTCTCGTAGCCCGTGTGGTATCCTCTGACAGTCACCCGGAGTGGAGATGGCATGATATTAGATGAACTACTGGGACTATTATGTGTTAAGGGTTATATGGGTAGCCCGGAACGCTATTTAAAAGTACGTTTATTTTACTATAGTCATTATTATAATAGCGAAATATTACTATATAGTAAATAGTTTAACGGACCCTTAGAGGATGGGTGGTCCAAGGCATCCTTTAAGTTACTTGTATTTTTATTACAGTTCACTTGAGTTGGTTTGCATTATATAAGTATATATTGTCCTGACTCAAGTGTTTTGTGTTTTGCTTTACGCTCGGGTCAACCTGAGTATTCACAGCTTTGGATTCTGTTCCAAGAGCTGGTCTTTCACTGGAGTTTCCGCTTATCTGCATATATTTCTATTACTGTTTCAGCTGTATTAGTTTATCTCATGTATTAGTGAAATTCTATGTATTTGGGATTTCTATTCTGTTGTTTTCAGACTATATTATGTATTTGGTTTGAGACTCTGTTATAGTAGCCTCATGAACAACTATGTTATTTTATATTCCGCTACGAGTTATTCTGATTGTTCTGTGTCTGTGATTATGTATATTTGATTTAATTTGCTCCAAATTTATTTACAATCTGTTATTTCGCATCATTCAAGTCTGACATGTGTGGATTATTGTCGATCTGAATGGTACGAAATTGGGGGTTGTTACACATTTTCTAATTTGCAAAGCAACTAGGGTTTCAGCCCTAGCCGCCACTTGATATTTCAATGGCCGAAATTTGTGCTTCTTCCCCCTCAATTATCTTCAAATCCATCAACAATTACGAGAAATCTTCAACTACAATCTTGTAGATCATCACGAGACCTTCGTATCCAATGGTCATGATGGGATTTAACGCTATAGATCATCGGCAATTTGCATTCAAAGAAGTGGCGTTCATGCACGTTTTTCATGAGCTAGGGGGCCGAGCTCGACGCCATTCTGGTAGAAGGTGGAGTTCGTCGTGGCCTTTCGACTGGTGGTCGCTGATCGTCGTGAAGTCGAGTATATAGGTCACGAGCATTAGGGTTTGGGGGCGACATCGGGTTAGTTCGGTCGCGTAAGTAGCCTGGGGAAGAAGAATAGGGGAACGGCCTGGATCTTGCCTCTGAAAATCAACGGCCCTGATTAGAGTGAGGGTTAAAAATAAAAGAAAATTGTAAATTTATATTATATAAATTCGTTCTAACTTTGTAACGTCATAACTTGTTCATACGAGGTCGAAAGCTAACGAAACGAATTGCATAGGGTTCGATGGGCGAACTCTACGCAATGGAGGTAGATTGGAGTTGATTAGAGCTAGGAAAACAGGTTGGTGTTGTGCTAACATCTGTGCATGCAGGGCAACAGGTTGGAGGGATCCAACTGGATTCCTCAACAGTATTGATTTATTTACAGATATTGTGATATATTATGTTATCATATGATATATGATGTTTTCGGATGTCGTGATTGTTATATTGGTGTTGTTGCAGCATTGGGCCTATGTTTGGAGTTTTAAAAATGTTAAATTAACGATTTCGAATTTAAAAGTATTTTTAAGTGATTTTTTGAAAGTATACATTTTATTGAATTTTGGAATTGATTCATTTTAAATAAATAAATGCTATAATTTTTATGTTATAAAATTATGATTTTTGTGAAATATAACCGAAATGTGATTTTTGAAATAAGTAGTTGATTAATATGTAAAATGGTTTAAATTGGGATTTTTGAATTTTTATAAACATTTTATATAAAAGATTTATAAAATTGATAATTATAAATTAAAATATTGGAATTATAAAACGAGTTTTTATAAGTGTTAAAATGAAGTATAAATGGATTTCATTAGTGAATGAAATTTATAGATTTATAAACTGTGAAGTTATAAAATGAATAGATTTTGTAAATTAAAAGATTTATAAGTAATTAACTTATAAATTGGATTTTGACATGTAAATGGGATATGGACATAATTTGTTAATAAAGAGATTTTATAAGTTGAAGTTCTTATAAAATAATAAATGAAATTTGTAAACATTGTTTTATAAATCCAAAATCGACTTATTTTGATAAGTTAATTATTATAGCTTATCAAAGGAAGCATATCCACGATTTTGGACAGTGGATAATCCTTTAAATAAAATGTGTAGAAAGGTTGAATTTGGTTAAGGAAGTATATTCACGATTTTGGATAGTGAATAATATATTAAAGAAATGTTTTGGGAAGTGATATTTTATGTAGAATTAAAATCATTTAAAGTTGTTTTAAAATGTGTTAAGGATCGAAATCATAGTTTTCAACATTCGTTGTTGAAATAGATGTTTTCGAGAAATAAAAAGGGAATGATGGACTATAACACAGTTGTTATAATAAATGATTTTCGAAAGGAAATGTTTTATATAGTATTGGGATCTATACATCTATCTTAATTTCGAATCCCTATACTAGTGATTTTGGGTTGTCGTAACGACGTTTTACGCAACATTCGTTTTGACTCAAATAAATGTGTTTAAGAGAATGTTTTCCTTAAAGAATAAAATATATACTTAATTGTGATTTAAGTATATTGAATATTTTCCAAATGTTAAAAATAAATAGATTTGTGAATTACTTATTATTAAATAAGTATGGAAATGTTTTCCAATATGAAGTGAAATGTTTTGAGATTATATCTTTTAAAGATAAGTTGAAAGTGAATATTTGAAATCGATTTGAGAATCGTATATTAATAGATATTTTGGAAATGTGAATTCACCATGGAATTTATAAAGGAAAGGGAAATTTTTTTTAAAAATAAACATTGATTTATTTTTGAAGTGCGGAAATAAATTTATGGATTTGGAACGTAAATTTGAAGTAAATGGGTAAGGATTTATTTAATTGGTTTAAATGAACCATTTTGAAATGAAAATGAATAAATATTTGGAAGTGTTTTCGCGTAAGGAAAATGATTTGAAATTTTGTGTTCAAAAGTTGGAAAGGTGAAAAGTGATTTGAAAATTTGTTTTCAAATGGTTGAAGTTTGGAAAAAATATATCTTGTACAGATATTTTTGGAAAATAAAAATTTGGGAAATTATTTGAAATCTGGTGATGTTGTCCATATCTATTGATAGTTAAATAACCGATTATCAATATTTACCTCTAAATGGGTATTTGTTGTGATTTGCTTGAATTGAATGCTACACTTATTTTAAAATAAGCGCTCATTATTCGGTTTAGCCGGCAGCTGACCTTTGTGTCATAAATACCATTCCGAATAGTGATACGTCGTAATAGATAGCATTTGAAGACCGGTGTTGAAGACCGGATATTTTCGAAAACTGAAGGATTACCGTCGAATGACTCTGCATCGACTGATCCCCGATATAGAGATTTTATCACCCTTGTGATGGGAATTCCAGACGTGCTTAGTGAATATCCGGATTGCAAGGGATTCTTTGGAAGTGCCTTCGGTTCCGTTCGATCCTGGAATGGATTTGTATAGATGTATGTCTGACGTTACAGTTTGAGATGTAAAGCTGGTTTTTATCAAATATATTTCTGTTGGTGGCGGAGAATTTATTCTTTTAGCTTAACACCCTTCTCTGAAACGTACGAGCTCAGAGGTTATGTAGTTGATGGTTACTAGTGATATATTCCCAATTTGGTAACGTGGCATGCAGAGTGCTGCTGATCATTTGTTGATCAAAGCGTGGCTTTTGTATAAAGCGTAGCTTTGTGGACGAGACTTCGTCGGATCTCACAACCCGGTAATAGTAAAAACAGGAAAGATGCAGAAAGGTTATTAGGGGATAGCGCCCCCTTAGTGTATGTCATTTCCTTCTGGGTAGAGGTGGTATCATGGTATGGAGCCTAGATACTTAACCTACGTTGTTGCTGCAAACTTATTATTTTGTGGCTTTTGGTGAATCTCGGGATAATGGTCGGTTACGACCAGGGGATGGCATACTCGTGTCAGTTTTTACCTAGCTAGGGGTAACCCGACCTTGTGTTGGCAGAGATCCGGTTAGGTTCTCGGGACGTCTTTCCAGAGGCGTACCCATGTGGCAATGGGAAGTTCCTTGGCCTGACCATTTGTTGGAAATCCAAAGAAATAATACGAGCCTTGTACAGTTTTAGTTGTATAACCTTCCATTTACTTATGGTGGCGCCCCACTGCTTAGATGGTAGCTATAGTAGGCATATGATAATGGTCGTATGTTGGCTAAGATTTATATTATACTTTCGAAAGGTTTTCCACTTTGCACTTATAGTAATAATATCAAAGAAATCTTTCTGCGTATCAAGCATGTTTGACTATCACAAGGAGAAATCTCCTCCGATTCTGCGTTTGCATTGTGTGTGTGTGCGGAAGGCCTTATGGTAGTCTCATTTTCTAAAAGCATTGCGAATCTAATTTAAAATATTTCTTTGTTTATTTTTAAAGATAAACTGTTTTAAGTTCTCACACCAGTCCCATAACTGACCTGGAGTTTATTGTGCTCTTCCTAAACTCTGGGTGCCCATCATTTTCTACACGGGCAGTCTAGAGTTAGGTTATCATGTCATTCTGGAATTCAGAAGTTGCTGTAGAGATCTGGAGGCAAGCTGGATGGTATGGCGTATCAACTAGTATATAGTATTTCTTTTCTGCTGTTTGATGTTGTAAACTCTGATAATTAAATGTAATATGATGTAATGTAATAACTGATATAGTTCTTTTGATTTAAAGATTATTCATTTATCTATTATATGTTGTTCCGCTGCGAATCGTGAGATTCTGATATTGTTTCTGTTGCTTTTTCTTTCTTTCTTCTTCTACCTTTTACCTCTTCTTCTTTAACCCTAATGGTACGGTTTTCCGGCATTCGATTGCTCGGCAGTTGATACAGTGGACTATTAATATCGATCTTCATGAGTTGAAAAACCGCGTCGTTACAGAATATGTAGTCTTGTTTTCCAAATTCATTACATGTATATGCTTAAGCTTACAACTCTAAAATTATATTCCAGAATATAAGAAACAAATTTACAATGGTATATACCTAATATATATAAAAATACAAAATTTTCCACTCTCCTTTAAGCTTCAAAATCCCCATATCTAAATCAATTCTTCTCATTTGAATTCTTTTCCTTCTACCAAAATATGTATTAAAGCATATACATATTTATTAGAATTATAGATCTGAGAAGAGATTTGAATTAAACGTAGTTGTAAAGTTTAGATTTGTAACTTACCACTTCGTAGAATTGATTCACCCCATATTCACCCTATTTTGTTTTCCCGATATCCATATATATATATATATAATACTATTTAAAAATTTATGGAATTTGTGGAGAAAAGAAAATGACAGAACTTCGCTCTTTGATTCATGAAATATAACAATAAAAAAGAGGGTTTAGGCCTTTATAGGCGCACAAATCAATTCCATTACTTAGGTTTTAATTTATGAAAATTGGACCGTGCCTAGGTCCAATATGCATCGCCTGTTCACTACCGGTTGATCGCCATTCGCCTACTAATCTACCGCTAGTGATCGACCCGTCCCAATAAAGGAGGCGATCGGTTGTGTTATTATGTTAAACTTTCACCTGCTTCCTTTTAACGTTATTTTATACTATTTTTTTCCTTCCATCCAATTAACGTTATTTTTCTTAGGTGTTAATCATATGTTAACATTAGTTAATGTTAATAAATTAAATTTATTTCTATATGCGTTATACTAATCCAATTTAATTCCATATAATTCTTGTTAATGTTTAATTTAGTGCCAAAATGATAAATTGATGATATTTATTTTCTTTTGCACCATTTACGACATGCTTTCTTAATTTAGATTTAATTTGATCGAGTGCCCTTACTTGACATTTATATTTAAGTCAATTTTAATGTTATGTTCTTAACATTTATTTCCTTAATTTCTTATGAATTATTTACAACCTTTTCGTTTGAATTTCGATCATAAAACTTTATAAGTGAAAATCGATCAGAAAGTTGTCAAGAACATTGTAGTTCAAATTTCATAGCCAAATTCTGACATTATCAAAAATTCTATTTTTGAGCTTTAATAATTATTTATTAATTCTCTTAATTTAATTGTCATTCAATTTATGGGGTGCTACATTCTCCCCCTTAAATAATTTCATCCCGAAATTCCACAAGGACTAAATCATGTAACATAGCTCACAACCATTCTAAACTATCCATCTAATTAGTGTACACCTAATTTTGCAATCAATCGTGTACAAGTGCACGATGTTATAATAAAACATATGATATGTATACTAAATAATACTAAATCGGTGCCTCTTATATGAATGCATTCTTTTAAACAATTTTGAAAATATGGTGCAAATAATGTATATATACTGGTAGTTCTATATGTATATAAGTTTTAAAAATCATAATTTTTGTCCTTACGTTCAATTTTCCCACACTTCCACGAATAGAAGTATAGTTCAACAATTTTACATCTAATCCCTACCATCCATTTCCCAGCACACCATTTCCAATATCCGGAATTTTGAAAATTGACTTTTCTAAACCTATATTCTTATGTTGGAAAAGGGGTTTAAAGGGAGAATTCTATATTTCCATCCTACTCTCGTGTATCCATTTTGCCATACTTTGGAACATTCTCTTATGCCCCCATATCCTTACCAACTTTCCTAAGTACAACCCCATAAGGAAATTTTTTTTATATATTTTTAAACTTAAAACAGAGCCGTTTAAAAAAAAAAAATTATTTTCTACTATCTACAAGTTATGGAAACTAAAATTCCAAGGTTAAAATAGATTTTCCCTTGCCACCCTTTATATTTTACTTAATATCACTTCGCTACACGGTAAAATTTGTATTCGCTAACCCGTCAACTTTTCATATGCTAAGCATGTGGCATTTCAAAAATCAGAAAATACCCCTTTTTCGTTCAAAATATTTTTCAGTTAAATTTTTAGAAACAGTAGGAAAATTTAAAAATAAAAAACTCATTTTTAAAATACTATTTTTTAACAAATTTTTTCCAAAATTATTCGACTTTACTTTGCAGAAAAAAGTATAGCCATATTTTATGCAGTCGAAATTTAGTCAATGATTTAACATCCTTACTTAACTCTTTTCTACTATATGGTAAATCTTCAAACTTATAAAACTCTTTATTTTATTTTGAAACAACAATAAGCACACAAGTTCATTTATAAATTGTGACGGCCCGACTTTCTATCACCAGAAAATCGCATCACTAATTAAGAAAGAAAGGGATAGAAGAAGAAAAGAAAAAGAAGAAAAAGAAACAACACATCAGAATCTCACAGCGCAACGATTTAAATATAATATAGAACATATACATAGTATCATATACATCAGAGTACACACTATACATCTCAATTTAGACGGTTATAACAATTATGTCTAATACAACACAAGACATCATACAGAATAACAACACAACGGAAAACTCTAACTATATATCTACACGCTGAAGCCTCCTGCTCCAAAGCTCCTCCAGATTTCGTCAAAGATAACCTGAATCACTTGACTACTCATATATAATATGAGTACCCAAGAGTTTAATAAAACAGAAAATAAATACTCGGGTCATACATGGGTCTGGTGTGAGTAAACGGTTTAAGATTGCTTAACTTTAGAAAAACCTTTGAAAACAAAAGGTATCACGTAAGACTTCCCACACATAAACATGGAAAAGTTTTTATCTTACGCAAACCAAAACACTTGACAGGAAATCCAGTGATATTATAATAGTGTCTAGGGTTTTCAAATAAATATGAAATAGCCGAAATTGTTACATCTATTAAATTCCAGCTACTAGCCACAAAAGTGGGTAATACAAACAAAACCGTAGGGTCTCGTAGGGAAAATGGGTTTCCAACAATGGCAGGGCTACTGGGGTACCGCTCGTCACAGTATGTGGCCTAGATCACCGTGCCGAGGAGTACTCCCACTCCCCTGCAACACAAGGCCTGGACAATTCCCTACTGAACAGTCCCGAACACGACCACCCCGCAGTGGGCTGCAGATCCAACTGCCCACAAAGCCTAAATAAAAAGGGACATCTAAACAGGGATGTATCTTGCTCTCCAGTGGGAGCTACCCACGAAGCCTTGCTGCATCTCCCCTGTTTTAGCCATTCCCGGTTGATGAGGCTTGAGGCTGCGATTACCTTTATAGAACACATCTATCTTAGAATGCTCATCGTCCGCCTGACAATGTTCTGAAAGCATTCAATCCATACAAGTCCATTCCGGGTTCGAACGAAACCGAAGGCACTGTCTCGTTGCACTCATTTTGGAATCACCCTCAGAGTCAACGACCATAGCCCTTGCACTCTGAATCACCATCTCGAACCTATAAGCACTTTTCCGTCAATCTCATTACGGAATCACCCACAGAGTTGTACTGACGTATAGCCCTTACACCTCGAGTCTTCACTTGCTCCACTTGGATTAACGACCTAACGTTTATTTTGGATCGGTGTGGTTTTCGGATATCCAAATATGGAAACCCGATCCCGGTCTCACCGGAACCAAACGCCATTTTAATGTCCAAGTTGTACTTAAGGGATTTAAACAATAGATATTTAGAAATATCACTTAACATAAATGGTTGTATTCACAACACAGATAGATAATCATCTATTATCACCTTCATCCATATATATATATATATATATATATATATATATATATATCACAAAGTAGCATATATCACATCTCAGATATAACATATTCACAACATCACATATCAACCAAAGACATAAAATATCAACAAAATACATAAAATATCAACCAATATCATCAACTCATTCAATGTTATATATCATCCAATCATTAATCATTCAAAAACAAGTTTGATCTAAACTTAATTAATTCAATTGATCCTTAAATTAAATTAATTCCATACTTAATCACTTGGATTATCATCAATCCAACTTCTCATTAATTAATTACAAATTATTTAATTAAACATCACTTAATTATCCATTTTGAATTAATCATGCTTGATTAATTATTACTTAATTACTTTAAGTAATTATTACTTAATTACCATATTAATTAATCATCCTGATTAATTATTTCCAAATTATACTAAGTAATTACCTTCTAAAATTAATCATACTTGATTAACTATTCTTTAATTATCTTGATAATTATTCCTTAATTATCCTTTAAATTAATTACACCTGATTAATCACTTTTAATTAATCACACTGGATTAATTACTTTTAATTAAAACTACTTGATTAATTATTTTTAAATTTATCATATTTCATTAATTACTTTTAATTAATCACCTTTGATTTATTACTTTAATTACATTTAGTAATTAAAACTTAATTATAAACTAATTATTCTAAAATTATTAATTAACAATTAATTAATTATTTCCATTAATTAATGATTACTTCATTAATTAAATTCTTTCTTAATTAATCATTTTAACAAATAATTAATCACTTAGTTAATTACTCTTAATTCCTTTTATTAATTAATCATTAATCAAATAATTTAAATCTTTAACTAGTTATTAATTAATTCTTTAATTTGATAACTAAAATGTTTAACTCTTAATCACATTACTTAATTACTTTTCATAAAGTAATTATCTTTTACTTAATTACCTCCTGTAATTAATCACTTAATTACTTCACCAATTAATTATATTAAATTAACTCATAAGTGATTATCTTAATTAATCACTAATTAATTAATTAATTATTTAACTTAATCATTTAAATTAATTAAATGATTCTGAATATACTATATTAAAAAGATTCTTAATTAAGAAACCATTATCTTAATTTAATCACTTATTAACCAATAACCTTCAATGGTTAATAATCTAATTATCTTAATTATCTTTCCAAATTTAATTATCTTTAACTAAACCAAAATCCAAAATAACTAAAGATAATCTTTATTTTTATTGATCTCTAAATCTTTATTATTTAACTTATTAAAATAAATACTTTAGAAACCAATTTTAACTAAAACAATTGAAACATTCAAATTAAAATGTTTGAACTTTCCAAAGTTATTTAATAAAATTTAATACAAACATATTATTAAAATTTCACTTATTTCATTTTAAAAACTTTTATATTTCAAAATATAAAAACTTGTTAAAAATTTAACTTTGAAATCAGATTAGCTTATAAGAGAAAACTTTTTTTTATCTTATTTAAAACTTTAATTATTTTTAAAAATCAAATTTCTCTTGTTTCAAAATCTTAAACATTGCTTTTGTATTTAAAACTACTGCAGCAAACATACTTGTTTAACAGACTCGAGTAAAACCCACTGACATCCCGTATATACCCCGAGTCTTCCAAACGTTCACCCTGCTTCGAGT
Source organism: Allium cepa (assembly GCA_030765085.1). Taxonomy (NCBI): domain Eukaryota; kingdom Viridiplantae; phylum Streptophyta; class Magnoliopsida; order Asparagales; family Amaryllidaceae; genus Allium; species Allium cepa. The sequence goes on along the minus strand of CM060945.1, from coordinate 203,616,453 downwards.
AAAACTCGAATCTCCCTGGACAAAAACCCGAGTGCAACCTTCTTCTCCCAAAAACTCAACTCCACCTGATACACTCTCACGCGTGCAACATGCATCGAGCTTCCGGTCACCAACGACCATCGCAGCGACCTTGACCAGTCACTTTCGTCCCCTTCAACACCTCGCAAATCCCAGAAAACACCATATCACCGAGAATCAAAAACTTGCTTTTCAACTCAACTGCCTAAACCCATTCATCAAAGAACGAAATCGCCGCCGATGATCACGGAGTCGATAAGCTTCTCTACGTCCACCGTAGCTTCACCTCACTTCCCAGTATCTCCCTAACCCCTTGCGATCACCTCCCGTAACCTCTCTATGCCGCAAAATCAAAAAGATCATCGTCGACATTCACAATGAAACAAACCCTACCATGCATAATTCTGGCATCCTTGATCAAAAAGAAATTACCACCCTATTTTTCCCATGGTCACTGCTGACCCCTCCACCTTCATGCACATCCACGTCGGCCAATTTGTCGCCGTTTGCCGTGATTTGGCCAAAAACCCCAAAACAGATAAACCACAAATTCACTCTAATCACCAATCTGAAAATTGTGTTTTATCCATTAAAAATCATGATTTTCTATCACTACTCCTGTCATACAATCAAATCTAAAAATTGAATTCATCAAATTTTGACCCAATTTATATTTTACTGTAAATTTGAAAATTTAGAACCAATTTCCCATTTTTACAACTTGTAATTATTTTTAGAAATAAGTTAATGTGGTAACAAACATCTTTCCTTCACAAACCATAAGCAAATTCAAATTTAAAATTTAGTTATTAAATTATTTGTGACAATTGAAACTGACAGTATCACACAGTGCTCAAGTTTTTAACCATACAGACAATAAACATACAAGAAGATAACATGCATCAAATTAATTCAAATATTTCAGAAACCATCATGATCTTCATTCATCAGTAAAAGTTGGTAATCAAGTTTAAAACTGTTTTTAAAAGGTTTCATTTACTCACCATTTATTTGCAGAGGACAGAACTGCATATTGCTTCCCAGGCTTTGCAATTTCCTTTGCATGTTCTTGAATTAGATCTAGCTGTTGTATTATTGTTTCCCAGCCCCTTTAACTTTACTGCATGTTCTATTTCCAGAATTTCTTGATTGATTCCAGTTGCTTGCCTCTAATTCTATTGAAAATCTTGCATTTGCCTCAGATTTGAATTTCCAGATTTTACAGATTCTAACTTCTTTTATTTTTATTTTTTTTGATCTGCATTCATTTATGATTTTTTTGCATTTTTGTTGAAATGAGATAATATTCAGCTGAAAGTAAAACTTATCTTATATTTTACAATTAAATCATAAATTTTATTATTAATGTAAAAGACATTTGTTACTTAAGGTTATATGGATCTTACACTTGTCTTAACCCACTCTATAATGTTTACAAGTGTGGTTATGTATTATTTAATATTTACAGATGTTGTTTTAAATATTAAATTAACACCTTGAATGTTATTTTTTTTTAATAATTGGTTTAAGCTATATACATATAATTATGTAATGTGTAGAAAATTATAAAATGTTTTTATCTTATAAAAATAAACTTTTAGACTTCAATAAATATTTCAAAAGAAAATTTATATAGACATTTATAAATTTTAGATCCGATTTAATATAACATATGTTTATAGATTTGAAAATTTTATTTTAACTTTCTATCTAAAATTTTAAAACAACCTATCTTGTGATAAAATTAAAATGAAAGAATAATAAAAACAAATGAACTTTTTTTTAAATTTAATCCTTATTCCAAATTTAAGTACAAAATATATATATGTATCTATATAAAATAAGAAATGAACTTTGTTATGGAAATTTAAATCTCTAATATTATTTCAAAAGAATTAAATCAAATTAACCTTTCAAATTACAAAACTTTATATATCTATAATAAAGTCTTGGAAATACTTATTAAATTCAAATTAATAAAATTCCTATTTCAAATATATATATATACTAATATATACGCACATTTCAAATAGAAAAGCATTTTAACATTAAATTTGAAAATTACTGTATTATATGTTAAAACAAATCTCAAATCACAATATATACATTCATATATATTACAATTTGAATATAAAGTTTTATTACATTAAAAAAATTCTTATTTACGAAAATAAATATTTCCAAATCAAATTATTATAAGCTTCAAAAGAATTGATCTTGCCTATTCATATTGTTAAGAAAAATGTTTGTAGATATTAACAAATTATTATCATTAATCTTTAAAATAATTTTTAACTTGTCAATTTTTAATATAAAATGATCAAATCAATTTAATTATTATCAAAGATTATTAAATTGATATTGCTCAAAATTCCGGGTCGTTACATTCCTCCTCCCTTAAAAGAATTTCGTCCCCGAAATTTAAAATCAAAGATAATTTAATAACCCAGCCAAAGAATTTAAATTTCAAACAGCAATCACACAATCAATCATAGCAACCAATTCAAACAAACAATTTTATATATCCAGACAAAATTCTGAATAGAACTTACTAATATTATCTAGAGTTTTCCAGACTTCTGTGCTGGAATACTCGTTCTATAGAACCTTAAGTAACTACACTATTAAAACCAAGAACTCCCTCATCTGATTCTACAAATCTGAACAAGATATCAGACTAAACCCAAAACCAGCTCAACTACCAAATCCCTTATGAACTGCTGATTCTATCACTCAAAGAATCATACACATATTCCTCAGAGATATGTGAAATACAATGAATTCCAGCTATCCGGATTGGCAATTCAATCCTGTAGATCAAAATCTAATCTCTAGAGTACACGGGAAAACTCAAAATACCTTCGGAGCTAACTTTCCAGTTTTACCCACTCTCTTATAATTCCTTTGATTGGATAGAACTTAAAGCAATATCCAAATTCTAACTGCATATTCCAAACCTCCTAAATTCTTAATTGCATAACTCTTCCGATGCTCCTGAGTCGCCTTCAATATTCCTGATCAGCCTAACCCTTGCTGAATGTTTCATGAAACAACAGGACCAACTCAAACCAAATCTCTAGGTCCTACTCAACAAAGTGGCTTTCCCAACAATAATTTGCTGAATCCCAAAATACAACTCTGTACCACCAACATCAATGGACTTCAAACTTATATCTCATATCTGAAATAGCCAAATAGTTGCACTTGACAACCTTACCTTCTAACTTCCAGAAAATTCCTTCATACTTGAATTTCCTGTAGAAATTTCTTTACTGCAACTCCCGGTTGCTCCCATTCAAGAATAATTCCCAACTCGCTTCCACTGCACAACTCTGATCTAGAGCAGATAAGAATGCTATCGAAGAACACAAAGCACAATCTTTCTCCATACATAGTTCATCCGACTCATAAAAATCTTAGTGACCATTCCACTTGGTCAAAACATCTTAGCAGAATCTCAACTTAGAATAAGATGATCAATCCTTCTCCAAAGAATCTTGAGCTGCCACACCAAACTCTTCTCGTTCTAAGAGTCATCCCATTATATGGTTGAATCATCAAAATTACTCCTGAATTCCAAGTTGATAAGAAAACTCAATCTCCGATTCGGGTCAACTTCTGATTTTCTCAAAAACATCTAGAAAATCTCCGACTACTTTCATAGCTTTTACCTCCATATGAGATGCCTCAATCTCAAACCAAGAATACTCAAAGATTCCCAAACTAATCGCAAGTCACTTTTGCGATTCCACTCAGTTCTGATTCCAAAGAACTGTCTCCCCAACTAGAACAGCTTTTCCTATTCAAGACCAATCTTCAAGAATGGCTTACCTATCAGAAACTGATAGATCACTTCCAACAGATATCTCGCTCTGCTGAGCCTCCTAAAAGAAATGGACAAGCCCTCACTATCTGCCGATAATATAATCCCTAAAGATTTATGAATCATCGAAGAAATAGGTCCATGTTGATGCTTCCAAACTTCACCTCAATGATACTGCTAAGCCAAAAGATCTTCCTTAACCAGAAGCTTCTTGAAACACAAAACTAACACCCAATTCCACTAAAAGATCCTTGAGACGAGTAGACATCTTCTCAAGAAACTCGACTCCAAACCAAAAACCAACCACTTATCTTCTTAAGAAAACAAATGAGACCATGTCTGAAATGAGGTAACTCATCGACCTTAGTCTCATACTTCAATACAGATAAGACACCCTTACTTGAGATCCAGAAATTTTCTAAATATCCGAATCTTCACTGCAGTAGACATAATTAGCTCTTCAAACACCATCTTAATCTTACTCCAAAAGAAACATCTTCAGAACCATCTATGGAAACTGCATCTCACCATATAACTATTACTTCCTGAGGCTATCAAGATACCCTTACCTGCTTCTTCTCAGCTGACAACTCAACTCTCGGAAATCCCTGCTCACTTGAGAGCAAATCAACCTCACACTTCATCTATATACTCCAATTCTTGAAAATACTTCCTTTGGACTCAAAGAAATCCTTTCTAAAATCCACAAAACTTATTCGAGACGGTATTAGGTCTACAATCTCGACAGATACACCTCCAATCACAATATATAAACCTCTTCCATTAGTGGTAGTTGTGTTTCACACACTCTTACCTTATCTACCTTTATAACCTGTGTTGGAAAATCTGAACAGATAACCCAACAGATTAGGTAGTTATATAAATATATATTTATATATAAAAATTACAAGTACGCTCTCTCAAGATAGACACCACTCCAGAGCCTAGGTATTCACTCAACCTAACGCTTTGATACCAAATGTAGCGACCCGACTTTCTATCACCATAAAATCGCATCACTAATTAAGAAAGAAAGGGATAGAAGAAGTACAGAAAGAGAAGAAAAAGAAACAACACATCAGAATCTCACAGCGGAACGATTTAAATATAATATAGAACATATACATAGTATTGTATACATCAGAGTACACACTATACATCTCAATTTAGAGGGTTATAACAATTTTGTCTAATACAACACAAGACACCATACAGAATAACAACACGGCGGAAAACTCTAACTATATATCTACACGCTGAAGCCTCCTGCTCCAAAGCTCCTCTAGATTTCGTCAAAGATAACCTGAATCACTTGACTACTCATATATAATATGAGTACCCAAGAGTTTAATAAAACAGAAAATAAACACTCGGGTCAGACAGGGGTCTGGTGTGAATAAACGGTTTAAGATTGCTTAACTTTAGAAAAACCTTTGAAAACAAAAGGTATCACATAAGACTTCCCACACATAAACATGAAAAAGTTTTTACCTTACGCTAACCAAAACACTTGATAGGAAATCCAGTGATATTATAATAGTGTCTAGGGTTTTCAAATAAATATGAAATAGCCGAAATTGTTACATTTATTAAATTCCAGCTACTAGCCACAAAAGTGGGTAATACAAACAAAACCGTAGGGTCTCGTAGGGAAAATGGGTTTCCAACAATGGCAGGGCTATTGGGTACCGCCCGTCACAGTACGTGGCCTAGATCACCGTACCGAGGAGTACTCCCACTTCCCTGCAACACAAGATCGGGACCATTCCTTACTGAACAGTCCCGAACAAGACCACCCCGCAGTTGGCTGCAGATCCAACTGCCCACAAAGCCGAAATAAAAAGGGACATCTAGACAGGGATGTATCTTGCTCTCCAGTGGAAGCTACCCACGAAGCCTTTGCTGCACCTCCCCTGTTTTAGCCATTCCCGGTTGATGAGGCTTGAGATTGCGATTACCTTTATAGAACACATCTATCTTAGAATGCTCATCGTCCGCCTGACAATGTTCTGAAAGCATTCAATCCATACAAGTCCGTTCCGGGTTCGAACGAAACCGAAGGCACTATATCGTTGCACTCATTTTGGAATCACCCTCAGAGTCAACGACCATGGCCCTTGCACTCTGAATCACCATCTCGAACCTATAAGCACTTTCCGTCAAACTCATTACGGAATCACCCATAGAGTTGTACTGACGTATAGCCCTTACACCTCGAGCCTTCACTTGCTCCACTTGGATTAACGACCTAACGTTTATTTGGGATCGGTGTGGTTTTCGAATATCCAAATATGGAAAACCGATCCCGGTCTCACCGAAACCAAACGCCATTTTAATGTCTAAGTTGTACTTAAGGGATTTAAACAATAGATATTTAGAAATATCACTTAACATAAATGGTTGTATTCACAACACAGATAGATAATCATCTATTATCACCTTCATCCATATATATATCACAAAGTAGCATATATCACATCTCAGATATAACATATTCACAACATCACATATCAACCAAAGACATAAAATATCGGCCAAAGACATAAAATATCAACCAATATCATCAACTCATTCAATGATATATATCATCCAATCATTAATCATTTAAAAACAAGTTTGATCCAAACTTGATTAATTCAATTGATCCTTAAATTAAATTAATTCCATGCTTAATCACTTGGATTATCATCAATCCAAGTTTTCATTAATTAATTACAAATTATTTAATTAAACATCACTTAATTATCCATTTTGAATTAATCATGCTTGATTAATTATTACTTAATTACTTTAAGTAATTATTACTTAATTACCATATTAATTAATCATCCTGATTAATTATTTCCAAATTATACTAAGTAATTACCTCTTAATTACCTTCTAAAATTAATCATACTTGATTAACTATTCTTTAATTATCCTGATAATTATCCTTAATTATCCTTTAAATTAATTACACCTGATTAATCACTTTTAATTAATCACACTTGATTAATTACTTTTAATTAAAATTACTTGATTAATTATTTTTAAATTTATCATATTTCATTAATTACTTTTAATTAATCACCTATGATTTATTACTTTAATTACATTTAGTAATTAAAACTTAATTATAAACCAAATATTCTTAAATTATTAATTAACAATTAACTAATTATTTCCATTAATTAATGATTACTTCATTAATTAAATTCTTTCTTAATTAATCATTTTAACAAATAATTAATCACTTAATTAATTACTCTTAATTCCTTTTATTAATTAATCGTTAATCGAATAATTTAAATCTTTAACTAATTATTAATTAATTCTTTAATTTAATAACTAAAATGATTAACTCTTAATCACATTACTTAATTACTTTTCATAAAGTAATTATCTTTTACTTAATTACCTAATGTAATTAATCACTTAATTACTTCACCAAGTAATTATATTAAATTAACTCATAAGTGATTATCTTAATTAATCAATAATTAATTATTTAATTATTTATTATTTTACTTAATCATTTAAATTAATTAAACAATTCTTAATCTACTATATTAAAAAGATTCTTATTAACCAGTAACCTTAAATGGTTAATAATCTAATTATCTTAATTATCTTTCCAAATTTAATTATCTTTAATTAAATCAAAATTCAAAATAACTAAAGATAATTTTTATTTTTGTTGATCTCTAAATCTTTATTATTTAACTTATTAAAATAAAATACTTTAGAAATCAATTTTAACTAAAACAATTGAAACATTCAAATTAAAATGTTTGAACTTTCCAAAGTTATTTAATAAAATTTATACAAACATATTATTAAAATTTCACTTATTTCATTTTAAAAACTTTTATATTTCAAAATATAAAAACTTGTTAAAAACTTAACTTTGAAATCAGATTAGTTTATAAGAGAAAACTTTTTTCTTATCTTATTTAAAACTTTAATTATTTTTAAAATCAAATTTCTCTTGTTTCAAAATCTTAAACATTGCTTTATATTTAAAACTAATGCAGCAAACAAACGTGCTTAACAGACTCGAGTAAAACCCACTGACATCCCGTATATACCCCGAGTCTTCCAAACGTTCACCCTGCTTCGAGTAAAACTCGAATCTCGTTGGAAAAAAACCCGAGTGCAACCTTCTTCTCCCAAAAACTCAACTCCACCTGATACACTCTCACGCGTGCAACATGCACCGAGCTTCCGGTCGCCAACGACCATCGCAGCGACCTTAACCAGTCACTCTCGTCCCCTTCAACACCTAGCAAATCCCAGAAAACACCATATGACCGAGAGTCAAAAACTTGCTCTTCAACTCAACTGCCTGAACCCATTCATCAAAGAACGAAATCGCCGCCGATGATCACGGAATCGATAAGCTTCTCTACGTTCACCGTAGCTTCACCTCACTTCCCAGTATCTCCCTAACCCCTTGCGATCACCTCCCGTAACCTCTCTATGCCGCAAAATCAAAAAGAACATCGTCGGCATTCACATTGAAACAAACCCTACTATGCATAATTCTGGCCTCCTCGATCAAAAAGAAATTACCACCCTATTTTTCCCATGGTCACTGCTGACCCCTCCACCTTCATGCTCATCCACGTCGGCCAATTTGTCGCCGTTTGCCGTGATTTGGCCAAAAACCCCAAAACAGATAAACCACAAATTCACTCTAATCACTAATCTGAAAATTGTGTTTTATCCATTAAAAATCATGATTTTCTATCACTCCTCCTGTCATACAATCAAATCTAAAAATGGAATTCATCAAATTTTGACCCAATTTATATTTTACTGTAAATTTGTAAATTTAGAACCAATTTCCCATTTTCACAATTTGTAATTATTTTTAGAAATAATTTAATGTGGTAACAAACATCTTTCCTTCACAAACCATAAGAAAATTCAAATTTAAAATTTAGTTATTAAATTATTTGTGACAGTTGAAACTGACAGTATCACACAGTGCTCAAGTTTTTAACTATACAGACAATAAACATACAAGAAGATAACATGCATCAAATTAATTCAAATATTTCAGAAACAATCATGATCTTCATTCATCAGTAAAAGTTGGTAATCAAGTTTAAAACTGTTTTTAAAAGGTTTCATTTACTCACCATTTATTTGCAGAGGACAGAACTGCATATTGCTTCCTAGGCTTTGCAATTTCCTTTGCATGTTCTTGAATTAGATCTAGTTGTTGTATTATTGTTTCCCAGCCCCCTTTTACTTTACTGCATGTTCTATTTCCAGAATTTCTTGATTGATTCCAGTTGCTTGCCTCTAATTCTATTGAAAATCTTGCATTTGCCTCAGATTTGAATTTCTAGATTTTACAGATTCTAACTTCTTTTATTTTTACTTTTTTGATCTGCATTCATTTGTGATTTGTTTTGCATTTTTGTTGAAATGAGATAATATTCAGCTGAAAGTAAAACTTATCTTATATTTTACAATTAAATCTTAAATTTTATTATTAATGTAAAAGACATTTGTCACTTAAGGTTATAAGGATCTTACACTTGTCTTAACCCACTCTATAATGTTTACAAGTGTGGTTATGTATTATTTAATATTTACAAATGTTGTTTTAAATGTTAAATTAACACCTTGAATGTTATTTTTTTTAATAATTGGTTTAAGCTATATACATATAATTATGCAATGTGTAGAAAATTATAAAATGTTTTTATCTTATAAAAATAAACTTTTAGACTTCAATAAATATTTCAAAAGAAAATTTATATAGACATTTATAAATTTTAGATCTAATTTAATATAACATATGTTTATAGATTTGAAAATTTTATTTTAACTTTCTATGTAAAATTTTAAAACAACCTATCTTATGATAAAATTAAAATGAAAGAATAATAAAAACAAGTGAACTTTTTTTTAAATTTAATCCTTATTCCAAACTTAAGTACAAAATATATATATGTATCTATATGAAATAAGAAATAAGAAATGAACATTGTTATGGAAATTTAAATATCTAATATTATTTCAAAAGCATTAAATCAAATTAACCTTTCAAATTACAAAACTATATATATCTATAATAAAGTTTTGGAAATACTTATTAAATTCAAATTAATAAAATTCCTACTTCAAATATATATATGCTAATACATATACACATTTCAAATAGAAAAGCATTTTAACATTAAATTTGAAAATTACTGTATTATATTTTAAAACAAATCTCAAATCACAATATATACATTCATATATATTACAATTTGAATATAAAGTTTTATTACATTAAAAACTTCTTATTTACCAAAATAAATATTTCCAAATCAAATTATTATAAGCTTTAAAAGAAATGATCTTGCCTATTCATATTGTTAAGAAAAATGTTTGTAGATATTAACAAATTATTGTCATTAATCTTTAAAATAATTTTTAACTTGTCAATTTTTAATATAAAATGATCGAATCAATTTAATTATTATCAAAGATTATTAAATTGATATTGCTCAAAATTCTGGGTCGTTACATGAATTTTAGCTTCTAAGACATATGAATAATGACCCATGGTTTCGCAACAACCTTCCATGTACTTCGGTTGCTAAAATTTATTTTTTGAAAATTTTGAAGCTTTTGGGACTTAACATTAGTTTACTTTTAGTAGCTAATAAATTTTCTAATTTATTTTATAAATTTTCTATCTTACTTGCATTAGTTAAGTGTCTATATCAAATTTCCTTATTTACACAGTTTCCTAATTAATATAGCAGTCAATCCAGAAAACCAATTTTTAAATGGAACATTTTTCATAATATCGTACGCGTTTTATACAACAAAACAACTATTGTTTACAACCCAACTAATTTAAAATAAACAACTGTTGAAAACTGTCCTTCAACACAACTGACATTAATGTTGTTGCAGCCCTATCACTTTAAACTTAAATTAAGGACCTTTCTAACGTGTCATCCTACAGTAACCCACATATATTAACTTCATTTTTGACTTACAATAAATGAAGTCAATCCATTACTTCCATTATCACAACTAATTATATTACTATCTTCTTTTAAACCAAATCTTTCGATAGTATTGTCTAATCTTGTTATATGCTTTCTTTTGTTTTTAATTTTTCATATGGGTATACCATAGAACTCACAAAATTATACTTTGACACAATTTCTCATTTCCTTATGGGTTCTTCTTTATGGTCTTTACACATGTCTAATGAAACGTCCCTAGGCTGATACGGTCATACCGATATTTCTTATATCCAACGAGGATTTATTATTGCTATTCTACAAACATTCATTGCTATTTTATCATAGTCTTAACTTTTACCCAGTCTTATCTAGGCAGTCATCCATATCTACTCCATATTAAAATTTTGGTTTGGTTTTCACTACTACTTATAAAATTAAAACTTTACTGTCATGAAGTACTAATCCTAAATATTTATCTTTGAAAATACAACTTAGAAACTTTTAATTAAATACCTTTATGGCTTGGTTTCAAAAAGGAATCAGAAAAATATGCTTGTTTTAACCAATGTTAATTGTAGGAGTCTTAACTTTGAAAACTATAATTTAGACTCTATTAATCAAGTATATTTATTAGGTCTAAAAGGAAATGTTAGCAATTTAGTTTTTAAAAGATCATTTCCTTTTTTTCTAATAAGAGTCAAGTTTTTATTACATGAATGTTCATTCAAATCAACTTTTCCATTAAAGCCTTTCTAAAACAAAGATTTTACTTCTTAAAATTTGGATTTTTAACTCAAATCATTTATTAGGTTTGGCCTTTAAAACTCAATTATTATATCAAACAATTTTTATATTAAAATACACTTTACAGTGTTTTTAAAACATCTTATACAATTTCAAACAATAAAATTGGTGTAGACGAGGATAATCGTTCCACTATTTTTCTATCACTTATGCTACCTCCACTTCTACTTTAGCAGAGACTCTAATAGCATATGAGAGGGACTTATGAAAGGATATGTACAATTACTGCATATATTTTTGGAAATTATTCATCATATTTTCTTTAATTTCACGTTGTTTCTAATTATTGACGTTATTATATGTGACGCCCCACCTCTATACCCATGCTAGCCAAGGACACTACTGGCTAACGCCGTCAACTAGCACGGAGAATAAGGCTGTTAAGGAGCGACCATCTGTATAATTGCTTTGTGCGAATACCGATATGCCAAATATAACTTTTCATTTCAAGAGGAAATCCGACATACCGATACAAACTCAAAGCTACAACACAGTGGCTACATATAATCTTCGGAAACAAATATAGAAATATCATAACACAAATCAGTCACAGAAGTTCATATCTCAAGGGCGGAAACAGATATGAATATTACAAATAAAAACGTATATCAAAGTAGTGGTCTATCAAGATCCACAATATCAAGAAAGAATAGTTACAAGTGCTACACAGAAGAATAAGTATACATTAAGGAGTCTATATCTCAAATGTATACAACAAAATTAACTACTAATCTAAGTAGTTAGCCAAAAGTCAGATAATTCTCCCCGACAAGGAGTCAAACAGAAGCACCTACAACATCTCGGTTTGACCCGAGTATTATTTAATAGGAAATTAATAAATGGATCAGTCTAACTATAAATATCAGATAAAATGATATAGAATAATAGATATGACAAAAATGTATAATAACCATAAAGCCATACTATGAAAAGTACGTAATTGAAAATCAACCAGAGATTAATCAATATCACATGAATCTTCTCAAACATCAAAAAAACGTCATACTCTTTAGTTTCATTCGCCAAGGCACAAATATCAACATCATATCGATGCCAATTATAAAAGTAGGCGGAACACAAATTCTAGAAATCATCAATAGAAATCCAAAAATAACGAAAAAGGAGGAGAAGGCCTATCAAAAAACGGGAGCATGAAAACTCACCAACACGTGTATCACAAATGGGATGCTATCCCTTGGTCGCTAACAATAGAGCCGGTGCAACGACATAGTACAATAGCGGTACGCCCGAGGAACCTGAAACTCGAATTATTCGGAATAACGACGTAGTACAACGGTACGCTCGATGATCCTGATAAGCTGGTGCAACAACATAGTATAAAGATATGTCCGATGGACCGAACTCCATAAAAGAACCTAGGTCGCTAGCCCACAAAAATTGAGTCAAAACCCCAAATAATTCATTGGTCATTAGCCTATAAAAGAAATGAGACGAAACTCTATAAAACGAGGTACCGTCCCCTACGTGGACAAAGAAACATAGCATATCGCTAGTCTAAATCGCATAAATGATCATCAATGATCATCAAGAAGTGTCAACTACACCAAGCTAGTAAATAAATGAGTTTAGCTTCATGTCCCATAACCACTTGCTTAACTTAAGTATTTACAAACAAATTGTAGATATCCACTCGAAAATTGTCACAAGAGGTTCAGTCGAACAAGTCCAAGAATTAATCGACGAGGTAAACGCAAGCGTTTCATACCACTTGTTTTACTAAGCCGTTTAATTAGATTTCTCATACGAGTGAGGTAAAGGGTTGTATATGCCAGTAGATTGGAAAACGATTTAAGAAACGAGCTTTATAGTAAAATATTGTTGAAATCGTTATGATAAAAGAGTTTTGATATTTACGACTGGTATAGAAAACCTTTATGTTTTTAAAGTGACAAATCACAGAAATAATTGTAGAAACAATCAATCACCAAAATTCACATTCGAAGCCATGAATCAAATCCATATAAATCGATATCGAATCCATCAAATGGATACTCTCTAATATCCCAAAAAAGGAAAAGTTATCAAAGTCAATAATAACTGATAACCATAAGTCGGATAAACACGATCCGATTTAAAACGGGAAACGCAAACACATTAGGCAAAATGTGCAAAGACAACAGATTCAGACGTCTGAAATAGATGGTTCAGACGTGTGAATCTGGAAAATGAATATTTTCCAGATCCCTATTCAGACGTCTGAACCATTTATTCCAGACATCTGGAAATGGCTAATTTTAGCCTATTTTCTCTCGGGTTGGATTTGAGCAAATTCAGATGTCTTAAATTATAAGTTAGACATCTGACCAGCGGAATGAAATTTCGCCCAGACCAGATTCAGACGTTTGAATCAATAATTTCAGACATCTGAAACTGAAGCTTTTGGCACTTTCTTGCCTTTGCCAATGATGGCCAAAATGATTATCGGAAGTGATCGGACGAGAAACAACGACAAAGGATTTATGCCAAGCGACATCGCAGCCTTAAAGGCTCGTCGATACGCCCCTGATATCAATGTCCAAATATCCATAAAAGGATTTCATAAATTTTTCTTTCAAAACACCAAAAATTGAAATATACACCAAAGCAATCCAAATCAAAAGCAATTGCACATGGATACGTGTTAGGAATTCATACCTAACAACAAGGATATATATAGACCTAGATGTTAGATAAAATCCCACCTTTAAACCCAAAACAAATGAAGAAGAAGCTATAGAGAAATGGCAAGGGCAATCACTCTTCAATTCTAACCCAACAAGCTTGAATCTAAGCTTAAAAGAGAAACATTTTCTAAATTAGGTTTTGGAATTTCTGAGATTGAAAAGAGAAAGAGTTGGAGAAGATGAAGAGAAGGCTTACCAAAGCTTCTTCTTTGAATTTGGAGTTGAAGCTTGGATTTTGCAAATGGAACTAGGTTTAGGAATTCCTAATTCTTTTTCTCCTCCACCATTTTTATCTAGAGCTTGAGAGTGTTAGGAAAATGAAGTAAATGAAGATAAGTGGGGGTGGAGAAAGGGCTTGTGTTTGGATATAGGGCTGAAACCCAAACCCTAGCCCAAAGTGATAAAGTAGAAAAATTCTACTAACTCCAAAAATATCAATGTTTATATTCAAAAAGGTCGCAAACATCATTATGAACTCAATGGGGGTGGTCTCGAGTCCTATTTCGACCGTTTGCAAAAAGTAGCTTTTCAGACAATAATTCGACTAACGATGAAATATTTAAATAAAAATATTTAAGTATTCAATCGTAAAATATGCGGGTTGTTACAGACTCCCCTCCTTAAAGAAATTGCGTCCTCGCAATCTTAAGAAATAAATGAACAAAAAGTAACAACCATAAAAGCATATCAACATAAAAGAAGAAATTTGGAGTAAGAAGTTCACCTCAAAGAGTACGAGAAAGTAAGTCCGGATGTGTTTTCTCATTGAATTCTCTGGATTCCCAAGAACAATCATTAGGGTTTGAGGACCATTGAACTTTCACAAGAGGAACATCTTTATTTCGAAGGCGTTTAATCTTCGAAGCAATGATACGAATAAGATGTTGCTCATAAGTCAAATTAGGTGAAACCTCAATTTCTTATACAATACCAGGCTCAAGAATAGAATCGGAATCTCAAAGGCATTTCCGTAGTTGAGAAACGCGAAACACGTCATGAATTGCAGAAAACTGAGCCGGTAATAAAAGGCTATAAGCCACGGAACCAATACGTTCGGTGATGGAAAATGGACCAATATATCGAGGTGCTAATTTTCCCTATCGACTGACACACACAACACCCTTCATAGGTGAAACACGAATAAACACAAAATCTTCCACAGAAAATTCTAATTTCCTTCTTCGGTTATCGGCATAAGATTTTTGCCTACTTTTGGATTCTTTCATCCTATGATGAATAAAGTTAATCTTTTCTGTGGAATCACGAATAAAATCTGGACCTAAAACCAACTTCTCACCGGCCTCAAGCCAACAAGAAGGAGATCGGCATGGCCTTCCATAGAGTGCCTCAAAAGGTGTCGTACCATTAGAAGATTGGAAGCTATTATTATAGGAAAACTCAATATGAGAAATATGATCTTCCCAACTTCCACCAAAATCAAGAACACATGCACGAAGAAGATCTTCAAGAGTTTGATCCACACGCTCGGTTTGTCCATTAGACTGTGGATGATAAGAGATGCTAAAATTAAGCTTCGTTCCCAAAGCTTTTTGAAGACTCTTCCAAAATCCACTAGTAAACAATGGACCACGATCGCTAACAATAGAAGTAGGAACTGCATGTAATTTAACAATTTCTTTAATAAAGAGTTTGGCCAAAAACGGTACAGTCCGATTGGACCGAACGGGAATAAAATGGGAGGATTTTGCAAGTCTATCAACTATCACCCATAGGCTATCATGACCCGAACGAGAACGGGGAAGGCAGCCAATAAAATCCATAGAAATTTGATCCCACTTCCGAATTGGAATTTCCAAAGGTTGCAATAACCCACCGGGCCTTTGATGCTCGGCTTTAACTATTTGGCAAGTCATGCAATGTCTAACAAAGTTAGCAATATCAGATTTCATCCCATCCCAATAATAAAGCCGCTTCATATCCGCATACATTTTACTATTACTGGGATGAATGGTAAATTTAGAACGATGAGAATTTTCTAAAATATCTTTGCGAAGATCAGCAATATTTGGCACGATAAGTCTACCAAATTTTTGAATACTTCCACGAGAATCAATATCAAGGTCTTTCAAACCTTCAATATCAATTTTATCCCTAAAATTTTGGCTAAGAAGAGCCAACTCGGGATCTAGCTTTTGAGCTTCAAGAATGCGGTCTAAAAGAGAAGGATGAGCCTCAAGGCTACATAAAACAAGAGATGAACATAAATCGGATACACGATCTCGAATCTCACAAGTGGATAAAGTTTCGAGATCATTCCATTCGGATATCATCATTGAAAAAATCGCTTTTTGCTTTCGGCTAAGGGCATCGGCAACACGATTTCCCTTTCCGGGAGTATAAAGAATATCAAGATCATTAGATGCAAGGAACTCGAGCCAATGTTGTTGACGCAAATTAAGTTACTTTTGAGAAAATAAATACTTCAAAGATTTATGATCAGTGTAAAGAATAAATATTTCTCCAAAAAGATAATGACGCCAAATTTTAAGGGCGAAAACATTAGCCGCGAGCTCTGAATCACGAGTGGCATATCTAGTCTCCGCCGACTTCAATTGCCTAGAAGCATAAGCAATAACACGTTCTCTTTGCATGAGAACGGCTCCCAAACCAACATGACTAGCATCAGTATAAATAATAAAATCTTGATTCCCTTCGGGAATAATAAGAATAGGATCATCGGAAAGGAGTTCTTTTAATTTCTGAAAAGAAGCTTCATATTTGTCCGACCAAATGTATTTAACTCCCTCCTTTGTCAAACTATTAAGAGGCATGGAAATTTTAGAAAAGTTTTTTATGAAACAACGGTAATAGCCTGCCAATCCAAGGAAACTATGGATCTCCGTCACACTATCCGGTCTCTTCCAATTTTGAATTGCTTCAACCTTTGAAGGATCCACGGAAATTACGGATTCGGAAATGATATTACCGAGAAACTTCACACGAGATTGCCAAAAGTGGCATTTAGAAAATTTTGCTTTCAACTGATTGCTCCTAAGAGTTTCCAACACAATCCGAAGATGCATTTTATGCTCTTCCTCAGTTTTAGAATACACAAGAATATCATCTATAAAGATGAGAACAAATCGATCGAGGAAGTATTTGAAAACTCTATTCATAAGGTCAATGAAATAAGCCGAAGCATTCGTTAAACCAAATGGCATAACAATCCATTCATAAGATCTATAACGAGTACAGAACGATGTCAAAGGAATGCTATCCTCAGCAATACAAAACTGATGAAAATCGGTTGCTAAGTCTAACTGTGAAAAGACTCTAGCACCACTAAGCTGATCAAATAAATCATCAATCCGATGAAAGGATATTTATTCTTGATAGTGAGATCATAAGCTTGCGGTAGTCAATGCAAAGCCTATGTGTACCATCGGATTTCTTCACAAAAATAGCAGAAGCTCCCTAAGGAGAGGAACTAGAACGAAAAATTGCTTCGTCTCCAATTCGGATAATTGTTTGCGCATCTCCTCATTTTCTTTATTGGACATACGATAAGGAGGACGAGTAATAGGTAAAGCTCCAGGAATTAGATTAATTCTGAACTCAATTGCTCTCTTAGGTGGTAATCCTAAAACGGGCTCAAATATGTCAGAAAATTCACGTATAACATGAATAAGAGAAATAAAATCTTCCTCATCATCATTATCATCATCATGACGATTTAAAGAATATAAAGATTCTGTGAAGTTGGAATCCGAATCTTTAAGAATGATAGAAATCTGCTTAATAGATTGAGGATGTTGAAGATGAAGAGTTCGCTCAGGACATAGGATATGAGCTTCATAACAGTTAAGCCATTCCATTCCAAAAATCATTCCTAAGCCCAAGTAACGCATGACATGCAAATCGGCTCGGAAAGAAAAATCCCACAAAATAATCTCGACATCTTTACAAAGCAAACTAAGTGTTGCGGATCCACTAACCGGATTCACAATTCTCAAAGAAGTCATTAAAGCCATAACACTCAAAGAAAAAGTATCAACAAGCTCTTTTGATATAAAAGAATGGGATGCACCCGTATCAAAAAGAACTCGGATAGGTTCATCACGAAACATAATAATTCCATCAAGGATAGAATGAGAAATACCTTAACCACGAGAAGTGTTACTAGGAGTTTGCACCACATTTAGCTTTCCCTCCTTCCTGCCTTGAAGTTTGGGACATGAGGATAGAAGATGACCCGAACTTTTGCAATAACGACAAAAGAGAGGTTTCGGACATCTATTGGCATAATGGTCCTTCATTGCCCACTACTAGGGGTAGGAGTCCTTGATACCGAAGCTACTTGGACTCGATGAAGATCGATAAGATTCATGCGAGAAGAGATGCGATCGCATGTTCTAAGCCAAGCTTGGACCTGAATGACGCTTTCGGAACCCCTGAATGGCTTCCAACCTAAGTTGGTATAGTCACAGCACAAGCGTGCAAACCTGGATTTAGGGTGAGCAGGCTCAGGAATGGGTCCGGCAGCTTGAGCATTCTTTACTAGATCTAGAAGTTGTTGTGCAGACATAAATACTCCATCCTGGGGCGTAGCATTAGAATGACCGGCGCTGGGATGGCCAAGTCAAACCATTTCTCTTCTTTTAGAAGGAAAGAAAGAAGAAGAAAAAGTTATTCTCAAAATTAATATCAAACAATAATGATTGATAAAACAAGGCATCACAAAGAAAATAGGATAGAACGGGTCCAATGACTCGAATAAAATCCTAAGGCACGACTCCTAAGACGGACTTAGGACGATGATCCTTGATATAATATTTCATATTGTTCCAAAGTTTGGCATTGATACCAAGCTGTGACGCCCCACCTCTATACTCATGCTAGCCAAGGACACTACGGGGTAATGCCGTCAACTAGTGCGGATAATAAGGCTGTTGAGGAGCGACCGTCTGTATAATTGCATTGTGCGAGTACCGATATGCCAGATAAAAATATAACTTTTCATCTCAAGAGGAAATCCGACATACCGATACAAACTCAAAGCTACTACATAGTGGACATATATAATCTTCGGAAACAAATATAGAAATATCATAACACAAATCAGTCACAGAAGTTCATATCTCAAAGGCAGAAACAGATATGAATATTACATATAAAAGTGTATATCAGAGTGGTGGTCTATCAAGATCCACAATATCACAAAAGAATAGTTACAAGTGCTACACAAAAGAATAAGTATACATCATGAAGTCTATATCTCAAATGTATACAACAATATATACTACTAATCTAAGTAGTTAGCCAAAAGTCAGATAATTCTCCTCGACAAGGAGTCAAATAGAAGCACCTGCAACATCTCGGTCTGACCCGAGTATTATTTAATAAGAAAATAATAAACGAATCAGTCTAACTATAAATATTAGATAAAATGATATAGAATAAGAGATATGACAAAAACGTATGATAACCATAAAGCCATACTATGAAAAGTATGTAATTGAAAATCAACCAGAGATTAATCAGTATCACAAGAATCTTCTCAAAGATCAAAAGAATGTCATACTCTTTAGTTCCATCCACCGACCCACAAATATCAACATCATATCGATGCCAATCATAAAAGTTGGTGGAACACAAATTCTAGAAAACATCAATAGAAATGCAAAAATCACGAAAAAGGGGAGAAGGCCAATCACAAAACGGGAGCATGAAAACTCACCAACACGTGTATCACAACGGGACGCTATCCCTTGGTCGCTAACCATAGAGCTGGTGCAACGACATAGTACAATATCGGTATGCCCGAGGAACCTGAAACTCGAATAATTCGAAACAATGACGTAGTACAATGGTACGCCCGATGATCCTGATAAGCTGGTGCAACAACATAGTACAAAGGTACGTCCGATGGACCGAACTCCATAAAAGAACATGGGTCGCTAGCCCACAAAAATTTAGTCGAAACTCCAAATAATACATAGGTCGTTGGCCTATAAAAGAAATGAGACAAAACTCAATAAAATGAGGCACCATCCCCTACGCGGACAAAGAAACATAGCATATCGCTAGTCTAAATCGCATAAATGATCATCAATGATCATCAAGAAGTGTCAACTACACCAAGCTAGTAAATAAATGAGTTAGCTTCATGTTCCATAACCACTTGCTTAACTTAAGTATTTACGAACAAATTGTAAATCTCCACTCGAAAATTGTCACAAGAGGTTCAGTCGAACAAGTCTAAGAATTAACCGACGAGGTAAACGCAAGCGTTTCATACCACTTGTTTTACGAAGCCGTTTAATTAGATTTCTCATACGAGTGAGGTAAAGGTTTGTATATGCCAGTTGATTGGAAAACGATTTAAGAAACGAGCTTTATAGTAAAATATTGTTGAAATCGTTTTGATAAAAGAGTTTTGATATTTACTACTAGTATAGAAACCTTTATTTTTTCAAAGTGACAAATCACAGAAATGATTGTAGAAACAATCAATCACCGAAATTCACATTCGAAGCCATGAATCAAATCCATATAAATCGATATCAAATACATCAAATGTATACTCTCTAATATCCCAAAAAAAGGAAAAGTTATCAAAGTCAGTAATAAATGATAACCATAAATCGAATACACACGAACTGATTTAAAACAGGAAACCCAAACACATTAGGAAAATTGGGCAAAGACAACAGATTCAGACGTCTGAAATAGACGGTTCATAAGTCTGAATCTGGAAAATGAATATTTTCCAGAGCCATATTCAGACGTCTGAACCATTTATTTCAGACGTCTGGAAATGGCTAATTTTAGCCTATTTTCTCTCGGGTTGGATTTGAGAAAATCTAGACGTCTGAAATTATGATTCAGACGTCTGACCTGGGGAATGAAATTTTGCCTAGACCAAATTCAGACGTTTGAATCAATAATTCCGACGTCTGAAACTGAAGCTTTTGGCACTTTCTTGCCTTGGCCAATGATGGCCAAAATGATTATCGGAAGCAAGCGGACAAGCAACAACGACTAAGGATTTATTCCAAGCGACATCCCAGCCTTAAAGGCTCTTTGATATGCCCCGAATATCAATGTCCAAATATCCATAAAAGGATTTCATAAACTTTGCTTTCAAAACACCAAAAATTGGAATATACACCAAAGCAATCCAAATCAAAAGCAATTGCACATGAATAAATGTTAGGAATTCATACCTAACAACAAGGATAGATGTAGACGTAGATGTGAGATAAAAATCTCACCTTTAAACCGAAAACAAATGAAGAAGAAGCTATAGAGCAATGGCAAGGACAATCACTCTTCAATTCCAACCCAACAAGCTTGAGTCTAAGCTTAAAAGAGAAACATTTCCTAAACTAGGTTTTGGAATTTCTGGGATTGAAAAGAGAAAGAGTTGGAGAAGATGAAGAGAAGGCTTACCAAAGCTTCTTCTTTGAATTTAGAGTTAAAGCTTGGATTTTGCAAATGGAACTAAGTCTAGGATTTCCTAATTCCTTTTCTCCTCCACCATTTTTATCTAGAGCTTAAGAGTGTTAGGATAATGAAGTGAATGAAGAAAAGTGGGGGTGGAGCAAGGGCTTGTTTCAGGATATAGGGCTGAAACCCAAACCAAAGCCCAAAGTGATAAAGTAGCAAAATTCTACTAACTCCAAACATATCGATGTTTATACTCAAAAAGGTCGCAAACGTCATTATAAACTCAATGGGGGTAGTCTCGAGTCCTAATTCGACCGTTTGTAAAAAGTAGCTTTTCGGACAATAATCCGACTAACGATGAAATATTTAAATAAAAATATTTAAATATTCAATTGTAAAATATGCCGGTTGTTACAATATATGTGTGTGTGTAATTATAGTAAAAATACAAATACTTCACTCTATGTATCTTAATTTTTAAGATTGATAAACCTATTCTTTGGTATCAAATATAACGATCGGCCCCTCAGTAGGTCCGAGTTTTCGCTAAGTCGAATAGCAAGTCCACCGAAATATGGATAATTGGTGTTGGTATCATGTAAATAACAAGAGCACATCAGAGCACTATCGACATAAACTCACAGCGAATATTAAAGTATAATAAACTATTATTGCTGACCAGGGCTAATAATTCTGATGTCTAGTGCACTTGTCAGTGTCGAGCATGCATGTCCTTCCATCATTCCCGCCTTATGCCAGTACTTTTCCCTCTAACTCTATCATATGAGGTTATAATGAGGAGGGGGGTAAGAACAACGTCCTGATGACTAGTAAATTACATACTTTACACATAACATTAGTTTATGCCGATCTTATTTCATTACATGTTATGTCTATTATTTTATTAGTTGTCTTGACTTCACGTACATATATGATACGCCCCATCTACTCAAGATAGACAATAACTGCATACACTTGAATGTGTGTGTGTGTGTTTACATATATAAATACCATATTCCCCTTTTAGACTAAGGTAATTTTCCCGTTAGTATCTGTAACTCAGCACCTCATTAGGATCCATTGACAACAAAGTATCACGCCTTCATTGCCATGCATACCAAAGAACTCCTATAGTGCCTAATAATTACGTTGCAAATATTTAGTCATATTCTATTCGTCTTATTTTACATCATGGACCCATCTCCACGAACTATTATTCGTTTGAAAGATCCCTATTAAAGAGTTATCTATCCTTGCCTCCTAATAAAAAACTAACTAATAAATAGCTGTATGGCAGTTTATGTTCTAAATGTAGTCTATACTAATAGGAGGGTTATCCCATTTAGGCATAACCTCTATTTTTCCATTGACCGCACAGGACCAATGACGATCTCGACCTATGTAACTCATACTTCTCATACATATGGTGCCATCTTGACTGTCATAGCGTTGAGCCTATGCTCACTGTTCTATTTAGACTGCCTAATGAAATCCAAGAAATGCTCATTAGGTTACTTAACATGTACACCCTTAAAGGTTAAAGCAGACACAAATTGTCCTTTGACACTTCGATAGGGATGAACCATCCTACTTTGTTATATTCCCTTCACCTATATGCGAATGTATAAGCTCACGGGTTCTACAATTGGATGTCTCATATCAGTACATTCTATACACAACCGATGGTGGCCCCTTCCGGTGAGCAGACTTTTGTTGTGCAACATTACTGACCACACATTCCAACCTCACTAATGATTTTGTCATTATATCCATTCCAAGTTATTGGCTAGATCCAATTATTCACACCCGTCATAAACACATATTTGAGGCTATATAAATTTATTTAATTACTATGCCTCTTATGTTCAACTGTTGTGTTCAGTTACCTTTGCACAACTTAGTTTTTGTTTCACTAATGTCGTATTATTGTCATTTACCACTTACTTTTAATTTAATAGATTAATTATCTCTACTACTTAACTTCTACTTGATACTATTAATGCATTCTACTGTTCCATTTCAACTATTTCTATCTTCCTTTGATTATTATAGTCTTCTTATTTACTCATATTATAACTTTTAAATATACTACTTCGCTATTTGTTTATAACTTAACGTATAATTGAATTATTGTTATTATCTCAACTTACAATGCTTTAGTTTATACTTAGGGATTTCTATATTTTAATGTTTTGGAATTACATCTTTCTCGAATGGAAATGTTAATACTAATTTTCCATAAACTATTAAAAAGAGGGCTTGTGTTATGTTTGGATTACGAAAAATAATCATTTTTATTATTATTGAAATAGATCATAGAAAATACGGTAAACATCCCTATTTTATACATATTTTTCTTTTAGATTTTCATTGTTATTTCAAAAGATACACTTTTATTCATATTTATAAAACTGGATAATTTATAGAAATTTACATCGCAACACATTTCATTCCAATGAATTAAAATACTGCTTAAGTCCTAAACAAAATCATAATAACCTCCAATTCATATTTTCTAACACATACCATTCAACTAACAAACTTGGAATTATCACACAATATTATGAATTTAGGGACTACTTTCACCTTTACTTTCTAGATGCAAATTTATGCAATATTTAATCAAAGTAAATAATTCATGGAATATGTACGCTTGGTTTTCAAATTCATTACATGTATATATCTAAGCACACATCTCCAAAATTATATTCAGGCATACACGGATTAGATTTACAACGATATAATCCAATATTATATAAAAACATGTATTTTACTATTTACCTATAAGCTTTCAAATCTCCAGATCTAAATAGATTCTTCTTATTTGACTCCCTTTCTTTCTATCAAATTATGTATTAAAGCATATATATATATACATACATATATATATATATATGTATATATTAGAATTATAGACTTGAGAATATATTTGAATTAAACTAGTGTAAAATTTAGATTTAGAACTTATCTCTTCTTCGCGGAATTGATTCATCCTTTATTATTCTTCTTTTATACTTTTCGTTATTCTCCATACACACAAACACATAAATATGATATACTACATTATAATTTCTAAAATTTGTGAAGAAAAGAAAATGATAGAATTTCTCTCTTTGATTCAGAAAATATGGGAATAAAAAAGAGGGGTTAGGCCTATATTTATGGGCGAACAAATCAATTCATGTGATAGATTTTAATTTATTAAATCCATATTGTTTGAGCTATGTTCAATATGCGACGGCTGTTCACCACCGATCAACCGCTATTCTACTACCAATTGAATTGGTCTACCGGCCCAAACAAAGGGGTCGATCATTTGTGTTGTTATGTTAAAATTTCGCCTTTTCTTTTTAACATTATTTTATACCCCCTTTTCCTTCCATCTTATTAATGTTAATTTTTCTTAGACGTTGAGTATCTATTAATGTTAATTAACATTAATTAATTACATTTATTTCCTTATGCATTACATTTAATTCAATTTAATTCCATATAATTCTTATGTTAACATTTGAAGTTTAATTTAGCATCATAATAATAATTAATGATATTTCCTCAAGCGCTCAATTTATTTATTTACAAGCTTTCTTAATTAAATTTAATTTGATTGAGCGCTCTTATTTAACATCTATGATTGGATGTCCATTTTAGTGCTAGTTATTAATATTTATTTAATTGCTTATGAATTATTTCTGATCTGAAAACTTCAAACGTTAATCATTTTTTCGTCCGAACTCCAACCGCAAAACTTCATATATGAGAATCGATTAGAAAATCACCACGAATACATTAGTATAATTTCATAGTAAAATTCTGATGTTTTCAAAAAAAATTATATTTAGGCTTTTATAATTATTTATCAATTCTCTTAAATTAGTTACCATTGGTTAACATAGAAAATGGATCAACACCAGTAATCAGATTAAAGCACTAGGTCTTTTATAATAAATGTAATAACAACGGAAATCTTAAACCAAGCAAATAAAAGATGGAAAAAAATTCAAGAACACATAAGGATTTTTTTAGTGGTTCGGCAATCTCTGGCCTATGTCCACTTTATAGTTTGTTATTCACCGTTTTCTCTCCGGATTACGATGAATTATATCAGATCTGACCACAATTTAGTGGATCTCAAATTCATAATGAGACTTTTAAAGAGTTTGATAGGTGGAGGATAGAAGTGAAGAAGAGAGAGAAGCCACCAATGGTAGAGAGATCAAATCCAGAGTGAAGAACTGAAGATCTAGGAATATGCAACGACCCGTATATTTTATTGGTTTTAATAACATATTTAACTAATTTTTTGTGAAATTTTAAATAATACTATTTTGAAATAAAATTTAATATTTGAATTAAGTCTATTTAAGCATAGTAAATGGTAATTTTCATCAGATAATATGGAAGTTTATTTTCTAGTGTAATTCTATTTCAATTCAAATCGGTTAATAATTGGTGGTAACTAAATGTTTTTCAAACCTGAATATTTTTATAGTAAATTTGTAAATCATCTTCTGAGTGAGACGTCATATTTTGTTTCTCCACATTTGTACTATTATTGCTCCGTTTGTCTTATTTTCGACGGATTAGTAGCAATTTCAGTACCGATTATCGACTTTTGACCGGATGATCATACCACTGATATCTACATGCTCATCGTGCTGATTACCACAACATATTTATTTCTGTATTTTAAGATCAGATGCATGAAGAAATGATTGAACGGTTCGTTCTAATGGTACCATTAATTGTGACTTTTAGCTTTCCTTGCCTCTTTAAATTTGAACGTGCAACCCAAGCAACCAATTGAATTGCTTTAACTATTCATCAAATCAAAGCATGTGATCATTGCTATTTCATTATCTTCATGTATTGTATCTAACTGTTCATTATTTGAAACGTTTCAAATTTTCTTTAATAACCGTTCACTCACATTTGCATTTATAAATCCATTTTTCCATCTTCGTTTCTTTTCTAATGCAAAGTTCGCTTTTTTATGACTTATCCTTTCCCATTCATTGCTTGACCCTTCAGATTTGGTTATGTACATTTCACTTGAGGAAATGTATAATATAATATACATTTATATTTTTATATTGTTGACAGCTATTTTCTCTTCCTTTTTATTTCCTACTATTCATTGAAATATATATATATATATATATATATATATATATATATATGTACATATAGCTATTCATTTTAAAACAAAGTTGTTTCAAAACAAAAGGGACAACACAACTTCCTCCCCACCTCTCTCTTTTCTTTTCTCTTGCGTCTTCCTTCCTCAACCTCTCTACATGCAACCCACTTCCGAGCACAACCCGACTGATGCAGCATCACCTTCCAAACATCGAGCATTCGCCCTGCCCCACCGAAGCCATGACCAACCTTCCCTCTCGTCCGTGCTTCATCCACCGCCAGCCCAGCTTACCCCCCACCAATCTCTGTCTCTCTCTTCCACGTAGAATTAACAGCCACCTTCTCTATAAGTATTATATGTATTTTTTCTGAAAGCTGCATTGAAAAAGATGAACTTAATAGTATTAGCTGTTTGTATATTTCGCCAGCTATTTCGTATAATGTCTAATATAAATTTTCAGTATATATAAACATGTTATAAGATCGCAGTATATGGATAAAGATATATAAGTTTTAGCTGCTACATATGCTCGTATAATTGAAGTGAGGAACGGATTATATATTATGTTATATGCTCTAGAGATTGTTCACTTTCCGTATATGTGTGTGTATATATATATATTTTATTATGTATATATAAAATATGTTAGAGTTATATATATGAGAAGCTGCATATACATTTTATTTATGTCTGCATATATGAATAGCTCACATACATATTTTGTTGCATCATATAGAAAGTTTGTATATATACCTATTTGCTTCTGAATTTTTGATAAATATAATTTTTGTGTGTGTATATGTATATATAAGTAAGTAAGTTTATGTACATTTCGGCTTATATTTGTAACATATATATTGTTTATTTCAAAGTGTAATATATATGTAAGTGTTTATATATTAAGATATATATATATATATATATATATATATTCATATTCATATATGATACATGTACTGTACGGTTGTTATACATAATATGTAAGTTTGTAACGACCCGGAATTTTGGTCGTTAGATTTTGAACATATAATTCATTTTAAATATTAAATGTGGATTTTGAATTGATTTTTGAAGAAGATTTTGGTTAAATCAATATAAGTAGTTAAAATTTCAAATATGGCAATTCAATTAGATTTGAATAATAATAATTAAATATTTTGAATTGGGATAATTGGTGAATCTGGGAGGAAATGGTTATGAAAATGGTTTCTAAGATTTATTTTAAGTCCAATTTGATTTGAATATTAGTATTTGACTTTTGGGTGGAATCAAAAGTCGATAAGTTAAATTAGGATTTTTATATTAATTTAATAATGGAATTTAATAATATAATAATGCAAATAATCAGATTTTGGTTCGAAGTGAAACAGAATGATTTTTAGTGTGAATATAAATTCTATATGATCTATAATAGAGTTAGCAAAATTTTAAGAGTGAAATTTTAAGTGATTTCGACGATTTTGAAAATCGCTCGAATTTATCGACGAGTTAAAATAGCTTTTCAGGGCACATTCTCCGAATCCGGCGAAACCGGTTCCATTGGATCCGTAATAGTTAGTTATTATTAGATATCAAATTTGGTAGTGTTTGGAGTTACCGTTTGCTCGAATGGGTGAGAAACGCGTTGAAATTTAAATCGATAATTTTATATTTTAAATCGATTCAAAAGGCTATCTTCCACTTACAATTGAATTAGCCTCCGTAACATGTTCCATTGTGTTCGAAATACGGGTAAAACCTTATAATTGCCTGGCGGCACGTCTGATCGGAGTTCGCTTGAAAATGTTGTTTAAATGTGAATTTAATATTAAAATAATAATTATAAATGTTTATATATTCAATTTCCTTTTAGGCCGAACCCTAATATGAACGTAGCCGCCTCCGTTCTAATTAATGGCTGAAAGAGTCCCTCACTCCGCCTTATTTTTCTCTCCATCCACTCGCTTTTATCAAAAATTTCCAACTAGAAAGTTGTTGTGCTCGCCGAGTTCGACTAGATCAACGGTGGAACTGGAGAATTGTCGTCGATTGAGGGCAAATTTTAGGCATGTTCATTTCACCTTTGCATGTGTCGTTCTCGTGTATGGTGATGAGGTAGAACGCCAGTCCCTGGCCGTGGGCGTGCGTGATTGGGGGGATCGTTCTATGGTGCCTGATCGGGTTCAGGAGCAATGTAGTGGGTGCGACATTGGATAGATGAAGGCGGCTATGGGTTTTCTAGTACGTGATGGCTAGAAATTGAACGCATATGTGAAGATCATACGCACGACTTTGATTACTGCATTTCAGATCTACGGCCTGATTTCGTTTGGTATAATATTATATAAAAATAAAAAGGAAATTGTTTTAAATTACAGTTCAAACTATAAAAATTCAAATCTGTTGCATGCATTACGAAAATTCGACAAAACTGGTGACGTCGGGATCGCAGCGATGAGCAGCCCGCTGTGATGTAGATCTGGGATCATTCCGAGCAAGTAAAAATTTAGGTTAAATCGAACGCTGTTCAATTTAATTTAAAATTTGAACGCTCGTCGAAACTCAAGGTGAGTTTATCTCACTCACATCTGGATGCCATTTAATTTAATTTAGTTAGTATTTATATGACTGATTGGTTGATTAGTTGAATGTGATAATTATTATCAGATTTGATCGATATTTATTTGTTGTGCTAACATCTGTGGATGCAGTGAAACAGGTTAGAGGGATCCAACTGGATTGCTCATAATATAGAAATTATTTCCATAATTGATGATGTATTTCATTTACATACCGTGATAGATTAATTTG
This sequence comes from Allium cepa, assembly GCA_030765085.1. Taxonomy (NCBI): domain Eukaryota; kingdom Viridiplantae; phylum Streptophyta; class Magnoliopsida; order Asparagales; family Amaryllidaceae; genus Allium; species Allium cepa. The sequence continues at coordinate 203,586,822 of CM060945.1, read as the reverse complement.
GAAATTAAATTGTGTTGTGTTATGATTGGATAAACATAATCTGGAATTTTAAATATAAATAAAATAAATTGGGATTAAAAGGGAAGTGAAAAGGAAATTTTGAGTAATGAATTTAAGCAGATTAAATTCAGGTAATGGTTTTGGAATTTGAAGTGTTTTTGAAATGGTGTTTAAAAGGGAAATGAGGAATGAGAACTTATAAACTAGGTTTATAAATGAAGTGGAATATTTATTGGAGGATAAATTTAAAAGTATAGATTACCCGTGGGAAATTCTACAAGAAGTGCAAATTGTTTAAAAGAGCAGTGAGATTGCTTTTAAAGATGGAAAGTGTATTCCTTGGAAAATTAAGTATGTTTTCAAAGAAAAGTTTCGAAATATAAACTAAAAGTTTAAAATGTGATTTTAGAAATATTTTACAAAAATGTATTATTCTTAAATATATTTTAAGTAAGTAAATATTTATTTAAGTAATTATGGAATTTAAATTATTTAAAGGAAATTTAGTATTAAGCTTCCAAAGATAGAATTTTGATATAAATATTTGATTTAATAACTTTATTTTAAAAGGTAATTTCAGTTTAAATTACTTAGAAACTCCTCTACATTTTCCTAAGTACTATTTTCATTTAAGTAAACTCCTAGTAGCCTTATTATAAATAGTTTAAGCATATACTTTGAAAGTGTTTTCCAGGAAATGGGAAATGTGTTTAAATAAAAAGGTGTTATTTTTTTGTATGGGAAGAAATTTACGAGGTTGGAACGTAAATTTGAATTGAGATAAATCCAGCGGGATTTACAAAAAGAATTCTTTGGTTTATTCTAAAATGGGAGTGTATTTCCCTGAAAAGCCAAGTATGTTTTTAAAGTAGGTTTTTGAGTAAAAGTTAGAAGTTATGAAGTTGATTTTAAAGGAATGTTTTAAGAAGATTATTATTTAAGCTGTACCAATTTGAAGGTAATTATTTATTAAATTAGTTATAATAGAAATTATTTTTAAGGGTTAATTGGTATTATGTTTTAAACATAACGATTAATACTTATATTTTAGTAAAATAGTTTATTTTAAAAATAAGTTTAGTTAAAATATTTTTGGAAACTGTTATAGAATTTCATAACTCTTATTTTAAATTTAGTAAGGCTTAACTTTTATTTTAGAGAAAAGTAGTTTGTATTTTATAAAGCAGTTTCGTTTGAAATACTTTAAAGATATATATTTTAAATAAAATATTTAGGTAGTTTAAATTTAAATGTTTAAAGGTATATTCAAGAATAAAGTGATTTAAATTATTTTAAATCTACAGTATTTGGACTTGGATGTATTCAGTGGAAATATATATTTGGAAATTTATTCCATGAGAAGAGTATGGGTTGAAAACTGTTTTTAAGAGGGTTGAAAATGGAAATATATCTTGCGAAGGTATTATGAGATTAATAAATAATTTGGGTAATTATTTATCATTTGACGATTGTTTGTGAATATAAATTGATAGTTAAATAACCGACTATCAATATTTGCCAATGCGTTGATCGTTTCGAAGAGACCGAGATCGGGATTTATTTCTCGAAAGCCACTTCGATCCGGTTTGTACGTTTTCATGAGGAAGACGATTTTGGATTCGAAGATGGAGCAGTGAAGTGCAAGGGCTAGTCGCTACTAATCTTGAGGATGATTCCAAAATGGATGTAGTAGGAGTAGTGCATTCGGTTCCTTTCGAACATGGGACGGACTTGTATGGATGAATGCTTTCGGAACATCGTCAAGTGGATGATGGGCATTCTAAGTGATATGTTCTTAAAAAAGTAACACTTAGCCTCGAGCCTCATCAACCGGGAATGACTGAAAATCAGGGTTTACGCAGCAAGGCTAAGTGGGTAGCACCCATTAGGATGAGGTCATCCCTGTCTAGATGTCCCTTTTATTCGGCTTAGTGGTACGTTTGCTGATCCCAACAGCGGGGTGATCTTACTCGGGATTATCCAGTAAAGGGTAGTCCCAGTCTTGTGTTGTAGGGGATTGGGAGTAATCCTCGATACAGTGATCTAGGCCACGTACTATGACAGGTGGTACCCCAATGCCTAGTCATTAGTTGGAAATCCATTCTCCCTACGTGCCTTTTACGGTTTTGTTTGTAGAACCAACTTTGTGGCTAGAATGCTGGAATTTAATCATGTAACAATTTTAGCTATTTTAATAAGTATTTTTATACAGACACTATTATAATATCAGAGGATTTTGATAAGAAATGTTTTGGCAATCGTAAAGTAAAAACCCGACATGTTCATTTGTGGTGTGGTCTTACGAGATGCTTTTGATTTTAAAGGATTTTGAAACTTTAATAATCAATATGGGTGTATTTCTCTCACGCTGGTATTCCATACTAACTCGGCTGATATTTTATTATAATACTACGGGTCAGACCGAGTATTATATTTTCAGGATAGGATGCTATGGAGCTCAGGAGAGAAGCTGGAGTCCGAGACGTATTACCCGTACTTATGTCTGTCCGCTGCTGTGATTGTTGAGTTTCCAGCAAGTTGTGAGGCGGGTTGTTATAACTGTCAGGCTGGTAATTGCTGTTTTGTCTGTGTGTTACTCTGATGATGTATATAAAACAGATATATTTTCATTTTGAGTAAAGATCTGTTATTGACTATTATATTTTGTTTCGCTGCGATTATGAGATTCTGTTATTGTTTAGTTCCTTCTTTCTTCTATCTTCTTTCTTTTCCCTACAACTATCTGTCTTTTCTGGCACTCAATCGTCGGCGTATTATACTGTGGCTTATTTTTTGTCGATTTTCGAGGGTCGAGAAGGGCGGGTAATCACAAAGTTGTTCAGATTATTTATAATCTATGCGTGTGTACATATATAGGCTACAAAATATATCTGCTATTTTATGTATAAGTGTAGGTATATATATTTATAATTTGTTAGTTGTATTTAAAGATTATATGCATGTTGGGACTATATATCTATATACTATTGAATGTACGCTTATATATATATTTATAAATATGTTGTTTTATATCGGTAGTATGTGTTGTTTTATTATTAATATTGACTAAATATATACATGTACGTAGAGTATTTTATGTTCTGATGCTATATTATATTTTGTTGAAAAAGTTATATTAGCCTATATTTAAAATTTTGTAAATGTTTGATTATTTATATATATACATGAATTTATACAAACTTTATATATTATTATTCTATAACTTTTTTATTATGTTTGTCTTAAATTAAAAAATTGAGTATATACATAATATGATAATAATGTATATATTTTTTAGTTTATATCAAAACTGAATTGATTTGTTTTCGTCGATTCTTGTTATCAACTTTGTTTGTCGAATTCGTGCCAATCTAGCTTTGCTTTGGAAGTTGCGCTTGCATTTCATAACTCAACTTCTATATCAAATATATCTAGCCTCAAAAGGTGAGCAATCACTCAAAAATAACCTTCTTATATCTATTAAATTTGATTTCAATTAGACGACAATTGAAATACGCTACTGTTACTTATTTACATTACTATATATATATATATATATATATATATATATATGCTATTATATGTATCTATTCACCTGTGACATCTGACACCATTATCTATTGTTTATATTGATGATATGTGCCTATTATATTATTATCATATCTTTTTTCACCCTACAAGTTCCCTGTAATATAGAATTCCCTATGGTTTGAAATGATACACACACGAATGATCTGGTAGAATAGAAGAAAATCCTTATGGGTTGAAATGATAAACCCAAGCGATTTCATTGAATTTAATTTTAGATTTCTGGTTGAAATTATATATACCCGTATACATTTAAATTACGGATTGAAATGATAAATATCAATATCACTGGACCATAGGATAGAAAATCATATATAAACACCGTTGGTATATATATATATATTGATATGATTTTCTAAGGTTTAAATATATATATATATGGTTTTATATAAATATTTATTATAAATATATAAATGCTATTTTATATATGTTTTAAATTCTTGATTTTTTTTTGAATTTTATGTTCTGAAATTTTTTAATTACAAGTTAGTTTTGAAATTATAAATCCTACGTGTTTACTTACAATTTTACTATTTTTAAAATATATATATATATATATATATATATAAATTAAGTTTTTGCACAAAACAAGTTTAATAAAGAATTAATTTGATAAAAGTTGATTTAATTAATATGTATATAATATGTTAAGCATTTATCTAAAATTATATTTTAAATTAGATTTTTCGAATGGTTTTTATAAGTTAAAATTGGGAAGATAAATATAAATTGATTTGAAATCGTATTCTTTTAAGAATTATATTTAATTAAATCGATTTGAAACTTATTGTATTTGAGATTTTGAAGATATGATTTTATAACTCGATTTGGATTTAAAGTGAATTAATTGAATATTTCAAGTTTAACTAAATTGAAGGAAATATTTAGTTTATTTGTAATTCGGGGTTTTACTAAATGATATTGGATTTATTAAGTGAATATTTCAAAACTAAATAATAATGAAGTTAAATTAAAATATATATGAAATTATCAAATTTAGTTTTGAAACATTGAATATTTAAAGCTTTTGAAATATATTGAAATTGAAATGGTTTATTTTGTAGTTCAAATCTGTTTTTGAAATCGATATAATTTGAAATGGTTTATTGGAAGACTGAGTTGAGTTGAAATTTATGAATTAAAATTGAATTAAATTTGAAAGTTGGAATTCGAGTTAATTTGAATCGACTTGAGGAATTTGAGCAAGCTATTTATATTTTATTTTTATAAAGTATTTTTAAATTATATTTAAATATTTTACCTTATAAACTATTTTTTATATAAAATATTTTAATAAACTAATTATTTTAGTTAAACTAGTTTAACTTATAACTATTTTTATATAAACTATTTTATTTTATAAACTATTTTATTATACATTATTATTAATATCTAAACTGTTTAAGTGGTGGAAGTTATGATTTCAAAGTTATGGTTTCCAAAGTATGATTTCAAAGTGTTATGATTTCCAAAGTGTTATAATTTCAAATGTTTTGATTTCGAAAGTGTTATAACTTTGAAAGTGTTATGACTTTTGAAATAGATATATTTGAAGTGGAAGATGATACTATATTAATATGGTTTTGAAATGGAAATGATGTTTTGGTTTTGAAGTACAAACTATTTTGAAATGACCATGGTGTTAACACCGTTTAGTTGTTAAAGAGACTGAGATCAGATATTGTCATACTCTCTGCCAATATCAAAAACCACTTGAACGACTGTGTACGTGGTGGAGATTCCAAAATGAAGTAGGATGATTTGGTGATGACTCTATATGGTGTTTACGTAGCCCTGACTGTTGTGAGTCCGCTTGATGTGGCTTAAAAAGGAGCCACGTCGGGCCAAGTGAGGTCATTCCTCTGATCAGACACATTTCTTCGATACCATTCTATTGATTTTGTGATTTGATTGGGTGCACCCTTTGATTTGGGAGTGTGTCATGAGGTGGGCGGTAGTAGCTGCTATGCATTATCACTATTCCGGATGCGTAAACGGTATATTTACCTTGGCATTGCCTCGAGTGCCGTGTCGCATGCCCTTTCGCGCCTTCAGTTCCTTTGGAGTGCTCCCTGATAGCTCACTTGCGGGTGGATTTTACAGTATCTGCATAGATTATGGTATTATAAAAATATGTTAAGGGCGATATGAGTAACGCCTTAACGCTATTTTAATAGTTTACTTTACTATAGATATTATTAAAATAGCGTATATTACTGCATAGTAGATAGTTTCACGGATCCTTAGAGGATGGCTATCCCAGTCATCCTTTAAGTTACTTGTATTAAGCTCACATTTCACTTGTGTTGAATTTATTAATATAAGATGTTAATCCTGACTCGAAACTTTTGTGTTTTACTTTACGCTCGGGTCAGACTGAGTGTCACATCATTTGAGACTCACCTTTGGAGTTGGAGCTTTGCTTCGAGATCCATCTGTATCTATTCAGCTTTCAGCTATCTAGTGGTTTTGTCCAGATTTGTCATCTATCTGTATTCGGGACTACATTGTATTTGAGATATTATGTTGTAATTTATTTCAAACTCTGATGTTTATATAGTAGCTTCATGAACTACTATTTATCTATTATGTTGCTTATTTTTATATTACTCTGTGTCTGTGATTCTATGATTTATTTATTTGCTGTATATGTTGAGTTTTGCCAAATATAAATCAACAATCCAATATTTTGAGCAGTGCAAGTCCGACATGTGCAGATGCAAGTGGTTGAAAATAATGGGATGTTATAATTAGTATCAGAGCTCTGGTTTTAGGCAAAAATTAGCATATGTAGTAGAATTTAATTATAGAATCACCCTTGTTCGAGCTTGAATTCCTTCCTCTTTGATTCGGTTTCCTTTGAATTTTGGAATGTTCCTCTCGGTTCTAAAATCCATCCTTGTCTCTCTCTATTCGTATTCTTCTTGATTCTGCAGTCTCCCACAGCTTCACTAAATGATTTGTAAAGGGTGAAACTCCTTTACAACAGGCATTGATTCACCGGAGATTTCTGTATCGTCGGTTTAGTTGCTACTATCTCTTGCTATGCCCGAATTCTATCTTTTGTGATTGAATGTTGATTTGCTTCAGAATTCTGCATCGATCTTATTCTTAATGTCATGGTTAACCTGATTAAGATTTCCCGCGATCTATATCAGTATATTCATCTTTTCTCTTTTGTTACTTAACAATCTTATCTTTATTTCGAGCCTATTTTCTAGTTAGAAATTCTCTATGATTAGGATTCCTTTAATTTGGATCTTTATCTTTGTTCTAAAATCCATTTTTGAAATCATTGAGTGAGGGAGTGTATTTGTAATTAATATTAAAAATGTTTTATATAATGTGTTGTTTGAGTTGTTAAGGTTGATTTGGGGTTAAGATTGATTCGTCTGATCAACGCCATGGATAGGAATTCCAAAACATTTGAACAGAGCAAACCGACACAATATTGTTTTCAAATTTGTTTAATGAAATAATTTTATGAATATATTATATATAAGTAATTTTTCTGAACTAAATAGTTAAATGGATTGATTAGCAGAGATGATAACATTTGACATTCATTTATTATTCTGTAAATCATTAACTTTTGTCACACGATATAAATAAATGAAATTATTAAACATGGTTCATAAATTGATTTAGAATTTGAAATGAACTTAAGTTAAGAATTTGGGAATTAATTTCTGATGATTCCAAACTTTGGTTTTAAAGTTTTGAAAAAAATATTATTTAGGGTATTTTTGAATATAAATCGTTTCCAAAGAATTTTTGTTGCGATCCTGGCTCGGCCTTAGAAAATCGGTACCGAATACGACACTAGTATTCAAATGCCGCAGATCCAAACGTTGAATCCGGTTCGCCGGAGCTTATAACACATTAAGTATGACAACACAGCGGAAGAAAAAGAATAGCATATATACAACATTGATACAATATCAGACAATATGATACAACAGATGATACAATGAATATACATCAAAGATATGATACAAGACAATAGCAGCGGAAAGAAATATAACTCAAACAGCGGAACAAAGACTCCAAGGAAAGTAGTCTTCAAGGAATAACTCCAGTATCGGTAATATACATTTCCAACGCACCAATCCAGGAATAGATCGAACTCCCAATAACGATGCACAAAGATAAGCAAGTACAGCCGTGATCCAAAAACTGAACTAGCTCCAGATAATCTACTAAACCTGAGTATCTAAAAACCCCAACTCTAGACTACCCATGTGGGAAAATTGTGGGCATCCAGAGTTTAGGAAAGGAACAATAAACTCCAAGTCAGTTGTGGGACTGGTATGAGAAAAAAAGCATTTGGTCCTTTAAAACAAACAACAAAAGAAGTTAAAAATAAATCTGTAGTTCTTTTTAGAAAAATGAAAATACCATAAGGCCTCTTGCCACACACACAATGCAAACGCAGACTTGGAGGAGATTTCTCCTTATGATAGTCAAATATGCTTAATACGAGAAAATTCTTTGATATTATTACTAGTGCATAGTGTAGAAAACATTTCGAAAGTATAATATAAATCCTGGCCAGCATAGGTGCCATGATATTATGCCTACTATAACTGCCATTTTAAATGGCAGGTTCTACAACTAAAACCGTACACGGAACTTATTGTTTTGTTTGGATTTCCAACAAATGGTCAGGCTAAGGAACTTCCTTCTGTCCATGGGTACGCCTCTGGCGGGACATCCAGAGAACCTAACTGGATCTCTGCCAACACAAGGCCGGGTTAGCTCTATAACTAGGTAACTACTACTCGAGCATGCCATCCCTAAGTCCTTTGGGACCTTTATCTGAGGCGCCTCTAAACCACAAATCAATCACAAAGTAATAGATCTACGGTATCCACATGAGTAAGTATCTGGGCTCCATATCATGATACCACGCTTTTCCAGAAGGGAATGACACGCCCTAAAAGGCAGGACCCTCAAAACCTTGCCGCATCTTTCTTGTTTCGACCATTTCCGGGGTGTGAGGTCCTCATGCAGTCTCGTCCACAAAGCGACGCTTTACAAAAGCCATGCTTTGATCAACAAATGATACACAGCAGCACTCAGCATGCCACACTACCAAATTTAGAATATATCACTGATAAATATCAACTACATAACCTATGAGCTAGTACGTCTTAGAGAAGGGTGTTAAGCTAAGAGAATAAATTCGCCACCAAGCACAAATGTATTTGATAGAGATCAGTTTAATATCTCAAAGGGTAATGTCGGACATACAGCCATACAATTCTGTTCCCGGTTCGAACAAAACCGAAGGCACTTCCGAAGAAGCCCTTGCAAATTGTGACGACCCAGAATTTTCTAGCGTTTGTAATAAGAATATTTAATTAATTTTAAATATTTGAAAGGTTAACTATAACTTGAATTTCAAATATCACTATTTATTTAACAATTTAATCATTGAATTCAATTATTGAAAATCGGGTGAAATAGTGAATCTGGAATTTTAAGTCTGTTAAAAATAATTTGAGGCTTGTAAAATTTATATTGTTAGTGCTGAGGACAGTAGAAGTTTTAAAATTTGATTTAACACTGATTTGTTCAGTTTTAAAAATTTATCGTTTAAATTGAATTTAAAAATAGCCTTCCGAGGCACAATCTCGGAATTTGACGAAACTAGTTCCATTGGGTCCGTAATATTGAATTATTATCGGATTTCAAATTTCCTAGTAATCGGAGTTGTTGTGTGAGCGTACGGTAAGTAAACGCTTCGAAAATTTATATAAAACTTTAACAGATCAAATCAACATTTCAAGCCGACCTAGTTTGTACGTCACCCTAGATATTTTTTTTGTATAGCCGTCTTCACCCTTTAAATCAGGTTGTCGCCTATCTTCCTCTCGAATCTAAAAAAAAACAGAAAAAAAGAAGAAGAGAAAAATCAATTCAAAAACGATTTAAAAATCGACTCTTCCTTTTCTTGTTTCTGTGAATCAAAGATAACTCATCCGATTCGTATAAAAAATTAACTCAATCTGGTACATAGGCGATCCAGTTTTGTACCTCCTTCTCCCCAAATCGTAACCCAATGATTTTTCTAATAAATAAAAAAGGAAAGTGGACGGCATCGCGACTCGAAGTCGCGATTGTTTCGAGGTCATGCGAATCGAATTTGTATGAAGCTTGAGTTCTCGGTCGACTTTTTGGCTAGGGTCGCGAAATCTAGAGATTGCGAGTCGATTGCAGGCTATGGGAGTTCAAGTCACGGTGAGGCTCACGTGGCTACTGGAAGAAGTCGATATGGTGGAAGGTGATCGAGAGTGGGCGGCTAGGGTTCGCTGTGTCGTGGGTTTGAGGTCGAGGTGATCGCTTGGGGGAAGGATTGGGGATTGCTAGCAGATGGAGGTCGCGGTCGAAGTCAACATGGCAGTGCTATGCCGAGGTTCGAGTTCTTTGATGTTTGGCTTCGATTTGAGATCGAGACTTGAGCCGGTCGCGTTTTGGGAAGAAGCAGGCGGTTTTGATTTGGGGATGACTGCTTGTTGGGTATGGGTTCTGTTCTTTTTATATCTTTAGGAACTTATTTTCATATTACTTTAATTTAAATGCTAATTAAGTTTAAAGCACTTTATATAATTTGTGGATTTTACCTCTTTAATCTGAAAGTTAACAGTAAAGAAATTTAAGTCCATATATCTTAAATTTCTAGGCAGAGAGTAAACATATATCTAGACAGGATTGTTTTTGTTTAAAGGGGAATTCGTTTAATTTAAATTATTAGTTTAAAGAGGAAAAAATAATAATAAGAGAAAATAATAATAAAATAAATATATATAGTAAGCCTACTGTTTAAACTTTAGGATATATACTAAGGTAACTAACTTGTTTAATTAGCTTATTTAATTATTAGTTAAGACTAGAATTTTTAGTTAGTAAATTATTAGGTTAAAACCAAATTATTAACTTAAAGTAAATAAATAGTAATTAATTGTTAAATCAATTTAAATATTAACAAACCTTATAATGTTGACTCAAGGTCAAAAATAATGAAGAACAAGTCGAGATGGAGTGGATTGCAAATTTAAAAGCAAAGGTGAGTTAATCTCACTCAGTTAAATTTAAATTTAAATAATTGTTTGAATGGTTGAATTTATTGACGTGCTTTAGTCTGGTATATTTTGGAATGGATATTATGTTGTGCTAATGTCTGTGGATGCAGGGAAAATAGGTTGGAGGGATCCAACTGGACCCCTCAACATTTATTGAAATTTATTTAATATTCTCTGTTGTGATTGATGATATTCTATGGTGAATTATGTTGGAATATTAAATGCTTCGGTTTGATTGAATGTTTTTGAGTATAATGAGTTACCAAAATATATAAATTGGATTTTGAAAAGAAATAGAAGAAGTGGATTGGTAAGTGAAATAATTATAGAAACTTGAATAAAATTCAGAAAGAATTGAAAAAGAAATAGAAGTTGTACTAAAATACTAATAGATAACTTCGAATATGGAAAGAATTTTGAATAAAGCAGAAATAAATAAATTGTAAACTCAAGTTATATTAATTAAAAGAATAAAGAATTATTTTTAAATTCACAGTTTAAATTTATTTAAAAGGATAAGAAACAGCTAGAGAAATCTAAAATTGGTATTTTCAGTGAAGAGCATTTTAAATCATAATTAAGTACTTAAATCTTAATTAACGGATTTTGAAATGAAATGGAGTAAATTGGAAATCAATTTGGAAATTGATTCAAAGTGTTTGAAATTGGAATTTCAAAAAGAATGTGAAGAGAAGTATATTTCTCTGGATAGCCAAGTACGTTTTCAAAGGTATTTTTAAATATAAGATAAAAGTTTTATTGTTGTTCTAAAAAGTATAATTTAGAAAAATTATTATTTTCTAAATGTTTAAAATTCTTAAGTAAGTTTTTTTTTCTAATCTATTATTGCAATAATTATTTAAAGGTAACTTAGTATTTTATTTTGAAAGAATGAAAACTTATTTTTATATATTTTTCTTTTTACGTATATTTTCAAATATTTATATAGTATGTATATTTTACGAATTTTTAAGGTAGTTTTTAACTTGAATGATAAAAGTATATTTTAAAGTAAAATGTTTTTAAATTATTTAAAAATCCAAGTTTTGTGCTTGGCGTTTTCAGTGGAAATTGAAACTATTTGGAAAATTGATTCTCTGAAAGGAAGATAGTTTTAAAAACTGTTTTCAAAAGGGTTTAAAAAGTGGATATATATCTTGTAAAGATATTTTTGAGGATAATAAATAATTTGGAAAATTATTTATTGTTGGATGGATGATTGTGAGTATTAATTGATAGTTAAATAACCGACTATCAATATTGGCCAAATGCGCTGATCATTTGGAAGAGACCGGGATCGAGATTTATTTCTCGAAAACCACTTCAATCCGGTTTGTACGTTTCGTGAAACGTGTTCGGAGTCGAAGATGGACCAGTAAAGTGCAAGGGCTAGTCGCTACTAATCCTGAGGATATTTCCAAAATGGATGTAGTAGGAATAGTGCCTTCGGTTTCGTTCGAACCCGGGACGGACTTGTATGGACGAATGCTTGCGAAACATCGTCAGGTGGGCGATGGGCATTCTAAGTGAAACGTTCTAAAAGGTAACGCTTAGCCTCAAGCCTCATCAAATGGGAATGACTGGAAATCAGGGGATATGCAGCAAGGTTAGGTGGGTAGGACCCAGGCAGGGTGAGGTCATTCCAGTCTAGATGTCCCTTTTTATTTTTCGGCTTAGTGGTGCGGTTGCTGATCCCAACCGTGGGGTGATCTCACTCGGGACTGTCCAGTAAGGGATGGTTCCGGCCTTGTGTTGCAGGGGATGAAGGGAGTAATCCTCGGTACGGTGATCTAGGCCCCGTACTGTGTCAGGTGGTACCCCAGTGCCTAGTCATTGTTGGAAATCCATTCTCCCTACGAGCCTTGTACGAGTTTTGTTTGTATTACCCACTTTTGTGGTTAGTAGCTGGAATTTAATGTAACAATTTCGGCTATTTTATAAGTATTTGTAAATAGACCCTATTATAATATCAGAGGATTTAATAGAAAATTGTTTTAGCTATCGTAAGGTAAAGACCCGACATGTTTATTTGTGGCGTGGTCTTACGAAATGCTTTTGTTTTCAAAAGGATTTTGAAACTTAAATAATTAATTGAGTGTGATTTTCTCACGCTGGTATTCCAGACTGACTCGGGTGTTATTTAACTATAATGCTCGGGCCAGACCGAGTATTATAGAATACAGGATATGATGCTGTGGAGCTCAGGAGATGAGCTGGATGACGATACGTACTCCCGTACTTGTTTATATATATATATATATATATATATATATATATATATATATTCCGCTGTGTTGAGTTGTTGTGTATCCATTGTATGTTATTGATGTTGGGGTGTGATTGATGTACTCTGATAATGTAATATATAAAACAGATATATTAGATTTCGAGTAAAGATCATCTATTATCTATTATATTTTATTCCGCTGCGATGGTTAGATTCTGATGTTGTTTCTGTTTTCTCTTCTTCTACCTCTTCTTTAATAACCAAAATGGTTCTTATTTCTGCGCAACTTGAGTTGATTTATGTAGAATAATGTCGGCTCAAGGGGTACGGATTTGCGGGTCGTTACACTTGGTATCAGAGCTTAGGTTGGTGATAACCTTGGCTCTGGTGGGAGTTACTCATAGAATAGAGTCTATAGTACTCTAGAATGAGTTTGAGAGTATAAATAGATATGAGCGCGTATTTGTTAGTGTATATAAAATTTGTTTTATATTGTGTTGACTTATCGGTTGAGTGTTTATGGATTCTGGTCGATATATGGGACGCCATGTAATCGACAAGGATTTCTAAACTCTTAAACAAGATAAACCGACACAGTATTATTTTAAATAGGGTAAATGGAATAATTTTACCAAATTATTTTGTATATAAAAGAAATAGTTTTTCTTAAATCTTTATAGTATATATGGATGCTTGGTTGATAGAAAGTGATAATATTTAAATTATTATCATTATGGTATGAGAATTGAATAAGAAATTGAACTAATAACCAAAGATTAAGGAATAAATTAATAAAATAAATGGAATTTGTAAATATGGTTTATAATTAACTAAGGAATTGAAACCATAATCTAAAAAACTAAGGAACATGTTCATAAACAAATGAGATTGTTAAGTATAAATTATAAATGTAAATTATAGTGTGATTAGAAAAAAAAATTTAAAATAAGATAAGACTCCAAAGTAATGTTTACATATAAATTTAAAGACTTTGGAATTGGAAAATATTGGAAATTTAAATTTCCTTTGAATTTGGAAATGTTTTTGGAAGTGCCAGAGTAATGTGTTGGATGGATTTCAAATTTGGAGTTTTGGGAAAATTTTGAAATGGGATTTGAACTCTAGAGAGTTTGGAATTTTTGGGAAAGGATTTAAAATTCCTTTGGATTTGAAATGGATTTCAAAGGTTTTGGAGAAATAATAGTGGTACTATTTGAGAAATATTTTTTTAAAATTGGATTTGAAGTCTGGTGAGATTTGGGATTTAAAAATATTCGAAGGGATTTTAAAGGGATAAGAGCAATAAACTCTTTTCGGTCACTGGAAAATAATTCTGATGGTGATCACGACATCATCGGAGTTCATTTTCGAGTCTCCAAGAGAAGAATTGCTACCTGAATGTTTTAAATTGGGATTGTTTGCAAAACTGGATTTTGTTTTGGAATTCAAAGAGATAGCTGAATATACCGAAGGATTTTTGGTATAGTTAATTTCAAAGATGATTTGGAAATTGTTGGGAAATTGTTTAAACTCTGGAATCTTATTTCAAAATGTTTATAGAAAAAAAATATATACTTGACTAAATTTAATGTATAATCCGGAGTAAAGAGTAAAATGTGAATGAGACTGGTTTTAAATAAGATGAAAGTGATGAAATAAATCAAATATTATGTATAAATTGGAATGAACCCCTTAATAAAGTAATGGATTATGGAAATAGAACCTTAATTGGCTAAATGGAAGTTGATTTGTAATTTAATAATGAAATTGAAAATGAACTTGGATTAAGTAGAAATTATTAATTGCAAATCGAGTTGAGATACTAACAAATTGAATGTGGAGAATATAAATAAAGCACGACCCATATATTTGAATGTCGTCAAGTGAAATAAAACAAAATGAAACAGAAGTAACTTAAGTTGTGAATGAATTCAAGTTTAAGTAAATGGGTGCAAATAAATGTAAAAATCCAAATTTGAGTTATAAAATAAGATTGAACTCAAGGAAACCAAATAAAATGATTTTAGAGATAAATGAAAAAGAAAATCAGATATGGAATTATAATTGGATTATAGGTGGAAGTGTTGTTGAATGGAAATTTGAATTGGATTAAATGTATATGGTGTGAAATATAAATAAATCCAATTCAAGCATAAATCGAATGACCTTATTATTAATGAATTCAAAAATGAATTGTTGATGTAAATTAAAATTTAAGATGGATTAAGTGAGTGGCTAATTAAATAAAAAGGAATTTGATTAATCGGCAATCAAATTGAAAAGAGAATGAGCTTAAGTTATGAAATGAGAGTAAACTGAAGCATATTAACTTAAGTTTAAAGTTATTAGAGGTTGGTTGAATAGAATAAACTTAAGTCATTGGGTTAAATAATTTGAAGAAAATAAATAACTTAAGTAAATTATGAGATGGTTATTGGTTGTCGAGGTGAATAAAATGGTTTGGGATTAAATTTTTGGACATGAATGCAAATGCAATGGAAAAGCTTGTCAATAAATTTAAAAACGGAAAGGCAACTATATGGTCCGTAAATAAGCTAGATTGAATGAAATAGCCTAGATTGTTTCGAGCTAAATAAATGGTCGTGGCTAAAATAAAAACGATGGAATTAAATATAAGTTGAGTTGGATTTAATTTAAATGGTTCTAAAGCTGAAGTAATCATTTGATTCACATTAATATTATCGAATTGTATTAGAAATGGATCGTTTGATGTAAACGAGGTTAAATGAAATTCTGTGAATCGATAGAAAGGAGATACAATTGATTGTTGAAATAAATTGAAGTAAATGGGTTTGTTTGGGGTAAAGGTGAATTGAATATAAGCAATTGTTTCGCAAGCCATTTAAAATGAATGCAGTGAATCTGAAATAGTTATAAACAATTAAAAGTTATGTTGAAACACTGAAATTAAGGCTGAGACCTTATAAGTTGCTTGTGGAAATTTGTAATGTGCATTGCTTACAAAATTCATGTTTTAGCTATTTAAATATAAGTGAAATGATATAAACTTTCTATATTTGTCACTTACACTTTTAAATTGAGTAAGTACAGGTTCAGGGAAGCTGTTTGACTGGTTTGGGTTTTGCAAAATGCTAAAATAAAATACGCCGCTTGCTTAAAATGCTAAATAAAGGTACGCTTACGCAAAAGAATTCAAAATAGGAGATATGAACTGCATATATTGATATATATTGTGATTTCCGGCCTGAGGCCGATGTATATATATATTTGTGTATCCTGCGATATCGCAGAAGTCCCTCCGTAAAAAGGAGACTCTGCCAAATTTTTTTGAAAATTTAGGGAGTTAGAATTATTTTTGAAATTATCACTAACGATAAAGGGTTTAAAATTGGTAAGTAAATAGAATTAAAATTGAACATTGAAATCTGAATTCAAATCGTATATGTAAAGTAAGTGAATCGAAGGAACAAAAGAAAGTAAGGTTGCAAGTAAACTTTTATTTGAAATTTTAAATAAATTAATAAGCGGAACTAATAAAAGAAAATGGTTAATTACATATGGATTGAGATAAGACAAATACGATTCAAAACTTTAAGTTTGAAGACAAAATTTAATTCAAGTAAAAATTGGGAGATGGAAATCTGAATGGGAATTTGGGGAAAAAGCATTTAGATTGGAAAGCAATTAGTAAATTTGGAGCTAATTGAAATCAAATGGAATTGTAAAGGGCATAGTGAATGGAATTGGATATAAACTCCAATAGTGTAGTGAAAATAAGTAAATAACCATATTAAATACTTATACTAAGCTGAAGTAAAGAATGGTAAATTCGTAATTAGAAATTGATACTGCAACTATATCCTAAGTTAATAATTGAATGTATAAGTATTTACATTTGTAAGGTAGTCGATAGAATATTTTGAATGTTGTGATTGGATATTAGTGCTAAGCATGATATGCAGGTATTATAAAGGGAAAGGAAATTGATATTTGATTTTGAAAGATAAATTTGAAGTGCCCGACAAAAAGGTATGTGTTTAAATTTCTATATGAAATTGATTGGGTTTTTGGATCTAGCCACTTGGCTTTTTGTTTTCTTTTTGGATTTGGGAGGCCGTAGAGCTATTTTGTAGTTGTACCGAGCTAGCCGCGCAAAGGAGACGCTGGCAAAAAATTTCGGAAATTTAGGGAGTTAGAAAATTTTCGAGAAAAAATTGAAAATTTAAAACTTGGTTTTAAATTGTAATTTGAATGGTTAAATAAGTAAAGTTGTTTGAAACTAGGGAGAGTGGGAAGTTAGTTAGAAGGATAATGAGTTTCCTATAAAAAGATAATTGGTAGAATGTTGGATTGTTAGTTTTGGAAAATAGTAATGGGTATTGGATCATTCTTCCTAACTGGTAATTTCGGGGACGAAATTCTTTTAAGGGGGGAGGAATGTGACGACCCGGAATTTTCTAGCCTTTGTAATAAGAATATTTAATTAATTTTAAATATTTGAAAGGTTAACTATAACTTGAATTTCAAATATCACTATTTATTTAACAATTTAATCATTGAATTCAATTATTGAAAATCGGGTGAAATAGTGAATCTGGAATTTTAAATCTGTTAAAAATAATTTGAGGCTTGTAAAATTTATATTGTTAGTGCTGAGGACAGTAGAAGTTTTAAAATTTGATTTAACACTGATTTGTTCAGTTTTAAAAATTTATCGTTTAAATTGAATTTAAAAATAGCCTTCCGAGGCACAGTCTCGGAATTTGACGAAACTAGTTCCATTGGGTCCGTAATATTGAATTATTATCGGATTTCAAATTTCGTAGTAATCGGAGTTGTTGTGTGAGCGTACGGTAAGTAAACGCTTCGAAAATTTATATAAAACTTTAATAGATCAAATCAACATTTCAAGCCGACCTAGTTTGTACGTCACCCTAGATATTTTTTTTGTATAGCCGTCTTCACCCTTTAAATCAGGCTGTCGCCTATCTTCCTCTCGAATCTAAAAAAAAACAGAAAAAAAGAAGAAGAGAAAAATCAATTCAAAAACGATTTAAAAATCGGCTCTTCCTTTTCTTGTTTCTGTGAATCAAAGATAACTCATCCGATTCGTATAAAAAATTAACTCAATCTGGTACATAGGCGATCCAGTTTTGTACCTCCTTCTCCCCAAATCATAACCCAATGATTTTTCTAATAAAAAAAAGGAAAGTGGACGGCATCGCGACTCGAAGTCGCGATTGTTTCGAGGTCATGCGAATCGAATTTGTATGAAGCTCGAGTTCTCGGTCGACTTTTTGGCTAGGGTCGCGAAATCTGGAGGTCGCAAGTCGATTGCAGGCTATGGGAGTTCAAGTCGCGGTGAGGCTCACGTGGCTACTGGAAGAAGTCGATATGGTGGAAGGTGATCGAGAGTGGGCGGCTAGGGTTCGCTGTGTCGTGGGTTTGAGGTCGAGGTGATCGCTTGGGGGAAGGATTGGGGGTTGCTGGCAGATGGAGGTCACGGTCGAAGTCAACATGGCATTGCTATGCCGAGGTTCGAGTTCTTTGATGTTTGGCTTCGATGTGAGATCGAGACTTGAGCCGGTCGCGTTTTGGGAAGAAGCAGGCGGTTTTGATTTGGGGATGACTGCTTGTTGGGTATGGGTTCTGTTCTTTTTATATCTTTAGGAACTTATTTTCATAATACTTTAATTTAAATGCTACTTAAGTTTAAAGCACTTTATATAATTTGTGGATTTTACCTCTTTAATCTGAAAGTTAACAGTAAAGAAATTTAAGTCCATATATCTTAAATTTCTAGGCAGAGAGTAAACATATATCTTGACAGGATTGTTTTTGTTTAAAGGGGAATTCGTTTAATTTAAATTATTATTTTAAAGAGGAAAAAATAATAATAAGAGAAAATAATAATAAAATAAATATATATAGTAAGCCTACCGTTTAAACTTTAGGATATATACTAAGGTAATTAACTTGTTTAATTAGCTTATTTAATTATTAGTTAAGACTAGAATTTTTAGTTAGTAAATTATTAGGTTAAAACCAAATTATTAACTTAAAGTAAATAAATAGTAATTAATTGTTAAATCAGTTTAAATATTAACAAACCTTATAATGTTGACTTAAGGTCAAAAATAATGAAGAACAAGTCGAGATGGAGTGGATTGCAAATTTAAAAGCAAAGGTGAGTTAATCTCACTCAGTTAAATTTAAATTTAAATAATTGTTTGAATGATTGAATTTATTGACGTGCTTAGTCTGGTATATTTTGGAATGGATATTATGTTGTGCTAATGTCTGTGGATGCAGGGAAAACAGGTTGGAGGGATCCAACTGGACCCCTCAACATTTATTGAAATTTATTTAATATTCTCTGTTGTGATTGATGATATTCTATGGTGAATTATGTTGGAATATTAAATGCTTCGGTTTGATTGAATGTTTTTGAGTATAATGAGTTACCAAAATATATAAATTGGATTTTGAAAAGAAATAGAAGAAGTGGATTGGTAAGTGAAATAATTATAGAAACTTGAATAAAATTCAGAAAGAATTGAAAAAGAAATAGAAGTTGTATTAAAATACTAATAGATAACTTCGAATATGGAAAGAATTTTGAATAAAACAGAAATAAATAAATTGTAAACTCAAGTTATATTAATTAAAAGAATAAAGAATTATTTTTAAATTCACAGTTTAAATTTATTTAAAAGGATAAGAAACAGCTAGAGAAATCTAAAATTGGTATTTTCAGTGAAGATCATTTTAAATCATAATTAAGTACTTAAATCTTAATTAACGGATTTTGAAATGAAATGGAGTAAATTGGAAATCAATTTGGAAATTGATTCGAAGTGTTTGAAATTGGAATTTCAAGAAGAATGTGAAGAGAAGTATATTTCTCTGGATAGCCAAGTACGTTTTCAAAGGTATTTTTAAATATAAGATAAAAGTTTTATTGTGGTTCTAAAAGTATAATTTAGAAAAATTATTATTTTCTAAATGTTTAAAATTCTTAAGTAAGTTTTTTTTTCTAATCTATTATTGCAATAACTATACAAAGGTAACTTAGTATTTTATTTTGAAAGAATGAAAACTTATTTTTATATATTTTTCTTTTTACGTATGTTTTCAAATATTTATGTAGCATGTATATTTTACGAATTTTTAAGGTAGTTTTTAAATTGAATGATAAAAGTATATTTTAAAGTAAAATGTTTTTAAATTATTTAAAAATCCAAGTTTTGTGCTTGGCGTTTTCAGTGGAAATTGAAACTATTTGGAAAATTGATTCTCTGAAAGGAAGATAGTTTTAAAAACTGTTTTCAAAAGGGTTTGAAAAGTGGATATATATCTTGTAAAGATATTTTTGAGGATAATAAATAATTTGGAAAATTATTTATTGTTGGATGGATGATTGTGAGTATTAATTGATAGTTAAATAACCGACTATCAATATTGGCCAAATGCGCTGATCGTTTGGAAGAGACCGGGATCGAGATTTATTTCTCGAAAACCACTTCGATCCGGTTTGTACGTTTCGTGAAACGTGTTCGGAGTCGAAGATGGAGCAGTGAAGTGCAAGGGCTAGTCGCTACTAATCCTGAGGATATTTCCAAAATGGATGTAGTAGGAATAGTGCCTTCGGTTTCGTTCGAACCCGGGACGGACTTGTATGGACGAATGCTTGCGAAACATCGTCAGGTGGGCGATGGGCATTCTAAGTGAAACGTTCTAAAAGGTAACGCTTAGCCTCAAGCCTCATCAAATGGGAATGACTGAAAATCAGGGGATATGCAGCAAGGTTAGGTGGGTAGCACCCAGGCAGGGTGAGGTCATTCCAGTCTAGATGTCCCTTTTTATTTTTCGGCTTAGTGGTGCGGTTGCTGATCCCAACCGCGGGGTGATCTCACTCGGGACTGTCCAGTAAGGGATGGTTCCGGCCTTGTGTTGCAGGGGATGAAGGGAGTAATCCTCGGTACGGTGATCTAGGCCCCGTACTGTGTCAGGTGGTACCCCAGTGCCTAGTCATTGTTGGAATTCCATTCTCCCTACGAGCCTTGTACTAGTTTTGTTTGTACTACCCACTTTTGTGGTTAGTAGCTGGAATTTCATAATGTTACAATTTCGGCTATTTTATAAGTATTTGTAAATAGACCCTATTATAATATCAGAGGATTTAATAGAAAATTGTTTTAGCTATCGTAAGGTAAAAACCCGACATGTTTATTTGTGGCGTGGTCTTACGAAATGCTTTTGTTTTCAAAAGGATTTTGAAACTTAAATAATTAATTGAGTGTGATTTTCTCACGCTGGTATTCCAGACTGACTCGGGTGTTATTTAACTATAATGCTCGGGTCAGACCGAGTATTATAGAATACAGGATATGATGCTGTGGAGCTCAGGAGATGAGCTGGATGACGATACGTACTCCCGTACTTGTTTATATATATATATATATTCCACTGTGTTGAGTTGTTGTGTATCCATTGTATGTTATTGATGTTGGGCTGTGATTGATGTACTCTGATAATGTAATATATAAAACAGATATATTTGATTTCGAGTAAAGATCATCTATTATCTATTATATTTTATTCCGCTGCGATGGTTAGATTCTGATGTTGTTTCTGTTTTCTCTTCTTCTACCTCTTCTTTAATAACCAAAATGGTTCGTATTTCTGTGCAACTTGAGTTGATTTATGTAGAATAATGTCGGCTCAAGGGGTATGGATTTGCGGGTCGTTACACAAATCCTGGTATCCACAATCCCGAATGGACTTCCCATCGCTTACGGAGAACTCTGTACCGGAGCAACCTAGTGCAGAGTCGATCGACAGGTTATCCTTTCGTTCTCGAAGACACCTGGTCTTCAACATCGGTCTTCTAATGCAATCCATAACGTCGTATCACTATTCGGAATGTGTTATATGACAAAAGGTCCTCTCCCGACTAAACCGAATAATGAGCGTAATGTTTAAAAACATATGGATATGGGATTTCAGTTAAGTCACAACTTAGAAAATCCAAAACTTTTCTTTCAAATGGTTAAATAAATTACCATTTTAAATCTTTTAAACAAAAAGATTTATTTCACAAAGTTCACCCTGTTGAGTCACAAGTTCTATGAAGGTTTTGATTTCTGACAAAGAAATAAAGGCGATCGATAAAACAAGGTCATTATGGCTATAAAGAGCTACAAATGGTACTCTAGATTATAGGTTGATTATTTGATATTGTAATAGTGATAAACTTGTTAAAATCTATCCTCAAATAATCATGCATTTCAAGGAAATCAATATATATACGACTAAATTGCAGTTGCACATTTAGTGTGCAACTTTACAGGGACCGGTTGACCGGTCATAAAATAGGCGGTCGACCGTTCCTGTATTATTTGCACACTAAACGTGCACACATGCACATAACGACTATATATTTGAATTCCTGTCTACTGGTCATTTTTTGACCTGTCGACCGTTTTTAAACAGAAAGCAATTTTTCCAAAAGACACTTCTTTCTCCAAAGGTTGCATCTCTTACCTTTCATCAAAGATCATGTCTCTTAATGGCAACTGCTCACAAAGAGTTACAACCATTCTTCTCTATATAAACTCATCTAAATCATTGATTAAAACAACATGATAGTATATGCTTTTTA
Organism: Allium cepa; assembly: GCA_030765085.1. Taxonomy (NCBI): domain Eukaryota; kingdom Viridiplantae; phylum Streptophyta; class Magnoliopsida; order Asparagales; family Amaryllidaceae; genus Allium; species Allium cepa. The sequence continues at coordinate 203,564,276 of CM060945.1, read as the reverse complement.
CTCTAATCTCTGATCTTACTTTCTACATACTCCTGCATTCTAAAAGCTCTCAATTATTTTAATTGCTTATTGAGTCATTGAAACTATTTCATATCTTTTGATTCAATAAGTAATATACTTTCCTTAATCTTCACAAAACATCATTCGCATATTTTGAGGATAAGATTATAGGAAATTTGTACTACAAGTGGAAAAACTGTGTTAACAAGAACACATACCGTCAACAAACAATTATATTCATCGTTGTTGAAGTCCTCTGTGTTGTAAGAGGCAAGTGTTGAAGTCCTCTGTGTTGTAAGAGGCAAAGTGTTGAAGTCCTCAGTGTATTAGAGGCGTGAAATCCCGTTCGTTTGCTCGGGTGTTGTAAACCTGTTCCTCCGGGTGAAGCGAGGTAGTTAATAGTGAAAATCCAGATAGAAGTCTGGGACTGGACGTAGAACGGTGCTCCGAACCAGTATAAAAATCTCTGGTGTGATTTTTCTATTTTTATTTACTATGGTATTATCATCTATTTCCGCATTTATATTATATTCCATATTACACGATCCGTGTGTACTATATTAGTACGTGCACTCGTACACTATCACTACTGTACACTTTTCATTTGGTATCAGAGCAAGGTTATCACATAACCGTAACACAGTTATTTGATATATTATTGTAATATGGCAAATAACGCAAGTACTAGCACTCATAACACCACGTACATGGAAGGTCAATCGACACAAAGACCTCCATTTTTCAATGGTCTTAACTATAGTTATTGGGCAACACGTATGTCATTCTTTATGCAATCAAATAGCTATGATGCTTGGAATGCCACTCAAAGAGAAATAGTGAATCCAACAACTGATTATTCAGAATGGACTGCGACTGAGAAAACGGCAGCAGCCGTAAATGCAAGAGCAATAAATATGTTGTTCTGTGCATTAGACCAAAATGAATATAACCGTGTTAGTATCTGCACTACTGCATATCAAATTTGGCAAACGCTAAAAACCACTCATGAAGGTACTAACATGGTTAAACAAGCCAAAATAGCCATGCTGAAAAGTCAATTTCAAAATTTCAAAATGAAACCAAATGAGACAATCAATGATATGTATTCACGATTTCAAACTATCCACCATGCACTTATTGGCTTAGGACAAATATATTCTGATTTTGATGTTGTTTCAACGGTCCTACATTCTCTAACTAGTGAATGGGAAGGAAAAGTATTAGCAATTGAAGAAGCTAATGACCTTTCCGTCATGAAGCCAGATGAATTGATCGGAAATTTAATGTCCTATGAAGCAAATTTGTAGGCTAGAAAAGAACAGAAAGAAGAAAAGAAAAATGTAGCATTTCATGTTGAGAAAGATGAAAATGAATCAGATTCTGAAGACGAAGATTTGGCATTTATTGCGAAAGGATTCAAAAAATTCCTAAAATATCGAAAAGCCAGTCGTTACAATAAAAGGAAACCTGGATCAAATAAACCATCTTCATCTACTATAGAATGTTTCAACTGCCACAAAAAGGGACACATGCAGAAGGATTGTCCAGAACAAAAGAAGAAGTCAGAAAATGACAAATTCAAATATAAGAAGGACAAATCAAAGAAACGAGCCTTCTCAGTAACATGGGATGATTCGGAGTCATCTTCATCAGAAAGTGAAAGTGATTCGGAAAATGAACAAGCTAATGTTTGTTTTATGGCAACAGAAGTTGAGGTACAAATTCCTACATTTGATGAATTACTTGATATTAATGCTGAATTGATAGTCAAATATAAAGACATAAAACGTCAATTAAAAGTAGTCAAAGCAGATTTAAGTAGAGCAGAGTTTGAACGAGATATGTTAAAAGATGAGAAGAAAATATTAGAAGAGGAACTTGAAAAAATTCAAGAATCATCATCTAATGTTGACTCTCAACTATCTCTTTTGAGTCAAGAAATAGAAGCTCAAAAAGAGAAAAATAATGCTCTCACTACTGAAAATCATGAGCTTAAGGCAAAAGTCAAAATTCTAGAACTAGAAAAAGCTAGTTTACAAACAAAGTTTGATGACATTACTCAAAATGTTTCTAACTTTAACAAAGGTCGAGAAAATTTGACAAAAATCATTGAAAACTCACAATCTGCATCAAATAAACAAGGTCTGGGATACAAGAAACAAGAAATCAAGGGTAATAAAAGAAAGAAGAAAGTACAAAATATTGAAGTTAAGAAAAATCTTAGTTTATTATGTTCCAAACCAAAGCCAGTTGTGAAATTCCACAAGAAAAATACAAAGACTATCAAAATATGGGTTCCTAAAACAAATAACAATTTGATTAGGAACAAATACATTCAGCAATTCATGAATACTGAGCATCTTAATAATAATTATATATATAAAGGGGATACCGGACCCATATGGGTTTGGACTCCTAAGACCTAACTCTTAGGACCCTATAAAAAGTGGGTACCATGGACTTAATCCTATTTTTGCAGGTCCCACTTAAGAAAAGAGGAAAGTGGATATTGGACAGTGGTTGCTCGAAGCACATGACGGGAGACAAGAGCTTATTAACAAATATTACATACTCAGATGGTGGCTCCGTCACTTTTGGTGACAATTCAAAAGGATATATCATCGGCAAAGGCGATGTGAGCAATTGCGGTACATCTAACTTACCTTTTATTACAAATGTCATGCTAGTTAAAAATTTAAAACACAATTTACTTAGTATTAGTCAGTCATATGACAAAGGTTTTACAATCTCCTTTTCGAATAATAAGTGTAGTATCTTAGATAAAGACCACAATTTAGTTTTCGAAGGTTATAGAGACAGAAATATATATATTCTGAATATGAATATTAATCATAATTCAGATATGTGTCTTGTGGCTAATGATAATGATCCATGGCTATGGCACAAACGCTTCTGCCATATAAACTTCAGAACTATTGACAAGCTGGCCAAAAACAATCTAGTTAGTGGTCTACCCAAAATTAGTTATAAAAATGATAGTTTTTGTGATGCCTGTCAGTTAGGAAAATTGACAAAATCGTCATTCAAGTCAAAAAGGGTCATATCAACATTACAGCCACTTGATCTACTACATATGGATTTATTCGGACCAACACAAGTTCAGTCAATAAACCATAATCGATATGTATTGGTAATTGTTGATGACTATTCTCGTTATACATGGACTATTTTTCTGAAAAACAAGAATGACACTTTTGACCATTTCAAATCTTTCGTCAAAAGAATTCAAAAATCAAAAGGGCTAAAAGTTAAAAACATAAGAAGCGATCATAGTGGTGAATTTGAAAATAACGAATTTGAACATTTTTGTACAAAAAAAGGTATTAACCATAATTTTTCGTTTCCTAGAACTCCACAACAAAATGGAGTTGTAGAACAGAAAAATCGAACATTACAAGAATGTGCAAGAACGTTATTAAATGGATCCACTTTACCAAAACATTTCTGGGCAGAAGCCGTCGCTACTGCGTGTTATCTTTTAAATCGTGTGTCTATTCGACCACTCACCAAAAACACGTCTTATGAATTATTTAACGAAAGGAAGCCAAATATATCTTACTTCAAAGTATTTGGTTCAAAATGTTTTATTTTAAATACAAAAGACCATCTCGGAAAGTTTGATCCGAAAGCTGATGAAGGTATATTTGTCGGTTATTCGGAAAGAAGCAAAGCGTATCGTATTTTCAATAAACGAACCAAAACTATTGAAGAATCTCTTCATGTTTCTTTCGATGAATTCTTTAAACCTTCTCAGTCAAAACTAGATAATGACGAAACTATATTTACTGACACTCCTCTCACCACAAATTATGACTCTGACTCTGAAAATCTTATTGACAATATTTCCCAACAACAACCAGTTTGTGAGATACGTTCCCCTCCAAGATTATTGAGACACCATCCAGTTCAAAATATAATTGGCGAGGTTAACTCACAAGTAAGAACTAGGAATCAAGTACATCAAATGGGTCATGCTGCGTTTCTATCAAATATCGAACCTAAGAATCCAAAAGAAGCTGCTACAGACGATTACTGGATCATTGCCATGCAGGAAGAACTAAATCAGTTCGAGCGCAATGACGTTTGGGAACTTGTTCCAAGGCCTACTGATCAGTCAGTTATTGGTACTAAATGGGTTTATAAAAATAAGGCCGACGAACAAGGAAATATCACAAAAAACAAAGCAAGATTAGTAGCACAAGGATATAATCAGGAAGAAGGTATCGATTATGAAGAAACTTTTGCACCAGTTGCTCGACTAGAAGCTATTAGAATTCTATTATCTTTTGCTTGTCACCATAATTTCAAACTTTATCAGATGGATGTCAAAAGTGCTTTTCTCAATGGATTTATCAAAGAGAATGTCTATGTCGAACAACCTCCTTTGTTCCTACATGAAAAATATCCGGACTATGTGTTCAAACTTAAGAAAGCTCTGTATGGTTTAAAACAGGCACCTCGTGCTTGGTATGAACGATTACGTAGCTATCTTATTAACTCAGGATTTCAAATAGGCAAAGTCGATCAAACTTTGTTTATTAAACATTCTCAAAAGGATATTCTAGTTATCCAGATATATGTAGACGACATCATCTTTGGTTCAACAAACGATAAACTCTGCAAAGAATTTGCAAGTATTATGACCAAAGAGTTCGAAATGTCTCATATGGGAGAACTATCATATTTTCTTGGACTTCAAATCAAGCAACTTCCGAATGGTATCTTTATCAATCAAGAAAAATATTGCAGAAATCTTATCAAACGCTTCGGATTAGAAAATACATCTGGTAAACCAACTCCTATAAGTACAACTACACATCTTGAAAAAGATGAAAATGGTAAGAGTATTGACCAGAAATTATATCGAAGCATGATTGGTTCTCTTCTTTATCTTACAACTAGTCGTCCAGATATAATGATGAGTGTTTGTCTATGTGCACGATTTCAAGCAAATCCAAAAAAATCACATCTACGAGCAGTGAAACGTATAATTCGTTATCTTAATAATACCAAAGATTTCGGTCTTTTTTATCCAAAGGAATGTCCATTTGAATTAGTATCATATAGTGATGCTGATTTTGGCGGATCACGAACGAATAGAAAAAGTACAAGTGGTACGTGCCATTTTATTGGAAAATCACTTGTCTCTTGGTTTAGTAAGAAACAGAATTATGTTTCACTATCAACATGTGAAGCCGAATATATATCAGCGGCTCTCACTTGTACTCAAGTGCTATACATGCAACAAACTCTTCAAGATTTTGATATTCATTTATCAAATTCAATTATATACTGTGATAACACAAGTGCTATAAATCTCTCTAAGAATCCGGTGAATCATTCTAGAACCAAACACATTGATATCCGTCATCATTTCCTTCGAGATAATATTGAAAAAGGAAATATATGTCTTGAATATGTCCAAACTGACAATCAATTAGCAGACATCTTTACTAAGCCTCTGCTCGAATATAGTTTTATTAGATTACGAAGGGAGCTTGGTTTAATCTCAAGAAATGATCTCAACTAATAAATACTAACGATCATCCTTTCTTTTAATGATCGTCTTTCCCTTTCCTATTTTATAACTTCAGAGAGCTATTTTTAGAGTTAACATAAGCCTCTGCTTGTTTTCATGGTCAAGATTTTCTGTTCACTCACATCCATAGGTTTATACATAAGAAACTTGTATATAAGCTTGTCCAAATTTCTTATTTTATTCATCTTTTCTTATCCGACCATAAGATTCTATACAAAATTCTCTATGGCTCACATTTGTGATAAATGTGCTCAAGAATCACACATTTCCACTACGAGTTCTAAGTCGGAGGAATATTATTCTCCCAAAACACCAAAACAAAAAACATGTTATCATCATCAATGCTCTTGTATTCCTCGTAATACACCAAACTCAAAATGAGTGAAGAGGATGCTGTTTTGTTCTCCTCGTACCAAAGCACAGATCGACGAGATTCACCACTATCAGAAACATCAAATAGATCTTCAGAGACAGCTCCATTATGGACAAAGCCAACTTTATCATGAGCAACAACGGACATCGGCACATTTATCCGTTTTAGAGAAGGTTGCATCATTCTTCTGTAGTTCTAACAATCATGACGTGCATGAACCAATGCCGTCTAGGCCATCAACATCTAAAAGTCCTAACTCTTGGGATCGGAATTATAAGATGAATGAAGGTGCTCATAAAAACTGGAGTCCATGGGCAAAACGTATTGAAGAAAACAAAGATAATTCTAATGACGAACCTTCCACTTAGATTTATACATATACTCATTGTATTCCATTTTTTTTATTCATGTAATAATACTTGTATTCTACAATAAGAGTTAAAATTTAGCTCAATATATTCAAAAAAAAAAGCATATTGTCAAACCGGTCGACCCCCAAAATTATAATCGGTCGACCGTTTGTTCTCTGGTTGAAAACGGTCGACCAGCCATAATCAAGCGGTCGACCGGTTGATGTATTTCCAGTTTTTATATATATATCCTATATGTCAATTTCTTTCTATCCTCCTTTTCATTTGACTCAACCAGTTATTTTCCCCAAACACCAAAAAAAAAACCCTAGTTTCTCAAATTCAATTTCCAAATCTCCAAATCTTCTAACAATGGCTCCTCCACAAAAGAAATCTAAGAAAGCATCATCCTCCGGAACTTCATCTCTAAATTTCTCCGCTAAGAAATGGCTCGAAAGTCCGGTAGCCATAACAAGATGGAATCAAATGACTAACTACAAGTTTCATCCGGGCTCTTTCATCAAGTTTGATGATTTCACGTCTTATGGAATTCGTAGGTTAGCCAATAACTCCAACATTTCTCCATTGATAGATTTTTCAGAAAATAATGTGGAAATAAATCATTTGATGATAAAATTGTTCTACGCCAACATGAACCTCGACGAGTATCAACCTGATAATCCGAACGGAGTCATTTGGTCTGTCGTCTGTGGCAAACAAATTTTTATTACTCGTGATAGGATTGCCTCTATACTTGGTATACCAAATCGAGGCGATGAGTTTTCATCTACTTTCTGTGAAGTCTTCACTCGCAATAGCATCAGTCATCAGTTCATAGAGGACAATAGTGATGGCACAAAGTCTATTGGACTTCGACCCACCGCCAGACTACTTCATCGCGTGTTGATGCATTCTCTGTTTCCTAGACTTGGAAATTATGATGCTGTATAAAAAGAAAACTTCAAGGCTCTCTATGCTATTTATGGGGAAATCCAAATCAATTGGGTTCATATGCTTTTTGACGAAATTCTCAAGGTAAACAACTCTACACGACCTCATTTCTTCTACAATGAATATATCATGCGTCTTTTGTTAGCTTGTGGGGTAAAGCCTCCTGACTCTGCCACCTCGAAACCAAAATGTATTAATTCCATAACCATCAAACGCATGAAGCTTCCTCCACCTTATCTTGAGATTATGCCTTTTGAAGAATGGCAACAAAGAGGTCCAAGAAAACAAAAAGCAACTTCCTCTCGACCTCGTTCCGATGAAGTGAAACCGTTAAAATCAAAATCATCCACAAAAGAATCACTTGAAACTATTGCGCGTAACCAATTTTTGCTTGAATCACGTCTCAAGCGCATGGACTCTAAAATTGATAAACGTTTCAATAAGGTCAAGTCATTCTTTGGTATGCTATGGGATGCTATATCATGTACCACATCCACCTCTGTTCAAGCACAAGACCCAGGAAAACGTCCTGCTCCTCCTGTTTTCAACTGGACATCATCTGAGGAGTCTACTGGTGTTAACCCTAACTCGTTCACAAGTTAACAGGTCCACGAGTTAAGGCATGTACGACTCAAGGCATGTACGACTCAAGGCATGTACGACTCAAGGCATGTACGAGTTAAAGGATACATGAGTCAGCAACTTCCTACAACTTAAAGACCTCTACGAGTTAGCAAGCTTACGAGATAAGCAGCCTACGAGTTAAGGAGTACCCGAGTTAAGCTACTTGCGAGATAAGCCTTTACGAGTTAGCATATCTACAAATTAGCAAGTGTACGAGTTAAGATCTTCCACAAGTTAAGCCTCTACGAGTTAATCCTCTGCGAGTTAAGATCTTCTACGAGTTAGCAGGCATACGAGTTAAGAAAAGCTAACGACTTAAGGTCTTTACGACTTAAGGAAATTGATGGCCTACGACTTAATGATAACTGCAGTTTGTACGACTTAAGACCCTTACGACTTAAAGAAGTTATACGACTTAAGGAGGATACGACCTAAAGACACACCTCTTAACTCGTCTACGAGTTAAGACTTGCTTTAAACCAGTTGCAATTGGTTAAGTCGACTACGACTTACGACATAAAAAGAGTCGTATACGACTTAAGAAGGGAAATTAGCAATTGCAGCCAGATAACTCGCACACGACTTAGAACTTAGGGATGGGTTCAAAAAAGGGGAACTGCCATAGACTCGGCTCAGTGACCCGGGGACGACTTACCTTAAGTCGAACACGACTTATCTTAAGTCGGCCACGAGTTAGGACTTAGCACTTTTTCCGCCCAGAACTCTCTATAAATATGAAACCATCTCCAACATGCAAAAGACCTTTTGGGGCTCATTCTCTTCAAGCGCCATTACTCTGCCGAATTTCAGACGACTTCAAAGCTTTTTAGATCCAACAAACTTCTAAAGGAACTCCATGAAGGAATCATCCACATTCACCATGGATTTGAAGATGATTGTCAACATCAAAGCTTGAGCTACTTGTTTCACATATCCTATCACTTGAAGTGTGTTGTAATTGAAAGATCTTGTAAAGAATTGTAATCAAACTAGTGATAAAAAGATTAAAGTGGACGTAGGCTGGATTATAAGCCGAACCACTATAAATACTGTGTCTCTTACCGTTTTTCTACATACTTTCTGCTTATTTCTGTTTCCCGTACAAACGGGTGGTGCTTTCACAATCACATCTTATACACCAGGGTGTTAGCGTTTAAATTTTTTCGTTAACATTTTGGTGCTTTCACTGAGAATTGAACTCAGGACATCTATCATCATTGTTTCAGAAAGATTTGTAGATAGAGTTTCTTTAAGAACCAGAAGTCTATCCGAAATCATGGCTCCTGGAAGGAAAAGTAAATCTGTGAGATCTGCAAACATTCAAGAGGGAACCTCCACTTCCCCAACACCAAATCAAGCCACTCCAGCTGTTGGAGTTTCAAAAGCGGAATTGGACGCTGCTATCTTTGGGTTGAATCAGCAAATAAATGCCCAGAACGCGCAATTGGAAGCTCAGAATGCTCAGAATGCTCTGATTCTGAATAGGTTAAACGATCTGCTCGGGGCAAACCGTCAACCTGCGAATAATGAAAGGAACTTTGTCGGTAATGTCCATGATGCTGAAACTAGAAACATTCCCGAAAGGGCTGCTAGCCCCTTTGAACAGACATTGCCTGAGGCTGGAGGATCCAGAAATAGGAATGACGAAGAATATCTTTCTGGTATGGTTCGACAGATTATGAAAGAAAGTATGCAAAGGGTCGAAGATGAGAAAGAGTGGGGTTTCGCTCCGAGCAAGACTCCGTTTACTGAAAAGATCCTAAAAGCTGAATTCCCAAGGAAGTTCGTCCCTCCGACCATTCCAGCTTACAAAGGGACAAGTGATCCAAATGAGTTCCTGTACAAATATGATTGGCACATGACAGGTGCCAGAGCTTCTGACGAGATAAAATGCCGCTATTTTCCTGTGTATTTGGAAGGGGTAGCTCTGCTTTGGTTCACAAAACTACCTGTCCGGTCCATCGATCAGTTTTCAGACCTAACCAGGAAATTTAAAGAGCAATTTAGGCTATATGCTTCAAAGGCAAAAGACATCATGTCGTTATCCGGTTTGGAACAGAATCCGGGGGAAACTATCAAGTCTTTTTTAAATCGCTTTAATATAGCGTTAGCTGAGGTGGATAATGCAGAACCCCGCATGGTCTTGACCTATTTGATGAGAGCTATTGATAAGTCAAGTGAATTCGGAAAGTGGCTGAACATGAAGGAGCCAAATTCTCTGGAAAAGTTCTACAAAAAGGCGGATGAATTCATGCGTTTGGAAAGCCGTCCTGTCCCGGCAAAGGCAACAGTAGAGAAAGCTGAAGACAACACTGCTGCGCCACGTAAGAATGGATCTGTGGGACAGAAAAGAGAAAATAATGATGGAAGGAAACAACACAATTCGAAGAAGCCTCGATCCTTCAAGCCATCAGAATATACTCCTTTGTTAGAAACACCAGAGCGCATCTACCTGGCTACAAAAGATTCTTTTGAGTATCCCAAACCTCCTGTTCTCAGAACCGGAAGAAAAGCTGTGCAAAGTGGGAAGTTCTGTCGCTTCCATAATCAGCCTGGTCATGACACAGACGACTGCCGTCAATTGAAAAATATAATCGAAGAATTGCTAAGAGAAAATAAGCTGCAGCAATTTGTGAAGAAGAGTGGTAATGATCCTGCTTCGTCAAGTCAGGGGCAACAAGCTCTTGCTCATCAGCCCAGGACAAATGAGAAGGCCGCAGGACATGAATCTGGAAGGCCAGTTATTAATGTCATCACAGGAGGACCCCACCCAGCAGGCAGAAGCTGGGGTGAAATGGAGAGGTACACTCGAGCTCTGAAACATATGCCAACTGAAGAGAATGTCTTTGTTTTAGAGGACTCTACACCCCTGAAACAACAAAGGACTTTTAATGATGATATTGTGTTCAGGGCTAGAGATTCCACGGGCATTGAGGCCCCTACTTTGGACCCGTTAGTCATCTCGGCCGGTATTGGACCGGCTATTGTCAGAAGAGTTCTTATTGATTGCGGCGCATCTTGCAACATCCTCTTCAAGAAAACGTTTGACCAGATGAGAATCCCGATGGCGGATGTGCAAGCCTCATCTCAGAAGATTGTTGGCTTCACTGGGGAGCCAAAGCAACCAGTAGGAACCATTGACTTGCTTGTGGAACTCGGAGAAGGAGAAAGAAAAGTAGTTCGCAAGCAGACTTTTGTGATAGTAGATGAATTTTCTGCTTATAATGCTTTCTTTGGTCGACCTATTCTTGCTGCATTCAAAGCTGTCCTTGCCCCATGGTGTCTTACTATTAAATTCCCTACAGACAATGGGGTAGGAGTTATTAAAGGAGACCAGAACGCTGGGCGAGAATGTTATATGACAGAGCTGCGAGAAACAAGGAAGAGAGAAATGGGGAAAGATGCGGCAACCCCAATCCGCATCAAAACACCAACCCTATAGCAACTACAGGGCGGACCCTGCACTGGCGAGCATAGCGGGGCACGAAAAGTGATGGATCCTAGAAAGGCCAGTGCGGGGGAGAGTAGGGTGGTACCAGCAGAAACAACGATACCGGTGCCCGTTGATCTGAAGGACCCAAACAAGGTGCTGAATGTGGGTTCACAACTTAATGTGTTAGTTCAGAATGCCTTGATATCTTTTTTGAAAGCAAACCTGGATGTTTTCGCTTGGACCCATGCCGATATGTGCGGAATATCCCCAGAAGTTGCGGTACATGCTCTGAATATTGACCCAAAGTTCACGCCAGTAAAGCAGAAAAGAAGAATCCAAGGTCTAGAAAGGTCGACAGCATTGAAAGAGGAAGTTGACCGGCTCATGGAGAATAATTTCATCAGAGAATCTACCTATCCAAATTGGGTTTCAAATCCAGTGCTAGTTAAGAAAGCCAATGGTAAATGGAGAGTGTGCATCGACTTTTCAGATCTAAACAAGGCCTGTCCCAAAGACTGCTTCCCATTACCCAGGATCGATCAACTGGTAGATGGAACAGCGGGTCATGAATTGTTGTCTTTTATGGATGCCTACTCCGGATATAATCAGATCATGATGCATGAGCCAGATCAGGAGGACACAAGCTTTATCACCGATGTCGGTCTTTACTGTTACAGAGTTATGCCCTTTGGGTTGAAGAATGCGGGGGCAACATACCAAAGACTGGTTAATGCTATGTTCAAACCGCAGTTGGGAAAGACTATGGAAGTTTACGTTGATGACATGCTAGTAAAATCTAAGAAAGCAGTGGATCACATCGAACACTTAGCAGAAATGTTCGCAATTCTCCGAAGATACGGAATGAAGCTTAACCCTTTAAAATGTTCTTTCGGGGTAGAATCTGGGAAGTTCTTGGGTTTCATCGTGAGCGCTAGGGGCATTGAAGCTAGTCCAGCTCAAATCACTGCTCTAAAAGAAGTCAAAGCTCCTAAAACAAAGAGGGAATTGCAAAGTCTCAATGGAAAAATTGCCGCCTTAAGTCGGTTCATATCCAAAGCTACTGATAAATGCATTCCATTCTTCGACGCTCTAAAGAAAGGAAAGAAAAACTTTGACTGGACTCCCGAATGCCAGAAAGCTTTTGAAGAATTGATTCAACATATGGAAACGCCTCCAATACTTTCCAGGCCCGGCGATGGCGAGGATCTTCTTATATACTTGGCAGTTTCATCTCATGCTTTAAGTGCAGCGCTGGTACGGGAAGACAAAAGGATTCAACATCCAGTTTACTATATCAGCAAAAGACTCACTGGGGCAGAAATGAATTACTCCAAGTTGGAAAAACTCGCCTATTGTCTATTGATTGCCTCAAGAAAGTTGAGGCAATATTTCCAGGCTCATCCTATCAAAGTCCTCACTGATCAACCTTTAAAGCAAGTCTTGTTTCGCCCTGAGACTTCAGGCCGCCTTTTAAAGTGGAATATTGAATTGAGCCAATATGACATCACTTATCATCCTAGAAAAGCGATCAACGGACAAGCTTTGGCAGATTTTATTGCAGAATTTACAGACAAGGGTAACAGCGAGGAAGAAACAATCGAGAACTCCCCAACCCAATGGAAGTTGTTTGTAGATGGCGCAAGAAATGATTACTGTTCAGGTGCTGGAATTGTTCTTGAAACTCCTGAAGGCCGGTCATTATGCTATGCGCTAAGATTAGAATTTCCTTCAACAAACAATGAAGCAGAATATGAAGCTCTGATCGCTGGTTTGAAAATTGCTAAAGAACTAAACATTCGAGCGTTACAGATCTTCAGTGATTCTCAGCTTATAGTATGCCAAGTCAAGAAGGAGTTTCAAACGAAAGGAGGAAATCTGCCCGCTTATGTGTCAAAGGCTTGGGAACTTTTATGTGAATTCGACCATTACACGATAAGTCATATTCCTCGAGAAGAAAACATGAAAGCAGATTCTCTCGCAAAATACTCAAGTTCTGGCGAAGCCCAATCCTTAGGGTTAGTTCCAGTGGAAGTTTTGTCAAATCCGAGCATTGATGAAATGGATATCGATTGGGTTATGAGTATGTCGCAAGAGCAAGAATCATGGATGACTCCAATAACAAAGTATCTACTCAATGGCTCTTTACCAGAAAACTCTAAAGAACGACAAAAGCTACTGAGAAAAGCTTCTCGATATATAATCCAGGATGGTCAATTATACAGACGAGGATTCTCAATGCCATTGCTTCGATGTGTATCCCGGGAAGAGTCCAAAACAATCCTAACTGAAGTGCATGGAGGAGAATGCGGTGATCATTCAGGTGGTCAAACATTAGCAAAGAAAATTCTCCGATACGGATATTTTTGGCCAGAAATTAATCGGGATGCCGCAGATTACTCCCGAAAATGTGACAAGTGCCAAAGATATGCCAAAATTCCTAGAGCACCTTCTACCGAACTCACACAGATGATCAGTCCATGGCCATTTGCAATTTGGGGAATGGATCTCATTGGGCCGCTACCAACCGCTAAATCAGGGATTAAATATGCTATTGTTGCGGTTGATTATTTTACTAAGTGGGCTGAAGCTGAACCATTGGCTACTATCACTTCTAAGAAAGTGATAAGCTTTGTGACCAAGAATATCATTTGCAGATACGGTGTGCCTCAAAAAATAATCACAGACAATGGTACTCAGTTTGAAAGTGAGGAATTCCAGGATTTTTGCAAACGATTCAAAATCCAGAAAAGCTTTTCGGCAGTAGCTCATCCGCAGGCAAACGGGCAAGTGGAAGCAGTGAACAAGATCATCAAATCAACCATCAAAAAGCAACTCGAAAGAGCAAAAGGTGGTTGGGTCGATAAACTACCACTTGCACTATGGGCATACAGAACTACTCACAAAACTGCAACTGGGCATACTCCTTTTTCGTTAGCATACGGATCGGAAGCAATGATCCCGGTTGAAACAGAGGTCCCTTCACACAGAAGAATCCATTTCAATCAAGCAGAAAATGAAAAGCTGCAACTTGAAGCGCTGGATCTCCTTGATGAAAAAAGAGATGAAGCTAACCTCAGAGTTGCAGCTCATCAGCAAAGGATAGCCAGACATTTCAATTCCAAAGTTCGTCAACGCAGCTTTGAAATTGGAGATCTAGTCCTAAAAAGAATTATGACTGCGACAGGTGTGTTTGGGCCAAATTGGGAAGGACCGTATGTGATAGGTCAGAAACTTCTTGACGGCACATTCAAGCTCACCACAGTTGATGGAGATCAAATTCCAAGGGCATGGAACAGCAATCACTTGCGTCCATACTTTACTTGAAAATTTTGTTGAAACATTGTAGAAAGAATTATGAATGTATGATTCCTGTAATTGAAAGCAATTGTGAAACTGATGCAAGTAAATAATGAAAGAATATAAAGTGGATGTAGGCCCAATTTCATGGCCGAACCACTATAAATCTTGTGTTCCTTATTATCATTATATGTTTGCTTTGTTTTCGATATAAAAATACACAAAATGTATTGCTGAAATATCGATTTAAATTTTTGCAGACAGTGGAGATAAAACTTGCGCATAATAAGACCGAGCGATTCTCACCATCATTCAACAAACAAATTTCAAGTCACAAAGACCCCGAATTCAAATCCTAGATAGGAAATGCTTCAATTGAACGGCTAATGATTTCGATAGGAACGAGCCCTTGCTGATAAATTGAGATTGTTTAAACAAACAAACATCCAATTAGGAAGCTAGTGCCCGTTCTCACGAACTTGCCTGGCAATGAAGTACACTTCCTTGGATTAAACAAGCCACTTGTGAGAAAAAGGGGGATGAAAACTTGAAAAAAAAAAAAAAAAAAAAAAAAAAAAAAAAAAAAAGGATCGCTGAAAAGGCATAAGCAAGTGAACAGAGGAACAACCAAAGCTACCATCAGCGCCACAAGTCCTCTTCGGAGGCGCAACTCTTCGGATAATAAAAGACCTCTAATGGGTCATATGCCACAAAAAAGAAAGTTCTCTACTCAACAAAAAAGATTGGAGGAGTCATGACCCTCCAACCATGAGAGAGTAACTTCCAGGCGATGAAAACCCTCTCTGAGGCACATTTCACCAGGAGTTGAAGTGTTATAACCGCTCTTCGGGATTTCACTTCACCAGAGTTGAAATGTAAACAAAATAAAAGCCCTCTTCGGAGGCCCATTTCACCAGGAGTTGAAGTGTTATAACCGCTCTTCGGGATTTCACTTCACCGGAGTTGAAATGTAAACAAAATAAAAGCCCTCTTCGGAGGCCCATTTCACCAGGAGTTGAAGTGTTATAACCGCTCTTCGGGATTTCACTTCACCAGAGTTGAAATGTAAACAAAATAAAAGCCCTCTTCGGAGGCCCATTTCGCCAGGAGTTGAAGTGTAGCAGCCGCTCTTCGGAATTTCACTTCACCAAAGTTGAAATGTAAAAACAAAGACCTTCTTGAAAGCACACGTTTCACCGAGATTGAAATAAAACTTCCAAGTGTTGAAACGTGAAAAGGCTTTCTTCAAAGGCACAACTCTTTGGGGGTACACGTTTCACCAAGATTGAAATAAAACTTCCAAGTGTTGGAACGTGAGAAATCCCTCCTCAGAGGTACAACCCCCTCCCGGGAACACAATTAAGAAAAAAGACCTCTTTGGAAACCCACGTTTCACCGAGATTGAAATAAAACTTCCAAGTGTTGAAACGTGAAAAGGATTTCTAAAGCATAACTCTTTGGAGGTACACGTTTCACCGAGATTGAAATAAAACTTCCAAGTGTTGAAACGTGAAAAAATCCCTCCTCAGAGGTACAACTTTCTATAAAAAAAAAAATCCTCATCAAAAGCGTACTTTAACTTTCAAAGGAAAAGTAATTTGCCTACTGTGGGAAATGATCGTAAAAAGAAAAGAAGTTAAAGTACCCTTCAGAGGTCCGCTTTACCACATAGAGGAATTCACTTGATGAGATATGCACATAAGCAAAAGAAAAAAGTGATTTCTTCGAACGACCAAGCGTAAAAACTTATACGAAGGGAGTTGTACTCTATAAAATTTTCTTTAAAGAATAAAATAATTATTCTTTAGCAAATAAGAGTGTAAGTCCCCTCGAGGTATAGAATATTGCAGCATACTTATGGAATGGGGGCAATATAGTATAATTACACACAATATGGTATAACTAAACCAGCAAAAGGTAACGCTCAAGTAACATACCATAAGCTCGCTGCAATATCAAATAAACTCATGCCAAAACGAATAACAAATGTATTCTTTAATTCAAACAAAAGTTTGTACAAACGAGGAATCATTTTATTCAATTACAACGCAGGTACAGGTTTCAAAATAAAGAAAAGCGGGGGCCGGTACCCGCACAATTCTCGGCCAGTACATGCAAAACACAAAAAACTAGAAACTGAAGATCTTCACTTCTTTTTGCTGCCTTTAGACCCTTTACCCGGCCGAATGATCAGCTTTTCAGGTCGACCAGTGGGTATAAGGGAGGAAGGAGAGGTAGGCGCAGCTGGCCCAACTTCTGGCTCCTCTTCAGTGGCAGTGATTATCTTCCCTCTCCTCCTTGATGCTCCTTGCTTCCTTCTCCTCTTTGAGGAAGACTCACTTCCTGGAGTGACAAGTTTAGATAAAGTTATATCGTCAGAAGGAGTCCGCTCCGGAGATATGTCACCTCCCTCAAGTCCCTCATCTTTTTGCTCTTGCGAAGCAATGGGATCATCCAGGCCATGGAGAGCTTCTATTTGTTCTTCTTGTGACCCAGGTTGAGAAGCAGAGGGAGGCGCCACTTGAAGAGATGGAGGAAGGATCACCGGGGGAGGAGAAGCTTGAGTTTGACTCGGTGCTTTCTCTACAAAGGAGAAAAAACTTAAAATATCAGTATCTTTCGAAAAGAGAGGGGATGACGGCTCATCAAAAGTCGGGAATTCATTGACATTTGAAAAATAATCAAGAAGATCGTCAAGTTCACAAGGAGCGAACGAGCAGTTCACCACTTGAGCTGGTCCGGTGTCAAGTTTACCTGGGGTAGTTGGATCTCTGAGGCTGATTTCATATCGCTGTGCTTCGTTGCTTTCACCACCTTCATCCCCGCCTTGTGCACTTGTAGTTTCAGTTACTGTCTTAGTTGCAGGCGGAGTAGAGGAGCTCGAACCCGTGATGTCAACCACAGGAGAAACTGGAGGATGGACAGAGGAAATAAGCGTTAATTCCTTTCCAGAACATTCCTCTTCCGCCATTCCAGTTCTCATCCTGGCAAGTTGTTCTCGCCCCTTCGCAAGAGCAGCGCGAGCTCCCTCATCCAGGTAACGCGCCTCAAAATCTTCATCGCCATACCCGGCGTCTTTAAACATGTTAAGAGCAGCTTCCCACACCTCGGCCAGGGTGATTTCATACTTAGGACCAAGAAAAGAGAGGCTGCCGCGTCCCAAGACACAATGTAAATAAAAATCGAATAAAGTCGAATTGATATCGTTTTCCATGGTCTGAGCAGTTTCTTCGGCTGCAATTTTGCCAGCCATGGCCTCATCTCGATCTTTTTCGGTCTGAGCAAGCTGGGCTTTTAGCGCTTCAATCTCCATGTCCCGGGCGCTCAGTTTATTCTGCAGCTGGGTGACATCAGTGCGGTGGTTCTCTACAGCTTGTTCCAACCTCTCAGCTTTAGCTTCAGCGTCCCTCTGGCTGGCGTGCGCATCTCGCACTTGTTTTTGCAATACCTCTTCTCTTTGGGTGTAAGTATTAGTAGAAGAGGCAAGATCATCTTTGAGCTGCTTTACTTCAGCTTCGAGTTTTTCATTGTATTCGGCTATCTCCTTCATCTCAGCGTTGTGTTGATCAAGAATCTTCTGCCATTCTGATTTGTCATTTTCCATGGTCAGCATTGCTTCGATGTTAGCCCGATTAACTCTTTGAAGTTCATCAACCAGCTTTTGCCATCCAGACATTCTATCGATATCAAGCTTGACAGCATCGAGATTTCTGTACATAGCTTCTTTGTCGATGGGGACCAAATCAAGGTCGAAGCGTACCCCCCTCAAACACCAGTTCGGGAATCGGCTCTGCAAAGTCGGGGGCCCCCTTTCAACATGGTATGAAGGCCTGTTGAGAAGTGTTTGGATGGCACTTCCTTCAAGAGCAGGAGATTTGGAAGGGATGTCAATAGAAACTGAGGCACCAGGTCTCTCAGATGTCACGGGCACGTGCTCCTCGCCAAGTTTGGTCCGCTTTCTCGAATCCTCAATATGGCTCTTCCCCCTATCATCGTGCGTTTTACGTTTATGGGAGTCATCATCCCTTGGGAAGGATTCATGTCGCGTGCCCGCTCCCTCATGACGTTCTTCATACCTTCTCCTCTCTTCAGCTTTTCGCGCAGCTCTCTGCTCATTGGTTTCTCTGGGATCGGCATAGTATTGCTTGTAGTCATAGCTGCCACGCCCTCCATAGCGTCGAAAGTCCTTGTAATAGGAACCGCTGCCGCTGCGCCCCATAGGGGAATCTGAAAAGGCAAAAATAGCAAGTCTTAGAAACTTCCAAAGAAAAGAAGTTAAATATGAACAAATGCCGAAAAATCCTAAGTGTTGTGTGATGTGCAAGCTACGCGCATTAAGCTACAAACCACTCATTGGTGTAGGGGTGATGATAGCTTGGGTATGAGGAGTTGGTGTTTGTGTTGGTGTTAGTCGAAGAAGGGACGTCGCCTCAATCATAGGAGAGATAGTTTTAGACACGTCATCTCTAAAAAGCTCCTGTGAGGTCACTATTATGTCGCTCAACCCATCATAAACATCGTCACCATCATGCTCGGTGAGACTTGTTTTCTCAGTTCCTACATCAGCTAATCCCCCGAGAGGCTGTGAAGGTTCTTCTTCTTCCTCAATCGGGGCAAGTGCCGTCTTACTAGATGACCCCATAATGTCGGTAGGGGTGGAACATTTCACCAATGAAGCTTCGATGTTAGACTCTTTTGATGAAGATTGTTCGATAGTAACGGGGGCATCCGATGCTTCAGTCGGGGAATCGGGAACTTCAGTCGGGGCTTCATGAGGCTGAGTATAGCGAGAAGAGTGAAGAAGCCCGTATTGATGTAAAAAGTCATCTCTCAGCAAAAACTTTATATTCCTCTCTTCTACTGGCACAGCATTCAATCTTTCAAAAATTTGCTTATAGCCTGGGTCTCTAGAAGGAGGTGGAAGCGCTGAAAAGTAAAAAGGGAAATTAACATCTAACTACTCAGGCTATGAAAAGATTTTATAAGGAAAACATGTGTCAGGAATAAAGCTGAACGCCCTTACTTCCAACTCTCCACACACCATAAAACCCCGGAGGGCAACGAACATAGAAGAATTGGGTTAAAAACCCGTGAGCAGTATCAGGGAGGCCAACAATCAGTTTGCGGTTTCGGGCGCTCCTCACAACAGTAATGGAAGGATGATCCTTAGTCCGAGAAAAAGAGCATAGATAACAAACTTCACCAAAGCTTGGAAGTCGATCAAGTGTTCTCCTAAAAAGCACACACAACCCCATTAGAATGGCATAGCCATTGGGGTGTAGCTGGGATGGAGCAATGGCCAGTTGACGGAGAAGTTGTTGGAAAAAGTCGTTGAAAGGAGGAATGCCTCCACTTAGGCACATTTGCCGGTTAATTGTCACAAAGCCAGAAGGAGCTATATCGGCAGTGTTATTTCTTTCGGGAAGAATGGCATCTGATTCTACGATACCAAACTGAGCACACAACTGGCGAAAAACTTTGTATGATAGTGAAGTAGGAGCTCTTTCGGGAGGATTAACCAGTGGAGCCGGAAGAACAGTTACCTCTCCAGTCCGAACTGTTGTATCACCTTCCTGAGAAGTCATTCTACACAAACAACTGGATATTCAAATATGAAGGTGCACGTTTCCTAAAAAAGTGTGAAGGGTTGTGCAAAAAACAAAAAAAATAATAATAATAACAAGTAAATATAACTGAAATAAAACTAGTCGACGATTGATCGATTACAAAAATTTCAGAACTTGTTAGTCTTTAGTTCAAGTATAATATTAATGCGAGCTGGTCAATTTTAATTGACTATTTCAGTATTGCTTTAGTATTTTACTTGAAGTTAATAAGTTGAGCACTTCATTCACACAATCTGTTTAAGTTTAATGACTGTTATTAGCTAATCTGTCATTCGAAGAGGGCGATCAATGGCAGTATATTCGCCCCGGTTTTTCTGTAAATGTTGTATTGGACAGGTTGTTAACTTGCGAGTCAAAGTAATTTGTAAAAGAAGGCATCAAAGTTCAACAGTTCAACATCACTGCAACAATTCAAGGTTTAAGCAGATCCTAAAAAAAAAAAAAAAAAAAAAAAACAACACAAGTGCTAAGTCGTATCGAACACAAGTGCTAAGTCGTATCGAACACAAGTGCTAAGTCGTATCGGACTCAAGTGCTAAGTCAAAACCAACTCAAGTACTAAGTCGCAACCGACTCAAGGGATGAGTCGTTCCTATCCTCAGCCATCAAACACATCAAGCCGCTTATCCTCTAAGTCCTAAGTCGTAACTCGGGGAACAGGAGAAAGGCTCTGATCCAAAACAACTAGAAATCCTCCAAGTCTTAACTCGGCTACGGCTCATGGAAATCGCTAAGTCACATGGAAGAAGCCGAGTCATATATGAGACGATCCCTTGTTATTTTCAATCAACCTATTCGACCAACTCGCCTCCCTTTCAAATCTCTTAACCTGTTCATCCTTGGCTTCTTCAGCAGCGACAACCTTAACTCGTTACACTATGAATCGCCCCAAAGCGCGAATCACCATAGGCCAAATCAGATGAATTTTAGTTCATCGGTAATCAATTCGAATAGAATTCGCAGGGTTTGAATGGGGCAAACCAAAGATGATGAACTGAATACATAAAGTAACAATGGTTAACGGTCGAAGTTTGAAGCAAGATCTCTTACGATTGTTTGATGCTAGAAAGAATCAGAGATGAATCGGGTCGAAATCGCCTCGGAGAGCTTGAAGATGCGTTAATGGCAGAAAGCAGTTTAAAAGGTTAAGTGATGAGAAGAAGGACGACTCAGGCTTTTATATCTGGAAAGGTTGGGATTTGAAACGACATGACCGAGTTATGATAAGTCGAAGCACACGACTTACGATTTAAGCGTGTGCTTCGAGGGGCAAATGTTAACCCTAACTCGTTCACAAGTTAACAGGTCCACGAGTTAAGGCATGTACGACTCAAGGCATGTACGACTCAAGGCATGTACGACTCAAGGCATGTACGAGTTAAAGGATACATGAGTCAGCAACTTCCTACAACTTAAAGACCTCTACGAGTTAGCAAGCTTACGAGATAAGCAGCCTACGAGTTAAGGAGTACCCGAGTTAAGCTACTTGCGAGATAAGCCTTTACGAGTTAGCATATCTACAAATTAGCAAGTGTACGAGTTAAGATCTTCCACAAGTTAAGCCTCTACGAGTTAATCCTCTGCGAGTTAAGATCTTCTACGAGTTAGCAGGCATACGAGTTAAGAAAAGCTAACGACTTAAGGTCTTTACGACTTAAGGAAATTGATGGCCTACGACTTAATGATAACTGCAGTTTGTACGACTTAAGACCCTTACGACTTAAAGAAGTTATACGACTTAAGGAGGATACGACCTAAAGACACACCTCTTAACTCGTCTACGAGTTAAGACTTGCTTTAAACCAGTTGCAATTGGTTAAGTCGACTACGACTTACGACATAAAAAGAGTCGTATACGACTTAAGAAGGGAAATTAGCAATTGCAGCCAGATAACTCGCACACGACTTAGAACTTAGGGATGGGTTC
Organism: Allium cepa; assembly: GCA_030765085.1. Classification (NCBI taxonomy): domain Eukaryota; kingdom Viridiplantae; phylum Streptophyta; class Magnoliopsida; order Asparagales; family Amaryllidaceae; genus Allium; species Allium cepa. The sequence goes on along the minus strand of CM060945.1, from coordinate 203,542,134 downwards.
AAAAAAGGGGAACTGCCATAGACTCGGCTCAGTGACCCGGGGACGACTTACCTTAAGTCGAACACGACTTATCTTAAGTCGGCCACGAGTTAGGACTTAGCACTTTTTCCGCCCAGAACTCTCTATAAATATGAAACCATCTCCAACATGCAAAAGACCTTTTGGGGCTCATTCTCTTCAAGCGCCATTACTCTGCCGAATTTCAGACGACTTCAAAGCTTTTTAGATCCAACAAACTTCTAAAGGAACTCCATGAAGGAATCATCCACATTCACCATGGATTTGAAGATGATTGTCAACATCAAAGCTTGAGCTACTTGTTTCACATATCCTATCACTTGAAGTGTGTTGTAATTGAAAGATCTTGTAAAGAATTGTAATCAAACTAGTGATAAAAAGATTAAAGTGGACGTAGGCTGGATTATAAGCCGAACCACTATAAATACTGTGTCTCTTACCGTTTTTCTACATACTTTCTGCTTATTTCTGTTTCCCGTACAAACGGGTGGTGCTTTCACAATCACATCTTATACACCAGGGTGTTAGCGTTTAAATTTTTTCGTTAACAACTGGTATGAGTGGACATGGACATGGAGAATCATCTAGAGGGAACAATGATGAAGAAGAAGAAGATGATGACGACGATGATGATGATGATGATGAAGAGTAGATAGGATCTGCCTCGTCTTAGATTCTATTGTCTATTATGGTTAAGTACTTTAAAAATATCAATCGACACTTGTACTAAATAGTGTCGTTATTTTTATTTTTCATTTAACATTATGGTCTGTATTATACTCTGGTATGTTTTGGATGTATTAAGTTTTATTTTGCTATGCACATTATGGTGATTACACTCCTATATTATTCCAGTATCTGTTACTCCTTTTTGTCGATGACAAAGGGGGAGAAAGGGCTAACAATTGTTTGCAGGAATATACATATATATAAAAAATTCATAGAGGGAGATCACATACTCAGGGGGAGATTCAGATTTTCAGATATATATTGTCATCAATCAAAAAGGGGGAGAATGTTGAGTCACAAGTTCTATGAAGGTTGAGATTCAGATTTTCAGATATATATTGTCATCAATCAAAAAGGGGGAGAACGTTGAGTCACAAGTTCTATGAAGGTTTTGATTTCTGACAAAGAAATAAAGGCGATCGATAAAACAAGGTCATAATGGCTATAAAGAGCTAGGGCTTAGAAAGCTGTTTGGTACGTCGGCGTTGCATGGCATTTGTGGCGATGGCGGTGCTCCGGGATGGATTGCATGGGGGAAAAATAAAGAATGGAGGTCTAGGCATCTATGGTGAAGATGGCGATGATCATCGTGGTCAAGATCGTCGTGGATCGATGATTTTCCGACGGTGACTGTTTCTTGTAAATGGGATGATGGGTTCGTTTTTGATTCAAGGACGTAATCGTCATTCTGGGTGACCGTGTGTGTCAGTGAGGTGGTGGTCGACTTATGGGAGGTTTCGTCGTCGACCATTGGTGTTTAGAGGCACCGTGCATGTGCAGGGTGCACATATGGAGTTTGATGAAGTTTGAGTTTTGGGGAAAACGTTTCTCTTCGGGATTGAACTCGATAGTTTCGCGTGTTGTTTTGGGTTGTTCGAGAATGAGTTGCTTTGTTTCCAGTTTTTACTTTAGACTTGAATAAGTTTTTAGGAAAAAAAGGAAGGGTTTCTCGAGTTTGTACTCGAGTAGGCTTCGGGTCAAACCCGAAGCAGCATTTGAAACCAAATTTTAAAAAGGTTTTAAATTTAAAACAAAGTTTGGATTTAAATAATTTGGTTTTAAAATTTTATAAATCACTTTTATAGATAAGTAATTTTATTTAACATTTGATTTAAAAGGTTTATAAAACTTGATTTAAATTTTGGTTAAGTTTAAATTTTAATTATTTTAAATCTTTAATTTGAATAAATTAAAGGAATATTTAAAAGTAAAATGTTTTAAAGACGTTTGTGAAATGTAAGAAGAGTTTTTAAACTCTAAAGATTAATCTGAATTCGAATTTAAATATGTATTCCAATTTTGAAATAAATGGAAAATTTTAAATTTAAAATGATTTTAACAATTTGAAATGTTTAAAGTACAATTCAAATTGATTTGAATTTAAATGTGAATTTGGTTTTAAACCTTTTTAAACTTCTTTATTAAATGAGTATTTCTTTAACTTGTAGAATGAAAAGGTTTTTGAAATGTGTTTTAAACTTTGTTAAAGATAATTTGTATTCATTTTAAATCTTTAAATTTAAAATGAAATTTGAAGGTAAATTTAAAGTAAATTGTTTTAAATACTTTGTAAATGATAACTTGATCATAAATAAGAACAAAGTTTTATATTAAAGTAAATTATAATTTAATGATTTGTAATTCATTAAATTATTAAGGAAAATAAATGGAGAATTAATTTTTTTATTTAATTGATGATTTGGATTAATTAAATAAGTAATTGGTGGCTTAAATTAATTAATGATTGAGATTAATTAACCAAGGACAATTAATCTGTAATTAAGGATTATTAATTAGGATATTAATTAATAATTAGAGATTAATTTATCAAGTAATTATGAATTAATTAAGTTTCAGTTAAAACTTAATTAATTAAATAATTAAAGGTTAATTAATTGGATATCAAAGATTAATTAATTTGAAACTAGTAATGATTAGTGTAAGTTAATTACTTAAGAAAAGTAATTAAAGAATTGTAATAGTTAATGAAGGTCATTAACTAAGAATTATTTAACAATTAATTAGTATGATTAATTTTAATAATTAATTAGATTAATTAATTTATGATAATCATTTGTGAATTGTTTAAGAATAATTACTTAATGGAAGTAATTAAGAAATTAATTACTTAATATAATTAATGGAGTTTAATGTGATTAGTTTAAATTAATTAATTAAGTTTAATTAATTTTAAACACTTGATGATTTGATTATAATTACTTAATGTAATTAATGGATTGAAATTACTCAGTGAAGTAATAAATTTATAATTACTGGATATAATTAGTGGAAGATGGTTTAATTATGGAAGTAATTTGAATTAAATTACTTTATAATTAATCAAAGGATTAATTAAAGATAATTAATTAAGGAGTAATTAATTTGATGAAGTAATTAAGGTAGTTAATTACAGAATGAGATTAATCAAAGGTGATTGATAATTATGGTTTAATTGAGATTAATTACTTAATGTAATTAATTTAAATAAGTATTTAATTTAAATTTAATTGAGGATCATTAATTAATATAATTAATGATGTAATTAAGGATCGATTAATTAAGATTAATTAATCAATAATAAGTGATTAAAGGTAATTAATTAATGTAATTAATTAAGGATTAATGTAATAAATTATAGTTAATTAATTAATGAAGTAATTAAAGGATAATTACTGTTTTTGGTTAAGAGTAATTGATTTGTGAAATTAATTAAAGGATAATTACTTGAATGTAATTAAAGAATAATTAATCAAGGGTGGTTAAGTAGGATGATTAATTAAGGTGATCAATTAGAGGATAATTAATTAATTAATTTGTAATTTATTAATGGATATGAAAGCAAGATTTATATTGATGTAAGTAATTAATTTAATTCACTTTAATTAATTAAAGATGGAAGTAATTAATTTAATTCATTTTAAATTAATTATAGATGGTGTGATTATAGATCATTGCTTATGTATGGATGGATGATATTGTTTGCCTTAAATGGTTTGAAATCTTAGCTATGAGATAAGTAATGTTGTGTAATATGGATGCATTGGTTGCATTGTGATGATAATATGGATTATCTTTTGATAATGATAATATGGATTATCTTTTGTGATAATAATGTTGATTATCTATTGTGAATCTGTGAATTATCTATCTGTGTGTATATAGATAATAGAATTGAATTGTTTTAAACTCTAAAACAACTTGGCCTTAAAAGATACGCTTTGGATTTCGATGAGACCGGGATAGGGTTTCCAAATTTGGATATCCGAAAACAACATCGATCTAAATTAACGATAGGTTGTGAGTCTCAAGTGAAGTGTGAAGACTCGAGGTGTAAGGGCTATTCGTTGTTAAAACTATGAGGGTGATTCCAATATGAATTTAATGGGGTAGTACTTTCAGATTCGAGATGAAGATTTAGAGTGCAAGGGTTATTGTCATTAACTCTAAGGGTGATTCCAAAATGAGTGTAACGAGATCATGCCTTCGGTTTCGTTCGAAACCGAAACGAACTTCTATGGATTGAATGCTTTCAGAACATCGCCTGGTGGACGATGAGCATTCTAAGAGAGGTGTTCTCTAAAGGTAATCGTAGCCTCAAACCTCATCAACCAGGAATGGCTAAAACAGGGGAGGTGCAGCAAGGCTAAGTGGGTCATGCCCAAGTAGGACGAGATTTTCCCCTGTCTAGAGGCCCCTTTTATTTTTGGCATAATGGGCAGTTGGATAGGCGCGCCAACTGCGGGTTTGTCTTGTTCGGTACTATTCGGTAAGGAATGGTTTTGGCTTTGCATTGTAGGGGATTGGGAGTAATCCTCGATACGGTGATCTTGGCCACGTACTGTGACGGGCGGTACCCCAGTAGACCAGCCAATGTATGGAATCCAAAATCCAATAAGTGCCAACGGTTTTGATTGTATTACCGACTTTTGTGGCTAGTAACTGGAATTTAATAATGTAACAATTTCGGCTATTTTCTATTTACTTGAAAACCCTAGACCTATTATAATATCACTGGATTTCCTATCAAATGTTTTGGTTAGCGTAAGCTAAAAACTTTTCCATGTTTATGTGTGGGAAGTCTTACGTGATACCTTTTCTTTTCAAAGGTTTTTCAAATTAAGCAACCTTAACCTGTTACTCACACCAGACCCATGTCCGACCCAGAGTTTATATCATGTTCTCTTAAACTCTTGGGTACTCAAATTTTTACGAGTAGCCAAAGGATTCATGTTAGATTTGACGAATTATGGAGGAGCAATGGAGCAGGAGGCTTCAGCGTGTAGATATATAATGTTCCGTTGTGTTTGGTATCTCTGATGTGTTTTCTCTGAGTTGTATAACTAGACAGGTGTTTATAACTGTCTAGTATGTGATGTAGAAGGTGTGCATCTCTGATGATGTTGTATATGAACTATGTAATATCTTATGTTATTAATATAATTTATTTGTTCCGCTGTTTAGATTTTGATGTGTTTTCTCTTCTTTCTTCTCTATCTTTCTCTTTTCTATCCCTTTCTTATTAATGATGCGTCATTCTGTGGAGACGAATGGTGGGTCGTTACATTTATTATCTACCTTAACTAAATAAAGGTAAACCTTTCTATCTGAATTCGTTACTTAATTACATTATTTAAATCAAATGCTTGAAACTTTTTTATACAAGAAATATTGATTAGTTAAAGTTCAATACACTTACCATAATCACCTTCTTAATTCAAACATTATCAAACTCCATTTGAAAATACTTAGAAATTTATTCATTATCATCGTATCATTTCAAAATCAATTTATTTTCGAAATAATTTAAATTATCTAGCCTTATATTTAACCCTTGAAACTTGTTTTAAAATCTTATTCAAAAATTCTAATTTGGAAACTTATTTGATTTCTTATACTTTAAAAACTTCGAATAAGAATTGCTTGAAAACTTTGTACACTTTCCATTGCCTTTAAAACCGAACAAATTTATATTGTAACTTTAAAACTTCTTGTATTTCAAAATGCCTGTATAATCACACAACCTTCCCGAGACAAAACTTTGTTTTCCTGAGTATTTTTTGATTTCCCCTAGATATGACTTTGAATTATCTCCCCATTTTCTTCTTCGAGACACCACGCATGTTCCTTCGAGAACGAACCCGAGCTATCCCTCATCTTCCCAAACTCAAAAAAAACAATTGATGCAATTCGAATGCTCGTGCACATGCACCGCTTCTCCGGTCACTTTTTGTAACGATCCCGGATTTTAATTGAGTGTAAATTAATAATTAATTTAATTTGAATAAAAATTGTAGAATTAATTGGAAATCAATATAAAATATTAGATAAGATATGAATTAATTGAGAAATATATTTGAATTAAATTTGAATCGGGATTTAACATTTTAAATATCTTATAAAATAAATTTATATCTGGATTTTGGATATGATTAAATTTGATGTTAAACAAATATTTTAAATAAATTGATAGTCATGTAAAATATGAAATGAATCTATATGAGATAAATTGTATAGTGATGTAATTATATATGTAAAATAAAATAACTATTGAAGTTAGAAATGCATATTTAATTTGGGAATAGGAAATAGATACGTAAGTTAGAAATAAAAATAATTGTTTACATTATAAAGTGATAGAACTTTATTTATTTTTCAAAGTACTAAGACAAAAAAAAAAAATATTTGCAGCTGTTAAAAAGTATGCAAGCAAGTAAGCAAAACAAAGTAAAATACGAAAGAAAGAATATGAATATCTTAGGCTTGCAAAGGAAAACAAAGGAAATAAATGCAAACATCTTTAGCACACAATTTACATCATTTCGGCCACCAAGGTAAAGAAATATCAGGCTAATTAATAAAGCAAGAAAAATTATCTTTGTACAAATAAATTAAGTATGAACACAAAGGACTTAAGTAATAAATGCAAATGTCCTTAGTCACCAAAATATTATCCATCAGCCACCATACAAGGAAGAAAGATCACTGCCTATTGTACAAGTAATAATATAAACCAATGCAAAGCAATTAATGCAAGCCTCAACATATCTTTGCAGCCAACATGTTGAAATAGGAAATCTCTGAGCATATTAATAAAAAATAAAATAAAAAGAGATCTTGTACCTGTTGTACAAGAATATAACCTTGTACAAGATATTATCACTATTACAAATAATAACATTACCCTGTAAACTTATTTCATATATCAACTTCATCTCATTTCGTTCCATTCAAACAAAACTAAGCAAAACTGAAGTGAATGTCATGTTAAACTTAAACAAACTTTAGTTAAAAACATCAGACAAATCAAAACAAACCAGATTTATCAAAGAAACAAGAAGAAGATCTTCAGCAAGCATTTTCTCAAAGGCCTGGTTCAAAAACAAGTTCTGTTCTTCTTTGTTCTTTCTGGAAAATCAAGTGAGTAAGCTAAAACTTTTAAAGCCTTAAGTTTGTATGTATGATGTATTGGTAATCATATGTTGGCATACGTATTTGTTTCATCATCCTGTGTTCTTATATGAGTACTCTGTAAGTTGAATATACAGTTTCTTTAGGTTACATAGTTAAGTAGATGATCAAATTATAAAATATCTCCTCTCACTCATTTATAGGCTTATGTATTAGAACAAAGTAAGTTGTTTGAATATAAATCAAGTTTTTAAAACTTGTTTTCAAATTGCTGGTGAAGCATATCAACTGTTCCAGTTGATTTACAGGTCAACCAAAAATCCTATGATGAATTCAAGTATTTTAAACTGCCAATTCAACTATATAGCTTGAATCTTCATGCAAAAGTAGGATTTTTAAAACAAGAATGGAGATTTTTAGATGAGTATATAAGGTGTATTTTGTAAATGAACAAAAATTGCTTTTTTGTAAATCTATGGAGATTCAACAAATCGTAAATGTTGAAACTTGTTGTATAGCTTGCTTGATACTTGTGGATAATAGGAAAAATGCTAAAGAATTTTTCGAATGCAAGGTTTTTGGGCTTGAATCGAAAGTAGGGTTTTGGTCATATGTTTCCGTTGCTCTGTAAACTTGAGTTTTTGTCGCCGTGCTTTGATCGAGTGCCAAGGGGTTTTGGAGGTGGCTTGAGGAATGGTAGGTGAAGCGGTGGCCACTGGTGGTGGTCCTCTAGTGATCGGCGTGGGAGAGGCGAAGTGTTTTTGTTTAATGGGTTTGAGTTCAGGTTCGAACGAAAGGCCAGATTTGTGATCTCGAGTTTTTGCATTGAAGTTAGCTTTGATTTCGAGTATAGGGGAGTTTCGCGATTTGTGGGTGGTGGCGAAGTTCGCCAGAGTGGCGGCGGCCGGTCGTACATGTGCACAATTTTCACGTCGCTGGGTTTGTTTGGGAACGATGAATTTCCTCCAGTTTGGCACGAGTTGTTTGGTGGATTTCTCGAAGAAATTGGGTTGCCCATTTTTCTCGAAGCTGGAAACGAGAGAAATCTCGTATGGCTCGGGTTGATGATAGAAGTTAGCGTGTGTGTGTGTGTTGTTTAACAAATTTGAAACTTAAACAAAGTTAAAAAGAAAAGGGAAGAAGAAGGGGATTCGAAGCAGGGGAATATGAGGTGGGTTTCGTAAAACATCTCGAGTGTTGGCCCAAGAGAAATTGGGTTGGGCCCTAGTTTTATTTTAAATGAATTAACTAGATATTAAGTCTTTTTAGTAATTTGAATTTAAAAATGAAGGTTTAAAATGTAAGTGAGTTTTAAATCTGAGTTTAATATGGAATTAAATTTAAATCTGTATAAGAGCTTTTGAAATAAAAGAAAATTTATAAATTAAATTGTTTTAAACAACTTTAAATTGTTTTAAACAACTTTAAATTGTTTAACATATATTTTAAAGGGTAAGAAATTTAAAAGTAATTTGGGTTTAAATTCTTAAAGTTCTTTTATAAGATGAGTATTCTTCAACATATGTTTTTTTTTTAATTTTATAAAGGGTTTTAAACTTGGTTAAGTTAAAGTTGTTTCTCATTTTAAATTGTAAATTTGGAATTGAAATTTGAAAGAAAAGTTTAAAATTAATCGTTTTTAAATACCATTGATGATAATTTGATCATTAATAAGTAATGTTTTTATCTTTAAGTAAATGAAGATTTAATGATCTGAATTTTTTAAGTCAATTAAAATGGATAATTAATTTATTTAATTAATTATGATTTGTAATAAATTAATCAGAATTTGGATAATTAATTCTTAAGTAATTAATTTAATTGGAAAATAAATTGAATTTATTAGGATTAAATAATTAATAAATCCTACTTATAAATGTTTATTGAATGCTTGACCTTACTTATGAATGATTGAATTGAATGAGTTGCCTTGAATTGATTGTCATATATGATTTGTGATATTTTGTTCTGTGGATTAAATTGTGTATAGTTTATTTATTTATTTACATTTGCATATTATATGTGAATTTGTGAATGGACGATAAGCGTTATAATTATATCGCTTATCAATTATATTTCTGTGATTTGATCTATGATGATGATGTTGTTGCACTATTTTGTGTTAAACCCCTGGACCACACTTAAACACACACAAATATGGATTTCACGAGGAAATCGATTAAGTCACAGATTTTGAAATAATTTATAAATTTGAATATCTGAATTCAAATGTTTTGGAAATGGAGTGGGTTTAAAGTGAAAAGCAATTGAAATGGAATTTCAAAGATGAAATTATTTTGAATAACTTGATTAAGATTTAGAATTTAAATATTTTGATTTAAATTTGAATTCAATACTTGAAATTGAATTCTATATTTTGAAACTAGGGATTATAACGATATTATACTAGTTATATATGAGTCAAACCATTTTTAAAGTATTGTTCTTTTGAGAATTTGAATTAACCCAAAGATTATAACTTGTATAAATGAAATAAGGTTTTTCCGAAGTAACACTGTGGTTTCTAAATAATAAAAAGCTTTCATAGGAGAAATGAATTTCAAATTGTATTAAAAGGATTTCAAGTTTAAACTGAAACAATCTTCCAAGTTATAGATGAATATCTGGAAACGATTTTTGAAAAAGAATATTTGGGAATAAACTTTGAAAGATATAAGTTAAATCTTAATTTAAAGATTTAATGAATTAAATCCAATTGAATTGGAATTGTTTTGAAATCCAGGAATGAATATTTGAGAAACTAGGTGAACATTATGAAACAAACCCTTTTGTTTTAAAAGATTGGAAATGGTAATTCGTTTTAAACCATTTAGCGAAAAGTTTTGGGTAATAAGTTGTGACTTAATTGAAATCCCAGTATCCATATGTTTTTGAACTATTTCGCTCACTATTCGGTTTAACCGGGAGAGGACCATTGTGTCGTATAACCCATTCCGAATATGTGATTCGTCGTTATAGATAGCATTTGAAGACTGGTGGTGAAGACCCGGTATTTGCGAGAACGATAGGATGACCTATCGATTGTCTCTGCACCGAGTAGCTACGGTATTGAGATTTCCTAAGTGATGGGAAGTCCAATCGGAATTGTGAATACCCGGATTGCAAGGACTTCTTTGGAAGTGCCTTCGGTTCTGTTCGAGCCCGGAACAGACTTGTATGGATTGTATGTCTGACATTACAATTTGAGATATAAAGCAGATTTCTTTCAAATACATTTCTGTTGGTGGCGGAGAATTTATTCTTTTAGCTTAACACACTTCTCTGAGACGTACGAGCTCAGAGGTTATGTAGTTGAAGGTTATCGGCGATATATTCCCAATTTGGTAATGTGACATGCTAAGTGTTGCTGTGAAATGATCATTGTTTGATCATTTGTGATATGATCATTTGTTTGATCATTTATCTTTGTGATCATTACTTTGATCATCTGTTGACCCAAAGCATGGCTTTGTACCAAAGCGTGGCTTTGTGGACGTGACCTCGTCGAGCCTCACACCCCGGAATGGTCAAAACAGGAAAGATGCAGCAAGGTTATTAGGGGGTAGCGCCCCTTTAGGGTATGTTCATTTCCTTCTGGATAGAGGTGGTATCATGGTATGGAGCCCAGATACTTAACCTATGTGGTTACTGCAAATTTATTACTTTGTAGTTGTTGGTTATCGGGATCCCGGATAAAGGTTGGTTACAACCGGGGGATGACATACTCGTGTCAGTAGTTACCCACTTAGGGGTAACCCGGCCTTGTGTTGGCAGAGATCCGGTTAGGCTCTCGGGGACGTCCTTCCAGAGGTGTTCTCATGTGGCAATGGGAAGTTCCTTGGCCTGACCATTTGTTGGAAATCCAAAGAAACAATACGAGCATTGTACGATTTTAATTGTAGAACCTGCCTCCTTAGGAGGTAGCTATAGCGGGCATAATATAATGGTACCTATGCTGGCTAAGATTAATATTCTACTTTCGAAATGCTTTTCTGCACCGTGCACTTATAATAATAATATCAAAGAAATTTTCTGCGTATTAAGCATGTTTGACTATCATAAGAAGAAATCTCCTCTAAGTCTGCGTTTGCATTGTGTGTGTGGGGGAGGTCTTATGGTAGTTTCATTTTCAAAAAGCATTGCGAATTTACTTTAAAATTCTTTTGTTGATTGTTTTTAAAGATAAACTGTTTTTGTTACTCACACCAGTCTCATGACTGACTCAGAGTTTATTGTTCCTTTCCTAAACTCTGGATGCTCACTATTTTCCACATGAGCAGTCTAGAGTTGGGTTTCCAGATAGTTAGATATAGTGGATTATGTGGAGTTAGTTCAGTCTTTGGTTTGCACCAGCCTTGCCTAGCTTGGTGTATTGTTATGGGGAGTTCGAGCTATTGCTGGATTGGTTCTTGGAGATGGAGTTCAGATTTGGAGTTCTTCGTTGAAGACTATCTTAGAGTTATTTGTTCCGTTGCTAGCATTATCTATATTTCTTTCCGCTGCTATTTTCTTGTATCTCTGATGTATATTGATATTCATTGTATCAAATATTGTATCTGTGATGTATATCAATGCATTATTCTTTTTATTCCGCTGCGTTGTTTACTTGATGTTGTTATAAGCTCCAGCGAATCGGATTTGAACGGTCGAATCTACGGCATTCGAATACGATTTGAAGTATGGATGTCGATTTTCGAGCGAGCAAAATCCGACTCGTTACAAGTGGTATCAGAGGTAAGGTTGAACTTTAGCTCAGGAGTATAACACATTAAGTAGCTCATTATAGATAGGGTGAAGTATCCCTAGAATGAGTATATCCCTAAGATATCCGTTCGAATGCCTCAGTAAATTCTCTTGCTATCCACTAATAGCAAGTATGAGTGCAGGAAGAGGACGAGATAGGGGATAGGGAAATACGACTATAAATGGTCAATACCCTGCAACAGTGGAAATAACTTTCTTATCAATTTCTTTGATTCGATTCTAAATTCTTTTGATTTCTTTATGATAGCTCCAGAAGAAGTTTTGATGTGATGATGGCCCTACGAATCGTTGTTGGAAATTCTTACTTCGTATCTTTATCGGTTTCTTATCGGCTTTTGATTTTAAACCCTAATGAAAATGAATTGGATATTTGGAATGAAAATTTTATATAAATTTGAAATTTGAAAATTGGAAATTTGAAGCTGAAAATTTTAAATAAATTGAAAATTTTAAATTGAGTTAAATTGATTCATAGAATATGAAGGCTAAATTTGAAATCATGACTGACTCGGATTTTCGAATCGGATTTTAAATAAATTGATTCATAGAATATGAAAATTTTAAATAAATTGAAAATTCTAAATTGATGTTGTTATAAGCACCGGCGAATCGGATTTGAACGGTCGAATCTACGGCATTCGAATACGATTTGAAGTATGGATGTCGATTTTCGAGCGAGCAAAATCCGACTCGTTACACTTTCGATCAACGCCGTGAGCGTCCACAAGTTATCCACGACCATCTCAATCCAAAAAATCCTCCAGAACCTTGAAAACCTAAGCAACCTGAAATCGAGCACTTCGACATACCCATGGAAAATTTCGATCATCAGGAAAACACTTGCGTCGCTTCCTCAGGCAATCAGAGGCCACGAAATTTTGGTCAGAGCTCTGCCACGATCCACAAACCCTTTTCCCCCGACTTGATGCAGCTCGATAAAACGCCGATGAAGAAACTTACTCGATTACGACACTACTCAAATGGGATTGCTAAACCCTAAACTAACGCTGCGCCTTCAATCCAATCAACATAAAAATCTTCACGCATTTTTCCCGAGTTCCCCTGATCCAAAGCTATCGCCAGCCATGATTTCGAGACCCACTAGTTCATTGATCATCAGATTTCGACAAAAAACCCAAAACTGTTTAATTCAAGAAAACTCCATATCCCCTTTCTTACAATTCATGAAATTTCTTTTATAAATCAACATTTAGCAAGACGAATCTGATAGAATGGTCAGGATTTAGAATTAAAAGATTTGAATTTTCTGTTTTGAGTATTTTTTCTGTAAATCCAACATTGTTAAATTATTTATCATATATTTCAGATCTACATTTTTTTTAAAATAACTTTACAATGTTATAAACACTTTTCTTTAAAGAATCATAACCTAAAATTAATTTTATGAAGATGTATTGAATTTATAAACATATTCTAAAACCTGTAAAGTATGAAACAGAGGCATGTTTTCTTGCCTGTACACTAAGACGCACACGGTTATTATTATTATTTTTTCTCTATAAAGGCATGCAAATAAATTCATACATCAACCCAGCATAATTCATATCATATATTAGATACAAATCCAAACATCCATGGATATAGCAAAGTAAGGTGGTTTTTGCTCACCCGAAGGTTTTTGACAGAGAACAAAGAACAGATAAATGTTTGACCCTGGAAAGGAAAATCTATGCCTGGAATTTGAAATTAAAAATCTTTGCTTATTCATTCTTGTATTTGTTTAATTAACTCATCAATAACAAATAATATTCCATTTACTTAAAGTTTTGGATTTGAGGCAACAGAGAATAGATTTTGTATGCCACGTGAAATCCATATCTAACTAATTCTTTGAAACCTGATTTTGTTTTCCTGCAACTGATTAAATTTATTGATTAGATTCTTATTTTACTACTGATTTACAACTCAAATTCAGATTTTTTTTGAATAAGTTTACTTGCTTTCATTGATTTCCATAGAATCTTGCTCACTGGCCAAAACTGCAGCTTTGAATTTGAAACTTGCCTTAAGTTGAAGATTGAAGTTTAAATTTTGAACCATGCTTTGTTTTCCTTTTCTTTTCAGTGATGATCTAGTTTTTACTCTTGAATCTGTTGCTTGTTGAAGCTTTGAACTTGCATACTTTTAGATTTGTTTTTTCAGGTTTTCCATTTCTCTCTTGATATGGTTTCCTTCTATTTTCTTTGGTGTTGTAGTTTGTGATGTCAATCTTTGCTGCTGTATACTTTTCAGATTTGCTAAAAAGTTATTATAATTGCATATGGGGGAGCTCAAAAGTGTGACGCCCCACCTCATACCCACGCTAGCAAAGAGTATTAATAGATAATACCGTCTGCTAACACAGAGAATAAGGCTGTTTAGGAGCGACCATCTATAGCCTTGCTTTAATTATCTATTGAATACATCGACAATTGCTTTACCCAGCAGACCGACATATCCAATGAATACTTAAAACAAAGCCATAGGTGGCTAGAGGATCTATCAGAATAGAATATAACAACTCAAATGTAATATACATCACAGAACAGTTGATCATCATATACACATATATTGATACACAATAGAGTATACAAAATGATACATGTCAAGTGGTATAGCAAACCACAATATACAAACGAGTTCGCAAGAATACATATCAGAGTTACAACAAAATAGGACTACACAAAAAGCTATGACAAAAAGAAGCTAGCGGAGTAGTCCATGCGGAAGCAACATAGGCTAAGTCCAAAGGCACCTAACCTGAAAGATCTCGGTCTGACCCGAGTAATTAATACACGGGTCAGTCTAGCTAAACAAACTAGTTAGATAAACTGAACAACAATAAACCTGTAAGGTTACTAGGTATAACAAATATCTCTAAAAGAGATAACACAATCATCTAACAAAAGATGAATCATATGATAACAAGCCTCATATCATCGGCAACATATAGAAACAAAGGATAAGAATATCCCGAAATAAACCGTAAGGCAAATAACAAATACCAATAAGGTATACAAGTTCCACAAGGTAAACGCTACTCATCATGCGGCTCAAAAAGACCAACACCGAAGGACGATACCAAGGGAATATAATATCAATGAAACATCATGAGCGGTGGTGAAGAAACCACTCCAATATCTCTTGAGCGGTGGTGAAGAAACCACTCCAATATCTCTAGAGCGGTGGCGAAGAAACCACTCCAATATCTCTTGAGCGGTGTTGAAGAAACCACTCCAATATCTCTAGAGCAGTGGTGAAGAAACCACTCCGAAAGCAATACTAAAGGTAACCGACAATCCCAAATATCTCTCGAGTCGGGGCAAAGGACCAACTCCAAAAGCGATATTAAAGGCAACAAGCCAGAGGAGACAGTCCGAAGACACTATCCCAAAGGCAGCATGTGTCACAAACTCCCAGAAAGGAATCCGAAAAGTGGTAACGTGAGTCCCATAACCACCCGTTCGCACTAAACGGTTTACTATCCGTTAGTTAATTTCACACTCAAAGCAGTACAAAATTCACCTCATATCATCAGTAAACCAAACCCGAAGGTCAAAACGATCAATTGAATAGGTCGGGGATTAATCAGAAGGATAAACACACAGATTCATGGTCCGTGTTTTGCCCAACCATTTAATCACCCTTCCACTTCGCTCGAAGTGCGAAATTGTGCGTGTGTTTTAAATAGGGTTTATAAATTGGAGAACGAACTTTTAATACGATTTGAAGAATTTATTTATAAAAATTCGTGAATGAATTCAAAAAGGAATTATCAAGGTCAAATATGCATAAACAACTAATTGGAATCAGTATACATCGATCAAATTTGGAAAATTAAACGAACAAGGCAAATTGGCCAAAAACAGCAGGTTCAGACGTCTGAAAGAAGGGATTCAGACGTCTGAATCTGGAAATCAATTTGTTTTCCTAAATAGAATTCAGACGTCTGAATCCAACCATCTAGACGTCTGAAACAGGCAATATTTTGCCTATTTCCTTTCTGGTCGAATTTTAGCCAATTCAGACGTCTGGAATATAAATTCAGACGTTTGAATCTGGGGATGAAAATTTTCCCCAGAACAATATTCAAACGTCTGAAACAAGGGTTTCAGACGTCTGAAACTCAATGTTCAGGCATTTTCTGAACCTAGGCCAACTATGGCTAAACAAATCGAAAGCAATCGGATGCGTGTTGATTATGGGCTTACGTCAAACGACTACCCAACCTTAACGACACACCCAAACACTCCGAACAACAAAAACATCAACCATATAAGATTTTTCATAGATTTGGCTTCAAAAATCATAATTTGGCAATTTCACCGAATCAACCCAAATCAAAAGCAAAAGAACATATGAACAATTGTTAGGAATTCATGCCTAACATCAATGATATCAAAAGAAGTAGATGTGAGTTCAAAACTCACCTTTTATCTCACAACCAAAGAAGATGGAGGAGCTAAGTCACAAGGAGAAAACCAACTAATCACTACTTCAACCCAACAAGCTTCAATCTAAGAACAAACAAGTATTTTCCTAAGTTAGGTTTAGGAAAACTTTCTGAAATTGAAGGGGAGAAGAGTTGGAGAAGATGAAGAATAGCTTACCAATGGCTTCTCTTTGATTTTGGAGCAAGAATTTGGATTTGGAAGAGGATCTAGGGCTAGGAGTTTCTAATTTCCTTTCTCTTCCACCATTATCAGTTTTTAGCTTAAGTTTTATGAAATGAATAAGTGAATGGAAGGAGAGAAGGGCTGAGTTGGTTTATAGAATAGTTTGGGTGAAACCCAAACCCAAAAGCCCACTTAGCAAATAGCAAAATTCGACTTACTCCAAATATATCGAAGCTTATACTCAAAAAGATCGCAAACGACGTTTTGAACTCAATGGAAGTGGTCTTGAGACCCAATTCGACCGTTTGCAAAAAGTAACTTTTCGGACTATGATCCGACAATTGATGTTATATTTAAATAAAATATTTAAATATACAACCAATAAATATGCGGGTTGTTACAAAAAGTTTTTTTGTAATGTTTAATTTTAGTATTTTATTTAAACAATAATGTTGAATGCAAGTAAGAAATCATCATGAGGCCTAAACACTTGTACAAATTCACACTTACATATGTATATGTTTAACATCTAAAATTTTCAAAGACAAAAGAATTTTTATTTCTAAAATAATTTTTTTTCATATTTACTTTATAATTGAATAAATCTTTTATTTCATTTGTATGTGTGTATATACATATACAATGTAAAAAAATAATTGGCTTAACCAAAAACTTACACTATATAAATTATACCTTAAAAATTTTAAATGCCACTTATTTTAAAACATTCATTTTAAATTTATTTTCAATTTTCAATTCAAACCTGAAATATAACCATTTTTTTCCATTTATATACTCAAATCTACTTATATATGCAATATACATATATGTATAAAATTTTAAATTTAATTGACTCTCATTATTTCAAAATTTTAAACACAAAATAAATTGGAATTCATTTATTTAGTTTATTACTTATTTTAATTGTTTGAGATTTTTTCTTTCAATTTATTTCAAATTAAATTTCAAAATTTCAAAATATATTATTAATTTATATTGACAAATTTTAGGATGTTATTTTTTATTTATAAGATAAATAATATAGCATTTCAAATCCATAGTCAAATTCTAAAAATCGATGTCTAAATAAGTAAATATCCTATTTAATTTGAAAAATTCAAGTTAATTTACAATTTTATTCCAAAATTTATTTTAATTATCAATTTAAATTTAATTAAAAATTGGGATCGTTACAATTATTAAAAGTTTTAAATCAGTGTTGTTCTTTTTTGTCGCTGGAAAATAATTTCCGTAATGGCAGCCGCATCATCGACATTCATTTTTGAGTTTCAGAGTGGAGAGAGCATTCTGTAGCTTTGCTATAGTTTTGTTTTGGAAATTAAATTGATTTGAATTTCTAAACGTATGACCTGATTTATAATATATATATATATATTTGATTTGATATGTATAACATATATACATTTATCTCTAAATTGTTTAAAGTGAATCAGAAATTTAGTTCTTAAATTTTTTGATAAAGGACAATTTCAATTATAAAATAAAGCCAAAATTTTGGATAAATATTTAAATCTGAAATAATTGAATTTGGAAATTTCTAGTATAATACTCAATTGCATTCCAATATAACTTACTTAATCATCTAGAAGTTGAATATGTAACTGAATAATTTACAATGTAAAATGATGTTAAAAGAATTTTTTTAAATAAATTTGAGTGGTTATAATACTTATTTTTATGACTGTAGAAATGTTAATTAAGATAGATTGAATAATATGATAATGAAGTCAAATGGATAAATAAATGAGACAAATTAGATAAACTTTGTTTTGAAAGAAACCTTTTTGTATCTAATATTAATAAATTGAAATTAAATCAACTAAACGAAACACCTTGAATTTAAAATCAAATATTGAACATTAATTAATGTAAATTGAAATTTATATGGTTTTATGTAACAACCCAGTATGTTTTGACTATTTCTAATTGTATACTTTAATTATTTAAATTGAAACTCCTGATTTAAAAACTTTATTTGATTTCTTAAATGAATAAATTTTTTGATTTTAAATATAAATTTTGATTTTTGTGTGAATTATAATTTCAAAGCTGAAAAAATAGAATATTTCTAAAAAAAAGGATTTTGGTCAATCTGATCAAACTTTGACTTTTAAATTTAAATATTTGAATTTTTGAATTTTATCTTCTATTATGAAAATATATTAAATTTTAAGAATACTGCTTTTTGTTTCGTTGAAATCATATTTATATTGAGAAAGTTATGCTTTTTACAATATTGTGTGTACATTGATTTATTTAACAATATTGTTTATTTTAATTTATATAAATAATAATTTTATTTGTCATATCTTATTCTATTTTGCATATATATGTGTAGTATGTTAAGCATATATTTTATCTTTTAAAATATTTTAAAGTGATGTTATAATTTTTCCAAAGCTTAATGTATTTATTTTCAATTTTTATAACCTATTTTCCAATTTTTAACTATTATCTTAATTCAATTATATTTATTTAAAATATATTTATTTTTATGCATTCATTATATTTTTGTGTTTTTATCTTTATTTATATGTATTTTACATGTATTTAAAATTGCAAAAGAAATTATGGAAATTTGAAAGGTTTGGGACCTTTTATGTGCATTGCCCTTTCACATTCATCTTATCTTTCCACCAATCAATACATCACTTCATTTGCTGCCATATCACCCATTATTCAGCCAACCACTTCATTGTTTTCTCACTTGAAATTTTTATCTCAAACCCTAAAAAACAATTGGCCACCACTTGAAGCAATCTTGGTAAAAATTTTCATTTCTTTTTCACCTTTTCTACTTGTTTGTTATGAATTTTGCACTTGCCTTCAATCTATTGTGTTCAGCTTCTCTCCTCCAGCACCTTGGCCGCCTCCACAACCAACCACCATCTCCTCCTTCCCACTACCATTCCATGGCCAAGGCCATCCATGTTGATGATCCACCAAAATATGAAGCAAACTCCACCTTTATGTCATAACCGAGCTCTCCACTTTGTTCCACCACTCAAACCACCACCTTGGCCGACCCATACACCACCACCACCAGCTACGTTTTGACCTGAGACATCTGCCACACCTGTACATGAACTCTCCAGATCAGGGTTTGCTCATCCATGCCTTGGCCGAGACCATTTATGGCATAGAAATTCACTTTTGTGCCTTCTAGTTGTGTGCACATGCACACATATCTCTCTACTCCTTTATATTGTTATGACCGACCCCATACGAACCTTAACCTGAACCAAATCCATCCCATAGCAGTGCTGTTCCAACCTATGGCTGAAGCATAAGTTGTTGAATGCAAGTGCAAAAGATTTGGCTTTGTGTTGTGCATTGATTTCTAGCATTGTTTAGTAATATTTTGGGTTGAAATTTATGTTGTATTTGTTTTGTTTGATATTTGACAAGGCAGTTAGCTATGGCTATCCCATTCTCAAATTGTGGTCGTGCTTTCGTGTCTTTGAAGATCTTTGTTTTGTATATTTAGCATCTCCAGCTCGTACAAGTGAGTAATTCTCACCAGAAAAATTTATACTTATATGATTAGAAAATTAATCGCAACTGAATCTGCAAACCCATATCATTATGTTATATCTGTTATGCTATGATCATATGATGTTCACCCATGCTTATACACCTATTATATCATATGTTACTGTTATATTATGCAATTCTGTTTATTTATATCAGTTTATCACACTGCAAGTTCCCTGTAGATTAGAATCACTATGGGTTGAAATGATACATACCCGAGCGGACTTTAGAATAAGGAAAAATCGTTATGGGCTAAAATGATAAGCCTGAACAATTTTTATTTATTTCATTTCTACACGGGATTGCAAGTTCGAAATGATAGAACCCGGGTTTTCTTTGTAAATTACGGATTGAAATGATATAATATCCGTATCACTTTACCTAGGACAGAAAATGATATACAGACCCGTGGTTAGTAAATATTTTTCTAAAATGTTTAAAGTATTTAGGAATGTAAATATGATAATATTTTGATTTAAATTCAATTAAAAAATGATTTTATAATATATTATTGATTTTCTAAAAATTTATAAATGAAATAAATTAATGGTAAAGTTAGAAATTTGAAATACAAGTTATTTTGGAAATTAGGATTTGGTTATAAATGGAATTTAAATTAAATAAGAAAATATGATAAATAGATTTAAAATTTGAATTTAAATTATTTTTATAAAATGTTACTTATTTTTCTATGAATTAAAAATAGTTGAATAAATGAATGAGAAAAATGTAATTTGAATTATAACGTATAGAAAAATGGAAATTTTATTTAAAGAGAAGAAGTTAAGTTATACAAATAAAATGGAATTTAATTTAACTTATAAATGGTAAATTAAATTTTAAGAACAAGTATATGAAAATGTTATGAAAATGGTATATTGAATTTAAAGTGAATTATTAAAAATTGATATTTAATTGTGAAATTTCACTTTATAAAACCATGAATATAATGGTATTTAAATGATTTTTTTAAAAGTGGGAAGACAATTTTACAAGTTTAAAATGATTTAAATAAAAATTTAATTGTTTGTGAAATTATATTGAATATTTGGAATTTAATTAATAGCATTTTTGAAATGTTATTATTTCTAAGTAAAGGATATTACAGCATTTGTAAATGCTGTAATTGATGGAACTGAACTAAATGGCTAAATTGAATTAAGGGCTATTATAGCACTTTGTAAGTGTTGTAGTTTCTGAAATCAACTAAAGTTTTATTTGAACTAAAGTAACACTATTACAGCAATTTTTTTATGTTGTCTTTTGTTAAATTGAATTGTTTTAAAAGTAACTTTCCGTAGCATTTTCTAAATGCTGCGAAAATTGAATTTTCGTTGTTTTAATAAATTTAAGTGAATAAATGAACTTTGAAAGATTTAAATTTTGTAAATTTAACAATTTAATTATTAAATATAATAACTTCATTTTAATGATTTAAAATGAAGTAATTTGTTTTGAAATATAAACTATTTTGAAATGTGTTTTGAAATGAGATTTTAAATAAAATGAATGTGGTTATGAAAAGATATGATATTTTGATATTTTGAAATGGATTTTTGAATGATATTGAATTTTTAAATCATATTAGATTTCGAAGTATAAATTACTATTTTGAAATTTTAACCACGGGACGATTTAATTTATGGTTTAACTGATCCTTAGAGGATGGGCAATCCCAAGCATCCTTTAAGTTATTGTACATTACCACTATAGTTCACTTGAGTTGGTTTACATTGTATAAGTATATATGTCCCGACTCGAGTTTTTTTTGTTTTACTTTACGCTCGGGTCAGCCTCAATATTTACTACTTAGCTTTGGATTTCTTTTCTGAAGCTATGAACCGTTGGAGATTCTGCTTGTCTAGTTATCTATTCCCTTTAAGTTTCAGTTGTTCTATTTCAGCTCTGCATTTATAAATTTCAAAGTATTTGAGATTTCTGTTGTATATGTTTTTTCAAACTGATATGTTGTAATTGTTTTGAGAGTTTGCTATAGTAGCTTCATGAAGTACTATGGTATTTTAATTTCCGTTGCGAGTTATTCTGATATTTTTGTGTCTGTGATTCTGTGATGTATTTCATTTGCTCCAAATTTATATACAATGTGGTATTTTGAGCAATTCACGTCCAACATGTGTGTCTGCCTATGCACTTAGAGGCTGCAGCATGATAGGGGTTTCTCGCATTTGGTTTCGTATCGAGCGGACGACTCTTAGTCCTACATGTCCCCGCGAGGGTTGGCGGTGCGGTCGAGAGGCTGGCCATAAAGGTAGAACACAGGTACCACTGTATGGTACAGTGGGCGTTACCCCACTGGCGCGGCCCGTTGCAGTTAGTATCAGAGCCTTGGTTTTAGGCAAATCTTAGCCTGTGGAGCAAAAACTCATTAGAGACAGGGTATAAATACCCTAGAATGAGTGAAATCAGTCTCAGAATCATTTCCTTGTGAGAGAACGTATTTTTGAAGTATAAAATAATTTCTAAATGATTTCTAAAGGATTTTCAAAGATTATTTTGGTATAAAAATTTTCTTATTTTGAAACCAAGATTTTCAAAACTTCATCCCTTCAGTTTCCACGTTGTTAGAAATCTCTTGGTTAGGATTCTTATCGATTAGGATTCCTTGAACTTTGGAATGCACCCACTTGTTCTAAAAACGATTCTTGTCTTACCTATTTTATCCTTTTGATTTTGAGGCATTCCATAACTCCACTTTGGAATGACCTCTCTAAAGATCAGTGATTCCGCCAATCTTTGAATGATTTGCAAAGGGGTGAAACTCCTTTACAATTGGCATCGATTCACCGGAGATTCTTGTATCCTTGGTTTTTGATGATATCTATTTTCTGTTATACCTGGATTCTATCTCTGGCGATCGAATGTCGATTTGCCTTAGATTTCCGCATTGATTATTTTCATGTAGTCACGGTTGACCAGTTAAGGTTGCCCGCGATTTACAAAGGCTTATCCATCTTCTATTTGGTAACTAAGTTATCTTATCTTCGTTCGAGTTTATCTTTGAACCAAAATTCTATTTGATTAGAGTTCCTCTAAAATTGAATATCTGTTTGTTGGAAATTCATCCATGAATCATTCTTTGGAAATTTGTGTTTGGTTGTATTTTTAAATTTTGCAAACATCAAAATTATTATTTTGATAAGGATGATCCTATTTTGAATATATAGGTGATATATGTTTCCGATAAGGATTATATATCTTTTAAATGAAAAATTAAAATTTCAGAAAATATTTGAAAATTTGAAAATTTATAAGAATTTGACTTATACAAAAATTATTTATAACTGAAGGGCTTTTGAATTTGAATTTCGAGGAATCGAACTTCGGTGTTTTGAAATCGGTTTTAAGATTTTGGAAAATAGATAATAATAATATGATTTAAAGATATTTTCTGAATAAGAAATGTTTCAAATGCATTCAAATGAATTCCAATGATTTCGAAGAGATTTCAAAGAAGTTTCAAGAAAATAGAAGTCCAAAACCCACTTATGTCGCTGGAAAATAATTTCGGTAATGAACACATATATCATCGACATTGATTTTCGAGTTTCTGAGTGGGGGAGAGGCCACTCTAGTAGCTTTTCTATGCGAGTGATTTTGTGAAACCAAATTTTGATTTCAGATTTTGAAGTTGGTTTGTTGTTCGAAAGATATATGTATATATATTTGAAATGATTTAAAGTAAGCCGGTGTTCAGTCCTTGAGATTCAGATTTGTTTTGGTATAACCCTATCTTTTGGAATTGGTTTACTGATTTGTTGGTGATTTCCAACTCTTGGATTGAAAATAAGATTTCTTCGACTATTTTGAATGTTCGAGCACTTCCAAATCAACGTTAACCTTTCCAAACTAAGAAATTTTGAAAGGTATATGGTATTTGATAAAGAATATAAGTTTAGTTTGGTATGATTAAAGTATAAAGTAATATAATTTATATAAGTTTGAAACTGTTTGTTGAGTGAAATAAATAAGACTATTTTGAATTATACTGGCATGAAATATAGATTTGAAATGTTTTGACTAAAGTATATATATAGAATAATAATCTTTCCAACAGTAAATTGGATTTTTCATATAGAAATAAATAGTTTGAAGGTTTTAAAAAAAAAGATGGTTTTAAGCGTAGTAACCATTTTAGATATTTTGATGATTGAAATGGTTTGGAAACGATTTAACCTTTATTTTGATAAAGAATGTGAATTTAAAATGATAAGTGATTTTGATAAATGAATATTTGAAGTTTATATTTGCATGAAAGAATATTGGGTTTACTTGTAATTTGAGTTTATTTAAAAATGATGGATTTATGAAATGAATATTTCAAAAATAAGTAATAATGAAGTAAAATTTGAGATATATTAAATTATAAATTTTAGTTTTGGAATATGGTATATTTAAGCTTTGAAATATATTAAAGATTGAATAGTTTATCATATGGATCAAATCTTTATTTGAAATTTGATAATATTTGAAAGGATTCTGCTAGAAAACTAAATTGAATTGAAACTGATGGTTTGAATTGAATTAAAATTAGAAATTTTAGATTTGGGTTTAATTGAATAAATCTGTGAATGTAAAGAATTAAAGGAATGTTTTATGATTTCAAATGTATGATTTCGAAAGGTTATTATTTTCAAAGTGTAATGATTTCAAGTATTTTGGTTTCGAAAGATTTATAACTTTGAAAGTATTATGATTTTTGAAAGTAAATATATGTTTGAAATGGAAATGAATTTGTTTGACATAAATTTTGTTGATTTGGAAATTTGGATTATTTTCTAAATCTATTGTTTTAAGAAACTTTGAAACTGAATATATATAATTAGGAAGAAATTATTTGGCGAAATCATATATGATTTTCAAACTGAATTGATATTGAAATGGTTTGAAATTGAGAACCATATTTATTAAATACCTTGATTTGGGAGTTATCGAACTTATATAAAATTGGTTTGTATAAGTATGAAGTGATTTGAAAACTATTGATTTGTAAAGGTACTCAACTTGTAAATTGAAATCTTATATAATCTAAGTCTATATAAGTGTGATTTGATATACTATTGATTTTGGGACATATTCAAATTGAAATGAAATGTTATATATAATGGACTTTATATAAGTATGATATTTGAAAGTGATTTGAAAGGTACTATATGATTCATATTTTCGAAGTAAAGATACGGAAAGTGATTCTACTTGATATTTGCTTTGTGGCCACACGGTGGATTCAGTCTATCGATATTATTCTCTCTGATTTGGGTTTTCCGGATATGATACTCGAGTGTCCATCGAATTCCATGGCGATCTCCATGGCCTTTTGTTTGCGACTGCATAGCGTAATTTGCATGGCTTAGATGGCCTGGGGGTACAAATGTTTCCTGATGGATCCATGCGTAACCATTGTGTATCCTGCGATCTATGTAGGTCGTAGTAGTAGCGAAATCCACTGGCTGAGATAGCTTAAGGGTAAGGATGTTTCCTGTGGGATCGAGGCGTAACCATTGTGTATCTGCGGTCTTCTAGTCATCAAGGCGTAATTCGTAGGCCGAGATAGCTTACAGGTACGGATGTTTCCTGGGGGATCCAGGCATAACCATTGTGTATCTGCGATCCATAGTTAGACAAATGTTTGGTTTGGTTGATTTGTTTGGATTGTACTTTTCATGTCTGTTGTTTTAAAAAGATTTTACAGTATTTTCACTGGGTGTTGAAACAAGCCTACCTAGTACCTGGAGAATTCTAGCTTTGCGCCTGATCAATGCATGACCATAGTCTACAGGAATGAAAGTAAACTTGTTAAGACATCAGTTATAAAAGTTTTTTGATGAAGTATTATATAAAGGATAATTTTGACCATCTATTTTACTTGTCTAATAATTAAAAAAAATGTTTTAAATATTGTTTACTTCGAACTATCAAATTTGAATCAAATGACTATTAATGTGACGACCGCCCATGACTCCCGCACTAAACAAGGGAATGGTGCGCTGAAAGGTGTGCCAGACAGCCATGGACGATAGTCAGGGATAAAGTAAAACAGAATAGTCTATCGTGTTACTCACAGCACATGGATAAAATACAATAGGAAGTATACATAGTGAAGCTCCATAGAACAGAATTTCATCATATAAACTCATAATAGTTTGGTACAACAATCTGAAAAGTTAATACAGCAAGCCTCACTACATATCACTCAGAGAATCATACAACAGCGGAACATCCAGTACATATAGTAAGAAAACAATATGCAAAAGCCTCCAGCTCGTCTTCGTCATCAACAGTGTTGGTCACTAAGAACAGCACCTGTCACCTGCTACCAAGTCTGCCCATCCCAACACGGATGAACAGTTCAAGGTAATAAGAGTTGAACATAAAACCTTGAGTCAGACAAAAGTCCTAGTGAGCAGTAAATCAACTATCAAACATACCAAAAGAGCATAAAGGGTAAAAAGGAATAGGAATCCAACCATCCCACTCCACCTCTTTCTTCAGTGATAGCCCCTAGACCCATTAAGCAGAAACAACCATAACAAAGCAGACAATTAAAATAGAGCAATCATCACTCGAGTCAAGGTCGATGTTTTCCAAGTACAAACCCCCAAGGCCTAAACCAATATCAGATAAGCATCCACAAAACATCGCTCTTGAGACCGAATGACGATACAACCAAAATATCCAAGAATCCATGACTCTGGCTATCACTGTTATCATTGCCTCGATATCACCGTTAATTTAATGACCGACACATTCTTTCAGCCGTAAGTCAAGGACCATTGGTAACCCCGGTTCTACACATAACTCCGCACGTCATCGCAGCCCATGCCTAGGACTATCGAATCTGCCCAGACTACTCGACCACCTACCTATAGTCTTTTGGGTGTCCCGACCACCTACCTGTAGTCGTTTGGGCGCCCCATGTACTCTTACTTTGAGTTTGCTAGAACCTTCAATAACGATGAAATCCAAGCCTTCTAGTCATCCTCCTCGACGACTATTCTCAAACTTGCCCAAGCTACCTCTCGAGCCCACCATTATCAACGAACTCGAACCATATCGCCGAGTTATCAACATGCTTGGGATGATCCCGTCTGGATTAAAGCAAGGCTATCTCACATCATGCTTTGCTTCTTCGTATCATAGCAAAGTCCCATCTCAACATCATCATCAAATCTATCCATATGAGCTTTCTCATCCGCTTCATATGCCACAAGCAGCTTTCCTTATTCAAGAGCCTTTCCACTTAGCTTTTGAATCAACTTCGACCAACTTGTCTAAATCAAATCATCAATTAACTAATTTATAGCAATCAATCAAATCCATCATTAATCCAAGTAATCAATCATTCAAATATGATCTAAATAAACATTTATAATAATAATGGAAATTTCGTAAATAAAGAGTCCAAATCTAACAAGCACTCTAACAAGCATGAATCATGAGCAATTATCTCTACAACTTGGTGAATGCACATGCATGTAGTAAACTAGATATTAAAACTTTATGAATGATGGATCTACATGCAGACTTAAGGAAAATGCATAAAACCACTATCTTTAACACACAAACAAACCACCGATCCAATATACTCCTTTGGGTCCGTGTGAGAGATAACCACCACTCACCGAATCACCTAAACACTTCAAAAGCAACTAACTCCAGATCTGGACAGCAAAGAATCTAGCTTGATCCGACAAGATTCTGCTTCAAACGGTGAAATCTCTCTTCGAAGAATGTAGATCTTCAACTTTAGCTCTTGGATCTTCGATCTTAGATGGATGTAAGCACTAGATTATAGTAGAGAAAAGAAGTGAAGAAGTATTGTAATCGAGCTCTAAAAATGGCAGCACTTCGTCGCTTCAAAATCCGATGCCAAAAAGTGAACCAAACCCCTCTATTTATAGGAAGATTTTAAGTCGTCCGCCCCCTTAAGTCGTTGCCGACCAAACGATCTAACCCTATGGCCGACCTAACACCTAGCCGACCTAACGACTCAAGTACCCACGCGACTCAACAGTTTGCAAATGTAACCGACCTAACTACCTAACGACTCAACACTGCTGCCGACCTAACACTCATACGACCTAATCACTAAGTCGTTCGCGACCTATCCTTACACTAAGTTATTCCCTGAGTCACTCGAATGACCTACTCTCCTATACCACTAACCCTTAGGTCGCAAACTCCTTGGGTCGGTCAATTCCCATAGGTTGCTTACTTCTATAGGTCGGTCCACCTCCATACCTCTAACTCCGCTAAGCCGCTTATTCCCCTAAATCGTTAGCTCTTAGGTTGGCCCATCTCCTTAACCCGCTAACCACCTTAAGTCGACAGCTACCACAAATTCGCTCCACCGACCCAAACCACAACACGACCTAAGCTCCCACACGAGCTAACTCTGGTAGACTCAAATAATTAAAACGACCTAATGGCAACTATTTTTACGATTTGTCGACACGTAAAATACGGGTCGTTACATTCTCTCCCCCTTAGGAATTTCGCCCCCGAAATTCCAAACAAACAAGAACAATCAAAACTATTCTGCATGCCTACCATCCATAGCAATCAACAAACCATGCATCCAATTGCTAACCTAGCATGCATAATTCTAGGACTAGAACAAGTTACAAATTCATGGCCATACCTCGAAGAGTTCAGGATGAGCTGCCTTCATCCTCTCTTCCTCCTCCCATGTACAGTCGTTAACATCATCACTCCATTGTACCTTGAGCAACTTGACTATCTTCTTCCTAAGCTGTTTCATGTCAGTCTCCACAACACGGAGCGGCTTACGAGGTCTCTTAACTACTGGATCAACCTCAAAATCTTCATAGCTTTTAGCAGAAACCACTGTATTCGAGTCGTGCACATACTTCCGTAGATGTGATATATGAAAAACATTGTGCACACTCGACATCTTTTCTGGTAACTCCAATTTATAGGTGAGCTTTCCAATTCGTTCGATGATTGGGAATGGTCCAAAAAATCTCGGATTCAATTTTCCTTTCTTCCCGAATCGAATAACATTCTTCAGTGGAGAAATCCTCAGAAAAACCATATCTCCTACGTCGAATTCCAAATCCTTACGACGCTTATCGGCATAACTTTTCTGACGGTCTTGGGCTGCATTCATACGTTGCCGAATGATCTCTATGCAATCCGAAGTCTGTCGAATCATTTCGGGCCCAAGTATCAGCTTTTCTCCAGTTTCTAACCAACATGTCGGAGAGTTACATGGTCTTCCATACAATGCCTCATACAGTGCCACACCAATACTTGACTGGTAACTGTTATTGTATGAAAATTCCACCAAATGAAGATGATCTTCCCATGATCCTCCGAAGTCCAAAACACATGCTCTGAGGAGATCTTCCAAAACTCGGTTGACTCTCTCGGGTTGACCATCTGTTTGGGGGTGATAAGCTGTACTCAAACACAACTCGGTTCCCAAAACTTCCTGGAAGCTCTTTCAAAATCCACTAGTGAACAATGGGTCTCGATCGCTCACTATACTCTTCGGAATACCATGGAATCGAACTATCCACTTAACATACAACTCAGCCAATTTCGATGCAGTCCTAGTTGATTGAACAGGAATGAATCTTGCACTCTTAGTCAAACGATCTACGATGACCCAAATCCCTTCATTTCCTGCCCTGGTTCTAGGTAGACCATCGATAAAATCCATCGATATTTGCTCCCACTTCCATGTAGGAACTTCTAATGGCTGAAGCAATCCACTTGGCTTCTTCTGTTCGGCTTTTATCAACTGGTAGTTCATACATTTGGAAATAAAGTTTCCAACATCCTTCTTCATACATTCCCAGTAATAGGTTCTCTTCATATCCCGATACATCTTATTTCCACCTGGATGAATTGTCAACTTCGAGTGATGACTTTCCTTCAAAACCTCATTCCTCAATTCATCTATATCGAGAACAACCAGCCGTCCTTGTTTCCGAAGCCAACCCTCCCGATCGACCTCGAATCTCTCTGGATCCAATCTAGATTCCAAATCACGGATAATCTTGACAAGCTTATCGTCTCGCTTTTGGCTCTTGCCAATTCTTTCCACAAGAAAAGGTCTTATCGATAAG
Organism: Allium cepa; assembly: GCA_030765085.1. Classification (NCBI taxonomy): domain Eukaryota; kingdom Viridiplantae; phylum Streptophyta; class Magnoliopsida; order Asparagales; family Amaryllidaceae; genus Allium; species Allium cepa. The sequence goes on along the minus strand of CM060945.1, from coordinate 203,511,932 downwards.
TTTGCCAACATTCCAGGTTCCAATTCACATCTAGGCCTGAAGTCAAATCCAGCTAAATACTCGAGACTCTTCCATTCCGAAAACATGGCTCCCAATCCTGCATGTCTTCGACTTAACGCATCTGCCACTGCGTTACCTTTTCCTGGAGTATAGGCTATACCAAAATCATTTGATGCTAAAAACTCTAGCCATCGTTGCTGCCGGAGATAGGGATTGATGCAACCTGTGTCGGCATGTCTTTTTGAATTGGTGTTTGATGGTGGTTCGGTTTGAGTAGGATAGCTCTTATGGAAGGTCATGGATAGGTCAACCTTGGTGGGTTGGCATGTATTGTTCGGTTAGGGGAGACAAGCCAGTGTGGGTCGGTACGTAGTGGTTCGGCCTAGGTGGCTCAGTGTAGAAGTGGATCGGCCTTAAGAGGATTAATATATGTGGATCGGCATTCATGTGCGGTTCGGTGTACGTATATTGTTCGGCACATATAGGTCGGCATGGGTGGCTTGGTCAAGGAAGGAAGCTTGAAGTAGGTCGGTCAAGGTGGTCCGACCATTGTGGTTCGACCTTGGTTGTTAGACACATATGGATCAGTGCACGTGGGTTGCAATTTGTGCTCGGTTGCAGTGGTCCGGCAAAACAGCAGGAAAATTAACAACACTTCCACAGGATGATACGTACAGTACTGTTTCACTTTTTGTCATACCCATAATTGCTCCAAGTTGCTTGCGGGTTTGCTTTGATTCATCCACAAGAAGACCCTGAATTGGCATCAAATGGATCGGTAGTAGTGGGTTGACTTTCTTGGTTTGGTCTACCTAACCTACCAGCCATGGGCTGAGCAATCTTGGTCGTGGACCTGGATGGGGGATCCAGCCTATCCTTGTCTATAAATAGAGGGGCAGGGGTCCAGTTGATGGGACCTTTTCTCGCGAACTTCGAGGAAACTCAGCCATTTTTTTTACTTTCCTCTTTTCGATTCAAACTTGTACTCAAGTGGTTTGTTTACGGATTGTATCTGTATTCAAGTGATTGGAAGGTAATAAAAATTCTATTCAAAGTGGATGTAGGCAATTACACTGAATAACTGTAAATCTGGTGTTCTCATTTTCGTTGTTCCTTTTGCACTCAATTGCATTATTTCTCTGTTTTAATTTACTTTCTCCATTAATCTCTCCAAATAACTCTATTGAAGGGTGTTAGTGACCAATTTTGATGTTAACATTTTGGTGCTTTCACTGAGAACTGAATTCTAAACTTGATAGGATCTCATCGTCAACTAGTGGATTTCCATATTCGTGAGATAGATCAAGTTGTTTGCCAGCAAACTTCCTATTCTACTCAATTTGAAAGAGATCTAAAGGAAGCTATTAGCCATGGGATTAGATTTGCTGATGTACGCAAGTGTATATCGACATAGAGTATACCGACCTAATGTATACCTGTCCAGTGTTACCGACCCAGAGTATACCGACCAAGTGTATGTCGACCCAGAGTATACCGACCCTGAGTATACCGACCCAGTGTATACCGACCCGATGTATACCACCTAGAGTATACCGACCTGGTGTATACCGACCCGGTGTATACTGACCCAGTGTATACCAACCTAGTGTATACCGATCAAGTGTTACCGACCGTATACATACCGACCCCTCTAGTGTATACCGATCCATCTACTATATACTGATCACTCTCTCAAAAAGCCATCTCATTGATACTTATACCCAAAAAAATATGGATCGGTTACAACCCTTATTTTCAAAAACTTAATTCAAAACTCAACTTAATGAAGGAACATTCTATCTCCTTCCCTTACATCCTATCGCCGACCAGGGCATAAAGGATCAAGAGGCAGCTTTTGAATCACAACAAGGGAACTGGCAAGCAACCGTTACTCAAACGATAATCCCAAAGGTTGGAGAACATAGATAATATGACTCTCGGAATAGGCCAAGGTGACTTAAAGCACCATTCTTCACTGACCTAGCACTTTTAATTTAGTGACTCCAAGCAAACCAATGTTTGACTCCAAGCAATTTGTTCCAAATGTTTACAAGGATATCATACTAATAACATTTGTGGTGGGTCGACTTCCAGATATATTTTGGCATCTAGTTAGCTAGAGAGCCTCCTACGACCATTAATCATTTTTGTTACATAATGAATCAGAACCAAAGTAAGGAGGAGTGGAGTAGAATAGGAAAAATAACAATGCAGGCCCGTTGGCTAAGGACTTTGATTCCAGTAGAAAAACAAGATCTTAAAATCTGACTCATCTGCTCTTGCAAAATTCAATCAATAGCCTCTACTTGGAGATTCACGACTCGGAGTGGTAATGAAAACCAACCTCGAGAGAGTCCACCGAAGTCTAGAGAAAATCAGGGGAATGTTGTATATTCCAAGATGCACACTGATCCTAACACTGGTGATCACAAATACCTCTGAGTTGTGATCGAAAAGCAGATTTGAAAAGGAAAGCTTCAATAGTAAGTGCAATCCACGTAGAATGACGAGCCAGGAACTTCGGATACCCATAAAAAAGAACTCTAATTATCAATTAGACCATTGGCAGTCGACATCCCACAAGAAGAGGCTAAGGGTAGAGTTGAATAGTCAACACACGATGCTGCTCCAATTATCAATGAGATTTACACAATTCTTCTTTGGATTATTTCTATTTCAATTTCAATTGTGCTTCGAAATACGATCGAATTGATCTAAACTTCTTCCAAAACGATGCAGGTGACCAAGTACTCAGAGTTGGCCACCGACCAATCCACGCAGACCTTGATTGGACCAATAGAGTTTCATCAAGACGAGCATGATTTGATAGCTCATCATCAACCAAGTGCCTTTGATTTGGGGCCAAGGACTAGAGATTGAAAAGCTCGTTATGGTCAGAGCCCAATACGAAGCAAACATGACCAACCGTCCATTCATCGACCTCCACACTTGACTTGGGGACCTAAGCAAGGCTTGGAATGTATATGGCCTGATCATCCACTCAATTCAAGTCATAAAACAAAGTTTGAAAAAAATACATATGCCTTTCCTGAAGCTCGGTGATGCCAAGATCTATCTAGTGTGGACGTGGATCCATCTAGAGTGGATGTGATTTGATCATCTGCACATCAAATCCTACCCTTAACACAAAAGGCAGGTCGAAAGCCCGACTTGAAGTAGCTATGATGGACTTCCTACTCGTCGGCCATCACTCTTAATACATAAATGACTCCACCTTGAAAAATATGCAACTTAATTTTTTTACATAATAATCCATTATCCTCGTTTTCTAGAAAGAGATGCGAAGCAAATTATGTGAGACTTGATTATTTAACCCTAGCATGGATGTGATCCAACCCCTCCTTCCTTGACTTGAATTGAAGAGCTATAATCACCAAGCAGACGAGAATCTACCATCCATTTTTCATGTTTCGTCCTGGTTGCTGGAGGCAGAGTCCCATTCCATGAGCAAACATGGTTCGATCATTCATTCGACAACATTAGCCTCGATACCATAAATGAAATACAAAACAAATGGGTGGAAATACGACCGCTCTCAACAAAAATCTCTAAGTCTCTGAAGTGGACTAGAGTACTCTTAGTCCCTAGAGCGTGGACTAGAGTATACATGACTTGACGAAAATCTCTAAGTCCCTAAAGCGGATAGAGTACTATGAGTCCCCAGAATGTGGACTACAGTATAAAGGACTTGAGAAAAATCTCCAAGTCCCTAAAGCGGACTAGAGTACTCTGAGTCCCTAGAGTTCGAACTAGAGTACAAACGACTTCAGAAAAATCTCTAAGTCCCTGAAGTGGACTAGATTACTTTGAGTCCCTAGAGCATGGACTATAGTATGAATGAATTGAAGAAAATTTCTAACCCCTGAAGCAGACTAGAGTATTCTAAGTCCCCAGAGCGTGGACTAGATTAAAAACAATGTGAGAAAAATATCTATCCCTGAAGCAGACTAGAGCACTCTGAGTCCCAGAGTGTGGACTAGAGTACAAATGAATTGACAAAAATCTCTAAGTCCCTGAAGCGGACTAGAGTACTCTGAGTCCCCAAAGCACGGACTAGAGTATGACTTGAGAAAAATCTTTAAGTCCTTGAAGTGGACTAGAGTACCATGAGTCCCCAGAGCGTGGACTATAGTATAAATGAATTAACGAAAATCTTTAAGTCACTAAAGCAGACTAGAGTACTCTGAGTCTGCAGAGCACGGACTAAAGTGTAAACAACTTGAGAAAAATCTCTAAATCGCTGAAGCAGACTAGAGTGCTCTAAGTCCGCAAAGCGTGGACTAGAGTATAATTGATTAAAATCTCAAAGTCCCTAAAGCGGAATAAAGTACTCTGAGCCCCTAAGCACGGACTAGACTACAAACGACTTGGGAAAAATCTCTAAATCCTTGAAGCGGACTAGCGTACTCTGAGTCCCTAAAGCATAGACTGAAGTATAATTGAATTGACGAAAATCTCTAAGTCCTTGAAATAGACTAGAGCACTCTGAGTCCTCGGAGGACGGACTAAAGTATAGACAACATGAGAAAAATCTCTAATTCACTAAAGTAGACTAGATTATAAATGATTTGAGAAAAATATCTATGTCCCTAAAGTGGACTAGGTTACTTTGAGTCCCTAGAGCGTGGACTAGATTACAAATGACTTGACGAAAATCTCTGTGTCCCAAGCTCTGGAATAGAGCATAAATCGTTTGACAAATCTCTACGTTTCCCAGAGCGTGGACCAAAGCACGAACACAAATTGGGTGCGAGTCGACCGAGGGAAGAATAACTTTAAGTCACCATAATGCAGAGTGGCGTATAAACATCGATAAATAGATGATTGGATTCCGACCTTTATCTAGTCCACAAGCTTCGGCCTGAAATTGACAGATGGTGTATTAACTCGCTAAGGATGGAGTTCGACCATCCGACTTGTGGTGTGGCCAAATCACTGCTAGGAGAAGGAGTATCAATTGCTAAAAGCTGAATACGATAGCTCATTATAGCTCTAGCTTGGCGTTCTTTACAACTTATGGCAACGACTGTAAGGAGGCCTTGATACAGAACCAATTGAATTGGCATCAAAGCTACCGGCGACCGACTATATTATACCTCAGTTCGAGGGTTAATATCGATCCGCACCAAGAACATAAGAATGTGCCCCGAATGTCCCATGAAAAACTACGACAACTAGAGTGTGGAAAGGAGAGTAAACCACGAACACTTGGTCATTAATTCTCCAGCACCTCCTTCGATTCGTCAGGAGAAGTATGAAAATGGATGAGCATGACCCGACTGCACGTGAGCCAACTTTACCTCGAGATCTGATTACAGAACATGAACCAAAGTGGAAGTGGCGGACCGTCCAATCCCAAATTAGGCCCAGAAACTGATGAGGCAACGAAGTACTCCCTTTGGAATGAAAAACCACAATACAACCAAGGAAGGCGAGACTCAGCCTCCCACCAACTGACTTGATCCCACAATTCAACGAGAAAGAGAGCAAAGCTAAAGCGGGCATGGCTGGCGTTCCTACTTATTGTATATGCCCCAGACTTTGAGGCACGTGCGAGAAGCAGGATGAATGTGAACCAACTATTCACCGATTAACTCTATGTCTTTGGACTTCAGGTGGGAATATAAACATAGCTAGGACTAGACTCAACCGTCCACGCACTACATTTATCAACCAAAGACTGGGAGCAAAAGCGTGATCATCCAAAGATCGGCTACGATATCCCAATATTGAAACTTATATATAGTGTATACAACTACTCATGGCTATGACCAAAAGAATGCTTAGAGATAGAATCATTAAATCGATGCCTAAGCTCATAGGCAATTGACTACCAATTCAACCTGAAGGACGGGTAAAGGATCATAAATGCGTTATATGGAAAATAAATTACTCGAATATGCAAGAAAATTCAAACTCAAAGTGAGATCCAGCTATGCAGCTTCATGCAACTTGAGGCTGACCCCTACTCAACATTTTATTCAACATGCTTCTAAGCCTGATCTTTGGCCATTTGAAGATAGTAGATCCAAGCATTCAGAGCCCTTCACTATTAGACTTAATAACTCATGACAAGACTCTAGGATTCGACTAGAGTAACCATCAACATTGACCGTCCCAACCATATTTAACATTGAATGTTATGCAAAATAGTTACATCTGAACTCAAAGATTCCGAGATTGCACCCACTAAGCAGACAGTCAACATTACAGCCAACCATAGAGAACCTTTACGGGTTCGGAATATTGGATCACAGGTCATTCCATGGCAGGTTATACAACTAAGACCGTACAGGGCGCGTATTGTTTCTTTGGATTTCCAACAAATGATCAGACTAAGGAACTTCCTATTGCCACATAGGTGTGCCTCTAGAGGGACGTCCCGAGAACCTACCCCGATCTCTACCAACATAAAACCGGTTACCCCCTTCTTGAGAAGTATAACCTAAGATATGCCACCCCCGGTCGTTTGAGACCTTTATTCGAGGATTCTCTACACCAACAACCACAAAGAAAAGTATTTGCAGTAACCACAAAGGTTAAATATCAGGGCTCCATACCTGACACCACCTTTTTCTAGAAGGAATGGACATACCCTAAGGGAGCTACCCCTGAAACCTTGCCGCATCTTTCCCGTTTCGACCATTACCAGTTTGTGAGGCTCGATGAGGTCTCGTCCACAAAGCTACACTTTTCACAAAGTCATGCTTTGATCAACAAATGATTAGCAGCACTTCGTATGCCACATTACCAAATTAGGAATGTATCACTAGTAACCATAAACTACATAACCTCTGAGCTTGTACGTCTCAGAGAAGGGTGTTAAGCTAAGAGAATAAATCTCCGCCGCCAAAAAGCAATGTATTTTATAGAAACCAGCTTTAGATCTCAAAGTGTAATGTCAGACACACATCCATAAAAGTCTATTCCGGGTTCTAACAGAACCGAAGGCACTTCCAAAGAAGCCCTTGCAAACCGGGTATTCACAATCCCGATCGGACTTCCCATCACTTAGGAAATCTCTATACCGTAGCTACACAGTGTAGAGACAATCGATAGGTTGTCCTATCTTTCTCGCAAATACCCGGTCTTCACCATTGGTCTTCAAATGCTATCCATAACGTCGTATCATTATTCAAAATGGGCTATATGGCACAAAGGTCCTCTCCCGGGTAAACCGAATAATGAGCGTAATATTTAAAAACACATGGATATGGGATTTCAATTAAGTCACAACTTTAAAATTCATAACTTTCTTTCAAATGGTTTAAACAAATTACCATTTCAAATCTTTACACAAATAGATTCATTTTACAAAGTTCACCCAATTTCATAAAGATCCATTCACGAATTTCAGAACAATTTCCACCTCAATTGGATTAGCTTATTTAATCTTTAAATCAAAGATTTAACTTATAGCTTCCAAAACCGTTTTCGAAGAGTCATTCATAACTTGGAAAACCATTTTCAATTCAACTTGAACTTCCTTTAATGCAAATTGGAAATTTATTTCTTATATGAAAGCTTATATCGTTTAAAAACAAATTGTTTTTTTCTCGAAGAAATTCGATTTCATTTATACAAGTTAAAATCTTTGGGTTAATTTAAATTCCCAAAGCAACACTTTCTAAAATGGGTTATATTCATGTAAACATATATAACCTTTTTAAAATCTAAGTTCACAATATAGAATTCACTTTCAAGTTTTTAAATTAAATTTCAAAACTATATTAAGTTATTCAAAAATAACTTTTATTTTTGAAATTCATTTTCAGAAGTTTATTTCCACTTTAAATCCGATTTATTTCCAAAACCATTTGGATTCAAAAATTCAATTCTAAAATTATTTCAAAAACCTGTGACTTAACCAATTTCCACGTGCAATCCATATTCGTGTGTGTATGGTGTAGTCAAGGGGTTTAACACAATAGTGCACAACATCAACAATCACAGATTCAATCATATTAACATCGATAAGCGGTATAATCCATAATGCTTATCTTCATTCACAGACTCGTGGATAAAATAAATTTATCAATGAGATATATAACAGAATATAAATAAAATTCCTATTTGTGAGGAATCCAGTTGGATCCCTCCAACCTGTTTCCCTGCATCCATAAAATATTAGCACATACGATAAATATTGATTCAATCTAATAATAATTATCATATTCAGCTAAACAACCAATCAAACATTTAAATATTAGCTATTTAAATTAATGGTATCCAAATGTGGGTGAGATTAACTCACCTTGGGCCTTGGACGAGTGTTCAAATTTAAATTAAACTGAACGGCGTTCGATTTAACCTAAATTTTTTACTTGCTGAGAATGATTCCAGAATTGCTCCACTGCGTAGTACTCGTCTCTGCGATTTCGGCATCGCCAATTTCGTCGAAATCTGATAACGTATGCACAAGATATAAATCTATATAGTCTAATTACCAATTTAAGATCAAATTCCTTTTTTTATATATAAAATAATATCGGCCGCGCACCTTCTTCCCAAACGCGTACATCTATAGGGTTGAACGAACCCAGTGCCGCCATCATCTTCCCCAAATTGTAACCCAGCTGCTCGCCTAGACGACGACGACTACCACCAAGACGTGCACCTCCATCTCCTACACCCTAGGTCGAAGAATAGGTGAGATCGTCCCTACTGCTCGAAATTTGAGCACGAAAGCGCGACGAACGCAGCGGCCTACCGCCTTCCATGATTCGCAAACCTCGATCGCGACCACATGGATTGAAAGCCCTCGTCAAGCTCTTTGATCTTCCAGTTGATGATTTCGAAGAAAGTCGATGGATAGAGAGATATTAAAGGGGAAAAGTCATTCGTTTACGGCCATTGAATAATATACAACAGCGGATCGTGAATTTGGGCTAGGGTTTAGCCTAAAACGTGTATATATATAGGTGTATAAACAATAACTCAATATTTAATCCATTTTAAAGCAACTTTTCCACACGATCTCCAAACGACGCGTGCCGACAGGCGTTTATAATGTTTTACCCACATTCCAAACACAATGGACGTGTTCCGGAGGCTACTTCGATCATATGCGTGAGTTACGGAAATAAACGATCAATTTTAAATTAAAACGATTAAAATAGTTTCTATGCGTTTTGAGCTGCCAAGGTCAAACGATAACTCCGATTTCTACAAAAATTGAAATCCGATGATAACTAACTATTACGGATCCAATGGAACTGGTTTCGTCGAATTTCGAGACAGTGCCCCGGAAGGCTATTTTAACTTGTCGATGAATTCGAGCGATTTTCAAAATCATCCAAATCACTTAAAATTTCACTTCTAAAATTTTGCTAACTCTGTTATAAATCGTATAGACTTTATAATTACATTAGAAACTATTCTAATTCACTTCGAACCAAAATCTGATTATTTGCATTATTATATTATTAAATTCCATTATCAAATTAAAAATTCCAAATTTAACCTATCGACTTTTGATTCCATCCAACAGTCCCATATTATAATTCAAATCCAAATATACTTAAAATAAATTTTAGAAACTATTTTTATATTTACTTATACCTAGATTCACTAATTATCCAAATTTCAATATTAAATTATAATTATTATTCAAATTTCAATTGAATTTTCATATTGAAAATTGCAACTAAATTCTATTGATTTAACAAAATCCTTATTTCAAAATCAATTCAAAATCCACATTTAACATTTAATATGAATTAAAGGTTCAAAATCTAACAATCAAAATTCTAGGTCGTTACATCCTTCCCCCTTAAAAGAATTTCGTTTCGAAATTTGCTAAGGTAGAAAGAATGCTCCAAGCTCAATAGCAAAACTCACTTAGTAAAAATCTCAAATTTCACTTTGCCTAAATTCTTCAGTTTCAAATCAAAATTGCTAGTTTTGATTCCTATTCCAAAATCCTTTTATTTTAATTTTGATTTGAAATCAATTTGTCATTAACGAAACGTTTCAAAAAAATTAAAATTTCTAACTCCCAAAATTTTGGAAAATTTTGGCAGAGTCTCCCTTGTATGTACGAGCTTTTGCAATATCACAATCGATATAAATATATATACGTCGACCCACACGGTCGGAAAACCAAATATACCACAATATATATATATATATATATATATATATATATATATATATATATATATATATAATTTCCCAATTATATTGCGTAGGCGTACCTTTTGATTAGCATTTTAAAAGCAAGCGCCTAATTATATTGCATATACGCGCTTCAACTCTATCGATCACTTCTCGTACCTGTACTTACTTGAACAAACACATCAGTTTTCAATATTATGAGAATTTACTAACAAGATTCCACATATTAATCTAAACCAAACATGTCCACTTTCAAAGTCCACACAACAATTTTCGAAATCCTACAAGTGAACCATATTTTATAAGCAATTACAAGGTTTCAACACCATTAAATTTCCCTAATACATCCAAATTTCATTTTACTTTACTCAAAAAGGATTTACAACCAAGTTTGCTACATTCAATACATATTTACTTCAATTCAATTCCAAATTAATTTACAATCAAATCTTTATTTCTAATTTGATACATTTGCATTTCTTTATGATTCACCTACATTTATATACAAATCCACTTATTAAAATTTCAATCCATTCCAATTGATTTAAAAACCAATTTTATTCTCTTTTTCAAATCAATTTACTTCCATTTGCGACAAAACGACTATTTTCTTGTGCAAATTCCAATGTTGTTTATATAAACAACAATTACAAAAGCTTATGCCAATTTCAATTAATTCATCTCAATCTAATATATTCAAACTAACTTCATTTACAATCCTTAATCTATTAGCTTTGTTTACAACAAAATGACTAATCTCAATGCAAATTCGATGTCATTCATGCAAACAACAATTACTGAAGTTTATAGCCATTTTAATTAATTCCAATTTGCTTAAATTATTTCAATAACAAAATAACTCCATTTCTTCAAAGATCAATTTTTATTTCCATTTTAGATTGATTTTCATTCAATCAAATTCCAATCCATTACAAATTTTAACTCAAATTATTCACTTATTCAATCCACTAAAAATTTATTTTATTAACAATGAGACCACTTTAAATCATTTCACTCATTTGAATTTATTTATAATTCAAACCATCACTATTATAATCTAATTCCATTATTCATTCAGACTCTCAACTTTATATTGCCAAAATTAAATCCCATACCAGAACTGGGTTTTATTTTTCTTTTTAATTTTTTCTTAACAAACTACCAAAATTTCCTCCATGACGATACAAATTCCAGTTAATTTAGTTTATACTAAATTCATCTTCATGTTATTCTTCTAAATTTAATTAAGTTAAAATTTATTCATACAATATCCTTTCACTTAATTAAATTTTCTTTCAATTCAATTCTTTTCCAATTCTAATTCAAGTTTATCTAAATTTTATTTAGCCAACTCAAATTGTTACCAGTCCCTCTACTATTTTAAATAAGAATTTAATTCCATTCAATGTTATTTATAATGCAACCGAATTTTAAATTTCAATTCAATCCAAATTTAACTCAATTTCTCTTAGTCTAAGTTAAATTCAATCCGATCCAATTTATTTCTCTTTTAATATAAATTCAAGCCTTATTTACTGATTTAAGTCCATTCACCTTTTATCTTTTATATTTTCTTCACCTTATTTCAATTTACATTTCATTTAGGATTTAAATTTGAATTTACCATACCATTCAACTATTTCCCATTTATGACTATAATCCCATTTTTTATTTATAAGTTCACCAACTTTCTTACTCAAAAGCTTATATATCTCATTTGAGTTATTTTCATCTATAATCACAATTCCCGATTATACATATAACACTAGCTTAGGGATATAAATTTTCATCACTCAATTATAGTCATTTTTAATTTCAACTTTATATCCAATTTAATTCAATTCCAATTTCCAATTTATTTAACTTATCCTCAGTTAAATTCAAATATATTTTATTCACCACCATTTTCTCAAGCTAAATTTTTAATTCCAGGAGTGAAATTTTCATTTTTATTTCTCATTCAAATCATATTCACTTTATAGGTTCAATAGTTGATTTATCTTAACTTTACACATTATTTAATAGAGTTCACAGAATTCAATTGCCCGGTTTTATTTCAAAACCATTTTGAAATAATAATCAACTCATACCCACTTGGTATATCAAATCAAAGTTCCAGATCCCAAAACAGCTTGTTTTTACCAAAATAAAATTCCCCTTTGAAATTTCTAAAACACCTTGCATATCAATCAAATCTAAACAGATATCATACCAGTTACTATGGAAGCAATCCATCACTTTAGAAACTCGAAAATGAATTCTAATGATATGGCCATCATCATCAGGATTATTTCTCAGCGACTGAAGTGAGTTCAGTGCTTCCTCACTTCCACAAATTCATTTCAAAACAATTTCCATTCAAAAATATTTCCCAAAATAATACTCCAACATTGCCTTCAAACACTTTGAAAACATTTCAAACATTCCTAAGATTTTAAATTTCCGAACTTTTTTGTTTAAGCTCGTTTTAACACTTTTCAAAATTCCCGGGATTTAAATTCTGGTTTAATTCAAATTAGTTATTCTTCCTTTGGATAAATCACACTTATAGAATTTTATTTGGTTATAAACCTTTTCAAACTTTAGATTCTTATATTTGATTATAATATCAACAACCAAACATTCGAATATATATATATATATAATAAATTTAGAAAAATTATTCCTTTTATATCAAAATATAATTATGGGTAAAATTATTTCATTTACCCACTTTGAAACAATACTATGTCGGTTTATCTTATTTAAGAGTTTAGAAGCCCCTATCGATATGGTTGTACTTCCCGTACCGACCAGAATTCATAAACACTCAACCAATACGTCAACACAGTGTAAAAACAATTTTATATTCACTAACAAATACACGCTCATATCTATTATTACACTCAAACTCATTCTAGATTACTACTGACTCTATCTCTAATGAGTAACACCCAACAGAGCCAAGGTTATCGCTTAACCTAATGCTCTGATACCATATGTAACAAACCGAATTTTCGACGCCCGAAAGGAGACATCAATACGTCCACTATATCTAATGCTGAGCAATCGAATGTCGAAAAACCGAACCGCTAGGGTTTAAAGAAGAAGAAGATAGAAGAAGAACAAAAACAATAAATAGAATCTCACATTTCACAGCGGAACAAAATACAATAGATAAATAAATATCTTTAAAACAAAGAACTGTAGCAGTTATTACATTGCATCACATTACATTATCAGAGTGTTACAACAACAAATAACGGGAAAGAATATAACATATACTAGTGATACTCTTCGCTATCCATCTTGCCCCTGACCTCCATAGCATCTCTTTTCTGACTTCGCTCAAGAATAACGATAACCTGACTCTTGCTGCCCATGTGGAAAATTATAGGCACCTAGAGTTTAGAAAGGGAACAATAAACTCCAGGTCAGTCATGGGACTGCCGTGAGATCTCAAAAACAATTATTTTCACAAAGAAAAGAAAAGAAAATAAATCCGCTATGCTTTTGGAAAATGGAACTACTATAAGGCCTCCCTCCATACACACAATGCAAACGCAGAATTGGAGGAGATTTCTCCTTATGATAGTCAAACATGCTTAATACGCAAAAAAATCCTTTGATATTATTACTAGTGCATAATGCAGAAAACATTTCGAAAGTATAATATTAATCTTAGCCAGCATACAACCATTATTGTATGCCTAATATAGCTACCATGTTCAATAGCAGGTTACTACCACATTCCATGGCGGGTTATACAACTAAAACCGTACAGGGGGCATATTCTTTCTTTGGATTTCCAACAAATGGTCAGGCTAAGGAACTTCCTACTCCTACATTGGTACGCCACTGGAGGAACATCCCGAGAACCTACCTGGATCTCTGCCAACACAAGGCCGGTTACCCCCTTCTCGGGAAGTAGAACCTAAGATATGCCACCCTCGGTCGTTTGCGACCTTTATCCGAGGATCCTTTACACCAACAACCACAAAGAAAAATATTTGCAGCAACCACAAAGGTTAAATATCAGGGCTCCATTCCTGACACCACCTTTTTTCAGAAGAAATGGACATACCCTAGGGGAGCTACCCCTGAAACCTTGCCGCATATTTCCTGTTTCGACCATTACTGGTTTGTGAGGCTCGATGAGGTCTCGTCCACAAAGCTACACTTTTCACAAAGTCATGCTTTGATCAACAAATGATTAGCTGCACTTCGTATGCCACATACCAAATTAGGAATGTATCACTAATAACCATCAACTACATAACCTCTGAGCTCATACGTCTCAAAGAAGGGTGTTAAGCTAAGAGAATAAATCTCTGCCACCAAACAGAAATGTATTTGATAGAAACCAGCTTTACATCTCAAAGTGTAATGTCAGACACACATCCATACAAGTCTGTTCCAGGTTGGAACAGAACCGAAGGCACTTCTGAAGAAGCCCTTGCAAACTGGTTAATCACAATCCCGATCAGACTTCCCATCACTTAGGGAAGCTCTATACCGTAGCTACTCAGTGTAGAGACAATCGATAGGTTATCCTATCTTTCTCGCGAATACCCGGTCTTCACCACCGGTCTTCAAATGTTATCCATAATGTCATATCATTATTCAGAATGGGTTATATGACACAAAGGTCCTCTCTCGGCTAAACCGAATATTGAGCATAATATTTAAAAACATATGGATTTGGGATTTCAACTAAGTCACAACTTTAACATCCATAATTTTCTCTCAAATGGTTTAAACAAAATACCATTTCAAATCTTTAAACAAAAAGATTCATTTCACAAAGTTCATCCAATTTCTTAAAGATCCATTCATAGCTTTTAGAACAATTTCCACCTCAATTGGATTAGCTCATTTAAACTTTAAATCAAAGATTTAACTTATAGCTTCCGAAATCGTTTCAGAAGAGTCATTCATAACTTGGAAAACCATTTTCAATTCAACTTGAACTTCCTTTAATACAAATTGGAATTTCATTTCTTATATGAAAGCTTATATCGTTTGAAAATAAATAGTTTTTTTTTCCGGAGAAATCCGATTTCATTTATACAAGTTAAAATCTTTAGGTTAATTTAAATTCCCAAAGCAACACTTTCTAAAATGTCTTAAATTCATGTAAACATATATAACCTTTTTAAAATCATAAGTTCACAACATAGAATTCACTTTCAAATTTTTAATTCAAATTTAGATCAAATTTCAAAACCTAAATAAGTTATTCAAAAATAAATTTTATTTTTGAAATTCCTTTTCAAAAGTTTATTTCCACTTTAAATCCGATTTATTTCCAAATCCGTTTGGATTCAAAAATTCAATTCTAAAATTATTTTAAAAACCTATGACTTGAGCAATTTCCACATGCAATCCATATTCGTGTGTGTATAGTTTAGTCCAGGGGTTTAACATAATAGTGCACAACATCAACCATCACATATTCAATCATATTAACATCGATAAGAAGTATAATCCATAACGCTTATCTCATTCACAGACTCGTGGATAAAATAAATTCATCAGTGAGATATATCACAGAATATAAATAAAATTCCTATTTGTGAGGAATCCAGTTGGATCCCTCCAACCTGTTTCCCTGCATCCACAAAATATTAGCACAACCAATAAATATCGATTTAGTCTGATAATAATTATCATATTCAGCTAAACAACCAATCAAACATTTAAATATTAGCTACTTAAATTAATGGTACCCAAATGTTAGTGAGATTAACTCACCTTGGGCTTTCGACGAGCCTTCAAATTTAAATTAAATCGAACGACATTCGATTTAACCAAATTTTTTACTTGCTCAGAATGATTCCAGAATTGTTCCACTATAGTAGACGTCTCTACGATTCCGCCGCCGCCAGTTTCGTGGAATTCTGATAACGTGTGCACAAGATATAAATATATAAAGTTCAATTACCAATTGAAAAACAATTTTTTTTATAAAATAATATCGGCCGCACACCTTATTCCCAAACGCGTACATCTACAGGGTTGAACGAACCCATTGCCGCCATTATCTTCCCCAGATCGCGACCCAGCTACGCGCTTAAACGACGATCAACTACCACCAAGACGTGCGCCTCCATCTCCTACACCCTAGGTTGAAGAATAGGCGAGCTCAATCGTCCCTACTGCTTGAAATTTGAGCATGAATGCACGACGAACGCAGCGGCCTACCGCCCTCCATGATTCGCAAACCTCGATCGCAACCATATGGACTGAAGCCCTCGTCAAGCACTCCGATCTTCCAGTTGATGATTTTCGAAGAAAGTCGATGGACAGAGAGATATTGAAGGGGAAAAGTCATTCGTTTACGGCCATTGAATAATATACAACGGCGGCTCGTGAATTAGGTCTAGGGTTTAGCCTAAAACGTGTATATATATACGTATATAAACAATATTTTAATATTAAATCCATTTTAAATCAACTTTTCCACACGATCTCCAAACGACGCGTGCCGACAGGCGTTTATAATGTTTTACCCACATTCCGAACACAATGCAACGTGTTTCGGAGGCTAATTCAATCATATGCATGAGTTACGGAAATAAACGATCAATTTTAAATTAAATCGATTAAAATACTTTCTATGCGTTTTGAGCTGCAGGGTCAAACGACGACTCCGATTGCTATGAAAATTGAAATCCAATAATAACTAACTATTATGGATCCAATGGAACTGGTTTCGTCAAATTCCGAAACTGTGCCTCAGAAGGCTATTTTAACTCGTCGATGAATTCGAGCGATTTTCAAAATCGTCGAAATCACTTAAAATTTCAGTTTTAAAATTTTACTAACTCTATTATAAGTCATATAGACTTTATAATTACATTAGAAACTATTCTGATTCACTTCCAAACAAGATCTAATTATTTGCATTATTATACTATTAAATTGATATAAAATTCCAAATTTAACCTATCGACTTTTGATTCCATCCAACAGTTCAATATTATAATTCAAATCCAAATAGACTTAAAATAAATTTTAGAAACTATTTTTATATTTACTTACACCCAGATTCACCAATTATCCCAATTTCAATATTTAATTATTATTATTCAAATTTCAATTGAATTTTCATATTGAAAATTACAACTAAATTCTATTGATTTAACAAAATCCTTATTTCAAAATCAATTCAAAATCCACATTTAACATTTAAAATGAATTAAAGGTTCAAAATCTAATGATCAAAATTCTGGATCGTTACACATAGTGATTCTATTCTAACATGGAACTTGCAGTGTGATCATAAATAAATAAACAGTATAAACAATGTCAATGTCACAATATAATGTCATATATCAGATGTCAGGTGATAATTAACATTTTAACATTGTAATAAAATGGCATAACATATCATAAAATCAACATTTACTTGCATAAACATTTTTAATTACTTAACACTTGTTATCGATTCACCATTTCATAAGTAAATATGTCAGAGTGAGAAAGACTAACCTTTCAAGCTGAAGACCACTATAACACACAAAATGATTCCAATGGCACGACAAGCACGATACAGCACGACTAGTGATTCCAATGAGTGGAGAGAGCCAAGATATCATCTTGTGACAACAACCAAAACAAGACAACGCAATATAACATATGAATATATTTAACACAAAACGATATAGAAACAAATTGAAATACGAAGCAATAATGAACAAGATAGCTTAGACCTTGCTTCAACAACTCCAATGCTTCTGGTGGAAGAGTTACAACATGAAGCATACATGAGTTCAAGGCAAAATAGAGTGGTTTGTGCAACATTTGGCTTGGTTATTCCATTATATGGGCTCGGACAAGGCTAGTACAGGTCAGGTCAGAAGTGTTGATGGCTGGAGTGGTGGCTAGAGGAGGTGTAGTTGTTGGTGGTGGTGCTAAGGGGGTGGCTAAGGTGATAGATGAAGTGGATGTGGCCTTTAAAGATCGACTAGGCTTGTTTAAGGGGATTGCTTGCAATTTTTGGGGAATTTTCAACATGGGGAGGCCACGGACTGATCTGGGGGAGGGGATAGGTGGTGGTTGCTACAGTAGATGTTGGAGATGATGGTGGTGTAGATGGAGTTGGAGCTAGGCCGAGCAAGTTAGAAGAAGCAAAGGTAAAAATCAATAGAAAATATGAAAAGGAGAAGAGTTAAAGGAAGAAGATATTAGAAAACTTACCATTTTTTTACCAAGCCGTGAGATTTTGGAGAGAAAGGAGTTTTCTCACTCGAATGAGAAGAAAAATACATGGCAATGCAAAAAAATTTGGACGGTCAAAAGATAAAATGAAAAGACAAAAGGAAAATGGAAAGACAAGTTAATGAAAAGACATAGAAATGGAAGGTCATTGTCTCTTAATATTTCTTATTTCATTTAAATCAAGATAAACTAAATACAATTTAGAAATAAAATAAAATAAAATACTGAACAAAATAAAATAAAAAAGAAAATAAATAAATAATTTAAGGAAAAATATTAAATGAAAAAGAAAATAGCTTAATAATTGAAGTTAAACTTTAAAAATTGAAAACAAAATACAACAAGCATTAAAAATTATAACAACACTTATAAAATGTTTTTAAAATAAAATATATGCATAAAATGTAATGTATACATATATACACAAATTATAACAAACAAAAATATTATTTATATAATTTAAAATAAACAAATTTTGTTAAATAAATCAATTTATACACAATATTTTAAAAAGCATAACTTTCACAATATAAATCGGATTTCAACGAAAGGAAAAGAAGTATTCTTGAAATTTAATTTATTTTCATAATAAAAGATAAAATTCAAATTTTCAAATATTTAAATTTTAAATTTAAAAGTCAAAGTTTGACCAGATTGACCAAAATTCACATTTTCTAGAAATACTCAATATATTCAGGTTTGAAATTATAATTCACATGCAAATCAAAATTAATATTTAAAATAAAAAAATTATTCATTTTAATAAATAAAATATAGTTTTATCCATAAATAAAATAAAGTTTTTTAATCAGGAATTTCAATTAAAATAATCAAAATATACAATTAAAATAACCACAAAATACAGGATTGTTACACTCTCCCCACTCAAAACTTTTCGTCCCGGAAAAGGAATGAGGTATGGGAATACATAGAAAAAGGTAGAATGAAATAGGATTAAGGCAAGATGATAGGAAGATTGAAATTTTACCTAATAACTGTTGTTATAGGTAAGTTTGACAAGGTGGAGATGATCTTCTCTTGATCCTCCAAAATCAAGAACACAAGCACGAAAAAAGATCTTCTAGAATCTGATTCACCCTTTCCGCTTAACCGACGGTCTATGGCTGGCAAGCAGTGTTCAGATTCAAAAATGAGTACCAAGGATTATCAAAGATTATAGAAAGATTTCTAAACAGACTGGTATAAGCAATAGCCTCCCCATTCTGTTACAAGATAAGGGAAATAAGGACAATCAAAAGATCGTTTGAAAAACAAAATAAGATAATAAATCTGAAACTATGAAAATTTCAATTTAAATTGAAAATAAATTTTACATAAGTTAAATAAATATTAATCATCTCTAATTTCATTATCTTATCATCCAATTATCTTAAGTAAACAATCTTTAAAATCATGGATTTGAAAGAAAAATAATTTAATATACTCAAAATGTACTCAATAAAATATTTCTTCTTTAATTCCCAATTATAATTAAATTTATTCCTCTCAATATATTTTATCACCTGTGTTAAATATACTTACACTTATTATAACTGCTTTAAATTATTCTTAGTTCCTTTAAGATCATTTACATTGTAAATTATTCCATTACCCTTTTTCCTTATTTACCTCTGTTAATCTTTTTATAACTAAAATTTAAGTGTATAATATTTATTATACCACTAAAATTTTATTTAAAAAAATCCTTTTTATATTTTATATTTTTCAATTGCATATTCAAATTCTGAAAATGAAGGTAAGTTGTATTGGAATGAAATTGTGTATTATACAAATAAAACATCTAATTCAATCATTTCAGGCTTGAATATTCATCCAAATCTTGAAATTGTACTTGAAATTATCTTTCAAGATAAAATTTAGGTGTTAAATTTTCGATAAATTCCAAACTATTTAGAGATAAATAAATGCACATATATTATATATATATATCCATTCAAATTAATATCATATATCAGCGTATGTTATAAATCCAGTCTTATTTTAGAAACTCAAATCAACTAAATTTCTCAAAATAATATAAATCAGTCCTATTTTAGAAATTCAAATCAATTAAGTTCCCCAAAACAAATCTGTAGCAAGACTATAGAACGGTCTCTTCACATCAAAACTCAAAAATAAATATCGATGATGCTGCAGTCATCACAGAAGTTATTTTCCAACAACAAAGAGAAGAGCACAATTTTTAAACTTTAAAATTCTTTGGAAACAAATTTCTATTAGAAAACACTATAAATAATATATACTTTAAAACTTTAGACACAAGGTTTGAAATCCATCAGAAATTAAATTCTCAAATTCTTGTTTTAAATTCATTTTAAATTTCCAAATAAATTAGTAACCATCTTTATAGTTCCATTATTTACATATGAAACAAGAGATAATGATATATAAGATCAAATATTATTTCTTAACAACCAATTCAATAAAAATCAAAAAAATATAGTACAGTTACAAATTTATTTCATTACTAAATTTGAAAAACATATTGTGTCAGTTTGCTCTATTTAAGTGTTCTGAAAATCTTATCGATAGCGTTGATCAAACGAATCGATCCGAAACCCAAATCAACATCAACAACTCAAACAACACAATGTATAAAACAATTTAAATATTAGTTTACAAATACACTTCAAGAATGATTGAAGATAAGTTGGAAAAAAGATAAGATGATTAAACAACATAATAGGAAGATGGATGAGCTTGTATAAATCGCAAGCAACCTTAACTGGGTCAACTGTGACTTAAAGAATAAGATCGATGTGGATTTTCTAGGGAAAAATCAACACTCGGTCTCAAGAGATAGAGTTTGGGATAATAAGAGATACTAGCATCTAAACCGAGGATATAAAATTCTTAATGAATCGATGCTATTGTAAAGGAGTTTCACCCCTTTACAAATAATTTGAGATTGACGAGACCGCCGACTCATTATAAAGATCTTTCGAAGTGGAGTTATGGGATACTCCAGAATCAAAAGAAGATAAATAGTGAGGGACACGAATGGATTTTGGAACCGTAGGGAACGTTCCAAATTTCAAAGGGATCGAGTCAAAAAGGAAGAGATTAACTCGAATGAAACTGATTCAGTAAATACATTTACCTTATATACTGAGTTTTGCCTAGAGCTACCAAAGCTCTGATACCAAATGTAACAACCCTTATTTTCAACCATTTGCATCCGCACATGTCTGAGTTGAATTGCTCAAAATACCACGTTGTAAATAAAATTAGGCAAATCTCAGAATATACAGTAAATAAATAAACACAAATCACAGACACAGAGTCAATAATAATGCAGCGGAATTAAAGAGATAGTAGTTCATGAAGCTACTATAAAAAAAGATACATTAGAGTTAAACAAGATACAACAGCAGAGTACAAGATACATCAGGTACAAATCAGAATACATCACTGAAACCACTAGATACAGAAAGAAAAATAGATGGCTGGATCTTCAAGAAAGCTCCAACTCTGAAGGTGAGTCTTGAATGCCGAATCACTCAGTCTGACTCGAGCATGAAGCAAAACACAAAACACTCGAGTCAGGACATAAATACTTATGAACTATAAATCAACTCAAGTGAACAGTAACAAAATGCACCAGTAACTTAAAGGATGCTTGGGATCGCCCATCCTTTAAGGATCCGTTAAACTGTTTACTATGTAGTAATATTGCGCTATTATAATAATGTCTACAGTAAAATAAACTTACTTTAAAATAGCGTTCAGGGTTTACCCATATCACCCTTTACACATAATAGTCCCAATAGTTCATCCAATATCATGATATCTTCAGATCGGGAGACTATCAAAAGATACCACACGGGGTATAGGAGAAAAACAAACTCGTAGTAAAGGCTTGGTATGGTAGGTGACACGGCATATAAGGCAATGCCGTAGTAGATATACCAATTACTCACATGGGCTGGTGGTAACGTAGCAGCCACTACGCCCACCCCGGAACACACTTCCAATCAAAATCGGAGGATGGCTATCTAATCAACCACAAGTAAGAGTATAGTATCGAAGAAGTGTGTCCAACCAAAGGAGCTACCCCTTTTGGCCCGAGATCGCTCCTATTTTAGCCACTTTAAGCCAACTCACGGGAGTCGGGTCCCTGTAATATACCTCAAGAACGTCGCCACCAACCTACTTCATTCTGGAATCTCCACCGCATACGCAGTTATTAAAATGGTTTTTGGAGTTAGCAGAGAGTATGACAACTTCTAATCCCGGTCTCTTTAACAACCAAACATTATTATAACACCGTGGTCATTTCAAAATAGTTTATACTTCAAAAATCAAATCATTTCATTTCAAAACTATATTCCTTACAAAATAGTTTATACTTCGAAAACAAAAACATTTTTACTTCAAAACTATATACAAATAAAAATAGTATGTACTTCGAAACCAAAACCATTTTTACTTCAAAACTATATTCAAATCAAAGTAGTTCATACTTCAAAACCAAAACAATTTTTACTTCAAAACTGTATTCAAATCAAAACAGTTTATTCTTCGAAACCAAAACCATTTTTATTCCAAAACTATGTCCAAGTCAACACGATATCATTTCCATTTCAAATATATATTCACCTTTCAAAAATCATAATACTTCAAAGTTATAACTCTTTCGAAACCAAAATACTTGAAATCATTACACTTTGAAAATCTAACATTTCGAAATCATACATTAAAATTTTTAAAAATTATTCAATTAAACTCAATTTTCAAATTTCCAATTTAACTCAATTCAAACTACCAGTTTCAATTCAATTCAGTTTTCCAACAAAACTTTTCAAATCTTATAAATTTCAAATGTAGATTTGATCTACAAAATAAACCATCCAATTTTAATATATTTCCAAACTTTAACATCCCACATTTCAAAACTAAACTTTATAATTTCATAAATTCATATCTCAAATCTAATTTCATTATTATTTAGTTTTGAAATATTCGTTTCATAAATCCAATATTGTTTAAATAAACTTAAATTACAATTAAACCAAATATCTTCTCGTATAAATATAAACATCGAATACTCATTTATCAAAATCAAATATCAATCCAAATTCACTTTCTTTATCAAAATAAAGATTATATCATTAAAAACCATTTCGAAATAATTAAAATATCATATCCTTCAAAACCCCATTATCGAATCATTATTTGAATTCAATTTCAAATATTAAAATTTAAATATCATTTAAAAATCAAATATGTCGTTCATTTATTATTTCAAATATCATTACAAACATAAATTTCAAAATTCCATTCAAAAATTCATTTATCTCATTTGATTTCATTTAAGTTAACACATAACCAAATAAACCTTATTTAAAATTCAATGTAAATTCCTTAAAATTCAACTTTAAATATTAAATTATATTCAAAACTCCTTATATTTCACAAATAATCAATTATAATAGTTAAATCATTTAACACTTTAAAATATAACACAAATAGTGTGAAAATCTATAACATTTCAAAACATTGACAAAATATAGTAACGACTGCATTTATAAAGTGCTATCGTGGCTTATAGTTTCCAAAATAGTTAGTTCAAGAATAACGGTATTTATAAAATGCCGTAAGATATTTAGTAATTTCAAACATAGTTACTTTCAAAACAACAATATTTAAAATGCTGTCATAAGACTACAACAATTTTAGGAAATGCTATTAATAAAATTTTAGATTTTATCTTAACTTTCCAAAAACACTAAAACATCAATTCATGTTATTTAAATTTACAAATCATATTTTTAGACTTCAAAATTTCATATTTAAATCATTTTAACATATGATTTATCATAATAAAATTTTAAAATCAAATGTTCAATTTTTAAAACACAATTCATTTATTAAGTCAAAATTTCACTATTTATTAACTTATAAATTAAATAAAACTTGAAATTTTACTTTAAATATCATTTCTGTTGATACACGAAGATTTTTGATCAATGACAATGTATAAAGGAAGAAATATATGCAAGATAGAGGAAGATCAATAAAATATAAACTTGAGTATGATTTTTATATATATAGGTTTATTTGTTAAAATCTATCCTCAAGAGTTGCACAAACACAAGAACACATTCATTATACTTCAATTTTTCACTGTGCATACTTCAATTCTTCATAATGCATAAATTCATATGTCAGTCGACTGAACTGAATTTACCAGTTGACTGAACTGGCAAACATGTACAAATATGCACAACTTCATCGACTAAATTTTGTGCACAGTCGACTGAAAATTTTCCAGAAAGATTCCTACTATAATTTCAGTCGACTGAAATTCCTGCACAGTCGACTGAATTTGAACTTGCGAATTTTGCATGAAAGGACACCTTCTTCTTCCCAAGAGTTGCGACCATTCCTCAATAGAAATGGAAGCTTCTCTTATCTATAACCCTTGGCAATACATGCATCCTTTTTACAACTATAAATACATCATTCAAGACATCGAATTCACTTACTCTAATCTATCTATTTCTTGATCATATTTTCTAAACATTATCAAAGCAATCACTACTCTCTTTGCTTGAATCACTGTTTATATTTAATATATTTGGTTCATAGAAAATTCATAATTCCTTAATCTTCACAAACATATTTCATATTCTTGAGGATAAGATTATAGGAACATTGTACTACAATAGACTCATTCGTGTTATAAAGAACACAACTAGTCAAAAACTTGTTTAGCATTGAGGTTTGAAGTCCTCTTAGGTAGTTTGAGGCAAAGAAATCCCGTTCGGTTGTTCGGGTAAGTTGTGAACCTATTCCTACGGGTTAAGAGAGGGTTTTGTAGTTAGTGAAATACCTAAGTGAAGCTTAGGGACTGGACGTAGGACAAGTGATCCGAACCAGTATAAAATCTTGGTGCGATTTTTACTTACCATATATACATTAACCATATAGCTATTCCATATTACACGATCCTATCAATTACCCCCGACTTTCAATTGGTATCAGAGCCTGGTCGTCCTATAACCATAACACCGTTATTAGACATATTGATAATATGGAAAATAACGCAAGTACAAGTACAACTTCTGCCTATAACTCTACATTTGCCGAAGGACAATCTACTCAAAGACCCCCTCTTTTCAATGGACTTAACTATAACTATTGGGCTACAAGGATGAGGATTTATATGCAAGCAACTAGCTTCGAAGCATGGAACGCCACTCAAGTAGAGTTCGTTGTACCCACAACCAACTATCCTACATGGATACAAACTCAGAAGAATAAAGCTAGTGCAAATGCCAAAGCAATGAATATGCTATTTTGCGCCTTGGATAGAAATGAATTCAACCGAGTTAGCATATGTACT
Organism: Allium cepa; assembly: GCA_030765085.1. Classification (NCBI taxonomy): domain Eukaryota; kingdom Viridiplantae; phylum Streptophyta; class Magnoliopsida; order Asparagales; family Amaryllidaceae; genus Allium; species Allium cepa. Next base: position 203,486,224 of record CM060945.1, on the reverse strand, counting down.
ACTGCACATCAGATATGGGAGACACTTAGAACCATACACGAAGGCACTAACAAGGTCAAACAAACAAAGATCTCCATGCTAAAGAATCAATTCCAAAACTTTAGAATGCGACAAAATGAATCCATCAATGACATGTATTCAAGATTTCAAGACATTCATCATGCCTTAATCGGATTGGGAGAAAAGTTTACGGATTTCGATATTGTATCTAAAGTTCTAAATTCACTCACTGATTAATGGGAAAGAAAGGTGCTAGCAATCGAGGAAGCAAACGATCTATCTTCAATGAAACCAGAAGAATTAATTAGAAATTTCATGTCATATGAAGTTAATATGCAAGCTAAGAAAGATCAAGCTCAAGAAAGAAAGAATGTTGCTTTTCACGCGGAAAAAGAAGATTCAGAATCGGAAGATGAGGATTTAGCATTCATAGCCAACAATTTCAAAAAATTCTTAAAATTTAGAAAAGGGAACAAAAACGGATTCAAAAAGAATTTCATGAGTAAACCTCCTTCCTCAAATATAGAATGCTTTAATTGTCACAAGAAAGGACACATGCAAAAGGATTGCCAAGAACAAAAGAAGGAAAATCAGAAAAGTTTCAACAACAAAAACAAAAAGGATAAATTCAAAAAGAAGGCATTCTCTGTAACATGGGACGATTCAGATTCATCTTCATCTGAAAGTGATAGTGATAGCGACAATGAACAAGCAAATGTATGCTTCATGGCTCAAGAGTCTGAGGTAAGCAATTTAACTTTCGATGATTTAATTGAAGTAAACACTGAACTTTTAAGCACAATAAAAAGTATTAAAAAGAAAATTAAGGAAATTCGTGAAAATCAAAACAAAGCTGAGTTTGAAAGAGATATGTTACATGATGAAAAGAAAATTCTTGAAGAAGAACTTGAAAAAGTTCAAGAATCTTATTCAAACTCAGAAACTCAATTATCACTTTTAAGTCAAGAAATTGAAACTCAAAAGACTAAGAATGATATAATTGCTTCTGAAAATCATGAGTTAAAAACAAAAATTAGACAAGTTGAGTTAGAAAACAATGGTCTTCAAGCTAGATTTACTAAAAATGTTTCTAACTTTAATAAAGGAAGAGAAAATTTATCTAAAATTTTAGAAAATTCTCAATCCTCTTCAAACAAACATGGATTAGGATATAAAAAGGAAGTAAAAATTTCTAAAAATAAAAATTTTAAAAATTCAAAACAACAAATATTACTTCAAGATTCTATTCAAACAAAAGTAGAAACCAAGATAGTCAAAATTTGGATTCCAAAGACTAACAATATTTTAATTAGGAATAAATATATCAAAACATTTATAGATAATGTTCACCATAATAAAAACTATATTTATAAAAAGGATACTAAACCAAATTGGGTTTGGTTTCCTAAACTCTAATTTTTCTTTAGGACCCTATTAAAAGGTGGGTACCAATAATTTCATATCTATTTTCAGGTCCCACTCAAAAAGAAAAAATGGATATTAGATAGTGGTTGTTCAAAACACATGATCGTAGACAAAGATATGCTTACAAACATAACATACTTTGATGGTGGCTCGGTTACCTTCGGAGACAATTCAAAAGGCTATATCATTGGCAAAGGAGATGTGAACAATTACGGTACATCAAAATTACCTTTTATAACAAATGTTTCATTAGTTAAAAATTTAAAACATAATCTACTTAGCATAAGTCAACTATGTGACAAAGGCTTTAAAATAATTTTTTCGGATAATAAATGTAGTATTTTTGATCAAAACCAAAATCTTGTTTTTGAAGGAAATAGAGATAGAAATATTTACGTTTTAAATATGAATATTAATCATAATACAAGTATGTGTCCACTTGCCAAAGACAATGATCCTTGGTTATGACACAAAAGATTTTGTCATATAAATTTTAAAACTATTAGAAAACTTTCTAAAAATGATTTAGTAAGAGGTCTACCCAAGATAAACTTTAAAATAAATAATCTTTGTGATGATTGCCAAAAAGGTAAATTAACAAAATCATCTTTCAAATCTAAGAAAATTATTTCGACTTCACAACCATTAGAATTACTACATATGGATTTATTTGGACCAACACAAGTTCAATCCATTAATCATAATCGATACGTATTTGTAATAGTTGATGATTTCTCAAGATATACATGGACTATTTTTATGAAAAATAAAAGTGATACTTTTGAAAATTTTAAAACATTTGTCAAAAGAATTCAAAATGCTAAAGATTTAAAAATTAAAAATATTCGAAGCGATCATGGAGGAGAATTCGAAAACGAGGATTTTGAAACTTTTTGTAAAAAGAAAGGAATAAATCATAATTTTTCATTTCCTAGAACTCCTCAACAAAATGGAGTTTTAGAAAGAAAGAATAGAACATTACAAGAATGCGCAAGAACATTATTAAATGGATGTTCCTTACCAAAACATTTTTGGGCAGAAGCCGTTGCTACTGCATGTTACGTATTAAATAGAATATCAATTAGACCACTAACTAAAAATACTTCTTATGAACTATTTAATAACAAAAAGCCAAATATATCGTATTTTAAAGTATTTGGATCAAAATGTTTCATTGTAAATACAAAAGATCAATTAGGAAAATTCGATCCAAAAGCTAACGAAGGAGTTTTCGTAGGATACTCAGAACGAAGTAAAGCATATCGAGTATTTAATAAACATACAAACATAATTGAAGAAACCTTACATATATCTTTTGATGAAAATTTTAATAGAAATTTAAGTACAAAAGATGATGAAGAATTAATAAATATAGAAGAAACAAATCTTGAAAATAATAATTTAAGATCCCCTCCTAGAATATTACGAGATCATCCAACTCAAAATATTATAGGAGAAATAAATTCTCAAGTTAGAACAAGAAATCAACTAAATCAAATGGGTCATGTAGCGTTCATTTCATCAACAGAACCTAAAAATCCTAAAGAAGCATCAACAGATGATTATTGGATTATTGCTATGCAAGAAGAATTAAATCAATTTGAACGTAACGACGTTTGGAAATTAGTTCCCCGTCCTAATAATCAATCGGTAATAGGAACAAAATGGATTTACAAAAATAAAGTAGATGAATTAGGTAGTATAACAAGAAATAAAGCTAGACTAGTAGCACAAGGGTATAATCAAGAGGAAGGTATTGATTTTGAAGAAACATTTGCTCCCGTCGCAAGACTTGAAGCAATTCGTATACTTTTAGCTTTTGCATGTTTTCACAATTTTAAACTCTATCAGATGGATGTGAAAAGTGAATTTTTAAATGGTTTTATTAAAGAAAATGTATATGTAGAACAACCTCCTTTATTTATACACGAAAAATATCCAGATCATGTCTATAAATTAAAGAAAGCACTATATGGTCTTAAACAAGCACCTCGTGCTTGGTATGAAAGACTTAAAAGTTATTTATTAAATTCGGGATTTAAAATTGGAAAAGTCGATCAAACACTCTTTATTAAAGATACTTCAAAAGACATTTTAATAATTCAAATATATGTAGATGATATTATATTTGGATCAACAAATGAAAATTTATGCAAAGAATTTTCAAATATAATGACTAAAGAGTTTGAGATGTCTCATATGGGAGAATTATCATACTTTCTTGGACTTCAAATAAAACAATTATCAAATGGAATTTTTATAAACCAAGAGAAATATTGTACAAACTTAATTAAACGTTTTGGAATGGAAAACACTTCAGCTGAACCTACTCCTATGAGTACTACTACTCATCTCGATCGAGATGACAATGGCAAAAGTGTAGATCAAAAATTATATAGAAGTATGATAGGCTCTTTACTTTACTTAACCGCAAGTAGACCAGACATAATGATGAGTGTATGCTTATGTGCACGTTTTCAATCTAATCCTAAAGAATCACATTTAAGAGCAGTTAAACGAATTATACGATATCTTAACTACACTAAAGACTTTGGACTTTTTTATCCAAAAGAGTGTACTTTTGAATTAGTATCATTCAGTGATGCTGATTTTGGTGGATCTCGAACAGATAGAAAAAGTACAAGTGGTACATGTCATTTTATTGGAAAATCACTTGTATCATGGTTTAGTAAGAAACAAAATTGCGTCTCTCTTTCCACCTGCAAAGCAGAATATTTATCAGCCGCATTAGCTTGTACTCAAGTTATATACATGCAACAAACACTCAAAGATTTTAATATAAATTTAACAAATTCTACAATATATTGTGATAACACTAGTACAATAAACTTATCTAAAAATCCAGTTAATCACTCTCGTACAAAACATATAGATATTCGTCACCATTTTTTACGTGACAATATCGAAAAAGGTATAATTAATCTAGAACATATTTCTACCGAAAATCAAATTGCCGATATATTTACTAAACCCTTATTAGAAAATTCCTTCATAAAACTTCGACGAGAATTAGGGATAATATCCTTTAAAGATATCAATTAAATTTACAATAGATATATACATATTTCAGTCGACTAATTTTTTTTTTCAGTCGACTGAATATAAATCAAGAGTTATTTTCAGCTGTATTATAATCCTCACATTTTTTAACTGATTTATTAATAACATCCTTACATTTTTAACAAAGTTTTCCTTAATCATTGAATATTTATGTGGTTACAAATCTTAGCTAAACAATAACCATTAATTGTTTAGTCAAATTCTATTATAAATTCTTAAACAAATTTAGTTTTTAAAACATCTAAATTTTACAATTAAAAACTTAACAAACTCAAAATGTCGTCTAACAACTCCTACTCTCCAATCAACATCACATCGTCAAGCAAAAACTCTCCAACATCACCAAAATTTCCCAAACCAACACCACCACATGAGCCGATGTATAATTGGAAAAATTATCATACTGGTTACACTCCAGAAACCAAGAAGGCTAAGCGCGGACTTTTTATTTCTCCGGACACGAAAAGAAAGATTGATGAGATTCATCACTTTCAACAACAACAGATTGACCTTCAACGAGAACTATACTTCGAGCAAAAGATTACAGCTAGACGTTTGAACTTCCTAGAGCAAATTGGCTTACGTTTCTGTGGATCAAAGAAGAACGAAGTGGCTGAGCCCCTACCTCGACCCGTCAGTTCATTTGATCCATCTTCATCTTATCGTACACCAAACGATCCCGTCAATCCATGGATGTCTCCTAAGACACCACAATATAGTCCGAATTCATGGGATAGAAATTACATGAAGAATGAAGGAAAGAAGAATCCAAGTCCTTCTCAAAAGAAATAATTCAATTTGAAATATATTATTTGTAACTATTTTTCTTAAAATAAATTGTTTAAATTCAAAAAGAACCTGAAACAACAAAAGTACATGACTCAGTCGACTGAACTTATAAGCCCAGTCGATTGAATGTAAACAGAAAACATTTTTTCCATATTTTCAGTCGACTAAGTATTTCTGCACAGTCGACTGAAACTTAACAGAAACTCTCGGGAAAATATTCAGTCGACTAAAATCTCTGTTCAGTCGACTGAATTCAAACCGACAAACTTTCGGTCTACAATTCAGTCGACTGAACAGACATTTTCAGTCGACTGAACGGCCTTTTCCAGGTAAAATTCCCTTTATTTACATCAGTTTTTCACTTCCAAAATCACTTTTTACATCTTCTTCCCCAAATTTCCCCAAAACCCTAGATCTCAAATACTTCCAATCTCCCTCAAATCAAAAGCAAATGGCACCAAAACGATCTAGAGCTTCATCCTCTTCATCCTCCGAGCCCATTGATGCTCAAATTGCTCAATGGCTATATGATGAAGTCGCGATAACCCGATGGAACAAGATGAAGAACTCAAGAATATTCGAGCATTCATTTGTAGATTTCCAAAGTCTTCACACCTACAATTTCCAAGAGCTCACTGATCGAGCAGGCTTAACTCCTCTTCTTGATTTGAAACGGAATGACATTGCCATAAATCATATTATGGTCAAATTGTTCTACGCAAATCTCAATCTTGGACACCAAACTCCAAGGAATCCAAACGACAGTGTTTGGAGCATGGTCTGCGGAAAGAAGGTTTGGTTTTCTTTGGATCGAATAGCTCACATTTTAGGGTCAACTAATATCGGAAGGAAACTAGAAGAAATAGAGTTCAATCCTCAAATTCGTGATAACATAAATCACCAATTTATGGATGATAATATAAATTTCCAAGATTTCAAATCTACTTCTCTTCGTCCTCGAGCAAGAATTCTACATAAAACTCTAATGAGAACGATCACTCCTCGCACGGGCTCATATGAAATCGTTTACCCAATTAACTATCGAGCTTTATATGCCATCTTTGGCAATATTAAAGTCAATTAGGTACAACTAATCCTTGATGAGTTTCTCTCGTTTCATAATGGTAAAATGCGCACAATTTACTTTGGAGAATATATCATGCGACTTCTCCTCAATGTCAATACACCATTACCGGATTCAGAAAACACAATGGTCCATCAAATAAACCATCGGACCATAAGCCTTATGCAACTCCCTACTCGACCTCCTCGATTTATATCACTTGCCGAATGGGAAGCTAGGCGTCAAGAGCAACAACAACAACCTCCGCCACCTCAACCCGAAGAACATTTTGAACAAGAAGATGAAATTCGTCTTGTTGACCCGACCTACTCTACCAACCAATCCTTAGGAATATTATCAAGAAATCAACAAATTCTTGATAATCGTCTTAAAAAGGTGGATAAAAAGCTTGACAAAATCAAAGGATTTTTTAATAAGCTTTGGGATGCTATCTCGTGCTCAAGCACTACTACCGCTTCAACATCTCGTGGCAAGCGTCCTGCACCAACATTTACATGGACGTCATCCGAGGAGCATACCAGTAGCAGCACAAGCGGAGCTAGTGGTGGACAAGGAGGAAGACCTTATCGACCATCATCAGGAGGACCAGTCATTAGAGATCCAGGAGACAGAGAAGGTTCTTACGATTGGGATAAGGATCAGTAATTTATTTGAGTTATTGTTCTATTATGTTTCTTGCAACTATGACATTTGCACTATTATATTTTATGCATTTTTTTTATGCAATTCTAAGATTCATTCTTGCTTAAACTGATTGTTTTAATTCCATGCAACTACGGTTATTACTTCCTTTTTGTCGATGACAAAGGGGGAGAAAATCTATGGTACTAACTTTGTTTTTGTAGGAAAGATAGGTGTACACATTCAGGGGGAGAAATTTTAAATATCTTTAGAAAATCAATTATTGTCATCAATCAAAAAGGGGGAGAATGTTGATACACGAAGATTTTTGATCAATGACAATGTATAAAGGAAGAAATATATGCAAGATAGAGGAAGATCAATAAAATATAAACTTGAGTATGATTTTTATATATATAGGTTTATTTGTTAAAATCTATCCTCAAGAGTTGCACAAACACAAGAACACATTCATTATACTTCAATTTTTCACTGAGCATACTTCAATTCTTCATAATGCATAAATTCATATGTCAGTCGACTGAACTGGCAAACATGTACAAATATGCACAGCTTCAGTCGACTAAATTTTCTGCACAGTCGACTGAAAATTTTCCAGAAAGATTCCTACTATAATTTCAGTCGACTGAAATTCCTGCACAGTCGACTGAATTTGAACCTGCGAATTTTGCATGAAAGGACACCTTCTTCTTCCCAAGAGTTGCGACCATTCCTCAATAGAAATGGAAGCTTCTCTTATCTACAACCCTTGGCAATACATGCATCCTTTTTACAACTATAAATACATCATTCAAGACATCGAATTCACTTACTCTAATCTATCTATTTCTTGATCATATTTTCTAAACATTATCAAAGCAATCACTACTCTCTTTGCTTGAATCACTGTTTATATTTAATATATTTGATTCATAGCAAATTCATAATTCCTTAATCTTCACAAACATATTTCATATTCTTGAGGATAAGATTATAGGAACATTGTACTACAATAGACTCATTCGTGTTATAAAGAACACAACTAGTCAAAAACTTGTTTAGCATTGAGGTTTGAAGTCCTCTTAGGTAGTTTGAGGCAAAGAAATCCCGTTCGGTTGTTCGGGTAAGTTGTGAACCTATTCCTCCGGGTTAAGAGAGGGTTTTGTAGTTAGTGAAATACCTAAGTGAAGCTTAGGGATTGGACGTAGGACAAGTGATCCGAACCAGTATAAAATCTTGGTGCGATTTTTACTTACCATATATACATTAACCATTTAGCTATTCCATATTACACGATCCTATCAATTACCCCCGACTTTCAATTTCAAACTTTAAATTTAATTTCCATTATTGTTAGCACCAAATTGGTCACTAACACCCTTAGAAAGATTGTGTAGAGAGATTAATGAAGAAAGTAAATGAAAATAGGGAACAATATCGAAATTTAAACGCAGAGGACAAGAACACCGAATTTATAGTTGTTCGGCATAATTGCCTATGTCCACTTTGAAGTTAATCTTTATTGCTTTCTCCATTAATTGAGTACAGATACAATCCGTGAATCAATCACTGGAATACAAGTTTGAATGAAAAAGAAGAGAGTATAAAAAATGGCAAAGTCTCCTCAGTGTTCTCGAAAAAAAGATCTTTTTCACTGTGCCCTACCTCTCTATTTATAGACGAAGGTGGGTTGGGCTTCCCTGGTGGGCCTGGCAGTTGGATATCACGGTCCAAATGCAGTAAACTCTGTGTGCCGACCCAGACATGCCGAATGGCCAAATGCCGACCCATCGTCTTCATGCCGAACGATATGGTGTTACGTAGGAAGAGTTGGCCGAGGAATCAACCAAAGCTAGACGAGATTGAAAGAGTGCCGAACAATCTTTGGTTGTCGAACGTTCTCGGGAGGCCGAACAATCTCCGGATGCTGAGCATAGCGAAGCCGAACGCTCTAAGTGCCGTAGGAAGCATTTGCACCGAACGATACAGGAAGCCGAACCAGTGACTTGGCCGAACGATGTTTGTATGCCAAGCAAAACCTAGGCCGGAAGATATTTTGGCCGAACTTTACTCAGGCAGAACTTTGTCTCGGCCGAGCGATCCTTAGGCCGAGCAACTGTTAGGCCGAATGGTAGTTGTTGCTGGACAATCCTGTCATGCCCAACGTTCTCACGTGCCGAACATTACTCCACCCCGCACGTCTCTCAATGTCGAATGCTCTGTCATACTGAGCGTTCCATAGACGCCGAACGAACTTTGATGCCGGGTGATATGGGTGCATATCGAGTGAAGTGGAGCCAAACGCTACTAAGTGCCGAGTACCTGCTAGATGCCGACCGTGATGAAATGCCGAACAATCCAGAGTGGTCGAGTACCGAGTTGCCTGGTAAATCTCCAGGAAACACTTGCCCCCCAAAGCATATCGTGTGGCCGAACGTGATGCGCTTTGTACTACGTGTCCTTTGTGCTTTGCTTCGAACCCTGGCCCATCATACTCGGGGGTTGTTTTTCTTCTGAGTACCAGTTGTGGAGGTGTGTGCCGAACGTAGTGTGAAGGCCGAATGATACAACCGATGCTGATCGATCCGCGTATGCCGAACAAACTGATGTCGAACGATGGTTTTGACCAGTTCTGCCTGTCATCATCGTTTCGCCATCTTCCTCCTCCCTATAAAGGCTAGCGTCTTCCCCCTTTTTCTCTTTTCACTTTTTACTTCCGATACCTTATACCTGCGAACTTCACCTTTTAATCAGATACTAAAGACTTAATCAATCCTTCCTAAGTCTCGATTACAAACTAGGTATTTCCTCCTCTATCTAAACCCTTTCCATGATTAAACAGTTTCCTTAGGTTTGTAAATTAGGGCCATAGCCGAATGGGTTACGTGGATGGAGGAATCAAACTTCGATTAGGATAGGGCTGGATGATGTGAGGTAAGGAGAAATGACCGGGGATGATCACTCGTTTATAGTTGTTGGGTGATGTGTTGTAGTTCGGCTCGGTTTCTTCGTGCCGAACGAGACTGCAAGAAAAGAAAGAATAGAGGAGGAGTGGGAGGTGGTTAGGATGCCAAACGGCATGACCTAGAGTGACTCGCCAAGCGATCCGCTCTTGTTGTTCGGCGTGGATGGAGGAGGAGAGGAGAAAACGGAACTGTAGTCAAGGGCGGAGTGTCGAGTGTTAAGGCTCGGCATAACCCTGGTTCGGCATGACTCACGATTTTCCGGGCAGTGGAATGGAAGGTTAGGGAGGAAGCGTGAATTAATGGGGATGCCGAACGTTACTTTGGCCGAGAAGGACTAAGGCTGGGCGTTATTTAGGCCGAATGATAGTTTTTTCAAACGAGAGCTAGGCCGAACGATAACTTGCCCGGTTGATAGTTAAGCTGCACTACCTTTAGGCCGAACGATCATGAATGCCGAACCAAATTTTATATGCCGAATAGAACTTAGGCTGAACGATCAATTGCCTTGCCTAATTACATAACAGGACAAGGACAGAAACTTCAACATACTAGTGTATCGAACTGACTTGGACAGATAACCTCCTAGTTTCCACAAACATGAACCTGAACTTAAATTGGCGTAATCGGATAACTTCTTCTAACATTCTATGAATCCGAAACTGTAATTACCATAAGGCAGGCTTTTGGAGACGTTCAGCGGTGACGGTCTTGGAAGGCGATGATTCGGAGCTCAATTTCGTATTCTTAGCTCTCCGACTTTCAATTTTTCAACGCTTACACACGATTGATCGCACTAGTTCACACACCACATGAGGGGAATATTTGTGTTGTTAATTCTAACGTCGAGCATTTTTCAAGTATAGTTCACATAGGTGCTTAGCCTAATTCGCTATTTATTGAAGAGGTCTAAAAAATCCAGCTCTGCCTCGATTTCTGACAAAGCGGGGCCATCCTCTCGATAGGAAGTCGCAGATGTCTCAAATCCATCGACCTCCCCTGCACATAACTTATCCCCCGATGCCCTAGAGGCATCGATTCTCTTGGACAACCCTGTCGATTCAAAGGCTTCAAAAATCAATGAAACGCTCCGACGAATATGTTCCATTCACGGAATACCTTTTGACGAAGTGCTGGTTCCATCGGGGCACTATCGGCCACGTCTGCCCCCAATCGGATACACGGCGTGTAATAAATTCATGTGCTGGGTTGGAAGCGTGCCACCGTTCAATTTATTTCTTCGGTACATATGGCAATACATTGACATCGCCCCATCGCAGCTGCACCCGAACGGTCACGCCTTCATTTATGGCACCTACATACTCTTCATGACCGTCTTCTCTAGGCCTCCAACTCCTGGCGACATCAGATACATATATATGATCAAGAAGCGAGCAGATAGCCCCTCTTACATGTTCCTCGAGCCATATCATAAATTTCAAATCCTAACCGGGACGTGAAGCAAATTTGCCCTGTACAAACAGGAAAGGTTCTATGTGCGTGGCCCCCTCCGGTTTTGCGAGGAGATGGGTTGAAGGAAGTAAGTCTTCTTCTTGGAACAGTACTCATGTTTTGGTCGAGGCTATGCCTTTTCTAATTCTGGTTTCATCTTCTCAGGTATCATTCCTTGTCCTGACGGTCGCGGATATTCTGAGGCCGTTAAAGCTTAGAGCTCTTCCCACCAAGGAACGAGACATCCGAGATCTCATTTCTAATGAGTCGCTATCGCGGTTCGGACTATTAGCAGAAGGTCGTCGGGTAAGCCTTCCCAAGGGCGTCTCCATACCTAAGCCCGCATCCGGTAAGGGAAAATTTTTTGCTGAATCATCATCATGCTACACCCCTGATGTACATGAAGAGGGGGAAATCAAAGAGAATGAACCACCCGAAGCACAATGTGAGAATTTGGGTCCCGCTTAAGGTCCTATAGTCGAAGTACACGATATCGAAACGTATCTTCTCCTTCAGAGAGGAAAAAGAGACTGACGTGCAAGATTAGGAAGGAAAAGGTTGACAAAACTTTGAAGATTACGCTTATTCCAACGGAGAAAGAGGCCTCTCCATAGCACGTAGAAAGTTCTTTAAAGGGCCTATCGAACCTCTCCATTCTGGATGATCTGCTCAATTATGGCTTTGACGATCCGGAAGCATTTCAACTTCACTCGCCCATCAGAGGCAATGTAGGCGCTCTAGCCCAGAGTCAAGGAGCGAAAACTCCCGTTAGTAAAGCAACTGGTCCGTCGGGGAGAAACACTAGGACACACATGAACACTTGCACTTCAATTTTCGCTTAGATTTTGTCGTCACGCTTCTCTTTGCTAATTCGTTGTTATTCGAATTCTGTGCAGGTGGTATGGGGCGTTCACAAGGATTCAATCGCCTTCGTGGTTCGTCTGTTCTTCATCACTCTAGACAGGACTCGGGTTTTGGGAGACGTCGAGATAGGGATGGCGATGGCGATAAAGACTATCATTCCCGGGACTCGTCACCTCGGAGGAAGACTTATTATCAGCCAAAATACCACCAGGATACCTCTTCTCGCGTGAAGCAAAGTAAAGACAAGCGCGGCCATAAGAGGTCGCAACCTGATCTTCCCCGGGACCAACACTCCGATTCCTCCTCCACTCGACAGTCCCGAGATTCTCATAGGAGAGCCGAACTTTCAAAGCCGTCTCCTCCTCCTCTTACAACAGAACCATCAGTAACGGAGAGACTGGCCGAGCTTAAAGATAAATTTCCAAGAATCTGCTTCGACGGCCTGAAATTCCTCCCGACGATTCATCCTATCCCCGACACGTCAAGAAGAGCGCCATCGCCTGTACAAACGACGTCTATGTTCAACACGACGTGTTTGTTCACTTGGCTGAAAAACTTTCCGAAGTCTCCGTGGAGCGCCAACTTGAAATCGATTGCCTGAAGCTTGAGGCTATCCATGACAAAGACATCATTAAGGTTCAAGACGAAGAAATCGCAACTTACAAGTCCGAACTTGAGGCCGCCCATCAGAGCGCCAAGGACACTGCTTAGCCGTCACTCGTCTGGAATCGACTCATAATAAAGAACTTGACGAGGCGGTTCAATGATATGGGGCTTTGGCTCTATAGAAGGACTCCATTCAAAAGGAGAGGGACTCGCTCAGCCTCAGAGTCAAGGAGCTTGAGGAGCAGCTTCGCAGGGAGAGAGAAGAGAAAGCGGCCTCCCAAGAAGAGTCACAACGATATTGTGACGAGATCGTTGCCACTCAACTTTTAAAAGAAAAACTTAAGGCCGAGCTTTCAAAAGTTGAGGAGATAAAGAGTGAGGCCCGAGAAGAAGGCAAGAGGATAGCGTCCATGGATTTCGACTCGCGTCTCGAGGCGGCTGGAGAAGAAGGCGGGGAAGAAGTCAAAAGCGTGTTTGACCCGCTAATCGTTGAATTCAACGCCTGCGTTCTCATGCATCGATACTTGACTTTTTTGGGGGAGGGCCATCTTAAATCTTTAGTCGAGGCATGGGAGGCTTTGATAGAAATCAGGAAGGCCGAGCACGGCACCAAAGAGATTGATGAGGGGGCATTGATAAAAGAATATCTCAAGGGAAATGAGCCTTTGGACTTGTCGGCGACCAAAGCTATCTATTGGTTACAATCCGAAGGACCCTAGCCTTGGCGTCCAAATTCTGTCTCCCATTCCAGAGGGTGAGACCCCCTTGACGACTGAGAGCCTAGCGAAAGCTGGTAGATAACTCTTCACTTTGAGATTCCAAATGTCGACATCCTAGGACTATTGTATTCTAATGCTTGTTTTCCATGCTTTCGCGCAGGTCATTCTGATCCCAAGTCCACTCCGAGGAGCGATGTCGCCAAAGAGGCAGAGGAGGAGATAGGTGAGGCAAGTCGGGTAGGAGAAGCTCCCAAGCCAGAAGCTCAGGTGATTGGGGAACTAGATGAAGACAAATCTGAGACTTCTTCTCCCATCGAGGGGAGTTATGAAGTAGAGATCACAGGCGCCTCCGAACACACGTCTGAGCTGAGTATGAAGGAGCAGCTGGAGAAAGAGAAGAGAGAAACGACCAAGATCAAGGTCGAACCTCAAGCCGTGGACCCCGACGATTCTTTGAATAAGCCGCTGAAAATCATTCTTCCTAGCAGGTCTAAACCCGTGGATGTCCCTCATACCCCTCCGGCTGTCACTCCTCCATCAAAGAAGGGTACCAAGGGTAAACGCGGAGGAGAGGGTCGTTTGAGAAGACAACGGAGGTGAAGAAGGCGAAGAAGCATAAGAAGTAATCATTACTCTCGTTTAACGAGAGTCAGTTTAGATTAGGCAAGTACTTTTGTTGTCTTAGTTTGTGTAAATAAACTTTTGATTCTGAGCTTCAAAGGAGTTGAAATGGAAACTTATCTTTTATGAATAAAACTTAGTTTTTTTGTCTTCCATGGCTCTTGTCGTCCAATTTTCTTTGTGATTGTGATTCAAATCCAAGCTGTTGTGAATATAATAGACCTCTCGGTTCATCTTCACATAGCTTAGAAATTCTTTGAGAACTATCTGTTTTTTCTTCCGCGTCCCAAGCACATAGAATATTTTCTAATATGCACGTTGAAGGCTCGATGAATTCAAGTCATTTATATCCAGTCCGTCTTCGTTGGACCTGGTCATTTAAATCGTTTATACATGAGTCCGCGCTCCGGGGACTTAGAGTACTTCAGTCCGCTCTCCGGGGACTTGGAGATTTAAAGTCGTTTATACTCGAGTTCGAGCTCCTGGGACTTAGAGTACTCTAGTCCCCACTCCGAGGACTTGGAGATTTTAAGTCTTTTATACCCGAGTCCGCGCTCCGGGAACTTAGAGTACTCCACTCCTCACTCCGGGGACTTGGAGATTTTAAGTCGTTTATACTCTAGTCTGCGCTCCGGGGACTTAGAGTACCCCAATCCGCACTCCGGGGACTTGGAGATTTTAAGTCGTTTAAACTCGAGTCCGCGCTTCGGGGACTTAGAGTACTCCAGTCTGCACTCCGGGGGCTTGGAGATCTTAAGTCGGTTATACTCGAGTCCATGCTCTAGGGACTTAGAGTACTCCAGTCCACACTCCGGAGACTTAGAGATTTTAAGTTGGTTATACTCGAGTCCGTGCTCTGGGGACTTAGAGTACTCCAGTTCGTGCTACAGAGACTTAGAGATTTTAAGTTGTTTATACTCGTTCGTACGTCAGCCAGAATAATGCAGTTTCGTTTGCCTGTCACAAGTTATAATACGCAGAAACATTAGTCATTCATGGAAAGATGGCTTCAAACCTTTATTAATGAGAGCAAGCTGAATTATATTACTACATGCCAAGAACTAGAAATAAAAGCGTACTGGAAATAAGTGCAACCAATACATGAAAGAAATAGACTAAGTATAATAATGCCGCAAGTGCTCGCTGTTCCATGCTCAAGGGAGTGTTGCACCATCGACGGTCGCTAGCTTGAAAGTGCCTTCTCCAAGCTTTCGTTCGATGACGTATGGGCCATGCCATGCTGGATTCATATGGGATGGGGTCGGAAAAACTCGTTTAAAAACAAGGTCTACCACACCAAAAATTCTTGGTCAGAAATTTTCGTTATAATATTTGGCGACTCTATGTCTGTATGCGGCCGCTCTCAAATTGGCCTCTTCGCGTTTTCCGTCAATGAAGTCCAACGATTCCAACAAAAGATTCTGGTTCGACTAGGGGTCGTAATAAGTTACCCGATGTGATGGAACTTCAAGATCCGCGGGTATGACAGCTTCCATTCCATATGCCAATGCGAAGGGAGTGTGGCTAGTCGTGGTCGTGTGGGTGATCCTATAGGCCCAAAGCACCATTGGAAGTTCATACACCCACATGCCTCTCGCCTTTTCCAAATGCTTTTTCAATATTGACTTGATTATCTTGTTTATGGCTTCCACTTTTCCGTTGGCTTTCGGGTGAGAAACCGCTGCAAACTTCTTCTCAATGCCATATTTCTGACAAAATTCTTTGAACTCCTTGCTCTCGATTGAATTCCATTATCCGTGATGATGGTCCATGGAAGGCCAAAATGGCATATGATATTTCGTACGACGAAATTAATAACCTTCTTGGCGGTTATTGTGGCCAGAGGCTCTGCTTCTGCCCATTTGGTGAAGTGGTCGACAGCTAGTATTGCATATTTCACTCCACCTTTGGCTAAGGGTAAAGAGCCAACTAGGTCAATCCCCCACATTGCTAATGGCCAAGGACTACATCTGCGTGAGTTCCGTCGGCGGAGCTCTCGGGATTTTCGCATATATCTGGCATTTGTCACATTTTCTCACATAGTCTGCAGCATCCCAATTCGCCATCGGCCAGTAGTATCCATAACGGAGGATTTTCTTCACTAGCGTCTGCCCCCCAGTATGGTCACCGCACTCTCCCTCATAGACTTCCTTCAGGACTCGTGTTATCTCATCGTGGGCAATGCATCGGAGTAATGGGGTTAAGAATCCCTGTGACGACCCAGAATTTTTGAGCATTTAAAATTGGAATATTTATTTGATTCTAAATATTCAATAGAGTAATTTTAACTTGAATTACGAGTATCACAATTTATTGGATAATTAAATAATAGAATTTAGTAATTAGAAGTTTAGTAAATTGTTGAATATAGAATTTTAAGCCTATTAAAACTAATTTGAAGGCTTATGAAACTTATATTGATAATACTGAAGACAATAGAAATGTTAAGATTGAAATTAACAGTGAACTGTGCAGTTTTGGAATTTTATATCGTTTAAATTGAATTTAAAAATAGCCTTTCGAGGCACAGTCTCGGAATTCGACGAAACCAGTTCCATTGAATCCATAATATTGAATTATTATCGGATTTCAAATTTCGTATTGATCGGAGTTAGTGGGTGTGTGTACGATATATAAACGCGCTGAAAATTTAATTGATAATTATCGATTCGAATTTGAATTAAAAATAAGTGAACACTGTAGCAAGGCATCTTCAACACGCTTCCTTTTCCTTCTCGAACACACCACCCCTTATCCTATTTCTTTTCGAACACGAAACCCTTATTCTTTCAGTTCAAAATCGAATTTTTTTCCCCAAACGAAATCGAATCAATCAGGCCGAACTTTCTTTTTCGTTTAAAAAAATAAATAAACATGGCCGAGCTTGATTCAATCTAATTCAAGCACCCTCTTTCTAATTCCTCGATTCCATTCATGAAGATTCCAATCGAACTTGAAGAAGAAAAAATGGCCGACATTTGTGTGTGCGTCGCTGAATCCATTCGAATAGGTTCGAATTGAAATCAAGCCTAGGATTGATTGTAACGTCGGCGCCGATGGTTGTGGCAACCGAGCTTGGGCCGCGATAATTAGGAACGATTTGGGGCTCGTCTCGGAGTAGGATTAGGGCTAAGGCGATGATGTGGGCTTTGCGCGGCGGCTTCGAATTGACTTCGAGATGGGGTTTCGCAAGGCGAATTAGGGTTGCGAGCAGCGTCGTGGTCGGCTTAGGGCTGCCGTGAGGTCGTGCTCGACCTATAGTTGTAGTCGCATCGAGGTATGATTCTTTTTGTTTTTTTAATTATTTTAAGCTTGAATAACTTATAATTACACACTAGATTTTAAACATATATAGATTCGGGAAAAAAATGGAATTTACAGTAAATGGGAATATCCATTTGTTAAACGGTTTTTCAAATATTAAGCTAATCTCAATTTAGATTAAGTTATTAGTAAGTTAAATTTGTTAAATAATAGTTAATTCAAAAGTTAATAAATTATGGGTTGATTTTACGAAGTCTTTCTATACTTGGTTAATTTAATTTGAAATTATATTTTTAAAATTAATAGAAAATGAATTTATATAAAATAAGGTTGTTGGGTTAAACTTATATTAAAAAAAGTATATAGGAGTTTAGACATTGAAGTAGCTATATAAAGTTAGTCTAAAATTTAAATTTTTAGATAAATTAAATTTTAATTTAGATAAATTAAAATTTAATTTAGATAAATTAAATTTTAGTTTAAGTTAGATAAATAAATGGAAATTTATTTATGATTTATTTGGAATATTAATAAATCGTAAATTGGTTTGTACAAGGTTAGAAATTGCGGAAACGAGACGAGTTTGAGGTGAATGGCAACCTTAGACCAAAGGTGAGTTAACCTCACTCAGTTAAATTTAGATTTAAATGATTAAATTTAAAAAATTGTTTGAGTGATTGGATTGATTGATGTGCTATGTGGTGATATATATTTGGAATTGGCATTTTATATTGTGCTAACATCTGTGGATGCAGGGAAAACAGGTTGGAGGGATCCAACAGGATCCCTCAATATTTATTTAAAATGTTTAATACCCTCTGTTGTGATTATTTGATATTCTATAATGAATGATATTGGATATTGAATGTTATGGTTTGGTTGGATATAATTGGGTATAATGAATTACCAAAAATATATAAATTGGATTTTGGAAAAGAAAATTAAAGAAGTGAAATTGTAAGTAAAATAATTATAGGAAAATTTGAATAAATTTAAGAATGAATTGGAGAAGAAATAAGTGACTTTAAATTTCTAATAAATAAATTGTGAGTATAGAAAGGAAAATTTGAATAAATAGGAAGTTAATGAATATTAAACTTCAATGTTATTGTTTAAAAGAACAAAACATTTATTTTAAATTTAGGATTTAAATTATTGAAGAAGAATAAAGAAGAAATTGGGAATAGCCTGAAATTTTTATATTTCAGCTAAAGGATTTAAAAATCAAACTGAAAATAATAATAAAGTCCATAATTAATGAATTTTGTAATGAACCGAGTAAGTAAATAAATTTATTTCAAATAGAATAAATTTAGAATCAATTTGGAATTGATTTAAGTGACTGAGATTGGAAATTCTCCCTGGATAACCAAGTATGTTTCAAAATAAATTTTTAAATAAAAGTTAATAGTTTTAAAGTTGTTTTAAAAAGCAAGTTTTTGAAAATATAATATTTATAAATTTTTAAATTCTAAAGTAAGTATTTCTTTTAGTCTATTTTAGCAGTAATTATTTTAAAGAGTAATTTAGTATTTTGTTTTAAAGGTGAAAATCTAATTTTATATTTTATTAATTAACCTTATTTTCAAATATTCATATATTATGTATTTTTTTACAAATCATTAAAGTAGTTTTAAAATAAATGTTTTGAAGTATATTTCAAAGTAAAGTGTTTTAAATTATTTTAAAATCTAGTTTTGTGCCTGGTGATTTCAAAAGAGAGAGAAAATAATTGGGAAAGTTTATTCTGAAAGGAAAGATGGTTTTGAAACTGTTTTCAAAGAATTGAAAATAGAAATATATCTTGTGAAGATATTTTGAGGTTAATAAATAATTTGGGAAATTATTTATTGTTGGATGGTTGTTTGAGAATATTAATTGATTGTTAAATAACCGACTATCAATATTGGCCAAATGCGCTGATCGTTTCGAAGAGACCGGGATCGAGATTTATTTCTCGAAAACCATTTCGATCCGGTTTGTATGTTTTGTGGAAAAATGATTTTGGATTCGAAGATGGAGTAGTGAAGTACAAGGGCTAGTCGCTACTAATCCTGATGATATTTCCAAAATGGATGTAGTAGGAATAGTGCCTTCGGTTCCGTTCGAACCTGGGACAGACTTGTATGGATGAATGCTTACGAAACATCATCAGGTGGACGATGGGCATTCTAAGGGATATGTTCTGAAATGGTAACGCTTAGCCTCAAGCCTCATCAAATGGGAATGACTGAAACTCAGGGGTTATGCAGCAAGGCTAGGTGGGTAGCACCCAAGCAGGGTGAGGTCATTCCAGTCTAGATGTCCCTTTTTATTTCGGCTTGGTGGGCGGTTGTTGATCCCAACCACGGGGTGATCTCACTCTGGATTATCCAGTAAGGGGTAGTCCCGGCCTTGTGTTGCAGGGGAGCGGGCGTACTCCTCGGTACGGTGATCAAGGCCCCGTACTGTGGCAGGTGGTACCCCAGTGCCTAGTCATTGGTTGGAAATCCGTTCTCCCTACGAACCTTGTACGAGTTTTGTTTGTATTGCCCACTCTATGGCTAGTAGCTGGAATTTAATAGATGTAACAATTTCGGCTATTTTATAAGTATTTGTATATAGACCCTATTATAATGTTAGAGGATTTCTATAAAAAAAATTTAGTTATCGTAAGGTAAAAACCCGACATGTTTATTTGTGGCGTGGTCTTACGAGATGCTTTGTTTTCAAAGGATTTTGAAACTTTAATAATCAATCGGGTGTGATTTTCTCACGCTGGTATTCCAAACTAACTCGGGTGTTATTTAACTTTAATGCTCGGGTCAGACCGAGTATTATAGGATACATGATATGATGCTGTGGAGCTCAGGAGACGAGCTGGATTACGATACGTATATCCGTACTTGTTCTATATATATTCCGTTGTGATTGAGTCGATGTGTATACATTTGTATGTTGTTGTTGAGCTGTTGATTGATGTACTCTGATGATGTAATATTTAATCAGATATATTTTATTTGAGTAAAGATCATTTATTATCTATTATATTTTATTCCGTTGCGATGGTTAGATTCTGTTGTTGTTTTCTATTTTTTTCTTCTACCTCTTCTTCTTTAACTCAAATGGTTCGTATTTCTGTGCAACTTGAGTTGATTGTTGTAGAATAGTGTTAACTCAAGGGGCACGGATTTGCGGGTTGTTACAGTGGTATCAGAGCTTAGGCTGGTGATAACCTTGGCTCTGTTGGGAATTACTCATTTAAAATAGAGTCCGTAGAACTCTAGAATGAGTTTGAGCGTATTAATAGATATAAGCGCGTATTTGTTAGTGAATATAAATTATTTTAATATTGTGTTGATTGGTTTATTGGGTGGCATATGAACCGTCGTCGGCACAGTCTGGACAACAGTATCGAAAGGGTTTCTAAACACTTGAATAGAACAATCGACACGGTATTGTTTTAAATATGGGCGAATGAAATAATTTAACCCAAAAATATATCTTTGATATAAAGAAAAATTTTTGTAAACTATTTTAGCTAACATATGGTTGCTTGGATGTTAGAAATGATGATATTAAATTATTATCATCGTTGTGTAAAAATTTAACTAGAAATTGAAAATATAACCAAAGTTCAAGGGAATAAATTCATTATAAAATGAAATCTATAAATATGAATTATGAATGTAATTTATAAATGGGAATATAATCAAATGAGAATTTGTATGAGCATAAGCTATGAAAATGAATTATCGTTAAATTTGATTTAAGCAGGGTTTGGAAATTTAAAATCTCAGAGATTTTGGAAGTATTGGTCGAAGTATTTGAAGATAAATACTAGCATTATTGTTTTGGAGATATTTCTGAAATGAAATTTGTTTTAAATGAATTTTGGAAGTGATATAGCATTGAAATCACTTGGATTATTGGAAAATAATTATGATGATGACGGCCGCATCATCAGTATTCATTTTCGAATTTCTAAGTGACGGATTGCTGCCAAAAAACTGATTTGTTCAGAAAAGCTAGTTGATTTTGGAAATTTCAAAGGAAATTTGTTGGGATAAAACCAGGATTGGATTAAATTTTGAGAAATGTGATTTGAGATGTCGAAGATTTCAAAATGTTTTGAAACCAATAACCGGGTGTTTGAAAATCCTGATGAGATAGGTTGTAAGCTTATAAATTGAGGTGATTTTTAAATCAGGAAGGAAATTATAAGCTTTGAATGTCGGAAATTTAAATTTAAAAGGGAAAAGTTAAAAATAAAATTTAACTGGATTGAAATTGATTGAATAGGCTGAAATAATATCCGGTTATTTTAGAATTAAGTTGAAATTGAATTGAGATTAAATAAATCTGAGTTTAAAATAAAATTTAGCTGGAAAATAAATTGGTTAAGGATTGGATTGGAGTAAATAAATTAGAATAACTTATAAAAGAATCAGAACTAAAAATCCATAGAATAAAATATGCTTGGATTATAAGTAAGTGTAAAACTCGAATTAAAAATAAAAGATGAATACATTCAAGCCTGGAATGAATCTGATTGTATAAAATAGTAAGTTGTGACTTATAAAATTTGAAATGGAATACAAAGCCCAAAATTAATATTTTGATGAATTGGAAAATGGAAAGAAAATCCAAACTTGAATTATAAAATAAATTGAACTAAGAAAATAAAATGAAGTGGTATTTGGAATTAAAATCAAGTATTGAACTACAAGTAGGGAAGAAACTAATCTGATAATAAATTAGTTAATGAAATTGGATAGTGAGTTTGTGATGAAGTTTGGAAATAAACTCAAGTTATAAATTAAATTCGACTTAAATTGTTAATGAAGTGAAAGTATTTGAGAATGAAGTTGAATTGTGAGTTCATGAAAGTTGGTGGTAAATTGAAAATGGGTAGTGGATTCAGAACTTGAGTTATTAATTAAAATTTAACTTGAAGTATTAACAAATTAAATATAATTTGAAATGTATCGAATAAAAATGTCAATGGATTAAAATAGTAACGGTATGAATAGCAAATAAAATTCAAATCGGTGGAAATAAATTGGAAATGGCCTTGTAATGAATTGAATGAGCTGAATCTAAAAGGTTAAATTTTATAATAACTAATCAAATAAATTTGTAGTTTGGCATGAGATTGGACTAAAATAGAATCAAGTTAAATTGAAAAGAGAAATTTACTTGTAAAATGAAAATGACCTTAAGTATAAAATGAAGTAAATTGACTTATGCTAAACAAATGGAAGAGTTGTATTAAAATTCAACTTAAAAATAAGTGTAATGATATTGGGTTGGTTTTACATCAAGTGAAATAAATTTGAATCGAAATAGAATTTGGTGGGTTATAAATAATATTTAAGGAAATGAAAATTCAAAATGGATTGAGTGGATAAACTAATTATATTGAATAAATAAATGGATGGGATAAATAAGAATCAAATGGAAGTGGACTTAAGTTTGAAGTCAAATAAATCGAGTAAATTAACTTAAGTGGACAATAATTAGAAACTCGACTACGAGTAAAAAAATAATGGAAGACCCTTTAATTGAAGCTTAGCTTGAATTAATTTGGGAATGATTAGTAATGTGTAAGCTTGGAATGGGTCGAGCTAATTAAATGGTTGTAAATGAATTAAAATAAAAAGGAAATTTAATTGGTAATGAAGATGAACCTAAATCGTTAATGGTTTGAATGAATTGGTTTGGTTAATAAAAAGAAATGCAGGTGAATGGATTCAAATCTGAAATGCAATGAAAATGAGAATATATGGATTGTGAATGAATTTAAAAAATGGAATAGAATCTAGTATAAATTGAGTTGAAATCAATTTAAATTGGTTATAAAACATAAAGACTTATTTATTCACATAGATCTCGTCAAATTGCATAGAATAAATTGTCGTTTGATGTAAATGGAAGTAACTAAAATTCTATAAATTGATAAGAGTGAAATAAATTGATTTTGAGAGCAATTGAAATAAATATGAGTTCGTTTTGCTTAGAAATAAATTAAATGTAAGCGATTGAGTTTTAAACCATTCAAAGTGATGAAGTTGTATACGAATGGATTGAAAACCATTCAAATTGAATGAAAATGGTTTGTAAATTAATTGGAACAGTTGAATTAGCATGAAAATTGTATAAATTGCTTACGGAGAAATGTTCGGTGTGAATTTCTTTTAGAATTCATGTGTTTAACTGTTGCAAATAAGGAAAATGCTGTTAAACTTCATATATATCACACTTACATGTTTAAATTGAGTAAGTACAGGTACCAGAAGCCATGTGACTGGATTTGATTTCGCTAACTGCTAAATAAATAAGCTGCTTGCTTAAAAATGCTAAATAAGGTACGCCTACGCAATTAAAATAGGAAATATGAACTGTTTTTTATTTTTCTGACCGGGTGGGTCGATGTATATATATTTATCTCTTTTGTCAAATTGCAAAAGCTCCTCCGTACAAAGGAGACTCTGCCAAAATTTTCTGGAAATTTTGGGAGTTAGAAAATTTTAAAAAAAAATTTGGAAAATCTTGTTATCGACAAAATGAATTTAAATTGGAAACTAAAATAAACTAGTAAATGAAACCAATTTAAAATAATGATATGAATTAGTTATAAACAGAAAATAGAATTCAAATATTCAGAGTGGAAGATAAATTGAATTCATATGGAATGGAAGAATCAATTTGAATAGAAATGGATATTAACTAAAGTGGTATAGGGGAAACAAACAAAGAAGCATGTAGAATGCTTATGCTAAACATAAGTAAGGAATGGTAAATTTCTAAATTGGAAATTGATATTACAAACATATTCTAAGTTAATATTCGAATGAATAGATATTGACAATTTGTAAAAAAAAGTCGATAAAATATTTTGAGATATTGTGATTGGATATTAGTACTGAGCAGGATATGCAGGTAATATAAAGGGAAAAGAGAATTGGTTTTGATTTCAAAAGATAAATTCGAATTGCCCGACAAAAAGGTATGTATTTTAATTTTGGTATGAAATTTGATTGGATTTTTGGATATAGCCACTTGGCCTTTTGTTTTCTTTTGGGATTTGGATTGAGCCACTTGGCTTTTTGTTTTCTTTTTGGATTTGGGAGGCCGTAGAGCCATTTTGTAATTGTACCGAGTCAGCCGCGCAAAGGAGACGCTAGCGAAAATTTTCGGAAATTTAGGGAGTTAGAAAATATTGAGAAAATTTTGATAATTCAAAATATGGTTTTAAATTAAAATTTGAATGGTTAAACGAATAGTATAGTTTGAAACGCTGGGAGAGTTGAGAAGTTAATAAGAATGATAATGGGTCTTTTATAAAAAGATAGTTGGTTGGATGTTGGATTGTTTGGTTTTGGGGATAAGTAAATGGGTATTCGACCATTCTTCCTAACTATTAATTTCGGGGACGAAATTCTTTTAAGGGGGGAGGAGGGTGACGACCCGGAATTTTTGAGCATTTAAAATTGGAATATTTAATTGATTCTAAATATTCAATAAAGTAATTTTAACTTGAATTACGAGTATCACAATTTATTTGATAATTAAATAATAGAATTTAATAATTAGAAGTTGAGTAAATTGTTGAATCTAGAATTTTAAGCCTATTAAAACTAATTTGAAGGCTTATGAAACTTATATTGATAATACTGAAGACAATAGAAATGTTAAGATTGAAATTAACAGTGAACTATGCAGTTTTGGAATTTTATATCGTTTAAATTGAATTTAAAAATAGCCTTTCGAGGCACAGTCTCGGAATTCGACGAAACCGGTTCCATTGGATCCGTAATATTGAATTATTGTCGGATTTCAAATTTCGTATTGATCGGAGTTAGTGGGTGTGTGTACGATATATAAACGCGCTGAAAATTTAATTGATAATTATCGATTCGAATTTGAATTAAAAATAAGTGAACACTGTAGCAAGGCGTCTTCAACACGCTTCCTTTGCCTTCTCGAACACACCACCCTTATCCTATTTCTTTTCGAACACGAAATCCTTATTCTTTCAGTTCAAAATCGAAATTTTTTACCTAAACGAAATCGAAGCAATCAGGCCGAACTTTCTTTTTCGTTTAAAAAAAAACATGGCCGAGCTCGATTCAATCTAATTCGAGCACCCTCTTTTTAGTTCCTCGATTCCATACATGAAGATTCCTATCGAACTTGAAGAAAAAAAATGACCGACATCTGCGTCTGCATCGCCGAATCCATTCGAATAGGTTCGAATTGAAATCGAGCCTAGGATTGATTGTAGCGTCGGCGCCGATGGTTGTGGCAACCGAGCTTGGGCCGCGATAATTAGGAAAGATTTGGGGCTCGTCTCGGAGTAGGATTAGGGCTAAGGCGATGATGTGGGCTTTGCGCGGCGGCTACGAATTGAGTTCGAGATGGGGTTTCGCGAGACGAATTAGGGTTGCGAGCAGCGTCGTGGTCGGCTTGGAGCTGCCGCGAGGTCGTGCTCGACCTGTAATTGTAGTCGCGTCGAGGTACGATTCTTTTTGTTTTTTTTATTATTTTAAGCTTGAATAACTTATAATTACACGCTAGATTTTGAACATATATAAAGTCGGGAAAAAAAATGGAATTTACAATAAATGGGAATATCCATTTGTTAAACGGTTTTTCAAATATTAAGCTAATCTTAATTTAGATTAAGTTATTAGTAAGTTGAATTTGTTAAATAATAGTTAATTCAAAAGTCAATAAATAATGGGTTGATTTTACAAAGTCTTGCTATACTTGGTTAATTTAATTTCAAATTATATTTTTAAAATTAATAGAAAATGAATTTATATAAAATAAGGTGGTTGGGTTAAACTTATATAAAAAAAAAGTATATAAGAGTTTAGACATTGAAGTAGCTATATAAAGTTAGTCTAAAATTTAATTTTTAGATAAATTAAATTTTAATTTAGATAAATTAAATTTTAGTTTAAGTTAGATAAATAAATGGAAATTTATTTATGATTTATTTGGAATATTAATAAATCGTAAATTGGTTTGTACAAGGTTAGAAATTGCAGAAACGAGACGAGTTTGAGGTGAATAACAACCTTAGACCAAAGGTGAGTTAATCTCACTCAGTTAAATTTAGATTTAAATGATTAAATTTAAAAAAATTGTTTGCGTGATTGGATTGATTGATGTGCTATATTATGATATATATTTGGAATTGGCATTTTATATTGTGCTAACATCTGTGGATGCAGGGAAAACAGGTTGGAGGGATCCAACTGGATCCCTTATCATTTATTTAAAATGTTTAATACCCTCTGTTGTGATTATTTGATATTCTATAATGAATGATATTGGATATTGAATGTTATGGTTCGATTGGATATAATTGGGTATAATGAATTACCAAAAATATATAAATTGGATTTTGGAAAAGAAAATAAAAGAAGTGAAATTGTAAGTAAAATAATTATAGGAAAATTTGAATAAATTTAAGAATGAATTGGAGAAGAAATAAGTGACTTTAAATTTCTAATAAATTAATTGTGAGTATAGAAAGGAAAATTTGAATAAACAGGAAGTTAATGAATCTTAAACTTCAATGTTATTGTTTAAAAGAAAAAAACATTTATTTTAAATTTAGGATTTAAATTATTGAAGAAGAATAAAGAAGAAATTGGGAATAGCCTGAAATTTGTATATTTCAGCTAAAGGATTTACAAATCAAACTGAAAATAATAGTAAAGTCCATAATTAATGAATTTTGTAATGAACTGAGTAAGTAAAGAAATTTATTTCAAATGGAATAAATTGAGAATCAATTTGGAAAATTGATTTAAGTGATTGAGATTGGAAATTCTCCCTGGATAACCAAGTACGTTTCAAAGTAAATTTTTAGATAAAAGTTAATAGTTTTAAAGTTGTTTTAAAAAGCAATTTTTTGAAAATATAATATTTCTAAAATTTTAAATTCTAAAGTAAGTATTTCTTTTAGTCTATTTTAGCAGTAATTTTTTTAAAGAGTAATTTAGTATTTTGTTTTAAAGTTGAAAATCTAATTTTATATTTTATTTATTAACCTTATTTTCAAATATTCATATATTATGTATTTTTTTGCAGATCATTAAAGTAGTTTTAAAATAAATGTTTTGAAGTATATTTCAAAGTAAAGTGTTTTAAATTATTTTAAAATCTAGTTTTGTGCTTGGTGATTTCAAAAGAGAGAGAAAATAACTGGGAAAGTTTATTCTGAAAGGAAAGATGGTTTTGAAACTGTTTTCAAAGGATTGAAATAGAAAAATATCTTGTGTAGATATTTTGAGGTTAATAAATAATTTGGGAAATTATTTATTGTTGGATGGTTGTTTGAGAATATTAATTGATAGTTAAATAACCAACTATCAATATTGGCCAAATGCGCTGATCGTTTCGAAGAGACCGGGATCGAGGTTTATTTCTCGAAAACCACTTCGATCCGGTTTGTACATTTCGTGGAAAAACGATTCGAAGATGGAGCAGTGAAGTACAAGGGCTAGTCGCTACTAATCCTGAGGATATTTCCAAAATGGATGTAGTAGGAATAGTGCCTTCGGTTCCGTTCGAACCCGGGACGGACATGTATGGATGAATGCTTACGAAACATCGTCAGGTGGACGATGGGAATTCTAAGGGATATGTTCTGAAAAGGTAACGCTTAGCCTCAAGCCTCATCAAATGGGAATGACTGAAAATTAGGGGTTATGCAGCAAGGCTAGGTGGGTAGCACCCAAGCAGGGTGAGGTCATTCCAGTCTAGACGTCCCTTTTTATTTCGGCTTAGTGGGCGGTTGCTGATCCCAACCGCGGGGTGATCTCACTCGGGATTATCCAGTAAGGGGTAGTCCCGGCCTTGTGTTGCAGGGGAGCGGGCGTACTCCTCGGTACGGTGATCTAGGCCCCGTACTGTGGCAGGTGGTACCCCAGTGCCTAGTCATTGGTTGGAAATCCGTTCTCCCTACGAACCTTGTACGAGTTTTGTTTGTGTTATCCACTTTGTGGCTAGTAGCTGGAATTCAATAGATGTAACAATTTTGGCTATTTTATAAGTATTTGTATATAGACCCTATTATAATATCAGAGGATTTCTATAAAAATTGTTCTAACTATCGTAAGGTAAAAACACGACATGTTTATTTGTGGCATGATCTTACGAGATGCTTTGTTTTCAAAGGATTTTGAAACTTTAATAATCAATTGGGTGTGATTTTATCACGCTGGTATTCCAGACTGACTCGGGTGTTATTTAACTTTAATGCTCGGGTCAGACCGAGTATTATAGGATACATGATATGATGCTGTGGAGCTCAGGAGACGAGCTAGATGACGATACGTATATCCATACTTGTTCTATATATATTCCGTTGTGATTGAGTCGCTGTGTATACATTTGTATGTTGTTGTTGAGCTGTTGATTGTTGTACTCTGATGATGTAATATTTAAACAAATATATTTGATTTGAGTAAAGATCATTTATTATGTATTATATTTTATTCCGCTGCGATTGTTAGATTCTGTTGTTGTTTTCTATTTTCTTGTTCTACCTCTTCTTCTTTAACTCAAATGGTTCTTATTTCTGTGCAACTTGAGTTGATTGTTGTAGAATAGTGTTAACTCAAGGGGTACGGATTTGGGGCTTGTTACAATCCCCTTCGGTACATTCTTCCATCCTGTATTACATAACGAGAAGCCTTATGGAGAACGTGTCGTCTTTCACTCCTTTCTTTGGGTAAGGTCTCGAGTAGCAAGTACTGCCTGATTGGGTTCATCCACGATTCCTTCTCGATTTCTATTTCTAACGCGAAATCTACCTCCATCATGTCTATACTTGGAGCATGGAGGGTCTCTATAGGAAATAATCCCATTTGTTGCGCATCACCAGTGCTTGCGAATTTTGCCAATGAATCGACTGCTTTGTTTTGCTCGCTCGAGACATGTGAAATATCATAGTACTCAAGATTCGCTAGCAGCTCCTGGACTCGGACCAAATATGGGGCAAGTCTCTGCCCCTCGCTTGGTAGTCTCCTCGCACTTGGTATACCACCAGCTGAGAGTCGCTAAAGATCTCGACCGATTTTACTCCCAGTTCTTTAATAAGCCTTAAGCCGGCGACCAACGCTTCATATTCGGCTTCATTATTCGTCGTTGTGAATTCGAGCTTCAAAGCATACCAAACTGATCGGTTTTCAGGAGTTACAAGAACTATGCCAACTCTCGAACAACAGTCGTTAGATGCCCCGTCGGTGTACATCTTCCATCGAACGGGAGGTATGACATTGTGATCGTTTGATTCGTTTGTCATAGTGAATTCAGCAATGAAGCCAGCTAATGCCTGTCCTTCTATGGATCTTCATGGCAGATAGGTAATGTCGAACTGACTTAACTCAATATTCCATTTTAACATTCTACCAGAAGTTTCCGGTCGTTGGAGTACTTGCCGTAAGGGTTGGTCAGTGTAAACACTGATTGAGTGTGCCTGGAAGTATGGACGAAGATTGCGCGATGAAATCACCAAGCAATAGGTTAGCTTCTTAATCTTCGGGTAATTTCTTTCTGCCCCCGTCAAGCGTTTACTAACATAGTAAACTGGCTTCTGAACTCGGTCTTCCTCGCAAAACCATGGCTGTGCTGATAGCATGCTGAGATGCAGCCAAGTACACGTACAACATTTCGTGGTCTATTGGTTTTGATAATATCGGGGGACTTTCCAAGTGCCTTACAAGGGCTCGAAATGCTTCCTCACAGTCGGATGTCCACTCGAAATTCCTCTTTCCTTTCTTCATGACATCGAAGAAGGGAATACACTTGTCTGTGGCCCTGGATATGAATCGGCTCAGCGCGATTACCTTTCCATTCAAGCTTTGCACCTGTTTTATGGTTCGGGGCACTTATATATCTCGGATAGCCTGAATCTTCTCTGGGTTAGCCTCGATTCTCCGGGCATTCACAATGAATCCCAGAAACTTTCCTGATGCTACGCCGAATGAACACTTCAATGGATTGATCTTCATTCTATAATGCCTGAGTATGTCGAACATCTCCGCTAAGTCTCGGATGTGGTCATTTCACTACAACAAAAATACCCTTTAATAGCGTTTGAAAAACGCTGTAAAAGGCTTTTACATCATTTTTATAAACGCTGTATATCAACATGTTGTAATAAATCAGGGACCTATTATTGCAACAGAAGAAACGCTATAAAGAACATGTATTTTTATAGCGTTTTGAACATGCTATAAAAAATCTTATCAATGGCGTTCTTAATATGCTATAAAAGGCTTTTACAATGTTTTTATAAACGCCGTAAATCAACATGTTGTAATAAATCAGTGATCTATTATTGCAGCAAAAGAAACGCTATAAAAAACGTGTATTTTATAGCATTTTGAACATGCAACAAAAAGTCTTATTAATGGTGTTCTTAACAGCGTTTGAAAAATCATTTTTACAGTACGTACATATCCATTATCACATTATAATCGATAAATTTACATAAACACAATGTATCATTTCACACAATCATATATGTCACATTAAACGAAAAATAACTAAACATTCAACATTCACATAAAATAATGCATAACATATCGTAATATTTAATGAACATTACATTAGAAGTGTAAATAATGCAAATGATAAAAAGATCGTACTACACATGATTATTAAATGTACAAACCAAAGAAGTTGTTACTTCAAAAGAACTTCAAATCGCTAATATACAACAACATGTTGCCATTTATATACACCATAGATGGATAATTACGTATGAAAAAAAAAATTCAACAATTAGCAATTATAATTATAGATGCATACATATGTGTGTGTGTGAAACTTAATTATATAAATTTAATTAATTTATATGGAACTTAATTAATTTATATAAAACTTGAATAACTTAGTTATTTTTATAAAATTAAATTGATTTATACAAACTTTAGTTAATTCTATAAAATTTAGTTAATCTATATAATCATATGGAAACAATATCAATAACATATCCTTAAATGGATGTAAATTTTGTTTAAAATACTTTATTCAACAATTGCATGTATATTGTTATAAAATTATTAATAAACTTAATTAAATTTTATAAACTTATTTAATTTTAAAATACAGTTGGCTTATTTCATTATTATAAAACTTAGTTAGCTTAGTTACTTATTTTAAACTTAGTTAATTTGTTGTTGTTGTTATATCAATATTATTATATTATTTTACTACTACTACTATTATTATATTATATTATTCTTCTAAATTTAGTTAATTTTGATAAAACTTAGTTAATTTAATTAAAAAAAAATTTGTTGATTTTTATAAAACTCAATTAACTTCGTTAATTTTTATATAAGTTGGTTAATTTTTATATCCTTTAATTTCTTTTTATTAAACTCACTTAATAACTTAGTTGAATATTTATAAGACTTGGTTTATAAATTGGTTAAATAATTTTAGTTAATTTTTATATAACTTAGTTAAATTTTATAAGAATTAGTTAATTTTTATAAACTTTTAATCTAGTTAAATTTGTATAAAACTTGATAAAGTAGTTAACTTTTATAAAAATTAGTTAATTTTTATAAATTAAGTAAATTATTTTAATTTTATTATTTTTTATATAACTTAGTTATCTTAGTTAAATTTTTATACTTAGTTAATTTTCATAAATATATTTAAATTTTATAAAATTTTATTAAAATTTAGATATTAATTTAATATATTATAAAACTTAGTAAATTTTTAGAAAATTATTTAATTTTTATAATACTTGGTTAACTTAGTTAATTCTTATAAACTTTGTTGATTTTTATAAAATTTAGTTATTTAAATTTTTATAATTAGTTAATTTCCATAAATATATTTAAATTTTTTAAAATTTTATTAATATTTAGATACTAATTTAATATATTATAAAACTTAGTTAATTTTTAGAAAATTATTTGATTTTTATAAAACTTGGTTAACTTTGTTGATTTTAATAAACTTACCGGATTTCATGAATTTTCGACGGCACCGCCTTTGCGCGGTTAGTGCTTTCCCGCACACCCCAATTCGACATACATTTACATGATCAAAACAAGATCGGTTTTATATCATATATAACAAAATATACTTCATACTAGCGTACATATTCAAATGCATAAAAACATACCTTTAGCAACTTTAGGTGGCAATCTTCCATGTAGTAAAGGAATGTTTACCTACATAGCAAAATAAAGGGAATAATTAGTAAAGATGGGTATCTCATATTATAATTGGAATTAGACTACACAAAAAGGAGAATTGAAATTAGACTATATTATAATGCAATCATGTGAATGTGAATCTGATTACCAGATTATAAGTTTGTCAAATAGCAAGGAAGGGTAAGTTTTTTTTTTGTGTTGAATTCTACTACAGTCATAAAACATATTATAATATATATATGAGATGAACTGTAAATTATGAAACATGAGATATAACAATAAAGATAAAGTTCATCGTGAAATGAGAGAATCGTTACTTTACTTGATATTAAATAAGAAGGAATTTTTTGATATACCACTGTTTTCTCTACTTTGTCCCATACTTAAACTTGTTTGAAGTGAAGAGAATTTAAAGGGAGAAAAAACGATCTATGTCGAACAGGCTAACAACAATTGGGCTCCGATGAACAGGATAAACCGTTAAAAGAAATGAGGTTTTCAGGAAAGGGTTCAATTCAATGTGGCATGTGCGCACGCGCGCAGAGACACACATGAATGTGTTAAGCTAATAAGAACATATATTTCATGATTTCATACTGTTTGAACCCAATGTCTGCTGTTTGAACTTAGGTTACAAGATGAAGCTTAGTTAACTGATATTTCAAACAGAGGACAAACATGCAAGAAAATTAAGTTCCACTGATAACAGCCAGTAACATATTCAAGTCACCTAGTTACTTT
This sequence comes from Allium cepa, assembly GCA_030765085.1. Lineage (NCBI taxonomy): Eukaryota > Viridiplantae > Streptophyta > Magnoliopsida > Asparagales > Amaryllidaceae > Allium > Allium cepa. The sequence continues at coordinate 203,452,809 of CM060945.1, read as the reverse complement.
GAAATACACAAAAACCAAACCCATCACAGTGTTTAATGCTATCAAACAGTAATACGGTATGAAGCATAGGTAAAACATTTAACCGGATCAATGAATTCACTGAGCAACTTGAAAAGGATAAGGTTTCCTTCCTTCATTTTGACAATTATTATTCTAATATATATGAAACCTGGATTGGTACAAAATAGATAACCAATCATTGTCTTATACGATATGGAATAGGATGAATGGAAATTACACATACGATGGAAAGTAATTAATGAAACATTAGAAGTTTATTAAATGTCATCATTTTACAACTGAGTATTCGTCGGTGTCAGCGTAAAAATATTATTGAGAGGAGATAAACATACTACAACCAGTGAGATTAAATAAGTAGATGGATAGCAGTTGATGTAGTAAATAAGTTTCAAACATTACCAGATTTTGTAAATATACAATACAGGTAGTAGTAATTACCCACTAAACATCACATTGCTAGTGAAAAATACATGTTTCATTTTGCAATCCATTACTTAGTAAAATAAGCATTGCATCCAGCAAAATATTGCTGATCTCAAGATGGATAAATTGAAGTAATAACAATTATTCTTGTAGTAAACAAATGAACATAGAATATGCTTTTTATTACTGAACACAAACTGTTTTGCTTTTTAATACAAAAAATAAATATTAAAATTCTACAAATATCGCTTAAAGTATATTGGATCAAATTGTACATGATGCCAAAATGGTTAAGGAATAAAATAAGCAAATGGAAACAGGAATAAAATGAAGTAAACATGACAAATGCAGACTGCTCACAGCTAAACTAAATTGATTGAGGAAACTAACCTCAGTTGGGATATTTTCAGCTACATGCCCTTCCAATATAAGTTCTTTCTTCAAAGATGCAGCTAATTTCCTAGGTGGCTAATTTACTTATTTCTTGGTTCAGAATTATACTCAACAGATTCAGATCTTCATGATTTTGCATGTGTACATAACAAGAAGCATGTGAGCACTGTCCCTGATATAAGTAAGGTGAGGGATTATTCTTTAACACTAGGATTTATGTGGTTACATGCAGGCAACGAGTGCAAAAATGTAGTGCAAAGTTCATAAGATTCAGATAAGCAATTAAGCAATCAAGAAAGCAATATGAATCCAGGAAGGTGATCGACACACTAATTCTTACTCCCCCTTTCCCATTGCTCTTTTACTAAGTAGTAATACACAAACTAAAACTTTTAGAACTATTATTACAATGTAAAAGGGGAGTGTATATGGTAAAAGATGAAGGAAGAAGCTTGCATTAACCACTATCTTATATAAGTTTTAACATTTACTCAAAACACACCTTATAAATTTAGAAATGTTTCGGAAAGCAGTAACGTGAAGTCCTTGAACATTTTTGACTGGAGGTGCGTTTGCTCTATTTGAGCTTTAGCCGCTAATAATTCCTTGTCAGGAGCAGAATACCACCTAGGTCTGTATGTAATAAAATAAATTGAAATGTAAGAAACTTGTCAAACACAAAAATTAGTCCTCATACAACGTTGTACACCAGGGTGGTCACAATCACCTTTTTCTATTTCTTCGTTTCGATTTGATGAAATATCTAAGACCTAGATTCAATTTCAAAGAACAAAGTTCCGTTGAACTAAAATCACATAAATGGTAAACCCAATATTTCAAAGATTTGATCACGCGATCTTACTATGACAGTGATATAAAATTAAAGATCTACACCTTGTTAGGGGTTGGCAAAGATCATTATTGTAATGTAATTTGATTCATTGGGTAAGCAACTATGGAAGCAAAGAGAAAATTCTTGGAGAAGAGAGAGAACAAAGTGTACCTGCTGTTTGGATAAAGTACTTATCAAAATAGTAAAAAAATGTAGAAATCAACTTTTCTTTCCATAAATCAATACAATACACGGTAGGTACTGTATATGTAGATTCAAATAAAAATTAAAGGTGACGGTAAGTTGGTCATGAAGTGTACCTGCTATATAATGCTTGCCTCGTTGTAAATTCGAGTAAGTTCGAAAGTTGATGACCTAAAATCATATAGCTGAGCAACTTTAGGTATTAAATCTTACTGAAAATTTTGGTAATCAACGGCACAATACGCAACACTGTTTAAATATAAAAGTCTACTTAGTTAAGTAATTACAGTACAAGTGAAACAAATAATGGACATACAAAGGTGAGTTAGATTATCTTTACTTCAAAAAGGCTATCCATATGTTTGTTACCACAAATAGGAAGCGTTAAATGAATCGGTGTTAGGCAAACACACAGTTCATACATCAATCCTACGATTGATTGAAAATATAGTATGCTACAACATATTTGAGAGAGAGAAAAAGATACGTTAATACATTTTACTATAGTCAGCTCTATACTATGTAGAATTGGTTGTAACGAATATAAAAGGTTTTACTACAATACGTATGTATCTACTCGTACCCAAATAATGGATGCAAAAAATGTTTGATCGGGCATTTTAAAAAAAATTGCTTTTGAATTTTCTACCTCAATTACCAAAGATGGAATGAATCAGAGATGGATAAATGAACAAGTGTAACATAAGACTTCAGATTAATCTCAATGCATGGTAAAGAGCTGTTTAGTCATAATGCAGGTCTTGAAAAATGCAAGCCCTCTACAGGTTCTGTCATTTATCTTTATTATATGTGCATTTTAGAATTGGGATTGCAATTACATAGTCCCATTTAAATAATGCTATTTTGTAAATTAATCACAAATCAAGCTAAGAAGAAAAGAGGAAAGCTCACTTTGTTATCCAGCGTCGATGTTCTTCTCAAGCTTCTTGTTCTATGAATGGGTTCATCCTCTCTATAGCAGCTGAGCCACTAGATGAACTGAAAATATATTAAATAATTAGTAAAATTACAATAACACTAACAGTGGATGTTAAAAATGAAGAAGAAAGATCCATAATAAAAGATATTTGCATGAACTCAGCACATCCCCATCGTATAGTAGCTCGGTTGCTTCGTATTGTAGCCTTCATGTGCACAACTCAGCTCTGTCCATCTTGCAGTAGTTATGTATGTTTCAGCTTCAATGCCAACTCTATCTAGATCACTCCTTGCAACCGTTCGCACTCCTGCTCTATTGCAGTTTTATTGCTCCTTAGAGCTTCAAAAGAAACATTAATAAAGCAACAGGGAGTACATGTATGTGGTAAATGGGTAGACAAAACGAATAGAGAAAGCAGATCTCACCTGCTCATGACTTTAGTAGCACAGTTCAAAGCTAATAAAAGAAAAGCTGAAGTGTTGAATATATTTTCTAAATGTCTGGTTAGTTAAGTGCTTGAATGTATTACGAATCCACTTGCAAAGAAAATTGGTTAAAGCAGGTATTACGCGAAATTGTTCAATTCATATCTAGAAGTTTGACTGTTGATTATTGAATAATAACCAAATAGTGCATATATCACATGTTCATAGTTGAACTTCAAGTAGATCAACTGTACAAAAGCTTAAAAATGGTTCCAAACATTATATCAGTGATAACTAGACAAGAACACCTCAATTGTATAGCACCTTTGAACTTCTATGTAAAAATGACCATCTACTTCAAAAGCCAAAACATCGCTAACATAGTACTAGTAGCCAGTAATGCTAAGGAGATAATTCAACAATGAGTTCTTAGTCATATGCTTAGGAAAATATAATTTATTTATAATTGTTACACTTGTCTACATGCAATGCAATGACAAATCTTAGAATAAACCAGCAGGATTTATAATTCTTCTGCATGTATAAAACCCCCAAGAGCTCCCAATGATAAATATTTAGTTTTTTCCATCTGGCAAAATTTAAGATAAATAAAATAATTTTAGAAAGGAGAAATATTTTAACATTATAATCAAAAACAATACTTGGGTAGGAAAGGTGGAGCAAATCAATGAAAATGTAAATGGTTTACACTATTGAACGGAGGCCAATGAAATCCAAATCTGCAGAACAAGTAAAGCAAGACATGATATATTAAAAGGAAAACAAAAAAGGAACTAAAAACTTGATTGTGTGATTATTGATAATTCCAAATTGTGGATACTAACTCCAGATAAAATATGATACATTTTATTTGAAGCCAATAATAGGGCAGCTAATGCTTATTTCCTTCAGACATGTCACGATGATATACAAGCCATGGCTGTATCCCTGATTGAATCAACAGTCCGTTAACAATGTCCTAGGATGGTCTTGAGTGACAATGTTTAAATCACACAACCACATAGTTGGTATCAATAATGGTAAATGGCATTTTAGAAACCCGATCTACCAATTAATATTCATAACTAGATAAAAGAAATTTAAATTCACAATGATAACATCAAGGACTACTTGACTTGTCGCTCAAATAGTGGGAATTGTCTCTATAGTTAGCTTGGACTTCATTAGAAACAAAAAAGTGGTTCAGCCATGGTACAATCAGATCTAGAACAAATGTTGTTCACCAAAAATGTCAAATGCTATATATTTTGCTTTACCAAATAGACTCATTTATTAGAAAAGGACTTGGAAGATGGAATGACTTAGAAGTTAAAACATGTATACTTCGTAATACAGAAGATGAAACTGCAACCCACCTATATTTCAACTGTTCTTTGTCAAATATCATTTAGGAAAAAATATCAAAGAAGTTAAGACTGCAACAAATTAATTCAACCAACGAGATGCAGCAAGTGAGACAACAAATTATCTACCATCGACAACAAATCCAAAGAAAACACATTCAATCTTAATTAAATCACAGAAAGGATATAGTGTTATACACCGGCGTTATCACCAATATCACTTACCGACACCCAAGTTCGCGAAGCTGCCTTGAAGAACCGCTTGAGAAATCAAGCCTAGAAGACGCGCTTCAGTCCTAGAAGGATTCCTAGAAGGATTCCAGTGAATAACTTGAGGAATCGAACCTTGAGGGTTGCAGAGCTTTGAGGGTTGCGGAGCCTTGAGGGTTGCGAAGCTTTGAGGGTTGCGGAGCCTTGAGGGTTGCGAAGCTTTGAGGGTTGTGGAGCCTTGAGGAACCGAGCCTTGAGGGAATCACTTGGAATCATTCCGAAGCTTTGAGATTAAAGGAGGATTCCAGTGAAGAGGAGAATAAGAGGAACTGAAGGTGAAAAAGGAGAAGTGGATTTGAGCGGCATTGAAAAAAGATGGAGGGAAATAAAATTGGACCGCAAAAATTTCTCCATCCGTATTAACAACGACGTTAAGTTAATAACGATGGCGTTAACCTTTACCCTGTATAACCACTAACTAGTTAACTATAGCAAGTCAAGCTCTGATGCAATACTCATTTGCTATTAATATCACATTTTCTTGTAGTGTTTGATCGCCGTGACTTCATGAGCATGTCATCCACATAGACTTCCATTATTTTACCAATCTGATCTTTGAATATTCGATTCACTAGGTGTTGATAGGTCGCTTCTACGTTCTTTAATCCAAATGGCATTACTACATAGCAATACAATCCCATGTTCGTGACAAAACTGGTGTGTTCTTGGTCTAGGAGGTGCATTGGGATTTGATAATATCCAGAGTACGCATCCATAGATGATAATAACTCATGTCCGGCAGTTGAGTCGACCAGCTGGTCAATACTAGGCAATGGGAAACTATCCTTAGGGCATGCTTTGTTTAAATCATAATAATCAACACGGTTCCTCCATTTTCCATTTGCCTTCTTTACTAGCACCGGGTTAGATACCCCTTCAGGGTAGAGGACGTCGCGGACGAACCCGTTGGCTTTGTGTTTGTCCACCTCCTCTTTGAGAGCCGCAGACCTCTCCGAGTCCATGCCTCTCCTTTGTTGCTTCACAGGTACATGTTTCGGTCTATGTTCAATATATGACTCGCAATCGTAGGAGAAATCCCACACATATCAGAATGTGTCCAGGCGAAAAAAATCAAGATTCGCTCGGAGGAAATCAGTAAGGTTCTTAGCGGCCAAAGGGTCGAGTTGCGACCCAATTTTAAGAATTCGTGATGGATCGCTCCGGCTAACTGGGATGTCAACTGTGAGTTCCATCGGTACTGCATTAGTTTCCCTGGGTTTCCCATTATCGTCTCTCGGATCTATGTTTCTATAAATCCGAGAATGTTGCCCGAGCCAGGGCTCGGGCGCTACTTGTCAATCATCAGCATTTTGGATGTGGACGAAGCGGTCCGCAACCTTTCCTTTCTCTTTATGCTGAGCCTCTCTCAGCTCAGCCACACAGCAGGCACGTCTGGTCATTTGGTCATCGTATACCACTCCAACACCACTGTCTGTGGGAAATTTTAATGTCAGACACCAAGGGGCCAATGTTGCCCTAAATTCTGCCAAGGTTGGACGTCCTAGAAATACGTTATATGGAGAGTCAACGTCCAACACTATGAATGGTAGGATTACTACCCTCCTACACTCGCCTTGCCCTGGTTCAACTGGTAACTCCACATATCCCACTGCATCCGCTGCGGCGCCGTTAAAGCCATGGATTCTGGGATTGGATGGCTTCAAATCCTTAGCTTCCAGCTTCATTTGGTCATATGCCTTCTTGAAAATGATGTTAATGGAGCTTCCACATTCGATTAGAATTCTCTTCACAAGCGTCGGCCCAATTATCGTAAATATGACCATCGATTCGATGGTAGGGGCCTCCACCTTATCCGCATTTCGGCTCTTGAATACAATATCATCATCTTTCGTTCGCTGCTGCTTTGCAAGAGTCCCATCCTCCACATTCGAACCGCACTCATACTCCGCATGTCTTAAAAGGTTAGCATATCGCTCCATCTCCTACCAATTCTTATCCACAGGATGAGGTCCGCCCACAATCGTGTTGATAAACAATCTACCCATAGTTCGATCAGGTTGTTCCGGTTGGTGTGGAGCTGGCCCACATCGGGGTCCGACGTCTGTTGTCTTCCGTCTTCTGGGTCTTTGATGAACTCCTGCAGCTTCTTCTGCCTAATCAACCTTTCAATAGCGTCATGGAGGTGCCTGCACTCCTCTGTGTTGTGCCCATAAGACTCGTGAAAGCGGCAGTACTTCCCAGTCTTCTTCTGTTCCTCCATTGATTCCTTTGGACGTAGTTTTCTATACTGGAAAGTGTTGCAAGTTGACAAATAGATGTTCTCAAGTGATGCGTTGAGCGGGGTGTATTGATTGTAGGTCAGAATCCTTGACTTCCATCTCCCCGACTCTCTTTTCTTCCCGGGATTTCCACCTTCGGATCCTTTAGACTGTCCAGGCTTGTTTTTGACGTTAGCTTGAGCTTTTCCCAAATTATCGCTAGCTTGCTTCATGGCGACGGTACTTTTCACAGTCTCCTGAGCAGGCCCTAGTGCCTTGTCTCGTCTCGTCCATCGAGCTTCTTCCCTTCTTATGAATTGATGAGCCGTCGAATAAAAATACTCCTGCGTGGCTGGGGGCTTTCCTGCCAACCAATCTCCAAATTCAGAGTCTGGATCCACTCCACGCATTACCGCCATCAAAATAGCATGGTCGTTTCGATTGCTCACTTCAGTAGCAGCAACATAAAATCTATGCAAGTATGCTTTCAATGACTCCCCGGATCTTGGATTACGCTTGATAAGGACATCACATCCTTTGGACGAGTGGTGTGTATCCTGAACTGCTCCATGAATTTCATTGCCAATTCGTCAAAGCTGGATATAGATCGCGGGGGAAGTCGAGTAAACCACATGGTGGCGATTCCGGACAGAGTGATTGGAAGCACCTACACTTGGTTGCATCATTAGCTCTTGTAGAATCCATCATCCATCCATACCTCATCACATGCTGCCTGGGATCAGTCTTCCCTTCGTAGGCTGGGATAGTCGGCAAATTGAACTTCTTGGGGTACTCAGCCTGTAGGATACCATCGGTAAAGGGAGTATGGCTTCTTGACATTCCTCAATCTTCATTGGTCAAGCCTTGGTTTCCTCTCATCAACTACCTGACCATAGCTGTTACGTCTGGAGTTTGTACGGCGGATGGAAGGTTGGGTTCCGTTCCACGGGACCGTGCGAGTTGGTGTCCCACCGGATTTGGGTCTTGGAGATTCGGGTGCCCGGTCCCTTCGCGGGCTTGATTCCCAACGTCTTCTTGTGCACCTTCATCCTTACGGCATCTACGCCTAGGAGGTTCGTCGGATGAGGTTGTACTATCAAATTTAGAATAAGGGGCAGGGTTACATCCAGCATTCTAGCACTGCTGCTGAGCGAGCTGAGTCAGAAGGTTAGTGTTGGCTTGAATCTGCTCGCAAGCTGCCTTCTACTTTCCTTGAGTTCTCTTATCAAGTCATTGAACTCCGTTCGGGAAACGACTTCCGCATGGATTTGGGTAGAGGGCCCTGCATCTCTGGTTGTTTGCTAATTTTCAGGTCCAACTTGTTGTACGCTGGTAGTTTCATGGACATCTGTATTGTGGGAGGCTGATCTGGTTCGTGGTCTCCACATAGTAGAGTTTTTGGTTATAACTCTGAATCGAATCAACAGATGCCTTGTCAATGATCTTGGATCTCCTCTAGGGGATTTATGCAATCCAGTAGCTACAAAGCAGATCCTAACAGCCTAAGAATTCAATTCTCGGTGAAAGCACCAAAATGTTAGCACCAAAATTGGTCGCTAACACCCTTAAAAAGATTGGGTAGAGAGATTAATGATGAAAGTAAATGAAAATAGAGAACAATATTGAAATTTAAATGCAAGGGACAAGAATGTCGAATTTATAATGGTTCGGCGTAACTGCCTACGTCCACTTTGAAGTTAATTTTTATTGCTTCCTCCATTACTTGAGTACAGATACAATCCGTATATCAATCACTTGAATACAAATTTGAATGAAAAAGAAGAGAGTATAGAAAATGGTAGAGTCTCCTCAGTGTTCTCGAAAAAGGATCCTTTTCACTGTGCCCCTGCCTCTCTATTTATAGACGAATATGGGTTGGACTTCCTTGGTGGGCCTTGCAGCTGGATATCACGGACTAAATGGAGTAAACTCTGTGTGCTGACCCGAACATGCCTAACGGCCAAATGCCGGCACATCGTCTTCGTGCCGAACGATGTGGTGTTACGTAGGAAGAGTTGGCCGAGCAATCAATCAAAGCCAGACGAGATTAAAAGAGTGCCGAACAATCTTTGATTGTCGAACGTTCTCGAGAGGCCGAACAATCTCCGGATGCCAAGCGTAGTGAAGCCGAACGCTCTGAGTGCCGTGGAAAGCATTTGCACCGAAGATACTGGAAGCAGAACCAGTGACATGGCCAAATGATGTTTGTATGTCGAGCAGAACCTAGGCCGGACGATATTTTCGTCGAACGTTACTTAGGCCGAACTTTGTCTCGGCCGAACGATCCTTAGGCCGAGCAATAGTTAGGCCGAACGGTAGTTGTTGCCGGACAATCCTGCCATGCTGAACGTTCTCACATGCTGAACATTACTCCACCCAGCACGTCTCTCAATGTCGAATGCTCTGTCATACCGAGCGTTCCATAGACGCCGAACGAACTTGGATGCCGAGTGATATGGGAGCATGCCGAGTGAAGTGGAGTCGAACGCAACTAAGTGCCGAGTACCTGCTGGATGCCGACCGTGATGATATGTCGAACAACCCAGAGGGACTGAGTACTGAGTTGCCTGGTCAAATCTCCAGGAAACAATTATTTACTTACATTTTCTAAAATAAAATATAAAGTCGAAAATCACATTGATTTCAAATTAACATACTTAAATTCACAAATTAAAAACGTAAGATTTAACCTTCACAAAACCAAAAAATATATTTTTTTAATAAAAATTTCATACTTTTATAAATACATATCTTAATAAAATCATTTAAAAATATACCACGGGGTCTGTATATAATTTTCTAACGTAGGTTAAGTGATACGGTTATATATCATTTCAATCCGCAGTTTATAAAGAAAACCCGGGTTCTCTCATTTCGAACCCGCAATCCCAAGTAAATAAAAATAAATAAAAATCGCTTAGGCCTACCATTTCAGCCCATAACGATTTTTCCCTATTCTAAAGTCCGATCGGATATGTATCGTTTCAACCCATAATGATTCTATTCTAACAGGGAACTTGCATTGTGATCATAAATAAATAAACAGTATAAACAATGTCAATGTCACAATATAATGTCATATATCATGTCAGGTGATAATTAACAGTTTAACATGGTAATAACATGGCATAACGTATCATAAAATCATCATTTACTTGCATAAACATTTTTAATTACTAAACACTTATTATCTATTCACCATTTCATAAGTAAATATGTCAGAGTGAGAAAGACTAACCTTTCAAGCTGAAGACCACTACGACACACAAAACGATTCCAACGGCACAACAAGCACGATACAACACGACTAGTGATTCAAATGAGTGGAGAGGCCAAGGTATCATCTTCTCACAACAACCAAAACAAGACAATGCAATATAACATATGAATATATTTAACACAAAACGATATAGAAACAAATTGAAATACGAAGCAATAATGAACAAGATAGATTAGACCTTGCTTCAACAACTCCAACGCTTAGCCTTAAGGGACTTTATGCGCGGCCATGATGTGTGCTTAGGTCAGTTATGGTATCATATAGGTCAGGTTAGAAGTTGATGAAGGTGGTGGAAGAGTTACAATATGAAGCATACATGGGTTCAAGACAAAATAGTGTGGTTTGTGCAACATTTGGCTCGGTTATGCCATTATATGGGCTCGGCCCAGGCTAGTACAGGTTAGGTCAGAAGTGTTGATGGCTGGAGTGATGGCTAGAGGAGTTGTAGTTGCTGGTGGTAGTGGCTAAGGGGTTGGCCAAGGTGATAGATGAAGTGGATGTGGCGTTTAAAGCTCGGCTAGGCTTGTTTAAGGGGATTGCTTGCAATTTTTGTGGAGTTTTCAACAAGGGCAGGCCATGGCCTGATCTGGAGGAGGGGATAGGTGGTGGTTGCTGCTGTAGATGTTGGAGATGATGGTGGAGCTGATGGAGTAGTAGCTAGGCCGAGCAAGCTAGAAGAAGCAAAGGTAAAAATCAATAGAAAAATATGAAAAGCAGAAGAGATAAAGGAAGAAGATATAGAAAACTTACCATTATTTTTCCCTAGCCATGAGATTCTGGAGAGAAAGGAGTTTTCTCACGTGAATGAGAAGAAAAATACATGGCAATGCAAAAAAATTTGGACAATCAAAAGATAAAATGAAAAGACAAAAGGAAAATGGAAAGACAAGTTAATGAAAAGACATAGAAATGAAAGATCATTGTCTCTTAGTATTTCTTATTTCATTTAAATCAAAATAAATTAAATACAATTCAGAAAATAAAACAAAATACTGAACAAAATAAAATAAAAAAGAAAAAAAAAATTTTAAGGAAAAATATAAAATAAATAAGAAAATAGCATAATAATTGAAACTAGACTTTAAAAATTGAAAACAAAATACAATAAGCATTAGAAAATTATAACACCACTTATAAAATGTTTTAAAAGTAAAATATATGCATAAAATGTCATATATACATATGTACAAAAATTAGAACAAACAAAAATACTATTTATGTAATTTAAAATAAACAAATTTTGTTAAATAAATCAATTTATACACAATATTGTAAAAAGCATAACTTTCACAGTATAAATCGGATTTCAACGAAATGAAAAGCAGTATTCTTGAAATTTAATTTATTTTCATAATTAAAGATAAAATTCAAATTTTCAAATATTTAAATTTTAAATTTAAAAGTCAAAGTTTGACCAGATTGACCAAAATTCACATTTTCTAGAAATATTCAATATATTCAGGTTTGAAATTATAATTCACATACAAATCAAAATTAATATTTAAAATAACAAAATTATTCATTTTAATAAATAAAATAAAGTTTTATCCATAAATAAAATAAAGTTTTTAAAACGAGAATTTCAACTAAAATAATCAAAATATACAATTAAAATAATCTCAAAATACAGGGTTGTTACAACTATATCTCTTATAGGCCTAGAGCTAGGTTAGGGCAAGAAGTTAGAACCAAGAACTGCAAACTTAAAACAAAATGACTTGGGAAGATATGAACCTACTCCAATACTATTGGATACGGATCGGGTCAGGTTTACAAAAATTACCACACAGGCACAATTGTGATGTAGTGGATCTTGTATGACCACTACTATGATGTTCACTTCTACGTATTATATCCATATCTGTTTCTGCCTTTGTGATATGAATATATATGCCTGATTTTATGTTATGATTATTTTATATTGTTTTCAAAGGACATTTAGCCACTGTGTCGTGGCTTTCAGTGTGTATTGATTATGTCAGATTTCCTCTTGAAATAAAATGCATGATATACTATTCGACATATCAGTACTCGATCAAAGCAATTATACAGTTAGTCGCTCCTCAACTGCCTTATTCTTCATGCTAATCGATGGCATTACCCAGTAGTGTCCTTAGTTAGAGAGAGTATATAGGTGTGGCGTCACTTCAACCTTGAAAAACAAAGATGGTTGGAGCTACTAATTCATACAATTTTGGAACTTTTATACTCCAAGGGATGTGATGGTAGATGCACTTAGCTGGAGGTATGCTATGTTGGGTTCCATGTTCGTAGAGTAGAAGAGGTTGGAGTATATTGTTGAGTATGACTTAAAACCAATAATTGAACTTAAGCCTGAAATATCAACAACTTTGGAAGTGAGCCTTACTATACATCATGTAGGTTTTAGTCAAAGGCATGGCATAAAGCTGATGGGTTCTTTAAGAAATTCGGAAAATGAGTATAGTCAAGTGTTATGAGCTAGTATGGTATTAACTAAAATGTGTGGCTTCATAAAGTTGGACGGCTGTGGGTACCCTATACTAATGGGTTGAGAGGTGTAATGCTTCAAGAGTATCACCATTCTAGAATGTCCATTCATTTTGGTGGCGATAAAATGTACAATGATACAAGGGTGCCGTTTACTTTAAGAGTACGAAGTGTGACATCTTGGAATTCATAGCCACGTGAAAGACTTTTTTGTGTAAAGGGAAAGAAAATAAGCCTAATGGTCTATTTTCTTTCGATGTTCCAAATTGGAAGCGAGAATAATTTAGATGGACTTTATAGATTAGCTAGCAAGAAGCTAGTTGAAAAATGAGAGTATTTAAGACATTGTCGAACACCTGAAAAAGTGTTCCTTTCATCCTAGTTCAATCTACAACGCCCGCAATGTCATTAGCCACCATGTAGCTGAAAGATACTATGAGGTTGCATGGTACACCAAAGTGCTTTGTGAGCATTCTTTACTAGTGGATTTCGAAAAGCCTGAAATTAGCATTTAGGGTTGAATTAAATCTGATTACCCCATACCACCTGCAATCTATTGGTTAAACCAAAAAAGCGAATAGGATATTTGAAAGCTTCTTACGAGCATTCATTCTTTAATTTGGCAGCTTGAGGGAATATCAGTTTTCATTGGTGGAATTCACTTACAATAATAGTTATCAGTTTAGTACTCGTATAGCACCATTTGAGGCATTGTATGGATAACCTCAATCCATGCTCACCCAAAGTATACATCTTGCCGGCCCGAAGCTGTCACTGAGCCCTTGAAAACATGCCGACCCTAGTGACCTGAAGCATGCCTTGGCCTGACTTAAAGTAATCAAGGTGAAAACCATATTCCAAGCAACCCGAAACAACTCGAATTTTTCCAAAACTCATATTCCAAGTATCCTACGTGTTTTGTCCATCAACTATACAGAACCATGGCTTCATAATTATGTTTACTATCTGTAGTTTATTGCCTATCCATTTATCCAAATCAAACCTACAATATTCCAGCCTCAACAGCGATGCAGTCTGTAATAACCCTATATTTTGTGATTATGTTAATTGCATATTTTAATTACTTTAAATTGAATGTCAATTTAAAAACTTTATTTTATTTATTAAAGTATATAATTTTGTATTTTAAATATAAATTTTGATTTTGATGTGAATTAGAATTCCAAACATGAATAAATAGAATATTTTCCAAAAAGGGTAAATTTTTGTTAATATGGTCAAACTTCGACTTTAATTTGTAGAAAAAATTAAAATTTTGAATTTTTGAATTTTTTCTTTATTTTATGAAAGTAAATACTATTCTAAGGATACTGCTTTTCATTGCATTGAAATCTGATTAATATTGTGAAAGTTAGGCTTATTACACTATTGGATGTAATTTGCTGTATTTAACAAAATTGTTTATTTTATTTTTATATAAATATATTTTTGTTTGTCATATCATGTTCTAATTTATGTTTACATGTGTAACATGACATGTGATGTATAAATTTTAGTTTTAAAAACCTTTATAAAAGTGTAATTGAAATTTTCCAATGTCAGTCGTATTTTGTTTACAATTTTTAATTTCTAGTTTCAATTAATTAAAGTAATTCTTTATTTATTTTACTATTTTCTTAAGACCTTATTTTATTTTCATTTACACTTTATTTTGTTTAAATTGATTTTATTTACTTGACTTTTATTTGTTTAGAAGTGTTGTTGAAATTTTCCAAAGTCAGTTGAATTTATTTTACAATGTTTAATTCTAGTTCCATTAAATACAGTATTTTCTTTATTTATTTCCTACTTTTTCTAAAAATATTTATTTATTTTTCATAATATCTACCTCTACCTTATTTTTCTATTCAGATATTCATTTATTAGTTAAATGGTTAAGTGTTTAGATTCCTTACCTATTTCTTGGAAAGAAATTTCAAATAGATATACGTTATTGCCTTAAAGGGTATATCTTTTAAAATGTATTTATTAAACGTTATTGTATTTATTTGTTTAGTGAAGCTTTTTGTATACATCTTTCTTTAATATATAGGAAACACATCAAATTAAGATACGTCACCTGTTTTAATTATAGGCATATGTTACGTTTAATTTCTTGCCTTTATATTTTCCACCCTTCTGATTTCCTACCATAACTTCTCCAAAATTTTGGCCGTGAGTTATTTTTGTAATTCACATGAGAAAAACATATCGTTTCATCACAACTTTCGGCTACTTTCAGATTTGAAAATATTAGGTAATGGCTTCTTCTCTTTTTCCTACTTTTCTACTCATTTTACTATTGAAATTTTAAATTGTTTTGCTTGATCTCTTGTGCTTTGTTCGGCCTAAACACCTCAACCACCACCACCTTCTTTGCCTACCCATCTCATCGTATGCCACGCTATCCTCCACATCTGTCCTTGCCGTGTTTCTCTGTGTGCATATATATGGAGGTATGTGTAAAATTATAATGGGTTTATGTATATATATTTCTCTGTCAATCTATGCTTTAAATTATTGTTTTAAAGTATATAAATTTTATGAAATGGTATTAGATCGGTTAATGGATATAAGCTTTAATAAATGAGTTATTTGATTTCATTTAAGTCAGATCTGAAGATTTTTGTGATTTTTGTGTTATAATTTGGTAGGTGGTTTCAGGATATATACAGCATATATGTATCTAAAGTTGTTTCAAAGTATATAATGTTACTGTGTTTGTGTTTCAAATATTTGCATTTTATGATAGGTTATATTATAGCAGATTTTGGTATTGATTTACTATATATATAATTTGCATATACTATATAAGTTTATATCATTCATTATTCATATATGTAAAAGCCTATACGCAAAAATCTATGAGTTATTTATATGCGTAATAAGAATTTTCTTAAAGTACTTGTATTAAGGAGTTATATAACACGTCTGTTAGGGTATATGAGATTTATATCAGCAATTTATATATTCATAAGTATGTGAATTTTAGGCTTTACTGATTCTTCTGTTTTATTTTTAATTGCTGCTACATATAATGTGCATAGATTTTTCCCATATTATATATATATAGTATATGTTTAGGATACAGTAAAGTATGTAGCTCTAATATCTATGCATATTTGTATATTGAATATAAAGCTTTCTCTTCTTTTGTTATGCATATATGTATATTTGCACTACAATATTTATTAAAATATGGGTCTGCATATATACTGTATTACATATAGTTAGAAATATATATATATATATATATATAAGATTTTGGTTATAATATTTTTAAAAAATATGTGTTTTAAGGATAATGATTTAATTGTATATATATACATATTATTTTAATATTTTTTTGAAACTAAGATGTTGATTTTTATAAAATAATAATAATATATATATTTTTTGTATATATTAAACTGATTGATTTTCTCATCGATTCCTCATTTTCTGCTTTGATCGTTGAATTTGTGTTCAATCGTGCTTTGCTTTAAAATTCATGCCTGGATTCATAGCTCGTTTCTTGTCAAATTTATCTAGCCTCGAAAGGTGAGCAACCACTCACGATTAACATTTTATATTTATTAAATTTGATTTCAATTGAAATGAAAATTGAAATATGCTGCTAATTTGAACTATTAAATTTTAATTATTGTAAGATATGTTATTATCTGTATCTGTTCACATGTGGGATGTGACACCATATTCTATTATTTAAATTTTATTTATTTTCTGATGATATATGCATATGATATTATTATCTGTTATATTATTATCATATTTGTTATCACTCTGCAAGTTCCCTATTAGTGTAGAATTCACTATGGGTTAAAATGATACATACCCGAACAGACTTTAGAATAGGAGAAAATCGTTATGGGTTGAAATCATAGACCCAAGCGGTTTTCACTTGAATTGTTTTGGGATTACGGGTCGAAATGATATCCACCCGTATATATTTAAATTAGGGATTGAAATGATAAATATCTGTATCAATTGAGCATAGGATAAGAAATTATATACAAACACCCTTGGTCTATATATAAATTTTTAAAAAATGATTTCTATGGTTTTGAAAGGGAATATATATATATTGTGTTTTATTTAATATTGGAAATATTTTTAAGTTTTACATAAAGTTGATTTAATAATAAACTTTAATCTAATAAAGTTTGATTTAATTAACATAATATGTCTAAGTATTATACGTTTGAACAGATTTTTTCGAGGATTTGTATAAGTTAAGGAAGATAAGGTTAAATTAAGTAAATTGTTTCTAATTAAGAATTCTACTTAATTAAATCGATTTGAACTATTGAACTTGAAGTTTACATTTTGATTTTTAACTTGATTTTTCATTTAAAGTGATAAAATGGATAATTCAAGTTTAAATAAATCGGAAGGAATATTTAGTCTAAGGGTGAAGTAAGGTTATTTAATAAGAATTTATTAAGTGAATATTTCAAGACTAGATAATATAAGGTTACGAGTTCTATATGACACCGTTAAATTGAACTTTGAAAATACTGAATACTAAAGCTTTGAAATGCTAGAATTTAAATGGTTTATTTGTGATCCAGATCTGTATTTGAAATCAATAAAATTTGATTTTGTTATTTAGAAACTGAATTGAATCAAAATGGATAAATCTAAATTGAATTAAATGTGAATTTGGAACTTGAATTAATTGGAATCTATTTGTGAAATTGAGGAATATATATATTTAGTGGAAATGACAATTTGGTTTTGAAGTATAAATTTATTGAAATGACCATGGTGTTATAGTATATATTTTCTGCATTATAGATTGTTCCACAGATCCATAGAAGATGGTTATCCGAAACATCCTTTAAGTTAATTGTATTTCAGTTGATATTTCACTTGAGTTGGATTTATTGATATAAGAATGTTGATCCTGACTCAAGTTTTTTGTGATTTGTTTTACGCTCGGGCCAGACTGAATGATATAGCATTTAAGACTCACCATTGGAGTTTGGAGCTCATTTGGAGATCCAACTATCGATTCGACTTTCAGTTTTTTCCAGTTGATTGGTTCAAAGATGTCATCTATTTGTATTTGAGACTTCAGTGTATTTGAGTTATCCTGTTGTATTTTATTTCTAACTCTGATGTTTATATAGTTGCCTAATGAACTACAATTTATCTATTGTGCTGCATTACATTACTCTGTTTCTTTTATTCTGTGATTGATTTATTTACTGTATATACCGAGCTTTGCCAAATTTCAAATTAACAATCTGATATATTGAGCAATTCAAGTCTGACATGTGTGGATTATCTTTGATTTGAATGCTCCAAAATATTAGGTCATTACAGTTGGTATCAGAGCTTTGGCTCTAGGCAAGCTTAGCATATATAGTAAATTTATTTGCAGAATCACTTTCGTTCGAACTTGAATTTCTTCCTCTTGATTTGGTTTTTTTCCTTCAGACTTTGGAATGTGGCCTACGGTTCCGAAATCCATTATTTTCTCTCCCTATTCGTATTTCTTGATTCTGGAGTATCCCATAACTCCACTTCGAATGATCTCTATAAGAATAGGCAACCCCGCTAGTCTTTGAATTGTTTGTAAAGGGGTGGAACTCCTTTACAATTGGCATTGATTCACTGGAGAATTATAAACCCTCGGTTCAGATGATCCTATCTTTTTTTGGAAATCCATTCTTGAATCATCCTTTGAAAATCGTGTTTGTTTGTGTTTTAGAAATTGTTTTATATATCGAACTATTATTTCGATAAGTATAAAGTGATTTGATATACTACTGATTTAGGAAAGTACTCGATGTGAAAATGAAATCTTATATATAATGGACTTTATATAAGTACGTTATTTGAAATTGATTTGAAAGGTACTGTATGATATGTATTTTCGAAATAAAGATATAGGAAGTGCCTTCTTCTTTATATCCGTCTGTGACCACGTTGTGGATTCATTCTATCGATATTATTCTCTCTAGTTTTGGTTTTTCGGATGCGATACTCGAGTGTCCTACCATGGCGTAACCCATGGTCTTTTGAGCACGACTGCATAGCGCAATTAACCCGACTAAGATGGCCTAGGGGTCCGGATTGTTTCCTGGGGGATCCACGCGCAACCATTGTGTATCCTGTGATCTATATAGGTCGTATTAGTAGCAAAAAACCAAAGGGCAGAGAAAGCTTATGGACATGGATTGTTTCTTGGGGATCCAGGCGTAACCATTGTGTATCTGCAGTCTACTAGTCATCATGGCGTAATTCGCAGTGCTGAGAAAGCTTACGGATATGGATTGTTTCCTGGGGGGATACAAGCATAACCATTGTGTATCTGCGATCCATGGTTTGACAAAGGTTTTGGTTGTTTTGTTTGGATTGTACTTTCCATATCTATTTTTTTTAAAGTTTTTCCAGTATTTTCACTAGGTGTTGAAATAAGTTTACTAAGTACCTGGAGAATTCTAGCTTTGCGCCTGATCAATGCATAGCCAGAGCCTGCAGGAACGAGGATAAACTTGTTAAGACATCGAGTTATAGAAGTATTTTGATAAAGTATTATATAAAGGATATTTTGATCATTTATTTTACCTTTCTAAATAATTAAAATGTTTAAAATATTGTTTACTTCAAACTAACAAATTTGAAAATGACTATTCATCATATTATAAATTGTTTAAATTGTTTTAAATATAAAAAGTTCTAATTGAAATTATATAGTTTTAAAATAATGGTTCATCCTTGTCTTTCAACCTATTTTCCTTCCTAGATATTCCTATTATCCCATTTTCCCCACTAGCTATTTCTATTCTCCACCTTGATAAACTTACCTATAAACATAGTTATCAGGTATAATTTCAATCTTCTTGTCATCTTGTCTTAATCTTATTCCATTTTTATCTTTTCTGTGTTTTCCCATACCTCATTCCTTTTCGAGGACGAAAAGTTTTGAGTGGGGGGAGTATAACAACCTTGTATTTTGTGATTATGTTAATTGCATATTTTAATTATTTTAAATTGAAGTTTGATTTAAAAGTTTATTTTATTTATTAAAATAGATAATTTTGTCATTTTAAATAATTTTTTTTATTTTGATGCGAATTAGAATTCCAAACATGAATAAATAGAATATTTTCCAAAAAGGGTGAATTTCGGTCCATATGGTCAAACTTTGACTTTAATATTCAAAAAAAATTAAAATTTTGAAATTTATCTTTATTTTATGAAAGTAAATGAAATTGTAAGGATACTGCTTTTCGTTTCATTGAAATTTGATTAATATAGTGAAAGTTATGCATTTTACACTATTGGATGTAATTTGTTGTATTTAACAAAATTATTTATTTTATTTTCATATAAATAATATTTTTGTTTGTTATGTCATGTTCTAATTTATGTTTGCATGTGTAACATGACATGTGATGTATATATTTTAGTTTTAAATACATTTATAAAAGTGTAATTGAAATTTTCCAATGTTAGTCGTATTTTGTTTGCAATTTTTAATTTCTAGTTCCAATTAATTAAAGTTATTCTTTATTTATTTTTCTATTTTCTTAAGACCTTATTTTATTTTCATTTACACTTTATTTTTTTCACCATTTATTTTATTTACTTCACTTTTATTTGTTTAGAAGTGTTGATGAAATTTTCCAAATTCAGTTGAATTTTATTTACAATTTTTAATTCTAGTTTCCATTAAATATAGTATTTTCTTTATTTATTTCCTACTTTTCCTAAAATTACTTATTTATTTTTCATAATATCTATCTCTACCTTATTTTTCTATTTATACATTCATTTATTAAATAAATGGTTAAGTCTTTAGATTCCTTATTTATTTCTTGGAAAGAAATTTCAAATAGATATACGTTATTGCCTTAAAGGCTATATCTTTTAAAATGTATTTATTAAACGTTATTGTATTTATTTGTTTATTGAAACTTTTAGTATACATCTTTCTTTAATATGTAGGAAATTCATCGAATTAAGATACGTCACCTGTTTTAATTATAGGCATACGTTACATTTGATTTCTTGCCTTTATATTTTCCACCCTTTTGATTTCCTTCCATAACTTCTCCAAAATTTTAGCCGTGAGTTGTTTTTGTAATTCACGTGAGAAAAACATCTCATTTCTTCACAACTTTCGGCTACTTTCAGATCTGAAAATATTAGGTAATGGCTTCTTCTCTTTTTTCTACTTTTCTACTCATTTTCTATTGAAATTTTACATTGTTTGGCTTGATCTCTTGTGTTGTGTTCGGCCTAAACACCTCAATCACCACCACCATCTCCGCCTACCCATCTCCGCCTACCCATCTTCTCGTGTGCCGCGCCATGCTCCACATCTGTCCTTCCCATGCAAGGTTTTAAATATCGGATTTCGGTCACGTTTCGTCTCGAAATTTTTATATAAGTTATCTCGTATCGGAAGAGATCTCGGACGAGATGAGTACATATCGGGTGCACATCTCGGATTGACATCTCGGGTCTTATAGTGCATCTCGGGAATATCTCGGATGTACTTATGTGTTTAAAATTGATGTATCGAAAATTTATTTAACGATTATAACTTTCTTAGTAAAAATAAAAATGGTAAAATACTTGATTTACATGGAGAAAGAAATATTTTTAGAAGAGTAGTAGCTTGATTAGCTTAATTGATTTGGTAATATTGAATAATATCCTTTTATTTGAACGTAATAAAGAAGTGAAACCTTTCGCTATGACTCATTAAGATAAAAAGTAAAGAATATGTTTAAGAAGTTGGTAAATTATAATTGGATTGAGTAGTTTCTTTTGAATCAATATGAAAATAAAAATTATTATGGAAAATAAGAAAAATGTATAACTTCGGGTGAGATCTCGGATTGAGATTTTGGTCCATATATCGGATGAGATTTAAATATCTAGGACGAGATGAGTGTCGAGGGAGATATGGAGGAGATTTGATGTCACGTCTCGTTTAAGTGTGAAAATGAGATCTCGGGCGAGATCTCGGGCGAGATATAGGAGATTTAAAACCATGTTGCCATGTTTCTATGTGTGTATATATATAGAGGTATGTGTAAAATTACAATGTGTTTATGTATATATATTTCTCTACCAATCTATGCTTTAAATTATTGTTTTAAAGTATATAAATTTTATAAGTAGGTATTGGATCAGTAAATGGATATAATCTTTAATAAAATGAGTTACTTGATTTTATTTAAGTCAGATCTAAAGATTTTTGTGTTTTTTGTGTTTTATATTTGGTAGTGGTTTCAGGATATGTACATCATATATGTATCTAAAGATGTTTCTAATTATATAATTTTACTATATTTGTGTTTCAAATATTTGCAATTTATGATAGGTTGTATTATGGCAGAATTTGGTATTGATATATTATATATATAGTTTGCATATGCTATATAAGTTTATATCATTCATTATTCATTTATGTAAAAGCTTACACGCATAAATCTATGAGTTATTTATATATGTAATAAAAATTTGCTTAGAGTATTTATATTAAACAATTATATAACACGTCTGTTAGGGTATATGAGATTTATATCAGCAACTTATATATTCATAAGTATGTGACTTTTAGGCTGTTTTGATTCTTCTATTTTATTTTTAATTGCTGCTACATATAATGTGTTTAGATTTTCCCATATTATATACATATAGTATATGTTTAGGATACGGTAAAGTACGTAGCTCTAATATCTATCCATATTTGTATATTGAATATAAAGCTTTCTCTTCTTTTGTTATGCATATATGTATATTCGCACTACATATATTTATTACAATATGGGTCTGTATATATACCGTATTATATATAGTTTGAAAAACGTATACATACATACATATATATATATATATATATATATATATATATATATATATATATATATATAAGATTTTGGTTATAATATTTTAAAAAAAATGTGTTTTAAGGATAGTGATTTAATTGTGTATATATACATATTATTTTAATATTTTTTTGAAATTAAGATATTGATATTTATAAAATAATACTAATACATATATTTTCGGTATATATTAAGCTATTGATTTTCTTATCGATTCCTCATTTTCATCTTTGATCGTTGAATTAGTGTTTAGTCGTGCTTTGATTTAAAATTCATGCTTGGATGCATAGCTCGTTTCTTTGTCAAATCTATCTAGCCTCGAAAGGTGAGCAATCACTCATGATTAACGTTCTATATTTATTAAATTTGATTCCAATTGAAACGACAAATGAAATAATATCTGTTATCACTCATTATTATCATATCTGTTATCACTCTGCAAGTTCTATGTTAGTATAGAAATCACTATGGGTTGAAATGATGCATACCCGAATGGACTTTAGAATAGGAGAAAATCATCAATGGTTGAGATGATAGACCCAAGCGATTTTCACTTGAATTGTCTTGGGATTGCGGGTCGAACTGATATCTACCCGTATATATTTAAATAACGGATTGAAATGATAAATATCCGTATCAATTGACCATATGATAAAAAATTATATACAGACACCGTTGGTCTATATATAAATATTTTAAAAATGATTTCTATGGTTTTGAAAGGGAATATATGTATGGTTTTATTTAATATTGGAAATATTTTTAAGTTTTGTATAAAGTAGATTTAATAATAAACTTTAATCTAATAAGGTTTGATTTAATTAATATAATATGTCTAAGTATTATATCTTTGAAAAGATTTTTCAAGGATTTCTATAAGTTAAGGAAGAGAAGGTTGAATTAAGTAAAAATGTATCTAATTAAGAATTCTACTTAATTAAATCGATTTTAACTATAGAACTTGTAGTTTAAGTTTTGATTTTTAACTTGATTTTTGATTTAAAGTGATTAAATGGATAATTCAAGTTTCAATAAATCGGAAGGAATATTTAGTCTAAGGGTAAAATAAGGTTATATAATAATACTGAATTTATTAACTGAATATTTCAAGACTAAATAATATAAGGTTAAATCGAGTTCTATATGAAACCGTTAAATTGAACTTTGAAAATGTTGAATAATAAAGCTTTGAAATGCTGGAATTTAAATGGTTTATTTATGATCCAGATCTGTATTTGAAATTAATAAAATTTGAATTTGTTATTTAGAAACTGAATTGAATTAAAATGGATAAATCTAAATTGATTTAAATGTGAACCTGGAACTCGAATTGATTGGAATCTATTTGCGAAATTGAGGAAATATATATATTTAATGGAAATGACAATTTGGATTTGAAGTATAAATTTATTGAAATGACCACGGTGTTATAGTATATATTTTCTACATTGTAGATAGTTCCACGGATCCTTAGAGGATGTTTATCCCAAATATTCTTTAAGTTAATTTTATTTCAGTTGATATTTCACTTGAGTTGGATTAATTGATATAAGAATGTTAATCTTGACTGAAGTGTTTTGTGTTTTTTACGCTCGGGTCAGACTGAGTGATACAGCATTTGAGACTCACCACTGGAGTTTGGAGCTCATTTGGAGATCCTACTATCGATGCAGCTTTCAGTTTTTTCCAGTTGATTGGTTCAAAGATGTCATCTATTTGTATTCGAGACTTCAGTGTATTTAAGTTATCCTATTGTATATTATTTCTAACTCTGATGTTTATATAGTAGCTTCGTGAACTACTATTTATTTGTTCCGCTGCATTATATTACTCTATGTCTGTGATTCTATGATTGACTTATTTACTGCATATGCTGAGCTTTGCCGAATTTTAAATTAACAATTTGGTATTTTAAGCAATTCAAGTCTAACATGTGTGGATTATTTTTGATTTGAATGGTCCAAAATATCAGGTCGATACACAGTCCATTGGGTTAAATCCGCCTGTACTTTGCCTTGCAAAAAGGCGATTAACACTTTGCCATCCTAAACATGCTTACAATCGAAAGGCGTGTTTTACATTGCCATATGTACAAAATTCGAAGTACATAATCTATTGAATGTTAAATCCAAACCTGAATCTAATCCATTGCCAAACTAATTCCTTGATCCCTTTGGATCATTAGCAAAATCCAAGACTATCCTGAGTAAATATCCAATCCAAAATCCATTAACAGAATCCATGAACTCTCTAGATCATTATATCCAAGTGCAGGACCTCTTCGGGTCCAGTAATCCAAATTTGGGACCTTGCCGGGTCCAAATCCAAAGACGGGACCTCGTTTGGTCTTATAATCCATACTTAGGACTTCCCCGGGTCCATATCCAAACCCGAGACGTCATTGGGTCTTATAATCCACATTTAGGACCTCGTCGAGTCCTCATCCAAAGCCAATACCTCTTTGGGTCCATGTCCGAAGTCGCGACCTCATCGGATCCATATCCAAAGCTGGGACCTCTTTGAGTCCTTTTATCCTACTTCGGCCTTGACTTTCTAGTCGAGGGCTTATCCATGGTTTTTCTACTCCGATCTCGACTCTTCGATCAAGGACTTTTATTCTCCGGCCTCAACTCTCCTATCGAGGACTTTTTATTCTCCAACCTCGACTCGTTCTCCGGCCTCAACTCTCCGATCGAGGACTTTATTCTCCAGCGTCAGCTCTCCAATCCAGGACTTTTATTCTCCGGCCTCCACTCTCCGGTCGAGGACTTTTATTCTCCATCCTCCACTCTGCAGTCGAGGACTTTACTCTCCAGCCTCCACTCTCCGATCAAGGACTTTTTTTTCGCGTTCGAGTCCATTCCATCGCTCTTCGACAAAGGGACTCGTAACTTACAATTACTGCCCCGTTTGATCATATCCGCTAACCTGTCATTATCATCAAGTAGTAGCCTCTTCTGCTGCCTCAAACCTGCCTCCCGAGTCCGTGAGGGAATCTTGAATCTACTCTTTTAGGCGAGCATTCACTTCTCTATTAATGTCAAGTTGCACGGCACCGCCTGGTATCCTTCTTGGAATTGAGCCAACATGATTTAAGGGCATGCCCCTTATTTAAGGGCCATTCCCGATGGTCCCTCTCTATCATTTTTTCCGATTGTTCCATTTTCTCGGTCTTGATTTTGGATTTCCTCTATTCCTGCTGCTTCCGCTTTATGATCCTCATTCCCAGCATTCCTTGCAATTCCATTCCCCTGACTTTGCACTCCAGCCTGTCCAACATATCGGAGTATGTTCTATATCATTTCCTCTTGCATTTTTAGCATTCCTTCCTGCATAGCATCCATCATAATCTACATCTCATCTCTGGTGATGAAAACTGAAGTATGAATAGCTCCTGAGGAAGCCTCCTGACTTGCTTCATGTTGAATCCTTTTCATTCTCTATCTCCTCGTTGATTGCTTTGCCATAACTTCCAAAATCCAAGTTCTTAAACCTTTAAATCCAAAATCCAAGCTTTAGAATCCTTGAGTGTTAGCTCTCTCAGTGAAAGCACCAAAAAGCTAGCACCAAAAATGGTCACAAACACCCAATCGTAGATGAAAGCAGCAATTCACAGTCACAGATCATAGATAGAATATATGAAGAGGATATAAACATGAAGAAAAACCAAAATTAAAAGAAAACAGTAAAAAGAAGAGATTTATAGCGGTTTGGCCAACTCTAACCTTTGTCCACTCTAGTAATTTCCTTTTGATACTAGAGAATTAATTACAATTATAATCCAGAGTGTTCTGAAACAAAAACATGGCAGAGTAGCCTTTAGGTACAAGATGAAGGGAAACAGAAAAAGAATCCTTTTTCTGAAGCCCCGCTTGCTGTATTTATAGGAAAATTTCTGGTTACTGGGCTTCTTGAGTGATACGGGCCCACCAGAAACATAGTCGAACCCATACCTTTCATCACGATCGATCTTAAGTAGTATATATACCGACCTGAGGTTCCCTAGATGTTGACGTGAAGCAACCCTAACCCTGACCCGAAGTAAATTAGACCACGACACGAAGCAGCTTGTTCTCTTGCCTATGCCGATCCATCCCCTTTTTCCATAATGCCGACCTGAAGCTCGAGTGTTGCCGACCCGGAATTTGTACGATGTCGACCCTATGTAGCCGATCCCCCATATTATACCTGTCCTAAAATCATGCCGACCCTAGGAATAAATGTTGATCCGAAGATAAACAAACACCGACACAAAGTGATCACAACATGCCGACCTAATTTTGACGCCAACCCCTCAATCCTTGCGGATCCGAAGAAATGCATATGCCGACCCGAAGTACATAGCTTGTCGACCCAAAGTTGTGACCAATCCCTTGAAACATGTCGACCCCTAGTGACCCGAAGCACTTCTTGGCCTGACTCGTAGCCTAGGTGAAAACCCAAAGTAAACTTAATGACGACTCAAAGCAAACTCCAAGCAAGCCAAAACAACTTGACTTTTGTCGAAACCCATATTCCAAGTATCCCACACCTTTTGCCCATCGACTATGCCAAATACCTGCTTCATAATCATGTTTGCTATTTGTAGTTAACTTTCCATTCATTTATCTGAATCAAACCCATAATATTCCAACCTCGATAGTCGTGCAGTCCATTAAGTTAAATCCGCTTGTACGCTGCCTTACCGAAAGGCGGGTTAACAACAGCACATCAACAATAAAGTAGAGAGCATATCTATACCTTTAGGCTAGTTCGAAAGCACTCAGGTTTACTTTAAAAGTAAAGTAGAAGGACGCCCTGATGTTAACAGCGACAAAGGTCTCCAAGGCTACCTTTCGACCAAGTCGAGAGGACCGATTCGAAAGGTGCCAACTCGCGTCTATAAATAAGACCCTAGGGATCTGGTTTTGAGGATCTAAATTAATTCACTTTATTCTTGTACTTTCTCGAATTTGTGACTCCTGATTCTAAAATTAGATTGTAGATTTGACTACTTTTTATACTTAATCTTCGAGAAGTAAAGGAAAATATTATTCAATGCAAGTTTATTATATTCTTGGATACATTGGATGTTTAAATTTTTTATGTGGTTCCGATTATAATCTGCTTATGTCAACATGATTGAAAGGCTACCTTTCAAAGAAGTCAAAACCTTTCAATTCAACTAAACCACTTTGGGCTGTTAAAAAATTAAATTGAAAGGCTATCGTTCGAGGAAGTCGAAACCTATCAATTCGACTAAACCACATGTTTTCTTATTAATAATTTATATGTAGTTAGTCTGATGTAAAAAATATAAAGTTGGCAACTGTGCAAAAATTTGAATTATGGATACATAAATTATGCATGTGTATATATGAATATATTTATAGATATATACATATATTCAATGCAACAAATTTATTCCACATATCTTTAGTATTGGATTATATTTATAATTTGGTTATATATTAACTTCCTATATTGCATGTGTGTTGCCCCACCTCTATACTCACACTAGCTGATGACTCTACGGGGTAATGCTGTCAACTAGCACGAAGAATAAGGTTGTTGAGGAGCAACCATGCGACCATCCGTGTAATTGTTTTGTGTGAGTACCGATAGTGGTGGGGCGTCACCGCATGAAATCAACTTTGTAGATTATAAATTAATTGTGCATAGATTAACTTGTGGGTAAACTAATATTTTTATTTAGGAGATTAAGTCCTTATAGATTGAAAATCAAATTTCTGCTTTTAAAAGGTAAAATGTTAGTAAATTAAAAAGCGTTCGTATGTTTATCTCTTTCCATGGTATATTTAAATTACCTCTATCCCTCGTCTCATCATTCTTGGGATGAATAAATAGAGAAGGCCGAGGAGAGAGGAAATAACTTTTAGAATCATCCATTAAGCATATTCCTAAAATCGTCATTCCTTATTTAATTCAAAAATTACAACATCTATTTCAAAAGAGAAATAATAATTAAATAAAAAAGCTAGGGATTTTTTCAATAACGTGTACACCAAATTTTAGGGGCTATTTTGAATCTCAGTGGAAGGGAAAACACTATTCTTCATGAATTTGAAATAGATCTGGGTTACTCATTTGAGGTGACGGTTTATCATAAGGTATATAAAAGTGATTTATCATTTTAATAAAAAGATTTTTCTACAACCAATGTTTTAGAAACCAGGCATATGAGAATTATTTTTGAATGATCTTTAAATCTTCATGAAATTAAAAGCAATATTTTGTTGTTGATTTTTGGTAAACTATTACTATTTTTGAGTTTTGCAGTATAATCACATAAGAGAATTATAGGATAAATTGATGTTGTTTGAGATAAATGTTAAGATTGAACTTTTTAGAAGTTTAAATGAGTATTCTTACTATTTTTTGGCAAACAATAATACGACTTCTTTATAGATATTATAGGAAAATGATGCAATTATTATTTAAAATACCAATAGATTTCAGAAAATAGTTTTGGGAAATTTTAGGAAGTATTTGTAGTTAAATTATGATTTTTATTTAGATAGATAATAATAGCATTTGAGTAATTTTAAAAATGGGATATTATATATTTTCTAAAATAACTAATCTAGAGTACTATTATTATTATTATTATTTTGGATTGGAAAGAATAAAATAATTTAAAAAGGGTTTTTATGGAAAAGTCATTATATTGGGGAAAACAATAATAATATATTTTGAAAGTAAGTTTGTAATAATTAATATTATTTAATAAAATAGCAATACAATATTATTAAGGCATGTACAGTGAATTAATATTGTTATTTGGGGAAGATAACTGTAAAATAAATTTTGAATAGGTGAAATAAAATGTTATTATTCCCTAATTAGTAGATAATAATCAAATAGCATATATTATCCATAGTAAATCAACTATTTTTGAATATATAATAATGGGATGATTCTATTAGACTGGGAATGAAGTATAATTTTCTATTATTGTTCATTTATTGTATGAGCCAGTGTTTACTATTAAGAGGCATGCTATTTGGGTGGATATTTACTATTTAGGGATATACCTTCTTGTATTTACCATGTGGGAAGGCGATTACTATTTAGACTGAGTAATTGCTATTTATTAGTATCCATTGGTGTTGATACGTACATAGAATTGCTAGTAATTACCCTTTTTTAGCATGCATGATTGTTGGTTTCTTTGACTGTTATTATGGTTATTTGATGCGTGACAAGTATTTTATTGTAGGTGAATTAGTTTATTCACTTTTGTGTTGAGCAGTGTTGTTTGTTTAATACTTTTGATTGGCGTTGATAAAAATAGAGATTGGATGACTTTTGGTTATTCTTGTGTTTTAGAGTATTATTCTCTATTTTGTCACATCATACCAAGGTTAATATGACAGATATGCTTGTACCACCATATAGGTGTGCTGACAATAAATGTTGCTCTTGCGCTAACAATAGTCAGTGCGTGAAAAGAGTAGTTTAGGTATGAATATAGAACTATGTGGGCGTGATCCCAAATAGGTACGTAGCAGTCTTTTTCTATGCAATAGCCACCAGATCCCTTATGTTAGGCTAAGGTGCATAGAGTTAGGCAGAGTCCAAAACTAGTCGAAACCTTTTTTGTTTTATTTTTTATTTTTATTACTATGCATATCTAAGTTTATATATAGATTTCTTGGTTTCATAGTTAAAGACTACGAAAATGGAATAAGGTGAGTTTGTGACTCATGCCTATAGGTTGTACATTTCCCTACATTTTTATCATGTTTTGTGTGATATTGGTATTTGTATGTTTAAATATATGGGATTTCATGAATGAAATTTTTAAGGAAGGAGAATGTAAAGACACTTTAACGCTTGATAATTTAAAAAATCATTTTGTTGGCCTCAAAATTGGCCACCAACACCTAATTATGTAAAAGCACCAATATAGAATCCAAACAAATAAATATGAAGAGAAATAAATGAAGAACAAAATTAAAATGATTAGAGAGTAAGTAAATGGAGACAAAGATTTATAATGGTTCGGCTAACTCCGGCCTACATCCACTCCAAATATTTTCCTTTTATTAGTTTAACCATTGATACTGTTACAAATCTGTGAAATTCAATTATAAAAATGGCAGAGTATAGCCTAGGTAGAAGATGAAGAGAAGCAGAATGAAGGTCCCTTTTATGAATCCATGCCTAGTGTATTTATAGGGGAAGACGACCACCCATCTCTTTGAATCTTCGACTATAGGACCTTCTTATCCATATGGGCCCACCATAGGGGTTGCTAGGCCCAAATCCCCATGAGGAGGGATTAGTACCGATCCCTTCCTTAGTTGATTTTTAGGCAGCGATCCTGATGGTTTATTCTTTATGATAAAATATGTTTGATCTCTAACTTTCATGTCATTTCGAGTGAGGGAGCTCGAGTTATTGATTGTGGATTGCAAAAATGTACTTGGGCGTTGATGAACGTATACCCCTATCCAATGAAGTACGTCGATCCAATGCAACCAACCATGTCGACCCCTTCTTTGTGAGTCGAAGTATGTCAATCCTCTGAAATGCCGATCCCATCATCTTGCTAAGCTATTGAAGTATGTCGATCCCTCTGGAACCAACCATGCTAATCCACACATTGCCTCAACCATTCCGATCCATGCACTACCAACCATGCTGATCTTCACTTTACTCGCCTATGCCAATCCCTTGTACAAAAAATCATGCCGATCCAAAATATATGTGGAAATCTAATGCTACTCCCAAATCCAAAATTCATATGTGGTTAATACTTCATGGAAAACTTAATACAGTTGAACTTTTAAAGAGAAAAAATATTCAAAATGATAATAAATGTTATTTTCGTAATCTGTATCTTGAGGACATTAATCACATATACTATGATTGTATGGATTCTACTTACATTCTAATTAATACTCTTAAAATTTTTAACTTTAATATAATAACTAAAATTTTGGATTATGAATTCTACTGGAAAAATATAGATTCGAGTTCAAAAAGAATATTAGGTTTTTACTGAACACTTTATTCATTATTATTAGTTGTTTATTTGGTTTGAAAGAAATCAAAGAATATTCAATAACAATAATAGTCATTTTAACAAATTATTTTTTACAATTTCTTCATTTTGTTTTAATTGGATCTCTAACTCCAAATATAAATTAGCTAAAAATATCCTTTTCAAATGGTATCTTAACAAGGTTAATCATAATATTAACTTTTTTAAACACAAAAATAATTTTTTAACATTAATAATAATATTATTAATATTTTCTTTAATTTAAATGATAACTTCAGTCTTAATCATAACTTACTTATGATTAAAGGTTCATAAGATAGATCCGTCTCAATTTTTGTGTTTGTCTCTGTTTGGTATTGGTTTTCAGGTAACTATTTCTCTTGTTATTGTCTAGTTAGTCTTATTTAGGTTTTTATTTCCTTCCTTATATATATATATATATATATATATATATATATATATATATATATATATGTATGTATGTATGTATGTATATTTATTATATCATACATATGTATCATTCTAATTTTTTCCTTAGTCATTTTTCAGTTACAGGTATGGGCGACAGGATATCAGGTTCTTTTTGCAGGTATTCATAACTTCAGATTGTTGGACGTCAAATGGTAGAGAGGTCATCAGAGCATAGTATCTTCATCCAGGAATACTAGTAGTTTTTCCTCAACTATAGGATTCAGCTATCGTCGTTATGGAGCACTTTTTTCCGGAGGATATAATCTTCAATTTTGTACCCCTTCCTCTTGTTCAGAGCCTTCAAAGTAGTTTCTCTATTCAGCAGATCCACTTCAAAGCAGATGCTTATTCAACCCCCTCCCCCGGTTGTTGTTTGGAGCTTCCTTTTAGTTTGTGACATCATCCAGTAGTTTGTGGTTTTTATCTTGTTTTTTAGGTACTTCTAAAACCTTAATATCAGGCGGTGGCCATGCCGGAGCTCGCTATCGGAGTGTGATGGGTGGTGGCCTTACCGGAACTCATCTTAGGAGTACCTGAGATTTGATATATGAATTTAGTTTTTATTACCTGCCAGGCATGTTGGCAGCACATTATGTTTGTGATATATATATATATATTCACATGTGTTCTCTCCTCTACTCGTAGAGGATCCCTCATTTTTCTCAAAAAAAACAATCATGCCGATCCCACTAATATTACCATGCTATGTCGATCCATGCTACTGCACAATGCTATGCTTATCTCTCCTACTTCATGAAACTATGCCGACCCTTCCTATGCCATGAAGGTATGCCAATCCCCTTATACTACAATGTCATGCTGATCTCTCCTATGCTACAAAGCCATGTCGATCCCTCCTATGCTAAAAAGCCATGTCGATCCCTATTATGCTATGCCGATCACTTGGATTCCAACCTAACTTCCATATTTCTATAGCCCTGCATTGTCTATCTACAAATTCCATCCAACTCTGGCTTTGTATAACCATTTGTACTTTACCTTTGGGACCTAGAATTGTAGCTCTACACTAATCAGCCTCGATAATTGTGAAGTGTGTTTTGTTAAATCTGCCTATGTGCCGCCTTGCCAAAAGGCGGGCTAACACTTTGCCCCCTCCCCCAAAGCATGCCGGGCGATAAGTAGGCGTGTTTTGAATTTCCAAAAATCCAAAATCTAAAGTCCATAATCCATTGATAGCCATATATCCAATCTAAAATCCAATCCATTGCCAATCCAATTTCTTGATCTGTTTGGATCATTAGCGACATGCATAACTATTCCGAGTCGATATTTAATTCCAAATCCATTCAAAATTCATTAACCAAATCGATGATCTTTCTGGATTATTTTATCCAAATTTGTGATTGCTTCGGGACCAAATCCATAGACCTCCGCGGGTTATTTTATCCAATGCTAGGACCGCTCGGGTTCCATATCTGAATCCATAGACCTCTCGGTGTCGTTATCCTAATCCAAATCCTTGATCTCACTGGATCCTTGACGAGCACGATCCATACTCGATGACCATTTAGGTTTTATTCTCTGGCCTCGACTATTCGATCAATGGATTAATCAATGGGGAATCCTTCTCCAGCCTCAATTCCTAATCGAGGACTTAATCTGTAGTGTATCCTTCTACGGCCTCGATCCCTAATCGAGTACTTAATCCATGGATGAATCCATCTACTCGCTCTCCGATAATGGGACTTGCACCTTGCACTATTGCCTCGGTCAGAGCCACAACGTAACCAGTGTTATTTATTACATTAATCCAAACTTAAGCATCCCTAAGTCTATAAAATAAAATTCCGTACAACCAATAAAGCAAAGTTCAAGGAAAATAAGGAAAAACAAAATTTCATAAACCCGATCACTACGATTAATCGTCATCTTAGAACATGCCTAGGAATCATCCTCGATCCCGCATCTATAAGAGATTTAATCGTATTACTGTGGAGTTTATTACTTATTTCGTGCCATCCTGATCAATTGATGACAAGTTGACGATGATGCCTTAATCCAATGCCATTTTCGTTCGAGGTAGACGATGGCTGCTCATGTTCCACCACCACAACCTGAGTTTTTATGTATTGCTGTAACTGACCATTCCTCACGTATTCCTCAATGATATCCTTCAAATGCCTACAATCATTTGTATTATGCCCATCCAGCTCACGGAATAGGCAATGCTTTCTAGATGTTCACTCACGTTCGAAAGGTTCCCTCCTTACCGGCCTTTGATACTGAAGACGTCCTCGATTACCAAAATAAATCCTTTCCAGAGTTTCGGTCGAATCTGTATAAGAAGAGAATTTGGGTTCTCTTCATTGCCTCTTTTACACATTAATGCCATCATTCGTTTTCCGTTTACCTTTATCATTCTTGTTTACTTCTCCTGATGATCCTCTACTCTACAAAGCATTCACCCCTGAATTTTTTTCTCGTGCATTTTACTGTCGCGGTAACCTTTCTTCTTCATGATAAAACTCCCCAAGATCATAGTGGACCCCATGCTAGTGAACCCTTGAACTTCGTGCCATCTACGATTCCAGATACAACTGCCATCAAAACCATGGATGAATTTGGGCGATCTATCGATGCCACCATGGCATTAAACCATGTTAAGAAACTCCTCAAGAACTCTTCGGTCCTTTGTTTCAGTGTTGCCAAAATCATCACATTTTTGGGCCTCAAGGTATGAACCCTATACTGCCTCATAGACCTTTCTATCAATTCCGTCCATATGCCAATAGAGCAAATTTCCAATTGTCTGAACCATAATGCACCTATATCCATAAAGTACAAGGGGAGGCATCATGCCATGACTTCCTCTGACGCCTCCAATACCTCCTTGCGTATCATGTACCATGTCAAATGAACATCGGGATCCATTTTTCCATCGTATGCCTCAAGCGCTGGTAGTTTGAACTCCGATGGATTTCTAGCTTGCTGATATTTGGGCGAATGGACTTCTATTTACATCGTCGAGATCCTTGTTCACTAATCCTCTACGCATAGCTCGCCTTATCGTCTTCGTAAACCTGTCATTGTCCTCCGATGATTGTCTCCTATCATTATGCACAAGCTGCCCCCATGTCCTCGAGGGAATTCTAGAACGCACTCCTCCGGACGAGCGTCCAAATTCCGATCCATGCCAAGCCCTGTAGGATCAATCCCAGGTCCTCCGGCATCACGATCAACCAGACCCGCGGTGTAACATCCCTATCTAGAGGCCCAAAACTAAGCGCTATAGATGCTACATTCATCCATAGTATTAACTTCCAGTGACCAATACGATAATGTTAATGGTATCCATAATAGCAGAAGCACTTGAATGTGAAATAAATTCGCAGATTTCAAAAACAACATTCTTCATTACATTTCAAAAAAAAATTCATATCCAAGTTACATAATCCCTTTCGTTTCATATGTTTAGATAAAATATAATTATTACATAAGTACGTCCGAAGCGACATATGAAGATGCCCCCTTGGTTGACCAGAGTACTATATAGTCATAAATGACCTAATACAATACAGCGCAATAAAACAAAATAAAATAGCAACTCCTAAATTGCTATCTGTCATCCAACTGCTCGCCTCCGAAAGCTTTATTTTCCAACCTACTAAAACTTGTAAACCTCAACCCTCATCCTATTCAAATCAATTTTGATCACCCGAGAGTTTAAGGGGAAAAACATAAACTTCGAGTCAGACATAAAGCCTGGTATGAATAATACTATACATCTCAGTTATTTGATATTAAGTGAGACCGCGTCGCTTAGTGGAATGGGTTTCCCCTCACTAATATCCTTTTAAAACATATCTTTTTCAAACCTTTATCTTGCAACCAAAAATCGTTAAAACTGCATAGCATTATCATGTAAACATACATATCAAGTGACAAATGAACTATTTGTTCGAACACTATAGGTTTGTTTGGCTAACTACTAACTTTTGGCTAACTTGGATCTACTAAACAACATAATCAAAATAGTCTAACACCTGGTAGACACTCCTCTTTTGGATGGTCTGTTTGTAATTATCTGTTAAATAATCCTCTTTTGGATGGTACGTCCCCAACTCAACATCACCCAAGGTCACCGGATCCTAATGGTTTTGCCGACTTACCAATAACCTATCTGTATTAAAAATATATTCTCTTCTGTGTGTAAAAAAACATTAGTCTTACCTGTGTCAAAGCCCTACAGGCTGAAATTTTGGACTAAATTAGCCAGGGTAATAGTAATGTATAGGGCGCGACCCGATACCAGTCCCATCTGTATTCTAATATCTGAGTCATTTTACTTAGGGGAACCTTCCCTTAAATTTTCCTTGAAGTCCTTTTCATCTTAACTTGATCTAAAACCTTTAAACCGAACCTTAAACAAGGAAAATACATATGCTCCATGCTTTACTCAAAATCACCTTGCTATGTTATATATATACACACTTTACACAAATCTTTGTTGATGAAAACATATAAACCTTTGAAAGTACCCCTTTCGAATCCATTGAAAGTACCCATTTCAAAACTAAGTAAAACCCATCTTTATAACATAGGTCGAAAGCCAAAACATT
Organism: Allium cepa; assembly: GCA_030765085.1. Classification (NCBI taxonomy): domain Eukaryota; kingdom Viridiplantae; phylum Streptophyta; class Magnoliopsida; order Asparagales; family Amaryllidaceae; genus Allium; species Allium cepa. Next base: position 203,416,054 of record CM060945.1, on the reverse strand, counting down.
CCTTTCGAATCATTTCAAAAACATTGAAAAACCATTCCTTCGAAAGCATTAAAACCTTAGACGTCCTTCTTTAAAACACTTTAGACTACCTTTCGAAAACATTGGAAAACCATTCCTTTCAGACCTTTCAAAACCGTTGGGGAACCACCCCTTCGAAACTTTCATCTAAACGTTTCAAAAGCATAAACGCCTTTATAAACACCAAACCTTTCAAAAGCATTTGGTGTTCTGTTTAAAACATATGGAGACATCTTTTGAAACCATTAAAATCATCTCTTTCGAAACCATTTGGTTCAACCTTCAACAGAGCAAAGGGTCATTAAAACATTTAAGACGAAAGCACTCTTCCGAAAGCTATTCCTAAGTAATGAAGTGATGGTGTTGAAACCAACCTTCCGAAAGCATTGGAGAAGTGGTCAAGTTTTAAAACAAAGTATACCTTCTGAAACCATTGACACCAAAAGGTAGGAAAAGCTGCACCTAAGGGCTTTGACCTAGTCGAAAGCATATATTTAAAAAAAAAGGGTAACCTCTTAAAATTTTTTTCTAAAAACCATTGACCTAGTCGAAAGCAAACCAAGTCAAAAGCTATACCGTCGAAAGCAAATCAGATGCATTTTTATTTAAAACAATGTAGCGCTTCGACCCCTTCGGAACCCCTGTTTCGACCTTATACCTTCCGTCCTCTTCCCAATTCACTGCGCACTAAGTCATTGATACAATGCGTATTGGGTTTGATGGTAATGGAGGTGAAGTAACTAAGTCAAAAGCCACCTAAGATGGAAGTAGGGTGCCAAAAGTGGTGAAACATGCAATTTTCATGTAAAACTGAATTTTAACTTTTTCACACAACCTTTTTAACTAACCTACCATGTTTATCAAAATCTTATTGGTTGTAAATTTTATATTCTAAAAGCACTAACAATATTTCAGAAATAAAAAATTTAAATCATTTACAAAATAGCCCTTCTCCTTTTATACATATATAAAACATTTAAGTCCATACCTTAAATAATTTTATATATACGTCAAAACACTTAGGAAAATTCTACAAAAATTCCAAAAAATCATTTTAATATGTTTTCTGACATATATAAATTTCAGACCCAAATTATACATAATTTCATCATAAATTTTTTTAAAATCAACATTAATTCAGAAAATTATGAAAATTGAAACCCATCTCTAAAAAGTCATTTTTGATCTATATCTAAATTTACAAGACATTTGGATGCCATTAAATAGGTTTTTTGGATCAATGTATACCATAAAATCTATATAAACAAGCATAAATCATCAATAAACATATATAAACTTTTAATCATTCAAAAACATGGCATAATCATGCAAGGTAAATCAGATTTATCCATAAAACCAAAAACACTTAGAAAAATGAGGTGTAGTCGTTATTCACCTTAGCTTTGTGATTAAAGATGTGAGGTTTTTTCTTGATTAAGTGATTTGATTCTTCCTCTTGAAATCCTAGCTTGTACCTTTCTTAAGCTTGCTACTGGTGGCCAATCTTAGCTAATATTTTCGTTTGTGAATGTACAAACGAACGTGTGAATTGTATGGCCTAAAGGTTTAGGGTATATGAATAATGTTTTTCCTATATTGCTTTCTATCTATTTACCCTAACACTTCATTTTTGTTCTTTGGTTCATTGTTAACATGGCACAACTACCCCTTATTAATCATGAATCTCAATCCCCAAATCATTGCATTACATTATTTTACTTAATTTGGCTAATTAAATATCCTAAATAATGTTACTAAAAATATTGGGTGTTACACGGGGGCATGCCTCCCCGGTTTTTAGGGATCAGTATCGAGACCTCTGGAAGGAAACGTATTGATCCCACTGGAAGGATCGGTGTCGATCCTCCTGGATGGCAGAGGGGACTACCCCAGCTGCTTTATTCCACTCCTCTATCTATTTGCTCCATCTCCATGTTCCTAGTTCTGATTTTGGTTTTGCATTCCAACAGCTCCTATGGATCTAGCCCGTCTGATTTATTAGAGTAGACTCTATATCATCTCCTCCTACCTTTTCAGCATCCTCTCCTAAATAGCATCCATCATTCTTTCCATTTCATCCCTGGTGATGTAAATAGATGCTTGATTAGCTCCAGCTTCCGAGGAATCCTCCTGACTCCCTCTATGGTGTCTCCTTTCCAGTAGCACTCTCCTAGCCATTGCTTTCTAAATCTAAGTATCCAAACTTTTTAATCAACGAGTGCAAATCTTCTCAGTGAAAGGACCAAAATATTAGTGTTAAAATGGCCACGAACACCCAATTATGTGAAAGCACCAATATCCAATCCAAACACAGAAATACAAAGAGAAATAAATGAAGAACAAAAATAAAATGATTAGAGAGCAAGTAAACAGAGACATAGATTTATAGTGGTTCAGCTAACTCCGACCTACATCCACTCCAAAGATTTTTCTTTTAATAGATTATACTGTTGATTACATTTACAAATACATGAAATCCAAGAATGAAAATGGCAGAGTATAGCCTAGGTAGAAGATGAAGAGAAGCAGAATGAATGTCCCTTTTCTAAAGTCATGCCTACTGTATTTATAAGGGAAGTCGACTGTCCATCTCTCCGAAACTTCGGCTACAAGACCTTCCTATCCATATGGTCTTACCATAGGGGTTGTTAAGCCGAAATTCCCATAAGTACAGATCCGTTCCTTAGTAGATTTTTGGGCAGCAATCCCTACGGTGGATTCTTCATGGTAAAATATGTTTAATCCCCAAGTTTCTTGTCATTTGGAATAGGGGATCTCGAGTTATTGATTGTTGATTTACTTTGGCATTGATGAACGCCAAACCCTGTCCAATGAAGTACGTCGTTCCAATGCAACCAACCATGCCGACCCCTTCTTTGTGAGTCAAAGTATTCCGATCTGTTTGAAATGATGATCCCCATCATCTTGCTAAGCTATTGAAGTATGTTAATCCCTCTAGAACCAACCATATCGATCCACACATTGCCTCGAGCATGCCGATCCATGCACTACCAACCATGCCAAACCGCACTTTACTTCGCCCATGACGATCCCTTGTATACCAATCATTTTTGTCCCTTTGATATTACCATGCTATGTCAATCCATGCTACTACACAATGTTTTTCCAATCCCTCCTACCTCATGAAACAATGTCGACCCCTCCTATGACATAAAGGTATGTCGGTCCTTCCTATGCTATACGCCATGCCAATCCCTCTTATGCAACAAAGCCATGCCGGTCCCTCCTATGCTATGCCGATCCCTTCGATTCTAACCTAACTTCCATATTTATAGAGCCTTGCATTGCCTATTTACCAACTTGTTCCAACTCTGGATTCGTATAACCATTTGTGCTTTAACTTTGGGTCCTAGAACCATCGCTCTGTACTCATCGGCCTTAATAATTGTGAAGTCTGCTAGGTTAAATCCGCTTGTGTATTGCCTTACAAAAGGTGGGTTAACATGTTTAAATTGTATAAAATTGATTTAAATGAACTATAACACCACAGAAATTTAGCAAAAAATTTAGCAAGAAAAATAAATTTAAATAAAATAAGGACTAAAACAAAATTTTCACCGATGTTCGAATTTGCCTAAAAAACCTAAATCATTGCATTTGTAGTGATTTTCTAGATAATTTTCATATATAACATTTCGAAATAGGAGTTATTACGGAGGAAGTTACGGACGTCTGAAAAATTGAAAACGAAATAATATAAAAATTAAAAATTTACCAAATTTACAGTATGAAGGGTCGACCCCACGGGTTTAATGGTAGACCCAAGGGACTGATGGTCGATCGGTATCCATAGCCATGAGTGGTCCACCATTCAGGTAGAAATATAGCAAATTTGAGTGTGCGTTTGAATGGTTGTGATCGACAAAAATATATTATTTCTTGGCCATATTTATGTTATACGAACGTGATAAGGACAAAGATTCTATAGGGCAAATCAAATGCTCCAAATAGTCTCTTACCCCTATAAATAACTTCTAAGCTAACCCTAATTTCATTATAGAATTTATAGCATACCGAAACTCTGTCAAAACCTTCTCTCTACTTCTAAACTTTCTTTAAAAATAAAATAATATCAAATCAAAAGGCCAATAATAGATCGAATCTAGAAAGAGGAAGCTTATGGGTAGCAATTTATAAACAAGGAATAAAGTTAGAGTTCTAAGGTGAGTGGGAATAGGTTTAATGAGTTGGTTGTTATTGTTATATTTAATATATTCCATCTGATCTAGGATGCAGAAATTTAAACTGTAAACCCTAATTGTTAAACCTCGAATATGGATTAGGAACTAAAAGTATTGTAAATTTATAGATTTTATTTTTATCCAAGTAAAATGTAACACCCCTAATATTGAGTTACATTATTCAAGAGAGTTAATCCAACAAATTAAATAGTATAATGTGTGGTATGATAAGGGGATTGAGATTTAATAACTAATTAGATTAGGACTTAACAAATTAACTTATAAGATTGTTTTAAACTTAAAGTAGAAAGGAACAAATGAAAGGGAAAATTAGGAAAAAAAAATCTCCTTTAATCTTTTAACCTCTCATTCATTCATTCCCATTTACAAATAGTCTAAAGAAATACTCAAGCAAGGCCTGCCATTATTAAGTAAAATTAGAGGAAGAAAACTAGAGCAAATCAAAGGAAAAACTAGGGAAATTATTCTTCATCAAATTTCAACTCCATTATCCAATCTAAGGTGAATAATAGTATTCATCTTAAGTTTTCATGATTATTTCAAATTTATGATCTAATTCTGAATTGATTGAGTTAATATGTCATGTTTGGATTGGTGAGTCTTTATTAGATTTAATGAAGAATTATGCGAAATTTTATGAAACTAATTTAATTGGTTTTAATGGTAAAACCTAAGTTTTTAATCTCCTAATGATTCGAAATTTTGATATGATGTGTAAAATGATATTTTAAAGATGGATTTTTAGTTTTATAATTTTCCAAATCAATATGAATATTTTGTAAATTCCCTAAGGAGAAGAGGGCATTTATTTTAGGTATTAATTATAAAAAGTAATTAAACAATGATTTTATTCTCAAAATTTTTACATGTTAAAGAATATGTTAATTCTAATTTCTGGTGAATTTTAAACATATTTTCCATGCAATTATGATTTATTATGAATTTAATAAGCTAGAAAAGCTTATACTTAGTATTAATAATTAATATTTATTAAGGGATGTGAAATAAATCATTGAAGAGGTAAATAGTTTGCGATAATTTTTCTAAAAAGAAATATGTAAAAGATCGATTTAACTAATAGAAATTGACAAGGGTCAAGAGTTGGTGAAAAATAATTGCTTTTAATAGAAATAAAGCAGTTCTTATGATAATTACGATATTGTTATATTGCAAATGTTTATGCCAAACTCCAATAATATTAACGTGAATGGATGCATGCGATATCAACTTAGTTGGTATGGAATAAATCTATTCAGGGTGAAGTCTTATGTTATAAGGCCTTCGACATTGAATCAATGTCGACATTGGTAATCTCATAACGTACTAGAACTATGCCGACGTCCCTTATATCTTTATTTTGAAATCTATAACATACGGCATGGATCCACATGTTTTCACCATGATTTTAAACGATTCCACGTGCTTCCTATTTGATGTCATAGCTTAAGGCAGTAATGCCGCAGTTACTGTTTTCGACATTAATTACTTTAGGCAATAATGTCACTAGTATTACTTTTGAGATAGAAGTATTATGGAAATGATGTCTCTTGTAGCTACATAATTTTGACATAGATATAAAATGGCGATGATGCCACCTATTATCAATTTTGGCATTCTATTTTATAGCGGCATAGTAGCCCAGTTCTATGAAATCAATATCAACTATTTTAAGGCATTGATGTCGAAAGTCATTAATGTCAACCTTATTGTTTTGAAGCACCCTATATCATTAATTTTGAAATATTGATGTCGTATGTCATCAGTGACGACCATACTAATGCCGCAAATTTTCAAAGAAGAACATATTCTAACTTTTGGCATTATACCCAATAAGAAAGAGGTGTGACACCCTCATATTAATACGAAAGTGTACATGGTGGTATTAAAATGGATTATAAATTAGCATGAGAAATTGGTAAAGTAATGGACTATATTTTCCTTATTTTAAATATGAACTAAGGGGGTTAGTCATACACGATTAAAAAGGTTTTCACGGAATAAATTATTGTTTATCCTAAGTTTTGATATGAAATACCGACGGAAGTTATGACATAAGATTAAGTAATTGTAAGATGCTAATGGCCATCGATTGAACATATTTGAATGATGGATGCAATATGCTCTTGTTATTATTTGATCAGTTATTTTTGTGTGATTATTGTTGTCATACTTACATCATTATGACCCATAACCACATTTGGGGGATAACTAAGGGCTGAATAACCAGTTAGGTTGACCAAATAATAATTATAATCAAATAACTTTTGAGTGAGTAGAATTGCATCCAAGAGATCAGGTAGATCACAAGTGTAAGATGCCCAGACGGATCAAAATATTATAATTTGAGGTATGATATTGGAAGGGTTCAATAGGTTCATAGTCATCCTGTAAAAACTATGGATCAAGTTATATTATTGGAGAATACTAATGGTTCTAAATTATCCCACCAAAAATATGATTGAAGGCATGTTGTCAGAGAATCCCAATTGGGTCATAGTGATCCCATGAAAACTATGGTTTGAGGAATGTTATATTTTCCAATAGGTTCATAGTGATCCTATGAGAACTATGATTGGAAAGTGTTATTAGTGGAAGCTATTAGGTTCTTAGTGATCCCATGAAAACTATGATTTAGGACAGGTAGTCCCTAAGAATTTTGCTAGGTTATATGCCATCCCATGGAAACTAACAGGTTCATAATGACCCATGGATAATTATGAGTTGAGACAAATAGTCAGTTTTGTGAGAACGTATAAACTTAGGGTAGATATAACCTTAAATTGATAGATGAGTTTGCCTTACCCACGTTGCGTACCTATATAAGATTATGTTATGTTGTTCTAACCATTGTGGTTACAGGTGCGTGACTATGATTGACAAGTTTTAGATGAGATACCACGGAGGGGAAAACCCACTCTGCTCAACGGTGTGATCTCACTTGGTATCTATTTGGTTTGAGATGGAATATCATTATCCATACCAAACTTTTTGTCTGGCCCAAAATTTTTGTTTTTCCCTAAACACTTGGGTGCTCATTTGAGTAGACCGAAAGTAGGGCTTTCATGTTTTCTAGTTAAATGAATAAGCTTCCAAAGATATGCAGGTGGAAAGCTAGCTATTACTAGGAGCTCTTATTTTCCACTGTGTTGTTTTATCTGCTTGAATGGATGTAATGGGAAATTGTATAATTGCATGTAATAAAATCTGATCAACCAAGGATGCATCTTCATTTGTCGCTTTTAGAGTATTTTTTAATAATGATATTTCCTCTGAACGTGGGATCGAATGGGATTATAATGAGTATTAAACCTTATTGGTGAAATGAAATATGAAAGTTTATTATTATATTGTGTTTGAAAAGTTTCACATTCATGTTCTACTGATATTATTGATATGATTAACATATTTGCATTTTGTCATTGGAAATTAATATTATGGATGAATGCAATATCCATAGCTCTTAGTTTCAGGTCTCAAAACAGGGGATGTTACATAAACCCTTTGTTATTGAACATAAACCCTAAAACTTGTTAAACCCATATTAAACAAGTGAAATTAAATTGTGCAAATCTATAAATTGGGAATATAGACCGGTCACTGTTTAGGATTCACTATAAAATTGAAATCGTGAAATAAATGTAGAAAGAAAATCAAAAAATTAGACAGTGAATCAAAAAATCCCCTAACTTTTGTGCTGCAATTGGTCGAATGTTCACCCTGAGCGGTCGACCCAATATAGACTGAAATGTAAAATTCGAACCTTAGCCTAGGACCAAGTTAAGAATAAAATAACTACACATGTTAATTATTGTGTGAGCCTATTTAAGGCAATTTGTATATATATTAGGAGTAGTAGGGAAGATAGTTCCCTAGAGATGATGCAAGGATGTTGCGGTGTTGGGTAAATACTTTTTACCCAATGTGGTCAATTATTTGACTAGAGGCAATTTTTATTGCAAATAGCACTCATAGGAAGTTCTATGATGGAAGCGCAGCATGACTAATTCCTGATGGAGTGTGTTTGCTCAGCATAATGGGAGTCCTGGTACGCACAGATACTGATACGAAATGGTATAGTTCAGATGTTGGATTCTGGCACATGCAATAAGAGGTGTATACTATGACGAGAGGTGGACCCAGATGCAGACAATGAGATACTTTGACGAGTTGGCATCGGGGTTTTTATCCTCAACGTATAGTTGATTTACGTATAGTCGTACTTAGGGGAAGATTTGTTTCCCAATAGCTTACTGATGCCGATAAAGGTGGGAATTTATTTTCATAATAGCCTAGTGGCGGCAATGGTAGTAGGAATTTATTTGCACAGTAGCTAGTGGCGGTGTTTCCATGACGAGTAAATTTAGAAGCGATGGTCGATCGTTAGTCATTAAGGTTAGATCCATAGATCAATCCCTATAGTAGCCTATACATGTCTTAATGTAGGAGTGCGTCAGATAAAAACCCTTAAGTTATGCCCCTAGGAAGTACATAAACATTTGCGGAACACCCTAGGTTCCTTAAGGTAGATTTAAAGTTAACTCCACATAATCATCATATATTAAACCTATACTCATTCAGTAGACTTTTACTGACCCACTCTCTTCTTTTAATTTTTTCAACATAGGATGGAAAATTTGTAGGTGATTAGGCATAGTATATGGAGAAAGGAGCTAGACGTTGGAGTTCTCATATTCTTTATTGTTCATCATGCAGTTACTTACTGTATCAAAATGTCTTCAAAAGCTTATATTGCACTATGGAAACGGTGTATATGGAAATAAAGTATTTTGAAGACCGTTTTCTAAAATGTCTATTCTTCAAAACTTATATTTTAATACATCCGCTATAAAATCTACCTAAAAAATTTTAAAACTCAATAGCTCGTATTTCTTGGTATGATGCAAGTCCAAAAGTCACCTTAAACTTTGGATAGGTGTGTTGGGATGTGCGGGCTGTTACATTTGGTATCAGAGCTTAGGTTTAAGATCCCAAGGATTTAGGAACGTATGAAGGGAACAAACTTGAAATGTTTAAAAAAAGGTTTTCGAAAAAGGATTTTAGAAAGTTTTTCAAAGTGGACTTTTGAAAAGTGTGTGTGTGTGCATGGACAGAAGTTTCAAAGGTTTTACATATATATACAATAGTATTACTGCGAAGCGCTATCTATGGGAATGTTGAAAATAATTCCTAATGACAAATAATAAAAATGAGAAATTTTGATGGGAATGGCTCATAAGAGGCGGCTATGTTTTGGGACGTGAACATTCCCCTATGGTTCCATTGATATCTGTAAGCAAAAGGACAAGCGAGCCTAACTTCGCTAAGGGAGTGTAATTATAATTTTCTAATGTATATATTAATACACAACACCCTACATATTTGCCTTATAATGTATTTATTGGTTTATCCCTTATATAAGCAGACAATTATGTGTCAAAGTAAATGTCAAGGCAATTGTGGGTCAGAGTAAATGTTAAGGTTATAACAATTGAGGTGAAAAATAAACTTTTCACATTTATTGGGATTTACCCCCATAAAGAAAGCCTAGTAGAGGTTTTATATACCAACTAGTAGTAGCAAGTAGATTATGGACTAAAGGGCGAGTAATGAAGATTAGTACCATAAGACCCATGTAATAGGAATATGATATAGATAGCATAAAACGGGAAATGAAAGAAGACTTTACAAACTTAAGGCAAATTTCCCCAATTAAAGTGGATACTCTATCCTCGTATTGGTAGTGGTTGTAAGCACCACTATTTACTTAAAGGCACTTTATATAATTAAGTTCGACAATGTATTGGAAAATAAACTTAAGTTAACCATCTTTGGAAAGAAGGACAGAAACCTTATGCACTTAAAGTATGGTTAGGTATAAGTGAGCTTAGGGAATGAGCTTGCTATTTTCTACTCCGATTTAAGTGATAAATCAATGAAAATGTTTTCTTAAAGTTAGAAAGAGTATATGTTTGACACCTTATATAGAAAAAAATGTGGGTTTATGATTTTACCAGACAAACTTTATGGAATTTGTTTACAAAAAGATTTTTTTTTTTTATAAATAGCAATTTTTCGTTAACTGTTTTAAAGCTTTTGTTTTACCCTTTAGGAATATTGTTACACATACCTTCATTGTGCACTTTACTTCTAAGAACTTTTGAAAAATAAAAATTTTGAAGTACGTAAAATCATACTACTAAATTCCTTTTATAAGTAAAAAATGGTTAGTATATGAAAATGCCTTTTATTGATGTTTTTAAGTTAAAAATACCTTATTTTCTTTAAAAGTATGTTTTGTTGAAAATTACTTATTCGTAACAATTTTTTTTGGAAAGGTGGGTTTTATGTATGTTTGCTAAGTTAAGCTTAATCGTTTTTGATAATTTAAGTAAAGAAAAGTGTCATGATCTTAGTAAGAAGGAAATACTTGTTAAAAATAAAATGAACGGAGAGCTTTACAGTACTAAAATCTTGTTAGTTTTGTGGAAATAATGTTAAAATCAACAGTTTTGATTTAAAAAAGGTAAAGTGAAAATATTATGACTATCACTTAAACTTTAGAGGAAAGAAATGGATTGGAGTTACGTAAATAGGATTAAACATCCCACCAAGACAAAATTTACTGTGGAATTTGGAGGTCTTGAAATTATTGGGACAGAGAGAAAAATAATATGGGAAATTAGTGACCTTTCACTCAACAATTGAATTGTAGGGATATAGTATTAGATCGAACTTCTCGTAATAGTGAGTAGCGAACACTGTCTTGTGTCTTTCAACCCAAGTATGGTTTGAACTATAGAATCGTTCTGTAAAGAAGTTTGGAAAGTATGATTTGGGTAAACACGTTTTCGAATAAGGAAAAGAGTAAGCCATGATGTTTTATTATGATAAAGAATGTTGCGGATGCAAGAAGATTTTTGATTTGATGTGTAAAAATGGCCAAGTAGATTCTACTTCAATCCTTATATATTGCGTTAAGTAGCAAATGGGCATTTCTTTGATTACAATAAGCAATCTAAATTAGTACCGTAAGTGTAGGATAGGCTACGGATGGTCCAAGTATTAGTTGGTATCACATAGGTGAGGATAGGATACCTATATGCTACCGGTGGTCTAGGTATTGTGTTGTCCCCTAGAAGCCTACGGGGGAACCAGGTAGACATGAATGGGAAAGTATATATTTTATATATGTTATTGGATTTTTACCATAGTAGATGTGTTTCATGTTTGTCTATGTAAATCTTGGAACAGTAAGGTTAAGTATTGCATATACTTGAATACAATAACAAGGGGGAAGTAGTCCTTAAATTAATGAGAAGCTTCATTAAGGAAATTGTATGGTAATTACAGGTTTTATTGGGTAATTGATATGGGTTAGTAGACATAATTGAAAGTTGTTTTAAATTGGAGTGGGATTTAAATAGTATTTTAATTCGTTGGAATGAAGTATGCAGCAATGTAAATTTCTATAAATTATCCAGTTTAGTATAAAAGTGTAACGTGGAATATACCCAAATGAAAGATATGTACAAAATAGGAATGGTTACCGTATTTTGTACTGACTATTTTAATAATAATAATAGAAAAGATAATTCCTTATAATTCCAACCATGACACAAATCCACTTTTAGATAATATATGGAAAGTTATAGAATTCATTATTCCTTTTGGAAAAGATGTAATTCTAATGCCTTAACATGCAAAAATTCCTAAGTATAAACCAAAGCATTGGTCACTGTGTTTATTAGATTAGAATGGTAAAGATCATATAATATCGAGTTGTCCTAACCATGAAGTAATTGGAATAAAGTGATAAGACAATATATTTGGTAAAATAGTCCCATTTGTGGAGGACAATAATAAATGGGAAAAGTTTTGGAAGTTCAAACCACAAAAGGTATTCTAGTTAAAATTGTGGTCGAAATTTTACAAGGGATGGTTAATTTAAGTACTTAGGTCTCCGTCAAGAAAAAGATATTGTTATTTTCACACATTGAGATTGTGGAGGTGATTTTCGTATAAAATTAGTTCAAGAAATGTTTGGTAAGATTTAGAGGAAGGGATGAGAGGATACTCTCTAATTATCCCTCATATTGGATGAAGACTAACTTAGAATACATAGTTTGTGTTGCATAACGATCGCAGGTGAACAAAGTGCCACTTATGTGATTATTATCAATGCTAGAATAATTCTGGGTTATAACTTCAGTTAACTTTAGGACTTTTATTGTTATGTTTGAATGGGAAGATAGACCAAACTTTCACTTGTAGAACCTAGAATGGATCCCTATAGACTATAACTTGATGCTCAAGTACCATGATTTTTGAAGGACTGAAGAAGCATTTCAGAAGTGAAATGAGACGACTCATGATAAATCAAATTGAAAAGGAAATCAAAATATAGGATTCAAATTTCAAAAGGTAGTTTGGGGGCTAAGTAAACTGTAACAACCCTTTATTTTGTGATTATTTTAATCGTATGTTTTGTAATTATTTTTAAATTGAATTTCATGATTTAAAAACTTTATTTTATTTATTAAAATGGATAAATTTTGTTATTTTAAATATAAATTTGGATTTTGATGTGAATTATAATTCCAAACATGAATAAATAAAATATTTTCCAGAAATGTGGATTTTGGTCAATATGGTCAAACTTTGACTTTTAATTTTAAAATTTAAAATTTGAAAATTTGAAATTTATCTTTATTTTATGAAAGTAAATAGAATTTTAAGTATACTACTTTTGGTTTCGTTGAAATCTGATTAATATTGTGAAAGTTATGCTTTTTAAACTATTGTATTATTTAACAAAATTGTTTATTTTAATTTATACAAATAATATTTTTGTTTGTCATGTCATGTTCTAATTTATATTTACATGTGTAACATGACATTTTATGGATGTATATTTTATTTTAAAACATTTTAAAAGTGTAGTTGAAATTTTCCAATGTTAGTTGTATTTTGTTTATAATTTTAATTGTAGTTTCAATTAAATAAAGTATTTTCTTTATTTATTTCTATTTTTCCAAAAAATATTTATTTATTTTCATTTCTACTTTATTTTTTTCACTTTTTATTTTTTTACTTAATTTTTATTTTTTTATATTGAATTAATAGAATTGGAAATTCGAAGAGACAAAAGCTTTTAATCTTGTGACTTTTCCTTTTCTTGTGTCTTCATTGCCTTGGCCTTTCATTTTATTTTTCTTTAGCCATGTACTTCCATTCCTTTACATGTGACAAACTTCTCATCCTCTCTATTTTCATGGCTATTCTCATTTGTGAAAAAATATTGTAAGTAATGGCTTCCATTTCCTATCTTTCTTATTCATTTTCTCTCTGATTTTTGCCTTTCTCCTCTCCAGTTTTGCCCGGCCTCAACCACCATAACCTTCTTCGACCACCACCACCATCTCCTCCTCCTCATCGTCCACTACCAAACAACCTCTCCTCAGATCAGATCTGGCCGTGACAATAGCATGAGCAAGCACCATAAAACTTTGCAAAAAATTCCATAAAACAATGCATAACCGACCAAAATTCCACCACCACCTCCATACATTTCCCCGGCCACCAACCCTACCTCCACCACCAGCACATGCCATGACCTCTGATCATCACATCACATCTGACCTGACCTGAATGAGCCATGGCCAAGCCAAACATGACCATAGGCCGAGCCTATGTTGCACCAAACTCCACTACATGGCCTATGACCCTTTGTATTCCATGTTGTAACTCCAAAACCTTCCACCTTCTTGCTAGTCGTGCCTATATTGACCCATACCCAAGCCTTGTTCCTCAAATTTGAACGATGGCCAAGAAAAATTAATGAGCATGGCCGAGCATATGATCCATCAAGGTCAAGCACTCTTGTGTTAAAGCATGGTTAAGCCATCTTGTTCTTTGTTTATTCTAATTTCCATTTTGTTTCAATTTACTTTTCTATTGTATATATATGTTTATATTGCTTTGTTTTAATTGTTGTATACAAGATCAATATCAAGGCTCTCCGTCCATTCAAATCTAATCGTGCTTATCGTGCTTTTGGAATCGTTCTTCTATGTTGTTTTAGGTCTCTAGCTTTGATAAAGGCGAGCCTTTCTCACTCTGACATTATTACTTATGAAATGGTAAATTGATGACAAGTGATTAGTAATTAAAATGTTTATGCAGGTTAATGATGACTATATGATATGTTATTTCATGTTATTACCATGTTAACTTTGTTAATTATCACCTAACATATGATATATGACAGTATATTGTGACATTGATATGTTAGTATAATTGTTTATCTTGTTTATGCACATGCTCACACTGCAAGTTCACTGTTAAAATAGAATCACTATGGGTTAAAATGATACATACCCGAACGGACATTAGAATAGAGAAAAATCATTATGAGCTGAATGATAGGCTCAAGTGATTTTTATTGTATTTTATTTGACTTGGGATTGCGGGTTTGAAATGATAGAACCTGGGTTTTCTTTTTAAACTACAGATTGAAATGATACATATCCTTATCATTTGACCTAGGATAGAAAATTATATATAAACTCCGTGGTATGTTTTAATAATTTTTATATAAATATGTATTTTAAAGTATGAAATTATGGTTTAAATATTTTTCTTATATTTTATGTAAGTTAAATACTTGAATCGAATTTAGGTATGTAAGTTTGAAGTAAATGTGATTTTTGACTTTAAATTATATTTTTAAAAATGTAAGTAAATAATGAAAATTAAATTTAAAGTTTGGAAATGATATTTGAAGTAAAATGTTAAGATTTGTTAAATTTATAAGTTAAGAAACAGTGAAATTTTGACTTAACAAATGAATTGAGTTTTAAATTGGATATTTAATTCTAAAATTTTGTTTTGATAAATCATATGTCAAATTGATTTAAATGTGAAGTTTTTAAGCTAAAAATATGATTTATAAGTTTAGAATTTGCTAAAATTGAAGTTTTATTGTTTCTGAAAAGCTATAATAAAATCTGGAATTTTATTGATGCAATTTCCAAAAATGCTGTGGTTTTACGATGGCATTTGTTAAGTGGTATCATTTCTTAAATTTAACTAAGTTTTGAAATAACTAAATATCTATTACGGCATCTGTAAATGTTGTTGTTTTCGAACTGAACTATTTTGGAAATTAAATATCTACCATACACTTTATAAATGCCATCGTTGCTAAAATTTGACAATGTTTTGAAATGTTATAAATTTTAACACTATTTGAGTTATATTTTAAAGTGTTAAATTATTTAACTTTTGGAATTGATTATTTATGAAATTTAAGGAGTTTTGAATATATATTTTAATATTTATATTTGAATTTTAAGGAATTTAATTTAATTTGAATTTTAATAAGGTTTACTTGGTCATGTGTCAAATGGAATGAAATATAATGAGATAAATGAATTTTTGGAATGGAATTTTGAAATGTGTTTTGTAATGTTATCTGAAATAATAAATGAATGACATAACTGGTTTTTAAATTGATATTTAAACTGAATATTTGAATTAAAGAATGATAATGAATTGGTAAAGGATCTAAAAGGAAATGATTTTTGAAATGGTTTTGAATGACATGATCTTTATTTGTTAAAGAATGTGAATTTGGAATGATATTTTATTTTTATCTATTTGACTTATTTGATAAACTAATATTTAAAGTTTATATTAGCATTAGAGGATATTTGGTTTACTTGTAATTCGGGTTTATTTTAATGATATTGTATTTTATTAAGTGATTATTTCAAAGCTAAATAATATGAAAGTGAATTTAATATATATATATATATATATGAGATTTTCAAATTTAGTTTTGAAATATGGTATATTTAAAGCTTTGAAATATACTAAAGATTGAATAGTTTATTTTGTGGATTAAATCTATATTTGAAATTGATAAGATTTTAAATGGTTTATTGGGAAACTGATATGAATTGAAACTGATGGTTTGAATTGAATTAAATTGGAAATTTGAAAATTTGGGTTTAATTGAATAAATTTGTAAAATATAAAGAATTAAAGGAAGGTACCAAGATTTCAAGTGCATGATTTCGAAATGTTATGACTTTCAAAGTGTAATGATTTCAAGTATTTTGGTTTCGAAAGAGTTATTACTTTGAACGTATTATGATTTTTGAAAGGTGAATATGTGTTTGAAATGGAAATGATATCATATTGATTTGGATATAGTTTTATAATAAAAATGATTTTGGTTTCGAAGTATAAACTATTTAATTGAATATAGTTTTGAAATAAAAATGGTTTTGGTTTTGATGTATAAACTATTTTGAAAGGAATATAGTTTTGAAATGAAATGATTTGATTTTTTGTAGTATAAACTATTTTGCAATGGCCACGGCGTTATAATAACGATTGTTTGTTAAAGAGACGAGGATCGGAAGTTGTCGAACTCTCTTCCAACTCTGAAAACCACTTTAACAACTATGAATGCGGTGGAGTTTTCAGAATGAAGTAAGATGGCGGCGACGTTCTTGAGGTATATTATGTGGACCCGACTCCCGTGAGTTGGCTTAACGTGGCTAAAACAGGAGTGATCTCGGGCCAAAAGGGGTAGCTCCATACTATATTCTTACTTATGTTTGATTTGATGGCCATCGTCGATTTTGATTTGGGAGTGTGTTCTGAGGTGGGCGTAGTGGCTGCTGCGTTACCGCCAGCCCGTGCGCGTAATTGGTATATCTACCCTGGCATTGCCTTGTGTGCCGTGTCACCTACCATAGAGAGTTTTACTACGAGTTTGATTTGTGTCGTACCTATGGAGTACCTTCTCGTAGCCTCTCGATCTGGAGGTACGTAGGTACTGTGTAGTCTATTGGCACTATTACGTGTTAAGGGCTATATAGGTAACACCTTGACGCTGTTTTAAAGTATGTTTATTTTACTATTAAACATTATTATAATAGCGTATACTACTAATACTTAGCAAATAGTTTAACGGATCCTTAAAGGATGGGCGATCCCAAGCAACCTTTTAAGTTACGGATGCATTTTGTTACTGTTTACTTGAGTCGATTTATAGTTCATAAGTATGTATGTCCCGACTCGAGTGTTTTGTGTTTTTTCTTTACGCTCAGGTTAGACTGAGTGATTCAGCATTCAAGATTCGCCTTCGGAGTTGGAGCTTTGCCTGAAGATCCAGCCATCTATTTTTCTTTCAGTATCCGATGATTTCAATGATGTATTCGGATTTGTACCTGATGTACCTTGTTACTATTATGTTGTATCTTGTTTAACTCTGATGTATCTTATATATATATATATATAGTAGCTTTATGAACTAATATCTCTTTTACTTCCGCTGCATTATTAAATACTCCGTGTCCGTGATCTGTGATATATTCTGAGATTTGCCAAATTTTATTTACAATGCAGTATTTTGAGCAATTCAAGTCCGAACGTGCGGATGCAAATGGTTGATAATATCGGGTTATTGCATGTGGTATCAGAGCTTTGGCTCTAGGCAACACTTAGCATATATGGTAAATGCATTTACAGAATTACTTTCATTTGAGTTTGAACCTCTTCCTTTTTTGCTCGATTCCTTTGAATTTTGGAAGGTTCCTTTCAGTTCCAAAATCCATTCATGTCCCTCACTATTCATCTTCTTTTGATTCTGGAGTATCCCATAACTCCACTTTGAATGATCTTCATAATGAGTCAGCGGTCTCGCCAATCTCAAATTGATTTGTAAAAGGGGTGAAACTCCTTTAGAACAACATCGATTCACCAGAGTTTTTATATCCTCGGTTTAGATGTTAGTTTCTCTTTTAATTCCGAACTCTATCTCTTGAGACCGAATATAGATTTACTTAAGAAATCCACATCGATCTTATTTTTTAAGTCAAGGTTGACCCGGTTAAGGTTGCCCATGATTTATATAAGCTTATCCATCTTCCTATTCTGTTATTTAATAATCTGATCTTTGTTTCTAACTTATCTTCAAATCATTCATGAAGTGTATTTGTAAACTAATATTTAAAATGTTTTATATATTGTGTGGTTGAGTTGTTGATGTTGATTTTGGTTTCCGATCGACTCGTCTGATCAACGCTATCGATAAGATTTTCAAAACACTTGAAGAGAGCAAACTGACACAATATGTTTTTTAAAATTTAGTAATGAATTTTTTTTAACTATATTATAAATCTTTTTCTGGATTTTAATGAATTAGTTGTTAAGAAATAATATTTGATTTTATATATCATTATCTCTTGTTTCATATATAAATAATTGAACTATAAATATGGTTACAAATTTATTTGGAAATTTAAAATGAATTTAAAACAAGAATTTGATAATTTAATTTTCGATGGATTTCAAACATTGTGTTCAAAGTTTTAAAGGATATTTTATTTAAAGTATTTTGGAATAGAAATTTGTTTCTAAAGAATTTTAAAGTTTAAAATTAGTACTCTTCTCCTTATCGCTAGAAAATAACTTCGGTGATGACTGCAGCATCATCGACTTTCATTTTCGAGTTTCGAAGTGAAGAGACCATTCTGTAGTCTTGCTACAATTTTGTTTTGGGGAATTTAATTGATTTGAATTCTAAAATAAGACTGGATTTATAACATATGCAGATATATGATTAAATTTCAATGGACATATATATATATAGTATATGTGCATTTATTTATCTCTAAATAGTTTGAAATTTATCAGAAATTTAATTCCTAAATTTTATCTTGAAGGATAATTTCAAGTATAATTTCAAAATTTGGATGAATATTCAAGCTTGAAATGATTGAATTGGAAGTTTTTATTTGTATAATACACAATTTCATTCCAATATAACTTACCCAAATTATATATAAGTTGAATATGTAATTAGATAATATACAGTATGAAAACATTTTATAAATAAAATTTGAGTTGTTATAATAAATATTATACACTTAAATTTTAGTTATAAAATCATTAACAGTGGTAAATAGAGAAAAAAGGGGTAATGGAATAATTTACAATATTAAATGATATTAAAGAAACTAAGAATAAATTTAAAGCAGTTATAACAAGTATAAATATATTTAACAAAGGTGATAAAATATATTGAGAGGAATAAATCTAATTATAATTAGGGATAAAGAAGAATTAAATTTATTGAGTAATATAATAAATGAATTTTTTGAATCCATGATTTTAGAGATTGTTTATTTAAGATAATTGGATGATAATGAAATTAGAGATGATTAAGATTTATTTAACTTATGTAAAATTAATTTTCAATTTAAGTTGAAATTTTCATGGTTTCAAATTTATTATCTTATTTTGTTTTTCGAACTATCTTTTGGTTGTCCTTATTTCCCTTATCTTGCTACAGAATTGGGAGGCTATTGCTTATACCAGTCTATTTGGAAACCTTTCTACAATCTTTGGTACTCATTTTTGAATCTGATCACTACTTGCCATCCACAGACCGTCGGTCAAGCGGAAAGGGTGAATCAGATTCTAGAAGAATTTTTCGTGCTTGTGTTCTTGATTCAGGAGGATCTTGGGAAGATCATCTCCACGTTGTTAAACTTTTCTATAACAACAGTTATCAGGTATACTTTCAGTCTTCTTGTCATCTTATCTTAATCCTATATCATTTTATCTTTTTCTGTGTTTTCCGGTACCTCATTCCTTTTCGGGGATGAAAAGTTTTGAGTGGGGGAGAGTGTAACAATCCTGTACTTTGTGATTATTTTAATTGTATATTTTGTAATTATTTTTAAATTGAATTTCCAGGTTTTAAAATTTTATTTTATTTACGTAAATGGATAAATTTTGTTATTTTAAATATAAATTTTTATTTTGATGTGAAATATAATAACAAACACGAATAAATAGAATATTTCCCAGAAATGTGAATTTTGGCCAATATGGTCAAACTTTGACTTTTAATTTTAAAAATTTAAAGTTTGAACTTTTGAAATTTACCTTTATTTTTTGAAAGTAAATAAAATTTTAAGTATACTGCTTGTCGTTTCGTTGAAATCTGATTAATATTGTGAAAGTTAGGCTTTTTAAACTATTATGTGTAAATTGTTTTATTTAACAAAATTGTTTATTTCAATTTATATAAATAATATTTTTGTTTGCCATGTCATGTTCTAATTTATGTTTACATGTGTAATATGACATGTTACGGATACATATTTTATTTTAAAACATTTTAAAAGTGTAGTTGAAATTTTCTAATGTTAGTTGTATTTTGTTTACAATTTTGATTCTAGTTTCAATTAAATAAAGTATTTTCTTTATTTATTTTCTATTTTTTCCAAAAACCATTTATTTATTTTCATTTCTGTTTTATTTTGTTTTCAACTTTTATTTTATTTACTTAATTCTTATTTGTTTATATTGAATTAATAGAATTGGAAATTTGAAGAGACAAAACCATTCCTTTACACGTGAAAAACTTCTCACCCTCTTCATTTTCATGGCTATTCTCATTTATGAAAAATTATTGTAAGTAATTGCTTCCATTTCCTATCTTTCTTCTTCATTTTATCTTTGATTTTTGCCTTTCTCCTCTCTAGTTTTGCTCGGCCTCAACCACCATCACCTTCTCCGACCACCACCACTATCTCCTCCTCCTCATCATTCACTGCCAAACACCCGCTCCTCAAATCAGATCTGGCTGTGACAATAGCATGAGAAAGCACCATAAAACTTTGCAAAAAATTCCATAAAACAATGCATAGCCGACCAAAATTCCACCACCACCACCCCTAGCTCCACCGCCAGCACATGCCATGACCTCTGATCATTACATCACATCTGACCTAACCTGAAATGAGCCATGGCTGAGCCAAACATGACCATAGGCCGAGCCTATGTTGCACCAAATTCCACTACATGGCATATTACCCTTTGTATTCCATGTTGTAACTCCAAAACCTTCCACCTTCTTGCTAGCCGTGCCTATACTAACCCATACCAAAGCCTTGTTCCTCAAATGTGAACCATGGTCGAGAAAAAATAATGAGCATGGCCGAGCATATGTTCCATCAAGATCAAGCACTCTTGTGTTAAAGCATGGTTAAGCCATCTTGTTCTTTGTTTATTCTAATTTCCATTTTGTTTCAATTTATCTTTGTATTGTATATATATGTTTATAATGCTTTGTTTTAATTGTTGTATACAAGATCAATATCAAGGCTCTCTATCAATTCAAATCTAATCGTGCTTGTCATGCTTTTGGAATCGTTCTTGTGTGTTGTTTTGGGTCTCTAACTTTGATAAAGGTGAGTCCTTCTCACTTTGACATTATTACTTATGAAATGGTAAATGTATGACAAGTGATTAGTAATTAAAATGTTTATGCAAGTTAATGATGACTATGTGATATGTTATTTCATGTTATTACCATGTTAACTTTGTTAATTATCACCTAACATATGATATATGACAATATATTGTGACATTGACATGTTAGTATAATTGTTTATATTGTTTATGCATATGTTCACACTGCATGCTCCCTGTTAGAATACAATCAGTATGGGTTGAAATGATAAATACCCGAACGGACATTAGAATAGGGAAAAATCATTATGAGCTGAAATGATAGACTCAAGTGATTTTTATTGTATTTTATTTGACTTGGGATTGCGGGTTGAAATGATAGAACCCGGGTTTTCTTTTTAAATTACGGATTGAAATGATACATATCCGTATGACTTGACCTAGGATAGAAATATATACAGACCCCGTGGTATATTTTAATAATTTTAAATAAATATGTATTTTAAAGTATGAAATTATGATTTAATTTTTCTTATATTTTAAGAAAGTTAAATATTTGAATTGAATTTAAGTATGTAAATTTGAAGTAAATGTGATTTTTGACTTTAAATTATATTTTTAAAAATGTAAGTAAATAATGGAAATTAAATTTAAAGTTTTGAAATGATATTTGAAGTAAAATGTTAAGATTTGTTAAATTTATAAGTTAAGAAACAGTGAAATTTTGCCTTAACAAATGAATTGAGTTTTAAATTGGATATTTAATTTTAAAATTTTGTTGTAATAAATCATATGTCAAATTGATTTAAATGTGAAGTTTTGAAGCCTAAAAATATGACTTATAAGTTTAGAATTTTCTAAAATTGAAGTTTTATTCTTTCTGAAAAGTAATAATAAAATTTCGAATTTTATTGATAGCATTTCCAAAAATGCTGTGGTTTTACGATGGCATTTGTTAAGTGCTATCATTTCTGAAATTTAACTAAGTTTTAAAATAAATAAATATCTATTACGACATTTATTAATGTTGTTGTTTCTAAACTGAACTATTTTGGAAATTAAATATCTACATTAACACTATATAAATGCTTTCGTTGATAAAATTTGACAATGTTTTGAAGCGTAATAGATTTTAACACTATTTGAGTTATATTTTAAAGTGTTAAATGATTTAACTTTTGGAATTGATTATTTGTGAAATTTTAGGAGTTTTGAATATATATTTTAATATTTAAATATGAATTCTAAGGAATTTAAATTGAATTTGAATTTAAATAAGGTTTACTTGGTTATGTGTTAAATGGAATGAAATGTAATGAAATAAGTGAATTTTTGGAATGGAATTTTGAAATGTGTTTTGTAATGATATTTGAAATAATAAATGAATGAAATAATTGATTTTTAAAATGATATTCAAATTGAATATTTGAATTAAAGAATGATAATGAATTGATAAAGGATCTGAAATGAAATGATTTTTGAAATGGTTTTGAATGACATGATCTTTATTTGATAAAGATTGTGAATTTGGAATGATATTTTACTTTTATTTATTCGATTTATTCGATAAATGAATATTTGAAGTTTATATTGGTATGAGAGGATATTTGGTTTACTTGTAATTCGGGTTTATTTTAATGATATTGCATTTTATTAAGTGATTATTTCAAAGCTAAATAATATCAAAGTGAATTTGATATATATATATATATATATATATATATATATATATATATATATGAATGTATGTATATGTGTGTGTGTATGTGAGATTTTCAAATTTAGTTCTGAAATATGGTATATTTAAAGCTTTGAAATATAATAAAGATTGAATAGTTCATTTTGTGGATCAAATCTATATTTGAAATTGATAAGATTTGAAATATAGTTTATTTTATGGATCAAATCTATAATAAAGCTACTATAACAAAGTGTCAAAAACAAAGCATATAATATCAGTCTGAAAACAAATATAATAGAAATCCCAAATACATAGAAGATCACTAATACAAGAGATGAAATAGATGAACTGAAACAGAAATAGATGAATAACTAGATAAGCAGAATCTTCAGCGATTCCTAGCTCCAGATACAAAGCTGTGAATACTCAGGCTGACCCGAGCGTAAAGTAAAATGCAAAACACTCAAGTCGGGACATATATACCTATACAATGTAAACCAACTCAAGTGAACTGTAATAGCAATGCGCAATAACTTAAAGGATGCTTGGGATCACCCATCCTCTAAGGATTCGTTGAACCATCAATTAACATTAATAAATAATATCACAGAAATGTCCATATTAAAGTAAACTGTGCAACTAGTAGTGTACATGTGACTAGGGTAGCGCAGAGCTGCAGTAATCGCTCACATCTTGCAAAACTATCAAATTGAAGGTGTGCATCAAAACAATCATTAAGAAATCAAACGATATACAGAGAAGTATACAAGTGGTCATAAATTTCAAATGATTTATAATTTCGAATTAAAATCATTTGTTTAGACCATTAAAAGTGAAGTCATTATACTTACAAATCAAATTTTCAATTTTCAAAAATTTAGCCATTTCTGAGCTCATTTATTCACTTAAAAATCGTAAACATTGAAAATTTCAGCCTTTTGTAGCATTTATGAAATGTTGTAGTAAGTTATACTTGAAACAATTAATTTCAGCCAAAGACGGCATTTAAACAAAACTGTTGTAATATTTAAGTTCATTTGAAATGGTTCAGTTAGAAAAGAAAGCATTTAAATAGAACTGCTGTAGTATTCAATTACATTTGAAAACAGTTCATTTCAGCCTACTGCGGCACTTATCAAGTGCTGTTGTAGCCCTTTTATTAGTTTAGACTTTTGGTTTCATTCAGCAACCACAGCAATTACCAAGTGCTGTAATATGCCTTAGTTAAAATTTAGCTATAGTTCATTTGTATCAACCACATCAATTACAAAATGCTATAATATCATTTACTTCAGTTTTTAAGTTAACTACAGCAATGATAGCATTTCTGATGTGCTGTTATTAAATTTCCAAATTTTCAATGTATTTCCGGCAATAAATAAACTTTGATTTTAACCCTTTAAACATTATCAAAATCATATTTTAACACTCAAAAATGTTCATTAAAATACCTTTTAACTTATGATTTTTATAAAGTAAATTTCTTATTAATAAAATAAAATTTCAATAATTCACTTAACAAATTCAAGTGTACAATTTTCTATTCTTCACATTCTAACAATTTCTTAACACTTAAATTTTTATTACCATTTTCTAAATATAACTTAATTTCCATTTTATTTGTATAACTTAAATGTCATTTTAAAAGCCAAAACCCAAATTTCCAAATTTAAGTTATATTTTAAAAAAATTCAATTTAACCATTTATTTATTCATCATTTTTAACTTAAAGAAATATCATAAATTCTTTATTTAAAACATTTTAAAATTCTATTTAAATCAAATAATCATAAATTTACATTTTTATGATACTTAAAATATTCAAAAACACTTTAAAATTAACCGTGGGTCTATATATAGTTTTCCAACCTAGGTCAAGTGATTTGGATATATATATATATATATATATATATATATATATATATATATATATATATATATATATATGATTTCAATCCGCAGTTTACGAAGAAAAATCCAAGTTCTATTATTTCAAACCCGCAATCCCAAGTTAAAATAAAATAAATAAAAATCGTTCAGACCTATCATTTCAGCCCGTAACGATTTTTCCCTATACTAAAGTCCGTTCGGGTATGTATCATTTCAACACATAATTATTTGTATACTAACAGGGAACTTGCAGTGATGACCAAAGTAAAATGAATATAACAACATATATCAGTATCAGATGATATGACAGATAAATAAACAAGATTAACATCATATAGTTTATAACACAGGCAGGTATAACATGATGTAATAATTTCTACACTTTCACTTGCTATCTATTTACAGTTATATAAGTATGAATGTCGGGTGTGATTACTCACCTTTTTATGCTGGAGTTAGCAAATCAAACAACACAAACGAAGTCCATAAAGCATGATAGCACGACAAAGCACAATGTTTTATTCGAATGGAGACATAAAGCAAAGATATGGTCTTGTAAACAACCCATAAACAAGACAAAACAAAATAACACATGAATATAATTAACACAAAATACATAGAAACAAATTGAAATACGAAGCAACAAAGACTAGATCTTTCCTTTACCATTCAATTGCTCAACCATAGTGGGACATATGCTCGGCTATGTTGTGTCATAGGCCAGGATATGGATCCAAATGGGCATGGCTACAAGGAGATAAATGAGTGGAAGTTATAATACAAGAATACAAAGGGTCAGGGCTAAAATGGAGTTTGGTACAACAACTTGGATCGGCTTGTCATGCGTTGGGCTTGGCCATGGCATGTGCAGGTCAGGTGTCGGCTGGAGTAGTGGCCAGAGGTAGTGGAGGGACTGGTGGCGGCGGCTAATGTAACAACCCAGTATTTTTAGCCATTCGCAGCCGCACATGTCGGACTTGAATTGCTCAAAATACCGCATTGTAAATAAATTTGGAGAAAATGAAATACAAATCACAGAATCACAGACACAGAACAAACAGAATACCTCGCAGCGGAATATAAAATACATAGTAGTTCATGAAGCTACTACGGCAGAGTCTCAAACCAAAAACATAATACAGTCTGGAAACAACATAATAGTAATCCCAAATACATAGAAGTTCACTAATACATGAGATAAACTAGAATAGATGAAACGGAAAGTAGGTATAAATGTAGATAAGCAGAAACTCCAGCAAAGACCAACTCTAGAAGAGAATCCAAAGCTGTGAATACTCAGGCTGACCCGAGCGTAAAGTAAAATACAAAACACTCGAGTCAGGACAATATATACTTATATAATGTAAATCAACTCAAGTGAACTGTAGTAGAAATGCACCATAACTTAAAGGATGCTTGAGATCTCCCATCCTTTAAGGATCGGTTAAACCATAAATTAAATACATCCCGTGGTTAAAATTTCAAAAAAAGTATTTTATACATCAAAATCAAATATCATTAAAAATTCAATATCATTCAAAATCCATTTCAAAATATCATATCTTCCAAACCACATTCCTTTTTATTTAATTTAAATACCATTTCAAAACACATTTCAAAATAGTTTATATTTCGAAACAAATTACTTCATTTTAAATCATTAAAACAAAGATATTATATTTAGTAATTAAATTATTAAATTTCCAAAATTTTAATCTTTCAAAGTTCATTCATTCACTTAAATTTATTAAAATAATAAAAATTCAACTTTCGCAGCATTTAGAAAATGCTACGGAAAGTCACATTTAAAACAGTTCAATTTAACAAAAGACAGCATTTAAAATGCTGTAATAGGGTTACATTAGTTTCAAATAAACTTAGTTAAATTCAACCATTATAACATTTACAAAAATGCTATAATAGCCTTTAATTAAATTGAGCCATTTGGTTCATTATTATCAACTACAGCATTTACAAATGCTGTATTATCCTTTACGTTAGAATTAATAGCATTTTAGAAATGCAGTAAATTAACTTCAAATATTTAGTATAATTTCACAAACAATTATTTTTTTATTTAAATCATTTTTAACTTATGAAATCATATAATTTCACTTTTAAAACAATCATTCAAATACCCTTATATTCATGATTTTATAAAGTTAAATCTCCAGTCAAAATCAAAATTTAACAGTAATTCACTTATTAAATTCCAACATTAAATTTTAAATTCATTAAATTAAATTTTAAATTAACACTTAAGTTTAAATTTTCTAATATAACTTAATTTCATTTTTATTTACTTAACTTAAAATTCACTTTTAAACCAAATTTACAAATTTCCAATTTCAGTTATATTTTAAAATTTCAACTTAAATATTCATTCATTTCACATTTTAACTTAATTCAAAAATCATTAATATATTATAAAATCATTTTAAATTCATTTAATTCAAAATATCATAAATTTATCATATTTTCACATTCAATTTAAATTCCATTTATCATCAAATTATAATTTCCAAAATAACTTACATTTCAGATTTTCTAACTTTACCAATAATTTATTTCACTTATAAATTTCAGAAAGTCAATAATGCTTTACAAAAATCATTTTTAATCAAATTTAAATTAAAATATTATAATATTTACATTTCTAAAATATTTTAAATTTTTTTAGAAAAACGTATTTTAACAACGGGTTTGTATTTCATTTTCTAGCCTAGGTAAAGTGATACGGGTAATATATCATTTCAACCCGTAATTTACAAAGAAAACCTAGGTTTGATCATTTCAAACTCGCAATCCAAGTAAATGAAAATAATTGAAAATCATTCAGGCATATCATTTCTGCCCATAACAATTTTCTCCTATTCTAAATTCCGTTCGGGTATGTATCATTTCAACTTATAGTGATTCTAATCTAAAGGGAACTTGCAGTGTGATAAACTGATAAAAGTAATATAACGGCATAATATAACAGTAACATATGATATAACAGGCGTTTAATCATGTGTAAACATCATAAAATCATAACATAGAAGGTGTAACATGATAATGCATTTTACAGATTAAAAAGGGGTCAATTTACTAGTTATATATGTATATAATTTCTGGTGAGAATAACTCACTTGTTCAAAGCTGGAGATTGACACCAAACACACAATACTGGCAAAATGAAGGCACGACAACACAATAGCGATTCGAGAGTGGAGAGCCAAAGCTATACACCTTGAATTTATTTTCATAAAACAATTACAAACAACATAAGATTTCAACCCAAAATTCAATAAACAATGCTAGAAACAATTGTATAAAACCAATCCAAAATCATTGCACTTGCTTTCAACCTCCTATACTTCAGTTATAGGTCTGAAATGTACTGTTAAGGGTTGAATTTGGATCTGGTCTTGAGTCCATATGGTCAGCCTAACATGGTTTAAAAGATGGTGCAAGATGTATGTGTTTGGATCTACGACTACAAGGCAATATCAAGGCAAATACATCATTTCTTTGCTAAAGCTTGGTTCGTCCAGAGGCTATGGGGTAAGGCCAGAGGCTCCAAGTGATGGTCAGTGATGTGGCAGAGGGTGGTGATCAGATCTGGGCTGGTGGTGGTGATGGTGGTGGTTGCAAATGGAAGGTGGAGGTGGTTGGAACAAACTAGGCTAGATTTGAGCACAAAGGTGATGGTTTGTGACCTTTGGTGGTGGATCTCATGTCAAGGGGTGCTCGGCCTGCCATGGTGGTGATATAGGATGGTTGGTGGTCGGTCTAAGAGGTGGTGGGGTCGGCCTAGCTGCTGGAGGAGGTGGGGCCGGTCACATCTAGTTGAAAGCAAATGCAAAAATCAATAGAAAAACAATGTAAACAATATAAAAGAAGAACATTCACCAATTTTTTTTTTGATCAAAGGAGAAGGCTTGGGAGAATTTTTTTGTTTCATAAGTGGGATAGTGTTTACGTGAATGGAAATGAAAATATGCGGCTGAAAAATGTGTATAATAAAAGCTAATTGATGAATAGTTATGTTGAATGTGAAAGGGTGGAAGATAAAGGGCCATTTGAAAACCAAAAGTCAAAACCCTTTCAAATCTCTTTTAATTTATATATAATATTAATTTACTGAAACTAATAATCATTTAAGTTAACATTTCGAAATTTTAACAAAATATAAAAATATATATAATTTTTTTTAATTATATAAGGTAAAATAAGAAAATAGCTTTAAAATGCAAACTAGTCTAGAAAAATTTGAAAATAACAGAATAATTTTTATAAAGATTATATGGACTTGGAAAAATAATTATAACAAAGATAATAACATAAAAATAAAAATTCATTCGCAAAATAAATAAATAAAATTTAATTAAATAAAATTTATATGAAGAAAATAGCAGAAAATTAGAAAACAGCCTTTAAAAATAGGAAATAAATACAGTAAATTTTGGAAAAATCTATTATCATTTTAAAAATATTAAAAGACAAATATACATAAAATAACATATTAACAAATATTTGAATAAAATATAACAAAGAAAATATGATTTATATAATTTAAAATAGACAAAACAAATTATACTCAAAATTGAAATGCACATAACTTCCATAATTTAAATCTGTTTTCAACGAAACAAAAAGCAGTATTCAAGTTATCAAATCTATTTTCATAATAAAATATAAAATTTAAGAATTTAAATATTTAAATCTGAAATTAAAAGTCAAGGTTTGACCAGTTTGAACAGAAATTCATCTTCTAGTAAAATATCCAATTTATACAGGTTTGAAATTATAATTCACATAATAATCAACACCTACATTTAAAAATGAAATGTTTGAAATAAAATAAGTTTAAAATAATTCCAAAATAAAACAAAGTCAAATATTAAAATATACGAAAAATCTAGGGTTGTTACAGTTAATGGATGGCAAAGGTGGAAAATGAAGGGGTGGTGATCTATAGGGCTCACCTATGCATGAATCAATGGTTGTTTTGCAATTTTTGTGGAGTTTGCAACAAGAGTTGCTCATGGCTTAGGCAAGACAAGTGGAGAGGTGGGCAATGTGGTCGTAGATGGTAGTGGTGTTGGTCGTGGAGATGGTGGAGGGGCTATGGTCGAGCATTGCTAGGACGAAAGCATGGCAAAATTCAATGGAAAATTAATAAAAAGAAGAGGAAAAGTAGGAAAAAAAAGAAGTAAGCATTACAAAAAATTCTCAGATCTGAAATGCCGTGAAAATGAAATAGGAAAGATGTTTTTCTCATATGAAATTAAATAGAAACTCACGGCTATGAGTAGAGAAGGGAATAGCCAAAGAAGGTGAGAAGGCAAGCAATTGAAAAATCAAAAGAAAATGAAGAGTTTTTATCTCTTCAATTTACCATTTCTTCATATCAAATAAAAACAAGTGTAATTTACTAAATGAATTAGAAAATAAAAAAATAGTAAAATAGACTGAAAACAAATAAGTAATTTAAGAAAAATAGAAAAAGAATTAAAGAAGTAGTTTATTAAATTGAAACTAGACTTAAAATTTCACAAAAAATACAATTAACTTTGAAAAATTATAACTACATTTTTAAAAATGTTTTTAAAAATAAAAATAAAATATATACATACATGTCATACTAAATATATGTACAAAAATTAGAACACAATTTGATGAACAAAATATTATTTATATCAATTAAAATAGACAATTTTGTTAAACAAAACAATTTACACACAATATTGTAAAAAGCATAACTTTCACGATATAAATCAGATTTTAATGAAACAAAAAGTAGTATTCCTAAAATTTTATCTACCTTCACAACAAAAGAAAAAAAATTCAAAAATTCAAAATTTTAAATTTTAAATTTAAAAGTCAAAGTTTGACCATTTTGACCAAAATCCACTTTTTTTGGAAATATTCCATTTATTCAGGTTTGGAACTACAATTCACACAAAAATCAAAATTTATATTTAAAATAACAAAATTTATCCATTTTAATAAATAAAATAAAGTGCAAGTGCTTCCATTCAAAACGTTTACAAAATCACCTTTTCAAAATGACATCTTACTTTTACTGAATAATATATGTACTTGCTTTCTTATCCAAAATGGTTTATATCATTTTCCAAAGCATCATATGATACTCTTCTCATATTTTAGCCTAAATACTTCTTTCAGATATTGTTTTCCTTTTAAAAAACTTCTCCCCAAAGTATTTCTTAATATTTCTTATACCTTTCCTCAAATTATCTACTTCTTTAGAAATAATAATCAACTTATCTCAAAACATTATATATATTTTTTTCCAATTTTTTATATAAATACTTCTCAAAACATTATACTTTGTTGGCGTCAAAATTGCCACCAACTCTCAGTTATGCAAAAAATGCAATATCTAATCCAATCACAGAAATATGAGGAGAAATAAATAAAGAATAAAATTAAAATAACTTAAAGGCAAGTAAAAGGAGACAAGACTTATAGTGGCTCGGCTAACTCTGGCCTATGTCTACTCCCAAATAACCCTTTCTATTATACAGAAGATTGTTTACATTTACAGTCCGAAATCCAAGAATAAAACTGAAAGAGCCTAGCCTGGGTTGAAGATAAAGAGAAGCAAAAAGAATATCCTTTTTCTGATGCCCTGCATGCTATATTTATTGGGGAAGACATGCACGGATCGAGCTGAAATTTTGGTAGTAGCTTTTGGAGACAAAGACGAGGCCATCCAAAAATTTCCAAGCCTATTGAGGCCCACAATAGGGATCGGTACTGATCCCTATTTTTGTGTCGAAATGGGATGCGATCTCTCTGGGTGGTTCTTGGTAGAGTTAGGGGTATGCCCTAGGGGCAATTATATAATTTGTTACATATATCTAACTCGTTGACCAACCTTGTTCGAATTAAAAGGTATCTTCTTCCTATTATATACTTGATATAATGTGATTATATTAATTAATTAACTTAGTTAAAAGTATATATATTTAACAGAAAAATCCATAAATGATATATTTTGTGATAGTAGTTACAAAGTGTTGTAACCATAAGTAATTTATCACAACGAAACAAATATACCATTTTAAATGTTCCAAGTCAAGATGCATCGATACTGGATATCGATGTATCAATTGAGACTGGAGTACGTAACGCTCTCTAAATGTTGGACTGTGTATTACGAATTATTGCTGAGGGAGCCTAGGGGTTACGTACTAATAGTTATTGTATAACTATGGAACGACTCACTCGATAGTTTTCTGTTGATTAATATAACTTGGGCCAAATAGAAAATATTGATGTGACTGATTTATGCAGTACTCTCGATTAGAGAATACCGTGGATCTTTAATATGAAAGCTCGACTTTGATTATAGCCACATTATGGCATGGCGTCCATTGAGTGACTATAGTTGGGTCGAGTGGAAGTACTGGAAGTGAAGAATTGTTCAAGAGATGACTTGTCTACTCGCTTACATGTAGTTAGTATCACAGTCAACTCAAGTCAACTCAAAGTCTCTAGCCAGAGCATTTCGGTTAATAATAATTACTATTATCGAACAAAGGACTTTGTATTTGGAATATAAAGTTGAATGTGAATGAGGTTGGAATTTTGACCATTACCGAATTCCAAGAGTCCAAAGTGATATAGTTTTGACGAAGAGAATTGTTGTAATGAATGTCACAATCGGGTAACGCTTATTAAACTAAAATTGGATTTTACCTAAAATGAGTAAACGATAAATTTGGCCATAATGTCAAACCACCTGTTGTGTGACATGTGAACGTTAACACTAGAATAGTTTGATGTTAATCACTGACCAAGTTTACACCCAAGAGTTAGATGAATTCACTTAATGCCGAACGATTCATTTATTTATAATTTTCATGAATCAATTAAATTAATTAACATATTAATTATAAAATTTGAATATGATTTGAGAAATAAATATTGCTATATATACTTATAACAGTTATAAATATATTAATCGATATACAATATCGACAAGCGATTAAATTAGATTTAATTGCATAGTATTTTGGCTTGGGTTTAGATGGATTTTAGGACCATCATTAGGGCTGCAAATTTTCAATTTTGGTAGAGTCTAGAGGTGGCTAAACCATAGGGAATTAACTTAGAGATAATGGGTTGAGATCAAGTGAGAATGGGTCAAAAGGTTTTCCGCGTTTCTCTCTAATACAACACTATATACATACATACATACATGCATACATACATACATATATGTATGTATCTACAAAATAATTACGAACCTTTTTGGCTACCATTACCTTCTTCGTTGCTGGTTAAAACATAGCCTAAAATCCACTCCATAATTCTCAAATATATTTCAAATTAAAGTAATACTATTTGATAGTTAGACGTCAGTGATTCCGGACTTGCAATTTGACGAATCAAGAACAGTAAAGGGAAGGGAAGTCATTACTTCAACGTGGATCCAAAGGCATCATTAAATCGGTAATTTTAATTCATATTACAGTAATTAAATAATATTCTATGATCCTATAATGGTAAATTTCATGTCTGTTTAAATATATTGATACTATATGTTTAGTTAGGTGAGATTCTGTAAGTAGATGTAGTTGTCATAAATTAGTTTGGTTATATGCATAATTTGTTTATTATACCATTTGACTTATGTATAGGAAAATGTTGTTTACTGTACAAAATCAGTTTTTGTCATTATAATTGTTATATATATATATATATATATATATATATATATTAATAAATTTATATATATATGTATGTATGTATGTATATGTATGTATATATACAAAAATACATATTCTCTCTCGTATGCATATATAAGATATATATACGATTTAAAAAACTTAGTGCACTTATTTATATATAATATGAGTTTACAAATTCGAAAATTAATTGGCATACATATATTCATTTTATTAAATTAACATTTATTGAATTTTGAATTGTTATTATAGATAAAATAATTATTACATTAAAAATTCCGTCTATATTTTTTAAAATATTATATCATTCCAGAAATGCGTAGAAAAAAATTAAGATTTTTTCAATGTATTTCACTATTTTAATAATTAATATTATTTCGTAAAAACTATTTAGGATTTATTAAAAATAATAACTTAATTGAAAATATCTTCAAAAAATTTTGTAACCTTTCATTCATGATTCTAGAACGTTTGAAATTTTAAATTTTAAATTTTTAATAATATATTATTTTATATTCAATAATTATTACCGAAATCAATGTATTTGTTTTTAAAAATAATATTTCAACTTTGAAAAATCTCCAAATTTTTTGAAGCTCTATTTTATTATCCTAGATTTTCGAAAATTGTAAAATTTGAATTTTCATCAATAGACTATTTTATGTTAATTATTTATGGATGAAGACATTATTTTATTCATAATATTTACAAATTAAAATACTAAAGTTATTATGTTTGCAAAACTAAGTTAATTTTGAAT
This sequence comes from Allium cepa, assembly GCA_030765085.1. Taxonomy (NCBI): domain Eukaryota; kingdom Viridiplantae; phylum Streptophyta; class Magnoliopsida; order Asparagales; family Amaryllidaceae; genus Allium; species Allium cepa. The sequence continues at coordinate 203,381,500 of CM060945.1, read as the reverse complement.
TATAATTAGTTTTAATAATTGTTCTCTCTCTTTCTATATATATATTTATCTATATATAAATATTTTATGTTTATATATTATATATAATATATTTATACGTACATATGTTTGTGTGTGTATTTTGTAACACATATACATGCATATATTTGGACAACATACATGACATACAAAATGAGCTAATATGTCTGTTGCGGTGTAAACCCCAACATCTACATATGGGCATATTATACCTTTCAGATTAGTACGTTACACATGCTCTCACACATATATTTATATGATACATTTATGTATAAACTAAATCAAATAAAATTAATTTCATATCTTAATATACTTGAATTCAAATAAAATAAAGGATTTTATTTAAATGAAATTTAGAAATGTTCTAATTTAGTTTGACTTCATAGGCGCAATAAAGATCCAATAGGGTAAAAAATTACAAAATTCACTTATAACTTCCACTACGGGCTGGTCAGTTCCAACCATGGTATCAGAGCCCAATAGCCTATGCGGTCTAAATAAGTAATATTTGGGCTAACTAATTAAGCTTTCCCATATAGTACGGTGCCCAGAAAGGTAATGTTTACCATTGGAATTGGGTAATCAAGTACCTGTCCTACCTGGTTACTAGCCTGGCCCAAAGGTGAAGTGAGCCCAAAGGCTGCTCCTAATAGAAAAGACCCAACTTAATTTGAGCCTTGGGCTAATTTTCAAAAATGTTTTGAAAAATAGTGTTAAAGATTTTAAATTTAATAATTAATTTAAGATAAATCATGTTTATTATAAAATTATAATACTACATAAGTTATCAAAATGTTTGAAAGGATAATGATATTTTCAAAATGTTTGAAAATATTTATACAACAATTTCAAAATTTAAATTTATTAATAATATTAATAAAATTAGTTAATTAAATATGTTAATTAATTAATGCATTTGTGCATTTATTATATATGTTGATACATGTTATGTTATTTTAAAATGTTTAAGATAACATACATGTATGTATACAAGATAAATTTGAAAACTAATAAATTTTAATAAAAATTGTTTAATTGAATAAATTAGTTAAAGGTTAATTAATTATGTAAAATACACCTATATATGATATATGGGTGTTACAACATAAAGGTTATATTATACACTATAAATGTTGTAGTAGATATGTCCAATATCAAAGTTATATTGGAATACTAATTTAAAATTAATTAAAGAGTTAATTGATTAAAATTAATTAGATAAGATTGTTAATAATTTATTATACATAAGACTATCATATAAGTAATTTGAAATATAAAAGTTATATAACAACAAAACTTTTATGATATGTGTATAAACAAAATGCGGAACATTCAAGAAACCTAAATAGACTTGAGAAATAAATACATATGTAAATGTACATATACCATAATTTATTATGCGTCTGACACTTGAATCGTTGTGGTATTTCATAAGAAATATATTATTCTATAAGTCGATATCACTCAATATATATATTGAAGATTTTGTGTCTTCAATATAATGTTGTCCTTTACCATATATACATACATACATATACATATATATATATATATGTCTATATATATATATATATATATTAATAAATTACTCACATACTCCTTACTTGTTGAGTAAACTCAAGCTAGGGTTGTTATGAGTAGTATTATTAATATATTAAAGAGATGAGGTAAGATAACTGTATGTATTTGTTAAGAAAACTCAAGGTACATATACTATACTTAGGCCACCACGATATGGTAGGTTTGAGTGCAACGACCTGAATATTTCGATTCCGAAATCTCCAGATAGTTAGTGAAAAGAAGAAAAGAGAAAGAAGAAGAAACAGAAAACTCAATCTCAGAATCTCACATTCGCAGCGGATAAAATATAATAGCAAATAATAACAGTTTACAAAAAGAACTGTATCAGTACATTTACATTTTTATATATCAGAGTTACAACATTTACACAGCACAGGACAGTTCTAAATCAACATGTCCTAGATATACAACTATATATCGCAGCGGGTACGCTCCATACTTTCCAGCCATTCAGCTCGCCTTCTGTGCTCCAGAACGTCCTTACCTGAAAATCTGTAATACTCGGTCTGACCCGAGCATTACATGAAAGTAACACCCGGGTCAGGCTGGAAACCAGCGTGAGTAAACCCATCTAACATAGATACAACATCATACAACTCGTATAAACCCGAGGTAACTTGTATCAATTTTTAACTTCACAAGTCGTTATAGACATCACTAATATCACTCATCAATCTTTAAGTGTCAAAACTTAGATTAAATGTCCAATACTCTTAAATCATTCCAAACTAGCACATTGATTACCACATATCAATTTTCTAAACAATCGAAGTGGCTTCGGGTATTAACTAATACCCGACTCTGGTCTCTTCGATTCCAACGTCATCTAAACCCAAGTTATCCAATTTAATACAATTTAACTTTAATTGCCGGATAACATCTTTACACAGCAATTTATAATAGATTGACAATCACACTATTATCATCCATTCAACATATCCTAACACATAACAATTCATATCAGAGTTATCTCCCAATTCAAAGCACCCATCATCATTTAATCATTAATAAGATTGATCTCTTCCATTAATTACATTAATTAATGATCCTCTAATTACTTTCACTGGTTAATTATTCTTAAATTTCATATAATAATAATCAATCTTAATTATTCACAATCAGAAATTAACTTTCCTTAATTACTTCTCCAAACAAACCAACTTCTTGATTAATTATATAAATTAATTCTTCAAATACACCGAGTAATCGTTATTTTAAATTTTTTTTATCAAGTAACTACCCTTTAGTTGCTTCTCATCAAGTAATTTCCTTTGAATTAATTACATCCAGTAATTATCCATTAATTACTCATTAACAAATTAATTATTCCATAATTAATTATCTTCATTAATTAATCCCTTGATTAATTACCAAAGTAATTACCCAAATTACTTCAATTAAAATTATCTTCACTAATTACATTTCAGTAATTATCATTTATCACTTCTCTAAGTAATCATGCTCCATTAATTACATTTAGTAATTACTCTTATTAAATCATTAATGATTTTCTTAAATTAACTAAAACTAAATTAATTAACTTAAAAAAAATCACATTATCATAATTAATTACAATAAGTAATTAATCCCTTGATTACTTTATCAGGTAATTATGCTTAACCATTTCCAACTGATTATCTTCAATTAATTATCAAAATTAATCACATTAATTAATTACTTAATTATCCTTAGATAATTATCATTATTAATTGACAACATTTTCTTTAATTACTTAAGAAATTTATCTTAGATTAATTATCATTAATCAACTCTAAGTATAAATTAATTCAAGTCATTATCTAAGTCAAATAAATAAGTAAATTCTTTATTATCTTAATTATTTCTAAAATAATTCAGTTACTTATTAATGACCTCATTAAAAATTCAAATGTATTTAAAACAATATATTTCTACATTAAATTCAAGTTTCATTTTAAAATTTAAGATTTAAAAATGTTTAACTATTTAACCATTTATCCAAATTCAAATAAATTTATAAAACCTTAAAATAAAAGTGAAGAACCATCATTACTTATATAAGATACTTATATAAGAAAAGTGTAAAACAAACTTTACTAAATTTTATCAAAAGAAAACAAGTTTAAAAACAAATTTATTATTTAACTTTCAAATTAAAGTTAAACATTTCATAACTTTTATTCAAATATTAAGAAAGAAATCTTTCAAGTTTAAACATTTATTTGATATAAAATTCATTTTTAAATCTACTTTTAAACATTAAACTTATTCAACATTTTAAATTCTGCAAAACTGTTTTAAATTCAAATCTGGATTCATAGAGGACTAGAAACCATTTAGACTTGATTTTAAAACTTAATTTAAATTTGCTTAAATTTAAAGCTTCCATTTTTAAAAACTTTGAATTCAGAAGTTCCTTTGAAATCAAATTTAAACTTTGCATTTAAAAACCCTGATTAAATCCTGCATTAAAATTTTGATTTCATTTAAATTTCAAAAGTACAGAATAGTGTCAGGTTTTATAAAATCTGAAGCAATATAACCCGAGACCACTCATAATTACTTCGGGTTAAAACCCTATGTGCTTCGAGTAAAATACTCGTTCTACTCGAGTAAAACTCGAGTCGCAACTCTCTGCACACACAAAATAGTTCATCAGAACTACATATACACGGTGCATATGCACCGGTACTCTGGCGATCTCCAGCCACCACAACACTCCTCACCAAGTCGCCGACCCTATCCAAACTTGATTGCGACCACCAGATGCCACACATAATCTCGAGAATTCAAATCGAGATAATTAAGCAACCGGGAAACATCACTGCGCTAAAAAACCCAAACCTCTCAACATCGCCCACACCCAACTCTGACCATCATCACCAGTGCGGCTCCGGCCTTCACTCCCTCTACATCTCCTCTGTCCAAACGCAGAGTCTTGCATCGCTCGATGCAACAGAGAAACCAAAAATCTACAAAAAAACCCCCAACTTCAGAAACTAGGGTTACAAACCTGTAATGAACAACCACCGTTGCCATCCACCTCTGACCTTCCACCTCACAGTTTTCCCTTACTCACCAATTCTTCCACCACCTCCAGAAAAAAACTACAACGTCCCAAATCCACAGAATCACCAGATAAACCCCAAAACTTCAATTTTGTTCAAATCAATAATGCCCATTCCCCAGTGAATTTAAAAATTTGATGTTCGTTTTAAAATTCATGATTACAATCATGCATTCAAGTTATAAGCTTGATTTAATAATTTCATATGTTTGATATTTCCTATTTGAAACTAATACTGTCATTGTTGTTACAGAGACAACAGTTTTATTTTCAATTTAGCTTAATTATAATTTACAAATCTGAATCTACACTAAACAAACAAATTTTGTTCACATATCAATCCTAACAGAGAATTAAATTCAGAGGTAAAGGTTTTCTATTTAAAATCTTAGTTAGTTTTTTTTTTAAACAAATAGGCATGTAGATTCCTGGCAACATCAACATATACATACATATTTATATATGTTTACACAGAACATTCATCACAATTCAATCATGCAAGCTTGCTTATTACTATCAATACACATGCAACAGATTATTTAAACTTTTCCATTTGTGAAGTTATTTACCTCAAACAAAATGAATCACTGCTGTTTTATCCACAGCAGTTTTTTTTTTATATATATTTTTTAAAAATGTCAGTTTGCATTCGATCTTTAGTTCTAGTACATTCTTTAGCATTGATTTAGAAAGAAGATCTGATTTTAAAATTAAGGGTTTACTCACCTTAATTTATAAAATCAGAGCCCCAGGTCCTGCTTTTGAAATCTGAAGGTGATGATGCTTTGATTGCTTTTAAATCTGAAAGGATTTGTTTGCTACTTCCAGTTTGAATTGCAATATCTTACAGGCCTTCGATCAAATCTTCAAGTGGTCTGTAAAATGTTTTGCAGTTGTTTCCCTTTTGCCCTTGAATCTTGAAGTTTGAATTCCATGTTGAGTTTGATTTGAATTTTTTCTTCTTCTTTCTACTAGCTTTGCTCAGTTTTGATTTGTTTTACTGGCCTTAGAGGAAGTGATTACTGATTTGGTTTTGATTTTCAAATTTGTTTTGGTTTGAAATGTTTCAGCTGAGAACATTTCTTTCTTTGCTTAGAAAAAATATGAGAAAAAGAAAAAGGAAAGGAAGAAGTATGTGTTTTTTTATAACTAAATTTATGATTTACTAAGAATCAAAGAAAATAAAATAAAAATACAATATGACACTTGTCATGCTCCTTAATTATCTTGCTAACACATGTTCTTAGATTGTTTTATTAACTTACATCTGCAATTTAACATGCAAAAATGAATTTATAAATGGATAAAGCTTTTATTAATTAGTTTCCTAATAACTATATACTTATTCTAAATTAGTATAAATAAGAATTCTTTTTAAAGAAATAGAATAAACAAACTATATTTGTACAAAAATCATTTTGTCATGCTTTTAATTCCAAACATAAATTTAATTAAATTTTTAAATACAATTTAAATCAATTTTTAAAAATAAATTTGATATATGTATTTAAACAACCACCTTTTCAATTTGAAAATTATATTCTATTTAAAATTTATAATCACACGTATATACATTATTATTTTTGAAATAACAAATTTTGCTAATTTTGATTAAATTTATAAAAGGGATTATCACCTTGAATTACTTCAAATTCCAGGGGTATCACATTTCAATAGTTTAAAATCAGATAATTATTCAATTATCTGATACTTAAAAATCCGGGTTATTACATTCCTTCCCCCTTTGAATCTTTTCGCCCTCGTAAAGAAACGAAGCCAGATTTTATGAAAATGCTTAAAATCAGATAAATTTTCCTTTGATCATTTTTTTAAAACACCTTTGAAATCTATATATAGTATTATCAAAGTAGTTTTTATAAAAAAATACTTATATAACTTGATGACTCAACAAGTCCATCCTCGTTCTTATAGAAATTCGGTCATACGTTGATCAGGCGTAAGACTGAAAATCTATAAATACTTAGCAGACTCATTTTCAACATCCAGTGAAAATACTTGGAAAATAATTTTATTGAAAATATAGAAACATTTTGAAAATAGAGGATATATCTTTAGTGAGAATGCTCTGGAAATCATCACCCCCATCCATGGTCACAGTTACATTCCAGGGTTACGTTGCCGTCGCAGCAAAAGTCCATGTAACTACAGGCTCTCAGCGGCCTCTCGATTACGCCATGGAACCCACACAACAGATCACCGTTACATCCAAGGTTACGTTGCCATTGCAGCAAAAGTCCATGTAACTGCAGGCTCTCAGCGGCCTCTGATTTTCGTTGTCAAAATGAATCTTCTCCACTCCTACATAGTTCGCAGTCTACCGATATAAAATCAAACGCAGACTGTTGGCTCTCAGCGGCGCACACGACTTTCGCTACGTTATACCATAGGTCGCAGTTACATCCTGGGTTACGTTGCCACCGCAGCAAAAGTCCATGTAACTGTTGGCTCTCAGTGGCACACACGACTTTCGCTATGGTATACTCTACACAAAATCCCCAGGAACTAGTTTCATCCGGACTCCTCACAGGATCAACTTTAGAACCCCCCCCTTGGGGCTCAAGGCAGCACCACTCGGTGGTACTCCTGAGAAGTTCATTTCAAGGGAGCGCCTTTTTCCCCAGAGCTACCATCAAAACATTTTATACTATACATATATAGTATCTTTAAATCATACACCTAGTATGATCCCATACAAAACTCCTTTACACAAAATCGATTATTCCAAAATCGATAATTCTCAAACTAGGCTTTCCAAATTCAATATTGATGTTACCCAAAAATCAAAAGCCTTTACAGATCTATAGGTTCCCAAAACCTTTTTCCAAAATCCTCATATGATCCTTTATATATATATATATACATATACATATATATATATATATATATAAAATATTTTAAAACTTTGGATCAATTCAAACTTGTATAAAACTCCTTTTATACTTCAAACACTTTCAAAATCCTTTCCTTCTGGCAATAGATTCATCAAGGGGGGTTTTATCCTATAAAACAAAGGTATTTACTTTGTTTATCAAAAATCAAATATTCAAATTTGTTTACTCCTTTCAATGTCAGTTTCATTCAAATCCGTACGATGTACACATATCATTCGTACGCCATACCAATCTGATCGCTCGCTCGATCATACAATTTCACTTCCGAACTGGTATCGTCCACCCGACTTCCTAGTGCGGACACAGATCTGGTTTCTCAATCAGAAACCGTTATTCTCCTTGCATAGCCTAACTGTGATAGAGAATATCCATAACCAATCAACAATCCATATCCAGGTTCGCCGTCGAAAATCGAGTGAAAAATCCCACTCGGATCGATATAACTATCTCAAAATTCTATACTCGAATCTGGATCAAATCACTATGCGAATAGAATAACATACGTACACCCTACGTATTTATCTCTATTGCTTATTAGCCAAATTAATTCCATTTTTATTCACATTTACTTTGATTTTCATTCACTTACTCACAATTGCTTTAATCCATTTGGATTATTTCCTCTATTTTTATCTCGATTGGGTATTTAACCAATAACAGTTTAAACTCTGTCCAGTTTAAATTTAGAAAATAACTTAAAAAGTTAAAGAAATATATAAGTAGTTGAAAAATAATTAGTAGTTTGTAAAATGGCTGTAAAATAGTTCAGTAATTGTAAAATAATTGGAAAATAGTTAAATAGTCATAGAAATTTTTAAATAATTGCAAAATAGCTATAAAATAGAAATCAGTAGTTGAAAATAGTAATTAGTTTATAAAATAGTTATAAAATTATTAAACAGTTTCAAAAATAATTGTAAAACAAGTATAAGATAGTTTGGCTTTTAAAAGAAAGGTTGTTTATATAATGAATAGCTGGGAAAATAAGTTTATATTAAAACAATTTATATTAAAAATAGTCCAGAGTCAAAACTGTTCGCTTTCCAATCTCTATTCTCATCAATTCAATTTAATTTTTTTTCTACCATTTAAATTGGTCCAATTCCAATTTAAATAAATTCAATTTCCATTGAAATTGATTCAACCCCAAATCAAGTTGAATTAACCTTAGTTCTTTCCGAATTTAACTTTATTCAACCTTGATCTTAAATTCTACAAATTCAAATAAATTTCAATTGAACTAGTTCCAATTTCAATTCATTTCAACTTCAGTTTGAATCAATCCCAATTTCGAACTCCATTTCCAAATCAAGTTGAATTATTCTTGATTTCCTCCCAAATTCAATTCAAATTCCATTTGAATTTAAAACTATTAAACTTTAATTACAATTCCTAATTATTCAAATCAATCCAATTCAAATTTTCCATTTGAATCTTATACTCATGCATCTTCAATCACACTTTCCATTACTTCAAATCAAATTCAAATTTGAAATATTTCAAATTTCAAATTTAAACCATCTCTCATTCATTTAAATTTCTAGATCTCAAACCCAATTTGAGACCACTCAAATTCCCTAATTTAAATCAACCATTTAGCTTTCCAAGTTAAATCCCAATTTCATCCTGAAATTCCTAAATCAGGTTGATCATTCAAATTTATTTAACTTCACATTAATAATCTTTCCACTTATAAGTTCAAAAACTTATCACTTTTGGGTATCATATCTCATTCCCAATTTAAAACTCAATATTTAGAGTTTATTTCAAACCAACTTTGATATTATGTTTATCCACATATATACATATTAATTTTTTTTACATACCAAGTTATACTTTAAAATTTTAAACCACCTTTGGTTTTAAATTCAAACAAATTCCTTTAAAATTTCAAACAACCCTTGTTTGAAATAGGACCCTTTCATTCATATATATTAAATAACATCTCTTATTTTAAAATAAGATCATATTCAAAATAGTTTGAATAATATTATCTCCTTTAACATTTTGAAACCAATTTATCTTATTTTGAGATACTTTTCTAATTCAAGATTTCAATTTTTAGTTTGAATCCATTTCACACTTATCTTTATTTAATTCAAATTTTCAAATTGGTTGTATTCTATTACTTCTTACTTTAATTCTTACTATTACTTTTAATTTAATTGATACTACAATCAATTTCCTTAATATAATAGATAATCTATTTCTATATAAGATTAATTTACTTTTGAAATCATTTAAAAACCTTTATATAAGAAAATAACAAGTACGCTCTCTCATATACATATATTCACTCAACTCATTCTAGGGTACCGCTTGCCCTATCCTTAATGAGTAATCTCACCAGAGCCAAGGTTCTCGCTTAACCTTCTGCTCTAATACCAAATGTAACGACCCGAAAATTTCGATTCCGAAATTTCCAGAAAGTTAGTGAAAACAAGAGAAGAGAAAGAAGAAGAAATAGAAAACTCAATCTCAGAATCTCACATTCGCAGCGGATAAAATATAATATCAAATAATAACAGTTTATAAAAAGAACTCTATCAGTACATTTACATTTTTATATATCAGAGTTACAACATTTACACAACACAGGACAGTTCTAAATCAACATGTCCATATATACAACTATATATCGCAGCGGGTACGCTCCATACGTTCCAGCCATTCAGCTCGCCTTTTGTGCTCCAGAACGTCCTTACCTGAAAATCTGTAATACTCGGTCTGACCCGAGCATTACATCAAAGTAACACCCGGGTTAGGCTGGAAACCAGCGTGAGTAAACCCATCTAACATAGAATACAACAGCTTATAACTCGTATAAACCCGAGGTAACTTGTATCAATTTTTAACTTCACAAGTCGTTATAGACATCACTAATATCACTCATCAATCTTTAAGTGTCAAAACATAGATTAAATGTCCAATACTCTTAAATCATTCCAAACCAGCACATTGATTATCACATATCAATTTTCTAAAGAATCGAAGTGGCTTCGGGTATTAACTAATACCCGACTCCGGTCTCTTCGATTCCAATGTCATCTAAACCTATGTTATCCAATTTAATACAATTTAACTTTAATTGTCGGATAACATCTTTACACAGCAATTCATAATAGATTGACAATCACACTATTATCATCCATTCAACATATCCTAACACATAACAATTCATATCAGAGTTATCTCCCAATTCAAAGCACCCATCATTATTTAATCATTAATAAGATTGATCTCTTCCATTAATTACATTAATTAATGATCCTCTAATTACTTTCACTGGTTAATTATTCTTAAATTTCATATAATAATAATCAATCTTAATTAATCACAATCAGAAATTAACTTTTCTTAATTACTTCTCCAAACAAACCAACTTCTTGATTAATTATATAAATTAATTCTTCAATTACACTGAGTAATCGTTATTTAAATTTTTTTTATCAAGTAACTACCCTTTAGTTACTTCTCATCAAGTAATCTCCTTTAAATTAATTACATCCAGTAATTATCCATTAATTACTCATTAACAAATTAATTATTCCATAATTAATTATCTTCATTAATTAATCCCTTGATTAATTACCAAAGTAATTACCCAAATTACTTCATTAAAAATCATCTTCACTAATTACATTTCAGTAATTATCATTTATCAATTCTCTAAGTAATCATGATCCATTAATTACATTTAGTTATTACTCTTATTAAATCATCAATGATTTTCTTAAATTAACTAAAAGTAATTAATTAAATTAAAAAAAATCACATTATCATAATTAATTACAATAAGTAATTAATCCCTTGATTACTTTATCAGGTAATTATGCTTAACAATTTCCAATTGATTATCTTCAATTAATTATCAAAATTAATCACATTAATTAATTACTTAATTATCCTTAGATAATTATCATTATTAATTAACAATATTTTCTTTAATTACTTAATAAATTTATCTTAGATTAATTACCATTAATCAGCTCTAAGTATAAATTAATTCAAGTCATTATCTAAGTCAAATAAATAAGTAAATTCTTTATTATCTTAATTATTTCTAAAATAATTCAATTATTTATTAATGACTTCATTAAAAATTCAAATGTATTTAAAACAATATATTTCTACATTAAATTCAAATTTCATTTTAAAATTTAAGATTTAAAAATGTTTAACTATTTAAACATTTATCCAAATTTAAATAAATTTATAAAACCTTAAAATAAAAGTGAAGAACCATCATTACTTATATAAGGTACTTATATATGAAAAGTTTAAAACAAATTTTACTAAATTTTATCAAAACAAAACAAGTTTAAAAATAAATTTATTATTTAACTCTCAAATTAAAGTTAAACATTTCATAACTTTTATTCAAATATTAAGAAAGAAATCTTTCAAGTTTAAACATTTATTTGATATCGAATTCTTTTTTAAATCTACTTTTAAACATTGAACTTATTCAACATTTTAAATTCTGCAAAACTGTCTTAAATTCAAATCTGGATTCATAGAGGACTAGAAACCATTTAGACTTGATTTTAAAACTTAATTTAAATTTGCTTAAATTTAAAACTTCCATTTTTAAAGACTTTGAATTCAGAAGTTCCTTTGAAATCAAATTTAAACTTTGCATTTAAAAACCCTTTTTAAATCCTGCATTAAAATTTTGATTTCATTTAAATTTCAAAAGCACAGAATACTGTCAGGTTTTATAAAATCTGAAGCAATATAACCCGAGACCACTCATAATTACTTCGGGTTAAAACTCTATGTGCTTCGAGTAAAATACTCGTTCTACTCGAGTAAAACCCGAGTCACAACTCTCTGCACACACAAAATAGTTCATCAGAACTACATATACACGGTGCATATGCACCGGTACTCTGGCGATCTCCAGCCACCACAACCCTCCTCACCAAGTCGCCGACCTTATCCAAACTTGATTGCGACCACCATATTCCACACAGAAGCTCGAGAATTAATATCGAGATAATTCAGCAACCTAGAAACATCACTGCGCTCAAAAACCCAAACCTGCCAACATCGCCCACACGGAACTCCGACCATCATCACCACTGCGGCTCCGGCCTTCACTCCCTCGACATCTCCTCTGTCCAAACACAGAGTCTTGCATCGCTCGATGTTATCTACAAAAAAAATCCCAACTTCAGAAACTAGGGTTACAAACCTAGAATGAACAACCACCATTGCCATCCACCTCTGACCTTCCACCTCACAGTTTTCCCTTACCCCCCAATTCTTCCACCACCTCCAGAAAAAAACTACAACGTCCCAAATCCACAGAATCACCAGATAAACCCCAAAACTTCAATTTTGTTCAACTCAATAATGCCCATTCCCCAGTGAATTTAAAAATGCGATGTTTGTTCTAAAATTCATGATTACAATCATGCATTTAACTTATAAGCTTGATTTAATAATTTCAGATGTTTGATATTTCCTATTTGAAACTAATAATGTCATTGTTGTTACAGAGACAACAGTTTTATTTTCAATTTAGCTTAATTATAATTTTCAAATCTGAATCTACACTAAACAAACAAATTTTGTTCACATATCAATCCTAACAGAGAATTAAATTCAGAGGTAAAGTTATTCTATTTAAAATCTTAGTTAGTCTTTTTTTAGCAAATAGGCATGCAGATTCCTGGCAACAGCAACATATATATACATATTTATATATGTTTACACAGAACATTCATCACAATTCAATCATGCAAGCTTGCTTATTACTATCAATACACATGCAACAGATTATTTAAACTTTTCCATTTGTGAAGTTATTTACCTCAAACAAAATGAATCACTGCAGTTTTATCCATAGCAGTTTTTTTTATATATATATTGTTTTAAAAATGTCAGTTTGCATTCGATCTTAAGTTCTAGTACATTCTTTAGCATTGATTTAGAAAGAAGATCCGATTTTAAAATTAAGGGTTTACTCACCTTAATTTATGAAATCAGAGACCCCAAGTCCTGCTTTTGAAATCTGAAGGTGATGATGCTTTGATTGCTTTTAAGTCTGAAAGGATTTGTTTGCTACTTCTAGTTTGAATTGCAATATCTTACAGGCTTTTGATCAAATCTTCAAGTGGTCTGTAAAATGTTTTACAGTTGTTTCCCTTTTGCCCTTGAATCTTGAAGTTTGAATTCCAGGTTGAGTTTGATTTGATTTTTTTTCTTCTTTCTACTAGCTTTGCTCAGTTTTGATTTGTTTTACTGGCCTTAGAGGAAGTGATTACTGATTTGGTTTTGATTTTCAAATTTGTTTTGGTTTGAAATGTTTCAGCTGAGAACATTTCTTTCTTTGCTTAAAAAAAATATGAGAAAAAGAAAAAGGAAAGGAAGAAGTATGTGTTTTTTTATAACTAAATTTATGATTTACTAAGAACCAAAGAAAATAAAATAAAAATACAATATGACACTTGACATGCTCCTTAATTATCTTGCTAACACATGTTCTTAGATTGTTTTATTAACTTACATATGTAATTTATCATGCAAAAATGAATTTATAAATGGATAAAGCTTTTATTAATTAGTTTCCTAATAACTATATACTTATTCTAAATTAGTATAAATAAGAATTCTTTTTAAAGAAATAGAATAAACAAACTATATTTGTACAAAAATCATTTTGTCATGCTTTTAAATCCAAACATAAATTTAATTAAATTTTTAAATACAATTTAAATCAATTTTTAAAAATAAATTTGATATATGTATTTAAACAACCACCTTTTCAATTTGAAAATAATATTCTATTTAAAATTTATAATCACACATATATACATTATTATTGTTGAAATAACAAATTTGCCAATTTTGATTAAATTTATAAAAGAGATTATCACCTTGAATTACTTCAAATTCCAGGGGTATCACATTTCAATAGTATAAAATCAGATAATTATTCAATTATATGATACCTAAAAATCTGGGTTATTACATTGAGTGAATAATCTCTTTCAATTTTTTGAGAAAACTCAAGGTCGAAATGAGATTAGAACAAGATAAAATGGGTTAGGATTTGTATGTGATACAACCGCTAAGGAGTTATCCATCGTTTGTGGGGCGTTGACTTGTTGAGTAAACTCAAGGTTAGAATATGAAAATAAACGAGTCCTACACCCACTACTGAAGTTGTAAGACTTCTGTGACGAGACGGATTTTGCCCGCTCGAAAATCGACATCCATACTTCATATCGTATTCGAATGCCATAGATTCGACCGTTCAAATCTGATTCCCTGGAGCTTATAACAACATTAAGTAAATAACACAGCGGAATAAAAGAATAGTACATTGATATACAGCTTTGATACAATATCTGATACAACAGATGATCCAATAGATATCAATATACATCAGAGAAATTAATTACAATAAAATAGCAGCGCAAAAGAAAAATAGATAACATCTAGCAGCGGAACAATATAACTCTAAGATAGTCTTCAAAAGAGAACTCCGAGAACTGCAACTCCATTTCCAAGAATCAATCCAGCAATAGCTCGAACTCCCAATAACGATGCACAAAGATAAGCAAGTGCGGTGTGGTCCAGAGACTGAACCAACTCCAGATAATCCACTACTTATGACTATCTGAAAAACCCAACTCTAGACTGCTCCTGTAGAAAATAATGAGCACCCAGAGTTTAGGAAAGAAACAATAAACTCCGGATCAGTCGTGGGACTGGTGTGAGCAACAAAAACAGTTTTATCTTTAAAAACATTCAACAAAAAATTTTCAAAGTCAATTCGCAATGCTTTTTAAAAATGAGACTACCATAAGGCCTCCCGCACACACACACAATGCAAACGCAGAATCGGAGGAGATTTCTCCTTATGATAGTCAAAGATGCTTGATACGCATTAAAAAGAAACATTTGATATTATTACTAGTGCATAGTGTAGAGAAAATCATTTCGAAAATAAAGATATAAATCATAGCCAGCATACGACCATTATCGTATGCCTACTATAGCTATCATCCAAACAGTGGGGCGCCACCATAAGTGAATGATAGGATCTACAACTAATACCGTACAAGTCTCGTATTGTTTC
Source organism: Allium cepa (assembly GCA_030765085.1). Lineage (NCBI taxonomy): Eukaryota > Viridiplantae > Streptophyta > Magnoliopsida > Asparagales > Amaryllidaceae > Allium > Allium cepa. Next base: position 203,365,851 of record CM060945.1, on the reverse strand, counting down.
TTTGGATTTCCAACGAATGGTCAGGCCAAGGAACTTCCCATTGCCACATGAGAACGCCTTTGGAAGGACGTCCCCGAGAACCAAACCGGATCTCTGCCAACACAAAGCCGGGTTACCCCTAACTGGGTAACTACTGACATGAGTATGCCATTCCCCGGTCCTTTAGGACCTTTAACCGAGAGCTCTCTAATCAACATCACACCATAATAATAAGTGTTTCAACATGAGTAAGCATCTGGGCTCCATACCATGATACCACCCTTTTCCAGAAGGAAATGCACACACCCTAAAGGGAGCTACCCCTCATAACCTTGCCGCATCTTTCCTGTTTTGACCATTCCGGGGTGTGAGGCTCGACGAAGTCACGTCCACAAAAACACGCTTTATACAAAGTCATGCTTTGGGTCAACAAATGATCATAGAAATGACCACCAAGATAGACGATCAAACAAATGATCCTATCACAAATAATCAACACAATGATCATTTCACAGCAACACTCAGCATGCCACATTACCAAATTGGAAATATATCGCTGATAACCTTCAATTACATAACCTCTGAGCTCGTACGTCTCAGAGAAGGGTGTTAAGCTAAGAGAATAAGTTCTCCGCCACCAACAGAAATGTATTTGAAAGAAATCAGCTTTATATCTCAAATTGTAATGTCATACGTAACAATCCATACAAGTCTGTTCTGGGTTTGAACAGAACCGAAGGCACTTTCGAAGAAGTCCTTGCAATCCGGGTATTCACAATCCCAATCGGATTTCCCATCACTTAGGGAGTCTATATACCGGCGCGACTCGGTGCAGAGACAATCGATAGGTCATCCTATCGCTCTCGCAAATACCCGGTCTTCACCACCGGTCTTCAAATGCTATCCATAACATCGAATCACATATTCGGAATGGGTTATACGTCACAAAGGTCCTTTCCCGGCTAAACCGAATAGTGAGCGAAAATATTTAAAACATATGAATATGGGATTTCAATTAAGTCACAACTTAATAATTCAAAATTTTCTTTCAAATGGTTTAAATAAATTACCATTTTCAATCTTTAAACAAAAAGATTCATTTTCACAACCTTTAACGGTTTAAACAATTTTCACATTTTAATCTTTTAAACAAAAGATTCATTCAAAGATTTTCCAAATCAATTTTCATTTCAATTTGATTTACTCGTTAAATCTTTAAATCAAAGATTTAACTTATAGCCTTCAAAACAATTTCATTTCAATTTGATTAACTCGTTAAATCTTTAAATCAAAGATTTAACTTATCGCCTTCAAAACAATTTCATTTCAATTTGATTAACTCGTTAAATCTTTAAATCAAAGATTTAACTTATAGCCTTCAAAACAATTTCATTTCAATTTGATTTAAACAAATCATCAATTTAAATCTGTTAAAAATAAACAGATTTAATTCATAACTTTCAAAAAGAATTCATTCATAACTTAGGAAAATCATTTCTTTATTCAATCTTGAAATTCCCCTAATTAACTGGAATCTCAGTTCTTATCTAAATGTGTTTATCATTTGAAAACAACAGTTTTCATTTTGGAAATCTGATTCATCTAAACGAGTTGAAATCCTTGGGTTAAATTCAAATTCCCAAAAATAATACTTTAAAAATGATTTAACTCATAATGACTAGTATAATATCGTTAATCCCTAGTTTCAAATTACAGAATTCAATTTGAATATTGAATTCAAATTTAAATTAAAGTATTTAAATTCCAACACCTAATCCAGTTATTCAAAATAAATTTCCATCTTTGAAATTCCATTTCAAAAGCTTTTCACTTCTATTCCAATTCCATTTCCAAAACATTTGAATTTAAAAATTCAAATTTTAAACTATTTCAAAATTTGAGACTTAACTAATTTCCTCGTGAAATCCATAATTGTGTGTATATGGTGTGGTCCAAGGGTTTAACACAATAGTGCAACATCATTCAATCATCATAGATCAAGATACAGAAATATAGTTGATAAGCGGTATAAACGACAACGCTTATCGTTCATTTACATAACACAGATATGTATATCACAGATAATAAATTACATCACAGAAATTAATTACGTTACAGATCGCAACATAAATCAGGATGTAACACAAAGCATCACATATCAGAAGAAATCAAACAATTCACCATCCAATAAAATCTAAACATCCATAAGTAGGATCAATTTAATCATCTGATAAATTTAAATCAGATTAAATTTCTATGAATAATTCTTTTCACATTTATTATCAAATAAATTTCAAGTAAATGATCCTCATTAACTATTCATAATTATTTAATTACTATTCTTAAGTAATTAAACTCTTTTTAATTATTGTTAATTATCATTTAATTAACCTTTAAAATCATATATTTAATCACTGATTAATTAATTAATTAAGTTCTAAACTGTAACTTAATAAATCTTAATTACTTGATTAAATAACCTTAATCATTTGTTTAAAAGACAACTCTTTATTAATTAATGAATCTTATTTACAAATTAATTTACCTTAATTAATTTAACTCAAATCTTAATTTCTTGATTAAATAAATTAATCAATTGTTCACTTGAACTAATTTAATGAGTGCATATCATTTTATCTTCACTAATTCAAATTTAAAACATTTTCTAACTAATGTTTTAATTATCATCACAAAGCAAATTTAAACAATTTAAATATTGAAACTTCTTAGATTTCAGAACTAGGATTCAAATTATCTTTGATTCAGTTTTAAAATTTAGATTTAAACTTTTAGTTTCAACTTGCTTAAATTTTTCATTTAAAATTTCAAATCCATTTCCATTTCAAATATCTTTAATATATTTTGAATTGCTTTTAAATTATTAAAACAATTTAAATTTAAAACTTATTTATGTTCAATCTAAACTCTACATTCAACTTGAATTTATATTAACATTTCAATTTGAACTCAGCTTTAAAAATCTTGGTTTAAAATTTTGTTTCAATCTTTCCTTACACTTTAAATTTCCATTTTAAATACAAATTCTTTTTGTTTCACTTAAGTACTTATTCACTTTTAAATTATTAAAACAATTAAATTCAAAACTTTGTATATTTTCGAACTAAGTTTAAAACTAACCTGAATTTATATTCAACTTATGATTTAAAACTTATCTAAGATCTTGCTTTAAACTTAAAAATTAAATTCCAGAATTTCATACAAAAACAGGTTTTAGGGAGGCTAGACAACATAACTACTCGAGCTCCTTTCGTTCTTACTTCGGCCAAACAAAGAAAACGCACGAGTGAATACCCGAGTCGTTCTTCTTCGCTTCCTCACGCTATTCTTCTTTCCTCATTTTTTTTCCTACTTATGTTTTAAACCTTAATTACAACAGTTAAAACATTCCATGATAACACAGGAAGAAACTCAAGCTATCTCCAAGAAAACGCGAGTTCCCCTTCGCGTTATCACAACCCAATGCCTACAGGTACCCAATCCATGTCGTGCACGTGCACAGGCACTCGTCGACGCTACGGCGAACTGCGCCTCCTCCGGCAAGGCACAAATCACCACCATACTCGATAGCAATAACTAATTCAATGCTAACGCCTCCCAAACGAAATTCGAGTTTCCAGCCGAACTCGAGCTCATCCCCTCTTCCAAAACCACCTCCACGCGACCAACCAGACCACCAGAGTCACTACGTCTCCTCCCACGTCTTCGCCTACGTCTCCAGCACATCCCCACCCAGTCCGGTCACACTCGATAGCACTGAGGAGTGCGCACAAACCCAAAACCCAAATGCCATTGTTTACAGTCCTTAAACCCTAGTTTCCATTCGTTCTCCCATTTCTTGCAATCGAAAATTTTTTCTATTATTTTTCCTACACTCGCCATCAAACGAACCACCTTCAGACCAAGAATTGGCCCACTCAATCACGTTGATCATCAACAATCGCCCAAAATACCCAAAACAAACTTTTCAAAATTCCCAATCGATTATCAATTCAAAAGTTACAAAATGTATATTAAAAATCGTGATTTTCGATCACGAACACCTTCATGTATTTCAAGACAGAAATTGAATTTATTGATTTTTACCCTATATATAACCTTACTGTTATTTTTATTTTCTGAAATAGTTTCACAATATTTCTTTTTGGAATTATTTTTAAAAATAAAATCTGGTTGGTATTAACATATTCTTTTTGAAGATTAGGTTCTATGGTATATTGGAGGAAGAGAATTTGATTTCAAAACAAATTTTTGGTCTGGAAGAAAAACAAGCATAGGCTGAAGAATTCATATATCCTGATATGCAAATATCATATCCAATGTACATATAACCATGCAGGCAAACAAACAAAACATTTTCCTGACATACTTCCATCATAAATCCAGAAAATCAAGAAACATAGATAATTTTAGTGAATTTGCTCACCTATGGGTTTTGAAACAGAGGCCAGGAAACTTGCATGCTTTGATTTTGCTTTTACTTTGATTGAGTTTGTTTGTGATCTACAATCCCAGGTTGAAGATTTGCATTGTTTTTTTTCTTTGTTTTCGACTTCTATTATTTTTGGTTTGCTTCCATTTTACTCAGTTGTGATAAATGGACTGAGATGAGGATTGTTGATATAAAGTAGAAAGTGTGCAGGTGATGTTATCTCTTCCCTGTACTAAAGTTATGGCCGCATTATATTTTTAAACAATTCGAACTGACTATTTGTGCTGCTGAGATGATGGAAATAATTGTATGTCCCCCCTTGCTTAGCTACAACATAACCTATCTGTATGTATTGCTATATACACATCCTATTTTGCTGTGTTTTGTTTTCCCAACTCAGCCTAAATACTTTGTTCTTTCTAGCCTATACCTATTCAATTTTGCTTGTACAATAGATATTTACTGTCTTATGCTTTGTTTTGTACAAACATTTTTTTATTTTGTTTTATTGACTTCGGCTGAGAAGATGTTGCTTTGGTTTTGTTTTAAGTGTACATACTTGCATTTTATTTTGGGTGGCTGTAGATCACTTGTTGATTTTCTTTGTACTTTGCTTGAGTTAATTATATGTTTAATAGATATTTATTTTATTTTCTGTACATATTATATTGCCTACAAATACTTTATTACTTGTTTGTATACATACTTTGTTTTGGTATTCTTTGTTAAAGTTTTGTTTTCAAGTTTAACTGTATTTATTACTTTTGTGCTTATATTGTATTATATGTCTTATTTTATATTTTTTCCTAATTTATCTTATAGTCTTGTATTTTATTTATCAAAATAACTCAATATTAACTTTTTTAAAAAATAATAATTTATAAAAGAAACCATTTTCTTATTAATAAATAACTCAAACCATTTGAATTTAGAAAAACTCCAATCGATTATCATTTAATTTCAAAATTTTAAATCAAAAGTAAATTTAATTATCAATTTAAAATAAATTAAAATTCGGGATCGTTACAGATTTCCCCCCTTAAAAAGAATTTCGTCCTCGAAATTCGCAGGCACGAAAACAACAAAGATAGATGAAAGATAGAGAAATATCTTTTCAGATCAAACTGGATATCAGTTCTGCATTTGACTCACCAAATCAGAATATCAACAATAGATACAAGAAATTATAATAGAATTTCAAATTTAGTTTTAAACGAAATCGTTTTATGGATACAATTCAAATTTAGCTCTATATTCTATTAATCAAGTTAACTCAATTTTAAAATTTCCAGTTTATTCAAAATTTTCTAATTCATTTAAAATTTCCAATTTTAAATTTCAAATTCATTACGGTTTAAATCGAAAAGCCGATAAGAAATCGATGAAGTATGAAGTAAAAATTTCCTATAACGACTTGTAGGCCATAATCATATCGAAACTTCTTTCTGGAGCTGTCACGAAGCAATCAAAAGAAATTTGAAAACGAATCAAAGAAAATTGGATAAGAAAGTTATTTCCACTGTTGTTACAGAGTATCGACCATTTATAGTCGTACTTCCATGTCCCCTATATCGTTCTCTTCTTGCACTCATACTCACTATCACTGGATAGTAAGAGAATTTACTGAGGCATTCAAACGGATATCTTAGGGATTACTCATTCTAGGGTTTACTTCACCCTATCACTAATGAGTTACTTAATGTGTTATACTCCTGAGCTAAAGTTCAACCCTTAGCTCTGATGCCAAATGTGGCGAGACGGATTTTACCCGCTCGAAAATCGACATCCATACTTCATATCGTATTCGAATGCCATAGATTCGACCGTTCAAATCCGATTCGCCGGAGCTTATAACAACATTAAGTAAATAACACAGCGGAATAAAAGAATAATACATTTATATACAGCTTTGATACAATATCTGATACAACAGATATCAATATACATCAGAGAAATTAATTACAATAAAATAGCAGCGGAAAAGAAAAATAGATAATATCTAGCAGCGGAACAATATAACTCTAAGATAGTCTTCAAAAGAGAACTCCGAGAACTGCAACTCCATTTCCAAGAATCAATCCAGCAATAGCTCGAACTCCCAATAACGATGCACAAAGATAAGCAAGTGCGGTGTGGTCCAGAGACTGAACCAACTCCAGATAATCCACTACATATGACTATCTGAAAAACCCAACTCTAGACTGCTCGTGTAGAAAATAATGAGCACCCAGAGTTTAGGAAAGAAACAATAAACTCCGGATCAGTCGTGGGACTGGTGTGAGCAACAAAAACAGTTTTACCTTTAAAAACATTCAACAAAAAATTTTCAAAGTCAATTCGCAATGCTTTTTAAAAATGAGACTACCATAAGGCCTCCCGCACACACACACAATGCAAACGCAAAATCGGAGGAGATTTCTCCTTATGATAGTCAAAGATGCTTGATACGCATTAAAAAGAAACATTTGATATTATTACTAGTGCATAGTGTAGAGAAAATCATTTCGAAAATAAAGATATAAATCTTAGCCAGCATACGACCATTATCGTATGCCTACTATAGCTATCATCCAAACAGTGGGGCGCCACCATAAGTGAATGATAGGTTCTACAACTAATACCGTACAAGTCTCGTATTGTTTCTTTGGATTTTCAACGAATGGTCAGGCCAAGGAACTTCACATTGCCACATGAGAACGCCTCTGGAAGGACGTCCCCGAGAACCAAACCGGATCTCTGCCAACACAAGGCCGGGTTACCCCTAACTGGGTAACTACTGACACGAGTATGCCATTCCCCGGTCCTTTGGGACCTTTAACCGAGAGCTCTCTAATCAACATCACACCATAATAATAAGTGTTTCAACATGAGTAAGCATTTGGGCTCCATACCATGATACCACCCTTTTCCAGAAGGAAATGCACACACCCTAAAGGGAGCTACCCCTCATAACCTTGCCGCATCTTTCCTGTTTTGACCATTCCGGGGTGTGAGGCTCGACGAAGTCACGTCCACAAAAACACCCTTTATACAAAGTCATGCTTTGGGTCAACAAATGATCATAGAAATGATCGCCAAGATAGACGATCAAACAAATGATCCTATCACAAATAATCAACACAATGATCATTTCACAGCAACACTCAGCATGTCACATTACCAAATTGGGAATATATCGCTCATAACCTTCAACTACATAACCTCTGAGCTCGTATGTCTCAGAGAAGGGTGTTAAGCTAAGAGAATAAATTCTCCGCCACCAACAGAAATGTATTTGAAAGAAATCAGCTTTATATCTCAAATTGTAATTTCAGACATAACAATCCATACAAGTCTGTTCTGGGTTTGAACAGAACCGAAGGCACTTTCGAAATAGTCCTTGCAATCCGGGTATTCACAATCCCAATCGGATTTCCCATCACTTAGGGAGTCTCTATACCGGCGCGACTCGGTGCAGAGACAATCGATAGGTCATCCTATCGCTCTCGCAAATACCCGGTCTTCACCACCGGTCTTCAAATGCTATCCATAACGTCGAATCACATATTCGGAATGGGTTATACGACACAAAGGTCCTTTCCCGGCTAAACCGAATAGTGAGCGAAAATATTTAAAACATATGGATATGGGATTTCAATTAAGTCACAACTTAATAATTCAAAACTTTCTTTCAAATGGTTTACATAAATTACCATTTTCAATCTTTAAACAAAAAGATTCATTTTCACAACCTTTAACGGTTTAAACAATTTTCACATTTTAATCTTTTAAACAAAAGATTCATTCACAGATTTTCCAAATCAATTTTCATTTCAATTTGATTTACTCGTTAAATCTTTAAATCAAAGATTTAACTTATAGCCTTCAAAACAATTTCATTTCAATTTGATTAACTCGTTAAATCTTTAAATCAAAGATTTAACTTATAGCCTTCAAAACAATTTCATTTCAATTTGATTAACTCGTTAAATCTTTAAATCAAAGATTTAACTTATAGCCTTCAAAACAATTTCATTTCAATTTGATTTAAACAAATCATCAATTTAAATCTGTTAAAAATAAACAGATTTAATTCATAGCTTTCAAAAAGAATTCATTCATAACTTAGGAAAATCATTTCTCTATTCAATCTTGAAATTCCCCTAATTAACTGGAATCTCAGTTCTTAACTAAAAGTGTTTATCATTTGAAAACAACAGTTTTCATTTTGGAAATCTGATTCATCTATACGAGTTGAAATCCTTGGGTTAAATTCAAATTCCCAAAAATAATACTTTAAAAATGATTTAACTCATAATGACTAGTATAATATCGTTAATCCCTAGTTTCAAATTAAAGAATTCAATTTGAATATTGAATTCAAATTTAAATTAAAGTATTTAAATTCCAACACTTAATCCAGTTATTCAAAATAAATTTCCATCTTTGAAATTCCATTTCAAAAGCTTTTCACTTCTATTCCAATTCCATTTCCAAAACATTTGAATTTAAAAATTCAAATTTTAAACTATTTCAAAATTTGAGACTTAACTGATTTCCTCGTGAAATCCATAATTGTGTGTATATGGTGTGGTCCAGGGGTTTAACACAATAGTGCAACATCATTCAATCATCATAGATCAAGATACAGAAATATAGTTGATAAGCGATATAAACGACAACGCTTATCGTTCATTTACATAACACAGATATGTATATCACAGATAATAAATTACATCACAGAAATTAATTACGTTACAGATCACAACATAAATCAGGATGTAACACAAAGCATCACATATCAGAAAAAATCAAACAATTCACCATCCAATAAAATCTAAACATCCATAAGTAGGATCAATTTAATCATCTGATAAATTTAAATTAGATTAAATTTCAATGAATAATTCTTTTCACATTTATTATCAAATAAATTTCAAGTAAATGATCCTCATTAACTATTCATAATTATTTAATTACTATTCTTAAGTAATTAAACTCTATTTAATTATTGTTAATTATCATTTAATTAACCTTTAAAATCATATATTTAATCACTGATTAATTGATTAATTAAGTTCTAAACTGTAACTTAATAAATCTTAATTACTTGATTAAATAACCTTAATCATTTGTTTAAAAGACAACTCCTTATTAATTAATGAATCTTATTTACAAATTAATTTACCTTAATTAATTTACTCAAATCTTAATTTCTTGATTAAATAAATTAATCAATTATTCACTTGAACTAATTTAACGAGTGCATATTATTTTATCTTCACTAATTCAAATTTAAAACATTTTCTTACTAATGTTTTAATTATCATCACAAAGCAAATTTAAAAAATTTAAATATTAAAACTTCTTTGATTTCAGAACTAGGATTCAAATTATCTTTGATTCAGTTTTAAAATTTAGATTTAAACTTTTAGTTTCAACTTGCTTAAATTTTTCATTTAAAATTTCAAATCCATTTCCATACCAAATCTCTTTAATACATTATGAATTGCTTTTAAATTATTAAAACAATTTAAATTTAAAACTTATTTATGTTCAATCTAAACTCTACATTCAACTTGAATTTATATTAGCATTTCAATTTGAACTCAGCTTTAAAAATCTTGGTTTAAAATTTTGTTACAATTTTCCTTACACTTTAAATTTCCATTTTAAATACAAATTCTTTTTGTTTCACTTAAGTACTTATTCACTTTTAAATTATTAAAACAATTAAATTCAAAACTTTGTATATTTTCAAACTAAGTTTAAAACTAACCTGAATTTATATTCAACTTTTGATTTAAAACTTATCTAAGATCTTGCTTTAAACTTAAAAATTAAATTCCAGAATTTCATACAAAAACAGGTTTTAGGGAGGCTAGACAACACAACTACTTGAGCTCCTTTCGTTCTTACTTCGGCCAAACAAAGAAAACGCACGAGTGAATACCCGAGTCGTTCTTCTTCGCGTCCTCACGCTATTCTTCTTTCCTCATTTTTTTTCCTACTTATGTTTTAAACCTTAATTACAATAGTTTAAACATTCCATGATAACACAGGAAGAAACTCGAGCTATCTCCAAGAAAACGCGAGTTCCCCTTCGCGTTATCACAACCCAATGCCTACAGGTACCCAATCCATGCTGTGCACGTGCACATGCACTCGCCGACGCTACGGCGAACTGCGCCTCCTCCGGCAAGGCACAAATCACCACCACACTCGATAGCAATAACTAATTCAATGCTAACGCCTCCCAAACGAAATTCGAATTTCCAGCCGAACTCGAGCTCATTCCCACTTCCAAAACCACCTCCGCACGACCAACCAGACCACCAGAGTCACCACGTCTCCTCCCACGTCTTTGCCTACGTCTCCAGCACATCCCCACCCAGTCCGGTCACACTCGATAGCATTGAGGGGTGCGCACGAGCCCAAAACCCAAATGCCATTGTTTACAGTCCTTAAACCCTAGTTTCCATTCGTTCTCCCATTTCTTGCCATCGAAAATTTTTTCTATTATTTTTCCTACACTCGCAATCAAACGAACCACCTTCAGACCAAGAATTGGACAACTCCATCATGTTGATCATCAACAATCGCCCAAAATACCCAAAACAAACTTTTTGAAATTCCCAATCGATTATTAATTCAAAAATTACAAAATGTATATTAAAAATCGTGATTTTCGATCACGAACACCTTCATGTATTTCAAGACAGAAATTGAATTTATTGATTTTTACCCTATATATAACCTTACTGTTATTTTTATTTTCTGAAATAGTTTCACAATATTTCTTTTTGGAATTATTTTTAAAAATAAAATCTGGTTGGTATTAACATATTCTTTTTGAAGATTAGGTTCTATGGTAGATTGGAGGAAGAGAATTTGATTTTAAAACAAATTTTTGGTCTGGAAGAAAGCAAACAGAGGCTGAAGAATTCATATATCCTGATATGCAAATATCATATCCAATGTACATATAACCATGCAGGCAAACAAACAAAACATTTTCCTGACATACTTCCATCATAAATCCAGAAAATCAAGAAACATAGATAATTTTAGTGAATTTTCTCACCTATGGGTTTTGAAACAGAGGCCAGGAAACTTGCATGCTTTGATTTTGCTTTTACTTTGATTGAGTTTGTTTGTGATCTACAATCCCAGGTTGAAGATTTGCATTGTTTTTTTTTTCTTTGTTTTTGACTTCTATTATTTTTGGTTTGCTTCCATTTTTCTCAGTTGTGATAAATGAACTGAGATAAGGATTGTTGATATAAAGTAGAAAGTGTACAGGTGATGTTATCTCTTCCCTGTACTAAAGTTATGGCTGCATTATATTTTTAAACAATTCGAACTGACTATTTGTGCTGCTGAGATGATGGAAATAAATGCATGTCCCCCCTTGCTTAGCTACAACATAACCTATCTGTATGTATTGCTATATACACATCCTATTTTGCTGTGTTTTTTTTCCCCTACTCAGCCTAAATACTTTGTTCTTTCTAGCCTATACCTATTCAATTTTGCTTGTACAATAGATATTTACTGTCTTATGCTTTGTTTTGTACAAACATTTTTTTATTTTGTTTTATTGACTTCGGCTGAGAAGATGTTGCTTTGGTTTTGTTTTAAGTGTACATACTTGCATTTTATTTTGGGTGGCTGTAGATCACTTGTTGATTTTCTTTGTACTTTGCTTGAGTTAATTATATGTTTAATAGATATTTATTTTACTTTATGTACATATTATATTGCCTACAAATACTTTATTACTTGTTTGTATACATACTTTGTTTTGGTATTCTTTGTTAAAGTTTTGTTTTCAAGTTTAAGTGTATTTATTACTTTTGTGCTTATATTGTATTATATGTCTTATTTTATATTTTTTCCAAATTTATCTTATAGTCTTGTATTTTATTTATCAAAATAACTCAATATTAACTTTTTTAAAAAATAATAATTTATTAAAGAAACCGTTTTCTTATTAATAAATAACTCAAACCATTTGAATTTAGAAAAACTCCAATCGACTATCATTTAATTTCAAAATTTTAAATCAAAAGTAAATTTAATTATCAATTTAAAATAAATTAAAATTCGGGATCGTTACAGATTTCCCCCCTTAAAAACAATTTCGTCCTCGAAATTCGCAGGCACGAAAACAACAAAGATAGATGAAAGATAGAGAAATATCTTTTCAGATCAAACTGGATATCAGTTTTGCATTTGACTCACCAAATCAGAATATCAACAATAGATACAAGAAATTATAATAGAATTTCAAATTTAGTTTTAAACGAAATCGTTTTATGGATACAATTCAAATTTAGCTCTATATTCTATTAATCAAGTTAACTCAATTTTAAAATTTCCAGTTTATTCAAAATTTTCTAATTCATTTAAAATTTCCAATTTTAAATTTCAAATTCATTACGGTTTAAATCGAAAACCCGATAAGAAATCGATGAAGTATGAAGTAAAAATTTCCTACAACGACTTGTAGGCCACAATCATATCGAAACTTCTTTCTGGAGCTGTCACGAAGCAATCAAAAGAAATTTGAAAACGAATCAAAGAAAATTGGATAAGAAAGTTATTTCCACTGTTGTTATAGAGTATCGACCATTTATAGTCGTACTTCCATGTCCCCTATATCGTTCTCTTCTTGCACTCATACTCACTATCACTGGATAGTAAGAGAATTTACTGAGGCATTCAAACGGATATCTTAGGGATTACTCATTCTAGGGTTTACTTCACCTTATCACTAATGAGTTACTTAATGTGTTATACTCCTGAGCTAAAGTTCAACCCTTAGCTCTGATGCCAAATGTGACGAGATGGATTTTGCCCGCTCGAAAATCGACATCCATACATCATATCGTATTCGAATGCCATAGATTCGACCGTTCAAATCCGATTCGCCGGAGCTTATAACAACATTAAGTAAATAACACAGCGGAATAAAAGAATAATACATTGATATACAGCTTTGATACAATATCTGATACAACAGATGATCCAATAGATATCAATATACATCAGAGAAATTAATTACAATAAAATAGCAGCGGAAAAGAAAAATAGATAACATCTAGCAGCGGAACAATATAACTCTAAGATAGTCTTCAAAAGAGAACTCCGAGAACTGCAACTCCATTTCCAAGAATCAATCCAGCAATAGCTCGAACTCCCAAAACGATGCACAAAGATAAGCAAGTGCGGTGTGGTCCAGAGACTGAACCAACTCCAGATAATCCACTACATATGACTATCTGAAAAACCCAACTCTAGACTGCTCGTGTAGAAAATAATGAGCACCCAGAGTTTATGAAAGAAACAATAAACTCCGGATCAGTCGTGGGACTGGTGTGAGCAGCAAAAACAGTTTTATCTTTAAAAACATTCAACAAAAAATTTTCAAAGTCAATTCGCAATGCTTTTTAAAAATGAGACTACCATAAGGCCTCCCGCACACACGCACAATGCAAACGCAGAATCAGAGGAGATTTCTCCTTATGATAGTCAAAGATGCTTGATACGCATTAAAAAGAAACATTTGATATTATTACTAGTGTATAGTGTAGAGAAAATCATTTCGAAAATAAAGATATAAATCTTAGCCAGCATACGACCATTATCGTATGCCTACTATAGCTATCATCCAAACAGTGGGGCGCCACCATAAGTGAATGATAGGTTCTACAACTAATACCGTACAAGTCTCGTATTGTTTCTTTGGATTTCCAACGAATGGTCAGGCCAAGGAACTTCCCATTGCCACATGAGAACGCGTCTGGAAGGACGTCCCCGAGAACCAAACCGGATCTCTGCCAACACAAGGCCGGGTTACCCCTAACTGGGTAACTACTGACACGAGTATGCCATTCCCCGGTCCTTTGGGACCTTTAACCGAGAGCTCTCTAATCAACATCACACCATAATAATAAGTGTTTCAACATGAGTAAGCATTTGGGCTCCATACCATGATACCACCCTTTTCCAGAAGGAAATGCACACACCCTAAAGGGAGCTACCCCTCATAACCTTGCCGCATCTTTCCTGTTTTGACCATTCCGGGGTGTGAGGCTCGACGAAGTCACGTCCACAAAAACACCCTTTATACAAAGTCATGCTTTGGGTCAACAAATGATCATAGAAATGATCACCAAGATAGACGATCAAACAAATGATCCTATCACAAATAATCAACACAATGATCATTTCACAGCAACACTCAGCATGTCACATTACCAAATTGGGAATATATCGCTCATAACCTTCAACTACATAACCTCTGAGCTCGTATGTCTCAGAGAAGGGTGTTAAGCTAAGAGAATAAATTCTCCGCCACCAACAGAAATGTATTTGAAAGAAATCAGCTTTATATCTCAAATTGTAATTTTAGACATAACAATCCATACAAGTCTGTTCTGGGTTTGAACAGAACCGAAGGCACTTTCGAAATAGTCCTTGCAATCCGGGTATTCACAATCCCAATCGGATTTCCCATCACTTAGGGAGTCTCTATACCGGCGCGACTCGGTGCAGAGACAATCGATAGGTCATCCCATCGCTCTCTTAAATACCCGGTCTTCACCACCGGTCTTCAAATGCTATCCATAACGTCGAATCACATATTCGGAATGGGTTATACGACACAAAGGTCCTTTCCCGGCTAAACCGAATAGTGAGCGAAAATATTTAAAACATATGGATATGGGATTTCAATTAAGTCACAACTTAATAATTCAAAACTTTCTTTCAAATGGTTTACATAAATTACCATTTTCAATCTTTAAACAAAAAGATTCATTTTCACAACCTTTAACGGGTTAAACAATTTTCACATTTTAATCTTTTAAACAAAAGATTCATTCACAGATTTTCCAAATCAATTTTCATTTCAATTTGATTTACTCGTTAAATCTTTAAATCAAAGATTTAACTTATAGCCTTCAAAACAATTTCATTTCAATTTGATTAACTCGTTAAATCTTTAAATCAAAGATTTAACTTATAGCCTTCAAAACAATTTCATTTCAATTTGATTTAAACAAATCATCAATTTAAATCTGTTAAAAATAAACAGATTTAATTCATAGCTTTCAAAAAGAATTCATTCATAACTTAGGAAAATCATTTCTCTATTCAATCTTGAAATTCCCCTAATTAACTGGAATCTCAGTTCTTATCTAAAAGTGTTTATCATTTGAAAACAACAGTTTTCATTTTGGAAATCTGATTCATCTATACGAGTTGAAATCCTTGGGTTAAATTCAAATTCCCAAAAATAATACTTTAAAAATGATTTAGCTCATAATGACTAGTATAATATCGTTAATCCCTAGTTTCAAATTACAGAATTCAATTTGATTATTGAATTCAAATTTAAATTAAAGTATTTAAATTCCAACACTTAATCGAGTTATTCAAAATAAATTTCCATCTTTGAAATTCCATTTCAAAAGCTTTTCACTTCTATTCCAATTCCATTTCCAAAACATTTGAATTTAAAAATTCAAATTTTAAACTATTTCAAAATTTGAGACTTAACTGATTTCCTCGTGAAATCCATAATTGTGTGTATATGGTGTGGTCCAGGGGTTTAACACAATAGTGCAACATCATTCAATCATCATAGATCAAGATACAGAAATATAGTTGATAAGCGGTATAAACGACAACGCTTATCGTTCATTTACATAACACAGATATGTATATCACAGATAATAAATTACATCACAGAAATTAATTACGTTACAGATCACAACATAAATCAGGATGTAACACAAAGCATCACATATCAGAAAAAATCAAACAATTCACCATCCAATAAAATCTAAACATCCATAAGTAGGATCAATTTAATCATCTGATAAATTTAAATCAGATTAAATTTCTATGAATAATTCTTTTCACATTTATTATCAAATAAATTTCAAGTAAATGATCCTCATTAACTATTCATAATTATTTAATTACTATTCTTAAGTAATTAAACTCTATTTAATTATTGTTAATTATCATTTAATTAACCTTTAAAATCATATATTTAGTCACTGATTAATTAATTAATTAAGTTCTAAACTGTAACTTAATAAATCTTAATTACTTGATTAAATAACCTTAATCATTTGTTTAAAAGACAACTCTTTATTAATTAGTGAATCTTATTTACAAATTAATTTACCTTAATTAATTTACTCAAATCTTAATTTCTTGATTAAATAAATTAATCAATTATTCACTTGAACTAATTTAATGAGTGCATATCAGTTTATCTTCACTAATTCAAATTTAAAACATTTTTTAACTAATGTTTTAATTATCATCACAAAGCAAATTTAAACAATTTAAATATTAAAACTTCTTTGATTTCAGAACTAGGATTCAAATTATCTTTGATTCAGTTTTAAAATTTAGATTTAAACTTTTAGTTTCAACCTGCTTAAATTTTTCATTTAAAATTTCAAATCCATTTCCATTTCAAATCTCTTTAATATATTTTGAATTGCTTTTAAATTATTAAAACAATTTAAATTTAAAACTTATTTATGTTCAATCTAAACTCTACATTCAACTTGAATTTATATTAACATTTCAATTTGAACTCAGCTTTAAAAATCTTGGTTTAAAATTTTGTTTCAATCTTTCCTTACACTTTAAATTTCCATTTTAAATACAAATTCTTTTTGTTTCACTTAAGTACTTATTCACTTTTAAATTATTAAAACAATTAAATTCAAAACTTTGTATATTTCCGAACTAAGTTTAAAACTAACCTGAATTTATATTCAACTTTTGATTTAAAACTTATCTAAGATCTTGCTTTAAACTTAAAAATTAAATTCCAGAATTTCATACAAAAACAGGTTTTAGGGAGGCTAGACAACATAACTACTCGAGCTCCTTTCGTTCTTACTTCGGCCAAACAAAGAAAACACACGAGTTAATACCCGAGTCGTTCTTCTTCGCTTCCTCACGCTATTCTTCTTTCCTCATTTTTTTTCCTACTTATGTTTTAAACCTTAATTACAACAGTTAAAACATTCCATGATAACACAGGAAGAAACTCGAGCTATCTCCAAGAAAACGCGAGTTCCCCTTCGCGTTATCACAACCCAATGCCTACAGGTACCCAATCCATGCCGTGCACGTGCATAGGCACTCGCCGACGCTACGGCGAACTGCGCCTCCTCCGGCAAGGAACAAATCACCACCACACTCGATGGCAATAACTAATTCAATGCTAACGCCTCCCAAACGAAATTCGAGTTTCCAGCCGAACTCGAGCTCATCCCCTCTTCCAAAACCACCTCCACACGACCAACCAGACCACCAGAGTCACCATGTCTCCTCCCACGTCTTCGCCTACGTCTCCAGCACATCCCCACCCAGTCCGGTCACACTCGATAGCATTGAGGAGTGCGCACAAGCCCAAAACCCAAATGCCATTGTTTACAGTCCTTAAACCCTAGTTTCCATTCGTTCTCCCATTTCTTGCAATCGAAAATTTTTTCTATAATTTTTCTACATTCGCCATCAAACGAACCACCTTCAGACCAAGAATTGGCCAACTCCATCACGTTGATCATCAACAATCGCCCAAAATACCCAAAACAAACTTTTCGAAATTCCCAATCGATTATCAATTCAAAAATTACAAAATGTATATTAAAAATAGTTAATTTCGATCACGAACACCTTCATGTATTTCAAGACAGAAATTGAATTTATTGATTTTTACCCTATATATATAACCTTACTGTTATTTTTATTTTCTGAAATAGTTTCACAATATTTCTTTTTGGAATTATTTTTAAAAATAAAATCTGGTTGGTATTAACATATTCTTTTTGAAGATTAGGTTCTATGGTAGATTGGAGGAAGAGAATTTGATTTTAAAACAAATTTTTGGTCTGAAAGAAAAACAAACAGAGGTTGAAGAATTCATATATCCTGATATGCAAATATAATATCCAATGTACATATAACCATGCAGGCAAACAAACAAAACATTTTCCTGACATACTTCCATTATAAATCTAGAAAATCAAGAAACATAGATAATTTTAGTGAATTTGCTCACCTATGGGTTTTGAAACAGAGGCCAAGAAACTTGCATGCTTTGATTTTGCTTTTACTTTGATTGAGTTTGTTTGTGATCTACAATCCCAGGTTGAAGATTTGCATTCTTTTTTTTTTCTTTTTTTTTGACTTCTATTATTTTTGGTTTGCTTCCATTTTACTCAGTTGTGATAAATGAACTGAGATGAGGATTGTTGATATAAAGTAGAAAGTGTACAGGTGATGTTATCTCTTCCCTGTACTAAAGTTATGGCTGCATTATATTTTTAAACAATTCGAACTGACTATTTGTGCTGCTGAGATGATGGAAATAAATGCATGTCCCCCTTGCTTAGCTACAACATAACCTATCTGTATGTATTGCTATATACACATCCTATTTTGCTGTGTTTTGTTTTCCCTACTCAGCCTAAATACTTTGTTCTTTCTAGCCTATACCTATTCAATTTTGCTTGTACAATAGATATTTACTGTCTTATGCTTTGTTTTGTACAAACATTTTTTTATTTTGTTTTATTGACTTCGGCTGAGAAGATGTTGCTTTGGTTTTGTTTTAAGTGTACATACTTGCATTTTATTTTGAGTGGTTTTAGATCACTTGTTGATTTTCTTTGTACTTTGCTTGAGTTAATTATATGTTTAATAGATATTTATTTTACTTTATGTACATATTATATTGCCTACAAATACTTTATTACTTGTTTGTATACATACTTTGTTTTGGTATTCTTTGTTAAAGTTTTGTTTTCAAGTTTAAGTGTATTTATTACTTTTGTGCTTATATTGTATTATATGTCTTATTTTATATTTTTTCCTTATTTATCTTATAGTCTTGTATTTTATTTATCAAAATGACTCAATATTAACTTTTTTTAAAAAAAATTTTTATAAAAGAAACCGTTTTCTTATTAATAAATAACTCAAACCATTTGAATTTAGAAAAACTCGAATCGACTATCATTTAATTTCAAAATTTTAAATCAAAAGTAAATTTAATTATCAATTTAAAATAAATTAAAATTCGGGATCGTTACAACTTCTATGTTTCATCTTAGGGTTTGGAGAAACATAAAAGACTAGTGGGAGCCTTAGTAGAAAAAGGAAATGGTAACATTTAACCTCTCTAATATTGTAAGAACATATGCTATATAATGTTACAATTATCTACAATGATAATTTTATGCATTTAATACGATTGATAAAACATTTGTCAATTAACATATATATATATATATATACACAAAATGAATTGAAAGTTGACAAATAGAAATATAATATATATGTACCAATAATTCTAATTGCATGTTATATAATGTCTCTATACCCATGCAAGTGCCTAATTTCGACTACTTAATACATTCGTAAGTTGTTCATTTATATATTTATTTCGTTTAGATCGTGTATTTCATTTTTTGAGTTTTTGAACTCTAAATGCAATTCAAGATTATGGATATTTGATCCACGTACTTTCACATATAAATGTTATACGGTGAACAATCATAGTTTGTGGGGTACAGTATTTCAATGAAGTTAGTTCATTTGAAGTAAGCAAATAAACAGTATTTTAAGAACATGTTTTCAACTTGACTGATTTCAAAAGGATCATATTGTGTTAATGTAACACAAGACCATAAACTATGATATACATCTAAGAACTCGAACGTTGAAATGTCATCTTGATTGGTTTAAATTAAGTTCAACATATTTGATGTCTTAAATGTTAAGAATAATTAAATGTTAAGAATAATCGAATGCGCTTTTGTAAAAGGTTTGTTACGATATTATAGTGAGGTTTTCTTTTGAATAGTTTGACCATTTGAAAGAAAAACAAATGTATAAGAATAGATGTAATTTAAGGTAAACTTGGAATGAAGAAAATGAATAGTCACTTCTGCTTCATAGAGAAACATTGGAAAAAAGAATTGTAATAATAATTGACACTTAAATTGGAATATGAAATATGATTTTATTTCGAAATGTATTTTCATATAAAACACTGTTTTCTATAACATTTAATTCTTTGAATTCAAGATATTTGATCAAAGAATGCTCCACTATAAACTAGTTGCGGCATAAGAAATAAGTAAACTATATTAATAATAGTAAGTGAATGGTGGACCTCTAAATTTAATACGCTATTATAGTAATGGCAGAAATAATGGAAGCATGCCATATAGCACCAAATGATTGCATTAAGTTACGAAAATTGTTTTTGTAAAATGTACCAAACATTATTTCATAAATAATGTTTATTTTTTGGTATTGACTGAAAAATAGATATAACTACATTGCAATATGAGTATTATGAATATTCATTATGAAATAGAACTATATTATGGAATTTGTTTTCATAGTAAAAGTGATGCAACAAAATCATATATATCTAATATTATTTATTGTTGTTTTGGTATTATAGACTAAGCCGTAGTTTTAAGAAATAATTTTACTATATGATTATGAATCATATGATACATGTTAGTTATATATCAAACAATTAATGGCTATGCACCAATTCATTGGAAGCATCGTAAAAGTTGATGAGCTCTTTTAATTAATATATATTGATGCATGCAATCATAATTTTATTAGTACCAAAAGGGTTCCACATACTTTGTTATATTCATCGATGATTTATTACCAACATGAACATGTGTATTAGATACACATGTAGTAAGTTTATGATAAAATCATAGAATATAAAAGAAATGTAAATAAAATAACATGCAATAGAATAAATGATTTTATTTGGTCGAATAAGTAAGTATATTGGAAAGAGTTCCAAATGTACCTGAAAATGAATATAGATTCAATTTCAAAAGTCACTCCTCTATGTGATACATAATGATGCATCGATAAGGAGTAATCGGACATTGGTGGACAATTTACGATTAATTGTGACTGAAGTTGAGTTAGTTTCTTTCTACAAAGTCATGTACTTAAGATTAGTGCACAAGGTTGATATTATTTCATCTAAACAACAGTTTACAAAATCTTACAAGATAAGGGTTTGTAAGAAATCCCAATATATCTTAGGCCAATGAGTTGGCAGGTTCTGCGAGTCGAAAGATTGCACGTAATAATTGTTCATGGGGGATCTTTTATGAATCTCCAAAATGTTTTTTGGAAAGATCTGTCATCAAAGTCATATTTATGTTTTGAACATAATTTTTGTAAATTAAATAAAAAGGTTTATAAAGCGTTTATGAATTCCTATTCTATTTGCACTTAGAAACAATTGTTGTTTCAAGATATATCAACTTCATTGTGAAGGAGTTTCTTTGAGAATTTTTTTGTAGTTAAATGGAATTGGATCCGATCCACAGATAGATTATATGAGATGACCTAAATGAACACATAGCATTAGAATGTCTAATAAGTATTCTCGTACACCGAAGAGAAACTATGAGTTTCTTATTGATGTCGAAAATATACATTACCATTGGTTGTTCAATTAAACCATTAAGATTGTTGCCTCTGTATGATATGTTGCGCAATTCTAAACGAATTTCATGTACGCTACCAAAATATGATTTCGGTGATCATAACCAAAGAGATGTGATCCATCAGCCGAGATGTTGTCTTTATTGGAAAGAGTAATGTAGTTGGAATTAAATGAGCAATGTTAATAAGAATAACATCACAAATTTCAATTATTGAAATTTGCATAACTGATTCGGTATTCAACATGCTCAAGTTAATTTAGATTTACTCATAAAATTATCACTCGATAAGACCTAGTGTCGGTACTTATGTATTGAATTTTTTTTTTCTAAATAATGAGTAAGCCGTTTCCACATATTAACCAAAAATGCCTCAAAGTCAGTGGGAGCGATATTGGGTTTGTGAGCCATTGGATATGATCTAAGAAATGATACAAATTTATCATTTTATATGCATCAAGATTGAATAAGTATTTTGATAGAAATATCAAATAGTTTGATTTTCAATCAATGTGGACATGAAGCGTGTGTTCATAAGAAAGAACGTTATAAGGTACATTGATATTTCTAAACTATATGTCAACAACATGTTGTTGATTTTTACAATATGCTTGTATTAAAATCAACTTTAGTTGTTTTAATACTCGACTTTGGATTGTAAATGATGTCTTTTATGGTGAGTATAAAAGATATAGGGAGTGTCCCAAAATAATATACAAGAGCCTCTATTAAAATTAAACATGTAAGTTGGTTTCCTTATGCATTAGCAACAGGAATTATCATACAAGTTATGTTGTGTATGATACCGTGTTTTGTTTATGTATTTGATATGTGGAGCAAATATAAAATCCAAATTGATATCACTAAATGGTTGTTTGAGGTGTTCTCGCGTATTTATTAATTACTAGAGAATTGTTTATAGAAACAACGAACTCGTTATGATGGAACGTTTGGGCACAATATAAGTGATATTGAGTATAACATGTCAACGATAAAATTCAAGTTAAAATCTTTAATTTGAAAATGTTTGAAAATAAAGGTGATAGCGGTCAATTTAACGAAATGTTGAGAACATTAACTTGAATATCGGTAGAATAGACTAATGTATATAGATATAAATGCACAAATTTGTAATTGAGCTAAAGGTGACTCCAAACGTTGAGAATCCCATAATACTATTATAAGATAACAATGTTATGAAATTGATCATGATAGAACTTAAATCTCACTAGAAGTCGAAAGACATACTTCGAATCATTCCATATGATAAAGGTAGTTTATAAGTGACAGAGAGAGTTAATCAACAAAATAGATGATTAAAACATAATAGCATACCCTTTCACTAAGGGACTGATCTAATTGGTTTTGAGAAAACTGGTTGGATAAGTTGGAATTAGATTCCATAACTGACCCAAGTGCAAGTGGGAGATTGATAGAATTAGGGGTACGCCCTAGGGGTAATTATGTAATTTGTTACATATATCTAACTCGTTGACTAATCTTGTTCGAAATAAAAAGTATTTTCTTCCTATTATATACTTGATATAATCTGATTATATCGATTAATTTACTTAATTAAAAGCATATTTAATAGAAAAATCAATAAGTATTATATATTGTGATAGTAGTTACAAAGTGTTGTAATCATGAGTAATTTATTACAATGAAACAAATATAAATGTTCCTAGTCAAGATGCATTGGGACTGGATATCGATGTATCCTTCGAAATTAGAGTACGTAACGCTTTCCAAATGTTGGGCAGTGTATTACTCATGACCGTTGGAGGCACCTAGGGATTACGTACCAATAGGTATTGGATAACTATGGGATGACTCCGTCGATAGTTTTTTGTTGGTTAATATAACTAAGGTTAAACAGAAAATATCGATGTGACTAATTTTTACAGTTCTCTTGACTTAAGAATACCGTGGATCTTCAACATGAAAGCTCTGCTTTGATTATAGCCAAATCACTGCATGGCATCCATCGAGTGACTATAGTTTGGTCGAGTGGATGAATTGGAAGTGAAGTGCTATTCAAGAGAGGATTTGTCTCCACAGTTATATGCGGTTAGTATCACAGTCAACTCAAGTCAACTCAATGTCAAAGTCTCTGGCCAGAGCATTTCGGTTAATAATAGTCATTATTATTAAACCAAGGACTTTGTATTATACTTTAAAGTTGAACATGGATGAGGTTGGAATTTTGAACATTACTAAATTCCATAAGTCCAAACTGATATAGTTTTGACGAGTAGAATCGGTGTAAACAAATATCACAACCAGGTAACGCTTATTAAACTGAAATTGGATTTTACTGAAAATGAGTAAGCGAAAAATTTGGCCATAATGCCACACCACCTGCTAAGTGACGCGTGAATGTTAACATTTGAATAGTTCGATGTTAATCGCTGACTAAATTTACACCCAAGAGTTACACAGCCGAAATGGTGAATTCCCTTAAGACCAAACGATTTAATTAGTTTATAATTGTTAAAAACTATTTTAATTAATTAATATCTATGAATATAAATTATAAAATTTGAATATGATTTGAGAACTAACTAATGTTATATATATATAACAGTTATAAATATATCGATCGATATGCAATATCGACAAGCGATAAATTAGATTTAATTGCATAGTTTGTTGGCTTAGGCTTTGATGGGTTTAAGGCCATTCGTTAGGGCTACAAAATTTTAGTTTTAGGTTGGTATAAGGGTGGTTAAAATATAGGGAATTGGCTTGGAGATAATTGAGATCAGATGAGAATGGGTAAAAAGGTTTTCTCGTTTCTCTCTAATACAACCATATGTGTGTGTGTGTGAGTGTGTGTGTGTCTCTAAAAATAATAACAAACCTTTTATTAGCCTCCATTACCTTCTACATTGCTGGTTAAAACATAGCTCTCAATCCACTCTAAAATTCTTGAATATATTTCAAATTAAAATAATACTATTCGATAGTTATATGTTGGTGATTTCGGACTTGCAATATGACGAAACAAGAACAATAAAAGGAAGGGAAGCCATTGCTTCAACGTGGATTCAAAGGCATCATTAAATTGGTAATTTTAATTCATATTACAGTAATTAAATTATATTCTGTGATGCTATACTGAGAATTTTTTTATCTATTTAAATATATTGATACTATATGTTTAGTTAGGTGAGATTTGTAAGTAGATGTAGTTGTCTCAAATCAGTTTGGTTATGTGCATAATTTGTTTATTATACTATTTGATTTATGTATAGGAAAATGTTGTTTACTCTACAAAATCAATTTTTATCATTAGTAATTGCTTTATACATATTTATTAACAAATTCATATATATGTGTGTATATATTAGCGCGTATTTCTCTCTCATAACAGCATATTTGCATATATAAGAGATATAAATATATATATATATATATATGATTTAGTAAAATTAATAAACTTATTTATATATAATATGAATTTACAAATTTGAAAATTAATTATCATACATATATGCATATTTTTAAATTAACATTTACTGAATTTTGAATAGTTTATTATATATAAAATAATTATTACATTAAAAATTCAATTTTTTTAAAATTATTATATCATCCCAGAAAAGTATAAAAAAATTTAGGATATTGTGAATAAAGTTATTATTTTAATAATTAATATTATTTTTGAAAAACTGTTTATGATTTATTAAAAATAATAATTTAATTGCAAAATTCTTTAAAAAAATTTATAACCTTTCATTCATGATCCTATAAATTCTCAAAATTAAATTTTTTAATTTTTAATAATATTTATTTTATGTTAAATAATTGTTGTCGAAATCAATGTATTTGTTTTTAAAAATATTATTTCAACTTTAAAAATATCGAGATTGTTTCTAAGCCCTATTTTATAATCCTAAATTTTTGAAAATTATAAATTTTGAATTTTCATCAATAGATTATGTTATGTTAATTATTTATCGATGAAAACATTATTTTATTCATAAGATATATAAATTAAAATACTAAAATTATTATGTTTGCAAAACTAAGTTAATTTAGAGTTATAAATAATTTTTAGTAATTTTTCTCTCTTTCTATGTATATGTGTGTGTGTGTGTGTATGTTTTTTGTTCATATATTATACATAATATATTTATACATATATTTGTGTGTGTGTTTTGTAACACATATACATGCACATATTTGGACAACGTACATGACATACAAAAGGAGCTAATATGTTTATTGCAATGTAAATCCCAAAATCTACATATGAGCATATTATACCTTTCACGGATTATAATGTTACACATGCACTCACGCATATATGTATATGATCCATTTATGTATAAACTAAATCAAATAAAATTAATTTCATATCTTAATAATTGAATATAAATAAAATAAATTATTTTATTTAAATGAATTTAGAAATTTTCTAATTCAGTTAGACTTCATAGGCCCAATAAAGATCCAAAAGGGTAATTTTTTTGAAATTCATGCATAACTTCCGTTGTCGGTTGGTCCTATTCCAACAGTTCCCCTTGGTGTTAGAAACTTGCTTTCCAAATTTCATGCAATTTCGACTTACGGTTTAAGAGATATCGCATTTTCCCTGATGTAGTGTCGATTAAATTCTGATTCGTACCGTTCCCTTTTTGAGATCACAATAGGAATAGGTATTGATCCCTATTTTGGTGTCCAAATGTGTTGCCGTCATGGTGTTAGCTACTTTCTTCCTAAATTTCATGCAATTTCGACGTACAGTTTGTGAGATATCGCATTTTCCATGAAATAGTGTTGATTGAATTCTGATTTCTACCGATCCCTCCAAATTTTTCCAAATACCATGCAATACGAAGGGGAGATTCACCATGTTTTATTAAGCTTAGCTTCCAAGTTTCATGCCAATTGGATTAGTAGAACTCGAGCTATTGATCTTTCATTGGGACAAATCCAACTAAACCAATCGTGAATAGGGATAGGTCCCGATCCCTACCAATGGAAGAATGTTGATCCTTCCAAACTCCTTCAAATGACATTCGACCACTATCGGGTATTCCTTATGTTGTAAATAGCTTATGCTCCAAGTTTCATGTTAATCAGATGTGTACATGTTGAGATATTGATCGATCTTTGCTAGAAAATTATCTATAGTCCATCCCTATAAGGGAAGAGGGCCGACTCCTCTAGATGGATAGAAGCCGATCCCTTCATCTCCTCCAAATGCCATACTATCCCTATAGTAGACCTCTAGGGTCCCCTCTTATGCTTTCAATGTTTCACTTCAATCTGCCTTGTGGTTATTGAGTTATGGAGTGATCATCGTTAAGTTGTACTACTGAGCTGAATATGAACCAATCCCTCTTCCGTTGCCCATAACCTTAACATACAAACTTTGATCGACTTGAAATTTGAAATATAACCTCATGAGGCCTTTCTTATCACTTCAGATCAATTGCACCTTGATTAGGACTAAAATTAGGGATCCAATTCGAATCTATTTGACTACTGTCCATAGTCTCGTTTATAATCGATCATTGAGCTTGGTAACTGCTTCTCCGGGCTTCCTGCCTTAATGACTATGAAGTCCGTTGGGTTAAATCCACATATGTACTACCTTGCCAAAAGGTGGGTTAACACTTTTCCCTCCAAAAAAAGCCTTGCAATGGCAAGGTGTGTTTTGAATTGCAATAAATCCAAAATCCAAAGTCCATAATCCATTGACAGCCATATTATCCAATCCGTTGCCAATCCAAATCCATGATCTCTCTAAATCGTTAGTGAAATCCATGACCGTTCTGAGTTGATATCCTATTTTGAATCCATGGTCCCTATGGATCGTTTATCCAAACCTTCAACCTCACTTGGTCATTAGCCAAATTCCAAACTACTCCGGGCCCACATCCAAATCCATAGTTGTTCGAAGCTGATATCCAAGCTGTAACCTTTCCGGGTTGTTATCCTAATCTATATCATCGATCTCACCAAATTCTTTTCGAGAAAAATGCATACTCAATGAACTGAGTTGGCTAAACCATCACATTCGAACGAAGCAATCTACCTTTTCCAAGCATAGTCCATACCTTGCAGCCTTGATCTCTCTAGATTCTTGCCGAGCACAGTCCGTACTCGATGACCTGAGTAGGTCGATACATCATGTTCTAGCCAAGCGACCTACCTCATGCAAGGCATAATCCATACCTAACGACCTGTGTCATCCATTACATTGATCCAAATTTAAGCATTCTTAAGTGCATAAAATAAGAGTCCATACAACCAGTAAAATAGAGATCAAACAAAACCAAAAAAATAAGAGTTCAAAGCAAACAAAAAGAAAGGAAAAAAATTCACAAACCCTAGCATTACGGTTTATCATCATCTCAGAGCATTCCTAGGGACCATTCTCGATCCCGTACATGTGTAAGTGACTTAGCCATCTTACTGTGGAGTTTGCTACTAATTCCATGCCATCCCGATCAATTGATGACAAGTTGACAATGATGCCTTGATCTAGTTCCATTTTCATTCGAGTTGGAAGGTGGCTACTCCTAGTCCACCATTGCAGCCCAAATCCTTACGTATTGTTCTGAATGTCCATTCATCACGTGTTCCTCAATGATATCCTTCAAATGCTTCAAATTCCTACGGTCATTTGTATTGTGCCCATCAAGCTCATGAAGTAGGCAGTGTTTTCCTAATGTCTGTTTGCGTTTGAGGGTACCTTCCTTGCCGACCTTCAATACAGAAGGTGTCCTCGAGTTCGAGATATATCGGTTCTAAGTTTTCATTCAATTCAAAGTAAGAAGAGATTTTGGTTTCTCCCTTTTTCACTTTGATCCATTAAAGTTATTATCCATGTTCCGTTTACCTTTATCGATTCTTGAGTTTTCACTGAGCAGTTCTCCACCCCGTACCATATTAACTTCCATTTGCTTTTTATAAACTTTTGCATATGCTTACTATGGAAACCTCTCTACTTCATGGTATAATTCCTTGAGATCCATTGGTACATCTCATATCGGTGATGTATTAAAATCTGAATTATCTGCAACTCCTAACACTGCCACCATCAAAACCTTTGATGGATCTGGTCGATCCACCGAAACCAATGCCGCATTGAATCTAGTTAAGAAATTCTTGAGTGATTCTCCTACCCACTACTTTATCGATGTCAATGTCATCGCATTCTTGGTTCTCGTAATGTGAATCCAAAAATACTTCATAAATTTTTCAACCAATTTCGTTCATGTGCCAATAGAACCGCTCTCCAAATATCTCAGCTACGCACATTAAGTACAGGAGGAATCATGATGCCAGGACTTCTTTCAATGCCCCTAGTGCTTCCATTTGTCGTATATACGCCATCATATGCATAGTTGGATCGAAATTTCCTTCATAAGCTTTTAATGTTGGTAGTTTGAATTCTGGTGGATTTCCGAGCATTCCTAATATTAGAAGTGGATGGACTTCTATTCACATCCTCCAGATCGCTATTCACTAACCCTCCTCGCATAGCTCGCCCGATTATCTCTGCAAACATGTTAATGTCTTCTAGTGGTAGTCTCCTATCATGTCCAAGTTGCCCCCGAGTCTGCGAGGGAATTTTGAAACATATTCCTCTGGGCGATCATCCGAATTTCGATTTGCATCAAGCTCCATATGATTGGCTGCAGATCCTCCAACATCACCATTAACCAAACTCGAGGGCATGCCCCCTAGCCTTTGGGAATCTATGCCAATCCCTCTAGGACGGCAAGAGATTATTCTCAGGTGGTCTACCCTACTCCTTCATCCATTGGCTCTCCCAGTTCTGATTTCCAGCCATTCCTTCCTCCTCGACTACTTGGTTTATAGCTCCAATAGTTCCTATCATTCCAGCTCCTTGGTTTTGTATTCCAATTGCTCCTATAGCTCCAGCCCATCCAATTTGTCGGAGTAAATTTTGCATCATCTCCTCCTGCGTTAGCATCCTCTACTGCATATCATCCATCATTGTTTCCATTTCGTCCCTAGTGAGTAGATAGATGCTTGATCAGCTCCAACTCCTAAGGAAGCCTCCTGACTCCCTCCATGGTGGCTAGTTTCTGGTAGCACTCTCCTTGTTAATCGTCTCACATTGCTTCAAGTATCCAAGCTTCAAAAACTAAGCTCGTAACTTCCAAATCCGTGTGTGCATGTCTTCTCAGTGAAAGCACCAAAATTTTGGCTTCAAAATTGGCCACCAATACCCAATTATGGAAAAACTCCAATATCCAATCCAATCTCGGAAATAGGAAGAGAAACATATGAAGAACTAAATTAAAACAACTAGAAAGCAATTAAAAGGAGATAAGATTTATAGTGGTTCGGCTAACTCTGGCATACATTCACTTCTAAATAATCCATTTTATTACACTGAAGATATTTTACAGTTTTAATCATAAATCCAAGAATAAAATTGATAGTACATAGCCTAGGTTGAAGATAAAGAGAAGTAGAAAGAAGATCCTTTTTTGACGCCATTCCAACTGTATTTATATGAGAAGACGTGCACGGATCGAGCTGAAATTTTGATAAAAGGTTCTGGAGACCAAGACGAGGTTGCCCAAACAATTCCAAGCTCATTAGGGGCCCACAGAAGGGATCAATACCGATTCCTATTTTAATGTCCTAATGGGGTGCGATCCCTCTGGGTGGTTCCCTATGGTATTAGCTACTCGCTAGCCAAATTTCAAATTATTCTGATACACGGTTTGTGAGATATCGCATTTTCCGTGAAGTAGTATTGATTGAATTCTGATTTTTGTTGACCCTTCTAGAGGGATAAGTACCGATCCACCCAACTTGCTCCAAATACTATATGTTCCCTAGTGGAGCTTCACCTTGTTGTATTATGCTTAACCTCCAATATGCCAATTCGATTAGTAGAACTCAAAAGCTATTGATTGTTCTTTGGTGCAAATCCAACTAAACCAATCCTGAATAGGGATAGGTGTAGATCCCTACGTATGGAAGAATGTTGATCCTTCCAAACTCCCCTAAATTACATGCGATCACTATGGGGTGTTCCTGATGTTGTAATTAGCTTGTGCTACAAGTTTCATGTCAATCGAATGTGTAGATGTTGAGATAGACCACAATAAAATAGTCTTTTTACAATGGGCAATGCCCGTTGTAATATGGTTTTCGCAACATGCATGTGCCTGTTGTAATAGGCACATGCCCGTTGTAGTATGCCTCGTTGTAATAGATCCACCACATTTTACAACGGCCAATGCACGTTGTAAAAACCGTTATAGTATACCTTTTTACAACGGCCATAACCCATTGCAATAGACTAACCATACTAATTGCATAGCCTGTTTCACAACATGTATTGACCGTTGTAAAATACATATTTAACAACGTGTGTTGACCGTTGTAAAAATCTTATATAACAACGTGCAGTGACCGTTGTAAGAAGGTCATATAACAACGCACATTGCCCGTTGCAAAATAAATGCAAATTTAAAAAAAAATTACAGCAGCATCTATGCAATACATCCATAATAATACTAAATATTTTCGTAAACTAATTAAAATCACATACGAAAAGACTAAAAACTAGAGTCAAAGAATTCTAACACTCCAAAAAGTTAGATAAATTTACATGCCAAATACATAAAGTATTAACACATAACAATCCGCTACAAATATCATGTTCTAAGTATAATCATACTATATCACAGATATGAAGTCTTTATGCCACAATCATGATATTTGCAGATGCTAATTGGATGCTTCCGCCTTTTTAACTTCGAATCTTGGCAAAGTCTAAAGATTTCTTACCTTGCAATTTGTTAGTAACATAGTGCCTATTGTAGTCAATATGTTTATACCTTCTGTAAACAGAAGGGCGCAGCTTACTGACAAGCTTAGGCACAGGGCCCCTTTGATTGAACTTGCAGCAGAGCTTGCTTAGTTCTTGTGCTAAAACTGGCGCTCCACGGTAGAAAACTCCTGCATTGCGTTATGTATTAAAATACATGATAGGACCATGCAATTCAAATACAGATAAAACCAAGTAAAATCAACTGACAAATTTTTGCACAAGGATGCTTGATGCTTAATCTTGATAGAACTTTCTTCCAGATTGGTCTTGCAAAATGTGTATGCACCTACAAATAATTCACACAATAACATAAAGTGAACTTACTGCATTTTTTCAAAAGTTTAATATCGCTATTTAAAATAGATAACAATATTATTTACCCTTGTTCCAGAAACAATGTCTACACCATTTTTAGCGTGATTGAGTGCTTGAACCATGGTAATGAGAGCAGAACGTGCATCTCCCTCTTCGTAGACGCTTGTGAGATAGTTGTGCACCTCGATTATACACTAATGCCGATATAAAGAACTATTTCAATATCTAAGGTTCAACATATAGAATAGTGTGTTATTAACAAAAAAGACAGTTTTTTACCCTATAATCAAGCTCGGCTATTTCATTCATGACTCTCTTAAACCAACAAATGAGCCTTGCTCCCGAGTTACCCAATAAAAATAAGCATTTGTAGTCTTCAATAACCTCTTAAAATTAGGTGTAGTTACTCTCATTATGGTTTCCAAATCCATACGCTCCCATGGTTGTGGCGCAAAGTCAGTCATTGAGCCCTAAATCCAAGAGTTGTATAGGATTAAAGCAATCGTTTCAGTACTAAATATTGGAAATAAATAAACTATCTTATTGTTAATAAACACTCGCTGCTTCCTCTTCCATTTTAATTATATTAGTAAGCAGATTTTTCAATATGCTGATGAAAGGCGTTGCTCCGATTCCAAGTCCAACTAGTAGCAACACATCATATTTTCTGTAGTCTTGAGCTAGAGCACCATAAGGCCCATCAATTAAGAGTTTTGGCATGTTGCATTTGATGGACAATGTTTAAAATTTGTAGCTGGCTTTTTCTATGTGTTTTAGAGTTAAAATCATTCTACTAATCTGTAACATGAACAGCATATTTGATGTATTCTAAGGGTTCTTTGGACAACCAAAAACAAAAAAATGCTTTCATTTATTGGAAAAATCTTTTGATTTTAGAACATAACTAGTCTAACATGAATTTGTTAAAATCTCCGCTGGCTTAGGTATAATATTTTCTTTCAAATAAAGTCAAAGATAATATTAAGTCAGTTTATTTTTTGAAAGCTATTCAAATGGACCTAAAGTTCTTTGCCATCACAAGATAGAAAATTATCTCTGCACCCATAAACCATTAACTTCCAATTGGGATTTGTGATATTAAAATAAAAATAAAAAATAAAAATAAACACAGAATTAGATTGCTTGGTAATGTACATTTTCTTCGTTGTCTCATCGGCTATGATAACTTGATTTTATCCAAACAATAAAGTAAAAAAATAGCCCAAACTATCATTCAAAAGGTGAGATTTTAGGGCACTGAACGAATGTATTGCCCACTCTTGTATTTGAATGCTGGAGGCTTAGACATCCGTAGTGTAAGAACATTACCAGGATACATTGCCACCTAATATTTGTCATGCTTGTTTATTTATTATGGAAAGAGAGGATTTTTTAAGATATTATAGTTCAAGATATATACCATTAGTAGCTTGACAGAGTAATGGCATGACCTTAAAGCCCTCAATCCTCATAAAAATCAGGTGCAACCACAAATTGTTTCAGATACCCTCTCAACAACTTTGTAAATTCCATCAAGTCCCTCATCTTCATCTTCCTAAACCCAGGTGTGATTGTCTTATCAGGCAGCTTGTAAAGCTTAATGGTTCGACTCATTGTCATTCTTGGTCCTAATCTTGAAAATCCAACATCAATCAACTTCTTTGGATTCAATGACCGATGCCAATACCTACATCTGGTAATTGGAGTAGGTAATATCACCACAGCTGTATATGCCACTTGCCAAATATCTTCTAAATGTACCCTTCTGGTCACTTCCTTGATCATAACTGGAGCGATCCTTTTTTGCCTCAGCTTCTTATGAACACACAAGAAATTGATCTCCGCCATCTTATCACTTAATCCCTCATCCTAATCGTAGCTGGAACACCTGTGATAAAGGCAACTAATTTCTTGTTGGTTTTATCTCTAACACCGATATGCCAGCTTTTGAAGTAATTGGAAGGATGAAGCGCCCAGTTGAGAAACTCTTTTGAGTAGTCAAACCGAAACATGTTTTCATCATCTTCGACATAGTTGTTGGTTAGTAGATTGTATACCTCAAAGAAGGTGGCGTCGTCCAGCATGTCGCAAGTGTTCCACTCATAGCTTAAAGGGAGGTTGTACGAATCCGGTTGTAGCTTAAAGGGAGGTTGTACGGATCCGCTTTGATGTCGAAGAGTGGAGTTGGGGATTCGATTTCTCCTTCGGGGAGGTCAGGATTTTGGAGGTCTTAGAATTGGTTGTTGTGTTGGGTTCCCCAGAATTTGTGCTGGATTGGTTGGATTTGGGACTGGCTGGTTAGAGCTAGAGTTTCTTGGATCTGTTGAGCTAGGGATTCGATTGATTTGGATTCGTGTTGGGATGAGGAGGCAGAGGCGGAAGCAGAGGCGGAGGATGAGGTCAGATCCCTTTTCTGGGACTGACTGATTAGAACAAGAAAGAGGTGATTTAAGAAGATGAGAGGAGGAACTCGATGAGCCGGTGAAGTTGTGGGGAGAAAAATGCCATGGAAATTGAAATTTAGGGTTAATAAAAAGGGAAATGCGAGAAATGAAAATTTTGGAAGGCAAGGGAGCAAAAGTGGCTGCGAACCAAAATAAGAACAGTAACAATGGGCATTTGACCGTTGTAAAATTGTCATCTATTACAACGGGCATGTTGTGTTGTAAAATTGACATGTATTACAATGGGCTTGAAAGGACCATTGTAATAGCATTCTATTACAACAGGCTATCATCGCCGTTGTAAAAAGGGCGTTGTATAGGGCATCTATTACAACGGGCCTGAATGGACCATTGTAATAGCCTTCTATTACAACGGGCAGCCAATACCCATTGTAAAAAGGGAATTGTAATAGGGTATGTTTGTTGTAGTGATATTGATTGATCTTTGAAAGAAATTTGTGTATAGCCGATCCCTATGAGAGAAGAGGTCCGACTTCTACAGATGGATAGATGTCGTTCCCTTCATCTCCTCCAAATGCCATGCGATACCTAGAGTAGCCTCCTTAGTGTCACCTTTACTTTTTCCAAAGTTCCACTTCAACCCCCTTTGTGACTGTTGAGTTATGGAGTGATCACCGTTGAGTTTGTGCTGCTGAGCTGAATATGAACCGATCCCTCTTCCATTGCCCATAATTCAACACACGAAGGACGTTCAACTTGAAATTTGGAACATAGCCTCACGAGGCGTTCCTTATCACTTCATATCAATTAAACCTTGATTGGGATAAAAATTATGGATTCGATATGAAGCTATTTGACCATCGTCCATAGTGTCATTTATAATCTTGCTTTGTAGAAATAATTGCTCATTCATATTAAAACATTATCTAATGCTATATATATGCTTTAGCCAAAGAGATTTTAATTAAAAATATGCTTGCTTTCTATTATAACATTTTAAGTGCTCCTTGTAAATACATTAAAGTAATAAACCACTTTCATTAATTCAAACATCACTCATTAACTATCCATTCATACATACAAACAAGCTTCCATCTTAAGTTCATCTCAATCCCATTTAATTTTATATAAGATATATTTTAGTTTATGTGAAAAGATATTTCAATTATTCCTTACGCTAACTTCACTGTTAAAGAGACCACCGGGTTCCAAATATCAGGGCTTAAATGGGATTCCCACCTTGAGCAATACTATGATAGCTTCTGCTGAACACCACCCTCAAGACCCATCTCCAATAACTGCTTCTAATAAAACATCAAATAACTTATTGTAGCAACCAAAATAAAAAAGGAGATCAATGGAAAGAAAACCATTGAATTTCGCTACGCACTTTGGCTCGTGACGAATTAAATGATTTCATTCAAAGCCACGTAAAGATCTAATATTCAACCAAAGCCCAATATTATTTTTTGGATGGCTACTTCAAGCTTCATTACCCTTAACAACTATTTGTATCACATATAGAGTCTAATATTTAGAAGCTAAAAGAGATAAACATTATGTAGTAAGAAATATAAATATGTCAGTAGATGATTACTGATGATTACTTTAGTAATCATCGTATTCTCCTACTATCCCTTACTATTGGATCACTATCTAATACACCCAAGGGGATAGAGACTTCAAGTCACATCTGGGACCAAAACACCCCACTTATATACCCATATGACTAAAGAGTGTTACTCGCTACTATTGTCTAACAGTAAGGAGTATAAGACGATATTGGGCTATGACACGTGAATATTCCCTTGGGCTAACATCGGTATGCATTTCAAAAATCATAAACTACTCACTTATGCATACTCGGTATCGGCACAAAGCGATAAACAAGTGTGTTTCCAGGCAAAACAATACACATACATAATAAACAATAGAGAACACAAGTCATTAAACGTAGCAACCAAATATAATAATGTTATGTACAAGACAAAGTGGGTAGACAAAAGAGTTAAATGCCCATAATCTCTCAAAATATACAAGACAAATTCGATACATAGAAACTAACACATATTTGTACACAAGACCAAATACTACACTGTACTACCGATTAGCTAGCTTCCAACTAAGTCCACAATCAAAACATCAAATGTCTTGGACTGACTCGAGTATTATACAAAAAAATACATGGGTCAAACTATGTCTAAAATGTAGGTGTCAAAATAACTTCGAAACTGGCACGGTATAACAAATATATACATATACATGTATTTTGTATATATATATAATACATATGTATATATAATACATACATACACACACAAACATCACAAAATGGCATAAATCATTACTAATCTCAAAATATATCTCAAAAACATGCCAAATATGATCACCCACATAAAAGTAAAGTCAAGCTATAAATTAAGAAGTATATATCAGAAATGGGTGTAACATCCACACAAACATCTACTATCCATACAAAAAAACCATTAAGTAACATTGAGCTGGCATATACTAATGCCCAAGATTATCTATTAGATAATCATAAGTAGAGATATCGTAGGTCCGTTATACTCATATAAGTAAAACGCTCAAATGCCCATACAATGAAATATATAATAGAAATAAACATCAATATAGATTAGGCTAACACCTCAGCGTTGCCTCGATTATCATCCTTGATAAACTAATGCATGAGGATTGACCATTCATTGGACAGTTAGTCTCAAGTATAGTAAAGTACTCATCATAATATTACATCAAGCTCAAAGAGGTGTGTAAATATCGTATGTCCATCTATCACACATTATAACCAGATAGGAGACTAAAAGCCACTTGATTGCTCAGGAAGACCACACATGTGCCCGTTTGGCATGACCCTCATGGTCTTTAGTTACCTCGACGACCATCACGACCCAAAAAACGTCGGGTGCAAATCTATGCCATGCAATGATCATGACCCTGCAAGTGCTCCAAATGATAACTGACTTCTGGCCTATGTGACATGGGGCGATGGCATAGAGCAATATAACACAAGGTGTTTCATGGATCTGGGGCGCAACCCCATAATCTGATTGCTAGGATTGATAATAGTTTAATCTGGTTTGCCCTACACCAAAATAATAGGAGCACACAAAAATGATAGACATTATATATATATATATATATATATATATATATATATAGGCACAAAACATGCTCACCATAATAAGCATCACCTCATATATACAAGATATGACATATCTTATTATTGGTATCTCTGTTCGAGTGTCATCTACTCACAATGAGCAATCGAACAAATTGAAATCTGGTGTCTCATACTACCAGGTGTTACTCGCTTGTTTACTTAATGTTTATACGCAATTCTCGTTCACCTTAAACTATTATATATGACAAGTTTAAATAATAACATAAGGAATATTACAAGCGTCCTATACCAGATGGTACTGTAACTTCGTTTATTTAGTATCTCCATCACGCATAAGATATAATCACACAAACACACTAGTCATCCATAAACGATAGTTTTCATTCACTAAAAATATATTAAAACTTCCAAAAGCCTTTATGTTATGTTAAGTACCATTTTCTTCATTTATTTAAAATCAAAATAAGGATTTCAATTATTTTAATACATTTTAAATCCTATTTCCATAGTTAAAATAATAGAAAACTCCTTTATAATCAACTATTATCTATAAAAGTCATCTCTTCGCTTTCAGTAACTGCATATAATATTTGAATAAATTATAAGCCTCAAAATCGATTTCTATTTACTTCAACCCATAAAATATGTTTTGAAATATCTTCTATATACTCATTTAACATTGAAAGCCCTTTAAAAATTAATCGATTACACTTAGTAATCATTCCATAATCTTCTAGAATTCAATAGGATTTTTAAATAATTATTTAGGGCCCATAATCAATTTTATTTAATAAATCAATTCCTTGAATAAAATAATTAATGTCCATTTTGAACAGATCTTTTTCCATAGAATAATTTCATATTTAAAATGTGTCAACTTTATACATTAATTGCAAATTTTTACTTTATTTTTAAAAGATTTTTTTTAACAAGCTAGGCATACACGACCTAGAGGTATATTACTCCAAGCAAGTAGACCTGTTAATCGCCCTATGTTGATCGATCGCGTGGTCAACATGAGGGCATCGACCGGTTAGGTTGCACCAAGAGCAATTTTTCTCCACGAACATCCCACTCGATGTCGTTCCCTCTCCGATTTCTTGCCCATTCATCAGAACTCAAAACACATTATTTGTAACACACAATACCTGCCTCTAGCATTTTAAATCATGAATTGATGACCATAAAAGTGATTAAGTAATTACAGTAAATGGGTTCATCAACATGAAAGCATACAAAAAGGAAATTCAACACAATAATGAGTAATGCAACGAGAAATTCAACATAGTCTTGTGAGTGGAGAGCCCTTCACTTTGGCCACAATATGTACATAAAACTTCACTACTTCTCAGAAGGTCCTATCTTCCATTCACTTTAAATTGAAATTGACTCCAAACTTGCACAAAATACCACTTTGATTATTTCTAGATGTGTAGATCCTTGTTGAGAATGAATAATGAGAACCATGATTTGTTTTCAAGAGAATGAATGAAGTTTTTAGACTTCTCAGGAGAGTTGAGCTAATGGAGCAGGAAATTTTTCTTTGGCTAAATTTGGCCTCATGGGCCTTAAAATACTT
Organism: Allium cepa; assembly: GCA_030765085.1. Lineage (NCBI taxonomy): Eukaryota > Viridiplantae > Streptophyta > Magnoliopsida > Asparagales > Amaryllidaceae > Allium > Allium cepa. The sequence continues at coordinate 203,326,621 of CM060945.1, read as the reverse complement.
CTATTCCCTAACCCCTACATTTCTACATTTCTCTTCAGAAAAATTTTACCAAATCAAAATAATTCCAGATCACACTTATAAATTAATTGTCCAAAACTGTTTATCCGACCCATTTAAATAAAATTCTCCTTTGGTTTAATAAGCAGTTAAACGTTCATTCTTTAATATAATAAATTTCAAAACCCTTTTTTTATCATTATTAGGTTTTATAAATTTTATTTACACAATTTAATATAATTTAAAAATTATTTCTACTTCATAAATACTGACATCACTTCAAAACGGCCCAGAATTATAATGAGTACTAATACTAATGTTTCAAAATATATAATACAAAATAATTCATTTAGTAACCAATTCCAAAAACTAATTTCCTCTAATATAATTAAATATCACCAATTATATTATCTTTTCCATAAATTTCGATGATAATTATTTTACTATCCAAACTTTTAACTTCACTAAATATTTCATCATTTAAAATCCCAGTAAATGTAAATTCTTAAATCAACACAAATTCATTATGTTTTCAAAAATCTAAAATTAGTCTCATTTTAATCTTTTAAATTTGTCCTAATTAATTAAATCAATATTATTAATTTTAATTAATTGCTTCTCAAACATTGGATTGTTACAGACTCCCCTTTAAGAAAATTGTGTTCTCGCAATTTCTTTTTAGGTCACCATTGAGCCATAATCTATGGATTGCTAGCGATCCATCAACTTAACTCTGTTTGAGATGAAACTTGTCTTCTTATAGTCATTTGCAAGCATCTGGAAAGAAGGCCTAGCCCAGAAGCTCTCAAACCTCTATTAATAAGCACTTATCTACAACATAATGAGGATCCTTTGGACTGGCTGCTGAAACTCGACAAAAACTATTCTTCGCTCTTCTCCTTCCTCCTCACAATAGTCATCCATAGGGTTTACTATGATTCTGCAGTGAACTCTAGCATTGTAGACTTAGTCTAACTCGGGATATTCAACAACTTTATAATCCAATTAACTTTGTAACGGTAGTAAATCAATATTAAAAGTTATAAAGTGGACGCAGGCTTCATTAATAACCGAACCACCATAAAAATCTTCTTATCTTCCTACCTTTTCTATATTTATTCTCTATATTATTGCTCTGTGACAAAAAGAATGGTGCTTTCATGCTCAATCCAGGGTGTTGATCCATTTTTTTGTTAACATTTTGGTGCTTTCATTGAGAACTCCAACTCAGGCTTAGATCTAGCTATCTATTTTGGATCAGATAGGTCGAAGTTAGATCCTTGATCTCTCTTATAAAGATCTACTGTGAAAAATCAATGGCTTTGGAAAGAAGAAGAACTACTTCTGGAAGATCCGTATTGGTAGTAATAGCCAAAGAGAAGACAAATCATCAACAAGTTGAAGTAAATGGGGCTAACTTAGGGGATCATTGCTAGGATCATCCAATCAATGCAAAATCTTATAAGAGATGAATTGAATAAAATGGTTGATGAAATCAATCAAAAGATGGAAAGCAGTCAAAGAGCTCTGATAGATAAGCTTAATGCCCTCTTGACCTTACAGTCACATCTTGCTCCAAGAAGTATGGCAGAACCTGTGAACTGCCGTAGAGCAAGAAAATTCTTCCGTTTCTGGCCTAAATAAAAGAAATGGAAAGCAGCCGTAAATAGGAGTGATAGATGGAACTGTGGGAATGAACATAAAAGGAAACACAAGTACTCTACCGACCGCAAGGTAGCCAACTATGGACTTGAACCAAGGAAACCAAGAGATGTAGCTATGGACCTTATAGACTCAGAAGATGGAGAGCAATTTAACGATGGCAAATTGGAAGGAAATGCCAATGCATTTGATAACACTAGGAATGTCCAAACTATCCCCAATCATGCCAACTGCGATCCAATGGGACCCCAAGGAGAGGCTCTTCAAAAGACGGAGATTCTAGGCTTTATCCCACTCACCAGGATCATTTGCAAAGAAAAATGCTTGGTGTGTTGACTGACTGCCGACCCCTAGACTATCCAACAACAAAGGCATTTGTCGCTGGTATGGTCAATCTGTTGATGGACAAGAATGAGAATAGAAGAGATAACGAACGGGAATCCACTCTAAGTCGGACTCCCTTCACGGATAAGGTCGTGAATGAGCGATATCTAAAAAAGTTCACTATGTCAACTGTTCCGTCTTATGATGGAATAAAAGAACCAAAGCCCCATTTACAAAAGTATAGTTAGTACACGGATGGAGCGATTGCTTCGGACGCTGTTCGGTACAGATGTTTTCTAATTTTCCTAAAAGGAATTGCTTCCATGCGGTTTACTAGGCTTTCACCAAGATCTAATCCAACTTTCAACCAACAAGCAACGTAATTCCTTGATCAGTTTAGACTTCATACAGCGCAGCCTAAAGATGTGATGTCATTTTCAGGCCTATTCCAGGGGCGCAGTGAACTTTGAAGTCTTTCATGAACCAGTTCAATACCAAAGTGACAAAGGTAAGCAGTACAAATAAGGATATGGTTTATTGGCTTTGGTCTGCGCCATCCACCACAAAATTTAGTTTGGAAAATGGATCAAAATGAAAAACCTACCACTAGGAAGGACTACATAGGTAAGGCAAGTCAATACTTGAGAATTGAAGAGGCATAGGAGTTAGAAAGGAAGTCTACTAGTGTGCGACCAATAAACGATGGGCAGAGTGATAAGGCGATGAACCAGAACATAAACACCTCCGGGACCGCTGAAGAAGGTACAAGGAAAGACGGAAACCCAAAAAGGAAAACATAGAATTCCAACAAACGAAATGGAAACAAAAAACAACTTAAAGGCTTTAGGCTCGATGATTACACCCGCTTAATGATACTTCAGAAAACATCTATCTTGTAACAGAGGTGATAACGGAGTTAAAAAACTACCAAAGAAGGAAGAAACTGAACACAAGAATTTGGGGAAGTTCTGTCCTTCCATGAGATGCATGGTCATGACACATATGAATGTCGTCATCTAAAGAACTTGATTGAAGAGCTGATTAGGGGAAAAAAATTTAGCAGTACATAAGGGGTCACAAAATCCTGACCAACCAGTAGCTCCCCAAGCTAATTGGGATCGAGGAAACCAAGCTAAAACCAGCGAAGAAGGATTAAAGCGAACTGACCAAAGACTCATTATTGGAATGACATCTAGAGGACCACATCGCATATAGAGAAGTTAGGGAGAAATGGAGCGGTATGCCAATTCGTTAAAGCATGCTCAGAAGTAATCGTGCCTTGCAATCGAAGATGGAGCTCCAGACAAGCAGTAGAAAACTTTGAATGTTGATATTGTATTTCGAAATTGGGACATCGAAGGGATCAAAGCTCCAACTCTTGATCGTATGGTCTTGACATAGAGATCGGACCCACTGTGGTCCAACGTGTATTGGTTGACAACAGCGGTTCTGTGAATATCCCTTTCAAGTGCACCTTTGATCAAATGAAGATAAGCATGAAAGACATCTATCTGCCAAACCAAAATTCAAGGATTCACCGGTGAGTCTAAACGACCCATCAGAACGATTGACTTACCTGTAGAACTTGGGGATGGCGACTGGAGAGTCACCCTCGCCCAAACCTATGTGATCATAGACTAAATATCAACGTACAATGCATTCTTGGGACAACCTGCAATGGTGGGCTTCACAATCGCTTTGGCCCAATGGTACCTTACCATGAAATTCCCAACAGAAAATGGTCTTGGAGTGATCAAAGGAGGCCAAAGTGTCATCAGGGAATGTCATATCGCAGAACTGCATGAATCCAAAAGGAAAGAAAAGGGGAAGAATGTGGGCAGAACTCTTCACATTCATGAATCTACCGAATATCAAATACAGAACCGCCCTTGGCTTGAGGACCATAGCCGGTTCGATAAGGCTTTGGACCCTAGAAAGATGAGTACAGGGAAGGATCGGGCAACACCGAAAGAATTGACGATGTATGTTCCTACCGATATGAATGACCCAACACGGGTCTTGAAAATTGGATCATACCTTGGAAACAAGATGCGATTAGAACTCACCAGATTTCTTCATGCCAAATGGATGCTTTTGCTTGGACACATTTCGATATATGTGGGGTATCGCCAAATCGTACGCCGCATACTCAACATTGACCTTAGGTTTATACTAGTAAAGAAAACGAGGCACAGCCTGGGCCTCAAGCGGTCTAAGGCATTAAGATAAGAAGTAGACAAACTAATGGCCAGTGGTATATCCGTGATGCGACCTACCCCGAATGGGTATCTCACCCGATTTTGGTCAAGGAGTCCAACGGTAAATGGAAAACTTGCATCGACTACTTAGACTTAAACAAAGCCTACCCGAAGGATAGTTTTCTACTTCTCAGGATTGACCAGCTTTTGGATGGAATGGCTAGGCATAGACTGCTATCATTTGTGGACGTGAACTCAGGCTACAATTAAATTCTGATGCACGAGCCCGACAATGAAAACACATGCTTCATCACTGACCCAGGATTTTACCGCTATAAGGCAATACCATTTAGTTTAAATAATGCAAGGGCAACCTACCAAAGATTCGTAAATGCCATGTTCATGCGTCGGATCGGAAAAACCATGGAGGTCTACGTGGATGACATGTTGGTTAAATCGTGAGTAGCTTCCAACCACCTAGATAATCTCGTTGAAATGTTTGAAATACTTTGAAAATATGGAATGAAACTCAACCCACTCAAATGTTACTTCAAGGTAGCCTCCGGAAAGTTCTTGGGATTCATAGCGAGCACCTGAGACATTGAAGCAAACCCAGAGCAAATAACTGCCTTGTGAGAAGTTCAAACCCTAAAGAACAAAAAGGAATTACAAATCTTGAATGGGAAAGTTGCAGCGTTAAGCCGGTTCATCTTGAAAGCTATCGACAAGTGGATATCATTCTTTAATGCATAAAAGAAAGGAAAGAAGAACTTTGAATCGAATGATGCATGTTAAACCGAATTTGAAGAGTTGAGACGACACATGGAAGCCCCGCCAATCCTATCAAAGCCAATGGATGGAGAGGACTTGTTCATTTACTTAGCAGTCTCACCTTACGTGTTGAGTGCTGCCCTTTTGTGTGAGGATGCAAAAAATCAATGCCCCTTTACTACATTAGCAAGTAATTTAAGAGAGCAGAGAAAAATTACCCGAAGCTAGAAAAGCTAACGTACTGCCTCTTGATCGCGTCTAGAAAGTTATGACCATATTTCTAGGCATGTTCGATCAAAGTACTAACTGATCAGCCTTTGAAGCAAGTATTGTACTGACCCAAAATTTTCGGGTGATTCCTCAAAAGGAATATCTGATTGAGCCAACATGACATCACTTACCATCCGAGAAGGGCAATCAATAGGCAAGCGCTAGCAGATTTCATCACCGAGTTAACCATACGGGATGGCAAAGAAGAAATACCAATTGGTTGTGGAAACACGATGGAAACTCTTTGTTGATAGTGCGTCTAACAACCTCTGTTTAGGGGCAGGGGTGGTGCTTGAAACCACCAAAGGACAAGCCATTTGCTACGCCTTATGCTTGGAATTCCTTGAAAAAAATAATGAAGCGGAATACGAAGTGTTGACAACTGGATTGAAAGTTGTGAAGGAAATCAGCCGTTTTGGTCTACAATGACTCTCAACAAATCGTCTGCTAGGTGAAAGGCGAATACCACGCTCGTGGGGAGAACCTTGCCCCATATCAATCTAAAGTACGAGAGTAACTGAGCAACATCAAAGATTACACCATAACTCACATCCCACAGGAGCAAAACACGAAGGCTGATTACTTAGCTAAATTGGAAAGCTCCGGAGAAGCTCAATCATTGGGACTAGTCCCGGTTGAAACCTTGACCGCTTCAAGTATAAACGAATGGATGTCAATTGGATTTTCGAAACCACCATCGAAACGAAAACACGGATGACGCTAATTAAAGACTACTTGCTTACATGGACTCTTCCAACTGATAGGAATAGAAGAAAAAAGCTTCTTTGGAAGGCAACGCGATTCATAATACAGGACGGAATACTCTACCGAGGGGGATTGTTTACCCCTTGCTTAGACGCGTGACCGTCGACAAAGCTTCTTTGGAATGCAGAGACCATATTAAAGGGAAAACCCTCGTAAAAAATCCTCTGGAACGAGTATTTCTGGCCAACAGCAAATTGCGATGCAGTGGATTATGCCAGACGGTGTGATCGATGCCAAAGATTCAGCAAGATTAAAAGAACTCCCTCGGTAGAGCTAACGTAAATGGTCAGCCCATGGCCTTTCGCAATATGGGGAATTGACCTAATTGGCATATCATCCATAACTAAAGGATGGGCTAAATATGTTATAATTGTCCCGATAATTTCATAAAATAGGCCAAAGCGTAAATACTGGGCACCATTACCACAAAGAAAGTTATACTTACTAAAACATCATTTGCAGGTTTGGCATGCCATAAAAAATCATCGCTGATAACGGGACCTAATTCATAAGCATTGAGTTCAAAGATTTTTTCGAACGCTTCCAAATCAAGAAAAGCTTTTCCACGGTTGCTTATCCGCAAGAAAATGGGCAAGTGAAAGCAATAAACAAGATTGTCGAGTCTATCAAAAAGCGGCCGACTAAAGCTAAAGAAAATTGGGTTGATGAACTTCCACTCACATTATAGTCCTATAGATTAACACACAAAGAAGCAACCGGGCATACCCCATTCGCTTTGGCATATGGTTAAGAGGCAATAATCCCGTAGAGCTTGAAGTCTCCTCCCATCTAGAATAAAATTTGAATCAAAGGCAAAATGGGCAACAACTACTTGAGTCGGTTGATATGATTGAGGAAAAGATAGAAGAGGCCGAATTGAGGACCACTACTCACCAAGGGGTCGCATGGTATTTCAACTCCAAGTTCGCAACCAATACCTTCAATGTTGGAAACCTTGTCCTCAAAAGAGTTTGTCCCGTGCTGGGAGCCTTCGAACTGAACTGGGAAGGGTTATATGTGGTAAACTAAATGTTGGGAAACAGAACTTCCAAACTGACAACCGTTGTTGGAATCCAAATTCCTAGAGCATGGAACAACAAATTGTTGCATCCTTACTTTATTTGAAACTATCTTATATACTTTCTATTTTTTAGCAAGTAAGCCATCCCAGGATACCGGGGGTACTGTAATTATGCAGAACTTACCCAAATTTTCTTAACAAAATTGATTTGCTTTCTAAACCAATAAAACTGCATTCATAATATTAACCTGCTGAGCTGACGGGATCAAATCAACTCAAAACATTCAAGTGCTGCTTGAGATAGTGGATCATACTCAAGTACGCCACACTTTCCCGCCGGGTCAATGGAAGCAAATCGACTCAAAATATTGGATCGACGAAACCCAATCCCTGCCTTATAAGAATAGGTGTTGCTCCCATGACATCGGGGAAGCTCAAATCAAAGCTGTGTATCCCATAAGTCACGCACTACCTTTTTGAGCTGTGGAATCACAATCTTAAAAGCATAAACTCCCCACATTTCCTGAAGATTGGCAACGTCGAGAAGTTCCGAGACCTTTCTATATCGATGGGTCATAACGGTCCCAAAAGCCGTGCATCCCATAAGCCGCACACTACCTTTTTGAGCCATGGAATCAAACTCTTAAAGCATATACTTCTCACGTTGCCCGAAGAATGGCAATGTTGAGAAGTTCAAAAACCATTCTAGATCCACGGATCATATCGATCCCAAAAGCCGTGCACACTTTGAAGTACCGAAATTGCCCCAGAGATACCATGAAACACATCCATTATAGGAATAAAAAGGATTAACCCGCTCCCATTATTATGAGTAATGGGCATGAATCCAACAAAATCAAAGTGCTACAAATTGACAGGAAATTCCAACTGCCAACAAATAATAAATATGTAATTGATCCATTTAAATCGCAAGTTCCCATGGATAAGGACCATAAAGAAAGTCCGGTGATAATGAAAACAATAATAAGTAAACACTCAGATGAACTGGTCATTTGTCAGGTGTTTGAAATAAACAGTGATCTGAACATTAGGGCATACACCTGTACTCAAATAGAAATGCTCAAGAAAAAACATTTCACAAGTTCTGTTACTCCAAACAAAGAATTTTGGCGGTAATCATAGGGCTGGATAAAATGAAATAGCAGCAAACGAAATGGACATAAGTACATGAAACATAGTTAAGTTGACAAATAAATTTACAATTAAAATGTCTGCATTGATTTACTTATAATTTTTTTGGATACAAGGTCAAAATGTGGGGAACATACCCAAAAAATATTGGGCAATAAAAAGAAAAGGTACAGACTCTACAACAAAAGCAGTAAATGCAGACTCCACTTATACAGAACAAAACAAAGTGCCTTAAAAATCAGCACCTCTGCATCTGGGTTTCTCGACGTCGCTTTCCGCCGCTCCTTTTCCCACCTTTGGTTGGTAGTTTTTGCTTCTCTTTAGAATCACGACCATGGGTAATATCGCTGCCGGTGATATCGACTATCTCCTTGGTGATAATGTCTCCTTCATGCTCGTTAACCTTCTTGGAAGTCTCCCCTTTTATATTGCGTGTTCAGGATTTATGAGAGCTCTTCGAGTATTTTATCGCTTCAACTTTTTCTTTCTTGACGACATCCAGTTGTTGTTCGGATTTACTCGACTGCTCAATCTGGACCTCCTGCATTCGAGCTTTAGCTGCCACAAAGTCGCCCTCCAAGGATACAAAAATGTCCTCTAAACCATCCAACGCAGCGATTTTCTCAGACTCCAACGGCGGCTTCGAATTGGACATAGACACAACAATCGGAACAAATACGAAAACAAGCACCGAGACGGTTAAGATAGCGAAGGGTCCGAGCATCGAGGAAACCGATGGATAAGCATGCAACGATTTGGACCTATAAGACCAAAATTGAAAGCATTAAGTTCATCTTACTCTTGCAGCGTAAGCTGAAAATTCTTGAACTCTAGAGAAACAAGAAGGTTACCTACATTAGAGGAGTGGTTATGAATTTCGATCTCATATTCACCACCTTCTCCTTATTTTGAAGGTTGCAAAACCTACGGAGAAGCTTCAAGCCTAGAACTTGCTTGTTGATCACAAGGCTATCTTGACAATTGCCAAGTCTAGAAATAAGGTGCTACGACATTTTTTTGGCAGTTGTAGTCATGGCCCCATCGGCAACTTCTCGTTCCTTTTCAATTCATAGAATTTCCCATCCCTCTACTAGGGCTTTCTTTGACTCCTCGATAAGGTAGGTAACCTCTAGCTCCCGCTTATTGTAGACATCCCCGCTATCTCAAAAACGGGCCAAGGTTTCCCCCCAAACCACAGCGAGAGTGCATGGGAACTTAGGGCCCAGATAAATGAGACTCCCATGATGCAATAGGGATCTTCTCCATTTTCCTCTCAAAGGTGTCGTATAGCTCCAAATAATCCGTCGTAATGGCGGCCTTTTCAATTTCAACATAAGTCTTGTCGGCACAAAGCTACACAACTCTCTCTTGGAGTAGGGCAATCGTTTGGGCTTGATCAGAGATGGTCTTAGCATGGGACATCACGATCCCCTCATGCTGTATGATTTTTTTGTTATGCCCCTTAACAATCTTGCCATGATCGGTGATAATCTTCATTTAAGCCTCAATAATCGCATTGCGAGCTTCGAGCTCCTCTTTCAACTTGACTTCGTCTACGTGGGTCTTTTTAATATCATCTCTGTAGACGATCTATATTTTCGCACGAGCCACTTTCAAAACGTTATTTTTACTCTCCCAAAGCATCATGTCCCTTTCTTGCACCAGACGTTTAATTCTAGCATCTTGTTCCACCGACGCTTTCTCAAAGTCATCCTTCTTCGATTCAAAGGAGAGGATCTCTTAGTACTGGTCGTGGTTCGTATCAGCTAGCTACTTACATAGTTTTTCCTATACCTTAGCTAGCTCCAAATCATTTTGTATTGCTTGAAGGTGGGTATATATGACTCTTTGAGGACTAGGTGAAGGTCATGGCCAAACTTAACCCTTTTGAAAAACCACAAATGGAGCACTGCTTCATGTCTAGGAGGACCAGACGGAAGAACGTAAGCAAATCTTCGGTGAGAGCATGAAGAAACAGGGGCATGCACCATGTGGGATGATGGAATTTGGGATGAAGATGGAGCTTGAACAGAAGAAACTACAACTTCGAGACTGACTTAAGCTAGGGCCGGGGCAAAGGCCTGGTGCTTTAAAGGTTGAGAACTACGATCAACCTTTGATTTTTTGGACGGTTCCTCTTGCTCATCAAAGATCTTTCTCTTCTCATAACCGCTTTAGCGTGCATGACTTCGTTCCCTCTCATCCCGGCGACGAGATTTAGCCACCAAATCCTTTCATCTTTTCCATTGCTCCTCAGTCTTTCGAGGCTAATGATGGCTGGTGGATCGTTTCGACCAGCGTTGCGAATCGGTAAACTCTTCATGGTCGTCATAAAACTGCGTCCTTTCATGGTACCTGACATGAAGAATAGGTAAAGAGCTTTAGTAATGGAAAATAGACTAGAATAATGTGTGTGCAAGTGAATGTGACCCTAGTGAAACGTGTAGTGTGTCCGGGGCCTAAAATGACGTCACAAAAGAGATCAAGCAGCCATTGTAGTAGAAATCGGACTAATTTTAATCGCAACATGGCGCGGACAAGGAGACGTCTCTTCAAATCTAAAATATTCCCCCAAAAACTTGTCAAAATTTATATAGACGTTGCTTAGATCCTCGAGTCTAGTGGACATATTTAATCGGGGAATCCCAACGTCGCTTTACTTTTAGGGCAGCATCTTTATTTTGGGTCTCTTGGGGAAGCGAGTTCGGAATAATGGAGCACATCACCAAAGTCTCGTCACATGATTTAGAGTCTCTATCAACAGAATCTACATTGGAATCATCATAACTGGAGGTGGATTTATGAATACTACTCCCAACTACACCATCCTCTTTTTTCTTTGCCATTGTAGCCTTGCCTTCTCTCAGTTTAAACTCTTCTTCCCCTTCCTCCGAAATTGGGGGCATTTTGGCCGGGCAATTGGCTTCGCTCGCGACATATCTTTCCTCATGAGTCTCTTCAACCGACTCGCTAGACAAGCCTTCCTTTTCCTGAAAAACACCCACTTCAGAACCATGAAACGAAGAAGTAGAGCACATTCATATTCTAGAATGGGAAGGAGATGGGACCTTAACCGCTACGATAGATCTCCTTGGTTACGACAAATCTCCCTGGATGCAGCAGTCCATATCGAAGCAAGTTCTCATTCGTCAGCAAGAATTTAACCAATCTTTCCCTAGCATATGCAGCCTTCAGAGTATGGAAATTTTGGTCAACAATAAATCATTATTTGGCTTCAGAATAACTGCAGGAAGCATTTGACTTGTTAGAAACTCCATAGTGATATTTCAAAATTCAACGAGGATAGAAGAGAACTTACCCCCCCTCCCCCTCCAGTTGTCCAAAGTCGATTGAACCCTTTTGGACATCGAACAAAGAAGTACCGAGTCCTGAAATGGGCTACCTTGCTATGAAGCTGCAGTACGATCTTGCGATTCCTCTAGGCCTCAATGACGATAAGGTATGGACACTCGTCTCTCCTCTTAAATGTGAGGAAATTTCTCAACTCGTCGAAGCTGGGAGCACGGTTAAATGTCTGCATAAATAGAATGTGACGTCCTGGAAATTTCGAGCATTTAAAATCGGAATATTTAATTGATTTTAAATATTAAATATAATAATTTTAACTTGAATTACGAATATCACAATTTATTTGATAATTAAATTATTGTATTAAATAATTTGAAATTGGATAAAATATGAAATCTGAGATTTTAAGCCTATTAAAAATAATTTGAAGGCTTATAAAATTTGTATTGATAATACTAAAGATAATAGAAGTGTTGAAATCAAATTTAACGATGGTTTGTTAAGTTTTGAAATTTATTATCGTTTAAATTGAATTTAAAAATAGCTTCCGAGGCGCAGTCTCGGAATTCAACGAAACCAGTTCCATTGAGTCCGTAATATCGAACTATTCTAGGATTTCAAATTTTGTAGCATTCGGAATCATCACGTGAGCGTACGAGATAAAAACGTCAAGGAAATAATTAATTGTTTAATTTAAATATCTTACATCTTCTCACCTATCAAAATCTTTTCCCGTCAGCCACCATATATTCCTGAGCAGCCGACTTCTTTTCGTACCAATGTTTCTCCTTTTTACAACATCACGCCGCCCCTTTTTTCTTTAATAATGGAACCGAATTACCTTCCATCAAATCAAAAATAAAATCAATGTTCAGAAGAAGAAAAAATGTCGGCCGAAGCCTTTTCACTAAATAATGGCGACACTCAAGCTCTTCTTTCTTTTTCTAAATCAATGTTTTCGAGTTCGAGATAATTGACTTTGATTTTGCCGAACCCTAGTATCGATCGAGGCGATCTGTGTGTGGGGGGGGAGGGGGTTCGCGAGCAAGGCTAAGCGATGAGGCACGACAGGGGCTGGTTGTGTTCGATGAAGGGAAGATCGCGATGGAATCGCGATGGTCATAGTACTGTGGGCTGGAGGAAGGCACGGGAAGATGGACTACGCGATCAACCGCGAGCTCGAGAGGTGACTTGTGCGTGACTACCGCGGCTAGGGTTTCTTTTCTCGGCTATGAGGTATCGTCTTGATTTAATTTACTTTATTTAAATTTCTTTGTTTAGCTTAAATCAGAGAAAAAATTATAAGAGAAGGGACTGTTGTTATATACGTTAAAGAAAAAAGGAAAGAAAAAAAATATAGACATATGCTTGTAGGTAACTTATTATAAAATTTGAAATAATATATAGAGGTGTTTAATTTATTTAGTCAAATTATTTAACAATTTTATATTTTGTTAAAAAGAAAGTTGGTTTAAAATTAAAATAATTAGTTTAAAATAACATCATTGGAAAATTAAATAAACAAATGGTAATTGACTGTATGATAATTTCGAATATTAAAAAATTATATAATTATTTATTCAAGGTCAACATCTAAATGGAAACAAGCCGTTTGGATGTGGATTGCAAATTAAAAGCAAAGGTGAGTTAATCTCACTCGGCTGAATTATAATTTTAAATTAAATTGGTTAAATTTAAATAATTGCTTGAATGGTTGAATTTATTGATGTGTTATATAGTAGTATATACTACATCCTGGAATGATTGATTTCCCTCATTTTATAGTGAAGATATTTATGTTGTGCTAACGTCTGTGGATGCAGGGAAAACTGGTTGGAGGGATCCAACTGGATCCCTCAACATTTATTTAAATTATTTAATACTCTCTGTTGTGATTATTTGATATTCTATGATGAATCATATTGGAACGTTGAATGCTATGGTTTGATTGGATATAATTCGGTATAATGAATTTCCAGTAATATATAAATTGGATTTTGGAAAGAAACTAAAGGAAGTGAATTTGCAAGTAAAATAATTATGGAAATTTGAATAAATTTAAGAATTAATGGAAAAAAAGAAATAAAGTGGCATAAAAATTCTAATAAATAAATCTTGAGTACAGGAAAGGAATTTTGAATAATAAGAAGATTTTTGAATTTTAAACTTCAGTGTTATTATTTAACAGAACAAAGCATTTATTTAAAATTTAAGATTTAAATTATTTAAGAAGAATAAATAAGAAATTGAGAAAAATCTGAAATTTGTATATTTCAGTTAAAAGATATAAAATCAAACGGAAAATTATAATAATAAAAAAAATAAAGTCCATAATTAATGAATTTTGAAATGAGCTGAGTAAGTAAAGAAATTTATTTCAAATGGAATAAATTGTAAATCAATCTGGGAAATTGATTTAAGTGATTGAAGTTGGAATTTTTATCTGGATAACCAATTACGTTTTTAAAGTAAATTTTTAAATATAAGTTAAAAGTTTTAAAGTTATTTTAAAAATCATGTTTTAGAAAACTTATTATTTAAAATTTTAAAGTAAATATTTTCAAATCTGTTATCGTAGTAGTTATTCAAAAGGTGACTTAATAATTTTGTTTTAAAAAGTGAAAACCTAGTTTTATATTTTATAAGGTAACCTTATTTTCAAATATTCATACGGTATATTTTTTTTAGCCAATTATTGAAGTAGACTTAACTTGAATGTTTAAAGTAAATTCCAAAGTAAGTATTTTATTTTAATCTATTATCGTAATAATTATTTAAAATAAAAATGATTCGGTATTTTGAAGAAGAAAATCTAATGTATAGTTATAAGGTAACCTTATTTTAGTTATTTCTAGAGTATTATTTTAAAAGTAAGTATTAAAGTAATTTTTCTAAGTTAAAAGTTAAATATATTTTACAATAAAGTGTTTTTAAATTATTTTAAAAATAAAGTTTGTGCTTGGTTATTCCAGTGGAAATAGAAATACTTAGAATTCATTCTGAGAAAGAAAGATGGTTTGAAACTGTTTTCAAAGAGTTGAAAATAGAAAATATATCTTGTGAAGATATTTTTGGGGTTAATAAATAATTTGGAAAATTATTTATTGTTTGATGGATGTTTGTGAATATTAATTGATAGTTAAATAACCGACTATCAATATTGGACAAATGCGTTGATCGTTTCGAAGAGACTGGGATCGAGATTTATTTCTCGAAAACCACTTCGATCCGGTTTGTACGTTTCGTGTGAATAGAGTTTGGATTCGAAGATGGAGAAATGAAGTGCAAGGTCTAGCGCTACTAATCCTGAGGATATTTCCAAAATGGATGTAGTAGGAATAGTGCCTTCGGTTCCGTTCGAACCCGGGATGGACTTGTATGGGCGAATGCTTTCGTGAACATCGTCAGGGTGACGATGGGCATTCGAAGGGATATGTTCTAAAAAGGTAACGCTTAGCCTCAAGCCTCATCAAATGGGAATGACTGAAAATCAGGGGTTATGGAGCAAGGCTAGGTTTGTAGCACCCAATCAGGGTGAGGTCATCTCTGCCTAGATGTCCCTTTTATTTCGGCTTAGTGGGCTGTTGTTGATCCCAACCTCAGGGCGATCTCACTCGGGATTATCCAGTAAGGGGTAGTCCCGGTATTGTATTGCAGGGGAATGGGCGTACTCCTCGGTACTGTGATCTAGGCCACGTACTGTGACAGGTGGTACCCCAGTGCTTAGTCATAGTTGGAAATCCATTCTCCCTACGAGCCTTGTACGAGTTTTGTTTTGTATTACCCACTCTGTGGCTAGTAGCTGGAATTTAATAGATGTAACAATTTCGGCTATTTTATAAGTATTTGTATATAGACCCTATTATAATATCAGAGGATTTCTATAAAAATTATTTTAGCTATCGTAAGGTAAAAACCCGACATGTTTATTTGTGGCGTGGTCTTACGAGATGCTTTTGTTTTTAAAGGATTTTTTGAAACTTTAATAATCAATTGGGTGTGATTTTCTCACGCTGGTATTCTAGACTGACTCGGGTGTTATTTAACTGTAATGCTCGGGTCAGGCCGACTATTATAGGATACAAGGTGTGATGATGTGGAGCTCAGAAGACGAGCTAGATGACGATACGTACTTCCGTACTTGTTTATATATATGTATATTCCGGTATATTGAGTTGATGTGTATCCAGTTGTAGGTTATTGATGTTGAACTGTGATTGATGTATTCCGATGATGTAATATATAAGCAGATATATTCGATTTTGAGTAAAGATCATTTATTATCTATTATATTTTATTCCGCTGCGATGGTTAGATTCTGTTGTTGATTTCTATTTTCTTCTTCGACCTCTTCTTCTTTAACCCAAATGGTTCATATTTCCGTACAACTTGAGTTGATTTAGGTTGAATAGTGATGACTCAGGGGTACGGATTTGCGGGTCGTTACATAGAATCTATAGGCAAGTCAAGATTGCATATCCATTACGATGAATTTGGAATGATACAATTCTGGAGTTCGGAAGAGTTTTCTTAAGAAATCATTGAAGGAAGGCACCACTCCGTGTAGGCACATATATCGATGGCAAGCAGTGTATCCCGGAGACGGCATATAGGTGAATTCATTCTTCTATGGAAGGTGCACGTCATCCTCCAGAATGTCATGTTGTAAGAAAATGTTATGCAAAATCTTAGTGGAGGTTATGGAATAAGATCTTTCTGGCAATTTAAGAAGAACTCTAACATTAGATGAAGTTCAATCCACAATCGGGCCGACTAGAATTAAGTTACCGTATTTAGGCCGCGAAACGGAAGAGGAAGGAGCGATCAACGATGATTCATCTTCTAGAAGCGCTGGGCTTCCTCCGCTAGACTTGCGGCGAGAAGACGGATAATTCATTGTATAAAACAGGACTTGTGTCCAAAGTGGTCAGGTATAACTATCGTTAACTAAAAACTTACCGATAACACTTAAATTCGAAAAGGATATTGATTCATGATGACACGTCGGATCTCAAATATATACCGAGGCAAGTGCAGTGTTTTATCTATAGGGGTTAAGCTCGGTGTCTTGAATATTACAAACGCATTATCTCGGGTAGATTATTCGCACATAGTAAAGAAAGAAAAGGGTTTTCATATCATTTTTTGTAATTTCTTCTACGCGTATCAATCAATAATCGATAATGGATCCGTTGTCCAAAGCGACGTAGAAAGTTCTTCCCGGTAAAGGTACACCAATCGTGAAAATAACAAGACCAATCCGAATCCTTCGGGTGGGTAAAAACAATTCGCGATGTGTCGTGCTCTATCGGTAATGTAAGTTAGTACAAGCCAATTTTGGTTCTTTGGATGAAGATAGCAAAACATGTCAGGTACCGAGGCAAGTCCCAAATATCGTTCCGTGAAGAATTCAAGACTCGATTTACTACCTTCCTCCATAAAATTACTATCAACTCAGGTTCTTTGCTATAATAATCACCAATACATTTCGTCATCAAATTGCTAATGAACGTTAGAATCATCACTAGCCACTTAGAATCAAGAATCAAAAGGCAATGATGCTCGGAGTATTCAACCCAATGATACAAGCACAATGGGTTGGTGGCGATCCAAGGAAGGAGATTGATTTAGTGTTTGGTCAATGATGATCCAAAATGAGCTAGGATGAAATTGAGGCATTAACGAGATTTAGGTCAGTCAACAACGAAGCACTATAGTGGGCAATAGTCGAAGACGTTGATAAATTGGATGGACTGAGAGCTTGGTTGATGTTTGGGTCGAGTCGTAGGAGATAGTTCAAGTCACAAGAAAAGGCTTGGGTTACAAGAAGAAAGTAAGATTGGTAAATAGGTCATCTCGATGCATTTATATAGAAGAATTGCACAAAAAAATCTAAGTCACTGGATTGCTAGCGATATATCTGCTTTGGAACTCTAGCGATCCATCGAATCGCCAACGATCGATCTCAAATTTGTCTAGCGAGGTCCACGTGTTGCTTCAAGGCATTCTAAAAAGTTATGGGGTAAAATTTGGTCTGTTATGACAAGCAGCGATAGTCCAGGTCAAAATTTAACGAATAGTTATATAGCCCAAGTCAAATTCATGTGGCCCTAACATGATTACTTGAACCACGCCAAGCCGAAACCGGAAAGCAATTACTTCCAGAGCACGTCTTCAATAAAGACATACTCTTGGGCAAAATGTCATTTAGGTTTTTAACCCAGTAGAATCCAAAGGAAGTCACAATAGCTTGGTCGAGGCATAAG
Organism: Allium cepa; assembly: GCA_030765085.1. Lineage (NCBI taxonomy): Eukaryota > Viridiplantae > Streptophyta > Magnoliopsida > Asparagales > Amaryllidaceae > Allium > Allium cepa. The sequence goes on along the minus strand of CM060945.1, from coordinate 203,308,886 downwards.
AGCTCAAGTGCCAACCAAAAAGACTAGAACAGCAAACCAAGTGAAGTTAAAGAAATAGAAAACAAAAATACGCAAAAATGATGGATCGCAAGAGATCCATAATCTTGGCTCGTGGATTCATGAGTTCCCTTGGATTATGGTCCAATAGGTATGCTAAGGACAATGGCCAAGTTTGATGGAATTTCGAGCTAGTTAAATCGAGAGACAAACATTCGTCTAGATCGATCAATAGTCCAATGCAACCACTAAGCAGACGTCATCAAAATAAGGCAACATGCTATGAGATTACTTGAAGGACACCAACATGAGATAAAAAATGTATCCCAAAAGGCAAAATCCAAAAGTAAGCTAAGTACATGGATCGCTAGCGATCTACGCCGCTTTGACAAGTCACCATGAATTTTGAGGTAGAAGGTAAGGGAAGCATCCCAAGTCGTTAGGTCGCCATCGAGCTAGAATAGCGATCCAAAGCCTATGGATAGCTAGCGATCCGTCAAGTTAGCTCGGTTCGAGATAAAACTTGCAACGCGTCTTCTTACAATCGTTTGCAAGCATCTGTCAAGAAGGCCTAGCCCAGTAGCTCTGCAACCTCTATAAATACGCACCTATCTACAACGTAAAGAGATCCTCTAGACTGGCTGCTGAAATTCTACAGAAACTATTCTTTACTCTCCTCCTTCCTCCTCATAATAAGCTCCATGGGGGTATATTGTGCTTCTCCAGTAAACTCTATCATTGGGGACTTACCCTAACTCGGGATATTCAACAACTTTGTAATCCAATTCACTTTGTAACAGCAATCAGTCAGTACTAAAAGTTATAAAGTGGATGTAGGCTTCATTAACAGTCGACCACTATAAAAATCTTCCTGTCTTCTTACTATTTTTGCTTTTTCTACATTTATTTCTAAATTATTGCTCTATAAGAACAGGGTTGGTGCTTTCACGCTCAATCCAGGGTGCTGATCCATTTTTTGGGTTAACATGTATATATATATATATATATATATATATATATATATATTAACCAAATAATTATACATATATTTATATATTATGAAATTATTATTATATATATACACTAAAGTAACATGATTCTATATACACATGTATACATGTATAAGTTAAAGTAAATATATATAGTAATATTTTTAAACATACTCTATCAATATACTTTACAGATCTAAAAATTATTATAATTTTATTTTGTTTATATATATATATATATATATATATATATATCTATGTGTGTGTGTGTGTGCATGTGCGTATGTGATTAATTAATTAATCAAACTATCATAAGTAACGAACATAAAATAATTTTTTATAAAATATATCAAATTTTATATTTTACGAAAAATAAAAATGATATTTTATAGCTTGTACAATTTCCCAGAGTTTTCTTGGTTAAAATAATATTTTTAATAATTAATTACTTTTCAGTCAAAAGGTAAAATAATTTTTAGAATTATATAAATAATGATTAAAAATTTTGAATTTTTAAAAGCTTCTATGATGATGATTTATTTTTATAAAATTTAAAATTGAATTTTTAATACATAATTTATTTTATAGAATTTATTACTTCATATAATGATTAAATAATAATAATAAATATCTACTAATTTTTAAAATTTATTTTTGGATGCTAATATTCATAATTAGTGTAAATATACATTTGAACAATTAGTTTACATATTTCAACACAAACACCCACATATGGATAAAATAATAGTAAAACATAAAATCACAATAATTTGACAAAGCATTTCAGATTGTTAATAAAAAATTATTTTTAATTTTATAAGTTTATGCACATGACCAATCAATATAAAATCTCACCTAACTAACAATACAGAAAAATATTTAAACATTAACAGGAGTAACATACAATTATACAAAACTATACATCTTATATAAACTAAAAGGTTACCTAAAATTAATGCCTTTAAGTCCATTTTGCATGGTGAATTCTCTTTGTCTTGATTTGAAAGATTGCTAGTCCTAAAACCGTAGAACTTTACTATTAAATAACTATTGATTTGATTTGAGAATTAATAGGGTTAAGAAGGGTTTGGTTCGACCTTTAGAATGAAGAAGGAGGCGGCTCCAAAATCAATCATTTAGGTTAGGGACAGAGAGGCCTCTTATAATGTTTGAGAGAGATAAAAGTGGACCATATCTTTCCTTTTTCTTTACTAATATCCTTCATCTATTTTCAATCCTAATTTCCTCCATTTTTTCCATCTCTCTATCCTATAATTGCATCCAAAATCTCTTCTAATATATGGATCAATACCTCGTTTAACCACAAATAAATATGGCAATTAAACCAAATTCAATTTCTTATCAGTGTCTCATATTGATTGATATATTTACAACAATTATAAATATATATACACATTATTATTTTTCTCAAGTTATATTCAAATTTCATGATTAGTATTTCATAAATATTAATTAACTTAATTAATTTATAACAATTGCAAACTAATTAAATCATTGGTCTAATGAGAATTTATCATTTTGGTTGTTTGACACTTAGGGGTAATTTTGGTCAACAATTAATAATGAATTATTTGAACAGTAACATTCACATATCACTTAGTAAGTGGTGTGACAATATGGAAAAATTTATTGCTTACAGTTTCGGGCAAATCCATTTTTATTTTAGTAGGCATTCCCAGTTATGACATTTATTAACACCAATTCTCTCCATTAAAATTATAATACTTCAGATTTAAAGAATTTGGTAATGGTCAAAATTTCAATATCATCCACATTTAACTCCATAGTCCAAGCACAAAGCCCTTGGTTTAATAATAACAATTATTATTAAACGAAATGCTCTGGCAAAAGAATTTGACTTGACGAATTGACCGTAATGCTACCCTATATAACTGTAACAACGAATGCTCTCTTGAATAGTGCTTCACTTCCATTACTTCCACTTGACCAAACTATAGTCACCCGATAGATTTCATGCCATAATTTGATTATAATCAAAGTGGGGCTTTCATATCGAAGATCGACGGTATTCTTAAGTTGAGAGAACAGTGTAAAAAAGTCACGTCGGTATTTTGTTTAACCTTTGTTATATTAACCAACCGAGAACTATCGAGTGAGTCATTCCATAGTTATCAAATAACTATCAGCATGTGATCTCTAAGTGCCTCCAGCAGCCATGAGTAATACACCATCCAATATTTGGAAAGTGATATGTACTCTAGTCTCAATGGAAACATCGATATCCAGTCTCGATGCACCTTGACTAGGAATATTTAAAATGGTATATTTATTTTATTGTAATAAATTACTCATGGTTACAATACTTTGTAACTAAAGTCATAAAACATACCATTTATGGATTTTCTATTAAATACACTTTTAACTAAATTAATTAATTAACATAACCACATTATATCAAGTATATAATATAAAAAACACCTTTATTTCGAACAAGGTTGGTTAACGAGTTAAATATATGTAACAAATTACATAACAACCTCTAAGATATACCCTTAACTCTATCAGTCTCCTACTTGCACTTGGGATCAATTATGTAGTCTTATTCCAACTTATCCAATCGGTTTATCCAAAACAAATTAGATAAGTCTCTCTATGAATGGGTATGTTATTATGTTTTAATTATCTACTTTATTAATTAGCTCTCTACGATGGTGGTGAACTATTTTATCATGTGGAACAATTCCCAGTTTGCCTCTCCACTTCTAATAAGCACTAAGTTTGTTACAAACTATATCATGACATTGTTATCATATAAGAATGCTATGAATTTAAAATTTGCTTTTATTGTAGGACTATTCAAGGCGATATACTTAGCCTTTTTCATTGAACCAACCACGGTCATTCATTTGGAACATTTCCAGCTTAAAGAACCTTAACTTGAATTTATTATTGACATATTGTACTCAATATTACTCATGAAGTTTGAGTCTGGCACTCATTCACAAGGAGTTTTTATTTTTGTAAACAGTTCTCTAATTCTTCATAAATACACGAGAACACTTGAACCAACCATTTAGTGATATTAATTTGGATTTGATATTTTCTTCATGTATCAAATACATAAAGAAATCATGATATCATTGACAACATAACAAGTATGATAATTCCTTGTGCCAATGCATAAGTAACTCATCTCATATATTCGGTATTAAATTTAATATGGTGTTTCTGCATATCGATTTTGGACATTCCAAATATCTTTTACACTCACTATAAAAGGCACCATTTACAATCTAAAGTTGTATATTTTAACGCCCCACCTCTATACCCACGCTATCCAAGGACACTACATGGTAATGCCATCAACTAGCATAGAGAATAAGGCTGGTTAGGAGCGACCATCTATAGCCTTGCTCTAACTATCTATTGAATACATCGACAATAGACATACAAAGCAGATCAACATATCTAATGAATACTTAAAACAAAACCATAGGTGGTTGGAGAATCTATCAGAACAGAATATAACAACTCAAATGTAATATACATCACAGAACAGTAGATCATCATATACACATACAGATACATAACAGAGTATACAAACTAATACATATCAAGTGGTATAGAAAACCACAATATACAGATGAGTCAAAAGAACACATATCAGAGTTACAACAAAAAGGACTACACAAAAATCTTTAACAAAAAGGAACAAGCTGAATAGTCCATGCGGAAGCAAAATAGGCTAAGTCCAAATGCACTTAACCTGAAACATCTCGGTTTGACCCGAGTATAAAATACACGGGTCAGTCTAGCTAAACAAATCAGTTAGATAAACTGAACAACAATAACCTTCAAGGTCACAAAGGATAACAAATATTTCTAAAAGAGATAACACAATCATCTAACAAAAGATGAATCATATCATAACAAGCCTCATATCATCGACAACACAGAGAAACAAAGGATAGAAATATCCCAAAACAAGCCATAAAGGCAAATAACAAATACCAATGAAGGTAACACGAGTTCCATAAGGAAATCGCTATACATCATGTGGCTCCAAAAGACCAACACCGAGGGGCGATACCTAGGGAATATACATGTCAATGAAACATAAGATTGCTCGATCTCGGTACTGTATAAACAAGAATCCATGAGCCTGAAGACTCCAAACCCAAATATCACTCGACCGGCTCATAAAGACCTAACTCCTAAAGCGACATTATTAGGGAAACAAACCCGAAGGCACAAACCCGAAGGTACAAACCTGAAGGCAACATACCTGAAGGCAACATACCCGAAGGCAACAAATCTGAAGGAGAGTCCGAAGACACCATCCCAAAGGCAACAAACCATAGTGGTGAAGGTCCGAAGGCCAAGTACTGGGCACCACTAACTGGTAGAATGTGTCACAACTCTCGAAAAGGAATCCGAAAAGTGGTAACGTGAGTCCCATAACCACTCGTTCGCACTAAACGGTTTACTATCCGTTATTTAATTTCACACTCAAAGAAGTACAATGTTCACCTCATCTCATTGGTAAACCAGACCAAAGGTCAAAACAATCAATCGAATAGGTCGGGGATTAATCAGAAAGATAATCGCTCGAAGTGTGAAATTGTGTGTGCGCGTTTAAATAGAATTTATAAATTAGAGAAGCAAGCTTTTAATACAATTTAAAAGATTATTTTATAAAAACCCATGGATTGAAATTAAAAGGAATCATCAAAATCAAAATAAATGATAACAAAAAATAGGATCATCACGAATCGATTCAAATTGGAAATTCAATCCCAAAAGGTAAAGTGGGCTGAAATAGCAAATTCAGTTGACTAAACAAAGAATTCAGTTGAATAAAACAACAAATTTAGTTGACTGAACAGAGATTTTCAGTTGACTGAATTCTGTCTGGAAACTTTCTGTTTCCAGGTTCAGTCAACTGAACAGAGCATTCAGTCGACTGAATCTTGCCTGGGAACTTTCTGTTTCCAGGTTCAGTCGACTGAACAGAGAATTCAGTCGACTAAACCATGCCTGGGCTGTTTTTCAGCCTATTCAAATGAAGAGCAAACTCTTCCAAAATGCAACCGGACGAGCATTGGCTCTAAGGGTTTATGCCAATCGACAACCCGGCGCTATATGCTCCTCGATGCATCACCAAAACATGATCAAAACATCAAAGTTAGGATTTCAAAGAATTGAACCCAAACACTAAAAATTTGGATATTCACCAATTCAATCCAAACCAAAAGCAAGTGCATATGAACAAGTGCTAGGAATTCATACCCAACAATCAAGGATAGATATAAGCATACAAGAGAGATAAAAATCTCACCTTACATCAATAATCAAGAGAAGTAGATGTGAGTTCAAAACTCACCTTTCATCTCAAAACAAAGAAGAAGAAGCTCAAACACAAGAAGGAGACTAACTACTCTTCACTTCACTCTACAAGCTTCAATCTAAGAATAAAACACATTTTTCCCAAAGTAGGTTTAGGAAACTTTCTAAAATTGAAGGAGAAAGAGTTGGAGAAGATGAAGAGGAGGCTTACCAATGGCTTCTCTTTGATTTTGGAGCAAGGTTTCAAGTTGCAAGAAGAAATTAGAGCTTGGAATTTCTAATTCCTATTCTCTTCCCCCATTTTCAGTTTTTAGCTTAAGTTTTATGAAATGAAATAAGTGTGTGGAGAGGAGAGGGACTGAGTTAGGGTTAATTAGTTAGTTAGTGCGCTGAACCCAACCTAAAGCCCAACTAGAAAAAGTTGCAAAATTCAACTTACTCCAAACATATCAATTCTTATACTCAAAAGATCGCAAATGCCATTTTGGACTCAATGGAAGTGGTTTCGAGTCCCAATTCGGTCGTTTGAAAAAAGTAACATTTCGGATCCAAAAATCCGACTAACGACGCTATACTTAAATAAAACATTTAAATATAAATCGTTAAATATGCGAGTTATTACAGATCTCCCTTCCTTAAAAAATTGCATCCCCGCAATTCCCAGAGACGATATTTGCAACAACTACGTACAAACAACAACCAAAAGAAAAGGAAATAAGCTTGAGATGAAAAGATAAACTCACCGTTCCCAAGCAAAGATAGAAAACCCGGATAAGATCGCTCGATATACTCTCTGGTTTCCCAAGTACAGTCATTGGGATTAGCGAACCGTTGAACTTTAACGAGCGGCACGTCCTTGTTTCGAAGGTGTCGCACCTCCGTGTCAAGTACGGGAATAGGGTGTTGTACAATAGATAAGTCCGATGAGACCTTAAGCTCTTGCAAATCAGGAGAAGTAATAACAGAATCCGACTCCCGAAGACACTTCCGAAGTTGAGAGACGTGAAACACGTCATGAATGCCAGATAAATGAGAAGGAAGTGAAACTCTATAAGCCACAGGGCCAATACGTTCAGTAATAGAAAATGGTCCGATAAAGAGAGGAGCCAATTTCCCAGTCGTACAAAAACGCATAACCCCCTTCAAAGGAGAAACACGAACGAAAACAAGATCACCAATCGAGAATTCGAGAGGCTTCCTACGGTTGTCTGCATAGGATTTCTGACGGCTCTGTGCCTCTTTCATTCTTAACCAAATAAGATCAATCTTCTCGGAAGATTCACGAACAAAATCTGGACAAAGAATAGGCTTCTCCCCAGATTCCAACCAACAAGAAGGTGATCAACATGGCCTTCCGTATAAAGCTTCGAAAGGAGCCATACCGATACTAGACTGAAAAATATTGTTGTAGGAGAACTCTACAAGAGGTAGGTGATCCTCCCAACTACCACCAAAATCAAAAATACAAATACAGAGATGATCTTCTAAGATACGATTCACCTGTTCAGTCTGTCCGTCACACTACGGATGATAAGATGTGCTAAAATTAAGCTTTGCCCCCAAAGCTTGCTGAAGACTCTGCCAAAAATGACTCGTGAATAAAGGATCACGGTCACTCACAATAGAACTAGGAACATCGTGAAGTCTCACGATTTCCTTGATATATAATTTAGCCAAATGTGAAGCAGTCCTATTAGACTTAATAGGAACAAAATGGGCAGATTTAGTGAGGCGATCAACAATAACCCAGATGCTAGAATGGCCCGATCTCGAACGAGGCAGGCCGTCAAGAAAATCCATACAAATCTGATCCCATTTCACAATGGAATCTCTAGACGCAGAAGAAGACCCGAAGGACGCTGATGTTTGGCCTTAATACGCTGAAAAGTTATGCAATTACTCACATAACTCGCCACGTCGCGTTTCATGCCTTCCCAATAATAAAGACGATGCATATCGGCATACATCTTACTACTACCAGGATGAATGGTATACTTAGAACGGTGACAATCATCAAGAATGTCATGACTAAGCGCAAAATCAGAAGGCATAAAAAGATGGTTCTTCTTGCAAAGACACCCATGAGAATCAACGCTGAAATCCCGCAATGCCTCATCACAGGATCCAGACTCACAAAGCTGAATAAGATGCAACAAATCAGGATCACGCCGCTGAGCATCGGCAATACGATTCAACAGAATGGGTCGAGCTCCCAAACTAAATAATAGAATAGGAGTATCAAAAGATGAACCTCGATTACGAATTTCACCAAAAGATAGATTCTTAAGAATATCCCATTTGGCAAGCATCATAGAAACAACAGCCGGATGTTTGCGACTAAGCGCATCAGCAACACGATTACCCTTTCCAGGGGTATACTGGATATCAAAGTCATAGGAAGCAAGAAACTCGAGCCAACGCTGTTGTCTCATATTGGGTTCCTTCTGAGTGAACAAATGCTTCAAGGATTTATGATTGGTATGAAGAATGAAGCACTCGCCCAATAAATAGTGTCGCCAAATCTTCAAGGCAAAGACAATGGCGGCTAACTCAAGATCATGAGTGGCATAGCGAACTTCATTCGGAAGCAGTTGCCTCGAAGCATAAGCAACTACCCGATCCTTCTGCATAAGAACAGCACCGAGACCACTACCACATGCATCGGTGTAGACAACAAGATCATGATTCCCTTCGGGAACTACCAAAATAGGAGCATTAGTGAGAAGTTCCTTCAATTTCCGAAAGGAAGCTTCACACTTGTCGGACCAAATAAAACGAATGGCTTTCTGAGTAAGGCTGGTGAGAGGAAGCACAACACGGGAAAAATCCTTAATGAACCGACGGTTATAACCCGCCAAACCAAGGAAACTACGAATCTCATGCACATTCTCAGGCCTCTTCCAATTCTGGATGGCTTCGATCTTTGAGGGATCGACAGAAATGCCATCGGAAGATACAACATGGCCTAAGAACTTAACCTTATTCTCCCAAAAATGGAATTTGGAGAATTTGGCTCTAAGCCGATGATGACGGAGGGTACTCAAGACAATTCTCAAGTGATTAGCATGCTTCGCTTCAGACTTAGAATCAATAAGGATATCATCAATGAACACAAGGACGAACTTATCAAGATATTCCCGGAATACTCGATTCATGAGATCAACAAAAAAAGCAGGAGCGTTCGTCAAACCGAACGGCATAACGAGCCACTCAAAAGAACCATAACGAGTGCGGAAAGCGGTAAGCGGTATGCTATCCTCCGCGACTCGCAACTGAAGAAAACCTGTGGCGAGGTCAAGCTGAGAAAAGACCTTAGCACCACTCAATAGATCGAACATATCATTGATCCTAGGCGATGGATACCTATTCCTAATGGTTAACTCGTTAAGCTTGCGATAGTCAATGCAAGGCCGAAGAGTTCCATCAGACTTCTTCACGAAGACGACCGCAGATTCCCACGGGGAAAAACTAGACTGAATCAACTGCTTGGACTCAAGCTCTAAAAGCTGCTTCTTGAGTTCCTCAATTTCCTTTGTAGACATGCTCGTAGGAGGACGACTAACTGGTTGCGCGCCTGAAATGAGATCAATGCGGAACTCAATTGCCCGCTTGGGTGGCAAACCAGAAACAGGTTCGAAAACATCAGAAAAGTCACAAGCAACATGAATATGAGATATATCATCATCATCTCGTGAATCAAGAGAATGTAAAGCCATTTCGGAATTATCCACATTCCGAAGAACAAGAGATAACTGAGTAGGCGAATCCGGATGTCGAAGATACAAAATCCTCTCCGAACAAATAATCCTGGCATCATATCTCACTAGCCAGTCCATTCCTAAAATCATATCAAATCCCAGATAAGAAATAACGTGCAGATTCGCACGGAAGGAAAAGCCACATAAAACAATCTCAATATCATCACAAAGCATGCTAAGGGTCGCGGATCCCCCAATAGGATTCGCAATCCTTAAAGAAGTAATCATATAAGAAATATCCAAGAATAAATCATCAACGAGCTTTTGCGATACGAAAGAATGTGAAGCACCCGTATCGAAAAGAATTCGTATATTGTGGTTATGAAATAAAATAGAACCTTCCAAAATAGATGGAAATATACCTTTGGGCTGAGAAGGACCTTTAGATGCCTTAGCGGCATTAAGCTTGCCAGACTTGGCACCAGCTGGAACAGTTGGGCAGGTGGAAACATGATGACTTTCCTTCTTGCAATAGCGACAGAAGAGAGGCTTAGGACAAGCTCTAATAATATGATCCGGATAACCACAATTGAAACACTTCCGAACGAAAGGTGTTCCAACAGACTGAGGCTGAGAACTAGAACCACCAGTCTTCTTCTTCTTAGAAGGAAAAGACCTGGACTTCTGAAATGGAAACTGCTTCTTGTTGGGGTTCTTGAAAACCTCAACATCCTCACCACTATCACACTCCTTCTCGACGGTCTCGAGATGAAGTGCAGAATCAACCAACTCCTCAAAAAAAGCTTAAGCGGGAGCAACAAAGACTTCTTAAGATATTTCTTAAGACCAGAGACAAACTTCAGATTCTTCTTATAAGAAGTGCTAACGAATTCAAGACCATACCGAGATAAAGCCTCGAATAATGCAACATACTCGGAAACAGAAGATTTCCCTTGCTTCAACTCAAGGAAGCGACGGGTCAATAAAACTTTTTCGTATTCAGGAACGAACTTGAGTTCAAATTGTCCCTGAAACTGAGTCCAAGAAAGAGTAGACTCATCAATTTCGGCTACAAGAAGCTCATACCAATCAAGAGCACGCTCTTGCAATAAGCTAGAAGTTACAAGAACTCTATCATGGTTAGAAAGATCCATATGAGAGAAGGTACGCTCGCACATGCGAAGCCAAGCTTGTACTTGAAGAACCGACTCGGAGCCCTTAAAAGGCTTTCCTCCAAGATGAGAAAAATGACTGCACTGACGTGCAAAGGAAGCCTTGCGAGGTGGAGATACTCGAGGAGGAACTAGAGGCTGAATGCTCCTAAACAATTCCAAAAACTGATCAGCAGACATACAAACTCCATCCGGATGTGAGCCACTGGATTGCCCAGCATCCGAACGTCGTCCTCGGCCTCTTCCAGCCATACGTTGAAAGTTAAGATAAGAACAAGATTATTCACAAGGTAGATGTCACTAATTCAATTGTGGAATACAACGGAACATTATGCATTCCTAGACGTCTTCCCACATTCTATCTAACCTTTGATGGTAGAAGGAATAGAGAGACACGATGATTCAAAGATTTGTATCACTTATACACATTGATGTATCGTAATATGTGCTTCTATTCTGTGTTTGTCATATTTTTTTTCTAAACCTCGCTCTGATACCAAGCTGTGATGCCCCACCTCTATACCCACGCTAGCCAAGGACACTACATGGTAATGTCGTCAACTAACACGGAGAATAAGGCTGGTTAGGAGCGACCATCTATAGCCTTATTCTCCGTGTTAGTTGACGGCATTACAATGTAGTGTCCTTGGCTAGCGTGGGTATAGAGATGGGGCGTCACATATATTGAAAAAATGAAGGTTGATTTTTACACAAGTACGTCGTTCAAATCAACAACGTGTTGTTTACTTATAGTTTAGAAATATCAATATACCTTTTAACATTCTTTCTTATGAACACATTCTTCCTTCGCATTTTTATTGATAATCAAACTATTTCATATTTCTATCAATTTTTTTTTCAGTTTCGATGTTTATACAATGATACTTTCTTTCATTTCTTGGATCATATCCAAACACTCACAAACTCAATATCCCTCCCATAGGCTTTGAGATATTCTTGGTTATTATGTGTAAACAGTTTATTCTAAATCATTATTTTGAATTTTTTTCCAATATATATGTACCAAACATAAAGTCATATTAAGTGGTAACTTTGTGAGAAAATCCGAATTAACTTGAACACATTGAATATCGAATCTATTATGCTAATTTCAACAATTGAAATTTGCAATATATTCTTATCAACATTGCTCATTTAGTTCCAACTGCATTGGTCTTGCTCGAAAAGACACCATCATGCCAATGGATCACGTCCCTTCAGTTATGACTACCAAAATCATATTTTGATAGCGTATTTGACTTTTAGATTTTTGCATCATACCATATCATAGAGTCAACACTCTTAATGGTTTAATTAAACCACTAAGGATTATATATTATTGACATTGACAAGAAATTCATAGTTTCTCTTCAATGTGTTCATTTAGGTTAGTCAACTTCATCTTGTCTCATCCAATTCCATTTTACAACAATAATTTCTTAAAAAATTCCTTCATAATGAAGTTGGTATTTCTTGAAACAATAATTGTTTCTTAGTGCAACATAATAGGTATTCATAAATGTGTTGTGAATTTCTTTATTCATAAAACTGATTTGGTTTTAGTTTACAAAAATTATGTTCAAAACATTAATATATCATCAGATGACAGTCTTTCCCAAACTCTTTTTCGGGAGATTCATACAAGATGCCTAATGGACAATTATTATGTGCAATCTTTCGATTCACACAACTTGCAACTACTTGACCTAGGATATGTTAGAGTTTCTTATAGACCGTTAACATATGTGATTTCGTACACTTTCATTTAGATGAAATAATATTAATCTTGCTTACTACTCTTAAGTACACGACCTTGTAGAAAGAAACTAACTCAACTTCACTCACAATTAATCGTATATTGTAAAACAAAGTAAAACTATTGCAATAACCCATACCTTAATGGGCCTAAATTTCAATAGAAATCGAAACCAAGTCCATCAGAGCATAGATCATTAGATTCGGTACCTGCAAACATGCATAACAATTATTAGTGATTGATGCAAATCTAAACTTACAGCGAAAACAATAATAGGATAAGAATAATGATTATGATTACTACCTTGGATATAATGGTGTTCCTTGATTAGCAGATTTTCATATCAACATTGAGCATGAGAAAAAAGGAGAATTCTCCACAACTAAACACATCTAGCTCCAGTGACTCGTTTCTCTAAATGTATCGTGGGGTTGTAATGAGGAAGGCGTTAGAACAATGTTTCGGTGGTTGGAAAATCTATAAAACACTCCATAACATAAATTTATACTAAATGTTGGGTACGTATCTACCACCCACCGAATCAAAGCGAACCAACTCGAAACAACATGCCAACCATCCAGAAGTAGCATGCCGAACCAACTCGAAGTAGCCACCACCGAATCAACCTACCGAACCAAGCTACCACCGGATGCACCTACTACCGAACCAACCGAGGCACCGAACCAACCCATATCTCCACGTACCACCGAACCACTCGCCACCGGACCACCTACAACCGGTCCAATCCCTCTCTCCACCGAACCAAGCCTTGCCGAACCAACACTGCCAGGCCAAATTGCTTCAGCCCAGGCCCACCAGCAGCTATATACATCCAGGACCCCTGCCTCCAGCCTCACTCTATAAATAGAGGGGCAGGGGTACAACAATGGCAGACAAGTTGGAGAGCTCAAGCACGGAAGGAACTTTCAAACAACTTTCATATACTTATATACAAAGCTTTGTACTTGTAATCTGAAAGAAGAAGGAGAATAATATATAAAGTGTACGTAGGCACGTTCTGGACGAACCACTATAAATCTGTGTCTCTTTTACAGTTTAGTCCATCTATTTCATATATTTGCATAAATCACCCAAACCATCCAGATCAATATATAATCAACTAAATCATACGACTAGGAGGTGTTTGCCCATTTTTTGTGCAAACATTTTTGATGCTTTTACCGAGAACAGAAGGAGCTCGAAGCTTCCACTTCTCCCACTCAAGCCTTTTCCTATCAACACCGTTCATTGCTTGGAAAATATGGCTCCCGGACGGAAGAAAGATACTAACAAAGGAAAGAACGTTGCAACTGGCAGTGTCCCAGATCCGATGATCAGGGACCAAGACAATTGTCAGGTTCCAACGGCAATTTTAAATCAGGCAAATCCGACAGCCCCCGCTACGGAACAACCAATTACAAGGGCAGACCTGGACAGGATTGTGGCTGAAGTAACTAACCGCTTCGCATCTCAACAAGAAGCCTTGGTGGACCAACTCATGTCACGCTTAAGGGATGCTGAAGAATCCAACCATAACACTGAATCATGGGGTGAGTCCCAGTCTGGAGGATCTAAGAGACGACAAGGGTCTTTCTTCTTAGAAGAGGCCAAGAAAAGAAACATCCATGGTAGGAGCCGAGCCCGGACTCAGCCCGAATTCCGACCCGAGGAAACACTTGGAACCGAACCCGACGGAGGAGGTGCCAGGCAGGGGTCGGATGTGGCTGAGCCTGTCATGCTACCTAACCATGAAAACACCAGTAGACGGGGCCGAGCTGGAGTCCGGCCGGAAGTTGGACCCGAGGAAGTGCTGAGAACAGAACCTAGCAGGGGAAGATCAAGGCAAGGGCCAACTGTGGCTGACCCCAGCATGCCCCCAGAAGACCAGAGGCAACCATTGGAGAATGTTAGGAGCGACAGACGATACCATCCCTACAAGCCGTTTGGACGGAATCGGTCCCGCAAGGAAGAACCAAACTCATTTCTATCCGCTCCAAGTTCTGATGAAAGGATGGCGCGATTGTTCAGAGAGCGCGTCCAACGGGAGCAAAGGGATCGGGGGATAGGTGCTAGGGTAACCAGCCCCTTCACCCGCAATATCGAAACCGCCATCACCCCTCGAGAATGGAAAATGCCAACAATGGAACCTTACAAGGGAACCTCTGACCTCATAGTACACTTACAGAGATACACCCAGCATATGCTCATGAGCGGAGCAACGAAGGGAGTATTGTGTAAATGCTTTCCACTTTTCTTGGCAGATCTTGCTACCTCCTGGTTCTGCCACCTACCCCAAGGGTCCATCAGCTCATGGGAAATGTTGAAAGAAAAGTTTATCAGCCAGTTCCGCATTCATGTGGAACAACCCAAGGATGCTTATTCCTTATCTAATATCAAACAGAAACCTAGAGAGGCAGTGCAACAATATCTAGCCCGATTCAACGCCGCGGCGGCCGCAGTCCAAGATGCCGACGAGAAACTTATCCTAATGGCTCTCTGTAGTGGTGTACATCTGGATACTAAATTTTCTAGAAGACTAACCAAGGAAAAGCCAGCTACTTTACCTGATTTCTTCCATGAAGCTGGAAAGTATATGAGACTTGAAGACACTGCCATTGAGAGGCAGTCAGGGCAACAGGCTAAAACAGCTACAGACAGGGTTCCCGCTGCAACAAAGGATGTTCGGAGAAATGAATCTAGAGACAATGCTGGGGGCAAGAAAGGGGAAAAGCGCCTATATCGGCCTGGACCAAGATTTGACTCTTATACTCCTTTGAATGAAACAATCGAAAACATCTTCCTAGCTACTCAAGACGAAGTTAGATACAAGCCCCCCCCCCCCCCCCCCCCCGCACAAGAAGGAGTCAGATAATGCACTCAAGACTGGAAAGTTCTGCCGCTTCCACGAATCCCATGGACATGACACCAATGAATGCTACCATCTCCGGGACTTGATTGAAGAACACATCAGAAGAAAGAAACTGGAACGCTGTGTAAAATACCAGAACAGGACTTCGACTCCTACCAATGAGAATCCTGGGCTACCCCTCCCAGAAGTAGGCGGAGGAAATCGCAACACCAGCGGCTCTAGTCAAGAGAAGATAGTGGTTCATACCGTATCAGGAGGACCACACATCGCCGACAGAATTTGGGCAGAGATGGAAAGATACGGTAAGTCACTTAGAAACGATGAAGGCTACGTTAACTCTGTTATGGAAGAACGCCACCCGAAACGGAAAGAGAATGACGACATCAGATTCAGTAGGCGTGATTTAGAGGGAAGACAGTACCCACACATGGATCCTATAGTCATCTCTGCCTAGTTCGGTCCAGCCAAAGTTTTTCGAATTTTAGTAGACACTGGAAGCTCGGTAAATATCCTATTCAAACATGCTTTCTACAAAATGAAGCTGTCAATGAAGGATGTGTCTGCTTGCAACAAACCACTACATGGTTTCACTGGAGATGCGAAGATGCCCCTCGGGCAACTGGACCTTTTTTGTTGAAATAGGAAGTCATCCCCGCTCCGTTATGTGAAAACAAATATTTGTGCTAATAGAAAGCCACTCGGCCTACAAATCCTTTTTGGGAAGACCAGCCTTGTCTGACTTCCAAATTGTCCTAGCCCCATGGTGCCTGAAAATGAATTCCCAACAGATAGCAGAGTAGGAGAAATGGAGGGGGATCAAGACGCTGCTCGAGACTGCTATGTAACTGAACTTCGCAATAACCGCAGAAAAGATAAAGGGAAAAATGCAGAGACTACTCTCTGCATGAAAAAATTGGAAGCATAGCAACTAAAGAAAGCCCCTCCTCTTCGATATACCAGTGACCCTTTCAATGAATTAGACCCCAGGGACAAAGAGGAGGCAGCCACCGCCGAGCTACAGAGGCTATGGAATTCGTAGCTGTAGACAAACATGACTCAAGTAGACTATTGAAAATCGGATCTTAGATAAAAGAAGAATTAAAGGAACAACTCATTGATTTTCTTCACCACAATATGGATGCATTTGCATGGACGCACGCTGATATGACAAGAATCTCTCCAGATGTAGCATGCCACGTACTGAACATCGATCCCACCAAGGCGCCAGTAAAGCAAAAAAAGAGAAGCATGGGGGTAGAACGATCAGCAGCCCTAGAGGAAGAAGTGAAGAACCTACTTGCCAATAACTTCATACGAGAAGCCATCTACCCAGAATGGATCGCCAACCCGGTACTGGTTAAGAAAGCTAATGGGAAGTGGCGAACATACATCGATTTCTCCAACTTAAATGACGCTTGCCCGAAGGACTGCTTCCCACTCCCCCGAATCGACCAACTCGTGGACAGCACAGTCGGACACGAACTCTTATCCTTTATGTACGCATATTCAGGATATAACCAAATCCTTATGCACGCCCCCGATCAAGACCACACTAGTTTCATCACTGACCGGGGATTGTACTGCTACAAGGTAATGCCTTTTGGACTCAAAAATGCCTGAGCTACTTATCAACGCCTTGTCAACAAGATGTTTGCGGAACTAATAGGACAAACTATGGAAGTTTATGTGGATGACATGCTAGTAAAATCGAGAAAAGCCAACGATCGTATAAACCACCTGGATGAGATGTTTCAAGTACTTCGCCAATATGGAATGAAGCTGAACCCTCTAAAGTGCTCCTTCGGAGTTTCGTCGGGAAAGTTCCTGGGATTCATCGTTCATGCCAGGGGGATTGAAGCAAACCTCGAAAAAGTTCGAGCTTTGCAAGATATCAAGATACCATCCACTCGAAGAGAGATGCAAAGCCTAAACGGAAAAGTGGCCGCCCTAAGCAGGTTCATCTCTAAAGCAACCGACAAATGCATCCCTTTCTTTGAAGCTCTAAAGAAAGACAAAGGAAAGTTCAAATGGACTGACGAATGCTCGACAGCCTTCTGTAACTTAATCGAACACCTCCAGAGACCACCAGTACTCTCAACTCTAAATGAAGGCGAAGAACTATACCTATACCTGGCTGTATCGTCCCATGCTTTAAGCGCCGCTTTGGTGAGAGAAGACAACCACGCACAGCGACCCGTATACTTTGTAAGCAAGAAATTTACAGAGGCAGAAGCCAGATACCCTAAACTTGAAAAGCTAGCATACTGTTTACTAATCACGTCACGAAAACTGCGACACTATTTCCAATCTCATTCCATCAGAGTTTTAACCGATC
This sequence comes from Allium cepa, assembly GCA_030765085.1. Lineage (NCBI taxonomy): Eukaryota > Viridiplantae > Streptophyta > Magnoliopsida > Asparagales > Amaryllidaceae > Allium > Allium cepa. The sequence goes on along the minus strand of CM060945.1, from coordinate 203,290,742 downwards.
AACCGCTAAGGCAGGTACTCCATCGCCCCGACACTTCTGGGCGACTACTTAAGTGGTGCATTGAACTGAGTCAATATGATATCACCTACCATCCTCACACCGCTATCAAGGGACAAGCCATAGCTGATTTCATTGCCGAATTCACTACTAACGAAGGTAAGGAGCAATCTGAAGTAGCGGAAAATATCAAGTGGAATCTCTTCGTTGATGGAGCATCAAATGAGCAAGGCTCGGGGGCAGGTGTTGTGATGATCACCCCCAGGGGAAGGAAGCTGCACTACGCCCTAAGGTTGGAGTTCGTTGCCACCAACAACGACGCAGAATATGAAGCAGTGATAGCCGGATTAGAACTTGCCCTGGAGATTGGAGTCGGTTCTTTATGTCTCCGTAGTGATTCTCAACTTATTGTAAATCAGATACTGGGAGAATTCCAAACTCGAGGAGATCGACTCACAGCATATCTAAAGAAGACCAAGCTGCTGCTCAATCAGTTGGATCACTATTTAATCAGACACATTCCTCGAGAGAAGAATCAGGAGGCCAACGAACTGGCAAAGCAAGCTAGTATGAAGGACGACACCGCTTCCCGAACAATAACCATCTCACAGCAACTAGCCCCGAGTTACGAGACAATTAATATGATAGCTGCAATCGAAGAGAAAACTTGGATGACTCCTATCCGAAAATATTTACAAGATGGTGCACTGCCCGACGAACGTAACGAAACTAAGAAAATCTTAAGGAAAGCTTCCCGCTACACATTACAAGAAGGCATCCTCTATCGGCGCGGCTTCTCTAATCCCTTATTAAGGTGTATCGCTGGAAGGGAAGCCAGGGAAGTCTTGTCCAACATCCATCAATGAAGTTGCGGAGATCACATCGGAGGACAGACTCTAGCAAAGAAAATACTCCGATACGGGTATTACTGGCCCACTTTAAACAAAGACACCTTAGACTTCGTCAAGAGATGTGACAGATGTCAGAAATTTGCTAAGATTCCTCCACTACCAACAAACGAGATTAATCAAATGACCAGCCCTTGGCCCTTTGCAATATGGGAAATTGACTTGATTGGCGAACTGCCAATGGGCTGAGGCGGAGCTAAATATGCCATAGTGGCAGTTGACTATTTCACCGAATGGGTGGAAGCGGAACCTCTAAATAAAATATCTTCGGCAAAAGTTATTAACTTCTTGATCAAAAATGTTTTATGTAGGTACGGGGTTCCACTCAAAATCATATCGGACAATGGACTTCAATTTGACAGCGAGGAATTCGCCGACTGGTGCCAAGAGCACGGAATTCACAAAAGCTTCTCATCTGTGGCTTACCCCCAGGCAAACGGACAAGTCCAAGCTGTCAACAAAATCCTCAAAACCCTAATCAAGACGAAACTTGAAAAGTCAAAAGGCGCTTGGGTGGATGAAATTCCTACGGCACTTTGGGCCTACCGCACATCTTATAGTACATCAACAGGGCATACTCCTTTCTCTTTGGCATACGGATCGGAGGCCATGCTCCCAGTTGAAACTGTAGTGCCTTCCCACCACAGGGTCCACTACAACCCAGAAGAGAACGAAGAACTCCTCCACATGTCTTTGGACCTAATTGAAGAGAGAAGAAACGATGCAGCACTCAAAGCAGCAGCTCATAAGCAAAAAGTGGCAGCACAATACAACTCCAAAGTCAAGCACCACAGCTTACAAGAAGGAGATCTTGTCTTCAAGCGGATCTTCCCGCGCTCCGGAGCGCTAGATCCAATCTGGGACAGACCCTATGCAATTCATAAAGATCTCCGCAACGGAGCCTATATTTTGTCAACAGTGGACGGAGAGGTGTTCCAGAGGGCATGGAACATCCAACACCTGCGTCGATACTTTTCTTAACTTGTACTGCCCATATGAAGTGAATTAACAAAGAGAATCAGTGGACGTAGACATTTTCGTGCCGAATCACTTTAAAAATCTTGTCTCTTTTTAACTTGTTCCTTTATATCTTGGCTGCTTGTTAAGCTTTGTCCTTTGCTGTTGAACAAAATCATGTATAACGACATTTCCATACTGGAACTTCATGGCGCAACCTCACTTAGACAAGACCCAACAGGTACTATGCGATTCTATGCACTCGCCAATGAGACACTTTTGCTCCAGCATCCCTCTGCTGCGGGTTAACTCATTGCTCACGACTGCCCTCAAAGGCAACTGTAATGAGCCGATTATATGCCATTAAGAAGACCGACTACAGCCGATGGCAGCTCATTACGGCGTTCGGCTCGCCGGCAACAGTGAACCTACTTTAAGCCCCAACATAAGGTGTGGCCAGCCAGGGGTAGTTCACGGTTGACGATCGGCACCCACGCTAGCCGGCTAGAGTAAATCGAATAATACCCACGATTACGGGCCATAATGGCTCGGGTAGTTACTGTGCGCGAACTCAGCTCCGATATGTCTTAAGTGCGGCTGTCGTAAAAAAGAAAAACTCCCCGCAGAGGCGTAAGATGGGTGACAAATGTCTCCAAGACCCACAGCTAGGGAAAGTGACTACAAAACCCGTTTGCCACGAACTTAAGCATATCGACGGCCTTCCGTGATTGGAAGTTTTAGTGTTTCTCATATTTCCATTTCATTCAAAAACTTTTCTCCTATCCTATATAACAATCCTTAAAGTACAGGTCACAAAATAGGGGAACTCTCGCTTGTGGAAGCATGAACTCACATCCGGATGACGGAACACTCAGCTACATTCCATACTCAGTCACGCAAGACATTCAAAGCAACCCTCTATAACTAAAACACGTAGGGCGGTACTATCTTCTCTTGTATACAAATATGTGGCTTTAATTTATTTACACATCATATTGGCACTACAAGACATGAAACAATATTTTGAGCAGAAACTTAGTATCAAATGCGATTAAGTCACATGCATAAACACGCAGCTGTATTTCTTATGCAACATATCAACATAACAACCACATTCAAACATAACAGAATCAGCTTATGTTATAAAATTACAGAAAGTCATTCTTTACAAATAATATAATTACAAGTTACATTAACGTTTCGGACTAACATAGACAGCAACCAAAATATGTACAAGTCAAGTCAAAGAATCAGGGCATCGCCTCCATCCTGCCCGCCATCAGGATCTACTTAACTGCGGGGTCAGATCTCCCCGCATGTAGTCCAGAGTTCCCGCCTGCATAATTCAGAAGAGAATCCATCAATAATCACGAAAGATAAGCAATCAAATCATGAAAACGTTAAAAGGAAAGACTTACCAGCGTCTGCTCCCTGATCATCATCATCTAGCTACACGCCTACCTCATCCGCAGCAAGCAGTCGCATGCCCTCCTTAACCGCCACCTTCTCTTCCTTAGTGAATTGGGCCGTAACCACATCCATCCTGAAAGCCACACCACCTTCCTTATCCGCATCGGCCTTAGCTTCTTCCAAAGCCCGAAGATATATCCTAGCCATAACCCGGGGATAATCGTCCATCCAGGACAAGTTGCCCTGCCTCCAAGTACGGAAATACATGTCCTGGAGCATCTCGCCCATCATCCCCTCATTCTCCTCAAACTCTTTCATCCGGGCCTCAGAAGCCGACAGTCGTGCGACAGCAGCATCTCTCTCCAATCGGTATCTCGAGCAGTCAGCCTGAAGGGACTTCCGCATCACTTCCATCTCATCCTTCAGGTTGGCCTGGGCAAGCTTTGCGGCCTCAAGCCTCCCAGATAACTCTTCTACCTGCTCAAGATCCACTCTCCGAACATCGTCCACCGTTGCGATGGCCATGTCAATCCGTTCCTTGCAGGCAGCCTCCATCTTTCGTAGTTCTTCCTTACTAGCCTCTTCCACAGTCTTCTTCAACCGCCTGGAGGCTGCCTCATGCTGAGAAATCTGAATGGCTTGATCGGCAAGCTGTTTGGCCTGATCAGCAACCTTTAGCCGCAACCGAATATTAGCACTTCCGATTTCCTCCCCAGCCTTGGCCAGTCGAGCGTGATGCTCCATTAGCCTCTTGGTCTCTTCAGCCCCCCGATCGATGTTTGCCTTGGCCTCATTCCCCATGTTCACAATCCGAGTAGTAAGCAAATCGAGGTCTAAGGACTTAGCCTCATCAAGCACCCGTACCATGGGATTGCGAGGAAGAAGATGCTCACCCGTGGCCTCGTCAAAAGAGAAGTCCTGAAAACTCGGGTCCAGATCTGGGTGGCCGACAAATGGGTTGCGAACCAAACCACGATGGTCTATCGGGGTGACGGTTGGATTTTCGGATGGATGTGGGGAAGGCATAAGCTCAGTATCCTCCTCAGTAATATCATGGATAGGCTGGACTGGAGGCTGAGGGCCAGGTGAAGGTTCAAACAAAGATCTAACCGCATCTCCAAGACGGCTAGCTGACGGCTTTGGTTTGGCAGAAGCTTTGAGTAGCTTGTACTGTTCAAGGCGGTGCCGAATATCTGATGTCTTGGACACCTTACCTGTTCCTGGAATAAAAACCAGGTGTTAAAAGCATGCATGAAACTATGATCCAAGAAATATGTTAAGTAGGAAAACGCTCTTATTTTACAAACCCTGAGGGGGAGAGGGATAATGCAATAAGTCCTGAATTTCATTCCAGGACGGGAGCTGGTCGTAAAATATTCCTAAGTCCTTATCATAAAGAAAGTCTGCAGAAATCAAGAATTCACCTTGAGTTACCCTAGCTCGAGGACCCTTAGAAGATGAATCGGCACCAGTCCCAGCCTTGTCAGCCTTCTTCACCTTCTCCACCGAGGCTGATCCTTCCTCCAACCCCTTAAAAGCCTGGCGGAAGGCATCATCCGTCCACTCTTGGATCTCCCCCGCCTGCTCAGAAGACAAAGCCCCGGCACCACTACCACCCTGTCCTTCACCTTCTCCATCTCCTCCGCTCTCCTTCTCGCCTCTTTCCTCCTCTCCACCTTCCTCCTTCGGAATATCTAGGCATGTGCTAGGGGAGGGTCCGTCAGACTTCTTAAGCTTCTTCTCCCCGACGAATGGAGGTACCGAGAAAGGTCTCCTCTTGCTACTCTTCGCAGTGGCCCCATCTTTAGCTTTAGCAGCCCTCTCCTCGGCTGTATCTCTCTGCTTAACCACAGATTGACGTGGCAGAATCAAGTTGTGCTCCACGAGAGTGGCATTCCTGATCAGGTAAGAAGCCGACCTATCCCTTCCTGAGATAGCCTTTACCTCCGCAGCCATCTGTACAAGGTGATCATTCTCCACGACCGCAAAGCCACCTGTCGCTACCAAGAATAAAAGCACATAAGAAGAAGCATTGTAGTCAGGACAAAGAAATTACGAATGGAATTCAACTTACAGCCAGAAGTGAAAAGGCGAAAAGAAACGGAGTCGTCCTTGACGAAGAACCATTCCTTCTTAAACATGGTAAACTTCGAGTATAAGTCCAAGACCGGCTTGAAAGGCACGACCGACTCTAAACTAATGTACGGAGACCCCTTCTTGTAGCCCCTCAGATTATATAGATATCGGATTTCCCGGTTAGAAGGCGGGCGCCCATATCTCCTCTGGAAGATAACGAATAGACACGCTAAGATGGCATAGGAGTTGGGCTGAAGCTGAAAAGGAGCCACTTTCAGGTAAGTAATGAAGCTGACTATCCACGCATTGATCGGAGGAATGGCCCCACACATGCAATGGTATTGGCTATACACGAAGTATCCTTCAGGGGGATTATATGGCATGACCCCCTCCCTTGGCAACAGCATGCATGCTCTAGCAATCCCAAAGGAGCGGCAGATAACGTCAAGTTGCTCCTCTCTGAGAGAGCTCGGAAAGCAATCAGGAGGAGAATTCAGAAGCTCTTGGGGACCATACCCGTCTACTAGCGACCTCGGGGTGGGTCCATGACGTTCCGGTCCTGGCTGGGCTGGGGGCACAACGGGGGACTCTCGTCTATCCGTAGATTTTCTCTTTTCTGATCGAGTTTCCACTTTGCAAGACATTTATCTGTAACACCGGAAAAACATATTTTTAGAACAAGGAGTATGGAAATACAAAGAAACAGGTGCATGCAACCTAGAGTCTCATTCGCAATTCGAAACATAAAAACTCAAGACCAAAGACCATTAGGCCTCAGACTTCCCAAACTCATTCGATAGTTCAAACCCACAAGGTTCATTCGGTAAATCAAACTACAAGTTCATTCGGTACTTGGGGGCAACGAACACATTTGGTAAATCAAAGCTTTCATGTCCATTCGGTACACGAAGTCCCCAAGTCCATCCGGTAATACAAGAACATAAAATCATTCGGCGGGAAAGAATCTTACCTGGTTCGGCTAGCTCTTTGATTCGGCGAAACTGAGAGCTTGAATCGGCAAAAGGTTCGGCTCGGTTGGTAAGGAATAACGAAGGAACGTAACCCCTATTTATAAGCAAACCTCAATGACCGGACCAGATGGCTCGGCGCTTATAACCGAACGAGGCTATCCCACTAAAACAAAGCACGACATATGTTAAACATATGCCCTACTTTGGGAGGCAAATGTTGGGTATGTATCTACCACCCACCGAATCAAAGAGAACCAACTCGAAATAACATGCTGACCATCCAGAAGTAGCATGCCGAACCAACTCGAAGTAGCCACCACCGAATCAACCTACCGAACCAAGCTACCACCGGATCCACCTACTAACGAACCAACCAAGGCACCGAACCAACCCATATCTCCACGTACCACCGAACCACTCGCCACCGGAGCCACCGGTCTAATCCCTCTCTCCACTGAACCAAGCCTTGCCGATCCAACACTGCCAGGCCAAATTGCTTCAGCCCAGGCCCACCAGCAGCTATATACATCCAGCACCCCTGCCTCCAGCCTCACTCTATAAATAGAGGGGCAGGGGTACAACAATGGCAGACAAGTTTGAGAGCTCAAGCACGGAAGGAACTTTCAAACAACTTTCATATACTTATATACAAAGCTTTGTGCTTGTAATCTTAAAGAAAAAGGAGAATAACATATAAAGTGGACGTAGGCACGTTCTGGCCGAACCACTATAAATCTGTGTGTCTCTTACAGTTTAGTCCATCTATTTCGTATATTTGCATAAATCACCCAAACCATCCAGATCAATATATAATCAACTAAATCATACCACTAGACGGTGTTTGCCCATTTTTTGTGCAAACACTAAATGGTTTTCATTTAATCTTTATGTTAGCAATTCTAATCTAACCTTGCGTTGCATACACGGTTACTTACCTACCCATTCCTAAGGTACAAAATACCGACGAAGCCTTATCAACCACCCAATACTTCCATACCTATTTGCCACTTAATGCTTCTAAATGAAGCGAGCTTCAACTATCATCATATAATAAATTTGAAAGAGAAATAGACAGTCTCTACCATTTAAGACCTCAATCAAATACCCTGCTATTTAAGACCAATTCCCAAGGTGGTCTTCTAGCGTCGTTATTATTGGTCTATTGTTCCTAGCTACAGAAACCTTTGACCACCATCTATGTTTTTATAATTTATAATAGCTATACCACTAGCGTATTTGTCGTTACTAAAGTCTTAGAAATGTGAGAAACTATCCCATAGCCACTTAATACCTCATTAATAAGGACTAGGGATTCTGATGGGGTCGAAGCTCTATTTTTCTTTCAAATGGACACGCACCTACTTTGCTTTTGAAAGGAATGCTCTCGATTTGGTTGGCTTCCGACTGGGTCAAATTTATTTAAGGAATGGTTTGGAATGAGGTTGCATCTTTTGTTTTAAGAAAATTCTTTCAAAGGGGTCGAAACCCCTTGCTGCTGCTTTCTACCTTTTAAAGCAAATGGTTTCAAAAGGCTGCTTTGTTGTTAAAACCTAGCCACTTCTCCATTGGTTTTTAAGGGTTGATTTCGACTCCATGACTTATTTACTTAGGAATTGCTTTCGAAAGTGTACTTTCGACTTAGTTGTTTTATGACCCTTTTGTTCTACTGAAGGTAGAACCCAAAGGTTCCAAAAGGAAAGGTTCTTAAATGATTTCAAAAGGTTTCCACATTTTTACTTGAACCTAAATGCTTTTGAAAGATCTGATGTTTATAAAGGATTTTAATGCTTTCGAAAGGTCTAAATGAAAATTTCGAAGGGGTGGTCCCCCAATTGTTTCGAAAGGTTTAAAAGGAAGGTTTCTAATGTTTTCGAAAGGCAGTGCAAAGCATTTTAAAGATAGGGTGTCTATGCTTTCAAAAGGAATGGTTTCAATGTTTTCGAAAGGTGATTATGAATGGTTTCGAAAGGGTATGTTTTGGCCTTCACCTAAGTTTATAAGTCAAAGTGGTTTACTTGGTTTTGAAAGCGATACTTTCAATTGAATCGAAAGGGGTACTTTCAAAGGTTAAATGTTTTCATCAACAAAGTGTTGTACAAAGTGTATATAACATGGCAAGTTGATTTGAGTAAAGCATAGAGTATATTTTCTTTGTTAAAAGAATGAACTAAAGGTTTAAATCAATTTGAAAGAAAAGGTTTTCAAGGAAAATTTATGGGCAGATGACCTTAAGTAAAATGACTTAGATATTAGAATACCAGATGGGGCTGGTATAGGGTCGCGCTCTATACATTAGCTATTATCCCCTAGCTAATTTAGTCAAAAATTACAATATGTAGGACTTTATCACATGTAAGACTAAAATGATGTTATGCACTGAAAGGAATATACAGAGAAAGGATAGGTTATTGGTGAGCTTGCAAAACCATTAGGATAAGTTGACCCTGGAGTAGTAAGTTAGGGACAGACCGTCCAGAAACGGAGTATCTAACAGAAGTTAGATTATTTTTTTATTTTCTATAGTAGGCCCGAGTCTGTCGAAGGTTAGTATTTAGCCAAACAAAATTGTATTGTTTCGGACAGATAGTCCATTTCTTAACTGATTTAAATGTTTTCATGATATTGATATTATTGTTTTAACCTGTTTTGGTTGCAGGATTGAGGTCTGCAAGAGACATGTCTTAAAAGGATATTAGTGAGAGAAAACATGTTCCGCTAAGTAGCATGGTCTTAGTTAGTATCAAATAACCGAGATGTATAGTATTATTCATACTAGGCTTTATGTCTGACTTGAAGTTTATGTTTTTCCCCTTGAACTCCTAGGTGCTCAAAATTAATTTGAGTAGGCTAAGGGTTGAGAATTTTCAAGTTTTAGTTGGTGGACGAATAAAGCTTCCGAAGAGGAGCAGGAGGCTGATGCTAGCTTATTTAGGAGTTGTTTGTTTTTATTTCTGCTGTGCTGTATTAAGTCTGTTATGACTATTTATTACTCTAGTCAATCAAGGGGGCATCTTTATATGCCGCTCTTAGTTATTTATGTAATAATTATATATGATCTGAACTTGGGAAACGGTTCGGATTATGTTACTTGGATACGAGATGTTGTTCTGAAATTTAATCAGAAAAATGCTTTAATCAATGTTGTTTTATTTTATATTCAGGTGCTTCTAATATTATAGATACCATTAACATTACCGCATTTGGTCATACGAAGTTAATAATATGGATGACTGTACCATCTTTAGCGCTTAGCTTCGGGCCTCTAGATAGGGGATGTTACAACTTGTTATCAGAGCATAGGTTTATGAAAAACTTTAAAGTAAAATGATTTTTGAAAACATAACCCTAAGGAATTAGAGATAAGATCGGCGCATGGGATAACGCTGCAGTAACATACTTGTGTTTGCTATATATAAGTATACGCCATATCTCTATTCTTCTATCTCTCTTAGGTTATTCTTCTGCATCTTACGAAGCTTGAATATAGATATGGATGCTAGAAGTGGAAGAGTTAACCTTGGTGGGGGAAGCACCACAAATTGGAAATGCCAGAAAAAATATGAGAAGGAATCAAGGTCGGACACAAGTTGGAAATTTGGGTATTGGAGTCCCGCAAGTGAAAGTCTATAGAGTGGATCGTGTAGTGTATATGCAAGTATATGTGACGAACTATGTGATGCAACTAAGAAAAAATTAATCTAGATAAATATAGAATTAGTACACCAGGATTTTATACTGGTTCGGACCTCCCGTAGTATGTCCAGTCCCGAAGATCCCCTTCGGAATTCGACTATCAAACACCCTCAGTTCGCCTGGAGGAATATTCTTGGTTACAATAGCTTGTTCTTGTCAAGTATGTGTTCTATAACACAGATATTGATTATTAAGTACAAATGCTTCCAATATATGTATATATATAGAAAGTATTGACTGAGGAGATCTGAATATATGGAAGAGTGAAATACAAGTATAGATTGCTAGAGATCAAGAGTATAACACAGTATGTAAGTAAAGAGCGCAAGTAAGTAAGTTGTATTCTTCTCTTTGATTCTTGATGTTACATATAGTGGTAGAGAGATTCCTTTGGTATTTGCATACATTAACGAGTGCTCTATAGTTGCTTCTTATGGTGATGAAAAGTTGCAGCGAAGAGAAGCGAAGATGTCTTTTCAAATGTTTTAGCTGTCATTTGAATTTTAAATTCTGAGTTCAGAATCAGACGTCTGGTATTTGTTTCAGACATCCGACTCTATATTTTTTTTTGAATACAGTAGTCTTTCAGACGTCTGAGTGCATCAACCAAAAGTATGATCCTGTCTATATTGTATTCCAAAGGATTTCTTCAAACGTCTGACTAGTGCACCTAGACGTATGAAAACTGTGCATGTTTTCTTTGTGCACCTGTCTTATTGCTCCATCGTTCCTATCGACTTGTAGTCTCTTGTAATATTCTGTGAGCCTTGTTCTTGCCTTTCTAGTGATGTTATTCTAGCAAGTACCTGTGTGTGTGTATATATATATATATATATATATATGCATATTCGATATAGTTGTTGTCATCGAAATCATAGATTTGATTTCCTAACAATCTCCCCCCTTTTGATAATGACAACTAAACAATGCACTTATATATAATTTTATAAATCTCCCCCTGAATATGTGCTTATTTATAATTTTTACATATATATTTTTATCTCTCCCCTTTTGCATTATCAAAAAGAATTCTAACTAATTAAATATTAAAATAGTAGCCAATCGTCAAAGAGATAACACACAAAAAAATAATTTCATTAATAATTATAATTAAGTACATTCATAGATTTTTTAAGTGTACATAAGATGAAATCCTAGAATCTATGAGTCTTTCGAGGAATCTTTTTCTCGATCATCTCCTTTATCATCTTTTTGAGAAGACCTAGGTTGCTTTGTAGGAGATGTTGGAGCTTGTTTTTGAGGTTCGTCATCCTCAAAAAGTTTGGATTGCTTCAAAGAAGGAGAAGGCACTGGGGTTAGCCAATCTTCGAAAGGGGGTGTCGGACCACGAATCCTTTGAAGTACCGCTTTAGAACCGATAATACCGTTGAAAGTGATGTTTCAACTGTTGCTAGACATGTGGAAAAAAATGTTTCAAAGCTATGGATACATTTAGCTAATACTTTTTGATTTTGAGACAAGATACGTTGATTTCGAAGAGTGAGATCTCAAATGCTTTCATTTGGATTTGTTTCTATTCTAGTTTCCCAAATCTCATCCTGGCTTGTATAATCAAATGGTGCAGGAGGAGAAGGAGTTGTCTCACGGTGTTTTTCCTCCTCTTGTGATGGTTCATGGTATGATTGAGGTGGAGGCCCACCTTGTCTGGCTTGATGATTGTGTGTCCAATCTTCAAAAGATATAAACTCTGGAGGAATTTCCGGTAGGTGCATTAGTGAGAAGAACTTTATGGAAGCGTATTTTGGAGAGATTTCTTTAAAAGTTGATAAGTAGGAGGGGATGTTGTGAGCATGTAGAAGTCTCATGATGTATGCGGGGTAGATAATTAATGGTCGTGATCGAGTCCAAAAATGTTTGAGCTCGTCAAAAATAAATTTGGCCCAATTCACCCTTGTTCCGCTAAATAGAGCATATAAAGCTTTGTGTTCTAACTCAGTTATCTGCTCATGAATTCCCAGACGTGGAACGATGGTATTGGTGATCATTCGAGTTAGAAATCTTGCCTTTAGTCATAGATATTTGGATGCAAATTTAGGCATTTCATCCTCCCATATTTGATGTGTTATACTGTTCCTTGGTTTGAAACGCATATCAAGAATGTTATATAAATCTTTGCCCGTGTCGGAACATCCCAGAGCTCTACCTATTATTCCTAGAGTGAGTCTAATCGTATTGCCATAAATGCTAGACCATATCTAATTGTCTTCATTTTCAGTGTTTTATACTGCCATGCTAGCCAAATTTGCATAAAAAAGAAATATAGCCAATTGATCGATGTGGATGTCATTGGGAGTGAATGATATTAATGTTTCTACACCGGCATTCTCATATATTTCATCCAAATCGTACATTGGAAACTTTAAGTAAGTTATAAAATGGACCTGTGTGAAGTTTCTTCTTCTGTATATCCTCATCTCTCTTGAGTGTGTGTGGTGCTCGATTCATCCATCTTTCGATTTGATCATCTGAGCAAACTTGAGGATTTGAGGAAGTTGGTTGATCTTGCTTTATTTTTGATATCTTAGGGTTTTTAGTTCTAGAAGGCATTGTAATCGAGCAAGTGTGAAAAGAAAAGATGTTTCTTTTGAGTAAAAAATCGTCGATGAAGTATAATCAGTTGAAAATAGAAGTGAGATTAGCGGAAAAAAATAGACGTTATCTAGGTCTTTTAAAGTGTCGATTGAATTTCAGACGTTTGGAAGTGAATTCAGACGTCTGATTTACCTTAATTTGATCACATTAAAAAATTTAAGATGTTTGGATTAACTTGCAGACGTCTGGTTTGGTCGAGTTTTAAAATTTGAAGGTCTGAGAGATTTTTCAAACGTCTGGTTTAAATATTAGACGTCTGAAATAAATCGACTATTTTATAATTTGGTGGCAGAGACTTAATTAAAACATCTGGTCCAAAATTCTGACGTCTGGAAAGTTAAAACAAATGTCTATTATATGCACAGTTAAGAAAAATTCATGGGATATCAGAGAGTCAGACATCCGAGGTCAAGATCCAGACGTTTGAAATTACCAGTCTTCCGAAAATGGACTAATTTTAAAGGGTGTTGCTTATTTCTCGACCTTTTATTGTTTGAAACAACATGTATTATTATTTTTGTGAAACAAAATTACAAATATACATAGATATAAATACAATAAAAAATATAATCTATTTAGATGGCGATGGAGTTTTACGATCATCTGACTTGTCATCCCTTCATGGTTTGAGTAGAGACCATATATTTCCACGTTCGTGGGTTCTCAGGGAACCCAAGAATCGTCTTGTTGTGAAGGGTCCAAAGATGTCGATACGAGGAAGAGGGATCCAAGGAACTGCATGGCATTGATAGTGATTCATGGACATCTTTCTTCCGTGAAGTAGAAAACTTCATCGCTACATGCTCATAAAAGCTTAGACGATGTGATGTAAATTTTTGTTCAAAATATAATTCTCGTTGTAGATCTATTTGTTGTATTTGATAGTGACGTATCTCATCAATTTTCTCCTTTGTGTTAGGGGATACAAATAAAGATATTTTAAACTTCTTGTTATCGGGAGTGAATCCCGTTTGATAGGAGGACCACCTATACATCGATTCCTAATTTGGTGTGGGGGGAGGAAGCCGTTGTGGTGTATCCGCCGAGCTATCGGTTGTAGGTGTCGAGATGGATAGATAAGAATTTTCAGAAGCCATGATTTTATTTTGTTGAAAAATAGTATGAATTGTGTATATATATATATATATTTTATTTCTTGTTGTATGAAGATTTATGCATAAGTTTAAAAAAATTATTTGTAGATAATTTTCAGAAACTAACTAACTAATAAACTAAAGGTGAAGGATTTATTAATTACAATTTGTGGATATAAAATTATTAGCTAATCACAGCATAAGTGAAGGTGTGGTTATTAATTTAGAAGATCATTAAGAGAGCATATCCCTAAATCGCGTCGTAGTCTAGCAAACGTTTGTTCATTTAGTGGTTTTGTGAAAATATCCGTTACTTGATTATCGGTATTTACATATTCTACTGAAATAATTCCTTTTCAACATTATAACGTAAAAAATGAAGTCGTGTATCTATATGTTTAGTTCATGAGTGATTTACAAGTTTTTTTGATAGATTTATTGCACTCGTGTTATCACAATATATTGGTGATTTATTGATAATTTTGCCAAAATGCATAAGTGTTTGTTGCATGTATATCACTTTCGCACATGCTAGAGCTGCTGAAATATATTCGGCTTCGCAAGTAGATAAAGAGACACAATCTTTCTTTTTTCTAAACCATGACACTAATGATTGTCCAATAAGGTGACATATTCCACTAGTACTCTTACGATCTATTCTACATCCACCGAAATCCACGTTAATATACGAAACTAGTTCAAACAATGATCCTTTAGGGTAAAACAAAATGTAATCTCTAGTACTAGATAGATATCGTAAGATTCATTTAACTGCTCTTAGGTGAGATTCTTTTGGTTTCGCTTGAAATCGGGCACTGAGACATACACTCATCACAATATCGGGTCAACTAGCCGTCAAATAGAGTAAGGAACCAATCATGCTACGATATAATTTTTCATCGAAATCTTTTCCCGTTATCATCCTTTTCTAAGTGAACACTAGTACTCATCTGTGTTGGTTTGCTTAAAGTTTTATCCATTTCAAAACGACGTAATAGATCGTTACAATATTTTTCTTGACGAATAAAAATACCGTTTTCAAGTTGTTTTATTTGTAAATCTAATAAAAAATTTTGATTCTCCCATGTGAGACATTTCAAGTTCATTTTTCATAATATTTAAAAATTGATTACATAGATTTTCGTTAGTTGAACCAAAAATAATATCGTCTACATAAATTTTTACAACTAAAATATCGTTATTTTCTCGTTTAATAAATAAAGTTGTATCGATTTACCTATTTGAAAACTAGATGTAATTAAGTGATTTCTAAGACGTTCATACCATGCACGAGGAGCTTATTTTAATCCATATAATGCTTTTTGTAATTTAAAAACATGGTCGGGATATTTTTGTGATCAAATAATGGAGGTTGTTCAACATATACGTTTTCTTTAATAAAACCATTTAATAAAGCACTTTTGACATCCATTTGAAATAGTTTAAAATTGTGATGATTTGCAAAAGCAAGTAATGTACGAATGGCCTCAAATCTTGCTACTGGAGCAAAAGTCTCGTCATAATCGATACCTTCTTCTTGATTATAGCCTTCAGCAACTAAACATGCTTTATTTCTAACAATATTTCCACTTTTATCTGCTTTGTTTTTAAATACCCATTTTGTTCCTGTAACCGATTGATCTTCTTGTCATGGTACTAATTCTCAAACATTATTACGTTCAAATTGATATAGTTCTTCTTGCATAGCTATTATCCAAAAATTGTCATTTGAAGCTTCCTTAATTTTTCGGTTCAAAATTTGACACAAATGCTATATGGCTTATTTGATAATGTTGATTTCTAGTTATTCTAGAATTGAGATATCCAGTCATATTATCTTTTGGATTATCCTTAAGAATTCTAGGAGATGATGTCAAAGTATTATTTTGCGCATTTGTTTCATTATTAATAGAATTTATTGTATTTTTTATCTAAATTTCTTCATCGTCATTATTATGATAGTTAGGAAGATTTTCGTCGAATGAAACGTGTAAACTTTCTTCAATATTGTTATTTCGTTTATTAAAAATTCTATATGCTTTGCTGCGATCCGAATATCCAACAAAGATTCCTTCATCGGCCTTCGGGTCAAATTTTCCTAAATTATCTTTCGTATTTAATATAAAACATTTAGATCTGAAAGTTTTAAAGTATGATATGTTAACGCTTAAATTTGAACGCTAACACCCTGGTGTATAAGATGTGATTGTGAAAGCACCACCCGTTTGTACGGGAAACAGAAATAAGCAGAAAGTATGTAGAAAAACGGTAAGAGACACGGTATTTATAGTGGTTCGGCTTATAATCCAGCCTACGTCCACTTTAATCTTTTTATCACTAGTTTGATTACAATTCTTTACAAGATCTTTCAATTACAACACACTTCAAGTGATAGGATATGTGAAACAAGTAGCTCAAGCTTTGATGTTGACAATCATCTTCAAATCCATGGTGAATGTGGATGATTCCTTCATGGAGTTCCTTTAGAAGTTTGTTGGATCTAAAAGGCTTTGAAGTCGTCTGGAATTCGGCAGAGTAATGGCGCTTGAAGAGAATGAGCCCCCCCAAAAGTTTTTTTCCTCCTCGTTCAAGTTAGGGCTGTATTTATAGGTTTTTATCGGAGTTTGGTCGTAGGTCGTGACCGACCTAAGTAAGGTCGTAGGTCGCAGTCGACCTAGAAAGCTCTGGCCCTCCTTCCATAAGAACATACGTGCTGATTCGTACAAGTCCAAGGTCGTGAACGACCTATCTCCAGCGGCATGCAAAAAGGCGGCTCCTTTGTTCATACAGATAGGTCGAGAGCGACTTATCCTAGGTCGTTAACGACCTATCATAGGTCGTGGGAACTTTCCTGTAATCAAAGTACTCCGTTAGGTCGTTGGGCAGTATCTTTATCTCCAAGTGCTAGGTCGTCTTCGACCTAAAGTAGGTCGTAGGTGGGCAACGACCTAGGGGATGGAACCTGACCTATCTCAATTGTGCTTGGTTCTCTTCTCAGCGAGTTGATAGGTCGCGTACGACTTATTATAGGTCGTAAGTCGGCTGAGACTTAGGTCGCTGAGATCACTTCGTCCTTAGGTCGGTAGGCTATGGCTTTCTTTAGGTCGCATATGATTTAGGTCGCTGATCCTCTTAAGTCGTTAGGTCGCGGAGCTCTTAAACCACTAGGTCGCGGGCTCCCTTAGGTCGCTGAGAGTTGTTAGGTCGTGGCATTCCTTAGGTTGCTGAGAACCGCTAGGTCGCGGCCTTTATTAGGTCGTAGCTTCTTGTTAGGTCGCGAGGCATTTTTAGGTCGTAACACTTTAGGTCGCTTCTTCAATTTGGTCACTAGGTCGGCAATTCTCTGAGTCGTTAAACTTGGTCACGTCTTAGGTCGCTAACGAAGAGGAGTTAACATTTGCCCCTCGAAGTATACGCCTAGGTCGTAGGTCGTGTACTTCGATCTTCTTAACTCGCGCTCTGATGAGTTGTTAGGTCGCAAGCGACCTATTGAGGAACTAGGTCGTGTGTGACGATCCACTTTCTACTCCTCTGGGGTATAAATAGCCTAGGTCGTTCCTTCCTCATTTCATCTGTTTTAACACCTCATTCTGCCATTAACAGCATCTCGCGATCTTGGAAAGCAAACCAGAGTCCAATCATCCACCGATTCGACCTCGCCATTACATTGTGTAAGCATACCTGATCTCTATCCACCCCACGATCATCACCGAACCAGGAATTTCTCATCTCCGAATCTCATAGCAATTTCGTGTGTCGTTTTTCGTCTTTTGAGTCAAGTTGTGGTCGATTTTGATCGCCATTAGTTGTGATTCATGAAAGCACAGTGTTGAGTTGAATTAGTGATTGATCGGAGATGCTTTCAATCGCCTCTTGGATGATTCGGTGGTACGTAGGAATGACGGACCTCTCGAAGAGGATGATGGATTTCATCGTGAGTGATAATGGGTTATTGGGTCATAGTTCATCGGGATGGTGTGATATTGCGTGGAGAGGGAGTTGGTGATTTAGAAGATCTGAACGACTTAAGGATCCTTCAAATCTGCGACTTAACTCCTAGGTCGCGCTGAGATTCAAACGACCTAGGACTTAACAAATTTGCACATGAATTTCAAGCAGGACGACCTAAAAAATGAACAACCTAATCTTTTTTGCGGCATAAGCCGTAGGTCGCAACCAAACTTGGACTATGGGAAATCTGCACTGCCTTGAACCTTTTAACTTGCACAGCGCGACCTAATGAACCCCGACCTATGCTAGGTCGCTGGACGACCTATGACTTATGAAATTCCGAGATGACTTGGTTGAATTGAACTGGGTTGTTTAATCTCAAATTCTGTTGCACTTTGTTGTAGATTATCTCTCATGCTAATAACCTGTTAAACATGACATTTGCAGAAAACCGGGACGAATATACTGCCATTGACTGCCCACATCAAATGACAGATTAGTTGATAAAGAATAATTAACTTAAATGAACTGTGTGAATGAAATGTTGTGAACCAATGAACTCAAGTGAAGTGCTAAAGCAAAACTTAAAATATCCAGTTAAAGCTGATTCGTTTGCATTAACACAATACTTGAGCGTTATATCAACAGGTCTTGGAATTTCATAGCTGACTAACTGTCAACCAACTTAATTTCAGTTATGTTTGAATTCCTCTTGTTGTTGTTTTTTTTTTTTTTTTTTTTTTAGTTCCGCACAACACTTCACACTTTTAGGAAACGTGCACCTTCATATTTGAATATCCAGTTGCTTGTGTAGAATGACTTCTCAATTAGAAGAAGCAGGACAAACTGGGGAGATTTTTCCAGTTGCTAACCGATTGATCGATCCCCCAGAGAGAATGCCAACCACTCTGAACCACAAGGCTTTTCGCCAATTATGCATCCAGTTTGGCATCGCCGAAGCAGATGCTCTACTTCCCGGACCTAATGACTTTGCTGACCAACCACCTCACGGTTTTGTTGCCGTTAATCGCCAAATGTGCTCAAGCGGAGCGATTCCTCCTTTTAACGAATTTCTTCGACAAACCCTTCTTCGGTTAACTATATCTCCCTTTCAACTGCACCCCAATGGTTATGCCATCTTGATGGGGTTGGGCGTGCTATTCAGGAAGACGCTTGATCGCCTCCCTAGCTTTGAGGAAATCTGCTATTTATGCACATTTGCGAAAAATAAAGACCATCCTTCTATCATTCTTGTGAGAGGTGCGAGAAATCGCAAACTCATTTTAGATTTGCCCGAGAGTGCACACGGGTTTTTGACTCAGTTCTTTTATGCTCGTTGCCCTCCAGGTTTTTATGCCATCTGGAGAATAGGAAGTAAGACTAGTGTTTCCATTTTTTTCGTTTTTGAAACTTTTTCCGAGATCCGAACTTTCAGTTGCTAACTTCATTCTTTGCTCTTTTCAGCACTTCCCCTCCCTTCTAGAGATCCGATTCATAAACAAGTTTTCGAGAGGTTGAGTGCCGTGGCTGCGGAAGAAAGGAGCATAAAATTTCTGCTGAAGGATGAATTTTTACACCAATACGGGCTTCTACATGCTTCTCGTTCTACGCATGCTCATGAAGTTCCAACAGAAGTTCCCGATTCCCCGACGAAAACTCCTGACGCCCCGGTTACTGTCGAACAACTCGCATCAAAAGAGTCTAATATTGAAGCTTCATTGGTGAAGTGTTCCACTTTTACCGACATTATGGGGTCATCCAGTAAGACGGTGCTTGCCCCGATCGAGGAAGAAGAAGAACCTTCACAGTCTCTCGGGGGATTAGCTGATGTAGGAATTGAGAAAACAAGTCCCACCAAGCATGATGGTGACGATGTTTATGAGGGGTTGAGTGACATAATAGTGACTTCGCAGGAGCTTTTTAGAGATGACGTATCTAAAATTATCTCTCCTGTAATTGAGGCGACGTCTCTTCTTCGACAAACGCCAACACAAACATCAACTCCTCATACCCAAGCTATCATCACCTCTACACCAAAGAGTGGTTTGTAGCTTAATGCGTGTAGCTTGCACATCACACAACACTTAGGATTTTTTGGCATTTGTTCACATTTAACTTCTTTTCTCTGGTAGTTTTTAAGACTTGTTATTTTTGCCTTTCAGATTCCTCTATGGGGCGCAGCGGTAGCGGTTCTTATTACAAAGACTTTCGACGCTATGGAGGGCGTGGCAGCTATGATTACAAGCAATACTATACCGATTCCAGAGAGACCAATGAGCAGAGAGCTGCGCGAAAAGCTGAAGAGAGGAGAAGGTATGAAGAACGTCATGAGGGAGCGGGCACGCGACATGAATCCTTCCCAAGGGATGATGACTCCCATAAACGTAAAACGCACGATGATAGGGGGAAGAGCCATATTGAGGATTCGAGAAAGCGGACCAAACTTGGCGAGGAGCACGTGCCCGTGACATCTGAGAGACCTAGTGCCTCAGTTTCTATTGACATCCCTTCCGAATCTCCTGCTCTTGAAGGAAGTGCCATCCAAACACTTCTCAACAGGCCTTCATACCACGTTGAAAGGGGGCCCCCGACTTTGCAGAGCCGATTCCCGAACTGGTGTTTGAGGGGGGTACGCTTCGACCTTGATTTGGTCCCCATCGACAAAGAAGCTATGTACAGAAATCTCGATGCTGTCAAGCTTGATATCGATAGAATGTCTGGATGGCAAAAGCTGGTTGATGAACTTCAAAGAGTTAATCGGGCTAACATCGAAGCAATGCTGACCATGGAAAATGACAAATCAGAATGGCAGAAGATTCTTGATCAACACAACACTGAGATGAAGGAGATAGCCGAATACAATGAAAAACTTGAAGCTGAAGTAAAGCAGCTCAAAGATGATCTTGCCTCTTCTACTAATACTTACACCCAAAGAGAAGAGGTATTGCAAAAACAAGTGCGAGATGCGCACGCCAGCCAGAGGGACGCTGAAGCTAAAGCTGAGAGGTTGGAACAAGCTGTAGAGAACCACCGCACTGATGTCACCCAGCTGCAGAATAAACTGAGCGCCCGGGACATGGAGATTGAAGCGCTAAAAGCCCAACTTGCTCAGACCGAAAAAGATCGAGATGAGGCCATGGCTGGCAAAATCGCAGCCGAAGAAACTGCTCAGACCATGGAAAACGATATCAATTCGACTTTATTCGATTTTTATTTACATTGTGTCTTGGGACGCGGCAGCCTCTCTTTTCTTGGTCCTAAGTATGAAATCACCCTGGCCGAGGTGTGGGAAGCTGCTCTTAACATGTTTAAAGACGCCGGGTATGGCGATGAAGATTTTGAGGCGCGTTACCTGGATGAGGGAGCTCGCGCTGCTCTTGCGAAGGGGCGAGAGCAACTTGCCAGGATGAGAACTGGAATGGCGGAAGAGGAACGTTCTGGAAAGGAATTAACGCTTACTTCCTCTGTCCAACCTCCAGTTTCTCCTGTGGTTGACATCACGGGTTCTAGCTCCTCTACTCCGTCTGCAACTAAGACAGTAACTGAAACTACAAGTGCACAAGGCGGGGATGAAGGTGGTGAAAGCAACGAAGCACAGCGATATGAAATCAGCCTCAGAGATCCAACTTCCCCAGGTAAACTTGACACCGGACCAGCCCAAGTGGTGAACTGCTCGTTCGCTCCTTGTGAACTTGACGATCTTCTTGATTATTTTTCGAATGTCAATGAATTCCCGACTTTTGATTATTCCTCAAATGTTAATGAATTCCCGACTTTTGACGAGCCGTCATCCCCTCTCTTTTCGAAAGATACTGATATTTTAAGTTTTTTCTCCTTTGTAGAGAAAGCACCGAGTCAAACTCAAGCTTCTTCTCCCCCGGTGATCCTTCCTCCATCTCTTCAAGTAGCGCCTCCTTCTGCCTCGCAACCTGGGTCACAAGAAGAACAAATAGAAGCTCTCCATGGCCTGGATGATCCCGTTGCTTCGCAAGAGCAAAAAGATGAGGGACTTGAGGGAGGTGACATATCTCCGGAGCGGACTCCTTCTGACGATATAACTTTATCTAAACTTGCCACTCCAGGAAGTGAGTCTTCCTCAAAGAGGAGAAGGAAGCAAGGAGCATCAAGGAGGAGAGGGAAGATAATCACTGCCACTGAAGAGGAGCCAGAAGTTGGGCCAGCTGCGCCTACCTCTCCTTCCTCCCTTATACCCACTGGTCGACCTGAAAAGCTGATCATTCGGCCGGGTAAAGGGTCTAAAGGCAGCAAAAAGAAGTGAAGATCTTCAGTTTCTAGTTTTTTTTGTGTTTTGCATGTACTGGCCGAGAATTGTGCGGGTACCGGCCCCCGCTTTTCTTTATTTTGAAACCTGTACCTGCGTTGTAATTGAATAAAATGATTCCTTGAATAAAATGATTCCTCGTTTGTACAAACTTTTGTTTGAATTAAAGAATACATTTGTTATTTGTTTTGGCATGAGTTTATTTGATATTGCAGCGAGCTTATGGTATGTTACTTGAGCGTTACCTTTTGCTGGTTTAGTTATACCATATTGTGTGTAATTATACTATATTGCCCCCATTCCATAAGTATGCTGCAATATTCTATACCTCGAGGGGACTTACACTCTTATTTGCTAAAGAATAATTATTTTATTCTTTAAAGAAAATTTTATAGAGTACAACTCCCTTCGTATAAGTTTTTACGCTTGGTCGTTCGAAGAAATCACTTTTTTCTTTTGCTTATGTGCATATCTCATCAAGTGAATTCCTCTATGTGGTAAAGCGGACCTCTGAAGGGTACTTTAACTTCTTTTCTTTTTACGATCATTTCCCACAGTAGGCAAATTACTTTTCCTTTGAAAGTTAAAGTACGCTTTTGATGAGGATTTTTTTTTTTATAGAAAGTTGTACCTCTGAGGAGGGATTTTTTCACGTTTCAACACTTGGAAGTTTTATTTCAATCTCGGTGAAACGTGTACCTCCAAAGAGTTATGCTTTAGAAATCCTTTTCACGTTTCAACACTTGGAAGTTTTATTTCAATCTCGGTGAAACGTGGGTTTCCAAAGAGGTCTTTTTTCTTAATTGTGTTCCCGGGAGGGGGTTGTACCTCTGAGGAGGGATTTCTCACGTTCCAACACTTGGAAGTTTTATTTCAATCTTGGTGAAACGTGTACCCCCAAAGAGTTGTGCCTTTGAAGAAAGCCTTTTCACGTTTCAACACTTGGAAGTTTTATTTCAATCTCGGTGAAACGTGTGCTTTCAAGAAGGTCTTTGTTTTTACATTTCAACTTTGGTGAAGTGAAATTCCGAAGAGCGGCTGCTACACTTCAACTCCTGGCGAAATGGGCCTCCGAAGAGGGCTTTTATTTTGTTTACATTTCAACTCTGGTGAAGTGAAATCCCGAAGAGCGGTTATAACACTTCAACTCCTGGTGAAATGGGCCTCCGAAGAGGGCTTTTATTTTGTTTACATTTCAACTCTGGTGAAGTGAAATCCCGAAGAGCGGTTATAACACTTCAACTCCTGGTGAAATGGGCCTCCGAAGAGGGCTTTTATTTTGTTTACATTTCAACTCTGGTGAAGTGAAATCCCGAAGAGCGGTTATAACACTTCAACTCCTGGTGAAATGTGCCTCAGAGAGGGTTTTCATCGCCTGGAAGTTACTCTCTCATGGTTGGAGGG
The DNA here is from genome assembly GCA_030765085.1 of Allium cepa. Taxonomy (NCBI): domain Eukaryota; kingdom Viridiplantae; phylum Streptophyta; class Magnoliopsida; order Asparagales; family Amaryllidaceae; genus Allium; species Allium cepa. The sequence continues at coordinate 203,267,386 of CM060945.1, read as the reverse complement.
TCATGACTCCTCCAATCTTTTTTGTTGAGTAGAGAACTTTCTTTTTTGTGGCATATGACCCATTAGAGGTCTTTTATTATCCGAAGAGTTGTGCCTCCGAAGAGGACTTGTGGCGCTGATGGTAGCTTTGGTTGTTCCTCTGTTCACTTGCTTATGCCTTTTCAGCGATCCCCTTTTTTTTTTTCACAAGTGGCTTGTTTGATCCAAGGAAGTGTACTTCATTGCCAGGCAAGTTCGTGAGAACGGGCACTAGCTTCCTAATTGGATGTTTGTTTGTTTAAACAATCTCAATTTATCAGCAAGGGCTCGTTCGAAGAAATCATTAGCCGTTCAATTGAAGCATTTCCTATCTAGGATTTGAATTCGGGGTCTTTGTGACTTGAAATTTGTTTGTTGAATGATGGTGAGAATCGCTCGGTCTTATTATGCGCAAGTTTTATCTCCACTGTCTGCAAAAATTTAAATCGATATTTCAGTAATACATTTTGTGTATTTTTATATCGAAAACAAAGCAAACATATAATGATAATAAGGAACACAAGATTTATAGTGGTTCGGCCATGAAATTGGGCCTACATCCACTTTATATTCTTTCATTATTTACTTGCATCAGTTTCACAATTGCTTTCAATTACAGGAATCATACATTCATAATTCTTTTTACAATGTTTCAACAAAATTTTCAAGTAAAGTATGGACGCAAGTGATTGCTGTTCCATGCCCTTGGAATTTGATCTCCATCAACTGTGGTAAGCTTGAATGTGCCGTCAAGAAGTTTCTGACCTATCACATACGGTCCTTCCCAATTTGGCCCAAACACACCTGTCGCAGTCATAATTCTTTTTAGGACTAGATCTCCAATTTCAAAGCTGCGTTGACGAACTTTGGAATTGAAATGTCTGGCTATCCTTTGCTGATGAGCTGCAACTCTGAGGTTAGCTTCATCTCTTTTTTCATCAAGGAGATCCAGCGCTTCAAGTTGCAGCTTTTCATTTTCTGCTTGATTGAAATGGATTCTTCTGTGTGAAGGGACCTCTGTTTCAACCGGGATCATTGCTTCCGATCCGTATGCTAACGAAAAAGGAGTATGCCCAGTTGCAGTTTTGTGAGTAGTTCTGTATGCCCATAGTGCAAGTGGTAGTTTATCGACCCAACCACCTTTTGCTCTTTCGAGTTGCTTTTTGATGGTTGATTTGATGATCTTGTTCACTGCTTCCACTTGCCCGTTTGCCTGCGGATGGGCTACTGCCGAAAAGCTTTTCTGGATTTTGAATCGCTTGCAAAAATCCTGGAATTCCTCGCTTTCAAACTGAGTACCATTGTCTGTGATTATTTTCTGAGGCACACCGTATCTGCAAATGATATTCTTAGTCACAAAATTTATCATCTTTTTGGAGGTGATAGTTGCCAATGGTTCAGCTTCAGCCCATTTAGTGAAATAATCTACAGCAACAATGGCATATTTGATTCCAGATTTGGCGGTTGGTAAAGGTCCGATCAAATCTATTCCCCAAATCGCAAACGGCCACGGACTGGTCATTTGTGTGAGCTCAGTAGAAGGTGCTCTAGGAATTTTGGCAAATCTTTGACATCTGTCACATTTTCGAGAGTAATCTGCAGCATCTCGATTAATTTCTGGCCAAAAATATCCATATCGGAGAATTTTCTTTGCTAAAGTTTGACCACCTGAATGATCCCCACATTCTCCTCCATGTACCTCTGATAGGATTATTTTGGCTTCTTCTTTGGATACACATCGAAGCAATGGCATTGAGAATCCTCGTCTGTATAATTGACCATCCTGGATTATATATCGAGAAGCTTTTCTCAGTAGCTTTTGTCGTTCTTTAGAGTTTTCTGGTAAAGAGCCATTGAGTAGATGCTTTGTTATTGGAGTCATCCATGATTCTTGCTCTTGCGACATACTCATAACCCAATCGATATCCATTTCATCAATGCTCGGATTTGACAAAACTTCCACTGGAACTAACCCTAAGGATTGGGCTTCGCCAGAACTTGAGTATTTTGCGAGAGAATCTGCTTTCATGTTTTCTTCTCGAGGAATATGACTTATCGTGTAATGGTCAAATTCACATAAAAGTTCCCAAGCCTTTGACACATAAGCGGGCAGATTTCCTCCTTTCGTTTGAAACTCCTTCTTGACTTGACATACTATAAGCTGCGAATCACTGAAGATCTGTAACGCTCGAATGTTTAGTTCTTTAGCAATTTTCAAACCAGCGATCAGAGCTTCATATTCTGCTTCATTGTTTGTTGAAGGAAATTCTAATCTTAGCGCATAGCATAATGACCGGCCTTCAGGAGTTTCAAGAACAATTCCAGCACCTGAACAGTAATCATTTCTTGCGCCATCTACAAATAACTTCCATTGGGTTGGGGAGTTCTCGATTGTTTCTTCCTCGCTGTTACCCTTGTCTGTAAATTCTGCAATAAAATCTGCCAAAGCTTGTCCGTTGATCGCTTTTCTAGGATGATAAGTGATGTCATATTGGCTCAATTCAATATTCCACTTTAAAAGGCGGCCCGAAGTCTCAGGGCGAAACAAGACTTGCTTTAAAGGTTGATCAGTGAGGACTTTGATAGGATGAGCCTGGAAATATTGCCTCAACTTTCTTGAGGCAATCAATAGACAATAGGCGAGTTTTTCCAACTTGGAGTAATTCATTTCTGCCCCAGTGAGTCTTTTGCTGATATAGTAAACTGGATGTTGAATCCTTTTGTCTTCCCGTACCAGCGCTGCACTTAAAGCATGAGATGAAACTGCCAAGTATATAAGAAGATCCTCGCCATCGCCGGGCCTGGAAAGTATTGGAGGCGTTTCCATATGTTGAATCAATTCTTCAAAAGCTTTCTGGCATTCGGGAGTCCAGTCAAAGTTTTTCTTTCCTTTCTTTAGAGCGTCGAAGAATGGAATGCATTTATCAGTAGCTTTGGATATGAACCGACTTAAGGCGGCAATTTTTCCATTGAGACTTTGCAATTCCCTCTTTGTTTTAGGAGCTTTGACTTCTTTTAGAGCAGTGATTTGAGCTGGACTAGCTTCAATGCCCCTAGCGCTCACGATGAAACCCAAGAACTTCCCAGATTCTACCCCGAAAGAACATTTTAAAGGGTTAAGCTTCATTCCGTATCTTCGGAGAATCGCGAACATTTCTGCTAAGTGTTCGATGTGATCCACTGCTTTCTTAGATTTTACTAGCATGTCATCAACGTAAACTTCCATAGTCTTTCCCAACTGCGGTTTGAACATAGCATTTACCAGTCTTTGGTATGTTGCCCCCGCATTCTTCAACCCAAAGGGCATAACTCTGTAACAGTAAAGACCGACATCGGTGATAAAGCTTGTGTCCTCCTGATCTGGCTCATGCATCATGATCTGATTATATCCGGAGTAGGCATCCATAAAAGACAACAATTCATGACCCGCTGTTCCATCTACCAGTTGATCGATCCTGGGTAATGGGAAGCAGTCCTTGGGACAGGCCTTGTTTAGATCTGAAAAGTCGATGCACACTCTCCATTTACCATTGGCTTTCTTAACTAGCACTGGATTTGAAACCCAATTTGGATAGGTAGATTCTCTGATGAAATTATTCTCCATGAGCCGGTCAACTTCCTCTTTCAATGCTGTCGACCTTTCTAGACCTTGGATTCTTCTTTTCTGCTTTACTGGCGTGAACTTTGGGTCAATATTCAGAGCATGTACCGCAACTTCTGGGGATATTCCGCACATATCGGCATGGGTCCAAGCGAAAACATCCAGGTTTGCTTTCAAAAAAGATATCAAGGCATTCTGAACTGACACATTAAGTTGTGAACCCACATTCAGCACCTTGTTTGGGTCCTTCAGATCAACGGGCACCGGTATCGTTGTTTCTGCTGGTACCACCCTACTCTCCCCCGCACTGGCCTTTCTAGGATCCATCACTTTTCGTGCCCCGCTATGCTCGCCAGTGCAGGGTCCGCCCTGTAGTTGCTATAGGGTTGGTGTTTTGATGCGGATTGGGGTTGCCGCATCTTTCCCCATTTCTCTCTTCCTTGTTTCTCGCAGCTCTGTCATATAACATTCTCGCCCAGCGTTCTGGTCTCCTTTAATAACTCCTACCCCATTGTCTGTAGGGAATTTAATAGTAAGACACCATGGGGCAAGGACAGCTTTGAATGCAGCAAGAATAGGTCGACCAAAGAAAGCATTATAAGCAGAAAATTCATCTACTATCACAAAAGTCTGCTTGCGAACTACTTTTCTTTCTCCTTCTCCGAGTTCCACAAGCAAGTCAATGGTTCCTACTGGTTGCTTTGGCTCCCCAGTGAAGCCAACAATCTTCTGAGATGAGGCTTGCACATCCGCCATCGGGATTCTCATCTGGTCAAACGTTTTCTTGAAGAGGATGTTGCAAGATGCGCCGCAATCAATAAGAACTCTTCTGACAATAGCCGGTCCAATACCGGCCGAGATGACTAACGGGTCCAAAGTAGGGGCCTCAATGCCCGTGGAATCTCTAGCCCTGAACACAATATCATCATTAAAAGTCCTTTGTTGTTTCAGGGGTGTAGAGTCCTCTAAAACAAAGACATTCTCTTCAGTTGGCATATGTTTCAGAGCTCGAGTGTACCTCTCCATTTCACCCCAGCTTCTGCCTGCTGGGTGGGGTCCTCCTGTGATGACATTAATAACTGGCCTTCCAGATTCATGTCCTGCGGCCTTCTCATTTGTCCTGGGCTGATGAGCAAGAGCTTGTTGCCCCTGACCTGACGAAGCAGGATCATTACCACTCTTCTTCACAAATTGCTGCAGCTTATTTTCTCTTAGCAATTCTTCGATTATATTTTTCAATTGACGGCAGTCGTCTGTGTCATGACCAGGCTGATTATGGAAGCGACAGAACTTCCCACTTTGCACAGCTTTTCTTCCGGTTCTGAGAACAGGAGGTTTGGGATACTCAAAAGAATCTTTTGTAGCCAGGTAGACGCGCTCTGGTGTCTCTAACAAAGGAGTATATTCTGATGGCTTGAAGGATCGAGGCTTCTTTGAATTGTGTTGTTTCCTTCCATCATTATTTTCTCTTTTCTGTCCCACAGATCCATTCTTACGTGGCGCAGCAGTGTTGTCTTCAGCTTTCTCTACTGTTGCCTTTGCCGGGACAGGACGGCTTTCCAAACGCATGAATTCATCCGCCTTTTTGTAGAACTTTTCCAGAGAATTTGGCTCCTTCATGTTCAGCCACTTTCCGAATTCACTTGACTTATCAATAGCTCTCATCAAATAGGTCAAGACCATGCGGGGTTCTGCATTATCCACCTCAGCTAACGCTATATTAAAGCGATTTAAAAAAGACTTAATAGTTTCCCCCGGATTCTGTTCCAAACCGGACAACGACATGATGTCTTTTGCCTTTGAAGCATACAGCCTAAATTGCTCTTTAAATTTCCTGGTTAGGTCTGAAAACTGATCGATGGACCGGACAGGCAGTTTTGTGAACCAAAGCAGAGCTACCCCTTCCAAATACACAGGAAAATAGCGGCATTTTATCTCGTCAGAAGCTCTGGCACCTGTCATGTGCCAATCATATTTGTACAGGAACTCATTTGGATCACTTGTCCCTTTGTAAGCTGGAATGGTCGGAGGGACGAACTTCCTTGGGAATTCAGCTTTTAGGATCCTTTCAGTAAACGGAGTCTTGCTCGGAGCGAAACCCCACTCTTTCTCATCTTCGACCCTTTGCATACTTTCTTTCATAATCTGTCGAACCATACCAGAAAGATATTCTTCGTCATTCCTATTTCTGGATCCTCCAGCCTCAGGCAATGTCTGTTCAAAGGGGCTAGCAGCCCTTTCGGGAATGTTTCTAGTTTCAGCATCATGGACATTACCGACAAAGTTCCTTTCATTATTCGCAGGTTGACGGTTTGCCCCGAGCAGATCGTTTAACCTATTCAGAATCAGAGCATTCTGAGCATTCTGAGCTTCCAATTGCGCGTTCTGGGCATTTATTTGCTGATTCAACCCAAAGATAGCAGCGTCCAATTCCGCTTTTGAAACTCCAACAGCTGGAGTGGCTTGATTTGGTGTTGGGGAAGCGGAGGTTCCCTCTTGAATGTTTGCAGATCTCACAGATTTACTTTTCCTTCCAGGAGCCATGATTTCGGATAGACTTCTGGTTCTTAAAGAAACTCTATCTACAAATCTTTCTGAAACAATGATGATAGATGTCCTGAGTTCAATTCTCAGTGAAAGCACCAAAATGTTAACGCTTAAATTTGAACGCTAACACCCTGGTGTATAAGATGTGATTGTGAAAGCACCACCCGTTTGTACGGGAAACAGAAATAAGCAGAAAGTATGTAGAAAAACGGTAAGAGACACGGTATTTATAGTGGTTCGGCTTATAATCCAGCCTACGTCCACTCTAATCTTTTTATCACTAGTTTGATTACAATTCTTTACAAGATCTTTCAATTACAACACACTTCAAGTGATAGGATATGTGAAACAAGTAGCTCAAGCTTTGATGTTGACAATCATCTTCAAATCCATGGTGAATGTGGATGATTCCTTCATGGAGTTCCTTTAGAAGTTTGTTGGATCTAAAAGGCTTTGAAGTCGTCTGGAATTCGGCAGAGTAATGGCGCTTGAAGAGAATGAGCCCCCCCAAAAGTTTTTTTCCTCCTCGTTCAAGTTAGGGCTGTATTTATAGGTTTTTATCGGAGTTTGGTCGTAGGTCGTGACCGACCTAAGTAAGGTCGTAGGTCGCAGTCGACCTAGAAAGCTCTGGCCCTCCTTCCATAAGAACATACGTGCTGATTCGTACAAGTCCAAGGTCGTGAACGACCTATCTCCAGCGGCATGCAAAAAGGCGGCTCCTTTGTTCATACAGATAGGTCGAGAGCGACTTATCCTAGGTCGTTAACGACCTATCATAGGTCGTGGGAACTTTCCTGTAATCAAAGTACTCCGTTAGGTCGTTGGGCAGTATCTTTATCTCCAAGTGCTAGGTCGTCTTCGACCTAAAGTAGGTCGTAGGTGGGCAACGACCTAGGGGATGGAACCTGACCTATCTCAATTGTGCTTGGTTCTCTTCTCAGCGAGTTGATAGGTCGCGTACGACTTATTATAGGTCGTAAGTCGGCTGAGACTTAGGTCGCTGAGATCACTTCGTCCTTAGGTCGGTAGGCTATGGCTTTCTTTAGGTCGCATATGATTTAGGTCGCTGATCCTCTTAAGTCGTTAGGTCGCGGAGCTCTTAAACCACTAGGTCGCGGGCTCCCTTAGGTCGCTGAGAGTTGTTAGGTCGTGGCATTCCTTAGGTTGCTGAGAACCGCTAGGTCGCGGCCTTTATTAGGTCGTAGCTTCTTGTTAGGTCGCGAGGCATTTTTAGGTCGTAACACTTTAGGTCGCTTCTTCAATTTGGTCACTAGGTCGGCAATTCTCTGAGTCGTTAAACTTGGTCACGTCTTAGGTCGCTAACGAAGAGGAGTTAACATGATACTTCAAGTTTCTTCCAAAAAATATTTCGAACAAGTTTGTTTAGTCATAGGATGTATGGTTACTGTAACGACCCGTAAATTTTCGATAAATAAAATAGCTAATTTAATAAGATTTCGCGATTTAATGTTCGAAAAAACTATGTAATTCGTTGGAATAATAATAACTAGAATGAATTGCAACAATAATTATCCAAGTAATGAAAATAAATGCTACTTAGTGAATACCTTTGAAATCAATAGTTGAATAGGACAATAAATATTGGATTCATTGGGTATAATAGAGTAATTGATTGATAAGTAAAATTATTTAAAATCAAATATTGAATATTGAACAGGTAAATTGTTTAAATTTAATATTTAAAACTTATTGAATAATTAAATAACTGTAAAACGAAATAGTGTTTTAAATTGTGAATTGGTTTTAAAAGTTGAATCTTATAAGTTCAATTTCAATATTTCAAAAGATAATGAATTATAGGATAATCAAAATTGTTTAAATTTAATATTTGGAATTTATTGAATAATTTAATAATGGGAATTGAACAACCGTATAATGGAAATGGTCGTTCTATAAATTTTAATTCGTTTCAAAAGTTAAATTTTTAAGTTCATTTTTGAATATCTCAAAAGATAGTGATTCAAGAATAATAAAATTTGTTTGAATTTAGTATTACGAATGTTTGAATAATTAAATTCCGAATTTGATATGATTAATTAGATATTGAAATGTAATATATGAAAATAGAGTGAATAATTGAAATTTGATTTAATATGATTCAAATTGGTTTCCAAAGTGAATGTGAGTTATATTGGGATTTTAATAGAGTTAATAAGATTTTAAAATTGGGATTTACTGGATAATTGAATAATGGGTTTAACATGATTAAAAATGATTTATAAAATTTTATTTTATCATATTAAAGTTAAAATGATGTTATAGAACTTTTAAAATCGAACTAAAAGTAAATTTGTGAAAATTGAATGTTTTAATATTTAATTGACGAGTTAAAATACTCATTTTTCAAACAGTCTCGGATTTCGACGAAACCAGTTTCATCGGATCCGTAATGTGATATTATTGTAAGATTTCAAATTTCGTATCAACCGGATTTACCGCTTGTCCGAGGCAAGCCAAAACGCGTAGAAAAATCGTTTAATCGGTTTAATTTAAATCAATCGTTTATTTCCGTAACTCGCACAGACGATCGAATTAGCTTTCGAAACCTGTTCCATTGTGTCCAGAGCATGGAGTAAACCCTAGAAACGCCGGTCACCGTGCGTAAATCGGAGTTCGAAAACCCGGGATGATTAGTGTTCGTCCTTTCTATAAAAGTACTTCATTAGTTTCTTTTTTTCAAAAATAAACCCTAACCCTAGAAAAATGGCCGGCCGCCTCCTATTGATTCAAAGGCCAGAATTGCTCGATTTTTCTTCCTTAATTTCCTTCCAATCCATCGATTATTTCCAGAAGGCTTCAACTAGAAGATTGTAGATCTCCTCGAGCTCTACGCGATCAACGTTGATGATCAAATTTGGTGAGAAGCGTCAACGGCTATTGCTCCTCAAAGTCACGCGTTTGTTCGCGTCGTTCGAGAACACGGGGAGGCCGCGCGTGGCCGGTCTCTGGCCGAGGGTTGGTGGCGCGATATGCTTCGAGATGGTGTCGCTTGATCGTCCTTAAGTAGACTGAGGTGATGGCGAAAATTGGTTGAAGGGGGCGGCTACATGGGTTACATCGTGCGTGAGCTTCCTCTAACGAAGGAGAATGGGAATGAACGATGCGCACGGCCTGGATTCCATCTCCAAAAAACGAACGGTCCAGATATGGTTGGGTTAGAAATGAAATTATAAATTGTAAAATTTATTATATTATAATTCGAATAAACTTTAAACTATCATAACTTTGTCATTCGAGGTCGAAATTGCACGAAACGAATTGCGTTGCAATCGTTTTGTCGAGCAATACGCAATGCAACTGGATTGGAATCGTTTGGAGCTAGAGAAAATTTTGGATTAAATCGAATGTCGTTCGATTTGATTTAAAATCGTAAAAATCAAGGTGAGTGTTTTATAACGCTCACAACGTACTAAATATCTTTATGCTAGTTAAATGGATATTATGAAGTGTTATGATTTTTACTTGTCGTTGTTTGATAAATTTAATTTCCATATAGATTGTCATTTGAATTAACCGTTGAAGGATATTTTAATATTGAATATTTGAATATTTGAATATTTGAATATTTGAATTAACCGTTGAAGGATATTTGAATATTTGAATATTGAATCATATTTGAAATGTGGATTTAAATTTGAATATTGAAGGATAATTTTGTTAAGTGTTATAAATTGATATTTTGAAAATCCAGCACTAAATCGATATAAATTGAAATTGAATTAATTGAAAGTGAATATAAAATTGAATAAATTTGAAGTCAAAGTTGACATTGATTTGAATTGAAATCGAAATTGAATCGGTAGAATGGAAATTGAAATTGATTTGAATTGGGAAGTTATAAATTGAAATGGATTGGTTTTGAAGCTGTTTTATTTTGTTTTCCAAATTACTCTGCTATATAAACCATTTTTGAATACTTAAACTATTTTAATCTATTTCAAATCTACTTAACCCAATTTAAATTATTTTAAACTAATTTATCTATTTCAAATCCATTTTAAGATTTTAAGTGTTTTAACTATTTTAATTATTTAAAACTACTTTAAACTACTTTAAACTATTTTCTAAAATTCTAAGCTGGTAAATAAGGTGAATTGTTTATGTTTAAATCTTGAATTTAAATATGAGTTGGGTTAAATGAAGTTGCAAACTAAATTGAAATGCGAATTGATTTTGAAATCGAAATAAGATATTGAGACGAAAAATGATTTTTGAAACGGAATCTGACATTTTAATAGATACGATGATTTTTGAAATGGATTTTATTTTTGAAGCGAATATGATATTTTGATATCAATTATGAATCGATTTGAAATGTAAAAGAGCTAACGGTGTAATAATACGTAGTTATTAAAGAGACGGGATCGGATATAGACAATACTCTATGTCGATACCGAAAACCACTTTAATAACTATTATACGCGGAGTGTTGATTCAGAATGAAGTGGATGGTTTGGTGAATGCGTTGATTGAAGAAAGAGAATGATATTGGATGACCCCTGACATGACTAAAACAGGAGCCGTGCCGGGCCATTGAGGTTCGCCACCTCTAGAGGACACACTTCTTCGATACCATATCTATTACATTTGTGATTCGATTTGGGTGCACCCCTTTATTTGGGAGTGTTGTTTCGCGGTGTTGGGGTAGCTTCTGGCTATCTCAACATTAGTCCGGATCACGCAACTACTAGTATCCTAGTTGGTATCGCCTCATGAAACTTGTCATACTAATTATCCTATTCGTGACCACTACGTTATGTTTTGTGTTATACCTATGGGGTACCCTCTGATAACCACCAGTTTACGGTGGGGCTTACGGTGCTGTTTAGACAATGGCATTATAAAAATGTGTTAAGGGGGATTATGGTAACGCCTTAACGCTATTTTGATACTTTATATTACTGATAGGCGTTATCTACTTAGCGTACATTACTACATAGTAGATAGTTTAACGGATCCTTGAGAGAGGGAAAATCCCGTAACATCTCTTAAGTTATTGCACGCACGTTGACACTAGATATGAGATGTCAAACCCCGTAGACATCTCTGACGTTGTTACACTCATATTTATTTACGACTGATTTAACTTTCATAAGGATATTTTAGTCCTGACTCAAGTGTTTTGTCTTTTCATTACACTCGGGTCAGTCCTGAGTTTTCAGATTTTTGAAGATCCATTCTGGAGGACGAAGACGAAGATTTGGTACACTATTACCATTATTATCTGTGCATCATGTTGTCTGCTGCATTATTTAAATTGTTCTGTTGTATATGTATAACTCTGATAAATGTTGTATAAATAATTGCCAAAGTATAGTAAACAGCTTCATGAACTGTTTATTTGACTATTATATTTTATCATTCCGCTGCGAGATTCTGTGTTGTTTCATTTCCTTTATTTCTCTTTATTTTCTTTTCTTATTTACCCCAATAACTATCTGCCCTTTTGAATGGTTTGGAATCGATATGTGTATTTGATTGCGGTTTAAACTGTCCAAAAAGGCGGGTCGTTACAGTTGGTATCAGAGCTTTGGTTTAGCGATAACCTTAGCTTTGTGGGGTATGACTCTTTATAAGTAGGGTAGTAATACCCTATGATGAGTCGCTGAGTGAATATATATATATATATATGTATATATATGTTTGTGTGTGTGTGTGTGAGAGAGAGCGTATTTGTTAGTGATATAAAATGTTTATATTGTGTCGGTTGATTTGTTGAGTAGCCTATGGATTCTAGTCAATACGAGTAATTAACGTCATTGATAGGGATCTCTAAACACTTAAACAGAATAATTCGACATAGTATTGTTTTGAAATTGGGTAAATGAAATAATTTTGCTCTAATTATATTTTGTATATAAAGAAAAAATTTCAGAAATTATTGTGACCTATCTAGCTTACCTGGTTGTTAGGAATTAAAATATTGGTTATTATCATTTATTGGATATTGTAATTTAATAAATAAGATGAATTACAAAATGAACAGTGATAAAAAAACTTATGGAATATTTTAAGAAAGAAAATCCTATAAGAATATTTTATAAAGGTGACTTATAAATTAAAATAGATTTAAATTGGAAATATTGAATTTAAGACCTGGAATTTTGAAAAATGGTTTTCAAAGCTTTGAAGAAATATATAGTAATATTAGTTGGAAATTGTTCACGGAAGTATTTTGAAAGGATTTTAAAAAGGAATGAATTCAGTACTCCTCTCTTCTGTCGCTGGAAAATAATTTCGGTAATGACTGCGCAGCATCATCGACGTTCATTTTCGAGTCTCAAAGTGGGGAAGACTTCTAAGAAGCTTTGCTTTTCTTCGAAATTATTTTGGGTAAATGGGTTTGGTTTAAACTCCAAAGGTATGATGTGATATAAAAAAAAGAGATATAAGTATATATGTTTACATCAAACAATTTGAAAGGAACCGGGCATTTAAAATTCTAAGTTATGTTAATTAGAAATTTTCAAATTATTTGAATTAAATGTGAATAATCAAAATTTATAAAATAAGAGGATTAAGATATCTAAGCTATTGTTTGGGAAAACTTTAAAGTTGAAAGGTAAAGAGGATTTAAACAAATTAAATTTGTGAACATTCTAATTAAGTAAAATGAAATTCTATAAATTTGTATAATACCAAAATTACATTCTGATAACATATAACAAGACTTACCAAATGTTAAAAGTTAAAATGATGTTTTGGAAATGTAATGAGATATTGTATAGATAAACAGAACCGGAAAGTAATTGAAATATACAAGTAAGGAAAACTCAAAAGGAATTAAAATGTATATAAATGAAATTTTGGTTGTGATAAAATTGTTATATACTTAAATATAACATGAAATGATGAATGGATAAATGGAACAAGTGAACTTAAGAAAGGAGATAAATGACTCATATTATATCTTTGTAAATTGGTTATAGAAAATAAATATAAATCGCAAAGGGATTGAAAACAAATTTTGAATTTGTAACCTTTAAGATAACTGTAAACTAAGAAAAGTCATTTATGAGAGGTTAGACTTTTATAGGATGACTATAAACTAAAGTGATGATTAATAAAATGTTCCACAAATAAATTTGTATTAACTGAAACTATGGATATGAAGTAAATGTAAACAAAAGAATTTGGTATAGCAAAGAATCAATTGGGAAAAGAAATAGAGTTTAATTCAATTATATAGAATGTTTAAAATGAACTTGAGTAAACAAATTCTTTGATATGACGTTTAAGAAATGATAATGTTGAAGAATATGCTATGTAAAGAAATAGATATATTAACTAAATAATGGATTGTGAATAATTAATTGTAAATAAAATGAAAGTCAATAAAATAATTTAATATAGATAAATTGGATAGAAATCCATTGGAAGGTAATACGTGAGATTGTACGTATATTATTTTATTCGCATAACGATTTGATTCAAATTCGAGCACAAAATTTCGAGATGATTTATATCGATCCAAGTAAGGATTTTCCACTCGATTCTCGACGGCGAACCCTGGATATGGATTTTTAATTTGATTCTGAAATTCTCTATCATAGCATATGGCTATGCAAGGAGAGTAACAGTTTCCAATCAAGGAACCAAATCTGAGTCCGCACTAGAGAGTCGTGTGAACGATACTAGTTTGGAAGTGAAATTGTGTGATCGAATAAGCAATTAGATTGATATTGCTCACGGATGATATATGTACGGCTTATGGACTTAAATAAAGTTAATATTGGAAATTTAAGATGCCAAATAATAAAATGATTCTTTTAAAATTATATAACAGGATATATATATATAAAAGAGATAAACCAAATTGAATGTAAAATTAATAATTTGGTTATGTTGGGTATGATTTGATTGTTATATGATTGTTAGTTGATTGTATATAATTCATCAATTGTAAATTGAAAGCTATAAATCATTGAAATCAAATTGAAAGTTAAATAAATTTAAATAGAATTTAATTTGATTCAAATTGGAAGTGAACTAATGTAAATATAAATTAGTGAATGTTAACTAATTGAATTGAGAATGAATGTTAGTAAAATCAAACGTTAATGAATCAACTGTGATAAAAAAAAATTGAAACCCAAGTCAATAAATATTAATGAGAAGTGAATTTATATTGATTGGTTATGGATTCGTTGATTGATAGTTGGATGATAGTTGATTGATGGTTGCATTTGTTGTTTTGTTGCATTTGCTATGTTGGCATATGTAGTTGTTATGTTTCTATATGATGTATATTGATATTGTTTTCATATATGCATGTTTCTCATGGTTTGTTGAGTGTTTAGTAGGTGCGGATTGCGCTTGCTTCGCATTTGGAGCTCGCTTTCGCGCTATATTAGCCGTATATGCTCGCTAATAATATATAAGGTACGTATCTCGGATTACATATCGTACTTTTACACTTTTTTCCTGCGGAATGCCTCATCACTTGATGAGATGTATATTTGTGATATATATACTGTCATTTTTTTTTCGATCGAGCCGCGCAAAGGAGACTCTGCCGAAATTTTCCGTAAATCCGGGTGTTAGAAATTTTTTCAAGTTTTAAATTGTTTTTATAACTTGTTTTGATAACTAACTTTTAAAGTTGGAAAGCCGTTCAGAGTAACTTAGTGGAAGCGTAGTTATGACTTTATAAATGGTATTTCATTGTTCATAAGTTGGTAACTTTGAATAAAATATATCTAATGTTGAATACTATACTTAGTTCCTTTTCCCTTCTTTTTCCTTTTCGGGGACGAAAAGTTTTGAGTGGGGGAGAGTGTAACGACCAGTAAATTTCCGATAATTAAAATAGCTAATTTAATAAGATTTCGCGATTTAATGTTCGAAAAAATTATGTAATTCCTTGGAATAATAATAACTAGAATGAATTGCAACAACAATTATCCAAGTAATGAAAATAAATGCTACTTAGTGAATACCTTTGAAATCAATAGTTGAATAGGATAATAAATATTGGATTCACCGGGTAAATAGAGTAATTGATTGATAAGTAAAATTATTTAAAATCAAATATTGAATATCGAACAGGCAAATTGTTTAAATTTAATATTTAAAACTTATTGAATAATTGAATAACTGTAAAACGAAATAGTGTTTTAAATTGTGAATTGGCTTTAAAAGTTGAATCTTATAAGTTCAATTTCAATATTTCAAAAGATAATGAGTTATTGGATAATCGAAATTGTTTAAATTTAATATTTGGAATTTATTGAATAATTTAATAATGGGAATTGAATAACCGTATAATGGAAATGGTTGTTCTATAAATTTTAATTCGTTCCAAAAGTTAAATTTTTAAGTTCGTTTTTGAATATCTCAAAAGATAGTGATTCAAGAATAATAAAATTTGTTTGAATTTAATATTACGAATGTTTGAATAATTAAATTTTGAATTTGATATGATTAATTTGATATTGAAATTTAATATATGAAAATAGAGTGAATAATTGAAATTTGATTTAATATGATTCAAATTGGTTTTCAAAGTGAATGTAAGTTATATTGGGATTTTAATTTAGTTAATAAGATTTTAAAATTGGGATTTATTGGATAATTGAACGACGGGTTTAATATGATTAAAAATGATTTGTAAAATTTTATTTTATCATACTAAAGTTAGAATGATGTTGTAGAACTTTTAAAATCGAATTAAAGGTAAATTTGTGAAAATTGAATGTTTTAATATTTAATTGACGAGTTAAAATACTCATTTTTCAAACATTCTTGGATTTCGACGAAACCAGTTTCATCGGATCCGTAATGTGATATTACTGTATGATTTCAAATTTCGTGTCAATCGGATTTAGCGTTTGTCCGGGGCAAGCCAAAATGCCTAGAAAAATCGTTTAATCGGTTTAATTTAAATCAATCGTTTATTTCCGTAACTCGCACAGACAATCGAATTAGCTTTCGAAACTAGTTCCATTGTGTCCAGAATGCGGGGTAAACCCTAGAAACGCCGGTCACCGCGCGTAAATCGGAGTTCGAAAACCCAGGATGATTAGTGTTCGTCGTTTCTATAAAAGCACTTCATTAGTTTCTTTTTTCAAAAATAAACCCTAACCCTAGAAAAATGGCCGGCCGCCTCCTATTGATTCAAAGGCCAGAATCGCTCGATTTTTCTTCCTTAATTTCCTTCCAATCCATCGATTATTTCCAGAAGGCTTCAACTAGAAGATTGTAGATCTCCTCGAGCTCTACGCGATCAACGGTGATGATCGAATTTGGTGAGACGAATCAAAGGCTATTGCTCCTCAAAGTCGCGCGTTTGTTCACGTCGTTCGAGTACACGGGGAGGCCATGGGTGGCCCGTCTCTGGCCGAGGGTTGGTGGCGCGATATGCTTCGAGATGGTGTCGCTTGATCGTCCTCAAGTGGACCGAGGTGATGGCGAAAATTGGTTGAAGGGGGGGCTACGTGGGTTACTTCGTGCGTGAGCTTCCTGTAACGAACGAGAATGGGAAAGAACGATGCG
The DNA here is from genome assembly GCA_030765085.1 of Allium cepa. Classification (NCBI taxonomy): domain Eukaryota; kingdom Viridiplantae; phylum Streptophyta; class Magnoliopsida; order Asparagales; family Amaryllidaceae; genus Allium; species Allium cepa. The sequence continues at coordinate 203,250,705 of CM060945.1, read as the reverse complement.
CGCGGCCTGGATTCCATCTCCAAAAAAAGAACGGTCCAGATATGGTTGGGTTAGAAATGAAATTATAAATTGTAAATTTATTATATTATAATTCGAATAAACTTTAAACTATCAGAACTTTGTCATACGAGGTCGGAATTGCACGAAACGAATTGCGTTGCAATCGTTTTGTCGAGCAATACGCAATGCAACTAGATTGGAATCGTTTGGAGCTAGAGAAAATTTTGGATTAAATCGAACATTGTTCGATTTAATTTAAAATCATAAAAATCAAGGTGAGTGTTTTATAACGCTCACAACGTACTAAATATCTTTATGCTAGTTAAATTGGATATTATGAAGTGTTATGATTTTTACTTGTCGTTGTTTGGTAAATTTAATTTCCATATAGATTGTCATTTGAATTGACCGTTGGAACTAAATTGACAGTTAAATTTAAATTGAAATTGAAATTGAATTGCGATTAAATTATCCGACATTGATAACTATGAAACTGCCATGAATTGTATTGTCTATTGGATGATGTATTTTGATGGATGTTATTGGTTGATATTTAAATGTTTGGATGTTTTTTTGCTTATATATACTGTTATGCATACATATGACACTATGATTTGATTTAAGAAATATATATTCATCCCTGACATTTAATTGAAACAAATAATTATTTGGCAATAGGATAGAAAATTATATACGGACACCGAATTGGCTAAATTAATAATTTTTGAAATCATCGATTTGAAATTTATTTAAATGTTTTGATTTAAAAGTGATAAATAGAAATCAATTTATAGAAATCAAATTTATCAAAAAATTGAGTTTGGAATGTTGAAATAAAATTTTGGTTAAAAGAAATTGTTGAATAAATTTAAGTGGAGACTTTGAGATTTAAAATTTGGATATGATTGAATTTCGGAAATTTATTTGTTTTAAAGATTGAACATTAAATTTGAGCTTTGAATATTACTAAGTAAAAGTGACATAAAAATGATATTTTGAAATGAGCTTGGAATTGAATCGTATTTGAAATTTGGATTTAAATTTGAATATTGAAGGATAATTTTGTTAAGTGTTATAAATTGATATTTTGAAAATCCAGCTCTAAATCGATATAAATTGAAATTGAATCAATTGAAAGTGAATATAAAATTGAATAAATTTGAAGCCAAAGTTGGCATTGATTTGAATTGAAATCGAAATTGAATCGGTAGAATGGAAATTGAAATTGACTTGAATTGGGAAGTTATAAATTGAAATGGATTGGTTTTGAAGCTGTTTTATTTTGTTTTCCAAATTACTCTGCTATATAAACCATTTTTGAATACTTAAACTATTTTAATCTATTTTAAATCTACTTAACCCAATTTAAATTATTTTAAACTAATTTATCTATTTCAAATCCATTTTAAGATTTTAACTATTTTAACAATTTTAATTATTTAAAACTACTTTTAAACTACTTAAAACTATTTTCTAAAATTCTAAGATGGTCAATAAGGTGAAGTGTTTATGTTTAAATATTGAATTTAAATACGAATTGGGTTAAATGAAGTTGCAACCTAAATTGAAATTCGAATTGATTTTGAAATCGAAATAAGATATTGAGACGAAAAATGATTTTTGAAACGGAATCTGACATTTTAATAGATACGATGATTTTTGAAATGGATTTGATTTTTGAAGCGAATATGATATTTTGATATCAATTATGAATCGATTTGAAATGTAAAAGAGCCAACGGTGTAATAATACGTAGTTACTAAAGAGACCAGGATCGGATATGGACATACTCTTTGTCGATACCGAAAACCACTTTAATAACTATTATACGCGGAGTGTTGATCCAGAATGAAGTGGATGGTTTGGTGAACGCGTGGATTGAAGAAAGAGAACGATATTGGATGACCCCTGACATGACTAAAACAGGAGCCGCGCCGGGCCATTGAGGTTCGCCACCTCTAGCGGACACACTTCTTCGATACCATATCTATTACATTTGTGATTTGATTTGGGTGCACCACTTGATTTGGGAGTGTTGTTTCGCGGTGTTGGGGTAGCTGGTGGCTATGCTCAACATAAGTACGGATCACACAACTACTAGTATCCTAGTTGGTATCGCCTCATGAAACTTGTCATACGGATTATCCTATTCGCGACCACTACGTTATGTTTTGTGTTACACCTATGGGGTACCCTCTGATAACCACCAGTTTACGGTGGGGCTTACGGTGCTGCATAGACTATGGCATTATAAAAATGTGTTAAGGGGGATTATGGTAACGCCTTTACGCTATTTTGATACTTTATATTACTGATAGGCATTATCTACTTAGCGTACATTACTACATAGTAGATTGTTTAACGGATCCTTGAGAGATGGAAAATCCCGTAACATCTCTTAAGTTATTGCACGCACGTTGACACTGGATATGAGATATGAAACACCGTAAACATATCTGATGCCGTTACACTCATATTTATTTACGATTGATTTAACTTTCATAAGGATATTTTAGTCCTGACTCGAGTGTTTTGTCTTTTCATTACGCTCGGGTCAGTCCTGAGTTTTCCGATTTTTGAAGATCTATTCTGGAGGACGAAGACGAAGATTTGGTACACTATTACTATTATTATCTGTGAATCATGCTGTCTGCTGCATTATTTAAATTGTTCTTTTGTATATGTATAACTCCGATAAATGTTGTATAAATAATTGTCAAAGTATAGTAAACAGGTTCATGAACTGTTTATTTGACTATTATATTTTATCGTTCCGCTGCGAGATTCTGTGTTGTTTCATTTCCTTTATTTCTCTTTCTTTTCTTTTCTTTTCTTATTTATCCCAATAACTATCTGCCCTTTTGAATGGTTTGGAATCGACATGTGTATTTGATCGTCGGTTTAAACTGTCCAAGAAGGCGGGTCGTTACAGTTGGTATCAGAGCTTTGGTTTAGCGATAACCTTAGCTTTGTGGGGTATGACTCTTTATAAGTAGGGTAGTAATACCCTATGATGAGTCGCTGAGTGAATATATATATATATATATATATATATATGAGAGCGTATTTGTTAGTGATATAAAATGTTTTATATTGTGTCGGTTGTTTTGTTGAGTGGCTTATGGATTCTGGTCAATACAAGCAATTAACGTCATTGATAGGGATCTCTAAACACTTAAACAGAACAATTCGACATAGTATTGTTTTGAAATTGGGTAAATGAAATAATTTTGACCTAATTATATTTGGTATATAAAGAAAATTTTTTACAAATTATTGTGACCTATCTAGCTTACCTGATTGTTAGGAATTAAAATATTGGTTATTATCATTAATTGGATATTGTAACTTAATAAATAAGATGAATTACGAAATGAACAGTGATAAAACAACTTGTGGAATATTTTAAGAAAGAAAATCCTATAAGAATATTTTATAAAGTTGACTTATAAATTAAAATAGTTTTAAATTGGAAATATTGAATTTAAGACCTAGAGATTTTGAAAAATGGTTTTCAAAGCATTGAAGAAATATATAGTAATATTAGTTGGAAATTGTTTACGGAAGTATTTTGAAAGGATTTTAAGAAGGAATGAATTCAGTACTTCTCTCTTCTGTCGCTGGAAAATAATTTTGGTGATGACTGCGCAGCATCATCGACGTTCATTTTCGAGTCTCAAAGTGGGGGAGACTTCTAAGAAGCTTTGCTTTTCTTCGAAATTATTTTGGGTAAATGGGTTTGGTTTAAACTCCAAAGGTATGATTTGATATATATAAAAAAAGTGATATAAGTATATATGTTTACTTCAAACAATTTGAAAGGAACCGGGCATTTAAAATTCAAAGTTATGTTAATTAGAAATTTTCAAATTATTTGAATGAAATGTGAATAACCAAAATTTATAAAATAAGAGGATTAAGATATTTAAGCTATTGTTAGGGAAAACTTTAAAGTTGAAAGGTAAAGAGGATTTAAATAAATTAAATTTATGAACATTCTAATTAAGTAAAATGAAATTCTATAAATTTGTATAATACCAAAATTACATTCTGATAACATATAACAAGACTTACCAAATGTTAAAAGTTAAAATGATGTTTTGGATATGTAATGAGATATTGTATAGATAAACAGAACCGGAAAGTAATTGAAATATACAAGTAAGGAAAACTCAAAAGGAATTAAAATGTATGTGATAAAATTGTTATATACTTAAATATAACATGAAATGATGAATGGATAAATGGAACAAGTTAGTGAACTTAAGAAAGGAGATAAATGAATCGTATTATATCTTTGTAAATTGGTTATAGAAAATAAATATAAATTGCAAAGGGATTGAAAAAAAATTTGAATTTGTAACCTTTAAGATAACTGTAAACTAAGAAAAGTCATTTATGAGAGGTTAGACTTTTATAGGATGACTATAAACTAAAGTGATGATTAATAAAATGTTCCACAAATAAATTTGTATTAACTGAAACTATGGATATGAAGTAAATGTAAACAAAAGAATTTGGTATAGCTAAGAATCAATTGGGAAAAGAAATTGAGTTTAATTAAATTATATAGAATGTTTAAAATGAACTTGAGTAAACAAATTTTTTGATATGACGTTTAAGAAAAGATAATGTTGAAGAATATGCTATGTAAAGAAATATATATATTAACTAAATAATGGATTGTGAATAATTAATTGTAAATAAAATGAAAGTCAATAAAATAATTTAATATAGATAAATTGGATAGAAATCCATTGGAAGGTAATACGTGAGATTGTACGTATATTATTTTATTCGCATAACGATTTGATCCAAATTTGAGCACAAAATTTCGAGATGATTTATATCGATCCAAGTTAGGATTTTCCACTCGATTCTCGACGGCGAACCCTGGATATGGATTTTTAATTTGATTCTGAAATTCTCTATCATAGCATATGGCTATGCAAGGAGAGTAACAGTTTCCAATCAAGGAACCAAATCTGAGTCCGCACTAGAGAGTCGTGTGAACGATACTAGTTTGGAAGTGAAATTGTGTGACCGAATAAGCGATTAGATTGATATTACTCACGGATGATATATGTACGGCTTATGGACTTAAATAAAGTTAATATTGGAAATTTAAGATGCCAAATAATAAAATGATTCTTTTAAAATTATATAACAGGATATATATATAAAAGAGATAAACCAAATTGAATGTAAAATTAATAATTTGGTTATGTTGGGTATGATTTGGTTGTTATATGATTGTTAGTTGATTGTATATAATTCATTAAGTGTAAATTGAAAGCTATAAATCATTGAAATCAAATTGGAAGTTAAATAAATTTAAATAGAATTTAATTTGATTCAAAATGGAAGTGAACTAATGTAAATATAAATTAGTGAATGTTAGCTAATTGAATTGAGAATGAATGTTAGTAAAATCCAACGTTAATGAATCAACTGTGATAAAAAAAATTTGAAACCCAAGTCAATAAATATTAATGAGAAGTGACTTTATATTGATTGGTTATGGATTCGTTGGATGATAGTTGGATGATAGTTGATTGATGGTTGCATTTGTTGTTTTGTTGCATTTGCTATGTGGGCATATGTAGTTGTTATGTTTCTATATGATGTATATTGATATTGTTTTCATATATGCATGTTTCTCATGGTTTGTTGAGTGTTTAGTAGGTGCGGATTGCGCTTGCTTCGCATTTGGAGCTCGCTTTCGCGCAATATTAGCGTATATGCTCGCTAATAATATATAAGGTATGTATCTCGGATTACATACCATACTTTTACACTTTTTTCCTACGGAATGCGTCATCACTTGATGATATGTATATTTGTGACATATATACTATCATTTTTTTTTCCGATCGAGCCGCGCAAAGGAGACTCTGCCGAAATTTTCCGTAAATCCGGGTGTTAGAAAATTTTTCAAGTTTTAAATTTTTTTTATAACTTGTTTAGATAACTAACTTTTAAAGTTGGAAAGCCGTTCGGAGTCACTTAGTGGAAGCGTAGTTATGACTTTATAAATGGGATTTCATTGTTTATAAGTTGGTAACTTTGAATAAAATATATCTAATGTTGAATTCTATACTTAGATCATTTTCCCTTCTTTTTCCTTTTCGGGTACGAAAAGTTTTGAGCGGGGGAGAGTGTAACGATCCGTAAATTTTCGATAATTAAAATAGCTAATTTAATAAGATTTTGCGATTTAATGTTCGAAAAAATTATGTAATTCGTTGGAATAATAATAACTAGAATGAATTGCAACAATAATTATCCAAGTAATGAAATAAATGCTACTTAGTGAATACTTTTGAAATCAATAGTTGAATAGGATAATAAATATTGGATTCATTGGGTATAATAGAGTAATTGATTGATAAGTAAAATTATTTAAAATCAAATATTGAATATTGAACAGGTAAATTGTTTAAATTTAATATTTAAAAGTTATTGAATAATTGAATAACTGTAAAACGAAATAGTGTTTTAAATTGTGAATTGGTTTTAAAAGTTGAATCTTATAAGTTCAATTTCAATATTTCAAAAGATAATGAATTATTGGATAATCGAAATTGTTTAAATTTAATATTTGGAATTTATTGAATAATTTAATAATGGGAATTGATTAACCGTATAATGGAAATGGTTGTTCTATAAATTTTAATTCGTTTCAAAAGTTAAATTTTTAAGTTCGTTTTTGAATATCTCAAAAGATAGTGATTCAAGAATAATAAAATTTGTTTGAATTTAATATTACGAATGTTTGAATAATTAAATTCCGAATTTGATATGATTAATTTGATATTGAAATTTAATATATGAAAATAGAGTGAATAATTGAAATTTGATTTAATACGATTCAAATTGGTTTCCAAAGTGAATGTAAGTTATATTGGGATTTTAATAGAGTTAATAAGATTTTAAAATTGGGATTTATTGGATAATTGAATAACGGGTTTAATATGATTAAAAATGATTTGTAAAATTTTATTTTATCATATTAAAGTTAGAATGATGTTGTAGAACTTTTAAAATCAAATTAAAAGAAAATTTGTGAAAATTGAATGTTTTAATATTTAACTGACGAGTTAAAGTACTCATTTTTCAAATAGTCTCGGATTTTGACGAAACTAGTTTCATCGGATCCGTAATGTGATATTATTTTAAGATTTCAAATTTCGTGTCAATCGGATTTACCGTTTGTCCGGGGCAAGCCAAAACGCCTAGAAAAATCGTTTAATCGGTTTAATTTAAATCGATCGTTTATTTCCGTAACTCACACAGACGATCGAATTAGCTTTCGAAACCTGTTCCATTGTGTCCGGAACGCGGAGTAAACCCTAGAAACGCCGGTCACCGTGCGTAAGTCGGAGTTTGAAAACCCGGGATGATTAGTGTTCGTCGTTTCTATAAAAGCACTTCATTAGCTTCTTTTTTTCAAAAATAAACCCTAACCCTAGAAAAATGGCCGCGCCGCCTCCTATTGATTCAAAGGCCAGAATTGCTCGATTTTTCTTCCTTAATTTCCTTCCAATCCATCGATTATTTCCAGAAGTCTTCAACTAGAAGATTGTAGATCTCCTCGAGCTCTACGCGATCAATGGTGATGATCGAATTTGGTGAGACGAATCAACGGCTATTGCTCCTCAAAGTCGCGCGTTTATTCGCGTCGTTCGAGAACACGGGGAGGCCACGAGTGGCCGGTCCCTGGCCGAGGGTTGGTGGCGCGATATGCTTCGAGATGGTGTCGCTTGATCGTCCTCAAGTGGACCGAGGTGATGGCGAAAATTGGTTGAAGGGGGCGGCTACATGGGTTACTTCATGCGTGAGCTTCCTGTAACGAACGAGAATGGGAAAGAACAATGCGCGCGCCTGGATTCCATCTCCAAAAAACGAACGGTCCAGATATGGTTGGGTTAGAAATGAAATTATAAATTGTAAATTTATTACATTATAATTCGAATAAACTTTAAACTTTCATAACTTTGTCATACGAGGTCGGAATTGCACGAAACGAATTGCGTTGCAATCTTTTTGTCGAGCACTACGCAATGCAACTGGATTGGAATCGTTTGGAGCTAGAGAAAATTTTGGATTAAATCGAACGTCGTTCGATTTGATTTAAAATCGTAAAAATCAAGGTGAGTGTTTTATAACGCTCACAATGTACTAAATATCTTTATGCTAGTTAAATTGGATATTATGAAGTGTTATGATTTTATTTGTCGTTGTTTGATAAATTTAATTGCCATATAGATTGTCATTTGAATTAACCGTTGGAATTAAATTCACAGTTAAATTTAAATTGAAATTGAAATTGAATTGCGATTAAATTACCTGACATTGATAACTTGAAACTACCATGAATTGTATTGTCTATTGGATAATGTATTTTGATGGATGTTATTGGTTGATATTTAAATGTTTGGATGTTTATTTGCTTATATATACTGTTAATGCATACATATGACACTATGATTTGTTTTAAGTAATATATATTCATCCCTAACATTTAATTGAAATAAATAATTATTTGTCCATAGGATAGAAAATTATATACGGTCACCGAAATGGCTAAATTAATAATTTTTGAAATCGTCGATTTGAAATTTATTTAAATTTTTTGATTTAAAAGTGATAAATATAAATCAATTTATAGAAATCGAATTTATCGAAAAATTGAGTTTGGAATGTTGAAATAAAATTTTAGTTAAAAGAAATTGTTGAATAAATTTAAGTGAAGACTTTAAGATTTAAAATTTGGATATGATTGAATTTCGAAAATTTATTTGTTTTAAAGATTGAACATTAAATTTGAGCTTTGAATATTACTAAGTAAAAGTGACACAAAAATGACATTTTGAAATGAGCTTGGAATTGAATCATATTTGAAATTTGGATTTAAATTTGAATATTGAAGGATAATTTTGTTAAGTGTTATAAATTGATATTTTGAAAATCCAGCTCTAAATCGATATAAATTGAAATTGAATTAATTGAAAGTGAATATAAAATTGAATAAATTTGAAGTCAAAGTTGACGTTGATTTGAATTGAAATCGAAATTGAATCGGTAGAATGGAAATTGAAATTGATTTGAATTGGGAAGTTATAAATTGAAATGGATTGGTTTTGAAGCTGTTTTATTTTGTTTTCCAAATTACTCTGCTATATAAACCATTTTTGAATACTTAAACTATTTTAATCTATTTTAAATCTACTTAACCCAATTTAAATTATTTTAAACTAATTTATCTATTTCAAATCCATTTTAAGATTTTAAGTATTTTAACTATTTTAATTATTTAAAAGTACTTTTAACTACTTAAAACTTTTTTCTAAAATTCTAAGCTGGTCAATAAGGTGAAGTGTTTATGTTTAAATCTTGAATTTAAATACGAATTTGGTTAAATGAAGTTGCAACCTAAATTGAAATCGGAATTAATTTTGAAATCGAAATAAGATATTGAGACGAAAAATGATTTTTGAAACGGAATCTGACATTTTAATAGATACGATGATTTTTGAAATGGATTTGATTTTTGAAGCGAGTATGATATTCTGATATCAATTATGAATCGATTTGAAATGTAAAAGAGCAAACGGTGTAATAATACGTAGTTATTAAAGAGACCGGGATCGGCTATGGACATACTCTCTGTCGATACCGAAAACCACTTTAATAACTATTATACGCGGAGTGTTGATCCAGAATGAAGTGGATGGTTTGGTGAATGCGTTGATTGAAGAAAGAGAACGATATTGGATGACCCCTGACATGACTGAAACAGGAGCCGCGCCGGGCCATTGAGGTTCGCCACCTCTAGCGGACACACTTCTTCGATACCATATCTATTACATTTGTGATTCGATTTGGGTGCACCCCTTGATTTGGGAGTGTTGTTTCGTGGTGTTGGGGTAGCTGCTGGCTATGCTCAACATCAGTCCGGATCACGCAACTACTAGTATCCTAGTTGGTATCGCCTCATGTACCTTGTCATACTGATTATCCTATTTGCGACCGCTACGTTATGTTTTGTGTTATACCTATGGGGTACCCTCTGATAACCACCAGTTTACGGTGGGGCTTTCGGTGCTGTATAGACTATGGCATTATAAAAATGTGTTAAGGGGGATTATGGTAACGCCTTAAAGCTATTTTGATACTTTATATTACTGATAGGAATTATCTACTAAGCGTACATTACTACATAGTAGATAGTTTAACGGATCCTTGAGAGATGGAAGATCCTGTAACATCTCTTAAGTTATTGCACGCACGTTGACACTGGATATGAGATGTCAAACCCCGTAAACATATCTGACGCCGTTACACTCATATTTATTTACGATTGATTTAACTCTCATAAGGATATTTTAGTCCTAACTCGAGTGTTTTGTCTTTTCATTACGCTCGGGACAGTCCTGAGTTTTCAAATATTTGAAGATCTATTCTGGAGGACGAGGACGAAGATTTGGTACACTATTACTATTATTATCTGTGCATCATGCTATCTGCTGCATTATTGAAATTGTTCTGTTGTATATGTATATATCTGATAAATGTTGTATAAATAATTGTCAAAGTATAGTAAACAGCTTCATGAACTGTTTATTTGACTATTACATTTTATCGTTCCGCTGCGAGATTATGTGTTGTTTCATTTCCTTTATTTCTCTTTCTTTTCTTTTCTTATTTACCCCAATAACTATCTGCCCTTTTGAATGGTTTGGAATTGACATGTGTATTTGATCGTCGGTTTAAACTGTCCAAAAAGGCAGGTCGTTACAGTTACTCGATTCAACACATAATAAGTTGTGGCAATAGCTTCAGCCCAAAAATCTTTTGGTAGACCACTGCTATTTAATAGTGTTTGTGTCCATTCTTGCAACGTACGATTTTTTCTTTCTACTACACCATTATGTTGAGGTGTGCGGGTTAAAGAAAAATTATGACTTATTCCATTCTTATTACAAAAATTAGTAAATATATAATTTTCAAATTCCCCACCATGATAACTTCGAATATTTTTAATTTTCAAATCCATTTGTGTTTTAATTCTTTTAGCAAGTATTTTAAACATACCAATGGTGTCACTTTTCTGTTTTAAGAATAAAGTTCATGTATATCTTGAAAAATGATCAACTATTACGAAAACATATTCCTTGTGATTTATAGATCATACTAGCATTGGACCAAATAAATCTAAATGTAATAATTCTAATGGTTGTTTTGTAGAAATATTATTTTTAGATTTAAATTTTTTTTTTTTAGTTTTCCAATTTAACAATCATCGCGTAAAATTTCTACTTTGTAATTTATTTTAGATAAACTTCTACCTAGTTCATATTTTTCTGATTTATTAATATATTTAATTAATATGATAAAATCCTTTGTGCTACAACCATGGATCGTCATGTTTGGCGGTTAAACACAAATTTGAATTTTTATTTATATTCATGTTTAGGATATAAATATTTTTGTTTCTAAAACCCTCAAATATAATGTGTTTGTTATTATCTGAAATGTCACATCTATCTGTTTCAAATTGATTTGAAAACCTTTATCACATAATTGACTAATACTTAGTAGGTTGTATTTTAGATTTTCTACTAATAAAACATTTATAATAATAGGAGAGTTAGAAATACCAGAGTTGACGTCTTCTCCAATGCTTGCGGCGTATCCTTTTGAGTTATCTCTAAAAGTTATTGTTCCACCATCGATATATGTTATATTTGACAACATTTTTGAATTTCCGGTCGTATGCTTGGAGCATTTACTATCTAGTATCCATTTTTCTTTATTTATTTTTTTGGGCACCTACAAAATAAAAGATGTTTTAATTGGTACCCATATACTTTATTAGGGTCCTAGAGGTTAGGAGAAGTAGGTAGCCATACCCAAGATTGCTTGGTACCTTTATGAATTAATTCTTATTATAAACTACATTTTCTAAGAAATTATTAATATGTTTTTGTCTAATCAAATTATTATTTGTCATAGGAATCCAGATTTTTATATTTTTGGTATTCACACTAGACTTAGGAGAACTTTTACTCTTTCTATAACTACATTTCTTAACATCATTTCCTTTATTTAGGAATATTTTTAAATCCTATTCCATTTCTATTACCAGATGGTTTTGAAGTTTTAATAAGATTTTCCATTTCACGTTTTCCTTTATTAAATTTTTAAACATTATTTGTAATTTTATCACTTTTTCTTTTAATTATAAATTTTCAATTTTCAATATTTCAATATTACTCTTCAAATTGACATTTTCTTTTAACAAGTTATCCTTTACTATTTTAGCTTTATCAAAATCAAAAGTAATAGCCTCATTTTCGATCAAATTATTTTTAATTTTTTCTTCAGATAATTCTAGATCCTCTTCTAAAATAATTTTTCATCTTTTAACATTCCTACTTCAATTTCTAATCTATTTATTTTGGCTATATGTTCTTTGTTCAATTTTTTAATTTTTCTAAATTTATCATCTAATTCCATGCTAAGTTCTAATAATTCATCATAGCTAAGTTCGGGACATACCTCATCAGTTTGTGCCATAAAACACACATTAGTTTGTTCTCCATCACTATCGCAATCACTATCTGATGATGGTGAAGAATCTAAGTGATCCCATGTTAGTTTGAAAGCCTTATTCTTTTTAAACTTTTAAAACTTGTTCTTCTTTTTATCATTATTAAGCTTGGGACAATCATTCTTCATATGTTCAAATTGATCACATTCATAGCATTTGATTGATGTTTGATTGTTGAGCTTGATTTACCTCTTTTCTGAAATTTAGTCATTTTCCTAAACTTCTTGAATTTGTTGTAATTTTTGGCCATAAATACATCTTCGCCTAAGTCGGAGTCTTCATTTTTTGCTAGGAATGCTATGTTCTTCTTTTTCGAATTTAGTTCTTTTCGTGCCTGCAAATTAGCTTCATAGGACATTAAATTTCCTATCAACTCTTCAACTAAGAGTGCTGAGAGAACATTAGCTTCTTCGATAGCTAATATTTTTCTCTCCCACTTTGGAGTTAAAGAATTGAGTATTCTAGATACTAAATCAAAATTTGTGAATTTTGACTACAAGTGCCATTAAATCATCTTGAATGGTTTGGAATCTAAAGTACATATCTACTATAGATTAATTTTGTTTCATTTTAAATGATGAGAATTAATTTTGTAAAATTCAAATCTTAGTTTGTTAACTTTGTTTGTGCCTTTGTGTGTAACTTTTAAGGTACGCCAAATATCAAATGCAGTGTTACATAACATTACACGTGAAAATTCATTTTTATCTAGTGCCCAAAATAAAACATTCATAGCTTTGGATTATTAGAAGCTGCCTTTTTTGTGCATCAGTCCCTGTGTTCATAGCAATAGTAGGTGCTTCATATTTATATTGAGTGGCTGACCAAATTTCTGGTCCATTAGCTTCCATAAAAAATTCTCGTACGTGTCGACCAATATACATAGTTAGAGCCATTAAAAAGTGAGGGTCATGTTGTGGATTGTCCTTCTTGAAAAATACTTGCATATTAAAGTGATTCAAAAACGTGTTACTGTACATTGATCAAACCTTACTCTGATACCAATTGAAAGTCTATAAAGTGGATCGTGTAGTGTATTTTAAGTATATGTGACCAACTATGTGATACCACTAAGATATAATTAATCTAGGTAAATATAGATTAAGAACACTAGGATTTTATACTGATTCGGACCTTCCGTCCTACGTCCAGTCCCCAAGCTCCCCTTCGAAATTCGACCATCAAACACCCTCACTTTGCTTGGAGGAATAGGTTTGGTTACAATAGCTTGTTCTTGTCAACTATGTGTTCTATAACATGGATATTGACTATTAAATACAAATGCTTCCAACATATATCTCTAGAAAGTATTGATTGACGAGATCTGAATATATGAAAGAGTGAAATACAAGTATATATTGCTAGAGATCAAAAATATAACAGAGTTTGTGAGTAAAGAGCGCAAGTAAGTAAGGTGTATTCTTCTATTTGATTCTTGATGTTATATATAGTGGTAGAGAGATTCATTGAGTAGTTGCATCCACTAATGAGTGCTCTATAGTTGCTTCTGATGGTGATGAAGAGTTGCAGCGAAGAGAAGCGAAGACGTCTTTTCAAATGTGTCAGTTGTCATTTGAATTTTAAATTCCGAGTTCAGAATCAGACGTCTGGTATTTGTTTCAGATATCCAGCACTGTATATTTTTTGTATACAGTAGTCTTTCGGACGTCTGAGTGCATCGACCAGAAGTTTGATCCTACATGTGTTGTATTCTAGAGGATTTCTTCATACGTCTGGCTAGTGCACCAAGACGTTTGAAAACTATGCATTTTTCTTTGTGCACCTATCTTGTTTCTCCGTCGATCCTATTGACTTGTAGCCTCTTGTAATCTTCTTTGAGACTTGTTCTATTCTTTGAGCCTTGTTCTTCTATTTATAGTGATGTTATTCTAGCAAGTACCTATAAATATAAATATATATGCATATTCGATTTTCTATTGTATAGTTGTTGTCATCGAAACCGTAGATTTGATTTCCTAATAGCAAGTTGGCATGGCACCAATGTGTCGGCTCTTTATCAACATGATGTAGCTGGGTGTTGTTGCTAGAATAGTTGGAGGAGGAGTACAGGAAGCTCTAATGGTCAACAACTATGCTATTTTGAGTAGATATTATGCTTGGTTGGGAGGAAAGCCATTTATTGGTATTAGAGACGCAATCAAAGTCGAGAATTGGTTTATTCATTTCGAGAGGATTTTCGTTGACCTTGGGATCAATGATGTGCAGAAGAGAAGGCTTGCTTCTGGACAGTTTCAAGAAGGAACGCTATACTGGTGGAACAGCATTGCAGTTGAAGTTACCGACGAGAGGTTGATAAAGGCAGAATTCAAAAGGAGTTTTGAGGAGTGGTTCATGTCTGTGATGGAGAAGTCTACCTTGCTCAGAAAGTTTGCTAAGTTGGAGTAGGGAGAGATGACTGTGTTGGAGTATGCTACCAGATTTGAGGAGTTGGTAAGGTATGGGTATGCTACCGTGGATACTTTGATTAAGAGGAACGAGAAGTTCATTAGGAGGTTGACGCTTGAGCTAGCAAAGGCTACATTACCTCATATCAGAGATCCATATCATATTATGGTGGATATGGCTCTAAGGGATGAAGAGATGCTTGCTTTTCTGGAGAGAAACAAGGCAAAGAAGTCCAGATGGGGCGGAGTCAGAAAAAGAACTTCTTCCATAAATAATGAGCTTAGAAGGGTGGTGCTGCTAAGAAGGGAAAGGCAGAACTGTTACAAATGTGAAAGGAAGGGACATTATGCCAGTGAATGCCGGACATGCAAAGGAAAGAAAGCCGCGGAGAAGAAGGATATGAGGTGTTTCAACTCCGATCAAATTGGATATTACAAGAACTAGTGCAAAGATCTAGCTAAGGATTAGAAAGGAAAAGTGTTTTCTTTGGAGCCAGCTACCTTGAGGCCAACAGCAGAGGAAAAAGGAAATGTTATGTCGGGTGGTACGCTTCTGATTCATGGTATTTCTGCTAGCGTTCTATTTAATACCGGTGCATCGCATTCTTTAATATCTTATTGTTTGGTAGATAAGCTTAACCTAGAACCCTCATACCTAGTTACTCCCTTAAGGATTGCAAATCCAATAGTAGGATATGCGGGACTTGGGTTGAAGTGTCACCGCCTATATTTTGATTTGTTAGGTCATACCTTTGTTTGCAGTTTGCATGTATTTGACTTTGTATGGTTCGGAATTATTTTTGATATGGACTGGTTAAGTAAGTATGATGCTTGGATATTTTTCTATGATAGGAAAATATCGCTTAGGCACCCTGACTGTAGTGATAGGATTATATACACCGTAGAAAACCATAGTTGTGAGATGAAAACCTAGCTGAGTGTTGTGGAGGCGGTGGATCTGGAAGGCAAGAATTTTATTGGGCTATGTAGTTCACCTTGGGGAATAGCCAGAATGTTCGCTAAGAAGCTAGACAGTTCTTTAGGGTTATGTATCGAATATCTTAAGTTGAATGAGAAGATGATAAAGAATCGATGTCCGTTGCCTAGAATTGATGATTTGTTCGATTAGTTGAGTGAAGCCAAGTTATTTTCTCAGTTGGACTTATCAACAGGTTTCCATCAGCTTTGTAACACCCACATTTTTATATAGTTAAAATTTAACGTAAAACTATAAGTAATGAAAATAAATAATTTTAGAATTTTTGGAATATGGCTCCAGAACTTGTACCACAATGTCCAAGGAATTTTTCTAATCAGTTTCCATATATAACTTATTTAAAAGAGAACTAATGTGAAGGAGTTAAGAACAAAACAAAATAAGTAATTGTATCGAAAAAAATAATAATACAATAAAACGGATGTGGGCCGACCTGTAGGCGACCCAATGGGCGCAACGGTTGGCTGCATGGTTAACCGCTTGCTAAGGGCGGTCGACCACCTGGTCGACCCACGTGCAATCTGGACGAAAATTCATCCAGGTTTATACTATGACATGTTTTCTCCTTTTTATGCGATCTGAGCCATACATTCTTCAATCCTATGGCTCCGAACCACCCTATGATGTGGTGGCACCAGGTTCAATCTAAGAATTCGATAGTTTGAGATCCCCAAGCTCCAGTACAAATAGGAGATTAGGCCTAGCTATCTTCTCACAATTAGATTTTCTCTTATGGGTTCATTGCCTAAGGCTAAACCCTAAAAAGAAAATAATTTCTAGGAAGAAGATCTTCTGAATTAAAATATTATATGCCTTGGAAGAAGGGGATCATGAAGGACTGTGAACTAGAGGAGCACAAGCGAAGCTAAGGATGATAGGTGAGTGGGTTTATTTATATATCTTTTAAGTTTAAGATATATTATCGTTAAATTCCTATTTTTAAAAAATTATTCGGTAATTAATCATATTAATTAAAATAGGCTAAACTATAAGAGTACTTGTAGTTTATTTACAGTATTAGTATTTAAACATTATTTTCTATGCCTCACCTGCATCTTTTCCTATGTTTTGGATTTTTATGCAAGCGTCAGTTTTCTTCTGCCTCCTCTTTTCTTTGTGTATGGATTAGAATATATTAAACGCAAATATAGATGGTATAATTAAGCAAACTGAAATAAAAGAAATTAGATGTAAACTAATAAAAGTTGAGAGATAGAATTACTTTAATAAATTGCATTAAAAGGGGAAAAGTTAATTTGGGGGTAATTATTAGATTAATTGGTTGATTAGACGATAAGATACATTTCCATAACATAATATCCAAAAGGTAACGATAAGCGTAGCTGCCAGAATAAATGACATAAAAAAGAAAAATTAATGTAAAATAGAGAAACCTTTGTATTTTACACTTCTCCAAAATAGTAAAAGGGACATCTTATAGTTACGGATTATTGTTTATGGAGTTATTCAATATTAAAATATGGAAATGGATTATATAGTCTTCATAACCAATCAAATAAAATAGAAATACTTCCTAAAATATCGGACAATAAACTAAAGTATGATGTGAAACAAGGAAATTACCAATTTAAGAATTTGAGGCTATAAAGAAATTTAAGGAGCCTAAGTCTACATTTACTACACATACAATTTAACTAGGCAATTATTATAAGTGAATCATGTGATACCAGGGAATTAAAGAAAATTCTATATCGTAATAAAAGAAGGCGGACTAGGCAATAAATGATTGTAATTGTATAAAAGGAGAAAAAGTAGCGATTCCTTGTAGAATTATAGCATAGGTTATAATTATAAAATAAGAACGAAAAAGCTTATCGTGAGACTTAAAATAAATTGGTAAGCGATGATAGTAGAGAATGATGATAGAAGTTTATTTAAACAACTTATATTAAGTTGATAAGCAAATAAATCAAAAATAATCGTAGAGGCTTATTTTAAGGAACTTAAGAATTTATATATTAAGTTATAAGCAAGATAGTAAATGTGGCTGATACTAACAACATTCCCTATTAGGCATACGATTATCTCATAATAATTAGAAGTGAGACGGGGGCAAGAATGTGCTACTTAAATTAAAATTGATAGCCAAAAGAATAAGAAAGCAAAATAAATGCAAATCAAAAGAATAGACTTAGGTCTAATAAAAAAATCAAAATGCATTTGGAGCAGCCAAAAGGATGAAGCGCCTAACGAAGCAGTTCATCGTGGATTTCAGAAAGGAGAAGTACGTCCAACTTAGTGATTTTGGGATAGAAGGAAGTACGAGACTTCAACGAGATGTGAGGAATATCTACGATGGCCCTCTAGGTAGGCTTAACGAAGTTGCATCCCCGAAAGCAGGTCAGTAGGTGTTCCATCATAAGTGTATGCCTTGACTACATTTGCACTGTAGGCCTAATGAAACGGATCCTTTGTAGGCAGTTAGAAGGGCTTAGTGTTCGGAGTAGGGTATTCGTATGTCCAGTACTTGCAAGTAAGGTTAAGGATAGTCGCATGCGAATATCGGCCAGCATCATGACCAAGAGCGAATTCGGGAAATGTAACAGCCCGCAAATCCGTACCCCTTGAATCAACACTATTCTACCTCTATTAACTCAAGTGGCACAGAATTACGAACCATTAGGGTTAAAGAAGAAGAGATAGAAGAAGAAGAAAACTACAGAATCTCACAATCGCGGCAGAATAAACTACAATAATAAATATAGAACTTTACACAAAATGAATTCTATAATTTTTTTATACATCATATCATCAGAGTATCTCATACATCAGCTATTACCAATCAGATATACCACACAATTCACAGCAGCGGAATATACATATATATATAGGTATAGACAATACTCCTCGGACTCCAGCTCCTCTCCAGCTCCATGGCATCAAGTCCTGTACATATAATACTCGGTCTAACCCGAGCATTATTATGAAACAACACCCGAGTCAGTCTGGAATACCATCTGATACTAAATATGCATCCGACTTGATTATTAAAGTTTCAAAAATCCTTTGAAAAACAAAAGCATCTCGTAAGACCACGCTACAAATAAACATGTCGGGTTTTTACCTTACGATAGCTAAATCACTTTTTATAGAAATCCTTTGATATTATAATAGGGTCTATTTACAAATGCTTATAAAATAGCCGAAATTGTTACATCTATTAAATTCCAGCTACTAGCCACAAAAGTGGGTAATACAAACAAAACTCGTACAAGGCTCGTAGGGAGAATGGATTTCCATCAATGGCTAGGCTACTGGGGTACCGCCCGTCATAGTACCTGGCCTAGATCAGAGTAACGAGGAGTACGCCCGCTCCCCTGCAACACAAGGCCGAAACCATTCCTTACTGAACAGTCCCGAACAAGATAACCCCGTGGTTAGCACGACCAACCACCCACTAAGCCGAATATAAAGGGACATCTAGACAGGGGAAAATCTTGTCCTGCTTGGGCATGACCCACCTAACCTTGTTGCACCTCCCCTGTTTTAGCCATTCCCGGTTGATGAGGCTTGAGGTTATTCGTTACCTTTAGAACGTTTTCACTTAGAATGCCCATCGCCCACCTGACGATGTTTCGAAAGCAATCATCCATACAAGTCCGTCCCGGGTTCGAACGGAACCGAAGGCACTACTCCTACTACATCCATTTTGGAAATATCCTCAGGATTAGTAGCGACTAGCCCTTGTACTTCACTGCTCCATCTTCGACTCCGAACACGTTTTTCGCACAAAACGTAAAAACCGGATCGAAGTGGTTTTCGAGAAATAAATCTCGATCCCGGTCTCTTCGAAATGATCAACGCATTTGTCCAATATTGATAGTCGGTGATTTAACTATCAATTTATATTCATAAACATCCATAAGCATCCATCACACAATAAATAATTCCCACATTATTTATTTGCCTCAGATATCTTTAAAAGATATCTTTTCAAATTTTCAAAACTTGTTTGGAAACATTTCCCAAAATCTCTTCCTTTACAAGGTAAATCCTCTACCATTAATTCCCATTGGAAATAACCAAGTTCAAAACATTTAGATTTAAAAACAGTTAAAACATTTCATATTGAAATATACTTTAAAATATGTAAATTTACTACTAGTTATTTACTCTAAAAATAATTTCAAAATATTTAAAGTAAAACCACTTGATAAGATATAAACTAGTTTAAAATAGGGTTTAGTTAAATGAAATTTAAAGATGGAGTTTTAAAAGAATTGCTACAAGGTTCCAAATAATTTAAATCAAACTACCCTCTAAGTAAATCCATATAAAAAAATAATTACTAATAATATTTTTTGTAAAAATAATTACTATTATAGCTAATTTATATATTATTTACTTTAAAATAATAATTACTCAAAAACACCTTTGAAAACACGTTTAAACTCTAAATTTTCTAAAATCTACTTTAAAACATGCACTTGGTTCCCAAGGGAAATACACTTCTATCCAACAAGCCATACAATCCTTCTTAGAAATCCCACCCGATCTATTTCGATTCAAATTTACGTTTAATTATTTTATTTACATTTAAAATCTGTTAATTTATATTTGGAAAGCCTCTTTTAAATATATTTTAATTTCCAGGAAAACATCATCAAATAACCATCGTTTTTTTTAATAATTTATAATTCCTTATGGAATTTATCCTTACAAATCCATATTTTCACATTTACCAACTGATAAGTTTTCCATTTCATTTATAAATTCCAAAATTTACCAATTTCCATTCTTTATTTAACCAGATTCCAAATTTTATTCCTTTAGATCTTTTATTTAACAATTTCTTCTATTTCTTTTAAATCTCAATTTATTTCATTTATGCTTATCAATTTCAGGTTTAAATTTATCAATTCATATCACAACGCTGAATTCCAAATTTATCTATCACAGTATATATAAATGGAATACATCATCAGTCATAACAATAATTAAAATATTGTGAGGAATGCAGTTGGATTCCTCCAACCTGTTTTCCTTGCATCCACAAATATTAGCACAACTATACATATATATATATATATATATCGATTCAATTTAATAATAATTATCATATTCAGCTAAACATCCAAACAAACAGTCAATATCAGCTGTTTAACTTTACTGGTATCCAGATGTGAGTGAGAATAACTCACCTTGAGTTTCGGCGAGCGTTCGAAATTTAAATTAAACCGAACGATGTCCGATTTAACCCAAATTTCTACTTGCCCGGACTGATTCCGGATCTGCACCATCTCGTAGTACGCGTCTCTGCGATTCCAACGCTTCCTGTTTCGTCGAATTTCGATAACGTATAAATACGTTACAGCATTTTAAACTTTTGGTTTTAAATTTATAAACAAATTTACTTCTAAATTAAACCTCACAAAAATCTCGACCGTTCCAAAAACAATAGAAGATCAGAGCCACTCCCTAGTGCTTCTTCTCGTACGCGATGTCCAGATAAAAGAAACCCATCAACTTGCGAACTAGGGTTCGAGATTGCATCCGCCACAAATCCTGAGACGACGATAAGAACCCGGCGCTGCGACGTCCTTGCCGCTAGCCACCTTCGCCCAGAACGCGGGCCCACTCGGTCACCCCATGTCCTCGCACAGTGAGCTCAAATGCCGTTCCTTCCCCATCGTGTAACTACCCATTCACGCTGCCATACCCGATCATACCCGTTGAATAACTAGAGCTTGGAGTGCTCTATAACGTTGTAGAAGAAAGTCTCATGAATCACTGCATGGATGAAAGGGAAAATTGGAGAAGAAAACGAGAGAATATCGGCCATTGGCATGATGTATGCGGCGCTCTGAAAGAAATTATGGTTTCGACACCTAATTGATATATATATATATATATATATATATATATATATATATATATATATATATATATATAATATTAGTTAATATTAATTTAATCTCGTTCCAATCAATTTACCACTAACGTAAACGGACTCCAATTCTCATGTACCAATAGGCGTTCCTAGGGTTTTTCCGCGTTTCGGGCACAATGGAATAGGATTCGTAAGATAATTTGATCGTATGTGCGAGTTACGGAATTAAACGATCAATTTTAATTTAAACCGACTAAAATGATTTCGATGCATTCCGAGCTGCCATGGTCAAACGACAACTCCGATTGCTACGAAAATTGAAATCCAAAAATAACTAAATATTACGGATCCAATGGAGCTAGTTTCGTCGAATTCCGAGACTGTGCCCTGGAAGGCTATTTAACTCGTCTATTAAATCTAGTGATTTCCGAAATTGACGAAAACGCTTAAAATTTCACTTTTAAAATTATATTAACTTAACAATAAATTATATAAAATCTATAATCACATTAAAAATCATTCCGGCTCATTCCGGGCCAAAATCTGATTAAACTGCATTTTAATAATATTAAATTATATTATTCAATTACTATAAAATCCCAAATATTAATTTATTAACTTTAAAATTCATCTAAAATTCCCACCACGCTATTTATACTCAAATAACTCAAAATAAATTTTTAATACCATTTTTATCACTATTTACATCCAGATTTACCTTTATTTCAATTCTAAATATTTAAATCATTATTTTCCCATTATTCAAATTCAACCGGAATTACTATAATTAAAAATTATTGCTTATTTCATTGATTGAACTCGAATCCATTCATTTCAAAATCAATTAAGAATCCACATTAAACATTTAAAATGAATTAAATGTTCAAATTCAATGGCTTAAAAATACGGGATGTTACATTTCTCCCCCCTTATAAAAATTCCGTCCCCGAAATTTGCTAGGGTAGAAAATATTCTCAAACTCGTTTACTTACCCAATTTGCTTAGTTTAGAGTTTATGTTCCTTTCTAAAATCCTTTAGCTTAATTTCAAACTCATTTGCTTCATTTACTCTAAAGCTTTAATTTTAACTTGTAACTTTCCAAGTTAATTACAAATTTTCAAAATTCTCAAAATAATTTCTAACTCCCAAAATTTCTGGAAAATTTTGGCAGAGTCTTCCCTGCACGGAGGAGCTTTCACGATATCCCGATACAGATAAATATATATACATCGACCCACACGGTCGGAAACCAAAATATATCACAATATATATACCATTTTCCCAATCATATTTGCGTAGGCGTACCTTTTTAGCAAATTTTAATAGCGAGCGACTAATACGCATATACGCACTCCAACTCTCTCGAACGCCTCCTGTACCTGTACTAAACTCAAACAAACTCATCAGTTTTCAAAGATATGAACATTTTACAACATTTCCAATATAAGTATAAGCCAAAACATATCCATTTCATATCCTAACAACACTTTGCAAAATTTCATAAGTAAACCAGACTTTATAACATGCACAAAGTTCCTTTTCTAATACCAAATTCCATTTTATTTCACACAAAAGATTTACAAACAAGTTTCGCCGTTCCAATTCATACTTTATACAATTTTTGAATTGATTCACCAAGCAAGTTTTATTTCAATTTGCTACATTTGTATTTCTATTATGATTCACTTACATTTATACTCAAATCCATTTATTAAGATTTTTGCCCATTCTACTTCTATCTAAACCAACTTCATTTTATTTCACTCAAATGATTTACATTCAAGTTTACTATATAACATTCATATTTATTACAACCAATTCATTTCTATTTCAATATGATTAACATATGCTTTACTTACATTTCTTTGTTATAACTTACATTCCCAATTTGAAGCATTTTCATTTCTATTATGATGCATTTCCATTCATATGCAAATTCACTTAATAACATTTTAATCCATTCCAATTACTTCAAAACCAATTCCGTTGCTATTTAAACAACTTAATTTTGAATACATGCAAATTCTTATGTCATTCAAGCAAAAATAATCACCACTTAAGCTCTTAACCAATAAAATTAATTCTAGTTTAAATTTATGTTAATTTTATTCCATTTGGAATTATTCACAGTCCAAATATTCCTATTTCCACACAAATTAAAAATCAAGTCTTTATCCTCACTTTTCAAATTTATTATTCACCTTAAGCATTTTTTTTATAGTTATATATATCATTCCATTCTTATTAACAACTCATAAATTCTTTCTTTATCATAATTATTGAATCAATCTCAAATCTTATATTTCCAATTCATTATCCAGCTTAAGTTTACTATTATCATTCCACTGGATTTATTGAAAACTCTTATATCCATATCACAATATTAATTAAAATCATTCCACTTGCAATTCAAATTTATTACCCAAACAAAATTTATCCCAGACAAAATTATAAAGCTTAATCACAATTACCATTCAACTTGCTTAAGTTCTTTCACAATATTTCCATTATCTTCTTATAAATCAAATTTTATTTTCATTTGATTCACATCCAAATCAATTTCAATCCATTACAAATTTTAATACACTTGGCTTATTTATTCAATCCATTTTAAGATTTATTTCATTAGCAAAGAAATCATTTTAAATTATTTCCTTCCGTTGAATTTATTTACAATTCAACTATCACCATTATAATCTAATTCCAGTTTTCATCCACACTTCAATATTTGTTACCACAAATTTAAATCTCATGCCACAATTTGATTTTTATTTACTTTCCAAATTTTGACCAATTATCAAAATTCTATTCATTACCATACACATTCCATTTAATTGTAATTCAATTTAGTTTCTAACCCGATCCATATTAGGTTTTAGTTCACTTTCTCAATACACTCCGAATTCATTTATAATATCACCATTTTCAATTATTTCATTTAGCAAATTTAAATTTCTACCTTTCCTTTTTCTTTCAATATTAACTATTACACAACTTAAATTTAATTTCAATTTCATTATCAAAACAAGTTCCATTTATGGTTAAGTTTTGAATTTGCCACACCATTCAACTCCTTCCATTAATGGATCACAATTCCACTTCTTTTCAAGAATTTTAATTGCTTACTTAAGTCCATTTCCATTTTATATTCACAAGTTCAAATTATAATACTTAATAACTTAAGAATATGAATTTCTTTATGCGATTATAAACAAATTTACATTTCACCTTTATATCCAATTTAATTTAATTTCAATTCATTTAGATTTAATTCAATTTCAAATTCTCAATTTTAATCTCCATATACAAGTTCAAAACTTATTTACTAACTTAAGTCCATTCGCTTCTTTTATACCTCACCTTACTTTATCTCAATTCACATTTCATTTTGAGACTAGGTTTAAATTCACCATACCATCCAACTATTTCCCAATTGTGATTATAATCTCACTTCTTATTTATATAAGTTCACCGACTTATTTATTTAAAAGTTTATATTGCTCTTTGGATCCATCTACATCTTATAATCACAACTTCAAATTTTATATATATGTATCACTAGATTCTTAAGGATACAAACTTTCTTTCATTTAACTTCTTTGCAAATTTTAAATTTACAACTTCAGATTATAAGTATGACACTTAATAGCTTATGGGTACAGTTTATCACACAATGACCCATAATTACAAAGTTAATTTACATTTCCATTCAACCCAAATCAATTTAATTCCAATTCCCAATTTTATTTAACTTATCCCAAGTTAAATTCAACCTTCCATTCATTTCAATAATTTATTTACCTCCATTTACCCAAATAAATTTTAATTTCAAGATTAAAATTTCATTCCCTTTCTTACTTAATATCAACTCTAATTCTTTTTAAATCGACTTTATTTACAAGTTATATAGTTGATTCATTTTAACTCCCACATTTTTATTCTAAACAGAATCTCCAGACTTCAATTTACCCGGATTTTGTTTCAAAACCAATTTGAAATAATAAATAACTCATACACTCCTGGTATCAAATCAAATCTCCAAATTCCAAAGCGCTTGGTTTTATTAATACAAGTTTCCCTTTGAAATTTATAAAACCACTTGTATACCCAACAGATAAAACAAATATCACAACCAATCACTATGGTAGCAATCCATCACTTCAGAAACTCGAAAATGAATTCTAATGATGTGGCCAACATCACCAGGATTATTTTCCAGCGACTGAAATGAGTTCAATGCTTTCCTATTTTCCCAAATTCATGTCAAAACAGTTCCCATTCAAAAATACTTCCCAAATCAATATTACAATATACCACTTAAACACTTTAGCAAACATTTCAAACTTTCCCAGGATTTTAAATTTCCAAACTTTTGTTTTAATACATTTAAAACCCTTTCCAAAACATCCGGGATTTAAATTCTAGTTTAATTCAAATTTAGTTATTCTTCTTTTGTATGTTTTATACTTACAGAATTTATTTGGTTATAGCCATTCCAAATTTAAGATTAACTTTAGATTCTTATTTGATTTTTTAATATTAGCAACCAAACATCCAAATATATATATAATTTCAAAAAATTATTTCCTTTATATCAAAATAAAATTTGTGCAAAATTATTTCATTTACCCACTTTTAAAACGTTACTATGTCGGTTTATCTTGTTTAAGAGTTTAGAAACCCCTATCGATACGGTTGTACTTCCCGCACCGACCAGAATTCATAAACGCTCAATCGATAAATCAACACAGTATAAAAACAATTTTATATTCACTAACAAGTACGCTCTCATATCTATAAATACGCTCAGCTCATTATAGAGTACCATTGACTCTATTTAATGAGAAATCCCCCCCCCCACCACCAAAACCTAGGATGTCGCCAACCTAAGCTCCGATACCAACTGTAACAGCCCGCAAATCCGTACCCCTTGAATCAACACTATTCTACCTCTATTAACTCAAGTGGCACAGAATTACGAACCATTAGGGTTAAAGAAGAAGAGATAGAAGAAGAAGAAAACTAAACAATATCAGAATCTCACAGTCGCAGAGGAATAAACTACAATAATAAATATAGAACTTGACACAAAATGAATTCTATAATTTTTTTATACATCATATCATCAGAGTATCTCATACATCAACTATTACCAATCAGATATACCATACAATTCACAGCAGCGGAATATACATATATATAGGTATAGACAATATGCCTCGGACTCCAGCTCCTCTCCTGCTCCATGGCATCAAGTACTGTACATATAATACTCGGTCTGACCCGAGCATTATAATGAAATAACACCCGAGTCAGTCTGGAATACCAGCTGATACTAAATATGCATCCAACTTGATTATTAAACTTTCAAAAATCCTTTGAAAAACAAAAGCATCTCGTAAGACCACGCCACAAATAAACATGTCGGGTTTTTACCTTACGATAGCTAAATCACTTTTTATAGAAATCCTCTGATATTATAATAGGGTCTGTTTACAAATACTTATAAAATAGACGAAATTGTAACATCTATTAAATTCCAGCTACTAGCCACAAAAGTGGGTAATACAAACAAAACTCATACAAGGCTCGTAGGAAGAATGGATTTCCATCAATGGCTAGGCTACTGGGGTATCGCCCGTCACAGTACCTGGCCTAGATCAGAGTACCGAGGAGTACGCCCGCTCCCCTGCAACACAAGGCCGGAACCATTCCTTACTGAACAGTCCCAAACAAGATAACCCTGTGGTTGGCGCGACCAACCACCCACTAAGCCGAATATAAAGGGACATCTAGACAGGGAAAAATCTTGTCCTGCTTGGGCATGACCCACCTAACCTTGCTGCATCTCCCTTGTTTTAGCCGTTCCCGGTTGATGAGGCTTGAGGTTAAGCGTTACCTTTAGAACGTTTTCACTTAGAATGCCCATCGCCCACCTGACGAAGTTTCGCAAGCATTCATCCATACAAGTCCATTCCGGGTTCGAACGGAACCGAAGGCACTACTCCTACTACATCCATTTTGGAAATATCCTCAGGATTAGTAGCGACTATCCCTTGCACTTCACTGCTCCATCTTCGACTCCGAACACATTTTTCGCACGAAACGTACAAACCAGATCGAAGTGGTTTTCGAGAAATAAATCTCGATCTCGGTCTCTTCGAAACGATCAACGCATTTTTCCAATATTGATAGTCGGTGATTTAACTATCAATTTATATTCATAAACATCCATAAGCATCCATCACACAATAAATAATTCCCACATTATTTATTTGCCTCAGATATCTTTAAAAGATATTTTTTCAAATTTTCAAAACTCGTTTGGAAACATTTCCCAAAATCTCTTCCTTTACAAGGTAAATCCTCTACCATTAATTCCCATTGGAAATAACCAAGTTCAAAACATTTAGATTTAAAAACAGTTAAAACATTTCATATTGAAATATACTTTAAAATATGTAAATTTACTACTAGTTATTTACTCTAAAAATAATTTCAAAATATTTAAAGTAAAACCCCTTGATAAGATATAAACTAGTTTAAAATAGGGTTTAGTTAAATGAAATTTAAAGATGGAGTTTTAAAAGAATTGCTACAAGGTTCCAAATAATTTAAATCAAACTACCCTCTAAGTAAATCCATATAAAAAAATAATTACTAATAATATTTTTTGTAAAAATAATTACTATTATAGCTAATTTATATATTATTTACTTTAAAATAATAATTACTCAAAAACACTTTGAAAACACGTTTAAACTCTAAATTTTCTAAAATCTGCTTTAAAACATGCACTTGGTTCCCAAGGGAAATACACTTCTATCCAACAACCCATACAATCCTTCTTAGAAATCCCACCCGATCTATTTCGATTCAAATTTACGTTTAATTATTTTATTTACATTTAAAATCTGTTAATTTATATTTGGAAAGCCTCTTTTAAATATATTTTAATTTCCAGGAAAACATCATCAAATAACCATCGTTATTTTTAATAATTTATAATTCCTTATGGAATTTATCCTTACAAATCCATATTTTCACATTTACCAACTGATAAGTTTTCCATTTCATTTATAAATTCCAAAATTTACCAATTTCCATTCTTCATTCGACCAGATTCCAAATTTTATTCCTTTAGATCTTTTATTTAACAATTTCTTCAATTTCTTTTAAATCTCAATTTATTTCATTTATGCTTATCAATTTCACGTTTAAATTTATCAATTCATATCACAACGTTGAATTCCAAATTTATCTATCACAGTATATATAAATGGAATACATCATCAGTCATAACAACAATTAAAATATTGTGAGGAATGCAGTTGGATTCCTCCAACCTGTTTTCCTTGCATCCATAAATATTAGCACAACTATATATATATATATATATATATATATATATATATATATATATATATATATATCGATTCAATTTAATAATAATTATCATATTCAGCTAAACATCCAAACAAACAGTCAATATCAGTTGTTTAACTTTACTGGTATCCAGATGTGAGTGAGAATAACTCACCTTGAGTTTCGACGAGCGTTCGAAATTTAAATTAAACCGAATGATGTTCGATTTAACCCAAATTTCTACTTGCCCGGAATGATTCCGGATCTGCACCATCTCATAGTATGCGTCTCTACGATTCCAACGCTTCCTGTTTCGTCAAATTTCGATAACGTATGAATACGTTACAACATTTTAAACTTTTGATTTTAAATTTATAAACAAATTTATTTTTAAATTAAACCTCACAAAAATCTCGACCGTTCCAAAAGCAATAGAAGATCAGAGCCGCTCCCTAGTGCTTCTTCCCGTACGCGATGTCTAGATAAAAGAAACCCATCAACTTGCGAACTAGGGTTCGAGATTGCATCCGCCACTAATCCTGAGATGACGATCAGAACCCGGCGCCGTGACGTCCTTGCCGCTAGCCACCTTCGCCCAGAACACGGGCCCACTCGGTCACCCCATGTCCTCGCACAGTGAGCTCGAACGCCGTTCCTTCCCCATTGTGTAACTACTCATTCACGCCGCCATACCCGATCATACCCGTTGAATAACTAGAGCTTGGAGTGCTCTATAACGTTGCAGAAGAAAGTCTCGCGAATCACTGCATGGATGAAGGGAAAATTGGAGGATAAAACGAGAGAATATCGGCCATTGGTATGATGTATGCGGCGCTCTAAAAAAAAATAGGGTTTCGGCCCCTAATTGATATATATATATATATATATATATATATATTATATATATATATATATATATATATATATATATATATATATATATATATATATATGGGGGAATTAAGTTAAAGGACAAAGATTTGTATATTTTTTGCCTCAAGGACATGACCTCAATATTTTTACCACAAGGACGAACATTCTTCTAAAAATTATTCATAAGGACAAACATTTTTCAAAATTATCCATAAGGACAACAAAACTGCTACCGAGCTAAAAACTGATACCTAAAAACTGCTACCGATAACTACAAACTGATATCTAAAAAGTGCTATTAATAACTAAAAACTGATACCTACAGAAAGTTGTCCTTCAGGATAAAATATTTAAGGTCTGTCCTTGAGACTAAAAAGCTGTGAAATTTTGTCCTTGACAATAATTTCCTGTATATATATATATATATATAATATTAGTTAATATTAATTTAATCTCGTTCCAATCAATTTACCACTTACGTAAACGGACTCCAATTCTCACGTAACAACAGGCGTTCCTAGGGTATTTCTGCGCTCCAGACACAATGGAACAGGTTTCGTAAGATAATTTGATCGTATGTGTGAGTTACGGAATTAAACGATCAATTTTAATTTAAACCGATTAAAACGATTTCGATGCGTTTCGAGCTGCCATGGTCAAACGACAACTCCGATTGCTACGAAAATTGAAATCCGAAAATAACTAACTATTACGGATCCAATGGAACTAGTTTCGTCGAATTCCGAGACTGCGACCCGGAAGGCTATTTTAACTCGTCTATTAAATCTAGCGATTTCCGAAATTGACGAAAACGCTTAAAATTTCACTTTTAAAATTTTATTAACTTAACAATAAATTATATAAAATTTATAATCACATTAAAAATCATTCCGGCTCATTCCGGCCCAAAATCTGATTAAACAGCATTTTAATAATAGTAAATTCTATTATTCCATTACTATAAAATCCTAAATAATAATTTATTAACTTTAAAATTCATCTAAAATTCCCACCACGCTATTTATACTCAAATAACTCAAAATAAATTTTTAAAACCATTTTTATCACCATTTGCATCCAGATTTACCTTTATTTCAATTCCAAATATTTAAATCATTATTTTCCCATTATTCAAATTCAACCGAATTACTATAATTAAAAATTATAGCTTATTTCATTGATTGAACCGGAATCCATTCATTTCAAAATCAATTAAGAATCCACATTAAACATTTAAAACAAATTAAATGTTCAAATTCAATGGCTTAAAAATACGGGATGTTACAGGAAAGACTCGAGTTAAACCAACAATCACATGGTACTTTCACTATCGAGACATTGGATGGAAGGGCACCGCCAATTGGATGTTAGATTGTTTGCAACAGGGCACGACCACGTAACTCCTTAGAAGTCTTTCGATTAGTTGAAGGGTGGATGCGTGGGACCATAGCCACGAAGAGAAAGGGACAGACCAATTAGAATATCTATATTGTAGGCCTAATGAAGCGGTCCTTTACAGATAGAGAAAATCCCCGATCGAGTTCCGTATAATGTGGACCTTGTTGGCGGGATTCAGATAGTAGACATTAATATTACGTAATCATCAATGTGTGCACTGGGTGGTACATTGTGGATGTCCAAGCAATATTATAGACTGGAGCAGATGCAATTTACGTTTTCATAGTAAGTAGTGGAGCATCTGTATTATGTGTCTTACAAAGCAGTCCTTTATAGATGTTACGGAACGCTCTCGAAACTTGATGATGGCGGTACCTATGGTACCTAGGGCCAATATGATCATTGGGCATATAACTACATATATGTATACATTAGTTATTAGGGTTTTATCTACTATGGAGTAGATGTGTACGGTTCACGAGTAGAGGCAAGAGTATTCTAACCTAATGAATTTAATATAAGAGTAAATGGAAATAAAATGGTATATGTAGAATTAAGCCTAGAAGTATATAACTTATTCATTCGCTAGAACTTTTGTACTGACCCCCTCCTCATAACATCCTACAGGTTAGGTAGATGGTAGAGACTTCTAGTCTTTACGACACTTGCTTAGAAAGTGTTATTATTTGGGTAAGTATCTACTTACTATTATATTTTAGTCAATTCCACTGTGAGATAATTAATTGAACTCTGATATATTTATCTTTTCCTATTTGCAGGATACCAGATACCCAACTCGGGCTTCAACAAGCTTGGCTTTTAGCATTCTTGCGAAAAATACGAACCATTGGAATTCGGGTTGTTACAAGCTTAGAGTAGCATAGGATATTATTCCTTTAATGACATTTTGAACTAGATATGGATTGTACGAATGGTTAGTAATGTTGTTCGGACTAACTAATGCGCCATCATTCTTTGTGGATTTTATGAACTGAATTTTCCGAGAGCATATGAATAAGTTCGTGTTGGTTTTCATTAACGATATTTTGATATACTCTAAGGATAAAAGAGAGCACGAATTTCATCTTTGAGTGGTGCTTGAGACGTTGAGGCAACATCAATTGAAGAAGAAACTTTTGAAATGTCATTTCTGGAAGAAAGAATGAAGTTTCTTAGTCATATAGTCTCACAGAAAGGGTTGTCTGTAGATCCGACTAAGATTGAAGCAGTTAATAATTGGAAGAAGCCAGAGACAGTGACTGAAATAAAGAGTTTTCTTGGATTGGTTGGATATTATAGGAGGCTTTTTAAGGATTTTTCTTGGATAGCAGCACCAACGACCAAGCTAAAGCGAAAGGATGTGAAATTTATGTGGACCGATAAGTGTGAGGAAGCATTCCAGAGCTTGAAACACTTATTGACTAATGCATTCGTGTTAGTTATTCCAGAAGGGAATCAAGACTTAGTAGTATATACAGATGCATGTGGAACTAAGTTACGAGTTGTGTTAGTGCAAAGAGGTAAAGTGATTGCCTGCGCTTCTCGATACCTTAGACCGTATGAGGTTACGTACCTAATGCATGATTTGGAATTCTCCATAGTGATTTTTGTGAGAAATGCGGATTAAGGATCTTAAGGCTAAGGATAAACACAAGTGCGGGGTGAATAGTGTTTTAGAGAATTGTTAAATCTTTTTGAGTTTTTATCAATTTAAACACAAATGTACGCAATATTTAGACACAAATATGGTCACAGAATCAAACACAAATGCAAAGATAAAGTAAAACCGTAAAGAAAAGAACACACTGGATTTTATACTGGTTCGGAGTTACCATACATCCAGTCCCGCACACAAGTATGGTTTTCCTTTCAAAAACAATCTTTACAATTGCACCCTCTATTTCAAGGCTATGAGTTACACCCTCCAGAATCACAATCCTTTGGGTAAAGATACTTGATTTCCCATGCAACAAGTTCACCCAATTGATTTCCAAGGCTACAATCACACCTTTTACACTTGATTGATTTCCAAGGCTATAATCACACCTTTTCTCGCTATGTTGATTACAAAAAGACTACAACTCTAAATAGCACTGAGGATCTTGTTGAGATAGTGATAGAGAATCAAAGCAGAGATAATCTAATTAGATTCAATGTTGATTTCGGCAGAGTAATGATAAGAATTTGTATATAGAATTGTGGAAGAAGAAGAGGAGTGAAAAACTAGAAAAACTTTCTTAAAATTGTTGAAACTAACCCCTAGTTATAGAGGAACAACAGTCACGTCCATTCGTGAAGAGTTATGACGAATAGACACTTCATTTGAAATTAAAATTTTGAACTCAACTGACACCATGTCGACATGGGGTACATGAGTATGTCGACATCCCAAAGGGAATTTTGGTGTTTTGATTTTCTTTGAAAATAACCTTTATTTTATATTAAAACTATTTTAAACTCTATAAATATACTTGACTATATTTAAAATACATAAGTAAGTATAAAGAATAATATATACAAAATTTTACTATAATTTTATATTTAAAATCTAAGTATAAATATTTAAAAGTTAAATATATTATATTTAAAAGATAGTTTAAAAACAAGGATAATTTGATTTTGAAATTAAAGATTAGTTTGAGGCTAAAAGTATTTGAAATCGAGACAGATGTTTTTGATGCTTTTAAAAGGAAGATTTGAAATCATTTTGAAAATAGGATATAATTTTGAAAAATCGTTTTGAATAAAAGATTAGCGGATATAAAACAATGTTCCACTAGATTTTTCATAAATTCCATCCTACTTGAGGTTTCATCCCTTTAACAGGATCGAAGTGGATTCCATTCCACGAATAAATTGGATTTTAAGATGCCAGTGCTTTTCTAGGAGTTTTAACAAAATTTCTAATTAAAGAATAAATTACTTGAATTCTTGAAATCTTGATAATTTTGATACTCATGAGTCTTCAATCTTGATATCTTGAATCTCTATACTGTACAGTCTTCATTCATGGTAGCTGCATGGTTAAATCCAGCATATACGTATATATCCAAACATATATTGTTAATATTTATATTTTGTAATCTATTCTAAGGTTGTTGTCATCAAAACCATCATCTCACGGACTAAATTTTTTTGTGTTGACGGTGTGGAGACATTACCTTTTGGGTGAGAGGTTTGAGCTATCTACGGATCATAAGTCGTTGAATTATTTGTTCTCTCAGAAGGAGCTGAACCTGAGACACGGAGATGAATGGATTTATAGCCGCTTATGACTTTGGACTTGAATACGAGCTAGGGAAAGGAAATAAGATTGCAGATGCGCTTATCAAAAAGCATCATAATGCAGTGTTGGCAATGATAGCTGAGTGGAAGGATTTGGAAGCAATGATAACTTGCGAAGTGTAGTGGAGATATAAAGCTGAATCTAGTGGAGAAACTGTCATGTTGTCTTGTTTTGAAGTTCGACCGATGATGATCGAAAGATTGCTTCTAAACAGAAGGAGGATTCGGTATTGGTTGAACAGATCAAGAAAATTGAGGGATGGAACAAAGAGCAATAACTTGAAGGATTTTAGTCTTGACCAAAAAAGGTGGTTAAGGAAGAAAGGAAGTTTGTGCATTCCAAATATAGGAGACATTAAGAAGGAAGTTTGAATGAATGCAATTGTTCAAAGTTCACTATTCATCTAGGAGGAACTATTATGTATTAGGATATGAAGAGGAGTTCCTTCTGCGAAGCTATAAAGAGGGATGTAGGCTTATGGGTTGAGTAGTGTATGAACTATCAACTGATAAAGGGAAAAAATCAGAAGCAAAGTAGGTCACTTCAGCCATTAGATATTCCTGTATGGAAGTGAGATTCTATTTCTATGGATTTTATAGACGGATTTCCAAGATCTAATAGAGGAAATGAAAGTTTATGGGTCATCGTGGATAGTTTAACTATGAGTGTCCATTTCATTCCCTTATGTCAACTAGGACGACACCTGTTTTGGCTAAGTTATTTATGAGGAATGTGGTTAGACTTCATGGAATTCCTAATAGCATAGTAAGTGATAGGGATTCATTATTCAGTAGTGAGCTTTGACAGAGCCTGCATAATAATCTAGGAAACAAGCTCAAGACGAGTACCACTTACCATCCGCAGACTGATGGGCAAATAGAAAGGGTTAAAAAAGTCTTGGAAGATTTGTTAAGAGCTTGTATGTTAGATTTTGGAGGATCATGGGAAGACCATCTACACTTAGTCGAGTTTTCGTATAACAACAGGCTAGAGTGATAACATTATTTGAAACTTTATATAGAAAGCCATGAAAATCTCTCGTTTGTTGGTTAGAGACCAGGGATAGGTTAGTTCTTGGTCTGAATTTGTTTAAGGAAGCTGTAGAGAAGATTGAGTTAATTCAAGATAGGACGAAGGAAGCTCAGTTTAGGCATTAGAGTTATGCATACAGAAGACGGAAAGATTTAGAGTTCTCTATTGGAGATCATGTTTTTATTAAGGTGTCATCTATGAATAGTGTGATTCGATTTGGGGATCAAGGAAGTTGACACCGAGATTCGTTGACCATTTCCTATTGTAGAGAGAATTGGAAAACTTGAATATAACAGTTTGGCAGAAGTCCATGATGTTTTTCATGTTTCTCATCTAAGGAAGTGTGTTAGAGACTCGGAGACTACTATAGCAATGACTATGTTAAAGTACTTAGTAGTAGATCATAATTTGACTATAGTTAGAAAGCCAGTTTATATAGTCGCGAAAGATGAGAAGAGGCTAAAGAACAAGACGGTCGGATTAGTTGAAGTCCAGTGGAGCAAAGATGAGAGAGACTGTACTTGAGAGACTGAGAGCGGGATTAGTGATGCTTATCCTGATTTATTTGAGAGTATATTTTACTTTTATGATTGATTTGTATTTGTACATTACGTAATTTCGAGGACCAAATTCTTTAAGGAGGGGAGTCTGTAAAGACCCTAAATTTTAGTAACGTTATTTATGATATTTAATTGGTTAAATTAAATAAAATAATGTAATGATTAGGGGACTGAGATTTGTGTAAACTACGAGGTATTCATGCATTGTTAATAAATAAACTAAAATGAATTAGAATGAAATAAATAAGGGAAGTTGGATGAGGGATAAAACAGGAAAAGACACGTTCTAATACACCAAAACCTTTATGTCATCTTCATCCTACCCGTTCTTTATCTAAATCAAAATATAGAGGCCGACCACCATTAGAAGACATGAGAGGAAGATAAGCAAAAGGAAGAAGCTAAATCAACCTAATCCATTCTCAAATCTCAAACTCCTTAACCATAAAGTTAAGATGAATAATAGTTACATCTCATGTTTTTAATTGATTTCGGTGATTGGTTTAATCCGAGCTAATTTGCACATGTTTTTCCATGTTTTAATTGTTAACATGGATGTATATGCTTGTTGATGATTTATGATATTTCATACGGATTTCATGCTTTGTTTTAATGTGAAAACCTTATTAAATGACATCCAAATGCCTTGCGATTTTGGATTTAGATCAAAAATGATATTGTAGAGATGGGTTTCAATTGTCATAATTTTCTAAATTAGTGTGGATTTAATATTAATTTTCTAGTGAAGAAGATGGATATTTGGGTTTAAAATAATTTACGGTTATATTATATATGTTCTGGGTCAGAATTTATGTTAGCAAACATATTAAAATGAATTATGCAAATTTTTATAGATTTTTCCTAAATGTTTTAATAGATATATAAAATTATTTAAGGTATGGGACTTAAATGTTTTATATATTTATAAAAGAATAATGGGTAATTTTTAAATAATTTGAATTGTTTATTTCTTAAAAATTTGGCAGTACTTTTAAAAAAGAAAATTAGCAACCATTAATATTTTGACAAACAAGGTAGTTTGGTTGAAAATAATTTCTTTTAAAGTTAAAAATCAGATTTTGTCATACTTTAGTTGTTTCGCCACTTTCGGCACCTAGGTTCCGACAGGGTACTTTCACCTCCATCACCATCGATACCAATGCACATAGTATCAATGATTTGGTACATAGTGAATTGGATATAGGTGGAAGGTATTGGGTCGAAACAAGGGTTTCCGATGGGCTCGAAACTCTATTTTGCTTTCAAATGGAAATGCACCTGCTTTTCTTTCGAAAGAAATGCTTTCGACTTGGTTGGCTTTCGACTGGGCCAAATTGATTTAAGGAATGGTTTCAAATGACATTGCACCTTTTGTTTTAAGCAATAGCTTTTGAAGGGCTCGAAACCCCTTGTTGTTGCTTTCTACCTTTCGAAGCAAATGGTTTCGCAAGGATACTTTGTTTTTAAACCTAGCCACTTCTCCAATGCTTTCAAAGGGTTGGTTTCGACACCACCACTTCTTTACATAGGAAATTATTTCGAAAGAGTGCTTTCGACTATGTTGTTTATGACACTTCTGTTTTATTGAACGCAGAACCCAAAGGTTTTGAAAGGAAAGGTTTTTAAATGGTTTCAAAAGGTTTCCACATGTTTTACTTAAATCCAAACGCATTCGAAAGGCTTGATGTTTACAAAGGATTTTAATGCTTTCGAAAGGTCTAAATGAAGGTTTTGAAAGGATGGTTCCATAATGGTTTCAAAAGGTTTTAAAGGAAGGTTTCTAATGTTTTCGAAAGGCAAGATTAAGTGTTTTAAAGATAGGATGTCTAAGGTTTAAAAGCTTTTGAAACGTGATTATGAATGGTTTTGAAAGGGTATGATTTCGCTTTTGGCCTAAGGTTATAAATCTAAGTGGTTTACTTGGTTTCAAAAGGATACTTTCAATGGATTCAAAAGGGGTATTTTCAAAGGTTAATGTTTGTATTAACAAAATTTTGTGTAAAGTATATATAACATGGCATGGTGATTTGAGTAAGCATAGAGTATATTTTCCTTGTTTAAAGAATGATGTAAAGATTTAAACCAATTTGAAAGAAAAGGTTTTCAATGAAAATTTATAGACGGAGTAAAATGACTCAGATATTAGAATACTAGATGTGAACGGTATTGGGTCGTGCCTATACATTAGCTGTTAGCCCCTACCTAATTTAGTCTAAAATTCCAGTATGTATGGCTTTATTACATGAAAGACTAAACTGGTGTTACGTATAGAAAGGAATATATAGAGAAAAAATAGGTAATTTGTGAGTCCACAAATCCATTAAGATCAATTGACCCTGGAGAAGTAAGTTAGGTATAGACCGTCCAGAAGAGGAGTATCTAACAGAAGTTAGGTTATTTGTTTATTTTGTTTGGAAGGCCCTAATCAGCCAAAGGTTAGTAGTTAGCCAAATAAAACTACATTGTTTGTAAAGATAGTGCATTTGTTACCAGATTTATATGCTTTCATGATATTGATATTATGGTTTTAACCAGTTTTGGTTCCAGGATTAAGATTTGCAAAATATATGTTTAAAAAGGATATTAGTGAAGGGAACCCCGTTCAACTAAGCGACGTAGTCTCACTTAATATCAAATAACCGAGATGTATAGTATGATCCATACCAGACTTTATGTCTGATTCGAAGTTTATATTTTTTCCTTAAACTCTCGACCGCTCAAAATTAATTTGAGTAGGCCGAGGGTGAGGATTTTCAGGTTTTTGTTGGTGGACGAATAAAGCTTCCAGAATAACCAGGAGGCTGATGCTAGCTATATTTAGAAGTTTTTTTTATTTTATTTCCGTTGCGTTGTACTTAGTCTGTAATGACTATTTAGTACTCTAGTCAACCAAGGGGCATCTTCATATGTAGCTCTTGGCGTATTTATATAATAATTATATTTGATCTGACCTGGAAAACAATTGGGATTATGTAACTTGGATATGAAATTTTGTTTTGAAATATAATCAAAAAAGTGATTTAATTAGTGATGTTTTATTTCATATTAAAGTGCTTCTGATATTATGGATACCATTGACATTATCGTATTTGGTCACCGGAAGTTGATACTATGGATGACTGTAGCATCTGTAGCGCTTAGCTTCTTGCCTCCGATTTGGGATGTTGCACGTTGCTTGGAAATCTCATTAGGTTACTTTGTACATCATTTATAGAGGGTGGCGAATATTAAATCAATTACTTAGTACCCCAAACCTGAAACAAACCCTTCTCAAGATATCCATCATCACTCTTAATTATAAATACGAAATCTCATTTGTTTACTTCTTTTGGTAGAGAAGAAGGCCTTGCAACTGCCACCTAATACCTCAACACTACTGAAGTGAACCTTTTTGGAGATACCCTTATTTAATTGAAATCTCATTAGGTTACTTAATACTTCCTTTTAGGAAAGAGGCGGACCCTACAACCACATAATACCTTAAAACAGAAGCAAACCCTATAGAGATGTCTCTCACAGCTCCTAATTCAAAGTTAGACCATTTAATACTATTTAATTGGGAAAGAGGCAGACCCTCAAACAACCACTTAGTACCTCTTAACCAAAAGCAGGACCTATCTCTTGCAAAGTAACGGGTCCTAAGGTTAGCGATATCTCACATCAGCAGTAAGTGCACCCGACTGCTGGTAGCCTCAAAGTGAAATGCAATATTCCATCAAGTGACTCCACTGAGCTTGCATCACTAACCTATTAAGTACAATTAACCACCCTAAATCTTTACTTATACCATCTTAGGTTGACATTGGATTTAGCTTGCCAATTTCTTTTTTATTTAAATTGTTAAGATTTACCTTAAATAATTATCTACCCATAAATGCCCTTTTAATGCTCATTAATGTTAATTTGTTCATAAAATCGTAATGGACATTTCCTATGACATTTATGTATGACTACCAATTCCAAATTAGTAAACATTTCATATCTATTCAATTGCCGATTTATTGGGTCTACGGTCTTAATTCCCATACTAACCAATTGTAACCCCTAATCTAATCCTATAATTATTTCTCATTAACTAGAGTTACAATCTTTCATTTCCTATTAATTATTGGCAATTCTTAATATATTACCCATTAATAACAATTACACATTTCCAAATTCTACCTATTCGCATCCCTAAATATAATAATAATTAACAACGTTGTGCATAAATCATGCATGAATACACATTGTTCTTCTTTATTAATGCAATAAATACGTATAAACTGCCAAAAAAACAACCTATTCGTAACTAAATATATTCTAGTCATAAGTATGTAAATAGAATATGCCTTCCCTATTTAATTCGCTGGAGTTAAATTCCTTAGGAACATTTTCCATTATGATTTCCATAAATTGGTTTAAAACAAAAGGAAAGATTTACTACATTTGAAATTACAAGAAATATATAATTTCTTTTTATTTCGAATATCTAATGTAAACTATGAAGAATAAATCTGTAATTTACACATCTCTTCCCATTTTTTTTATGGGTATTACTTGGTAAATCAAACGTCGCCCATTTGAATCAAAGGTGAAAAAAGTAAACAAATTTATAAACATCAAACGGATGTTCTTCCCACAAATTAACTGTAGAAAATCTATAACCTGCCATAATTAGGCAATAATCCAAAATTCCTATTTTATAACCGAGTACAGATCTGGAATGAAAATATGCAACATTCAAATTCCAAAATCTTTGGGATTGATTCCTAGAACTAGGTGTAAACACATTTCAAATTAGATCTATAACAAAAATATGTAGGCAATAATTTTCACACTAATTTAAGCCTACAATTCATAAATAAAATTGATTTAGGCATAAAAATCAAACGTACGCCAATAGAATAGATTTAAAATCATAAATAATATATAAAATATCCCACTTACCTTCTAAAAGATATCCGAATATCTAGATCTGAATTATAACCTTAAATTTATCTCCAAATCCTTTTTAATCCCAGAAAAATGTATAAAAGAGTATATACATACATTAGAATTGCAAATCTGAGTTAGGATGGTACAGAAAGAAAATAGATACAAATATATAAATATATAAACTACCTTAAATACGCCTATAGTTGATTCTCTTCTCCTTTTTATTAGATTTCTATTCTTCCTCGATTTGTATAAATATAGAGATAAATATCTTATTAATTTAGAAAGAAAGCGAAGAAGAAAAAATAGCAGAGCTTCGCTACTACCTATAGAAAAATATGAGAAGAGAAGGGAGAGTTAGGCCTAAATTTATAGGCGTAAGAATCAATCTCGACCAATAGACCAGAATATATTAAATCTAGACCATTGGGCCTAGGCTACTCTAGCTTCCACATAGGGAGTGGTTGACCATCCCCAACCTAGGGGTCAGCCGCCCATGATAGTGGGTCGATGTAACGACCTGTAACTTTCGATAATTAAAAATAGTTAATTTA
Organism: Allium cepa; assembly: GCA_030765085.1. Taxonomy (NCBI): domain Eukaryota; kingdom Viridiplantae; phylum Streptophyta; class Magnoliopsida; order Asparagales; family Amaryllidaceae; genus Allium; species Allium cepa. The sequence continues at coordinate 203,208,850 of CM060945.1, read as the reverse complement.
ATAAGGTTTTGTGATTTAATGATTGGAAGAAATAAAAATTTATGATTAATAATAAGAATATAACTGGAATGAAATGTAATAGTACTAATTTAAGTAATTGATAACTACTTTAAAAATGATTCCAATTATTTCAAATCATTAAAAAGTTATAATTGGTTATAGATTGTAAATTTATTGTAATAATGATGTATTAATTGATAATTGGATTAAAAGAGTAATTGATAATTTAAATGTTGTATCGATTAATGAAATAACGTGTAATAAATTGTAATTGGATAAAATTAGTGTTGTGAGTTGTTATAACATTTGTTTGTAAATTATAAACTTATAAATGTGATTAAAAGTTAATGGTGACAATTATTATGTTACCTATTTATTTAGTCTGTCAGATTAAATTGGAAATCAGTTGCAATTAAATGTAATTAAATATTACGTTAATGGAAATTTAGATGAAATTGGAAAATATTAATGCAATAAGTTAGTAACCAATGTTAATCATGCCCACAGAGTAATGATTGATTGAATAAAAAGATTGAAATCAAATTTAACCAATTTATTGAAATCAAATTATAATTAATTGGAATTAGTTACAGCTGAAATTGAACACTGTAATTAGTGTAATATTTTACATTGAATTGATATGTGAATTTGTTTTAAATTATTGTAAATGTCCAAGTAATCAAAAATGACGAAAACTGGTAGTTTATAAATATTGAATTAAAAAGTGATTTAATTAATTTAATATTGATTTGTTTAATTAATGTGAAGATAGCCATTTGGCCACTGATTCGGATTTCGACGAAACCAGTTTCATCGGACCTGTAATGGTAAATTATTACAGGATTTCCAGTTTCGTACCGATCGGGTTTGTCGTTTGATCATATTGACTCGAAATGCATATAAACCAAGTTAATTGAATTCAATTTGAAATAAGCTGATTTTATAAGTTAACTTCTTTATACGATGGAATTAGGGCTTGAAACCCATTCCATTGAATTTAGAAATATCAAAAACTTCTATTTGATGTATGGGATGATCCACCTTCGTTTCGGAAATGAAATGGGCTTTTTGGCCGCTATTCTCATTCGTAAAGATTTGATATGTGTTTATTCCTTATCGGGCTTGTTAATATAAATAGTCTTATTTCCCCAAACCCTAGTAGTCATTTTTCTTATTCTGTACGTACATCAACTTCTGTCTATTCCTCCTTCTCAAAAAGTAGAAATCCAAAACTCTATATTCAATTGCAAATCGAAATCAAATCGAAAATTTTAAAACAATTCAAACTTTATCATATTATATATTAATTCGAAGCTCTCGACGAGCGCATCTTGAATCTACAGTTCTTTTTTGCAATCAGATTCGGGTTTATCGGGTATTAGCCAAATCACCCTCAACCGTTCATTGGGTTGCGATCGACTTCGATGGATAGTCGATTGGGTGGATGGATGTGTGGAAAGTGGCGAGCAAAGTTCATCAGCGTTTTTCGTTCGGTTTTCTGATGTTTGGATCGAGCTTGATAATTAGATTAGTGTAATGACCCGTAAATTTTATTTTTATTTATTTAATTAATTGAAATTTTATGAAATTTTAAATAATAAATTTTGAAATACAAATTTGATATTTGGAATACGTCTATTTAAACATAGCAAATGGTAAATTTTCATCAGAAAATATGGAAGTTTATTTTATTGTGTAATTTTATTTCAATTCAAATTAGTTAAATTCGATGATAATATAATGTTTTCCAAACCTGAATATTTTAATATAATAAATTTTTAAATCATCTTTTGAGTGAGACGTCATATTTCGTTTCTCTAAATTTGGACTGTTGTTGCTCCGTTTATCTTATTTCTAGCAAATTAGCAACATTTTCGGTACTGATTGTTGACTTTGACACGATGGTTGTGCCACTGATACTTTTATATCTTTTCGGTCGTCTCATTGTGTTGATCACTACGGTATATTCGATTGTCAATTTTGGAGTCTGGTGTGCGGTGTACTCTGTAAAATGATTTTCTGTATCGGTATCCATATTTGTGCCTTGGTTTCTCTTTCCATTTGCCTCCCTGCTTATTGAACTCAGACAATCACTAGCCATTAAAATTATTGACTTTTGTTTTCGATAGATTCAATTTATTATCAATTGGTTCGTCTCAGTTCTCTGGTTCATTTCTTCCTTTCTCTTTGTTCATTGACAAAATATAATTATAAAAATTTAAAAAAACTGTTGCTTCTCTTCATTGCTTGCTTGGCTTTCCACATTATCAACTTACCCATGCAACCAGGCCTCCCACTAAGCCAAACCCGAACTCCTCCCTGACAACTGCCATCGCCGACCCAACAAAGCATGCCTATTCCATCACTGATTCCTCGTTCACCATTCTCCAATCTCTAGATCCATGTAAACCCACAGCTAGCCGACCTTTGCATAGCAGTCTGCATCGGTCTCTTTCTTTCCCTCTTTGTTCTTTTTCGAGCTCAAGCCTGCAGCTTCTTGTGTTGATGCATGTATATACGTTCATGCATATACGTATAAACTCGAGGTAAATGTTGTTATATATGGTCTTTGATGTATATACAAATTTTATATTTGTTTCAACTGTATTTTTTGTGTTTGATTTTGTTTTAAAATGCTTGTATATAGAATAAAAATATATATGTGTTTTGTATATAGTATATGTGTTTTGTATATAATATATGTGTTTTTTATATAGTATTTTTACATGTTTATATATATATATATATATATATATAGTTTTGAATATACAAAATATGTTATGAAGTATATATACATATAGTTTAAAGTGAGGTTATAAAAATTATGTTAGATTACTATTGGATTTGTATGCATATAATCTGTTAACATGTATATATTATGCTATATTAGTTATATTGATTTTATAATGAATATTGAAATATATTTTTTATATATATAAAAAAATTCTGTATGTATATACCGATATATAGGGTTGTGTATATAAGTAACTTTGTAGAGAACAAATCTATCAAAATTCATCGTGTATATATAAGTTATGAAAGTTTATGTATAAATGAATTAGCCTTGTACATGAAGGCGATACTATAATTGTTACAGCGATATTATATATTACAAAAGAAGTTTTATATATGTTGGTCATATAACAGCACACATATATTTATACAGATCTATACGCAATATACAAGTTATATATTATTTTAAATATAAAGTCTACGAAGGTTAGCTGTAACGTATGTTTATATGACCTGTTTGTACCATAGTGTCATTTTTATAAATACTGATTTTTTATTTATTAAATATTGTTAGTTTTAACGTATAGCATATGTATGTTATAGTATATGAATATTATATATATATATATATATCATTGTGTTTATGTGTTAGTTTATAGATGCTCAAAAGTGTGTAGATTTTGTACTAGTTTGGATTTTTTTTAGATCTGTGTATAAGTCTATTTTACATATAGGTTACATTATTATATATTGTCTTTGGTTGGTTCCCTTGTCTTTGACTATATATATATATATATTTATATCATGGTTGATGTATTTTTTATAAATATATCTCTAAGTTTATTTTTGAGAAAGTATATGTTTTAATTTGAAAATTTACTTATGATATACATATGTCATTATAAATATGTAATTTAAATTGAATATTGGTTTTAGGAAAAAAATTGATAATAGTAATAACGGTCTATATATATATATATATATATATATATAATTTAAATGGGTGTTTTAAATAAAATTGGTTTAGGGAAAATTTATAACGTATATTTTGTTTCAGTTTTTTTGATGGTTTTAATTCGTATTCATCAATCCTTATTTATCAGTTCATTCGTCGATTTGAGTTCAATCTTGCTTTGCTTCGAAATTTCATGCCTGGATTCGTAACTCATTCCATTGTCGACTATCGCTATCCTCAAAAGGTGGGCAATCACTCACGATTAACATTATTATATTTATTAAATTTGATTTCAATTGAAATGACAATTGAAATATGCTAATTTTAGTTATTTACATTGCTATATATATGATATTATCTATATCTGTTCACCTGTGACATCTAACACCATAATTTGTTATTTATACTGATGATATATGCCTATTATTATATTATTATCATATCTATTATCACTCTACAAGTTCCCTGTTAGTATAGAATTCACTATGGGTTGAAATGATACATACCCGAATGATTTGTAGAATAGGAGAAAATTGTTATGGGTTGAAATGATAAACCCAAGCGATTTTCATTGGATTGAATTTAGGATTACGGGTTGAAATGATATATACCCATATATATTTAAATTGCGGTTTGAAATGATAAATATCCATATCAGTTGACCATAGGATAGAAAATTATATACAGACACCGTTGGTCTTATATATATATATATATTTTGAAATGTTTTCTACAGTTTTAGGAAGGAAGTACATAGTTTAATAAATGTTGATTTCAAGATATTATGAGTAAATGTATTTTATAAAGTTTAACTTCTTGATTTTAAATTTGTGTGTTTTGAACATGTAACATTCCTGAAAATTAACCACGATTAATTTGACAGTTAATTTAATTTTGGGATTAAATTGTAAATTTATTTATCAATTAATTAGGGAATTTCTAGAATGAATAAAAAAATTTATATTATAGAGTAGGATTTGTTTTAAAATTTAAGGATAAGGAATTTTACAAATAAAAATTGTATTTAAAAATAAATATTGATTTGAAGATAAATCGAAATTGATTTGGAATATGAGAATAAGTATGTTATAAACAAATATTGGATTTCAAAATAAAGAGTATTAAAATAAAAAGGAATTAAAAGCTTTAAATTAATATAAAAAAGTTTGGTTTCTAAATTTTTAAATATATTGATATTTGGAAGTAGTAATAAAAAAGAAAAAAATTAATTTACTCATTTTAAAATATAATTTTTAAGATTTAATTCACTTATATAAATAAAAGTAATCAATCATTAATATGTAATCAAAATATTTAAATCACTCTTTTCTTTTTAAAAAGTTGTATAAAAAAATAAATAATAAAAGAAATGAATGAATATAAAATGTATGAATTACTTGTATATAAATATGAGAGAAAAATTAAGGATTGTAGTGTGAAAAAGAATTGGAATAAAATTTTGTTGTGTATATAAAAATAGTGAACTAGATAAAAATTTGGATGTGAAAATATAATTACATGGAGGATTAAACAAAAAATTTACAAAACAAATTTGAGTCAAGGGATTTAAACACAATTCTTCATACATATGACAAGTGCACAACATGCAAAAAGAAAATGGACAAGTGGCCTTGAACTTTTGAAAAAAATATAAAATAAAACAAAAAGAAAAAAAGCAACCAGGCCATTCAAATCTCAGGATCTCATATCTGAAAAAATCAAAATCAGAAATTAGTAAAAAAAAGAATAGAGAAAGCAAGATCAAACCTGAAAGGATTTAAAAGCAAGGCAACATTAAAAAACCAGGAAAGATGCATATCAAACCAAAATCTGAAAGAGGATAGGGCCTGCAAAGTGTTAAAGTAAAGCAACTTAAATCTCAAACTTGAGAACTAGGTTTGGCAAACCAAAACGAAGAGATTGGAAATAAAAAAAACTGAAGCAAATCTTCAAGTCAGGGAAGTTTCAAATCAATTTATCAAGCTTGAAAATCAAAACTTCAAAAATCTGGAAAAAACATCAACCAAATAACTTTAGGTCAGGATCACGGCAAGCAAAAATGTAACAACCCGCATATTTATCGAGTTTACATTTAAATATTTTTATTTAAATATTAAATCGTTAATCGGATTTTGGTCCGAAAAACTACTTTTTGCAAACGGTCAAATTAGGACTCGAGACCACTTCCATTGAGTTCGAAATGTCGTTTACAACTTTTTAAGTATAAACATCGATAGGTTTGGAGTTAGTGAAATTTCACTAACTTTTCCCACTTTGGACTTTGGGTTAGTTTAGCCTATTAAGCCCAAGTTCCAACCCTCTTCTCCTCACTCTTCATAAATTTCCTAACTAACTCAAGCTTTAGCATTAATGGTGAAGAGAATGGGAAATTAAAACTCCAAGCTCAAATTCAATTGCAACTCCATCATTCAACTCCAAATTCAAGTAGAAGATATTGGATTCAAGCTTTGGATTGCTTCTCCTTGCTTTCAAGCTTCATCTTCATAAATTGTAGTGCAAAGGTGAGATTTTTATCTCACAATTCTAGCCTATAACTATATTGGACTGTTGGGAATGATTCCCTATCATTTTTGCATGCATGTTAGCATTTGGTTTGGATTGGATTGGCGAAAAACTCCAATTTTTAGCGTTTGGGTGAATTTTCTGCACTTAGGTCGTTCTGGCCATTTTTAGGTCGTTCGGAGTTAAGTCGTTCGTCCATGGGTCGTGAGTCGTTCACGAGTTAACTTTAGGTCGTTCTGGAAGAATTGGCACTTCGGAATTAGGTCGCTCACGAGTTAAGCCTTAAGTCGTAGGTCGCTCACGAGTTAGGCCTTAAGCCGTAGGTCGCTCGCGAGTTAAGCTTTAAGTCTTAGGTCGTTTCCGACCTATAATCTCTAGGCAAACGTTAAGTCGCTCGCCCTGGTTTATCTCGTAGGTCGTCTCCGACCTAAGCTCCTGATAAGTCGTTCGAGTTAGGTCGTTGGACCATTTACCTTAGGTCGCTCGTCCACTAGGTCGGCCTGGTTTATCTCGTAGCTCGTCTCCGACCTAAGCTCCAGATAAGTCGTTCGAGTTAGGTCATTGGACCATTTACCTTAGGTCGCTCGACTCTGTTAAGTAGTAGGTCGTTAGACCTTAGGTCGCTCGACTCTGTTAAGTCGTAGGTCGTTAGACCTTAGGTCGCTCGACTCTGTTAAGTCGTAGGTCGTTAGACCTTAGGTCGCTCGACTCTGTTAAGTCGTAGGTCGTTAGACCTTAGGTCGTTCGCATTCCTTAAGTCGCTCGACCCCTCCACACTAGGTCGCTCGGCTTGCTTGAGTCGTAGGTCGTTGGACCTTAAGTCGCTTGCCTCCCTTAACTCCAGTTAGGTCGCTCGGCCATTGTGTTAGGCCGCGTGAACCCTTAGGTCGTTAGACCTCACTTTGCTTTAGGTCGTAGGCCGCTTGTCTTCACTTAGGTCGTACCGTTTTGGACGGGGCGCTGCCCCCTGGACCCCCGCGACCTGACCGGGCAGGTCGAACCCCGTAAGCGGTGGCGTTGCCCCCGCACCCCCACCTTGGGGGGTTGCCACCCCCCCTGGACCCCCCCTCCGTAGGGGATCTTATTTGAAAAACATTGAGCTGATTTCCTTGGATTTTATTCACATCTTCGTATGCGATTTTTGTGACTGATTGTTTCTACAATTGCTTCTGTGTTTTGTCACTTTATAATTTAAAGGTTTCAATACTAGTAGTAAATATCAAAACTCTTTTAACAAACAATTTCAACTCTATTTTTAATAACAAAGTTCTTTTCTTAAACCATTTTCCAATCTATTAGTATATACAAGCCTTTACCTCACTCGGATGAGAAATCTAATTAAACGACTTAGTAAAACAAGTGGTATGAAACGCTTGCGTTCACTTCGTCGGTTAATTCTTGGACTTGTTCGATTGAACCTCTTGTGACAATTTTATTAGTGAAGATTTACAGTTTGTTCGTAAATATTTAAGTTAAGCAAGTGGTTATGGGACATGAAGCTAAACTTCTATATTTACTAGCTTAGTGTAATTGACACTTCTCGTTGATCTTGATGATCGCTTTATGAATTAGACTAGCAATTGCGCGATGTCTCTTTCATTGCAAGGTTAGACTAGACACCACTTGTGTGATTCCATTCACACATACCTTTCTGCTTTTTGGTTAGTCTTGACCTCAATCTGTGTGATTCCACTCACACATGTGGGGTAGCTCCCCATGGTCTTCGGACCGTCATGTGATAGGCCTCTTTCCCTTTTTATGATTTCTGGATTTCTCGTGTTGATTTCTGGAATTTATGTCATTGACTTGTTATGAGTACAAGTTTAGGGTATGATGCCCCCTTCGAATCTTTGAGAAGATTCTTGTGATATTGATTATCTCTTATTGATTGATCTTCTGTTGATCATTATTTACATACTTATAGCGGTATGTCGTTATGGATGTTTATGTTTATGCCATATCTTTTATGTTATATCATGTCATCTGATATTTATAGCTAGACTGATCCGTTTATTATTTTCTTAAATAATACTCGGATCAGACCGAGATGTTACAGGTGCTTCTGCTTGACTTCTTCCCAGGGATTCATCACTCTGACTTTTGGCTAACTGTTTAGATTAGCAGTTTTTGTTGTATACACTTGAGATATAGACTCATAGTTGTATTCTTTTGTATAGCACGTGTTGCTATTCTTTTGTATTATCGTGGATCTTATTGACCACTACTCTGATGTACACTTTCATGTGTTAGTTATATATTCATATCTTCTTCCGCCTTTGTGATATGGATATCTGTGACTGATTTGTGATATGATTATTTCTATGTTTGTTTCCGAAGATTATTTATAGCCACCGTGTGATAAGCAATTACATGGATGGTCGCTCCTCAACAGCCTTATTCTCCGTGCTAGTTGACAGCACTTCTCCGGAGTGTTCTTGGCTAGCGTGGGTATAGAGGTGGGGCGTCACAAAAAATCTGGATTCAAGAAAATTTCAAACCTGGAATAATCAAGCTCTGGAATCAAACAGCAGCAAATAAAACCAATTCAATGCTTAAGAAAGTAACTAAATACAACAATTGTTCTTCTCTGTTAAAAATCCCAGGTGGGCAAACCCTCCTAACTCTACTATATCTATTGATGTTTGCATCTGTATTTGACATATGCTATGAATTATGTTGAGATGATGGTGTGATCGTGTTTGCGTGCCCTTATAAAAATAAATGACTGTGTGCATCTTAGTGTACAGGGAAGGAAACATACCTCTGTTTCATACTCTACATATCTTAAAATCTGTTTACAAACTCATATCTCTTCATGCAATGAAATTTAGCCAATGGTGCCTAAAAGTGAATTGACTGCAACAATGTAATACAAGATTTAAGAATGGTTTCAGTCTTTTTTATTAGATAATTATTTCAAGATAAAGGATTTACAGTAAAAATCAGTTAAAGTCAGGAAATCAAATGCTTTGATTTCATGTTTTGGTTTCATAATTTAGTTAATAATTGGAAATGATGAATTTTAATAAAGGTTTCATGATTTATAATTTTGAGAATGTTGCAAATTCTCGAGTTGAACAAATTTGGGCATTTTGTAAATCATTGGCGATCTCGAGTGAATTGAGGCTTGGAATTGTTTTCAGGGATGCTGGAACATGGTTGAATTCGAGAAAAATGCTATATGATTTTATAATTCATCATGAGTGAATATTTGGATCGATTTAGGGTTTAGCTCTGTACTTTGTAAATTTAATTCGCGAGCCATTCTCGTGTTCGTCGCAGCATTCTAGGTCATCGGACCTTTGGGGATGGTTGCGTCACTGTATGGTGAAGTGGCTGTCGAAACGACGATGTTTCTGGTGAACATGTTGTCATCGACGAGACGTTTTTGGGTCGAAGCAGTTGGTTCCAGTTTGAGCTAGAAAGCTCGATTTCGATTTCACGCTTGAATCGATGATTCAGTGGTCGGAATGGGGTGCGAGGGTGATTGTCGACTTGTCGACGCTAGTGGTGATGCTCGAAGTCGCTGCATTTGGATGTGCATGTGCACACGGGCCATTGTGTGCCTGCGTGATTTAAGGGTTGTGGAAGACGATGTTTATCAGGGACGAACTCGAAGGAGTACATGAAGCAACTCGAAGTAAGGCTCGAGTCAGTGGGTTGTTGCGTAGGGTAAATACATAGAAAAATTTTAAGTAAAAATTTAAGCATGCTCTTGGGTAAATGTTTGAAAAACCCGAAGCAATACTCTGGGAGATGCTGCAATGGCTTGGGTCAGTGGTTTTGGAGCAGAAGCAGTTTCAGTTTTTAAAAGAAAATCAAATTTACTCTAAAAACAATTTTGGTTAAAACAGTTTTGAGTTTCTTATAGAAATTAAATATTAGCCCGGTTTTGAATTAGTTAGGAAATTTTTTTAAAAAAAAACAAATTTGTTTTAAATTACCAAGTTTTAAATGATTTAAAATAAATACAACCTTTAATTTGAAAAGTTATTTTAACTTAATAATATTAGAATGATTTAAATGATTAACAAACTTTATTTGTTTGGGTTAAATAATTAACCATTTAATAGATTTTTATTTGTTAACAAGATTAATTACTTGAAGTAAATTACTTAATGTAAGTAATTAAAGTAAGTTAGTTAATAATTCAAGTTACTTAATCAAGTAATAAATGAATAATTGAATAAAAAATAATGATTACTCAGTGAAGTAATTAAGAGAAGATAATTAAAAGTTAATTAACTTAAAGTGATAAAGAAATCATTATTTATTAAGGAGTAATTGATTATTGTAATTAATTAAGGAATAATAAATCTATTAATTAATCAGTTAAGGATAATTAATTATGATTAAGATTTAATTAATGATTAGCGTTTTATTAATCAAAGCAATTAATTAAGGAATAATTAATTAATAAAAGTAATTAAGCTTTAATTAATTACTATTAAGGGTAATTAATTTAGATAATTAATTTGGAAATGATTGATTAATGAAGGTAATCAAGACTTAATCAATTGTAGTTAATGATAATTGATCATTGATTAAAAATCACAAGTGAAAGTAATTACGTTGTTGATAAATTAAAACACCCAATTTATTCATCTTAATTGTAGATGTTCGATTGCTATTAAATGCTATGTGATGGATTAATATATTTGATATGTAATGTGATGCCATGTAATGCTTTGTGCTAAGCTGTTATATCTGTGATGTATATATTGTTATATGAATATGCAAAACCCCTTGACCCGTAAACCGACATTTGAATTTCGATGCGACGGGGAGTCGGATTCCAATTGGTTATCCGAAACCCACATCGAATTGTATTAGTGAATCTTTGTGATTGATAAATTTACTTTATCTATGAATCTGTGAATGTGGATAAGCATTATGGGTCATACCGCTTATCAAAATTGATATGATTGATGTTGTGCACTATTGTGTAAAACCCCTGGACTACACTATATACACACAAATATGGATTGCACATGGAAATCGGTTAAGTCACATATTTTTAAAACAATTTTAAAAATTGAATTTTTGAATCCAATGGTTTTGGAAATGGATTGGGTTTAAAATGAAAAGCTTTTGAAATGGGATTTCAAAGATAAAAATTATTTTGAATAACTTAATAAAGTTTTGAAATTTAATAATTCAAATATTTGTTCTAATTTGAGAATTTATGACGTAAAAGGTCATACAAGTTTATATGGGTTTTCAAACCAATTTTTTTAAAGTGTTGTTTTGGGAATTAAATTTAACCCAATTTTGGAAAACTTTAACTTGTATAATTAAAACCGGATTTTTCCAAAACGAAAACTGTTTGTTTTCAAATGATAAAAGCTTTCATATAAGAAATGAATATCCAGTTTGTATTAAAGGAATTTCAAATTTGAAATGAAACGATTTTCCAAGTTATGAATGAATCTTTTGAAACGGTTTTGAAAGCTATAAGTTAAATCCTTGATTTAAAGATTTAAACGGATTAATCTAATTAAAATGGAAATTGTTTTGAAATCTATGAATCGATCTTTGTGAAATTGGGTAAATTCGTGAAATGAATCTTTTGTTTAAAAGATTTGAAATGGTAATTTGTTTAAACCATTTGAAAGTAAGATTTGAATTTTAAATTTGTGACTTGACTAAAATCCCATATCCATATGTTTTTAAATTTCACGCTCATTATTCGGTTTAGCCGGGAGAGGATCTTGTGTCATATAATCCATTCCGAATAATGATACGTTGTTATGGATAGAATTTGAAGACCGGTGGTGAAGATCGGGTATTTGCGAGAACGATAGGATGACCTATTGATTATCTTTGCACTGAGTAGCTATGGTATAGAGATTTCCTAAGTGATGGGAAATCCGATCGGAATTGTGAATACCCGGATTGGCAAGGGCTTCTTCGGAAGTGCTTTTGGTTCTGTTCAAACCCAGAACAGACTTGTATGGATGTGTATCTGACATTACACTTTGAGATGTAAAATTAGTTTCTATCAAATACATTTTTTCTTGGTGGGGGAGAATTTATTCTCTTAGCTTAGCACCCTTCTCTAAGACGTACGAACTCATAAGTTATGTAGTTGATGGTTACTAGTGATACATTCCCAATTTGGCAATGTGGCATACGAAGTGATGTTGTATATTGATGATCATTTGTGATCAAAGCATGACTTTCGTGTAAAGCGTAGCTTTGTTGACGAGACTTGCTTATCTAGGTGAAACATGATGGGGTTTCTCGCTTTTTGTTAGGCGGTGAGCAGGAGACTTTACCCCTACACATCCTCTTTAAGGGGTTGCTTAGCCGGTAAGGCATGACAGTCGAAAGGCTGGTCGTAAAAGCAAGTTTCGTGTACCATTGTGAGCTATGCCGGGGCTGGGATGGTTGAAAAGCCTACCAGTCAAGATTGGCCGCTGTCGATGGTTGAAAAGCCTAGACTATCACAGTTGGTATCAGAGCTAAAGGTTGAGTAAGAACTTTAGCTATGGAGGGTAACACATTAGATGGCTCATTAGAGATAGGGTGAAGTATACCCTAGAATGAGTATAACCAGTGAAACCAAAAATCCAAATTTCTCAATCTATTCTCTTTGTCTGTTGTTATTCTCTAAGATATTTCGTCCGAATGCCTAAACCGATTTTCTTACTATTCACAGACAGTAAGGATGAGTGGAAGAAGAGGACGAGAATGGGGACGGGGAAGTACCACTTCAACTTATCAAGGCCCTGCAACGACAGATATTCCTATTCAATCTCAACCAAATCTAGCTGATCTATATCGAAGCTTTTCTAAACTTGGTGGAAAGCCATTCATTGGCAAAGAATCTGTTATCGAAGCACAAGCATGGATTCGATTGTGCGAAAGGATTTTCAAAGGACTAAAGTTGGAAGACGATCAGATGCGATTGATAGCTTCTTGGCAACTCCAGGAAGAGGCTTTAGCTTGGTGGGAAACTGTTACATTGGATGAGCCGGCGGATGAATTTACTTGGATTCGTTTCAAGGAAGTGTTTGAGCAGCGATATATGTCTTCTGCTGGTATCTCTAGAATGTACCAAGAGTTTGTGGATTTGAAGCAATGAAGCTTATCATTTGAGGAATACTTGAAAAAATTCAATGAATTATCTCAGTTTGGTCCAGAATTGGTGAATACACCGTTAAAGAAGAATGAAAATTTATTCGGGGAATGAATAAGGAATTCCAGGAGAAGATGACTGCTCACGTAAAGGAATCATTTTCTGAATTGATTGATATGGGTTATAGATACGATACTTTGGATAAGCAAGAAGCTCCGGAGGAGGATGGAAATTCAAGCAATCTGAATTGGAGGATAAAGAAGTTTGGTGGAAAGAAACCGAGGAAAGATAAAGAAAAGAAGAGTATACAGAAGAAAAAGGTGAAAGATGTTACTTGTCTCAATTGCTTGGAGAAAGGCCATTACTCGGATAAATGCAAGAATCCTCGGAAGCCAGGATTGAGAGAGCCATTTATGAGGCCAGATCAGGAATCTACGGGATGTTATCACTGCCGCAAGCCAGGACATAGGATCAACGACTGTCCAGCTCATAAACAAACTCTAGTAAAGAATGTGTATGCAGTCAGAGATGGTTCTTCAACCTCAAAGGCTGATAAAGGAAAGGTAATTTTAGAAGGTAACCTTCTCGTTTACGATTAAAATTTTCAAGTTTGTTCGACATGAAAACTACCCATAGTTTTCTTTCTCAACAATTCGTAAATAAGTTAAATTTGAATCTGAAATCATGGTCGAATCCATTTCTGTCTGTTTCATTGGGTTTCGATATATTCTACGAACGGTTAGTTTTTCCTTCGAACTAACCAATACCCGGTATACTTCATAGATCAGATAACCCAATTATTTCATAATTGAATGAGTTGATCCTCATATTTGTTGATACTCTGATTTGGTAAATCGAATGCAGAATAAATATTTGGATCTGATCTGATCTATCATTTATTCTTCCTCGTTTCCCTAGCAAAATTCGGAGACGAAATTTTTTTAAGGGGGGAATCTCTAACATTCCTGAAGATTAACCACGATTAATTTGATAATTAATTTAAATTTGGGATTAAATTGTGAATTTATTTATGAATTAATTAGGGTATTTCTAGAATAAATAAAATGTTTAGATTATAGAGTAGGATTTGGTTTAAAATTTAAGGATAAGGAATTTTACAAATAAAAATTGGATTTAAAAATAAATATTGATTTGAAGATAAATAGAAATTGATTTGGAATATAAGAATAAGTATATTATAAACAAATATTGGATTTCAAAATAAAGAGTATTAAAAATAAAATGGAATTAAAAGCTTTAAATTAATAAAAAATGTTTGGTTTCTAAATTTTTAAATATATTGATATTTGGAAGTTGTAATAAAAAAATAAAAAAATTAATGTACTCATTTTACAATATTATTTTTAAGATTTAATTCATCTATATAAATAAAAGTAATCAATCGTTAATATGTAATCAAAATATTTAAATCACTCTTTTCTTTTTAAAAAGTTGTTCAAAGAAATAAATAATAAAAGAAATGCATGAATATAAAATGTATGAATTACTTTCATATAAATATGAGAGCTAAATTAAGGATTGTAGTGTGAAAAATAATTGGAATAAAATTTTGTTGTGTATATAAAAAGAGTGAACTAGATGAAAATTAGTATGTCAAAATATAATTACATGGAGGTTTAAACAAAAAATGTACAAAACAAATTTGAGTCAAAGGATTTAAACACAATTCTTCATACATATGACAGGTGTACAACATGCAAAAAGAAAATGGACAGGTGGACTTGAACTTTTGAAAAAAAAAATGCAACCAGGCCATTCAAATCTCACGATCACAGATCTGAAAAAATCAAAATCAGAAGTCAGTAAAAAAAGAGAGGGAGAAAGCAAGATCAAACCTGAAAGGATTTAAAAGCAAGGCAACATTAAAAAAAAAGGAAAATTGCAAATCAAACCAAAATCTAGAAGAGGATGGGGCCTGGAAAGTATTAAAGTAAAGCAACTTAAATCTCAAACTTGATCACCAGGTTTGGAAAACCAAGAAGAAGAGACTGGAAATTAAAAAAAACTGAAGCAAATCTTCAAGTCAGGGATGTCGCAAATCAATTTATCAAGCTTGAAAATCAAAACATCAAAAATCTGGAAAAAAACATCAAGCAAGTAACTTCGGTCAGGATCACAGCAAGCAAAAATCTGGATTCATGCAAATTTCAAACCTGGAATAATCAATCTCTGGAATCAAGCAGCAACAAATAAAACCATTTCAAAGCTTAAGAAAGCAACTAAATACAACAATTGTTCTTCTCTGTTAAAAATCCCAGGTTAACAAACCCCTCCCCCCTAACTCTGCTATATCCATTGATGTTTGATCTGTATTTGAGATATTCTATGAACCATGTTTAGATGATGGTGTGAATGTGTTTGCATGCCCTTATAAAACTAAATGACTCTGTGCATCTTAGTGTACAGGCAAGAAAACATGCCTCTGTTTCATACTCTACAAGTCTTAAAATCTATTTACAAACTCATATCTCTTCATGCAATGAAATTTAGGCAATGGTCCCTAAAAGTGAATTGACTGCAACAATGAAATACAAGATTTAAGAATGGTTTCAGTTTTTTTTATTTGATAATTATTTCAAGATAAAGGATTTACTGTAAAAATCAGTTAAAGTCAGGAAATCAAATGATTTGATTTCACGTTTTGGTTCATAATTTAATTAATAATTGAAAATGATGAATTTTAATAAAGGTTTCATGATTTTTAATTTTGAGAATGTTGCAAATTCTCGAGTTGAACAAATTTGGACATTTTGTAAAGCAATGGTGATCCCGAGTGAATTGAGGCTTGGAATTCGTTTTCAAGGATGCTGGAACATGGTTGTATTCGGGAAAAATGCTATGTGATTTTATAATTCATCATGAGTGAATATTTGGATCGATTTAGGGTTTAACTCTGTACTTTGTAAATTTAATTCGCGAGGCATTCTCGTGTTCGTCGCAGCGTTCTAGGGCATCGGACCGTAGGGGATGGTTGCGTCACTGTATGGTGAACTGGCGGTTGAAACGGCGACGTTTCTAGTGAACTTGTTGTCGTCGGCGAGACGTTTTTGGGTTGATGTAGTTGGTTCCAGTTTCAGCTAGAAAGCTCGATTTCGATTTCATGCTTGAATCGATGATTTGGTGGTTGGAATGGGGTGCGAGGGTGATTATCGACTTGTCGACGCTAGTGGTGATGGTCGGAGTCGCCGCATTTGAATGTGCATGTGCACGCGGGCCATTGTGTGCCTGTGTGATTTAAGGGTTGTGGAAGACGATGTTTATCGGGACGAACTCGAAGGAGTACGTGAAGCAACTCGAAGTAAGGCTCGAGTCAGTGGGTTGTTGCGTAGGGTAAATACTTAGAAAAATTTTAAGTAAAAATTTAAGCGTGCTCTTGGGTAAATGTTTGAAAAACCCGAAGCAATACTCGGGTAGATGCTGCAATGGCTCGGGTCAGTGGTTTTGGAGCAGAAGCAGTTTCAGTTTTTAAAAGAAAATCAAGTTCACTCAAAAAACAATTTTTGTTAAAACAGTTTTGAGTTTCTTGTAGAAATTAAATGTTAATCCGGTTTTGAATTAGTTAGGAAAGTTTTTTAAGAAAAAATCAAATTTGTTTTAAATTACCAACTTTTAAATGATTTAAAATAAATACAACCTTTATTTTGAAAAGTTACTTTAACTTAATAATAGTAGAATGTTTTAAATGATTAATAAACTTTATTTGTTTGGGTTAAATAATTAACCGTTTAATAGGTTTTTATTTGTTAACAAGATTAATTACTTGAAGTCAATTACTTAATGTAAGTAATTAAAGTAAATTAGTTAATAATTCAAGTTAATTAATCAAGTAATAAATGAACAATTAAATAAAATATAATGATTGCTTAGTGAAGTAATTAAGAGAAGACAATTAAAAGTTTATTAACTTAGAGTGATTAAGAAATCATTATTTATTAAGGAGTAATTAATTATTGTAATTAATTAAGGAATAATAAATCTATTAATTAATCAGTTATGGATAATTAATTATGATTAAGATTTAATTAATGATTAGGGGTTTATTAATCAAAGTAATTAATTTGACGAATACTTAATCAATAAAAGTAATAAGATTTAATTAATTACAATTAAGGGTAATTAATTTAGATAATTAATTTAGAAATGATTGATTAATGAAGGTAATAAATATTTAAACAATTGTAGTTAATGATAATTAATCATTAGTGAAAGTAATTACGTTGTTGATAAATTAAAACATCCAATTTATTCATCTTAATTGTAGATGTTTGATTGTTATTGAATGCTATGTGATGGATTGATATATTTGATATGTAATGTAATGCCATGTAATGCTTTGTGCTAAGCTGTTATATCTGTGATGTATTTATTGTTATATGAATATGCAAAACCCCTTGACCCGTAAACCGACATTTGAATTTCGATGCGACAGGGAGTCGGATTCCAGTTGGTTATCCGAAACCCACATCGAATTGTATTAGTGAATCTTTGTGATTGATAAATTTACTTTATCTATGAATCTGTGAATGTGGATAAGCGTTATGGGTCATACCGCTTATCGAAATTGATATGATTGATGTTGTGCACTATTGTGTAAAACCCCTGGACTACACTATACACACACAAAAATGGATTGCACATGGAAATCGGTTAAGTCGCAGATTTTTAAAACAATTTTAAAAATTGAATTTTTGAATCCAATGGTTTTGGAAATGGATCGGGTTTTAAAATGAAAAGATTTTGAAAAGGGATTTCAAAGATAAAAGATATTGTGAATAACTTCGTAAAGTTTTTAAATTTAATAATTCAAATATTTGAAATTGAATTCTAATTTAAGAATTTATGACGTAAAAGGTCATACAAGTTTATATGGGGTTTTAAGCCATTTTTTTAAGGTGTTGTTTTGGGAATTAAATTTAATCCAAGTTTGGAAAACTTTGACTTGTATAATTGAAACCGGATTTTTCCAAAATGAAAACTGCTTGTTTTCAAATGATAAAAGCTTTCATATATGAAATGAATTTCCAATTTGTATTAAAGGAGTTTCAAATTTGAAATGAAACGGTTTTCCAAGTTATAAATGAATCTTTTGAAACGGTTTTGAAAGCTATAAGTTATATCTTTGATTTAAAGATTTAAACGGATTAATCCAATTAAAATGGAAATTGTTTTGAAATCCATGAATGGATCTTTGTGAAATTGGGTAAACTTCATGAAATAAATTTTTTGTTTAAAAGATGTGAAATGCTAATTTTGTTTAAACCATTTGAAAGGAAGATTTGAATTTTAAAGTTGTGACTTGACTAAAATTCCATATCCATATGTTTTTAAATTTTGCGCTCATTATTCAGTTTAGCTGGGAGAGGACCTTGTGTCATATAAACCATTTCGAATAATGATACGACGTTATGGATAGCATTTGAAGATCGGTGGTGAAGACCGGGTATTTGCGAGAACGATAGGATGACCTATCGATTGTCTCTACACCAAGTACCTACGGTATAGAGATTTCCTAAGTGATGGGAAATCCGATCGGAATTATGAATACTCGGATTTGCAAGGGCTTCTTCGGAAGTGCCTTCGGTTCTGTTCAAACACATAACAGACTTGTATGGATGTGTGTCTGACATTACACTTTGAGATGTAAAACTAGTTTCTATCAAATACATTTCTGCTTGGTGGCGGAGAATTTATTCTCTTAGCTTAACACCCTACTCTGAGACGTATGACCTCAGAGGTTATGTAGTTGATGGTTACTAGTGATACATTCCCAATTTGGTAATGTGGCATACAGAGTGCTCATGTATATTGATGATCATTTGTTGATCATTTGTGATCAAAGTATGGCTTTCGTGTAAAGTATAGCTTTGTGGAAGAGACCTCATCGAGCCTCACAACCCGGTAATGGTCGAAACGGGAAGGATGCTGTAGGGTTTCAGGGGTAGCCACCCTAGCGTATGACCATTCCTTATGGAAAAGGGTGGTATCATGGTATGGAGCCCAGATACTTACTCATGTGGACACTATAGTATATTTATTACCATGTGATGTTGTTGTTGTTGTTGAGGATCCTCGGATAAAGGTCCCAAAGGACCGGGGGTGGCATATCTTAGGTTTTATTCCCCGTGTGGGGGTAGCCGGCCTTGTGTTAGCAGAGAGCCGGGTAGGTTCTCTGGGCGTCCCGCCAGAGGCATTCCCATTTGGCAATAGGAAGTTCCTTAGCCCGACCATTTTTTGGTAATCCATTTACCCAATACGCGCCTTATACGGTTTTAGTTGCAGAACCTGCCATTTAACATGGCAGCTATAGTAGGAATAGTATAATGGTACCTATGCTGGCTAGGATTTATATTATACTTTCGAAAGATTTTCCACTATGCACTAGTAATAATATCAAAAAGAATTTTTCTCGTAGTAAGCATGTTTGACTATCATAAGGAGAAATCTCCCCCATGTGTGCGTTTGCATTGTGTGAGTGCCGGGAGGCCTTATGGTAGTTTCATTTTCAAAAAGCATTGCAGATTTCAAAATTTAAATCCTTTGTTTGTTTTAAAGACCAAATGTTTTTTTTTTTGCTCATACCAGTCCCATGACTGATCCAGAGTTTATTGTTCCCTTCCTAAACTCTAGGTGCCTACCATTTTCCACACGGGCAGTCTAGAGTTTGGTTTTTCAGATAGTCAGGTAGTAGATATCGTTTTGGTAGCTTTCAGCTTTCCGTTTGATACATTTTGGAATCTTTGGAGTCCATGACTGGACTTGCTTATCTTTGTGCAACCTTGATGGTGGATTGAGCTTGGAGTTTTGGTGCTTTGTCTTTGGAGCTTTGGATCAGAGTTATAGTATTGGTTTTTGTTGAAGACTTACCTCATATTGTATCGTGTTCTGCTGTATTTTGTGATGTATATTCTCTAATGTTGATGATTTCATTGTACCAAATTGATGTATTGGATATTGTATTCATGTTGTATCAGTGATATCATCTTTTATTCCCGCTGTGTATTTTGTGATGTATATTCTCTGTTGTTGATGATTATCATTGTACCAAATTGATGTATTGGATATTGTATTCATGTTGTATCAGTGATATCATCTTTTATTCCTGCTGTGTTATTTATCATCTAATGTTGCTGCAAGCTCCGGCGATACGAATTTCATATTGTTTGTCGGACATCGAGTTCGGGTCATCATAGAACATTTTAACATTATAATTTGGTTTTGAATTTATAAATTTTAAAGAACTTACTTATAATTTTACTATTTTAAAATATGTATAAATTAGTTTTATTTTAAAATAAGTTTGATAATAAGATTTAAATTAATAAAGTTTGATTTAATTTATATATAATATGTTTAAGTATTTATTTAAAATTATATTTTCAAATATAGATTTTTATAATGATTTTATAAGTTAAGGTTGGAAAGATAAATTTGAATTTATTTGAAATTGTACTTAATTAAGAATTTTATTTAATTAAATCGATTTGGAACTTATTGAATTTGAGATTTTTAAAGGATATGGTTTTATAACTTGATTTTGGTTAAGATGATTTAAATGAATATTTCAAGTTTAAATAAATTAAAGGAAATATTTAGTTTACTTGTAAGTTAGGGTTTTTATTTAAAGGATATCGAATTTATTAAGTTAATATTTCAAAACAATATAATAGTAGAGTGAATCTGATATATATATGAAATTGTCAAATTTAGTTTGAAATGTTGAATATTTAAAGCTTTGAAATATACTGAAATGTTTTATTTTAGGTTTCAAATCTTTTTTGAAATTGATATAATTTTAAATAGTTTATTGAGAAACCAAATTGAATTGAAATTGATGATTTGAGACTTGATTAAATTTGAATTTTGGAATTCGAATTGCTTAGAATTGATTTGTGAAATTTGAGGAAGCCATTTTATTATGTAAAGTATTTTTAAATTCTATTTAAAACTATTTATATATATTTTACTTTATAAATTATTTTCATATAAAGTATTTTAATATAGACTATTTTAACTTATAACTCTTTTATATAAACTATTTTACTATATATACTATTTTTTATAATTATTTTAATATTTAAACTATTAAGCGGTGGAAGTTATCTTTTCAAAGTTATGAATTTCAAAGTATTATGTTTCGAAGGTGTAATAATTTCAAATGTTTGGTTTCTAAAGTGTTATACCTTTGAAAGTGCTGTGATTTTGGAAATGGATATATTTGAAACAGAAATGATATCTTATTTGCTTTTGAAAATGGAAATGATATCGTATTGATATGATTTTGAAATGGCAATGACATTTTGATTTTGAAGTATAAACTATTTTGAAATGATTGTGGTGTTATAATAACGTTTGATTGTTAAAGGGACCGGGATCGAAAGTTGTCATACTCTCTACCAACTCTGAAAACCACTTTAACAACTGTGTACGCAGTGGAGATTCAAGAATGAAGTAGGATGGTGGCGACGATCCTATATGAGGTATATATGTGGACTTGACTCCCATGAGTTGGCATAAGTTGGCTAAAACAGGAGCAACTGATGGGCTATGTGAGGGAGCTCCTCCGATCAGACACACTTCTTTGATACTATATTCTGACTTTATGATTGATTTGGTGGCCACTTTTTTTTGACTTGGGAGTGTGGCTCGAGGTGGGAGGTAGTGGCTGCTATGCGTTACCACCATCCCGGAAGTTTAATTGGTATATCTACCCTGGCAATGCCTAGTTGTGCCGTGTCACCTACCCTAGCGTGCCTTATACGAGTTTGATTTGTGTCGTACCTATGGAGTATCCTCTGATAGCCTCCCGATCTGGAGGTATTACGGTACTGTATAGACTATTGGCACTATAAAATGTGTTAAGGTGGAAAATGTTAAGCCTTAACGCTATTTTTAAATAATATACTTTACTTTAGACATTATTATAATATCGTATATTACTACATAGTAGAAAGTTTAACAGATCCTTGGAGGATGGCTATCCCAAACATCCTTTGAGTTACTTGTACTTCAGTTGCTATTTCACTTGAGTTGGATTTATTGATATAAGAATTCTAATCCTGATTTGAGTGTTTTGTATTTTTCTTTACGCTTGGGTCAGACTGAGTACAACAGCATTTGAGACTCACCTTTGAAATTGGAGCTTTGCATGGAGACCAATATATCGATTATGCTTTTAGTTAATCAGTTGATTCTAGTGATGTATTCTGATCTTGTATTTGACTATTGTATTTGAAACTTCTGTTGTGTCTTATTCAACTCTGTTATATGTATAGTAGCTTCATGAACTACTATCCTTTTGTTTTCCACTGCATTATTGTTATATTACTCTGTGTCCGAGACTTTGAGATTATGTGATTATTTATTTAATGTATATGCTGAGTTTTGCCATATATAAATTAACAATATGTTATTTTGAGCAATTCAAATCCGGCATGTGTGGATGCGAATGGTTGAAAATATCAGGAAGTTACATGTGGTATCGGAGCTTTAGTTTTCGGCAAAATTTTGCATATAAAGTAAATTAGTTACAGAATTACTTTCGTTCGAGCTTAAATCCTATCCACTTTGATTCGGTTTCCTTTGAATTTTGGAACTCCCCTATTTGTAACGACCCGCAAATCCGTACCCCTTGAGTCAACACTATTCTATAACAATCAACTCAAGTTGTACAGAAATACGAACTATTTGGGTTTAAGAAGAAGAGGTAGAAGAAGAGAAAACAAAATCAACATCAGAATCTAACCATCGCAGCAGAATAAAATATAATAGATAATGAATAATCTTTACTCAATCAAATATATCTCTGTTTATATATTACATTCTCAGAGTACATCAATCACAGCTCAACATCAATATCATACAAATAGATACACAATAATTCAACACAGCGGAATATATATATAAACAAGTACGAATATATGCATCGTCATCCAGCTCGTCTCCTGAGCTTCACAGCATCACATCCTGTATCCTATAATACTCGATCTGACCCGAGCATTACAGTTAAATAATACCCGAGTCAGTCTAGGATACCGGCGTGAGAAAATCACACCCAATTGATTATTAAAGTTTCAAAAATCCTTTGAAAACAAAAGCATCTCGTAAGACCACGCCATAAATAAACATGTCGGGTTTTTACCTTACGATAGCTAAAACATTTTTATTAAAGTTCTCTGATATTATAATAGTCTATAGAAAGTAAATAGAATCTAGCTGAAATGCTTGCATCTCACGTTTCAGCAATAGTTGGGCACAATCAAAACCGTACGGGCGCGTAGGGAAAATGGATTCCAACTAATGGCTAGGCACTGGGGTACCATCTGTCACAGTACCTGGTCTAGATCAGCATACCGAGGAGCCACCCTAACTCCCCTGCAACACAAGACCGAAACCATCCCTTACTGGACAGTCCCGAGTAAGATCACCCCACGGTTGGGATCAGCAACCGCCCACTAAGCCGAAATAAAGGGACATCTAGACAGGGATGACCTCACCCTCCAGTGGGGGCTACCCACGAAGCCTTGCTGCATATCCCCTGATTTTCAGCCATTCCCATTTGATGAGGCTTGAGGCTAAGCATTACCTTTTTAGAATATATCCCTTAGAATGCCCATCGTCCACCTGACGATGTTTCGCAAGCATTCATCTATACAAGTCCGTCTCGGGTTCGAACGGAACCGAA
The DNA here is from genome assembly GCA_030765085.1 of Allium cepa. Lineage (NCBI taxonomy): Eukaryota > Viridiplantae > Streptophyta > Magnoliopsida > Asparagales > Amaryllidaceae > Allium > Allium cepa. The sequence goes on along the minus strand of CM060945.1, from coordinate 203,184,856 downwards.
GGCACTATTCCTACTACATCCATTTTGGAAATATCCTCAGGATTAGTAGCGACTAGCCCTTGTACTTCACTGCTCCATCTTCGAATCCAAAATCGTTTTTTTTTCACGAAACGTACAAACCGGATCGAAGTGGTTTTCGAGAAATAAATCTCGATCTCGGTCTCTGCGAAACGATCAACGCATTAGCCAATATTGATAGTCGGTTATTTAACTATCAATTAATATTCACAAACATCCATCCAACAATAAATAATTTTCCAAATTATTTATTTATTAACCTCAAAATATCTTCACAAGATATATTTCTATTTTCAATCCTTTGAAAACAGTTTCAAAACCATCTTTCCTTTCATAATAAAATTTCCCAAATATTTTCTATCTCCTCTGAAATCACCAAGCACAAAACTTTAAAATTTTAAAATAATTTAAAGCACTTTAATTTAAAATATACTTAAAACAATTAAGTTAAAGTACTTCAATAATTTGTTAAAAATACATACTATATGAATATTTGAAAATAAGGTTACTTAATAAAATACAAAATAGATTTCTACTTTTAAAAAAAAACAATCACTAAGTTACTTCTTAATAATTACTGCTTAAATAAATTAAAAAAATACTTACTTTAGACTTAAATATTAGAAATAACAAATTCTACAAAACTTGCTTTCTTAAAAACAACTTTCAAATATTTAATTCATATTTAAAAATTTACAAGCACTTGGCTATCCAGAGAAAATTCCTACTTCAATCACTTAAATCAATTTTCCCCAAATTGATTTCTAATTTACTCCATTTGAAATAAGTTTCTTTAATTACTCAGTTCATTACAACATTCGTTAATTATGAACTTTAACTATTTTTATCTTTATTTTTATCTACCGTTTGATTTTAAATCATTTGACTGAAATATACAAATTTAAGATCTTGTCCAAATTTCTTCTTTACCTTTCAACAAATTTAAATCTTAAATTTTAATAGATGTTTTGTTCTTTTAAATAATAATACTAAAATTTAAAATGCATTAATCTTCTGATTCTTCAAAATTTTTCCTTTCAGTACTCCAGATTTATCTATAAGAATTTTTAAGTCACTTTATTATCTTCCCGATTAATTATTCAAATTTCTATAAGTTATTTTACTAACGAATTCACTTCTTTTATTTCTTTCCAAAATCCGATTTATATACTTTGGTAATTCATTATATCTAATTATATCAATTAAGCCACAACATTCAATATCCTAATATAACTCATCATAGAATATCAAATAATCACAGCAGAGTGTAATAAATAACTTAAATATATGTTGAGGGATCCAGTTGGATCCCTCCAACCTGTTTTCCCTGCATCCACAAATATTAGCACATTGGAATATGCCAATTTCAAAATATACCATACTATAACACAATATAAATCAAACATCCCAAGATGTAGTTATACTAAATATAATCAAACAATTCATCCATTCAACCAATTGTTTAAATTTAGTCATTTAAATTTAAATTTAAATCTAACTGAGTGAGATTAACTCACCTTTGCTTTAATTTGCAATCTATTGCCATTCATTCCATTCCAGCTTGTTTCTCGATTTTAGACCTTTTATAACATTACATTGTTCATAAATATTTGAGATAATCAAACAATTTATTTTTACCATTTATATATCTAAATTAGTTAATAATTTATTTTGAACCCATAATCTCCCTCTTAAAAATCTTTTAGTAAATGAAATAAAGTAAATAAGTAAATAAACCAGTAAATTTCCAAAATCCATTATTTTCCTTCGTAACTACTTCTATATAAAAATGTATTCTATATTGATTTTCATAAAAATCTGTTTCATATAAATTCTTATATTCTTCCCAAAATCTATAAAAGTTTCTATTTTACCTATATCAAAATCGAATCAAGATTAACTTAATATTTAAACAACTACGTAACAGACCAAGTTACTTTTAAAAAAAACTTATCCATATATATTATTGTTTATCAAAACATATTCAAACTCGAATGAATATTCCTACTGGATATATAACCTTATATTTCCTGTTGTAAATAAAAATTTAACAGAAAAACAAAGACTAATACCTCACAGCTTTGAACGAAGGCCGCGAACCACTACCCTTCACCTACTCGCGATGAGACAACCCCCAACGCAACTCACCGCCAACCACCACTGTATCGCTTCGGCCCCAAGCAAAACCTTTGCTGCACCGCTTGCTCCTAATCGCGATGACGTCGAGCCCTCCAGTTGATGTAAATTCGAAATGATTCCAGCCGCTGATTCCCCTTGATGTAGCGACCTCTCGCGAATCGCCCAGGCCACGACTTCGATCGCCACCGTCGCCAAGGCTTCTCCATCGACCAGTTCTTATCTCACATCGCTCACAAAAGCCACGTCCCAACCCTAATCACGTGCGCAGGCTCGCCGTGGCCGCCGAACTCCAAATCGAACCAAATTGAACGTAGCTCGACTCGACTTCGAATAGGGAACGAAGAGATCAGCTTGGGTTTGAGATTCGATTGGAATGAATTCAAAGAGGATGAAAACGTGATTTTTAAATGAAGGAGGCGGCCATTATATTATTTTTTTATTTATTTTTTGTAAAACCTGCGTTCGATTGGAAAAGAAGAAAGGGAAAGGTATTAATTCGAACGAGGATGGATTCACAAAAAAGATTAATACGTGGATTCTGGAAGAAGGCTCGGCTTTGAAATAGATGGGAATGAGGCGTATAGAAGAAGATTTGACTCTTCTTTTATAAGTATATTTCATTTCGATAAATATCAATTAAATTTTCAGCGCGTTTATATATCATACGCTCACACACTAACTCCGATCAATACAAAATTTGAAATCCGATAATAATTCAATATTACGGATCCAATGGAACTGGTTTCGTCGAAATCCGAGACTGTGCCTCGGAAGGCTATTTTTAAATTCAATTTTAAACTTTTAAAATTTTTAAAACTGAACAAGCCATAGTTAAATTCAATTTTACAACTTCTATTATACTCAGTATTATCAATATAAATTCATGAGCCTTCGAATTATTTTTAATCGGCTTAAAATTCTAGATTCGATAGTTTTCCCCAACTTCAAATTATCTAATCCAATAATTAAATCATCAAATAAATTGTGATTTTTGAATTCAAGTTAAAGTTGCTCTATTGAATGCTAAAAATCAATTAAATATTCCGATTTTAAATGCTCAAAAATTCCGGGTCGTCACATTCCTCCCCCCTTAAAAGAATTTCGTCCCCGAAATTACTAGCTAGGAAGAATGGTCCAAACCCGTTTACTTTATCCAAAACCAAACAGTTTCTAACAATTCATCATCTTACCAACTATCTTTATATAAAAGACTCATTATTATTCTTATTAACTCTCCAAATCTTTCCTTAGTTCCTAAATAACTATACTTATTCACTATTCAAATTATAATTCAAAACCAAGTTTAAAATTTTCAAAATTTCTCGCAAATTTTCTAACTCTCTAAATTTCCGAAAAATTTCGCCAGCGTTTCCTTTGCGCGGCTAGCTCGGTACAACTACAAAATGGCTCTACGGCCTCCCAAATCCAAAAGGAAAACAAAAGGCCAAGTGGCTCAATCCAAATCCAAATCCCAATCAAATTCCATACCAAATTTAAATACATACCTTTTTGCCGAGCATTTCAAATTTATCTCTTGAAATCAAAAACCAATTCTCCTTTCCTTTTATAATACCTGCATATCCTGCTTAGCACTAATATCCAATCACAACATTCCAAAACATTTTATCGACTCTCACAAAATGACAATATCTATTGATTCTAATATTATCTTAGAATATATTTGTAGTATCAATTTCCAATTAAGAAATTCACCATTCCTTACTTAAGTTTAGTATAAGCATTATATGTGTTCTTATATTTATTTTCACCTTACCATTTAAGTTTATATCTATTTCTATCCAAATCGATTCTTTCATTTCCAAATGAATTCCATTTATCTTTAACTTTGAATATTTGAATTTTATTTTCCATTTATAACTAATTCATGTCATTATTTTAGTTAGCTTCATTTACTAACTTATTTCAATTCTTAGTTTGAAATTGTTTTGTCGTTAATAAATTTGCCAAAATTTCCAAAAAATTTCTAACTCCCGAAATTTTTGAAATTTTTTGGCAGAATCTCCTTTGTACGGAGGAGCTTTTGCAATTTGACAAAAGAGATAAATATATATACATCGACCCACACGGTCGGAAAAACCAAAAACAGTTCATATTTCCTATTTTAATTGCGTAGGCGTACCTTATTTAGCATTTTAAGCAAGCAGCTTATTGTTTTTAGCAAATAGCACAACCAAATCCAGCCACATGGCTTCTAGGTACCTGTACTTACTCAATTTAAACATGTAAGTACAATATAAATGAAGTTTAACTACATTTTACTTATTTACAATAGTTGAAACATATGAATACTAAAAGAAGCTCATTCCAAACATTTTTCCATAAGCAATTTATATAGTTTCCATGCTAATTCAACTGTTCCAATTAATTTATAACCATTTTCATTTGATTTGAATGGTTTTCAATCCATTCGTATACCACTTCATCAATTTGAATGGTTTGAAACTCAATCGCTTACATTAAACTTATTCTTAAGCAAACTGAACTCATATTTAATTCCATTGCTTTCAAAATCAATTTATTTTACTTCTATCAACTCATAGAATTTTTAATTACTTCCATATACATCAAGTGACAATTAATTCTATGCAATTTGACGAGATCTATGTGAATAAACAAGTATTTATGTTTTATACCCAATTTAAATGGATTTTAACTCAATTTATTCTTAATTCTATTCCATTTGAAAAAAAAATCACAATCCATATATTCTCTGTTTCATTGCATTTCAATTTTATTAACCAAACTAGTGCAGTCAAAACCATCAACAACCTAGGTTCCATCTCCATTACCAATTAAATTTCCTTTTTATTTTAATCCATTCACAATCATTTATTTAGCTCGACACGTTCCATTTAAATTTCATTTACAATCCATTTATTTACATTTCATTCCATATTTGTTTGTTCCAAACTATTTTATCTAGCTCGAAGACAATCCAAGCTATTTTATTCAATAACCATTTCTCAACTTATTTAAACCATACTTCCCTTGGTTCTTATTTATCCCATCCATTCACTTATTCAATATAATTAACTTATCCACTCAATCCATTTTCTTAAATATTATTACAACCCACCAAGTTATATTTCAATCCATATTTATTTTTACTTGATTCAAATTTAACCCAATATCATTAAACTTGGTTTAAGTTGAATTAAATTCAACTCTCTTCGATTTATTCAGCTTAAGTCAATTTACTTCAATTTATTCAAATTTATACTTAAGCTCATTTTCATTTTACAAGTAAATTTTTCTCTTTTATACTCAGCTTAACTCAATTGATTACAAAGCCATATCCAATTTATTTCCACATATTTGGATTTTATTCACAATACAAACCACCACATTACTATTTTAATCAAATCACATTTTTATTCGATATATTCCCAATTATATTTAATTTGTTAACACTTCACAATAAATTTTAATTAATAACTCAAGTTCTGAATCCATTATCCATTTTCAATTTACCCCCAAAATTCATGAACTCACAATTCATGTACATTTACTTCATAGACAATTTAAGTCGAATTTAATTTATAACTTGAGTTTTATTTTCAACCTTCATCATAAACTCACAATTCATTCAACACTTGATTTTTAATTCCAAATATCACTTTATTTAATTTTCTTGGTTCAATTTATTTAATAATTCAAGTTTGAATTTTCTTTTCATTATCCAAAACATCAAACAATATTTATTTTGGATTTTCTATTCTACTTTCAAAATTTATACGCCACAACTTATTATTTACACAATTCCATCCATTATAGGCTTGAATATGTTTATCTTTTATTTTTAACTCAAGCCCTATATTTATTTTTAGCCCTAGCATATTTCATTTCTATGGAATTCTAACTCCTTTACAGGTTATTCTAATTTACTTACTTCAATTCCAATCCTTATTCAATTTACTTTTCATTTACTTAAGTAAGAATATAATTCCATTCATAGTTCAATTGAATTCTTATTCCAATTCAATTTAATTTTACTCCAATTTATTTAACTCAATTCGATTTCAACTTACTTCGAATACAACTGGATATTAATTTCAGCTTATCCAATTAATTTCAATCCAGTTAAATTTTATTTTCCAATCCAAGTAAATTTCATTTTTAACTTTTCACTTTAGATTTATTCCATTATCCAAAGCTTAAATTTCTTCCTGATTTACAAACCATTTCCACTTATAAGCATACAACTTATCTTATCCAGATTTTTTTTTTAAACACCCAGCTTTGGTTTCAAATTGTTTTGAAACCTTTAACATCTCCAATCATATTTCTCACAAATTAAACCAATCCTGGTTTTATTCCCCAACAAATTTCCTTCGAAATTTCAAAACGAACAGGCTTTCCTGTACAAATCAATTTGGCAGCAATTCATCACTTAGCAACACGAAAATGAACATCGATGATGCTGCAGTCATCACCGAAGTTATTTTCCGGTGACTGAAGTGAATTCAATGCTAAACCTCTTCTCAAATTTATTTAAAACAATTTCCTTTCAGAAATACCCTAAAAACAACAATGCTACTATTTATTTTCAAAATACTTTCAAAATCTCCGGGTTTAAAGTTTCAAATTCTATTTTAAATTCAAATTTAACTATAATGCATTTGTATAGTTTATGCTTATATAAATTTCCATTTGATTGTATTTCAATTCATAAATTACATTTATAATTCATATTTATAAATTTCATTTTATAATGAATTTATTCCCTTAAACTTTGGTTATATTTTCAATTTCTAGTTAAATTTTCACTTAACAATGATAATAATTTAATATTATCATTTCTAACACCCAAGCAACCATATATTAGCTAAAATAGTTTACAAAAACTTTCTTTATATCAAAATATGTTTTTGGGTAAAATTATTTCATTTACCCATATTTAAAACAATATCGTGTCAATTGTTCTATTCAAGTGTTTAGAAACCCCTTCAATACAGTTGCGCAGACTGTGCCGATGAAGGTTCATATGCCACTCAATAAATCAATCAACGCAATATTAAAAAAATTTATATTCACTAACAAATACGCGCTCATATCTATTAATACGCTCAAACTCATTCTAGAGTACTATGGACTCTATTTTATGAGTAATTCCCACCAGAACCAAGGTTATCTCCAACCTATGCTCTGATACCAAGTGTAACGACCCGCAAATCCGTACCCCTTGAGTCAACACTATTCTATAACAATCAACTCAAGTTGTATAGAAATACGAACTATTTGGGTTTAAGAAGAAGAGGTAGAAGAAGAGAAAACAAAATCAACATCAGAATCTAACCATTGCAGCGGAATAAAATATAATAGATAATAAATAATCTTTACTCAATCAAATATATCTCTGTTTATATATTACATTCTCAGAGTACATCAATCACAGCTCAACATCAATATCATACAAATGGATACACAATAACTCAACACAGCGGAATATATATAAACAAGTACGAATATACGTATCGTCATCCAGCTCGTCTCCTGAGCTTCACAGCATCACATCCTGTATCCTATAATACTCGGTCTGACCCGAGCATTACAGTTAAATAATACCCGAGTCAGTCTGGGATACCAGCGTGAGAAAATCACACCCAATTGATTATTAAAGTTTCAAAAAACCTTTGAAAACAAAAGCATCTCGTACGACCACGCCACAAATAAACATGTCGGGTTTTTACCTTACGATAGCTAAAACATTTTTATTAAAGTTCTCTGATATTATAATAGTGTCTATAGAAAGTAAATAGAATCTAGCTGAAATGCTTGCATCTCACGTTTCAGCAATAGTTGGGCACAATCAAAACCTTACGGGCGCGTAGGGAAAATGGATTCCAACTAATGGCTAGGCACTGGGGTACCACTGTCACAGTACCTGGTCTAGATCAGCGTACCGAGGAGCCACCCTAACTCCCCTGAAACACAAGACCGGAACCATCCCTTACTGGACAGTCCCGAGTAAGATCACCCCACGGTTGGGATCAGCAACCGCCCACTAAGCCGAAATAAAGGGACATCTAGACAGGGATGACCTCACCCTACAGTGGGGGCTACCTATGAAGCCTTGCTGCATATCCCCTGATTTTCAGCCATTCCCATTTGATGAGGCTTGAGCCTAAGCGTTACCATTTTAGAATATATCCCTTAGAATGCCCATCGTCCACCTGACAATGTTTCGCAAGCATTCATCCATACAAGTCCGTCCCGGGTTCGAAAGGAGCCGAAGGCACTATTCCTACTACATCCATTTTGGAAATATCCTCAGGATTAGTAGCGACTAGCCCTTGTACTTCACTGCTCCATCTTCGAATCAAAAATCGTTTTTTTTTTCACGAAACGTACAAACCGGATCGAAGTGGTTTTCGAGAAATAAATCTCGATCTCGGTCTCTTCGAAACGATCAACGCATTGGCCAATATTGATAGTCGGTTATTTAACTATCAATTAATATTCACAAACATCCATCCAACAATAAATAATTTCCAAATTATTTATTTATTAACCTCAAAATATCTTCACAAGATATATTTCTATTTTCAATCCTTTGAAAACAGTTTCAAAACCATCTTTCCTTTCAGAATAAAATTTCCCAAATATTTTCTATCTCCTCTGAAATCACCAAGCACAAAACTTTAAATTTTTAAAATAATTAAAACACTTTAATTTAAAATATACTTAAAACAATTAAGTTAAATTACTTCAATAATTTGTTAAAAATACATACTATATGAATATTTGAAAATAAGGTTACTTAATAAAATACAAAATAGATTTCTACTTTTGAAAAAAAACAACCACTAAGTTACTTCTTAATAATTACTGCTTAAATAAATTAAAAAAAATACTTACTTTAGACTTAAATATTAGAAATAAAAAATTCTACAAAACTTGCTTTCTTAAAAACAACTTTCAAACATTTAATTCATATTTAAAAATTTACAAGCACTTGGCTATCTAGAGAAAATTCCTACTTCAATCACTTAAATCAATTTTCTCCAAATTGATTTCTAATTTGCTCCATTTGAAATAAGTTTCTTTAATTACTCAGTTCATTACAACATTCATTAATTATGAACTTTATTTATTTTTATCTTTATTTTTATCTACCGTTTGATTTTAAATCATTTGACTGAAATATACAAATTTAAGATCTTGTCCTAATTTCTTCTTTACCTTTCAACAAATTTAAATCTTAAATTTTAATAGATGTTTTGTTCTTTTAAATAATAATACTGAAATTTAAAATTCATTAATCTTCTGATTATTCAAAAAATTTCCTTTCAGTACTCCAGATTTATCTATAAGAATTTTTAAGTCACTTTATTATCTTCCCGATTCATTATTCAAATTTCTATAAGTTATTTTACTTACGAATTCACTTCTTTTATTTCTTTCCAAAATCCGATTTATATACTTTGGTAATTCATTATATCTAATTATATCAATTAAGCCATAGCATTCAATATCCCAATACAACTCATCATAGAATATCAAAATCACAGCAGAGTGTAATAAATAACTTAAATATATGTTGAGGGATCCAATTGTATCCCTCCAACCTGTTTTCCCTGCATCCACAAATATTAGCACAATGGAATATGCCAATTTCAAAATATACCATACTATAACATAATATAAATCAAACATCCCAAGATGTAGTATATACTAAATATAATCAAACAATTCATCCATTCAACCAATTGTTTAAATTTAATCATTTAAATTTAAATTTAAATCTAACTGAGTGAGATTAACTCACCTTTGCTTTAATTTGCAGTCTATTGCCATTCATTCCATTCCAGCTTGTTTCTCGATTTTAGACCTTTTATAACAGTACATTGTTCATAAATATTTGAGATAATCAAACAATTTATTTTTACCATTTATATATCTAAATTATTTAATAATTTATTTTGAACCCATAATCTCCCTCTTAAAAATCTTTTAGTAAATGAAATAAAGTAAATTAGTAAATAAACCAGTAAATTTCCAAAATCCATTATTTTCCTTTGTAACTACTTCTATATAAAAATGTATTCTATATTGATTTTCATAAAAATCTGTTTCATATAAATTCTTATATTCTTCCCAAAATCTGTAAAAGTTTCTATTTTACCTATATCAAAATCGAATCAAGATTAACTTAATATTTAAACAACTACGTAACAGACCAAGTTACTTTTAAAAAAAACTTATCCATATATATTATTGTTTATCAAAACATATTCAAACTCGAATGAATATTCCTGCTGGATATATAACCTTATATTTCCTGTTGTAAATAAAAATTTAACAGAAAAACAAAGACTAATACCTCACAGCTTTGAAAGAAGGCCGCGAACCACTACCCATCACCTACTCGCGATGAGACAACCCCCAACGCAACTCACCGCTAACCACCACTGTATCGCTTCGGCCCCAAGCGAAACCTTTGCTGCGCCGCTTGCTCCTAATCGCAATGACGTTGAGCCCTCCAGTTGATGTAAATTCGAAATGATTCCAGCCGCTGATTCCCCTTGATGTAGCGACCTCTCGCGAATCGCCCAGGCCACGACTTTGATCGCCACCGTCGCCAAGGCTTCTCCATCGACCAGTTCTTATCTCACATCGCTCACAAAAGCCGCGTCCCAACCCTTATCACGTGCGCAGGCTCGCCGTGGCCACCGAACTCCAAATCGAACCAAATCGAACGTAGCTCGACTCGACTTCGAATAGGGAACGAAGAGATCAGCTTGGGTTTGAGATTCGATTGGAATGAATTCAAAGAGGATGAAAACGCGATTTTTAAATGAAGGAGGCGGCCATTATATTTTTTTTTTTTGTAAAACCTGCGTTCGATTGGAAAAGAAGAAAGGGAAAGGTATTAATTCGAACGAGGATGGATTCACAAAAAAGATTAATACGTGGATTCTGGAAGAAGGCTCGGCTTTGAAATAGATGGGAATGAGGCGTATAGAAGAAGATTTGACTCTTCTTTTATAAGTATATTTCATTTCGATAAATATCAATTAAATTTTCAGCGCGTTTATATATCGTACGCTCACACACTAACTCCGATCAATACGAAATTTGAAATCCGATAATAATTCAATATTATGGATCCAATGGAACTGGTTTCGTCGAAATCCGAGACTGTGCCTCGGAAGGCTATTTTTAAATTCAATTTTAAACTTTTAAAATTTTTAAAACTGAATAAGCCATAGTTAAATTCAATTTTACAACTTCTATTATACTCAGTATTATTAATATAAATTTATGAGCCTTCAAATTATTTTTAATCGGCTTAAAATTCTAGATTCGATAGTTTTCCCCAACTTCAAATCATCTAATCCAATAATTAAATCATCAAATAAATTGTGATTTTTGAATTCAAGTTAAAATTGCTCTATTGAATACTAAAAATCAATTAAATATTCCGATTTTAAATGCTCAAAAATTTCGGGTCGTCACACTGTTCGTTCTGAAATCCACTCTCGTCTTCCTATACCCAAATTTTTCTTGGTTCTGGGGTATCCTATAGCTCCACTAAATGATTGTAAAGTGGTGAAACTCCTTTACAACAAGCATTGATTCGTCGAAGAATTCCGTGTCCTTGGTTCATGATGCTATCTTTCCCCTGCTATGCCTAAATTCTATATCTTGCGATCAAATGTCGATGCCTTAGAATTCTGCATCGATCTTATTCTTGAAGTCATGGTCGACCTGGTTAAGGTTGCCCGCGATTTATATAACTCTATCCATCTTTCTATTTAGTTATTTAACCATCTTATATTCCTATCGAGCCTATCTTCTTAGTTTGAATTGTACCTGATTAAAATCCTTTTTAATTTGAATTCCTACCTTTGTTTTGAAATCCATTTCGAAATCATTGAGCGTGGGAGTGTATATGTAATTTATATCAAATGTTTACATATTGTGTTGTTTGAGTTGTCGATGTTGATTGGGGTTTTCGATCGATTCTTCTAATCAACACTATCGATAGGATTTCCAAAACACTTAAACAGAACAAACTAACACAAAATTATTTTCAAATAGTGAATGAAATAAATTTTGAATGATTATATTATATATATATAAGTATAATTTTCTAAAGTTAAACAGCTAAATTGAATTGGTTGTCAAGAGATAATAATATTTGATTTTATTTATGGTTTTGTAAACCATTGACTTTTGTCTTATATATAAATATATATATATATAATTGAACTATAAAATATGGTTTATAAATTTATTTACAATTTGAAATGAAGTTAAAATTGAGGATTTGAGAATTTAATTTTCAGTGATTTCAAACTTTGGTTTTAAAGTTTAAAAATGTATATTATTTGAAGTAATTTCGAATATAAATCGTTTCCAAAGAATTTTAAAGTTTTAAATCAGTGCACTTTTATTTGATTTAATCAATTTGAAGAATTTTACAAATTAATTAAATTTGGGTTTTGGATAAATCATAAATGTGGTTGTGCGACTTTGAGGTGTGAATTATGTCGGCGATTAATATTAAACAATTCAAATATTAATTTTCGCACATCACTTAGCAAGTGGTGTGATATTTTGGCCGAATTCAACAATTATAAGTCTTTTCGGTAAAATCAAATTTCACAAACTTAAGCGGTACCTTTTAGTGGCAATTATTTACACCAATTCTCTTCGTCAAAAATATATCACTTTGGGTTTATGGAATTTGTTAATGGCCAAAATTCTAAGATTATCCACATTGAACTTTATAGTCTAAACATAAAGTCCTTGGTTCAACAATAACAATTATTATTAACCGAATTACTCTAGCCAGAGGCTTTGACTTTGAGTGGACGTCTGTTGACCATGATACTAACCTTATGTAACTGAAGAAATGAATTCTCTCCTGAATAGTTTTTGACTTCCAATGCTTTCCCTCGACCCAACTTTAGTCGTTAGATGGACGTCGTGTCATGGTTTAACAATAATCAAAGCGGGGATTCCATATTGATGATCAATGGTATTCTCAAGTCGAATGAACTGTGTAAATTAGTCACATCGATATACTCTGCTTGATCTTAGTTATTTTTACCAACAAAAAACTATCAAGCGAGTCACTACATAGTTATCCAATAAGTATCATACGTAACCCTTTGGTCCCCCTAGGAGTCATGAGTAATACACTGTCCAATATTCGAAGAGCGTCAAATACTCTAGTGTCAATAGACATATCGATATCCAGCCTTGATACATCTTGAATAGGAATATTTAAAATGGTGTATTTGTTTCATTGTGATAAATTACTCATGGTTACAACACTTTGTTACTACTATCACAAAACCATTTATTGATTTTCTATTAAATATACTTTAAATAAATTGACTAATTAATATAATGTGACGACCCGGAAATTTTGAACATTTTAAATTGAAATACTTAATTGATTTTAAATATTTGAAAGTTGGTTTAACTTGAATTTCAAAAATATCTGTTTATTTGGCCATTAAATTATTGAATTTATTCATTGAAATTTAGGTAAATTATCGAAACTTCAGTTTTGAGCTTGTTAAAAATAATTTGAAGGCTTGGATTATTTATATTGATAATATTGAAGATAATGGAAGCTTCAGAATTGAATTTGTAAATGTTCTGTTCGGTTTTAAATTTATATCGTTTAAATTGAATTTAAAAATAGCCTTCCGAGGCACAGTCTCGAATTTCGACGAAACTAGTTCCATTGGATGCATAATAGTTTATTATTATAGGATATCAAATTTTGTAGCATTTGGGGTTGTCGTGTGATCGTATGGTAGATAAACACGCTGAAATCTATATCGAAAATTCAGTATAATAATAAGGTCCAAAAAAAGCCATCTTTTCCATACGATCGAATTTGGACTCGAAACCTTTTTCATTGCGTTCGGAGCAGGGGTTTAACATTATAAACTCGTAGCAGCACACCTCGATTGGAAATCGAGCTTTTAAATTGCGTAATTTAAAACGATTCAATATTTTGAATTTAAGTTTAAATAAATTATAATGTTTTACAAGAAAAATTATATTTAACATCTCTTCTCCTCTAACACTTGGCATTTCTTTTGAAACACTTGGCATTCAATTTTTAACATGCGTCTCTTTTGTTTTGTAAATCTCAGCCGAGCATCTTAAAGAGTAAAATCAAATTCATCTTCGAACAAAAACTATTTTTGTTCGTTTAAACTAAACAATGGCCGAAGCCTGGGAAATTCAAAATCAAATTTAAGAAATCGCCGAACCCTTTCTTCCTCTCGAAACCCAAATTCAGTTCGCAATGTCTAAAATAAATAAAAAATCAGAGTAATGGCCAAAGCCTTCTCATTCGATTTCGATTGTTGAAAGAGGCCATTCGCGAGCACATGCGCACGCGAGGTGGAAATTTATGTGGGAGTTCGGCATCTTCGACGAGGCAATGGATCGCCGTTCGATTTTGGGCTCGGCATCGCGGATGGTATAGGTAAAGGCGACTGCTCGAGTTCAAGCAGCATGTTGGATCTGGAAGGAGGGATCGTCGTGCTACGGGGTCATTAGAGGAAGGAGCTGTGATTGCCTTTTTAGGGTTTGCTGTCGATGGCAATTTGCATGCGTGTGAAGGGTTGTTCGATCGGCTGGAGGTAGTCGAGGGATGAAGGTATTCGATTCTTGTTTTAAATTCAATATAATCACATATATATATTTTACAAAAAAAGGTAAACCGCGGTAGGTGTGTATATATGTATATCCAGTTTATGTATTTTAAATGTTAGTAATAATAACAAAATTTTTAAAAGATTGAAGTTATATGAAAATGGATTTTTAGATCTATAAATTGCCTTTATAAGTATGTATATATACATAGGAATAAGATTTTGAAAATGGAAAATATTAAATATTTGAAAGTTTATATAAATTAGATTTTAATCTATATGAATTATATATATATATGAAGTCTCAAAGGAATAAATAAATATACATAAACGTATTTCAACTTACAAGATTATTCCAAAATAATGTATTAAGGTGATTTATTTGTTTAACTGGTTCACCTAATTATTTTAGTCACTAAAAATATTTTATGAAAAGGAAATTATATTGAAATTAAATTATTAGATAAAATAAAATTTATTAAAAGATAGTTAATTGTTCCATCATTTCGAAATTAATAAATCATAAAATTGTTTATACAAGGTTTAATACTATGCAGAAAACAAGTCATGATGGAAACAGATTGAAAATAAAAAGGGCAAAGGTGAGATCTTCTCACTCAATCGAATTGAATTGTTTAATTTAAATAGTTAAATTTAAATTATTGGATGTGCTTGGATGAATTTGGTAATTTATCTGTTGGTGATATTAGATATAGTAGAATATATATATATATATATATATATATATATATATATATTGGATTGATTGATTTCCCGCATTATATAGCGGATGAGACCCTATACGCCGCATAACAACGGATGATATGATATAATCCCATATACCATGATATTCCACCTCGAAGTGGAATTCATATTCAATTGTTGTGCTAACATCTATGGATGTATGGAAACAGGTTGGAGGGATCCAACTGGATTACTTAAATTTTTGAATTTATTTTTATATGTTGCGATGTGATTATTGATAATCTGTGAATGATTATACTGGTGTGAATGATTATATTGGTGATTGAAATTTATTGAAGGCTATGGATATAAAATTGGATTTTTGGAAATTAAAGTACAAGATTTTAAGTGAATTAATTTTAGAGAATTGGATAAATTTAAAAGAAGGAATTTAAAAGGTAAAGATTGATTTTTGAAATCCTATTGAATAAATTTCTAGTATGGGGAAAGGATTTTAGTAAATGGAAATAAATTGATTTTGAGTAATATTGTTTAAAAGTTGAAGAATTTATTTAAATTTGGATTTTAAATAATTTGGGAGAAATAAAAGAATTTATTTAAAATAAAGTAATTGGAAATCAATTTGGAATTGATTTGGTGTTTGAAAGTAAATTTGGAAATCAACTTTGAATTTGATTTGGTTTTTGAAAGTAAATTTGGAAATCAATTTGGAATTTGATTTGGTGTTTGAAAGTAAATTTGGAAATCAATTTGGAATATGATTTGGTGTTTGAAAGTGAATATTTGGAAATCGATTTGAAAATCGTATATTAGAGGATATTTGGAATATAAATTCACAAATGGAATTTATAAAGGAATGGGTGATTTGTTTTAAAAATAAATATTGGTTTATTTTTAAAAGTATGGAAAGAAAATTTACGAATTTGGATGTAAATTGAAATAAATCAAGAAGGATTTATTAATTGTTTTAAATGGACTATTTTGAAATGGAAAGTGTATTTTCCCTGAAAAACCAAGTACGTTTTCAAAGTAGCTTTTAAATATAAATTAAAAGTTCTAAAATTGGGTTTTTAAAAGAATGTTTTTGCAGAAATTATTTTCTTAAATTATTTTTAATCTTTAAAGTGAATATTTATTAAGTTAATTATAGAAGTGATTATTTTAAAGATTAATTGGTATTTGATTTATAAAATGGTTTTTTAAATAGTTATACTCTATCTAATAATTTTATTTTTCGAATTATTTTGGACTTGAGTTTTATATGAGATATTGGTGTAAAATTTCATAACTAATATTTTAAATAAATAATTTAAAATAGTTTTTATTTTAAGCTTTTCCAAGTATATATTTTGATAAGTGATTCAAATATTTTTTTAAAGTATTTGGACTTGGCAAAATTTCAGTGGAAATAAACAATATTTGGAAATTTATTACGTAAGGGGAAAGTGATTTGATTTTTTTTTTCAAAGGGTTGAAGTGTAAAAATACATCTTGCGAAGATATTTTGAAATAAATAACTTGGGGAAATTATCTAATTTTGATGGTTGTTGTGAATGTTGTTTGATCGACAAATAACCGACTATCGATATTGGCCTTTAACGGCATTTGAATTTCGATGCGACTGGGGATCGGATTCCAAATGGTTATCCGAAAACCACATCGAATCTTAGTGATGGATCTTCTGTTTAAAAGATCAAAGCGGAAATTTGTTGTGACTTACTTGAAATCTGTATGTACCACTTATTCCTAAAATAAGCGCTCATTGTTCGGTTAAACCGGGAGACGACTTTATGTCATAAAATTCATTTTGAATAATGATATCACGAAATGGGATTGAATTTGAAGATGGTGTTGAAGACCGGGTAATTTCGAAAACGAAAGGATTATCTTTCGAATATCTCTGCATCGAGTTGCTCTGGTATATAGATTCATATCACCCTATGTGATGGGGAGTCCGGACGTTATTAGGGAATATCCGGATTTGCAAGGGCTTCTTTCCTTAATTGGAGGAAATGCCTTCGGTTCCGTTTGAATCTGGAACGGACTTGTATAGATATATGTCAGACATTACACTTTGAGATATTAAGCTGGTTTCTATCATATACATTTCTGTTGGTGGCGGAGAATTTATTCTCTTAGCTTAACACCTTTCTCTAAGACCTACGAGCTCAGAGGTTATGTAGTTGATGGTTACTAGTGATATATTCCCAGTTTGACGATGTGGCATGTTAAGTGTTGATCATTTGTTGATCGAAGCATGGATTTTGTGAAAAGCGTAGCATTGTGGATGAGACTTCATCGAACCTCATACTCTGGAAATGGTTGAAACAAGAAAAGATGTAGCAAGGTTATGGGAGTCATGCCACTAACGGTATGTACATTTCCTTCTGGATAAAATGTGGTATCTGGTATGGAGTCGAGATATTTAACTTGTGTGGATAAAAGGAGGTATTCTGGTATGGAGCCTAGATTATTTACTTATGACGTTGTTGGTTGTTGGGTGCCTCAGATAAAGATCGGTCTAGACTGGGGGTGGCATACTCGTGACAGTTAGTTACCTAGTTACAGATGTAACCCGGCCTTGTGTTAGCAGAGAGCTGGTTAAGTTCTCGAGACATCCCTCTAGAGGCGTGCCCATTCGGTGAAGGAAGTTCCTTGGCCTTGACCATTTGTTGGAAATCCAATCACCCAATACGGGCCCTGTTCGGTTTTAGTTGTAGAACCTGCCATTTAACATGGTAGCTATAGTAGGCATACTATAATAGTACGTATGCTGGCTAAGATAAATATTATACTTCGAAATGTTTTCCACACTATGCACTAATAATAATATAAAAAGGATTTTGCATATCAAGTATGTTTGACTATCATAAGGAGAAATCTCCTCCAATTGTGCGATCGCATTGTGTGTGTGGCGGGAGACTTTATGGTAGTTTCATTTTCCAAAAAGCGAAATAGATTTCTTTTCCTTTTCTTTTGTGCAAATAACTGTTTCCAGATCTCACACCAGTCACATGAATGACCTAGATTTTATTGTTCCCTTTCTAAACTTTGGGCACCCATAATTTTCCACATGAGCAGCCTAGAGTTAGGTTATCGGTGGTTCTGAAGAGAAGTCAGGAAAGTATGCTGTGGAGTTCTGAAGGCAAGCTGGATGGCGAGGCGTATCACATATTTGATGTTATTTTTCCGCTGTTGTGTTGATATACTCTGATAATGTAATGTATAAACTGATATAGTTCTTTTTTTTAAAGATTATTCATTTATCTATTATATATTGTTCCATTGCGAATGTGAGATTCTGATATTGTTTCTATTTTCTTCTTCTACCTTTTTCTTCTTTAACCCTAACGGTTCGGTTTTCTGGCATTCGATTGTTTGGCACTTGATACAGTGGACATATTAATGTCGATTTTCGAAAGTTGAAAAATCCGGTCATTACAATATGGTATCAGAGCAATTGTTAAGCGATAAACTTGGCTGTGATGGGGATTATTCATTAGAGATAGAGTCAGTAGTACTCTAGAATGAGTTTGAGTGTATTAATAGATATGAGCGTATATTTGTTAGTGAATATAAATTTTTTTATATTATGTTGATTGGTTTGTTGAGTGGTATATGAATTATGGTCAATACGATTAACTCGTTATTGATTGGGATCTCTAAACACTTGTATAGAACAATCCGACACGATATTGTTTCAAAATAGGGTAAATGAAATAATTTTAGGCAAATTATATTTGGTATATGAAAGAAATAATTTTATGTGAATTATTATAGTATATATATGGTTGCTTCGACGATAAGAAGTGATAATATTAAATTATTATCATCGATTATTGAATAAGAGATTGAAACCACAACTAAAAGTTAAGAAAATAAATTCATATGTAAATGAGATTTTTAGTTGTGAATTATAAATGTGATTTATAATATGATATAGAATTCCATAGAAATATTTGAAAGCGGATTGAAAGGATTTGAAATTTTGACATTTGGGAAATTTATATTCCTTTTGAGTTTAAAAATGATTATCAAAGATTTCGAAAAAAATTAATAATGATATTATTTGGAAATATTTTTGAATTAGATTTGAAATCTGGTGGAATTTGGATTTAAAAATATATGGAAAAAATATTTTTAAAGGGATAAAAGCACTAAAGTCTTTCCGGTCGCTGGAAAATAAATTCGGTGATGACTACAGTATCATCGATGTTCATTTTCAAGTTTCCAAGAGAGGAATTGCTGCCAAAATGTTTTATAATTGAGATTGTTTGCAAAACTAGGTTTGGTTTTGGAAATTCAAAAGATAATTTAAATTTATTTCAAAAATGATTTTTAAATGTTGGAAAGGCACTGGAATACTATTTAAAATATTTATGGAATATAATTGAGTTTGGTAACTTATAAAAGTTAAAATTGTTAGAATAAAACCGGAAGAAAAGTTAAATTAAAATAAGTGTGAAATGTAAATAAGTTTGAAAACTTAGAAAAATTCGAATTGAAACTAAATTTAACTTGTATTAATTTGAATAAAAATAAATAGAATTTATTATGGTGGAAAATAAATTTGTGAGCTAATAAATGAAATTGAAAAATAAATGTTGAAATTCATTTTGAATTTGTAAGTAAATGGAAATTTGTCAAGTTGGACCAAATAAAGAAAACCATTGAAATAAACTTAGTAAGTGAAACTAATTAAAGAAATGACAAATTAAATATGGTTTGAAATGAATTGAATTCAATATTTATGAATGAAAGGTAAATTGAATTCATATGGAATTGGAAATCTAGTTTAAATATAAGTAGTTATAAACCAAAGTGGTGAGCTGAAAATGAATATAGGAAGTATATAAAATACTTATATGGTGCTTAAGAAATAAATGGTGAAATTCTTCAGTAGAATTTGGAATTGAGGAAATATTCTAAGTTAATAAGTGAATGAAGATTAAACTGGAAGTTGCAAAATGGTGATTGTGAATAAGTGGATAGAAATCAAAATAAATGTGAATAAAAGAAAAGGAAATTGATATAGCTAAAAATCAATTGGAATAAACACGTAGGATGTTCATATATTATTTTATTCGCGTACCGATTTGACCTAGAATTTGAGCATAGAATTTCGAGATAGTTATATCGATCTGAGTTAGGATTTTTCACTCGATTTTCGACGGCGAATCCTGGATATTGATTTTTGGTTAATTCTGGAAATTCTCTACCATAGTTTATGGATATGCAAGAAGAATGAAGGTTTATGATCAAGAAACAAGATCTGAGTCCACACTAGGAAGTCGTGTGGACGATACTAGTTCGGAAGTGAAATTGTGTGATCGAATCAACAATCAAATTGGTATTGCGTACAGATGATATAGGGACGTCGTACGAACTTGAATGAAATAAATATTGAAACTTTTGAAAAGAAATGCATAAAATGGTTTTGAGTATTGAAATTGGAAGTTATTGCTAGTAGGATATACAGATGTTATAAAGGAAAAGGAAACTGGATTTTTGATTTCAGAAGATAAAATTGAAATGCTCGACAAGGTATATACTTTAATTCTACATGAAATTTGATGATTTTCTTGTCTATCCACTTGACTTTTTATTTTCTTTTTGAATTTTGGGGGCCCGTTGTGGCATTTGGTAGTCGTACCGAGCTAGCTGCGTAAAGGAAACGCTGGCAAAAAATTTCAAAAATTTAGTGAGTAAGAAAGATTTTAAGAAAATTTTGAAATTTAAAACTTGAATTTAAATTTAAATTTGAATTTTTGAGAAAACAATATTGTTTGGAACTTATGGTTAAAGTTGGGAAGTTAATAGAAGTGATAATGGGTCTTTAATAAAAGATTTGTTTTGGAAAGTTGATAAAACTGTTTAGTTTTGGGAAAACGGTAAACAGGTTAAGGATCATTCTTCTTAACTAGTAATTTCGGGATGAAATTCTTTTAAAGGAGTAAAAATGTGACGATCCGAAAATTTTAAACATTTGAAATTGAAATATTTGATTGATTTTAAATATCTGAATGTTAGTTTAACTTGAATTTCAAAAATATCTGTTTATTTGGCAATTAAATTATTGAATTAAATTATTCAAATTTGGGTAAATTGTTGAAATTTTAGTTTTGAGCTTGTTAAAATTAATTTGACGGCTTGGAATATTTATATTGATAATACTGAAGATAATGGAAGCTTCAGAATTGAATTTGGAAAAATTTTGTTCAGTTTTGAATTTATATCGTTTGAATTGAATTTAAAAATAGCCTTCCGATGCACAATCTTGGATTTCGACGAAACCAGTTTTGTAATAGTGTTTTATTATCGATTTCAATTTTCTTAGCATTTGGTATTGTCATGTGATCGTACGGTAGATAAACGCGCTAAAATCTACATCGAAAATTCAATATAATAATGTCTAATAAACTACCTTCTCCATAACCTTTTCCATTGCATTCGGAATTGGTATTTAACATTATAAACACCTACACGGCATGCCTCGATTGGAAATAGAGATTTTAAATTTCGTAATTCGAAACGATTTAAAATTTTGAATTTAAACTTAAATAAATAATAATGTTTACAAGACAAATTATATTTAACGTCTCTTCTCTTCTAACACTTGGCGTTTCTTTTAAAACACTTGGCATTCAATTTTTAACACACGTCTTTTTTGTTTTGTAATTCTTAGCCGAGCATCTTAAGAGTAAAATCAAATTCATTTTTGAACAAAAACTATTTTTATTCATTCGAAATAAATAATGGCCTAAGCCTGGATAATTCAAACTCAAGAAATCGTTGAACCCCTTTCTTCATCTCGAAACCCAAATTCAGTTCGCAATGTATAAAATAAAAAAAATCAGAGTAATGGATGTAGTCTTCTCATTCGATTTCGATTCGTGAAAGAGGCCATTTGTGAGCATACGCGCTCGCGCATGTGATGTGGAAATTCGTGTGGGAGTTTGGCATCTTCGATGAGGCAATGGATCGCTGTTCGATTTTGGGCTTGGCATCGTGGATAGGGTAGGAAAAGGCGACTGCTCGAGTTCGAGTAGCATGTTTGATCTGGAAGGAGGGGTCGTCATGCTACGGGGTCGCTGGAGGAAGGAGCTGTGATGGTGTTTTTTGGGGTCACTATCGATGGCAATTTGCATGCGCGTTGAGGGTTGTTCGATCAGCTGGAGGTAGTCGAGGGATGAAGGTATTCGATTCTTGTTTTCAATTCAATTTAATCACAGATATAGATTTTACAAAAAAAAGTAAACTACAGCAGGTGTGTGTATATATATATGTAGTTTATGTATTTTAAATGTTAATAATAATAAAAGAAAATTTTAAAAGACCAATGATATATGAAAATAGATTTTTAGACTATAAATTATTTTTATAAGTATGTACGTATATATAAAGGAATAAGATTTTGAAAAATGGAAAATATTAAATGTTTGAAAGTTTATATAAATTAGATTTTTATCTATATGGATTATATATGTGTGTGTGTATTGTCCCAATGGAAGAAATAAATATTAGCATATTTCAACTTACAAGATTATTCCAAAATAAGGTATTAAGGTGATTTATTTGTTTAACTGGTTTACCTAATTATTTTAGCCACCAAATATATTTTATTAAAAGGAAATTAGTTTGAATTAATTTATTAGATAAAATAAAATTTATTAAACGATAGTTAAGTGTTCGATCATTTCGCATATTAATAAATCATAACATTGTATACTGTAACAACCCGCATATTTATCGATTTTATATTTAAATATTTTATTTAAATATTTTATCGTTAGTCGGATTTTAGTCCGAAAAGCTACTTTTTGCAAACAGCCGAATTGGGACTTGAGACCACCCCCATTGAGTTCAAAATGTTGTTTGCGACCTTTTTGGGTATAAGCTTCGATATGTTTGGAGAAAGTTGATTTTTGCTACTTTTTCCCGCTTATGACTTTGGTTTGGACTGCACCCATATTAGCTCAGCCCAACCCCCTTCTCTTCATAACTTCTCCTCTTTGCTTAAACACTCAAGCTTTAGCAACAATGGTGGAAGAGAACGGGAAATAGGAAATCCTAAGCCCTAGTTTCCATTAGCAAATCCATCTTCTTGCTCCAAACTCAAGTGAACCCATTGGTAAGCATCTCCTTCTTCTTCTCCAACTCATTCTCTCTTTGATTTTAGAAAATTCCTAAACCTAATTTAGGGAATGTTTCTCCTTTAAGCTTAGATTGAAGCTTTTTGAGTTGTTATTGAAGAGGAATTGATCTTAGCTTGTTTTTAAAGCGTCTCCTTCATTGATTTGGGTTCAAAGGTGAGATTTTTATCTCACATCTTTGTCTATAATTATCTTCGATTGTTAGGTATGAATTCCTAGCACTTATTCATGTGCAATTGATTTTGGTTTGGATTGATTTCGTGTATATTCCAATTTTTGGTGTTTTGGTCTAATTTATGAAAATCCTATTATGGATATTTGGACATTGATATTTGAGGCGTATCGAAGAGCCGTTTAGGCTGGGTTGTCGTTCGACGTAATTCCTTAGTCATCGCCATTTGCTCGTTCGATCGTTTCCGATATTCGTTTGGCCATTTTTGGCCTAGGTTCAGGGAATGCCCTGAACTCTTCATTCAGACGTCTGAAACGTAATATTCAGACGTCTGAATATTGTTCTGGGAAGATTTCTATTCCCAGATTCAGACGTCTGAATATATGGTTTCAGACGTCTGATTTGGTTCATTTGGAACCGGAAAGGAATTAGGCTAAAAAGTGCCTATTTCAGACATCTGGATTCAAGGATTTAGACGTCTGAATTCTGTCTTTGGAAAATATTTATTTTCCAGATTCAGACGTCTGAATCCTTGATTTCAGACATCTGAATCAGCACTATTTTGCCTATTTGCCTATTTGCTTGAGAATTCCAATTTAAATCGATTCGTGATGATTCTATTTGTTGTTATCATTTATTATGACTTTGATGACATTTTCTTGGGAATTTTTGGAAATATCCACTTTGATGGATTTACTATCGATTTCTTTGGATTCGATTCACGTCTTCGTATGTGAATTTTGATGATTGATTGTTCCTACAATCCTTTCGATGATTTGTCACTTTAAAAATATAAAGGCTTCTATACTAGTAGTAAATATCAAAACCCTTTTCATCAAAACGATTTCAACTCTATTTTCAATTACAAAGCTCATTTCCTGAACCGTTTTCCAATATACTAGTATATACAAACCTTTACCTCACTCGTATGAGAAATCTAATTAAACGACTTAGTAAAACAAGTGGTATGAAAAGCTTGCGTTCACTTTGTTGGTTGATTCTTGGACTTGTTCGATTGAAACTCTTGTGACAATTTTCTAGTGGAGATCTACAATTTGTTCGTAAATATTTAAGTTAAGCTAGTGGTTATGGGACATGATGCTAAGCTCATATATTTACTAGCTTACTGTAATCGACACTTCTCTTTGATCATGACGATCATTTTATGTTTTAGACTAGCATTGTGCAATGTCTGTCTGAATTGGTTCATCGGATGTCCCGCTGTACGACGTCGTGGTTCCCTTTGATTGTGATTTGGTTCATCGGATGTCCCGCTGTACGACGTCGTTGTTACCTTTGATTGTGATTTGGTTCATCGGATGTCCCGCTGTACGACGTCGTTGTTCCCTTTGATTGTGATTTGGTTCATCGGATGTCCCGCTGTACGACGTCGTTGTTCCCTTTGATTGTGATTTGGTTCATCGGATGTCACGCTGTACGACGTCGTTGTTCCCTTTGATTGTGTTTTGGTTCATCGGATGTCACGCTGTACGACGTCGTTGTTCCCTTTGATTGTGATTTCTGGATTTCGTGTGTTGAATTCTGGAATTTATGCTTCACCTATCTTCATGATTTCTATTGATTTTATTTACCAATTATTGTGGCTTGGTGAATGAAATTAGGAGTATGACATTCCTTTTGATCCTTGAGTTGATTATTGTGATATTGATTAATCTCTTATTGATTTTCAATTACTTATATATCACAGCTTGGCATTGTGATTATTATACGTTTAGTCATATCTCTTATTCTATATCATTTCATTTTATATTTATAGCTAGACTGATCCGTTTATTATTTTCTTATTAAATAATACTCGGGTCAGACTGAGATTTACACGTGCTTCCTCATGGCTTCCTATCTGGAACCATCTTTTGACTTTTGGCTAACTACTTTAGTTTAGTAGTTTTTTGTCGTATACATTTGAGATACAGACTCCATAATGTATACTTATTCTTTTGTGTAGTTCGTGTAACTATTCTTTTGTGATATTGTGGATCTTTCTGACCACTACTCTGATGTACACTTTTATGTGTAATATTCATATCTTATTCCGCCTTTGTGATATGAATTCTCCGCGACTCATTTGTGTTATATTTATTTCTATATTTGTTTCTGAAGATATTACAGCCACTGTGTAGTAGCTTTGAGTTTGTGTCGGTATGTCGGATTTCCCTCTTGATAAAGAAATGCATGTTATACTATCTGACATATCGATGCTCGCGCAAAGCAATTACACGGATGGTCGCTCCTCAACAGCCTTATTCTCCGTGCTAGTTGACAGCATTCACCGTAATGTTCTTGGCTAGCATGGGTATAGAGGTGGGGCGTCACAGCTTGGTATCAGAGCCAAACTTCAGAACAATATGGAATATTATAACAAGGATCATCGTCCTAAGTCCATCTTAGGAGTCGTGCTTTAGGATTTTATTCGGGTCTTCGTACCGTCCTATCCTATTTTCTTTTATGATTCCTTGTTTTATCTATCAAGATTGCTTGATATTTATTTTGAGAATAACTTTCCTCCTTCTTTCTTTCTTAAAGAAGAGAAATGGTTAGACCAGGCCGTCCCAGCGCTGGTCAATCTAGTGCTACTCCTCTGGATGGAGTATTCATGTCTGCTCAGCAGCTTTTAGATCTCGTGAAGAACGCTCAAGCAGCCGGACCCATTCCAGAGCATACTCATCCTAGATCCGGTTTTGCACGCTTGTGCAGAGACTACACCGATTTGGGTGGAAGGCCATTCAGGGGATCCGAGAGTGTTATAGAAATTCAAGCTTGGCTTAAATCATGCGATCGCATCTTTTCTCGCACGAACCTTATTGATTTACATCGAGTCCAAGTGGCTTCTAGCATGCTCCAAGAAAGAGCATTAGATTGGTATGAGCTTTTAATTTCTGAAATCGTTGAAGCGGATCTCACTTGGGAGCAATTCCGAGGAAGGTTCGAATTGAAATTTGTGCCGGAGGCTGAAAAAGTAACTCTGGCCCGGCGTTTTATAGACCTTGTTCAAGGTGAATCTTCTGTGACAGACTATGTCGCATCTTTCGAGTCTCTTTCTAAATACGGGGTTGAGTATATTAATACCGCGATGAAGAAAAATCAAAGATTTGTCTATGGCTTGAATAAGAATCTTAAGAAGCCATTTCTTTTGAAACTTGAGGTTTCATTTGATCAGCTTATTGATATCGCTCTTCGCCTTGAAGAGGCCGATAGAGAAAGCGATATTGAAGTTGTGCGTGCCAAACAGAACTTCAACAACAACATGAAGAGGCCAATTAAATTCGAAGGCCCCAATCCCATCAAGAAAGGGAAGCAACAAACTCCGGTAGCAAAGTCTCCTATCTCTAGTCGTGGACGATACTACAATTGTGGTACCACGGACCACTATGAAAAGGAGTGCCTGAAACCTCTCTTTTGCCGTTATTGCAAAAGTTCGGGTCATCTTATATCTTCATGTCCCATTCTTCAAAGCAGGAGAGAGGGAGAGCTGAATATTGTGCAAGCTCCTGGTAACACTTCTCGTGGTCAAGGTATTTTTCACTCAATCCTTGATGGCATTGGTTTATTTCGTGGTCTTCTTAGTTGAGTTCTTTTTGATATGGGTTCCATCTCACTATTTTATATCAAAAGAACTTGTTGATTCTTTTTCTTTTTCTTTAAAAATATTTTTTGGCTTGATGAGTTCTTTGAGAGTTGTGAATCCGGATGGTAGGTCCGCAACACTCAATTTGTTTTTTTATTGATGTCGAAATTATTTTATGAGATTTTTCTTTCCGAACCGATAATTTTAGTTAGGCTTCGGAATTGATTTTTTTGTAAGGATCGGCTTAATCATTGTGAAGCCCATATCCTATTTTTCGAGTGGACTATTCATCTTCGACATTTTCAATCTATTAAGCAGATTTCTATTTTTCTTTTATGATTTTGATTCCAACTTGATGGCATCATTTTATTCCTTAAGCCCACTTATAAGGAAAGTGTTGTTTCTCTTATCTAAATAATTTGTGAAACTTTTCTGGTATTTTTGAGTTTGTCTTAGAATTATCACCTAAGAAATCTTTTGTGTGGTGTTAAGGTCTTTCTAGTTCGACCTTGCCACCGATTTTCATTTGGCTACGAGTTGCGGGAGTTAGCATTCCACTTACGCACTCCGCCCTCGTTATGATTCCTATGAATGAATTATTATGTCATTCAGTTTGCCTAGCTTATTTCATCCATTTTATAAATCGAATATCCAATGAATATTTCGATGAGACCATTCTTTTATTTATTGATTTTTGGATGAAAATAGCAATTTAAAATTTTGCAAAATCTTTTTCGTACGATTTATTTATAAGTACAATTCGATTTTGATCTTAAAACGAGCAAAGAATATTCTTAAAGGTTTTTGAGAAACATGTTTATCATATAGAATACGATTTTGTGATTGTATTTCCCATTTAGTGTTTTAAGAATTTTGGTCGATGCGCTTGATCAACGTTATCGATAGGAATTTCCTAAACGCTTTAATGAGACAATCAGACATAGTATATTAACTTGAAAATAGTAATTTTTTCTAGAAAGATTATTACATAATGATAAATGTAATTTGAAAGTTTTAACTTTTCAGGAAAGAAGATTATTTAAAAGAAATTCTTTCTTTTCGATACTCTTATTCTTGTGATTCCTGGAGGGGAACCAAGACTTTGCTATTTGTACCGATACTAGTCATATTGGTTTGGATGCCGTTCTCTTGCAAAGGAGAACGTGCTATCTCGTGTGCTTCTAAATCATTAAAAGCCGATTGAGGCTAGGTATGCCACTCATGATCTAGTGCTCGCGGTTATTGTTTTCGCTTTTAGAGTTTGACATCATCATCTTTGGGGGAGAAATTTGTTCTCCACCTCGATCATAAAATCTTTGGAATAATTATTTTCTCATATGGAACTCCATGTTGACTCGAGTTCCTGACATCTTATGATCTTGATATTCTTTTTATTCCTGGAAGGGAAATCGTGTTGCCAATGCGCTTTGTCGTAAGCAACAAGTGGTTGATTCTTTGATGTTGTCTGAATGGAATTATCTTTTTATCAAGTTCATCGGACGTTTTGGTACACTTCGTTTTATTGAGCTTTATCTCATTCCTTTTATGGACTAGTGTCCGGTGTTCTTTTATGGTGTTCGGTTCATCGGATGTACTGTTATTATACTACATCGATGTTCCGTCTCATTTGGATCAATTGGCGTACCGTTTTTGTACTACGCTGATGTCCTAAATTATTTGAGTTTCTAGTTCCTCGGGCGTACCGTTTTTGTATTACGCCGTTGCACCGGCTCAATTTTCTGCTATTTTTAACGTTCCCCACGTCTTTTATCTACGGAAATGCCTTAGGGATTCCGGTTTTTCATTATTGAGCCCGGTGATATTGTGGAAATTGAAGTATCACCAGATTTGACTTATGAGCAACATCCTATTCGA
This sequence comes from Allium cepa, assembly GCA_030765085.1. Classification (NCBI taxonomy): domain Eukaryota; kingdom Viridiplantae; phylum Streptophyta; class Magnoliopsida; order Asparagales; family Amaryllidaceae; genus Allium; species Allium cepa. The sequence continues at coordinate 203,155,558 of CM060945.1, read as the reverse complement.
ATTATTGCTTTGGAGCTCAAACGACTTCGAAATAAAGATGTTCTTCTTGTGAGAGTTCAATGGTTCTCAAATCCTAGGGATTACTCTTGGGATGTTGATATGCTTCCATGGTTGTTACTTCTTATTTTCCTCTTAAGTATTGCGAGGACGCAATTTCTTTAAGGAGGGGAGTCTGTAACAACCCGCATATTTATCGATTTTATATTTAAATATTTTATTTAAATATTTTATTGTTAGTCGGATTTTAGTCCGAAAAGCTACTTTTTGCAAACAGTCGAATTGGGACTTGAGACCACCCCCATTGAGTTCAAAATGCTGTTTGCGGCCTTTTTGAGTATAAGCTTCGATATGTTTGGAGAAAGTTGATTTTTGCTACTTTTTCCCGCTTATGACTTTGGTTTGGACTGCACCCTTATTAGCTCAGCCCAACCCCCTTCTCTTCATAACTTCTCCTCTTTGCTTAAACACTCAAGCTTTAGCAACAATGGTGGAAGAGAATGGGAAATAGGAAATCCTAAGCCCTAGTTTGCATTAGCAAATCCATCTTCTTGCTCCAAACTCAAGTGAACCCATTGGTAAGCATCTCCTTCTTCTTCTCCAACTCATTCTCTCTTTGATTTCAGAAAATTCCTAAACCTAATTTAGGTAATGTTTCTCCTTTAAGCTTAGATTGAAGCTTCTTGAGTTGTTATTGAAGAGGAATTGATCTTAGCTTGTTTTTAAAGCATCTCCTTCATTGATTTGGGTTCAAAGGTGAGATTTTTATCTCACATCTTTGTCTATAATTATCTTCGATTGTTAGGTATGAATTCCTAACACTTATTCATGTGCAATTGATTTTGGTTTGGATTGATTTCGTGTATATTCCAATTTTTGGTGTTTTGGTCTAATTTATGAAAATCCTATTATGGATATTTGGACATTGATATTTGAGGCGTATCGAAGAGCCGTTTAGGCTGGGTTGTCGTTCGACGTAATTCCTTAGTCATCGCCATTTGCTCGTTCGATCGTTTTCGTTATTCGTTTGGCCATTTTTGGCCTAAGTTCAGGGAATGCCCTGAACCCTTCATTCAGACGTCTGAAACGTAATATTCAGACGTCTGAATATTGTTCTGGGAAGATTTCTATTCCCAGATTCAGACGTCTGAATATATGGTTTTAGACGTCTGAATTGGTTCATTTGGAACCAGAAAGGAAATAGGCTAAAAAGTGCCTATTTCAGACGTCTGGATTCAAGGATTCAGACGTCTGAATTCTGTCTTTGGAAAATATTTATTTTCCAGATTCAGACGTCTGAATCCTTGATTTCAGACGTCTGAATCAGCACTATTTTGCCTATTTGCCTATTTGCTTGAGAATTCCAATTTAAGTCGATTCGTGATGATCCTATTTGTTGTTATCATTTATTATGACTTTGATGACATTTTCTTGGGAATTTTTGGAAATATCCACTTTGATGGATTTACTATCGATTTCTTTGGATTCGATTCACGTCTTCGTATGTGAATTTTGATGATTGATTGTTCCTACAATCCTTTCGATGATTTGTCACTTTAAAAATATAAAGGCTTCTATACTAGTAGTAAATATCAAAACTCTTTTCATCAAAACGATTTCAACTCTATTTTCAATTACAAAGCTCGTTTCCTAAACCGTTTTCCAATCTACTAGTATATACAAACCTTTACCTCACTTGTATGAGAAATCTAATTAAACGACTTAGTAAAACAAGTGGTATGAAACGCTTGCGTTCACTTTGTTGGTTAATTCTTGGACTTGTTCGATTGAAACTCTTGTGACAATTTTCTAGTGGAGATCTACAATTTGTTCGTAAATATTTAAGTTAAGCTAGTGGTTATGGGACATGATGCTAAGCTCATATATTTACTAGCTTACTGTAATCGACACTTCTCTTTGATCATGACGATCATTTTATGTTTTAGACTAGCATTGTGCAATGTCTATCTGAATTGGTTCATCGGATGTCCCGCTGTACGACGTCGTTGTTCCCTTTGATTGTGATTTGGTTCATCGGATGTCCCGTTGTACGACGTCGTTGTTCCCTTTGATTGTGATTTGGTTCATCGGATGTCCCGCTGTACGACGTCGTTGTTCCCTTTGATTGTGATTTGGTTCATCGGATGTCACGCTGTACGACGTCGTTGTTCCCTTTGATTGTGTTTTGGTTCATCGGATGTCACGCTGTACGACGTCGTTGTTCCCTTTGATTGTGATTTCTGGATTTCGTGTGTTGAATTCTGGAATTTATGCTTCACCTATCTTCGTGATTTCTATTGATTTGATTTATCAATTATTGTGGCTTGGTGAATGAAATTAGGAGTATGACATTCCTTTTGATCCTTGAGTAGATTATTGTGATATTGATTAATCTCTTGTTGATTTTCAATTACTTATATATCACAGCTTGGCATTGTGATTATTATACGTTTAGTCATATCTCTTATTCTATATCATTTCATCTGATATTTATAGCTAGACTGATCCGTTTATTATTTTCTTATTAAATAATACTCGGGTCAGACTGAGATTTACAAGTGCTTCCTCATGGCTTCCTATCTGGATCCATCTTCTGACTTTTGGCTAACTACTTTAGTTTAGTAGTTTTTTGTCGTATACATTTGAGATACAGACTCCATAATGTATACTTATTCTTTTGTGTAGTTCGTGTAACTATTCTTTTGTGATATTGTGGATCTTTCTGACCACTACTCTGATGTACACTTTTATGTGTAATATTCATATCTTATTCCGCCTTTGTGATATGAATTCTCTGCGACTCATTTGTGTAATATTTATTTCTATATTTGTTTCTGAAGATATTACAGCCACTGTGTAGTAGCTTTGAGTTTGTGTCGGTATGTCGGATTTCCCTCTTGATAAAGAAATGCATGTTATACTATCTGACATATCGATGCTCGCGCAAAGCAATTACACGGATGGTCACTCCTCAACAGCCTTATTCTCCGTGCTAGTTGACAGCATTCACCGTAATATTCTTGGCTAGCGTGGGTATAGAGGTGGGGCGTCACATATACTGTGAAGAAAACAAGTCGTGATGGAAAACAGATTGCAAATAAAAAGGGAAAAGGTGAGATCTTCTCACTCAATCGAATTAAATTGTTTAATTTAAATAGTTAAATTTAAATTGTTGAATGTGCTTGGATGAATTTGATAATTTATCTATTGGTGATATTAGATATAGTAGCATATACATGTGTATATATATATATATATATATATAATATTGGAGTGATTGATTTCCTACATTATATAGTGGATGAGAACCTATGCGCCACATAATAGCGGATGATATGATATAATCCCATATACCGTGATATTTTACCTCGAAGAGGAATTGGTATTTAAATGCTGTGCTAAAAACTGCGGATGTAGGGAAACATGTTGGAGGTATCCAACAGGATTCCTCAAATTATTGAATTTATTTTTATATGTTGTGATGTGATTATTGATAATCTATGAATGATTATATTGGTGTGAATGATTATATTGGTGACTAAAATTTATTGAAGGCTATGGTTTGACCAAATATATTTTGGTATTTTAAAATACCTGGATATAAAATTGGATTTTTGGAAATTAAATTACAAGATTTTAAGTGAATTAATTTTAGAGAATTGGATAAATTTAAAAGAAGGAATTTAAAAGGGTAAAGTTTGGTTTTTGAAATCCTATTGAACAAATTCCTAATATGGGGAAAGGATTTTAATAAATGGAAATAAATGGATTTTGAGTAATACTGTTTAAAAGTTGAAGAATTTATTTAAATTCAGATTTTAAATAATTTGGGAGAAATAAAGGAATTTATTTAAAAGAAAGTAAATTTTTGGAATCCATTTGGAATTTGATTTGGTGTTTGAAAGTAAATTTGGAAATCAATTTGGAGTTTGATTTGGTGTTTGAAAGTAAATTTGGAAATCAATTTTGAATTTTATTTGGTGTTTGAAAGTAAATTTGGAAATCAATTTGGAATTTGATTTGGTGTTTGAAAATGAATATTTGGAAATCGATTTGAAAATCGTATACCAGTGGATATTTGGAATATAAATTCACAAATGGAATTTGTAAAGGAATGGGTGATTTGTTTTAAAAATAAATGTCGGTTTATTTTTAAAAGCGTAGAAAAAAAACATACGAAGATGGATGTAAAGTGAAATAATCAAGAAGGACTTGTTAATTGTTTTAAATGGACTATTTTGAAATGGAAAGTTTATTTTCCCTTGAAAGCCAAGTATGTTTTCAAAGTAGCTTGTAAATATAAATTAAAAGTTTTAAAGTTGGTTTCTTAAAAGAATGTTTTTGGAGAAATTATTTTCTTAAATTATTTTTAATCTTTAAAGTGAATATTTATTAAGTTAATTATAGAAGTGAAAATTTTAAAGATTTAATTGATATTTGATGTAGAAAATGGTTATTTAAATAGTTATACACTATCTAATACTTTTATTTTTAAAATTAATTTGGACTTGAGTTTTATATGAGATATTGGTATAAAATTTCGTAACTAATATTCTAAATAAATATTTTAAAAAAGTTTTTATTTTAAGTGTTTCCAAGTATATATTTTTGGATAAGTGATTTAATTTTTTTGAAGTATTTGGACTTGGCAAACTATCCATGGAAATAAACAATATTTGGAAATTTATTCCGTGAGAGGAAAGTGATTTGAAAATTGTTTTCAAAGAGTTGAAGTGTGGAAATATATTTTGCGAAGATATTTTGAAATAAATAATTTGGAGAAATTATTTAATTTTGATGGTTGTTGTGAATGTTGTTTGATAGTCAAATAAGCGACTATCAATATTGGCCTTTAACGACATTTGTATTTCGATGCGACCGGGGGTCAGATTCCAAATGGTTATCTGAAAACCACATCGAATCTTAGTGATGGATCTTTTTTTTAAAAGATCAAAGTGGAAATTTGTTCGGACTTACTTGAAATCTGAATGTACCACTTATTATCAAAATAAGCACTCATTATTCGGTTAAGCCGGGAGAGGACTTTATGTCATAAAACCCATTTCGAATAATGATACGACGAAATGCGATTGCATTTGAAGATGGTGTTGAAGATCGGGTGTTTTGAAAAACGAAAGGTTTACCTATCGAATGTCTCTGCACCGAGTTGCTCCGATACAGAGATTTATATCACCCTATATGATGGGGAGTCCAAACGTGATTAGGGAATATCCGGATTTGCAAGGGCTTCTTTCCGTAATTGGAGGAAATGCCTTCGGTTCCATTAGAACACGGAACGGACGTGTATGGATGTATGTCTAACATTACACTTTGAGATATAAAGCTGGTTTCTACCAAATACATTTTTGTTGGTGGCGGAGAATTTATTCTCTTAGCTTAACACCCTTTTCTGAGAAGTACGAGCTCAGAGCTTATGTAGTTGATGGCTACTAGTAATATATTCCCAATTTGGTGATGTGGCATGCTAAGTGTTGATCATTTGTCGATCGAAGCATGGGCTTTGTGAAAAGCGCAGATTTGTGGATGAGACTTCGTCGAACCTCACACCTGGGAAATGGATGAAACATGAAAAGATGCACCAAGGTTATGGGGGTCGCACTCCTAAGGGTATGTACATTTCCTTCTGGATAAAAAGTCGTATCTGGTATGGAGCCCAGATACTTAACTTGTGCGGATAAAAAGTGGTATTCTGGTATGGAGCCCAGATTACTTACTTATGTAGTTGTTGGTTGTTGAGGCGCCTCAGATAAAGGTCGGTCTAGACCGGGGGGTAGCATACTCATGATAGTTAGTTACCTAGTTACAGAGGTAACCCGACCTTGTGTTGGCAGAGAGCTGGTTAAGTACTTGGGGCATCCCTCCATAGGCGTACCCATTCGGTGAAGGAAGTTCCTTAGCCTTGACCATTTGTTGGAAATCCAATCACCCAATACGAGCCTTGTACGGTTTTAGTTGTAGAACATGCCATTTAACTGGTAGCTAGAGTTGGCATACTTTCGAAATGTTTCCACACTATACACTAATAATAATATCAAAAGGATTTTGTGTATCAAGCACGTTTGACTATCATAAGGAGAAATCTCCTTCAATTGTGCGATCGCACTATGTGTGTGGCGGAAGGCCTTATGGTAGTTTCATTTTCCAAAAAGCATAACGGATTTTTTTTCCTTTTCTTTTGCGCAAATAACTATTTTACGATCTCACACCAGTCCCATGACAAACCTGGAGTTTATTGTTCCCTTTCTAAACACTGGGTGCTCATAATTTTCCACACAGGCAGCCTAGATTAGGTTATCAATTGTTCTGAATAGAAGTCAGGAAAGTATGCTGTGGAGATCTGAAGGCAAGTTAGATGGTGAGGCGTATAACATATTTGATGTTATTTTTCCGATATTGTGTTGTATATACTCTGATAATGTAATGTATAAACTGATATACTATTTTGCTTAAAGATTATTCATTTATCTATTATATATTATTCCGTTGCGAATGTGAGATTCTGATATTGTTTCTGTTTTCTTCTTCTACCTTCTTCTTCTTTAACCATAACAGTTAGGTTTTCCCGCATTTGATACAGTAAGCGTATTGATGTCGATTTTCGAAAGTAGAAAAATCGGGTCGTTACATATAACCACATTATATCAAGTACATAATAGATAAAAATACCTTTATTTTGGACAAGATTGGTCATCGAGTTAGATATATGTAAGAATAATTGCCCCTAGAGGATACCCTTACCTCTATCAATCTCCCATTTGCACTGGGGGTCAATTATGAAATCTTGTTCCAAATTCTCCAATCGATTTTCTCAAAACCAATTGGGTCGGTCCGTTTGTGAACGAGTATGCTATTATTTGTTTAACTATCTACTCTATTAATCAACTCTCTCCGGCGGTGATAAACTGCTTTATCATGTGGAACATTTTGTAATATGTCTCTTAACTTCTAGTGAGTTGTAATTTCTGTTACAAACTATATCATGACATTGTTATCATATAATAATATTATGAGATTATTAACATTAGGAATCGACTTGGTTATAAATTTGTGCACTTGTATTTTTATATATATTGTTTTTATTGCGTGCTATTCAAGCCGATCTAGTTAGCCTTTTCACTGAATCGGCCACGGTCTTTCAATTGGAACATTTTCAACTAAAAGATTCTTAACCTGAATTTATTATTGACATATTGTACTCAATATCACTTATAATTTTTGAGTCCAAAGACTCCTTTATATGGAGTTTTTGTTCCCATAAACAATTCTCTAATATTTGATAAATACAAAGAACACTTCAAATAACCATTTATTGATCTCAATTTGGATATAATATTTGCTTCATGTATCAAATACATAAACAAATCAAGCTATCGTAGATAACATAACATGTATGACAATTTCTATTGTTAATGCATAAGGATCAAATCTCCCATGTTCTATAATAAATAATTTAACAAGGTGTCTTTGCCTATTGATTTAGGGCATTCACAATATACCAGTATCTTTTATACTCACTATAAAAGACATCATTTACAATCCAAAGTTGAGTATTAAAATAACTAAGGTTGATTTTAGCACAAGTACATCGTTAAAATCAACAATGCGTTGTTATAGTTTAGAAATATCAATATACCATTTAACTTTTTTTCTTATGAACATAAGCCTCCTCTGCATTTTGATTGATAATCAAACTATTTCATATTTCTATCAAAACATTTTTTAAATTTTGATGCTTATAAAATAATACTTTCTATCATTTCTTGGATCATATCCAAAAACTCACAAACTAAATATCGTTCCTACCGACTTCGAGACATTTTTGGTTAGTATGTGTAAACAATTTACTCAAAACAATTATTTAGAATTTCTCCGTTTCAATAAAAATGTAACAAACCAGAATTTTTGACAGCATATTTTAATAAATATTTAATCTAATTTAAATTAAATACTGGCTTCTTAAATTATAAACTGATGAGATCTTAATTATTTATCAGTTATATATGGTCTGTAAAGGAAATTTTGATTTGAAAATTAGAAAGAAAATCTTTAAAATTGTTTATAACAAAATCTCTCTTATTCAATAAAAAATCAAAGACTCTATATTTTTATTCTTTGATAATATACATATGAATATATAATTGTGGTTTTTAAATGATAATGCTTAAAAATAAACAAACATAGTAATATTAAACATAAACATAAAAACATAAGTATAAAACATAATTTTGAACATAAGAAAGCTATAAATATGAAATATATAAATACAAGTATATGTTATGAATCAATGTCTGATAATTAAATTATAAATAGAATAAAATTTTGAAACTATGATAACTCTACATATACATATAGGGTAAGTTTAGGAAACATATATTACTACATAATATATGCATATGTACAATTTAAAGAAGATAAACTATTTCCATAACCTGTATATACTCATGTTCAATGCATAAGTCAAAAGGAACAACTTGTAACATATTCTGTACAACACAAAATTTTAACAAAATTTTATATTATGCGGCTGTAAAACATTATGTGCATAAGAAAACAAGTATTCATTTCAACAATAAAACAAATATCTTTGTCCGGTACAAAAAATAAATAAGAGTCGGTAACCATTAATTACATGTTACCATAAATGAAAGCATAAGCATTAAATTAGCACAACATTTTGTTCAAGCAAATCCTACAGCCAAAATTTCTATGATCATTTCATACTGCAGTATATTAAATACATAGCCAATCAAAAGCATGTCAATATAAGTAAAACTGTCTAGATACAACCTACAGCTGTTCAAAGCTTTTTATATATATCCATCATATTTTGTGTTCGTTCACAAAATTTTTTTTACAAAAAACTAACCTGAAAGAAAATAAATAAACATAATCTGTTGTATTCATTCATTCATCATCAAGGCAGTAAAGCTTTCAGGAAATATCATCTGCAGTGTTCTTCTTCAACATATTACTTTCTGTTCAACACATATTGTGGTGATTAAACAACTTAATAAATTTACGAATATTTGATTGTTGCTTGTGATATTTGAGATTTAGGATTTCTTATTCATGCATATACAAGTATATATCCTCTCTATTTATAGATATTGGAAGAATACAGATTTATTTTGTGGAAAACTCCTCTATTCTTTAGTTCTGAGTATTTAGTTTGATCAAAAAAATCAACTTCTACTTACTTAATCTTTGTTAGGCCTTGGGTTCAAAAGCAAAAGTGTTTGTGTAAGTGTCAGTTAATTTTTAAAAATAATTTAATGAAGTATAAATATATCCAGGAGGAAAAATCATATTTTTACTGATGAAACTTTAAAACTTGGAAATTTCGAATTCAATAAAACATCGATTCAAGTATGTAGCTTGAATCCTTTCCAAAAGCCATGATTTTTAAGTTGTATTTGGTGATTTTTAGTGGGTTGATGTAATAGTGGTTCAAAGATGATCAAAATGGGGTTTTTGGCCAATTGGCGTTCGAACATTTTCTCACCACGACCTCCACAGTGCGTCGGGTTGTACATTATGGGAGGGGGAAGAAGCTTGGTGGGTGGCGGAGGCATGACCGGAGTTGTTGGGCGTCAGATGGTCGGGGGTGGGTTTACGAATCGATTTCGTGATCGATGATGGGTTCGAGTTTCTCGAGCTATGCTCGATTTTTAATGACGATGTGATCGATTTGTTCGTTGATGCGTGGTCGATGTCGAGGTCGATTGTGACTTGTTGGGGGCCTCACCGATAGCCAGAGGGTCGTCGCCGCCTTGTGCACGTGCACGACATGGGCGTTGGGGTCAGGTGGTTGTACGCGAGGGTGACTCGAGTTGGAACTCGAGCACAGTAAGGCTTTTCACGTGGGTTACTTCGGGTTCGCTAGGTATAAATTTACAGGTTTCAAACTTAAAATTTTCAAAACAAAAAGAAACGAGGAAGAAGGAGTACTCGGGAAAGATTGGAGGGATACCAGGATTTTAACTCGATCATAGCAGGGATTTTCTCGATTACATGTTTCAGAACTTAAGCGTAACAAAATTTAGTTTGCTAAACTGAACTAGTTCAAATTAAAAGAAAATGAAATTATTGTTAAGAATGTTTTCGGCTTAAATGAATATCTTAATTTAGTAGTAAAGATACGTGATTAGATTTAATTAACATTTGAAACTTTTTTTAGTTAGTAAGTGTTTAGTTCTAAAGTTAATAAGAAAAGATTCTTGACTCTTATTTAATCAATTTGTAATTAAGAAGTTTAAATTAGTCAATTAAGTTAATATATGAATAGTGGTAACTAATTAAGAAATGTAACTAAAGACTACAAAATTGGTTAATTAAGAAATTTATCAAGTAGTTAGTAATAATGAATGATAATCAAGTTATAAATGAATAATTAAGAATATTAATTGATAACTTATTAAGATTTATTAATCGATTTAAATATAATTAAGAAGTTATTAATTTAATATTTAAAATTTGTAATTAACTTATGTGAGTAATTAAAGATAAATGATTAATAAGTTGATAATAAATGATTAATTAATTAATAATAAATGATTAATTAAAATAATTTGTGATAATTAAATAAGAAATTGGATTTTATTAATTAATAAGTAAGTTGTTAATTAACAATTAAGAATCAATTAACTAACTGAGTAATTAAGTAATAATCAATGAATAAAAGTTAAGTAATTAAATAATTAATTAAAGATTAGATGAATAATAAATTGATAATTAATGTTTAACTAAGTAATTAATTGATCATTAATAAGTTAATTAATCAGTAATTAATTAAGCAGAATAAAGTAGTTTATTCTTAAGCAATTAATTAAGTTAAGTAAACCAAACTGTTTTGGTATGAATTGGAAATTCTGTTTGATTGACTTCGATATCTGTTTGATAATATTTTGTGATAGGTTGTGATATATTATGGATATATCTATGATAACTGTATATGATTTATCTGTGATATCTGTTATGTGAATTCTAATATTGAATTGAACAGTTAAGACTTAATAGACAACTTGGTCTTTAAAATGGCGTTTGGATTTCAATGAGACCGGGATCGGAAGAATCAGTTTTGATTCTCCGAAAACCACATCGATCCAAATTAAACAATAGGTCGTGACATATCGATTGGTGATCAAGATGGTATTTCAGAATGGAAGGGTTATCGTCGTTAACTCTGAGGGTGATTCCAAAATGAGTGTAACGAGATAATGCCTTCGGTTTAGTTCGAACCCGGAACGAACTTGTATGGATTGAATGCATTCAGCACATCGTCAGACGGAGGATGAGCATTATAAGAATAATGTTCAATAAAGGTAATCACAGCCTCAAGCCTCATCAGCCGGGAATGGCTAAAACAGGGGAGATGCAGCAAGGTTAGGTGGGTCATGCCCAAGAAGGACCAGGTATACCCCTGTCTAGATGTCCCTTTATTTCGGCTGTGTGAGTAGTTGTCGGCCACAACTACGGGGTTATCTTGTTCGAGACTGTTCAGTAAGGAATGGTTCTGGCCTTGTGTTGTAGGGGATCGAGAGTGATCCTCGGTACGGTGATTTAGGCCCCGTACTGTGACAGGCGGTACCCCAGTAGCCCTGCCATTGTTGGAAACCTATTTTCCCTACGAGACCCTAGGTCTTTAATTTGTATTACCCACTTTCGTGGCTAGTAGCTGGAATTTAATCATGTAACAATTTTGGCTATTTTCTATTAACTTGAAAACCCTAGACAGTATTATAATATCACTAGATTTCCTAAAAAATGTTTTGGTTAGCGTAAGGTAAAAACTTACCCGTATTTATGTGTGGGGAGTCTTACGTGATACCTTTATTTTCAATTGGTTTCCAAAGTTAAACAAATTTTAAACCGTTTAGTCATGCCAGACCCATGTCTGACCCGGAGTTTATATTTTCCGTTTTCGTAAACTCCTGGGTACTCAAATTTTTATGTGTAGCCAAGTGATAGGTATTTGGAGCATTGATTTGCTGGAGGAGCTTTTGGAAAGAAGACCAGACGTATGTATCTATATATGTAGTTCCGCTGTGTACTTAGTGTATGCTGTATTTTGGATGTATGTATGGACATATACGTATATGACAGTTCTGTTATATGGTATTGTATTACTCTGATGTATGTATAACTATGTAATAGTTATGTGATGTATTATATTTTGTTCCATTCCGCCGTGAGATTCTGATGTTGTCATTCTTTCTTTCTATCTTTTCTATTTCTATCCCTTTCTTTCTTAATGATGATACGTCTTTCTGGGGTTAGAAGTGCGGGTCGTCACGGTTGGTATCAGAGCGCTAGGTTGAGCGAGTACCTAGGTTTTGTGTTATATTTATCTTGAGAGTGCGTATTTGTATTTTCATATAATTATATATATATATATCTATCTAAATTTGTTGAGTTACTTGTTCAGGTGGCCAACATGAGTTCCGGAAGAAGAGGTAGAGTTAGGGCCAGTACTTCAATAGATGATGGACGAAGTCAAAATGCTAGTGAGGCTGTAAATCCAGTACCGCCTCAAGTTAGTTTTGCAGCTTTATGCAAAGATTTCAAAAATCTCGGAGGCCAACCATTCAAAGGTTCAGAATAATTAATTGAAGTTCAAGCCTGGCTACGCTCTTGTGAGCGCATTTTCAAGATCATGAAATTGTCTGATGAGCGTAAGAGGCAAATGGCATCGTGGCAATTGCAGGGTGGTGCAGCAGCATGGTGGGATGCAACAATTGTAAATATTCCTGAGGATGACATTTCATGGGACAGATTTAAGGAGTTGTTTGAAGAGAAGTTTATGCCGACGGCCGGGAAAACCCAATTGTATCAGGACTTTCTATATTTAAAGCAGGGTGTATGTCTATTTCGGAGTATGAAACCAGATTCAACGAACTCTCTTGTTATGGACCAGGACTCATCGATACTCCCCTTAAAAAGAATGAGAAATTTGTGCAAGGATTGACGCCTGAATTCCATGGAAAATTGACGGTGCTTTTGAAAGAATCTTTTGTTGATTTGATTGATATGGCATTGAAATATGAAAGTTTGATGGGTAAGAAATCTATGGCTCTAGTTGCAGCTTCAGGTGGGAATTTCACTAATCCTAATAAGCGAAAGTTCGATCCTAAATGGAAAAAGCCGAACAAGAAGAAACTGGGGAATAACAACGGACCTCGCAAATGCTACATTTGTCAACAGGAAGGACATTTGGAAAATAAATGCCCCAGAAAAGGATTCCAGCAGCAAAAACAGCAACCGCATAATAGTGGTCCAGGATCAGCTATGGTTCAGAGATCATTGTGTTTCAATTATCATCAACCTGGCCACATGATCAAGAATTGTCCACTTCTGCAGATGATGCCTCAGAATAAAGTCTTTGCTTTGGAAGCCGGTCCATCTTCTTCTTCGAAGGGAAAAGGAGTTATGGAAGGTACTTTACTTTTAGATGGAAAATATATTAAAGTTTTGTTTGATTCGGGTGCTTCCTTGAGTTTTATTTCCCTGGACTCTGTTGAGAAGTTCTCTCTTACCCTTAGTTCTGTAGATAGTCCTATCTTGGTATCTAATCCTATAGGAGGGGTGACCAAATTAGACACTATCTGTAAGGACTTGAAGATCTCTTATCTATCCCACAGTTTTTCTTGTGACCCGTATGTGTTGAATTTTAAGGGATTTGTTGTTATTTTGGAAATGGATTGGCTGGATAAGTATAGATCCGTTTTGAATTGTGATGAAAGAACGGTTTCGTTGGAAACTGATCTGGGTAGAATTGCCAGAGTGTCGTGTGATAATTCTGGGATTCATTTGAGCAGTCTTTTGCATGGAATTAAGACTTCTGAAGAGAGGATTGAAGACATCGATGTGGTACAAGAATTTCCTGATGTATTTGAGGAAGTTAAGTGTCTGCCACCACATCGAGAAATAGAGTTTCGTATTGATTTGATTCCAGGAGTTGTGCTGGTGATTCAGCCCAGTAGGAGAATGGATCCTATGGAAAGAGAAGAGTTGATTAAGCAGACTCAAGATCTTTTAGAGAAGGGGTTGATTAGACCCAGTTTTTCTTGTTGGGGTTCGGCGGCAGTGTTTGTGACTAAATTGGATGGATCACTATGGTTCTGTGTGGATTATAGAGAATCGTACAAAGCGACTATCCGTAATAAATATCCTCTTCCTCGCATCGTGTAACAACCCGGAATTTTTGACAACGTATTTTAATAAATATTTAATCTAATTTAAATTAAATACAAGCTTTTCTGTTTTTAAACTGATGAGATCTTAATTATTTACCAGCATATATGTGTTTATAAAAGAAAAGTTTTGATTTGAAAATTTAAAATAGAATGCTTCAAAACCGTTAAAACAAAATCCGTCTTATTCAATAAAATCAAATCAAAGACTTTATATTTTTATTATTTGATAATATACATATGAATACAATTGTAGTTTCTAAAATGATAAGTTTAAAAAGAAACAAACATAGTAATATTAAACATAAACACATAAGTATAAAACAATATAAATAATTATAAACATAAACATACAAAACTAGTATAAAACATAATCATAAATTATAGAATGTAACTAAAGAGATAAATGTACAAATATAAATTATAACTTGAAGTTTAAAAATGCAAGTATATGATATAAATCAATGTTTGAAAATTTAATTAACAAATAGAATACAACTAATATGATAACAATAACTTTTAAGCAAACATATCAGAAAGTTTGAAAAATATAACCTGTATATACAAATAAATAATGCAAAGAAAGCAAGACAAGCTACACACACACACACACACACACAGATATATATATATGTGTGTGTGCTCACAAAACAAAGAAATAATGCTAAGTATAAAATGAACTAAGACAGATTATAGATTTTACGTGCTCATGAAACACAAAGTCAAGCTGCACTTGAAAAAAAAATATAAGCTAAGTAAGAAATGAACAAAGTAACATATGTATGTTCATTAGATTTCTAAACCAGGCTGTATAAACCTAAAAGAAAGAAAAAAAATATAAATATCTTTGTACAACACATAAGTAAGTATCAGTAAGCATTAATTACTTGTTATCATCAATAAAAGCATAAACATTTATTAGCACAACATTTTGTTAAACAAGTACTACAGCCGAAATTCTAGTAATAATTCCCTCTGCTGTGTAGAACACCTAACCAATTAAAGAAAAAAATTGACAAACAAATGAAACTATCCAGTTACAACCTGTTAAGTAGCTTCTATATATATCCAATATATATTATGTTCGTTTATAAAAACTTGAACAAAACCTAAAGCAACCCTGAGAAAAGAGAAAGAAACAAACAGCTTTACTTTGCAAACATAAAATTATTCAAAACAGGAAACTAAAAAGAAGGCTTTAGGAAAAATTTCACCTGTAGTGACTTCTCAACACATCACTGTCTGTTCAAAGCTAGTTCTGGTGAGTAAACTTACCTATTTTCAATCTAAACTTGTATCTTTAGTTTATAAATGGTAAGTGCTTTGATATTTGTTTTAAATAAATAGCCTTGGGTGTTTCCTGTTGCTTTGATAGTACATGTAGCTGTTCTTCAAGATTTTTGAAAATCTGAACAAGTAAAGCCAAGAAATTTATAATACTTATTCATATAATTGTTTGAACTTTGGTGTTGTGCCGATTCAAGTTGTTTATCTTAAAAATAGGCCTGCAAACTAGTTTTTAAGAGTTTAACAGTATGTTATAAACACTGTATCTTCAAGTTACAGTAAAAAGAAAATCAATGTTAAAATTTAAATATTTTAATTTGTTAATTTGAATTTATATCTTGATTAAACACTCAAAGCTAAGATTTTTAACATAAAAATAATGATTTTTAAGTAAGAAGAATAGGTGCGGTTTCAAAGTGAACCAAAATTGCTTATTTGAGAATATCTGATGATTCAATTAATTTTAGAAGTTGAAATTCATGTGGGAGCTTGCTTGATACTTGTAGATGTCAGGAAAATTGAAAAAAAAAATTATTTAGTGCAAGGGTTTTAGTGTCGAATCGCAAGTAGGGTTTTAGCTGGAGTTTTTCGTGTGTTCTGTAAGAAATTGATTTCGTCACCGTGATGTGACCGAGTAGTATGTGGTTTTGGGTGATGGTGGAGGAGGGAAACGGCGAGGCGTGGACGAGGTGGCGTCACCTCTAGTGGTTGATGATGGAAGAACGTGGAGTTTTTCTGAAGGGTGTTCGAGTTTCTAGTTCGAGTTTCAGGCCCGTTTTGATTTCGAACTTTTCTCGTCGAATTGAGTTTTGTTTTCATGCTTGTGACCCATATGCGACTTACCGGAGGCGTCGTGCTTCGCCAGGACGTTGGCGAACCACCGTGCATGTGCCCGGTGGTGTATATTGTAGCTGTTTTGGGTTTGGGACCATATTGGGTGATGCTCGAGTAAAGGGGATGGTTGTTTTGGGTAATAACCCTGGTGCGTGAGTGAGTTCGAGTGGTTCTACAGTCTCTACTTAGCTAAAAAAAAATTAAGCGAGAATAAGAATAGGAAACAAGAAGAGGAGAAGAAGATGGGGAGAGAAACGCAAGGGAAGCACGGGAAAAACTCGAAACTGTCTCGAGTAAAGATGGTGCTGCCTCAGGTCTAGTTCTTATGGACGTGCGACATTTTGTTTTAGCATTTGTTATAACTAAGTTGATTAAGCAATGAGTTAGATTAGGTTATTTGTAAAGATAGGTGATAATAATAAGTAATTAGAATGTTAAGTAATTTATACTTGAAATTTTATGAACTTTAAATTGATTTTGTAATTAAAAATAAATCATATTTAAATCTTAAGAACGTTAGCTAATTACTTGAAAGTAAATTAATGGAAATTTACT
This sequence comes from Allium cepa, assembly GCA_030765085.1. Taxonomy (NCBI): domain Eukaryota; kingdom Viridiplantae; phylum Streptophyta; class Magnoliopsida; order Asparagales; family Amaryllidaceae; genus Allium; species Allium cepa. Next base: position 203,138,675 of record CM060945.1, on the reverse strand, counting down.
TAATTAGGGATTCTACTTTAATTAAATGGGTAATAAATGATTAATTTAAATAATTTGTGATAAGTAAGTTAAAAATTTAATTTTATTAAGTAAGTTAAAAATTAATTAGGAATCAACTAATTAACTGTGAAATTAAGTAATAATTAATGAATAAAAGTTTAGTAATTAAATAATTAATTAAAGATTAGATAACAAATAAATTAATAATTAATGATAACTAATTGATTAATTGATCATTAATAAGCTAATTAATCAGTAATTAATTAAGCAGAATAAAATAGTTTATTCTTAAGCAAATAATTAAGATAAAAAACTAAACTGTTTTGGTATGCATTGATAATTCTGTTGATTGACTTTGATATCTGTTGATGATACATCTGTGATATGTTATAATATATTATGGATATCTATGATAACTGTGTATGATCTATCTGTTATGCGAATTCTGATATTAAATTGAACTATTAAGTGAAATAGACAACTTGGCCCTTAAAATGGCGTTGGGATTCCGGTGAGACAGGGATCGGAAGATCAATTTTGATTCTCCGAAAACCACATCGATCCAAATTAAACGATAGGTCGTGACTTATCATTTGGTGATCGAGATGGTGTTTCAGAATGCAAGGGTTATCGTCGTTAACTCTGAGGGTGATTCCAAAATGAGTGTAACGAGATAATGCCTTCGGTTTCGTTCGAACCCGGAACGAACTTGTATGGATTGAATGCTTTCAACACATCGTCAGGCGGACGATGAGAATTCTAAGAATAATTTTCAATAAAGGCAATCGTAGCCTCAAGCCTTATCAACCGGAAATGGCTAAAACAGGGGAGATGCAGCAAGGTTAGGTAGGTCATGCCCAAGCAGGACAAGATATTCCCCTATCTAGATGTCCCTTTTTATTTCGGCTGTGTGAGCAGTTATTGGCCACACTGCGGGGTTATCTTGTTCGGGACTGTTCAGTAAGGAATGGTTCCGGCCTTGTGCTGTAGGGTGTCGGGAGTGATCCTCGGTAAGGTGATCTAGGCCCCGTACTGTGACAGGCGGTACCCTAGTAGCCCTGCCATTGTTGAAAACCCATTTTCCCTACGAGACCCTACGGTTTTGATTTGTATTACCCACTTTCGTGGCTAGTAGCTGGAATTTAATCATGTAACAATTTCAGCTATTTTCTATTTACTTGAAAACCCTAGACACTATCATAATATCACTGAATTTCCTATAAAATATTTTGGTTAGCGTAAGGTAAAAACTTGCCCGTATTTATTTGTGGGGAGTCTTACGTGATACTTTTATTTCAAATGATTTTCAAAGTTAAGCAATTTTAACCTGTTTACTCATACCAGACCCATGTATGACCCGGGGTTTATATTTTTTTTTTCATAAACTCTTGGGTACTCAAAATTTTATGAGTGGCCAAGTGATAGGTATTTGGGAGTGTTGATTTTCTGGAGGAGCTATTTTGGATAAGAAGACCAGACATATGTATCTATATATGTAGTTCCACTGTGTAGTTAGTGTATGCTATATTTTGGATGTATGTATGGACATATATGTATATGACAGTCCTGTTATGTGATATTGTATGACTCTGATGTATGTATAACTATGTAATAGTTATGTGATGTATTATATTTTGTTCCATTCCGCTGTGAGATTCTGATGTTGTTATTCTTTCTTTCTATTCTTTTCTATTTCTATCCCTTTCTTTCTTAATAATGAAACGTCTTTCTGGGTTGGGAAAGGCGGGTTGTCACAGTTGGTATCAGAGCGTTAGGTCGAGCGAGTACCTAGGCTCTTGTGTTATATTTATCCTGAGAGTGCGTATTTGTATTTTCATTTAATTATATATATATTAGAGTTTTGTTTGATTCGGGTGCTTGCTTGAGTTTTATTTCTCTGGATTCTGTTGGAAAGTTCTCTCTTATCCCTAGTTCTGTAGACAGTCCTATCTTGGTATCTAATCCTATAGGAGGGGTGACCAAATTAGACACTATCTGTAAGGACTTGAAGATCTCTTATCTATCCCACAGCTTTTCTTGTGACCCGTATGTGTTGAATTTTAAGGGATTTGATCTTATTTTGGGGATGGATTGGCTGGACAAGTATAAAGCCGTTTTGAGTTGTGATGAAAGAACTGTTTCGCTGGAAATAGATCTGGGTAGAATTGCCAGAGTGTCATATGATAATTCTGGAATTCACTTGAGCAGTCTTTTGCATGGAATTGAGACTTCTGAAAAGGGAGTTGAAGACATCGATGTGGTTCAAGATTTTGCTGAAGTTTTTGAAGAAGTTAAGTGTCTGCCACAACATCGAGAAATAGAGTTCCGTATTGATTTGATTCTAGGAGCTGTGCCAGTGATTCAGCCCAGTAGGAGAATGGCTCCTAGGGAAAGAGAAGAGTTGATTAAGCAGACGTGGGATCTTTTAGAGAAAGGGTTGATAAGACCCAGTTTTTCTTGTTGGGGGTTCGGCGGCAGTATTTGTAATAGCTCGCAAATCCGTACCCCTTGAGTCAACACTATTCTACAACAATCAACTCAAGTTGCACAGAAATATGAACCATTTGGGTTAAAGAAGATGAGGTAGAAGAAGAAAATCGAAAACAACAACAGAATCTAACCATCGCAGCGGAATAAAATATAATAGAAAATAAATGATCTTTACTCAAATCGAATATCTTTGTTTACATATATTACATCATCAGAGTACATCAGTCATAGCTCACATCAAATACATACAATGGATACACAACAACTCAAACAGCGGAATATATATATATAAACAAGTCTGAATGTACGTATCGTCAATCCAACTCGTCTCCTGAGCTCCATAGCATCATATCATGTATCCTATAATACTTGGTCTGACCCGAGCATTACAGTTAAATAACATCCGAGTCAGTCTGGAATACCAGCGTGAGAAAATCACACCCAATTGATTATTAAATTTTCAAAAATCCTTTGAAAACAAAGGCATATCGTAAGACCACGCCACAAATAAACATGTCGGGTTTTTACCTTACGATAGCTAAAACAATTTTTATAGAAATCCTCTGACTAGGCACTGGGGTACCACCTGTCACAGTACGGGGCCTAGATCACCGTACAGAGGAGTACGCCCGCTCCCCTGCAACACAAGGCCGGGACTACCCCTTACTGGATAATCCCGAGTGAGATCACTCCGCGGTTGGGATCAGCAACCGCCCACTAAGCCGAAATAAAAAGGGACATCTAGACAGGAGTGACCTCACCCTGCTTGGGTGCTACCCACATAGCCTTGCTGCATAACCCCTGATTTTCAGTCATTTCCATTTGATGAGGCTTGAGGCTAAGCGTTACCTTTTTAGAACATATCCCTTAGAATGCCCATCGTCCCCTAACGATGTTTCGCAAGCATTCATCCATACAAGTCCGTCCCGGGTTCGAACGGAACCGAAGGCACTATTCCTACTACATCCATTTTGGAAATATCCTCAGGATTAGTAGCGATTAGCCCTTGCACTTCATTGCTCCAACTTCGACTCCAACTCGTTTACACGAAACGTACAAACCAGATCGAAGTGGTTTTCGAGAAATAAATCTCGATCCCGGTCTCTTTGAAACGATTAACGTATTTGGCCAATATTGATAGTCGGTGATTTAACTATCAATTAATATTCACAAACATCCATCCAACAATAAATAATTTCTCAAATTATTTATCTATCTCTAAAATATCTTTACAAGATATATTCTTACTTTCAAGTCCCTTTGAAAACAGTTTTCAAACTGTCTTCCTTTTCTCAGAATAAATTCCGAGTTTTTCATTTCCACTGGAATCACCAAGCACAAGATTTTAGAATTTTTTTAAAATAATTTCAAAACACTTTATGTATGTTTAATATTTAATTTAGAAAATCTTACTTTAGTACTTAATTTAAAATAATACTTTAAACAAAATACCAAGTCATTCTATATATAATTATTACGATAATAGATAAAACAAAAAAAATACTTATTTCGGAATTTACCTTAAACACTTAAGTTAAAACTACTTTAATAATTTACTAAAAATACATACTATATAAACGTTTGGAAATAAGGTTACTTAATAAAATATAAAACTAGATTTCTACTTTTAAAAACAAAATACTAAGTTACTCCTTTAATCATTACAGCTAGAATAGATTAAAAGAAAATACTTACTTTAAATATTAGAAATAATAAATATTACAAAACTTGCATTCTTTAAAAAAAACAACTTTTTTTTTAAAAAACCCTACTCTGGAGAGCAGAGCTAGGGGATACAGCTGTCCGCCACACCGACCCCCCTTTTCAGCAAGCCCAACCAAGAGCATTAATCATGTACCACATTTCGGCTTTGTTGAGGATAGACCGCTCAAGGCCTTAAGGGAAACAAATCTCAGCTGCGGGACTCGAACCCGCAACCTCTAGGAACTTTGTTCCATTGTTGCAAGGTAGTCCTCAACCAGCTGAGCTATGCTCGCGAACTAAAAAAAAACTAAAAAAAAAACTTTAAAAACATTTAATTTATATTTACAAATTTACTTTTAAATACATGTACTTGGTCATCCAGAGAAAATTCCAACTTCAATCACTTAAATCAATTTCTCCAAATTGATTTCCAATTCATTTTATTTGAAAAAGGTTTCTTTAATTTCTCAATTCATTTCAAAATTCATTAGTTATGGACTTATTACTATTTGTTGTTATTTTCCGTTTGATTTTAAATCCTTTAACTGAAATATACAGATTCCTGATTTTTCCCAGTTTCTTCTTTATTCCTTCAATAATTTAAATATTAAATATTAAATAAATGTTTTGTTCTATTAAATAATATCATTGAAGTTTCAAACTTCATTAACTTTGTGTTTATTCAAAAATTCCTTTCCATGTACAGAATTTTATTAATTAGCATTAAACACTGCTATTATTCTTATCCAATTTATTCTTAATTTATTTAAAATTTCTATAATTATTTCCCTTACAAATTCCCTTCATTTTATTTCCAAATTTCAATTATATATATCTTGATAACTTAGTGCGCCGGAAAATATTCAGATAAACCATATCATCTAATATTTCAATTATCAACAATATTCATCACAGAATATAAAATAATCACAACAGGTGGTATTAAATAATTTAAATAAATGTTGAGGGATCTAGTTGGATCCCTCCAACATGTTTTCCCTGCATCCACAGATATTAGCACAATATAAAGTGCCAACTCCAAATATATATATATCACACTCTAGCACATCAATCAATCCGATCATTCAAACAATTATTTAAATTCAATCCTTTAAATCTAAATTTAACTGAGTGAGATTAACTCACCTTTGCTTTATTTTTGCAATCCGATCCAATCCGGCTTGTATCCATTAGATTTTTGACCTTGAATAAATATTATGTGATTTTATTAATATTCAAATTAATCGAATACTCAATTGCCATTATAATTTTAAATTTAATTAATATTTTAAATTTTAAACTAATGGATTGGTTCCAAATTTCTTTCGATAAATTTATTTAACTACAAAATTTGATTTTAAACTAAATCTCATTTATAAATTTATTTTAGTAACCATAGCGTCTTAAAACAATAAATTCTATTCAAAAATCTTTTTATCTTGCTGCTAATTTCAGGTCCCTGTATTTTTTTTTTTTTTCAAAATCATATATACATACATATTATTACTATAAATAACAAGACAGTAGATTTCCTACCGTACCGTTATATACCTACGAATTCGAATAGATGAATAAAAGAAACTCATACCCAAAATATGATGACAGCGAACGCCAACACCCCAGTCCCTTGATTCGCTCGCGAACCCTAGCCACCATCGCCTTCGCCTTGGTCATCACCACAACCCACTTCTCCATCGCGACCAGCTGACTCAATCAACATGCCTCAAAAATCGACCCCTCAAATCCACGCGAATCCTACGGCAGCGCTTGACTCGGCCACATGCCGCGATACCGACGCCATCGAAGTCGAGACTCATCCCAGCTCTCGCGATCACTCGACGATAAACTCGCGACTTCCATTTGCCATTCGCACGCGAGCGCGAAGTCCTCTCCCCTCAAGCCTTAATTCAGATCGAGTTCTAGGATTTAGGTTGTGATTTGATTTCGAAATCCCCCTTTCGTTTAGCTTTTTTTATAAAGCATGAAAAGAAAGAAAAAAAGGGTTTCGATAATTACTGAACATAAGAGGGAAAGAGGAAAGGGAAGCTCACAGTTAATAAGGATTTTCCAATTTGTTTGCTACGCTTTTTTTTAGAGGAAAGAAGCGTATCACGGAAGGAAATAGAAGGAATAAAATATAGTTGATTAAATTTTCGGCTGATAAGACAAATGCCAACAATATATATATATATATATATATATATATATATATATATATATATATATATATATATATATATATATATATATATATATATATTGATTTCGTTGGGATGGTGCTTTAGAAGCTAAAGGGACGGAGGGCTTGAGATAAAAATCAATGTAAGCGTGTTGGAGAAGCTATGGGCCATAATGGTTGACTATAGTGCTTTAGGGTTAAAGAAAACGATGATGTGAAATTATTTCGACTGAAGGTCGACTGGTTAGACATTGTATAAATTTAATTTAAAAATTCAATTTAAATCGACTGTTATCAATGAAATTTTCAGCGCGTTTATATATCGTACGCTCACATAACAACCCCAATTACTACGAAAATTGAAATCCGATAATAATTCAATATTACGGACCCAATGGAACTGGTTTCGTCGAATTCCGGGACTGTGCCTCGGAAGGCTATTTTTAAATTTAATTTAAACGATAAATTTTAAAAACTGAACGAATCTCTGTTAATTTCAATTTTACAACTTCTATTATCCTTGGTACTATCAATATAAAATTTTACAAGCCTTCAAATTATTTTTAACAGGCTTAAAATTCTAGACTCAACAATTTATCCACCTTCAAATTATTTAATTCAATAGTTTAATTATCAAATAATTGGTGATATTTGAATTCGAGTTAAAATTTAACATTTAAATATTCAAAACCAATTAAATATTCCAGTTTCAATTGCTCAAAAATTTCGGGTCGTCACATTCCTCCCCCATTAAAAGAATTTCATCTCCGAAATTACTAATTAGGAAGAATGGTCCAATACCCATTTACTATTTTCCCAAAACCAGCAGTTTTTAACAACCCAACAATCTTTATTAAAGACACACTATTCATCTTACAAACTTTCCAAAACTCTTCCATTAGGTTTCTACCAATATCATTGATCCAATCCATTCAAATTTTAAATTTTAAACCCAATTTAAATTTTCAAAAATTTCTCAAAAATTTTCTAACACTCTAAATTTTCGAAAAAATTCGTCAGCGTCTCCTTTGCGCAGCTAGCTCGGTACAACTACAAAATGGCTCTACGGCCTCCCAAATCCAAAAAGAAAACAAAAGGCCAAGTGGCTCAATCCAAAATCCCAATCCAATTTCATACCAAAATTTAAATACATACCTTTTGATGGGCAACTCATATTTATCTTCTGAAATCAAAATCAATTCTCTTTTCCCTTTATATTACCTGCATATCCTACTTAGCACTAATATCCTGCTTAGCACTAATGTCCAATCACAATATTCCCAAAACATTTTATCGACTCCCTTACCAAATGCCAATATTCATCCAAATATCAACTTAGAATATATTTGCAATATTCAATTTCCAATTAAGAAATTTACCATTCCTTACTTAAGTTTAGTATAAGCATTCTATATGCTTCTTTGTTTGTTTCCCCTTTACCACTTTAGTTAATATCTATTTCTATTCAAATTTATTCTTTCATTCCATATGAATTCAATTTATTCTTCAACTCTGAATATTTTAAATTTTATTTTTCATTTATTGCTAATTCATGTCATTATTTTAATTAGTTTCATTCGCTAATTTATTTCAATTTCCAGTTTGAAATTGTTTTGTCGTTAATAAAATTTTCAAAAAATTTTCAAAAATTTCTAACTCCCGAAATTTTCGAAAAATTTCGGCAGAATCTCCTTTGTACGGAGGAGCTTTTGCAATTTGACAAAAGAGATAAATATATATACATCGACCCACCCGGTCGGAAAAACAAAAAAACAGTTCATATTTCCAATTTTAATTGCGTAGGCGTACCTTATTTAGCATTTTAAGCAAACAGCTCATTTATTTAGCAGTTAATGCAATCCAAATCAAGCCATACGGTTTCCAGATACCTGTACTTACTCAATTTAAACATGTAAGTGCCGAATATATGCAGTTTAACTATATTTCACTTAGTTGCAATGGTTAAAACATATGAATTCTAAAGAAATGCACATCCAACATTTTCCGCAAGCAATTTTTTACAACTTTCATAGTATTCAACTATTTCAATTAATTTACAAACCATTTTCATTCAAATTTGAATGGTTTAAAACTCAATCGCTTACATTTAATTTATTCTTAAGCAAACCCAATTCATATTTAATTCCATTGCTTTCAAAATCAATTTATTTTACTCCTATCAATTCATAGAATTTTAATTACTTCCATTTACATCCAATGATATTTATTCTATGCAAATTGACAAGATCTATGTAAATAAACAAGTATTTATGTTTTATAACCAATTTCAATTGATTTCAATTCAATTTATACTTTATCCTATTCCATTTTCAATTTATTCACAATCCATATATTCTCATTCTCCCCGTATTTCATTTTATTAACCAATCTGGTTTATTCAGAACCAATAACAATTTAGGTTCATCTTCATCACCAATTTAATTTCCCCCTTTTATTTTAATTCATTCACAACCATTTATTTAGCTCGGCACATTCCATTTAAATTTCATTCACAATCCATTCGTTAACGTTTTGTTCCATACTATTTATTTAGCTCAAAACAAATCAAGTTATTTCCTTCAATAACCATTTCTCAACTTATTTAAGCCATACTTCATTTGGTTCTTATTTATCCCATCCATTCATTTATTCAATATAATTAGTTTATCCACTCAATCCATTTTGAATTTTCAGCTTCTTAAATTTTATTTACAACCCACCAAATTCTATTTCGATTCAAATATATTTTCGCTTGATTTAAACCCAACCCAAAATCATTAAATTTAGTTTAAGTTGAATTAAATTCAACCCTCTTCGATTTATTCAGCTTAAGTCAATTTACTTCAATTTATTCAAATTTTATACTTAAGCTCATTTTCATTTTGTAAGTAAATTTTCCTCTTTTATACTCAACTTAACTCAATTGATTACAAAGCCATATCCAATTTATTTCCATATATTTGGATTTTATCCACAATACAAACCATTACTATTTTAATCCAATTTCATTTTTAGTCGATACCTTTCCAATTATATTAAATTTGTAAACACTTCAAGTTAAATTTAAATTAATAACTCAAGTTCTGAATCTTCTATCCATTCTTAATTTACCACCCAATTTTATGAACTCACAGTTCAATTTCATTTACTTCACCAACAATTTAAGTCGAATTCAATTTATAACTTGAGTTTTATTTCCAAATTTCATCATAAATTCACAATTCAGCTTTTATTAAACTATATTACGTTCCCATTTACACATTTTATTAACTAATTTATTATAAAATTAGTTCTCTCCTATTTATAGTTCAACACTTGAATTTTAATCTCAAATATCACTCCAATAAATTTTCCTTAGTCCAATTTAGTTTATAATTCAAGTTTGGATTTTCTTTTCTTTATCCAAAACATCAAAAAATATTTATTTTGGATTTTCTATTCCACTTTCAAATTTATAAGCCACAACTTATTATTTACACAATTCCATCCATTATAGGCTTGAATATATTATCTTTTTATTTTAACTCAAGCCTTATGCTTATTTATATCCCAAGCATATTTTTATTCTATGCAATTTAATTCTGATTCTTTTACAAGTTATTCTAATTTCATTTATAACTTTTTTCTTTAAATTTAAATTTCAACATTCAAAGCTTATATTCACTTCCTGACTTAAAAATCATCTCAATTTATAAGCTTACAACCCATCTTATCAGGATTTTTAAACACCCGGCTTTGGCTTCAAATTTATTTTGAAATCTTCAACTTCTCAAATCACATTTCTCAAAAGTCAAACCAATCATGGTTTTATTCCTAACAAATTTCCCTTGAGATTGCCAAAAACAACCAACTTTTCTGAACAAATCAATTCTTGGCAGCAATCCGTCACTTAGAAATTCGAAAATGAATACTGATGATGCGGCCATCATCATCAGAATTATTTTCCAATAATCCAAGTGATTTCAATGCTATATCAATTTCAAAATCCATTTAAAACGAATTTCCACCCAGAAATACCTCCAAAACAATAATGTTATCATTTATCTTCAAAACACTTCGATAAACATTCCCAAAATCTCTGAAATTTTGAATTTCCAAATCCTGCTTAATTAAATTCTAACTATAATTCATTTGTACAATTTATGCTTATAAAAATTTCCATTTGATTGTATTTCAATTTATATTACATTTTTAATTCATATTTATGAATTTCATTTTATAATGAATTTATTCCCCTAAATTTTAGTTATGTTTCAATTTCTATTTAAATTTTTACTTAACAATGATAATACTTTAATATTATCATTTCTAACATCCAAGCAACCATATATTGGCTAAATAGTTTTCAAAAACTATTATTTATATCAAGATATGTTTTTGGGTAAAATTATTTCATTTACCCAAATTTAAAACAATATCGTGTCGATTGTTCTATTCAAGTGTTTAGAAACCCCTTCAATACAGTTGCGCAGACTATGTCGACGAAGGTTCATAACCCACTCAATAAACCAATCAACACAATATTAAAACAGTTTATATTCACTAACAAATACGTGCTCATATTTATTTATACGCTCAAACTCATTTTAGAGTACTATAGACTCTATTTTATGAGTAATACCCACCAGAGCCAAGGTTATCGCCAACCTATGCTCTGATACCACTGTAATAGCCCACAAATCTGTACCCCTTGAGTCAACACTATTCTACAACAATCAACTCAAGTTGCACAGAAATACGAACCATTTGGGTTAAAGAAGAAGAGGTAGAAGAAGAAGAAAATCGAAAACAACAACAGAATCTAATCATCGCAGTGGAATAAAATATAATAGAAAATAAATGATCTTTACTCAAATCGAATATCTTTGTTTACATATATTACATCATCAGAGTACATCAGTCATAGCTCACATCAAATACATACAATGGATACACAACAACTCAAACAACGGAATATATATATAAACAAGTACGAATGTACGTATCATCAATCCAACTCGTCTCCTGAGCTCCATAGCATCATATCCTGTATCCTATAATACTCGATCTGACCCGAGCATTACAGCTAAATAACACTCGAGTCAGTCTGGAATACCAGCGTGAGAAAATCACACCTAATTGATTATTAAATTTTCAAAAATCCGTTGAAAACAAAGGCATCTCGTAAGACCACGCCACAAATAAACATGTCGGGTTTTTACCTTACGATAGCTAAAACAATTTTTATAGAAATCCTCTGATATTATAATAGGGTCTATATACAAATACTTATAAAATAGATGAAATTGTTACATTCATTAAATTGCAGCTACTAGTAACAGAGTGGGTAATACAAAAAAAGCTCGTACAGGGCTCGTAGGGAGAATGGATTTCCAACTAATGACTAGGCACTGGGGTACCACCTGACACAGTACGGGGCCTAGATCACCGTACCGAGGAGTACGCCCGCTCCCCTGCAACACAAGGCCGGGACTACCCCTTACTGGATAATCCCGAGTAAGATCACCCCGCGGTTGGGATCAGCAACCGCCCACTAAGCCGAAATAAAAAGGGACATCTATACAGGAATGACCTCACCCTGCTTGGGTGCTACCCACCTAGCCTTGCTGCATAACCCCTGATTTTCAGTCATTCTCATTTGATGAGGCTTGAGGCTAAGCATTACCTTTTTAGAACATATCCCTTAGAATGCCCATCGTCCACCTGACGATGTTTCGCAAGCATTCATCCATACAAGTCCGTCCCAGGTTCGAACGGAACCGAAGGCACTATTCCTACTACATCCATTTTGGAAATATCCTCAGGATTAGTAAAGATTAGCCCTTACACTTCACTGCTCCAACTTCGACTCCAACTCGTTTACACGAAACTTACAAACCGGATCGAAGTGGTTTTCGAGAAATAAATCTCGATCCCGGTCTCTTCGAAACGATCAACGTATTTGGCCAATATTGATAATCGGTGATTTAACTATCAGTTAATATTCACAAACATCCATCCAACAATAAATAACTTCTCAAATTATTTATCTATCTCGAAAATATCTTTACAAGATATATTCTTCCTTTCAAATCCCTTTGAAAACAGTTTTCAAACTATCTTCCTTTTCTCAGGATAAATTCCGAGTATTTCATTTCCACTGGAATCACCAAGCACAAGATTTTAGTTTTTTTTTTAAAATAATTTCAGAACACTTTATGTATGTTTAATATTTAATTTAGAAAATCTTACTTTAGTACTTAATTTAAAATAATACTTTAAACAAAATACCAAGTCATTCTTTATATAATTATTAGGATAATAGATAAAACAAAACAAAAAATACTTATTTTGGAATTTTCCTTAAACACTTAAGTTAAAACTACTTTAATATACATACTATATAAACGTTTGGAAATAAGGTTACTTAATAAAATATAAAACTAGATTTCTACTTTTAAAAACAAAATACTAAGTTACTCCTTTAATCATTACAGCTAGAATAGATTAAAAGAAAATACTTACTTTAAATATTAGAAATAATAAATTTTACAAAACTTGCTTTCTTTAAAAAAACAACTTTAAAAACATTTAATTTATATTTACAAATTTACTTTTAAATACATGTACTTGGTCATCCAGAGAAAATTCCAACTTCAATCACTTAAATCAATTTCCCCAAATTGATTTCTAATTCATTTTATTTGAAAAAGGTTTCTTTAATTTCTCAATTCATTTCAAAATTCATTAGTTATGGACTTATTATTATTTGTTGTTATTTTCCGTTTGATTTTAAATCCTTCAACTGAAATATACAGATTCCAGATTTTTCCCAGTTTCTTCTTTATTCCTTCAATAATTTAAATATTAAATATTAAATAAATGTTTTGTTCTATTAAATAATATCATTGAAGTTTCAAACTTCATTAACTTTCTGTTTATTCAAAAATTCCTTTCCATATACAGAATTTTATTAATTAGCATTAAACACTGATATTATTCTTATCCAAATTATTCTTAATTTCTTTAAAATATCTATAATTATTTCCCTTACAAATTCCCTTCATTTTATTTTCAAATTTCAATTCTATATAGCTTGATAACTTAGTGCATCGGAAAATATTCAGATAAACCATATCATCCAATATTCCAATTATCAACAATATTCATCGCAGAATATAAAATAATCATAACAGATGGTATTAAATAATTTAAATAAATGTTCAGGGATCTAGTTGGATCCCTCCAACCTGTTTCCCTGCATCCACAGATATTAGCACAATATAAAATGCCAATTCCAAATATATATATATATATATATATATATCACACTCTAGCACATCAATCAATCCGATCATTCAAACAATTATTTAAATTCAATCCTTTAAATCTAAATTTAACTGAGTGAGATTAACTCACCTTTGCTTTATTTTTGCAATCTGATCCAATCCGGCTTGTATCCATTAGATTTTTGACCTTGAATAAATATTATGTGATTTTATTAATATTCAAATTAATCGAATACTCAATTGCCATTATAATTTTAAATTTAATTAATATTTTAAATTTTAAACTAATGGATTGGTTCCAAATTTCTTTCGATAAATTTATTTAACTACAAAATTTGATTTTAAACTAAATCTCCTTTATAAATTTATTTTAGTAACCATAGCGTCTTAAAACAATAAATTCTATTCAAAAATCTTTTATCTTGCTGCTAATTTCAGGTCCCTATATTATTATTTTTATTTTATTTTTCAAAATCATATATACATACATTTTATTACTATAAATAACAAGACAGTAGATTTCCTACCCTAGCGTTATATTTCTATGAATTCGAACAGATGAATAAAAGAAACTCATACCCAAAATATGATGACAGCGAACGCCAACACCCCAGTTCCTTGATTCGCTCGCGAACCCTAGCCACCATCGCCTTCTCCTTGGTCATCACCACGACCCACTTCTCCATCGCGACCAGCTGACTCAATAAACATGCCTCAAAAATCGACCCCTCAAATCCACGCGAATCCTACGGCAGCGCTTGACTCGGCCACATGCCGCGATGCCGACGCAATCGAAGTCGAGACTCATCCCAGCTCTCGCGATCACTCGACGATAAACTCACGACTTCCATTTGCCATTCGCACGTGAGTGCGAAGTCCTTTCCCCTCAAGCCTTAATTCAGATCGAGTTCTAGGATTTAGGTTGTGATTTAATTTCGAAATCCCCCTTTCGTTTAGCTTTTTTTTTATAAAGCACGAAAAGAAAGAAAAAAAAGGGTTTCGAGAATTACTAAACAGAAGAGGGAAAGAGGAAAGGGAAGCTCACAGTTAATAAGGATTTTCCAATTTGTTTGCTACGCTTTTTTTTATAGAGGAAAGAAGCGTATCACAGAAGGAAATAGAAGGAATAAAATATAGTTGATTAAATTTTCGGCTGATAAGACAAATGCCAACAATATATATATATATATATATATATATATATATATATATATACACTAATTTTTATTGATTTCGTTGGGATGGTGCTTTAGAAGCTAAAGGGACGGAGGGCTTGAGATAAAAATTAATGTAAGCGTGTTGGAGAAGCTATGGGCCATAATGGTTGGCTACAGTGCTTTAGGGTTAAAGAAAACGATGATGTGAAATTATTTCGACTGAAGGTCGACTGGTTAAACAATGTATAAATTTAATTTAAAATTTCAATTTAAATCGACTATTATCAAAGAAATTTTCAGCGCGTTTATACATCGTACGCTCACATAACAACCCCAATTACTACGAAAATTGAAATCCGATAATAATTCAATATTACGGACCCAATGGAACTGGTTTCGTCGAATTCCGAGACTGTGCCTTGCAAGGCTATTTTTAAATTCAATTTAAATGATAAAATTTCAGAACTGAACGAATCTCTGTTAATTTCAATTTTACAACTTCTATTATCCTCGGTACTATTAATATAAAATTTTACAAGCCTTCAAATTATTTTTAACAGGCTTAAAATTCTAGATTCAACAATTTACCCACCTTCAAATTATTTAATTCAATAGTTTAATTATCAAATAATTGGTGATATTTGAATTCGAGTTAAAATTTAACATTTAAATATTCAAAACCAATTAAACATTCCAATTTCAATTGCTCAAAAATTTCGCGTCATCACAGTATTTGTGACCAAATCGGATGGATCATTGAGGTTCTGTGTGGATTATAGAGAATTGAACAAAGTGACTATCCGTAATAAATATCCTCTTCCGCGCATCGATGATCTTTTTGACCAGTTGCATGGTGCTTCTATCTTTTCTCAATTGGATCTAGCTTCAGGTTTCCACCGGTTGAGGGTAGCTGAAGACAGTATTCCCTTGACTGCATTTAGGGGACCGAATTGTTTCTATGAGTGGTTGGTTATGCCTTTCGGATTAACCAACGCTCCTGCCTACTTTGTTGACCTCACGAACCGAGTCTTTAGGGATGTGTTGAATAAGTTTGTGCTGGTATTCATTGATGATATCTTGGTCTATTCCAAATCTGAAGAAGAGCACAGGGAACATTTGAGGATTGTATTGGAGACTCTGAGGAAGCATGTGCTGAAGGCGAAGTTTTCGAAGTGCCATTTCTAGAAAACGGAAGTTAAATTTTTAAGGCACATTGTTTCTGGTGAAGGCATTTCTGTAGACCCAGCGAAAGTGAAACTATTCTGGAATGGAAATAGCCAGAGACACCGACGGAAGTTCGTAGTTTTCTAGGATTGGCTGGCTACTATAGGAAATTTATCAGGGATTATTCCAAGATTTCTTCGCATCTGACTAAGCTGACAAGGAAAGGAGCTAAATTCAAATGGACACCTCAGTGCGAAGAAGCTTTTCAGTAATTGAAGATAAGGCTTACTAGTGCACCAGTACTTGCTATTCCGGATGGGAAAAGCAAATTCGAGCTTTACACTGATGCTTGTATTGTTGGTTTGGGAGCAGTTCTGATGCAGAACGGAAGGGTTATCGCGTATGTCGTAGCTGATGCTCTCAGTAGGAACGCAGCGGTGGGTTGAATTTCTTGCATCCTATGATTTGGATATTCTTTACACCCCGGAGAAAGAGAATGTCGTAGTTGATGCTCTCAGTAGGAACGCAGTTCTATCTCTTCTAGAAGTGGTTCCATCTCTTATTGAAAGGATCTCAAGCGAGCAAGAATCTGATAAGAAGTTGAGGAGGATCATTAAAAGAGTCAGGAAAGGTCAGTGTCCTAGTTTTGAAATCGATGGTCAAGGAACGTTAAGGATTAACAGGAGAATCTGTGTCCCGAATGATAAGGATTTGAAGCAGGAAGTCTTATCAGAGAGTCATCGTTCCAAATTGAATATTCATCCGGGAATCTCGAAGATGTACAAGGACATAAGGAGAATATTCTAGTGGTCGGGCATGAAAAAGGATATTGCTAGATTTGTGAACAGTTGTGCCATCTGCCAACAAGTTAAAGGTGATCAACAGAAATCTGTCGGGTTATTGCTGCCTTTGGAAATTCCGAACTGGAAATGGGAAATGATTTCGATGGATTTTATTGACGGTTTGCCTAGAACCAGGAAAGGAAATGACGGTATATGGGTTATTGTAGATCGTTTAACTAAGATTGCCCATTTTATACCAGTAAAGACAACCCACACTGCAGTTTCTTTGGCGGAAATTTTCTTGAAGGAGATAGTTCGATTGCATGGTGTTCCAGTCAGCATAATAAGTGACCGTGATCCTATTTTCACTAGCAAATTCTGGGAAGCTTTGCAATCAGCAATGGGAACTAATTTGGGATTGAGTACAGCCTATCATCCTCAAACAGACGGAGAGGCTTAATCGTATTCTTGAGGACATGCTGCGGGCTTGTGTTTTAGATTTTGGAGGATCTTGGGAGGACCATCTTCATTTAGTGGAATTCTCTTATAATAACAGTTATCAAGCAAATATTAAGATGGCTCCTTATGAAGCTTTATACGAAAGACCGTGTAGATCCCTATCTTGTTGGATTGAATCAAAGGATCGTCTTGTGCTCGGACCCGATCTTATTCAAGAAGCTTCTGCGAAGGTTGAGCTTATCAAGAAAAGGATGAAAGCTGCTCAAGATCGTCAGAAGAAATATGCTGACCGAAGACGAAGGCCATTAGAATTTGAGATCGGAGACTTGGTTTTTGTTAAAGTTTCCCCATTTAAAGGTGCTACAAGATTCGGAAAGACGGGAAAACTTGCTCCGAGATACATTGGACCATTTCGAGTATTGGAAAGAATTGGAATTGTAGCCTACAGGATTGAATTGCCAGAGCGGATGTCTGGGATTCATAATGTGTTTCATGTATCGCATTTGAGGAAATTTGTTCATGATCCATCACTGGTTGTAGAACTGGTAATTCAAGAAGATTTGGAAGTTGAACCCAATTTAACTGTAGTCAGAAATCCAGTTCAGATTGTGGATCGAGACGAGAAGCAACTCAGGAACAAAGTGGTGAAACTCGTCAAGGTGCAATGGAGTGAGGATCCCAGAGATTGTACCTGGGAAACTCTCGATAGTTTTAAGAATGCTTATCCAGATTTATGTTCGGATAACTATTGATGTTTGTTAGAGTCGGTTGTTTGATTGTGTTATAGTATGAAGGATATGTATGTTTGGATTGTTAATATAAAAGCTTTTGAATTAACTGTTGTTTTAAATTTCGGGGACGAAATTCTTTTAAGGGGGGAGGAATGTAACAACCCGAAATTTTTGACAGCATATTTTAATATATGTTTAATCTAATTTAAATTAAATACAAGCTTTTCAATTTTTAAACCGATGAGATCTTAATTATTTACCAGCATATATGTGTTTATAAAAGAAAAGTTTTGATTTGAAAATTTAAAATAGAATGCTTCAAAACCATTAAAACAAAATTTGTCTTATTCAATAAAATCAAATCAAAGACTTCATATTTTTATTATTTGATAATATACATATGAATACAATTGTAGTTTTTAAAATGATAAGTTTAAAAATAAACAAACATAGTAATATTAAACATAAACACATAAGTATAAAACAATATAAATAATTTTAAACGTAAACATACAAAACTAGTATAAAACATATTCATAAATTATAGAATGTAACTAAAGAGATAAATGTACAAATATAAATTATAACTTGAAGTAAAAAATGCAAGTATATGATATAAATCAATGTTTGAAAATTTAATT
The DNA here is from genome assembly GCA_030765085.1 of Allium cepa. Lineage (NCBI taxonomy): Eukaryota > Viridiplantae > Streptophyta > Magnoliopsida > Asparagales > Amaryllidaceae > Allium > Allium cepa. The sequence goes on along the minus strand of CM060945.1, from coordinate 203,120,100 downwards.
AACAAATAGAATACAACTAATATGCTAACAATAACTTTTAGGCAAACATATCAGAAAGTTTGAAAAATATAACCTGTATATACAAATAAATAATGCAAAGAAAGCAAGACAAGCTATACACACACACACACACATATATATATATATGCTCACAAAACAAAGAAATGATGCTAAGTACAAAATGAACTAAGACAGATTATAGATTTTACGTGCTCATGAAACACAAAGTCAAGCTGCACTTAAAAAGAAAAAATATAACTAAGTAAGAAATGAACAAAGTAACATATGTATGTTCATTAGATTTCTAAACCAGGCTGTATAAACCTGAAAGAAAGAAAAAAAATTATAAATATCTTTGTACAACACATAAGTAAGTATCAGTAAGCATTAATTACTTGTTATCATAAATAAGAGCATAAACATTTATTAGCGCAAAATTTTGTTAAACAAGTACTACAGACGAAATTCTAGTAATAATTCCCTCTGCTGTGTAGAACACCTAACCAATTAAGGAAAAAAAATTGACAAACAAATGAAACCGTCCAGTTACAACCTGTTAAGTAGCTTCTATATATATCCAATATATATTATGTTCGTTTATAAAAACTTGAACAAAACCTAAAGCAACCCTGAGAAAAGAGAAAGAAACAAACAGCTTTACTTTGCAAACATAAAATTATTCAAAACAGGAAACTAAAAAGAAGGCTTTAGGAAAAATTTCACCTGTAGTGACTTCTCAACACATCACTGTCTGTTCAAAGCTAGTTCTGGTGAGTAAACTTACCTATTTTCAATCTAAACTTGTATCTTTAGTTTATAAATGGTAAGTGCTTTGATATTTGTTTTAAATAAATAGCCTTGGGCATTTCCTGTTGCTTTGATAGTACATGTAGCTGTTCTTCAAGATTTTTGAAAATCTGAACAAGTAATGCCAATAAATTTATAATACTTATTCATATAATTGTTTGAACTTTGGTGTTGTGCCGATTCAAGTTGTTTATCTTAAACATAGGCCTGCAAACTTGTTTTTAAGAGTTTAACAGTATGTTATAAACACTGTATCTTCAAGTTACAGTAAAAAGAAAATCAATGTTAAAATTTAAATATTTTAATTTGTTAATTTGAATTTATATCTTGATTAAACACTCAAAGCTAAGATTTTTAACATAAAAATAATGATTTTTAAGTAAGAAGAATAGGTGCAGTTTCAAAGTGAACCAAAATTGCTTATTTGAGAATATCTAATGATTCAATTAATTTTAGAAGTTGAAATTCATGTGGGAGCTTGCTTGATACTTGTAGATGTCAGGAAAAATGAAAAAAAAATTATTCAACGCAAGGGTTTTAGTGTCGAATCGCAAGTAGGGTTTTAGCTGGAGTTTTTCGTGTGTTCTGTAAGAAATTGATTTCGTCGCCGTGATGTGACCGAGTGGTATGTGGTTTTGGGTGATGGTGGAGGAGGGTAACGGCGAGGCGTGGACGAGGTGGCGTCACCTCTAGTGGTTGATGATGGAAGAACGTGGAGATTTTCTGAAGGGTGTTCGAGTTTCAGGCCCTTTTTGATTTCGAACTTTTCACGTCGAATTGAGTTTTGTTTTCGTGCTTGTGACCGTTATGCGACTTACTGGAGGCGTCGTGCTTCGCCAGGACGTTGGCGAACCACCGCGCACGTGGACGGTGGTGTACAGTGCAGCTGTTTTGGGTTTCGGACCATATTGGGTGATGCTCGAGTAAAGGGGATGGTTGTTTCGGGTAATAACCCTGGTGCGTGAGTGAGTTCGAGTGGTTCTACAGTCTCTACTTAGCTAAAAAAATAAGTGAGAAGAAGAATAGGAAACAGGAAGAGGAGAAGAAGATGGGGAGAGAAACGCAGGGGAAGCATGGGAAAAACTTGAGACTGTCTCGAGTAAAGATGGTTCTGCCTCGGGTCCAGTTCTTATGGACGTGCGACATTTTGTTTTAGCATTTGTTATAACTAAGTTGATTAAGCAATGAGTTAGATTAGGTTATCTGTAAAGATAGGTGATGATAATAAGTAATTAGAATGTTAAGTAATTTATACTTGAAATTTTATAAACTTTAAATTGATTTTGTAATTAAAAATAAATCATATTTAAATCTTAAGAATGTTAGCTAATTACTTGAAAGTTAATTAATGGAAATTTACTTAATTAGGGATTCTACTTTAATTAAATGAATAATAAATGATTAATTTAAATAATTTGTGATACGTAAGTTAAAAATTTATTTTTATTAAGTAAGTTAAAAATTAATTAGGAATCAACTAATTAACTATTAAATTAAGTAATAATTAATGAATAAAAGTTTAGTAATTAAATAATTAATTAAAGATTAGATAACTAATAAATTAATAATTAATGATAACTAATTGATTAATTGATCATTAATAAGCTAATTAATCAGTAATTAATTAAGCAGAATAAAATAGTTTATTCTTAAGCAAATAATTAAGTTAAGAAACTAAACTGTTTTGGTATGCATTGATAATTCTGTTGATTGACTTTGATATCTGTTGATGATACTTCTGTGAATGTTATAATATATTATGGATATCTGTGATAACTGTGTATGATCTATCTGTTATATCTGTTATGTGAATTCTGATATTAAATTGAACTTTGAAGTGAAATAAACAACTTGGCCCTTAAAATGGCGTTTGGATTCCGATGAGACCCGGATCGGAAGAATCAATTTTGATTCTCCGAAAATAACATCGATCCAAATTAAACGATAGGTCGTGACTTATCATTTGGTGATCGAGATGGTGTTTCAGAATGCAAGGGTTATCGTCGTTAACTCTGAGGGTGATTCCAAAATGAGTGTAACGAGATAATGCCTTCGGTTTCGTTCGAACCCGGAACGAACTTGTATAGATTGAATGCTTTCAACACATCGTCAGGCGGACGATGAGCATTCTAAGAATAATGTTCAATAAAGGTAATCGTAGCCTCAAGCCTCATCAATCGAAAATGGCTAAAACAGGGGTGATGCAGCAAGGTTGGGTGGGTCATGCCCAAGCAGGACAAGATATTCCCCTGCCTAGATGTCCCTTTTTATTTCGGCTGTGTGAGCAGTTGTTGGCCACAACTGCGGGGTTATCTTGTTCGGGACTGTTCAGTAAGGAATGGTTCCGGCCTTGTGTTGTAGGGGGTCGGGAGTGATCCTCAGTACGGTGATCTAGGCTCCGTACTGTGACGGGCGGTACCCCAGTAGCCCTGCCATTGTTGGAAACCTATTTTGCCTACGAGACCCTACGGTTTTGATTTGTATTACCCACTTTCGTGGCTAGTAGCTGGAATTTAATCATGTAACAATTTCGGCTATTTTCTATTTACTTGAAAACCCTAGACACTATTATAATATCACTGAATTTCCTATAAAATCTTTTGGTTAGCGTAAGGTAAAAACTTACCCGTATTTATTTGTGGGGAGTCTTACGTGATACTTTTATTTCAAATGATTTTCAAAGTTAAGCAATTTTAACCTGCTTACTCATACCAGACCCATGTCTGACCCGGAGTTTATATTTTGTTTTCATAAACTCTTGGGTACTCAAGTTTTTATGAGTAGCCAAGTGATAGATATTTGGGAGCGTTGATTTTCTGGAGGAGCTATTTTGGATAAGACGACCAGACGTATGTATCTATATATGTAGTTTTGCTGTGTAGTTAGTGTATGCTGTATTTTGGATGTATGTATGGACATATATGTATATGACAGTCCTGTTATGTGATATTGTATGACTCTGATGTATGTATAACTATGTAATAGTTATGTGATGTATTATATTTTGTTCCATTCCGCTGTGAGATTCTGATGTTGTTATTCTTTCTTTATATTCTTTTCTATTTCTATCCCTTTCTTTCTTAATGATGAAACGTCTTTCTGGGTTGAGAAAGGCGGGTCGTCACACATCGATGATCTTTTTGACCAATTGCATGACGCTTCAATCTTTTCTCAACTAGATCTAGCTTTTGGTTTCCATCAGTTGAGGGTAGCTGAAGACAGTATTCCCTTGACTACATTTAGGGGACCGAATTATTTCTATGAGTGGTTGGTTATGCCTTTTGGGTTAACCAACGCTCCTGCCTACTTCGTTGACCTGATGAACCGAGTCTTTAGGGATGTATTAAATAAGTTTGTGCTGGTATTCATTGATGATATCTTGGTCTACTCCAAATCTGAAGAAGAGCACAGGGAGCATTTGAGGATTGTATTGGGGACTCTGAGGAAGCATGTGTTGAAGGCGAAGTTTTCGAAGTGCCATTTCAGGAAATCGAAAGTTAAATTTTTAGGGCACGTTGCTTCTGGTGAAGGTATTTCTGTAGACGCAGCGAAAGTTCGTAGTTTTCATGGATTGGCTGGATACTACAGGAAATTTATTAAGGATTATTCCAAGATTTCTTCGCATCTGACTAAGCTGACTAGGAAAGGAGCGAAATTCAAGTGGACACCCTAGTGTGAAGAAGCTTTTCAAGAATTGAAGACAAAGCTAACTAGTGCACCAGTACTCGCTATTCCAGATGGGACGAGCAAATTAAAGGTTTATACTGATGCTTGTATGGTTGGATTAGGAGCAGTTCTGATGCAGAATGGAAGGGTTATTGCTTATGCGAGTCGGTAGTTGAAGCCTCATGAGAAGAACTATGCTACGCACGATCTTGAATTGCTAGCCATTGTTTTTGCTTTGAAGATCTGGAGACATTATCTTTTGGGAGAGAAATTCGAATTGTTCACGGATCACAAACCATTGAAATATCTTTTCTCTCAAAAAGATCTTAATCTGAGACAGCAGTGGTGGGTCGAATTTTTAGCATCCTATGATTTGCATATTTTGTACACTTCGATAAATGCGAATGTTGTAGCTGATGCTCTTAGCAGAAACACAGTTCTATCTCTTCTGGAAGTGGTTCCATCTCTTATTGAAAGGATTTCAAGCAAGAAAGAAGTAGATAATAGATTAAGAGGAATCATCAAATAAGTCAGGAAGGGTCAGTGTCCTAGTTTTGAAATTGATGGTCAAGGAACATTAAGGATTAACGGGAGAATTTGTGTTCCATATGATAGGGATCTAAAGCAGGAAGTATTATCAGAGATCCATCGTTCCAAATTGAGTATTCATCTGGGAATCTCGAAGATGTATAAGAACATAAGGAGAGTATTTTGGTGGTCGGGCATAAAGAAAGATATTGCTAGATTCGTGAATAGTTGTGCCATCTGCCAACAAGTTAAAGGAGATCAACAGAAGTCATTCGGATTATTGCAGCCTTTGGAAATTCCAGATTGGAAGTGGGAGATGATTTCGATGAATTTTATCGATGGTTTACCTAGAACCAGGAAAGGAAATGATGGTATATGGGTTATAGAAGATCGTTTAACTAAGGGTGCCCATTTTATACCCGTTAAGGCAACTTGTACTGCAGTTTCTCTGGAAGAAATTTTCTTGAAGGAGATAGTCAGATTACATGCTGTTCCAGTCAGTATAGTAAGTGACCGTGATCCTATTTTCACCAGCAAATTCTGGGAGGCTCTGCAATCAGCAATGGGAACAGATTTGAGATTGAGTACAGCCTATCATCCTCGGATGGACGGACGGACGGAGAGGCTTAATCGTATTCTTGAGGATATGCTGCGGGCTTGTGTTATAGATTTTGGAGGATCGTGGGAAGACCATCATCATCTAGTAGAATTCTCTTATAATAACAATTATCAGGTAAGTATTAAGATGGCTCCTTATGAAGCTTTGTATGGAAGACCGTGTAGATCCCCATCTTGTTGGATAGAATCGAAGGATTGTCTTGTACTCGGACCCGATCTTATTCGAGAAGCTTCTGCGAAGGTTGAGCTTGTCAAGAAAAGGATGAAATGTGCTCAAGATCGTCAGAAGAAATATGCTGATAGAAGACGAAGACCACTGGAATTCGAGATCGGAGACTTGGTTTTTGTCAAAGTTTCCCCAATCAAATGTGCTATAAGATTCTTAAAGACGGGAAAACTTGCTCCGAGATATATTGGACCATTTCGAGTGTTGGAAAGAATTGGAATTGTAGCATACAGGATTGAATTGCCTGAACGGATGTCAGAGATTCATAATGTATTTCATGTATCGCATTTGAGGAAATTTGTTCATGATCCATCACTGGTTGTAGAACTGGTATTTCAAGAGGATTTGGAAGTAGAACCCAATCTAACTGTGGTCAGAAATCCGGTTCGGATTGTGGATCAAGACGAGAAGAAACTCAGGAACAAAGTGGTGAAACTCGTCAAGGTGCAGTGGAGTGAGGATCCCAGAGATTGTACCTTGGAAACTCTCGATAGTTTTAGGAAAGCTTATCCGGATTTATGTCCAGATAACTAGTAATGTTTGTTAGAGTAGACTGTTTGATTGTTGATATTGTATGGATGATATGTATGTTTGGATTGTTAATATAAAAGATTTTGAATTAACTGTTGTTATAAAATTTCGGGGATGAAATTCTTTTAAGGGGGGAGGAATGTAACAACCTAGAATTTTTGACAGCATATTTTAATAAATATTTAATCTAATTTAAATTAAATATAGGCTTATTAAATTATAAACTGATGAGATCTTAATTATATATCAGTTATATATGGTCTGTAAAGGAAATTTTGATATGAAAATTAAAAAGAAAATCTTTAAAATTGTTTATAACAAAATCTCTCTTATTCAATAAAAAATCAAATACTCTATATTTTTATTCTTTGATAATATACATATGAATACATAATTGTAGTTTTTAAATGATAATGCTTAAAAATAAACAAACATAGTAATATTAAACATAAAAACATAAGTATAAAACATAATTTTGAACAGAAGAAAGCTACAATGTAAATATAAGATATAAATATAAATATGAAATATATAAATACAAGTATATGTTATGAATCAATGTTTGATAATTAAATTACAAATAGAATAAAATTTTGAAACAATGATAACTCTACATATACATATAGAGTAAGTTTAGGAAACATACATTACTACATATTATATGCATATGTACAATTCAAAGAAGATAAACTATTTCCATAACCTGTATATACTCACGTTCAATGCATAAGTTAAAAGGAACAACTTGTAACATATTCTGTACAACACAAAATTTTATATTATGCGGCTGTAAAACTTTATGTGCATAAGAAAACAAGTATTCATTTCAACAATAAAACAAATATCTTTGTCCAGTACAAAAAAATAAATAAGAATCGGTAAACATTAATTACATGTTATCATAAATGAAAGCATAAGCATTAAATTAGCACAACATTTTGTTCAAGCAAATCCTACAGCCGAAATTTCTATGATCATTTCATACTGCAGTATATTAAATACATAGCCAATCAAAAAAGCATGTCAATATAAGTAAAACTGTCTAGATACAACCTACAGCTGTTCAAAGCTTTCTATATATATCCATCATATTTTGTGTTCGTTCACAAAAAACTTACAAAAAACTAACCTGAAAGAAAATAAATAAACATAATTTGTTCTATTCATTCATTCATCATCAAGGCAGTAAAGCTTTCAGGAAATTTCATCTGCAGTGTTCTTCTTCAACATATTACTTTATGTTCAACACATATTGTAGTGAGTGAACAACTTAAGAAATTTATGAATATTTGATTGTTGCTTGTGATATTTGAGTTTTGGGATTTCTTATTCATGCATATACAAGTATATATCCTCTCTGTATATAGATATTGGAAGAATACAGATCTATTTTGTGGAAAACTCCTCTATTCTTTAGTTTTGAGTATTTAGTTTGATCAAAAAAATCAATATCTACTTACTTGATCTTTGTTAGGCCTTGGGTTCAAAAGCAAAAATGTTTGTGTAAGTGTCAGTTAATTTTTAAAAATAATTTTATGAAGTATAAATATATCCAAGGGAAAAATCATATTTTTACTGATGAAACTTTAAAACTTGGAAATTTCGAATTCAACAAAACATCGATTCAAGTATGTAGCTTGAATCCTTACCAAAAGCCATGATTTTTAAGATGTATTTGGTGATTTTTAGTGGGTTGATGTAATAGCAGTTCAAAGATGATCAAAATGGGGTTTTTCGCCAATTGTCGGCGAGACGATGATCTGGAGGAGTCAGGGTTGTACGAGGAGGTGGTCGAGCCTACGGTGGCGGCTGGAAAAATGGCCGGAGGTGGCAACGATTACTGTGGCGACGGTGGCGTTCGTTTTCTTTTCGTAAACCTCATTTTATTGGCATTCATACATTTGCTCATCGCGACCTCGACAGTGCGTCGAGTTGTACGTTATGGGAGGGGGAAGAAGCTTGGTGGGTGGCGGAGGCGTGACCGGAGTTGTTGGGTGTAAGATGGTCAAGGGTGGGTTTACGAATCAATTTCGTGATCGATGATGGGTTCGAGTTTCTCGAGCTATGCTTGATTTTTAATGAAGATGTGATTGATTTGTTCGTTGATGCGTGGTCGAGGTCGATTGCGACTTGTTGGTGGCCTCACCGATCGCCAAAGGGTCGTCGCCGCCTTGTGCACGTGCACGGCGTGAGCGTTGGGGTCAGGTGGTTGTACGCGAGTGTGACTCGAGTTGGAACTCGAGCATAGGAAGGCTATTCGCGTGGGTTACTTCGGGTTCGTGAGGTATAAATTTACATGTTTCAAACTTAAAATTTTCAAAACAAAAGGAAACGAGGAAAAAGGAGTACTCGGGAAAGATTGGAGGGAAACCCGGATTTTAACTCGAGCATAGCAGGGATTTTCTCGGTTACATGTTTTAGAACTTAAGCGTAACAAAATTTAGTTTGCTAAACTGAACTAGTTCAAAGTAAAAAAAATGAATATTGTTAAGAATGTTTTTAGCTTAAATGAATATCTTAATTTAGTAGTAAAGATACGTGATTAGATTTAATTAACATTTGAAACTTTTTTTAGTTAGTAAGTGTTTAGTTTTAAAGTTAATAAGAAAAGATTCTTGACTCTTATTTAATCAGTTTGTAATTAAGAAGTTTAAATTAGTTAATTAAGTTAATATATGAATAGTGGTAACTAATTAAGTAATGTAACTAAAGACTACAAAATTGGTTAATTAAGAAATTATCAAGTAGTTAGTAATAATAAATGATAATCAAGTTATAAATGAATAATTAAGAATATTAATTGATAACTTATTAAGATTTATTAATTGATTTAAATATAATTAAGAAGTGATTAATTTAATATTTATAATTTGTAATTAACTTAAGTGATTAATTAAAGATAAATGATTAATTATTGATACTAAATGATTAATTAGTTAATAATCAATGGTTAATTAAAATAATTTGTGATAATTAAATAAGAAACTAGATTTTATTAATTAATCAGTAAGTTATTAATTAACAATTAAGAATCAATTAATTAATTGAGTAATTAATTAATAATTAATGAATAAAAGTTAAGTAATTAAATAAATAATTAAAGATTAGATGATTAATAAATTGATAACTAATGATTAACTAAGTAATTAATTGATCATTAATAAGTTAATTAATCAGCAATTAATTAAGCAGAATAAAGTAGTTTATTCTTAAGCAATTAATTAAGTTAAGTAAACCAAACTGTTTTGGTATGAATTGGAAATTCTGTTTGATTGACTTCGATATCTGTTTGATAATATTTTGTGATAGGTTGTGATATATTATGGATATATCTATGATAACTGTATATGATTTATCTGTGATATCTGTTATGTGAATTCTAATATTGAATTGAACAGTTAAGACTTAATAGACAACTTGGTCTTTAAAATGGCGTTTGGATTTCAATGAGACCGGGATCGGAAGAATCAGTTTTGATTCTCCGAAAACCACATCGATCCAAATTAAATGATAGGTCGTGACATATCGATTGGTGATCAAGATGGTATTTCAGAATGTAAGGGTTATCGTCGTTAACTCTAAGGGTGATTCCAAAATGAGTGTAACGAGATAATGCCTTCGGTTTAGTTCGAACCCGGAACGAACTTGTATGGATTGAATGCATTCAGCACATCGTCAGACGGACAATGAGCGTTCTAAGAATAATGTTCAATAAAGGTAATCGCAGCCTCAAGCCTTATCAACCGGGAATGGCTAAAACAGGGGAGATGCTGCAAGGTTAGGTGGGTCATGCCCAAGCAGGACCAGGTATACACCTGTCTAGATGTCCCTTTATTTCGGCTGTGGTAGCAGTTGTTGGCCACAACTGCGGGGTTATCTTGTTCGCGACTGTTCAGTAAGGAATGGTTTCGGCCTTGTGTTGTAGGGGATCGGGAGTGATCCTCGGTACGGTGATTTAGGCCCCGTACTGTGACGGGCGGTACCCCAGTAGCCCTGCCATTGTTGGAAACCCATTTTCCCTACGAGACCCTAGGGTTTTGATTGTATTACCAACTTTCGTGGCTAGTAGCTGGAATTTAATCATGTAAGAATTTTGGCTATTTTCTATTTACTTGAAAACCCTAGACACTATTATAATATCGCTGGATTTCCTATAAAATGTTTTGGTTAGCGTAAGGTAAAAACTTACCGTATTTATGTGCGGGGAGTCTTACGTGATACCTTTATTTTCAAATGGTTTCCAAAGTTAAACAAATTTTAACCCGTTTATTCATACCAGACCAATGTCTGACCCGGAGTTTATATTTTGTGTTTTCATAAACTCTTGGGTACTCAAATTTTTATGAGTAGCTAAGTAATAAGTATTTGGAGTATTGATTTGCTGGAGGAGCTTTTGGGAAGAAGACCAGACGTATGTACCTATATATGTAGTTCCGCTGTGTAGTTGGTGTATGCTGTATTTTGGATGTATGTATGGACATATATGTATATGACAGTTCTGTTATATGGTATTGTATAACTCTGATGTATGTATAACTATGTAATAGTTATGTGATGTATTATATTTTGTTCCATTCCGCTGTGAGATTCTGATGTTGTTATTCTTTCTTTCTATTCTTTTCTATTTCTATCCCTTTCTTTCTTAATGATGATACGTCTTTCTGGAGTTAGAAGGGCGGGTCGCCACAAAAAATGTACCAAACATAAAGTCATACTAAGTGGTTGTTTGTGAGTAAATTCAAATTAACTTGAGCACGTTCAATACAGAATCTTTTACATTAATTTCAACAGTTGAAACTTGCGATGTTATTCTTATCACATTGCTTATTTAATTCCAATTGCATCAGTCATGCTCATAAAGACACAATCGTGGCTGTTAGATCATATTCCTTCGGTTACGACTACTAAAATCATATTTTGGTAGTGTACTTGGAATTCTTTAGATTTACGCATCATATCATGGAGTCAATACTCTCAATGTTTTAATTAAAAACTGAGAATCATATAATCTTGACATTGATAAGAAATTAATTATTTCCCTTCAATGTGCGAGAATACTTATTAGGTAGCCCTGTGTTCCTTTAGGTCAGTTAACTTCATTTCATCTCATTTAATCAGTCCTATCTAAGTATCAAATTCCATTTTACTACCAGTAATTCCTCAAATAAATTTCTTCACAATAAAGTTGGTATTTCTTGAAACAATAGTTGTTTTCTAGTGCAACAGAATAGGTATTCATAAATGTTTTATGAATTTCTTTAGTTGTAAAACTGATTTGGTTTTAGTTTACAAAAATTTTGTTCAAAATGTAAAAATGCCATCCAATGACGGTCTTCCAAACTCTTTTGGGGAGATTCATACAAGATCCTTTATGAAAAATCATTACATGCAATCTTTCGACTCGTACAACTTACTAACTCCTTGACTAGGATGCGTTAGGGTTTTTTTATAATTGTAACGAACCATAATTTTCAATACTAAACTATTGAATTCAATAAGATTTTGTAATTTAATAGTAGATAAATTAAAATTTGGGGTTTTTAATAAGAAATAGCTAGAATGTTATGTTAAAAATGTTAAATCAAGACAATTGATAACTACGTTAATGTGTGTCTGACTAACTGAAATGATTGTAAAATTAAAATTGGTTATAGGTTGTAAAAAAAGAAATAAGGTTTAATAATTTAAATTTAATATAATATATGACTAATTGAATGAAATATCAAATAATTGTAATAAATTGTAAAGTTACATTGGTTAGAAATTGTAAATAAGAAGATAAAATCAATGTGAAGTTATTTGTTTTGTTAGTAAACAATAAACTTGGAAATGTGTTTGAATTGACAAATTGTAACAACGGTTAATTAATCCATTAAAATTCAATTAGCTACAGATGGTAAATAAGGGAATAAATTAAATGGTATAATTAATTGGTGAAATAATATGTAATTCTTTGTAATTGGAAAAATCAGGATGGTGTAAGTAGTTATAACATTTATTTGAAGATAATGAACTTAAAAGTGTGATTAAAGTAAGAATGGTGACAATTGTTATATGTTACCTACTTAATCAATTTGTTGAATATAATTTGGAATAAATTGCAACTAAATGTAATTAAATATTATGTTAAAGTAAATTAAGTTGAAATGGGAGAGTATTAATGTAATAAGATATAAACCAATGCTAACTATGCCCATAGGGTTATGATTGATTGTAATTATAGACGTTAATACAAGAATCAAATAATTTAAGAAATAAATGTTGGAATATGAAATGAACAGTAAATAGTTGTGGTATAACAAGAATTTATTTGAAATCTATTATTGAATATAAATTGCACTAATAGTTGTTGGAATCCTTTAATTGAAAAGAAAGGACAAGTGCATTATAACTAAAAAGTTCAATATAAGAACTTATATTTTGAATTAAATTAAGATAAAGATTTTAATGAAATTTAAGCTTTGACTTGAAAAGAATATATTGTATGTTTTCTACTAACCAGAATAACAAATGTTCAATTTGAACAAAAGCTGGAGTGAATGTTTTAATGAAAGAATAACATAATTTGTTATTTGAAATGCATTTTGGAGAAGTTGATTTTCAATATGATAAAAACATTTACTTTGTAAATAGTGTATAAATTTTGTTGTATATGAAATTTTATAAAACATGTTTGAATTGGTTAAATGAAAAGTAAACAATGTTTATAATTAGGTTTTGTTGACATTAGTAATGAAACGAATTGGAATTAGATTAATTGGAATGTTTCAATTAAAAGGAAACATAAATGAAATTGTAATGAATGAGTTAATACCGAAACTTGCGTTTTGTGTAAATATGGAATTAACATTTTATTAAGATTATTACATGTTTTGAGATGTATAAAAATAAAAATTTCATTTTGAATAAGTATGATTTTTTGAAAAAAATTTAAATTTTAGGATAATATATATTTACACTCATTAATATCCAAATTTCTAAATATATCAGAGGGTTCATGGTTGCCGAACTATTATGGAATCAATTGGAATTAACTTTAATTAATAATTCATATTCACGTATATTTATTTTTCCATTTCACATATGGTGAAAACTTGTAAATTTGTTGCACTAATGTGACCGTCACGATAATTTTAAAAGAAAAGTAAATCATTTTATAATGCATATGTAGCTATATATTCATTAATTAATAAAATTGGTTTGAGTAACTTAAATAAATGAATATATTAATTGACTGATTGCGCTAATGGAGTGTGCATTTATATTAACGTAAAACGAATGTTTTAATAAAGAATTAAATGATGAATATGTGTATATTTATGTTTGTCGAAGTGAATTAATAGTAGTAAGTTTTGGAATTTGGATTACAAAGGTTTGTTTATAGTATATAAGTGGTCATTTAGTTTATTTTTCATCTATGATCACATTCATATTCTCTTTCTTTTCATTTTCAAGTTCTTCGTATAGGTTTCATTTGAGCATCCATATAACTATTAGACTACTCATTCATTTCTTACTAATTAATAATTGGCTCATTCTTTTCATTTGTTTCACATTTGATCGTTTGCTCCTTTCAAGCATTTTACTTGAAGTTTTTTTTCCATTTTCTTTTTCCATTTTTAATGTGAACATCCAAATTAATTTGCATACCATATAATTAGCATTTACTATTCTCCTTTTCTAAAGTTTATTCCGTTCATGCGTTATTAGTTCTTTTAGTTTCCTTTCATTAGCAGCCTTTTCTTCTTAAGCTTCACATTAAAGAACAGAAGATTTATTTTTACCCTTATTCATATATTTATTCCTTTACTTTACCACTTTCAATATTACCATTTTAAGGCTGTTCAAATTTGTTTGCGTCAAAGTTGGTCACAAACCCCGAAAGTGGTGAAAGTACCAGTGTTAATACACAGATCTCTGATATCCAAGCACATATCTCAGATCTAGATAAAGTAGAGAATAAAAATGAAGAAACGTCAAAATTAAAATAGAAAGAGGCTGAAAGAATGCAAGGTATATAGTGGTTCGACAATCTGGCCTACATCCACTTTGAATCGATCCTTTTATTCCTTTTGTTTTACAATTACAAGCCTTTTAAAATCAATAGCAAAAATGGCAGAGTTTCCACGTAAGAGATGGAGAAGATCCCTTTTATAGTTGCCATAGGACATCTATTAATAGGTGTAGGCCCAAAAATATCCGCCTCAAAACCTAGAATACCTCTTCTCTTGCATAGGTGGGCTAGCCACATCGATCCATAATGGTTTTGGATCGATGCGTGTTCAATTCCTATCGAACCAAAAATGGTCCAATCGAGCTGAGATCGATCATGGAGGTTCTCGATTGCATCAGGAAGCTCCTTTTAAAATTTCATACCACTTGTACATGTAGATGTTGAGTTACGATCGGTGTAAGTGCCATTTGCGAGTAGGCTGGAAGCTTCGTATCCATGAACTCGTCTCCATCCATTCGTATCCATCTCCCCTTCATGTCCATCCCATTCGCATCAATGACATGGCTCGAAACGTAGGGAGATCCATTTTTTATGCCGAGTTGACTACTACCTCATTCAAACACATTTCATTCATATGGATCTGGGATGCTTATTTCGCACCAATGATTCAATAACCTTTTCGTATCGACCCCCCGCTCTTCATATTACCTTGTTAGTATCGATCCTTGAGCACCCCAAAATAACATGCCTTCGTATCCACCACTCCTGCCTTTTTCGTCTCCATTATTTTTGGCTATATCCTTCGTATCGATACACATCTTGTTTCGTATCGATGTTGGGCTATGCTCTTCATAACCTTATCTTGCGCCTATCTTCATATCGATCTCGTGCATATACTTTTTATCGATCTCATGTTGATCGATACGAAACATTTCTGCCAGTAGCCGTTTGCTCCTCGTATCGATCCAAATTTCCTTTCTTTGTATCGATCCTAATGGATACGAACACCATCCACCTTGATCGATATGAACAGATTGATATGAATCAGTTTCCACGAACCTTGATCCATCCATAACTTGGGCATAGGAACTCCGATTGACCTGAGATTCGAAACGTAGTCTTTCATAGCCTTTTCAGCGTTCCAAGTCGATCCCGTCTCAATTGGAGCTTAGTCAAATTTTGATCGTATCGATCATAGCCTTGTTTCCAATCGATCTCTAGCTATGATAACCATCCTTTCCAGCCGATTTGTTGATACCCCGACCTTGTCCAAAAGGTGGGGTAACATTTTCCCCCCAAAACATGCCTTGCGGTAAGAAGGCATGTTTTGAGTAGCTTTAAATCCGTCATCCAAAATCCATATTCCATCCATAGCCATACTACCCAATCCGCAATGCAATCCATTACCAAACCATCATATCCATCTGAACTCTTTAACCGAGTTTTAATCCATCCGTATTCAATAACTAATAATCGAACCCAGGACCTCTCCAGGTCGATATCCAAATCTTTGACCACTCCGGACCCTTAGCCGAATCCTCTGCTGTTCATATCCAATATCAGAATCCATAACCATTTTGGGTCATTCCAAGCACAATCCATACTTGACGATCGACACTAAGAAAAGCCTTGTAGTGTCCCTGAACATTGAGTAATGTTATAGCTTTAGTCCTAAGCCGAATCCTGGTCGCTCCGAAAACTTGCCAAAGTATAGTCCATGCCCGTCGACCTGAAATGGTAACGATAATATAAGTCCTAAGTCCTAGGATGAATCCTGGTCTCTCCATACCCTTGACAAGCATAGTCCATACTCGACGACCTGAATAAGCCAATTCGCCACGTTCGGACTAGGACTTACCCCTTGCTAGGCATAATCCAAACCAGATGACCATTTACCAAAAACAGATAAAAATCCAATCAAAACTCAATCAAAAATACATAATAAATCAAAAAACCAAAAATCCATATCAGAAATCCGAACCAATATCCAAACCAGAAAACAAGCATCCAAACTAAAATCTAAAGCAGAAAATAAACAAAACTAGGAGTTCAAACTAAACTCCGAAATCCAACAAGAAAGAGCAAATGTCTAAACCAAAAAAGAAAAAAATATTTCGCAAACTAGAGTGTCGCGTTTTATCATCATCTCAGAGCATGCCTACGGGCTATCTTCGTCCCCGTACATGTGTAATTGACTTGCCCAAAGTTTGCTACTTATTCCATATTATCCCTGTCAGTCGATAACCAATCGACCGTCATTCCTGGGCCTCATGCCATCATCGTTTAAGGTAGATGATGGCTGCTCCAGTTCCAACGCCGCATTCCGAGTTCCGACATATCACCACGACCGGCCACTTCTTACATGCGCCTCGATTATATCCTTTAGACGCCTGCAGCTGTTGGTATCATGCCCATCCGGATCATGAAAGAGACAGTGCCCTCCGGATGACCTTTCACGCTCCGAGGGTTCCCTCCTTGCTAGCCTTTGGTAAGGAAGGCGATCCCATGTTTCCATGTATATCTGCTCCATTGTTTCATTCAATCCTGTCTACGTGGAGAATTTCAGTTCTCCCCAGCGTTTCCTTGTCTGGCCAGAGTTGTAATCCAACTTCATTTTTTCCTTTAACCTTATCCTTTTCCCGAGCTTCCACCGGATGGTTCTCTATCCTCAGCCGCGTTTACTTCCTTTCAACTTCACTACTGAATATGAATCTTCCTGTTGAAGAAATCTTTCGGCCTTATGAAAGAACTCCTTGAGATCCATAGGAGGATCTCGTATCAATGATACCTTGAAATCTGAGTTATCCCTGACTCCTGACACTACCGCCATCAAGACCATCGATGGATCCGGCCGATCCACCGAAGCAACCGCTACATTGAACCGATTTAAGAAGCTTTGAGCGGTTCTCCTGTCCTTTTCCTCACTTATGTTAGTATCATTACGTTCTTCGGCCGTTTGATATGAACCCGAAACTGCTTCAAATACCTATCCACCATTTCTGTCCATGCCCTAATAAATCCAACTTCCAAATGCTAAAACCACATAGTAGCTATATCCATCAAGTACAGAGGGAAACATTGGGCCATAAATTCCTCTGATGCCCTAGCACTTTCATGTGTCTCGTGTACCTCATCAAGTGATCGGTCGGATCAGCCTTGCCGTTGTATGCCTACAGAGTAAGTAGCTTGAATTCTGATGGATTATGAGCCATTCTGATGTCATGGGTAAACGGATTCATGTTTACTCCTTTCACATCTCTGTTTGCTAAACCTTCAAGCATAGTTCATTTGATAATCTCAGCTAATCTAATGCTGTCAACTAAGGGTTGACTTCCGATTCCCTAAGGGAATTTTTATACAAACTCTTTGTAACGACACCTGAAATTCGATGATTAAAATGAGTTAAATTGATAAGATTTTAGTTAAATTTAGAAGGAAATAAAAATCTTATAATTTATATTGGAATGAATGTTAGAAATTAGATGTAGCAATTGAAATTAAAATTAGCAATTTAAAATTTATATTGCAATTAATTAGAAATAATGTAAATTGAATAGAAACGTAAGTTTATTTATAGGGCAGTAATTGATGAATACAAAGTTTGAAACCAAGTAAATAAATTTATGGAGAACATTTAATAGTAATTAATATATATAGTAGACAATTGACAATTTATAGATTTGTTAAGATTGCAAGGTTATAATTGAGTGTAAATAGGAATATTTGGTAATAAATTAAAATAAGAAAAAAATGTAAATGTTATAACTTGGTTACAAAATTTATACACAGAATTGGATGTAAATATGAATTAATTAATGTGCGCATTAATTTATAATGGGATAAAACGTAAATTAATGTAAAAAGGATGATGCAGGTTGATAAGGATTCAAAATGTTTGTGTTGATGATAAACGTTACTTTAATGATTATAATATAAAATAACGGAAGTGTGAATGGAAATTAATAGAAGCATAAACTTATTTTAAGGTAGTAATTGGATGTAGATTTATGGAACGTAGTTAACGCAAATCAATGGAATTAATGAAGAAGTATACGTAGCCACAAATTTAATATATGAAAACAAAATGTAAGCATTGGATTAAATTAAGGAAATTAAAGATAAATAAATGGTCATTTAATAAAACCAATGTTCTGGGAGTAATTATAATAGTTGTTTAAATACGTATAAACTTTGATTTGGAAATCAATTGGATTTAAAATGAAATTTGGTATTACATTGATGAGTTTAAATGTTATTTTATTTTGTAAAGTAATAAATGGTATAATAAAAGAATGAAATCAAGATAAATAAATTTAATTGAGATTTTAATTATAAATAATAGGTGAAATAATAGGATGGATGGTAATTGTTATGGAGAATAATCATACAAGTATTATAAAGAGTATATTAGTGATAATCGGTTATTTCGAATAAAGGTAATTAAATATTACTTTAATGGATATAAGTGTAGTAACGGATAGAGTGAATGAAATTAGCATTATGAAAATAAATGTTAACATTGTATTGTAAGCAATAAAAGCCTATTAATGTGACTGAAGATTAATGGTAATGATTATTGTATGTTACCTATGTTTGTAGCTTGTAAAATTTAAAACTTTGAAATTTGTTACAGTAATTGTAATTTAATATTACGTTAATGTTAATTAAGGTAATATTTGTAAGTAATGTTAAGGCTATTCATATTGGACAATTTGTTGAGTTATAAGAATCGGGAATAAAGCTTTATTAATTTATTGGAATTTAAAAATTAAATAAAAGGATTAATTGCAATTAAATGAAAATTTAATATTTAAAATATTGCATAAATGGAAACGTAGATGAAATCTAAGAAAATAAAGGTAAACAATCGTGAACCAATGTAAATTGCATCCTTTTGATAACAATGAAGTAAATAATAGAATGAAAGTGAATTTAACAGAATTATTGGAAATTTTATTTATAATTTTCAATTTAATGTAATGGAGGATTTATATTGAAATTTATAAATTAATCTTCTCTAAATTGACATTTAAATTTCTTTAAATCATTGTAAATGTTTGAGAAATACAAAAGTGATAAATTTGTCAATTTTAGAACTGAAATATAAGATTTAATTTAATTAATTAATTTTTTTATTTATTTAATTAATATAAAACAAGCCATTTTGGCGACTGACTCGGATTTTGACAAAACCAGTTTCATCGGATCCGTAACGGTGAATTATTGTAGGATTTCAAGTTTCGTAACGTTCGGAATTGTCGTTTGATCGTACGAACGTGATATGCCTTGAAATCAATGAAATTGAAATCAATCTGAAAAAATATTGATTTTAGCATAACTTCTTCATATGATGCAATTTGAACCTAAAACATTTTCCGTTGCGCTTAAAATATTTTAAAACATCTATTTTGATATATGGGTTGAGTTAATTTCGTTCCGGAGTCGAAACGGGCTTTTTGGGCCATTTAGCGTTAGCGCGTAAATCTATCTTATCCATCCATTCAAATGTCAACCCTGCCAATATATATCCGGCTATAAACCCTAGCAGCTTCTGTTCCTCATTTCTATATGATCCTTCTTCACCTCCTCCTTAATGGCAGACAACAAAATTCTAGATTCAATTCCAGTTCAAAATCAAAGTCAAAAATCCAAATTCCTCAGAAAAATTTAAAAAATATATATATCGAAGATCTCGATGATACGAACTACATCTGCTGTTCGTTTTTTAAGACCGTGATTGGATTGATCAGAAATCATGGTCAAAGTCGAATTGGGTGTTTTTGTTTGGGGCGACAATTGGGAAATCGGTTTCTGAATATCGGAGAGCTCGTCGTCGGGAGGCTAACGGAGGTGGTCACATCATCTATTTTGTACTGGGCTGACCTGAATTCACGTATTAGGGTTCTGGAAACCCTAGATTCTAAGGCAGCGGTGGCAGATGGTGGCCGAGTGACGGGGGGAGGGTCGGCCGAGGTGCGCGAGCCCAAAGGGGGTCGTGGCACGGTGTACGGTGGCGTATCGGTGACGGATAAGGTGGTCGAAGAGGGCAGTGGGCATCGTGATTTCTGTTCGCGTGGGAAAGGGGAGCCAAAATTCACGTTGACGTGGCCGAGTGGTGATTTATTTTCTTTTCTTATTTTGTTTTAAATTTTTAATTTCAACATTGTTTAACACGTATAACTTTTACATACTAGGTCTGTTTCACGCGCGGTTCGCTCCTATGGGTTCGTATTGAAATTCTGGACATTTTGGCGTTGGTTTGGATGGATTGGAGACTGTCAAATTTTTGGGTTTAAATTGGACTTAAATTCAATTTAAATTCAAAAGGTGGGTGTTTTAACCCACTCACAACTTCTAAAATTTATTATGTTTGTTAAATTGATATATGATATGATTTAAAATTTATTTATGATTGTTTGGCAAATTTTTAATCATCGTCTCAGTTAATTTCATTTATTTAAATTAAATTGCTATTTAATTTATTCATTGCATTTAAACTGCCATTTAAATTGTTAATTAATTATTCATTGCATATAAACTGCCAGTTAAACAGTTGTTTAATTTATTATGGAATATAAACTGCTATTTAATACCTATTGTTTCTTATCCGTTCTATATTGATGCTATTGTTTAAATTTGATGATGATTGCAATAAATGGTTGATGGTTGATATTGGATGAATGGATGCTGTATTTTATATGATTATAAAGTGCAAGTTATCATGCATTTTCATTTCATTCGGGATTGCGGTTTGAAATGATATATAACCGCAAAATTTTATTTTTAAATTACGGATTGAAACGATAAATATCCGTATCACTTGACCAAAGGATAGAAAATTTTATACAGACACCGCGTTATATATATAGAAATATTTTGAAATGATTTTTCTATGCTTTTACAAAGAAATATATAGGGTCTTATGAGATATTGATTCAGATATCTGATAAAGGTTATTTTATATATAGTAAAATTTTTGGTTTTAAGCTATGTATAAAATTTGTTTAAAGTATAAGGAAGAATAATAATAAAGTTTGATTTTATTAGAATATAATATGGTTAAGTGTTTGTTTAAATTTTATTTCTGGAGTTTAAAATAAATTAAATGAGGGTAAGGTCGGAAGGTAAAGGTGAATTTGATTTGAATTAAAGTATATAAGAATTTTTCTCGGAAAAAATTGATTTGAAATTAAATAAATTGAGATTTTAAAAGGTATGTTTGAACAACTTGATTTTTGGTTTATAAGATTTAAGTGTGAATATCAAGTCGTTTTAAATGAATATTCTCAAGTTAATTAAACTGAAAGAATATCCATTTATTTAAAGTTTAAAGGTTTTATTTAAATTATTTATGATTTATAAAGTAAACATTTCAAATCTAAATAATAGTAATTGGATTTGATGTATTTGAAATTATCAAAGAATTCGTTTGAAATGGTGGAATGCCTAAAGCTTTAAAATATATGGAAATTGAAATGGATTAATACGGGATTTAAATCTATATTTGGAATTTATTTGTGAAATTATAGAAGGCGTTTTACTAAATAAAGTAATTTTATATTTAAACCATTTAAGTAATTGAAGATATGTTTCAAAGCTATGGGTGTCAAGATATATAGATTTGAAGAGCTATGATTTTGGAAGTGATATATTTTGAAATTAAAATGATATCTTATTGATTTGGGTTTTTAAAATAGAAATGATATCATAATTATATGGTATTGAAATGGATATTTTATTCTAGTTTTAAAGTATAAACTATTTTGAAAAGACCGTGGTCTTATAATAACGTTTGGTTGTTGAAGAGACCGGAATCGGAAGTTGTCATACTCTCTGCCAACTCCGAAAAGCACTTTAACAACCGTGTATGTGGTGGAGATTCTAGAATGAAGTAGGATGGTCGCGGCATTTCCTTTGACATAAATACGTGGACCCAACTCCCGTGAGTTGGCATAAGGTGGCTAAAACAGGAGCGATCAATGGGTTAATGAAGTAGCACCTTTGATCGGACACATCCCTTTAATATTCTACTCTGACTTTGGATTTATTCGGTGGCAAATTTTTGATTTCTTTGATTTGGAGGTGTGGCTCGATGTGGGAGGTAGCTGCGGCTATGTGTTACCACCGACCCAGAAGCATAATTGGTATATCTACCCTGGCATTACCTAGTTGTGTCGTGTCAGCTACCCTAGCACGCCTTATACGATTTTGGTTTTGTACCATACCTATGGAGTGTCTCTAACGACATCCAGTGCGGGGGAGATTACGGTACTATATAGACTATGGGAATATATAAATGTGTTAAGGTGGAAAATGTAAAGCCTTAACGCTATTTAAAAGTAAGTTTATTTTAGAATTAGACACTATTAAAATAGCGAAATATACTACATAGTAAATAGTTTAACGAATCCTTATGATATGTGAATCCCGAGCATCTCTTAAGTTACTGCACTCATATTTATTTCTGTTAATTTAACTCACATAAGATCTTTTAGTTCTGACTCAAGTGTTTTGTCTTTTCAATTCGCTCGGGTCAGCCTGGGCATTTCAGGATTCGAAGGCTTTAGCTCTGGAGGACGAGGACGAAGAATTATATTACTATTATCTACTATGTTATTCCACTACACCATTTGGTTTCGCTGATTTAATTATTATTCTATGCTATGTGCAACTCTAATATGTATTGTATAAATATAATCGAATATTTTATAAACAGCTTCATGAACTGTATATTTGATTATTATATTTTATCGTTTCGCTGCAAGATTCTATTTTGTTTTTTCTTTCCCTGTTTTTCTTATTTACCCCATAACATCCACCCTTCCGTATGCTTTGAATCGGCATGTGTGTCGACTTAAAGTGCGCGAAAAGGCGGGATGTTACATCTGATATCAGAACTTTGGTTTAGCGATAAACCTTAGCTTTGTGCGGTTTGACTCTTTATTAATAGGGTAGTATACCCTATGATGAGTCGCTGAGTGTACATATGGGAGAGCGTATTTGTTAGTGTTATAAAAAGGTTTTAATATTGTGTTAATTTGTTCCGTTTTGTATTTATAAATTCTGGTTGGTGCATGAGACGCTATGACATCAATAGGGATTTCCATACACTTAAATAGGACAGACCGACACAATATTTGTTTTTAATATAGGTGAATGAAATAATTTTTCCTATTGTATTTTCTATATATATAAAGTAAATTTTTATAAAGGTTATATTTGGTTGTATTATATTGGTTGTTCGGTAATGAAATTTATTGATAATATTTGAAATGAGATTGAAAACAAAACAAATGGAAACTGGAAATTTTAGAACTTAAGTTCCGGGATTTTGAAATTTCTTTTGAATAATTTTGAAATACAATAATAATTTTATTAGAAGCATTTTCTGATATAAATATTTCAATATAATCTGAAAGAATTGTTTTGAGTAAATTCTAGAAAGAAATAAGTCGTACTCCCCTCTCTGTCGCTGGAAAATAATTTTGGTGATGAGTGCATGCATCATTGATGTTCATTTTGGAGTTTCGAAGTGGGAAGGCCACAGTAGTAGTTTACTGCAGATTTGTTTGATAAACCAAAAGTAAAATTTTAAATTGTTTTAAATATGATTGGATATATAAAGTGTAAATATATACATTTATCTATTATTCTAAAATGATTTGAAATTAACCCGGTATTTAAATTCTTAAGTTTCCATCAATTAATAGTTTCGGTTATTGTAGTTGAATTTGAACGTAAGTAATTAATAATTGAAACCTCTATAGGGAAATAAGAGATTTAATGTTAAGTTATAAATAAAAAGAAATTAAAGCATAGGTTATAAATGAAATAACAAGAAATTTGAAATTGTAACTTATAAAACAAAAGGTGTAATTATTGAACATTAGATTAAATTAAAAGAAATAAGGTAAAACTTGTATAAGTTTCATCTGCATTCTTTAAACATATAATACAACTTACCAAAGGGTGTAAAAATTGAAATATTAATAAGAAGATGTAATAGATATTATACAAGTAATAAATTTGAGGTAATGAAAGTAGTTGATGAATTTTTTTAATAAATAAGAATTTGTTGTTCTAGTGGTATAAACTTAGGTATAATTAAAATTGCTTCTAATAAAATATAATACAAAGATAAGTAATATAAATGAAAGATTATAAACTTAAGAACATGAAATTAAGAAGTTAATAAAAGAACGTAATATAATAAAAGAAAATTTCATGTTATGAATAAGTGAAATGAGATTTTGTTAGAAATGAATAAAAGTAAATGAAACTGTAAGAGAAAAAAATGTAAATTAAAAAGATAAATTATTATATGAATGAAATTAATAAAAATGGAAATTAATCTATTGTGTGGAATTGTTGTTTGCTTGACTTATAGCTGTTTGGGAAAAGATACTCTAAAATTGTTTGGATGAATAAATAATCTGTTTAGTTTCATCTAAGACTGTTGAGTAAATGGTGCACTAAGTAATTTATTTTCCATTCTGTGCAATTTAAAGTTGAACCCGAATAACTATTTGTTTTGTTTATTGATTATGTTGATTATGTATTGTAACATCCCGCCTTTTCGCACACTTTAAACGACACACGTGCCGATTCAAAGCATACGCAAGGGAGGAGTGTTATGGGGTAAATAAGAAAAATAGAGAAGAAATAAAACGAAAATAGAATCTCACAGCGGAAGGATAAAATATAGTAACACGTATACAGTTCATAAACAGTTTACAAAAGCTTGATTTTTCTTATACAATGAACATCAGAGTTACACATACCAAATACAACAATGCAGCGGAATATAAAGAGTGTGTGGTGCAATACTATATATAAATAATGCTGAATCTTCGTCTTCGTCCTCCAAGCTAAATCTGCTATCCTGAAATGCTCGGACTGACCCGAGCGAATTTGAAAAGACAAAACACTCGAGTCAGGCTAGAATATCTTATGTGAGTTAAATAAACAGAAATAAATATGAGTACAGTAACTCAAGAGATGCTCGGGATTTACATCTCCTAAGGATCCGTTAAACTATTTACTATGTAGTATATTGCGTTATTATAATAGTGTCTATTTATAAAATAAACTTACTTTTTAATAGCGTTAAGGGGTTACCCATATAGCCCTTAACACGTAATAGTCCCAGTAGTCCATCCAATATCATAGTCCCTCCTGATCGGGAAGCCACTAGAGGATATCACACGGGCTACGGGAGAAAACCAAACTCGTACAAGGCGCGATAGGGTAGGTGACACGGCACAACTAGGCAATGCCAGGGTAGATATACCAATTACGCTTCCGGGCCGATGGTAACGCGAAGCCGCAGCAACCGCCCACCTCGAAACAACTCCCCAAATCAAAAAAAATAGAAGTGGCCACTGAATCAATCCAAAGTCATAGTATAATATCGAAGAGGAGTGTCCGATCAGAGGAATGACCTCATTAACCCGTCGATCGCTCCTGTTTTAGCCACCTTATGCCAACTCACGGGAGTCGGGTCCACGTATTTACCTTACAGGAATCGTCGCCACCAACCTACTTCATTCTGGAATCTCCACCGCGTACACGGTTAGTCAAAGTGGTTTTCGGTATCGACAGAGAGTATGTCCATATCCGATCCCGGTCTCTTTGCCAACCCATCGTTATTATAACACCGCGGTTCTTTAAAGCAGTTTATACTTTTAAAACCAGAATATAATCCATTTCAAAACCATAATATTACGATATCATTCCAAAACCCAAAACCATATTTTACCACTTATCCCAAATATAATTCCTTTCCAATAATAAAAAGGCTTTAACTTCATAATATCTGAAAATCGAATATTTTCAAAGCATAATATTTTTGGAAATCCATAATTTCAAACCATAACTTTTAAAACTCAAATGGTTTGGATATTCAACGGTATGCGAATTAAAAAGCTTAACTTTACTGTCACTTTGTAAAGAAATAAGTTATATGGCTTTATGGAAATATTTCTTTATCTAAAGTTAAAACCATAATTTAGATATCACTCTTAAGTTCCAAAACCATTTCAATTTCCATATATATAAATCCATTGGAGTATTAATATTCAAAAACTAAAATTGGAATATATTCTTTCAACAAATTAAATGTTTTATTATTTAGTTTGAATATTCACATAAATCCTTAAACAACTCCAATTTCTAGTAATAAAACATATGTATTTTTCGATTCCAATTATATTAGAATATTTTTCCAATTCAAATTCATATTAGAATATTCATTTCAATTTTTTCTTGGGAAAAATCCAATTATAAATATCATATCTTAAATTTCCAAACTTAACATTTAAACATATGATATAAATTTATCCAACTCCATTTTCTAAATTTTCTTCCATTTTACTAAGGGAATTTATACACCTTTTTATTTCAAAATTTCCAACTTTTCATGTACATGAATACGGAAGAAAAATATTTATACAGTATAAAATTTAAGATTATTATAAACCGTATTCCATCCAAACCATAGAAATCACATTAAAATAGTTATATATAGACCGCGGTGCCTGTATATAATTTTCTATCCTATGGTCAAGTGATACGGATATTTATCATTTCAATCCGCAATTTAAAAATAAACTTTGCGGTTTTATCATTTCAAACCACAATCCCGAAAAATGAAATATGCATGATAAACTTGCAATTTTAATGATATGCAATAAACATTCATTCATCAACAACATCCATCATCCAATTGCAACCATCAACCAATTTCAATCAATAACAGTATATATCTATGAACATATACAACAGGTAATAACTGTCAGTTTTTTTCCAAATTAAATTTATCAACTATTTATCTAACAGTTTACTCAATAATAATTTACATAACTGTTAACTAGCAGTTCTTATGCAAACAATAATTTCTAACAGCCAATTAATATGCAATCAATCAATTTAAATTAACAGCTAAATTCAAAAAAATGCAATTCAACAGATATGGATGAAATAACATGCCCAAAAGCTCATAAATAAATTTCTATTCATTTCTAAAATTTATTTAACAAACATAAAAGCTTCTAGTAATTGTGAGTGGGTTAAAACACTCACCTTTGGAATTTAAATTGAATTTAAATTCAATTTAAACTCAAAATTTTGACAGTCTCCAAATCTGTCCAAACCTGCGTCATCAGATCCGAAATTTAAAAACGAACCTAACAAAAAAAATCTCGTTTGAATCGGAGTCCGTATGCGAAAGTTATATGATTAAACGCTGTTGGAAAACGAAATTAAATAAAACAAAGAACAAAACAAACCAACAAACTCCAATGCCACATCACCAGAGGTCTGCCCTCCTTCCTAATACGCGCGTCTCCCTGTAGCCATGCACAGCACAGCCTTGAACCCATGCACGCGTCGTTTGACCAACGTTTCCACCTCCTACACGACACCAGACCACCACCAACACATCCTATTCTCCTCCCCTCGCCGAGCGCCACGCCTCCCCCATGGTCCGGTCGCCCATCTCGCCGTGCGCCGCCACCTGGGTGTTAGGGTCTTCGAACCCTAACTCACTGATTTTGGCCGCCTCGTCCCACCATACAACCTCCAACCACCTTTGAACGAACCCTATCGTCGAGTGCTACAATACCCAGAACCAATTTCGTCGATTTCGGCTTAAATCGAAAACCCCCAATTTCAAGCTTAGGGTTTCGAATATTGCTGCTTTGACCGAGTTTTCTGTCTGAACTAAAGGTCGATAGCAGAAACAAACATCACCCGTAGATTTGTATCGATGAAGACTACAACATATATTTTTTCGGGAATTTTCTGAAATTTTTTTTTTTTTTGAGTTTTGGCTTTAGATTTGAACTGGAGAGGAGAAAGGGATGAAGAAAATGTACGTATATCCAATTGACAGAAGAAAGGAGGCTAGGGTTTATCACGGTATACTTATAGATGGGCTAGAGGTAGGGTAGATAGACTATAGGATGAACGTAGGCAACAAACTATGGCCCAAAAAGCCCGCTATGCCTCCGGAACCGAATTTGTTAAAACTATATATCCAAATAGGTATTTTGAAATATTCTGAACGCGATGGAAAAATTTTCCCGTCCAAATTTGATCGTATGAAGAAGTTATGCTAAAAACAAGATTTCCAAATTGATTTTCAAATTGATTTTAATAAAATTGATTTCAAGGCGTTTATCGTCCGTACGATCAAACAACAAGTCCGATCGATACGAAATTTGAAATCCTATAATAATTCACTGATACGGATCCGATGAAACTGGTTTCGTCGAAATCCGAGTCCGTGCCCAAAATGGCTATTTTTAATATTTATTAAATCAATTAAATAAATCACAAAAATCCAATTTTTATATTTCAATTTCTAATATTGGCTGGATTCATTACTTATATAATTCAATCAATCTTAATTGATTTAACAAGCTTGGATGTGAATTAAAATCCATAAATATATCAGTTTGCAGTGTTAATATCTGCACTTTCTTATTATCTGGAAATTATAAATTATATTCTAAAACTCAATTATTACATCTTATACCTTTATACTCTTAACTTAAATCTAACTAAATAAATAATTGGATTTCCATCTCAACTTGAATCCAATTAGATAAATAGATTTGATTTCCCTTTCAACTCATTTTTACTTGTAATTAACCCTTTTTTTTTTTACCATAATTATATTTCAAATTGTCAATAAACTTTTATTCCCATTTATTTGCCTTAATTTAATTTAAGGCAATCCTAAATTAATATCTATTGCAATGATTGCAAACATCATTCCCTTATTTTCTTAACTATTATAAATTCCAATCTTAATGAATTTAATATTGTATGTTTGATAAATCTATTAAATCCACTCAATTGTTTACCATTCCAATCTAAATTCAATAACGTAATAATTTACGTTAGAATCCATTTTATATGCAGCAAATACCATTTGTTGACCTTAATATTCAAATTATAAATAGAATCTTGTTTTCTAAAGTTACATCAACAATGGTCAAATAAAAATCTGAATTAGCTTTAACCTTATTCTATGGTATTAACCATTGCAATAAATACAAATTAATGAATGGTCTTGACTCCTATATTTACTACTTTGGTTTCAATTAACATTTTATGGTGAATATGAATTTCAGTGTATAATTGAAACCTTTATATCTATTTTATTTCACTATTCTATAAGAAAAATTATCATTTGGTTCATACTTTTTACAAATAACTCCCATTTCTTCCAAATAATAATTACATAAACTATTAAATATTAAATCCATTAAATTGCAATAAATTCAATTGATTGCAATTGGTTTCCAAATAAATTTGGATTTTTATTTGGTTATACACAAATTTCTGTTATCACTTGCCTACAGAGTTATTATCACTTAAGATCTCATTGCATCCCCATTTTCCCACTATCAATTACTGATTTCTTTATTTTATTCTACACAAATTATTATAAATAAGATTTCCTTTGTTTTGCATCTTATTTATATTTACATTTCTCAATCACCGATCCATCTCACTTTAACTGCAGTAAATTGGCGGATAAATTGAATAAATTCCAAAGTTTTAAATTAATAAGAAACAAGAATAGGTAACATACAATAGTCGTTAAATCTAAATTCTAGTTACCTAAATAGGCTTTTATTACTTGCAAATAAATATTACTATTTATTTTCATAGTACAAATCTCAATAATTATCCCATTTAATTTGCTTAGGCCATTTATAGTCCACTATACATATCTACATAAATGGGCAATTTATTCAATTTATTAAGTATCAAATTCTATTAAGCCCTGTTTATATTTACATGCATTCTTCTATTACTTTACAAAATGGAATAACTTTTAAACTCATACACTTAATAACAAAACCGTTATAAATCCAATAAATTCCAAATCGTAGTTTGTACATATTTTACACAACTATTTTGATTCCTCACAAAACGTTGAATTTATTAAATGACCATTAATTATAATTTAATTCCCTTAATAGAATCAATTGCTTATTATTATATATATTCTTTCTTTCCCATTTTAAATTCATTAACGTATTTACGCATCTCCATCTTTCAATTATTAATAATCAAACTGATTACAAACACTGTTTATATCAATTTCCATAAATTTGTTCAAACTATGCTTTTGTTTACATAATAATAAATTTTATGTTTCCATCAGTTTTCTTTTCCTTTCACTACAGCCATACAATATTACTATCTACACAATTTACATCTTTGTATTAATGAACACCATTAAAGTAAATATTTATATTAACTTTTACAGATTCAACTATACCAAATCTCTGCATTTTATTCTCAAACAAATTTGAAATTACATTAATTAAATTTATTAAATATCATAAATCTACGGATCGTTACAATCTCCCCCACTCAAAACTTTTCGTCCCCGAAAAGGAAAGAAGGGAGAAGGGAGAATAAAACCGGGCATCTTATTTCAAATATTAACTCATAAACAATATTTTACTGGATTAATTTCCTTTAATGAAATACATTTGTTTTATATAATCATTATATCCTTTAATACTTGAATTATTAAAGTTGGAAAATATTTTCACAAAATTCTAAGTCCAAAATTTACGGAAAATTTTGGCAGAGTCTCCTTTGTACGGAGGGACTCTGGAGAAAATATAATATCCAATTATACAAATATTTTACATATATATCCAAAATAAAATATCCACACGGGAAAAATATATAAAATAGCGCTTTAAACGTAATCCGAAAACGTACCTATTTGTCGGGCAATACGCTTATTATTTTTTACGGACCAAAGCAGTAGCAGTGGCTTCCATCACCTGTATTTACTAATAAAATCTAAAAGGTTAAATATTTATTTTACAGTGAATGTTTAGGTGGATTCAATCATTCATATCCAATCAAATGCAACAACCATACAAACAGCACACCCACATACAACAAACAATCATTTAAATCAACAACAATTAGTTGTTCGGGTTCAAATTCTGAAGTTGTACGAATGAAGAATAACTATCAAGTACATCCGTTGCTCAACAGCCTAAGATGGAACAAAGATAGATTATTTGTAAATCTAACAACTCCATAATTCCTTACCCAACAACATACATCAACCAACAATTCAAATCAACACCAAAATATCTCATTATACATTTATTTCATAATTCAGTGTTTTGATTTTTCTTTCCTTCATTTATGAGGGATTTCTTTGTTTCTTACAAGTTTATTTTCCAATTATCACCAAATTCATTATATTTGTATTTCCTTTTTATTACTTAAGTTTCCTTTTATTACTTAAGTTTATAAAATAAATTCTCATTAATAACAGCAATTTATTGAATACCTTTATTGCTTCAAGCTTTACTTGCAAGATTTTCTTTTACATATTCTTACTAACATTTCAACTTTTATTTTATGGTAAGTTATATATATTTTAAGAATGTAAGTGACAATTTACATGTTTCTTCTTAATTCCTTTAATTAATATATATATATATTTGTTACTTACCTTTAATCTCATTCATTTATTTAATGTGGAGGTTTCCATTATATTGGAATAGAGGAAATTAAAACATACTTAAGTTAATAATCCTACAATCAATTCTTATTTAGAATTTCATTTTATTTACTTTAAGTTCATATCACCTATTAGTAATTCTTAACTTATTTTTTTTTTTTTTTAGTAAAATTTCAATCATAACTTAAGTTTATACCATTAAATTCTTATTTATACAGTCGTTTATTGAATACTTCAATTTTTCCTAAATTCCTACTTGTAAAATATTCAATTCTAGTTTCTTATTTAACATTTCAACTTTTATATTTGGGTAAGTTATTTATGTTAAAGAAATTGCAATTGAACTTATACAAGTTAAATCTCCATTCTTTAATTCAATTCAATGTTAATCCTTATTACTATTCTCTCTCCTACATATTTACTTTCTCTTTATATCCTTGCAATAATTCTCTTAATTAAATTAGAGGTTTTAATTTATTTATTACTTAACCCCTTTTTTTTCACTAACATAATTTTAAACAATTTATTAATGGAAATTTAAGAATTTAATACCGGGTCAAATTTCAAAATTACTTTAAAATAATAGATAATATAATTTCTTACAACTCTTATATCTCCAATTATCTTTAAACAATTAAAATTTCAAATAAATTCAAAACAATTCTGTAGTAGTATTTACTACAGCGGCCTTTCCCCTTCGAAACTCGAAAATGAAAGTCGATGATGCGGCCGTCATCACCGAATTTATTTTCCAGCGACGGAGAGAAAAGTACATAATTTATTTCCCCAAAATCTTCTTTTAAAACAAATTTCCCGAATTTAAAACGGAATATTCATATCGGAAAACATATATATGACAATATTATTATACTTCCAAATTATACTTTTTATATAAGAAATTTCTTATAAACCAAATCATTATTTTTCATAAATTCTTTGAAAGCACATTTCAAAAATCCCGGACTTAAGTTCTAAAATCTCCCATTTGATTTATCATAATTTCAACTTAGCTTCAGTTATTATAAATATTTTTATTGCCTAACATCCAATCTATAGCAACCAAATATATATATCTTTATAAAATATTTTCATATATAGAAAATATGATAGGCAAAATTATTTCATTCACCTATATTAAAAACTAATATTATGTCGGCCTGTCCTATTAAGTGTTTAGAAATCCCTATTGATGGCATAGCGTCCCATGCATCAACCAGAATTTATAAATACAAAGCGGAACAGATTAACACAATATCAAAATTTTTTTATTAATACTAACAAGTACGCTCTCTCATATATACACTCAGCGACTCCCATAGGATATTTCTACCCTATTAACAAAGAGTCAAACCCCACAAAGCCAAGGTTTATCGCTAAACCAAAGCTCTGATACCAACTGTAACATCCCGCCTTTTCGCACACTTTAAACGACACACGTGCCGATTCAAAGCATACGCAAGGGAGGAGTGTTATGGGGTAAATAAGAAAAATAGAGAAGAAATAAAACGAAAATAGAATCTCACAGCGGAAGGATAAAATATAGTAACACGTATACAGTTCATAAACAGTTTACAAAAGCTTGATTTTTCTTATACAATGAACATCAGAGTTACACATACCAAATACAACAATGCAGCGGAATATAAAGAGTGTGTGGTGCAATACTATATATAAATAATGCTGAATCTTCGTCTTCGTCCTCCAAGCTAAATCTGCTATCCTGAAATGCTCGGACTGACCCGAGCGAATTTGAAAAGACAAAACACTCGAGTCAGGCTAGAATATCTTATGTGAGTTAAATAAACAGAAATAAATATGAGTACAGTAACTCAAGAGATGCTCGGGATTTACATCTCCTAAGGATCCGTTAAACTATTTACTATGTAGTATATTGCGTTATTATAATAGTGTCTATTTATAAAATAAACTTACTTTTTAATAGCGTTAAGGGGTTACCCATATAGCCCTTAACACGTAATAGTCCCAGTAGTCCATCCAATATCATAGTCCCTCCTGATCGGGAAGCCACTAGAGGATATCACACGGGCTACGGGAGAAAACCAAACTCGTACAAGGCGCGATAGGGTAGGTGACACGGCACAACTAGGCAATGCCAGGGTAGATATACCAATTACGCTTCCGGGCCGATGGTAACGCGAAGCCGCAGCAACCGCCCACCTCGAAACAACTCCCCAAATCAAAAAAAATAGAAGTGGCCACTGAATCAATCCAAAGTCATAGTATAATATCGAAGAGGAGTGTCCGATCAGAGGAATGACCTCATTAACCCGTCGATCGCTCCTGTTTTAGCCACCTTATGCCAACTCACGGGAGTCGGGTCCACGTATTTACCTTACAGGAATCGTCGCCACCAACCTACTTCATTCTGGAATCTCCACCGCGTACACGGTTAGTCAAAGTGGTTTTCGGTATCGACAGAGAGTATGTCCATATCCGATCCCGGTCTCTTTGCCAACCCATCGTTATTATAACACCGCGGTTCTTTAAAGCAGTTTATACTTTTAAAACCAGAATATAATCCATTTCAAAACCATAATATTACGATATCATTCCAAAACCCAAAACCATATTTTACCACTTATCCCAAATATAATTCCTTTCCAATAATAAAAAGGCTTTAACTTCATAATATCTGAAAATCGAATATTTTCAAAGCATAATATTTTTGGAAATCCATAATTTCAAACCATAACTTTTAAAACTCAAATGGTTTGGATATTCAACGGTATGCGAATTAAAAAGCTTAACTTTACTGTCACTTTGTAAAGAAATAAGTTATATGGCTTTATGGAAATATTTCTTTATCTAAAGTTAAAACCATAATTTAGATATCACTCTTAAGTTCCAAAACCATTTCAATTTCCATATATATAAATCCATTGGAGTATTAATATTCAAAAACTAAAATTGGAATATATTCTTTCAACAAATTAAATGTTTTATTATTTAGTTTGAATATTCACATAAATCCTTAAACAACTCCAATTTCTAGTAATAAAACATATGTATTTTTCGATTCCAATTATATTAGAATATTTTTCCAATTCAAATTCATATTAGAATATTCATTTCAATTTTTTCTTGGGAAAAATCCAATTATAAATATCATATCTTAAATTTCCAAACTTAACATTTAAACATATGATATAAATTTATCCAACTCCATTTTCTAAATTTTCTTCCATTTTACTAAGGGAATTTATACACCTTTTTATTTCAAAATTTCCAACTTTTCATGTACATGAATACGGAAGAAAAATATTTATACAGTATAAAATTTAAGATTATTATAAACCGTATTCCATCCAAACCATAGAAATCACATTAAAATAGTTATATATAGACCGCGGTGCCTGTATATAATTTTCTATCCTATGGTCAAGTGATACGGATATTTATCATTTCAATCCGCAATTTAAAAATAAACTTTGCGGTTTTATCATTTCAAACCACAATCCCGAAAAATGAAATATGCATGATAAACTTGCAATTTTAATGATATGCAATAAACATTCATTCATCAACAACATCCATCATCCAATCGCAACCATCAACCAATTTCAATCAATAACAGTATATATCTATGAACATATACAACAGGTAATAACTGTCAGTTTTTTTCCAAATTAAATTTATCAACTATTTATCTAACAGTTTACTCAATAATAATTTACATAACTGTTAACTAGCAGTTCTTATGCAAACAATAATTTCTAACAGCCAATTAATATGCAATCAATCAATTTAAATTAACAGCTAAATTCAAAAAAATGCAATTCAACAGATATGGATGAAATAACATGCCCAAAAGCTCATAAATAAATTTCTATTCATTTCTAAAATTTATTTAACAAACATAAAAGCTTCTAGTAATTGTGAGTGGGTTAAAACACTCACCTTTGGAATTTAAATTGAATTTAAATTCAATTTAAACTCAAAATTTTGACAGTCTCCAAATCTGTCCAAACCTGCGTCATCAGATCCGAAATTTAAAAACGAACCTAACAAAAAAAATCTCGTTTGAATCGGAGTCCGTATGCGAAAGTTATATGATTAAACGCTGTTGGAAAACGAAATTAAATAAAACAAAGAACAAAACAAACCAACAAACTCCAATGCCACATCACCAGAGGTCTGCCCTCCTTCCTAATACGCGCGTCTCCCTGTAGCCATGCACAGCACAGCCTTGAACCCATGCACGCGTCGTTTGACCAACGTTTCCACCTCCTACACGACACCAGACCACCACCAACACATCCTATTCTCCTCCCCTCGCCGAGCGCCACGCCTCCCCCATGGTCCGGTCGCCCATCTCGCCGTGCGCCGCCACCTGGGTGTTAGGGTCTTCGAACCCTAACTCACTGATTTTGGCCGCCTCGTCCCACCATACAACCTCCAACCACCTTTGAACGAACCCTATCGTCGAGTGCTACAATACCCAGAACCAATTTCGTCGATTTCGGCTTAAATCGAAAACCCCCAATTTCAAGCTTAGGGTTTCGAATATTGCTGCTTTGACCGAGTTTTCTGTCTGAACTAAAGGTCGATAGCAGAAACAAACATCACCCGTAGATTTGTATCGATGAAGACTACAACATATATTTTTTCGGGAATTTTCTGAAATTTTTTTTTTTTTTGAGTTTTGGCTTTAGATTTGAACTGGAGAGGAGAAAGGGATGAAGAAAATGTACGTATATCCAATTGACAGAAGAAAGGAGGCTAGGGTTTATCACGGTATACTTATAGATGGGCTAGAGGTAGGGTAGATAGACTATAGGATGAACGTAGGCAACAAACTATGGCCCAAAAAGCCCGCTATGCCTCCGGAACCGAATTTGTTAAAACTATATATCCAAATAGGTATTTTGAAATATTCTGAACGCGATGGAAAAATTTTCCCGTCCAAATTTGATCGTATGAAGAAGTTATGCTAAAAACAAGATTTCCAAATTGATTTTCAAATTGATTTTAATAAAATTGATTTCAAGGCGTTTATCGTCCGTACGATCAAACAACAAGTCCGATCGATACGAAATTTGAAATCCTATAATAATTCACTGATACGGATCCGATGAAACTGGTTTCGTCGAAATCCGAGTCCGTGCCCAAAATGGCTATTTTTAATATTTATTAAATCAATTAAATAAATCACAAAAATCCAATTTTTATATTTCAATTTCTAATATTGGCTGGATTCATTACTTATATAATTCAATCAATCTTAATTGATTTAACAAGCTTGGATGTGAATTAAAATCCATAAATATATCAGTTTGCAGTGTTAATATCTGCACTTTCTTATTATCTGGAAATTATAAATTATATTCTAAAACTCAATTATTACATCTTATACCTTTATACTCTTAACTTAAATCTAACTAAATAAATAATTGGATTTCCATCTCAACTTGAATCCAATTAGATAAATAGATTTGATTTCCCTTTCAACTCATTTTTACTTGTAATTAACCCTTTTTTTTTTTACCATAATTATATTTCAAATTGTCAATAAACTTTTATTCCCATTTATTTGCCTTAATTTAATTTAAGGCAATCCTAAATTAATATCTATTGCAATGATTGCAAACATCATTCCCTTATTTTCTTAACTATTATAAATTCCAATCTTAATGAATTTAATATTGTATGTTTGATAAATCTATTAAATCCACTCAATTGTTTACCATTCCAATCTAAATTCAATAACGTAATAATTTACGTTAGAATCCATTTTATATGCAGCAAATACCATTTGTTGACCTTAATATTCAAATTATAAATAGAATCTTGTTTTCTAAAGTTACATCAACAATGGTCAAATAAAAATCTGAATTAGCTTTAACCTTATTCTATGGTATTAACCATTGCAATAAATACAAATTAATGAATGGTCTTGACTCCTATATTTACTACTTTGGTTTCAATTAACATTTTATGGTGAATATGAATTTCAGTGTATAATTGAAACCTTTATATCTATTTTATTTCACTATTCTATAAGAAAAATTATCATTTGGTTCATACTTTTTACAAATAACTCCCATTTCTTCCAAATAATAATTACATAAACTATTAAATATTAAATCCATTAAATTGCAATAAATTCAATTGATTGCAATTGGTTTCCAAATAAATTTGGATTTTTATTTGGTTATACACAAATTTCTGTTATCACTTGCCTACAGAGTTATTATCACTTAAGATCTCATTGCATCCCCATTTTCCCACTATCAATTACTGATTTCTTTATTTTATTCTACACAAATTATTATAAATAAGATTTCCTTTGTTTTGCATCTTATTTATATTTACATTTCTCAATCACCGATCCATCTCACTTTAACTGCAGTAAATTGGCGGATAAATTGAATAAATTCCAAAGTTTTAAATTAATAAGAAACAAGAATAGGTAACATACAATAGTCGTTAAATCTAAATTCTAGTTACCTAAATAGGCTTTTATTACTTGCAAATAAATATTACTATTTATTTTCATAGTACAAATCTCAATAATTATCCCATTTAATTTGCTTAGGCCATTTATAGTCCACTATACATATCTACATAAATGGGCAATTTATTCAATTTATTAAGTATCAAATTCTATTAAGCCCTGTTTATATTTACATGCATTCTTCTATTACTTTACAAAATGGAATAACTTTTAAACTCATACACTTAATAACAAAACCGTTATAAATCCAATAAATTCCAAATCGTAGTTTGTACATATTTTACACAACTATTTTGATTCCTCACAAAACGTTGAATTTATTAAATGACCATTAATTATAATTTAATTCCCTTAATAGAATCAATTGCTTATTATTATATATATTCTTTCTTTCCCATTTTAAATTCATTAACGTATTTACGCATCTCCATCTTTCAATTATTAATAATCAAACTGATTACAAACACTGTTTATATCAATTTCCATAAATTTGTTCAAACTATGCTTTTGTTTACATAATAATAAATTTTATGTTTCCATCAGTTTTCTTTTCCTTTCACTACAGCCATACAATATTACTATCTACACAATTTACATCTTTGTATTAATGAACACCATTAAAGTAAATATTTATATTAACTTTTACAGATTCAACTATACCAAATCTCTGCATTTTATTCTCAAACAAATTTGAAATTACATTAATTAAATTTATTAAATATCATAAATCTACGGATCGTTACATGTATGATGGTTATATGTTGTGATTGCAAGTGATTGTTGTATTTGACATTACTTTGTTTGTTAGTGGATAAAACAAAAATAATATTTCATTTTATATAATTGTTAACCTTTTCGGATTATATAAGTGAAATGCAGGCTATGGAAGCAATTGCTACTGCTTTTGGTTCCATAAAATAAGCGTTAATATCCCGACTAATAGGTACGTTTTCAGATTACGGTTTATAGCGTTATTATATTGTTTTCTCGGGTTGGGATATATATTATTTTGGAAAATATATGTTGTATATTATTATATTTGATATTATATTTTCTCTCGAGCCTCTCCGTACAAAGGAGACTCTGCCAAAATTTTCTGTAAATTTTGGACTTAGAGAACTTTTGAAAATATTTTACAAATTTATTGATTTAAGTATAAAAAGATATAATGATTGTAAATTTGTATATTTTATTTAAAGTAACTAATTTTGTAAATTTAATTGTTAATAAAATTAATATTTTGAATAAGATATATTGATTTCTTAATTCTTCTTTTCCCTTCTTTTTCGTCTTTGGGGACGAAAAGTTTTGAGTGGGGGAGAGTATAACGACCCGTAAAATTCGATAATTAAATTCAGTTAAACTAATAAGATTTTAGTTAAATTTAGAAGGAAATAAAAATATTATAATTTATATTGGAACGACTATTAGAATTTAGATGTAGCAATTGAAATTAAAATTAGCAATTTAAAATTTATATTGCAATTAATTAGAAATAATATAAATTGAATAGAAACGTAAGTTTGTTTATAAGGCACTAGTTCATAAATACAAAGTTTGAAACCAAGTAAATAAATTTATAGAGAACATTTAATAGTAATTAATATATATATTAGGCAATTGACAATTTATGGATTTGTTAAGATTGCAAGGTTACAATTGAGTGTAAATAGGAATATTTGGTAATTAATTAAAATAAGAAAAAATGTAAATGTTATAACTTGGTTACAAAATTTATATACGGAAGTGGATGTAAATATGAATTAATTAATGTGCGCATTAATTTATAATGGGATAAAACGTAAATTAATGTAATAAGGATGATGCAGGTTGATAAGGATTCATAATGTTTGTGTTGATGATAAACGTTACTTTAATGGTTGTAATATAAAGTAACGGAAGTGTGAAAGGAAATTAATAGAAGCGTAAACTTATTTTAAGGTAGTAATTGGATGTAGATTTATGGAATGGAGTTAATGCAAATCAATGGAATTAATGAAGACGTATACGTAGCTGCAAATTTAATATATGAAAAATAAATGTAAGCATTGGATTAAATTAAGGAAATTAAATATTAATAAACGGTCATTTAATAAAAACAATGTTTTGGGAGTAATTATAATAGTTGTTTGAAATACGTATAAACTTTGATTTGGAAATCAATTGGATTTAAAATGAAATTTGGTATTACATTGATGAGTTCAAATGTTATTTTATTTTGTAAAGTAATAAATGGTGTAATAAAAGAATGAAATCAAGATAAATAATTTTAATTGAGAATTTAATTATAAATAATGGGTGAAATAATAGGATGGATGGTAATTGTTTGTGGAGAATAACCATACAAGTATTATAAAGAGAATATTGGTCATAAACGGTTATTTCGAATAAAGGTAATTAAATATTACTTTAATGGATATAATTGTAGTAACGGATAGAGTGAATGAAATTAGCATTATGAAAATAAATGTTAACATTATGTTATAAGCAATAAAAGCCTATCAATGCGACTGAAGGTTAACGGTAACGATTATCGTATGTTACCTATGTTTGTAGCTTGTAAAATTTAAAACTTTGAAATTTGTTGTTGTAATTATAATTTAATGTTACGTTAATGTTAATTAAGGTAATATTTGTAAGTAATGTTAAGGTTATTCATATTGGACAATTTGTTGAGTTATAAGAATAGGGAATAAAGCTTTATTAATTTATTGGAATTTAAAAATCAAATAAAAGGATAAATTGCAATTAAATGAAAATTTAATATTAAAAATATTAGATGAATGGAAATCCAGATGAAATCTAAGAAAATAAAGGTAAACAATCGTGAACCACTGTAAATTGAAACCTTTTGATAATAATGAATTAAATAACAGAATGAAAAGTGAATTTAATAGAATTATTGGAAATTTTATTTATAATTTTGAATTTAATGAAATCGAGGATTTATATTGAAATTTATAAATTAATCTTCTCTAAATTGACATTTAAATTTCTTTAAATCATTGTAAAGGTTTGAGAAATATAAAGGTTATAAATTTGTCAATTTTAGAATTGAAATATAAAATTTAATTTAATTAATTAGTTTTTTTATTTAATTAATTAATATAAAACTAGCCATTTTGGCCACTGACTCGGATTTCGATGAAACCAGTTTCATCGGACCCATAACGGTTAATTATTGTAGGATTTCAAATTTCGTAACGTTCGAACTTGTCGTTTGATCGTACGAACGTGAAACGCCTTGAAATCAATGAAATTGAAATCAATTGAAATCAATTTGAAAAAATATTGATTTTAGCATAACTTCTTCATACGATGCAATTTGAACCTGAAACTTTTTCCATTGCGCATAAAATATTTTAAAACATCTATTTTGATATATGGGTTGAGTCAATTACGTTCCGGAGTCGAAACGGGCTTTTTGGGCCATTTTGGCATTAGCGCGTAAATCTATCTTAGCCATCGATTCAAATGTCAACCCTGCCTATATATATCCGGCTATAAATCCTAGCAGCCTCTGTTCCTCATTTCTATATGATCCCTCTTCACCTCCTCCTCAATAGCAAATAACAAAATTCTAGATCCAATTCTAGTTCAAAATCAAAGTCAAAAATCCAAATTCCTCAGAAAAATTTGAAAAAAATATATATCGAAGATCTCGATGATACAAACTACGTCTGCTGTTCGTTTTTCGAGACCTTGACCGGATTAATCCGAAATCACGGTCAAAGTCGAATTGGGCGTTTTTGTTTGGGGCAACAATTGAGAAATCGGTTTCTGGATATCGGAGAGCTCGTCGTCAGGAGGCTAACGGAGGTGGTCACATCATCTATTTCGTACTGGGCTGACCTGAATTCGCGTATTAGTGTAACTTACTCGATTTTTCATTGCCGAAAAACCGAATAGTTAGGGTTTTTTAAAAAGAATTTAAGAAAAGAAAAAGAGAGAAAAAGGTAGAAGATAGAGGGAAAAGAAGATAGAACATTTTAAAATAGAAGAAAAAGAGAATAGAGAGGAAACGGAACAGGAAACAACAGAACAACATCAGAATCTCACAATTCGCAGCGGAACAACATATAATAATAAATGAATAATCTTTAAACAAAGAACTATATCAGTTATTACATTTTACACATTACATTTCATTTCATCATATCATCAGAGTATACAACATCATACAACAACAAACAGTGCAGCGGAAAAAGAAATACTATATAAACTAGTAATACGTCATGCCATCCATCTTGCCTCCGGCAACTCCAGAATATCCAGAATATCCTGATAACCTTAACTCTTAACTGCCCGTGTGGAAATTGGTGGGCACCCAGAGTTTAGGAAGGAAAACAATAAACTCCAAGTCAGTCATGTGACTGGTGTGAGAACTCAAAACAGTTTATTTATCTTTAAAATCAAAATAGAGGAATATTTTTAAAGTCAATTCGCAATGCTTTTAAAAATGAGACTACCATAAAACCTCCTGCCACACACACAATGCAAACGCAGACTTGGAGAAGATTTCTCCTTATGATAGTCAAACATGCTTGATACGCATTAAAATCAAATCAATTTTGATATTATTATTAGTGCATAGTGTATAAAACGATTTCGAAAGTAGAATATAAATCTTAGCCAGCATAGGTACCATTATATTATGCCTACTAATAGCTACCATATTAGATGGCAGGTTCTACAACTAAAACCGTACAAGTCACGTATTGTTTCTTTGGATTTCCAACAAATGATCAGGCCAAGGAACTTCCCATTGCCACATGAGAATGCCTCTGGAAAGACATCCCCGAGAACCAAACCGGAACTCTGCCAACACAAGGCCGGGTTATCCCTAACTGGGTAACTACTGACACGAGCACGCCATTCCCCGATCGTAAACGACCTTTCTCACGGGATCCCAATAACCAACAACCACAAAGTAATAAATTCGTAGTAACCACATAGGTTAAATATCTGGGCTCCATACCATGATACCACCTCTATCCAGAAGGAAATGTACATACCCTAAAGGGTGCTACCCCTCATAACCTTGCCGCATCTTTCCTGTTTTGACCATTTCCGGGGTGTGAGGCTCGACGAAGTCACGTCCACAAAAACATACTTTATACAAAAGCCATGCTTTGGGTCAACAAATGATCAACACAATGATCACCAAGATAGACGATCAAATAAACGATCCTATCACAATAATCAACACAATGATCATTTCAGCAACACTCAGCATGTCACATTACCAAATTGGGAATATATCGCTGATAACTTCAACTATATAACCTCTGAGCTCGTACGTCTCAGAGAAGGGTGTTAAGCTAAAAGAATAAATTCTCCGCCACCAACAGAAATATATTTGAAAGAAATCGGCTTTATATCTCAACTTGTAATGTCAGACATACAATCCATACAAGTCTGTTCCGGGATCGAACAAAACCGAAGGCACTTACAAAGAAGTCCTTGCAATCCGGATATTCACAATCCTGATCGGATTCACCATCACATATGGAGAACTCTATACCGTAGCTACTCGGTGCAGAGTAAATCGACAGGTCATCCTATCGCTCTCGCAAATACTGGGTCTTCAACACCGATCTTCAATGCAATTCACAACGACGTATCACATATTCGGAATGGGTTATACGACCCCATGGTCCTTTCCCGGTTAACCCGAATAGTGAGCGCTTATTCAAAAATAAGTGTAGCATTCACATTCAAGCAAATCACTTCAATTACCCATTCAAAGGGAAATATTGATAGTCGGTTATTGAACTATCACTGGATATGCACACATCACCAGTTTCCAAATAATTTTCCAAATTATTTATTTTCCAAAATATCTTCACTAGATATATAATTTCAACACTTCAAAAATAAATCAATATTTACTTTTAAACAAATTCTCCTTTCCTTTATAAATTCAATAGTGAATTTATATTTCACAATATCTATTGATATACGTTTTCAATTATCCATTTTCAATTTATCTTCAAAAAGATAAATTCTAAATATCACTTCATATTGGAAAACAATTCCATACTTATTTAATAAGTAATTCACAAATTTTATTTATTTTCAACACTTGGAAAATATTCAACATACTTAAATCAAAAATAAGTATATATTTCATTCTTTAAGGAAATCATTCTCTTAAACATATTTATTTGGGCCAAAACGAAGTTGCGTAAAACATCGTTACGACAATCCAAATTCACTAGTATAGGGATTCGAAAT
Organism: Allium cepa; assembly: GCA_030765085.1. NCBI lineage: Eukaryota > Viridiplantae > Streptophyta > Magnoliopsida > Asparagales > Amaryllidaceae > Allium > Allium cepa. Next base: position 203,075,543 of record CM060945.1, on the reverse strand, counting down.
TAAAATAGATATATAAATCCCAATACTATACAAAACATTTCCTTTCGGAAATCATTTACTATAACAACAGTGTTATAGTCCACTATTTCCTTCTATTTCTCGAAAACGTCTATTTCAACAATAAATGTTGAAATCTATGGTTTCGAATCTCAACACATTTTAAAACATCGTTAGATCGTTTTAATTCAATTTCAATATCACATTCAAAACATTTTCTTTAACATCTTATTCACTATTCAAAAACGTGAATATAGTACGTTAACAATTTCATCCTTTTATTCATTTTAATTCAAAGGATTATTCACTATTCAAAATGTGAATATAACTCCATTTATAGGTTTCAACAATTTACTTATCAAAATAAGTCATTTGCGAATTTATAAAACAACGTTTATAAATTCCATTTCTATTTATTTATAAAAACTTCCTTTTTATAAATTCCTTTATTAAACTATTCGATTTATAACTCAATTATAAAACAAAGGTTCATATTATAAGTCAAATACTTATAATTTATTTATTTACAAAATCATTACTTCAAACTTCCCAAATCTATAAATCTTATAACTTCTAAGATTCATTTATTTATCCACATCTATTTCCTAAATAACTTTATAAATTTTATTTATAAAATTCTATTTAGAACTTCACCGTTATAATTCTATAAGTTTCATTCATTAGTGAAATTCATTCACAATTCTTTCTAATACTTATAAAAGCTCGTTTTATAATTCCAATATTTTTAATTTATAAATATCAATTTATAAATCTTTTAATATAAAACAATTTATATTATTATTTTAAAACGTCTTTCAACTCCTAATAATTTCATCATTTTAATTTATAAAATAATCAAATTTCATAAATTCTATAGATTTCATTCCTTTATGAAATTCATTTACAAATCATTCTATCACTTATAAAAGCTCGTTTTATAATTCAAGATATTCTAAATTTATAAATATCAATTTATAAATCTTTTAATATAAATCAATTTATATTATTACTTTAAACATCTTTAAACTCTTTTATAATTTCATCATTCTGATTTATAAAATAAAAATTTTATAAATCCTATTTTTAAACTTCTTATAATAAATTCAGAATTCCCAGTTCAAACTATTTTATAAAATCACTAATCCCATAATTTCAAAAATCAACTTTTAACTGTATTTCTCAAAAATCATAATTTTTATAATATTAAAATTATAACGTTTTATTTATTTAAGATGAATCAATTTGAAAAAAATATTTTATAAACGTATATTTCCAAAAATCACTTTAGAAATCAAAATCGTTATTTTTAAACTTCAAAATTGGATCCGATGATGCAACACATCAATAGTCAATCACGACTTTCAAACATCATATACCATCCATGATAACAATCAAATATCACAATATATGAAATCAAATAATATTTGTGAGGAATCCAGTTGGATCCCTCCAACCTGTTTCCCTGCATCCACAGACATTAGCACAATACCATTCCGTTCCAGTACGAAATTATCGCGGTATATGTTCTTATTAAATATTATCCGCTTAATAACGGCGCAATAGGGTCTCATCCGCTAAAAAATGCGGGGAATCAAGAACTGCAATATATACATATGCCAATATATATATATATATATATATTGATATTATTTATAATACCAATTTCACTGTTTATGAAATATTCGCGGTATATGTTTTTAATAAATAACATCCGCTTACTAACGGCGTATAATGTCTATTTTAACAATCAATATATATCAATCATCATTCAAACATACATTCAAATATTTTAAATCTAACTATTTAAAATAAAATCGAAACTGATTCGATTGAGTGAGAAGTTCTCACCTTGATTTTAAATTCCGTTTTAGCGATTTATTTCGAATAAAATTAAACGGACGTTTAATTTTACCCAAAATTCTCACTAACTCCAAACGACTCCAAACCAACTCCATCGCGTAGTGCTCGTCCATACGATTCCAACGCAACTGGTTTCGCGCGTTTTCGACCTCGTATGAAAAAGTTATGAATATTTGAACATTACACGAATTTTATAATTAAAATTTACAACATAAATTACAACTTTAATACCCTAAGCAAATCTGGGCCGTAGGATCCAACTTCACTGCATCTCCACCGTCCCCCTCTATTTCTTCCTTCACGCATCTACAGGCCATAGCCGTGCAACCAACCCATCAAACACCAAACTAGGTTTTGATATCACCATCTCCTCACTCAACGAAACTTCATCAAACCACCGCCATGTCGAAGCCCTTCGCGAGAGCTACCTCCACCACCAACCACCTGAAGCTCGGCCTGCTATTGCACCTGGAAATGCGTGCGCGACTTAGCACGGTCGGCCCCCTTTTTCTCCCCCTACGATGCTCCATTTCCGATCATATCCGTATGGATTTAAAGCTCTCTTCATGCTCTTCAATGTTGTAGTTAACAACTTTGGCTAATTCTTGCTGGATTGAGAGAGATTGAGGGATGAAGATCATGAATTTCTGGCCATACATTGCAAGGGTGGCGGCTAGGGTTTAATATTAGGGTTTAGTGTTTTATTTTTTTTTAATTTATGAAGGGTGGGGCTATTTATAAAGAACCGACGAAACACTATTCATCCCGGAAATTCCGAACTCCGATTTACGCGCCGTAACCAGCGTTTCTAGGGTTTACCCCGCGTTCCGGACACAATGGAACAGGTTTCGAAAGCTAATTCGGACATCTGTGCGAGTTATGGCTGTAAACGCTCAATTTAAATTAAACCGATTTAAGCGATTTTCTAGGCGTTTTAATTTGTAACGGACAAACGGTAAATCCAATCGACTTGAAATTTAAAACCTTACAATAATATCACATTACGGATCCGATGAAACTGGTTTCGTCGAAATCCGAGACTTTTTGAAAAATGGCTATTTTAACTCGCTAAATTAAAATTAAAAACAATTCGATGCGTTTCGAGCTGCCACGATCAAACGATAACTCCGATTGACACGAAAATTGAAATCCGGTAAAAACTAACTATTATGGATCCAATGGAACTGGTTTCGTTCAATTCTGAGACTGTTCAAAAATTGACTATTTTCACTAGTCGATTTTAATATTAAAATATTCAATTTTCACAAATAAACTTTTAATTCGATTTTAAAAGTTCTAAAATATCGTTCTAACTTCAATATGATAAAATAAAATTTTACAACTCATTTTCAATCATATTTAACCCAATTTTCAATTATTTCCATAATTTAACGTATTAAATTATCGATTTAATTATCCAATTAAATCCAATAATTCAAATAAAAATTTATTTGACTTATAAATTCACTTATTAATATTTAAAATTAATTAAATATTCAAATTTTAATTAATAAAAATTCTGGGTCGTTACAATCTTCCCCCCTTAAAAGAATTTCGTCCTCGAAATTACAAGTAAGAAAAGTTACAGAATCTATTAATTTTCCCAAAATTCATAATTAAACTTCTTACAATAACTTACTAAGTTTTCCAAATCATACTTAGTTATCTTTTCAAAAACAAACTATATCATTTAACTTTCAATTCCAAATCAAAGTTATAGTTTTCAAAACTTTTCAATTTTTCTCAAATTTTTTCTAACGCCTTAAATTTTCGGAAAAATTCGCCATAGTCTCCTTTGCGCGGCTCGATCCGAAAAAAAAATGACATTATATATATCACAAATATACATCTCATCAAGTAATGAGGCATCCCGCAGGGAAAAAAGTGTAAAAGTACGATATGTAATCCGAGATATGTACCTTATATTTTATTAGCGAGCATATGCGGCTAATATAGCGCAAAAGCGAGCTCCAAATGCGAAGCAAACGCGATCCGCACCTACTAATCACTCAACAAACAACATGAGAATCATGCATATAGACAATAATCTCAATATACAACATATAGCAACATAATAACTATATATGCCAACATAGCAAATGTATGAAAAGCAATATATTCAACCATCAACCAACTATCATCTATAACCAATATATATATTCATTCATATTCTCATTAATATTTAATGAATCAGGTTTTCAATTTAATCACATTTGATTCTTTAACAGTGGATGCTTACTAACATTTATTTTCAATTAGTTTATATTTACTAATTCATATTCAAGTTGGTTCACTTCCAATTTAAATTCAACTCTATTCAAATTTATTTACTTCTAATTTGAATTCAATTGCATAGCTTTAAATTTCATTAATACTTAATGGATTATATACAATCAACTAATAAATCAAATAACAATCAATGTATATTAATTACAACCAAATTCCTTTGCTTATCAATTGGTTTAATTAATTGATTTTTTTATTCCACTTCATTCAATATCACTTAAGTTATATTCCATTTATAAACATCACTTGTTTTTACATAACTTAAATTCCTAAATATATCCATATAGTTTCACTTCTTATATATATAAGTTTATTTCACAATTATAAATTACTTTAATTATAATTCAATTCTCATAATTCTTTTTGCTTATACAGTTCTTCTTTTATTTAGATTATTCAAACAACTAAACAATCAACTTATATACACTTTTATAATTCTGAAAAATTATTTCTTCATATACAAAATATACTCAAGGTAAAATTATTTCATTTACCCAATTTAAAACAATATTATGTCGAATTGTTCTATTCAAGTGTTTAGAAACCCCTTCGGCATAGTCGTCGAGACCACGCTGACGAAGGTTCATATGCCACTCAACAAACCAATCATCACAATATAAAACAATTTTATATTCACTAACAAATACGCTCTCATAGCTATTATTACACTCAAACTCATTCTAGAGTACTACTGACTCTATCTCTAATGAGTAATACCCAACAGAACTATGGTTGTCGCTTAACCATAAGCTCTGATACCAAATGTAACGTACTCGATTTTTCGTTGCCGAAAAACCGAATAGTTAGGGTTTTTTAAAAAGAATTTAAGAAAAGAAAAAGAGAGAAAAAGGTAGAAGATAGAGGGAAAAGAAGATAGAACATTTTAAAATAGAAGAAAAAGAGAATAGAGAGGAAACGGAACAGGAAACAACAGAACAACATCAGAATCTCACAATTCGCAGCGGAACAACATATAATAATAAATGAATAATCTTTAAACAAAGAACTATATCAGTTATTACATTTTACACATTACATTTCATTACATCATATCATCAGAGTGTACAACATCATACAACAACAAACAGTGCAGCGGAAAAAGAAATACTATATAAACTAGTAATACGTCATGCCATCCATCTTGCCTCCAGCAACTCCAGAATATCCAGAATATCCTGATAACCTTAACTCTTAACTGCCCGTGTGGAAATTGGTGGGCACCCAGAGTTTAGGAAGGAAAACAATAAACTCCAAGTCAGTCATGTGACTGGTGTGAGAACTCAAAACAGTTTATTTATCTTTAAAATCAAAATAGAGGAATATTTTTAAAGTCAATTCGCAATGCTTTTAAAAATGAGACTACCATAAGACCTCCTGCCACACACACAATGCAAACGCAGACTTGGAGAAGATTTCTCCTTATGATAGTCAAACATGCTTGATACGCATTAAAATCAAATCAATTTTGATATTATTATTAGTGCATAGTGTATAAAACGATTTCGAAAGTAGAATATAAATCTTAGCCAGCATAGGTACCATTATATTATGCCTACTAATAGCTACCATATTAGATGGCAGGTTCTACAACTAAAACCGTACAAGTCACGTATTGTTTCTTTGGATTTCTAACAAATGATCAGGCCAAGGAACTTCCCATTGCCACGTGAGAATGCCTCTGGAAAGACATCCCCGAGAAACAAACCGGAACTCTGCCAACACAAGGCCGGGTTACCCCTAACTGGGTAACTACTGACACGAGCACGCCATTCCCCGATCGTAAACGACCTTTCTTACGGGATCCCGATAACCAACAACCACAAAGTAATAAATTCATAGTAACCACATAGGTTAAATATCTGGGCTCCATACCATGATACCACCTCTATCCAGAAGGAAATGTACATACCCTAAAGGGTGCTACCCCTCATAACCTTGCCGCATCTTTCCTGTTTTGACCATTTCCGGGGTGTGAGGCTCGACGAAGTCACGTCCACAAAAACATACTTTATACAAAAGCCATGCTTTGGGTCAACAAATGATCAACACAATGATCACCAAGATAGACGATCAAATAAACGATCCTATCACAATAATCAACACAATGATCATTTCAGCAACACTCAGCATGTCACATTACCAAATTGGGAATATATCGCTGATAACTTCAACTATATAACCTCTGAGCTCGTACGTCTCAGAGAAGGGTGTTAAGCTAAAAGAATAAATTCTCCGCCACCAACAGAAATATATTTGAAAGAAATCGGCTTTATATCTCAACTTGTAATGTCAGACATACAATCCATACAAGTCTGTTCCGGGATCGAACAAAACCGAAGGCACTTACAAAGAAGTCCTTGCAATCCGGATATTCACCATCACATATGGAGAACTCTATACCGTAGCTACTCGGTGCAGAGTAAATCGACAGGTCATCCTATCGCTCTCGCAAATACCGGGTCTTCAACACCGATCTTCAATGCAATTCACAACGACGTATCACATATTCGGAATGGGTTATACGACCCCATGGTCCTTTCCCGGTTAACCCGAATAGTGAGCGCTTATTCAAAAATAAGTGTAGCATTCACATTCAACCAAATCACATCAATTACCCATTCAAAGGGAAATATTGATAGTCGGTTATTGAACTATCACTGGATATGCACACATCACCAGTTTCCAAATAATTTTCCAAATTATTTATTTTCCAAAATATCTTCACTAGATATATAATTTTCAACACTTCAAAAATAAATCAATATTTACTTTTAAACAAATTCTCCTTTCCTTTATAAATTCAATAGTGAATTTATATTTCACAATATCTATTGATATACGTTTTCAATTATCCATTTTCAATTTATCTTCAAAAAGATAAATTCTAAATATCACTTCATATTGGAAAACAATTCCATACTTATTTAATAAGTAATTCACAAATTTTATTTATTTTCAACACTTGGAAAATATTCAATATACTTAAATCAAAAATAAGTATATATTTCATTCTTTAAGGAAATCATTCTCTTAAACATATTTATTTGGGCCAAAACGAATGTTGCGTAAAACATCGTTACGACAACCCAAATTCACTAGTATAGGGATTCGAAATTAAAATAGATATATAAATCCCAATACTATACAAAACATTTCCTTTCGGAAATCATTTACTATAACAACAGTGTTATAGTCCACTATTTCCTTCTATTTCTCGAAAACGTCTATTTCAACAATAAATGTTGAAATCTATGGTTTCGAATCTCAACACATTTTAAAACATCGTTAGATCGTTTTAATTCAATTTCAATATCACATTCAAAACAATTTCTTTAACATCTTATTCACTATTCAAAAACGTGAATATAGTACGTTAACAATTTCATCCTTTTATTCATTTTAATTCAAAGGATTATTCACTATTCAAAATGTGAATATAACTCCATTTATAGGTTTCAACAATTTACTTATCAAAATAAGTCATTTGCGAATTTATAAAACAACGTTTATAAATTCCATTTCTATTTATTTATAAAAACTTCCTTTTTATAAATTCCTTTATTAAACTATTCGATTTATAACTCAATTATAAAACAAAGGTTCATATTATAAGTCAAATACTTATAATTTATTTATTTACAAAATCATTACTTCAAACTTCCCAAATCTATAAATCTTATAACTTCTAAGATTCATTTATTTATCCACATCTATTTCCTAAATAACTTTATAAATTTTATTTATAAAATTCTATTTAGAACTTCACCGTTATAATTCTATAAGTTTCATTCATTAGTGAAATTCATTCACAATTCTTTCTAATACTTATAAAAGCTCGTTTTATAATTCCATTATTTTTAATTTATAAATATCAATTTATAAATCTTTTAATATAAAACAATTTATATTATTATTTTAAAACGTCTTTCAACTCCTAATAATTTCATCATTTTAATTTATAAAATAATCAAATTTCATAAATTCTATAAATTTCATTCCTTTATGAAATTCATTTACAAATCATTCTATCACTTATAAAAGCTCGTTTTATAATTCAAGATATTCTAAATTTATAAATATCAATTTATAAATCTTTTAATATAAATCAATTTATATTATTACTTTAAACATCTTTAAACTCTTTTATAATTTCATCATTCTGATTTATAAAATAAAATTTTTATAAATCCTATTTTTAAACTTCTTATAATAAATTCAGAATTCCCAGTTCAAACTATTTTATAAAATCACTAATCCCATAATTTCAAAAATCAACTTTTAACTGTATTTCTCAAAAATCATAATTTTTATAATATTAAAATTATAACGTTTTATTTATTTAAGATGAATCAATTTGAAAAAAATATTTTATAAACGTATATTTCCAAAAATCACTTTAGAAATCAAAATCGTTATTTTTAAACTTCAAAATTGGATCCGATGATGCAACACATCAATAGTCAATCACGACTTTCAAACATCATATACCATCCATGATAACAATCAAATATCACAATATATGAAATCAAATAATATTTGTGAGGAATCCAGTTGGATCTCTCCAACCTGTTTCCCTGCATCCACAGACATTAGCACAATACCATTCCGTTCCAGTACGAAATTATCGCGGTATATGTTCTTATTAAATATTATCCGCTTAATAACGGCGCAATAGGGTCTCATCCGCTAAAAAATGCGGGGAATCAACAACTGCAATATATACATATGCCAATATATATATATATTGATATTATTTATAATACCAATTTCACTGTTTATGAAATATTCGCGGTATATGTTTTTAATAAATAACATCCGCTTACTAACGGCGTATAAAATCTATTTTAACAATCAATATATATCAATCATCATTCAAACATGCATTCAAATATTTTAAATCTAACTATTTAAAATAAAATCGAAACTGATTCGATTGAGTGAGAAGTTCTCACCTTGATTTTAAATTCCGTTTTAGCGATTTATTTCGAATAAAATTAAACGGACGTTTAATTTTACCCAAAATTCTCACTAACTCCAAACGACTCCAAACCAACTCCATCGCGTAGTGCTCGTCCATACGATTCCAACGCAACTGGTTTCACGCGTTTTCGACCTCGTATGAAAAAGTTATGAATATTTGAACATTACACGAATTTTATAATTAAAATTTACAACATAAATTACAACTTTAATACCCTAAGCAAATCTGGGCCGTAGGATCCAACTTCACTGCATCTCCACCGTCCCCCTCTATTTCTTCCTTCACGCATCTACAGGCCATAGCCGTGCAACCAACCCATCAAACACCAAACTAGGTTTTGATATCACCATCTCCTCGCTCAACGAAACTTCATCAAACCACCGCCATGTCGAAGCCCTTCGCGAGAGCTACCTCCACCACCAACCACCTGAAGCTCGGCCTGCTATTGCACCTGGAAATGCGTGCGCGACTTAGCACGGTCGGCCCCCTTTTTCTCCCCCTACGATGCTCCATTTCCGATCATATCCGTATGGATTTAAAGCTCTCTTCATGCTCTTCAATGTTGTAGTTAACAACTTTGGCTAATTCTTGCTGGATTGAGAGAGATTGAGGGATGAAGATCATGAATTTCTGGCCATACATTGCAAGGGTGGCGGCTAGGGTTTAATATTAGGGTTTAGTGTTTTATTTTTTTTTAATTTATGAAGGGTGGGGCTATTTATAAAGAACCGACGAAACACTATTCATCCCGGAAATTCCGAACTCCGATTTACGCGCCGTAACCAGCGTTTCTAGGGTTTACCCCGCGTTCCGGACACAATGGAACAGGTTTCGAAAGCTAATTCGGACATCTGTGCGAGTTATGGCTGTAAACGCTCAATTTAAATTAAACCGATTTAAGCGATTTTCTAGGCGTTTTAATTTGTAACGGACAAACGGTAAATCCAATCGACTTGAAATTTGAAACCTTACAATAATATCAAATTACGGATCCGATGAAACTGGTTTCGTCGAAATCCGAGACTTTTTGAAAAATGGCTATTTTAACTCGCTAAATTAAAATTAAAAACAATTCGATGCGTTTCGAGCTGCCACGATCAAACGATAACTCCGATTGACACGAAAATTGAAATTCGGTAATAACTAACTATTACGGATCCAATGGAACTGGTTTCGTTCAATTCTGAGACTGTTCAAAAATTGACTATTTTCACTAGTCGATTTTAATATTAAAATATTCAATTTTCACAAATAAACTTTTAATTCGATTTTAAAAGTTCTAAAATATCGTTCTAACTTCAATATGATAAAATAAAATTTTACAAATCATTTTCAATCATATTTAACCCAATTTTCAATTATTTCCATAATTTAACGTATTAAATTATCGATTTAATTATCCAATTAAATCCAATAATTCAAATAAAAATTTATTTGACTTATAAATTCACTTATTAATATTTAAAATTAATTAAATATTCAAATTTTAATTAATAAAAATTCTGGGTCGTTACAATTAGGGTTTTGGAAACCCTAGATTCTAAGGCGGCGGCGGGGCAGATGGTGGCCGAGTGACGTGGGGAGGGTCGGCCGAGGTGCGTGAGTCCAAAGGGGGTCGTGGCACGGTGTACGGTGGCGTATCGGTGAAGGATGAGGCGGTCGAAGAGGGCAGTGGGCATCGCGATTTTTGTTCAAGTGGGAAAGGGGCGCGCAAAATTCTCGCTGAGGTGGTCGAGTGATGATTTATTTTCTTTTGTTTTATTTTGTTCTAAAATTTTAATTTCAACATCGTTTAACACGTATAACTTTTACATACGAGGTCCGTTTCCAGCGCGGTTCATTCCTATGGGTTCGTACTGAAATTTTGGACATTTTGGCGCTGATTTGGACGGATTTGAAGACTGTCAAATTTTTGGGTTTAAATTGGATTTAAATTCAATTTAAATTCTAAAGGTGAGTGTTTTAACCCACTCACAACTTCTAAAATTTCTTATGTTTGTTAAATTGATATATGATGTGATTTAAAATTTATTTATGGTTGTTTGGCATATTTTTAATCATCATCTGAGTTAATTTCATTTATTTAAATTAAATTGTTGTTTATTTATTCATTACGTTTAAATTGCCAGTTTAATTGTTAATTAATTATACATTGCATATAAACTGCCAGTTAAACAGTTATTTAATTTATTATTGAATATAAACTGCTATTTAATACCTGTTGTTTATTATCCGTTCTATATTGATGCTATTGTTTAAATTTGATGATGATTGCGATAAATGGTTGATGGTTGGTATTGGATGAATGGATGCTGTATTTTATATGGTTATAAGCTGCAAGTTATTATGCATTTTCATTTCAGTCGGGATTGCGGTTTGAAATGACATATAACCACAAAATTTTATTTTTAAATTATGTGTTGAAATGATAAATATCTGTATCACTTGGCCATAGGATATAGAAAGTTTTATACAGACACCGCGGTATATATATAGAAATATTTTGAAATGATTTTTTTATGGATTGGTAAAGAAATATATATGGTTTTATGAGATATTGATTCGGATATTTGATAAAGGTTATTTTATATATAGTAAATGTTTTGGTTTTAAGCTATGTATAAAATTTGTTTAAAGTATAAGGAAGAATAATAATAACTTTGATTTTATTAGAATATAATATGGTTAAGTGTTTGTTTAAATTTTATTTCTGGAGTTTAAAATAAATTAAATGAGGGTAAGGTGGGAAGATAAAGGTGAACTTGATTTGAATTAAGGTATATAAGAATTTTTCTCAAAAAAAATTGATTTGAATTTAAATAAATTGAGATTTTAAAAGGTATGATTTAACAACTTGATTTTTGGTTTAGAAGATTTAAATGAATATCAAGTCGTTCTAAATGAACATTCTCAAGTTAATTAAACTGAAAGAATATCCAGTTATTTGAAGTTTAAAGGTTTTACTTAAATGATTTATGATTTATAAAGCAAACATTTCAAATCTTAAAAATAGTAACTGGATTTGATATATTTGAAATTATCAAAGAATTCGTTTGAAATGGTGGAATGCCTAAAGCTTTAAAAAATATGGAAATTGAAACGGTTTAATTGGGGATTTAAATCTATATTTGGAATTTATTTGTGAAATTAAAGAAGCCATTTTACTATATAAAGTAATTTAATATTTAAACCATTTAAGTAACTGAAGTTATGTTTCGAAGTTATGGGTATCAAGATATATAGATTTGAAGAGCTATGATTTTTGAAAGTGATATATTTTGAAATTAAAATGATATCATATTGATTTTTGTTTTTAAAGTAGAAATGATATCGTAATTATATGGTTTTGAAATGGATATTTTATTCTTGTTTTAAAGTATAAACTACTTTGAAAAGACCGTGGTGTTATAATAACGTTTGGTTGTTGTAGAGACCGGGATCGAAAGTTGTCATACTCTCTGCCAACTTTGAAAACCACTTCAACAACCGTGTACGCGGTGGAGATTCCAGAATGAAGTAGGATGGTGGTGCCGTTTCCTTTGAGGTAAACACATGGAACCAACTCCCGTGAGTTGGCATAAGGTGGCAAAAACAGGAGTGATCGACGGGTTAATGAGGTAGCTCCTTTGATAGGACACATCCCTTCGATATTCTACTCTGACTTTGGATTTATTCGGTGGCCTCTTTTGATTTCTTTGATTTAGGGGTGTGGCTCGAGGTGGGCGGTAGCTGTAGCTATGCGTTATCACCGACCCAGAAGCGTAATTGGTATATCTACCCTGGCATTACCTAGTTGTACCGTATCACCTACCTTAGTGCGCCTTATACGATTTTGGTTTTGTACCATACCTATGGAGTGCCCTCTGACGGTGCCCAATACGGGGGAGATTACGATACTGTATAGACTATGGGAATATATAAATGTGTTAAGGTGGAAAATGTAAAGCCTTAACACTATTTAAAAGTAAGTTCATTTTACAATTAGACACTATTAAAATAGCGGAATATACTACATAGTAAATAGTTTGACGGATCCTTAATAGATGTGAATCCCGAGCATCCCTTAATTTACTGCACTCATATTTATTTCTGTTAATTTAACTCACATAAGATCTTTTAGTTCTAACTTGAGTGTTTTGTCTTTTCAATTCGCTCGGGTCAGCCTGAGCATTTCAGGATTTCGAAAGACTTCAGCTCTAGAGGACGAGGACGAAGATTTATATTACTATTATCTACTATGTTATTCCACTACACCATTTGATTCCGCTGAATTAATTATTATTCTATGGTATGTGCAACTCTGATATGTATTGTATAAATATAATCGAATATTTTGTAAACAGCTTCATGAACTGTATATTTGATTATTATATTTTATCGTTGTGCTACAAGATTCTATTTTGTTTTTTCTTTCCCTGCTTTTCTTATTTACCCCATAACAATCCGCCCTTCCGTATGGTTTGAATTGGCATGTGTGTCGACTTAAAGCGTGCGAAAAGGCGGGATGTTACACTATTCATCACGTATTCTTGTGCTCCTATCGGCATCCTGTTGTGCGATGTCACTTGGAATCACTCCATGAATTGTTCTATCATAGCATGGTGGTGTGCCCTTTGTCTGGATCCATCCACATTAGTTGTGGTGTGCCGATTGGGGGCTGTGCTCTATTAAGCTACTCCATTTGCTTGCATGTTGGGTCCTTCTGTTCCAGCTCGGTGGATCTGAATTCCTGAAGCTCCAGCTGTTCCTGCCTGTCCAAACTGTCTGAGAATTTTTGCATCATGTCCTTCTGACTTTTTAGCACTGCTTCCTGCATAGCTCCCATCGTCATCCTCATCTCATCTCTGGTGATGAACACTGAGGCCTGATTTTCTCCTGAGGAAGCCTCGTGACTTCCTTTGCACCGACTCATTTCCTCTCTTTGTCTTCTTGTTGATTTCTTTGTCCTGGTTCCTTTGTAGATTTGATCCCTAACCTCTCCAAATATTAACTCCAAATCTGATGTAGCAGGCGCTAGTCCTTCTCTGTGAAAGCACCAAAATGTTTGCGCCAAAGTTGGTCACAAACCCCAAAAGTCATGAAAGTACCAATGTTAGCACACTGATCTTTAATATCCAAGCATAGATTTCAGATCTAGATAAAGTAGAGAATAGAAATGTAGAAACAACAAAATTAAAATAGAAGAAAGCAGAAAGAACACAAGGTTCATAGTGGTTCGACGATCCGGCCTACGTCCACTTTGAATCGATCCATTTATTCCTTTTGTTTTACAATTTCAAGCCTTCTAAAATCAATAGCAAAAATGGTAGAGTTTCCCCGTAAGAGAAGGAGAAGATCCCTTTTTAGTTGCCATATGACCCCTATTTACGGGTGTAGACCGGAAAATATTCGCACCAAAACTAGGAATACCTCTTCTCTTGCGTAGGTGGGTCTGCCACATCGATCCATTTGGTTTTGGATCAATGCGTATTCAATTCATATCGATCCAAAAGTGCTCCAATGAAGCTGAGATCGATCATTGAGGTGCTCGAGTGCATCAGGAAGCTCCTCTGAAAATTTCATAGCATTTGGACCTGTAGATGTTGAGTTATGATCGATGCAAGTGTCGTTTGCGAGTAGGCTGGAACCTTCGTATCCATGAATTCGTTTCCATCCATTCGTATCCATCTGCCCTTCGTGTCTATCCATTCGCATCGATGACGTGGCTCGGACACCTAAGGGAGATCCATTTTAGCTGAGTTGACTATTTCTTCATTCAAACACATTTCCTTCACATCGATCTAGGATACTTATTTCGCATCGATGATTCAATGGCCTTTTCGTATCGACCCCTTGCTCTTCGTGTTACCTTGTTCGTATCGATCCTTGAGTACCCCGAAAGAACATGCCTTCGTATCCATCAATGCTACCTTCTTTGTATCCATCATTTTTGGCTGTATCCTTCGTATCGATACACATCTTGTTTCATATTGATGCGGGGCTATGCTTTCATAACCATATCTTCCTCCTATCTCTGTATCGGCCTCATCGTATCGATTGCATGTTGCTTGATACGAAACATTTCTGCCAATAGCCGCTTGCTCCTCGTATCGATCCAAATTTCCTTTCTCCGTATCAATCCTGATGGATACGAACACCATCCACCTTGATCGATAGGAACAGATCGATACGAACCAGTTTCAATTAACCTTGATCCATACATAACTTAGGCATACGAACTCGATTGACCTGAGATTCGAAGCGTCGCCTTTCCTAGCCTTGTTCATCATTCCCAATCGATCTCGTCTCAATTGGAGCTCAGTTAAATTTTGACGGTATCGATCATAGCCTTGTTTCCAGTCGATCTCCAATTTTGATATTCATCATTTCCAGCCGATTTGTTGATACCCTGACCTTGTCCAAAAGGTGGGGTAACAAAATTCTTACTTTGTTTTAACTACTAGTTTGTTCATATATACCTTATTAGCTTTTCATTTATTTCCCTCTTCATCCCTATAGTCTCATTTCATTTTTCAAATTTCATCTTCTGTAGCTTCGTTCCTCTAAGCAAACTTCCATCTCATTTTCTCTCTCTCTCTCCCTCCCTCCCTCCCTCCCTCTCTCTCTTTTCATTTTCCTCCTCTAACTTTTTTTCTTCCTCAAATCTCCTTCTTCTTTTTTTCAAAGCTTCCCCTTTCTTATTCTTATTCTTCAAATCTCCTTCTTCTTTGTCAAAGCTTCGTTTTCTTTTCCAATTTTTCATCTTCTTTAAATTTTCTTCTTCTTTTCCAAACATTCTTCCTTTTTCCAAATCCTTTTCTTTAAATCTAGATCTCTACAAACTTCTCTATCTCTTTCAAAACTTTCTGTAAAAAAATAGAAGATCAAGATTGCAAGCAACCCAATCAAAAGGAGGAAGTAGTAGCGGATCTAAATCCGACTAGAAAAGGAAAATCCATAAGGTAAGTGTTTTAACCCACTCACAACTACTAAATTATCTTATGTTAGTTAAATTGAATTTATGATGTGATTTAGAATTGATTGGTTGATGTTTGGTATATTTAAATTGTCATTCTAGTCAAATTTAACTTTTATTACATTTAACCATCGTATAATTTAATATTGAATTTAATTGTCAATTTAATACCTGTTAACGATAATTGGTTATCTATTAATGTTTGTTGGTTGATTTGGGTGAAGATTGTGACGTATGTTTAATTGTTGATATTGGATGATTTGATGTTATATTTATATTATTATAACTTTGCAAGTCCCCTTAGTTATTGTTAGAAAATCCCAGTGGGTTGAAATGATATATACCCGAACGATCATAAAGAATATGAGAAAATTGTTATGGGTTGAAAGATATATCCAAGCGATATTCATTGATTTGGAATTTGGGATTATGAGTTGAAACAATATATATACTCATAAATTTAAATTTTTGCGAATTGAAATGATAAATATCTATATCACTTGACCATAGGGTAGAAAATTATATATGGATACAGGATTGGTTAACTTTAACGATTTTAAAACCCTTAAGTTTTGAATTGGATTATGTAACGACCCGCAAATCCGTAGCCCTTGAGTCAACACTATTCTACAACAATCAACTTAAGTTGTATAGAAATACGAACCATTTGAATTTAAGAAGAAGAGGTAGAAGAAGAGAAAAAACATCAACATCAGAATCTAACCATCGCAGCGGAATAAAATATAATAGATAATAAAAAAATCTTTACTCAAAAATCAAATATCTCTTTTTATATATTACATCATCAGAGTACACCAAACACAGCTCAACATCCATATCATACAAATGAATACACAACAACTCAACACAGCGGAATTATATGTATATACAAGTACGAGAGTACGTATCGTCATCCAGCTCGTCTCCTGAGCTCCACAGCATCATCCTGTATCCTATAATACTCGATCTGACCCGAGCATTACAGTTAAATAACACCCGAGTCAGTCTGGAATACCAGCGTGAGAAAATCACACCCAATTGATTATTAAAATTTCGAAAATCCTTTGAAACAAAAGCATCTCGTAAGACCACGCCACAAATAAACATGTCGGGTTTTTACCTTACGATAGCTAAAACAATTTCTATAGAAATCCTCTGATATTATAATAGGGTCTATATACAAATACTTATAAAATAGCCGAAATTATTACATTATTAAATTCTAGCTACTAGCCACAGAGTGGGTAATACAAACAAAACTCGTACAAGGCTCGTAGGGAGAATGGATTTCCAACCAATGACTAGGCACTGGGGTACCACCTGTCACAGTACGGGGCCTAGATCACCGTACCGAGGAGTACGCCCGCTCCCCGGCAACACAAGGCCGGGACTATCCCTTACTGGATAATCCCGAGTGAGATCACCCCGCGGTTGGGATCAGCAACCGCCCACTAAGCCGAAATAAAAAGGGACATATAGACTGGAATGATCTCACCCTGCTTGGGTGCTACCCACCTAGCCTTGCTGCATAACCCCTGATTTTGAGTCATTCCCATTTGATGAGGCTTGAGGCTAAGCGTTACCTTTATAGAACATATCCCTTAGAATGTCCATCGTCCACCTGACGATGTTTCGCAAGCATTCATCCATACAAGTCCGTCCCGGGTTTGAACGGAACCGAAGGCACTATTCCTACTACATCCATTTTGGAAATATCCTCAGGATTAGTAGCGACTAGCCCTTGCACTTCACTGCTCCATCTTCGAATCCAAAATCGTTTACACGAAACGTACAAATCGGATCGAAGTGGTTTTCGAGAAATAAATCTCGATCCCGGTCTCTTCGAAACGATCGACGCATTTGTCCAATATTGATAGTCGGTGATTTAACTATCAATTAATATTCACAAACAACCATCCAACCAATAAATAATTTCCCAAATTATTTATTTATCTCAAAATATCTTTACAAGGTATATTCTCACCTTCAAATCCTTTTGAAAACAGTTTTCAAACTACCTTCCTTTTTCTCAGAATAAATTCCGAGTATTTCACTTCTACTGGAATCACCAAGCACAAGATTTTAGATTTTTAAAATAATTTCAAAACACTTTAAGTGCAAAGTATGGTTAATAATTATTTTAGAAAGTCTTTCTTTAGTACTTAATTTAAAATAATGCTTTAAACAAAATACCAAGTCATTCTTTATATAATTATTACGATAATAGATAAAAACAAAACACTTAAATTAAGACTACTTTAATAATTTAATAAATGACATACTATATAAACATTTGAAAATAAAGTTACTGAATAAAATGTAAAACTAGATTTCTACTTTTAAAACCAAAATACTAAGTTGCTTCTTAATAATTACTGCTAGAATAGATTAAAGAAAATACTTACTTTAAATATTAGAAGTAATAAATTTTTACAAAACTTTCTTCTTTAAAAACAACTTTAAAACATTTAATTTATATTTGCAAATTTACTTTTAAAAACATGCACTTGGTCATCCAGAGAAAATTCCAACTTCAATCACTTAAATCAATTTCCCCAAATTGATTTCCAATTTATATTATTTGGAATAAATTCTTTTACTTATCAGTTCATTTCCAAATTCAGTAGTTGTGGTCTTTATTATTATTATTATTATTATTATTATTATTATTATTATTATTATTATTTTCCTTCAATTTCTTCTTTACTCTTTCAATCATTCAAATCTTAAATTCTAAATAAATGTTTGTTCTTTTTAATTAATAATACTGCATTTTAAACTTCATTAACTTTTTGTTTATTCAAATTTTCCCTTTCCATACTCAAGATTTATTTATTAAAATTTAAAGTCACTTTATTTCCCTTTTTCAAGTTATTCTTGAATTTATTCTATAATTATTTTACTTGCGATTTCACTTCTTTTATTTTCATTCCCAAACTCAAATTATATATTTGGTAATTCATTATTGCCCGATTATAACAATCAACTATAGCATTCAATATTTCCACAAAATTCATTACATAATACCAAATATTCCAAACAGAGAATATTAAATAATTAAATAAAGTTGAGGGGTCCAGTTGGATCCCCCTAACCTATTTTCCCTGCATCCACAGATGTTAGCACAATATAAAATGCCAATTCCAAATATATATCACACTATAGCACATCAATCAATCCAATCATTCAAATAATTATTTAAATTTAATCATTTAAATCTAAATTTAACTGAGTGAGATTAACTCACCTTTGATTCTTGTTTTGCAACCCGACCCAACCCGGCTTGCTTCTATCGGATTTTAACCTTGTATATCAATCATACGATTTATTAACACTTTGAAATAGCTTGAACAATTTCTTTCCATTTTATAAATTTAATTAACCAGTGATTCTATTTTAACTAATAAATTTCAGGTTTAAACTAATTCTCTTTTTAACATATTAGTTTAGCAAACAATTAATTTAATAAGTTAATTAAATAAATTAATTTCCAACAATACACTATTTTAAAATAACCTAGCAAATTATAAACATGTACATTTAAATTCATTCCCTTTCAATATACCCAATATACTTAATTATAATTAGCCATTTCAAAATTAAAAGGCAAGACTAACCACTGTTTTATCTTACCGAATATTTTTTCTTTTTCCTTCTGTAAAAACTATTATATTTTAATTTATAAGTTTATTTCAAAAATTCAAATACAAAATAAGTAAGAAATCATACCCACGTAGGAGATCGGCCCACCTCGAATTCCTCCATCATGAAAGCCATCGCAACCAAGCTGCTTCATTGTCACACCGCCAAACTCACGCGCCCTATCACCATCAATTTTGAGCTGGGGCGACATCGTAGATCGATCGACCACTGACGCTCGAGTAGCCTATCCCCACGTTGTCGCGATTCCTACCCAATTTGCCTCGCACGGCGGGCGATTCGATCGATAACATCGCGAATTTCTATTCGCACACGAGCGCTTCCCTCTCATAAGAATTGATTCGCGCATTCAATTGTTATGAAATCGAATTCGATTACTTCCTTTGATTGATTCTGATTTTTTTTTCCGGATGATTCGATTATGAACTGAAGGAAGAAGGGAACTTGTGAACGAGTTAAAGGGAAAGGGTAGCGTGGTTCTTTGTTTGCAGTAAGTTTCAGCCATTACTTTACAACGGACTGTCTTGATTTTTTTTTTAATGACAGGAACTGAATTGAAGAAACGATGAAGAAACTAGCAAATTTTAGAAGGAATGAGAAGTGTGCGATGGAAGATTACAGTAGCGTGTTAAGGAATGAATAAAGGATGTCATATACAAGAAGCTTGATTTATTAAATTAAATTCCATTAGATTATTATCAATTAAATGTCCAGCGCGTTTACCTATCGTACACCCACACACTAATTCCAATTACAACAAAATTTGAAATCCAATAATAATTCAATATTACGGACCCGATGGAACTAGTTTCGTCAAATTACAAGACTGTGCCTCGGAAGGCTATTTTAAATTCAATTTAAACGATATAAATTTCAAGATTGAACAGATCACTGTTAATTTCAATTTTAACGCTTCTATTGTCTTTAGTGTTATCAAAATAAACTTAATAAGCCTTCAAATTATTTTTAACAGGCTTAAAACTCCAGGTTTAACATTTTACCCAACTTTAAATTATTCAATTCAATACCTAAATTATCAAATAAATTGAGATATTTGTAATTCAAGTTAAAATTGCACTATTGAATACTTAAAATCAATTAAATATCCCGGTTTTAAATGCTTGAAAATTCTGGGTCGTTACATTCCTCCCCCCTTAAATGAATTTCGTCCCCGAAATTAATAGTTAGAAAGAATGGTCCAAAACCCATTTACCTTTCCCAAAACAAACAATTTCTAACAATACAACATCTTACCAATTATCTATTTATAAAAGACTCATTATCATTCTTTTTAACTTTCCAAACCTTTCCCTAGTTTCAAACTATACAATTTGTTTAACCATTCAAGTTTCAATTCAAAACCAAATTTTGAGTTATCAAAATTTTCTCAAAATTTTTCTAACTCCCTAAATTCCCGAAAATTTTTGCCAGCGTCTCCTTTGCGCGGCTAGCTCGGTACTGCTACAAAATGGCTCTACGGCCTCCCAAATCCAAAAAGAAAACAAAAAGCCAAGTGGCTCAATCCAAATCCCAATCAAATTTCATACCAAATTTAAACACATACCTTTTGTCAGGCATTTCAAACTTATCTTCTAAAATCAAAATCAATTCTCTTTTCCCTTTATAATACCTGCATATTCTACTTGACAATAGTATCCAATCATAATATTTCAAAATATTTTATCGACTTTCTCACGAAATGCCAATATCTATTCATTCAAATATCAACTTAGAATATGTTTGCAATATTCAATTTCCAATTAAGAATTGACCATTCCCTTCTTAAGTTAATATAAGCATTTTATATGTCCCTTTATTTATTTCCGTCTTATCACTTCAATTTATGTCCATTTCTATTCACATTGGTTTATCTCCATTTCTATATGAATTCAATTTATTTATTTTTCAACTCTGAATATATAAATTTTATTTGTCATTTATTACTAATTCATATCATTATTTTAATTAGTTTCATTTATAACAAATTTTAGTATCCAATTTAAATTCGCTTTGTCTTTAACAAAAAAATTCTTGAAAATTTTCAAAATTTTCTAACTCCCAAAATTTCTGAAAATTTTTGGCAGAGTCTCCCTTGTACGGAGGAGCTTTTGCAATTTGACAAAAGAGATAAATATATATACATCGACCCACACGGTCGGAAAAACCAAAAGCAGTTCATATTTCCTATTTTTATTGCATAGGCGTACCTTATTTAGCATTTAAAAGCAAACAACTTATAATTTTTAGCAAATAGCGCAGCCAAAACCAGCCACACGGCTCCCAGGTACCTGTACTTACTCAATTTAAACATGTAAGTGCCATATAAATGAAGTTTAACTACATTTCACTTGTTTACAATAGTTAAAACATATGAATTCTAAAAGAAACTCATACCAAACATTTTTTTGTAAGCAATTTATATAGTTTCCATGCTAATTCAACCGTTTCAATTAATTTGTAAACCATTCTCATCCAATGTGAATGTTTTTCAATCCATTCGTATATAACTTAATTTGAATGGTTTAAAACTCAGTTGCTTACATTTAATTTATTTTTAAGCAAACTGAACTCATATTTAATTCAATTGCTTTCAAAACCAATTTATTTTACTCCTACCCATCCAAGGCATTTTAATAACTTCTATTTACATTCAATAACAATTTATTCTTTGCAATTTGACGAGATTTATGTGAGTAAATAAGTATTTATGTTTATAACCAATTTAAATTGATTTCAACTCAATTTATACTTAATTCTATTCCATTTTCAATTTATTCACAACCCATATACTCTCATTTTCATTACATATCAAATTTGAATATATTCACTTGCATTTCATCTTATTAACCAACTAGTTCATTCAAAACCATTTACAACCTAGGTTCATCTTAATTGCCAATTAACTTTCCCTTTTATTGTAACGACCCGAGAAAATTTACTGCTAATAAATTGGATTCCGGTGGAAATTAACGACAAACTTGAAACTAAAATCTTAATAACATAAGAATTTATTGTAGATACCTAGATTTTTGGAATAAAAGAACTTTTAATAAAATAACCTACTAAATTTGGGGGTAACTTATTTTGGAAATTAGTTGCATAAACTCTTATTTTTCGAATGTCATTATTTTACATTTTAATATTTAAGAGTAATTTAAAAAAAAATTCAGAATTAAAAATATATCATAACGTTTGTGGAAGATTTCCGGTAACGTTAAACGCAATTAAATGTGCTTATATGGTCCAATTAGCGGTATCAACAACCGCAAATTACGTAAAATGAATGTTTATTTAAAAGAACAAACATGACTTTACTTTATATTATTAAATGCGTGCTGACAAGGCAAGCGCAACAATACCTTAATTGCTGAATTTGGATGTCAAGTGTGAAAGTTACGCGCTGTTTTGTGTGTATGTAATGGGTCCATATGTATATCACCGACATTGTAATTACAACCAAATATTTAAATAATTTTAACAGAAATACATAATGACGTAAATATTGATTAATAATTTTAATACGTTTGTCGCAGCCGGAATCCAATAACTTAGGAGTTATCTGTTCACCGTCTGATCTGTGCTCTCCATCACTTCTGCTATCAAACATCTCTGTCCGACAAAGGTGAGTAATCACTCACGACTGTCATTCAAATTTATAAGTGAATCTATTTTGATGAAATAACAACTGAACTGTTTCCCGTATTGTAGGCATGCATGTAGAATTTAATGTTAAATGCATCATTTTCATCGAATAATTTATGTCATGCCATGTAGTATCATTCATGTAGTATCATTCATGCAGTATCACTTCATGTAGCGTTATGTTGATAGCATCTGATTTATTCTATGATATGTTTAATTCCTGAATATTTAAAGGCCTTATTAGTTAGAAATCTCCTTCGGGTTGAAAGAATAAAACCGAATGATTCAAACCTTGTTGGGATTTGCGGGTTGAAATGATATACCCGTAAGTAAAATTTTCGCGGATTGAAATGATATGCGTCCGCATCACTTGACCGTAGGTTAGAAAATTTATATACGGACACCATGGTTGAGAAAATTTTGATTTTTGAATTTTATATGGTCGATAAGTAATTGAAACCGGAATTTCTAAATATTGTTGGAACTTAATATGATGGTAAGCCTTAAACTTTATAAAGTGACCAATTTTGAAACCTATTTAATCATTTTTTTTTCAAAAACTTTTACTCCAAAATGTTTTAAATAATTATTTTCTTAAGCTATATATATAGATACATGAAAAATTTGAAGATTTAAAAATGGAAAATTGCGAAACCATAACTATTCAAATTTCAAAACTGACAGTCAAAGCTACACATTTGCAAATGGTTTGAGATTGTAAATTGAAAAAAGAAAAAAAAACAGCCACGGTGTGAAAAACATAACGATCTGTTGTTAAAGAGACCGGGATCGGATATTGGCTTATAGCCGGCCAATACCGAAAACCACTTTAACAACTGTGTACGCGGTGGAGATTCCAGAATGAAGTAGGATGGTGGCGACGTTCTTGAGGTATATTACGTGGACCCAACTCCCGTGAATTGGCATAAATGACTAAAACAGGAGCTATACCGGGCAACACAAAGGGTCGCACCCTTTCATCGAGCGTGCTCCATCGAAAACTATTCTATTACTTTTGTGATTCGATATGTAGCGCTACTTTGATACGGGGTATTGTTCGAGGTGGGCGGAAGCTGCTGGCTTGCCGTCACCACCGGTCCGGGAGTGCAAACGGTGTATCCACCCTGGCACTGCCTCGCGTGCCGTGTCATCTCCTTATATCGAGCCCATTACGATTTTGGTTTTAAAGATCCGACCGCGTTAAGGTTCACCATCCCCTTAACGCTATTTACTATATGATTATACTTTACTGGTTAGACATTACTATATATAGCATATATTACCAGTTTAACGGACCCTTAAAGGATGACGGTCCCAACATCCTTTAAGTTACTTATATATTTCAGTAGATGTTTCACTTGATATTTCACTTAGATGAGAATGTTAGTCCTGACTCGGGTGTTTGTTTTAATTTCACTCGGGTCAGCCTGAGTTTGCAGTTTAGAGGAAATCGTTCTTGAAGACATGGTGCTGGAGCTCTACCTGAAGTTCTTTCCTTAGTTTCTGTTTCATTTGAACCTATATCATTTGGTTTTGTATTAGAGATCTTTATGTACCTGGATATCTGTTGTATTTGTTTAAACTCTGTTCTGTACCTAATTTGAAACTCTGGTTATTCTAGCTTATTTATTTGCTGAAATATTTAATTCTCTGTGTTTGTGATCTGTGAATTTTGTGATATGATTTTATTTTACCCCGAAATTTTAATAACAACCCGTCATTTGGAATGATTTGAGTTCGACATGTGTGGCTTATTATCAACTTAAATTGCTCGAAAAGGCAGGATGTTACATGTGGTATCAGAGCTGATGGTTTATGGGGTAAAAGCTCATTAGAGATAGGGTAGCAATACCCTATAATGAGTAAAATCACATCACAAAATTCTCTTCACTCTCAATTCATCTTACTTGCTAAAAAAAAAAATCTTGATTCAAAAATCTTTGATATCATCTTCATCTGTGTTCTAAGCCTATTCTTGAACTTCCCAGATGGCTAACAGAAGAAGTGCTAGGGGAAGAGGAAATGCTCAACCAGCTCCTGCAGCTGCACCAGTCCCAGTAGTTGCCCCAATCAGATTTACCACTTTGTGCAAGGAGTATACCCAGCTAGGGGGAACCAAGTTCACAGGTTCTGAGGGTATTATCGAGGCCCAGCAATGGTTGGAGAATGTAGAAATGATATTTACCGGGCTCGAGATTAATGATGCCCAGAAACGCCAACTAGCGGCTTGGCAGTTGCAAGAAGCTGCTCGAGATTGGTGGAGATCTGTTACTGCCCAGGCTGTAGAAGTAGATATAACTTGGGAGCAGTTTAGGAAACATCTAAAATTCGATCTTTATCCTTTTCCATTTTTCACATCTATCTTGAATCTAGCTTAAAATCTGGAGTTTTCTCTATGGATGCCTTTATCACCAAATGGGTGCCAGAAGCAGGGAAATCGAGTCTTTATCGAGCTTTCATGGACCTGGAACAAGGCAACATGACTTTCGCAGAATACGAAAGGAAATTCAATGAGTTGTCTAAGTATGGCCCCAGTTTGATAGACATCCCGCTTAAGAAGAATGAAAAGTTTGTCAATGGTGCACGTCCTGAGTACTACGACCGATTGATACAGAATGTGCATGGGACTTTTACTAGCTTAGTAGACATGGCCACCTGATTTGAGAACCCAACTTGTAAGGGTAAACAGGCTGCCTCTACTCAGAGTTCGCTTAAAACCGCTACTAGTCCAATGAAGAAGAAGGATAAGTTTTAGCAACAGAAGAAGAAGTGGAAACTTTCTCAAGGCATTGGTTTTACTCCCCAGAAACAAGCTATCGACATCTCCCATATCACATGCTTCAAATGTAACCAAAAGGGCCATTACTCTAATAGTTGTCCTTTTCCGACCGGATCTGCTATTCCTCCTCCATCCCAAGCAACCAGAAACAACCTTTGCCACATCTACTTGCAACCAGGTCACTTCAAAAACAGTTGTCCCACTCAGCAAAAGGGAAATACTTCTGGAGTTTTCGCTATGACTTCTTCCGACCCGACAACCGATGATGCTCAAGGTACACTCCGTTGCACCTTCACTCTACATTCTTATCTTGTTCGTGTTTTATTTGATACCGGAGCTTCCCATAGCTTCATTTCCACTGATTTATGTGATAAACTAAAGCACCTTTTAAAACCTGAATATTCATCTGAGTCACTTTGCGTATCAAATCCCATTGGTGGTCCCGCAAATCTTAAAATGGTTTGTAAGAGAGTGAACCTCACATATGGCTTACATCCTTTCATTGGAAATTTTTATGTCCTTGGGTTCGATGCATTCGATATTTTACTCGGAGGCGACTGGCTGAGTAAATACGGTGCACATATCTCTTGTAAGGAGCAGATCCTTTCCTTAGTTGATGATGAGGGTGATCCCTTAATTATTAAAGGTCAAATGCCTCAAGATTTTGCAGGCAGTTTCATCTTTTCGCTTGATACCCATCCTAATGAACTTAATTCCACTCCTATTGCTAAGAATTTTCCCGATGTATTTGGCGAAGTTATTTCTCTTCCTCCTCCATGGGAAATAGAATTCCGTATTGATCTAATTCTTGGAGCCCGACCTGTAGTACTTCCTCCACGAAGGATGGCCCCGAAAGAAAGGGCAGAGTTAAAATGCCAAATCGAAGACTTATTTTCAAAGGGCTTGATCAGGCCAAGCTATTCTGAATGGGGAGCAGCAGTAGTATTTGTCACTAAGTCTGATGGTACCTTAAGGATGTGTGTAGATTATAGGGAACTGAACAAGCTTACTCTCAAAAACAAATACCCTATGCCACGCATTAATGATATGTTCGATCAACTCTATGGAGCTAAAGTATTCTCCCAACTTGATCTTGCTACCGGTTTTCACCAACTCCGCATAGCTGAAGAGAGCATTCCCAAGACAGCTTTCCGGGCAGAGAATGGATTTTATGAATGGTTGGTCATGCCTTTTGGACTAACAAATGCACCCCCTTACTTTGTTGATCTCATGAATCGTGTCTTCCGAGATGTCCTAAATAAATTTGTGCTGGTTTTCGTGGACGATATTCTCGTCTTCTCAAAATCCGAACAGGAACATGAAACACACTTAACTTATGTCCTTGAAACACTTAGGAAACATCAAATGAAGGCAAAATTCTCTAAGTGCCATTTCTGGAGGGATGAAGTCCGATTTCTTGGACACATTGTTTCAGAAAATGGAGTTTCCGTTGATCCGCTTAAGGTCACCGCTATCAATGATTGGAAGGACCCTAAGACTCCTACCGACATCCGAAGTTTCTTAGGCTTAGCTGGTTACTATCAGAGATTCATAGAAAACTTCGCTAAGATTGCTGCTCCGCTTACGGCTCTGACTCGAAAGAATGTTAGATTTGTCTGGAGTGATAAGTGTAAGGCTGCATTCAAGGAGTCAAAAGACAAGTTAACGTCTGCCCCAGTTCTTACCATCCCAAATGGGAGTGAGGGATTTACGGTATTTACTGATGCTAGCCGAGAAGGATTGGGAGCTGTGTTGATGCAGGAGGGAAGGGTGATTGCCTATGCTAGCCGACAGTTGAAGACCCACGAAGTGAATTATGCAGCCCATGATTTGGAATTACTTGCGGTAGTATTTGCCTTGAAGTTGTGGAGGCATCATCTTTTGGGAACTAAGTTCGAACTCTTTACGGACCATAAATCGTTGAAGCATATTTTTAACCAAAAAGATTTGAATCAAAGACAAGTGAGATGGCTCGAATTCTTAGCAGCCTATGACCTAGACATCAACTATACTCCCAGGAAAGCAAATGTTGTCACCGACGCTCTGAGTAGGAAGAAGTCGATACTTTGTGTGATTATGGTTACTCCATCTCTTATGGATCGCATAGCGGCTAAGCAGAACGAGGACCCGATGTTAGTAAAAATGAAGGCGAATGTTCGCAAGAGGAAGGGTGATAACCAAAGTGAAATGGATGCAAAAATTGACGAATATGGGATTTTAAGAATAAAAGATAGAATTTGTGTTCCGGATGTTGACAATTTAAGACAAGAGGTACTCAAGGAGAACCATCAATCGAGACTCTCCATCCATCCTGGAGTTTCGAAGATGTACCACGATATGAAGAGACTATACTGGTGGAATGGCATGAAGCATGGTGTTTCTTCTTTCATTAGTAGATGCGCCACGTGTCAACAGGTTAAGGATGATCACCAGAAAACCGATGGACTATTGCAACCTCTTGAGATACCCAACTGGAAATGGGAGCAAGTTTCGATGGACTTTATCGATGGACTACCTCGGACGAGAAAGGGAAATGAGAGCATTTGGGTTATAGTGGATCGATTGACTAAATCTGCTCACTTCGTTCCGGTCAAGTCGAACCGTACCGCTTCGAGTCTAGCCGAGATTTATATGAGGGAAATCGTCAGACTGCATGGAGTTCCAGTCTGTATTGTGTGTGATCGAGACCCGATCTTTACCAGCAAGTTTTGGAAAGCATTCCAAGAAACTCTGGGTACACGACTGAATCTGAGCACAACCTATCATCCTCAGACTGATGGACAAACAGAGAGGGTGAATCAGATTCTAGAAGACCTTCTTCGTGCCTGCATTCTTGACTATGGTGGTTCTTGGGAAGACCATCTCCATCTCATTGAGTTCACTTATAATAATAGTTACCAGGTATGATCTAATTCGAATTTCAGCTTATTGAAAATATAATTCGGTAATTTTCTATTCTTGAATTTAGGCTAGCATCAAAACATCCCCTTTTGCGGCTCTGTACGGACGATCGTGCAAATCGCCATCATGCTGGATTGGATCGGGTGATCGATTAGTTCTTAGGCCCGACTTGATTCTTGAAGCTTCCAAGAAAGTCGAAGATATTCGGACGAAAATGAGAATTGCCCAAGATAGGCAGAAGAAATACGCGGATAGGAGAAGAAGGAAGTTGGAGTTTGCCGTAGGAGATCAAGTGTTTCTCAAGATTTCACTGCTTAAGAACGTCATCCGATTCGGTCGGAAAGGGAAGCTAGCTCCCAGGTTCATAGGCCCTTTCCGCATCCTTGAAAGAGTTGGTTCTTTAGCTTACCGTTTGGATTTACCAGAGAAACTTGCTAAGGTTCACAACGTGTTTCATATATCTCATCTTCGTAGATATCTTCACGATCCATCGCTGCATGTCCAACCTGCATTGCTAGAGAATCTCGATGTTGAACCCAATCTAACCGTAGAGAGGAAGCCACTTCATATTGTCGATAAAGACACGAAGCAACTCAGGAGAAAATCTGTTAACCTTGTAAAAATCCAATGGAGCAATGACGATCATGACTGCACTTGGGAAACCGAGGATAGTATCCGTGCTTCAAATCCCGAACTGTTTGAATAGGTATGTTATTATAATCTTCTCTATTTTGATTCGATTCTTCCTTTGATACACTTTCCTTTTTTGCTTTGTTCTTTTCGGGGACGAAAAGTTTTGAGTGGGGGAGAGTGTAACGACCCGAGAAAATTTACTGCTAATAAATTGGATTCCGGCGGAAATTAACGACAAACTTGAAACTAAAATCTTGATAACATAAGAATTTATTGTAGATACCTAGATTTTTCGAATAAAAGAACTTTTAGTAAAATAACGTACTAAATTTGGGGGTAACGTATTTTGGAAATTAGTTGCATAAACTCTTATTTTTGGAATGTCATTATTTTACATTGTAATATTTAAGACTAATTTAAAAAAAAAATCAGAATTAAAAATATATCATAACGTTTGTGGAAGATTTCCGGTAACGTTAAACGCAATTAAATGTGCTTATATGGTCCAATTAGCGGTATCAGCAACCGCAAATTACGTAAAATGAATGTTTATTTAAAAGAACAAACATGACTTTACTTTATATTATTAAATGCGTGCTGACAAGGCAAGCGCAACAATACCTTAATTGCTGAATTTGGATGTCAAGTGTGAAAGTTACGTGCTGTTTTGTGTGTATGTAATGGGTCCATATATATATCACCGACATTGTAATTACAACCAAATATTTTAATAATTTTTACAGAAATACATAACGACGTAAATATTGATTTATAATTTTAATACGTTTGTCGCAGCCGGAATCCAATAACTTAGGAGTTATCTATTCACCGTCTGATCTGTGCTCTCCATCACTTCTGCTATCAAACATCTCTGTCCGACAAAGGTGAGTAATCACTCACGACTGTCATTCAAATTTATAAGTGAATCTATTTTGATGAAATAACAACTGAACTGTTTCCCGTATTGTAGGCATGCATGTAGAATTTAATGTTAAATGCATCATTTTCATCGAATAATTTATGTCATGCCATGTAGTATCATTCATGTAGTATCATTCATGCAGTATCACTTCATGTAGCATTATGTTGATAGCATCTGATTTATTCTATTATATGTTTAATTCCCGAATATTTAAAGGCCTTATTAGTTAGAAATCTCCTTCGGGTTAAAAGAATAAAACCGAATGATTCAAACCTTGTTGGGATTTGCGGGTTGAAATGATATACCCGTAAGTAAAATTTTCGCGGATTGAAATGATATACGTCCGCATCACTTGACCGTAGGTTAGAAAATTTATATACGGACACCGTGGTTGAGAAAATTTTGATTTTTGAATTTTATATGGTCGATAAGTAATTGAAACCGGAATTTCTAAATATTGTTGGAACTTAATATGATGGTAAGCCTTAAACTTTATAAAGTGACCAATTTTGAAACCTATTTAATCATTTTTTTTTCAAAAGCTTTTACTCCAAAATGTTTTAAATAATTATTTTCTTAAACTGTATATATAGATACATGAAAATTTTGAAGATTTAAAAATGGAAAATTGCGAAACCAAACTATTCAAATTTCAAAACTGACAGTCAAAGCTACACATTTGCAAATGGTTTGAGATTGTAAATCGAAAAAAGAAAAAAAAAACAGCCACGGTGTGAAAAAACATAACGATCTTTTGTTAAAGAGACCGGAATTGGATATTGGCTTATAGCCGGCCAATACCGAAAACCACTTTAACAACTGTATACGCGGTGGAGATTCCAGAATGAAGTAGGATGGTGGCGACGTTCTAGAGGTATATTACGTGGACCCAACTCCCGTGAGTTGGCATAAATGACTAAAACAGGAGCAATACCGGGCTACAAAAAGGGTCGCACCCTTTCATCGAGCGTGCTCCATCGAAAACTATTCTATTACTTTTGTGATTCGATATGTAGTGCTACTTTGATTCGGGGTATTGTTCGAGGTGGGCGGAAGCTGCTGGCTTGCCGTCACCACCGGTCCGGGAGTGCAAACGGTGTATCCACCCTGGCATTGCCTCGCGTGCCGTGTCATCTCCATATATCGAGCCCATTACGATTTTGGTTTTAAAGATCCGACCGCGTTAAGGTTCACCATTACCTTAACGCTATTTTCTATATGATTATACTTTACTGGTTAGACATTACTGTATATAGCGTATATTACCAGTTTAACGGACCCTTAAAGGATGACGGTCCCAACATCCTTTAAGTTACTTATATATTTCAGTAGATGTTTCACTTGATATTTCACTTAGATGAGAATGTTAGTCCTGACTCGGGTGTTTGTTTTAATTTCACTCGGGTCAGCCTGAGTTTGCAGTTTAGAGGAAATCGTTCTTGAAGACAAGGTGCTGGAGCTCTACCTGAAGTTCTTTCCTTAGTTTCTGTTTCATTTGAACCTATATCATTTGGTTTTGTATTAGAGATCTTTATGTACCTGGATATCTGTTGTATTTGTTTAAACTCTGTTCTGTACCTGATTTGAAACTCTGGTTATTCTAGCATATTTATTTGCTGAAATATTTAATTCTCTGTGTTTGTGATCTGTGAATTTTGTGATATGATTTTATTTTACCCCGAAATTTTAATAACAACCCGTCATTTGGAATGATTTGAGTTCGACATGTGTGGCGTATTGTCAACTTAAATTGCTCGAAAAGGCAGGATGTTACATTTATTTTAATCTATTCACAATCATTTATTTAGCTCGGCACATTCTGTTTAAATTTCATTTACAATTCATTTAAAACTATTCTATTTAACTTGAAAACATTCAATTGTTAAAATTGTCTCCAAGTTATTTCAATTCCTTAACATTTTAAATGGTTTACAATTATTTATTTAGGAATTTCGTTCCATTAATATTTTTTTATAACTCACAGAATTTTATTTCGATTAAAAGTTATTTATTTACCTGATTAAAATCCAATCCAATATTATTAATCTTAGTTTTAAGTTGAATTAAATTCAACTCTCTTCCATCTATTCAGCTTAAGTCAATTTCCTTCAATTTATTCAAATTTTATACTTAAGCTCATTTCCATTTTACAAGTAAATTTTTCTCTTTTCTATTCAACTTAATTCTCTCCCACAATTAAATCTCATTTTAAATTTGCAATTTCATTTGATTGGTTATTATAGAATTTAGCTTCCCAGATTCAACTCATTCAATTTTTTTCCAGGCCATTTCTAATTTATTTCCACTTATTTGGATTTTATTTGCAATTTAAACCATTACTATTTTAATCCATTTACATTTTTAGTTCATATATTCCAATTATATTTAATTTGTTAACACTTCACATTAAATTTTAATTAATAACTCAAGTTCTGCATCCACTGTCCAATTTCAATTTACCACCAAATTTCATGAACTCACAATTCAACTTCATTCTCAATTACTTTCACTTCATCAGCAATTTAATTCGAATTTAATTTATAACTTGAGTTTATTTCCAAAATGCATCGTAAACTCACAATTCAATCATTTCCTCCAACTTATAATCCAGAACTTGATTTTAATCTCAAAATCACTTCATTTAAATTTTCTTAGTTCAATTTATTATATAATTCAAGTTTGTATTTTTGTTTATTCTCCAATTCATCAAACCATATTTATTTTGGTTTTCTATTTCACTTTCACATTTTATAAGTTACAACTTACTATTTTATACAATCACATTCATTCCAAGCTTGAATGTATTCATCTTTTATTTTTAATTCTGATTCTTTTATAAGTTATTCTAATTTATTTACTCCAATCCAATCCTTAACCAATTTATTTTCAATTTGTTCAGGTAAGAATTTAATTTCATTCATTAATTCAATTGAATTCTTTCCAATCCAATTTTACTTTAACTCGGATTTATTTGATTCGATTCGATTACAACTTAATTCGAATACAACTGGATATTATTTCAGCCTATTTAAAATAATTTCAATCCGGTAAAAAAATTATTTCTCAATCCATGTTAATTTCATTTTCATTTTAAATTTAATTTCCATTATTCAAAGCTTATATTTCCTTCCTGATTTAAAAATCATCTCAGTTTATAAGTTTACAATTATCTCATCAGGATTTTTAAACACCCGACTTTGGTTTCAAATCATTTTGAAACCTCCAAAATCTCAAATCAAATTTCTCAAAAGTTAAACCAATCCTGGTTTTATTCCCAACAAATTTCCTTTAAAATTTTAAAAAACAGCTAGCTTTTCTGAGCAAATCAATTTTTGGTAGCAATCCATCACTTAGGAATACAAAAATGAATACTGATGATGCGGCCGTCATCATCAGGATTATTTTCCAATGATCCAAGTGATTTCAACACTATATCACTTCCAAAATTCATTTAAAACAGATTTACATTCAGAAATATCTCCAAAACAATAATACTATTATTTATCATTCAAACACTTCGACAAAAACTTCCAAAATCTCCAGGATTTAAATTTTCAAATCCTACTTAAATCAATTTTATCTATAATTCATTTGCATAGCTTATGCTCATACAAATTCTTATTTGATTATATTTCAATTTATAATTTACGTTATAATTCATATTTGTAAATTTCATTTCATAATTGAATTTATCTTCTCAATCTTTGATTATATTTACAATTTTCTAGTTAAATTTTTACTTAACAATGATAATACTTTAATATTATCATTTTTAACATCCAAGCAACCATATATTAGCTAA
Organism: Allium cepa; assembly: GCA_030765085.1. Classification (NCBI taxonomy): domain Eukaryota; kingdom Viridiplantae; phylum Streptophyta; class Magnoliopsida; order Asparagales; family Amaryllidaceae; genus Allium; species Allium cepa. The sequence goes on along the minus strand of CM060945.1, from coordinate 203,041,125 downwards.
ATATTTTTCGAAAACTATTATTTATATCAAAATATGTTTTGGGTAAAATTATTTCATTTACCCATATTTAAAACAATATCATGTCAATTGTTCTATTCAAGTGTTTAGAAACCCTTTCAATACAGTTGCGTAGACTGTGTCGACGAAGGTTCATATGCCACTCAATAAATCAATCAACACAATATTAAAAAAATCTATACTCACTAACAAATACGCGCTCATATTTATTAATATGCTCAAACTCATTATAGAGTACTACGGACTCTAATTTAAATGAGTAATTCCCACCAGAGCCAAGGTTATCACCAACCTAAGCTCTGATACCACTATAACGACCCGCAAATCCGTATCCCTTGAGTCAACACTATTCTACAACAATCAATTCAAGTTGTACAGAAATACGAACCATTTGGGTTTAAGAAGAAAAGGTAGAAGAAGAGAAAACAAAATCAACATCAGAATCTAACCATCGCAGCGGAATAAAATATAATAGATAATAAAAAAATCTTTACTCAAAAATCAAATATCTCTGTTTATATATTACATCATCAGAGTATATCAAACACAGCTCAACATCCATATCATACAAATGAATACACAACAACTCAACACAGCAGAATTATATGTATATACAAGTACGAGAGTACGTATCGTCATCCAGTTCATCTCCTGAGCTCCACAGCATCATCCTGTATCCTATAATACTCGGTCTGACCCGAGCATTACAGTTAAATAACACCCGAGTCAGTCTGGAATACCAGTGTGAGAAAATCACACCCAATTGATTATTAAAGTTTCGAAAATTCTTTGAAACAAAAGCATCTCGTAAGACCACGCCACAAATAAACATGTCGGGTTTTTACCTTACGATAGCTAAAACAATTTCTATAGAAATCCTCTGATATTATAATAGGGTCTATATACAAATACTTATAAAATAGCCGAAATTGTTACATTATTAAATTCCAGCTACTAGCCACAGAGTGGGTAATACAAACAAAACTCATACAAGGCTCGTAGGGAGAATGGATTTCCAACCAATGACTAGGCACTTGGGTACCACCTGTCACAGTACGGGGCCTAGATCACCGTACCGAGGAGTACGCCCGCTCCCCGGCAACACAAGGCCGGGACTATCTCTTAATGGATAATCCCGAGTGAGATCACCCCGCGGTTGGGATCAGCAACCGCCCACTAAGCCGAAATAAAAAGGGACATTTAGAATGGAATGACCTCACCCTGCTTGGGTGCTACCCACCTAGCCTTGCTGCATAACCCCTGATTTTGAGTCATTCCCATTTGATGAGGCTTGAGTCTAAGCGTTACCTTTATAGAACATATCACTTAGAATGCCCATCGTCCACCTGACGATGTTTCGCAAGCATTCATCCTACAAGTCCGTTCCGGGCATGAACGGAACCGAAGGCACTATTCCTACTACATCCATTTTGGAAATATCCTCAGGATTAGTAGCGACTAGCCCTTGCACTTCACTGCTCCATCTTCGAATCCAAAACAGTTTACACGAAACGTACAAATCGGATCGAAGTGGTTTTCGAGAAATAAATCTCGATCCCGGTCTCTTCGAAACGGTCGACGCTTTTGTCCAATATTGATAGTCGGTGATTTAACTATCAATTAATATTCACAAACAACCATCCAACCAATAAATAATTTCCCAAATTATTTATTCATCTCAAAATATCTTTACAATGTATATTCTCACCTTCAAATCCTTTTGAAAACAGTTTTCAAACTACCTTCCTTTTTCTCAGAATAAATTCCGAGTATTTCACTTCTACTGGAATCACCAAGCAGGATTTTAGATTTTTAAAATAATTTCAAAACACTTTAAGTGCAAAGTATGGTTAATAATTAATTTAGAAAGTCTTTCTTTAGTACTTAATTTAAAATAATGCTTTAAACAAAATACCAAGTCATTCTTTATATAATTAATACGATAATAGATAAAACAAAAACACTTAAGTTAAGACTACTTTAATAATTTACTAAATGACATACTATATAAACATTTGAAAATAAAGTTACTTAATAAAATGTAAAACTAGATTTCTACTTTTAGAAACAAAATACTAAGTTACTTCTTAATAATTATTTCTAGAATAGATTAAAGAAAATACTTACTTTAAATATTAGAGATAATAAATTTGTACAAAACTTGCTTCTTTAAAGATAACTTTAAAACATTTAATTTATATTTGCAAATTTACTTTTAAAAACATGCACTTGGTCATCCAGAGAAAATTCCAACTTCAATCACTTAAATCAATTTCCCCAAATTGATTTCCAATTTATTTTATTTGGAATAAATTCTTTTACTTATCAGTTCATTTCCAAATTCAGTAGTTATGGTCTTTATTATTATTATTATTATTATTATTTTCCAACAATTTCTTCTTTACTCTTTCAATAATTCAAATCTTAAATTCTAAATAAATGTTTGTTCCTTTTAATTAATAATAATGCATTTTAAACTTCATTAACTTTCTTTTTATTCAAATTTTCCCTTTCCATACTCAAGATTTATTTATTCAAATTTAAAGTCACTTTATTTCCCTTTTTCAAGTTATTCTTGAATTTATTCTATAATTATTTTACCTGCGATTTCACTTCTTTTATTTTCATTCCCAAACTCAAATTATATATTTGGTAATTCATTATTGCCCAATTATAACAATCAACTATAGCATTCAATATTTCCACAAAATTCATTACATAATACCAAATATTCCGAATAGGGAATATTAAATAATTAAATAAAGTTGAGGGGTCCAGTTGGATCCCTCCAACCTGTTTTCCCTGCATCCACAGATGTTAGCACAATATAAAATGCCAATTCCAAATATATATCACACTATAGCAAATAAATCAACCCAGTCATTCAAACAATTATTTAAATTTAATCATTTAAATCTAAATTTAACTGAGTGAGATTAACTCGCCTTTGATTCTTGTTTTGCAACCTGACCCAACCCGGCTTGCTTCTATCAGATTTTAACCTTGTATATCAATCATACGATTTATTAACACTTTGAAATAGCTTGAACAATTTATTTCCATTTTATAAATTTAATTAACCAGTGATTCTATTTTAACTAATAAATTTCAAGTTTAAACTAATTCTCTTTTTAACATATTATTTTAGCAACCAATTAATTTAATAAGTTAATTAAATAAATTAGTTTCCAACAATACACTATTTTAAAACAACCTAGTAAATTATAAAAATGTACATTTAAATTCGTTCCCTTTTAATATACCCAATATACTTACTTATAATTAGCCATTTCAAAATTAAAAAGCAAGACTAAATACTGTTTTACCTTACGGAATATTTTTTCTTTTTCCTTCTGTAAAAACTATTAAATTTTAATTTATAAGTTTATTTCAAAAATTCAAATACAAAATAAATAAGAAATCATACCCACGCAGGAGATCGGCCCACCTCGAATTCCTCCATCATGAAAGTGATGAACATATTTTTCTGCATTTTAAACCGTTTGTTTCATATATTTTTATTTTAATAAAGTGGTATTATACGGGTATTTTTTGTGGTTTTGCAGATTGTAGATTCCAAAGTGCAACATTTTGAATACCGTCGAAGAGAAAGTACATATCGTTCATGAAGAAATGCATCTCACGTCACCAACATGTGTACTATTCATGCAAGAAATCAATTGCAAATATTGAAAATACACATTCAAAGGTTGACCTGAAAATTTCTCAAAGCAAGGCCACTTGTTAATCAAATAACAAAGCAAAGACCAATTCAAAGTGAGGTGGCCTTATTTTTCTCCTAATATCAAGCACATGGACCTAAATAATAGGGTTATTTGTGGAGGCTGAAGTCTTTAAATAGAGAGAGGAATGCAAATGGAAAATCATCACTTATCTCCATCACTTTTTCTACTGAGTTTATTTTTAAGCAATGTTTTTATATTCAGGCAAAATGGATAGAACTGTTAATTAGTTTTAGCAGTTTATTTATTTTTGTTTTTATTTCTTGTCGATACCCATTTCAGTTAGTTAATAAATTTATTTTTTCTATATTTCAGTTGTTTACTCTGTCATTTCCTTTTCCGCAATTTTAATTTCTGTTCTAATTTTTACAATTTTATATTTTGGTTGCAATTTCGATTAGATTCAGAATTGATTCGGAGTATATTATTGTTTTTTTATTTTTTTCTATTCAAATTCACCGTCGAATTCGTTTAACACGCCTAAGATTTAAATATGGGTTTCAATTGTTTTAAAATACAATTCCCTGTGTTCGACCTGCATACTACACGCCTGTGCGCTTGCAGAATTAATTAGAAATTTGTGCTTTTCTAACCAATAGAAAAGTCGCAACAGAAAGCCATCGCAACCAAGCTGCTTCGTCGTCACACCCCCAAACTCACGCGCCCTATCACCATCAATTTTGAGCTGGGGCGACATCGTAGATCGATCGACCACTGACGCTTGAGTAGCCTATCACCACGTCGTCGCGATTCCTAACCAATTTGCCTCGCACGGCCGGCGATTCGATCGATAACATCGCGAATTTCTATTCGCACACGAGCGCTTCCCTCTCATCAGAATTGATTAGCGCATTCGATTGTTATGAAATCGAATTCGATTACTTCCTTTGATTGATTTTTATTTATTTTTTTCGGATGAGTCGATTATGAACTGAAGGAAGAAGGGAACTTGTGAACGAGTTAAAGGGACAGGGTAGCGTGGTTCTTTGTTTGCAATAAGTTTCGGCCATTACTTTACAATGGACTGTCTTGATTTTTTTTTTAATGACAGGAACTGAATTGAAGAAACGATGAAGAAACTAGCAAATTTTAGAAGGAACGAGAAGTGTGCGATGGAAGATTACAGTAGCGTGTTAAGTAATGAATAAAGGATGCCGTATACAAGAAGCTTGATTTATTAAATTAAATTCCATTAGATTATTATCAATTAAATGTCCAGCGCGTTTACCTATCGTTCACCCACACACTAATTCCGATTACAATAAAATTTGAAATCCGATAATAATTCAATATTACGGACCCGATGGAACTGGTTTCGTCAAATTACGAGACTGTGCCTCGGAAGGCTATTTTAAATTCAATTTAAACGATATAAATTTCAAGATTGAACAGATCACTGTTAATTTCAATTTTAATGCTTCTATTGTCTTTAGTGTTATTAATATAAATTTAATAAGCCTTCAAATTATTTTTAACAGGCTTAAAACTCCAGGTTTAACATTTTACCCAATTTAAATTATTCAATTCAATACCTAAATTATCAAATAAATTGAGATATTTGTAATTCAAGTTAAAATTGCTCTATTGAATACTTAAAATCAATTAAATATCCCGGTTTTAAATGCTTGAAAATTCCGGGTCGTTACAGATTAAATGATATTTTGAAGGAAATTGATTTATATAAATTGAATTACTTTAAAAATCCAAGTTTGATAGTTGGAATTGGAAATTGGTTTAAATTGAAATTCTAAAGTATTTAATCTATTTTAAATCTATTTAAAGTATTTTAACCCTTTTTAATCTATTTTATTTTAATCTATGTTAACAATTTTAATATATTTTAAATTATATTAATCTATTTCAATCTATTTTAAATTATATTAATCTATTTTAATCTATTTTAAAATATATTTAAATATTTCAATATATTTTAAATTATATTAATCTATTTCAATCTATTTTAAACTATATTAGACGATGTTAATCTATTTTAAATTATATTAATCTATTTAAACTATATTAATCCATTTTAATCTATTTAAAACTATATTAATATGTTTTAATCTATTTTAAACTATCTTAAATTATTTTTAAAACTATTTTAAACTATCTAAACTATTTTCTGAATTGTAGATTTTTGTAAAGTGAAAGTTTTATATTTAAATCCTTGATTTTAAGTAGAATATGATTTAATGATGTTATAACATAAGTAGGGATTTAAATGACATATTTGAGAAATATGATGGTTTTAAATGAGGATTTAATTTATTTTTGGAAATATGAATTCGAAAGTGATATGATTTCAAATGTGATATAATTTCGAAAGTAAATATGATTTGAAAATGATTTGGTTTTGAGAATACGATATTTTGGTATAAATTATAAATCAGTTTTGGGAATGTAAAAGAACCGTCCGATGTGAAATAAGCGTTTAGTTGTTAAAAAGACCTGAAACGGATATTGTCATACTCTCTGCCAATACCGAAAACCACTTCAACAACTGTGTACGTGGTGGAGATTCCAAAATGAAGTAGGATGGTTTGGTGTACCATTCTGTATGAGGTATTTACATAGCCCTGGCTCCCATGAGTCAGCTTAGTTGTGACTAAACAGGAGCTATGCCTAGCAAAGTGAGGTCACATCTCCGATCGGACATGCTTCTTCAATACGATGTTATGACTTTTTGATTGATTTGGTAGCCACGCCTCTATTGATTTGATTATGAAAGTGTGCTCCAATGTTGATGGTAGTAGTTGCTATGTGTTACCACCAGGCCAGTACTGCAAAACGGTAGAGTCCTACCCTGGCATTTTCTCGAGTGCCATGTTCACATGCCTTATCACGGCTTCTACGAGTTTTTTTGTACCATACCTATGGAGTGCCCTTGGGTAAACCTCACGGAGGAGCTTATATTACTGTATAGACTAAGGGAATATATAAAATGTGTCAAGGTAGGATATGGGTAATGCCTTAATGCTATTTAATTACTTTACTTTACTATAGAGACTATTATAATAGCGTATTATACTATGTATGTAAATAGTTTAACGGATCCTTAGGAGATGGAAATTCCGAACATCTCTTAAGTAACTACACTCGCGTTTGACACTGGATAGAAGATGTCAAACCCCGTAAACCTCTTTGACACTATTAGACTCATATTTATTTAATGTTGATGTAACTTACATAAGATCTTTTAGTTTCTACTTAAGTATTTTGTCTTTTCATTATGCTCGGGTCAGTCTGAGCTTTTTAGTGTATCGAAGATTTGCTTTTCTAGAGGACGAAGATGAAGATTTAGTACTATTACTATTTATTGTATCCATACCACTTCATCATGTTATTCCACTGCATTATTATTTAATTCTGTTGTATGTAAGTTTGATTATGTATTGTAAAAGTGTAATCAAATGTTATTTGTAAAACAGCTTTATGAACTGTTTATTTGACTATTATATTTTTTCATTCCGCTGTGAGATTCTGCGTTTGTTTCCTTCTTTCTCTACTTTTTCTTATTCATCCTATGCTTTTTCTTATTCGTCCTATAACAATATGCCCCTTTGAATGGTTTGAGTCTGACGTATGTGTTTTATCGTCGATTTAAACCGTCTAAAAATGTAAGTCGCTACAATAATCCTCATCTATGTGATTTTGTAAACTATTATTTAGATGAAATAATGTTAACGTTGTGTACCAATCTTATGTACACGACCTTATGGACAGAAACTAACTCGACTTCACTCATAATTAATTGCACATTGTCCAACAAAATTTGATTACTCCTTATCGATGCATCATTGTGTATCACATGGAGACTCTTAAGATTGAATCTTTATTCATTTTTAGATACGTTTGGAACTTTTTCCAATACACTCGCTCATTCGATCAAATCATATCATTTCTATAGCATGTTATTTTATTTACTTCTATTCTATACTCTAATGAGTTTACCGTAGACATACTACATGTGTATCAAATGCACATGTCCATGTCGATGATAACTCATTGGTGAAAATAACAAAGTACGTGGAACCATTTTGGTATTAATAGAATTACGATTGCATATATCTATGTACTGATACGAAAAGTTCATTGGCTATGATGATGCTCCCACTGATTGGGAGCATAACTGCACAATTGTTTGATATGTAATTAACTAGTGTCATATAATTCATAATCATATAATAAAAATTATTTTTCAAAAGTACGACTTTGTCTATTCTAAAATAATTGTAAATAATTTTAGTGTTAGCCCTAAAATTGGTCACTAACACCCAAATCCAGATGAAAGTACCAAATCCCAATCACAGCTCACAGATAGGATGTATGTAGGGAGTAATAATATGAAGAACAATCGAAATTAAAATGAAAGTGGTAAAGAACAACAGATTTTATAGTGGTTCGACTAACTCCGGCATATGTCCACTCTAGAAGTTTTCTTTTTATTGATGTAAGAATCAGTTACAGTTACAAAGTGGGAGACCAGCCTTAGTCTTAGGAAAAAAGTGAGAGAACAGAAGAGAAGAGGAAGAAGAAGAAGAAGATCCCCATCTGGACACCCATATGCTGTATTTATAGGCAAAACCAGGTTGTTGAGCCTCTTGAGTAGTTTGGGCCCATCAAGGGTACCGAGGTATCGAGGTGTCGATGTATGGAGCTACCGAGGTGTCGAGGTATGGACCTACCGAGGTGTCGAGGTATGGATCTACCGAGGTGCGGAGGTATGGATCTACCGAGGTGTGGAGGTATTGTCCATCAAGGGTACCGAGGTATCGAGGTGTCGATGTATGGAGCTACCGAGGTGTCGAGGTATGGATCTACCGAGGTGTGGAGGTATGGGTCTACCGAGGTGTGGGGGTATGGATCTACCGAGGTGTGGGGGTATGGTTCTACCGAGGTGTGGAGATATGGATCTACCGTGGTGTGGGGGTATGGATCTACCGAGGTGTGGAGGTATGGATCTACCGAGGTGTGGAGGTATGGATCTACCGAGGTATGGAGGTATGGATATACCGAGGTATGGATCTACCGAGGTATGGAGGTATGGATCTACCGAGGTATGGATCTACCGAGGTATGGAGGTACGAGGTGTAATGTCGAGCTCTACTGAATGCCGAGTGCTCTTGAATGTTATTCGGACGTGAATGCCAGATGAACCATTTGTGCCGAACCTCCACCATGCCGAACCATGTTTAATGCCGAACCATGTTTAATGTCGAAACATGTTTCCTAGACCCAAATTATAGTCGATTCATCTTTATCCAATCATATTTCCATCTCCCAAGCACATTGCGTCATCCATCCATCCAGTCGACCGAATCCATCGTACACCAGCCTCGACGAACGTGCAGTTGATTAAGTTAAAGCTGCCTGTCCACAGCCTGGTAAAAAGACGGGTTAACATTTGCCCTCCAAAGCATGCCTTACTGTTGGAAGGTGTGTTTTGAATAGCCTCGAATCCGATATCCAAAGTCCATGTTTCATCCATATCCAATAACCAATAACCGACTTTAGGACCTCTCCAGGTCAATATCCAAATCCTCTGCCGTTCATGGCCGATATTCATATCCCGGGTCCTTGTCAAGCATAATCCACACCTAACGAACGTACTCCAGTGTTCTTGAACATTGAGTAATGCATGGCTTAAGTCCTAAGCCGAATCCTGGCTGCTCCGGACCCTTGTCGAGCATTGTCCATACTCGACGACCTGAAATAGTAACCGATAATATGGGGCCTAAGTCCTAGGCCGAATCCTGGTCTCTCTGAACCCTTGCCGAGCATAGTCCGTACTCGAAAACCTGAAATAGTAACCGATAATATGAGGCCTAAGTCCTAAACCGAATCCTGGTCTCTCTGGACCATTGCCGAGCATAGTTCATACTCGACGACCTGAATAAGTCGATTTGTCGTGCTCGGACCAAGCGACCTACCCCTTGCCAGCTATAATCCATACCTGACGACCATTTATCAAAAACAAGATAAACAATCCAATCGAAAGCCAATCCAATCGAAAGCCAATCCAAAATCCAAATCAAATCAGAAAATAAAAAATCCATATCAAAAATTCAAACCAATATCCAAACCAGAAAACAATCATCCAAATATAAGTACAAACCAAGAAACAAACAAAACCGGAAGTTCAAACCAAATTAGAAAAAAGCAAATATCCAAGCCAAAAAAGAGAAAGCAGATTTCACAAATTAGAGCGTCGCGGTTTATCATCATCTCAGAGCATGCCTAGGGGCTATCTCTGTCCCCGTACATGAGTAAGTGACTTGGCCGTTTGCCCGTAGTTTGCTACTTATTTCATAATATCACAATCAATTGATGACCAATCGATCATCATTCCTGTGCCTCGTACCGTCACTCTGTGAGGCAAACGGTGGTTGCTCCTGCCCTACCACTGCATTCCGAGCTTCGATGTATTGTTGCAACTGTCCATTCCTTACATGCTCCTCAATTATGTCCTTTAAGTGCCTACAGCTGTTGGTATCATGCCCGTCGAAATCATGGAAGAGGCGGTGTTTTCCTGATGCCCTCTCACGTTCGAAGGGTTCTCTCCTAACCGGCCTTCGGTAGGGAAGGCGATTCCGAGTCTCCAAATAAATCCGTTCCAGCATCTCGTTCAATCCTGTATAGGTGGAGAATTTTTGCTCTCTCTCCCGCTTCCTAGCCTTTTCTAACTCGTCATCCAGCTTCCTTTTTCCTTTTTCCAAGCCTCCGCTGGATGGCCCTCCATCCTCAGCCGCGTTCACCTTCTTTAACTTCATATCTGAGCACGCATCCTCCTGCCGAAGGAATTTCTCAGCTACGTGAAAGAATTCCTCGAGATCCATCGGAGGGTCCCGTATCAGTGACACTTTGAAATCTGAATTTTCTCTAACTCCTGACACTGCCGCCATTAAAACCATCGATGGATCCGGCTGATCCACCGAAGTAACATCCGCATTGAACCGAGTTAAGAAAGCTCTGAGTGACTCGTGTGTCCTCTGTTTTACCAATGTCAGCGTCATTACATTCTTTGGACTTTTGATATGTACCCGAAATTGCTTCAGAAACCTGTCCACCAGCTCTGTCCATGTCCCGATAGATCCTTCTCCCAGCTGCCTGAACCACATAGCGGTTATGTCCATTAAGAATAAAGGGAAACATCGAGCCATAACTTCATTCGATGCCCTCAGCACCTCCATGTGTCTTGTATATCTCATCAAGTGATCTGTTGGATCGGCCTTGCCATTGTACATTTCCATGTTAGGTAGCTTGAAATCTTGTAGATTCCGAGCTATCCTGATTTCACGAGTGAACGGACTCTTATTTACTCCTTCCGGATCCTTATTGGTCAAACCCCCACGCATGGTTCTCCTGATAATCTCAGCCAATCCAGCATTGTCCGTCAAGAGATGCCCCTCGAGTTCTTGAGGGAATTCTGATACATACTCTTCATCTCTTGCTCTTACATTCCTGCCAGCATCTTGTTGCGTGGTGTTAGCTGGAACCCTTCCATGAACTGGTTCAGCATTATCTAATGTTGCGCCCCCAAGTCCAAGTCCATCCGGATTGTTAGTTGTTTGTTGATTGGGGGTTGCCCCCTGCTGAACCATTCCCTCTACTTGTTGTTTGAGCGCTTCTGATCTGGCTCCATGGATCTGAGCCCCTGCATTTCCTGCTTGCGTAAATTGTCTGAGAAGAGCCTGCATCATCTGTCTTGTCTTTTCATCATGACTTCCATTTCCTCTCTAGTGAAGTAGATGGATACTTGACCTGCTCCAGCTCCAGAGGAAGCCTCTTGACTTCCCTGTTTATTGCTCCTTTCAGTCACTTTCTTTCTCGTTGATGGCCTAGCCATTGCTTTCTAGAGCCCATGTTCCTAGCTCCAAAATCCCTGAGTGCTTGCCTTCTCAGTGAAAGCAACAAAATGTTAGCGCCAAAATTGGTCACTAACGCCCAAATCCATATGAAAGCACCAAATCCCAATCACAGCTTACAGATAGGATGTATGTAGAGAGTAATAATATGAAGAACAATCAAAATTAAAATGAAAGTGGTAAAGAACAATAGATTTTATAGTGGTTCAGCTAACTCCGGTCTACATCCACTCCAGAAGTTTTCTTTTTATTGATGTAAGAATCAGTTACAGTTACAAAGTGGGAGACCAGCCTTAGTCTTAGGAAAAAAGTCGGAGAACAGAAGAGAAGAGGAAGAAGAAGGAGAAGAAGAAGATCCCCTATCTGGAGACCCACATGCTGTATTTATAGGCAAAACCAGGTTGTTGGGCCTCCTGAGTAGTTTGGGCCCATCAAGGGTACCGAGGTATCGAGGTGTCGAGGATGGAGCTACCGAGGTGTCGAGGTATGGAGCTACCGAGGTATGGAGGTATGGATCCACCGAGGTATGGATCTACCGAGGTATGGAGGTATGGATCCACCGAGTTATGGATCTACCAAGGTATGGAGGTATGGATCTACCGATCTACATCATCTCCTCTTGTCTTTTCATCATGACTTCCATTTCCACTCTAGTGATGTAGATGGATATTTGACCAGCTCCAGCTCCAGAGGAAGCCTCTTGACTTCCCTCCTGATTGCTCCTTTCTGTCACTTGCTTTCTTGTTAATGGCCTAGCCATTTCTTTATAGAGTCCAAGTTCCTAGCTCCAAAATCCCTGAGTGCTTGCCTTCTCAGTGAAAGCAGCAAAATATTAGCGCCAAAATTGGTCACTAACACCCAAATCCAGATGAAAGCACCAAATTCCAATCATAGCTCACAGAAAGGATGTATGTAGAGAGTAATAATATGAAGAACAATCAAAATTAAAATGAAAGCGGTAAAGAACAACAGATTTTATAGTGGTTCGGCTAACTCCGGCCTACGTCCACTCCAGAAGTTTTCTTTTTATTGATGTAAGAATCAGTTACAGTTACAAAGTGGGAGACCAGCCTTAGTCTTAGGAAAAAGGTCAGAGAACAGAAGAGAAGAGGAAGAAGAAGAAGAAGAAGAAGCAGAAGATCCCCCATCTGGAGACCCACATGTTGTATTTATAGGCAAAACCAGGTTGTTGGGCCTCCTGAGTAGTTTGGGCCCATCAAGGGTACCGAGGTATCGAGGTGTCGAGGTATGGAGCTACCGAGGTATCGAGTTATGGAGCTACCGAGGTGTCGGGGTATGGATCTACCGAGGTATGGAGGTATGGATCTACCGAGGTATGGAGGTATGGATCTACCGAGGTATGGATCTACGGAGGTATGGATCTACCGAGGTATGGAGGTATGGATCTACAAAGGTATGGATCTACCTAGTATGGAGGTATGGATCTACCACGGTATGGAGGTATGGATCTACCAAGGTATGGAGGTACGAGTTGCAATGTCGAACGCTACTGAATGCCGAATGCTCTTGAATGCTATTCGGACGTGAATGTTAGATGAACCATTTGTGTCGAACCTCCACCATGTCGAACCATGTTTAATGTGAACCATGTTTAATGCCGAACCATGTTTCCTAGACCCAAATTATAGTTGATTCATCTTTATCCAATCATATTTCCATCTCCCAAGCATATTGTGTCATCCATCCATCCAGTCGACCAAATCCATCGTACACCAGCCTCGACGAATGTGCAGTCGATTAAGTTAAACCCGCATGTCCACGGCCTGGTAAAAAGGTGGGTTAACATTTAGATTCCTCTGTATTTTCAATATATCATTTTTGTTGCAAAAGAAAATACCACATTACAGTTTTGCTTCGTAACGAATATCTCATAATATTCATAATGAAAGATAACTATGTCTATTTTTAAGTCAGCACTAAAAAAATTGTCATTATTTCATAAATAATGTTCGCTATGTTTAACGAAAATAATTTTCGTAATTTGATTAAATCGATAAGTGCTATATGGCGTGCTCCCACTATTTTTGCCATTACTATAATAGCATACTTAATTTAGAGGTCCATCATTCACTTAATGTAGACTATTTATTTCATATACTACAACAAGTTTACAGTAAAGAGTTCTTTGATCAAATATCTTGAATATATAGAAATAAATCTCATAGCAAATAATTTTCTGTACAAAAATACATTTTGGAATAGAAATCATTTTTCTTATTCCAATGTTAAATATCTTTTATTATCATTACAATTCTGGTCTCTGATGATTCTTTATAAATCAAAAGTAAAGCAAAAGTAATCATTCACATTCTTCATCCTAACTATACCTTCAATCACATCCACTCTTATACATTCGTTAATCTTTCTAAATAGTCAAACCATTCAAAAGAAAAAGCCCTTACTACAATATCATAATAATTCTTTACAAAAGTGCATTCGATTATCCTTAACTTTTAAAGACATCATATATGTTGCACTTTGATTAACCGATCAAACTGACATTTTAGTAATCGAGTTTTTAGATTTATATTGTGGTTTTGGTCTAGTGTTACATTTAACATGATATGATCCTTTTGTAATCAATCAGATTGAATACTGGATCTCAAACACTAAGGTTTATATGATTTTACAGATGAATTAATTTCATCAAAAGATTGTACATTACAAATTTCAATCGTCCACCATTTATGTAACGACCCGTAAATTTTCGATAATTAAAAATTGTTAAATTAATAAGATTTTGGCAATTTAATAGAAAGAAATAAAAAAATTATAATTTATAATGAAGTAAATGCTAAGAATGAATGTAGCAATGCTTATTAAAAACTAAATGTTGTCAATTGAAGTGAAATCACAATAAAAAAAAATAGTGTAACTCGTTGCACATGAGTATAAAATTGACAATAAGTAAATAAATGGAAGTGTGGTATAAATAAAGGAAGTTGTACATAATTAATAGTAATTGAATGAACTCGGGATTAGGTAACAATTGGTTGGAGTATGATAAACTTAAGTGTAACCTTAGCTTGTAAACAATTATTATAAGTTGCATGTTGAATTAGTTGATTGAATTGGAATTGAAATTAAATTTTAATGAATATAAATAAAGGTTACAACAATGGGAATGAGAACATATCAAGTAAATGAAAGACAAACAATAGTAGCTAGTTTATAGAGTAATAATATGCATAGTATAAAGATGGGAATTTAATTCAAATCAATGGAAATAATGTAAATGTTATACTTAGCTACAAATTGGTTATATGAAAACATATGTAAGCATTGAATTAATTAATGAATTTAAATTTTAATAAATGGTAGTTGAATAAAAATCAATGTTCTCTAAGTAATTACAATATTAGTTTGAAAGTAATAAACTTAAAGTTAATCAAAGTTTAATGGTTACAATTGTCATAAGTTACCCATTTATTTAATCTATTAAATTAGATCTAAATCCATTGCAATTAAACGTAACTAATTACAGGTTAATATGATTTTAGCTGATGACTATAAACAATTAGGGCAATTGGATATGTAGTAGCGTTAAAGTTATCCATAAGATAATGGTTGATTTAATAAAAAGAATGGAAATCAAGATTTATTAATTTATTTGAAATTTAAAAATTCAATAATTAGATTAAATTGCAAATAAATGAAATTAACTCTTTAATTATTACGTTAATGAATATTAAGGTGAAATCTGGGAATATTATGGTAATAGATCGTGATCCTAATGTTAATTGCATCCATTTGACAATAATAAATTGAATAATAGAATAAAAAGTAAATTAATTGGAATTATTGTAAATTAAATTCATAATTTCTGAATGTAAGAAAAATGAAATTTAACGCTAAAATTGATGAATGAATCAACGTTAAATTTACATTTAAATTTGTTTAAATCATTGTAAATGATTAAGAAATTTAAAATGTTGAAAATTTTCAATTAAAGAGTTGAAATTGTAAATTTGATTTAATTAGTTAATTTACAAATTTAATTAATTAATGTAAAAATAGCCATTTTGTCCACTGGCTCGAATTTCGACGAAAACAGTTTCATCGGACCCGTAATGGTGAATTATTATAGGATTTCAAGTTTCATAGCGATCGGTCTTGTCGTTTGATCGTATGCGCTTAAAACGCCTTGAAATCGATTAATTGAAATCAATTTGAAATAAACTGATTTTAGCATAAATTCTTCATACGATGGAATTTGGACTTGAAATCTATTCCATCGCGTTTAAAATATTTTAAAACATTTATTTTGATACATATGTTGCCTAATTTCGTTCCGAAGTCAGAACGGGCTTTTCGGGCCATTTCATCGTTCAACGCGTATATCAATCGGGTCCATCTATTCTATTTCAGCCTTGCCTATAAATACCCTACTATAAACCCTAATTGTTCCTCATTGTAAATCGTCTATACGTACAATTCCACTTCACTTCCTCATTTCAATGGCAGACAATTCAGGACCAAATTGCAATTCAAATATCGAATTGAAATTTCAAACTCCTCAAAAAAAATCAGAAAAATTATATATCGAAGCTCTCGAAGAGCGATCCTAATTCTCTGATTCATTTTTCGATTCGAGTCTCCGTGTGTCCAGAATTTAACGAATAACTCCCGGCCATTCATTGTTCGTGGTCGGAGTTGACGGCGGATCGTCGATTTCACGACGATCCGGGAGCACTGCAAGGTAGAGGGGGCTTAGGGAAGCCGATCCGTCAGTTTGCTTCATCGCCTAGGCACGCCAGTTCACTAGAATCGGCTTGGAAAGGGCACGACAGCGAACGAAATAATGGGGACTGGAGATGGGGTCGCGGCCTTGGCAGCGTGCGGCCTGGCTCGAGCAATGCAGTGGTTCGTCTGGATCGAGGTGCAGCTATCTCAGGCACTGGTGGTAGGCGGTCAAAGGGAACGAGCTCGGCGGCGAGATGAATGGAGTACGCGTTCCTTAGGGTTTCGTGTCTGTAGATGGAAGATGGTGACGTGTACTTTATTAAATTATTTTAATTATTTTTAGTTTATACTGTTGATCGTTCTAACCGCAATAACTTTCGCATACGAGGTCCGTTTCACGCGCGGTTTTCTCCGCTAGGTTTTTATTGGAATTTCGAACATTATGGCGTGGGTTTGGACCAATTTTGAGACTGATTGAATTTTGGGTTTGAATTGGATTTAAATTCAATTTAAATTCAAAAGGTGAGCGTTTTAACCCACTCACAATTTCTAAAATTTCTTAAGTGTGTTTAATTAATTTCTGACGTGATTAGAAATTTATTTGTTGTTGTTTGGTATATGTCTATGATCATTCCAGTTAAATTTAATTTATTGAATTAAATTATTATTCAATTTATTATTGCATATAAACCGATAGTTAAATTAATTTATTATTGAATATAAATTGCCATTAAATACTTGCATTTATTATCTGCTCTATATTGATGTTATTGTTTGAATTGGATAATGATTGTAATAAATTGTTGATGATAGATATTGGGTGAATGGATGTTGTATTTTACATTGTTATAAACTGCAAATTGTATGCATTTTTATTTCATTCGGGATTGCGGTTTGAAATGATATATAACCTTATTTTTATTTTAAATTGCAGATTGAAATAATAAGTATTCGTATCACTTGACCATAGGGTAGAAAATTATATACAGACCCCGTGGTCTATATATAAAAATATGTTGAAATGATTTTCTTGGTTTGGTAAAGAAATATATGGTTTTATGAGATATTGATTTGGATAATTTATAAATGTTATTTTTATGTATAGTTAAATTTTTGGTTTTAAGCTATGTATAAAATTGGTTTAAAGTATAAAATAAGTTAAATAACAAAGTTAATTTTATTAAGATAATATGGTTAAATAGCTGTTTAAATTTTATTGTATATATAGTTATAAGGGCTTAAATAAAACTGAGGTTGGAAGATAAATATGAAATTGATGTGAATTAATATTATAAGAATTTTCCTCCAATAAATTTGATTTGAAATTGAGATAAATTTGAGATTATATAAAATTGAAAGGTATAATTATTATAACTTGATTTTGGGGTCTGGATGAATTAAATGATTATTTAAGTATAAACAAATTGAAGGCAATATTTAATTATTTGTAAGTTGAGCCTTATTTAAATGATAAGGGGTTAATTATGAAAAATATTTCAAAACTAAATAATAAAAAATTTAATTGTTGAATCGAAATTATCAAATTTAGTTTGAAATTTTGGAATATTTAAAGCATTGAAATATATCGAAATTGAAATGTTTTATCAAAATCGAAATGTTTCGAAGTTATGAATTTCAAAGTATTATGTTTTAAATGTGTTAAAATTTCAAATGTTTGGTTTTGAAGTGAATAATTTGGAAGTGCTATGATTTTAGAAAAGACATATATTTGAAATAAAAATGGTATTATATTGATTTTGGTTTTTTTTAAATGATATCACAATGATTTGATTTTTGAAATGGAAAGGATATCGAATTTATATGGTTTTGGAACGAATAGTATATTTGGTTTTGAAGTATGATTATTTTAAAAAGATCGCCGTGTTATAACAACGTTTGGTTATTAAAGAGACCGGGATCGGAAGTTGTCATACTCTCTGCCAACTCCGAAAACCATTTTGACAACCGTGTATGCGGTGGAGATTCCAGAATGAAGTAGGATGGTGACGGCATTTCCTTTTGAGGTAAATACGTGGACCTGACCCCCATGAGTTGGCATAAGGTGGCTAAAAAAGGAGCGATCAACGGGCTAATGAGGTAGCACCTTCGATTGGACGCATCCCTTTGATTTTATACTCTTACTTTTGGATTTATTCGGTGGCCACTTTTGATCTTTGATTTGGGGGTATGGCTCGAGGTGGGCGGTAGCCGCGCGCCATGCGTTACCACCGGCCCGGAAGTGTAATTGGTATATCTACCCTGGCATTGCCTAGTTGTGCAGTGTCACCTACCCTAGCGAGCCTTGTACGAGTTTGGTTTTCTCCCGTAGCTTGTGTGGTATCCTCTGGTGGCTTCCCAATCGGGAGGCACCATGATATTGGATGGACTATTGGGACTATTACGTGTTAAGGGCTATATGGGTAACCCCTTAATGCTATTAAAAAGTAAGTTTATTTTACTATATACATTACTATAATAGCGAAATATTACTGCATAATAAATAGTTTAACGGATACTTAGGAGTTGTGAATCTCGACCATCTCTTAAGTTACAACACTCACGTTAGACACTGGATAGGAGATGTCAAACCCCATAAATATCTCTGACGTCGTTCCACTCATATTATTTACCGTTGATTTAACTTACATAAGATCTTTTAGTTCTGACTCGAGTGTTTGTCTTTTCAATTCGCTCGGGTCAGCCTGTGCATTTCAAGATTTGAAGACCTTACTTCTGGAGGACGAAGATGAAGATTTTATTACTATTATGTATTATATTAGTCCACTGCATCAGATTGTTCTGCTGCATTATTATTAATGTTCTTTGGTAAGTGTAACTCTGATATGTATTGTATAAGAATAATCAAATATTTTGTAAAACAGCTTCATGAACTATATATTTGATTATTATATTTTATCGTTCCACTGCAAGATCTGTTTTGTTTCGTTTCTTTCTCTGTTTTTCTTATTTACCCCATAACAATCCGCCGTTCTGTATGGTTTAAGACTGACGTGTGTGGTTTATCGTCGATTTAAAGCATACGAAAGGGCGGGACGTTACAATATAACATTTATATGAAATTGTATATGGATCAAATATCCAAAGTCTTGTATTAATTTTAGAGTCCAAAACTCATAGAATGCAATATGGGGTCTCGACCAAATAAATACGAAAGCAACCAAACTACAAATGTATTTTGTAGTTGTAAAATCAGGCAACTGTATGGATGTTGAAACGTTAACATGCAATAAGCTTTTATTGTTAAGCATATGTTATATTTCTATTTTTCAATTTTCAGTTCAGTTCGTTTATATATATTAATTCATAAACGTTTATCAATCATACTAAATGCATAAATTTATCAATGTAGACAATTATAACATTATTTAGCATATATACTTACAATATTAGAAGGATTAAATATTACCATTTCATTTTTCTAATAAGCTCCAATTAGTCTTTTATGTTTCTCCAAACCCTAAAATGAAACATGAAAGTCTTTCGATTTCACTGATGGGTGCTAGAGCTTGTCTATCTTGGTATTCTGACCTTGAGTTTGTACAGAAAATCGTATCCCCACAAACGAAGGATAACTCCTTATCGGTTGTATCATATACAACTCATAACCCATGTTTCCTTCTCCTAATCTCATTCTACCTTGAGTTTGAACAACAAACTAAAAGAGATCGTTCACTCATACCTACCATATCGTGACGCCTTAAGTATAATATATGTACCTTGAGTTTGCTCAACAAATACATATAATTATCTTACCTCATCTATCCAATATATTAATAATACTACACATAACATCACCAGCTAGTGTCTGCTCAACAACTAAGGAGTATGCAATTAATTTATTTATATATATGCTAGAGGACAACAGTATATCAAAGATTCATTATGTTCAGTATATTGAGTGATATTGACTTAAGGAATAATGTACTTCCTATGAAATATCCTCGTGATTCAAGTGTCAAACACATCAAAAATCATGGTATACTTACATTTACATATGCATTTATTCCTTAGGTCAATTTGAGTTTCTTTGTTGTTCTGCCTTTAGTTTATACATTTATATCATACAGATTTTATTGTTATATAACTTTTATATTTCAACTTACTTATATGATATCTTTATCTATAATATTTATTTAATTAATTTAAATTAATTAACTCTTTAATAAATTTTATAATAGTATTGCAATACAACTTTTATGTTGGACATATTTACTATAACCTTTATAGCGTAACCTTTAGAATATAACACATATATCTTATATGTGCATATTTTTATTTAATTAGTTAATCTTTTAATTAATTTATTTAACAAATTTTTTTTAATTAAATTATATTAATTTCAATATTTATCTTACATATATACATGTAAGCTTAGGTTATATTAATCGGTTTTGAAATAACAAAACATATATCAACACATATAAGTACTAATTAATTAACTCATTTAATTTATTTATTTTATTAATCTTATCAATAAATTTCAAATTTTGGAATTAATATTTAAATAGTTTCAGACA
Organism: Allium cepa; assembly: GCA_030765085.1. Taxonomy (NCBI): domain Eukaryota; kingdom Viridiplantae; phylum Streptophyta; class Magnoliopsida; order Asparagales; family Amaryllidaceae; genus Allium; species Allium cepa. The sequence continues at coordinate 203,020,257 of CM060945.1, read as the reverse complement.
TTTTGAACTTTTCACTACATTTCAAATATTTTGAAAATTTATGTTATATTGTAACTTTTTATAATAAACATGTTTTTATTTTAAATTTGACTTTTAAATTTAAAATCTTGTCTTAATTTTCAAAACTATTTTGAAAATTAACCAGAGGCCCAATTCAGATTCGGCCTTTTCTATTGGGGATAAACTTTGAGCTTACTATACCTTTCAAGTCAGGCGGTTAATCAGGTAGAACAGGGTAATTGGTAACCCAATTCCAAACCTAGACATCGCCTTTTAGTTAGTTAGCCCTAACATGACTAATATAGACCGCATAGGCTATTAGGTTTCGATGCCATTGTTGGAACTAGGCTAGCCAACAGCGGAAGAAATAAGTGAATTCAAAAAAATTACCATTTTGGATCTTTAATGGGCTTATGAAATCAAAATATAAATAGATCTTATCTAAATCTTCTTTAAATAAAATCAATATTTTATTTAATTTATTGAAAAAAATTTCAAAAGAGTTTGAATATTATACAAATTTAAATAAATGAGTGTAGTAAATACACCCACATGCGTAGCAGTTACGTATTAAAATAAATATGAGAAGGAACCATTAGTTTTCTTCTCTAATAATTTGCAATTAATTAAGGGAGTAAACAACATTAATTGAAGAGAGAGAAATTTCTCATTTTTGTCTCTGATTAGATTAATAATATGCTAAATAAACATGTTAACATTTCAATTGAATGTTTTATTAGAATGCATTAGTCCAGTTTGATTTAATTAATTGCAAATGATTGATAGCGCATCACATGCGCCAATGTGTATAGTGTAAGTGTAACATATAAAAGCATACAAATAACTCTCTAGATTCGATAGACCTTACCCTTCGTCACACCTTGATTTGTGGCTTCTCCTCAGATTTCAAACAAATCACCATCACACATTGCAAGAGAAGAATGAACCACCTTTTTAATTTAGTTTGATGTTGAGTTGAATTTTTTTTGATGGTTTTTTTTAGATGAACTTTCAGCCATGAATGAATGATAGAGAGAGGAAGAAGGGAGAACAAAAATGAAAGCCACATTCTGTGTACTTTCAAAAATGAGGGGATTTTGTTTTTAGTAGAATTGACGGAACATTTCCTATTCTCCTAATATACTCCTTCTTTAGTTCCCCTTTTAAATTTCAATCAATCCCCTTAATTGATTTCCTCTTCCCACCATTATATGGTCGATCCAAGCACAATCCAAATATGCTACTTTTCCAAATAAAAGAAAAACAACTTTTGTGTAATTATTTTATTATTTAAAACATTTTTAAAATTATAACGATATCGCCTACCGATATATGCAAATATTGCTCTTATATATGCATTCAAATAATTAGAAACAACAATCAAAACATCAAACAAATTAAGAATAATTAATATTTCATAAATATTAATTAATTTAATAAATTTGCAACATTTTATAAATTAGCTTTATCGTGTGCTTTTAGAGAAATCACAAATACGGTTGTGCGACTCAAAGGTGTGAATTAAGCCAGCGACTAACATTGAACAATTCAAATATTAATGTTCATGCGTCACTTAGTAGGTGGTGTGATAATTTGGTCGAATTCATCACTTACAGGTCTTTTCGGTAAAGTCAAATTTCACAAACAATTAAGTTGTACCTTTTAGTGACAACTATTTACACCAATTCTCTTTGTCAGAATTATTTCACTTTGGATTTATGGAATTTGATCATGGTGAAAATTCCGATATCATCAACATTCAACTTTATAGTCCAAAGGTAAAGTCCTTACACTACAACAAAAATGCCCTATTACAACGCCCTTTTTACAACGGGCATTTGCTGCCCGTTGTAATAGAAGGCTATTACAACGGTCGATTCAGGACCGTTGTAATAGATGCCCCTTTTTACAACGGGCATTTGCTGCCCGTTGTAATAGATAGCTATTACAACGGTCCATTCAGGACCGTTGTAATATATGCCCTATACAACACTCTTTTTACAACGGTCCATTCAGGACCGTTGTAATAGATGCCCCCTTTTACAACAGGCATTTGCTGCCCGTTGTAATATATTTATTAATTACACTTAATATTTAATTATTATAATTAATATTCAATTATTTAGTAATTACATTTAATATTCAGTATTTAATATTCAATATTAGATAATTAAATTAGTAAAATTCTAAACTAAATTCATAAACACATTTGAAATTTTCATAAAATTCAAGAATTAAAAAGTAAAATTTTAAGATAACTTAAAATTTTAGAAAGTTTCCAAAATCTTAGAATATTTAATATTTCAAAGAATTTAAAATTTGGAAATTTTGTAAAATAAACTTAAAAACATTTGTAAAATTTATAAACAAAAATTTGAAATTTTCATAAAATTATAAAATAAAGAGATTAAAATTTTATAAAATATTTAAAATTTCAAAATATTAAAATAATTCACAATTTGAGAATTATAAATTTTACTGTAAAATTTTTAGAAACTAATGCCCCTTTTAGTTTCAAATGCATTAGTAATTACATTTAATATTCAGTATTTTACTGTAATATTTTTAACTAAACCCCTTTTTATTTTTTAACACCCTTAACCCTTTTCTCCTTAACAAATCCGACCGGCCCTTCTATCTCTTTGTAGACCCGATCCCTTTTTATAATTCTTGAGTAAAAGAAAATGGCGGCCGTTGTTTTCTTCTTTCTGAAATTAGGGCTTGAAAAATTGGGGACTTCGTTCCTTTCTCTGATCCAAAATTAGGGCTTTGCGAAGCGCCTACTGTTGTTCGATCACGTGGATAATCGTGAGTTGCTTCGATCGATTGTTTCCTTGTATCTTACTACGGCTGCTTCGATGGAGTTCGTGTTCGAATTTGGTATGTTCATTTTATTGCTTGCAATTGCCTGATTTCTGTATTGCGAACTCCTTGATCTATGCCGATGATGATAGTTTGGTTTTTATAGGGTTCGATCCCCTGAGTTTTCGTTCGTATATTCGTGTTTGAATTTGTCAATGGAATTGCTCTGGCCGCTGGTTTTCGTTTTGATGCTTGAGATATTCTTGACTTGTTCATAAACGTATATACTTGATTTCTTGGTTTGCACGGTTTTGTATTATTTCGTGATTGCCTAGGCTTGAATTTACTGCTCCGTGAATTTCTTGTTTTGACTTGTTCAAGTCACGGCTTCGATCATTATCATCACCTGACTTCGGTTTTAAAATACTCGGCTTTGACAACGATATTGAACTCCCCTGTGACTTTATTTGATTCTGAACATCACCTAATTCTGAGCATTGAATATCATGCTTTCTGGTCTGAAGCTTGGTTACTTGTTCATGTTACAGTGACCAATTTTTGTTTTTGCCTTGAGTATTGTTATTTACTTGACCAGTTGTTCATTTGAACTTGTTTGAGACCTGATTGCTTTGAACTTGATCATGTTGACTTCTCTTGAGTCTGTTTACATGTGCACTTGTCTGCATTGTTGCTTGGTCGACACTTGCATCACTCTGGTTGCATGTGAGGTTGACCATATATGTTGAAACTTGTAAACCTTGGAGTTATGTTTATGGCGTTGCATACTTGGCAAGAAAATTATATTGGTTTCATCCCTTATATTTGCCCAGTGCTTCGGAAATACCCATGTTGAAAATTATACTGGTTTGATCAACTGTATAATTACCCATGTTTCTAGATGTCAAACAGTTGAACACTCGTAACATGTCCTTGTGTTCATTTTTTGTGAAATGTAGAACCTAGTGACCATGTTCAATTGACGAACCTATATGTTGCTCGTGTTGGAACAGACAAGGTATGAATACATACATAGCTTTAAATTATTCCTACACCAATTATTTTAACGTGCATTTACTTATATGAGCTGGATCAGATTTATTTTTTAGTTAAATTTAGGTGACCATTGATGTTGCTAGTCCTGAAGCATGTGTTTTTGAAAAGGTTAAACACTTGTGAAGTTTATTTTAGGCTGTTTGAAAAAAATTCATACAACTATTTTAAACATAGAAGGTATTGATAATTTTGTCATCTGCATGTTTGTCAAAATTTCTGTTCTGTTTCTTTTCCCAGCATTTTTTGTTTGTTTGTTTTTCTGTCCTTTTTTTAATATGACTACTAATTTTCATTGATGTAATGCGCATAAATTGATGAGTTGATGCAATTGGGCTGAAACATGAATAGGCACAACATGATTACACTGAAACTACTAATTTTCATTGATGTAGCCGCAGTAAGATACTTGTTACTGTGTCATCTTCACTTGCATTGCTGTGCCACTGATTTGATTTGTCGAAGCTTTGCATTCTTCATGTTGCCTTGTGTTGAACCCAGTTTTAAAACTCGGGTTTGACCTTGTGCACGTGAGTTGAACCCGGCTTTGCATTTGGGTTTGACCTGTGCTCACTTGTCCCTGTAGCATTATCAAGTGTATATCGGTGTGCACGGCCTTGTGGCATATACAGTGATACACTGTGTATGTCACAAGTTGTTCGTGTATGATGAATTCAAATTTAAATGATGACGAACAACCCAAATAACTGAGGCAAATATTCTTTTCAAAAAATTCACATTTTATTTTATATTGCAAAAATATTTCTTTTTCAATTTTACTGCGTTAGTAAATATTTTTGCAGATTGCTCAGATGCTGGATTCTAACTGGAAAGAAGTTGAAGATAACAATACGAGTGTGAGTGATATGTAGTGAGGTTCTGAATGTAAAATAGTGATGTAATGAAATTTGTATCAAAATTGTATAGTGAATAGTGAGAGTTTGAATTTGTACTATTTAAAAATTGTAATAAATATTTGTTTGAATAAAATATTCGTTTGAATTCAAAATCTGTGCTGTAATTTTTTTTTAAAATTTGCATTTATTTTACAACGGTCAGAAACCGTTGCAATATCATGTATTACAACGGGCATTGCCCGTTGTAAAAATATGTATTACAATGGGCATTGCCCGTTGTAAAAATATGTATTACAACGGGCATTGCCCGTTGTAAAATATGGTCGACCTATTACAACTAGGCCTAATACAACGGGCGCATGCCCGTTGCGAAATGCATATTACAACGGGCATTGCCCGTTGTAAAATGCCTGTTTTGTTGTAGTGTTAGTTCAATAATAAAAACTATTATTAGCCAAACTACTCTAGCCATAGACTTTGACTTTGAATTGACATCAGTTGACCATGATAATGACCTCATATAACTAAAGAGACGAATCCTCTCTTGAATAGTGTTTCACTTCCAATACTTTCACCCGACCCAAATATAGTCATTCGATGGATACCAAGCCATGATTTAACTATAATCAAAGCAGAGCTTCCACATTGAAGATCAATGGTATTCTCAAGTTGAAAGATCTATGTAAATTAGTATTCTCTGCTTGACCTTAGTTATATTATCAAACAGAAAACTATCGAGTGAGTTATTCCGTAGTTATCCAATAATTATTAGTACGTAACCCTTGGTGCCCTCAGTAGTCATGAATAATAGATTGCCTAATATTAGGAGAGCATTACATAATCTGATCTCAACGGATGTATCGATATCAAATCTTGATACATCTTGACAGGGAATATTTAAAATGGTATATTTGTTTCATTGTGATAAATTAATCATGGTCATAAAACTTTGTAACTACCATCACAAAACATACCATTTATGGATTTTCTGTTAAATATACTTTTAATCAAATTGATTAATTAATATAACCACATTATATCAAGTATATAATAGAAAGAAAATACCTTTATTTCGAACAAGATTGGTCAATGAATCAAATATATGTAATAAATTACATAATTTCCCCAAGGGCATATCCCTAACGCTATCAATAATACCATGCATGCCTTTATAGAAGATAATTAACCGTTACCACCTAGGCAACCAAAAAGAAAAGAATAAATGCTGGAAGGGAAAAGACACAACACCATATATTCTAAAATATTTCCTATAGATTACGAGATGCCTTGCTCCATGCTGGAGATCTATCCATTGCTAAGACCCTTGAATGGTTGTAGCACAGTGGCTATAAGCTTCATTGCTTGGATAAGAAAATATGAGAAGAGAAGTGAGGGTTAAGCTCTTATTTATAGGTGCGTGAATCAACATAAACCTTAGGTTAAAATAAAATCTGGACTGTTGGCCGAGGTTTAAACCCTAGCCGCCACGTTCAAACCAGTCAACCACTCCCCTATAGGTTGTCGACTGGAGGGGGTCGATTGATGGGATATTATATTTAGTGTTATTTATTTCCTTTTTCATTTTTAATTATTTTCACTTTGGAAACTTCAAACGCTGATAACTTTTTCATTTGATCTCCTATTGTGAAACTCCAAACATGAACATTTCTTAGAATATCACCATGAACATAATGATGCAAGTTTTGTGGCCAAGTTCCAACATTTCCTCAAATTCCCTTTTTTGAGCCTTATTAATTATTTATTAATTATCATTAATTTTACAAGGTTTTACACACCATTTTAACTATTTATAGTCATGGTGTATCAAGACTGGATATCAATGCATCCGTTGAGACTGTAATGCTCTACCACTATTAAATACTCCTATTTCCACTCGATTTAATTAATTTTAATTGTTATAATTAATTAAATTAATTAACATTTATGAAATATTAATTAAAAGAAATTTATTTGATGTGTTGAACAATATTAAGCAGTGTTTTTATAATAGTTATGAATATACTGATCGATATACAATATCTGTATGCGTTTAAATTGGATATAAATTGTGGCAAATTTTTTTCAAGCTTGGACTATGTTTGAGGCCCATATGGGGCCTGATGATTTTAGCTAGGAAGTGGCAAGGTTAGGTAGATGGGGGTTTAAATGGTTTAAAAGGAATGAAATGGTAAAGAAGAAATAAGGATGGTGATCCATTTTTTGCTCCATGTCCTCCTTTATGTATTGCCACTTAACCCTCACCTTTACTACATTTTAGATACTTCCCTTTATTGAAATTTTTTGACCATCAGCTTGAAACTATCTGTAATTTTCGATAACTAAATTTTTTTAATTAAATAAAGTTTTGTAATTTAACATTGGAAGAAACAAAAATGTTGTGATTAAATAATAAGAATGTAATTGGATTAAAATGTAATGGAATTAATTTAAGGAAATTTATAACTTTTTGAATGTAATTCCAATTAATTGGAATGATTTAAAGGTTATAATTGATTTTTAATTGTAAATTAACTGAAATTGCAGCATATTAGTGAAATGACAGATAAACAAATATTAACTATATTATTAGAGTAATAATTGATGGAGTATAATGGTTGAATATGAAGCTTTGAAATCAAGTTGATCAAATTATTAGAACGTAAATTATAATAATTAGGATTTATTACAATTAAAGGTAATAAAATATTGCATTAATGTAAATAAAGATGAAATTGGAGAATATTAGTGTAATAAGATATAAACCACGATAATTATATCCATAAGATAACAATTGATTGTATAGTAAGATGGAAAGTCAAATAAACGGATTTATTGGAATTTTAATTTGTAGTTGCCTAATTTATTGAAATTGAAATTAAATACTACAAATTGTGCAATATTCAATAAAATTGATATAAAAATTTGTTTTAAAGGATTATAAATGTCTAAGTGATCAAAAATGATGGAATAGGTTAGTTTATAAATATTGAATAAAAAGGTGATTAATTAATTTAATATTAATTCATTTAATTAATGTAAAAATAGCCATTTTGGCAATATCTCGAATTTCGATGAAATTAGTTTCATCGGATCTGGAACAGTGAATTATTGTACGATTTCACGTTACGTAGCGATCGGACTTGTCATTTGATCATACGGGGTTGAAAAGCCTAGAAATCAATTTAATTGAAATAAAGTTGAAATAAGCCGATTCTAAGCTAACTTCTTCATATGATGGAATTTGGACCTGAAATCTACTCCATTGAATTTTAAAATGTCGAAAATATCCATTTTTATATATAGGATGATCCATTTTGGCAGAACGGGCTTTTTGGGTCATTTATCGTTCAACTAGAAAATCAATATTGTCCATCCATTTCTATATCTGACCTACTTATAAATAGCCTATTATACACCCTAATTGTTTCTCAACTCATTTTTTCAGTACATACAAATCTGTCTGCCTATTCCTATCGCCCTTTTTCCGTGGCAGAAACCCTAATTTCCAAATTCCAAATTCAAATCCAAAAATCAGACTACTCCAAACCCTAAAAAATTATAAACTGTTTCGAAGCTCTCGACGAGCGTAATCTTCTACACATTCGTTTTTCATTTGGTTCATTGTTTGATCAGTAAACATTTAATAATTCTTGGCCGTTCATTTCGTCGCGATCGACTGCAACCGATCGTCAAATCGAGGACACTGGGTAGTAGAGAGCGTCGAGCACAGTTCATCTGTGCCGTTCGTTTGGTTGATCGATGGTTGGATGTGGCGTATAATTCGATTAGGGTTTGGTAAATTAGGTGGCGGCCGGGTTTTTGGTCGGCCTGTCGATGATTGGCATGGTGTCAGGAGTCGTAGGGAGGTGTGCAAGGGATGACAAGTTGGTCAGGCATGGTCGCGGTCGACACTAGAGGGCGATCGGTGGCGGCCGTTAAGGGTTTCGAAGCCGTTATGTTGATCTGCAGCAGGCTTCGGTTTTCGGCGATTTGAGATAGCTTTCGTGGCCATTTGAGTTAGGGTAAGGGTTTTTTATTTTATTTTATTTTATTTTTGATTTGAAATGTTCTCATCGACATAAATTTCACATATGTGTTCCAATTCACGCACGGTTTATTTCTTTGGAACCGCATTGAAATTTCAGACATTTTGACGCTAATTTGGACGAATTCTAAGACTTTTGAATTTTGAGCCTAAATTTGGATTTTAATTCGATTTAAAATCAAAGGTGAGTGTTTTAACCAACTCACAACTTCTAAAATTTCTTATGTTAGTCGAATTAATTATGATGTGATTAGTAATTTATTTATGCTGTTTCGTATATTTAAATCATCATTCCAGTAAATTTGAATTTATTTTGAATTAAATTGTCATTTAAATTATTATCGAATTTAAATTGCCAGTTAATTACTTGTAAATGCTAAATTGTTTTTTGTTGTAATTTATTAGTCTAATTGAATAATGATTGTGATGGATGTTCGATTGTTGATATTGGATAATTGGATGTTATGTTTGATTTATATACCATTATCACTCTGCAAATTCCTTATGGGTTGAAATGATACATACTCGAACGATCTATATATTATGGAAAAATCGTTATGGGTTGAAATGATAGACTCGAGCAATTTTATGGATTTTCATTAAATTCGGGATTGCTGTTTGAAATGATATATAACCGTAAAATTGTAAATTGCGGATTGAAATGATAAATATGCGTATCACTTTAACCTAGGATAGAAAATTATATATGGATAGCGGATTGGTTAAATTAAATGATTTTGAATCTTTGAAATTTTGAATTTAGTTATCAAGTATTTTGAAAAGAAATTGATTTATATAAACTGAAGTATTTTCAATAACCAAAGTGTTAATGCAAGAGAGGGAATTGATTTAATGAAATTTTCAAAGAATTTAAATTGGAATTTCAAGGTTGAAGCGTCGAATATAAATGAATTTATCAGAATTGAGTTAATAGAAATGTTTGGATACAACTTTAAAATCTATTTAAAATTACCTTAATCAATCTAAAATATTTTAATTTATTTTAACCTATTATAACCTGTTTAATTCAATTTAATCTATTTTACCTATTTTAAACTAATTAAATTTATTTATTTATTTTAAACCTATTTAATACAATTTAAATTTATTAAATCTATTTTAAAGTTATTTAATCTATTGAAAATCTACTTAATCTAATTTAAATCTATTTAATCTATTTAAATCATTTTAAAACTAATTATATCTTTTTAACGTATAATTAATCTACTTAAAACATTTTTAATCTAATTAAATCAAACTTAAACCTATTTAAACTATTTTTAGTGTTTAAATTATTTTAATCTATTTAAAATATTTAAACTATTAAAATATTTTGACTAAATAAATTATTTTCCACATTTCAAACTGTGTTAAATTGAAGTATTTATATTTAAATCCTTGATGATGATAAAACTTACGTTGGAATTGAAATTGATACCCTTTTGTGAAATAACATATTGAGTAAATATGATTTTGAAATGAATATGATTTTGAAAGAGATATGATTTGAAATCGAATATGATATTTTGATACACATTATGAATTGACTTTTGAAATATTAAAAGAACCATCCGGTGTGAAATAAGCGTTTGGTTGATAAAGAGATCGGGATCAGATATTGTCATACTCTCTGCCAATATCGAAAATCACTTTAACAACTGTGCACGTGGTGGAGATTCCAGAAATAAAGTATGATGGTTTGGTGTACTATTCTGTATGAGGTATTTGCGTAGCCTTGACTCCCGTGAGTCAGCTTGTTGTGGCTAAAACAGGAGCCATGTCGGGCCAAGTGAGGTCATTCCTCCTATCGGACACATTTCTTCGATACCATTCTATTACTTTGTGATTGATTTGGTGGCCACCCCTTGATTTTGATTTGGAAGTGTGTTCCAAGGTGGGCGGTAGTAGCTGCTATGTGTTACCACCATTCCAAATATGCAATTGGTATATCTACCCTAGCATTGCCTCAAGTGGCTGTCTCATGCCCGATCACGCCTTCTACGAGTTTGTTTTGTACCATACCTATGGAGTGCTTTCTGGTAGCCTCCAATTTACAAGGGAGTTACGGTACTGTATAAACTATGGGAATATATAAAATGTGTTAAGGGGGGTATGGGTAATGCCTTAATGCAGTTTTAATACTTTTACTTTACTGTAGAAATATTATAATAGCTTATCGTACTACATAGTAGATAGTTTAAGGATCCTTAGGAGATGTTATCCCAAACATCTCTTAAGTTACTACACCCATGTTAGACACCGGATAGGAGATGTCAAACCCCGTAAACATCTCTGATGCTGTTACACTCATATTTATTTACCGTTGATTTAACTTACATAAGATCTTTTAGTTCTGACTCGAGTGTTTTGCCTTTTCAATTCGCTCGGGTCAGCCTGAGCATTTCAAGGTTGAAGATCTTATTTCCGGAGGACGAAGATTTGTACTATTATTTATTATAATTATTCCACTGCATCATGTATTCTGCTGCACTTATTTATTCATTCATTCCTATTCTTTGTAACTCTGATATTTGTGTTGAAAACGAATAATCAAATGTATTTATAAAACAGCTTCATGAACTATTATTTGATTATTATATTTTGTCATTCCGCTGCAAGATTCTATGATTGTTTTATTTCTTTCTCTGCTTTTTCTTATTTACCCCAATAAAAATCTGCTCCTTTGTATGGTTTGTGTCTGACGTGTGTGGTTTATCGTCGATTTAAACAGGTCCAAAAAGGCAAGTCTTTACAGTTGGTATCGGAGCTTTGGTTTAGCAAAAACCTAAGCTTTATTGGGTCCGACTCATATTAGATAATGTAGTAATGCCCTAGAATGAGTTGCTGAGTGTATATATATGAGAGAGCGTATTTGTTAGAGTTATAAAAGGTTTTTGTAATGTGTTAATTTGTCCCATTTTGTATTTACAAATATTGGTCGGTACATAGGACGCTATGACATCGATAAGGATTTCTAAACACTTAATAGGCTAGAACAACACAATATTTGTTTTGAAATGTAGGTAAAATGAAATAAGTTTTCCTATCATATATTTTTGTATATAAAATAATAATTATATAAATGATATAGTTGGTTGTAATATATTTTTTGTTAGATAGTGAAATTTATAAATATTGGTTGAAATAAGATTTGTAAATAAAATAAATACAAATTGGAAAATTTAGAACTTAAGTTCCAAGATTTTGGAAATTTCCTTAATTTTGGAATATAATATTAATATTATTTGGAAGTATTTTCTAATGTAAATATTTCAATGTGATTTGGAAGAAATGTTTAAAAGAATTTTGGAAGGAAATAAGTTCTGTACTCCCCTTTCTGTCGTTGGAAAATAATTTCGGTGATGAGTGCATGCATCATCGACGTTCATTTTTGAGTTTCAAAGTGGGAAGATGGTGTAGAATTTTACCAAGTGTTTTGATAAATCAATTTTGATTTTTTTAATTCTATATATAATTTGATATACATAAAAGTTATGAGTGTATATATATTATTTTGAATGATTTGAAATGAAAACCCGGCATTTAGTTCTTAAATTTCTATAAATTAGAGATTTCAATTTTGAAACAAAATTTTAACTATTAATAATTGGAAACTTCTAAAATGAAAATAAGAAATTTGATGTTAAAATGATAAATGAAATAAATAAGAAATTGAAAATTTACAAACTATAAATAAAATAGAAATGAAATAAGAAAATGTAACTATTGAACATTTTGATTTAAAATAAATATGAAAGCTTGTGTAACCTTTTATTTCATTCTAAAAGACATATATATAACATACCAAAATATTAAAAATTGTAATGTTAATAGGGATGTAATAGAATATTATACAAGTAAAACCGGGGGGAAAATGAAAATGTTCAATGGACTTAGTTTTATAAATAAGAATTCGTTTTTTTTTTTTGAGAAAATGTGTGATCCTCTTAGGAAGAGGAGAGCATACATGCACATATATATAACACCTGAGGTAAAGGAGCTGCCAACAAGCCTGGTAGGTAGCAAAAAAACCCTCCACACAAAAAGAAGAAGAAAAACAAGCCTCCCAAAAGTCTAAAAAAACAAAAGACACACTCGAAGAAAACTACAAAAAAACAGCAACTAAGGACAGAAACGACTCCACAAAAAGAGAAACCTACAACAACAACACCACAAAACAGCCATGATAGCCAGAAACACCTCCACGAAAATAGCAGACTATAACATCTCCACAACACCCTCCACATCAACAAACCTCCAGCCAAACAACCGATCTCAAGCAATAGACTTAGAAATCTTAAGTTTCAACCTAGAACTTCTTCTAATGATAACATCTAGACTACTCCTACAAATTTTATTATGCGCTTTGGGAATAGGAGTAGAAACATGAGCATGAATAGAAGACTTCTACGAGAAGCCCAGTAGCAGTACACTATAAATCTTAAAAGACTAACGTAAAAGTAAATGATCTTGTTTGAGTTATAAGTCATATCCCCAAAAGAACACGGTCTCCCTAAAATAAATTCCAACCCCAACCATTCCTGAAACCTTCTCATCCTATTAATCACAATACTCCACGAATTCAACTTCTTGGTCATCAACATAAACCCATTAATCACCACAACATCACACAAACCCTTCTCACTATCATCAATGATGCAACTCCCTAACTGAGAAAAATTCACCTCTAAAATATAAAATTCTACAACATCGTGCGAGACAGCATCTGCCACATAAACTCTTGGAATACCATATGCATACTGAGTCTCTACAAAGCTGCTCAAGCTGTTCATTATGGCTGCATCATTAGAACCAACAACGTATACCAAGAACTCAGCCATTTTAACCTAGAATGCCTTATTACTTGCAGACAAACTTGCAACTTCACTAAACTCCCCAAGAAACACCTAATAGATTTTATCAACCTTGGATATCTTAGCCAATGAACAAAAGTTTTCAATAATCACTGAACAAGCACGAAGTGGCAATAATCCATCGTTTATAATCAATATACCATTCATATCATTCTCTGTATCATCCACATTACTCTAAGTCCTGAACATCAGAAGAGTTAATTTTAGCTTCACCGTTTTCATTAACAATATTATCTTCTACACCCGAATCCCCTAAAACTTCAATAGTTGATGCATTCAAAACATCTAAAACAGTGACATCACCAGAAAAACCACGACCATCTAACCTAACAAGTTCATGTAGGTGATACTCATTGACATCTGGATCCAACAGAAGACAACCCGCTTGAAAAACCTTATTTGAGTCGATCACATATAAATCCTCAATGTATATCAATGGAGGATCCTCGGATTCACACTAATATTTGAACATTCTCTAGTTTGAACCCCATTCCCATTATCATCGCTCGAATATTTAATAGTATTGTCTATTGTTAAGCAGTCAAATTGCCAATAAATATTGTTAAGAAGATAGTTAAAATCATTAGCATTCCTAACATAACAATCCAAGAAAAGGTGCCTTAACCTCAGAAATTCTAGAATGAAATAGAAATGATGGTCCTGTAAACTCAAAGGCTTTGAAAATGATGGATCAGATAATGGGAAATTAGAAGAAGAAAGGAAAGGATTGAAGGTCGATGGACAAGATGATCTCTTGTGATCGAAATATCCACAATTAAAACAACGAATGGGATAAGAACAAACATTTTCCTTATGATTTTTATCACAGCATCTAAAGCAATAAAAACCCCTTTTCCAATTCGAAGAGAGAGACCAACAAAATTTATGAAATTGATTTTTAGGACAATAAGATCTATTAGCTCCATTAAAAGAAGAATTAAAACCTGAATTCACTCGGCTTTGCGATAAAGAAGAATGACCAGAATCGAATTTGGAAAAAGTATTTGATGAACGAGCACCTTGAGATCGAAATTTTTCCAAAAGGGCGCCATTTTTAGACCTATATTTAAGTTAATAAGCAAAGATATACTCGTTATAAAAAAAATTGTAAGATAAAGCAAAGATATAAATAAGAAATCTAATGTCATAAATTGTTATGAACCTAAGTTGATAATTTGTAATGCTACTAACTAAAGGTAATAACAGCGATTAATGTAAGAATAATGATTATAAACTTAAGTTAACATTTTAAGCTATTTATAATCTGATTTAATGGAAAAGGTGAATATTGTAAGTAAATAATTATATAATTGAATTAATATTTAAAACATTTGTAATTAAAGCGATTACTATAAATAAATTGGATGACTATAACTTCAGAAACATTGAAAAATTCAGAAATGGAGTTATTTTATAAATAAGAATTTGATATTAGAGTTGTTATAACTTAAGTTATGATTGAAATGCTGTTAATTAAATGTAATAGAAAAAGTGAGTATTATAAATAAATGAGTTTAAACTTAAGTTAATGTTCGAAACTATTTATAATTAAAGTAAATAATTAAATGAGTATTATATTGAATAAATGATTATAACTTAAGAAAAGTTAAAATGATTTAAAAATGGATTTTTATATTCAGTGACATTATATAAGAAAGGATGAACTTAAATTAAAAGGTAATGAACTTAAGTATGAACTTATGCATTAATAAATTGTAAAGAAACTTACCTAATAATGTATAATCCAATAATTAAAATAAGAATGGCTTACTTAAGCAATGAATGTGAAGTAAAAAAATGAAAGAAAATGGCATTGTATAAATAAATGATAAATGAACTTTTGTAAGTAATAACAAATGTAAACTAATGGAAATAAATATTATATGAATGAGAAAAGAAAAGAGAATGAAAAAGAAGAGAAAACCAAACCAAACTGTAAATGTGAAGTAAACTGAAAAAAAGTATACAATACTTCAATAATGAATTCATTATAATCCAAATAATTGAAATCGATATAACTTATGTAAGCAAAAAATGTAAAGCAATGAAAATCTTACATGAGTAAATGAAAGTGTAAAACTTTGTATGTAATGAACATGAATTAAAACAAAATAATTGAAAAGAAATTAAAAACAAGAAAAATATGAGCAATAAATGATGTGAAAAAGATTAATAGAATAAACTTAAATATTACTTGAAATTATTGTTTGTTTAGCTTAGGCATTGGTTAAGGAGTGATACTTTTATTGTGTAGGATGTATAAATAACCCATAAATTTTTATTTATGATAGTTGAGTGTATAGTTTGCTTCATAGTTTATTTATCATTTTATATGATTAAAAGTTCGAAACCCGAATAAACCATTTGTTTTGATTGCTATGGATGAATGATTGCTCTCTTTATTGAAATGATGTTAGTATAGTTGATTGTTTGTAAATGATTATTGCTATGTTATGATGTTTTGTTTTTTATTTATTGAAACAACTTAAAATATTTCTCTTTTACAAAATTATTAACTCTTTTGGATTATATAAGTGAAATACTAGTATGGAACCTACAGCTACAGCTTTTGGTTTCATAAAATAAGCGTTAATTGCCTGACAAATAGGTACATTCTCGGATTACAGTTTCCTAGTGATAATATATTGTTTTCCCCATGGTTTGGGATATTATATTTTGAAAAAATGATATATATTATTGTTTTTGATATTGTTATTTCTCCCAGACCTCTTCGTACAAAGGAGACTCTACCGAAATTTTCCGTGAATTTCAGACTTAGAAATTTTTTATGAAATGTTTTCCAAACTTTTGTTAACTTGAATATAAAGGATTTAAGTGTTATAATTTGATATATTTATTTAAATTATCTAATCTTGTAAATTTGTTTGTTATACATTTAATATTTTGAATAAGATATATGAAATTTTGATTCCTTCTTCCCTTCTATTTTCTTTTCGAGGACGAAAAGTTTTGAGTGGGGGAGAGTGTAACGACCCGCAATTTTCAATGATTAAAATTTGTTAATTAATTAAAGTTTTGTGATTTAATGTTGGAAGAAATAAAAGTTTGTAGTTAAATAATAAGAATGTAACTAGATTAAAATGTAATGGTATTAATTTAAGGAAATTTATAACTGCTTTGAATGTAATGCCAATTAATCAGAATGATTAAAAGGTTATAATTAATTTTTAATTGTAAATTAATTAAAATAATGTGTGCATCGATTGACAATTGGAAAAGGAGTAATTAATAATTTAAAGGTTGATTGATTAACAAAATAATATATAATAAATGGAGACTAAATAATTTAGTGCAACGTGAGTTGTTATAATAATTTGTGGTAAATAATGGACTTATAAATGTAATTAAATGTAGTAATGGGAATAATTGTTGTTTGTTGCCAATTTAATTAATCAATTGCAATTAAACGAAATCAAATGTTACGTTAATGCGAGTTAATACAATAACTGCCAAATTGTGAATGAAATAAAAAGAATGGAAATGTTAATTATATGCATAAGGTGATAAATGGTTTAATAAAAGATTGAAACCAAGATATATAAATGAATTAGGATATTAAATTATAACTAATGTGTATAAGTGACAAAAATTCAAAAAAAATTGAAAGTCGGTAGTTAATACAAATAAAAGATGGAAATTGTAGCATATTGGTGAAATGAGAGATGAAAAAAATATTAATTATGTTATTAGAGTAAGAATTGATTGAGTATAATGATTGAATAGAAGCTTTAAAATCAAGTTGATCGAATTATTGAAATGCAAATTATAATAATTAGGATTTATTGCAATTAGAGTAATAAATATTGCGTTAATGTAAATAAAGATGAAATTGGAGAATATTAGTGTAATAAGATATAAACTATGATAATCATATCCATAAGATAACAATCGATTGTAAAGTAAGATGGAAAGTCAAATAAATGGATTTATTGGAATTTTAATTTGTCGCTACCGAATTTATTGGAATTGAAAATAAATACTGCAAATTGTGCAATATTCAATAAAATTGACATAAAAATTTGTTTCAAAGGATTATAAATGTCTAAGTGATCAAAAATGATGAAATCGGTTAGTTTATAATATTGAATAAAAATGTGATTAATTAATTTAATATTAATTTATTTAACTAATGTGAAAATAGCCATTTTGGAAACTGTATCGGAATTTGATTAAACCAAATTTATCGGATCCGTAATAGTGAATTATTGGAGAATTTCAACTTTCGTAGCGATCAGACGTATCGTTTGATCATACGGGCTCGAAAAGCCAAGAAATCAATTTAATTGAAATAAATTTGAAATAAGCTGATTCTAATATAACTTGTTCATATGATGGAGTTTGAACTTGAAACCTATTCCATTAAATTTGAAAATATTGAAAACATCCATTTTGATATATCAGATGACCCATTTTCGTTCTAGAGGCGGAACGGGCTTTTTGGGTCGTTTATCGTTCAACTTGAAAATCAATCTTGTCCATCCATTTCTATTTCTGACCTACCTATAAATAGCATGTTATATACCCTAATTGTTTCTTAACTTAGTTTTTCATTACGTGTAAATCTGTCTATCTATTCCTATTGCCCTTTTTCCACGGAAGAAACGCTAATTCCCAAATTGGAATTCTACTTCAAATTCAAATCCAAACATCAAACTCCTCCAAACACTAACAAATTATATGCCATTTCGAAGCTCTCGACGAGCGTAATCTTCTGCAATAATTCTTTTTTCATTTTGGTTCATCATTCGATCAGTAAACATCGAAGATTTCTCGGCCGTTCATTTCGTCGCGATCGACTGCAACCAATCGTCGAATTGAGAACACTAGGCAGTAGAGAGCGTCGAGCGTAGTTCATCTGTGCCATTTGTCTGGTTGATCGATGGTTGGATATGGCGTATAATTCGATTAGGATTCGGTAAATTAGTGTGATGATACGATTCTTCGACTCACGAAAGTCGACATTAATACGTCCACTGTATCAACTGCCGAGCAATCGAAGGCCGGAAAACCGAACCGTTAGGGTTTAAAAAGAAGAAAAAGATAGAAGAAGTAAGAAAGAAGAAGCAACAGAAACAATATCAGAATCTCACAATCGCAGCGGAAAAACATATAGTAGATAAATGAATAATCTTTAAATCAAAGAACTGTACATTTTATACATTGCATCATCAAAGTCAATATACAGCACAACACAAGAATGGACAGTTATATAAACCTGTCTTCACAACTGAATACACAGCGGAAAAGATAATATCATATACAAGTGATACGCTTCGCCATCCACCTCGCCTTTTGAGCTCCACGGCATCTCCTGAATCCCAGAACATCCTGACAACCTGACTCTAGGCTGCCCTTGTGGAAAATGATGGGCACCCAGAGTTTAGAATGGAACAATGAACTCCTAGTCAGTCATGGGACTGGTGTGAGAACTTAAAACAGTTTATGTTTAAAAACAAACAAAGAAATATTTTAAATATAGATCCGTAATGCTTTTAGAAAATGTGACTACCATAAGGCCTCTCGCACACACACACACACACAATGCAAACGTAGAAGGAGGAGATTTCTTCTATTGATAGTCAAACATGCTTGATACGCAGAAAAATTTCTTTGATATTATTACTACAAGTGCAAAATGTGAAAAACCATTTTGAAAGTACAATATAAATCTTAGCCAGTATACGTATCATTATATTATGCTGCTATAGCTACCTCCTGAGGAGGCAGGTTGTACAATTTTTAATCGTAAAGTGTTCGTATTGTTTCTTTGGATTTTCCAATAAATGGTCAGGCTAAGAAACTTCCTATTGCCACATGGGTATGCCTCTGGCGGGACACCCCGAAAACCTAACCGGATCTCTGCCAACACAGGGCCGGGTTACCTCTGCAAAAGTAGGTAACTACTGACATGAGTATGCCATCCCCCGGTTGTAAACAACCTTTATCTGAGGATCCTCAACCAACAACAATCACAAAGTCATATATATATATATATATATATATATATATATATATATATATATATATATATATATATATATATTTGCGATATCCACATAAGTTAAGTATCTGGGCTCCATACCATGATACCACTTCTATCCAGAAGGACATGCACATACCCTTAGGGGCGCTGCTCCCTATAACCTTGCTGCATCTTTCCTGTTTTGACCATTAACGGGTGTGAGGTCCGACAAAGTCTCGTCCACAAAGCTACGCTTTTCACAAAAGCTATGCTTTGATCAACAAATGATCAGCAGCACTTCGTATGCCACATTACCAAATTGGAACGTATCACTAGTAACCATCAACTACAAAACCTCTGAGCTCGTACATTTCAGAGAAGGTTGTTAAGCTAAGAGAATAAATTCTCTGCCACCAACAGAAATGTATTTTATAGAAACCAGCTTTACATCTCAAATTGTAACGTCATACACACATCCATACAAGTCCGTTCCGGGATCAAACGGAACCGAAGGCACTTTCAAAGAAGCCCTTGCATTCCGGATATTCACTAATCACGTCCGAAATTCCCATCATAGAGGGTGATAAAATCTCTATATCGGAGATCAGCCGATGCAGAGACATTCGACGGTAATCCTTCCGTTTTCGAAAATAGCCGGTCTTCAACACCGATCTACAAATGCTATCCATTACGACGTATCACTATTCGAAATGGGATTTATGACCCAAAGTCCTCTCCCGGCTAAACCGAATAACGAGCCTTTATTTTTAAAATAAGTGTAGAATTCAAATTGAAGCAAATCGCAACAAATACCCATTTAAAGGTAAATATTGATAGTCTGTTATTTAACTATCAATAGATATGCACACCATCACCAGATTCCAAATAATTTCCCAAATTATTTATTTTCCAAAATATCTTTACAAGATATATTTTTCCACACTTCAACCATTTGAAAACAAATTTTCAAATCTCTTTTCACCTTTACAACTTCTGAAAACAAATTTCAAATCATTTTCCTTACGCGGAAACACTTCCAAATATTCATTCATTTTCATTGGAAATCTGCCGAGTTTAAATACTTTAAAATAATTTATAACACTTATCCAAAATATATCGGGAAAACACTTTGAAATAAAACTATTTTTCTTTAAACACTTTACTTAAAATATTAGTTATAAAAAATATTATACCAATATTACCTATAACTTAAGTCCAAACTAATTTTCAAAATAAAATTAGTAGATAGAGTATAACTATTTAAATAACTATTTTCTAAAACAATTATTGATTAAATCTCAGAACTAATCATTTCTATATCAACTTAGTAAATCATTACTTAAAGGATTTAAAACAATTTAAGATGTTAATTTCTCCAAAGTATCCTTTTCAAAACCAATTCTACAATTTTATTTATATATATATATATATATATATATATATATATATATATATATCTTTCAAAGCTATTCAGAAATTTTATTCGGCTTTCTAGGGAGAATACACTTTCATTTCAAAATGGTTCATTTAAACCAATTAAATAAATCCTTACCGATTTACTTTAAATTTACGTTCCAAATCTGTAAATTTATTTCCACACTTCAAAAATAAATCAATGTTTATTTTTAAACAAATTTCCCTTCCCTTTATAAATTCCATAGTGAATTTAAGTTTTCAAATATCCATTGATATACGATTTTCAAATCAATTTCAAATATTCACTTTCAACAACAATTCAAATTTTCAATTGATTTCAAAAACAATCAAATCAAACTCCATATTAATTTTCCAAGAAATTAAACACCAAGTGAATTTCATTCAAATCTCAAATTGAAATAAATATCTACTAAACCCCAAATCAATTTTCAAATTGATTCCTAATTCTTTTCAAAACACCTAATAAATTTCCAAATTGATTTCAAATTTTATTTTCCTTTAAAAAAATTCCTTTTTAAGAAAACAAATTCTTTTATTTTTCAAACTCTTTAAAATCCGTATTTTGAATAAATTCTTCAACCTTTAAATAATATTACCCGAAATCCATTTATTAAAGTTTTTCCCATATTTTGAAATTTCATTCAATAAGATTAAAAATAAACTTTATTATTTTAGAATTCCTTTTTTTTTTAATTTATCCAATTCTCAGATATAAATTTTTAATATAAACTTTCAACCTGAATTTTCAAAAATCAAATTTTTATTTATTTCCGGTATCAAACGATACCAAAATTATATTCGGCTAAATTTTAGCCTTCAACGATTTCAATCACAAAGATAATCACACAGAGATTATAAATAATCAACACACAACATTGAAACGAATTCGATTATTTTAGGAACCCAGTTGGATCCCTCCAACCTGTTTCCCTGCATCCACAGATGTTAGCACAATACTAATCCCATTTCAAGACGGAATATCGCGGTACGTGGGTTTATATAAAATATCTTCCGCTATTATGCAGCGCAATAGGGTCTCATCCGCTATATAACGCGGGAAATCAACTCCAAGTACATATATAATACCAATTCCACTTCAAGGTGAAATATCATGGTATATGTGTTTAATATAATAACCTCCGCTCAATATGCGGCGTATAGGGTCTATTTCAATACAATAGATAGCAACCATCATTCAATCACACAATCAAGCAATTTTAAATTTAACTATTTAAAATTTAAGTCGAAACAAATTCGAATGAGTGAGAAGTTCTCACCTTGCTTCCAATAGCGTTTTTAGCGTCTTATTTCGAATAAAATTAAACACGCGTTTAATTTCACCCAAAATTCACACTAGCTCCAATTAACTCCAATCGAGCTCCATCGCGTAGTATTCGCGAATACGAACCCAATGCAATTCGTTTCGTCATTTTCCGACCTTGTATGAACAAGTTATAACCTTTTAAACATTTTACAAATTAGTATATAAATTAATTAACTTTTTATTTTTAACCTCAAACACATCTGGGCCATTTATTATCATGCTTCCATCAGGGCTGCTCATGATTTCTTCTCCCAGGCATGTCCACGCGTGAGAATAACCCATCGTCCCCTTCATTTCCACGACGCGGCACCGCCTTACGATCCACCTGACGATGATCAGAGGCTATCAATCGACGCGCCTCAGCGAGCTCCACCATTGGCTCGAAAACCGTGAAACTCGGTTGTCCCTTCAACATGAAAACCGTGTGCACAGGTCGAGCAAAAAGCAGCGATTTCTGGCTATATTTGTCGATTATAACGAAAATCCAACGTAGGATATATAGATCTCGTTGTGCTCTATCATTTTGTAGTTGAAACTTTTATGAGTCGATTAACGGATTTGAAGAAAATAGAAGAGAAAGAATTGAAATTTTCGGCCATTGATACTATTGATGGCGGCCTGAAACCCTAGCTAGTTTTTGTTGAAAATGTGAAAATAGGGGGCCTTTTATAGAAAATTGCAAAACACTATTCATCCGAAAATTTTCCGAACTCCAAACGAAGCGTGCCGCCTGGCGTTTATAATGTTTTACCCCTATTCCGAACGCAGTGAAATATATATCGGGAGCCAATTCGATCATATTCGGAAGATAGTTTTTCAAATCGACTATTTAAATTTAAAATTCACTTAAACAGATTTCAACACGTTTTAGCTTACCCGGACAAACCGTAAATCCTATTGACACGAAATTAGAAATCTTACAATTGTTTAACATTACGGATCCAATGAAACTAGTTTCGTCCAAAACCGAGACTGTTTGAAAAATGACTATTTTTACTCGTCAATTAAATATTAAAATATTCAATGTCCACAAATTAACTTTTAATTCAATTTTTAAAGTTCTATAACATCATTTTAACTCCAATATGATTTAATACAACTTTACAAATCAATTTTAATCACATTAAACCCAATTTCCAATTATTTCTTTAATTTCAAATATTAAATTGTCGAATTAATTATTCAATTAAATCTAGATATTCGAAATATAATTTATTCGACTTACAAATTTTACTTGTTAATATTTAAAAATCAATTAAATATACAAATTTCAAATGACAGGAATTCTGGGTCGTTACAAACTTCCAACCCATAAAATAATTTCATCGTCGAAATTGCCAAGTAAGAAAAAGTTACAGAATCCATTAACTTTCCAAAACCATTTGTTCAAATTAAATTTCAAATTCATTTGAACATTTTAACTTTTCCAAAATCCATAGTTAAACTTTCTACAATAACTTAACTAATTTTTCAAATCATACTTAGTTATCTTTTTAAAACCAACTATATCGTTTAACTTTTCACTCCAAAATCAAAGTAATGGTTTTCAAAAATTTCCAATTTTCTCGAAAATATTCTAACGCCTTATATTTTTGAAAATTTTGCCAGCGTTTCCTTTGCGCAGCTAGCTCGGTACGACTACAAAAATGGCTCCACGACCCCCAGATTTCAAAAAGAAAAAAAAAGGCCAAGTGACTGGACAAGAAAATGATCAAATTTCATACTGAAATTCAAATACATACCTTTTGTCGAGCAATTCAATTTTTTTTATCTTCGAAATCAAAATCCCAATTTCCTTTAATCTACCTGTATATCCTACTAACCATAATATCCATTTTCATTCAATCTCACATTATCAATTTCATTTGAATTCAATTTACAATTTCAATTCTATTTGGATTCAATTTACATTCTGAATATTGAATTTTATCGATTATTTTTCATTCACAGCTGATTTATCTTGCTATTTTAAATTAGTTTCTTTTATAATTCATTACAAGTTCTAACTCATTTCATCTCACACAATTCAAATTGGTTTTCAATATTCGGTTTTCAATTTCAGTTTTTATTCTTTTGTTTGTTCCCAAACACAATTCAATTCACTATTTTGGTTTATAACCACTTATATTTAAACTGGACTTCAAATTCCATATGAATTTAATTTACCCTTTGTTTATAAATGTTGAATTCAATTCATTTAAACCCATATTAAATTTGTCATTTCTTCAATTAGTTTTACTTACTAATTTTATTTTAATACTTAGCTTCATTTGATCCAACTTGACAAATTTTCAATTTACTTGAAATTTCAAGATGAATTTCAACATTTAGTTTCCCATTTCATTTACTCGAAATTGTAAATTCATTCATTCATAAATTTATTTCCATAATTAAAACTCAATTTCAATTCATTTGTTTCCACCCCAAATTTATTTTCAACTCAATTAATTTTATTCCACAACTATTTTTATCAGATTCCAGAGTATTTCCAATATTTCAAAACCATTTTTGAAACCAATTCAAATTATACTTTTAATTTCAAAACCCAAACCCAAATTTTCCAAACAACTTCCATTTAAAACAACTTGGCAACAATCTCTCTTTTGGAAACCCGAAAATGAACACCGATGATGCTGCAGTCATCACCGAAGTTATTTTCCCACGACTGAAAAGAGTTTAGAGCTTTTATCCCCCCAAAAAAAAATTCCAAACCCTTGAAAACCATTTTCAAACTTAAAAAGAAATTTAATCTTTTCCAAATTGCAAACCCTTTCAAAACATTTCCAAATATTCCTCCGAAATTTTACTTCAAATTACAAATCACATTTACAATTTATATTCTCCAATTCTATTTGTATGTGAATTTATTTCTTAACTTTGGAGTTACGATTTCAATTTCTTTTTCAACATGGATGATTATAATTTAATATCATCATTTTCTAGCAACTAAGCAATCATATATTATAATAATTCACATAAATATTTTTTCTCTTTTACGTACGAAATTAATTTTAGGTAAAATTATTTCATTTACCCTATTTTAAAACGATATCGTGTTGAATTTGTTCTGTACAAGTGTTTAGAGATTCCTATCAATAATGTTAATTACTCATATTGACCAGAATCCATATACCACTCAACAAAGCAATCAACATAATATAAAACAATTTTTATATTCACTAACAAATACGCACTCATATCTATTATTACACTCACACTCATTCTAGAGTACTGCTGACTCTATCTCTAATGAGTAATTCCCAACAGAGCCAAGGTTATCGCTTAACCAAATGCTCTGATACCAAATGTGACGATACGATTCTTCGACTCATGAAAGTCGACATTAATACGTTCACTGTATCAACTGTCGGGCAATCGAAGGCCGGAAAACCGAACCGTTAGGGTTTAAGAAGAAGAAAACGCCGAAGAAGTAAGAAAGAAGAAGCAACAGAAACAGTATTAGAATCTCACAATCGCAGCAGAACAACATATAATAGATAAATGAATAATATTTAAATCAAAAGAACTGTACATTTTATACATTACATCATCAGAGTCAATATACAACACAACACAAGAATGGACAGTTATATAAACCTGTCCTCACAATTGAATACACAACGGAAAAGATAATATCATATACAAGTTATACGCTTCGCCATCCAGCTCGCCTCTTGAGCTCCACAGCACCTCCTGAATCCTAGAACATCCTGATAACCTGACTCTAGGCTGCCCGTGTGGAAAATGATGGGCACCCAGAGTTTAGGAAGGGAACAATAAACTCCAGGTCAGTCATGGGACTGGTGTGAGAACTTAAAATAGTTTATCCTTAAAAACAAACAAAGAAATATTTTTAATATAGATCTGCAATGCTTTTAGAAAATGTAACTACCATAAGGCCTCCCGCACACACACACAATGCAAAAACAGAATCAGAGGAGATTTCTCCTTATGATAGTCAAACATGCTTGATACGCAAAAAAATTTCTTTGATATTATTACTATAAGTACAAAATGTGGAAAACCATTCCGAAAGTATAATATAAATCTTAGCCAGCATAGGTACCATTATATTATGCCTGCTATAGCTACCTCCTGAGGAGGTAAGTTATACAATTTGCAATCGTAAAGTGTTCGTATTGTTTCTTTGGATTTTCCAACAAATGGTCAGGCTAAGGAACTTCCTATTGCCACATGGGAACGCCTCTGGTGGGACATCCCGAAAACTTAAGTGGATCTCTTGCAACACAAAGCCAGGTTACATCTGCAAACGTAGGTAATTACTGACACGAGTATGCCCTCCCCCGGTTGTAAACAACCTTTATCCGAGGATCCTCAACCAACAATAATCACAAAGTCATATATATATTTGCGATATGCACATAAGTTAAGTATCTGGGCTCTATACCATGATACCACTTCTATCCAGAAGGAAATGCACATACCCTAAGGGGCGCTACTTCCTATAACCTTGCTGCATCTTTCCTATTTTGACCATTACCGAGGTGTGAGGTCCGACGAAGTCTCGTCCACAAAGCTATGCTTTTCACAAAAGCTATGCTTTGATCAACAAATGATCAGCAGCACTTCGTATGCCACATTACCAAATTGGGAATGTATCACTAGTAACCATCAACTACAAAACCTCTTAGCTCGTACGTCTCAGAGAAGGGTGTTAAGCTAAGAGAATAAACTCTCCGCCACCAATAGAAATGTATTTGATAGAAACCAGCCTTACATCTCAAATTGTAACGTCAGACACGCATCCGTACAAGTCCGTTCCGGGATCGAAAGGAGCCAAAGGCACTTCCACAGAAGCCCTTGCAATCCGGATATTCACTAATCACGTCCGGAATTCCCATCACAAAAGGTGATAAAATCTCTATATTGAAGATCAGCCGATGCAGAGACATTCGACGGTAATCCTTCCATTTTCAAAAATATCCAGTCTTCAACACCAGTCTTCAAATGTTATCCATTACGACGTATCACTATTCGGAATGAGATTTATGACCCAAAGGTCCTCTCTCGGCTAAACCGAATAACGAGCGCTTATTTTTAAAATAAGTGTAGCATTCAAATTCAAGCAAATCACAACAAATACCAACTTAAAGGTAAATATTGACAGTCGGTTATTTAACTATCAATAGATATGCACACCATCACCAGATTCCAAATAATTTCCCAAATTATTTATTTTCCAAAAATATCTTTACAGGATATATTTTTCCACACTTCAACCATTTGAAAACAAATTTTCAAATCACTTTTCACCTTTAAAACTTCTGAAAACAAATTTCAAATCATTTTCCTTACGCGGAAACACTTCCAAATATTTATTCATTTTCACTGGAAATCTACCGAGTACAAATACTTTAAAATAATTTATAACACTTATCCAAAATATATCGGGAAAACACTTTGAAATAAAACTATTTTTCTTTAAACACTTTGCTTAAAATATTGGTTATAAAAAATATTATACCAATATTACCTATAACTTAAGTCCAAACTAATTTTCAAAATAAAATTAGTAGATAGAGTATAACTATTTAAATAACTATTTTCTAAAACAACTAGTGATTAAATCTTAGAAATAATCATTTCTATATCAGCTTAACAAATCTTTACTCAAAGGATTTAAAACAATTTAAGAAGTTAATTTCTCCAAAGTATCCTTTTCAAAACCAATTCTAGAATTATATATATATATATATATATATATATATATATATATATATATATATATCTTTCAAAGCTATTCAGAAATTTTATTCGGCTTTCCAGGGAGAATACACTTTCATTTCAAAATGGTTCATTTAAACCAATTAAATAAATCCTTACCGATTTACTTTAAATTTACGTTCCAAATCCGTAAATTTATTTCTACACTTCAAAAATAAATCATTGTTTATTTT
Source organism: Allium cepa (assembly GCA_030765085.1). NCBI lineage: Eukaryota > Viridiplantae > Streptophyta > Magnoliopsida > Asparagales > Amaryllidaceae > Allium > Allium cepa. The sequence goes on along the minus strand of CM060945.1, from coordinate 202,991,967 downwards.
TAAAAAAAATTCCCTTTCCTTTATAAATTCCATGGTGAATTTAAATTTCCAAATATCCATTGATATACGATTTTCAAATCGATTTCAAATATTCACTTTCAACAACAATTAAATTTTTCAATTGATTTCAAAAACAACCAAATCAAATTCCATATTGATTTTCCAAGAAATTAAACACCATGTGAATTTCATTCGAATCTCAAATTTAAATCAATTTCTACTAAACACCAACTCAATTTTCAAATTGATTCCAAATTCTTTTCAAAACACCTAATAAATTTCCAAATGGATTTCAAATTTTATTTTCTTTTTTTAAAAAAAAACTTCCTTCTTAAGAAAACAAATTCTTTTATTTTTCAAACTCCTTAAAATCCGTATTTTGAATAAATTCTTCATCTTTAAATAATATTACCCGAAATCCATTTATTAAAGTTTTTCCCATATTTTGAAATTTCATTCAATAAGGTTAAAAATAAAACTTTATTATTTTATAATTCCTTCTTTTTTTTTAAATTTGTCCAATTCTCAAGAATAAATTGTTAATATAAACTTTCAACCAGAGTTTTCAAAAATCAAATTTTTATTTATTTCCGGTATCAAACGATACCAAAATTATATTCGGCTAAATTTTAGCCTTCAAAGATTTTGATCAAAAAGATAATCACATAGAGATTACAAATAATCAACACACAATATTGAAACAAATTCGATTATTTGAGGAATCCAGTTGGATCCCTCCGACATGTTTCCCTGCATCCACAGATGTTAGCACAATACCAATCCCGTTTCAAGACAGAATATCGCAGTACATGGGTTCATATAAAATATCGTCCGCTATTATGCGGCGCAATAGGGTCTAATCTGCTATATAATGCGGGAAATCAACTCCAAGTACATATAAAATACCAATTCCACTTCAAGGTGAAATATCACGGTATATGTGTTTAATATAATAACCTCCGCTTAATATGCGGCGTATAGGGTCTATTTCAATACAACAGATAGCAACCATCATTCAATCACACAATCAAGCAATTTTAAATTTAACTATTTTAAATTTAAGTCGAAACAAATTCGATTGAGTGAGAAGTTCTCACCTTGCTTCCAATAGCGGTTTCAGCGTTTTGTTTTGAATAAAATTAAACACGTGTTTAATTTTATCCAAAATTCACACTATCTCCAATTAACTCCAATCCAGCTCCATCGTGTAGTATTCGCGAATACGAACCCAACGCAATTCGTTTCGTCATTTTTCGACCTCTTATCAACAAGTTATAGTCATTTAAACATTATACGAATTAATATATAAATTAATTAACTTTTTATTTTTAACCTCAAACACATCTGGGCCATTGATTTTCATGCTTCCATCAGGGCCGCTCGTGATTTCTTCTCCCAGGCATATCCACGCGCGTAAATAACCCATCGTCCCCTTCATTTCCACGATGCCACACCGCCTTACGATCCACCTGACGATGATCAGAGGCCATCAATCGACGCGCCTCAGCGAGCTCCACCATCGGCTCGAACGCCGTGAAACTCGGCTATCCCCTCAACTTGAAAACTGTGTGCGAGGTCGAGCAAAACGCAGTGATTTCTGGCTATATTTGTCGATTTTAACGAAAATCCACCGTAGGATGTATAGATCTCGTTATGCTCTATCATTTTGTAGTTGAAACTTTTATGAATCGATTAACGGATTTGAAGAAAATAGAAGAGAAAAAATTGAAATATTCGGCCATTGATACTGTTGATGGCGGCCTGAAACCCTAGCTAGGTTTTGTTGAAAATGTGAAAATAGGGGCCTTTTATAGAAAATTGCAAAACACTAGTCATCCGAAAATTTTCCGAACTCCAAACGAAGCGTGCCGCCTAGCGTTATATTATTTTACCACTATTTCGAACGCAATGGAATATATATCGGGAGCAAATTCGATCATATTTGGAAGATAGGTTTTCAAGTCGACTATTTAAATTTAAAATTCACTTAAACCGATTTCTACACGTTTTAGCTTGCTTCGGACAAACCGTAAATCCGATTGACACGAAATTTAAAATCTTATGATAATTTAACATTACGGATCTAATGAAACTAGTTTCGTCAATATCCGAGACTGTTTGAAAAAAGACTATTTTTACTCGTCAATTAAATATTAAAATATTCAATTTCCACAAATTAACTTTTAATTCAGTTTTAAAAGTTCTATAACATCATTCTAACTCCAATATGATTCAATACAACTTTACATATCAATTTTAATCACATTAAACCTAATTTCCAATTATTTCTGTAATTTCAAATATTAAATTGTCGATTTAATTATTCAATTAAATCTAGATATTCGAAAAATATAATTTATTCAACTTACAAATTTTAATTGTTAATATTTAAAAATCAATTAAATATACAAATTTCAAATGACAGGAATTCTGGGTCGTTACAATTAGGTTGTGGCTTGGTTTTTGGTCGTTCTGTAGGCGATTGGCATGGTGTCAGGGGTCGTAGGGAGGTGCGCAAGGGACGGGGAGTTGGTCCGGCATGGCATCAGTCGACGCTGGAAGGCGATCGTTGGTGGCCATTGAGGGTTTCGAAGTCGCGTTGTTTATTTGAAGCAGGCTTGGGTTGTCACATGATTTGAGATAGCTGACGTGGCCAATTGATGAGGGTAAGGGTTTTTTTATTTTATTCTAATTTGATTTTGATTTCGAATGTTATAATCGACATAACTTTCACTTTACAAGATCCAATTCATGCTCAGTTTATTTCGTTGGGATCATATTGAAATTTCGGACATTTTTACGTAGGTTTGGACAAATTCTGAAACTATTAAATTTTGAGCCTAAATTTGGATTTTAATTCGATTTAAAATCAAAGGTGGGTATTTTAACCCTACTCACAACTTCTAAAATTTCTTATGTTTGTTAAATTAATTATTATGTGATTATAAATTTATTTAAGGTTGTTTGGTATGTTTAAATCCTCATTCGAGTAAATTTAAATTTATTTTAAATTAAATTGTCACTTAATTTATTATCGAATTTAAATTGCCAGTTAATTACCTATAAATGGTAACCTTCTATTTGTTGTAATTTATTGGTCGAATTGGATGATGATTTTGATGGATGTTTGATTGTTGATATTGGATGATTGGATGTTATGTTTGATTTATATTCCATTATCACTCTTCAAGTTCCCTATGGATTGAAATGATACATACCTGAGCGATATATAGATAGGGAAAAATCATTATAGGTTGAAATGATAGACTCGAGCGATTTTATGGATTTTCATTAAATTTGGGATTGTAGTTTGAAATGATATATAACCGTAAAATTGTAAATTGTGGATTGAATGATAAATATCTGTATCACTTTACCCTAGGGTAGAAAATTATAAACAGACACCGGATTGGTTAAACTAAATGATTTTGAATCTTTGAAATTTCGAATTCAGTTATTGTGATATCCTGGAATTTTCAGGCAAATAATAATGTGATAATCTTCTTTTATAAATTTTTTTAAATTGGCAAATCATTCTTTTAAAACAAATAAATTATGTGTTTGTTTTGTGTACATATATAAGTAGATTTTAAATAGAATTTTGATTTGAAAGTCAAAGTTAAATATCTTAAAAAAATAAATTGGATTTAAAAATAATATATATATATATATATATGATTTTTCTTAGTGTATAATTAGTTTTAAAATCACTTTCTTTAAAGATTATATAAATATAAATAAAACAAAAAAGTTTAACTATAAAAACATAAAATAATATAAAACTAAATTGAAAATATAATATAAAATTATACGAAAATATTAATACACGCAAATTAACATATGTAAATTTAGTAACATGCAATTTAACAAGTGTCATTAATTTTCTTTTCATTTTTAATAATGAATGAAAGAATTTCCAGGCTATATATATACATCTATCCCCTTCTTTTCTCATTTTCTTTATTATATTTAAAACTAAAACCTGAGAAGCTTAAGCCAGAGATTAAAATCTAAAGCAACAACCTCTTCCAATTCTATGACCTGAAGCATAGATTCAAGAAAATTAAAGCAAAGAAAGGAAATCTGCAATCAACTTTTACAAATCTCAAATCTGAAGCAAATAAGCAGATAAAAGTAAAATCAAATTTCCAGTTTTCAAAATTTTCAAGTTCAAAACTATTTTCAGGCTTCTCTATTCCAAAATATATGAGTAAACATTTCTTTTTAAAAGCTAGATTATTTGATAGCCTGATACATATGAAGTGATGATGTGATGTATGCTTACATGAGGTTGTGTAAATTTGATTACATGCCTGAATATGAAGATATTGTGTATGCATGTCCGTGTACAGACAAATATAACCTGTTCTAATCTACAGACTTAGATTAGGTTCAAAATTCAAATTCTCTTCTTCTAATCACTTATAGCCGATGATGTGTAAACAAAATATGTTTGAATAATCATGATTTAAATTTAAAAATATTTATAAGTTTAATCAGTAAGTTATTTTACGGGAAGGGATGAAACTCTAAACCATGTCAAATTCGAATACCATGATTCCTTGATTCACTTATATAATCTAAATCGTTTTCAAAATCCATGAATTTTAAAGGTAAAATCAAGATTTTTAACATTGTTTGAGTGAGTAATCTCTAGTTGAACGGAGATTGGATTTTTGGCATTTTCCAGTGATCGGAGGATGTTGGGTTCTCGAGATCGTGGCTGAAGCATTCCTGGAGGTTGGCGATCTTAGGAAAAATAATGGGTGGACTTATCGACCACCGTGGCGGCGGCATTTCGTTGAAGTAGGGTTTAAACCCAAGTTTTGGCCGATGTCGGAATTTGGACTGCTGCATCGTCGTCAATGCACCGGAGTTGATCGGAGGTGGGGGAACAGGTGCATGGTTGGTCGGCAAAGCTATGGTCGAAGTTTCGGAAGCTCTGGTGGTCGTAGGCAGGGGGTCGAGGTGGTTTTTAGACGATCTGTTTTGTTCCAGTGGGTTTGTGTGTGCTAAATTTCGAGTTCATGATTGATATATGGTTCTGGGTGGTCGGATCTTAGCCGAGGTGATCGGTGACGTGTTGGAGGTAGTGGCGATGACTGGAGTAGCAGTGTTTGCTTGTGCATGTGCACATGTGTCAGTAGAGTGTCAGGCTTGGGGAGTTGTTGTAAGGTTAGAGTTGTAGTAGTGGCCTCGGGTTTGAACTCGGGGAAGTGACGAAGTGGCTCGAGTGTGTTATTGGGAAGTTCGTTAGCGTTGCATGTTATAACAATTTTAAAATTTTAAACATAACATTTTTTTTTAAAAAAGAGTGGAAGTGGCTCGGGTTTAGGCTCGAGTTTGATCAGGGATAGACTCGGGTTAGTGTAGGGTATTAATAAGCTTTAAAAAAAATTAAATGAAACAAGTTTTTAAAGTTATAACAAATCAAGTTTTAAAATATTTTCTTAAATCAATTTCTTTTAGATAATAAATGTTTATTTAAATATTTGGATAGATAAAAGTTATAAATTATTTTACTTAAATTAATTAAGTAAATTCTTATGTTTATTTAAAATAAATTTACATGGTATATTTAAGTAGTTAATTAAGATGATGAAATGTTTTTAATTAACTTAAAGGTCTCAGGTTAATTTATATGTTAATGATGAATTTATTTTAAAGGTTTATTAAATGAGATTTAAATGGTAATTAAGTAAAATAATTAAAATAAACGGTTTATCTTTTAATTTATTAAGGCCTTGAATAATTCAAGATTAATTAATTAATGGAAGTAATTGAAGAAGGATTAATTAATTAGTTAATTAGTAATTAAGGATTAATTAATTAGTAATTTAAATTAATCAATTAGTAATTAAAGATTAATTAATTAGTAACTAAAGGATAATTAATTAATAATTAAAGGGTAATTAATCAGTAATTAAAGAATAATTAATTAATGTAAGTAATTAAGGATGATTAATTAATTTCATTAATTAGAATAATAACAAGTGGTTTGTAATTAATTAAAGTTAATTAAGCAGGATTAGGTAATTAATTCATAAGTAATTAATTTATTTGAGTAATTAAATTAATTAAATTATGTGATTAATTAATCTTACCTATGGATGATTAGTGGTAAAGAATGTTTGGAATGATTAATATTTATAGTATGTTAATCTGTGATGTTCTGTGATGTGCAATACTTTGGTTATAGCCGTGATAATGTAAGTTATTTATCTGTGATGAAGTTACTGTGTGATTACAATGTTCTGAATTGAATTAAATTGTTTTACTTAAACAAGTTGGCCTTAAAAGAAACGTTTGAGTTTCGATGAGACTGGGATCAGATATCAAAATTGTTATCCGTAAACCACATCGATCCAAGTTAAGCGATAGGTCATGAAATCTCAAATGAAGATCGAGATAAGATTCAGAATGCCTTGTCGTTAACTTTGAGGTTGATTCCAAAATGAGTGTAACGGAGATAGTGCCTTTGGTTTTGTTCTAACCCGGAACGGACTTTTATTGATGAATGCTATCAGACCATCGTCAATGGAGGATGATGAACATTCCAAGATATGTGTTCTAAAAAGGTAATCGTAGCCTCAAGCCTCATCAACCGGGAATGGCTAAAATAGGGGAGGTGCACGCAAGGCTAAGTGGGTAGCACCCAAGTAGGATAAGATTTTCCCCTGTCTAGAGGTTAATTTATTTGGTTGTGTTAGCGATTGTTGGCCACAACCGCAGGGATGTCTTATTCGAACTATCCAGTAAGGGGTAGCTCCGGTCTTATGTTGCAGGGGATCAGGGTGGATCCTCGGTACAGTGATCTAGACCACATACTATGACGGGCGGTACCTTAGTAGCCCTGCCATTGTATGGAATCCAATCTCCAATACGTGATCTCGGATTTGATTGTATACCTATATATGCTTGAATTTAATAATGTAACAATTTCTGCTATGTGAATATTTATTTGAAAACCCTAGACACTATTATAATATAACCAGATTTCCTATCAAATGTTTGATTATCGTAAGAGAAGAACTTATCAGTGTTTTTTTGCGGAGAGTCTTACGAGATACCTTTTATTTCAAAAGTTTTTTCAAGTTAACCAACTTAACCGTTTACTCACACCAGACACATGTCTGACCTGGAGTTTATTTTTTTTTTTATAAACTCTTAGGCACTTAAATTTTTATGAGTAGCCAAGTGATCAGGTTAGCTTGAGGAATTTTGGAAGGAACTTGGAGCTGGAGACTTGGCGTACCTATATATATCTATTCTGATGTGTTAGTATCATCTATTTGTATTTGGAATGTAAAGGTTAGACAGGTCTTCACGACTGTCTAATATGATGTTGTAACTATATTGACTCTGATGTGTAACGACTATGTAATATCCATGTGATATAATATATTTTTCCATTCCATTGTGAGATTCTGATATTGTTGTTTCTTTCTTTCTATCTATTCTCTTTCTACCTATTTCTTTCTTCATGACGATACGGCTTTCTTTGGAATGACAGGCGGGTCGTCACATTTGGTATCAGAGTGTTAGGTTGAGATAATACCTAGGCTTTGGAGTAATATCTATCTTGAGAGAGTGTGTACTTGTAATTTTTAAATATCTACATACCTATCTAATTGTTGGGTTACCTGTCTAGGTTGCCAGCATGAGTTCTAGAAGAAGAAGAGGCAGAGGTGTGAGCAGCACAACGACCATTAATGGAAGAGGTCCGAATGCTGATGGAGTAAGGGTAATTGGCGAGGCTGTAAACCCAACACTGCCTCGAGTAAGCTTTGCTGCATTATGCAAGGATTTCACCAATCTCAGAGGAAAGCCCTTTAATTGAATGAAGCCCATCATTGAATTTCAGGATTAGTTACGCTCGTGTGAGCGGATTTTTAAGAGTTTGGATCTGTCAGATGAGCAAAAGAGAGTGATGGCATCGTGGCAACTTCATGAAGGATTAGCTCCATGGTAGGATGCAGTTACCATGAATATTTCAAAGGGTAATTTTTCTTGGAGCAAGTTTAAGGAACTGTTTGAGGAACAATTTATGCCTATAGCTGGAAAGACTCGCCTGTATAGAGATTTTCAAGATCTGAAGCAAGGGAGTATATCAGAATATGAGACTAAGTTCAACGAATTATCTCGTTACGGACCTGGTCTTATTGATACACCCCTCAAGAAGAATGAGATGTTTGTGCTAGGAATGAGGCCCGAGTTCCATGAGAATATGACAGCTCATCTCAAGGGATCATTTGTGGAATTGATAGACATGGCATTGAGGTATGAGGAGCTTATGAATAAGAAACCCTTGGCATTTATGGCAGCACCGAGTGGAACTTATTCCAATCCAAATAAAAGGAAATTCAACCCAAACTAGAAAAAGCAAGGCAAAAGGAAACCAGGAGGCAACAACGGAGCTCGTAAGTGTTATGTGTGCTACCAAGAAGGTCATTTGGCTAAGCAGTGTCCCATAGGTAGAGCTCAGCAACAGTAGGGTCAGAGTGGACCCGGTTTCGCAATGGTTTAGAAGACTTTATGTTTCAACTATCAACAGCCGGGGCATATGGTGAAGGCTTACCTACTTCTTCAGAAAGCTCAGCCGACTAAGGTGTTTGCTATTCGAGGTGGAACATCGACTTCATCGGATAGGAAAGGCAAAGGCGTTCTGGATGGTACTTTGCTTTTAGATGGCATTTTTTTTAGAGTTTTGTTTGATCTGGTGCTTCCCTTAGTTTTATTTCTTTGGAATCGGTAGAGAAGTTTCTTCTTATCCCTAGTATTATGAACCGTCCTATTTTTATATTTAATCCTATAGGAGAAGTGACCAAGTTAGATATGATCTGTAGAGGCCTAAGAGTTTCTAATCTGTCCCATAATTTCTCTTGCGACCTATTTGTATTGGATTTTAAAGTGTTTGACCTTATTTTAGGAATGGATTGGTTGGACAAGCATAAGGCTGCTTTGATTTGTGAAGAGAGAATTATGACATTGGAAACTGAGCTGGGAAGGAATGCAAAAGTGACTTGCGATAATTCAGGAGTTCACATGAGTAGTCTTTTGCATGGGATTGAGGCATCTCCAAAAGACGTAGGATCCATCCAAGTGGTCAAATATTTTTCGGACGTCTTCGAAGAAGTCAAGGTTTGCCCCCGCATCGAGAGATAGAGTTTCGTATCGACTTGGTTCCTGGGGCGATACCAGTTGTTCAACCTAGTACAAGGATGGCACAGAGAGAGAGAAGAGTTGGTGAAGAAGACCTAAGATTTCTTAAAGAGAGGTTTGATCCGGCCTAGTTATTCTAGTTGGGGTTCTGCTGTAGTTTTTGTGACCAAGTCATAAGGATCATTAAGATTCTGTGTAGATTACCGCGAGTTGAATAAGGTGACTATTAGGAACAAGTGTCCCCTGGCTCGTATAGACAATCTTTTTGATCAAATTGATGGAGCTTTTGTTTTCTCCCAACTGGATCAAGCTTTGGGTTTTCACCAGCTTAGGGTAGTTGAAGACAGTATACCCTTGAGTGTGTTCAGAGGACTCAATTGTTTTTATAAGTCGCTGGTTATGCCTTTTGGGCTAACCAACACTCTAGCATATTTTTTGGATATGATGAATCATTTCTTCCAGGATGTGTTGAACAAGTTTGTGCTCGTGTTCATCGATGACATTCTCATTTACTCTAAATCTGAGGAGAAGCATAAGCAACATTTGAAGATAGTGTTGGAAATTTTGACGAAGCTTGTTCTGAAGGCTAATTTTTCGAAGCGCCATTTCTAGAAGTTAGAAGTTAGATTTTTGGGACATATCGTATCCGTAGAATGTATTTCTGTGGATTCGGGCAAGGTAGCAACTATTCAAGAGTGGAAGCAACCGCAGACTCTTATGGAGGTTCGCAATTTTCTTAGATTGGCAGGCTACTATAGGAAATTCATTCGGGACTACTCTAAGATTTCTTCGCACTTAACCAAATTGACTAGGATGGGAGCAAAGTTTAAATGGACCCCTAATTGTGAAGAGGCTTTTCGGGATTCGAAGGCAAGATTAACCAGTGCACCTGTTCTAGCTACTCCTGATGGAAAGAGTAAGTTCGAAGTCTACACTGATGCTTGTGAAGTAGGGCTGAGTGCTGTGCTGATGCAGAAGGGGAAAGTGATTGTGCATGCGAGTAGGAAGTTGAAGCCGCATGAGAAGAACTACGCTACGCATGATTTGGAATTGTTTGCTATCGTCTTTGCTCTAAAGATTTGGAGGCATTATTTTGTTGGGAGAGAAGTTCAAGCTTTCCAATGATCATAAGCCTTTAAAGTACCTTTTTTCCAGAAGGATCTGAATTTGAGGCAGCAGAGATGGGTGGAATTTTTGGCATCATATGATCTAGATATTCTTTATACTTCGGGGAAAGCGAATTTAGTGGCGGATGCTTTGAGTAGAAATGCAATTTTGGCTATTTTGGAAGTTGTTCCGTCTCTACTTGGAAGGATCGCGAGTAAGAAGGATCGGATAGTAGTTTGAGAGCAATCTTTAGGAAACTCAAGAAAGGGCAGTGCACCAGTTTTAAGATTGATGACCAGGGAACTTTGAGAATCAACGGAAGAATTTGTGTTCCAAATTTCAAGGATCTAAGGCAGGAAGTTTTGTCAGAGAGTCATCGCTCCTGGTTGAGTATCCATCCAGGGATCTCGAAGATGTATAAGGATATGAAGAGAGTTTTCTGGTGGCCGAACATGAAGAAGGATGTTGCTACCTTCGTGAATGGATGTGCGATCTGTCAACAAGTGAAGGGCGATCAGCAGAAGACCGTGAGATTGTTGCAGTCTCTGGAAGTCCCTAAACGGAAATGGGAAACGATATCAATGGATTTCGTCGACAGATTGCCAAGGACTAGAAAAAGAAATGGAGTGTGGGTAATCATAGACCAGCTGACCAAGAGCACCCACTTTATCCCAGTTAAGTCAACCAGAACTGCAGCGTCTTTAGTAGAGATTTTCTTGAAGGAAATCAGGTTACACGGAGTTCCCATCAGCAAAGTAAGTGACCGTGACCCAATCTTTAGCAGCAAATTTTAGGAGGCTCTACGTACAGCTTTGGGAGTGAGGTTGAGTTTAATTACAGCCTATCATCCCTAGACCGACAAACAAACAGAAAGGCTGAATTACATTCTTGAGGATATGTTGAGGACTTATGTTTTGGATTTCGACGGATCTTGGGAAGACCATCTGCATTTAGTGGAATTCTCGTACAATAATAGTTATCAGGCAAGTATTAAGATGGCACCCTACGAAGCTTTGTACGGAAGACCTTGTAGATGGTCGTCCTGTTGGGTAGAATCCGGAGATTGTCTTGTTCGTGGTCCAGACTTGATTTGGGAGGCATCTGCGAAGGTGGAGCTAATCAAGAAGAGAACGAAAGCAGCCGAGGATCGTCAGAAGAGTTATGCAGACAAGAGAATGGAGGCAATTGGAATTTGAAGTCGGCGATATTGTTTTTGTCAAGGTTTCCCCGATAAAAGGAGCGATCAGGTTTGGTAAGACAGGAAAGCTTGCCTCAAGATATATTGGATTGTTCCGTGTGCTTGAGAGAATTGGTACTTTGGCCTATAGGATTGAATTTCTAGAACAGATGGATAAAATTCACAATGTTTTTCACGTATATCATCTAAGGAAGTACGTGTACGACCCATCTCTAGTTATAGAACCGGCAATGCAGGAAGATTTAGAGGTCGAACCAGACTTAACTATGGTCAGGCATCCAGTCCAGAGTGTTGATCAAGATAAGGAGCGGCTCAGAAACAAAGTGGTGAAGCTGGTCAAGATTAAGTGGAGGTGGATCACAAAGATTGTACCTGGAAAACTCTAAATATTGTTAGGAAAGCCTATCCGGATTTGTGTCAGGATAGTTAGGTGTGTTGTTTGAATGAATTGTTTGCTTGATTTTTAACGTATGGTTGATATATATGCTTGGATTGTTTGAAATAAAATCTTTTGGATTATCTTTTTCTTTTAAATTTTAGGGACGAAATTCTTTTAAGGGGGGAGAAATGTGATATCCTGGAATTTTTAGGCAAATAATAATGTGATAATCTTCTTTTATAAATTATTTTAAATTGGCAAATTATTCTTTTAAAACAAATAAAATATGTGTTTGTTTACATACATATATAAGTAGATTTTAAACATAATTTTGATTTGAAATTCAACGGTAAATATCTTAAAAAAATAAATTGGATTTAAAAATAATATATATATATATATATATATATGATTTTTATTAGTGTACAATTAGTTTTAAAATCACTTTCTTCAAAGATTATATAAATATAAATAAAAGAAAAAAAGTTTAAGTAAAAAAAACATAAAACACATATTAATATAAAACTAAATTGAAAATATAGTATAAAATTATATGAAAATATTAATACTTGCAAATTAACATGTGTAAATTTAGTAACATGCAATTTAACAAGTGTCATTAATTTTCTTTTCATTTTTAATAATAAATAAAAGAATTTCAAGGCTATATATATATATACACACCTTTATCTTCTCATTTTCTTTATTATATTTAAAACTAAAACATGAGAAGTTTAAACCAGAGGTTAAAATCTAAAGCAACAACCTCTTCCAGTTTTAAAACCTGAAGCATAGATTCAACCAAATTAAAGCAAAGAAAGGAAATCAGCAATCAACTTTTACAAATCTCAAATCTGAAGCAAATAAGCAAATCAAAGTCAAACCAAATTTCCAGTTCTAAACATTTTCAAGATCAAAACTATTTTCAGGCTTCTCTGTTCCAAAATCTGTGAGTAAACATTTCTTTTTAAAAGCTAGATTTTTTGATAGCCTAATACATATGAAGTTATTATGTGATATATGCTTACATGGTTGTGTAAATTTGATTGCATGCATGAATATATGAAGATTTTGTGTATGCATGTCTGTGTACAGGCAAATATACTCAATTCTAATCTACAGACCTAGATCAGGTTCAAAATTCAAATTCTCTTCTTCTAATCACTTATAGCTGATGATGTATAAATAAAATATGTTTGAATAATCAAGATCTGAATTTTAAAAATATTTATAAATTTAATCATTAAGTTATTTCACTAGAAGGGAAGAAATACAGTGAAAACTCCAAGCCATGTCAAATTCGAATACCATGGTTCCTTAGTTCACTTATATTATCTAAATCGTTTTCGAAATCCATGAATTTTAAAGGTAAAATCAAGATTTTTAACATTGTTTTGAGTGAGGAATCTCGGGTTGAACGGAGATTGGGTTTTTGGCATTTCTGGTGATCGGAGGATGTTGGGTTCTCGAGATGGTGGCTGAAGCTTGCCTGGAGGTAGGCAATCTCGAAAAATATAATGGGTGGATTTATTGACCACCGTAGCAGCGGCACGTTGTTAAAGCAGGGTTTAAGCCCAGGTTTTGGTCGATGTCGGAATTTGGACTGCTGCGTCGTCGTCAATGGAGTTGATCGAAGGTGGGGGAATAGGTGCGCGGTTGGTTGGCAAAGCTATGGTCAGTGTTTTGAAGGCTCTAGTGGTCGTAGGCGGTGGGTCGAGGTGGTTCTTGGACGATCTGTTTTGTTCCAGTGGGTTTATGTGCGCTCGATTTCGAGTTCATGATTAATACGGCGTTCTAGGTGGTCAGAATCTTAAGCGAGGTGATCCGCGACTTGTTGGAGGTGGTGGCGATGACTAGAGTAGCAGCATTCGCCTGTGCACGTGCACGTGTGTCAATAGAGTGTCAAGCTTGGGTAGTTGCTGTAGGGTTAGAGTTGCAGTAGTGGCTTCGGGTTTGAACTCGGGGAAGTGATGAAGTGGCTCGAGTGTGTTATTGGGAAGTTCATGAGTGTTGCTTGTTATGATAGTTTTAAAATTTTAAACATAACAAATTGTTTTTAAAAAAAACAGAGAGGAAGTGTCTCGGATTTAGGCTCGGGTTTGATCTAGGATAGACTCGGGTTAGTGTAGGGTATTAACAAGTTTAAAAAAAAAAAATGAAACAAGTTTTCAAAGTTATAACAAATCAAGTTTTAAACTATTTTCTTAAATCAATTTCTTTTGAATAATAAATGTTTATTTAAATGTTTGGATAGATAAAAGTTGTAATTTATTTTAACTCAAATTAATTAGTAAATTCTTAAGTTTATTTAAAATAAATTTTAATGGTATAATTAAGTAGTTAATTAAGAAAATGAGATGTTTTTAATTAACTTAAAGGTTTTAGGTTAATTTATATGTTAATGATGAATTTATTTTAAAGGTTTATTAAATGAGATTTAAATGATAATTAAGTAAATTAATTAAGATAAATGGTTTATCTTTTAACTAATTAAGGCCTTGGGTAATTAAAGGTTAATTAATTAATGGAAGTAATTAAAGAATAATTAATTAATTAGTAATTAAGGATCAATTAATTAGTAACTTAGATTAATTAATTATTAATTAAAGATTAATTAATTAGTAAATAAACGATAATTAATTAATTAATAATTAAAGGGTAATTAATCAATTATTAAAGAATAATTAATTAGTGTAAGTAATTAGGGATGATTAATTAATTTCATTCATTAATTAGAATAATAACAAGTGGTTTGTAATTAATTAGTGTTAATTAAGCAGGATTAGGTAATTAATTCATAAGCAATTAATTCATTTGAGTAATTAAATTAATTAAATTATGTGACTAATTAATCTTACTTATGGATGATTAATTGTATAGAATGTGTGGATTGATTAATATTTATAGTATGTTATTCTGTGACATTTTGCGATGTGTACTTTCGTTATAGCTGTGATGAATGTAAGTTAGTTATCTGTGATGAAGTTGTTGTGTGAATACAATGTTCTGAATTAAATTAAATTGTTTTACTTAAACAACTTGGCCTTAAAAGAAACGTTTGGATTTTGATGAGACCGGGATCGGATATCAAAATTGTTATCCGAAAACCTCGTCGATACAAGTTAAGCGATAGGTCATGAAATCTCAAACGAAGATTTAGAATGCAAGGGCTATTTGTCGATAACTCTAAGGGTGATTCTAAAATGAGTGTAACGCAGATAGTGCCTTCGGTTTCGTTGAGCCCGGAACGGACTTGTATGGATGTATTCTATCAGACCATCATCAACGGAGGATGTTGAGCATTCCAAGATATGTGTTCTAAAAAGGTAATCCTAGCCTCAAGCCTCATCAACCGGGAATGGCCAAATTAGGGGAGGTGCATGCAAGGCTAAGTGGGTAGCACCCAAGTAGGATAAGATTTTCCCCTGTCTAGTGGTCCCTTTATTCGGCTGTATGGGCAGTTGTTGGCCACAACACTGGTGTTGTCTTATTCGGACTATCCAGTAAGAGGTAGCTCCGGTCTTGTGTTGCACGGGATCAGGGTGGATCCTCGGTACAGTGATCTAGACCACGTACTGTGAAGGGCGGTACCCCAGTAGTCCTTCCATTTTATGGAATCCAATCTCCAGTAAGTGATTTCGGATATTATTGTATACTTATGTATACTGGAATTTAATAACATAACAATTTCGGCTATGTGAAAATTTATTTGAAAACCCTAGACACTATTATAATATAACGGGATTTCCTATCAAATGTTTTGGTTATCGTAAGGGAAAAACTTGTCCGTGATTATTTGTGGAGAGTCTTACGAGATATCTTTTATTTCAAAGGTTTTTTCCATGTTAAACAACTTGACCGTTTACTCACACCAGACCCATGTCTGACCCGGAGTTTATTTCAATTTTCTTAAACTCTTGGGTGCTCAAATTTTTATGAGTAGCCAAGTGATCATGTTAGCTTGAAGAATTTTGGAAGGAACTTGGAGCTGGAGACTTGGCATACCTATATATATCTATTCCGCTGTGTTAGTATCATCTGTTTGTATTTGGAATAAATGGAGAGATTGGTCTTCACAACCGTCTAATGTGATGTTGTAACTATATTGACTCTGATGTGTAATGACTATGTAATATCTATGTGATATAATATATTTTTCCGTTCCGCTATGAGATTCTGATATTGTTGTTTCTTTTTTTCTATCTATTCTCTTTCTACCTATTTCTTTCTTAATGATGATATGTCTTTCTTTGGAATGAAAGGCGGGTCGCACAGTTATCTAGTATTTTGAAAAGAAATTGATTTATATAAACTGAAGTACTTTCGATAACCCAAGTGTTAATGCTAAAGAGGGAATTGATTTAATGAATTGTTGTTCAAAGAATTTAAATTGAAATTTCAAGGTTGAAGTGTCGAATATAAATGAATTTATCGGAATTGAGCTATTGGAAATGTTTGGATACAACTTTGAAATCTATTTAAAACTAATTAAAACTACCTTAATCATTCTAAACTATTTTAATTTATTAAACCTATTATAACCTTTTTAATCCAATTTAATCTATTTTACCAATTTTAAACTAATTAAATTTATTTAATCTATTTTAAATCTGTTTAATACAATTTAAATCTATCTAATCTATTTTAAATTTATTTAATTTATTAAAATCTACTTAATCTAATTTAAATTTATTTAATCTATTTAAATCATTTTAAAACTAATTAAATCTATTTAATGCATAGTTAATGTACTTAAAACATTTTTAATCTAATTAAATCAAATTTAAACCGATTTAAACTATTTTAATCTATTAATACTATTTAAAATATTAAAACATTTTGACTATATAAATTATTTTCCAAATTTTAGACTGTGTTAAGTGGAAGTATTTATATTTAAAACCTTGATGACGATACAACTTAAGTTGGAATTGACTTCGTAAAATAATGTATTGAGTAAATATGATTTCGAAAATGAATATGATTTCGAAAGAGATATGATTTGAAATCCAATATGAATTTTGATATACATTGTGAATTGACTTTTGAAATATTAAGAGAACCATCCGGTTTGAAATAAGTATTTGGTTTTTAAAGAGACCGCGATCAGATATTGTCATACTCTATCCCAATACCGAAAACCACTTTAACAATTATGCACATGGTGGAGATTCCAGAAATGAAGTAGGATGGTTTGGTGTACCATTTTGTATGAGGTATTTACGTAGCCATGACTTCCGTGAGTCAGCTTGACGTGGCTAAAACAGGATGCACACCGAGCCAAGTGAGGTCAATCCTTCTATCAGACACATTTCTTCTATACCATTCTATTCCTTCGTGATTGATTTAGTGGCCACCCTTTGATTTTGATTTGGGAGTGTGTTCCGAGGTGGGCAGTAGTAACTGCTATGCGTTAGCACCAGTCTGAATACGCAATTGGTATATTTACCCTGGCATTGCCTTGGGTGCGTTGTTGCATGCCCTATCGCGCCTTCTACGAGTTTGTTTTGTACCATACCTATGGAGTGCCCTCTCATAGCCTCTAGTTTACGGGGGAGTTACGATACTGTATAGACTATGGGAATATACAAAATGTGTACAACATTGTAGATAGTTTTAACAGATCCTTAGGAGTTGTTAGTCCCGTACATCTCTTAAGTTACTGCACCCAAGTTCGACATTAGATATGAGATATCATACCCTGATAAGCATCTCTGATGCCATTACACTCAAATTTATTTACCATTAATTTAACTTACATAAGGTCTTTTAGTTCTGACTCAAGTATTTTGTCATTTCAATTCGCTCGGGTCAGCCTGGGCATTTCAAGGTTGAAGACCTTATTTCTGGAGGACGAAGATGAAGATTTTTACTATTATTTATTATAATTATTCCACTACGTCATGTATTCCGCTGCATTAATTTATTCAGTTATTCTTGTTCTTTGTAACTCTAATATTTATGTTGTAAAAGAATAATCAAATGTACTTATAAAACAACTTCATGAACTGTTATTTGATTATTATATTTTCACATTCCGATGTAAGATTCTGTATTTTTTTATTTCTTTCTTTGGTTTTTCTTATTTACCCCAATAAAAATTTGCTCCTTTGTATGGTTTGAGCCTGACGTGTGTGGTTTATTATCGATTTAAACTGCCCAAAAAGGCAGGTCGTTACAGCGGGTATTGGATCTTTGATTTAGCGTTAACTTTAGCTTTGCGGGGTCTGACTCGTGTTAGATAGGGTAGTATTACCGTAGAATGAGTCGTTGAATGTATATATATGAGAGACCATATTTGTTAGTGTTATAAAAGGATTTTTGTATTGTGTTAAATTGTCCCGTTTTGTATTTATAAATTCTGGTCGGTGCATAAAACGCGATGATATCGATAGGGATTTCTAAACACTTAATAGGGCAGATCAACACAATATTTGTTTTGAAATATAGGTAAATGAAATAATTTTGCTTGTTATATATTTTTGTATATAAAATAATAATTTTATAAGTGATATATTTGGTTTTAATATATTTGTCGTTAGGTAGTGAAATTTATAAATATTGGTTGAAAATAAGGTTTTTAAAAATTAAATATAAATTGGAAATTTTAGAACTTAAGTTCCAGGATTCTCAAAATTTCTTTCAAATGATTTTGGAATATAAGATTAATATTATTTGGAAGTATATTCTAATATAAATATTTCAATGTGATTTGGAAGAAATGTCTAAAAGAATTTTGGAAGGAAATAAGTTTTGTACTCCTCTCTTTGCCGTTGGAAAATAATTTCGATGATGGGTGCACGCATCATCGACATTCATTTTTGAGTTTCAAAGTGGGAAGACCATGTACTAATTTTACTGCACAAGTGTTTTGATAAATTAGCCTTGAATTTTTTAATCCCAGATATAATTTGATATATATAAAAGTTATATGTGTGTGTATATATTATTTTGAATGATTTGAAATGAAAACCCAGCATTTAGTTCTTAAATTTCTATAAATTAGAGATTTCAATTTTTGAAATGAAATTTTAACTATTAATAATTGGAAACTTCTAAAATGAAAATAAGAAATTTGATGTTAAAAAGGTAATTGAAATAAATAAGAAATTGAAATTTTGAAATGTAGCTATTGAACATTTTGACTTAAAATAAATATGAAAAAATGTGTGACCTTTTATTTTATTCTAAAAGACATATATACATATATATATATATAACCTACCAAAATATTAAAAGTTGTAATGTTAATAAGGGTATGTAATAGAATATTATACAAGTAAAGCTGGAGGAAAAATAAAAGTGTTCAATGGACTTACTTTTATAAATAAGAATTCTAATGTCATTGTTATGAATCTAAGTTGATAATCGAAATGCTACTAACTAAAGATAATAACAGTGATTAATGTAAGAATAATGAATATAAACTTAGGTTAACATTTTAAGCTGTTTATAATCTGATTTAATAGAAAGGTGAATAATATAAGTAAATAATTATATACTTGAATTAATATTGAAACCATTTTTAATTAAAGTGATTACTACATATAAATTGGATGACTATAACTTCAGAAACATTGAAAAGACTCAGAAATGGAGTTACTTTATAAATAAGAATTTGATATTATAGTTGTTATAAACTTAAGTTATGGTTGAAATGCTGTTAATTAAATGTAATAGAAAATTGAATATTATAAACAAATGATTTTAAACTTAAGTTAACGTTCGAAACTATTTATAATTAAAGTAAATAATAAAATTAGTATTATATTGAGTAAATGGTTATAATTTTAGAAAAGATAAAATGATTTAGAAAATGGATTTTTATATTCAATGACATTATATAAGAAAGGATGAATGTAAATTAAAAGGTAATGAACTTGAGTATGAACTTATGCATTAATGAATTATAAAGAAGCATACCTAATAATGTATAATCCAATAATTAAAATAAGAATAACTTAGTTAAGCAAAGAATGTGAAGTAACAAAATGAAAGAAAATGGTATTGTATAAATAAAGGAGAAATGAACTTTTGTAAGTAATAACGAATGTAAACTAATGAAAATAAACATTATATGAATGAGAAAATAAAAGTTAATGAAAAAAAGAGAAAATCAAACTAAATTTTAAATGTGAAGTAAACTGAAAAATGTATACAATACTTCAATAATGAATTCATTATGATCCAAATAATTGAAATAGATATAACTTATGTAAGTAAAGATTGTAAAGTAATGAAATAAACCATATAAAAGTGTAAAACATTGCAAGTAATGAACGTGAATTAAAGAAAAATCATTAAAATATGAGCAATAAATGATGTGAAAAAGATTAATACAATAAACTTAAATATTACTTCAAATTATTGTTTGTTTAAATTAGGCATTGGTTAGGGAAGGATACTTTTATTGTGTGGGATGTATAAATAACCTATAAATTTTTATCTTGACAGTTAAGTGTATGGTTTACTTCATAGTTTATTTATCATTTTATATGATTAGAAGTTCTGAACCCGAACAAACCATTTGTTTTGGTTGTTATGGATGAATGATTGCTCTCTTTGTGGAAATGATGTTTGTACAATTGTTTGTTGGTAATGATTATTGCTATGTTGCGATGTTTTGTTTGTTATCTATTGAAACAACTTAAAATATTTCCGTTTTACATAATTATTAACTCTTTTGGATTATATAAGTGAAATAGAGGTATGGAAGCAATAGCTATAGCTTTTGGTTTCATAAAACAAGCGTTAATTGCCTGACAAATGGGTATGTTTTTGAATTACCTTTTTTGTGATATTATATTGTTTTTCGGTGGTTTGGCGTATTATATTTTGAAGAATATGATATATATTGTAACTTTTGATATTATTATTTCTTCCAGACTCTTCGTACAAAGGAGACACTGTCGAAATTTTCCATGAATTTTGGACTTCGAAAAATTTTATGAAATGTTTTCCAAACTTTTGTGAACTTGAATACAAAGGATTTAAGTTTTACAAATTGATATATTTTATTTAATTTTGTAAATTTATTTGTTATAAATTTATTATTTTGAATAAGATGTATTAAATTTTTGATTCCATCCTTTCTTCTTTTTTCTTTTCGAGGATGAAAAGTTTTGAGTGTGGGAGAGTGTAACGATCCGTGATTTTTGACAATTATGATTTGTTAATTAAATAAAGTTTTATGATTTAATGTTGGAAGAAATAAAAATTTATGGTTAAATAATAAGAATGTAACTGGATTAAAATGTAATGGTATTAATCTAAAGAAATTTATAACTACTTTGAATGTAATTCCAATTAATTAGAACGATTAAAAGGTTAATAATTGATTTTTAATTGTAAATTAATTGAAATAATGCGTGTATCGATTGACAATTGGAAAAAGGAGTAATTGATAATTTAAAAGTTGATTGATTAATGAAACAATGTGAAGTAAATGGAGACTGAATAAATTTAATGCAATGTGAGTTGTTATAACAATTGGTGGTAAATAATGGACTTACAAATGTTATTAAATGTTGGAATGGGGATAATTATTGTTTGTTACCAAATTAATTAATCAAGTGCAATTAAACGAAATCAAATGTCACATTAGTGTGAGTTACTACAATAACTGCAAAATTGTGAATGAATAAAAAGAATAAAAATGTTAATTATATGCACAAGGTGATAACAGATTTAATAAAAGATTGAAACCAAGATTAAAAAACAAATTGGGATATTAGATTGTAATTAATGTACAAGTGTCAAAAATTCAATAAAATTGAAATATAGTGGTTAATACAAATAAAAGATGGAAATTGTAGCATATTAGTGAAAAAAGAGATGAACAAATATTAACTATGTTATTAAAGTAAAAATTGATTTAGTATGATGATTGAATATCAAGCTCTGAAATCAAGTTGATTAAATTATTGGAATGTAAATTGTAATAATTATGATTTATTGCAATTAAGGTAGTAAAATATTGCGTTAATGTAAATAAAGATGAAATTAGAGAATATTAATGTAATAAGGTATAAACCATGATAATTATATCTATAAGATAATAATTGATTGTATAGAAAGATGGAAAGTCAAATAAATGGAATTATTGGAATTTTAATTTGTAATTACTGAATTTATTGGAATTGAAATTAAATACTGCAAATTGTGCAATATTCAGTAAAATTGATATAGAAATTTGTTTTAAAGGATTATAAATGTCTAAGTGGTCAAAAATGATGAAATTGGTTAGTTTATAAATATTGAATAAAAATGTGATTAATTAATTTAATATTAACTTATACAATTAATATAAAAATAGTCATTTTGGCAACTATCTCAAATTTCAACGAAACTAGTTTTATCGGATCCATACTAGTGAATTATTGTAGGATTTCAAGTTTCGTAGCGATCGGACCTGTTGTTTGACCGTACGGGCTCGAAAAGCCTATAAATCAATTTAATTGAAATAACTTTGAAATAAGCCGATTCTAAGCTACTTCTTCATACAATGGAATTTGGACTTGAAACCTATTCCATTGAATTTAAAAATATCGAAAACATCTATTTTAATATATGGGATGACCCATTTTCGTTCTGGAGGCAGAACGGGCTTTTCGTGTCGTTTATCGTTCAACTTGAAAATCAATCTTCTCCGTCCATTTCTACTCTTGACCTACCTACAAATAGCCTATTATAAACCCTAATTGTTTCTCAACTCGGTTTTTTAGTATGTACAAATCTGTCTGTCTATTCCTATCTCCCTTTTCCCATGGTAGAAACCCTAATTTCCAAATTGCAAATTCAAATCCAAAAATCAAACTCCTCCAAACCCTAACAAATTATATACCACTTCAAAATTCTCGACAACCGTAATCATCTGCAATAGTTCGTTTTTCGTTTTGGTTCATCGTTCGATCAGTAAATGTCGAAGAGTTCTCCGCCATTCATTTTGTCTCTCGATCGACTGCAACTGATAATTGAATCAAGGACATTGGGTTGTGGAGAGTGTCGAGCGTAGTTCATTTGTGCTATTTTTTTGATTGATCGATGGTTGGATGTGGTGTATAATTCAATTAGGGTTCGGCAAATTGGACGGCGGCTGGGTTTTTAGTCGACTTGTAGGCGATCGGCGTGGTGTCATGGGTCATAGGGAGGTGCGCAAGGGAAGGCGAGTTGATCAAGCATGGTCGTGGTAGACACTAGAAGGCGATCGGTTTCCACAATCGAGGGTTTCGAAGCTGCAATGTTGATCTATAGCAGGCTTCGGTTTTCACGCGATTTGGGATAGCTGATGTGGCCATTTGAGTGAGGGGAAGGGTTTATGTTATTTTAATTTAATTTTGATTTCAAATATACTAATCGATATAATTTTCACATACGAGGTCCAATTCATGCGTGGTTTATTTCTTTGGGATCGTATTGTAATTTCGGACATTTTGACGCCAGTCTAGATGAATTCTGAGACAATTGAATTTTGAGGCTAAATTTGGATTTTATTTTTATTTAATATCAAAGGTGAGTGCTTTAACCCACTCACAACTTCTAAAATTTCTTATGTGAGTTAAATTAATTATGATGTGATTAGAAAATTATTTATGGCTGTTTGGTATATTTAGATCATCATTCCAGTAAATTTGAATTTATTTTGAATTAAATTGCCATTTAACTATCGAATTTAAATTGCCAGTTAATTGCATGTAAATGATGACCTATTATATTTTGTAATTTATTGGCTGAATTGGATGATGATTCTGATAGATGTTTGATTATTGATATTGGATGATTGGATGTTATGTCTGATATATATACTGTTATCACTCTGCAAGTTCCCTAAGGGTTGAAATGTACATGCCCGAACGATCTATAGATTAGGTAAAAATCATTATGGGCAGAAATGATAGACTCGGGTGATTTTATGGATTTTCATTAAATTCATGATTGCTGTTTGAAATGATATATAACCGTAAAATTGTAAATTGCAGATTGAAATGATAAATATCCATATCACTTTACACTAGGGTAAAAAATTATATACGGACACCGTGGTTAAATTAAATGATTTTGAATCATTGAAATTTTGATTTCAGTTATCTAGTATTTGAAAAGAATTGATTTATATAAACTTAAGTATTTTTGATAACCCAAGCATTAATGCTAAAAAGGGAATTGATTTATTGAATTTTTCAAAGAATTTAAATTGTAATTTCAAGTTTGAAGTGTCGAATATAAATGAATTTATCGGAATTGAGTTATTGGAAATGCTTGGATACAACTTTGAAATCTATTTAAAACTAGTTTAAACTACCTTAATCAATCTAAACTATTTTAATTTATTTTAACCTATTATAACCTATTTAATCCAATTTAATCTATTTTACCTATTTTAAGTTAATTAAATTTATTTAATCTATTTTAAATTTATTTAATATAATTTAAATCTATTTAGTATATTTTAAATTTATTTAACCTATTAAAAATTTACTTAATCTAATTTAAATCTATTTAAGCTATTTAAATCATTTTAAAACTAATTATACCTATTTAATCAATAATTAATCTACTTAAAACATTTTTAATCTAATTAAATCAAATTTAAACCTATTTTTACTGTTTAAACTATTTTAATTATTCAAACTATTTAAATTATTTAAATATTTTGACTATATAAATTATTTTCCAAATTTTAGACTGTGTTAATTTGAAGTATATATATTTAAATCCTTGATGATTATACAACTTAAAAAGGAATTGAAATTAATACAATTTTGTGAAATAACATATTTAGTAAATATGATTTTGAAAGTGAATATGATTTCGAAAGAGATATGATTTGAAATCGAATATGATATTTTAATTTACATTGTGAATTGACTTTTGAAATATTAAAAGAACCATCCGGTGTGAAATAAGAATTTGGTTGTTAAAGAGACCGGGATCAGATATCGCCATACTCTCTGCCAATACTGAAAACCACTTTAACAACTTTGCACGTGGTGGGGATTCCAGAAATGAAGTAGGATGGTTTGGTGTAGGATTATGTATGAGGTATTTATGTAGCCCTGACTCCCGTGAGTCAGCTTGATGTGGCTAAATAGGAACCACATCGGGCCAAGTGAGGTCATTCCTCGTATCGGACACATTTCTTCGATACCATTCTATTACTTCGTGAATTATTTGGTGGCCACCCCTTAATTTTGATTTGAAAGTGTGTTCCGAGGTCAGCGGTAGTAGCTGCTATGCGTTGCCATCAGTCCGGATACACAATTGGTATATCTACCCTGGCATTGCCTCGAGTGCCTTGTTGCATGCCCTATCGCGCCTTCTATGAGATTATTTTGCACATACCTGTGGAGTCCCCTCTGATAGCCTCTAGTTTGTGGGGGGGTTAAGGTATTGTATAGAGTATGGGAATATATAAAATGTGTTAAGGGGGATATGGGTAACGCCTTAACGCTATTTTAATATTTTTACTTTACTATGGACATATTATAATAACGTATTGTACTACATAGTAGATAGTTTAATGAATCCTTAGGAGATGTTAATCTCAAACATCTCTAAAGTTACTGCACCCACGTTAGACACTGAATAGGAGATGTCAAACCCCGTAAACATCTCTTACGTCGTTGCACTCATATTTATTTATCATTGATTTAACTTACATAAGATGTAACAACCCGCATATTTGTTGATTATATATTTAAATATTTTATTTAAATATTTTACCGTTCATCGGATTTTGGTCCGAAAAGCTACTTTGTGCAAACAGTCGAATTGGGACTCGAGACCACCCCCATTGAGTTCAAAATGACGTTTGCGACCATTTTGAGTATAAGCTTCGATATGTTTGGAGAAAGTTGAATTTTGCTACTTTTTGCTTTGGGCTTTGGTTTGGGCTGAGCCAATTAACCACTTACTAACTCAGTCCCAATCCTCCTCTCCTCTTCATTACTTCATTCTAACTCCTCAAACTCAAGCTCCAACTGAAAATGGTGGAGAGGAAAGGGAATTAGAAACTCCAAGCCCTAGCTCCTCTTGCTAGCTCAAGTTCTAGCTCCAAAATCAAAGAGAAACCATTGGTAAGCTCCTCTTCTTCTTCTCCAACTCATTCTCTCATTGATTTCAGAAATTTCCTAAGCCTAATTTATGAAATGTTTCTCCTTTAAGCTTAGATTCAAGCTTGTTGGGTTGGAATTGAAGAGTGATTGTTCTTACCATTTCTCTATAGCTTCTTCTTCAATCGTTTGGGTTCAAAGGTGAGATTTTTAATCTCACATCTATGCTTATAATTCTCTTCTATTGTTAGGTATGAATTCCTAACACATATTCATGTGCATTTGATTTTGATTTGGATTGCTTTTGTGAATATTCCAATTTTTAGTGTTTTGAGTTCAATTCGTTAAAAATCCTAACTTTGATGTTTGAACATGTTTTTGGTGATGCATCGAGGAGCATATAGGGCCGGGTAGTCGATTGGTATAAACCCTTAGCGTCGTTGCTCGTGCGATTGCAATTTGGTCGGGATTTTCACCTCCATTGAAATAGGGTAGGAAGTGCAAGTATACAGGTTCGGCCGACCGAGCCCCCTGTTCCGGTCGACCGACCTGTAGTCCAGGCACTTCCTGCCTCTGTTTGGAAGTGCTGGTTACAGGCTTCGGCCGACCGAGCCCCCTGGGCCGGTCGACCGACCTGGTGCCCCGAGCACATTCCTACCTCTGGTTCGGTCGACCGACTCAGGGAGTCCGGTCGACCGACCTGCTCAAATTTGCCAGATTAGCCTATATTGCTAATTCGTTTGAATATCCAACTTTAGTCGATTCGTGTTGTCTCCCTTTTGTTGTTGTCATTCATTATCGACGTTGATGACTTTTTCTTTTGGAATTTTAGATATATCCACTTTGATGGATTTTGTATCGATTTCTTTGGATTTTATTCACGTTTTTGAATGTGAATCTTAGTGATTGATTGTTCCTACAATCTTCTTTCTGATTTGTCACTTTAAAAATATAAAGGTTTTCTATACTAGTAGTAAATATCGAAACTCTTTCCTCAAACGATTTCAATACTATTTTAATACCAAATTCGTTTATAAAACTGTTTTCCAATCTATTAGTATATACAAGCCTTTACCTCACTCGTATGAGAAATCTAATTAAACGACTTAGTAAAACAAGTGGTATGAAACGCTTGCGTTTACTTCGTCGGTTAATTCTTGGACTTGTTCGATTGAATCTCTTGTGACAATTTTCTAGTGGAGATCTACAATTTGTTCGTAAATATTTAAGTTAAGCTAGTGGTTATGGGACATGAAGCTAAGCTCATATATTTACTAGCTTACTGTAATTGACACTTCTCTTTGATCACGACGATCATTTTATGTTTTAGACTAGCATTGAGCAATGTCTTAGAGATTTTGGTTCATCGGATGTCTCGCTGTACGACGTCGTTGTTCCCTTTGATTGTGTTTTGGTTCATCGGATGTCTCGCTGTACGACGTCGTTGTTCCCTTTGATTGTGATTTGGTTCATCGGATGTCTCGCTGTACGACGTCGTTGTTCCCTTTGATTGTGTTTTGCTTCATCGGATGTCTCGCTGTACGACGTCGGTGTTCCCTTTGATTGTGTTTTGGTTCATCGGATGTCTCGCTGTACGACGTCGTTGTTCCCTTTGATTGTGATTTGGTCCATCGGATGTCTCGCTGTAGGACGTTGTTGTTCCATTTGATTGTGATTCGGTTCATCGGATGTCTCGCTGTACGACGTCGTTGTTCCCTTTGATTGTGTTTTGGTTCATCGGATGTCTCGCTGTACGACGTCGTTGTTCCCTTTGATTGTGATTTGGTTCATCGGATGTCTCGCTGTACGACGTCGTTGTTCCCTTTGATTCTGTTTTGGTTCATCGGATGTCTCGCTGTACGACGTCGTTGTTCCCTTGGATTGTGATTTCTGGATTTCGTGTGTTGAATTCTGGAATTTATGTTTCACCAACTTTTACGATTGGCATTGCTATATATGTCATTTATTGTGGCTTGGTGAATGAAATTAGGAGTATGACATTCCTTTTTATCTTGAGTAGATTATTGTGATATTGATTAATCTCTTGTTGATTTTCAATTACTTATTTATCACAGCTTGGCATTGTGATTATTATATGTTTATGTCATATCTTTTATTATATATCACTTCATCTGATATTTGTAGCTAGACTGATCCGTTTATTATTTTCTTCTTAAATAATACTCGGGTCAGACTGAGATTTTACAGGTGCTTCTGCTTGACTCCTTATCGGACTTTCATCTGATCTTTTGGCTAACTACTTAAGTTTAGTAGTTTTTGTTGTATACATTTGAGATACAGACTCTATGATGTATACTTATTCTTCTGTCTAGCACTTGTATCTATTCTTTTTGATATTGTGGATCTTGTTTGACCACTACTCTGATGTACACTTTCATGTGTTATATTCATATCTATTTCCGCCTTTGTGATATGAATTATCTGTGACTGATTTGTGTTATGTTTATTTCTATATTTGTTTCCGAAGACCTTTATAGCCACTGTGTAGTAGCTTTGAGTTTGTATCGGTATGTCGGATTTCCTCTTGAAATAGAATGCATGTTATACTATTTGACATATCGGTGCTCGCGCAAAGAAATTACATGGATGGTCGCTCCTCAACAGCCTTATTCTCCGTGCTAGTTGACAGCATTACTCCGTAGTGTTCTTGGCTAGCGTGGGTATAGAGGTGGGGCGTCACAGCTTGGTATCAGAGCCAAACTTCGGAACAATATGGAATATTATAACAAGGATCATCGTCCTAAGTCTTTCTTAGGAGTCGTGCTTTAGGATTTTAATTCGTGTCTTCGTACCGATTCATCCTATTCTCTTTATGATTCCTTGTTTTATCTATCAAGATTGCTTGATATTCATTTTGAGAATAATTTTTTCCTCTTCTTTCTTTCTTTCTTAAAGAAGAGAAATGGTTAGACCAGGCCGTCCTAGCGCCGGTCAATCTAGTGCTACTCCCCAAGATGGAGAATTTATGTCTGCCCAGCAGCTTCTTGATCTTGTAAAGAATCAAGAGTTTATCTATGCTTTGAGTAAGAACCCCGAAATGGTTCTACCTTTGAAACTTGAAGTTTCTTTCAATCATCTTATGGATGTTACTCTTCTTCATGGAGAGGTTGGTAAAGAAAGTGTTTTTGATATTGGTACTTCCAAGAAGAGGCATTTTAAGTTCAAGAGCCTTAATCCCAATAAGAGAGTGAAGCAAACTACTTTTGTAGCAAAGACTCCTACCTCTAGTCGTGGTCAATGCTACAATTGTGGTTCCACGAACCATTATGCAAGGGAGTGTCCGAGACCCCTCTTTTGTCGCTATTGCAAAGGTTCGGGTCATCTTTTATCTTCGTGTCCTAGGCTTCCTAGCAAGAAGGAGGGAAAGCTGCAAGCCCCTAACAACCCTTCTCTTGGTCAAGGTACTTTTCACTCAATCCTTGATGGCATTGTTTTATTTCGTGATCTTCTTATTTGAGTTCTTTTTGATATGGGTTCCATCTCACTATTTTATATCAAAAGAACTTGTCGATTCTTTTTCTTTGAATATTTTGGGCTTGATGACTTCTTTGAGGATTGTGAATCCGGATGGTAGATCCGCAACACTCAATTTGCTTTCTATTGATGTCGAAATTATTTTATGTGATTTTTCTTTCCGAGCCAATATTTTTACTTAGGCTCCGGAATTGATTTGTGCGATAGGATTGGCTTAATCATTAATGAAGCCTATATCCTATTTTCTCGAGAGGAATATTCATCTTCGACATTTTCAATCTGTTAAGCAGATTTCTATTTTTCCTTTATGATTTTGATTCCAACTTAATGGCATCATTTTCTTCTTTAAGCCCTTATGGTGAGGAAAGTATTATTTCTCTTACCTAAATTATTCGTGAAATTTTTTTCGGTATTTTGAGCTTGTCTTAGGATCATCACCCAAGCAATATCTTTTATGTGGTGCTAAGGTCTTTTCAGTTTGGCCTTGCCACCGATTTTCTTTTGGCTACGAGTTGCGTGAGTTAGCATTCCACTTACGCACTTCGCACTCGTTATGATTCCTATGAATGAATTGTTATGTCATTCAACTTGTCCAGCTTATTTCATCCATTTTATATATCAAATATTCTATGAATATTTCGATGAGACCATTCTTTTATTTATTGATTTTTGGATGAAAATAGCAATTTAAAATTTTTGCAAAACCTTTTTCATAAGATTTATTTAGAAGTATAACTGGATTTTTGTTCTTAAAACGAACAAAGAATATTCTTAGAAGTTTTTGAGAAACTTACTTATCCTATAGAATACGATTTTGTGATTGTATTGCCCATTTAGTGTGTTAAGAATTTTGGTCGATGCGCTTGATCAACGTTATCGATAGGAATTTCCTAAACGCTTTGATGAGACAATCAGACACAGTATATTAACTTGAAAATAGTAAAAGTTTCTAAAATGATTATTACATAATGATAAATGTAATTTTGAAAGTTTTAAATTTTTAGGAAAGAGAATTATTTAAAAGAAGTTCTTTCTTTCGATACTCTTATTCTTGTGATTCCTGGAGGGGAACCAAGACTTTTCTATTTGTACCGATACTAGTCGTATTGGTTTGGATGCCATTCTATTGCAAAGGAGAACGTGCTATCACTTGTGCTTCTAAATCATTATAGCTTATCGAGACTAGATATGCCACTCATGATCTAGTGTTCGTGGCTATTGTTTTTACTTTTGGAATTTGGCATCATCATATTTGGATGAGAAATTTGTTCTCTACCACAATCATAAATCTTTGGAATATTTATTTTCTCATATGGAACTCCATGTTGAGTCGAGTTCCTGACATCTTATGATCTTGATATTCTTTTATTCCTGGAAGGGAAATCGTGTTGCCAATGCGCTTTGTCGTAAGCAACAAGTGGTTGATTCTTTGATGTTGTCTGAATGGAATTATCTTTTCATCAAGTTCATCGGACGTTTTGGTACACTTCGTTTTATTGAGTTTTATCTCATTCCTTTTATGAACTAGTGTCTGGTGTTCTTTTATGGTGTTCGGTTCATCGGATGTACTATTATTATACTACATCGATGTTCCGTCTTATCTGGATCAATGGA
This sequence comes from Allium cepa, assembly GCA_030765085.1. Lineage (NCBI taxonomy): Eukaryota > Viridiplantae > Streptophyta > Magnoliopsida > Asparagales > Amaryllidaceae > Allium > Allium cepa. The sequence continues at coordinate 202,960,961 of CM060945.1, read as the reverse complement.
TGTACCATTATACTACATCGTTGTTCCGGTTTAACGGTTCATTGGACGTACCGTTTTTGTACTACGTCGGTGTTCCAAATTATTCGAGTTTCTAGTTTCTCGGGCGTACCGTTTCTGTACTACGCTGTTGCACTGGCTCAATTTTCTACTATTCTTGACGTTCTCCACGTCTTTTACCTACGGAAATGCTTTTATGTTTCCGGTTTTTATTCTTGAGCCCGGTGTTATTGAGGGGATTGAAGTTTCACCAAATTTGACTTTTGAACAACATTCTATTCGCATCATTGCTTCGGAGGTTGAGCGCCTTCGATATAAAGATATTCTTTTTGATAGAAGTTAAATGGTTCTCAAATCCTAAGGATTTCTCATGTGAAATCTTGAGAATTCATCGAACGAAAACTTTCGGATTTACTCCTTCGTGCTCTTTATGGTGAACTTCTTGATTCAAATTTTCTTTTGTGTTAATATGCTTCTATGGTTGTTACTTCTTATATTTCCTTCTTAATTATTGCGAGGACGCAATTTCTTTAAGGAGGGAAGCCTGTAACAACCCGCATATTTATCGATTATATATTTAAATATTTTACCGTTCATTGGATTTTGGTCCGAAAAGCTACTTTGTGCAAACAGTCGAATTGGGACTCGAGACCACCCCCATTGAGTTCAAAATGACGTTTGCGACCATTTTGAGTATAAGCTTCGATATGTTTGGAGAAAGTTGAATTTTGCTACTTTTTGCTTTGGGCTTTGGTTTAGGCTGAGCCAATTAACCACTTACTAACTCAGTCCCAATCCTCCTCTCCTCTTCATTACTTCATTCTAACTCCTCAAACTCAAGCTCCAACTGAAAATGGTGGAGAGGAAAGGGAATTAGAAACTCCAAGCCCCAGCTCCTCTTGCTAGCTCAAGTTCTTACTCCAAAATCAAAGAGAACCCATTGGTAAGCTCCTCTTCTTCTTCTCCAACTCATTCTCTCATTGATTTCAAAAATTTCCTAAGCCTAATTTATGAAATGTTTCTCCTTTAAGCTTAGATTCAAGCTTGTTGGGTTGGAATTGAAGAGTGATTGTTCTTACCATTTCTCTATAGCTTCTTCTTCAATCGTTTGGGTTCAAAGGTGAAATTTTTAATCTCACATCCATGCTTATAATTCTCTTCTATTGTTAGGTATGAATTCCTAACACATATTCATGTGCATTTGATTTTGATTTGGATTGCTTTTGTGAATATTCCAATTTTTAGTGTTTTGAGTTCAATTCGTTAAAAATCCTAACTTTGATGTTTGAACATGTTTTTGGTGATGCATCGAGGAGCATATAGGGCCGGGTAGTCGATTGGTATAAACCCTTAGCGTCGTTGCTCGTGCGATTCCAATTTGGTCGGGATTTGCACCTCCATTGAAATAGGGTAGGAAGTGCAAGTATACAGGTTCGACCGACCGAGCCCCCTGGGCCGGTCGACCGACCTGTAGTCCAGGCACTTCCTGCCTCTGTTTGGAAGTGCTGGTTACAGGCTTCGGCCGACCGAGCCCCCTGGGCCGGTCGACCGACCTGGTGCCCCGAGCACATTCCTACCTCTGGTTCGGTCGACCGACTCAGGGAGTCCGGTCGACCGACCTGCTCAAATTTGCCAGATTAGCCTATATTGCTAATTCGTTTGAATATCCAACTTTAATCGATTCGTGTTGTCTCCCTTTTGTTGTTGTCATTTATTATCGACTTTGATGACCTTTCTTTGGGAATTTTAGATATATCCACTTTGATGGATTTTGTATCGATTTCTTTGGATTTTATTCACGTTTTTGAATGTGAATCTTAGTGATTGATTGTTCCTACAATCTTCTTTATGATTTGTCACTTTAAAAATATAAAGGTTTTCTATACTAGTAGTAAATATCAAAACTCTTTCCTCAAACGATTTCAATACTATTTTAATACCAAATTCGTTTATAAAACCGTTTTCCAATCTATTAGTATATACAAGCCTTTACCTCACTCGTATGAGAAATCTAATTAAACGACTTAGTAAAACAAGTGGTATGAAACGCTTGCGTTTACTTCGTCGGTTAATTCTTGGACTTGTTCGATTGAATCTCTTGTGACAATTTTCTAGTGGAGATCTACAATTTGTTCGTAAATATTTAAGTTAAGCTAGTGGTTATGGGACATGAAGCTAAGCTCATATATTTACTAGCTTACTGTAATTGACACTTCTCTTTGATCATGACGATCATTTTATGTTTTAGACTAGCATTGAGCAATGTCTTAGAGATTTTGGTTCATCGGATGTCTCGATGTACGACGTCGTTGTTCCCTTTGATTGTGTTTTGGTTCATCGGATGTCTCGCTGTACGACGTCGTTGTTCCCTTTGATTGTGATTTGGTTCATCGGATGTCTCGCTGTATGACGTCGTTGTTCCCTTTGATTGTGTTTTGGTTCATCGGATGTCTCGCTGTACGACGTCGTTGTTCCCTTTGATTGTGTTTTGGTTCATCGGATGTCTCGCTGTACGACGTCGTTGTTCCCTTTGATTGTGTTTTGGTTCATCGTATGTCTTGCTGTACGACATCGTTGTTCCCTTTGATTGTGTTTTGGTTCATCGGATGTCTCGCTGTACGACGTCGTTGTTCCCTTTGATTGTGATTTGGTTCATCGGATGTCTCGCTGTACGACGTCGTTGTTCCCTTTGATTGTGATTGGGTTCATCGGATGTCTCGCTGTACGACGTCGTTGTTCCCTTTGATTGTGTTTCGGTTCATCGGATGTCTCACTGTACGACGTCGTTGTTCCCTTTGATTGTGTTTTGGTTCATCGGATGTCTCGCTGTACGACGTCGTTGTTCCCTTTGATTGTGTTTTGGTTCATCGGATGTCTCGCTGTACGACGTCGTTGTTCCCTTTGATTGTGTTTTGGTTCATCGGATGTCTCACTGTACGACCTCGTTGTTCCCTTTGATTGTGTTTTGGTTCATCGGATGTCTCGCTGTACGACGTCGTTGTTCCCTTTGATTGTGTTTTGGTTCATCGGATGTCTCGTTGTAGGACGTCGTTGTTCCCTTTGATTGTGATTTGGTTCATCGGATGTCTCGCTGTAGGACGTCGTTGTTCCCTTTGATTGTGATTTGGTTCATCGGATGTCTCGCTGTACGACGTCGTTGTTCCCTTTGATTGTGTTTTGGTTCATCGGATGTCTCGCTGTACGACGTCGTTGTTCCCTTTGATTGTGATTTGGTCCATCGGATGTCTCGCTGTAGGACGTCGTTGTTCCATTTGATTGTGATTTGGTTCATCGGATGTCTCGCTGTACGACGTCGTTGTTCCCTTTGATTGTGATTTGGTTCATCGGATGTCTCGCTGTACGATGTCGTTGTTCCCTTTGATTGTGTTTTGGTTCATCGGATGTCTCGCTGTACGACGTCGTTGTTCCCTTTGATTGTGATTTGGTTCATCGGATGTCTCGCTGTACGCGTCGTTTTTCCCTTTGATTGTGTTTTGTTTCATCGGATGTCTCGCTGTACGACGTCGTTGTTCCCTTGGATTGTGATTTCTGGATTTCGTGTGTTGAATTCTGGAATTTATGTTTCACCAACTTTTACGATTGGCATTGCTATATATGTCATTTATTGTGCCTTGGTGAATGAAATTAGGAGTATGACATTCCTTTTTATCTTGAGTAGATTATTGTGATATTGATTAATCTCTTGTTGATTTTCAATTACTTATTTATCACAACTTGGCATTGTGATTATTATATGTTTATGTCATATCTCTTATTATATATCACTTCATCTGATATTTATAGCTAGACTGATCCGTTTATTATTTTCTTCTTAAATAATACTCGGGTCAGACTGAGATTTTACAGGTGCTTCTGCTTGACTCCTTATCGGACTTTCATCTGATCTTTTGGCTAACTACTTAAGTTTAGTAGTTTTTGTTGTATACATTTGAGATACAGACTCTATGATGTATACTTATTCTTTTGTCTAGTACTTGTATCTATTCTTTTTGATATTGTGGATCTTGTTTGACCACTACTCTGATGTACACTTTCATGTGTTATATTCATATCTATTTCTGCCTTTGTGATATGAATTATCTGTGACTGATTTGTGTTATGTTTATTTCTATATTTGTTTCCGAAGACCTTTATAGCCACTGTGTAGTAGATTTGAGTTTGTATCGGTATGTCGGATTTCCTCTTGGAGTAGAATGCATGTTATACTATCTAACATATCGGTGCTCGCGCAAAGAAATTACATGGATGGTCGCTTCTCAACAGCCTTATTCTCCGTGCTAGTTGACAGCATTACTCCATAGTGTTCTTGGCTAGCGTGGGTATAGAGGTGGGGCGTAACATAAGATCTTTTAGTTCTGACACGTGTGTTTTATCTTTTCAATTCTCTCATGTTAGCCCGAGCATTTCGGGGTTGAAGACTTTATTTTTGGAGGACGAAGACGAAGATTTATACTATTATTTATTATAATTATTCCACTACATCATGCATTCTACTGCATTTATTTATTCATTTATTCATGTTTTCTGTAACTCTGTTATTTGTATTGTAAAAGAACAATCAAATGTATTTATAAAACAGCTTCATGAACTGTTATTTGATTATTATATTTTGTCATTCCGCTACGAGATTCTGTATTTGTTCTAGTTCTTCTCTGCTTTTTGTTATTTACCCCGACAATAATCTTTCCCTTTGTACAATTTGTGTAACAACCCTAGATTTTTGTATATATTTTAAATTTGACTTTATTTTTATTTTGATTATTTTAAATTTATTTTTATTTCAAACATTTTATCTATAAATACTGACTATTAAGTGATCTATAGTTCAAAATAGTATAAATTGGACATTTTACTAAAAAGGTGAATTTCTACTCAAACTATTTAAACTTTAACTTTTAAAGTTAAAATTAAAATAATTTTTTAATCTTGAATTTTATCTTTTATTATGAAAATAGATGTAACGATCCTGAATTTTGAAAAATTTATATTGAAAATATTTAGTTTAATTTTAAATATTTGAACGATAATTTAAATTGAATTTCCAATATAACTATGAATTTGGCGATTAAATTTTAGAATTTAATCTATTGGAAGTTGAATAAAATTTAAATTTGACTTTGGAATTTGAAAATTGAATATTAAATTTGTATTTAAAAATTCAAACTAATGACTTAGATAAAATAATTTGGATTTAAGAATTTGTATTTAGGTAAATTTATAAATTGATGGTTAGTTTTAATAACATTGTTCTTTAACTTAAATAAAATGGAATAAATTTTATTAGTACAAAATACAAGTGTAAAATCTAATTGTAAAACATGTTAATATAAATTAATATTTGATGGTTGAACTTCAAACAAATATAAATCTAAAGAAGCTTACTAAATAAGATAATGAAACAAAAACAAAAGTTTGTTATAAAAAAAATAGATTTCAACATCTTTTAGTACACTGCTATGTATCACCTCTGCAAAATCACGTACCTACTAGCCACCCTACCGGTACCTTCCTTATGTTGTTTATCCATTCATTCGAAACCCTAAGCAAACGAGAAGAAAAAAAATCAAAGAAGATTAAAAATGGCGGCCGGTTCTCGTCTTCACGAATTAGGGTTTTCGTGTAATTGGGGGTCGCTGACTTCAAATGCTCGTCTTTCACCTCGCTCGATCTCGTGAGACACTCCAACCGCCGATTTTAGTGATCGAGTTCGTCTTCTCTCTGGGTTCGCTTCTTTTGGCTCCGCTCTTTGAAGAAGGTGAGTAATTTTATTACTCACATCTGGTTCTTTCTTAGTAGGGTGCTTCTGCAATTCGATTTTTGCTTTGATGTTGTTTCGTCTTGGCAGTTCAATTTTGTTGATGCTGATGATTTTTGGGTTGTTGACTTCGGCCATTCTTTGGCCACTCGATTTTGTAAATATTTGTGCCTTTATTTTCATTTGCTTTGTTGGCTTCGGCCTTGCTTTCTCTAATGAACTGCGATTATGTTGGGTTTGCAGCTTCCACGACTTGCTTTTTAGTGACTTCGGTCACTTGATTTTATATATGTGGTTCCCTGACTTTGTAGTATCTTCGGCCATAAATTTGATATCACTGACTTTGGGCATTTAACGATTTGTAATTGCAGTTGTCTTTGTTTTTGAAGAAAAAAAAACTATCTCTAATTTTTTTTAAGTGCATACGTATGAGTTTTATCCAATGTTGATAGAATTAGATGCGTGAATTGTTGCTTTTATGATTGGGACCCTTTTTAACCATTTTCTGTTGAAACTCTTTGATATAAATCAGTTTCCTATTCAAATTTCAATGTCTTTTAATATCGTGATGTTTTCCAAATCAGCCTGCTGCCAAAATTTTATACTCCTCCACCCTGCATTTTGTACTTGCTTACGCATGTGCATGTTGTCTTAGAAAATGATGACTACCCACTGTTGCTTCAATTTGCACGTCTCTGCATATGAACTAAAAGAAGTGATGTTGGTCTGTTTGTTTGATACATTCTTGTAGCTCCATCTTGTTTACTGGTTTGGTGTTGCATCCATTATGATATTTGTAGTAGCACTGTGCTTGAATCATTTTTGTAGTCTGCATATTACATGCCTGATGGTTCTGTCCACTTTGAATTGTGATCTTTGTAGTTGTATATGTCGACACATTCACTGTTAGTTTGGAGTCTTTGTAGTTGCTTGATGTCACTCATATGTTGTTCGTTTATATTTTGTTTGCATCAAGTCAGTTTAAACTTTCTTTTTATCCATCTGAAATTTTTGGTCTGCATTATTGCTTGTGGTCTCTTCATTTTTGTTGGTGCTTGAGTTTGAATCAGTTGTCTCATTCGCTATCATCAGTTGCATTCACCACTATCATCAGTTTTAGTTGCATCCCTCTGGTCTCTTTATTTTAGACACTGTTTTGTCTGCAGTTGTATCTTGTTTACTGGTTGAACTCATTTGTCATAGTATGATCCATGTTTTTAACTTGCTTGAGTTAGCACTGTGTCATTGTTATTACAAGCACAGTTCATTGTGTATCACTTTGGTATTGTTGTAGTTTGTATTTGTTGTTTGCCCTTGTATACTTTTAAAATCAAAGCTAAACATAATTTACAGAACTCAGGTTCTAATTCACCGAAATAAAAATCTGTTATAGATAAAACTGTTTTGTTTTCTGTTTAAAGGAAAATGAGTAACCTCACCATGCAAAAAGCTTAAGATATCTGTGCATGTGAATTGGTAGAAATAAGTATGTTGTGATGATTGCATATTGATGACTGTTCTGTGCGAACATATATGAATATGTTTATATGTTGCTGTTGCCTGTAGCTGCATATCTTTGTAAACTAAGATTTTCTTTAATAGAAATTCTTTATTACTTGAATTGATTTCAGTTAGAAATTTTTTTGTAAACAAAATATGTTTGTTTGGTATAAATTTAGATTTAAAAATTTTAAGTTAATTTAATAAAAAAAAAATATATTGCCTCTGAAGACCAAACATCTTAAATCAATAAAACAGTTTTGTAACTTGAACGCATGTTTAAAAACACGAATTTTAAAACAAATTTCACATTTTTAGAATTACTGTGGAGTTAGTATTTGCAGCCCCGCCCTTGAATACTTGTGTTGGCTGTAGTTCCTTGTTGCAGCGATATTCCTTTCTTTTTGATATACTCTTTTGCCAGCTGCCTTGACTTTGTACGCCCCATTTTTATCACTTTGCCTTGAATTTGGTTATGCAACCATGCTTGTTATTTGTCCCTGCCCTGATGTCTTGGAAAATTGGTCGTACATATTGTCTTTATGTTGTTTTGTAATGGACATACACCCATGCTGCTGTGGCGAGGCAGTGCACGCGCGCATGTACTGCAGCCACACAGATTTAACGTTTGAAAAGTGGCGAGGCCGTACACGCGTGCGTGTACTGCAGCCAATCAGTTTTGATTTTTTTTTAGTAACTTTTCAATTATTTAAATTGATTTGATTTAAACTGATGATTTTATTGTAAATTTCCGCTTAGGAATGTATTGATGTTTTTTCTAAATTATCGTCAATAATAATCCCTGCATCTATCTTCCTTGATAATTTGAATCCACTGATTTATTGGTTAACACTGTTAAGTGTTATATTTACCGTTATCCGATTTCTTTGTTAAAAGGATCGGATAGGCGAATCTATCTTTGACTGTCGTCTAATTTCTATTTGATTATTATTGCCTCTATGCACTAATAACTGAGTTTGAATTAGACTGACCCGTGTATTATTTTCTTTTGAATGTAATACTCGGGTCAGACCGAGTATTTTACAGCTTGAAGATTTTCAGGCAGCGAAGATAGAGAGGGGGATTACCGCATCACTAAAGTTTTTCAGGAATTTTTTTTTCTTGTACTAAATAATAAATAAATTGTTCCGCTGTATTAAAATGTAATTCATTGTATAACTCTTATATTTGTATATAAAAGAAAAGCTCATTTATGTGAAATATATTTATTGTTCTGTGATTCTGTGACTGATTCTGTTTAAATGTTATAAACTAAATAACAATCCGTCATTTTGAACATTTCTAGTTGGTTTACTTACCGACTAGAGGCGGTCAGAGCGGTGGGTCGTTACAAAAGTGGTATCAGAGCTTTGGTTTACACAAAGCTTAGTTTATGGCGTTTAATATGAATAGTTACTAGAATCAGTTTAAAGAAAGCGTTTTTCAAATTTAAAGAAGTATAAAATTGTTTTGAAAATAAAACGTATTTTAAAAATTCAAATCTTTTTCGGAAATTCCCCTCTCTAAATTTAGGTTTGTGATAGCTTCTCTTTAGTAAGTTCTCCTTAGATTTGAGTCCCGATCATTCGAAAGCGTAATCGCCGTGTAAACCGCGATCTAGATACACTCGGGTAGTAGCGTAATTTGAGGGGCGTGATGCCTACAGTTACAAGCGATTCCACTGGGATAGTGGCGTAACCGCCGTGTAAACTGCAATCTAAAAACCAAAGCGTAATTCGAGGGGCGAGATGCCTACGGTCACGAGCGATTCTACTGGGATAGTAGCGTAACCGCCGTGTGAACCGCGATCTATGGCGACAACCATGGCGAAATTCAAGAGATGAGAAATCTACAGTTACAAGCGATTCTATTGGGATAGTAGCGGAACCGCCGGGTAAACTGTGATCCATAGGGGAATGTGCTTTCCATATCCATTTTTAAAAAAGATTTTTTTTAGTATTTTCACTGGGAATTGAAGCAAGTATATTTAGTACTTGGAGATTTTTAGACTTGCGCCTGGCCAGCGTATGCCTAATGTCTTTAAGAACGACAATAGACTTGTTAAATTTCGAGTTAGCAAGTATTTTCAAACTTTAAATAGCAAATTAATTGTTGAAATTAAAATCTCCATAACCCCAACTTAATAAACTAAGGAAGAGGATCTTTGTAACGACCCATAAAATTTTAGCAATTTTTAATTGGTATTTAACGTATTGAATTGGATTTTGAGAAATTATTAATAATAAAATTTTGAAAAAAAAAAAGAAAATATGTTATGTATATTAATGATTTGTAGTACGAGCTGTGTACATATATTTTAAAGTTTGGTTGTGGTTATACCTATAAGATCTAGTACAAAAACTTTATAAACTATTATTTATACTATAATATAAGTTAAGTTTGATGTAAATTTGGTAGCATAGTTCATTTCTATTGGGTATAAATATCAATAGCGTGGGTAATAAATTTACGGTCTCCTTTTGCTTTTCAGCAAGGTGTGTAAATTTTAAGTATGTTGAGTACGTTCCATATATAGTTATTTTGGAAAACCACTGTATATGTATGATGGTCTATTTGAAGTGTATATATAGTAAAGCGTATTTATACCAAGTTTTATTTAATTTATATGTGTTATAATAGCTATATATATATGTTAGTCTTGATACTAGTATATAGTTTTACTGAAGTTTGATTTCTAGTCATGTTAAATATATATATATATTTGATTTTGGGTTTTTGTGTCACCATTTCCAGTTTATTTTAGTGCATATTTAGTATATCTATACATATGTCGTCAGCTATAAATACGATAGTTAAGGGTTTCATATATCATATGAACCAAAGAAGAAGAGAAGTATATACTATATTTAACTACATATATGAAGTATATGTTTTAAGGGTTGATTTAAGGTCTGCATTAAAAAAAGTAGTTGTGATTACCATTATTTCATATTGTACCTTCTATATTCCTGACTGACTTTCAGCGTTCATTCATTCATTTTAATTGTGGGTTTTTCTTTTCTCTCTCTTTTCTTATAAATAATTGTACGCATTCATCTCTTTCCCTTTCTTATATTTTGTCCCTTCATCATCTTTTAGCCGTTAATTTTGTTTCGAAAATCAAGAAAATTTGTATACGTTTTATTCTTTTTGAACGTTTAATAATAAAGATAAATCTGCATAGTATAATCAGATATGAATTGAGATCTAGGAAATAAATAAATATAAAAACGTATAACATGCCACTAATAATAAATTGCTTTAATAGCTTCTCAATTAGCGTACAGCTGTTTCCATCCCATGCCATGTCAAAAGTTTGAAACGTAATAAATGCTATATGATTATTTCGCATTTATTTTTTTTTCCTTTATTATTTCCTGTACGTTTTCATTCCAATCTAAATTATAACTTTTTGATTTCCATGCCTTTTCGGATCTCAAACGCGCAGCCCAAGGAATATTTCTTTAATAATTTTCCTAAAAATTAGCTTTTGGCCGTTTTATTGCATTGATTTCAAATTGTGCCCGTTTGTTTTTCTCATTCCTCTCATACGTTACCACTTTTATTTATGCTCGGGACACAGCTCATTTTTTTTCCTTCGTTCCCTTTCTTTTATTTGCTCCCTTCGTTTCCATCGGTTCAATTATATAGATTTTTATATTCGTTGCACGTTTACATTCATTTATTTTGACCAGTCCTTTCCTTTGTTATTCCCCTAATTTTGTGCGTTACTTTACCATAACCAATGCTCCGTATTTATTCGCTTTAATCTTTTCAGCTGAATTTGACCATTACTATTCAAATCAATTCATATTTATTATATACGTTTCGTATGCAACGGTTCTTTTCTTTATTTATTTTGCCTTTATAACCTTGTTTGACTTCGTTTCTTTCATATTGCAAACTGCTGTCACTTCCAATCTCATTCCTCATTTTAAGTTTTCTTCCTCCTCCTTCTTCCATTTTTCTTTCTACAGATCCACCTATTTTCTCCCCTCTTTTACCGTGCTTCCACCTCCCATCGCTTCGTCACCCACCACATCCAACTCATCCCTCTCCCTCCGCGTTTTTCTCTCCTCCTCTCATGCACATATCTCTCTACACGTGTTGTCATCGCCTGCATGCTCAGCCATCCTCGGAGCCTTCACCATCAACAATCATGCCACACGTTATCTTTGAGTAATAGGTTAGCATGTATTTATAATATATATGTGTTATTGTATATTTTCTATAAGTCTGTATTTGGAATATGTGATCTGTCCTACATGATTTTATATTCATGTTAGTTATGTATCATATGGTATTATATATATGAGTTCATAACAGTATTCTTTTTTTTTTTTTCTTTTTTTTTTCGTTCATAGTGTGTATGATATTATACTATGTATAGAGATTTGATAACTTGATTGTTTTATACTTTATGTGTCACGTTGGTATTCAATTTTAAAAGTTTGAAGGTTATATATTAGTTAATATATAGTTTAATATATGTCAGTAATGTATATCTATGCAGTAATATTGTATGTATTATAGCAAAGTAAGTTTTTTTTTTTTTTGATTTAAGATATCATATATACATCTTATAAATATAGTATGGTTCCAAGTATGAAATGTTTGCAGTTTTCAGATTCTATATAATATAAAATTTTGTTCGCATGTTATAAAATTTGATAAGTGTATATATAAATATTATATAAAAAGTTAGTACATATATAAAACGTAAAGCATACTCATCTTATCAGTCGATTGTATATGTATTTAAATATATGATATGTTTAAAGCTATGTATTTTGTGAATAACTGGTTATAAGTATATATATACACATTTGATTTAAAGTTATAAAGGTATGCATATTGTGAATTAGACTATATTAATGGTTAGCTTACAAATATTTATATAGTTTTATAGGGAAGTACGAGCTATGTGGGTTATATTTTTAGCAAGCGTATTGTTACCACTTTAAAATGGGTGAAGTTTTACAGTTTACGGTCTATTTGTGTAAGTGTGTAATGTATGTTTAATTTAATAAAGTTATGATAGTTTTGTATAAAATGTTTAACTATTTATATATCTGATATAATGATAGTTCATATCTGATATAGCTTATATATTATAAAGTTACAGGATACGTTAGTTTTATACGCTAGTTAATATATATATTTAATAATTGACTAAAATGTTTTCAGTGTGAGTTTACTTTTTTTAGTGTTGGATTTTATACGGCATAGTATGTATACTTGTTCACAGTCTATATAAGTATATGAGTGCATGTGTCATTATAAGTATTTTGTTGTTTATAAATCTCGAGACATATATATGCGTTTAGGTGTTTGTTTCAGACTTACGTAATATATACATATATAACCGAATATAGGCTATGCATTTGGAATTTCTATATATACATTTTTATTATGAACATATATAGGTTGCTTTCATGGGTTTTTTTTTTAAGTAATATATATTACAATAAGTGGTTATATTGTTTTTATAATAATTATTGACTATAAAATATAATACAATGGTTTTTTTTTTGGACGAATTATGTTTAAATTACATATAGGTATATATAGATTTTAAATATACATTTTTAATTTGAAAATTGGTTTTGGGAGAATTAATATCATAATAATTTATATTTTTTTCTGTAATATCAAAATTGATTCGATTCATTCTCATCGATTTCCCATTATCAGCCTTGTCCGTCGTGCCTATTTTCTGCATCAAATCTTGTCCATCCAGCGTTGCTTTGGATTTCGTAGCTTATTTCATCATCATATATCTCTAGCCTCGAAAGGTGAGCAATCACTCACGATTAACGTTCTTTTATTTATTAAATTTAATTTCAATTGAAATGACAATTGAAATATGCTGCTGATAGATTTAAATTGTTATATATGCTTTTATCGGTAACTGTTCACTTATGGGATATGATACCATATCTTATTGTTTATATTTATTTTGATGATATATGCTTGTTGTTATTATTATTTTCATATCTGTTATCACTCTGCAAGTTCCCTATTAGTATAGAAATCACTATGGGTTGAAAAGATACATACCCGAACGGACTTTAGAATAGGATAATTTCGTTACGGGTTGAAATGATAGACCCAAGCGATTTTTGATTTAATTTAAAATTTTGGATTTCGGGTTGAAATGATATCCACCCGAATATATTTAGTGTACGGATTGAAATGATAAATATCCGTAGCACTTGACTATATGGTAGGAAATATATATACAGACACCGTTGGTCCATATAAATATTTTGAAATTATTTCTATAATTTTGGAAAGAAATATACGGTTTAATAAATTTTGATTCTTAAGATATTATATAAATGGAAATTTTATATATAGATTTAGTCGTAATATTTGATTTAAATTAGATTGATTTAATACATATAATATAGTTGAGTATCTATGGAAATCTATATTTCAAATAGATCTTTCTCGTAATAAATTGAAAAAATAGGATTGGGAGGTACATTTGGGTTTATTAAAAATGGTATTTAAATAAGGATTTATTTAATTAAATCGACTTGAATTGAACTTGTAAATATTAAAGCTTTGAGCTATATTGGAATTTAAATGGCGATTTCGAGATTTAGATCTGTATTTGAAATAAATATAGTTGAATTTGTTATTTAGAAACTAAACTGAATTAAAATATAAATTTAGGTTGAACTAAATTTGAATTTATTATTTAGAAGCTAAATTGAATAAAAATTAGTTTGAAACGTTGAATACTTAAAGTTTGAAATATATTGGAATATAAAGGGGGTATTTTGTGATTTCAAATTTGAATTTGAGATTGATAAATTGGGATTTGAATTTAATTTGAATGGGAAGGTTGGGTTACTGTTGAAACGATTTGTTAAGTTGAGGGAATTGAAAATACTTTACTGTATAAATTATTTAATATATATAAACACTATTTGGGAAATATAGAGATATTTGGAGTGAAAATGATGTTTTGGTTTTGAAGTATAAATTAAGATGAAAGAACCACGGTGTTATAGTGTATATTTCTACCCTGTAGATAGTTCCATGGACCCTTAGAGGATGGTTATTCCAAACATTCTTTGAGTTAATTATATTTCAGTTGATATTTCACTTGAGTTAGATTTATAGATATAAGAATGTTAATCCTGACTCGAGTGTTTTGTGTTTTGCTTTACGCTCGGGTCAGGCTGAGTGATACAGCATTTGAGACTCACCTTCGAAGTTGGAGCCTTGCTTGAAGATCCAGCTATCTATCCTTTCAGTCATCCTGTTGATTTGTTCAGAGAAGTCATCTGCGCATACTGGAGACTTCACTATATCTAAGATATTCAATTGTATTTATTTCTATCTCCAATGTATATAGTAGCTTCATAAACTACTATTCTTTATCTATTCCGCTGCATTGTATTACTCTGTGTAAGTGATCTATGATTGATTTATTTACTGTATATTTTAAGTTTTGCCAAATTTTTATTAACAATTCGGTATTTTGAATTATTCAAGTCGGACATGTACGGTTTTATTGTCGAATTTGAATGGTCCAAAATAGCGGGTCGTTACAGTTGGTATCAGAGCTTTGGCTCTAGGCAAAACTTAGCATATATGGTAAATTTATTTACAGAATCACTTTCGTTCGAGTTGAATCTCTTCTTTTTTGACTCAATTTCCTTTGAGTTTTGGAATGTCCCTCGGTTTCGAAATTCATTCTGTCTCTCCCTATTTATATTCGTTTGATTCTGGAGTATCCCATAACTCCATTGAATGATTTGTAAAGGGGGTGAAAACTCCTTTTCAATTGGCATTGACTCACCGAAGATTCCTGTATCCTCGGTTTACGATGCTGATATATCTTGTTATGCCGAATTCTATATCTCCGACGATCGAATGTCGAATTGCCTCAGAATTCTACACCGATCTAATTTTGGAATCACGGTTGACAGGTAAAGGTCGCCCGCGATTTATAGAAGTATATCCATCTTCTATTTTGTAACTTAATTATCTCATCTTCGATCGAGTCTATCTTCGAATCAGGATTCTATTGATTAGAGTTCCTTTAAATTAAATCTCTATCTTTGTTTTGAAATCCATCCTTAAATCATCCTTTGAAAATCGGGTTTTGTTTGTATTTTAGAAATTGTTTATACCGAAATTATTATTTTGATAACTATGATTTTATTCTATATATATAAAGAAAATGTTTTCGGTAGAGATTATATACCTATATATAAAGCAAATAAGAAATGTTATTCTATATAAAAAGGGTTTTGAAAGGATTTGAAATTTTGAAAATATTATAAGAAATTGATTTATATAAAAATGATTTATAATTGAAGTGTTAAATTTGAAATTCGAGAATTGAATTCCGGTATTTTGAAATTGGTTTTAAGATTTTGGAAATTATATATAAATAATACGATTTAAAAGTATTTTTCCGAATAAGAAATATTTCAAATGAATTCAAATGAATTCCAATAATTTTGAAGAAATTTCAAAGAAGTTTTCAAGAAAATAGAAGTCCAGAACTCACTTATGTCGCTGGAGAATAATTTCGGTGATGAGTGCACGCATCATCGACATTGATTTTCGAGTTTCAGAGTGGGGGAGAGGCCACTTTAATAGCTTCGCTATGCGAGTGATTTTGTAAAACCGTTTTTGATTTCAAATTCCGAAGTATAATTTGATATTTTCGAAAGATATATGTATATATTTGAAACAATTTGAAGTAAGACCGGTGTTCAGTCCTCGAGTTTTTGATTTGACTTAGAATAACTCTATTTATAAAAATTGATTTCCATCTCTTGGATTTGAAATTGATTTTCACCGACTATTTTGAAGGTTCGAGCACTTCCAAATCAAGGTTTAAAGGTTTAAAAACCAAGATATTTCGAAAGGTATAAAATATTTGATAAAGTATGCAAGTTTTGTTGTATGAGGTTAAACCTTTTATTAAGTAAGAGAATATGGCTATTTTAATTATACTAATATGGAATTTAGTTTTTAAATGTTTTGAAAGAATTTTAGTTTTAAATAATGGTTTTCAAAAAGGTAAATTGGATATTTCAAATCGAAGTAAATAGTTTAAAGGTTTTAAAGGGATAATTATAAATTTGGAAACCATTTTGAATATAATTGATTTTGAGAAAAATATTTGGTTTTGAAAATTAAATTGAAAAAAAAACCCAGTACTTATATGGTGATTTTGGAAATGAATTTGTTTGACTTGAATTATTTTAATTTGGAAACTGGGATAATTTTCTACACCTATTATTTTGGGAACTTTGAAATTCAGACATTTAATTTGGAAGAAAATTTGGTGAAATCATATATGATTTTGAAACTGAATTGGTATTGAAATAATTTGAAATTGAGAACCTTAGATTACTAAGCACTTGATTTGGGAGTGGTCGAACTTATATAAAATGGATTGTATAAGTATGAGGTTGATTTGAAATCTATTGATTTGAAAGGTACTCAATTTGGAAAGAGATTTTATTTAATCGAAATCTATATAAGTATGATTTGATCTACTATTGATTTGGAAAGTATTCGATTTGAGAAAGGAATCCTATATATATGGACTTTATATAAGTACAATATTTGAAAGTGATTTGAAAAGGTACTATATGATATATATTTTCGAAGTAAAGATATGGAAAGTGCCTTCTGCTTGATATCCGCTTTGTGGCCACATCGTGGATTCATTCTATCGATATTATTCTCTCTGATTTTCGGTTTTCCGGATGTAATACTCGAGTGTTTCCCACCGTGGCGTAACCCATGGTTTTTTTTCTCTCGTGAATGCACAGCGCAATTGCCTGGCTGAGTCTTGCCTAGGGGTACGGATTGTTTCCTGGGGGATCCAGGCGTAACCATTGTGTATCCTGCAATCTGTGTAGGTCGCGAATAGTAGCGCAAGTGCCTGGCTGAGTCTTGCCTAGGGGTACGGATTGTTTCCTGGGGGATCCAGGCGTAACCATTGTGTATCCTGCACTCTACTAGTCATCATGGCGTAACTCGCAGGGCTGAGAAAGCTTACGGATATGGATTGTTTCCTGGGGGACCCAGGCGTAACCATTGTGTATCTGCGAACCATGATCGGACAAAGGTTTTGGTTTGGTTGTTTTGTTTGGATTGTACTTTCCATATCTGTTTTTAAAGTTTTTTTCAAGTATTTTCACTAGTTGTTGAAACAGGTCTACTAAGTACTTGAAGAATTCTAGCTTTGCGCCTGATCAACGCATAGCCAGAGTCTACAAGAACGAGGATAAACTTGTTGAAACATCGAGTTATAAAAATATTTTTGAAAGAAAAGATTTATTTCGATATAAAAGGTATTTATTATAAAAGTATTTCCAACAAAGAAATTTTGTGTTAATATTTGAAATTGAAACTCTCATGGTTTGAAATGTACGATTCTTGCCCGATTCTATTCTTTTGAATCTACCTTATCTGCCCTGCTTTATTTATTCAACTATATTCTCTTTTCCGAATCTATCTTCTTTCCTTCTTTCCTTCTTTTGAATATATCCTTCAAAACATTGTTTATTTATATTCTACCTGGTTTAATAAGAGAGAAAAATTAGTGTTTTATAAATAATTGATCTCATAATTAATTGAATGGATTTGATAAAATGAGTAATCTATTAAATATTAATCAATTTAAATAATAACAAAAGAAAAAGTATATGGTTTTAAATAAATTTTTTTAATTTGTTTTTCAAAGTCTAAATTTTTCATCTGGTTGTTTCTATTCTCCTACTTTATTCCTTTTCGGGGACGAAAAGTTTTGAGTGGGGGAGAGTGTAACGACCCATAAAATTTTAGCAATTTTTAATTGGTATTTAACGTATTGAATTGGATTTTGAGAAATTATTAATAATAAAATTTTGAAAAAAAAAGAAAATATGTTATGTATATTAATGATTTGTAGTACGAGCTGTGTACATATATTTTAAAGTTTGGTTGTGGTTATACCTATAAGATCTAGTACAAAAACTTTATAAACTATTATTTATACTATAATATAAGTTAAGTTTGATGTAAATTTGGTAGCATAGTTCATTTCTATTGGGTATAAATATCAATAGCGTGGGTAATAAATTTACGGTCTCCTTTTGCTTTTCAGCAAGGTGTGTAAATTTTAAGTATGTTGAGTACGTTCCATATATAGTTATTTTGGAAAACCACTGTATATGTATGATGGTCTATTTGAAGTGTATATATAGTAAAGCGTATTTATACCAAGTTTTATTTAATTTATATGTGTTATAATAGCTATATATATATATGTTAGTCTTGATACTAGTATATAGTTTTACTGAAGTTTGATTTCTAGTCATGTTAAATATATATATATATATTTGATTTTGGGTTTTTGTGTCACCATTTCCAGTTTATTTTAGTGCATATTTAGTATATCTATACATATGTCGTCAGCTATAAATACGATAGTTAAGGGTTTCATATATCATATGAACCAAAGAAGAAGAGAAGTATATACTATATTTAACTACATATATGAAGTATATGTTTTAAGGGTTGATTTAAGGTCTGCATTAAAAAAAGTAGTTGTGATTACCATTATTTCATATTGTACCTTCTATATTCCTGACTGACTTTCAGCGTTCATTCATTCATTTTAATTGTGGGTTTTTCTTTTCTCTCTCTTTTCTTATAAATAATTGTACGCATTCATCTCTTTCCCTTTCTTATATTTTGTCCCTTCATCATCTTTTAGCCGTTAATTTTGTTTCGAAAATCAAGAAAATTTGTATACGTTTTATTCTTTTTGAACGTTTAATAATAAAGATAAATCTGCATAGTATAATCAGATATGAATTGAGATCTAGGAAATAAATAAATATAAAAACGTATAACATGCCACTAATAATAAATTGCTTTAATAGCTTCTCAATTAGCGTACAGCTGTTTCCATCCCATGCCATGTCAAAAGTTTGAAACGTAATAAATGCTATATGATTATTTCGCATTTATTTTTTTTTTCCTTTATTATTTCCTGTACGTTTTCATTCCAATCTAAATTATAACTTTTTGATTTCCATGCCTTTTCGGATCTCAAACGCGCAGCCCAAGGAATATTTCTTTAATAATTTTCCTAAAAATTAGCTTTTGGCCGTTTTATTGCATTGATTTCAAATTATGCCCGTTTGTTTTACTCATTCCTCTCATACGTTACCACTTTTATTTATGCTCGGGACACAGCTCATTTTTTTTCCTTCGTTCCCTTTCTTTTATTTGCTTCCTTCGTTTCCATCGGTTCAATTATATAGATTTTTATATTCGTTGCACGTTTACATTCATTTATTTTGACCAGTCCTTTCCTTTGTTATTCCCCTAATTTTGTGCGTTACTTTACCATAACCAATGCTCCGTATTTATTCGCTTTAATCTTTTCAGCTGAATTTGACCATTACTATTCAAATCAATTCATATTTATTGTATACGTTTCGTATGCAACGGTTCTTTTCTTTATTTATTTTGCCTTTATAACCTTGTTTGACTTCGTTTCTTTCATATTGCAAACTGCTGTCACTTCCAATCTCATTCCTCATTTTAAGTTTTCTTCCTCCTCCTTCTTCCATTTTTCTTTCTACAGATCCACCTATTTTCTCCCTTCTTTTACCGTGCTTCCACCTCCCATCGCTTCGTCACCCACCACATCCAACTCATCCCTCTCCCTCCGCGTTTTTCTCTCCTCCTCTCATGCACATATCTCTCTACACGTGTTGTCATCGCCTGCATGCTCAGCCATCCTCGGAGCCTTCACCATCAACAATCATGCCACACGTTATCTTTGAGTAATAGGTTAGCATATATTTATAATATATATGTGTTATTGTATATTTTCTATAAGTCTGTATTTGGAATATGTGATCTGTCCTACATGATTTTAAATTCATGTTAGTTATGTATCATATGGTATTATATATATGAGTTCATAACAGTATTCTTTTTTTTTTTTCTTTTTTTTTTCGTTCATAGTGTGTATGATATTATACTATGTATAGAGATTTGATAACTTGATTGTTTTATACTTTATGTGTCACGTTGGTATTCAATTTTAAAAGTTTGAAGGTTATATATTAGTTAATATATAGTTTAATATATGTCAGTAATGTATATCTATGCAGTAATATTGTATGTATTATAGCAAAGTAAGTTTTTTTTTTTTTTTTTGATTTAAGATATCATATATACATCTTATAAATATAGTATGGTTCCAAGTATGAAATGTTTGCAGTTTTCAGATTCTATATAATATAAAATTTTGTTCGCATGTTATAAAATTTGATAAGTGTATATATAAATATTATATAAAAAGTTAGTACATATATAAAACGTAAAGCATACTCATCTTATCAGTCGATTGTATATGTATTTAAATATATGATATGTTTAAAGCTATGTATTTTGTGAATAACTGGTTATAAGTATATATATACACATTTGATTTAAAGTTATAAAGGTATGCATATTGTGAATTAGACTATATTAATGGTTAGCTTACAAATATTTATATAGTTTTATAGGGAAGTACGAGCTATGTGGGTTATATTTTTAGCAAGCGTATTGTTACCACTTTAAAATGGGTGAAGTTTTACAGTTTACGGTCTATTTGTGTAAGTGTGTAATGTATGTTTAATTTAATAAAGTTATGATAGTTTTGTATAAAATGTTTAACTATTTATATATCTGATATAATGATAGTTCATATCTGATATAGCTTATATATTATAAAGTTACAGGATACGTTAGTTTTATACGCTAGTTAATATATATATTTAATAATTGACTAAAATGTTTTCAGTGTGAGTTTACTTTTTTTAGTGTTGGATTTTATACGGCATAGTATGTATACTTGTTCACAGTCTATATAAGTATATGAGTGCATGTGTCATTATAAGTATTTTGTTGTTTATAAATCTCGAGACATATATATGCGTTTAGGTGTTTGTTTCAGACTTACGTAATATATACATATATAACCGAATATAGGCTATGCATTTGGAATTTCTATATATACATTTTTATTATGAACATATATAGGTTGCTTTCATGGGTTTTTTTTTTAAGTAATATATATTACAATAAGTGGTTATATTGTTTTTATAATAATTATTGACTATAAAATATAATACAATGGTTTTTTTTTGGACGAATTATGTTTAAATTACATATAGGTATATATAGATTTTAAATATACATTTTTAATTTGAAAATTGGTTTTGGGAGAATTAATATCATAATAATTTATATTTTTTTCTGTAATATCAAAATTGATTCGATTCATTCTCATCGATTTCCCATTATCAGCCTTGTCCGTCGTGCCTATTTTCTGCATCAAATCTTGTCCATCCAGCGTTGCTTTGGATTTCGTAGCTTATTTCATCATCATATATCTCTAGCCTCGAAAGGTGAGCAATCACTCACGATTAACGTTCTTTTATTTATTAAATTTAATTTCAATTGAAATGACAATTGAAATATGCTGCTGATAGATTTAAATTGTTATATATGCTTTTATCGGTAACTGTTCACTTATGGGATATGATACCATATCTTATTGTTTATATTTATTTTGATGATATATGCTTGTTGTTATTATTATTTTCATATCTGTTATCACTCTGCAAGTTCCCTATTAGTATAGAAATCACTATGGGTTGAAAAGATACATACCCGAACGGACTTTAGAATAGGATAATTTCGTTACGGGTTGAAATGATAGACCCAAGCGATTTTTGATTTAATTTAAAATTTTGGATTTCGGGTTGAAATGATATCCACCCGAATATATTTAGTGTACGGATTGAAATGATAAATATCCGTAGCACTTGACTATATGGTAGGAAATATATATACAGACACCGTTGGTCCATATAAATATTTTGAAATTATTTCTATAATTTTGGAAAGAAATATACGGTTTAATAAATTTTGATTCTTAAGATATTATATAAATGGAAATTTTATATATAGATTTAGTCGTAATATTTGATTTAAATTAGATTGATTTAATACATATAATATAGTTGAGTATCTATGGAAATCTATATTTCAAATAGATCTTTCTCGTAATAAATTGAAAAAATAGGATTGGGAGGTACATTTGGGTTTATTAAAAATGGTATTTAAATAAGGATTTATTTAATTAAATCGACTTGAATTGAACTTGTAAATATTAAAGCTTTGAGCTATATTGGAATTTAAATGGCGATTTCGAGATTTAGATCTGTATTTGAAATAAATATAGTTGAATTTGTTATTTAGAAACTAAACTGAATTAAAATATAAATTTAGGTTGAACTAAATTTGAATTTATTATTTAGAAGCTAAATTGAATAAAAATTAGTTTGAAACGTTGAATACTTAAAGTTTGAAATATATTGGAATATAAAGGGGGTATTTTGTGATTTCAAATTTGAATTTGAGATTGATAAATTGGGATTTGAATTTAATTTGAATGGGAAGGTTGGGTTAATGTTGAAACGATTTGTTAAGTTGAGGGAATTGAAAATACTTTACTGTATAAATTATTTAATATATATAAACACTATTTGGGAAATATAGAGATATTTGGAGTGAAAATGATGTTTTGGTTTTGAAGTATAAATTAAGATGAAAGAACCACGGTGTTATAGTGTATATTTCTACCCTGTAGATAGTTCCATGGACCCTTAGAGGATGGTTATTCCAAACATTCTTTGAGTTAATTATATTTCAGTTGATATTTCACTTGAGTTAGATTTATAGATATAAGAATGTTAATCCTGACTCGAGTGTTTTGTGTTTTGCTTTACGCTCTGGTCAGGCTGAGTGATACAGCATTTGAGACTCACCTTCGAAGTTGGAGCCTTGCTTGAAGATCCAGCTATCTATCCTTTCAGTCATCCTGTTGATTTGTTCAGAGAAGTCATCTACGCATACTGGAGACTTCACTATATCTAAGATATTCAATTGTATTTATTTCTATCTCCAATGTATATAGTAGCTTCATAAACTACTATTCTTTATCTATTCCGCTGCATTGTATTACTCTGTGTAAGTGATCTATGATTGATTTATTTACTGTATATTTTAAGTTTTGCCAAATTTTTATTAACAATTCGGTATTTTGAATTATTCAAGTCGGACATGTACGGTTTTATTGTCGAATTTGAATGGTCCAAAATAGCGGGTCGTTACAATCTTTGAAATGTTTTGAAAGTCCACAGCTTTGGAAAAGATATAATATGCAAATCTCTTAAATGAAGAATTTCAAGTTTAAATCTGAGTTTCGTAAGTCGAAAATTTTAGTAAAAGATCTTTTGCGTCTTGATTGTAGAAATAAATGAACAAAAAGAAATTAATGAACAAAGCTAGTAAGATAAAACAAATAGAATGAATTTTATACTCATTTATTTTTAAAAAAAAGTTTTGAGCTTGGTAAAATTGTGTAAAATATAAATATCGGAGAAATTTTAACAATCATTTTTCCTTACTTGTAATTTTAGGACGAAATTCTTTTAAGGAGGGGAGATTGTAACGATCCTGAATTTTGAACAATTTAAATTGGAAATATTTAGTTTAATTTTAAATATTTGAGTGATAATTTAAATTGAATTTCCAATATAACTATGAATTTGGCGATTAAATTTTTGAATTTAATCTATTGGAAGTTGAATAAAATTTAAATTTGACTTTGGAATTTGAAAATTGAATATTAAATTTGTATTTAAAAATTCGAACTAATGACTTAGATAAAATAATTTGGATTTAAGAATTTTTATTTAGGTAAATTTATAAATTGATGGTTAGTTTTAATAACATTGTTCTTTAACTTAAATAAAATGGAATAAATTTTATTAGTACAAAATACAAGTGTAAAATCTAATTGTAAAACATGTTAATATAAATTAATATTTGATGGTTGAACTTCAAACAAATATATATATAAAGAAGCTTACTAAATAAGATAATGAAACAAAAATAAAAGTTTGTTATAAAAAAAAATAGATTTCAAGATCTTTTAGTACACTGCTATGTATCACCTCTGCAAAATCACATACCTACTAGCCACCCTACCGGTACCTTCCTTATGTTGTTTATCCATTCATTCGAAACCCTAAGCAAACGAGAAGAAAAAAAATCAAAGAAGATTAAAAATGGCGGTCGGTTCTCGTCTTCACGAATTAGGGTTTTCGTGTAATTGGGGGTCGCTGACTTCAAATGCTCGTCTTTCACCTCGCTCGATCTCGTGAGACACTCCAACCGCCGATTTTAGTGATCGAGTTCGTCTTCTCTCTGGGTTTGCTTCTTTTGGCTCCTCTCTTTGGAGAAGGTGAGTAATTTTATTACTCACATCTGGTTCTTTCTTAGTAGGGTGCTTCTGCAATTCGATTTTTGCTTTGATGTTGTTTCGTCTTGGCAGTTCAATTTTGTTGATGCTGATGATTTTTGGGTTGTTGACTTCGGCCATTCTTTGGCCACTCGATTTTGTAAATATTTGTGCCTTTATTTTCATTTTCTTTGTTGTCTTCGGCCTTGCTTTCTCTAATGAACTGCGATTATGTTGGGTTTGCAGCTTCCACGGCTTGCTTCTTAGTGACTTCGGTCACTTGATTTTATATATGTGGTTCCCTGACTTTGTAGTATCTTCGGCCATAAATTTGATATCACTGACTTTGGGCATTTAACGATTTGTAATTGCAGTTGTCTTTGTTTTTGAAGAAAAAAAAACTATCTCTAATTTTTTTTAAGTGCATACGTATGAATTTTATCCAATGTTGATGGAATTAGATGCGTGAATTGTTACTTTTATGATTGGGACCCTTTTTAACCATTTTCTGTTGAAACTCTTTGATATAAATCAGTTTCCTTTTCAAATTTCAATGTCTTTTAATATCGTGATGTTTTCCAAATCAGCCTGCTGCCAAAATTTAATACTCCTCCACCCTGCGTTTTGTACTTGCTTACGCATGTGCATGTTGTCTTAGAAAATGATGACTACCCACTGTTGCTTCAATTTGCACGTCTCTGCATATGAACTAAAAGAAGTGATGTTGGTCTGTTTGTTTGATACATTCCTGTAGCTCCATCTTGTTTACTGGTTTGGTGTTGCATCCATTGTGATATTTGTAGTAGCACTGTGCTTGAATCATTTTTGTAGTCTGCACATTGCATGCCTGATGGTTCTGTCCACTTTGAATTGTGATCTTTGTAGTTGTATATGTTGACACATTCACTGTTAGTTTGGAGTCTTTGTAGTTGCTTGATGTCACTCATATGCTGTTCGTTTATATTTTGTTTGCATCAAGTCAGTTTGAACTTTCTTTTTATCCATCTGAAACTTTTGGTCTGCATTATTGCTTGTGGTCTCTTCATTTTTGTTGGTGCTTGAGTTTGAATCAGTTGTCTCATTCACTATCATCAGTTGCATTCACCACTATCATCAGTTTTAGTTGCATCCCTCTGGTCTCTTCATTTTAGACACTGTTTTGTCTGCAGTTGTATCTTGTTTACTGGTTGAACTCATTTGTCATAGTATGATCCATGTTTTTAACTTGCTTGAGTTAGCACTGTGTCATTGTTATTACAAGCACAGTTCATTGTGTATCACTTTGGTATTGTTGTAGTTTGTATTTGTTGTTTGCCCTTGAATACTTTTAAAATCAAAGCTAAACATAATTTACAGAACTCAGGTTCTAATTCATAGAAATAAAAATCTGTTATAGATAAAACTGTTTTGTTTTCTGTTTAAAGGAAAATGAGTAACCTCACCATGCAAAAAGCTTAAGATATCTGTGCATGTGAATTGGTAGAAATAAGTATGTTGTGATGATTGCATATTGATGACTGTTCTGTGCAAACATATATGAATATGTTTATATGTTGTTGTTGCCTGTAGCTGCATATCTTTGTAAACTAAGATTTTCTTTAATAGAAATTCTTTATTACTTGAATTGATTTCAGATAGAAATTTTTGTGTAAACAAAATATGTTTGTTTGGTATAAATTTAGATTTAAAAATTTTAAGTTAATTTAATAAAAAAAAATTCTGTTGCCTCTGAAGACCAAACATCTTAAATCAATAAAACAGTTTTGTAACTTGCACGCATGTTTAAAAACACGAATTTTAAAACAAATTTCACATTTTTAGAATTAATGTGGAGTTAGTATTTGCAGCCCCGCCCTTGAATACTTGTGTTGGCTGCAGTTCTTTGTTGCACTGATATTCCTTTCTTTTTGATATACTCTTTTGCCAGCTGCCACTCTTTTGCCAGCTGCCTTGACTTTGTACGCCCCATTTTTATCACTTTGCCTTGAATTTGGTTATGCAACCATGCTTGTTATTTGTCCCTGCCCTGATGTCTTGGAAAATTGGCCGTACATATTGTCTTTATGTTGTTTTGTAATGGACATACACCCATGCTGCTGTGGCGAGGCAGTGCACGCGTGCATGTACTGCAGCCACACAGATTTAACGTTTGAAAAGTGGCGAGGCCGTACACGCGTGCGTGTATTGCAGCCAATCAGTTTTGATTTTTTTTTTTTAGTAACTTTTCAATTATTTAAATTGATTTGATTTAAACTGATGATTTTATTGTAAATTTCCGCTTAGGAATGTTTTGATGTTTTTTCTAAATTATCGTCAATAATAATCCCTGCATCTATCTTCCTTGATAATTTGAATCCACTGATTTATTGGTTAACACTGTTAAGTGTTATATTTACCGTTATCCGATTTCTTTGTTAAAAGGATCGGATAGGTGAATCTATCTTTGACTTTCGTCTAATTTCTATTTAATTATTATTGCCTCTATGCACTAATAACTGAGTTTGAATTAGACTGACCCATGTATTATTTTCTTTTGAATGTAATACTCGAGTCAAACCGAGTATTTTACAACTTGAAGATTTTCAGGCAGCGAAGATAGAGAGAGGGGATTACCGCATCACTAAAGTTTTTCAGGAAATTTTTTTTCTTGTACTAAATAATAAATAAATTGTTCCGCTGTATTAAAATGTAATTCATTGTATAACTCTTATATTTGTATATAAAAGAAAAGCTCATTTATGTGAAATATATTTATTGTTCTGTGATTCTGTGACTGATTCTGTTTAAATGTTATAAACTAAATAACAATCCGTCATTTTGAACGTTTCTAGTTGGTTTAATTACCGACTAGAGGCGGTCAGAGAGGCGGGTCGTTACAATAGATGTAATAACTTGAACACTGCTTTTCGTTTCGTTGAAAACAGAGTTAACCTGTAAAAGTTATGTACATTTCAATTTTGAGTGTAATTTGATTTATTTAACAATTTTGTCTATTTTAAATTATATAAATCTTGTTTTCTTTTTCATATTTTATTTTAATATGTTATTTTATGAATATTTTTGTATTATAATAATT
Organism: Allium cepa; assembly: GCA_030765085.1. Taxonomy (NCBI): domain Eukaryota; kingdom Viridiplantae; phylum Streptophyta; class Magnoliopsida; order Asparagales; family Amaryllidaceae; genus Allium; species Allium cepa. The sequence continues at coordinate 202,933,268 of CM060945.1, read as the reverse complement.
TTAAAATGAAGTAAACAATTTTCCAAAGTCAATGGTGATTTATTTGTAATTTCTGGACACTGTTTTTGTATTTTTAAGAAATTCTTTAAATCTTTTTCTATTTTTTTTAAATTTAATTTTTTTTCCTTATGTTTTAATGGGTTATTTTAAGTATATTTTTGTCTTTTAGTATTTTTTTAAAGTGATGTTATAATTTTTCCAAAGTTTACTGTGTTGATTTTTTTTTAAAGGCTGTTTTCTTATTTTCTGCTATTTTCTTCATTAAAATTATATTTAAATTTAATTTTTTATTATTTTGTGAATGTAATTTTATTTTATATTATTATTTATGTTTAAAAATATATTATAAGCTCATATGAATTTTATAAAATTTATTTCATGTAATTTCAAATTTTTTAGACTAGTTTACTATTTTTAGCTATTTTCCTTAATTTAACTTTATATAATTAATAAATATTATATATATTTTTATATTTTGATAAATTTTCGAGATTTTATCTTGTATTATTATTATTTCCGGAAATATCAAGTTATATAAACAAAATTAAGGAAATTTGAAAGGTTTTAAAAGCTTTGAAACGTAAAGTCGTTTCACCTCCTAAGTCGTTTCTTTTACCATTTCCTCATTTACTCTTTGACCGTTTTTTTTTCTTTTTTCTATTGAATAGCCGTGTATTTTCCTTCCTATTCGTGTGACAAACTTCTCACTTTCCTTCATCAAACTCACGGCTAGAAGTATTGAAGGTAATGGCTTCCATTTCATCTTCTTCTTCCTTTGTTTTTCTACTTTTCTATTTGAATTTTGTACTTGTTCTCACCTTCATAGCTTGGCTCCTCCTCAACCAGATCTGACCTGACCTCCATCACCACCTTCCTCTGTCCATCTCCCATCCTACTACCTCTCCATTTCAGGCCAAGCCAATCCAAGGTGAAGACCATCACAAAATCCACCAAAAACCATCACAAACTATCACTTATGGCCTAGAATTGTCATCTCCTCCTTCTACCACCATTTGCCGCCACCACCACCACCTCTGGCCTGACCTCCACCCTCTTCCACATCACCCACCACCACCTGCACCACTGGTTGGGCCCACCTAGCCTCTAGCCGAGCACAATAGGAGCTAAAGATGAAGTTGTTTCCTTGTAGTTGCCTTGAAATTGTATAGTTTTGCACCTATACCATCTCATCACTTTTACACCATGATGGCCGACTACTTTGGACCCCAAACCTGACCCAGTCCTCTGGCTAACTGAAGCATATGAGGTTGAGAATAAGTGAAATTCGTTTAATGTTGTTTTGGGGTTTTGTTTCTAATGCTATTTAGTGATAACTTGCGTTGAAACTTACATATATTTGCATCGTTTTGTGGAAATATTTGAACAAGTATAATTTCTTTGGCTCTTCACTCTCTTGTCGTATCCGTGTTGTCATGCCTTCATAGTGTCGGTATGTGTGCTTTTGCAGCAATCTCCAGCTTTGAACATGTGAGTTATTCTCACCAGACAATATGTACATATATAACTAGTAAATTGACCCCTTTTGAATATGTAAAATGCATTATCATGTTACACCTGCTATATTATGACTTTATGATGTTCACCCATGCTTAAACACCTGTTATAACATCCGTTACTGTTATATTATGTTGTTCTGCTATTTTTATCAGTTTATCACACTGCAAGTTCCCTTTAGATTAGAATCGCTATGGGTTGAAATGATACATACCCGAACGGACTTTAGAATAGGGGAAAATCGTTATGGGCTGAAATGATAGACCTGAACGATTTTCAACTTATTTTATTTACTTGGGACTGCGGATTTGAAATGACAAAACCCGGATTTTTCTTTGTAAATTACGGATTGAAATGATATATTACCCATATCACTTTACCTAGCGTAGAAAATTATAAACAGGCCCGTAGTTAAAATATGTTTTCTAAAAAATTTAAAATATTTTAGAAATTTAATTATTATAATATTTTGATTTAAAATTGAATAATAACATAATTTTTGTAAAGTATTATTGATTTTTTGGAAATTTATAAGTTAAATAAATTATGCAAAAGTTAGAAAATCTGAATGTAAGTTATTTTGGAAATTTTGATTTAATTTTTAATGGAATTTAAATTAACTTTGAAATATGATAAATTTATGATATTTTGAATTTTGAATCAATTTAAAATGATTTTTATTACATATTAATGATTTTTGAATAAAATTAAAATGTTAGTGAGTGAATATTGAGTTGAATTTGGAAATATAACTTAAATTGGAATTTATGAATTTGGTTTAAAAGTGAAATTTTAAGTTAAGTAAAAAAAATGGAATCAAGTTATATTTGAAACTTTAAACTTAAGGGTTAAGTTGATATTTAATGTAATGAATTTAATTTGAATGTTGGAATTTAATAAGTGTATTATTAATAAATATTGATTTTTGGAAGTAAACTTAACTTTATAAAATCATAAATTTAAGGAAAATTAAATGATGCTTATAAATGTGAAAATGTATGATTTTATAGGTTAAAATGATTTAAATAAAAATATAAGTGTTTGTGAAATTCTATTGAATATTTGAAGTTAATTAACAGCATTTTTACCGTCTTTTGTTAAATTTAATTGTTTTGAATGTAACTTTCTGTAGCATTTTCTAAATGCTGCGAAACTTGAATTTTCATTGTTTTAATAAAATAAGTGCATAAATGAACATTGAAAATTTTAAACTTTTGGCATTTAATAATTTAATTATTAAATGTAATAACTTCATTTTTATGATTTAATAATGAAGTAATTTGTTTTGAAATATAACTATTTGATATATTAAAATGATTGAAATGTGGTTTCGAAAGATATGATATTTTGATATATTAAAATGATTGAAATGTGGTCTCGAAAGATATGATATTTTGATATATTAAAATGATTGAAATGTGGTTTCGAAAGATATGATATTTTGATATATTAAAATGATTTGAAACGAAGTTTTGAAAGATATGATATTTTGATATTAAATGATTTGAAAAATGGAGTTTCGAAAGATATGATATTTTGATATTAAATGATTTGAAACGAAGTTTCGAAAGATATGATATTTTGATATATTAAAATGATTGAAATGTGGTTTCGAAAGATATGATATTTTGATATATTAAAATGAATGAAATGTGGTTTCGAAAGATATAATATTTTGATATATTAAAATGATTTGAAATGGGTTTTGAAAGATATGATATTTTGATATTAAATGATTTGAAAAATGGAGTTTTGAAAGATATGATATTTTGATATTAAATGATTTGAAAAATGGAGTCTTGAAAGATATGATATTTTGATATTAAAATGATTTGAAAAGAAGTTCTGAAAGATATGATATTTTGGAAATGAAGCTTTAAAAGGTTATGATATTTTGATATATTAAAATGATTTGAAAGGAAGTTTTGGAAGGATATGATAATTTAATATATTGAAATGGTTAGAAATGACTTGATATTTATTTTGATACATATTTGAATTGAAAGATATGGTATGATGATATATTGAAATGGTTTGGAAATGATTTAATCTTTATTTTGATAAAGATTTGGGTCGAAATGATATTTTATTTTGAAGTATATAATATTGTTTTAAAGTTATAACTACGGGTTATAATAACGATTGGTTGTTAAAGAGACCGGGATCGGATATTGTCTTATAGCCAGCCAATACGAAAACCACTTTAACAACTGTGTACGCAGTGGAGATTCTAGAATGGAGTAGGATGGTGGCGACGTTCTCGAGGTATATTACGTGGACCCAACTCCCGTGAGTTGGCATATATGACTAAAACAGGAGCTATACCGGGCTACACAAAGGGTCGCGCCCTTTCATCGAACATGCTCCATCGGAAACCATTCTATTACTTTTGTGATTCGATACGTGGCGCCACTTTGATTCGAAGGTATTGTTCAAGGTGGGCGGAAGCTGCTGGCTTGCCGTCACCACCGGTCCGGGAGTGCAAACGGTGTATCCACCCTGGCATTTCCTCGCGTGCCGTGTCATATCCTTATATCGAGCCCACTACGATTTTGGTTTTAAAGATCCGACCGCGTTAATGTTAACCATCCCCTTAACGCTATTTTCCATACGATTATACTTTACTGATTAGACACTACTGTATATAGCGCATATTACTACATAGTAAATAGTTTAACGGATCCTTAGAGGATGGGTCGTCCCAAGCATCTTCTAAGTTACTTGTACCTTTACTACAGTTCACTTGAGTTGGTTTACATTGTATAAGTATGTATGTCCTGACTCGAGTGTTTGTATTTTTATTTACGCTCGGGTCAGCCTGAGTTATTCACAGATTTGGATTTCCACTTTCTGGATATTATCTACTTGTCAAGTTTTATCTTTTGCAGTATGTTGTTCCTTTCAGCTCTTGTACTAGTAGACTTCTATGTAGTGAGACTTCCTTTGTACTTTATTTCTTTTGTTGTATTTTATGTAACTCTGATATTTTTATATAGTAGCTTCATGAAATACTATTTCTTTTACTTCCGCTGCATTATTATTACTCTGTGTCTGTGATCTGTGATTTTTATTTACTGTATATTCTGACATTTGCCAAATTTTTATTTACAATACGGTATTTTGAGCAATTCAATTCTGGCATGAGTGTCTACCTATACACTCATAATGGATGCGAATGGTTGAAAATATCGGGTCATTACAGTTTGAGTCTGACATGTGTGGTTTATCGTCGATTTAAACCGTCCAAAAAGACATTTCGTTACACAACTCCTCATTCAAGACCGAAAAATCAAATATAAAAACATTTTAAATTCAATCTAGTTCTAATGGTGGTAACTACATTTGGGAGCTGGCAAATTTTGAATTCTTATTCGATTCAAGGAGCTTTATTGTAACGACCCGGAATTTTGGGCATTATCGATTTAATAATCTGTAATAATAATTAAATTGGTTTGATAAATTTTTCCTTTATAATTTTAATTTAAATTGGTAAGTGTAATCTTTAAAGGTTAACAAATCTTTAATCTAGCAAAATTTGATAAGAATTGTTTTTCAAAAATTAATAAAATTTTATTCCGTTTATAATTTATATAATTGATATATATTGTGAATAGAAATATCTTTTGTTTTAAATAAAGTTAAATTTCAAATTGTAATATATATGTATGTGTATGTTATAATTTGGAATTGTTTGAAATTTAATCTTAATTTATTAATAAATTATATATGAATGAATATTGTAATTGAAGCTTTGTTTTAAAACATAATATTTTTCAAAGGATAATTTAAAGATTAATTCAATCTGTTTCCAAAAATATAAGATAATTGTTCATTTTTAAATGCGATAGTTAAATAAAGTTTTGTTTTGTTTTCTTTAAAAATGTTGAAAATTTTAAATGGTTATAAACGTATATGTATAAGTTTTAGACTTTTTTTAAAATACATGTATAAGATTTATTTATATTATAATTAGTTTTCTAATATTTTCTTTAAAGGATTAAATTTATATTCACATATGTAAGTATTCATTAATAAAGTAAATTAAACATGTTAGTTTATGTTAACATTTAAATTAAATAAAGGTTTATTAAAATACAAAGGGCATGTGTAAACATTATAAACACCCTTAATAACGCATGTAAACCTATTAAGCTAATTATATGACATTTGTTTGAATTTAAGAACAAGTGGCAACATTCCTATTTTAATTTTTAATAAATGTTTTTAGGAAAAGAAAATCAGTTTTTCACAAACGCTTTCATTCCTTTGTTTCTTTTCTTAACTCAAACCAGAATTTACTTTCAGAAACTTGAAAATGAATACTAAAACCAGAACTAAAAACAAAATGCTACTGAAATCAAATTGCAAATAAGGTTCAGTTTCAACCTAAAACTTCAAGTTCAACATCATGCATGAGAATCAGGTTGGAAATGAAATCTGCAGATACAAATCATCCTGCAACAACAATTCAATCTGCAATTTACAAGCTGCAATTAAAATTTAAACCTGAAATACATGAAGATCTGCAGTTTCAACTTTTAAACAACATTTTGAAAACATGCAAGTGTTTCATCAACTAGCAAGATCAAAGAAAATGCATTTTTCAAAATAATGGTCATGCTTGGAAAGTGATTCAAAAACCTGCTCTGTTATAAAATCTACCTGCATATTTTAGGTGAGTAAATGTTTTTTTTATAAAAAAACAGTTTTTAGTTTAACTTGTGATTGAATGATTATGCATGTGATTAAATTTGCTTGATGATTGAAAATTTGTTACTTGAATGCATAATGAATCAGTATACCTGTATTGAAAATGAAGTTCTGTTATTTTAACATATTTAAATATTTTCCCTCTTAGAATTTAATAACTCACTCTTCGATCATTATTAGCCTTGAATATTTGAATAAATTTTGTTTGTAAGTGATTAATGATGTCTGTAATATAGTTTCTGTAATTTTTAAATTTGCAGATAATTTAAAAAAAATAGAAAATACACTAAACATCTAATGCATGTCAAAAATCAACCATCTTGTTTTTAGATTTGGATTTCATGAATGTTTTAAGGACCGAAAATTATGATTTTTAAGGTATATAGCATAATTTTTAATTGAGAAATTCTTGTGAATTTGGGGTTTGTGTGGAATTTGGGTTTTTGTAAATTGCCGAAGAATGGCATGATGTTTACAGCCATAATTTCGATCATAGCTTGTTTATTGATCATAGATTATAGGAAAATTGCAAAAGAATTTTTCAATTGAGTGGATTGTTGGGAATTGATGAATTTAGGGTTAAGTTTGCATTTCTGGTTCGGCTGAAGATTTTCACTTCATGACTTGGTCGTGGTAACGGAGGTGATCGCTTCTTGGGGGAACGATGCTCGGGGATGTGGCAATTCTATGGTGAGGACGGCATGGTCTAACGGCGACAAGATGGCCAGAGGTGATGGGTGTTTGGATCGATGATCTGCTGCAGTAATTCGAGATTTGGGTCGAATTTCCACTTGAGGGTTATTGGTTCGATCTGGGTTTGAATTGGGGCTCGTATGGGTTCGTATCATCGTCGACGTCATTCGAGACGACCCACAGTGGCCAGCGGCGCCGGTGCATATGCACGCGTGTACGATGTGTACACTGGTAGTGGAGCAGTTGGGAAAGAAGGGTTTGACCGAAGTAGCTCTCGTGTTATTCGCGGGGACGACTCGAAGCTTTTTGAGTGGGGGTTGCTCGTGTGTGTCTTCGGGTGTGACTTGAGTTTTTCTGAGAGTTTACTCGGGTTTAACCCGATACTACTTTCCTGGTGCGAATTATAATACAGTTTTTATAAAGGAAATGAATTACAAAGTTAAAAACTTGTTTCCTTTAAGTAAATGTAAATCAAACTTTTAAAGGTGATAATTGAATTTGTTTTAAATTTAATTTGTTAAGATATTTGTTTTGTTTTGGAAGTAATTATCTAAGTAAATTTTGAATTTCAATTTAAAAGGAATGTTTGAATTTAAAGTATTAAATCAAAGTTTTAAAGTAAATTTTAAAGCAATGTTTTAATAACAAAGTTTTCAAATTTTACTTAAAATGAATGAGTTTGAATTAGGTAGTTAAAGTGTTTAAAATTTCTAAATCGATTTCTTATTGCTTTATTTTCATCAAGGTTAAGGTTATAACTTTGAACCAACAAAATAATTTGTCTTTAAAGTTATTAAAATTTACTTAATTCAAATGATTTAATTGTGATAATAATTATGGTTAAATTATTATTGATATAAACTTAAGAATACTTAACATGATTTGTTAACAAGTAAAGAGTTTAATTAAGATAAATGATTTTCTTAATTAATTAAGGATTTTAAAATATAAGAAGTTAATTAATTATTTAATTAATTTTAAATAATTAGTTAATTATTTATTTAATTTTAAATAATCGCTTAATTATGGATTAATTAAGTATAATTACTTAATGAAGTAATTAATGGTCAATAATTGAATGTAATTAAGAAGGTAATTACTTATGGAAGTAATTAAAGTGGAAGTGATTAATGGAAAATCACATGATGTTATTAATTTAGAATTAATTAAGTTAATTGTTGAAGTTAATTAATTATGGAGTAATTAATTAATTTAAAGAATTAAGAATTATTTAATGATGGAATTAATTATTTGTTAAGTAATTAATTAAGAAATTAATTAAGATTGATTAATGAAAGTAATTAGAGATAATTACTTATGTAGGTAATTAAGAGGTAATTACTTAATTTATTTTAGTTAATTAATTAATGTAATTAATTAATGAATGTGATTAATTTAAGATTAATTACTAGGGGTAATTAGTTAAACATGTAATTAATTAATAAAATAATTAATTAAGGATTTATCCATTAATTTGCATTGAATAATAATTACTTAATGAAGTAATTAAGGATTAATTAATTAAAGTAATTAATCAAGGATTAATATAATTAATTAAGAAGTTAATTAAATTAAGATAAGTAATTACAAATTGTTAATTACTAATTATGATTAATGAGTTGATTAATTACAAGTTAAATAATTAACTAATGTAATTATTATTTAATAAGGATCATTAATTAATGTAATTAATGATATTAATCAAGGTTGATTAATATAAGTGATTTAATGTAAGTGTGATTAATTAATTGTAATTAATTAAGGTTTAATGTACTTAATTTTAATTGATTAATTAATAGAAGTAAATGGATGATCATTAATTATTGTAATTAATGATAGTAATTAAAGGTTAATTACTGAATATGGTTAAGGACAATTACTTGAATGTAATTAAGATAATTAATCAAGGGAGATTAATTAAGGAAGATCATTAGAGATGATCAATTTATTTATTTGAAACAAATAAATAAATAGGATTTAAAGTTAATCCAATTGATTCAGATTTGATCAATTCTATTGATGGATGATTGATTTTTATTGATTGATCGATGTTGGATGATTGATTGATATTGGATGGTTGATATTGGATGATGATATTGGGTAATTGATTGATACTGGATAATTTGGATATCTCTGATATATGTGATGTGCTGTTGTGTGAGATGAATGCCTATTATGAATTATCTATTGTGATAATGTGATTCATCTATCTTTTTATTTCATCCTGAATATAAGTTAAATTGTTTAAACCCATAAGCACAACTTAGACATTCAAATGGCGTTTGGTTTCGATGAGACCGGGATCAGGTTTCCATATTTGGATATCCGAAAACCACATCGATTCGAAGTAAACGTTAGGTCGTGAATCCAAGTGGAGCAAGTGAAGACTCGAGGTGTAAGGGCTATACGTCAGTATAACTCTGCGGGTGATTCCGTAATGAGTTGACGGAATAGTGCTTATGGATTCGAGATGGTGATTTAGAGTGCAAGGGCTATGGTCGTCGACTCTTAGGGTGATTCCAAAATGAGTGCAACAAGATAGTGCCTTCGGTTTCGTTCGAACCTGGAACGAACTTGTATGGATTGAATGCTTTCAGCACATCGTCGAGCGGATGACGAGCATTCTAAGAGATGTGTCCTATAAAGGTAATCGCAGCCGCAAGCCTCATCAACCGGGAATGGATAAAACAGGGGAGGTGCAGCAAGGCTTCGTGGGTAGCTCCCACCGAAGAGTAAGATTTACCCCTGTCTAGAAGTCCCTTTTTATTCGGCTGTGTGGGGCGGTTGAATTCCGGACAACTGCCGGGGTTGTCTTGTTTGGGACTGTTCAGTAAGGAATTGTTCCGGCCTTGTGTTGCACGGGAGCGGGCGTACTCCTCGGTACGTTGATCTAGGCCACGTACTGTGACGGGCGGTACCCCAATAGCCCTGCCATTGATGGAAAACCATTCTTCCTACGAGACCCTACGGTTTTGTTTGTAGTACCCACTTTTGTGACTAGTAGCTGGAGTTTAATGAATGTAACAATTTCGGCTATTTCATATTTACTTGAAAACCCTAGACACTATTATAATATCACTGGATTTCCTATCAAATGTTTTGGTTAGCGTGAGGTAAAAACTTTTCCATGTTTATGTGTGGGAAGTCTTACGTGATACCTTTTCTTTTCAAAGGTTTTTCTAAAGTTAAGAAAATTTTAAACCGTTCACTCACACCAGACCCCTGTCTGACCCAAGTGTTTATTTTCTGTTTTATTAAACTCTTGGGTAGTCATATTATGTATGAATAGTCAAGTGATTCAGGTTAGCTTGATGAATTCTGGAGAAGATATGTAGCAGGAGGCTTCGACGTGTAGATAAATATTGATTCCGCTATGTTTGTGGTATCTGTTTCTGTAGTACTTGAGTTATATAGTTAGACAGATGTTCATAACTGTCTATTATCTGTTGTTTAAGTTGTGTACTCTGATGTAATGAGATACTATGTAATATTTTATGTGATATATTGTATTTTATTCATTCCGCTGTGATTTCTCTGATGTTGTTTGTGTTCTTCTTTCTCTTTCTCTTTCTTCTTCTATCCCTTTCTTTCTTCAAGATGATGTGATTTCCTGGAGATAGGAAGTCGGGTCGTCACATTTGATATCAGAGCATTAGGTTGAGTGAATACCTAGGCTCTGTAGTGGTGTCTTCCTTGAGAGAGCGTACTTGTAGTTTTTATATATAACTATATATATACATATATTTATATCTACCTGATCTGTTGGGTTATCTGTTCGGATTTTCCAACATAAGTTTTAGAGGTAGATGGAGTAGTAGTATATGTGTGTAACACGATTACCACTGATGAAAGAGGTCCATATGTTTGAGGTTTGAAGTATTTGTGGAGACTGTATACCTAATACCATCTCGAGTAAGTTTTGTTGTTTGGAGTAAGGATTTCTCTGATATCCAAAGAAAATATTTTTAAAGAATTGGAGTTTATCTTTGTAGTGTAAGTTTGGATTGCGCCCGAGTGAGAAAAATTTTCATGAGTTTGGATCTGTTGGTAGTGCAGAAGTATGTGATGATATTTTGGTAACTGCGTGATGAGATGGAGTATCCATGGATATTTTCTGAAGGTGTTTTCTCTTAAAGCAGATTTAGAGGTGGTTGAGGAGCAGTCTTTACCTGCCTCAGTGAAGACTCGTCTATGTAGAAGTTATTTGGATCTTCAGTATGGAGGTTGGCTGTTCTGGAATATGAGACTAAGATCTATGAGTTGCTTCGCTTCGGCATGGTCTCATTTGTCATTCCTTAAGAAGAGCGAGTTATTGATGCTTAGTTGGAGCCCGAGTTTCTTTTGGAATGTCTGCCATCTCGAAGGTTCCGTTGTGTGGTTTATAGATAGTTTTGGAGTTCGAGGAGCCTTTAAATTAGAAGACTTTGGTAAGCTGGGGAAACGGTGTAGCTCGAAGTGTTCGGTGTGCTGACGAGAAGGTCTTTTAGCTTCGCAGTATTATCGAAGTAGAGTTTGGAAGCAGCAGTGTGGCTTGTTTCTCCGATGGTTCAAAAATCTTTGTGGTTCTTCTTTTAGCAGTCTGAGCAGATGGTCGAAGTTACCTTGAAGAATTAACCTTGTTTGGAAAACCTTAGAGCTGTTCTAATTGGTAAAGAGAGGACAGTTTCTTTGGAATTCAAATTAGGTTGGATCGAAAAGTGACTTGCGATTGGTTTGGAATTTTCTTGAGCATTCTTTTGTTTTAGACTGAGGATTCTCATGAGGAAGTAGGAGCTGCTGGAGTTACCAGAAGGTCGTCTGCATCTGGAGTTGAGTTCCATATGGATTGAACCCAGAAGCGATTCTGGTAGTTAGCCTGGTAGTAGGATGGTTCTTGGAGAAGTAGAGATTGGTGTAGCAGCTCAAGAATTTATTTTTGGAGTTTGGATTGGTCAAATCAAGTTTTTGAATTGGATTCTGTAGTAAGGTTGTGTGACCAAGTCAGATGAGTCACTCAGATTTTTATGGATTTGATGAAAAAAGTTTCCGAATTTAGTGGATAAGTTGTATTCGTGTTCATCAACATTATTCTCATCTATTTCAGAATCAGAATTGTGCAGTGGAAGCAAAGTAGCAGATGTGCAAGGAAGGAAGCAAGTTCAATTTACTATTGTTTGGAAAGTAGAGCTTGTGTTCTGGATTTCGACGGATTTAGGAAGATTTTTATGTTGGATAGAATCCAGAAACTAGTTTGCTTTGGTACTAGTTGTTTCTGGAAGCATCTGCATAGGTTGAGCTGATCGGGAGGAAGATTGGCAGCCCAGGATTGTCTGTTGAGTTATACAGATATGAGATAAGGAGTTGGAATTCGAAGTTGGGGACTTCATTGTTGTTAAGATTTCTCTGGTTAAGAGAACAAAAATTGAGTAAGATAGTTGGTTAGTGCTATGGCATTTGAGATTTCTTATATGTGTTCTGGTAAAATAAGATCTGTTGACTATGAGATTGAATTGCCAGTTTGGATAGCTGTAATTCATTGAATTTCATGTACCTCTGAGAGAGTACGTGTATGATTCATCATTAATTGTTGAATCTGCAATTCAGTTGAATTAGGGAGTTGTGCTAGATTTGAGCATAGTCTGATGTTCTATTCAGATTGATGGATCTAGAGAAGAGAAGAGCTCTGGTTTTTGGTGGTGTAGTTTGTTGAGCTTTTATAGAGCGAGTCTCCCGGTGATTTATACTTGGGAAACTCGAGATAGTGTTAGAAGATTTATTCTGATTTGTGTCAGAATAATTAGTTAAGTTTGTTTGCTCATTTGATTGCTTTGGTGTTAGTAACCGATTGATAAGTATGCTTTGCTGATTTAACTAAAATCTTTGCTGGGTATTATTAAATTACCTTTGCTTTTAAAATTCGGGGACGAAATTCTTTTAAGGGGGGAGGATTGTAACGACCCGGAATTTTGGGCAATATCGGTTTAATAATCTATAATAATAATTAAATTGGTTTGATAAATTTTTCCTTTATAATTTTAATTTAAATTGGTAAATGTAATCTTTAAAGGTTAATAAATTTTTAATCTAGCAAAATTTGATAAGAATTTTTTTCAAAAATTAATAAAATTTTACTCTGTTTATAATTTATATAATTGATATATATTGTGAATAGAAATATCTTTTGTTTTAAATAAAGTTAAATTTTCAAATTGTAATATATATGTATGTGTATGTTATAATTTGGACTTGTTTGAAATTTAATCTTAATCTATTAACAAATTATATATGAATGAATATTGTAATTGAAGCTTTGTTTTAAAACATAATATTTTTCAAAGGATAATTTAAAGATTAATTCAATCTGTTTCCAAAAATATAAGATAATTGTTAATTTTTAAATGTGATAGTTAAATAAAGTTTTTTTTTGTTTTCTTTAAAAATGTTTAAAATTTTAAATGGTTATAAATGTATATGTATAAGTTTTAGATTTTTTTAAAATACATGTATAAAATTTATTTATATTATAATTAGTTTTCTAATATTTTCTTTAAAGGATTAAATTTATATTCACATATGTAAGTATTCATTAATAAAGTAAATTAAACATGTTAGTTTATGTTAACATTTAAATTAAATAAAGGTTTATTAAAATACAAAGGGCATGTGTAAACATTATAAACACCCTTAATAACACATGTAAACCTATTAAGCTAATTATATGACATTTGTTTGAATTTAAGAACAAGTGGCAACATTCCTATTTTAATTTTTAATAAATGTTTTTAGGAAAAGAAAATCAGTTTTTCACAAACACTTTCATTCCTTTGTTTCTTTTCTTAACTCGAACCGGAATTTACTTTCAGAAACCTGAAAATGAAAACTAAAACCAAAACTAAAAACAAAATGCTACTGAAATCAAATCTGCAAATAAGGTTCAGTTTCAACCTAAAACTTCAAGTTCAACATCATGCATGAGAATCAGGTTGGAAATGAAATCTGCAAATACAAATCATCCTGCAACAACAATTCAATCTATAATTTACAAGCTGCAATTCAAATTTAAACCTGAAATACATGAAGATCTGCAGTTTCGACTTTTAAACAACATTTTGAAAACATGCAAGTGTTTCATCAGCTAGCAAGATCAAAGCAAATGCATTTTTCAAATTAATGGTCAGGCCTAGAAAGTTATTCAAAAACCTGCTCTATTATAAAATCTGCCTGCATATTTAAGGCGAGTAAATGTTTTTTTTTAAAACAATTTTTAGTTTAACTTGTGATTGAATGATTATGCATGTGATTAAATTTGCTTGATGATTGAAAATTTGCTACTTGAATGCATAATGAATCTGTATACCTGTATTGAAAATGAAGTTCTATTATTTTAACAGATTTAAATATTTTCCCTCTTAGAATTTAATAACTCACTCTTCGATCATTATTAGCCTTGAATATTTGAATAAAAGGTGTTTGTAAGTGATTAATGATGACTGTAATATAGTTTCTGTAATTTTTAAATTTGCAGATAATTTAAAAAATAGAAAATACAGTAAACATCTAGTGCATGTCAAAAATCGACCATCTTGTTTTTAGATTTGGATTTCATGAATGTATTAAGGACCGAAAATTATGATTTTTAAGGTATATATCATAATTTTTAATTGAGAAATTCTTGTGAAATTGGGGTTTGTGTGGAATTTGGGTTTTTGTAAATTGCCGAAGAACGGCATGATGTTTGCAGCCACAATTTCGATCATAGCTTGTTTATTGATCATAGATTATAGGATAATTGCAAAAGAATTTTTCAATTGAGTGGGTTGTTGGTAATTGATGAATTTAGGGTTAAGTTTGCATTTCTGGTTCGGCTGAAGATTTTCACTTCGTGACTTGGTCGTGGTACCGGAGGTGATCGCTTCTTGGGGGTACGATGCTTGGGGATGTGGCGGTTCTATGGTTAGGACGGCATGGTCTAATGGCGACGAGATGGACAGAGGCGATGGGTGTTTGGTTCGATGATCTGCTATAGTAATTCGAGATTTGGGTCGAATTTCGAGTTGAGGGTTATTGGTTCGATCTGGGTTGGAATTGGGGCTCGTATGGGTTCGTATGATTGTCGACGTCGGTCGACACAACCCAAAGTGGCCAGCGGCGTCGGTGCATATGCACGCGTGTACGATGTGTACACTGGTAGTGGAGCAGTTGGGAAAGAAGGGTTTGACCGAAGTAGCTCTCGTGTTATTCGCGGGGATGACTCGAAGCTTTTTGAGTAGGGGGTTGCTCGTGTGTGTCTTCGGGTGTGACTTGAGTTTTTCTGAGAGTTTATAAGGGTTTAACCCGATACTACTTTCCTGGTGCTAATTATAATACAGTTTTATAAAGGAAATGAATTACAAAGTTAAAAAATTGTTTCCTTTAAGTAAATGTAAATCAAACTTTTAAAGGTGATAATTGAATTTGTTTTAAATTTAATTTGTTAAGATATTTGTTTTGTTTTGGAAGTAATTATCTAAGTAAATTTTGAATTTCAATTTAAAAGGAATGTTTGAATTTAAAGTATTAAATTAAAGATTTAAAGTAAATTTTAAAGCAATGTTTTAATAACAAAGTTATCAAATTTTACTTTAAATGAATGAGGTTGAATTAGGTAGTTAAAGTGTTTAAAATTTCTAAATCGATTTCTTATTGCTTTATTTTCAAACAAGGTTAAGGTTATAACTTTGAACAAATAAAATAATTTATCTTTAAAGTTATTAAAATTTAGTTAATTCAAATTTTATAATTATGATAATAATTATGGTTAAATTATTATTGATATAAACTTAAGACTACTTAACATGATTTGTAAATAAGTTAAGAGTTTAATTATTTCTTAATTAATTAAGGATTTTAAAATATAAGAAGTTAATTAATTATTTAATTAATTTTAAATAATTAGTTAATTATTTATTTAATTTTATATAATCATTTAATTATGGATTAATTAAGTATAATTACTTAATGAAGTAATTAATGGTTAATAACTGAATGTAATTAAGAAGGTAATTACTTATGGAAGTAATTAAATTGGAACTGATTAATGGAAAATCACATGATGTTATTAATTTAGAATTAATTAAGTTAATTGTTTGAAGTTAATTAATTATGGAGTAATTAATTAATTTAAAGAATTAATAATTATTTAATGATGGAACTAATTATTTGTTAAGTAATTAATTAATAAATAAATTAAGATTGATTAATGAAAGTAATTAGAGATAATTACTTATGTAGGTAATTAAGAGTTAATTACTTAATTTATTTTAGTTAATTAATTAATGTAATTAATTAATGAATGTGATTAATTTAAGATTAATTACTAAGGGTAATTAGTTAAACTTATAATTAATTAATAAAATAATTAATTAAGGATTTATTTATTAATTTGCATTGAATAATAATTACTTAATGAAGTAATTAAGGATTAATTAATTAAAGTAATTAATCAAGGATTAATATAATTAATTAAGAAGTTAATTAAATTAAGATAAGTAATTACAAATTGTTAATTACTGATTATGATTAATGAGTTGATTAATTACACATTAATTAATTAATTAATGTAATTGTTAATTAATAAGGATCATTAATTAATGTAATTAATGATATTAATCAAGGTTGATTAATATAAGTGATTTAATGTAAGTGTGATTAATTAATTGTAATTAATTAAGGTTTGATGTAATTAATTTTAATTGATTAATTAATAGAAGTGAATGGATGATCATTAATTATTGTAATTAATGATAGTAATTAAAGGTTAATTACTGAATATGGTTAATGACAATTACTTGAATGTAATTAAGATAATTAATCAAGGGAGATTAATTAAGAAAGATCATTAGAGATGATCAATTTATTTATTTGAAATAAATAAATAAATAGGATTTAAAGTTAATCCAATTGATTTAGATTTGATCAATTCTATTGATGGATGATTGATTGTTATTGATTGATCGATGTTGGATGATTGATTGATATTGGATGGTTGATATTGGATGATGATATTGGGTAATTGATTGATACCGGATAATTTGGATATCTCTGATATATGTGATGTGCTGCTGTGCGAGATGAATGTTTATTATGAATTATCTATTGTCATAATGTGATTCATCTATCCGTTTCTATCATCCTGAATATAAGTTAAATTGTTTAAACCCTTAAGTACAACTTGGACATTAAAATGGCGTTTGGTTTCGATGAGACCGGGATCGGGTTTCCATACTTGGATATCCGAAAACCACATCGATTCCAAGTAAACGTTAGGTCATGAATCCAAGTGGAGCAAGTGAAGACTCGAGGTGTAAGGGCTATACGTCAGTATAACTCTGTGGGTGATTCCGTAATGAGTTGATGGAATAGTGCTTATAGATTCGAGATGGTGATTTAGTGTGCAAGGGCTATGGTCGTTGACTCTGAGGGTGATTCCAAAATGAGTGCAACGAGATAGTGCCTACGGTTTCGTTCGAACCCGGAACGAACTTGCATGGATTGAATGCTTTCAGCACATCGTCATGCGGACGATGAGCATTCTAAGAGATGTGTCGTATAAAGGTAATCGCAGCCTCAAGCCTCATCAACCGGGAATGGCTAAAACAGGGGAGGTGCAGCAAGGCTTCGTGGGTAGCTCCCACTGGAGAGCAAGATTTACCCCTGTCTAGAAGTCCCTTTTTATTCGGCTGTGTGGGGCGGTTGAATTCCAGACAACCGCCGGGGTTGTCTTGTTCGGGACTGTTCAGTAAGGAATGGTTCCGGCCTTGTATTGCAAGGGAGCGGGCATACTCCTCGGTACGTTGATCTAGGCCACGTACTGTGACGGGCGGTACCCCAGTAGCTCTGCCATTGATGGAAACCCATTCTTCCTACGAGACCCTACGGTTTTGTTTGTATTACCCACTTTTGTGGCTAGTAGCTGGAATTTAATGAATGTAACAATTTCGGCTATATCGTATTTACTTGAAAACCCTACACACTATTATAATATCACTTGATTTCCTATCAAATATTTTAGTTAGCGTAAGGTAAAAACTTTTCCATGTTTATGTGTGGGAAGCCTTACGTGATACCTTTTCTTTTCAAAGGTTTTTCTAAAGTTAAGCAAATTTTAAACCGTTTACTCACACCAGACCCTTGTCTGACCCAAGTGTTTATTTTCTGTTTTATTAAACTCTTGGGTACTCATATTATGTATGAGTAGTCAAGTGATTCAGGTTAGCTTGACGAATTCTAGAGAAGATATGGAGCAAGAGGCTTCGACGTGTAGATAAATATTGATTACACTGTGTTTGTTGTATCTGTTTCTGTAGTACTTGAGTTATATAGTTAGACAGATGTTTATAACTGTCTATTATCTGTTGTTTAAGTTGTGTACTCTGATGTAATGAGATACTCTATAATATTTTATGTGATATATTATATTTTATTCATTCCATTGTGAGTTCTCTGATGTTGTACGTGTTCTTCTTTCTCTTTCTTTTTCTTCTTCTATCCCTTTCTTTCTTCAAGATGATGCGATTTCCTGGAGATAGGAAGTCGGGTCGTCACATTTATTCTTCATTTCAACGTGCAAACTCTAGGCGTTGGTGAAGGGTATTATTCTTTACTTATTATCATATATTAATGCTTAGTATATCATTATATCATATGTTAGTTTAAATAGTTGTCGACATAATGAATCTTTATATAATTGTGTTCTCACATTGGATGGTTATACTTATATGTGCATAAAAAATTTATTATTACTTAGTATACATGCTCACGGCCCGATTAAAAAAGTTAGATTAAAACAATATTTGAAACAATTTTATCGATTAGAGCTTAATATTAAATATTAAACAATAATATACATATATATATAAAATAAAAATTTACTTATACTTAAAAAATATTCAGCAGTAAACATTAGTATTATTACTGTACATATATATATTAATGATTTAAATATTTTTCTTATTTACAATTAGTTAAATAAATAAAACATATTTATGCACATTTATAAGTATTATAAAATTCTGGAATAATCTTATATAAATAACATACAAATTTCGATTTCAAAAATAATTTTTTAATAATTTTTTGTATTTAATCTACATGTTTTTTAATTATTTAATAAGCATTTTATTTTATTTAAATATTATTGAATTAAAAAATAAAATTAAAATGTCGTTTTTGGCCGTGAGTAATAAAAAAGTTATTATTTATTAAAAACTTTTATTTAGGGGTGTGTGTGTGTTAACTTATAACCTGTTATATGAATAATAATAATAATAATAATAATATGTAAGCATAAAAAAAGAAAAACCTAATTTAAGGGCCGATATTTTGCTCATCTTTCTCTCTCCTATGCTTCCTGTTTCCTCCTCCTAGATCTGCCACTCCACTTCTCTCCCCTTCCCTCGCTCCATAATCAGCACAAACCTCAGCAATGCACTGAATCGACCTAAAGTGGTATCGCCAACGTCTAAGAGATTTGGACATATTTTTAATTCGAATTCCATTCTGACCATCCCTCTGGCATTCAACGATCCTTCTTCCAATGTTTTGTTGGTGCTAACATCAAATCTATTCTCTACTTTGGAAGACGTGCTGCAATGTTATAATACTTTTGCATCTTTGCTATTTTTTGTCCTGAAGTTTTGAAATTCCTATTGTCCCCACTACTTGCTTCTAATTTCGAGGCAGGTGCATGGAAAGATGCTAGTTTAACGTATGTGGTCATTAGTGATGAGTTGGATGTAGTGGTTATCGAGGAAGGGCTTCAAGTTAAGCCTACGTCCACTTTAATCTTCTTTATTGCTGAATCAATTACAACTTTACAACAATCTTTGATTACTACACTGCTAGGACAAACAACTAAAACTCCAATGTAGAAGAACTCTTTGATTCCATGTCGAATGTGTTAGATTTCTTCTTGAAGTTCGTTGAGATGTCTTTCGTGTTTGAGGTGTCGAGTGAGTCGAGAATTCAGCAGAGTATCGGTGTTCCAAAAACGAGCCGAAAAGATCCTTTTTCAGTTGGAGTAGGTGGGGTATTTATAGAGAGTTTTCTGAATTAGGTCGTAGGTCGCAAGCAACCTTGGATAGGTCGTAGGTCGTGAGCGACCTAGTGGGAGTGGTTTACGGCTTAATTATGGTCTACTTGATCATTCTGAACAAACTAACAAGTCATAGGTCGTGGCCGACCTAGGGAGGAAGCGGCATAAGAAGCTCCTTTGGTATGTTTAGGTCGTGAGCGACTTCGTAAGGATAATTGGCGACTTATGGTTTGGGAACGGCATAGGAAGTTACTTCATTCTGCGATAACTCGCTAGGTCCCTATGTCGCGTAGCTACTAGGTCAATAGGTCGCTTTAGCCCATAGGTCGGTAGGTCGCTTTAATCCATTAAGTCGTTAGGTCGCTTTAGGCCATAGGTTATTAGGTCGCTTTAGTCCGTTAAGTCGCGAAGCCTCTTTGCTGTGACATGCTGTTGATGGTTAGGTCGTTAGGTCGTTGATGAGTTTAGGTTGCTAGGTCGTTGGGGGTCTTTAGGTCGTTCATTTCCTTAGGTCGCTGAGCCGTGGAGTAGAGGAGTTAACATTTGCCCCTCGAAGTATACGCCTATGCCTTAGATCGTGTGCTTCGACTTAACTTTGCTTGGTCATGATCGACCTAAGAGATGACTTAATCCGCGTGTCCATTCATCTTCCTCTTTTCCCCCTATATAATCCTCTAAGTCGTTTCTTCCTCCTTACTTGCTGCAGCCTTTAGAAACGCCATTGAAGAAACTTCCAACCTGAACTCACCGATCACCGATCATCCTTGCAACCTCATTACGTAAGTGAATCGGTTCCTGTTCAATTCACGACCATCATTAAATCACGAGTCCTGGATTCCCGCCTCTAACCTCCGATCCAACTTCGTATTTTTATGTTTCATGTCGCGATCGATTTCTGGTGGAATTAAAGCGGCTCGATTCGGTTTTGAGTGATCCTTGATGATTTGAGGAGGAGATGATGGATTGTAGTGCCTCGAATTAGCTGGTCGGTGAGTTTGGAGGATGGGTTATTGGGTTATTGGGTTGAATTGTTGCGCTTCTGGTGAATTGGAGGGGATGGACACGCGGCAGTTGATGAGTGGAGAGAAGGTCATAAGAGTTTTGACGGGAGGAGTTTGACATTGCCGAGTCGTCTCGGAAACGACCTAGTGACTTTAACCGGCCTAAAAACCTTTATGACCTAACTGTTCTTGGATCGTCCTTTTGCGACCTATCTTCCTGCGACCTAAGACAACCTTCACGACCTATCTTCCTGCGACTTAAGCCAACCTTCACGACCTATCATCCTGCGACCTAAGCCAGCCTTCACGACCTATTTTTCTGTGACTTAAGCTCTAGGTCGCGTGTGTGCTCGAGCGAGTTTAGCCAAATTTGCGCTGCCTCTTCCATGAAACTTTAGAGCCGTGTGACCTAGGAGATTGATGACTTAACTTCTCAACCTAGGATTTAGGTCGTGGGTCGCGTATGCAGTTGAACAACCTAGGACTTAGCCTATTTTGTATTGCCCTGAACTCCTTTCAACTTGAATGAATATGACATTGCTGAATTGAATTCCCAACTTGAACTGCCGAGATAACATTTCTGAACTTGTTGCACTTATTTAGAGATCTCATTAATTTTAACGCTAATAATCTGTTAAATACAACATTTGCAGAGAAATGGGACGAATATACTGCCACTGATCGCCCACATCGAATGATAGATTAGTCGATAAAAGAAAATCAACTTAAAGAAATTATATGAAACGCTATGAATCGACAAATTCAAGTGAAGTATTAAAGCAAAGCCATATTAATCAATTAAGACTGACTTGTTTGCAGCAACACTGCACTTGAATTTGGACTTAAAACAATAAGCCTTGAAACTTTAAAATTGACAAATGCATATTAGTTTAATTTCAGTTATATTTGCCTGTCGTTTTATTAGTTTTGCACAACACTTCACACATTTAGGAAACGTGCACCTTCATATGTGAATATCCAGTTCCTTGTGTAGAATGTCTTCTCAAGAAGAGATAATAGAGCAATCTGATGGGGTCTTCCCGATAGCCAATCCATTGGATAATCCTCCGGAAAGAACTCCAACTTCCTTGAGTCAACGGGCATTCAACCAATTACGTATTCAGTTTGGTATTGCTGAAGCAGATGTTATGCTTCCTGGGCCAAACGATACTGCTGATTGGCCACCCCTTGGTTTTATCGCCGCCAACCGTCAGATGTGCCTATGTGGTGCCATTCCTCCTTTCAATGACTTTCTTCAACGACTCCTTCTCCGATTAACTATCTCTTCTTTCCAACTGCATCCCAATGGCCACGCCATCCTAATGGGACTTTGTGTGTTATTCAGGAGGGCACTTGATCGTTTTTTGAGTTTTGAAGAAATCTGTTACTTGTGCACATTTGCAAAGAATAAAGATCATCCCTCTATCACACTCGTGAGAAGCGCCAGAAACCATAGATTGATTGTCGATCTTCCGAAAAGCGCCCACGGGTTCTTAAATCAATTCTTCTTTGTTCGTCGCCCTCCAGGGTTTTATGCCATCTGAAGAGTAGGAAGTAAGATTGCTCACTCCCACTTTTTCCATTTGAGCTTTTCGAGATCCGAATTGCTAAGTGCTAACTTCATTCTTTTCTTTTACAGTGCTTCCTCCTCCCTTTAGAGATCCCAGTTACAAAACGACTTTTGAAAGATTAAGTGTCGTGCTGGTTAAGGAAAGAAGCATTAAGTTTTTGCTAAAAGATGAACTTCTTCGCTAATACGGACTTCTGCACCATTCCCGTTCTACTCAGCCTCATGAAGTCCCTGATTCTCTAGTAGAGACATCAGATGCCCCAGTTTCCGTCGGAGAACTTACACCGAAAGAATATACTGTCGAGGCATCATTGGTAAAGTGTTCTACTTCAATTGATGTTGCGGGGCCATCCGGCAAACTTGCACTTTCCCCGGTCATCGAAGAAGAGGAACCTCCCCAACAATTCAGGAAATCTGGT
Source organism: Allium cepa (assembly GCA_030765085.1). Classification (NCBI taxonomy): domain Eukaryota; kingdom Viridiplantae; phylum Streptophyta; class Magnoliopsida; order Asparagales; family Amaryllidaceae; genus Allium; species Allium cepa. Next base: position 202,910,309 of record CM060945.1, on the reverse strand, counting down.
GACGAAGGAACTGAGAGAACAAGTCCCGTCAGGCACAGCAGTGATGATACTTTTGAGGGGTTGAGCGACCTGATGATTACTTCACAGGAGCTTTTTAAAGATGATCCTATCACTGCTAAAGTTACTTCTCCAGCAGTTGAAGCGACATCCATCTTGCAACAAACTCCGTCAGCCCAAGAATTAATACTTGCTGTAAAATCTGCCATCACCCCCCAACCAAGTGGTGGTTCGTAGTTTGACGCGCGTAGCTTGCATGTTACACACACTTAGGACTTTTCAGCACTTATATGCGTTCAACTTCCTTGCTTTGAAGATTTCTGAGTTTATTTTTTCTTCATTTTCAGGCTCTCCAATGGGACGAAGTGGCTCTTACTATGATGATTTCCAACGTTATGGGAAGCACGGTTCTTATGACCCCAGGAGGTATCTTCCTGCCTCTTGGGAAACTGACGAAGGAAGAGCTGCGAGGAAGGCTCGCGAGAAGCGCGCTTATGAAGAACGCTACAGGAGACGGGACGAACGACATGATTCTTCCCATAGAGAGGATGATTCCCACAAGCGAAAATACCGTGATGAAAAGGGAAAAAGTCATGTCGCTGAGGACCCGAGTAAACGGGCTAAACTTGGTGAAAAACTGACATCTGAACTCTCTAAAAAGCCTGCTGCTCTCGTCTCTTTGGAAATTCCTTCCGGCTCTCCCCCCTTCAAAGAACCGATATTCAAACAATCATAAGTAGGCCCCCCTATCAAGTTGGACAGAGTCCGGCTACTCTTCAAAGCCGATTTCTGCACTGGTGCTTAAAGGGAGTGTGTTTCGATCTTGACTTGGTCCCGATTGATAAGCAAGTCATGTTGCGCAATCTTGATGCTATCAAACTCGATATCGAGAGAATGTATGGTTGGTAGAAACTTGTTGACGAGCTTCAAAGAGTAAATCGCGCAAACCTCGAAGCCATGCTGACTATGGAAAATGAAAAATCCGAGTGGCAGAAAACACTTGATCAGCATGATGCCGAGATGAAGAGTATTGCCACTTATAACGAGAAGCTTGAAGCGGAAGTTGAAAAACTTAAAGAAGAGCGCGCCACTTCTTCTACTTCCTACTCTCAAAGAGAGGAGGTGCTTCAAAAACAGGTGAGAGACGCTCACGCTGCACGGAGAGACGCTGAAGCCAAATTTGAAGCACAGTAGCAAGCTGTAGAAAACTACCAAGCTGACGTTGCTCAACTGCGAGAAAAAACCAACTCCCAGAACTTGGAGATTGAACTGCTCAAAGCTCGACTTTCTGAAGCTGAAAAGGAGCGTGATGAAGCTATTGCCCGCAAAGCAGCAGCCGAAGAATCTCATATGGCAACTAAAGCCGAAGTCAGCTCCACTCTATTCGAGTTTTACATCCATAGTGTTCTGGGGTGCGGTAGCCTTAAATTTTTGGGACCGGAGTATGAAATCACTTTGGCCAAAGTGTGGGAGGCCGCACATGATATGCTTGGAAGAGTCGGATATGCCGAAGTAAATTTAATGGCACACTATCTAGATGATGATGCATATGCCGCTCTTGCCAGAGGAAAGGAGCAACTCGCCAAAGAGAGAGCCGAAATGACAAAAGGAGAACATTTAGGGAAGACAATCTCAACCGTCCCAGTTCAACCTTCGATTTCGGCCGACATCGATATTGTTGGCTCCAGTTCCCATTCTCCTCCTCCTGCTAAAGCTGTTATTGAAAGTGCCAACGCCCGCTCCGGAGATGAGACTCAAGAAAGCGTTGAAGCGCAGGACTTTGAAGTTGACATAGTAAAGCCTACCTCTCCAGGTAACCTCAATGGTGATCTCGCTCAAGTGGACTGCTTGCTTTCTTCACATGAACTTGATGAACTTTTTGATTATTACTTAAATCTTGACGCACCACTTTCTCCTCTTTTTATGAGAGATTTTGACTTTAACTTCTCTTCTCCTGTAGTGAAAGCGCCAAGTGTTGTTCAGCCTTCCCCTCTTTCAGTTGTTTCCTCTCCGCCTCTTCAGATTACTCCACCTTCCGTTTCTCAACCCGGGTCACAAGAGGAGCAGATAGAAGCTCTTCAAGGCTTGGATGACCCGGTCGCTTCACAAGAACAGAAGGCTGAGGAACCTGAAGAAGGCGAAAGAACCCCGAAGCAAACTATTTCTGACGACATAAAGTTGTCTGCACTTTTCACTCCGGGCAGTGAGTCTTCTTCAAGGAAGAAGGGGAAGCATGGAGTCTCAAAAAAAAGGAGATAAGCTTCTGCCGGCGAAGAAAAAGCAGAAGAAAGTCCAATTGCACCCATTCCTCTTTCTTCCCCTACTCTCACAAGCCGGCCCAAAAATTTAATCATCCGGCCAGGCGAAGGCTCAAAAGGTGGCAGGAAGAAGAAGTGATGGGTTTGGGACTCATACTTTTCGTCTCGCTTTTTTGCTTGTACATATAGAGACTTGTGTTGACCGGAGATTGTACGGGTACCGGTCCCCGCCTTCTTTTGTTTTGAAACCTGCACATGTATAAAAAATTTATAGTATGGAATAAAATGATTCTTTTACTTGTAAAAACCTCTGTCTGCTTTTGAGAATGCATTTATTCTTCTTTTTCATACAAGTTTCTTTATTTTCTCTGTGTGATGTTGCAGTAAACCTATGGTATGCTGCTTGAGCATTGTTTTTGTTTTTGTAACTATATTATATTGCCCCCATACCATGGTTTATTGCAACCTCTTTCACATTGGCAAAATTTTGTAGAACAACTCTTTTATTTTGAGAAGACTTGTACTCTTTCTTTAGAGAACAACTTTTCCATTTGAAGGAAGTTTACATCTGTACTTTATAGAATAATTTTTCCATTTTAAGGAAATATTTTTCTGATTTAGTAGAATGCGCCTCGTATTGGAGAAGTTTCTCTTTCTTTCTTTCTCTCTTTTTTTTATGGAGAAATTTTTACACTTTACTTTCGGAGAAAGTCGCTTTTATTTTTAGCAAGTGAATTTTCTTTCGTGGTAAAGTGGGCCTCCGAAAAAGGGCTTTGACCTGTTTGTGCCTTCGAAGAGGGCTTTGACCTGTTTGTGCCTCCGAAGAGGGCTTTTGTTTGATTGTGCCTCTGGGAAGAGGGCTTTTTTATTTGATTGTGCCTCTGGAAAGAGGGCTTTTTTGTGTGTGCCTCTAGGGAGAGGGCTTTTGTTTTTTCCCTGTACGCGGGGAAGCGGGCCTCCGAAGAGGGCTTTTTGTTTCTGCTCTGGGGAGAGGCTTTTATTCTTTCCCAGTTCGTTGGGAAGCGGGCCTCCTAAGAGGGCTTTTCACATTACGACTCGTGTGAAGTTTTATTTCAGATCGCGGTGAAATGTGTGCCTCTGAAGAGGTCTTTTAGCATTTCAACTGTGGTGAAATGGGCCTCCGAAGAGGGCTTTTCACATTCCAACACTTGTGAATTTTTATTTCAGATCTCGGTGGAATGCGTGCCTCCGAAGAGGTCTTTTCACCTTTCAACTCGTGTGAAGTTTTATTTTAGATCACGTGAAATGTGTGCCTTCGAGTAGGGCTTTTGCCTGGAAGTTTCCTTCTCATGGTTGGATTGATCCACGGGGCGGACACAAGTTACTTGGATTGTTTGTTTGCACAAACGTTCTCAGCTAGTTAACGAGTGTCCTGTGCCACCGGTCATTCCACCAATCTTTTTTGTTGAGAAATAGAACTTTCTTTTCTATCAAGTCCCATTAGAGGTCTTTATCCTCCGAAGAGTTGTGCCTCCGAAGAGGGCTTGTGCCTCCGAAGAGATCTTTTGTTGTTTGCTTCCTGCTCGCCCATGTCTTTTCGCCATTTTCTCATATCAGCGGTTCCCTGTTATCATTTTCAAGCACACATTCCTTTCTTTTGCAAATAGCTTATTTTATCCAAAGAAGTGTACATCATTGTTAAATGAGTTCGCAGGGGCAGACACAAGCTAATTAATCGGATGTTCGTTTGCACAAACGATCACAATTAGTTAGGAAGGGTCCACCCCTGGCGGAACCACTAACTGTTTGCTTGGAGTACTTCTTATATAGGATTTGAGTCTGGAATTTTTGTGGCTGAATATTCATTTGTTGAGTGATGTCAGGGATCGCTTGGTCTTGTGATGGGTAAGCTTTGTTTTAATGGCCTGCAATATAAAATCGACATTTTAGCAATACAATTGAAGTACTTTATATATCGAAATAAAACAGGTAGTTTATAATAGTAGAGAACACAAGATTTATAGTGGTTCGGCCAAGAACTGGGCCTACATCCACTTTATAGTTCTTATTATTCACTTGCACTGGCTTTACAATGGCTTTCAATACAAGAATCATACATCCATAATTCTTTTTGCAGTATTTGAGTAAAGCTTTTAAGTAAAATATGGGCGCAAGTGATTGCTGTTCCAAGCTCTTGGAATTGGATCTCCTTCGACAGTTGTCAGTTTGAAAGTGCCATCAAGAAGTTTTTTGCCTATGACATATGGCCCTTCCCAGTTTGGTGCAAACACTCATGTTGCTGTCATGACCCTTTTCAAAACTAGATCTTCAATCTCAAAGCTGCGTTGGAGAACTTTGGAATTGAAGTGCCTGGCAAGTCTTTGCTGATGGGCTGCAATTCTGAGCTGAGCCTCTACCCTTTTTTCATCAAGGAAGTCAAGTGCTTCAAGTTGCAACTCTTTGTTTTCAGCTTGGTTGAAATGAATTCTTCTATGTGAAGGGACTTCTATTTCCACCGGAATCATTGCTTCTGATCCATATGCCAATGAAAATGGAGTGTGCCCAGTTGCAGTTTTATGTATAGTTCTATACGCCCATAGTGCTAAAGGTAGCTTATCGACCCAACCACCTTTCGCTTTTTCCAACTGTTTTTTGATGGTTGATTTGATAATTTTGTTTATTGCTCCCACTTTCCCGTTTGCCTACGGATGAGCCACTGCTGAGAAGCTTTTTTGGATCTTGAATCGCTTGCAAAAATCTTGGAACTCTTCACTTTCGAATTGGGTTCCGTTATCTGTGATTATCTTTTGAGGCACACCATACCTGCAAATGATATTCTTAGTTACAAAGTTTATCATCTTTTTAGAGGTAACAGTAGCTAATGATTCAGATTCAGCCCATTTAGTAAAATAATCAACAGCAACAATAGCATATCTGATTCCGGATGTGGCGGTTGGCAAAGGCCCAATGAGATCTATTCCCCAAATAGCATATGGCCACGGATTGACCATCTGTGTTATCTCGGTGGAAGGTGCTCTTGGGATTTTTGCAAATCTCTAGTATCAGTCACATTTTCTGGCATAGCTTGCAGCGTCACGATTAATATCTGGCCAAAAATACCCATAATGGAGAATTTTCTTTGCTAGAGTTTGACCACTTGAATGGTCTCCACACTCTCCTCCGTGTACTTCAGCTAGAATTGTCTTAGCTTCTTCCTTGGTCACACATTGGAGTAATGGCATTGAGAATCCCCGCCTATACAAACGGCCATCTTGAATTATATACCTGGAGGCTTTTCTTAGCAACTTCTGTCGTTCTTTTGAATTTTCTGGTAGAACCGTTGAGCAGATATTCCATTATCGGAGTCATCCATGATTCTTGCTCCTGAGATATAGTCATGATCCAGTCAATATCCATCTCACCAATGCTTGGAGCTGACAGGACTTCCACTGGAACTAATCCCAATAATTGAGCTTCACCAGTGCTTGCGTACTTTGCGAGAGAATCTGCCTTCATGTTCTCTTCCCAGGGTATATGATTTATCGTATAATGGTCAAGATCATCAAGAAGTTCCCAGGCTCTTGACAAGTAAGCGGGCAGATTTCCTCCTTTAGTTTGAAACTCTTTCTTGACTTAACATACAATAAGCTGTGAATCACTGAAGATCTGCAACACTTTGACATTCAATTCTTCAGCAATTTTCAAGCCGGCAATAAGAGCTTCATAATTTGCTTCATTGTTTGTCGAAGCGAATTCCAATCTCAATGCATAGCACAATGACCGCCCTTCTGGGGTTTCAAACACAACCCCAGCTCCGGAACAGTAATCGTTTCTTGCGCCACCAACATATAATTTCCATCGAATTGGGGTATTATCAGTCACTTCTTCCTCACTATCACCTTTATCTGTACATTCGGCGATGAATCTGCTAAATCTTGTACATTAATTGCCCTCCGGGGATGATAAATGATGTCGTATTGTCTGAGTTCAATATTCCACTTCAAAAGGCAACCCGAAGTTTCAGGGCGAAACAGGACTTGCTTCAGAGGTTGATCTGTGAGGACTTTGATAGGATGAGCTTGGAAATATGGTCTCAATTTTCTTGATGCAATCAGTAGACAATAGGCGAGCATTTCCAGCTTTGAATAATTCATCTCTGCCCCAGTGAATCTTTTGCTGATATAATAAACCGGCCGTTGAATTTTTGCGTCCTCTCGTATCAACGCCGCACTGAGAGCATGAGATGAGATTGCCAAATATATGAAAAGATCTTCACCATTGTCCGGCTTAGAAAGTATTGGGGCATTTCTATATGATGAACCAACTCATCGAAAGCTTTCTGGCATTCAGGTGTCCAGTCAAAAATTTTCCTTCCTTTCTTCAGGGCATTAAGGAATGGAATGCATTTAGCAGTAGCTTTGGAAATGAATCGACTCATGGCAGCGAATTTTCCATTAAGACTTTGCAGTTCCTTCTTCGTTCTAGGGGCTTTGACTTCTCTCAAGGCAGCAATTTGAGCAGGATTAGCTTAAATGCCCCTAGCACTCATAATGAAACCCAAAAACTTTCCGGACTCCACCCCAAACGAACATTTCAAAGGATTAATTTTCATTCCGTACTTTCGGAGGATTGCAAACATTTTTGCCAAGTGATCTATATGGTATATTGCTTTCTTTGATTTCACCAACATATCGTCAACATAAACTTCCATAGTTTTGCCAATCTACGTTTTGAACATAGCATTGAAAAGTCTTTGGTAAGTTGCCCCTGCATTCTTAAGTACGAAGGGCATGACTCTATAGTAGTAGAGACCAACGTCGGTAATGAAGCTCGTGTCCTCCTGATCTGGTTCATGCATCATGATCTGGTTGTATCCGAAGTAAGTATCTATAAAAGATAACAACTCATGCCCTGCTGTTCCATCCACCAACTGATCTATCCTGGGTAACGGGAAGCAGTCTTTAGGGCAGGCCTTGTTTAAATTTGAGAAGTCGATGCATACTCTCCACTTCCCATTAGCTTTCTTAACTAGTACTGGGTTTGAAACCCAATTCGGATAAGTAGACTCCCTGATGAAACCATTCTTCATGAGCCCGTCTACCTCTTCTTTCAATGCTGCTGACCTTTCAGGACCCTGGGTTCTTCTCTTCTGCTTTATCGGTGTATACTTCGGATCAATATTCAGAGAATGTACTGCAATTTCTGGGGATATTCCACACATATTAGCATGAGTCTAAGCGAATACGTCCAGATTTGCTTTCAAGAATGATATTAAGGAATTTTGAACCGTCACACTAAGTTGTAAACCCACATTCACCACTTTGTTCGGATCTTTCGGGTCAACAGGTACTGGCACCGTTACTTCAACCGGCACCACTCTATTCTCCCCTGCACTAGCTTTTCTGGGATCCATTTCTCTTCGTGCTCCGCTATGCTCGCCAGTGCAGGGTCCACCCTGTAATTGCTACAAGGTTGGTTCTTTGATGCGGACTGGGGTTGCCGCATCTTTTCCCATCTCTCTCTTCCTCGCTTCACGCAACTCTGTTAGATAACATTCTCGCCCAGCATTCTGATCCCCTTAATAACTCCAACTCCATTATCCATGGGGAATTTCATAGTGAGGCACCACAGGGCGAGAATTTCCTTAAAAGCCGCAAGAGTTGGTCGGCCTAGGAAGGCGTTGTAGGTAGAAAATTCATCAACAATTACAAAAGTCTGTTTTCGAACCACCTTTTTCTGCCCCTCTCCAAGCTCAACGAACAAGTCAATAGTTCCAATTGGCTGCTTCGGTTCCCCAGTAAACCCAACGATCTTCTGAGATGAAGCTTGTACGTCAGCCATCGGAATTTTCATTTGGTCGAACGTCTTTTTGAAGAGAATATTGCAAGAAGCGCCGCAATCTACAAGCACTCTTTTCACAATAGCCGGCCCAATGCCTATAGAGATGACCAAGGGATCCATGGTTGGAGCTTCAATGCCCATAGAATCCCTGGCTTTGAACACAATATCATCATTAAAAGTTTTCTACTGCTTCAAATGTGCAGCATCTTCTAGCACAAAAACACTCTCTTCTGTTGGTGCATACTTCAAGGCACGGGCATATCTTTCTATCTCGCCCCAGCTTCTGCCTGCTGGGTGAGGACCTCCTGTAATCACATTAATAACAGGCCTTTCTGATTCATGCACGGTATTCCTCTCACCCGAGCCAGATGGATGAGCAGGAAGTTGCTGGCCCTTAGTAGATGAAGTTGGGTCATTTCTACTTCTCTTAACATATTGTTGTAACTTGTTCTCTCTCAGCGGTTCTTCAATCAAACTTTTCAGATGGCGACATTCGTTGGTATCATGACCGGGTTGATTATGAAACCGATAGAATCTCCCACTTTGAGCAGCTTTTCTCCCAACTCTCATCTCAGGCGGTTTAGGATACTCTACCGCGTCTTTGGTAGCAAAAAAGATATTCTCTGGGGTGTCATTCAAAGGAGTGAAATCTGAAGGTTTCGAGAAGCGGGGTTTCTTCATATCTTTCTGTTTCTTCCCACTATCATTCTCCCTTTTCTGATTTCCGGATTCTTTTTTGGTAGGAGCAGCAGTATTATCCTTAACCTCTATCAATGCCACTTTAACCGGTGCTTGAAGGCTTTCCAAGCGCATGAATTCATCAGCTTTCTTATAGAATTTCTCAAGCGAATTCGGTTCTTTCATCTTCAGCCACTTCCCAAATTCGCTTGATTTGTCGATTGCCCTCATCAAGTATGTCAAGACCATCCGTGGCTCTGCATTGTCCACTTCAGCCAAAGCTATGTTGAAGTGGTTCAAGAAAGATTTTATAGATTCCCCAGGATTCTGTTCCAGGCTTGACAGTGACATAATATCCTTTGTCTTTGAAGCGTACAACCTGAATTGCTCTTTAAACCTCCGAGTCAAATCGGCAAACTGGTCTATGGATCGGACCGGAAGCTTTGTGAACCAAAGTAGAGCCACCCCTTCCAAGTATACCGGAAAGTACTGGCATTTAATCTCATCTGATGCCCTAGCACAAGTCATGTGCCAATCATACTTATACAGGAATTGATTAGGGTCGCTTTTTCCCTTATAAGCCGGGATGGTAGGAGGAACAAACTTCCTTGGGAATTCCGCCGTTAGGATCCTTCACGTGAACGAAGTTTTGCTCGGAGTGAATCCCCATTGCTTTTCATCTTCATCCCTCTATATGCTTTCTTTCATGATTTGTCGCACCATGCCCGAAAGATATTCCTCATCATTTAAAGGATCTGCAGGACAGACTTCAGCCATTTTCTCGGAAGATTGTCTGGGCAAACGTTCGCGGAGAGTTGGCTGCGGTCTCGATCCTCCAGCTTGTGGAGGTGTTTCTTTGGCGGGGCTAGCTGCTCTTTGAGGAATATTCCTCTCTTCTGGATTATGAACATCATCTGCAAGGTTTTCTTCATTATTCACCATTTGATGGTTAGCTCCAAGCAATGCATTTAACCTTTCAAGCATCAAAGCATTCTGTGTTTTCATCTATTCGTATAACCGCGATACTGCAGCATCTAACTCCGCTCGTGTAATTCCGGCACTTGGTGCTGCTTGACTCGACGAAGGAGAAGTGGCAGTATTCTCATGGACATTACTGGGTCTTATAGATCTGCGCTTTCTTCCAGGAGCCATTATCTCTAATAGACTTCTGGTTTTCAGAGAGATTTTTTCAACAAACTTTTGCGAAGCAATGACGAAAGTAGTCTGAGTTGGGTTCTCAGTGAAAGCACCAAAAACGTTAACGCTTAAAATTGAATGCTAACACCCCGGTGTTTGTAGAGATTAAGTGAAAGCACCACCCATGAATACGGGAATTAGAAACAAGTATAAAAGTCACAGAAAAACAGTAAGAAGACAACAGTTTTATAGTGGTTCGGCTTCAAGTTAAGCCTACGTCCACTTTAATCTTCTTTATTGCTGAATCAATGACAACTTTACAACAATCATTGATTACTACACTGCTAGGATAAACAACTAAAACTCCGATGTAGAAGAACTCTTTGATTCCATGTCGAATGTGTTAGATTTCTTCTTGAAGTTCGTTGAGATGTCTTTCGTGTTTGAGGTATCGAGTGAGTCGAGAATTCAGCAGAGCATTGGTATTCCAGAAATGAGCCAAAAAGATCCTTTTTCAGTTGGAGTAGGTAGGGTATTTATAAAGAGTTTCTAAATTAGGTCGTAGGTCGCAAGCGACCTTGGATAGGTCGTAGGTCGTGGGAGTGGTTTATGGCTTAATTATGGTATACTTGATCATTCTGAACAAACTAACAAGTCATATGTCATGGCCGACCTAGGGAGGAAGTAGCATAAGAAGCTCCTTTGGTATGTTTAGGTCGTGAGCGACTTAGGAAGGATATTTGGCGACTTATGGTTTGGAAACGGCATAGGAAGTTACTTCATTCTGCGATAACTCGCTAGGTTGTTAGGTCGCGTAGCTACTAGGTCAATAGGTCGCTTTAACCCATTGGTCGGTAGGTCGCTTTAATCCATTAAGTCGTTTGGTCGCTTTAGGCCATAGGTCGTTAGGTCGCTTTAGTCCGTTAAGTCGCGAAGCCTCTTTGCTGTGACATGTTGTAGATGGTTAGGTCGTTAGGTCGTTGATGAGTTTAGGTCGCTAGGTCGTTGGGGGTCTTTAGGTCGTTCATTTCCTTAGGTCGCTGAGCCGTGGAGTAGAGGAGTTAACAACTGGTAATGTTAGGAAATGTTTTGTTTGCTCCAGTTTTTTATGACAATGTGCAATCCAAAATTTTAGTTGTCTCTAATATCCCGAAACAAGTCGATGCTATACATCCCTTTGCATAGGATTCTAAGGTTGCATATCAATCAGGGATGAAGATCAGTAGTGGTAAAGATAACTTAGTCAAAAGTACTACATGGTCTTCTGCTTTTCATTCATTGCTGAGGAATGTAGGTTGTTATTCTCTTCAAACTTTTTAAATGTTTGAAGTTGATGGAGTGATGGTTCCGCCTTCAAGGGTAATTCAAGCAGATATTGATTTCTGGTCGAAATATTTGGTTAGTTTTTTTTCTTGATTCCAACCCCGCTTATCATGTGGTTAAAGACCATTATCGGCAATTTTGGAAGCTTAGGATTAGTTTGCACGTGATCTACGACAACTCAATGTTTTATTTAAAGTTCTCTAAGCCGAGGAGAGGCTTCGTGTTCTCAAAGCTAAACCATTTTTCATTGAGGGAGAGCTTTTTATTATTACCATTTGGAGTGCTTCTGTTGATAGCACTTGGGAGCAAGTGTTATCTATTCTTGTCTGGGCTCATTTCTCTTAGATTTCTTCTTCTGCAACTTATGATTGGTTTAGACTAGTTTACTATGCTTGTGGGTAAACTGAAGTGTTTAGATGTCAATGCAGCACCAAGGGAAAAGCTTGTTTATGCAAAGATGTTGATTGAAATTAATCTAGATAGACCTCTTCCTTCCAAGCTTAAAGCATTCCCTGCTCTTAGCTATATGGCAGTAGCAGATGATCACTATAGTTAGAAGCCTGATATTTACACGAAGCGTTGCTCCTTTGGCTATATGGTTGATGCCTGTAAGCATGGTTCTTATGATATTTCTCTTATGTTGTTGATCTTCCTCTGCCTTTTATTCTAAGGTTCCCCTTCTTTATCCTACAACTAGGAAGTGGATTCCAAAGCAAAGACCTGTTAAAGTGGTTAATCCAGTGGTTCCTGTGGCCCTACCCATTATTTCTCCTTACTCGATATGTTATGTGCTACCTGTTAGTGATGTTATTGCTCTAGCCTTGGTGGATTTGATGGTGGTTCCATCCCCTCTTGATTTTTGCTAGAGTCGTTCTGAGAAAGCTTGGGTCCATGTGCCTTCGGAAATGAGATACAAGTCGTCTAGTGGAAACATTTTCAACTACATAGGGGTTGAAGGTGAGGAGAGACGCATGTTTTGTTAGGAGGATGGTGTGGTGCTTTCTCTATGTGTTCTAGGCGATCTTAGTGATAGTAATAAGTTTGTGTTGGTAGATGACATGTAGGATAGGAAGTATTTATATGAAACTGATTCGATGGATTTTGTTCCTTCTTTAGTTTCTCATTTTTTTGGATACTTGCATGTCATTGGCCCTACCTTTTCTTAGGATAGTAGAGATTCCTCCTCTACAAAGGGGGACTAGGATTGTCTATATTAGTAGTATAGGTATTTTTCCTATATCATAGGCTTGTATTTGTTAAGTTGTTTCAACGCACGTGTCAAACCCCTGCTCCTAAATTCATTTATAAAAGTGGACGGCCCATTTATAGCCGGCAAGCATACATACATACATACACACACACATACACGAGTGTATATGCACGTCCAGATGGACCTGCAAATATAAAACAAATATAATAAAATTATTGCATTGAACAAATTTTAATGTTATTTGCAAATTATTCCATATTAACCATTCATATCACATCGAATCAAACAATAATACACAGCTTTAGACAGATTTAGTATTGGCATCATTCATGTAAATTTAAAGTTTGATAGCATAAGAGAATAAAAATAACCCAAGTCACCTTGAATGCACATATATTTAATGTCATGTTAACAGGATTGCATACATAAGGGATATAAAACCATCACAACTAAAATGGAGTTGTCAAAAATATGTTTTGAAGCATACTTAGTACTTAGTTTGCTTACTCAGTAGAATTAACTAAACAAAACTTTTCCATCAGGAATAATATATGTATCATTACATTTCAAGTCCAACTTTAAAGATTAGGTTGGAGAGGTTAGATCCCCTGCTCGTCTTTTCAAGGTTGTCCATGTGTAGCATAAAATTTCAAGTTCCATTAATATTAAAAAAGTCTGAAACAATCTACTAGCCAGTTAGGAATTAAATTAGCAGGCTAAATCTTTGGTGATGAATAGGAAAATGGTTCACTATAGTTTTTTTGTCATGAATGAAAACTAAGTCGCATAAATCAACTTAAATCTTGCTTGCTTAAGTTTTCAGCTCATGTTATCGACGATGTCTTCACCCAAGTACAACTATAAAGTTTCACTACCTTTCGTATGAAATGTAATAAGAAAGAAAATTATAACAAATTGACCAAAAGAAGCAGAGTATTATTATACATACATTAATTTTGGATCACTTGACCTAGTATGTATAACCCAATTATTGCACACATAGTCTTAGTTTCATATTTCCTCCATTGCATGGATAACATCTAAAAATTCGCAGCAAAAGCATTATGCATTTCTTCTGCTGTATGGCTATTCATAACAGAATTTTATCTATTCCAAGGTCTTGTTTGGTAATACATATATTAACTTTGGATCACTTGAGTTTCTATAACAATGGTCTCGTTTAGCTTTTCCAAGGTAAGAGTGCGACCGCATTAGACAACTGCTTGATCTAACTAAAAATTTGACCAAAGTAACTCCTCACTAAATCAAGCTGATGTGGAATGAAATTGAAACTGTGCAGTATGATATAGGTTTAAACAAATGATTAATTAAGCATAATAGTACACAATATTTAACATCCACATCTAGATATTTTTGTATATACCAGAACTTCGTTATCTACACAAAGGAAGAAAATCATGTGATAATAAATAATGGTTTTATTTATACCTAACCTTAACAACCAAATAAGTTGTTCAATAGTACAGTTGTATTCAGTAGATCTTGGTCAAGCAGCAAAAGTACATAAATTATCATTGGTTTGTGGAAGTTCTTAACATCATGTACGCAGCTCCTTTCAAAAAAACTGCTATAGTTAGGCTCTTTGTATTTTAACAATGACTAACTTATCTTAAAGGAAAAACGCCATTGTCCCAGTGGTTAAGTGATTTGATTTTGGTGCGAGATGTCACAAGTTTGAAACTTGTGTAGCGTGATTCGAACATTTACACATGATTTGTGGTTTGTTGTCCCAGTAACATGTTGTATCTAAGTACCATTTCAAAAAAAACTTATCTTCTAGGTTGTTCTGTTAATCTAATATCATAATCTGGATGCATATTTAAGAGAAAACAATTATTATGTGTTGATACTTTTCCATTAATGTACAACAGAATAAAGTTATTGTCACATCTTGTATACATTTACATAAATGAAAAGGGTGGTGAGCTAAAGAAACTGAATCAATGTTATATCGAAGAAACTAGAATACAATTTTATGTAAACAACAATCAGACCCATCACTATGATATTAAGAACAAAGTATAGCTCACCTGCAATTCTACTAATACGTGATATTTTCCTATGTTACTTGCCTGCAATTCATTATGATAATTAAAAGGATACTAATCATTTTCCAACCTTATATTCCATTTTGGGATAAAACCCACAATAATTAACTTGAAATATGTCAGTTTGTTGGTTCCAAAGAGGAAGACAGTGAATTGCTTGTTTTATAGTAAAGACCAATCTGATGATGCATCAACAAACTATCCACATGCTGCTCAGTTTTTTTATACTCAAAACCACAATTGGATTTTTTACACAGAGCTCATTTCAAGGGCATATGAAAAAAAAATTACATCATGCATCATTACCTCTGTAATAATTATAAACTATCTTAGGTTTTGTCACACAGGGAATTAAGGAGGAAATATATCACTGCAATTTAAATTTCTTCCTTTCGTGTGGATAAATGATTAAATATTGATTCTAAATAAATATTATTAAATTATAATATTCATTGTTTAAACATGTAGCATTTAGCTTTTATAATTATAATTATTATAAATAAATTAATAGAAGTAAAATCCATAAATTTTAATTTATCGAATTTATACATGTAATATTTTGAAAGGGGTTCCTATAGCCCACCGTTATCCAATGATAGTATTTTCTGTTAATTTTCTATAGAAATATTGGAGTTGTTGCCTTGACCGTATAGAAACAAAAAGAAAAACCAAGTGCAAAGCAAGTAACTTTCTTTTGTCTTCTCTATTGGGCTGTAGTTATGTTTATTAATCACCAATGGCAGCAGATGCAGATGGAGAATTAATTACCACTGATATCATTGTGTACTAAGAAAGTTTAAATTCACGAAAATATCCTCGATGATATAGATAAAATTAGATTTAGTATGTATAATATGCTGATTATTATCATCACAAAAGGACTTCGACTATTAAGTATTGCCATTATTGTAAGAAACATACTGTCATCAATATTCAAAATTTTAGTTAGCATAAGCTACCCAACAATATAAATTATTATATAGATTAGGGTACGTATTAATACATTCTTGAGTAAAGATTTCCAACTAAATTTATCACATGCCTCTTGGGCCTCTCATTTGGCAAAATCCCTCGTTTTCTGTTTAACTTGTAAAATTCATAACATGAAAATCGAATGTCTTTTATGGAAAGGAAATTCAAAATACTCACTACATTATATTAGCCATCATTTAAATCCATTATTTCTTAATTTTGTTCTCTAACATGTTATAAATGTTATAATAAATTTCACTGTAGAAATAGGGACCATTGCAAGGAATGTTGGGGTAGTTATAATTGAAACTAATATTAAATGATGCTATAGATAAAATATTGGGCTTGTGGTTTATCTGCTTACATATTGAAAAACATATAGAGCAAATTAAATCTATTGGTTTATTCATTTTCTGTAACTTTAAACATGAAACTTAATGTAACAGCTTAGCTCAAAGATTTTTATTTCCAGAAGTAAAAATAATCATCATGCAGTGCACCATGATAAGTTCTCACCACAATCATCTTAGGTCGCTCACAAGCTATAAGCGACCTAACAAGTCATAATGTCCGACCTAACGAGTTAACGGTTCAAGAAGAGTTAAGTAACCTGCGGCGCGCCAGCTAGTTATGCGAGTTACGACCTAACATGGGCGAGCTAACTAGAGTTATGCGAGTTACGTCCTAACACGGGCGAGCTAACTATATGTCGCATTTGATAAGTCTCTCTCCAGCGCATTCTTCTTAGGTCGCTAACACATGCTATTTCTTCTTATGCCGCTAGGTCATCCAGATCTTATGCCGCTCAGTTATTTTAAGTCGCTCATGCGATAGGTCGCTCAAGCCGTTTCTGTTGAAGTGTTATGTTGTTACGTCACCTGTTGTAAGACATGTAATGTTGTATCTTGTTGTGATTGTTAATTCGTATGTCGAAACACGTAAGTCGTTGAGTCGTGTATTGAATAAGACGCAACTATGTTGTATCGTTAAGTCGTAAATCGTGATGTATGTTGTATTGTGCAAGTCGTATGTTGATGTAAGTTGCTTAGGTCATAGGTCGTACGTCGTTTTTATTGTAACTTGTATCTTTTAAGTCGCGTGTCACCTGCGTGTTAAGTCGTTTTTGTATGTGTGTAGTAAACCCTATAAATAGGGGTGTGTTGTGTCACTTGGAAAAAAAAAGTTGATTTTTGAATAAAAAATTGTTTGTGTGCTTTTTCCACTTTTGTTGAAGTTGAGTGTGATCTCCTTCTTCTTTCATCTTCGGATATTCGAGTGCGCTCGAATCAACGAATTTGAAGCCGATTCACGGAATCTCGTGCGCGAGATCAACGTCGAAGAATCCTAGATCTTCTAACGCAGAATCATGCGCGATCAACGTGTTGAAGATAGCTAGAATCCGGTATCTTGAGAGATCAACGGATTTGGGCATTTGGTATCATCAATTCACCAATTTATCTTTGTAACATCGTATTGCTTCATTTGTTATTATCCGCTGCGTCAATTTGGTATCGGAGCCTAATCAGTTTCTAGGCCGAGTTGAAGTTGATTCAGATTCGAAGTTAAAGTCAGAGCTAGTTAGAGCCGTGCAACACTTTTGTAAGTCAAAGCGAGTGCTAGAAGAATTAAGAAGATCAAGGTCGAAGTTAAATCAAGTTAAAGCCAGAAACGAGCTTGTTCAAGTTTGTGCGAGATTTGTTCAAGTCGTGAGCTAGGAGTTTGTACGTAGATTTTGCATCATTGAAAGTTGTGCTAGCTGAAGTGTGTGTTTGGATTTGTTGAAGATTCGACAATGCCTCCGAGAAGAGTTAATCGTCATCATAATGTTACAGATGTGTATCGAAGAGAAGATGCTGAACAAATGGAGCAACGAATTAGTGATAAATTCAATGAGAAGTTTGATGAGGGAATTGGTAGATTGGAAAGGCTCATGATGGATATAAATCAAACTCGTCAAAGAGCATCGCCAGGTTCAAATCAAGGTGGACATAGAATTTCGCCATCAAATTCTGAGAGGAGAAGAATGTCACCACTATCGGATTGAGGAAGAAGAGAACTATCAGTTTCGGGAGAAAGAGACGTGCGTGGTAGTAGAAATGTTGATGATCAGAATCGACATCGACATACGTCAGATTTGGAGGAATCCAGTGATGGTGATAGTAGCTTTTGTCGAAACCATGGCCAAGGACGAAGTCGAAATAGAGATTTCGAAGATGATCGTCGATGGGAGTCGGGGATGAAAACAGAGATTCCAGAATTCAAAGGGGGAATAATAGCGGAAGAATTTCTAGATTGGTTATCAAATGTTGAAGAAATTTTTGACTTCAAGGAAGTACCTGAGCATCGTAGAGTTAAGTTCGTTGCTACATGATTGAGGGGAAGAGCTATGCAAGGTGGCAACAAACTAAACTTACACGGGAAAGAACGGGAAAGTCGAAGATTGTTTCATGGGAAAAGATGAAGAAGTTGATGAAGGCTACCTTCTTGCCGTATAATTATCAGTCTCTTATGTATCAGTGCTTACAGAATTTGAGACAAGGGACAAAGTCGGTAAATGATTATACAGATGAGTTTTATCGACCGATTGCTAGAAAAGATACCATGGAAACGGAGGAATAGTTGACATCTAGATTTTTTGGAGGATTGAGAATGCAGATTCAGGATATGGTAAATATGTTTGATCCAAGATCCGTTGCTGAAGCACACAAGAAGGCTCTAGCTTGGGAGAAGCAAGGTAGAAGAGGAGGTGGCGCGCTTACAAGTTCGATCAATCAGGTGAAAGGGGCTAGTAGCAATACTATTGTTTCCAAGGCTGTTAGTAAACCGGTTATCAATGAAGTTACTAGCACCAAGGTCAACAACAATTTCAAATGTTATAACTGTCAGGAGTTTGGTCATAAGAGCAATGAATGCCCGAGGCCTAAGAAGCGAGCGATGGTCACTAAGCTTGAGGATGAGGATGCAGAAATAGAATGTTCTAATTTTCCACAAGTTGAGGAGGAAGAAGAATTACTGACGGGAGATGAGGTATATTATTTAATGATGAGGAGATCTTGCTTGACGCCAAAGCAGGAAGAGGAGATCTTGCTTGACGCCAAAGCACTATTTTGGGAAAGGTTTGTAAGTTTGTTATCGATGCAGGAAGTTGTGATAACATCATCTCTACAGAAGCTGTAAAGAAGTTAGCGTTAAAGACAGAGAAGCATCCCAAACCCTACAAATTGGTTTGGCTGAGGAAAGGTGGGGAAGTGAAGGTTAGTCGAAGAGTAACTTTTTCCATCGGAAAGAAGTATAAGGATGAAATTTGGTGTGACGTGGTGGATATGGATGTACGCCATTTGTTTCTAAGAAGACCGTGGTAATTTGATAGAGCTGTGCAACACGATGGTAGGACTAACTGCTATAGTTTCATGTTCAATGGTACTAGAATCACTTTAGTTCCTAAAAAGCGACAACAAAGTGAAAGCAAGTTGGAGGAAATTGAGGAACTAAAGACTTTGTTATCTTTGAAGGAGTTTGTCAAAGAAGTAAAGGATGAGCCTGAAGTATTTCTGTTGATTAGACGTGAAGGTAGTGAAACGGTTGAATTTCTTGAGGAAGTTAAGCCAGTGTTGAAGGAATTTGAAGATGTATTTCTTGAAGAATTACCACTGTTGAGAGACATACAACACCAGATTGATCTTGTTCCGGGAGTTGTGTTACCACATAAACCACATTATCGAATGAGTCCAAAGAAGCATGAAGAGTTGAGAAGGCAGGTGAAGGAGTTACTTGAACAAGGGCACGTACAAGAAAGTTTAAGTCCTTGTGCAGTACCAGCCTTGTTAGTACCAAAGAAGGATGGAACTTGGAGAATGTGTATAGTTAGTCGAGCACTAAACAAGATTACAGTGAGGTACAGATTTCCGATGCCAAGATTGGACGACTTGTTAGATCAGTTGAGCGAAGCTGCTATCTTTTCAAAGATTGATCTGAAGAGTGGGTATAATTAGATTCGAATTCGACCAAGGGATGAATGGAAGACAGCCTTCAGGACATGGGGGGTTGTATGAATGGCTGGTCATGCCATTTGGTCTTTCGAATGCACCTAGTACTTTTATGCGAGTGATGAATCAGATCTTTCGACCGTTTATTGGAAAGTTCGTGGTGGTATACTTTGATGATATATTGATATACAGTGGAAGCACAGAAGAACATCTACAATACTTACGGGAAGTGTTGACGATACTTCGTCAGGAGCAATTTTACGCGGCAACAAAGAAGTGCATGTTCATGACACACAGTATTTTGTTCTTGGGGTATGTGTTGTCCAAGGAAGGTATCCAAGTGGATCAAGGTAAAGTTGAAGCAATCAAGGATTGGCCACAACCCAGGACTGTAACTGAAGTGAGAAGTTTCCATGGTTTAGCATCATTCTACCGAAGGTTTATTGTACATTTCAGTAGCGTGATGGCACCAGTGACAGATTGTATGAAAGGAAAGCAGTTTGTGTGGACTGAAGAGGCTGATTTTGCTTTCCAACATATCAAGACACTTTTGACTATAATACCAATTCTTAGATATCCGGACTTTCAGTTGCTCTTTGAGCTGAATACTGATGCGTCTAAAGTTGGAATTGGTGGAGTGTTAAGTCAAAGGGGTCATCCAATTGCTTATTTTAGTGAGAAACATTCTGGAGCCAAGACAAGATACAATACCTATGACTTGGAGTTCTATGATATTGTCCAAGCCATAAAGCATTAGAGACACTACTTGTTTTATAAAGAGTTTGTGTTGTATACTGACCATGAAGCATTGAAACATTTATAGGGACAGGATAAGATTGCAGCCAGACATGCTTCATGGATCGCATACTTGCAACAGTTTACATTTGTTGTAAATCATAAGTCGGGAGTTACAAATCGTGTGGCAGACGCATTGAGCAGAAGAAATCATTTGTTGACTACGATGAGATTGAAGTGACGGGGTTTGATGTATTTCCAGAATTGTTTGTTGAGGATCCTTACTTTGCTAAGATTGTAGATGAAGTTGAGAAAGGGAAGACGGATGAGTATGTGTTGGTAGATGGTTTTCTATTCAAAGGAAATCGGTTGTGTATACTAGAGTGTAGTTTACGAATGAAGATTGTGAAGGAATTGCATGAAGAAGGTCATGTGGGAAGAGATCGTACCTTGCAGTTGATTTCTCAATCATATTTTTGGCCTTCCATGAGGAAAGAAGTTGAAAGATTTGTGCAGAGATGTCACATATGTCAAGTTTCCAAAGGGACAACTACGAATGCAGGATTGTATATGCCATTGCCCGTGCCTACTAGACCATGGGTTGATGTTAGCATGGATTTTGTTTTGGGTTTGCCAAGAACTCAACGAGGGAATGATTCTATATATGTTTTGGTGGATAGATTTTCGAAGATGGCACATTTCATAGCTTGTAAAAAGACCGTCGATGTAGTCCGTGTTGCTCAATTGTTCTTTAAAGAGGTTTATCGACTACATGGGCTACCTGAGACCATTGTTTCTGACCCGGATACTCGATTTCTAAGTCATTTTTGGTTGAGTCTGTGGAAGATGGTTGGGACTAAGATGAATTTTAGTAGCGCTTATCCTCCACAAACGGATGGGCAAACGGAAGTGGTGAACAGATCTTTGGGAAACTTGTTGAGATGTATTGTGAAGGATAATTTGAAGAGCTGGGATGTGAACTTGTGTCAGCCAGAATTCGCACATAATCATGCCGTTAAGCGAAGTACTGGATTCAGTCCATTTCAAGTAGTATATTCAGCAATTCTAAAGGGACCATTGGATTTGTCGACAGTTCCACGTCAGAAAGGGGTTGTTAAACGAGCTTGTGATTTCATGAATGAGTTGCAGGAGTGTCACAGGATTGTTCATGAACGATTGCTTATGTCAAATGAGAAGTATAAGCAACTGGGAGATAAGAAGCGAAGGAGTGTGAACTTCAAAGAGGGTGATTTTGTATATGCAGTATTGACTAAGGATCGTTTTCCTATGGGAACTTATAACAAGCTAGCTGCTAGGAAGATTGGACCTTTGGAAATCGTGAAGAAGATCAATGAGAATGCTTATCAGTTAAGATTACCGGATCATATTCATACTGCTGACGTTTTCAACGTCAAACATTTGATTCCGTATCATGAGTACAAGCTTGTCGAGGAAGAGGAAAGTGTGAATTCGGGGGTCGAATTCTTTCCAACCTGGGGAGGATGATGCAGCGCACCATGATAAGTAGCTCACCACAATCATCTTAGGTCGCTCACAAGCTATAAGCAACCTAACAAGTCATAATGACCGACCTAACGAGTTAACGATCCAAGAAGAGTTAAGTAACCTGCAGTGCGCCGGCGAGTTATGCGAGTTACGACCTAACACGGGCGAGCTAACTAGAGTTATGGGAGTTACGACCTAACACGGGTGAGCTAACTAGAGTTATGCGAGTTACGACCTAACACGGGCGAGCTAACTAGAGTTATGCGAGTTACGACCTAACACGGGCGAGCTAACTAGAGTTATGCGAGTTACACCTAACACGGGCGAGCTAACTATATGTCGCATTTGATAAGTCGCTCTCCAGCGCATTCTTCTTAGGTCACTCACACATGCTGTTTCTTCTTATGCCGCTAGGTCGTCCAGATCTTATGCCGCTCAGTTCTTTTAAGTCGCTCATGTGATAGGTCGCTCAAGCCGTTTCTGTTGAAGTGCTATGTTGTTACGTCACCTATTGTAAGACATGTAATGTTGTATCTTGTTGTGATTGTTAAGTCGTATGTTGAAACACGTAAGTCGTTGAGTCGTATATTGAATAAGACGCAACTATGTTGTATCGTTAAGTCGTAAATCGTGATGTATGTTGTATTGTGCAAGTCGTACGTTGATGTAAGTTGCTTAGGTCGTAGGTCGTAAGTCGTTTCTATTGTAACTTGTATCTTTTAAGTCGCGTGTCACCTACGTGTTAAGTCGTTTTTGTATGTGTGTTGTAAACCCTATAAATAGGGGTGTGTTGTGTCACTTGGAAAAAAAAGTTGATTTTTGAATAAAAATTTGTTTGTGTGCTTTTTGACACTTTTGTTGAAGTTGAGTGTGATCTCCTTCTTCTTCCATCTTCGGATATTCGAGTGCGCTCGAATCAACGAATTTGAAGCCGATTCACGGAATCTCTTGCGCGAGATCAACGTCGAAGAATCGTAGAACGCGGAATCGTGCGCGATCAACGTGTTGAGGATAGCTAGAATCCGATATCTCGAGAGATCAACGGATTTGGGAATTTGGTATCATCAATTCACCAATTTATCTTTGTAACATTCCATCGTTTTGCTTCATTTGTTATTATCCGCTGCGTTAGAGCATATGCTGCATCTTATTAGAATCTTCACTTCTCAATGTATTACGAGAAAAAAAGGTATCGATGTACATGCTAACGACAACATCACAAATGACTCCTCCCTAATTTTTCACTGTCTACTCATTCTAGGAAATGAGTGAAATGGTAAAAAGCTACGAATTAAAAGACAGAAAATGCAATGTTAATTTGTTTCTAAATTTTAATTTTATGATTGACGTTTGGACCTTCTATTTTCAGTTAACTTATGTTATTTGCATAAGGATGTAGAGTAACTGAATATTCAAGTTTGTTTAAATTTTCAAGGAGATCTATTAAAAGAGGCCCAATAAGATACGGTTTTCCATTGTGAAATAGGTGATTTGTTAATTGACTAATTTCAAAAAAGGGCAACAGATTGCTATTTTGGTACAGAAATCCAAAAAATAAATTTTTTCTCCAAAGAAAAATGGTCATAGATAGGTATCAAAATCAGTACAATCATAAAGAGCCATGGCTATGATTAAAATTCAGAATAAGAAAAAAAACTTTTAAAAGTAAATTTTGGTATACCTATTGTAATGACAGACAATGGGTAAACATAGAACTGCGGTAGAAGAAGGGGTTGCGGTTTGAACCGAGCAGACAGGATAGTGGCGGCGATGTTTTCCATTGATTTCGTGGAGGATCCATGGGTAGAGTGGATTCGATCTAGGGTACCAGAAAGAATTCAAAAAAGCTTTGATCCTATAGGATGACGACGGTAATGTGTTCAATCGATCTAGACATTTGACGATCTGCGGGAAGAGTCAATTTGATATATAGTCTCAGAAAGAACTATATATATATATATATATATATATCTGTGTGTGTCTGTATATATATGTATGTATTAGAATTCATATTGTATGATAAATACTTTGAATTATTTTTACAAATTAATCTGAAATAATTTTGTAATTTAATTATATGTGTGTATGTGTGTATGTGTGTATTTCACAAATGCTTATATAAATAATTTAACTACTAACTTATAATAATTATATAATTGAATTTATATATATGCACATACATTTATTTATGCAATAATTTAATGCACATATATGTATATTTAGATAATACATCTATATGCAAAGGGCGTAACATGTCCACTGCGGTGTAAATTTCAACTTTTATTCACAGGTATGTTAAACCATGTACACATTACTCTATTGCATGTGCATGTACACACATATGTGTATACAATATATATACATATAATATAATACAAATAATATAAAATAAAACATTATTTTAAATTTAAATAAAATATTGATTTTATTTTAAAAAATTAGAGAAGTTCTGGTTTATACCATATAGGCCCAAAGATCTAATAAAGATTTTATTTTTTTGAAATTTACCCTTTAACTCCGCTCTGTGCTTGCCCACTCCAATAATGAAATTGGAGCCCAATAGCAAATGCATTCTAAATTGGTCATGTTAGGGCTAAGTAATTAAGCTTGCATACTTAGCATGGTGTCTAGAATGGTGACGTTTAGGATTAGAATTAGGTACTCAAGTACCATGTCCTACTTAGTTACCAACTTGGCATGAAAAGCGAAGTGAGCCCAAAGGTTAGCCCTAATAGAAAAGTCCCAATTTGAATTGGGCTTTGGGCTCAGTTTAAAAGTTTTGTTGAAAATTAGATGAAGTTTTAAATATAAAAGTTAAATTTCAATTAAGTCACATTTATTGTAAAAATTATAATATAACATAAGTTTTTCAAAATGTTTGAAAATATATTAAGATTTCCAAAATGTTTGAAATATTTAATATTAGTTTCGTATTTGGTTATTATTAACATTAACAAAACAGATTAATTAAAAATGGTTTATATATATGCATGTATTATATATATTGACA
Organism: Allium cepa; assembly: GCA_030765085.1. Taxonomy (NCBI): domain Eukaryota; kingdom Viridiplantae; phylum Streptophyta; class Magnoliopsida; order Asparagales; family Amaryllidaceae; genus Allium; species Allium cepa. Next base: position 202,885,626 of record CM060945.1, on the reverse strand, counting down.
TATGTTATGTTATTTTAAAATGTTCAAATAACATAAGTAGACATGTATGTATATAAAATAATTTTTGAATTAATGCAATCAATTTTAATATTAAACTAAATTTTTTATTTAAATTTAATTATTTAAATAAAAATACACATGTATAAGATTATGTGTTACAGTATTTATAAATATCAATACAAATGTTGTATACCTGAGTTATGCCTGCAAACTTGTCATTCTTAATTCAATTACCTTCCCTCTAACTGTTTACTGGGGTATGACCTTCCTTCTCCCAACTAAACTAATTACCATGGTGAGAAATGCCATGATCAGACTTCTCTAGATAGGCTCTATTTCTCAAAGGAACTATCTCTTATATCCTTTAGCAAACCTGAACTGCCTAAGAAGAATGGTGGCCTTCAAATCAAAAACTTAAATTTCTGGAACATCTTTGAATTCTCTAAACACTTTAATAATCTAATAAACAGTTCTAAATCTATTTGGGTTGACTATTCTATAAGTCATTACCTAAAAATAGGTAACTTTTGGGAAAAATTTCCCAAACACTCTTCAAACTAGATCTAGAAAGCACTCCTTAAGTTGAGCAATCTGCCTCTTCCTTATGTCACAATGAAACTTGCCACCAATAGTAATGCTAAATTCTGGAAAGTGCCATGGGTTGCTTAAGGAACTATCTTAATGAATTGCATATCCCATGAAGAGATGGTGCAAACTGGTATCCTGAACAAGCAAAAGTATTTGATTACATAAGAGATGGACTTATTAAGTTACCTAGATCCAGCTGCCTAAATGTGAATGTTATATGGTGTAAATACTCAAACACTCCTCTTTGCCTTGCTGAGAAAGATGAATATGTCTAGCCTCTTATATGAAACCTCACTCCCTCTATATAGTATATTCTGCCATCATTAAATAGCAAGAGCTTATCAAATTTCGGTGGTATGGAAGAGTCTGGAACATCACAACCTCCGAGAAACTTAATCTTTTCCTATAGACGGTGTTAAGGAATGATATGCATACGTTAAGTAATATTGCTCTTAAAGGCATTCCTATCACTACTACTTGTCATTTCTATAAGGGCTCTCCTGAAGACAACTTGCATTTATTTTTTCACTATACATTCTCCTATTTTCGTTAGAAGAAAATAAAAATGAATGTTGGGTAATGTTGTTTCTTATCGTGATAGTATAAAGGAGCGGGAAAGATTGTTTAAAGGGGCTAAATGGATGGATTCATCTTCTTATGGGCTTCTGCTCATTCTAAGGTCTTTACCTACAGCACTTGAAAGGAGAGGAAAATGCATATTTTCACTGTGAAATGTAAGAACGGGATGGAATTATACTAAGAGATCACTCAAGGAATATATAGTGCATTACAGGGTTCTCCTTATGCATTTTCAACTTTGTTGTTGGCAAGATCGAAACATGCTTAATTAGGTTTTCTTTTTCTTATTTTCTTTTCTTATTTATTTCTCTCCTTATTGCATCTTAGTACCTTCATTTGTTTTATTATTAATCTCTTGTAACCTTTCTCAAGTTAATAATAAAATGGTAAGGTCCCATTCAACTCCGCTGGTTTTGCCAAAAAATATAAATAAAAAAGCTATTGGAATATTATAAAATTATTCAAAATGTTAATTATTTAAAATTAATTAAATATGATTTAGTTGATATAATATTATGCATTAAATCATTATATAAGACAATTAAAATGTAAAACTCAAATAATAATAAAAATTATACAATATGAATGTATAAACTAAAAGTGGAACATTAAAAAAAACCCTGAATAGTCTTAAGAAATAAATACATACGTAAATGTAAATGTACTGTGATTCTCGATGTGTTCGATACTTGAATCACAAAAATATCTCATAAGAAATACATTATTCCATAAGCCGGTTTCACTCAATATAAAATTTTAAATATTATCGATCTTTAATATAATGTTGTCTTCTACTATATATATAAATATATATTAATAAGTTACCTTCATTCTTATTAGTTGTTAAGCAAACTCGAGCTAGGGATGTTGTATGCAGCATTATTAATATATTGAATAGACAAGATAAGATAAATATATGTGTTTATTGAGAAAAGTCAAGGTACATATATTATACTTAGGTTACTGTGATATGATAGGTATGAGTGAATAATTTCATTTCAGTTTATTGAGAAAACTCTAGGTCGAAGTGAAATTAGGACAAGGTACCGTAGGTTAGGAGTTGTATATCATAGAGCCGATAAGGAGTTATCCATCGTTCATGGAGCTATGACATGTTGAGCAAACTTAAGATTGGAATTCCAAGGTAGACGAGTAACAACACTTACTAATGAATTCGAATGACTTCTATATTTAGACTTAGGGTTTGACAAAATGTAAAAGGATAGTGGGAGCTTATTAGTAAAATGAAACATAAAGTTTAATCTTACTAGTATTACAAGAACATCTACTATTATTTTGTCATAATAATCTACCAATTGAAACTTGCAAAAAAGTCATCTCCAAGACTATTTGGTGGAAGCAACAAACTAATTGGACTAAAAAACTATGTCGATTGGCAAGGAGCTATAAAGATAGTGTTGACAAGAGCATCTTCGATCATATGTTACTTGTACTCCTATGACAATAACTGCTAATAACATTGACCCAAACTACATGTTGCTTATAATAAGCAGGTCGCTGATCTGGAAATCGCTTAGGTTTTCATGCTGCCTACATTAGATAAGTCGTTGCAAAGGGGGCATGAAACCTTTTTTGTCTATCTGATATTCGATATTCTGAAGGCATGATTTGGTGATCAATTTCATTCCATAAGGTATGAGATTACTAAGAAATTGTTGATAACCAAAATGCAGAATGGATGGAAGGTGGATGATTATGTCCTAATAACGAAGGACTATATTAACAGACATTCATAACTGGACGTGGCGATAAGCAACTAGTTTCAGGTAAACTTGATCCTTGGTTCGCTTACCTATTAGTATGAACCATTCATACTGAATTATAATATAAACCAACTGAATGTGAATTTCGTGGAGCTCCTCAATATATTCATGTTGGTCAAGTCATAATCAAAGGATCATAGGACCATGCTTGTGGTTAAGGGTGGGGCATCTTCTTCAAAGATTCGAAAAAGTGGAAGAGAGAATGTAAGAAGAATAAAAATAGTAAAAAATCTGCAGATAATAAGGGGGAATGTCACCATTGTCAAAAGAAAGATCGCTAGAAGAGAAATTATCCAAAATACCTGAAGATCATTAAGGAAAGAAAGAAGGACGATTCTACAGCTTTGTCAGGTATATTTATGATTCGAAACTATTTTGCAATCAGATGTATTGGGTTTAGATATTAGATCTAGAACTCATATTTATAATTCATTATTGGGGCTTAATAGTGGCATCGCATGACAAAGAGAAAAATGAGGCTGCAGGTTCTAACGGATCTACTGTAGATGCAACAATGGTAGGAGAACTTCATTTATGTTTGTCAAGTGGTTTTATTTTGATATTGAATAACTGCTATTTTGTAAAAGACTTTATTTGTGGGATTGTATCTATTTCTAGACTGTCTTAGAATGGATATGTGTTTTGATATGCAAATAAAGTTATGAACATTGATTTGAGTGGAAAAAATGTTTGTGAAGGCGTCCTTGAAAGTGGGATTTATGCGATTAATACTAATTATGTGTATTTCGTGAGTAGATCTAATAGTAATATAAATAATACCTATCTTTGGTATTGTAGGCTCAGTCATATTAGTGAGAAATAACTGCACAAATTGAAAATCAAAGATTTTCTACCGTCAATTGATTCTAAATTATTTGACGCCTATGAGCCACATCTCAAAGGTAAAATGACCAAGCTTCTTCAGTGAGAGCAATGAAAGATTTGATGAACTCTTAGGGTTAATACACAGTGATGTATGTGGCTCGATGTCCGTAATCACCAGAGTTAATAGCTCCTATTTTGTCACCTTCAGTGATGATTTCTAGAGACTGGGATATCTGTATAGTATGAAGAACAAATTCATTGTCCATGAGAAATTTAGCGAGTATAAGAATGTAGTTGAAAATCAGCGAAACGAAAGGTAAAAATTCATCAATATGATCGAAGAGGCAAGTATATTGGATAAGAATTCCAACGGCACTTAAAAGATGATTGGATTATCTCATGGTTACTCCAACCTATACTCTACAACATAATGGTGTTTTAGTGTGAAGAAATCGATCCTTATATGATATGGTTTGTTCCATAATGAGTAAGGACGAGTTACCTCTATCATATTTATGATATTCATTGGAAACCGCAGCGCACATATTGAACTTATTACCCACTAAATCGGTGCCAAAAACACCATATAAGATATGGTGTGGAAAGAAACCCCAACTCAAGTATTGAAAGTATGGGATTGTCTGGCCTATGTTAGGAATGTTGGTCTAAGTAAATTATAGGCAAGACCAGTGTTATATAAATTTTAGGATAACCTAAAAACTCAACGAGATATGTATTCCCTAATAGCGAGAAATAAAAGGTTTATTTCTTGGCATGCTATCTTTTTGGAAAAGGTTCTTCTATCAAAAGAAATTAACAGCAAGGTTGTAGACTTAGATGAGATCGAAGAAACTAAAACTAAGACTAAACCAGTGGGAGAATCGAGTTCACTCGTACAAGAAAATACGCAGCTTATAGAAGGTCTAGTAGGAAATCGCATCTACCAGAGAGATACTATGGTTTTCTCTTCGATGGAAAGAAAGAGGACTATGTCTTAGATGATGACACCCCTCTATCTTTTCAACAAGAACTATAGAATAAAGACTCCGCACTTTATGTTGAAGCAATGAAATCCAAGTTGGATTCCATGTACGATAACAAAGTAAGACTTTGTCAAGCGTACCCAAAGGGATGAAAACCATCGGCTGCAAATGGATTTTTTTAAAAAACTAAATGCAAATGAGGAAGTGAGCTCGGAGTGATTCTCGATATTAAGAATCCAAAGGATTATTCTGTGATAACTTCACGATGATACAAATTGCGAAAGAGCCCAGATCATGGAAAACATCACGATAATTTCTTCGCAAGTTTCATCTCATCAGAGAATTTGTTAAGAAGAAAGAAGTTGTGATGCAGAGGTTAGACACCAAGGATAACATAGCACATGCATTCACAAGTATTTTGTTGGTCAGCTCTTATGAAGCTGACTGAAGAGATGAGATTGAGATTCCGTAATTGGCCCAAGTGAAAGTGGAAACTGATAGAGTTTAGGGTATGCCCAAGGGAAGTTCTATAATTTATTATAAATTATTAACCCTATAAACAATTCTTATTCATAATAAAAGTGTTTCTTTTCGTTATATATTTGTTATAATGTGTTACAAATGATTAAATGTTTACTTCAAATATAGTTAATAGAAAATCAATACATGACGTATTTGTGACAGTGATTACAAATAGTTGCAATCATGAGTCTTGTATCATAATAAAATAAACACATCATTTTAAATATTCTTACTCAAAATGCATCGAGATTGGATATCAATGTATCCGTTGAGACTAGAGCACATAACGCTCTCTAAATGTCGAATAGTGTGTTGCTCATGACTACTGGGGGAACCATGGGGTTACGTACTGATAGTTATTAGATAACTGTGTAATGACTCGCTCTATAGTTTTCTAATTAGTTAATATAACTATGGTCAAACTAAATATATCGATGTGGCTAATTTTATATATTTCTTTTGACTTAAAAATACAATTGATCTTCAATATAAAAGCTCCGCTTTTATTATAGTTAAATTATAGCATGGCATTCATTGAATGACCATGGTGGGTCAGTGGAAGTATTAGAAGTGAAACACTATTCAAGAAAGATTCATCTCCTTATTATATAAGATCAAAATCACAGTCAACTAAATTCAACTCATAGTCAAAATCTCTTGTTAGAGAGTTTGGTTAATAATAATTTTTATTATTTAACTAGGGATTTTGTATTTAAACTAAAGAGTTGAATATGGATGATATTGGAATTTTGACCACTACTAAATTCTATGAGTCCTAAGTGATGTAGTTTTGATGAAGAGAATTGTACAAATAATTTTCACTACTGGTTAATGCTTAATAAAATAAAATTTTGTTTTACCAATGCTAAGTAAGAGATAAATTTAGCCATAATGTAATGTCATGACCCGATTTTTCGACCTCCGAAAATCGACATCAATGCATCCACTGTATTACATGCCAAACAATCGAATGCCGGAGAAACCAGACTGTAAGGGAAAGAAGAAAGAGGCAGGGGAAGAAAATAGAAAACAACATTAGAATCTCACAATCGCAGCGGAACAATGTATAATAGATAACAATAGTTATTTCAAAAAAATCCATAATTGTTTTTATACATTACGTCATCAGAATACAACACAATCAATAACAAAATACTAGACAATTATAATAACTTGTCCTCACAAAAGCTGACTATACAGCGTACAATGCACAACGGAATGTACACCAAGTACATGTGATACGTCTCAATATCCAGCTCGTCTCTTGAGCTCCATAGCAGCCTACCCTGTAGCAGTATACTCGGTCTGATCCGAGCATTATAATAAAATAACACCCGAGACATTCTGGAAAACCGGCGTGAGAAAACACACTCAATCGAATTATTAAAGTTTTAAAAATCCTTTGAAAATCAAAGGTATTTCGTAACACCACCCCACAAATAAACATGTCGAGTTTTTACCTTAACGATAACCAAAATATTTCATATCAAAATCCTTTAGTATTATAATAGTGTCTAAGTACAAATACTTATTCAAATTGCTGAAATGCTTGCATCTCACGTTCTAGCATAGTTGGGCATAATCAATACTATACAGCGCTTATTGGAGATTGGGTTCCATATAATAGCAGGGCAACTGGGGTACCGCCCGTCAGAGCACCTGGTCTAGATCAGCATACCGAGGACCACTCCCGATCCTCTACAACACAAGAACGAAACTATTACTTACTGGATAGCCCAAATAAGATCACCCTGCAGTTGGGATCAGCAAAAGCCCACATAGCCGAAATAAAGGGACTCTAGATAGGGATAACCTTACCCTACTTGGGAACTATCCACTTAGCCTTGATGCACCTCCCCTGTTTTAACCATTCCCGGTTGATGAGGCTTGAGGCTACGATTACCTTTCTAGCACATATTCACATAGAATGCTCATCGTTCTCCAATAACGATGTTCTAGTAGCATTCATCCAAACAAGTCCGTTATCGGTCCCAACAGAACCGAAGGCACTACTCCTACTACATCCATTTTGGAATCATGCTCAGGATTAGTAGCGATTGCCCTTACACTTCACTACTCCATCTTCGACTCCCAGCTCTTGTCTTCCTTTCGAAAACGTACTCGTTGGATCGAAGTGGTTTTTGGATCAAAAATCGATCATGATCTCTTCGAAACAACGTTCGCTATTTCTAGTAAACCCAACCCCGGTTCTTTAGGAAATAAACAGATGAAAATAAGATCAGAGTTCACCTCCTGATCGTTTTTTTGGACGGATTTCCTCACAAACATCCTAGAAAAACGAAACAAGTTTATATGTACAATATAGCACCTCGAACAGTAATTGTACCATATAATTCCCATACTTCTTCTAGATATTTCCAAAGTTATAACAGGGTCCAGATTAGATAGTCGGTTATTTAACTATCAAACAAACAATCAATTCAATCAAATAGTTTATTTCCAATGAAAACACGAAGTCTTATTAAATTTAGTTTTTAAACAAATTAAACCATTTTATCCAGACTATACACTTATAATATTTAAAGTAAGCTACTTAAATTCTTTATTCAAAATAATACTTATGAAATTCTGTAAAAAATCTCCAAGTAAAACTTTAGCCAAAAACTACTGTTTAAAATAATACTATTATATAAAGTATAAATATTTAATAACTATCCTTTAAATCATAATATTAATTTAACCTTTAAAAATAATTAACTACTATAATTAACTTAATTACTATTTACTTTTAAAACAATTAAATAATAAATTTTTCTAAAAGTATTCTCTTAAAACATCTTTAAAGCTTCTAATTTATGCTTAAAACTCTTTCTTTGAAAATATACTTAGCTTTTCAGGAAAATACACTTTCCACTCCAATATTGCCCGTCTAACAATTTATAAATCATTCTTGATTTATCTCCAGTTTAATTTACGTCCCAACCCCGTAAATTTTCTTTCTCACATTTTCTAAAAATAAACCACCATTTTTTTTTAAATGATTTACCATCTCCTTATAAATTCCCATTATGAATTTAAAATCTCAAATATACACTGATTATTTTTACTTCACTTTATTTCATAACCCTCATTTACAATTTCTGAAATCTCATCTCCTATTTTTCATTGTTTCAAAAGCACTTAATCGATTTCATTGAATTAAATTTTTTTTTTACTTGGTTTACCCAAACTACCCCAAACACCCTAATTTCAGATTTACTTCCATCTTCTGACTTAAAATCTTATTTAAATCTGAAACATCAATTCCATACTTTTTTTTAAAATTCTCCTTTATTTATCCCCAAACCATTTAAATCTTGAATTTAAAATTAAATCCTTTAATTCTTAAACAATATCGCTTAAGTCCTTAAAACTCTTTTATTCCCATTTATCCAAAATCCCTTTTTCCATATTCGAAATTTATTTAATAGGGCTTTAAAATCAAATCTTTTTACCTTTTTCCCAAATTCATTCTTTTAATTTATCCAACTCCACTATAAATATTGTACTTAAATTTTTTTCCCTTCAAAAATCCAATCTTTACATTTTTGATATCTTAAAATACCAAAATATATTCAGCAAAACCATACCATTCAATAATTTCAATTTTTACATAATCTACCACAGATTATCAAATAAATCGTATCACTACATGGAAAAATAAATTTCGCTATGTTTGAAGAATCTAGTAGGATCCCTCCAACTTGTTTCCCTGCATCCATAGATATTAGCATAATATAGAATACCAATCCCACTTCGAGGGGGGTATTATGGTACATAGGCTCATCCGCTATTATGCGGGGCACATAGGGTGTCATCCACTATATAATGTGGGAATATCACTCCAATACTAACATATATACCACTATATATATATATATATATATATATATAACATCCAACATATAAATTATAAATTTATCAATTAAGTCAGGCATGCAATAATTTAAGTTTAACATTTAATTTTAAACAGGGTAATCCAAATGAGTGAAAAAAAGTCACCTTTATTTTTGTTTGCAATCCACTTCAATCTCGACTTGGTTTCACGATTTTTGACCTTTTATAAACATTATATGGTTTATTAACATTTGATATAATCTAAAATAAATTACCATTAAACAAATTTAATTAACTAATAATTTAAATAAACTAATTTTCCAATGATAAATAATTTTTAGGAACTAAAATGATTAAATAAGTTAATTATACAAGTTAATCACCTTAATACATATTTTTAAAATTAAACAGTAGGTTTACAATGTGTATATGTATATTTATTTATTTTTGAAACTACATGTATACTTAAAAAAAATCTAGTTTAATACAAACCCCTCAAACATTTAAAATTCCTATTTTTTTCTTCCAAAATTTTATCAATATACATATATCTTTCTGATTACCTATATATATATTGAATTTTAGTACAAATGAGATTTCTTTATACCTTTCCTTGATTTGCTTCCGATCTACCCTTCCCTAGCTTCCACCGTAACAGCTAAACCACACTCATGTCAACGGCCTCGACCACCAACTTCCTCGATCGTAATGCCACACACTTGAGCGCGAGCTTTTGCCAACGCGATGCCGACATAGCAGTCTTTCCCAATTTCCATCGTGACTTCACCCAATTAGTGCTGCATTCCCCCTTGGTGAAACTGCACGCCACCGTTCCAGAGTAACTACACTTGCCCATACCCTCGCGATTTGAACGACCATAACGCGCAAACTAAACCCTCAATTGTGAACTGACCTCCCCCTTTTTTCCTTGTTAACATAGTTCGGCTGGATGATTTTAAAAGGGGAGGAGGGAAAATATCTTGCGCATTGGAGATGCCTTGTGTGTAGGAGTGGATCAACAGTTTTTGAGCTGAAAGAAAAGTAACGGCTGATGTAAAAGGATTTGTCAAGTCAAATATTAGAGGATTTTCACTTCAAGGGCTTATTTGTGCAGGGTAATAAGTTTTAAGGACACTACTTCTGAAAAATTAGTTTTAACGACATTCTACAGGAAAAAGATAAAAGAATTTATCATTTTTAGTTATACAGAAATAATGATAAAAGCATTTATCATTTTTCTGTATAACTTAAAAAGATAAATGAATTTATCATTATGCTGTAAATTGTCCTTAAAACAAATTATTCAAAAGTGCTGTCCTTAAAACTTATTACCCTGCAAGTAGAAGCCCTTTAACCTAATTTCCACTATTATATATGTGTATATATATATATATATTTCTCAAATTGTTTCGAAACTGTAGCTTAAAATCTTGACCCCCTATCGAGGCATGTCGCTGGACGTTTGTACTATTATACCCCTATTCTGAACGCAATGGAAAAGGTTTCGAGTCTTAATTCGATCGAATGGAGAAAATAACTTTTTGGACCCAATTGTAATATTGAATTTTCGATATAAATTTCAGCGCGTTTATATCTCCAAACGTTACAAAATTTTAAATCCAATAGTAATACACTATTACAGATCCAATGGAACTGGCTTTGTCGAAATCCAAGACTGTGCCTCGGAAGGCTATTTTTAAATATCAATTCAAACGATATATTTTTAAAACCGAACAAATCACTTCCAATTTCAATCTTAAAACTTTTATTACCTTCAATATTATCAATATAAATTTTATAAGCCTTTAAAATATTTTTAACAAGCTTGAAACTCCAAATTCAATACATTACCCAATCTCCAATCGTTAAACTCAATAATTAAATCACCTAATAAAGAGTGATATTTGGAATTCAAGTTAGAAATTAACTTTTAAATGTTTAAAATCAACTAAATATTTCAATTTCATATGTCAAAAATTTCTGGTCATTACATTCCTCCCCTTTATAAGAATTTCGTCCCCAAAATTGTTAGTTAAGAAGAATGGTCCAATACCCATTTACTATTTCCCCAAAACCATGTAGTTTCAAAGAACTTCCCAAAAAAATTATTGAAACCACACTATCACACTTGCTAACTTCCCAAACTCCTCCATAGATTCCAACAATATTATTTCTCAACCAATCAAACTATAATTCAAAACCAAATTTTAAATTGTCCTAATTTTCTTCAAATATATTCTAACTTCTTAAATTTTCAAAAAATTTTGCCAGCATTTCCTTTGTGCGGCTAGATCGGAACAACTACAAATTTGCCTTTATGGTCCCAAATTTCAAAACAAAACAAAAGTCAAGTGGCTAGATCATAAAATCATCAAATTTCATATAATAATTTAAACGCATACCTTTTTGTCGGACGATCAAGTTTATCTTCTGGAATCGAAAATATCAATTCTTCCTTTTCTTTTAATTACCTACACCTTATCTACCAATAATATCCCAATCATTTAATTCCAAGATCATTTTATTCATTTCTTTTCAAATTTTCTTTATTTGCTTTGCTTAAGCTCGTACAATGTACATATATCATCCGTACGCAATATCAAATCCGATCGCTTACTCGATCACACAATTTCACTTCTGAGATAGTATCATTCACCCGACTCCCTAGTGCGGACTCTGATCTACTTTCTTGATCAGAAACCATCATTCTCCTTGCATAGCAATACACTATGATAGAGAATTACCGGAATCAATCAAAAATCCATATCCAGGGTTCGCCGTCGAAAATCGAGTGAAAAATCCCAACTCGGATTGATATAATTATCTCGAAATTCTATGCTCGAACCTGGATCAAATCGTTATGCGAATAAAATAATATATGTATAACTTACGTATTAATTTCCAATTGATTATTATTTATATCAATTTCTTTCTATTAACCTTTATTTCAATTTCCATTCACTTATTCACACTTACCTTTTTTCACAATTTTCAGTTTAATCTTCATTCAAATATTAACTTAGTACAATCCTAATACCAAATTTACTTAAGAATTCCACCATTTACTTTCTTAAGTTCAATATAAATATTTTATACAACTCCTTATATTTATTTCCACTTCATCACTTAAGCCTTTTTTATCCACTTTTATTCAAAGTGAATTTCCAAATCCATATAAACTCAATTTACCTTCCATCATTAGTTTTATTTTGCCCCACCCAAACTAATTGTTCAATTTTACTTTATTTAACTTTTATTGATTACATTCCAATTCAATTGAAATTTTAAACCTCTATAAGTTTTCTAATTTGTTTACATTCCATTCACTAAACGTTTTAATTTACTTCATTTATTTGGCTTACCTTTCTAACTTATTTCATTTTCACACTTACTTTAATTTAACTTTTCTTCAAGTTAAATTTTATTCTAACAAATTTCAAATTTATAAGTTTCCAAACTCAATTATATTCCATACGCACTTTCAAATAAGATTATAGAGTTTTTAAACAATTGCTCAACATTTCAAAATCACCTTTGAAATCATTTATATCCAAAATCCCTAGGTATATCAAATTATTCTTTGAATTTCAAACCAAATCAGTTTTTCACATAAATTCCAATTCAAAACTTCCACGTAGCAATTCCTCTCTAGGAAACTCGAAAATGAACACCGGTGATGTCGCGATCATCATCGAAATCATTTTCCAGTGACTGAAGTGAGTTCAGCGCTTTTATTTCTTTTAAAAACATTTTAAATATTTTTAAATTTCAAATCCACCATATTTCATATCCAATTCAAAAATATATCCGAATAATATCACAATATTCCTCCAAAGCCTTTAAAGATCATTTTCAAACTCAAAGGGTATTAAATTTTCCCAAATTTTCGATTTTCAAATCCTTTCAATCTATATTCAAATATTAATTTAGATTTTATCCCATTTCAATTATAAATCACATTTATAATTCATATTTACAAATCCATTCAATTGTATGAATTAATTTCCTTAACTTTTGGTTATAATTTCAACTCCTTATTCAATTTCAACAACAACAATGATAATAGTCTAATATTATCATTTCCTAACAACCAAGCACGCCATATACACTAGAATAATTTATGAAAATTATTCCTTTTATATAAAAATAATTTGGGTAAAATTACTTCATTTACCACATTTTAAAACAATGCGCATTGAATTGTTCTATTTAAGTGTTTAGAGATCCCTATCAATAACTTTAATTACTCATGTTGACCAGAATCCATAAACCACTCAACAAACCTATCGACAAAAAAAATTATATTCACTAACAAATGAGCGCTCATATCTATTAATACACTCAAACTCATTCTACGGCACTACTGACCCTATCTATAATGAGTAATACCCACAAGAAACAAGGTTCTCGCTTAACCTTCTGCTCTAATACCACAATGTCACGACCCGATTTTTCGACCTTCAAAAATCGACATCAATACGTCCACTGTATTACATGCCGAACAATCGAATGCCGGATAAACCAGACCATAAGGGAAAGAAGAAAGAGGTAGGAGAAGAAAATAGAAAACAACAACAGAATCTCACAATCGCAGTGGAACAATATATAATAGACAACAACAGATCTTTATTTCAAAATAATATATATCTGTTTCTATACATTACGTCATCAAAGTACAACACAATCAATAACAAAATACTGGACAGTATAATATCTTGTTCTCACAAAAGCTGACTATACAGCTTACAATGCATAGCAGAATATACACCAAGTATGTCTGGTACATCTTGACATCCAGCTCGTTTCCTGAGCTCCATAGCATCCTATCCTGTAGCTGCAATACTCGGTCTGACTCAACCAATATAATAAAATAACACCCAAGTTGGTCTGGAAAACCAGCGTGAGAAAACACACTTAATTAAATTATTAAAGTTTTCAAAATCCTTTGAAAATCAAAGGTATCTCGTAAGACCATGCCACAAATAAACATGCCAGGTTTTTACCTTACGATAACCAAAATATTTCATATCAAAATCCCCAGATATTATAATAGTGTCTAAGTACAAATACTTATTGAAGTAGTTGAAATGCTTGCATCTCACGTTCCAACATAGTTAGGAACAATCAAAACCGTACGGCGCTTATTGGAGATTGGGTTCCATACAATGGCAGGGCTACTGGGGTACCGTCCGTCATAGTACCTGGTCTAGATCAACGCACCGAGGACCACTCCCGTTCCCTTACAACACAAGATCAAAATTATCGCTTGCTGGATAGCCCGAATAAGATCACCCCACGGTTTGGATCAGCAGCCACCCATATAGCCGAAATAAAAGGACTCTAGACAGGGATGACCTTACCCTACTTGGAGCTACCCACTTAGCCTTGCTGCACCTCTCCGTTTTAGCCATATCCATTTGATGAGGCTTGAGGCTACGGTTAACTTTTTAGCACACATTCACTTAGAATGCTCATCATCCTCCAATGACAGTGTTCTGGTAGCATTTATCCATGCAAATCTGTTCCCGATCCGAACAGAACCGAAGGCACTACTCCTATTACATCCATTCTATAGATTAGTAGCGATTAGCCATTGCACTTCACAGCTCCATCTTCGACTCCTAGCTCTTGTCTTCCTTTCGAAAATGTACTCGTTGCACCGAAACGATTTTTGGATCACCAATCTGATCCCAGTCTCTTTGAAACAACGTTCGTTATCTCCAGTAAACTCAACCCAGATTCTCTAGGAATTAAATAGATGAAAATAAGATCGGACTTCACCTTCTAACCGTTTTTGTGGATGGATTTTCTAACAAACATCTTAGAAGAACGAAATGAGTTTATACGTGCAGTGCCTTCAATGGTAATTGTACCATATAATTCCTGTACTTCTTCTTGATATTTTAAAAGTTATAACCGGGTCCAGATTTGATAGTTGGTTATTTAACTATCAAACAAACAATCAATTCAATCAAATACTTTATTTCCAATAAAAACACGAAGCCTTATTAAATTTAGTTTTTAAATAAATTAAATCACTTTATCCAGACTATACTAGTATATTTAAAATAAGCTATTTAAATTCTTTATTCAAAATAATACTTATGGAATTCTATAAAAATTCTCCAGGTAAAAATATAGCCAAAAACTAATTTTTAAAATAGAACTATTATATAAAGTACATATATTTAATAACTATCGTTTAAATCATAATACTAATTTAACCTTTAAAAATAATTAACCACTATAATTAACTTAATTACTATTTGCTTTAACACTCTTAAAAAAATTAAATAATAATTTTTTCTAAAAGCATTCTCTTAAAACTTCTTTAAAGCTTTTAATTTTTGCTTAAAAATCTTTCTTTGAAATATACTTAGCCTTTTAGGAAAATACATGTGATTGCCCCACCTCTATACTCATGCTAGTCAAGGACATTACAAGGTAATGCCGTCAACTAGCACGAAGAGTAAGGCTGTTGAGGAGCAACCATCCGTGTAATTGCTTTGTGCATGCACCGATATGCCGGATAGAATAACATGCATTTCTTTTCAAGAGGAAATCCGACATACAGTTACAAACTCAAAGCTACTACATAGTGGCTATATGATCTTCGAAAATAAATATAGAAATAAGAATGACACAAATCAGTCATAGATATTTATATCACAAAGGCGGAAATAGATATGGATATAATACATAGAAGTGTACATCAGAGTAGTAGTCAAACAAGATGCACAATATCACAAAAGAATAGATACAAGTGCTAGACAAAAGAATATGTATGCATCAAGGTGTTTCTATCTCAAATGTATAACAACAAAAACTACTAAACTAGAGTAGTTAGTTCAAAAGTCAGATAATGTTCCCAGAAGAGGAGTCAAGCAGAAGCACCTGTAACATCTCGGTCTGACCCGAGTATTATTTAATAAGAAAATAATAAACGGATCAGTCTAGCTATAAATATCAGATAAAATGAGATAGAAGAAGAGATATGACAAAAACGTATGACAACAATAATGTCATACGATGAAAAGTATACATTAAATAACAACTAAAATCATACAATATCTCAAGAAATCTCAAAGCACTAAAAAGAATGTCATATTCTTTATTTTATTCACCAAACCCCAAATATCGGCGAATATATCGTTGCCAATCTCAAAAAGAGGTGAAATAAAAACTCTAGAAATCATCAACTAGAAATTAATAAATCATAAAAGGGGGAGGCCTATCACAAAACGGGAGCATGAAAACTCACCAACACGTGTATCACAAACGGGTCACTATCCCATAGTCGCTAACCATAGAGCCGGTGCAACGATGTAGTACAATATCGGTACGCTCGAGGAACCTGAACTTAAATAATTTGAAACAATGACGTAGTACAACGGTACACCCAATGAACCTGATAAGCCGGTATAACGACGTAGTACAATAGTACGTCCGATGAACCGAACTCCATAAAAGAACATGGGCCGCTAGTCCATAAAAATGAGTCGAAACTCCAAAGAACCAATAGGCCGTTGGCTTATAAAAGAAATGAGACGAAACTTAATAAAACGAGGTACAGTCCCCTACGTGGACAAAGAGACAGAGCATATCGCTAGTCTAAATCACAAAAATGATCATCATCGATCATCAAAAAGTGTCAATTTGTCACGACCTGTCTTGCACTAACCAGAAAGAGGCATAATGAATTAAGAAAGAAAGGGATAGGAAAAGAAAGAAAGAGAAGAAAGAAGAAACAACACATCAGAATCTAAACAGCAGAACGAATAAATTATATTAATAACATAAGTATTACATAGACATTCAACAACTATCAGAGTTACACAGTTATACATCATATACTAGACAGTTATAAACACCTGCCTAGCTATTACAACACAGTACACAACAACTCAAACAAACGACTCAGAGATACCAACACAGCGGAATACTATATAACTATAACGCAGAAGCCTCCTGCTCCATTTGCTCCTTCATAATTCATCAAAGCTAACCTGAATCCCTTGGCTACTCGTAAAAATTTGAGTACCCAAGAGTTTAAGAAAACAGAAATAAACTCCGGGTCAGACATGGGTCTGGTGTGAGTAACAGTTTAAAGTTGCTTAACTTTCAAAAACCTTTTAAAAGAAAGGTATCACGTAAGACATCCCACAAACAAATACGGGTAAGTTTTTACCTTACGCTAACCAAACATTTGATAGGAAATCCGGTGATATTATAATAGTGTCTAGGGTTTTCGAACAAATATGAAATAGCCGAAATTGTTACATTTATTAAATTCTAGCTACTAGCCACAAAAGTGGGTAATACAATCAAAACCATTGGCACTCATTGGATTTTGGATTCCATACAATGGCAGGGCTACTGGGGTACCGCCCGTCACAGTACGTGGCCTAGATCACTGTACCGAGGAGTACGCCCGGTCCTCTGCAACATAAGGCCGGAACCATTCCTTATTGAACAGTAAGACAACCCCGGCAGTTGTCGCGAACCAACCGCCCACACAGCCGAATAAAAAGGGACTTCTAGACAGGGGTAAATCTCGCTCTCCAGTGGGAGCTACCCACGAAGCCTTGCTGCACCTCCCCTGTTTTAGCCATTCCCGGTTGATGAGGCTTGAGGCTGCGATTACCTTTAGAGAACACATCTCTTATAATGCTCATCATCCACCTGACGATGTTCTGAAAGCATTCAATCCATACAAGTTCGTTCCGGGTTCGAACGAAACCGAAGGCATTATCTTGTTACACTCATTTTGGAATCATCCTCAGAGTTAACGACGATAACCCTTGCACTCTGAATCTTCACCTTCACTTGAGATTCACGACCTATCGTTAATTTGGATCGATGTGGTTTTCGGATATCCAAATATGGAAACCCGATCCCGGTCTCATCGAAATCCAAAATGCCATCTTTTAGGTCCAAGTTGTTTTATGTTTAAAACAATTCAATTTAATTATCTATATACACACAGATAAATAATCCACATCATCACAACAGATAATTATCACCACAGATAATCCATATTATCATCATCAGAAGATAATCCAGATCATTATCACGATGCAACCAATGCATCCATATCACACATCATTACTAATCTCATATCTGAGATCCAAACCATTCAAGGAAATCTATATCATCCATATATAAACAAGGATTAATAATCACACCATATATATAATTAATTAAAAATGAATTAAATTAATTACATCATCTATAATTGATTTAAAGTAAATTAAATTAATTACCTCAATCTATAAATCCTGCTTATACAACCATTGATTACAAACCAATCAACTTAATTAATTAACCACTAATTAATTCCCTTGATTAATCATCCTTTAATTACATTCAAGTAATTAATTTCACAAATTAATTATCCTTAATTAAATACAGTAATTAACCTCTAATTACTTCATTAATTAATTAATTATAATTAACCACATTAATTCTTAATTAATTATATTAATTAATTACTTCATTAATCACTTATCATTGATTAATTAACCTTAATTAATTAATCTTAATCACATCATTAATTATATTAATCAATGATCCCTAATAACATTTAAATTAATTAACTTCATTAAGTAATTAACCTTAATTATTAATTACCTTTGATTAATTAACTTCAGTAATTAATTATTCTTAATTTCTGCATTGAGTAAATTGATTACTCCTAAATTAATTATATTTACATAATTAATTAATTATTAATCATCCTTGATAAATTTAATTGGTAATTAATTATCCTTAATTAAATTCAACACTTAATATTTCCTAAATGACTTAATCAATAATTACTTAAATTAATTACACCAAGTAATTAATTATTAATTTCTTTCACAAAGAAATTATCTTCATAATAACTACACAAGTAATTAACCCCAACTCTTCATACTTAAAATAAATTACATTCTGTAATTACTCATCTTAATTACTTCCCTAAGTAATTATTAATCTCTTATCAACCCATCAAATGATTATTCTAATTAATTAAACTTAATTAATTAATTTAAACTAATAAATAAATTAATTAATTACAATGATTAATTAATAACTTTAATTACTTCACAAAGTAATCATACTTAACCAAATTCCATAATGATTATCAAATTTAATTAATCTAATTAATTATCAAAATTAATTACTTAAATTAATTAATAAATAATCCCAAGTTAATGACCTTCATTAACTTATCAA
The DNA here is from genome assembly GCA_030765085.1 of Allium cepa. Classification (NCBI taxonomy): domain Eukaryota; kingdom Viridiplantae; phylum Streptophyta; class Magnoliopsida; order Asparagales; family Amaryllidaceae; genus Allium; species Allium cepa. The sequence goes on along the minus strand of CM060945.1, from coordinate 202,866,290 downwards.
AATTTCCTTAATTACCTTACTTAAGTAATTAATTTAATTTAATCATTTATTAATCACAAATTTATTAATACTTGATAATCATTTAATTAATTACTAATTATTTAATTAATTAAGTTTTTAACTTAATTAATCTTAACCTCTTGATAAATTAAACCTTAATTAATTAATTCAAAATACTTATTTAATTAATTTAATTAATTAATTAACTAACCATCTAATTACCTTACTAATTTAATAAACCAAAATCATTTAAATCTTTGATTTATTTTAAGTAAAACATTTCTTATTAATAATTTCATTATTATTAACAAAGAAATATTCAAAACAACTTACTCTAAAATTTGTTTTCAAATTACATTTTAAATTTTAAATTTAAAATGAAGTCAAACTTAACTTTATCAAGTTTTAAAATCATTTAAAAACCCTTTAAAACTTCTACTAATAATTTCTTATTTATAAAAGATGTTTGAACCCATATCTTTCTAAGATACAAATCATATTTAAAATATGTTTCATCATCAAAAGTTGTTTAAACATTCAAAATTTTAAAAACTTCTTTTATTTTCAAAACATAATTCAAATTTGGATCTTGTTTCCAGATTTAAACTTATGTTTAAATCTTCTATTTTAAATTTAAAGCTTTAACTTAAATTTCAGATACCAATCTCTTTATAGTTGTTAAAACATTTTAATCTAAAAAGTTTAAATAAATTTTCAAACCTGGATTCAAATCTCATTTGAAATTCATACTTTAAATATAGATTTAAATTCTGTTTTAAAAACTGGCTTCGGATTTTATTTTAAATTTTGAGTTTGGAAAATAACAGGTTTCAGAGAAAACTGTACCCATCTAAAATACCCGAGCATCTCCTACTATTACTCCGAGAAAAAACCTACGCAACTTCGAGCAAATGCTCGAATTACTCGAGTTAAAACTCGAGTCCAAAATTCTGCAATCCCCAACTAATTCATCTGACACCATTTCTTCATCGTGCACATGCACGGTGGTTCTGGCCACTCCCGGCCACTACCCAGACAACAAGCAAATCACCGACCATCACAGAAACATATTCCAGTCATCCAAGTTTCATCATCTACTCGAAAACAATTTCAAGTCCCAAATCCAAAACCTGGAACAATATACTGGAACAGGTATCTCAATCCAAACCCAAACCTGAAAACCCTCATTCTCCCTCCTCCGACCATCGGAGGCATTGCCACGCCGTCCAACTCTTCTTCGACATCCAAGCAGCTGTCGCCCCAAAAATAGCAGCACTCGGTCACGTGTAGCCTTCATGCCGATCAATTTTCTACACTACCCCAAAACTAGGTTTAGGAATCAATTTGAACAATCATCTTCACCACAGTGAATTTCCACCAACACCACCATTTTTTACGTCATCATTGACCACTAATCCATCACCAGAAGAAACCCAACTTTCCAGAACCCTGAGATCATCTGATTTTCCTCCATTCCCAATTTCCAGTAAAAACAGTAAAGATCTCAAAACCCAATACTAAAGATTGTAATTATTATTTCAAAAATCAAATTTAAGTTTTAACATTTGATTCAAATTCCTGAATTACAAAATTGACATGTTTAAATTTTGTTCAAAGACTCAAGTTTCCCGTTGATCTTATTTCCAGGGAAAATTTCAAATTTAATTTAATCTAAATAAATTTTAAACTTTAATCTATGATGAAACAAAACTTTTTATATTTAAAGTCTAAATCCTAACGTAACTTGTTTAAGAAAAAATGGATTTTATTAAAATCTTTGCTCTTGATATTAAGCACAGGAAAGAATAGTTTCACAACACATACATTCTAACATTAATTATATGTATATATACAGCAATGCATTCAAGATCATATACACAAGCATACTAATTCACATACAACCAGATAAACATACACAAGCATACTTATTTAAGCAACAAATTTTTACTTAAATTTTAAAATAGAAAGTGTTACTCACCTGGGAATAGCATGAACAGAGCACAAATTTCCAGGAAAGCCTTTAAAAAAAACTTGAGTTGCCTCTTTGTTTGAAACTGCTTTGCATGCTAATGAAATTTGAACTTTCTATTAAAAACATGCATTTAGATTTGCATGCAGAATATGCTTAGATTTTGCTCAAACTTGTACTGCAGATCCCTCCTTATTTTCCAGGTTAAAGATGCATGCAGGCTAGCTTCCATATGCACTTAAATCTCTTGAATTTGAATGCTTTAAATTTGAAAATTTTGTAGTTGTATGCAAATGAAATTTGTTGAGGACAAACCCAGATTGAAAGATGCATGCAGATTTTCATTTTTCTTTTGAAAATGATTTTACAGAGGAAAGGAACTACAGATTTCAAGTTTGATTTTGAAAAGGAATTATAGGATGTTGATTTGAGTTTTGAGAATTTGTTAGTGATTTGTTTTCAGCTGAAATGACACTTGTTAAAAAAAACAAACACTTGTTACATTAGTCATTTAATTCCTCTACACTTGTCATTATACCCCTTAGTTTAATAACATGTGTCTTGAAATTAATATTATTATTATTTTATTTTATTTAAAAAGGTAAATGAAATCCTCTTTATTTATTAAATACATATATATAAAGTATTCTCATAAATAAATGTATATATGCATCACTTTTTAAAGAAAATGACATAAAACAATTTATATAAAGATGAATGCTTACTTACAAGATTTATATATGTTTATTAATTTGAATTTCAAAACTAAATTCAATTAATGCTATTTATACATTTAAACATTCCAATTTTAAAACTAATTTATCAACATATTTTAAATTTTAAAATAATAACATTGTCTTTTAAAATCTATCTATACTTATACATTTATTATTTGAAAATAACTCATTTATCAATTTTAAATCATTTATAAAAGAAATCATAAATTACTTATCTTAATTAAATGAATCAATGTTTAATATATAAATGGTGCTTTAAATTTTCATATATAATTTCCAAACTTTATTTATTAAGCTATATTTAAAAAGAAATAAAATAAAATTTTGTTTATCCTATTTAAAAATTTAAACTATGCTTTAAAATATATTTAAACAATTTAAAACAATTTCTTTAAGTATTTAAAACCAAATAGTTATTTATTAAATAGTTTTGAATAGTCATTTATTAAATAAAATAATAATCTCCAAATTATCAAAATGAAGGTCAGAATTTAAAAACAATATTTTATTTGTTTATTAATCTTCATTCAAAACTTATCTATCTACAATATATATAAATTTATATATACATTATAAATAGAAAGCATTTATTAGCTTTTTAAAAGATAAAATTTACCAATTAAACATTTATTTAATTGGATTATTAAATCAAGTTAAATTTTATTAACAGAATTTATCAAATCAATTTATATTTTAAATACAGATTATTAAATTGATATTGCCAAAATTTCCGGGATATCACATTCCTCCCCCCTTAAAAGAATTTCATCCCCGAAATTTAAAAGCAAAGGTAATTTAATAATCTTATTTAATATTTAATTTAAACACAAGCATATATCAATCATATGCTAACAATCAAAGCAACCAATTGATCTAATCAAACAATTTTAATTATCCAGACAAAATTTTGGATAAAATCTCCTCGAGTTTCCCCAAATATATATGTGTGTGTGTGTGTGTGTATTTATATATATCGGGATACTTGCTATACAGAATTCAACCAATCAAAACTACAAAGCTATAGAGCTTCTCCTCATCTAGATTTACAGAACTAGACAAGATATCAGACTACAGACTAGTTTGACTCAACAACCAAACCTTCCTGAACAGCTGGTTCCACTTCCAGAGATAACTCACACACGTACTCCCTCAGAGATATGTGAATCTTATTGAATTCCAGTTATCCAAACTGGCAATTCAACTCTTGAAAACCAGACACCAATCCAACCAAAACACAGAAGAGATCCAAAACAAATCTCCGACTTCGGAATCCAAATTCCTTCATCTCTTTAACCACAATATCTCTTCGGATGATCCTGGGATGCCTACACCCTTACTGATCAGCTCAACCTTCGTTGATGCCCCAAAAAGAAACAAGCTAGACCAAAAACAATCCAACACAACGATCTCCTCAAGATCAATCCAAAACCAAGTACACAACTCTACTCTTCAAATCTCAGAAGAACAAACTCACTTCTTCTATCCGGAAAAGACAAAACAGAAACACTCCTGAACTGCTTCCACTACACAACTCTGATCTGCAATAGAAGAAAAATGCTAACGAAGAACATGAGCACAATTTGGACAATCACATCCCAGAATATAATCCAACAGATCCATAAAAGAAAACTCAGAAGTTCCACCCATCCTGAGCTGCTTCACCAAACCTTATCTCAAGAAATCCTCCTTCTACTAGCTGCTCCACCGGTAGCACTCCTGGAATCCGGTCGATAAGAAAACTCAATCTCCCGATACAGACAAACCTCTGACTTCTCAGAAGATATCTAGAAAATCTCTGATAATCCAAGAGATCACTTAAATAATCGCAAGTCGCTTTTGCAATCAACCCAGATCAATTTCCAAAGAAAACTATTCTCTCTTTACCAAACAAAACAGCTTACTCTGGTCAAGCCAATCTATTGAAGAAACGTATCTACTATACTGCTTCTGAACTCCACCTTCAGAAAACTGCTAAGCCAAAAAACCTTCTTGCCAACACAGAACATTCCGACCTGAACTGCTGACACTGATGCCAAAGACTCCCTATTCTAAAGTTCTTCGAGAAACTCGAACCTCAAAGCCAAACACAAACAACCAGCTGGACTCTGCCACATCACCGAAGCAGACACACTTCCTAAAACTTGTTCCAAAGAAAACTTCTTCGGAAACATCCATATTCACTACATTTCATCATGCAGCTACTACTTCCTGAGGTATCAAAATACCATCACACATTTTCGCCAAACCGACAGATCCAAACTCAACTCATCCATCTTCAAGATTGACTCCGAACCTTTACAGGTTACCTTCAGAGATCGATGAAATTCTTTCATCACAGCAAAGCTCACTCGAGACGGTATTAGGTCTACAGTCTTGACAGATACACTTCCAACCTCAAACATTTAAACTCCAACCAATAGTAGCAGTCTTGTTACACACACCACTACCTTATCTACCTTTATGTCTTTTATTGGAAAAACCTGAACAGGTAACCCAACAGATAGGTAAAACTAGCTATATATATATATATATATATATATATAATTACAAATACACTCTCTCAAGATAGACACCACTCCAAAGCATAGGTATTCACTCAACCTAATGCTCTGATACTAACTTCAAAATTTTCAATTCATATTGAAATAAATTAATTTAAACTTGTTAATTTAAAGTGTTTCAAATTTGGAATGATTTATAAATGCTTTACCTCCAAGTAAGGCTATTATTATGATTTTCTAAACTAAGTTAAATAGTTTGTCTTTAAGTTGGTAAGATCTAAATTATTCAAATAATTTATTTATGAAGATAAATAAGGTTAAATTATTTGGATAATTAACTTAAGAATACTTATTTAATATGATTTGTTAATAAGTTAAGTTTGATTAAGATTTATGGTTTTCTTAATTAATTAAAGATTTTGAAATAAAATAAGTTAATTAATTAATTATTTGATTAATTTTAAATAATTAGTTAATTGTTTATTTAATTTTAAATGATCATTTAATTATGGATTAATTAAGTGTAAGTACTTAATGAAGTAATTATTGGTTATTTATTGGATGTAATTAAGAAGTGGTAATTTCTTATGGAAGTAATTAATGTAAATTTACTCATGGGAGTAATTAATTGAAGTGATTAATGGAATCACTTAATGTTATCAATTAAAGAATTGATTGTTTTGGTTGTTAATAACTTGTTGATAGGAATGCTTTGTTGATTGAATTAAAATCTTTGTTGGGTTACTAAATTACCTTTGCTTTTAAATTTCGATGAGACCGGGATCGGGTTTCCATATTTGGAATTCGAAAACCACATCGATTCCAATTAAATGTTAGGTCGTGAATCTAAGTGGAGCAAATGAAGACTCGAGGTGTAAGGGCTATACGTCAGTATAACTCTATGGATGATTCTGTAATGAGTTTGACGGAATAGTACTTATAGGTTTGAGATGGTGATTCAGAGTACAAGGGCTATGGTCGTTGACACTGAGGGTGCTTCCAAAATGAGTGCAACGAGATAGTGCCGTCGGTTTCGTTCGAACCCGGAACGAACTTGTATGGATCGAATGCTTTCAGAACATCGTCAGGTAGACGATGAGCATTCTAAGATAGATGTGTTCTATAAAGGTAATCGCAGTCTCAAGCCTCATCAACGGGGAATGGCTAAAACTGGGGAGGTGCAGCAAGGCTGCGGGGTAGCTCCTACTGGAGAGCAAGATTTTCCCCTGTCTAGAAGTCCCTTTTTATTCGGCTGTGTGGGGCAGTTAATTCTGGACAACCGTCGGGGTTGTCTTGTTCGAGACTGCTCAGTAAGGAATGGTCCCGGCCTTGTGTTGTAGGGGAGCGGGCATACTCCTCGTTACGTTGATCTAGGCCACGTACTGTGACAGGCGGTACCCCAGTAGCACTGCCATTAATGGAAACCCATTCTTCCTACGAGACCCTACGATTTTGATTGTATTACCCACTTTTGTGGCTAGTAGCTGGAATTTAATAAATGTAACAATTTCGACTGTTTCTTATTTAATTGAAAACCCTAGACACTATTATAATATCACTGGATTTCCTATCAAATTTTTTGGTTAGCGTAAGGTAAAAACTTTTCCATCTTTATGTGTGGGAAGTCATACGTGATACCTTTTCTTTTCAAAGGTTTTTCTAAAGTTAAGCAATTTAAACCGTTTACTCACATCAGGCCCATGTCTGACCCGAGTGTTTATTTTCTGTTTTATTAAACTCTTGGGTACTCATATTATGTACGAGTAGTCAAGTGATTCAGGTTAGCTTGACTTCTGGAGGAGATATGGAGCAGGAGGCTTCCATGGTAGTTATATATTTGTTCCGCTGTGTTTGTTTGATATCTGAATCTTGCGTACTCTGATGTAATGTGATGCTATATAATATTTTATGTGATATATTATATTTTATTCATTCTGCTGTGAGTTCTCTGAAGTTGTTGTCTCTGTCTTTCTCTTTCTTCTCTTCTTCTATCCCTTTCTTTCTTCAAGATGATGCGATTTCCTGGAGGAAGTCGGGTCTATCACATTTGGTATCTTTTAACTTAAACCTTTGATTTAACAATTAATTCAAAACACTCTTTAAATTTGAATTTTAAAACTTAATTAAGATAATTATTTTCAAACAAACATCTTAAAACATTTTTAAATTTGAAATATAAATTCAATTTTCACTTTGAAATGTTTGATTTACTTTCATTTTTAAGATAACAAGTTTAACTTTGTATCTCACTTCCTTTATAAACTTGTTTTATAACTTTTAACTTGATTTTTTACTTATTATACAATCAAGCAAAATCTGCAATTAGCACAACACCACTACCTTACCTACCTTTATATCTTATATTGGAAAAACCTGAACAGGTAACCCAACAGATAGGTAGAAATAGCTAAATATATATATATATATATAATTACAAATATGCTCTCTCAAGATAGACACCACTCAAAAGCCTAGGTATTCACTCAACCTAATGCCCTGATACCAAGTGTCACGACCCGTCTTCCACTAACCAGAAAGACGCATCATGAATTAAGAAAGAAAGGGATAGGAAGAGAAAGAAAGAGAAGAAAGAAGAAACAACACATCAGAATATAAACAGCGGAACGAATAAACTATATTAATAACATAAGTATTACATAGACATACAACAACTATCAGAGTTACACAGTTATACATCATATACTAGACGGTTATAAACACCCGCCTACCTATTACAACACAGTACACAACAACTCAAACAAACGACTCAGAGATACCAACACAGCGGAATACTATATAACTATAACGCAGAAGCCTCCTGCTCCATTTTCTCCTCCATAATTCGTCAAAGCTAACCTGAATCCCTTGGCTACTCGTAAAAATTTGAGTACCCAAGAATTTAAGAAAACAGAAATAAACTCCGGGTCAGACATGGGTCTGGTGTGAGTAACAGGTTAAAGTTGCTTAACTTTCAAAAACCATTTAAAAGAAAGGTGTCACGTAAGACTTCCCACACATAAATACGGGTAAGTTTTTACCTTACGCTAACCAAACATTTGATAGGAAATCCGGTGATATTATAATAGTGTCTAGGGTTTTCAAGTAAATATGAAATAGCCGAAATTGTTACATTTATTAAATTCCAGCTACTAGCCACAAAAATGGGTAATACAATCAAAATCGTTGGCACTTATTGGATTTTGGATTCCATACAATGGCAGGGCTACTAGGGTACCGCCCGTCACAGTACGTGGCCTAGATCACTGTATCGAGGAGTACGCCCGCTTCCCTGCAACACAAGGCCGGAACCATTCCTTACTGAACAATTCCGAACAAGACAACCCTGGCAGTTGTCGCGAACCAACCGTCCACACAACCGAATAAAAAAGGACTTCTAGACAGGGGTAAATCTCGCTCTCCAGTGGGAGCTACCCACGAAGCCTTGCTGCATCTCCCCAGTTTTAGCCATTCCTGGTTGATGAGGCTTGAGGCTGCGATTACCTTTAGAGAACACATCTCTTAGAATGCTCATCGTCCACCTGACGATGTGCTGAAAGCATTCAATCCATACAAGTTCGTTCCGGGTTCGAACAAAACCGTAGGCACTATATTGTTACGCTCATTTTGGAATCACCCTCAGAGTTAACGACGATAACCCTTGCACTCTGAATCTTCACCTTCACTTGAGATTCACGACCTATCATTAATTTGGATCGATGTGGTTTTAGGATATCCAAATATGGAAACCCGATCCCGGTCTCATCGAAATCTAAAACGCCATCTTTTAGGTCCAAGTTGTTTTATGTTTAAAACAGTTCAATTTAATTATCTATATACACACAGATAGATAATACACATCATCACAATAGATAATCATCACCACAGATAATCCATATCATCATCATCAGAAGATAATCCAAATCATTATCACAATGCAACCAATGCATCCATATCACACATCATTACTAATCTCATATCTGAGATACAAACCATTCAAGGAAATCTATATCATCCACATATAAACAAGGATTAATAATCACACCATATATATAATTAATTTAAAATGAATTAAATTAATTACATCATCTCTAATTGATTTAAAGTAAATTAAACTAATTACCTCAATCTATAAATCCTGCTTATACAACCATTGATTACAAACCAATCAACTTAATTAATTAACTACTAATTAATTCCCTTGATTAATCATCCTTTAATTACATTCAAATAATTAATTTCACAAATTAATTATCCTTAATTGAATACAGTAATTAACCTCTAATTACTTCATTAATTAATTAATTATAATTAACCACATTAATTCTTAATTAATTATATTAATTAATTACTTCATTAATCACTTATCATTGATTAATTAATCTTAATTAATTAATCTTAATCACATCATTACTTATATTAATTAATGATCTCTAATAACATTTAAAAATAATTAACTTCATTAAGTAATTAACCTTAATTATTAATCACCTTTGATTAATTAACTTCAGTGATTAATTATTCTTAATTTTTGCATTGAGCAAATTGATTACTCCTAAATTAATTATATTTACATAAATAATTAATTATTAATCATCCTTGATAAATTTAATTGGTAATTAATTATACTTAATTAATTACAACACTTGATATTTCCCAAATGACTTAATCAATAATTACTCAAATTAATTACACCAAGTAATTAATTATTAATTTCTTTCACAAAGAAATTATCTTCATAATAACTACACAAGTAATTAACCCTAACTCTTCATACTTAAAATAAATTACATTATGTAATTACTCATCTTAATTACTTCCCTAAGTAATTATTAATCTCTTATCAACCCATCAAATGATTATTCTAATTAATTAAACTTAATTAATTAATTTAAACTAATCAAATAAATTAATTAATTACAATGATTAATTAATAACTTTAATTACTTCATAAAGTAATCATACTTAACCAAATTCTATAATGATTATCAAATTTAATTAATCTAATTAATTATCAAAATTAATTACTTAAATTAATTAATAAATAATCCCAAGTTAATGACCTTCATTAACTTATTAAAAATTTCCTTAATTACCTTACTTAAGTAATTAATTTAATTTAATCATTTATTAATCACAAATTTATTAATACTTAATGATCATTTAATTAATTACTAATTATTTAATTAATTAAGTTTTTAACTTAATTAATCTTAACCTCTTGATATATTAATTTCCAGTCACTAATTAAAATCTTAACTGAATTAATTAATGATCCTATTCCTAAATTAATTAATTTTAATAAATTAACTTCAACCTTAATTAATTAATTCAAAATACTTATTTAATTAATTAAATTAATTAATTAACCAACCATCTAATTACCTTACTAATTTAATAAACCAAAATCATTTAAATCTTTGATTTATTTTAAGTAAAACATTTCTTATTAATAATTTCATTATTATTAACAAAGCAATATACAAAACAACTTACTTTAAAATTTGTTTTCGAATTACATTTTAAATTTTAAATTTAAAATGAAGTCAAACTTAACTTTATCAAGTTTTAAAATCATTTTAAAACCCTTTAAAATCATTTTAAAACCCTTTAAATTTTCTACTAAAAATTTCTTATTTATAAAAGATGTTTGAACCCATATCTATCTAAGATACAAATCAAGTTTAAAATATGTTTCATCATCAAAAGTTGTTTAAACATTCAAAATTTTAAAAACTTCTTTTATTTTCAAAACATGATTCAAGTTTGGATCTTGTTTCCAGATTTAAACTTATGTTTAAATCTTCTATTTTAAATTTAAAGCTTTAACTTAAATTTCAGATATTTAAACTCTTTTATAGTTGTTAAAACATTTTAATTTAAAAAGTTTAAATTAAAATTTCAAACCTGGATTCAAATCTCCTTTGAAATTCATAATTTAAATTTAGATTTAAATTATGTTTTAGAAACTGGCTTCGGATTTTATTTTAAATTTTGAGTTAGGAAAATAACAGGTTTTAGAGAAACCTGTACCCATCTAAAATATCCGAGCATCTCCTACTATTACTCCGAGCAAAAACCTACGCAACTTCGAGCAAATGCTCGAATTACTCGAGTCCAAAATTCTGCAATCCCCAACTAATTCACCTGACACCATTTCTTCACCGCGCACATGCACGGTGGTTCTGGCCAACTGCTGCCACTACCCAGACAACAAGCAAATCGCCGACCATCATCGAAACATATTCCACTCATCCAAATTTCATCATCTACTCAAAAACAATTTCGAGTCCCGAACCCAAAACCTGGAACAATTTACTGGAACATGTATCTCCATCCAAACCCAAACCTAAAAACCCTCATTCTCCCTCCTCCGGCCATTGGAGGCATTGCAACGCCGTCCAACTCTTCTTCGACATCCAAGCAGCTGTCACCACAAAAGTAGTAGCACTCGGTCACCTGTATCCTTCATGCCGATCAATTTCTGCTCTACCCCAAAACTAGGTTTAGTAATCAATTTGAACAATCATCTTCACCACAGTGAATTTCCACCACCACCACCATTTTTCTTGTCATCACTAACCATTAATCCATCACCAGAAGAAAACCCAACCTTCCAGAACCCTGAGATCATCTGATTTTCCTCCATTCCCAATTTCCAGTAAAAACAGTAAAGCTCTCAAAACCCAATACTAAAGGTTGTAATTATTATTTCAAAAATCAAATTTAAGTTTTAACATTTGATTCAAATTCCTGAATTAAAAAATTGACATGTTTGAATTTTGTTCAAAGACTCAAGTTTCCTGTTGATCTTATTTCCAGGGCAAATTTCAAATTTAATTTAATCTAAATAAATTTTAAACTTTAATCTATGATGAAACAAAACTTTTTATATTTAAAGTCTAAATCCTAACGTAACTTGTTTAAGAGAAAATGAATTTTATTAAAATCTTTGCTCTGAAATTAAGCGCATGAAAGAACAGTTCCACAACACATACATTCTAACATTAACATGTATATATACAGCAATGCATTCAAGATCATATGCATAAGCATACTAATTCACATACAACCAGATAAACATACATAAGCATACTTATTTAAGCAATAAATTTTTACTTAAATTTTAAAATAGAAAGTGTTAGTCACCTGGGAATAGCATGAACAGAGCACAAATTTCCAGGAAAGCCTTTTTTTTAAAGAATAAACTTGATTTTCCTCTTTGTTTGAAACTGCATTTGCATGCTAATGAAATTTGAACTTGCTGTTAAAAACTTGCAATTAGATTTGCATGCAGACTATGCTTAGATTTTGCTCAAACTTGTACTGCAGATCCTTCCTTATTTTCCAGGTTAAAGATGCATGCAGGCTAGCTTCCATATGCACTTAAATCTCTAGAATTTGAATGCTTTAAATTTGAAAATTTTGCAGTTGTATGCAAATGAAATTTGTTGAGGACAAACCCAGATTGAAAGATGCGTGTAGATTTTCATTTTTCTTTTGAAAATGATTTTACAGAGGAAAGGAATTACAGATTTCAGGTTTGATTTTGAAAAAGAATTATAGGATATTGATTTGAGTTTTGAGAATTTGTATTGATTTGTTTTCAGCTGAAAATAAATCTATTTATCTTTGAAAAAAAATTTGAAGATTAGAAAAGAAGAGGATTGAAGAAAATATGCTTTTATAAGTGAAATGGGTTTATTTAAAAATTAAAAGAAAATTAAAAATAAAAGACACTTGTTAAAAAAAACACTTGTTACATTAGTCATTTAATTCGTCTACACTTGTCATTATACCCCTTAGTTTAATAACATGTGTCTTGAAATTAATATTATTTTTATTTTTATTTAATTTAAAGGAAAATGAAATCCTCTTTATTTATTAAATACATATATATAAAGTATTTTCATAAATAAATGTATATATGCATCACTTTTTAAAGAAAATGGCATAAAACAATTTATATAATGATGAAAGCTTACTTACAAGATTTATATATGTTCATTAATTTGAATTTCAAAATTAAATTCAATTTCAAATGTTATTTATACATTTAAAAATTCCAATTTTAAAACTAATTTATCAACATATTTTAAATTTTAAAATATAACATTGTCTTTTAAAATCTATCTATACTTATACATTTATTATTTGAAAATAACTCATTTATCAATTTTAAATCATTTATAAAAGAAATCATAAATTATTTATCTTAATTAAATGAAGTAATGTTTAATATATAAATGGTGTTTTAAATTTTCATATATAATTTCCAAACTATATTTATTAAGCTATATTTAAAAAGACATAAAATAAACTTTTGTTTATCCTATTTAAAAATTTAAACTATGCTTTAAAATATATTTAAACAATTTAAAACAATTCCTTTAAGTATTTAAAACAAAATAATTATTTATTAAATAGTTTTGAGTAGTACTTTATTAAATAAAATAATAATCTCCAAATTATCAAAATGAAGGTCAGAATTTAAAAACAATATTTTATTTGTTTATTAATCTTCAATCAAAACTTATTTATCTGCAATATATATATATATATATATATATATTTATATATACATTATAAATATAAAGCATTTATTAGCTTTTTAAAAGATAAAATTTACCAATTAAACATTTATTTAATTGGATTAATAAATCAAGTTAAATTTTATTAACAGAATTTATCAAGTCAATTTAAATTTTAAATACAGATTATTAAATTGATATTGCCAAAATTTCCGGCATATCACGCAATTACATTAAGCTAGTAAATAAATGATCTCATCTTTATGTCCCATAACCACTGGCTTAACTTAAGTATTTACCAACAAATTATGGATCTTCACTCGAAAATTGTCACAAGAGTTTCAATCGAACAAGTCCAAAAATTAACCGACGAAGTAAACGCAAGCATTTCATACCGCTAGTTTTACTAAGCCGTATAATTAGATTTCTCAAACAAATGAGGTAAAGGTTTGTGTATACTAATAGATTGGAAAACGGTTTTATAAACAAGCTTTGTATTAAAAATAGAGTTGAAATCATATTTGAGAAAGAGTTTGAATATTTACTATTAGTATAGAAACCTTTGTATTTCAAAGTGACAAGTCACAACAATGATTGTAGAAACAATCAATCACCAAAAATTCATATTCAAAGACGTGAATTAAACCCAAAGAAATCGATACTAATTCCATCAAAATAGATATTCCCCAAAAATCCCAAAAAAGAAGTTATCAAAGTCAACAAAGGTGATAACGAAAAATTGAAGAAACAAGAATCGATTAAAAGTGGGAAATTCAAACACAACAGGCAAAATAGGCAGAGACAGCGGATTCAGTCGACTGGACCAGGGTGGTCAGTCGACTGACACAAATCCTGGAGACTTTCTATTTCCAAGTTCAATCGACTGAACCTGGTTGGTCAGTCGACTGAATCATGCCTGGAAACTTTCGATTTCCAGGCTTAATCGACTGACCCAAAGTGGTCAGTCGACGGATACTGGCCTAGGAAAATTCTTGGGTTCGGATCAGTCGACTGACCTTCTAGTTCAATCGACTGAACTCGAAATTCCAGTATTCTCAACCTTGCCCCCAAGGGCAAAATACAAAACAATTTGCGATCGGATGAGCGATGGGCACTAAGGGTTTACGCCAATCGGCAACCCAATCCTATAGGCTCTTCGATACGCCACCAAAAGCTTGTTCGAACATAAAAGCTAGGATTTTTAAAGATTTAACTTCAAAACACCAAAAATTAGAATATTCATAGAACCAATTCAATCCAAAGAAAATGGACAAGGAATAGATGTTTGGAATCACTACCTAACAACTATCAAAGATATAGACATAGATATGAGTTCAAAAACTCACCCTTTTTCAAAAAAACAATAAAGGAGAAGCTTGAAAACAAAGGAAGATCAACCACTCTTCAATCTCAACTCTAAAAGCTCCAATCTAAGATCATAAACAATAATTTTCCAAATTAGGTTATAGGAAATTTCTAAAAATTGGAGAGAGATTGAGATGGAGAAGTAGAAGGAGATGCTTACCTAAGCTTCTCTTTGATTTTGGAGCTAAAACTTGGATTTGCAAACGAAGCTAGGGCTGAGGAATTCCTAATTTCTTTTCTCTCCCCCCATTTTTGCTTAAAGCTTGAAGTGTTAGGAAATGAGAATGAATGAAGAGGAGAGGGGGTGGAGCTAGGGTCATATATTAAGCTATTGGGCTGAAACTCAAATCCAAAGCCCTAAGTGAAAATGTCAAAATTCAAGCCAACTCCAAACATATTGATGTTTATACTCAAAAAGGTCGTAAGAAATCAATCGAAGGGGTCTCGAGTCCTAATTCGATTGTTTGCAAAAAGTAGCATTTTAGACTAAAATCCGACTAACGATGCTATATTTAAATAAAATATTTAGATATACAATAGTAAAATATGCGGGTTGTTACAATACACTTTCCACTCCAATATAGTCCATCTAACCATTTATAAATCCTTCTCGATTTATCTGTAATTTAATTTACGTTCTAATCCCCTAAATTTTCTTTCTCGCATTTTCTAAAAATAAACCACCATTTATTTTTAAAAACGATTCACCATCTCCATGTAAATTCCCATTATGAATTTAAAATCTCAAATATCTAATGATTATTTTTACTTCACTTTTTTTCATAACCTCCGTTTAAAATTTCCAAAATCTCATCTCTTGCTTCAAAAATAGTTAATCGATTTTCAAATCGATTTCTCTAAATTAAATTCCATTTTAAACAAAATTCTAGGTACACCCAAATTACCCCAAACATCCTAATTTCAGATTTACTTCCCTTTTTTTATTTAAAATCTTATTTAAATCTGAAACATAAATTCCACACTTTATTTCAAAATTCTCCTTTTATCTATCCCTAAACCATTTAAATCTTGAATTAAAAGATAAATCCTTTAATTCTTAAACAAAATCGCTTAAGTGCTCAAAACTCTTTTATTCCCTTTTATTCAAAATCCCTTTTTCCATTTTAGAAATTTATTTAATAGGGCTTTAAAATCTAACCTTTTTCCCAAATTCATTCTTTTAGTTTGTCCAACTTCACTACAAATATTTTACTTCAAATTTTCTTTTCTCTTTTATATTCCTTCAAAAATCCAATCTTTATATTTTTGATATCTTAAAATACCAAAATATATTCAACAAAACCATAGCATTCAATACTTTCAATTTTTAACATAATCTATCACAGATTATCAAATAAATCATACCACTGGATGGGAAAATAAATTTCACTTTTTTTTAGGAATCCAGTTGGATCCCTCCAACCTGCATCCACAGATGTTAGCATAATATAGAATACCAATCCCTCTTCGTGGCGGATATCGTGGTACATAGGGTCATCCGTTGTTATGTTGGAGCACAGGGTCTCATCCGCTATATAATGCGAGAATATCACTCCAATACTAACATATATACCATTATATATATATGTATAATCCAATAGATAAATTATAAATTTATCAATCAAGTCAGGCGTGCAATAATTTAAATTTAACATTTAATTTTAAATAGGGTAATCCAGATAAGTGGGAAAATCTCACCTTTATTTTTGTTTGCAATCCACTTTAACCTCAACTTGGTTTCATGATTTTTGACCATGTATAAACATTATATGGTTTATTAACATTTGAAATAATCTAAAATAAATTACCATTAAATAAATTTAATTAACTAATAATTTAATTAAACTAAATTTCCTATGATAAATAATTTTTAGTAGCTAAAATAATTAAATAAGTAAATTAAACAAGTTAATCACCTTAATGCATATTTCAAAATTAAACAGTAGGTTTACAATGTGTATATTTTTTTTTGAAACTACATATATACTTAAAAAAAATCTAGTTTTATATAAACTCATCAAACATTTAAAATTCCTATTTTTTCTTCAAAAATCTTATCTATATACATGTATCTTTCTGATCACCTATATATATATATATATATATTTGAATTTTGATATAAATAGGACTTCTCCATACCTTTCCCTGACTTGCTTCCAACCTGCCCTTTCCTAGCTTCCACCGTAACAGCTAAACTGCATTCACGTCAATGCCCTCGACCACCAACTTCCTCGATCGTGCTGTCGCTCCCTCGCGTGTGCGAGTTTTTGCCAATGCAATGTCGACATAGCAGTCTTTCCCAATTTTCATCTGACTTCACCCCATTAGCACCGCCATCCCCCTTCCTGAAACTGCACGCCACCGTGCCAGAGCGACTGCACTCTCCCCCTAGCCTTGCGATTCGAACGACCCTAATGCATAAACGAAACCCTCGATTGCGAATTTACCTCCCTTTTTTTTCTTCTTGTTAACTGTTTAGTTTGGCTGGATGTTTTTAAACGGGGGAGGATGGAAGATACCTTGCGTGTTGGAGATGCCTTGTGTGTAGGAGTCGGTGAATAGTTTTGAGCTGAAAGAAATGTAACGGATGATGTAAAAGGATTTGTCAAGTCAAATATTATATATATATATATATATATATATATTTCAAATCATCTCAAAATCGTTGCGTAAAAACTTGACCTCCTAACGAGGTGTGTCACCAAGCATTTATAACGTTATAACCCTATTCAAATGCAATGGAAAAGATTTCAAGTCTTAATTCGATCTTATGGAGAAGATAGCTTTTTGCACCCCATTATAATATTGAATTTTGGATATAAATTTCAGCGCGTTTATATCGCGTATGGCCACACGATAACTCCAAATGTTACAAAATTTGAAATCCAATAATAATACACTATTACGGATCCAATGGAACTTGTTTTGGTCAAAATCCGAGATTATGCCTCAAAAGGTTATTTTTAAATATTTGTTTAAACGATATATTTTTAAAAATGAAAAAATCGCTTCCAATGTCAATTTTAAAACTTTTATTACCTTCAGTATTATCAATATAAATTTCATAAGCCTTTGAAATATTTTTAACAAGCTTGAAACTCCACATTCAATATTTTACCCAATCTCCAATAATTAAATTCAACAATTAAATCAACCAATAAATAATGATATTTGAAATTCAAGTTAAAAATTAACTTTTAAATATTTGAAATCAGCTAAATATTTCAATTTCAATTTTCAAATTTCCGGGTTGTTACATGTAACATCACCTGTTAAGTGAAGTAAAACCCATATTTTGGAATCTATTCAATAGGATTACAAAAATAAAACTTTGTCCTTTTAAAATTCCTTCTTTTAATTGTTCGATATTATAGCTGGCCAAATTTACACATAAGAGTCACACAGCGGAGATGTTGAATACCCTTATTATCACTTGATTTATTTAATTCATAATTGTTATAATTAATTAAATTAATCAATATTTATGAAATATTAATTACAAAAAATTTATTTGATCTATTGAACAATATTAGATAGTGTGTTTACAATAGTTATAAATATACTGATCGATATACTATATCAGTATGCGTTTAAATTGAATTTGAATTACGACGTATTTTGTTCGACCTTGGACTAAGTTTGAGTACCATATAAGGCATGATGATTTCGTTTAAGAATTGGCAAGGTCAGTCGGCTAAGGTTTTGTAGGTAGGTGAGGGCTTGAATTGTTAAAAAGGAAAGAAATGGTAAAAGAGAGATAAGGATGATGATCCACTTTTCACTCCATTGTCTCTCCTTTATGTAATGCCACTTTGACCCTGTTGCAAATTTTGGACCATCAAATCCCCATTTAAAACCAAAAATCCAAACACGGAAACACATTGAATTAAATCTGATTCCAGTAGCGGTGGTAGCTGCTTTCAGAAGCTGGAGACTTTTCAATTCAAATTCGATTCAAGGAGCTTTATTCTTCGTTTCAACGTGCAAACTCTTGGCAATTGTGAAGGGTATTATTCTTTACTTATTATTGTATATTGATGCTTAATTTACCATCATATCATATGTTAGTGTAGATAGTTATCAACATAACAAATCTATATATAACTATGTTGTTACACTAGATGGTTACATTTATATATGCAGAAAAAAATTATTATTGTAAATAACACGTGCTACATGCTCATGGCCTAATTTAAAAAAGTTTGATTAAAATAATATTTAAATGATTTTATAAATTGGAAAGGCTAAATGATTTTATAAATTAAATCAAAATATAAATATTAAATCATATATATATATATATATATATTCCAAAATATTAATTTTTTTTATTTGTACTTAAAAGGTATTCAGTAATATTATAAAATAAATAAAATATGTTTATACATATTTAAAAATATTATAAAGTTCTGAAAAATATTATATAAAACAAAATAAACATTATGATTTTGGAAATATTTTTTTTAATAATTTTGCTGTATTAAATCCGTATGATTTTTAATTATTTAATAAGTACTTTATTAAAATATTAATAAACCAAAAAAGAAAATTAATTTTTTTTTCCAGCCGAGAGCAACAACAAATTTATTTTTATTAGAAAAACTTATGTATATTAATTAATTAACTAATTTGTAATCAGTTATATGTTCATATATAATATATATATATATTGGATTTCATATTATATGATAAATACTCTGAAATTATTTTTACAAATTATTATTTAAAATAAATTTGTAATTTAATTATACATATGTGTGTAGATATGCATGTGTATATATGTATATTTCATATATGCTTATGCGAATAATTTATAATTAATATTATATAATAATTATATAATAAAATTTATATATACACACACACGTTTATTTATACAATAGTTTGATGCACAATACGTATATTAGATGCGCATTTATATACAAAGGGCAACACCTGTCTGTTGCGATGTAAATCCCAACATCTATACATGAGCATGCTAAACTATGCACACATTATCTTATTGCACATGCATGTACATACATATATATACATGACATACACATACACACATATATAGTATAATACAAATAATATAAAATAAAACATTGTTTAAATTTAAATAAAATATTGATTTTATTCGAATCAAACTAGAAAGTTCTAATATGATTTAGATTACATAAGCATATTAAAGATCCAATATTTATTTTTTGAAATTTACCCTTTAACTCAAGGCTGGCCAGTTCCAACATTCTTACTATATTTGTGACCTCAAGGGACTAGTCAGGATAACATGAATTGAGTTTATGTTCTTTAACTAAGGTTCTATAGATAAAAAAGATGGAATAGTATGAATAAGAACTTTAATAGTTACTTGTAAATAGAAATAATATCTTCAAAATTAACATATTCCAACATCAATGGAGTTTCCTTGGCAAGCAAAACTGCATAATCTTGAGCAGAGGTTGTTGGAGCTTTCGGGAAATTTCATTTGACATGTCCAGTTTTATCATATTTCCAATACTGAATTTCCACATTTTTAACTATCATACAATTTAGAAAATATGACCC
Source organism: Allium cepa (assembly GCA_030765085.1). Taxonomy (NCBI): domain Eukaryota; kingdom Viridiplantae; phylum Streptophyta; class Magnoliopsida; order Asparagales; family Amaryllidaceae; genus Allium; species Allium cepa. The sequence goes on along the minus strand of CM060945.1, from coordinate 202,845,640 downwards.
TCCTTGTCGCATTGGAAGCAATAAGCAACTTAAGGAGCTAACCAATTAAGTTATGAAAAAGAGGATAATGCATATGGTGTTGTGAGAAATTCTAACTCGAGACCACTCAAATCAAAACCCCAAAGCACAATGGAAAACGAGATCGTGGTAAGAAGTGCAAAAACAACCAATCAACATCCCAATCCAAAGCTCAATCCAATCCAAAACCAACCACAATCTCCAAACAAGCAATAGATAATCAAAGTAATAACGATAAAATAAATCACATATCGATTTATAGTATTTCCACTAACGTCTTATTAGTGTGCATCCACTTTGAAAGAGAACCTTTATTAATATCAATGAGAAGAGTACAAGAGATTGATTACAACGATCAAAACCCTAATAGAATAGATTTTTGGTGAAGAGAATTGAAGAAAATTAGGTTTGGATAAAACCCTAATTAGTGAAGGAAAAATCCTACAGTAAATCCTTAATTTCCTATCGTCGTCTCTGAGTCCTGAAATTAGCTTATATAGGAGGGTAGAAAACCTAGACAAATTTCCAAAATTGCCTCTTCCAATATCACAAATCTTCACCCCAATACTCGGGCTGAAAAATGTCACAGTCGTCTATCACTTTATGACAGATGTGTATCATATGTTTTGGAAAAACTTTCTTGAAACAACAGGCATCTGTCCCAATGTGATAGGCATCTGTCCCAAGTCTTGGGTTTCAAAACCCTGAAGTCACAGACGTATATCACTTCATGACAGATGTCTGCCACCTAGTGCTGGCCATAGCACTCACTTACTTCACCATATTTTCCTCCTTCGAGCTCCGATTTGTGAGCCGTTTTATGTTATAAAGCTACTTGCAACCTCTTCAATTCTCCATATAGTATTGCCAAAATTCAACACTCCATCTCGACATTATATCCATCTCCAACTCCAATGTTACCATACCATCATCAACAATCAATAGCACCAATTATCACCACTTCTACCTTCAATCAAACGTGGATGCTTTCCCAATAAGCTCTGACAAAGCCACCACCCTTGCGCTCCATCAATGAGCTCAAGCAAAGCCCACACCTGCTAATGAAGTGTTTAAAACATCCAAATCCTAAACCGTCTTGCCAAAGACTAAAGTGCCAAGGAGTGTGAACTAGCATTCACCAAGAAAATAGAATCATAATCTCTCACTGATACTCTTCCTGTACATAACCAAGATCCTCTCTCAACTGTACCACCTCGTGGAACCTAGCACATCAAAAAGCGAATCAAGTTAGAGCAATGCTCAAACTTCCCAATCGGCAATGCTTAGTGAACATATCTGTCGTGTTATCCTTTGTATGCACTTTCCGAAGATATACTTGCTTGTCTTCATCCATGGCTACTAAAAATGACTCTTTCAATTCAATATGCTTAATCCATGAGCTAAATGCCAAATTCAATGCCAAGTGAAGAGCACTCGGGCTATCACATCAAATATCGACACTATCATGCTCGTATCCTAAGTCACACAACAATCGCCTCAAGTAAAGCGCCTCCTTTGCCACCTCCATCACGGCTACCAACTCCGCCTCCGTAATGGATAAAGCAACTAAGGTTTGCAATCTCAATCTCCAACTTATGGCCGTACTGCCAAGTGTGAAGACATATCCAAAAGTTAATTTTCTTCGATCCCTATCACCGGCATAGTCCGAATCACAATAACCAACCAATTTGCAATTCTTCCCATCACTACCACCAAAACAAGACCATGAGATGATGTACCTCTAAGGTATCCGAATTAAAGCTTCACTACTTCCCGATGCGATTTTCTCGAATTAGCCATATACTGGCGAACCATGCATACATTAGACTTCTAACAGCACTAGCATATGGCACATTTTCCATATAAGCCTTGTCTTTCTCCAAGGTAGGTGATCCCTTACTCGAAAGCTTTATATGCAAAGGTAAATGTGTATTTGACGCCTTTGCATTCACCATGCTAAACCGGCAAAGCACTTTCTCTATATACTACTTTTGAGTCAATTTCAACTCAAAAATCTTTCGATCCCTTTCTATTTCCATGCCCGGTATCTTCTTTGCTTCTCCAAGATCCTTTATTTCGAACTCCAATTTCAATTTAAATTTTAACTTTTTTATTTCATTCTTATCCTTAGAAGCAAAGTGCATGTCGTCCACATATAAGAGTAAATACACCCAACAATCATTTTCCAACTTCTTGATATATACACAAGCATCCTTGATGCTTCAATCAAAACCATTTTCAAGCCTAAAATGATCAATCTCTTGTACCATTGTCTAGGTGCTTGCTTTAAACCTTATAGCAATTTCTTTAACTTGCAAACCAAATTTGACTAACCATCTACAACAAAACCTTCCAGTTGCTCTATGTAGATGTCTTCATCCAAGTCACCATGCAAGAAGGTTGTTTTCACATCAAGTTGCTCCATCTCCAAGTCATGAATAGCAACTATAGAAAATAATATCTGGATGCGTACAACCAGTGTGAATATCTCATCATACTCATTTCCCTTTCTTTGTGCAAACCCCTTAGCCACTAGCTTACCTTTGTACCTTCCATTGTCCTTCACCTTGTATATCCATTTGCACCTAATAGCACGGTTTCCTTTAGGAAGTGGAACCAAATCCTAAGTTTGCTTCTTCAACAATAATTGCATCTCTTCCTCCATGACACAAATCCATTTCGAGCTATCACTTGACTCCATGACATCATCAAGGTCCATCGGCTCATCTTGGACTACATGAAGAGCATAGTCCAAATTATCATAAAAGTTAAGATAGTTTCGACCACAATATCTATCGGATGGCCTTATAGCATGACGACCAACCCAAGTAGCAATACCATCACCCAAACTCCTTTCGGCTCCACCTTAAACCAAATCCTCTCTAGAATCATGCACATCACCAACACTACTAGAGGCACCATATGGACTATGTGATGTCACATCAACCGCTTCCTCCTCACAAGTACCTCTAACTACTCTACTTCTTAGACAAAATATGGGAATAACTTCCGTGAACCAAATCTGGACCATCCGATGAGCTCTCATTCTCTTTGAACAAAACAGATTCATCAAACGTAACATGATGAGAATTCACAACCTTTTTCTTTTCAGGATTCTAAATCCGATAGGCTTTTACTCCACCCGTATAGCCAAACAAAATCCCCTTAAAAGTTCTAGGCTCAAGCTTATCAATTTCTGGATCATGCACATAAACCGGACTACCAAACACATGAAGATAACTCAAGTCGACTCTCTTTCCTTTCCATACTTCCTTCACAATTTTGTTACCAATAGTCAAGCATGGAATTCGGTTAATAACATGCATTGCGGTTGACAAAGCTTTGGCTTAAAATCCCTTACACAAACACGATGTCAATCTCAAGCATCGAGCTTTCTCACGTAGAGTACGGTTCATCCTCTTCGCAACACCATTTGACTATGTATCTCTTGGTATAGTAAAATTCCTTCGCATACCATGATGCTTGCAAAATTTCAAGAACTCTTTGGAAACATACTCTTCACCATTGTTTGACCTCAAAACCTTCAAAGACTTTCCATTCTCATTCTCAACAAGATCTTTCCATACTTTGAACTTTGTTAATGCCTCCAACTTGGCCTTTATTACATGCATCCATACCTTTCGAGAAAAGTCATCAATAAAAGAAATATGATAACGAGCTCCCCACAAAGAAGCTACCGGTATAGGTCCTCAAACATCCGTGTGAACATACTCAAGAACCCTACCCGAACCATGTTTTCCTCCACCGAATGATACTTTTTTTTTGCTTCCCCATTACACATTCCTCGCAAAACTCTAGTTTGTTAAAACTCTCTCCATTGATCATCTCCCTCTTCCAAAGAATATCCAAACTCCTCTTCGAGATACAACCTAACCTCAATTGCCATAACCTAGTTGCATCCAAGCCACGAGAATTATCAACCCCCACACAAGTTTCACCTTCCATAGTCACTCCTTGAAGCATTTAAACACCATGAGTCCTAGCACCACCCTTCGCCACTACAAGCGCATCCTTTGAAACCCACAAGCTATCACTCCCAATAATGATCTTACAACCTAAAGAATCCAGCTGCCCTAAAGAGATAAGAGACTTTCAAAGTCCCGAAACATAATGTACATTAGTGAGGGTACAAACCACTCCGTCACATCTGAATTTGCATGGATCCAATGCCTTTAGACTTACAAAAGCACCATTACCCATAACAATTGAATTTCCTTCTTTGTCGATATAAGAAGAAAAACGATTCTTGTTCGACATCATATGATAGGACACTCCCGAATCGAGCATCCATTCGCTACCCGAAACATCTGATGTTTCCGCCATCAACACATCTACATCTCCCTCACCAACTCCACTCTCCACCACCATGGATGAGGATGCCACTTATTTCTTTGCCTTCTCCTTATCTGGACACTCATTCTTCCAATGACCAGGCTTCTTACAAATACAGCACTTACCCTTTTCTTTCCTTCAACTTTCCTCTTCAACCAGGGTTCCTTGATTTAGAACGCCCACGGTTCTCCTTCTTTGCAAATCTCTCCTTCTCCATAGATAAATCGTGACCACTACTAGCACCACTACTTCCATCACCCAACTCCTTCATTTGATACCGCAACTTCTTACTAAGAAGGCCCGTTTTGACATCATCTAGAGTCAAAGTATCCTGGCTATAGATCAAACTATTTGAGAAACCCGTATAATGGTTTGATAACAAACACAACAATATCCTCACCTTTTTCTCTTCCTCAATCTTCAAATCTATCGTCTTCATCTTCGTTAGAAAATCATCAAAGATATGTAATTGCGCCTTAAGCGAAGTACCTTTCTTCATCTTATAGGTGAAGAACTTTCACAACAAAATTAAACATTAGTTAGTGACTTCTTCATATACAACTCCTCTAACTTGTCCCATATACTCTTAGCGGTAGTCTCACTGCTAATTTCAGAGATAACGTTTCCCACATAGCAAGTTGAAGTGTAGTGATGCCCACTCTTACATTTCCCATCTCTCAACATCCAAGATGTCTGCCGGCAACAAATGCACGTCAAAACTACCCGATGGACCTGATTCCTCCTAAGAACCATTTTCATCTTCCACCATCACTTTTCAAAATCATTATTGTCATTCCACTTGTCAATAATTAATTGTGATCCCGAAGCCGCATATGATCCACATACATATGGCGCTCCATCACTTAGACTAAACTTTGAGGAACTACCTGAGTTAATATCTGATTCCAGCATTTCTACAACCACTTACCAACACCAAAGATCTGATACCAAATGTTGAGAGAAATTCCAACTCGAGACCATTTAAATCAAAACCCCAAAGCATAGTGGAAAACGAGATCATGGTAATAAGTGTAAAAACAACCAATCAATATCTCAATTCAAAGCTCAATCCAATCCAAAACCAATCACAATCTCCAAACAAACAATAGATAATCAAAGCAATAACAATAAAATATCGATTTATTATAGTTTCACTAGCGTCTTGTTAGTGTACATCCACTTTGAGAGAGAACCTTTATTAATACCAATGAGAAAAGCACAAGAGACTGATTATAATAATCAAAATTCTAATAGAATGATTTGTAGAGAAGAGAATTAAAGAAAATTAGGTTTAGGTAAAACCCTAATTAGTGGAGGATAAACCCTAGATTAAACCCTTAATCTTCTACCGTCGTCTCTAAATCTTGAAAATAGATTATATAGAAGAGTAGCAAACCTAGGCAAAGTTCTAGAATTTCCCCTCTGAATATCACAAATCTTCACATCAAACCCCGGGCTGAAAATAGGCTGAAAAACATTACATATGTCTGTTACTTTGTGATAGACGTCTGTCGTATGTTTTGGAAAAACTCTCCTGAAAGCACAGTTGTCTATCCCAAGTCTCGGGTTTTAAAACATTGAAGTCACAGACATATGTCGCTTTATGATAGGCATCTATAATCTGATGCTGGCCACATCACCCACTTACTTCACCATATCTTCCTCCTCCGAGCTCTAATTTGCAAACCGTTATCACCGTTACAAAGCTACTTTCGACCCCTTCAATTCTCCCTATAGTTCGCCCAAATTCAGCATTTGGTTTTTCAATAGGTGTTGTAGAACTTACTAAACATCAATGCTCAAAATAACGTGTATAGTTCATAACTGCAGTAACATATGGGTAATTGAATGGAAGTTGAATATCTAAACAATTATCATTTTGCAAAACACGTATTAATAAAGATAATGCATATTTGTTTGGAAGAATTCATCAAAACATTGAAATATTGAATTAACTATGATGGAGAAGAGAACATTAAATGACAAAGATACAAGAATATGATATGACCCACTCTACATTAATGACTAAACTAGACCAATCTACACTAGTAAACATGAGGAGAAAAGTTTCTACGATTGATCTAGTTATTCAAATGGACAATGAAATTTAGAGAGAATACATCAAAATATGGAACTTATAATGAAATTGAGCATATTAGAATATATACAAATGCTTATCTTTATTTAAGGCCTTAGAAAAATTCAAAAAATGGAAGATTGTTTAGTAAGGCTTCGAAGGAAGTCAAATTATAGAGGAGAAAAATGCATGACACAAAATTTTGAGGAATCAACCTTAGGATGTCAATTTGCTTATATAAAGTCATAACCAACAACCTCTAACAAAAGATAGACTGGTACAAGAAGGTGTGTCTATCAATACTATATGTGTTTTATATAAAATCGATAAGGAAAATAAGTTTACATATTTTTAAATGGTCATTCTCTCATTTCATATGAATGGGGTTTTGTAGTAAATTGAAGATCGACCATGTATGTGATGCTAAAGACATATAACATGCAAGTATAGAAAATTCAGTGCTAAGAACAAGGCGAGAGCTTTGAGAAAAATTGTATTATCAATTAGTATACATGCTTGTTGGATTGAAATAAATAATAAAACCATAGATGCAAAATAGAATGAAATATGCATTTGTATACGAGCATCCTTATGAAAGAATCATAATAGCAACCTACAATTATGGAGCATAAAGAAATTCTAGAGAGATGGAGATAATCCTGTGCAGTTAATGCGCTCGGCAGATTCATAGCGGTGGAGGTACAAAAAGTCATAGCGGGGATATAATGAGGATGTAGCGGGATATAGCAGATGACTCTAAAATAGCATATAAAACTTGTACTTAATGTTTTTACAAATATGTAAATGGTAATTAAATGAAAAATTATCATTCAATTGAATTATAATTAATACATAAATAGTTTTAAATGAAAACATGTCCGAATATACTTTAAATAAATGTAAAATTGTTATATAATATAATTGAATTTAGTAGAACTTTAGAGTATTTTCATTTCTGAAAATATATCAAAAATTAAATCGAATAAATTAGTTTCATAATTTTTATAATGTATAAATGCAATTTTTCAATTCACTTTATTAAAGAAGATATAGCGGAAATAGAGAAATATAGCGGGAATAACGGGATATAGCGGAAATAGCGGGGCTTAAAGCAGAAAAGCTATATTTTGGGGCTACATGGAAAAATCGTAGTTGTAGAAATTCGCTATGAGATATAGCGGGGTTACAGCGGGGTAATAGCGGGGCATTAACTACATAGAGATAATCTACCTTGCTTATAACCCTGTGACCACCAAATCCATCGAATATTCCCTAGAACCCTCCATAATTTATTCTTTTAGTGATAGATTGAGTGCAAGTACAAAGATCGTTGTGCTTGAAAGGAATATCTACAAAAAACTTTTAGGTGTATAATTTTTAGTGGTTGAAACAATTTTGTTAAGAGAAAACATAAAGATCACAAATTCATGGAAGCAAAACAAATTACGAGATCGAGGGTGGGAGGTACGACCAATAGGTTTAAAGCCCTTGTTTTGTATAGTTATGATACAAGTTAGGGTTGGAATAGAAATACCAGTTTAATCCTATTTCCCTTTGTATTTAACAAAGAATGCTGTAATGTTAATACTATTTCAACTACACCAAAAAACATAGAGCCATTTTCTACTGAAAAAATGGATTTATTTTCCTTTTAAGTCAAAAGTGTGATTTGAATCAAATACCTGATTTAAATCCGGATTATTCAACCAATTAATTAGGAGTTTCTTTTTAGGATTGAATTCGAATTGTAGCGTTTTACACATACGAATTGCAATTTAGATAGATAATTTAAAGATATACCTAAAAATTAAGCCAATAAAGCTACCGCGACAGTTATAAAAGAAATATAATAATAACAATAGTCAAAATTTGGTTGTTTCAATTTACATATTAATTGTTGGTTAAAACCATATTAAATATAGTATACAATCATGTTAAATTCATGAATCGCTATCATTTCATGAACGATAGTCATGCTCAACAATCTAATGTGACCTAATTTGACAATAATGTTTGATGCTTCATGTTTTATCTATGGTTCGTTATATTAAAAGATACGCTATGAACAAAGGGTTATACACCATGCTTTTATGATATTACCTAAGCAAGCTTACATCTGATATTTATTTATTCTTCGTGGTTTTCAAAAGAACATGCTATATGATCTATCTAGGATTGTTATGTTACACAACCGCTCATACTGTATTCATTCGATAAGTTGATGACGCTTAAATTTTCAATAGTTATTATGATTAGAACTAATGCTTCTTCTTCAATTTTTTTTGTTCGTTTTTGGTAAGGTATTTCAAAAATGTGTGCATTTCAATAATACAAGTTAGAGAAGTAACTTTGTAATTAATGTTTTTGATTATTAGTTAAATTTCATTTTAACATAGGGGAAAGCATCGTGTAACAATAATATAAATTTACTAACTTTCAATAATGGTTGCGGTTGCAACAATAGATAATATTGAAAGCAACTTAACATCCAATAATAATCGCGGTTATGGCAGTAAATAATATTGAAAGCAACTTAACATCGCTGGATCTCGCAACTTACAAGACAATCAAAACTAGTAAATTAGACATATATTTTGCAAGGTTGTTTACCGTGGTTTAATATTCATCCATGTGCATATTATGGAACATACATGAATTTTCAATATTCATACATGGAACATGCATTACCTTCCTCTCAATCAAAATCCAAAGCTATCTCGCATCAAGAATTCACCAAACGCATGTACATTCAAATTCAAAATTTTCAACTTAAATTTAAACCCCATTCTATTTAACATTCTTTGATTATTAATTTAAAATTAATATATACTGAGATACATTCACTGTTTTGAAATCACATGTCATGTGACCGTTAGAAAGCATGTGAATAACAAAAGTAATAAATTTACAGCTATTTATCCAACGACTATAATACTTTCCATATTTGAATTCTCAGACATATACCCGATAATTACTCAATTTTTTTAAGCAAGTCTTCCCCCTTTCCTTTCCTATTTACTTCACCTCAGCTTGTCTATAATATCACTCCCACCTCTTCTTTTTCACAGAAGAGTGTTAGAGTGATCAATCGCTTGAAGGCTCAATCTTCTTCAAAGGTTCATACTTTGATTTAGGTTTACATGGCTTCACGATTTTTGGTCATGGTTTGTTTATGTTGGATTCGCAAATAATGGGTTTTGATTGATTATTTAGATTGTTTAGGGATAATGGCAGGAGCTAATGAAAATAGACGAGCTGTTAAGCCTTCAAATTTTAGAGGTATTAATTTGTTCTTGCTTATTGAAGTCAGTTAATGAATTGATTTTTATATTCCGGTTTTGAGAAGTATAGCTTTGATATTCAGAGATCACAAATAGAAGAGCATTGAAGGACTTAAATAACTATGTTGGGGCACCACTACAGTATCCTTGTGCAGTGAATAAAAGACAGCCGCTTGAGTAATTTCTAAGAAAAATAAAACTTCTATCACTTGATAATTTTGTTTTAACTGTTACTCAAACTTAAATTTTGAATCTGCAGAAAAGATGTTGCTTGTGTCAAGACTCTTAATGTTTTACCCCAAAGACCGATGACAAGGTTAGTTTATACGTTAAGGATGTGCTTATAGTTCCTTATTACTGCTCTGGTCATATTTTTATTTATCTATAGGAAATTTGCTGCTGCATTGGCAAACAAATCACAACCTAGCAATGAGGTGGTTTTTCTTGGAGTACAAAATAGATTAATAATTGCTTGTTCAATTTACTAAATACCATTTCATTCAATAGGAAACTAGTGAAGGACATGTTCCTATTATTCAGAATAAGAAGCATAGCAAACCTGTTACTCTTGATTTGGACTTCTTGCCAATGGTTATAGACTCAGAAGAAATGGTGAGGACGTTTAATTTTTTTTTTTTTTTTGGTTTCCTTGTCGGATATTGTGTGAGATTATTGTAATTTTTATAGGACTGTGAGCTCACCAAAGAGATTGACATGGCAGATCTTGAAATGGAAAGTGCACTAGATATTGATATGTCTGATGTAGGAAATCCACTCTCTGTGGTTGATTATGTGGATGACATATATAGTTTCTACAAGCGAGTTGAGGTAAAGAATTATCATTATGCTACCAATATTTGCGTTATATTAGCCCTTCATCTTGATCCTACGTGACATATTGATTTATAATGTCTCTACAAAATTATAAATAATGTTTAGAATAACTCAGCAATATTGTATATGATTGCCTGTTATCTGAGGACAGCACACTGTTCATTATTTTACAGAGGACTGGTTGTGTCAATCCTGATTACATGTTTAACCAGTTTGACATCAATGACAAAATGAGAGCTATTCTTGTTGACTGGCTTATAGAGGTAACAGAAATGTTGTTTAAAAAGATCATATTTTTTGGAAGAAATTATAATTAAAAAAAAACCCGTATTTATAAAATGTATATCTTTAACAAATTCAGGTTCACTACAAATTTGAGCTCATGGAGGAAACATTGTATCTTACTATCAACATAATAGATAGGTTCCTATCAATGCATTCGATTGTTAGGAAAAAACTTCAATTAGTCGGTGTCACAGCCATGCTTCTTGCTTGCAAATACGAAGAAGTGTCGGTTCCAGTTATTGATGACTTAATATTGATTTCTGATCGCGCTTACACAAGAGATGATGTCCTTGATATGGTAATGACCTTTTAATGTTTAAGTCACTATGTTTTTTCTATGAGTATCATGATAATTGTATTAAACGTTTGTGTATTACATGATATAAACAGGAGAAACTGATTGTGAAGACACTGAAATTCAACATGTCTGTGCCAACACCTTATGTTTTTATGAGAAGGTTCCTGAAAGCAGCTGAATCTGATAAGAAGGTTTCTACCATTATCGTCATTTACCGTTATTAAACTTCTTTTTCACATTAGATGTATTATAACATGTACTGTTGTTTATTACGTATGTAGTTGGAGCTCCTTTCCTTCTTCATTATTGAGCTTAGTCTTGTTGAGTATGGAATGCTTAAGTTTCAACCTTCCTTGTTGGCTGCTGCCGCAGTATATACGGCTCAATGTTGCCTTAAGGGTTTTAGGTGCTGGTCGAAGACCAGCGAACTATACACAACCTACACTGAAAATCAGCTTTTGTAAGTTCTCTTCCATCATGTACATCATACACATGAAGACTGTATAGAATATTGATTAAAATAAATTACCCTCCAATGCATTGATATTCTCTACTGTTTACTGTTATTTTCGAATTAGTTATACTCGCGAAAATTATATATAAAAGCTAAATATAACATATACTCAGTATTATGTGTCAAAATGGTGAAACTCAAAGTACCCATATATATGTTAATGAAGGGGCTATAACCGCATATATGCTTCAAAGTTTGCATACTTGAACTGAAATACACACAACAATAAGTAACGTGTGCACATACGTATATGGACAGCTTTTGTAAGTTCTCTTCTATCATATACATGAATTCTATACAAAATATTGATTGAAAATAAAATACCTTCCAATGCATTTATGTTTTCTACTGTTTACCGTTACTTTGTAATTAGTTATACTCCGTGAAAATTATGTATAAAAGCTAAATATAACATATACTCATAGTATCGTGTTAAAATGGTGAAACTGAAGGACTAACCACATCTATGCTTCAAGTTTGCATGCTTGAACTAAAATATACACAACAGTAAGTACTGTATGTACTTACATATATAGACAACATGTGTGTACACACATGCACATAACATACACACACATACACATAAGTGCATGCATACACACACATGTGCATGTGTGATGTACATGTATGTATACGCAAACATACATATGTGCATTATGTAATTATGATTCTGTACTGTTTGTCATTACTCCTGTGGGTTGCATTAGTTCACACTTCATAGGTTTGGCGTTGGACTAGGCTGGGCCTGATTAGAATATTTGAATTAATAATTTTATTTCAAAACATGTAGGGAGTGTTCGAAGATGATGGTGAACTTTCACCAAAACGCTGGGTCGGGGAAATTAACGGGTGTGCATCGGAAATACAGCACTGTCAAATTTGGTTATGCAGCAAAATCAGACCCTGCTCTCTTCTTGTTGGACATCATACCCTGATGGAAGGTCTTTCTTATCAAAGTAGGTTTGCTTGCTAACTTATGACGTACATATGATGGAGATACTGGAGTTGGTTGCAACTCAAGTTGCAGAAATTGCATTTGTGATGTCTTGTTATATGGACGCTGGGTTTGCATATGTTACCTTATTGACATTTTTTTTCTCATGGCTTTCAGAAAATTAAATGTCAAAAAAACTTGTAAAATGGAATATTATTATCCCCCGAAATTGATAAATGGGAAATAAGAAGTGGTTTTATGCATATTTCTTATTAGTTGCTTTTATATCCTTATAGCTCATATAATTATGGCTTGACCAATGGGCTATATTCTTTTGCTTTTGGTGTGATGGTAGGCCTACTGCACGGAATTTATGTTATATGGACGTTTTTTTCTCATGGCTTTCAGAAAATTAAATGTCAAAAAAACTTGTAAAATGGAATATTATTATCCCCCGAAATTGATAAATGGGAAATAAGAAGTGGTTTTATGCATATTTCTTATTAGTTGCTTTTATATCCTTATAGCTCATATAATTATGGCTTGACCAATGGGCTATATTCTTTTGCTTTTGGTGTGATGGTAGGCCTACTGCACGGAATTTATGTTGTAGAGAAAAGTTTCCATCAGTTTCACATTTTCCTTATAAGAAATGTCCCGTACACTACTTTTTCTAATTTTCAGTTTCTAGACAGTGTAGAAAAATTTTCTCCTGTAAAATCCTAATGGCTTTTATGTCAAGCCATAATTACATGAGCAAAAGGATATAAAAAGCCATATACTCCGTGTCAAGAATTAAAAGAATGGCTCTAACTCCAGCCATGTTTAGCCCAGTAGTTATTACCCGCCTACATTCTTGAAGGCAACTAGTGGTCGATTGGTAATCATCCACGTAGAATGAACCAACTCAAAAGGGCACTGTTGAAATTAGTGCAAGTACTCATCAATGATGTCTCATGGCCTTGAGTACACGATCAAAATGATAGAAGATACTAGAGGATGGATGAGAAGAATCAAGCATATGGGACCAAAGGGCTCTAGACAATCACCATTGTATTAGTGATTAAGTGATTCGGCTTTGATGTCAAAGGTCATAAGTTCGAAACTTGCGTAGCGTGATTCGAACGTTTATGGACATGTGACATATTGTCCTACTGACATGTTGTATATAAAGTACAATTTTATATAAAAAATGATTTCCAACAATAATATGAATATTAGAGCATTCCAGTCGACGTAATCTTATTTTCAACGATAATACGAGATCCACTTTTTCCGTACTTGCAATTTAATTGTTAAAGAGTCAGAGTGCCTAAAATAATTTGATTTCACCGTTTAAATATTAATTATCCAATGTTTCCACCTGTAAAAACATATAATATACAATATAATATTACATGATCGGGATATGACGTCCACTATGGACGATTAGAGTGTTGCATCAATTACAAAAAAAAAAAATGAATATCATAACAATTTCGCTTCCTATAGCTATCTTTTTCAACAATTGGGCAATACCGTATTATTCAGTTTAAGGAGAATATAAATTTTGAGGCAGACGTAAGTCTGGTATGAATAATATTAGCATTCGCAATGCAAATATAACAGACACATGGTAGGTGCAAAAATATGCCTTTTCGGGCATATCGATTCAATGCCTAAAAACAACTTTCAAACTCATGTCGTGGCAAGAATGATGGATCGTTGGGTTGAGATAGTTTGTAAAGTATAAAGATAAACATAAATTTTAAATATCTACACTTTCATATCTCATAGTAGAAGGAATAAAATAGTGATATAACTGAAAATAAATGAAATATCTCTGCTTAAACAATAGTGATTGGTACATGAAACAAACAAGGAAAAGTTCCTAATAAACGACTGAAAAGATAAATAAGTATATGTCTGAGTAGTACAGTAAGATAAATATCGAATAACTGTAAATATAATAAGTCTAAAGCGCATCGTCACCTTCTCCATGTATCTTAGTCTAGACCCAAAACCCTCTACCATGTCAACCTATAAAGTAGGTATAAAAAGAGAGAGAGAAAGGGTTGAACATAGTCTGGTGAGCAAGAGATATCACTAGCAGTATGGTGCTAACATTTATAATAAGCACAACCTTGTTGTGTTTACCTGAACCTGCACACATGCACCAAATAAGTCAGTGAACTTATACGATATGGGACAATAACCTATAACATTCCTACAATCTAACAACAGCCCACGTGTATTCCACCCGAAGGTTGAAAATCCTGAAACTAGGTAACCTAATAATACATAGAGTGTGCAATCCAGATGGTAGACCACATATACAATCTAATACATTTGGTATACAGTCCCAATGTCACACTATCTTACATATACATCAAGTATACAATCTCAATGGTAAATCGCTTAAAATATACATCGAATATACAACCTCAGTAGAAAACCATATATTACTACATCGAGTATACAATCTCAATTTTAAGCCGTTTGTACAATTACGCTAACATGTCCAATCCTCCCTACCATTCAATTGAAAGTATACAACGATCAAAAAACAAATCAATTCTCCCACAACTACATCAATCTATCTAACATAGATCCTACTAATATGGATATTTCCATTCTCTTGACAGCTAACATACTATAATGTGTGTTGTGCTAGCAGTAGAAATAATTGCAATCTAATTGTGATTCACTGTGGACATGGGTTGAGTGTCACGTTATACAACATCGTAATGCTACATGAACTCCAGAACATCAATAAAGTGGGAAACAAGTCCCCAAAATCATCCTACAAGGTCTGTATCAGGTCCATGTTCAACCTAGCTTGTGTCGGGTTTCCAGTCGATTGGAAACTGATTCTGATGGTATTGGATGACTAGATGCTTGTAATAGGAACTAGTCTGCATTTTTAGTCAACTAGAGTGTCATTTCCAATCGACTCGAACTTGACTCTTCCTTTGGTTCGTTTTCACCATTTCACTAGTTGACTGCAACTTTCCACCAGCCGACTCCTAGTTTGTAGCTTGCGTTTCAACACTACACTACATCATTTTATCCAATTTCATTCTCTTCCTCGTCCTACCTTATTTTCGGACTTTGAGCATGAGTTATACTTTATTATAGAATCATTTTGTTATTGATTCATACTCATTAACGTTACACAATATACTCCAATGATTATTAATTCATTATTTACCATTATAATTCATTTTTAATATAAATTAACATCAAATCAATTCTAAATCATATTTTAAAATGCTAAATAGATGCATAAATGTGATTTAATATATATCCAGTATCATAACCTTTTTGTAGATATGCTCTTTCACCTAAAATTGTCGATTTGATTGATTTTAGTTGAAATCTTCACCTACATGTGATTTAGTGCATATCCAGTATCATAACCTTTTTATAGATAGCTTGTCGGACCGAGCATTATAAATATAGGATAAGATGCTGTGGAGCTCAGCAGACGAGCTGGATGGCGAGACGTACCACACGTACTTAAAGTATATTCCGCTGTGCAGTATAAGCTGTATAATCAGCTGTTGTAAGGACAAGTTAATATTACTGTCCAGTAACTGTTTGATTGTGATGTACTATGATGATGTAATGTATAAAACAGATATAGTTTCTTTTTGTGTAAAGATCAGTTATTATCTATCATATTTTATTCCACTGTGATTGTGAGATTCTGATGTTTTATTTTCTTCTTCTACCTCCTCCTTTCTTTCCCCCAGCAATCTGTCTTTTGTGACACTCGATCATCGGCATATTATATAGTGGCGTATTTTTGTCGATTTTCGAGGGTCAAGAAGGTTGGGTCGTCACACTTGTCATTGTTATTGGGATGAAGCTTGGGTGAAGACGAATCTTTTCTATGTTGGAGGAGGGAGCTCTCAAGGCATGTCGTGATGGGTGTGCCGAGAACTAGGGTTTAAGGTAGTATATTTAGGTGTGCTCATTATTTTGGTCCCAGGTGCAAAAGGGGAGGTCGAGCTTCATGTTGGTGGAGCCAGTGGTGCATGGTTCGAAGGGGGAGGCACAAGCAGTAGCAACAGGGTTGCAGGGGTCGAAGATGATCGGGGGTAGATGATTTTGGGTGAATCTTGTTTTTGGTTAAGGTTTGTTGCTCTCGGCCATGGTGCCGCTTTGAGCTATGATGGATCTGGGAATTCAGGGCCATGGTGGACGAGGCAAGTAAGTGGAGACGTGTATGCGATGGTGGTTGGCATGGCGGCGGGGGGCTGCGATGATGCATGCACGTGGTGCATGGTTGTGTTCAAACATGGAAGTGTGTGAGTTTTTGGTTTTGCCTAAGAGGAGGAATGTAGTATGAGGAGTAGGGTTAGGTGTTAGGCTATATTGGGTCGCATGGGTTTGGTGTGTATGTGAGTTAATAAATTAAGGTTTTATAAAATTTAAGTTTAAATCTAATTAAGTTTAGGCTTAACTTTTAAGAATCATTTACTTCGTTTGGAACCCAATGGGCTTCCAGTTTCCGATGCTAGATTCATATCGACATTTAGAATGCACTCCTAAAATCATATGACCCATATATTATAGTATAATTTAATGATAAATTTATACTGGCTGTGTTCAATTTTGCTGTTAATAATTATATCATATCCCTGACGTTTGTTTGGCAGAATGAAGCCCTGTTTTGCTATATATATTTAATTGAATAGATTATATCAGACATCTATTTATCATAATAAATCATCGTTTTGCTAATATTTTAATTTGGACATTTATTTGTGGGCTAGTTTAATTATATTGAATTGTTATCCATCGATTAATAGTTATGGATTTATTTACATATGTAGTGCTTGTGTAAATACCTGTATTTTGACTTGAATGTCGATATTAAATATAGTGATAGCTTGTTTAAGTACTACTGAGATTAAAAGCCTCTTTCTAAATTGGACAAGTATGGATTCGAAATCAATTTAAGTTTTACAACAGTTTTAAATAAATTGTTAAAGTAATTCATAATGTTAACTGTTAATTTCAATAATACTGTTTAAAGTTGGTTTAAAATAATGATGTTGGAGTCGATTTAAAGTAATAAAGATTTAAAGTTAATTTAAATTTATAATGTTTAAATATAATTATTATTTAAATTAATTTTTTAAAGTTAATTATTATTTAATTAAAAATGTTTTAAAGATAATTGTTGCTTTAATTAATCATTTTCTAAAGTTATATTTATTTTAATTAACGATTAAGCTAATTATCCTTTAGTCAATGATTTGTCTTAATATAATTAATAATGTTTATAAGTTTGTAACAACCCTGTATTTTGTGATTATTTTAATTCTATATTTTAATTATTTTAATTGAATTTCCTAGTTTAAAAACTTTATTTTATTTATTTAAAATGAAAATTTTGTTATTTTAAATATAAATTTTGATTTTTATGTGAATTATAATTCCAAACATGAATAAATAGAATATTTTCCAAAAATGTGAATTTTGGTCAATATGGTCAAACTTCGACTTTTAAATTTAAAATTTTGAAATTTTCAATTTTTTATTTTATTATGAAAATAAATAAAATTTCAAGAATACTGTTTTTCGTTTCGTTGAAATCCGATTAATATTGTGAAAGTTATGCTTTATACAATATTGTGTGTAAATTGTTTTATTTAACCAAATTGTTTATTTTAATTTATATAAATAATATTTTTGTTTGCCATATCTTGTTCTAATTTGTGTATATATATGTGTAACATGACATCTTATGTATTTATTTTATTTTTAAAACATTCTATAAGTGTAGCTATAATTTTCAAATGTTGATTGTATTTTTGTTTTCAATTTTTAAATTCTAGTTTCAATTATTAAGCTATTTTCTCATTTATTTTATAATTTTCCTTAAATTATTTATTTATTTTCTTTTTCACTTATTTCGTTCAGCTTTATATTTTTATTTACTGAAATTTATCTAGGTTATTTTAATTAAAGAAATTGGAAATCAAAGAGACAAAACCTTTCATTTTCCATTGACTTTTCATATACTTGCCTTTCCATTTTCCAATTGCCTTTTCATTTGATTTTAGCCATCCATTCTTCTATGCATTGCCGTATGTTTTCTCTTCTCATTCACGTGAGAAACATTTCTTCCCATTACAAAAAACTCACGACCAAACTAAGAAAAAGAAAAAAATGTTAATGGTTTCTTCCCTCATCTCCTTTTCTTTTCTCTTTTTTTTCCAAAATTTTGCCTTACCTCTTCTTGCTTTGCTCGGCCTAGTTCTCCACTCCATCAGCTCCACCATCACCTCCTCCATCTACATCAGCCATCTGCCCCTCCTCTGACCAAAAATCAGGCCATGCCATTTGTTGAAGCTAGCACCACCAATTTTGCACAAAACCCTTCCAAACATGACTAGAAATCACCATTCCCTTCCTATTTCACTTTGGCCACTTCCTTAGCCACCACCACCAGCAAGTTCACCTTTTTTAGCCGCAGCTCCAGCAATCACCTGACATGTCTTAGACTTGACCTAAGCATGGCCGACCAATGGGATGACCAAGCCGAGCCAAAAGTTGAACCAAACCTCACCTATTTGCCTTGACCGTTTGTATACTTCACTTTGTAACTCTCCTACCTCTTCACACTCATGTAGCCGTGAGTTTTGATGCCATACCTGACCCAAACCTGAGCCATATCACATCATGGCCGAGCTAAAGAGTCCCTAGACCAAGCATTGGAGTGGTAAAAGCAAGGTCTAACTATTTTGTCCATTGTTGCATTTTAAACTCAAATTGTTTCAATGTGTTTTGCATTAAAAATATTTATATATATTGTCTTGTTTGTTTTGTTTTGGTTGATGATACAAGATCATATCTTGGCTCTCCCCACTCACTTGAAACCATAATCGTGCTGTATCATGCCGTATCGTGCTTTCTGGATTTATTCGGTGTGTTTTGATTTGCTATCTCCATCTTAAAGGTGAGTAATCGCGCTTGACATTTATACTTATATAATTTGTGAATTGATCACAAGTGAATGTGTAGAAATTTTTATATCATGTTATACTTGCCTGTGATATGATTTATATGATGTTAACCCTGTTTATAAACTTGTCACATCATCTGTTACTGCTATATGTTGCTATATTGTTTGTTTATATCTGTTTCTCACACTGCAAGTACCCTATAGAACAGAATCACTATGGGTTGAAATGATACATACCCGAACGAACTTTAGAATAAGGAAAATCGTTATGGGCTGAAACGATAGGCCTGAGTGATTTTTATTTATTTTATTTTACTTGGGATTTCGGATTTGAAATGATAGAACCCAAATTTTCTTTGTAAATTACGGATTGAAATGATATGTTATCTATATCATTTAACCTAGGTTAGAAAATATTATGCAGACCCGTGGTTATTATATATATATATATTTGGAAAATTTTAAAGTATTTTAAAATGTAAAATTATGATATTTAATTTAAATTGAATTAAAAATGATTTTTGTAAAGTATTAATGATTTTTCTACAAGTTAAAATATGAAACAAATGAATGGTTAAGTGGAAATTTGAAATATAAATAAATTTTGAAATATGTAATTTTGTTTAAAATGGATTTTTAAGTTAAGTGAATAAAATATGATAATTTGATTTAAAATGACTTAATAAAGTGTTATTGATTTTTCTATGAATCAAAATGGTTAAATAAATGAATACTTAAAACGTAATTTGAAATAAAACTTGACTTGGAAGGGTGAATTTGGTTTAAAATAAAAGTTAAGTTAAGAAACTAAAATGGAAATTAAATTTATATTTTGAAATGGTAGTTAAAACTTAATTATTAAGTTAATTTTTAAAATGCAAAGAATGGAAAATTTGTATGTTTGAATTTAATAAGTGAATTATTTAAAATTTGATTTTACGTATAAATTTTACTTTATAAAAGTCATAAATTAAATGGTATTTTAAATGACCATTTTAAAGTGGAAAAATATGAAATTTTATAAGTTAAAAAGGTTTAAATTGGGATTTTATTATTGTTGAAATTGTATTGAAAATCCGAAAATTAAATTTACAGCACCTCAGAAATGCTATTGTTTCTGAAGTTAATTAAAATCTTTTGTAAAGGATACGATGACACTTTGTAAGTGCTGTGGTTGATGCAAGTGAACTAAAAGGCTAGAATTAACTAAGAGCTACTATAGCACTTGGTAAGTGCTGTAGTTGAAGAATAAAAATTAAAACCTGAAATTAATAAAAGAGCTATAGTAGCATTTTTTAACTGTTGCAGTTGGATGAAATGAGATTTTTGAATATAATGAACTATTACAGCAATTTTAAGTGCTGGCTTTGTTGAATTGAATTGTTTTCAAATGAAACTTACCGCAGCGTTTTCTAAGTGCTGTGGGAAGCTAAAATTTCACTGTTTTAATGTATTTAAGTGAATAAATGAACTCTGAAAAAGGCTAAAATTTTGAGAATTTAATATTTGATTTGAAGGTATAATGACTCCACCTTTTTATGGTTTAAATGAATGATTTTAATTCAAAATTATAAATCTTTTCAGAATTTTAACCAGGGGTACACTTCTCTGAATGCCTTGTGATTTTTGTACACACACCTTCAATTTGAGAGTGTGACTAGAGGTGAGCGATTGCTACAGCTCTGTGCTACCCTACCCACATTAACACTATTATTTGCAAAGTTTACTTTAATATAGACATTTCTATAATAGCATTTATTACGGTTAAATTGATGGTTTAACGGATCCTTAGAGGATGAGCGATCCCAAGCATCATTTATGTTATTGTGCATTACTACTACAGTTCACTTGAGGTGGTTTACATTGTATAAGTATGTATGTCCTGACTTGAGTGTTTTGTGCTTTACTTTACGCTTGGGTCAGCCTGAGTATTCACAGCTTTGGATTTCTCTTTCTGGAGGTAGGAATCGCTGGAGATTCTGCTTATCTAGTTACTCATCTAATTCTATTTCAGTTCATCTATTTCAGCTCTTGTATTAGTGAACTTATATGTATTTTGGGATTTCTATTGTGTTTGTTTTCAAACTGATATTATGTATTTTGTTTTGAGACTTTGTTATAGTAGCTTCATGAACTACTGTGGTATTTTTATTTCCGCTTCAAGTTATTCTGATATTTCTGTGTCTGTGATTCTGTGTGATGATTTCATTTGCTCTAAATTTTATTATAATGCGGTATTTTGAGCAATTCAAGTCCGACATGTGCGGATGAGAATGGCTGTAAATATGGGGTTGTTACAGTTGGTATCAAAGCTTTGGTTTTAGGCAAACCTTAGCCTGCGGAGCACAAACTCATTAGAGATAGGGTAGAAATACCCTAGAATGAGTGGAATCAATCTCAGAATCATTCCTTTGTGAGAGAACGTATTTTCGAAGTATAAAATGATTTCCAAATGATTTTAAAGGATTTTTAAAGATTATATTGGTATAAATTTTTCTATTTTGAAATCAAGATCTTCTAAACTTCATCCCTTCTATATCCACCTTGTTAGTAATCTCTAACCTTGGTTAGGATTCTTATCGATTTGAATTCCTTTGAATTTTGGAACGCTTCCACTTGTTCTAATTTGTAAAGGGGTGAAACTCCCTTACAATTAGCATTGATTAACCGGAGATTTCTGTATTCTAGGATTTCGATGCTATCTATCTCCTTCTTTACCTGGATTTATCTCTGGCGATCGAATGTCTATTTTCCTTAGATTTCCGCATTGATTATATTCCCGAAGTCACGGTTGACCGGTTAAGGTCGCCCACGATTTATAAAGGCTTATCCATCTTCTATTTGGTAATTAAATTTTCTCACCTTCACTCAAGCTTATCTTCGAAACAGAATTCTATTTGATTAGAGTTTCTCTAAATTTGAATCTCTGTTTGTTTTGAAATTCATCCTTGAATCATCCCTTGGAAATTCGTTTTTTGTTGCATTTTGAAATTGTGCATACATCGAAATTATTATTTTGATAAGGATGACCACATTTTAGATATAAAAGTGAAATGTTTTCAATAAGGATTATATACCTTTTAAAAATGAAAAATTGAAGTTTCGAAAGGATTTGAAATTTTGAAAAATTTATAGGAAATTTGATTTATATAAAAATAATTTATAACTAAAGGGTTTGAATTTGAATTTCAAGGAATTGAACTCTGATGTTTTGAAATCGGTTTTAAGATTTTGGAAAACATATAATAATATGATTTAAAGATATTTTCTGAATAAGAAATATTTCAAATTTATTCGAATGTATTCCAATGATTCGAAGAGATTTCAAAGAAGTTTTCAAGAAATAGAAGTCCAGAACTCACTTGTGTCGTCGGAAAATAATTTCGGTGATTAGTGCACGCATCATCGACATTGATTTTCGAGTTTCAGAGTAGGGGGAGGCAACTTTAGTAGCTTTGCTATGCAAGTGATTTTGTGAGAAAAAATTAATTTCAGATTTTGAATCATGGTTTGATATTCAAAAGATATACGTGTATATATATATATTTGAAATGATTTAAAGTAAGCTGGCGTTCAGTCCTTGAGATTCAGGTTTGTTTTGGTATAACCTTATCTATTGGAATTGATTTACTGATTTGTTGGTGATTTCCAACTTTTGGATTTCATATATGATTTCTTCGACTATTTTTAAAGTTCGAACACTTCCAAATCAAGGTTTAAATTTTTAAAGCTATGTAATTTTCAAAAGGGTAAATTGGATCTTCTATATATGGAAATAAATAGTTTAAAAGTTTTAAAGGGATAGTTATAAACTTGGAAATCATTTTGGGTGTAATTAATTTTGAGAAAAATATCTGGTTTTGATAATAGATTGGATGGTAAAACCTAGTATTTATATGTTGGTTTTAGAAATAAATTTGTTTGACTTAAATTTTGTTGATTTGGAAATTTGGATTATTTTCTAAATCTATTGTTTTAAGAAACTTTGAAATTGAATATATGTAAATTGAAAGAAATAATTTGATGAAATCATATATGATTTTGAAACTAAAATGTTAGTGAAAGAAATTGAAATTGAGAACCTTATTTTATTAAATACTTGATTTGGGATTGATCAAATTTATATAAAATTGATTTGTATAAGTATGAAGTTGATTTGAAAACCACTGTTTTGGAAAGGTACTCAATTTGGAAAGTGAAATCTTAGATAATGGAAGTCTATGTAAGTATGATTTGATATACTATTGATTTTGAAAAGTATTTGATTTGAAAATGGAACCTTATATAAAGTGGGCTTTATATAAGTATGATATTTGAAAGTGATTTTAAAGGTACTCCATGATACATATTTTCGAAGTAAAGATATGAAAAGTGCCTTCTTCTTGATATCTACTTTGTGGCCACATTGTGGATTCATTCTCTCGATATTATTCTCTCTGATTTGGGTTTTTCGGATATAATACTCCAGTGTCCATCGAATTCCATGGCGATCTCCATGGTCTTACGAGCGTGACTGCATGCGTAATTCGCCAGGCTGAGATGGCTTGAAGGTGCAGATGTTTCCTGGGGGATCCAGGCGTAACCATTGTGTATCTACGATCTATGCAGGTCATTTTTAATAGCGAAACCCACTGGCTGAGATAGCTTAAGGGTAGGGATGTTTCCTGGGGGATCCAGGCGTAACCATTGTGTATCTGCGTTCTACTAGTCATCATGGCGTAATTCACAGGGATGAGATAGCTTACGGATACGGATGTTTCCTAGGGGATCCAGGCGTAACCATTGTGTATCTGCGATCCATGGTTAGACAATGTTTTGGTTTGGTTGTTTTTATTTGGATTGTACTTTCCATATCTATTTTTAAAAGTTTTCCAGTATTTTCACTGGGTTTTGAAACAAGTCTACTAAGTACCTGGAGAATTCTAGCTTTGCGCCTGATCAACTCATGGCCAAAGTCAACAGGAATGAGTGTAAACTTTTTAAGACATCGAGTTACAAAAGTATTTTGATAGTATTATATAAAGGTTATTTTGATCATTTGTTTTACTTTTCTAAATAATTTAAAATGTTTAAAAATTGTTTACTTCGAACTAACAAATTTAAATCAAATGACTATTTATCATATTATAAAATATTTAAAATGTTATAAATAAAAATTTTAAATTGAAATTTGTAGGTTTTAAAATAATGGTTCATCCTTGTCTTTCAACTTACTTTCCCTTCTAGATATTCCTACCTTCTTCCTCTTCGAGGGTCCTTTCCACATTTTTTGAAAGAGTTGGTTCTTTGGCTTATCGTTTGGATTTTCCCGAGAAACTTTCTAGAGTGCATGATGTATACCACGTCTTCCATCTTCGCTGGTATCTTCAGGACCCATCTCTTATTTTTCAACCTTCTACTCTTGATAGTTTGGATATTGAGCCTAATCTTACCGTCGAGAGGAAACCACTTCGTATTGTCAACAGAGGTACGAAGCAGCAAAGAAGGAAATCTGTTAGTCTGATCAATGTACAGTGGAGTACTGATGATGGGGATTGTACCTAGGAGACGGACCATTCATGCTTCGAATCCGAAATCATTTTTTTAGGTACTATTTGCTTTTTCTATCTTGCTTTTCCTCATTTTCCTTGCTCATTCCTTTTCGGAGACGAATAGTTTTGAGTGGGAGAGCGTGCAACAACCCTATATTTTGTGATTATTTTAATTATTTTAATTGAATTTCCTGATTTAAAAACTTTATTTCATTTATTTAAAATGAATATTTTGTTATTTTAAATATAAATTTTGGTTTTTATGTCAATTATAATTCCAAACATGAATAAATAGAATATTTTCCAGAAATGTGAATTTTGGTCAATATGGTCAAACTTTGACTTTTAAATTTAAAAATTTAAAATTTTTAATTTTTTAATTTTATCTTTTATTATGAAAATAAATAAAATTTCAAGAATACCGCTTTTCGTTTCGTTGAAATCCGATTAATATTGTGAAAGTTATGCTTTTTACAATATTGTGTGTAAATTGTTTTATTTAACAAAATTGTTTATTTTAATTTACATAAATAACATTTTTGTTTGCCATATCTTTTTCTAATTTTTGTATATATATGTGTAACATGATATGACATGTTATGTATTTATTTTATGTTTAAAACATTTATAAATGTAGTTATAATTTTCAAATGTTGATTGTATTTTTGTTTTCAATTTTTAAATTCTAGTTTCAATTACTAAGCTATTTTCTCATTTATTTTATATTTTTCCTTAAATTATTTATTTTTTTTCTTTTCACTTTATTTTATTCAGCGTTTTATTTATATTTGCTGAAATATTTAGGTTATTTTAATTAAAAGAAATTGGAAATCAAAGAGACAAAACCTTTCATTTTCCATTGACTTTTCATATACTTGCCTTTCCATTTTCCAATTGCCTTTTCATTTAAGTTTAGCCATCCATTCTTCTATGCATTGCCGTATGTTTTCTCTTCTCATTCACATGAGAAACATTTCTTCTCATCACTAAAAACTCACGGCTAAACTAAGAAAAAGAAAAAAAAAATTGTTAATGGCTTCTTCCCTTCTCTCGTTTTTTTTTTCAAAATTTTTCCTTGCCTCTTCTTTCTTTTCTCGGCCTAGCCCTCCACTTCATCAGCCCCACCATTACCTCCTCGATCTACAGCAGCAATCGGCCCCTCCTCTGATCAAAAATCAGGTTGTGCCATTCGTTGAAGCTAGCACCACCAATTTTGCATAAAACCCTTCCAAACATGCCTAGAAATAACCATTCCCTTCCTATTTCACTTTGGCCATCCCCTTAGCCACCACCACCAGCAAGTTCACCTCCTGTAGCCATAGCTCCAACCATCACCTGACATGTCCAGACCTGACCTAGGCATGGCCGAGCCCATGGGATGACCAAGCCGAGCCAAAAGTTGAACCAAACCTCACCTATTTTCCTTGACCTTTTGCATACTTCACTTTGCAACTCTCCTACCTCTTAACACTCTTGTAGCCGTGAGTTTTGATGCCATACCTGAACCAAACCTGAGCTATATCACATCATGGCCGAGCTAAAGAGTTCCTTGACCAAGCATTGGAGTGGTAAAAGCAAGGTCTAACTATTTTGTCCATTGTTGCATTTTAAACACAAATTGTTTTAATGCGTTTTGTGTTAATATATATATATATATATATATATATATATATTGTCTTGTTTGTTTTGTTTTGTTGTTGATACAAGATCATATATTAGCTCTCTCCACTCACTTGAAACCATAATCGTGCTGTGTCATGCCGTGTCGTGCTTTCTGGATTTATTCGGTGTGTTTTGATTTGCAATATCCAGCTTAAAGGCGAGTAATCGCGCTTGACATTTATACATATAATTTGTGAATTAATCGCAAGTGAATGTGTATAAATTGTTATATCATGTTATACTTGCCTATGATATATATTATGTGATGTTAACCCTTTTTATAAACTTGTCACATCATTTGTTACTGCTATATATTGCTACACTGTTTGTTTATATCTATTTCTCACACTACAAGTTCCCTGTAGAATAGAGTCACTATGGATTGAAATGATACACACCCGAAAAAACCTTAGAATAAGGAAAATCGTTATGGGCTGAAATGATAGGCCTGAGTGATTGTTATTTATTTTATTTTACTTGGGATTGCGGGTTTGAAATAGTAGAACCCGGATTTTCTTTGTAAATTACGGATTAAAATGATATATTATCCGTATCACTTGATTAGAAAATATTATGCAGACCTATAGTTATTTTATATATACATTTTTGGAAAATTTTAAAGTATTTTAAAAATGTAAATTTATGATATTTTAATTTAAAGTGAATTATGTTAGCCGGCACCTTGGGCCGGCTACAAAATGACAGTTGAAGATATTATTATTAGTTTTAGACAAGATTCAGGCCAAGAAGAGCCTAAAGGTATAGGGGTTTGGTGCAATTGACATGTTTTGGCATGCCTAGCCCGGTGCACAGAAGTCACCTATTGTGAGCCGAGGTACCTTGTTCATAAGCCCATGAGGGAAGTCCAACCCATCTTCGTCTATAAATAGAAGGGAAGGGGCACAGTGAAAGGGACCTTTTTCCGAGAACACTGGGGAGACCCTACCATTTTTGATACTCTCCTCTTTTGAATTCAAACTTGTATGAAAGTGATTGGTTTATGGATTGTATCTGTATTCAAGTGATTGAAAAAGCAATAAAGATTAAACTCAAAGTGGATGTAGGCAATTACGCCGAAACACTATGAATCTGGTGTTCTCGTTTTTGTTGTTCATTTTGCATTGAATTACACTATTTTTCAGTTCTTATTTACTCTCTTCATTAATCTCTCTACATAACTCTACTCAAGGGTGTTAGTGACCAATTCTGGTGCTTTCATTGAGAATTGAATTCTCAGCTTGATTGGATCTGATCGTCTACTAGTGGATTCCCATATTCACGAGATAGATCCAGTTGTTTACTAGAAAACTTCCTATTCTACTCAGATTTGAAAGAAATCTAAAGGAAGATGATAGCGGTAGATTGGATTCACTGATGTACGCAAGGTCTGGTGATTGGATGTTGAAGTCTGCACTCAAGTCGAATGAAGGCCGACCCTCATCTGAAGGCAATTCAGCCGATCGCCCCAGAAGAAGTGTACACCGATCGCCCCTGAAAAGGCATGTGCCGAGCGAGAGTATGCCGAGCGAGGTTACACCGAGCGACCCAGATTGCATGCTGAGCGACAGTGTATGCCTAGCGAAGTAACACCGAGTAACCTAGATTGCATGCCGAGCAACAGTGTATGCCGAGCGAGAGTGTATGGCTAATGACATCTAGGCCGAGCCGCATTCCTATGCCGAGCGGCATCCAGGCCGAGCCGTAAACCTATGCCGAATGGCATCCATGCCGAGCCGCATTTCTATGCCGAGCAACATCCAGGCTGAGTCGCATTACTACGCCGAGTGGCATCCAGACCAAGCCGCAAGTGTATGCTGAATGACATCCAGGCCGAGCTGCATTCCTATGCCGAGCGGCATCCAGACCGAGCCGTAAGCCTATGCCGAATGACATCTATGCCGAGCCGCATTCAATGCCGAGCGACATCCGAATTCCGAGCCATAAGTCTATGCTGAGCGGCATCTAGGCCAGCCACACGTTTATGCCGAGTGGCATCTAAGCCGAGCCACACTTCTAGGCCGAGCGACACTTCCAGGCCGAACGATATCTAGGCTGAGCCATACGTCTTATACGACCCCTATTTTCAAAAAAAAAAATTCAGGTCCACTTCCTTTGCATCCCATGATTGACCAGTACATAGAGGATCTAGTGGCAGCTTCTGAACTTGTTTTCAGAGAACGGACATGCAACCGCTACTCAAACGATACTCTCAAAGGGATATCATACTGATCGCGTTAGAGAAGAATAGACCTCCATGTATATTTTGGCAGCTAGTTACCTGGAGTGCCTCCTACGACCATGGATCGTTTCTATGACAAAAATGAATCTAAATCAAAGTGTGGAGGAGCGGAATAGACTAGGAAAAATAATAATGAAGGCCCGTAGGCTAAGGACGTTGATCCTAGTAGACAAAACAAGATCTCAAAATTCGACTCGTATGCTCTTTGAAAGATACGATCGACAACCTCTACTTGAAGACTCACGACTCAGAGTGGTACTGGAAACCAACCTTGAGAGAGTACACCAAATTCTAAATAAAATCAGGGGAATGTTGTATATTTCAAGATGCTCACTGATCCTAACACGGGCGATTACAAACACCTCCGAGGTGTGATCGAAAAGCCGATCTGGAAAGGAAAGCGTCAATAGTGTATACAGGTCCTGTAGAATGGCAGGCAGCGAACATCCGATGCCTATTAATAAAGGGCTATCGTTATCAATTGGACTGTTGACCGCCGACATCCCTTTGAAAGGAGCTAGGGGCAAAGTCGAATAGCGAGCACATGATGCTGCTTCATTTACCGATGAGATTTATCCCAATCTTCTTTGAATTATTTCCATTTCTAATTCTATTTCAATTGTTCTATGAACTACGACTAAGTTGAACTCAACTACTTTCAAAACAATGTAGGTGACCAGGTACTTAGATTTGGCCGCCAACGAATCCACGCGGGCCATAATTGGACGTGTGGAGTTTCATCTAGACGAGCATGATTCAATCGCTCATCATCAACCATGTGCCTTTAATCTGGGGCAAAGAACTAGAGATTGAAAAGCTCATCATGATTAGAGCCCAATACAAAGTCAACATGACTGACCATCCATTCATTGACCTCCACATTTGACTTGGAGACCTGAGCAAGGCTTGGAATGAGTATGGCCGGATCATCCACTCAAATCAAGTCAAAGAACAAAGTTCAATAGAATACAAATGCCTTTCCTGAAGCTCAGTGACGTCAGGATCTATCTACAATGGACATGGTTTGATCATCTACACATCAAATCCTACCCTGAACACAGAAGACTGTTCGAAAGCCCGACTTGGAGTAGTTGTGATCTACTCGTCAACCACCTCTTTCAATAATTCATTATCCTTATTTTCTAGAAAGAAATACGAAGAAAATTGTGTGAGATTTGACTATCTAACCCAGCATGGATGTGATCCAACCATCTTTCATATACCTCCTTTCTTGACTTGATCGGAAGAGCTATAATCACCAAGCGGACGAGAATCGACCGTCCATTTTTCAAGTTTCGTCCCTTATGCTGGGGGCAGAATCCCATTCCATGAGAAAACGTGGTTCGATCGTTCATTCGACAACATTAGCCTTGATACGGTAGATGAAATACAAATTGAAGAGTGGAAATAGGAATGCTCTCAACAAAAATCTCTAAATCCCCAGAGTGTGGACTAGAATACTCTAAGTCCCCTGAGTGTGGACAAGAGTATAAACAACTTAAAAACCTTTAAGTCCTTGAAGCGGACTAGAGTACTCTAAGTCCCCTGAGTGCGGACTAGAGTATAAATGACTCAAAAACCTCTACATTCCCAGAGTGCGGACTAGAGTATAAATAACTTAAAAGCCTCTACGTCCCCAGAGTGTGGACTAGAGTACTCTATGTCCCCCGAGTGCGGACTAGAGTATAAACAACTTAAACAACTCTAAGTCATTGAAGCGGACTAGAGTACTTTTAGTCCCCTGAGTGTAGACTAGAGTATAAATGACTTAAAAACCTCTACGTCCCCAGAGTGTGGACTAGAGTACTCTAAGTCCCCTGAGTGCGGACTAGAGTAAGAACGACTCAAAAACCTCTACGTCCCTAGAGTGTGGACTAGAGTACTCTCAGTCCCCTAAGTGCAGACTAGAGTATAAACAACATAAAAACCTCTACTCCCCAGAGTGCGGACTAGAGTACTCTAAGTCTCCTGAGTGCGGACTAGAGCATAAACAACTTAAAAACCTCTAAGTCCCTGAAGTGGACTAGAGTACTCTCCGTCCCCTAAGTGCGGACTAGAGTATAAACAACTTAAAAACCACTACGTCCCCATAGTGTGGACTAGAGCACTCTAAGTCCCTTGAGTGCGGACTAGAGTATAAACGACACAAAAACCTCTACGTCCCCAGAGTGCGGACTAGAGTACTCTCAGTCCTCTGAGTGTGGCCTAGAGTATAAAGAACTTAAAAACCTTTACGTCCCCAGAGTGTGGACAAGAGTAGTCTAAGTCCCCCGAGTGTAGACTAGCGTATAAACAACTTAAAAACCTCTAAGTTCTTGAAGTGGACTAGAGTACTCTCAGTCTCCTGAATGCAGACTAGTGTATAAACGATGTAAAAACCTCTATGTCCCAGAGTGCGGACTAGAGTACTCTAAGTCCCTGAGTGTGGACTAGAGTATAAACGACTCAAAAACCTCTATGTCCCCAGAGTGTAGACTAGAGTACTCTAAGTCCCCTGAGTGTGGACTAGAGTATAAACAACTTAAAAACCTCTACGTCCCTAGAGTGCGGACTAGAGTACTGTAAGTCCCCTGAGTACGGACTAGAGTATAAACAACTTAAAAACCTCTAAGTCTCTGAAGCGGACTAGGGTACTCTCAGTCCCCTGAGTGCGGACTAGAGTATAAACGACTAAAAAACCACTACGTCCCAAGAAAGCGGACTAGAGTACTATAAGTCCTCCGAGTGCGGACTAGAGTATAAATGACTTAAAAACCTCTACGTCCCCAGAGTGCGGGCTAGAGTACTCTAAGTCCCCTGAGTGCGGATTATAGTATAAACAACTTAAAAATCTCTAAGTCCCTAGAGTGCGGACTAGAATACTATAAGTCCCCTGAGTGCAGACGAGAGTATAATCGACTTAAAAACCTCTAAGTCTCCAGAGTACGGACTACAATGCTCTAAGTCCCCTGAGTGCAGACTAGAGTATAAAAGACTTAAAAACCTCTACGTCCCCAGAGTGCGAACTAGAGCACTCTAAGTCCCCTGAGTGTGGACTAGAGTATAAACGACCTTAAAACCTCTACGTCCCTAAGTGTGGACTAGAGTGCTCAAAGTCCCCTGAGTGCGGACTAGAGCATAAACGACTTAAAAACCTCTACGTCTCCAAAGTGCGGACTAGAGTACTCTAAGTCCCCTGAGTGCAGACTAGAGTATAAACGACTTGAAAACCTCTACGTCCCCAAAGTGCGGATTAGAGTACTCTAAGTCTCCTAAGTGCAGACTAGAGTATAAACGACTTGAAAACCTCTACGTCCCCAGAGTGCAGACTAGAGTACTCTAAGTCCCCTGAGTGCATACTAGAGTATAAACGACTTGAAAACCTCTACGTCCCCGGAGTGCGGACTAGAATACTCTAAGTCCCCTGAGTGCGGTCTAGAGCATAAATGACTTCAAAACCTCTATGTCCCAGAGTGCGGACTAGAGTACTCTAAGTCCCCTCAGTGCGGACTAGAGTATAAACGATTTAAAAATCTCTAAGTCCCTAGAGTGCAGACTAGAGTACTCTAAGTCCCCTGAGTGCGGACCAGAGTATAAATGACTTAAAAATCTCTAAGTCTCTAGAGTATGGACTAGAATACTCTACGTCCCCTGAGTGCGGACTAGAGTATAAGCGACTTAAAAACCTCTAAGTACCCAGAGTGCGGAGTAGAGTACTCTAAGTCCCTTGAGTGTGGACTAGAGTATAAACGACTTAAAAACCTCTACGTCCCCAGAGTGCAGACTAGAGTACTCTAATTCCCCTGAGCGTGGACTAGATTACTCTAAGTCGTCTGAGTGCAGACTAGAGGATAAACGACTTGAAAAACTCTACGTCCCCAGAGTGCGGACTAGATTAC
The DNA here is from genome assembly GCA_030765085.1 of Allium cepa. Lineage (NCBI taxonomy): Eukaryota > Viridiplantae > Streptophyta > Magnoliopsida > Asparagales > Amaryllidaceae > Allium > Allium cepa. Next base: position 202,812,778 of record CM060945.1, on the reverse strand, counting down.
TCTAAGTCCCCTGAGTGCGGACTAGAATATAAACGACTTAAAAATCTCTAAGTCCCTAGAGTGCAGACTAGAGTACTCTAAGTTCCCTGAGTGCGGACTACAGTATATACAACTTAAAAATCTCTAAGTCCTCGGAGTGCGGACTAGAGTACTCTAAGTCCCCTAAGCGTGGACTAGAATACAAATGACTTAAAAACCTCTAAGTCCCAAAGTGCAGGCTAGAGTACTCAAGTCCCCTTAGTGAGGACTAGAGTATAAACGACTTAAAAACCTTTACGTCCCCAGTGCGGACTAGAGTACTCTAAGTCCCCTGAGTTAGGACTAGAGTATAAACAACATGAAAACCTATACGTCCCCAGAGTGCGGACTAGAGTACTCTAAGTCCCCTAAGTGCGGACTAGAACATAAACGACGTAAAAATATATAAGTCCCCAGAGTGCGAACTAGAGTACTTTAAGTTCCCTGAGTGCGGACTACATTACGAATGACTTAAAAATCTCTAAGTCCCCAGAGTGCGGACTAGAGTACTCTAAGTCCCCTAAGCGCGAACTAGAATATGAATGACTTAAAAACCTCTAAATCCCCAGAGTGCGGAGTGAGAAAAAAATCTCTATGTCCCAGAAGCGGACTAGAGTACTCTAAGTCTCCAGAGTGCGGACTGAAGTATAAATGAATTGACGAAAATCTCTACGTCCCGAACTGTGGAATATAGCATAAACCGTTTGAAAAATCTCCAAGTCCCCAGAGCATGGACCGAAACATGAACAAAAATTGGGTGCAAGTTGACTGGGGGGAGAATAACACTAAGTCACCAAAATACAGAGTTGTGCATAAATATTGATAAATAGATGAGTGGATTCCGACCGTTCTCTATTTCGCAAACTTCGGCCTGAAACCGACAGGAGGAGTATTAACTCACTAAGGATGGAGTTCAACCATCCGATCAGTGGCCTGGGCAAAGCAATGATGGGAGCAGAAGTAAAAATCACTAAAAGCTGAATACGATAGCTTACTATAGCTCCAGCTTGGTGTTCTTTGCAACCTAAGGCAACAACTACAGGGAGGCCTCAATACAGAACCAAGCGAAACGACATCCAAAGTTACGGGCGACCGACTATATTGTACCTCAGATCGAGTGTCAATACCAATCTACACCAAGCACATACGAATGTGACTCGGATGTTCCTTAAAATACTATGACCTCCAAATGTGGAAAGGAGAGTGAACCACGAAGACTTGGTCAAAAATTCTCCAGCACCCTCCTTGGATCCGTCAAGAGGGGTATGAAACTGGATGACCATGACCCAACCGCATTTGTAGCCAACTTTACACTAAGATCTGGTTATAGAGCAAGAACCAAAGTGGATATGAATGATCGTCCGGTGTCCAAATTACGCCCTGAAACTGACGAGGTATCGTAGTATTCATCTTGTAATGAAAACCCACAATACAATCAAAGATAGGCGAGACCCAGCCTCCCATCAACTACCTTGATCCCACGATTCAACGGAAAGAGAGTAATGCTAAAGTGGGCATGGCTGACCTTCCTACTTACCGGTATATGCCCCAGACCTGGGGCAACAAGCGAGAAGGAAGATGAATGTGAACCGACTATTCACCAATCAACTCTGTGTCTTTGGAGTTTAGGTGGGAATAAAAATAGCTAGGGAAAGACTCAACCATACATGCAGTGCATTTTTCGACTCGAGGCTAGGAGCAGACGAATGGTCATCCAAAGATTTGCTGTGACAGCTTAATGTTGAAACTTATTTAGAGTGCTCACAGCTACTCAAGGCTACGACCGAAAGGATGCCTAGGGATAGAATCACTAATTCAATACCTTAGCTTGTGGGCAACTGACTGTCACTCCAACCCGAAGGACGGGTAAAGAATAATGAATGCATTGAATAGAAAGTGCATTACTTGAATATACAAGCAAATTCAAACTCATAGCAAGATCCAGCTATACAGCTGCACACAACTCGAGGCTGACCCCTACTCGACATTTCCTTCAACGTGCTTTTAAGCCTGATCTTTGGCCATTTGCTGTTAATCGATTAGGGCATTCATAGTCCTTTACTATTAGAATTAACAACTCATGACAAGACTCTAGGATTTGACTAGAGTAACCATCAACATTGACCGTCCCAACCATATTTCACATTGAATGTTATGCAAAATAGTTACATCTAAATTCAATGAATCTGGGATTGCACCTGCTAAGCTGACAGTCGACGTTACAGCCAGCCATGGCAACCCTTTTCAGGTGCTGAATATCGGATCATAGCTCATTACAGTGATGATAAAAGAATTATTTGGATTTTTCTTAATAAATAACGATATGTTCCCTTGGACTCATTCTGACATGCATATGTGATTTCATTAACTATCGTGAGCCATGCATTGAATATCAACCCGAAGCTACAAAAGCTAGCACAATATCTATTGATTTCATCATGAAAGCTCCAATCTTACTTTTAGGCTCACCCCATCAACGTCTATGCCTACCAGCCGTTGTGATAGGGCATACAACGACCTGAGACATCTGAAAGACTACTAAAATAGAATATCGAACTAAGCCAATTCGAAATCACTTATTTCCCTCAAAGGGCTATCCAAGGACGGAAATTAGAAGACCTCACACCTGAATTCACTACATCAGATGACTACTCTAGGGGTAGTAGAGAACCAACTGACAGATGAAAAATGTACGCAGATGGAGCATCTAGTGATCACTGTTATGGCGCAGGAGTCATGCTAATGACTCCTAAGGAACGATCGATCTGCTACGTCTTGAAACTCGTTTTCCCTGTAACAAACAACGATGCTTATTATGAAGCCTCGACTACAAGCCTCAAACTTGCTAGAGGATTTGGTGTGGAAACTTTGCATATCTTTTGTGGTTCATGATTGATAATATGCAAAGTTAAGGAAGTTGATCTTGCTGGGGGCATTGTCTTGCTCCTTATCTCGGCCAGGTCCAAGAGCTACTAACCGACTTCACGTAGTACATAATTACACACATACTCAGCGAAAAAAATGAAAAGAGTCCAATCATTGGCAAAGCTGGCCAGTTTTAGGGATGCGCAACGAACATACATTGTTTCGATTGAAATATTTAATATTCCAAGTATTGACGGATGGAGATCTGCTAGGTCTTGGAGGCAGAGGCAGAAAAGGTCTCATGGTTGACCCCTATCAAAGACTATCTATAATAAGGAATTCTTACTGAACGGAGGAATGGAAAACGACAAATCTTCCTCAAAGCTTCATGCCAAATCATCCAAGAATAAGTCGTGTGTAGAAAGGAGTTTATCCATCCCCATGCTTCGGTGTATCGCCAATGATTATATCTTGAGCAAAGAAGATTGCAATGATAACATCAGGGGAAAAACCATGATAAAGAAAATACTCTGCTACAGGTATTACTGGCCAACTATTGATCCAGATGTGGTTGATCATGCTAGACAATGCGGAGAGTGCAAGATGTTTGCAAGAAATACAGGAACCCCGCTGATGGAAATTACTCAAATGGCTAGTCCATAGCCGTTTGCCACTTGGGGGCACTGAAATAATCTTCTTGCCGATCCTAAAGGTGGTGAGAAATACACCATCATAACAGTTGATTACTTCACCAAATGGGCAGATGAAGAACTCTTAACCACGACCAAGATGAAGAAAATAATCAACTTCATTATTCATAGCGTCATCTGTCCTTATGACCTTCCATGATCTATTATAAGTACAAATAGACAGGTTGAAGCTGTGAACAAAATCATAAAGTCTGTATTGAAGAGAAGTTTGTAAAAGGCTAGAGATAAATGGGCGGATGAATTCCCAACAGCATTATAGGCTTATAGAACTACCTATGAGTCCATGAATGGTCATACTCCATTTGCCCTTGCTTACTACTCTGAGGTCGTCATCCATGTAAAAGTTGGAGTCCCCTCTAATCAAGGCTGATTACAACCCTTATTTCACAAAAAAACACAAATAATGAACCGCAATTGAATTGCAATTAAGCTAGATGGAATTGGCAATGACTTATGAGTATATAAAATGCATCCGACAGCCAATGGCAAGAACATGTACCTGAACATGCATGTGTACATCCGAAAAAAGTTCGGCTTCTTGAAATCAACAGGGAATTGAATTCTCACTTTAAGAAAAGACTAGATCAAATAGCCGAAGCTTACTGGCCCAGTAGAACCGGACACGGATGGCCACTGATGAACTACAACCCTGGATTTATAATATTAGGAATCGACCAAGCGTCATGACCACCAAAGAAGGATAATGACTATTCAGGGAACATGATGGATTTCTTTCTGTTAACAAGGAATACTCGTTGATTCAAAGCTTATCATGTTTCTCTGCATGACACACTTTGGGGGGGGGGGCAAATGTTAGCCGGCACCTTGGGCCGGCTACAAAATGCTAGATGAAGATATTATCATTTGCACTAGACAAGATTCGGACTAAGAAGAGCCTGAAGGTATAAGGGTTTGATGCAATTGACATGTTTTGGCATGCCTAGCCCGGTGCACAGAAGTCACCTACTGTTGGCCGAGGTACCTTGTTCCTAAGACCATGAGGGAAGTCCAACCTATCTTCGTCTATAAATAGAAGGGCAGGGACACAGTGAAAGGGACCTTCTTTCGAGAACACTGGAGAGACCCTACCATTTTTGATACTCTCATCTTTTTAATTCAAACTTGTATGCAAGTGATTGGTTCTATATTCGAGTGATTAAAAAAGTAATAAAGATTAAACTCAAAGTGGACGTAGGCAATTACGCCGAACCACTATAAATCTGGTGTTCTCGTTTTTGTTGTTCTTTTTGCATTGAATTACATTATTTTTCAGTTCTAATTTACTCTCTTCATTAATCCCTCTACATGACTCTACCCAAGGGTGTTAGTGATCAATTCTGGTGCTAACAAATTAAAAATGATTTTTATAAAGTATTAATGATTTTTCTACAAGTTAAAATGTGAAACAAATGAATGGTTAAGTGGAAATTTAAAATATAACTTAATTTTGAAATTTGTAATTTTGTTTAAAATGGAGTTTAAGTTAAGCGAATAATATATGATAATTTGATATAAATTTGAATTTACAATGACTTAATAAAGTGTTATTGTTTTTTCTACGAATTAAAATGGTTAAATAAATGAACACTTAAAGCGTAATTTGAAATATAACTTGACTTGGAAAGGTGAATTTGGTTTAAAATAAAAGTTAAGAAAATAAAATGGAAATTGAGTTTATATTTTGAAATGGTAGTTAAAAGTTAATTATAAATTAATTTTTAAAATGCAAAGAATGGAGAATTTGTATACTTGAATTTAATAAGTGAATTATTTAAAATTTGATTATATGTATAAATTTTACTTTTTGAAGTCATAAATTAAAGGGTATTTTAAATGACCATTTTAAAGTGGAAAAATATGAAATTTTATAAGTTAAAATGGTTTAAATTGGAATTTTATTATTGTTGAAATTGTATTGAAAATCCAAAAATTAAATTTACGGCACTTCAGAAATGCTATTGTTTCTGAAGTTAACTTAAAATATGTTGTAAAGGATACGACAAGACTTTGTAAGTGCTGTGGATGATGCAAGTGAACTAAAAGGATAGAATTTACTAAGAACTACTATAGAGCTTAGTAAGTGCTGTAGTTGCACAATAAAAATTAAAACCTGAAATTAGTAAAAGAGCTAAAATAGCACTTTGTAAGTGTTGCAATTGGCTGAAATGAGATTTTTGAATATAAATGAACTATTACAGCAGTTTTAAATGTTGTCTTTGTTGAATTGAATTGTTTTCAAATGAAACTTACCGCAGGATTTTCTAAGTGCTGTGGGAAGCTGAAATTTCACTGTTTTAGTGTATTTAAGTGAATAAATGAACTCTAAAAAGGCTAAAATTTTAGGAATTTAATATTTGATTTAAAGGTATAACGACTCCACCTATTTATGGTTTAAATGAATGATTTTAATTAAAAATTATAAATCCTTTTAGAATTTTAACCACAGTTCTCTATATGCCTTGTGATTTTTGTACGTACACCTTCAATTTGAGAGTGTAACTGGAGGTGAGCGATTGCTACAGCTCTGCGCTACCCTAGCCACATTAACACTATTATTTGCATAGTTTACTTTAATATAGATATTTCTGTGATAGCGTTCATAACGGTTAAGTTAATCGTTTAACGGATCCTTAGAGGATGAGCGATTCCAAGCATCCTTTAAGTTATTGTGCATTACTACTACAGTTCACTTGAGTTGGTTTACATTATATAAGTATGTATGTCCTGACTCAAGTGTTTTGTGTTTTACTTTACGCTCGGGTTAGCCTGAGTATTCACAGCTTGGATTTCTCTTTCTGGAGCTAGGAATCATTGGAGATTCTACTTATCTAGTTATTCATCTAATTCTGTTTTAGTTCATCTATTTCAGCTCTTGTATTAGTGAACTTATATGTTTTGGGATTTCTATTGTGTTTGTTTTCAGACTGATATTATGTATTTTGTTTTGAAAGTTTATTATAGTAGATTCATGAATTACTATGGTATTTTTATTTCCGCTGCGAGTTATTTAGATATTTTTGTGTCTGTAATTCTGTGTGATGATTTCATTTGCCCCAAATTTTATTACAATGCGGTATTTTGAGCAATTCAAGTCCGACATGCACGGATGCGAATGGCTGAAAATATCGGATTGTTATAAAGTTAATTAATTTTTATAAAGGTATTTAAAGTTAATTAATTTTTTTATTAACAAAGTTCAAATCAATTAATTACTCTATTAAATGATATTTGAGTTGAATAATTATTTAACAAAGATTTTTAAACTTAATTAATCATTTATTAATTGTATTTAAAACTAATCACTTAATTTAATATTAGGGTTACAATTAATACAAGAATATGCTTTAAATAATAAATTTTTTTGTAAAAGGGGTTTAAAGTCATAAGTTTGTTTTAAAAATGGGGTTTTCCTTAGTGAAAAGAACTAAGTAAAAAAGTTATATTATGGAAAGAGTGTTTGCACAAAATTTGTCACAACACTCTTCGGAAGATTTTGAACAGATAATAATGAAGAGTGTAAATTGAAAATGAGGATTATCTAACAAAAACTCCAATCTGCAGGAAAGCAAATGCACAGACAAACAATTTAGAGCGGTCCGGCGTTTTGCCTACGTCCACTATGAAGTTTTCTGCAACTTTATTGATTCTCTTTCAACGATTACAAGTGGTTATAGCAATCAACAGCAAGTTACAACTGGAGATTTCGAAATCAACAGTAGTAGAATGATGGAGATCTCGATCCGGCAGAGTCTGGGCGCTTGAGAGTCAAAAGATCCCTTTTTTGTAGGCTTCAGAGGGCTATTTATAGGCGTAGGAGGCTGAGATCGTGCTCAAACTTCGGGAGACTTCTTCTGGCACGTGAGTGGGCCCACGCGACCGACCCCACCAAATTTCGACTCGATCCGCGATCGATACGAATTCATTTCATATCGATCAAGATGATGTCCAATCGAGCTGAAATTTGCTGTGAACGTTCCTTGTCTCGTGTGCAATCTCCTGTGAAAATTTCATTGTATTTGGATCAGTGGATTGGGAGAAATATTTGATACGAAATGGACTTTTTCGATGGCTGTTTGGTTCGAATCCATAACTTCGAAACGATCCCTTCGACTCGATCACCTCACGTGGTCTCATGATGATGTGGCACACATACTTTGCCTCGATCCGGTCTTTACTTCGAGTTGACCGTATCGACTCCATATATCTCGCCTTGTTCGTATCGAGGGATGACACGTCACCCAGGTTTGTTGACTTGATGGATTCGAATAAGGCCTCGCTCATGGGTTCGAACAGCAGTCATCGATGGACATGAACTACTGATGGTCGATGGTTACGAACAAGCCTTTCCTTGATGGATACGAACCACGTAGCGTCTCAATGGATACGAAGCCAATCGATGCGAACTGGAGCTCTTTGATGGATATGAAGTAAGGTGACCTGATGGATACGAATAGCAGCTGCCTGATGGATACGAAGAGAGGCTTCTATGATGGATGCGAAGAAGACACTGGCCAATCATTATGAGGCACAACACCTGTTGATGGATACGAAGTCCATCGATACGAATTCGATGCATTCGAATACTGCCAACCTGATCGATACAAACTTTTATTAACTGATCGATGCGAACATGATAGATACGAACCGAGCGCACTCTTGATGGATACGAAATCAACCATAGTGATGGATACGAAGCCTGGGCCGTTTTCTCTAGATTGAATCGATCATAACTTGGGCATATGAACTCGGATTGACTTGAGACTTGGAACGTTGGCTCTCTTGGCCTTGGCTGCCATGCCTTATCAATTATAGCTCAATCTGGACTTGGACAAAATTTATCGATATCCATAGCGAACCTGTGTATGTTTGATATCCAGGAAGAGTGGTCCTTGGTTTTCAATCAGTTCCTTGGTATCTCGCCTTGCCAAAAGGTGGGATAACATTTACCCCCCAAAGTACGTCTTGTGGAAACATGACATGCTTTGAAAAGCTGCAAGTTCTCTCTGAACAATTATCGTATTTTTCATTGAAAGTTGTATTCTTTATTGCTGTAACTGACTGCTATGCGATTGTGATTAGCTGTTTGTCATCGTAATCATAATGAGATGAGTATTCGATCCCTGTGAATGTTGAAAATCAGATATTAGTCCGACATATATGCATATGTGTTAACTTGACTCTCGTTAACGTTGCGTGTTCACGAGTCGTTGTCAGTTTAGTTTGTCATCGAATTTCGTATCGATTCTCTCCTGAACCGATTTGAAATTCGAGTTGAAACAACGCTTGAAAGTTGTTTTGGACTTCCCTCTTGTATCGATCCTCTCTTGAATCGATGTAAAAGGTTGAATGGCAGTTTTCTATATCGACGCGGTTTTCATTGATGGATACGAAATGATCATTCGTATCGATGAGTTTTGATGGATACGAAAACAACGTTCGTATCGATAAGCCTGCACTGTTACGAGTCGATGGTTGTAAAATAGACACTTCGAATCGATGAAGCCTAGTGGTAATTTCACCTCGATGAAGGCAAAGTCTGATGGATTCGAAGAGAGCGTTCGCATCGATCCGTTATTTGACCAATTGCGGCCGGTCATGTTGATTGGGAGGAGAATCAGCCCAGTCTCTCCTTAGGCTCCATATAAATATCTTGGACTTTGGCATTTTTTCACTTTTTACTTTTCACTGTTGCTTTCTGTCTTTAACTTCGTATCGATAGATAGACCGAGAGAAAGAACTGCGCTTACCTTCAAATCGAACCAAACCTTCGATTCTTTGAGCATAATCATTAAAATCAGGTAATTAATGGATAGAATCATGTTAAGAACGATGAAACTTGAAATCTCAACCATCCTTCTTGCTTTTACGACTGGTTTTGATGAATTTGAGATCTAGATGAGCGAGAGCAAGATTGTGGATGGTGCGTGGCCATGGAATTGAGGCCCTTTGGAGAAGATGGAGGTGTGGAGGAATCACTTTACCTCTGTTTTGTGTCGATCTGGAATAGGAGTTTTCGAATCGATCCATATCATATGATTTCGTATCGATGTTCGTATCGATCCCGAAAAGGCTAAGTGGAACGAAGTGGTTCGCATCGATTGCTCTAACGGTCGATACGAAGACTAGAATGGTTATGGATGAGAAGCTAAGAATTTCTGATCGATGCGAGACATACTCCCCAGATCGATACGAAACATATCGATTCGAACTTGAGCCTTTCTAATCGATCGATTCGAAATATATCGATTCGAATCTGATCGATACGAATGTATCGATTCAAACATGGTCGTTGCGAAAAATGATGCATCTGTGACTCGATATAAATTTAAACCGCGGTGACCGATTCCAAGTTGAAATTAGACGAACTTAGAGAACTTTTGCGCATTAAAACATTCGACTCCGACGAGCTTCTGCCTTGCATGATTGAACTTGACCGCCGAATTGCATATTGAACTACCTTTCGAAGCTCGCCGATGGAAGCGTAACTTAAAAATCATAACAAACTTTAACTTGAATCGATCGTTAGCATTTGGATGGCATGGTTGTGACGGTCAGCGATGATGGTCATTTTCGGTCTGATTTTCAGAGTTTTGTCGTTCACACATTTCAGTTTATTCCATAGAATTTGCTCAAGTAATGCACAACACTACACGATACATTCATGTACTTTACACATGGGGAACACATGGGCTCTTCAGCGTCTAATGATGATTTCTCATGAGTTAGCTAGTTACGGAAACTTCAAGTTCGCAGCCGCAAGAAACTCAAAATTCAGGCCCTCCCGTGCTTGAAGTACCGAAGACTGAGATTGAAGTTGTCGGTCCAGCACCGGACGAGCTACCCGACGCATCCTTCATTAGTAACCCATTAGACTCTGTTCCGTCCAACATTTCGGAAGACATGGTAGGAAGAATATGCTGAAGGCATGGCCTATCGATGGACGACGTATTATTGCCAGGACCAAGCGACAGACCGCACAATCCTCCGGAGGGATACACCGCATTCAATCGTCATGCGTGCGTAGCTGGGACACTCCCTCCTTTAACCAGTACATAAGAGAAGTATTGTCGTTTCTGGGGATTGTCCCATCTCAGCTACATCCGAACGGATATGCCTCACTCAATAGCTTGTTCATTGCATTTATGGAGTATCTCTATCAATCGCCACTCTCGATTGAAATCAAATACTTGTTTAACTTCAAGAGTCGGGCTGATAGTCTATTTTTCACATTCCTGGAGGCGGTAAGAAATTGCCAAGTGGTCATAGGGGCTTGGACTAGATTGAGCTACTTTAAGAAGAGTTGTTTTATGTTAGATGCCCCCCAGGATTTCCTAAGCGATGGCTATTTAGACGTGAGTATTGCTATCTTCTCGGGTAGTTGATAAAACTGATGTAGATGCAGTCGAACTCACATCTCCTTTTCTTTTCATCCATAATCCAGCGACCCGAAGGTGAACGTTTCAAGGAGATAGTTCGGGTCTTCCAAGAAATCCCAAGGGAAGAAAGGAATATCGAGGTGCTTTTGACGGATAGGAATCTTAGGATTCTTAGGCTGATCGAGTGAAGAAAAAGTATAATGCTCGACGGTGCCTTAAGGATGCCTCGAAAGAACGTGCTAAACGAAGAAAGCCTAAAGTTGTCATAATCGAGGAGGCTGACTCTGAGAGAACTCACACCAATGAGGAACCGTTGAGTGAACCTGCGGATGTAGCCCAGGATGTCGAAGAGCAGAGAAAAGGCAAGGCAGCCGTTGACAAACCATCTAAAAAGGGAAGATGGAAATATGTTGTCACGTCCTGGCCCGCCTCCGGAATTAGAATTTCGGAGATATCTCCCCCAAGAACTGAGAATCTCTATGAAGGGCTCGCTGATCTTCCAATTCCGAACGATGTGTCCTTGAAGCAAGATGTCAGATTGGACAAACTTTCACAAGCCTTAGTTTTAAGCGAGTCTCTGCCCACTAGTGCGGTTCACACATCCGGTTGGTCGGGGGGTTGCACATACATTCACTCTTCATGGCACTACACGATTTCTGAATGTAGTACGCTCACTGTGAGAGATTACTAACTTTTGTCTCCGTTTTGACTTACAGATACCATGTCTGGTCGAAGCTCGATGCTTGGCAGTCTTCGCAGCAAATGCAAGTCTTCATCATATTATGAACCATATAGGAGAGAAGGAGACAGAGACTATGACCAGGGGTACTCGAGTCATGTGCGCTCTGACAGAGATATAGAGTATAGGCGTTGGTCTCGATCTCGTATGCCACTTCCCAGAGTCTCTGCACAACCTCCTGCCCACGCCTCGCGACCTTCGGAGGCACCGTGACACAAGCCGTCTTCCCAATCGTCAAGGTCTGAAACTCACCGTAGGACTGAGATTGCGGCCCCCGCGACAACAGAGCAGGTACTAACCAAGCCTTTGGGGGAAGGAGCAGCGAGGCTTGCTCAGTTGAAGAAAGATTTTCCTGAGATCTGCTTTGACGGGTTTGTCTTCCCCTCGCATCTAAAAAGGGTGCCCACGTCGGTCGAACCAATGATGCATGATTATCTCACCGACATATTTTTCCAGTATCGGGAATGGTCCAAGGCCGCGAAGAAAGCATCGAAAGTGGCTTTTGACAGGGCGGTCGTGATTGAGAAGTTAGAGAAGGAGCTCGGTTAAAAGGATAGGATTGTTCATGCGCTCAATAGTGAGGCCGAGTCTTCTCGTAAGTCTGAAATCGAGGCCCTTAAGAAAGCTGATGAGGCTCAAGCGATAATGGATAGGATGAAGCACAACATTATGCCATAGCGGAGGACATGGGTCACCGGAATACTGTCGTAGCCGCCGAGCGGGATGCGGCCATGAAGGAGCTAAATGAGCTTAAGTCCAAAGTCTCATAGTTTGTGAAGGAGAGGGACGCCGCTAAATTTTTTGCACAAGAGGCGTGTGATCAGGCGGTAGAATTCCGAAGGGAGAGAGACACGGCCATGGAAAGGGTCCGTGAAGTGGAAATTATGGTCGATGAGAAAGTTCGGTTGGCGGAGACTAAGCACGAGTCAGAAGTAGAATAACTTCTCATTACTTATAATACCAATGTACTAAGGCACAGAAACTTGGCGTGGCTCAATGACTACCCGACAAACTTATTCAATGCCTGGAATTTGTTAGTTGAAGAGGAGAAGGTAACACAGTTGGGTGAAGCTTTTGATGAGTTCGAGTTGGAGAACCGCATATTGAATGATGATGAGAAGAAGGTTCTCCACGATTTTTTGATCTCCCATGCTAGAGAGAGACTGGGTACCCAACACTTAGAAGTTGGTGAGGGTTCTGGTGTCGCACACCCAGCTACAAGTTCTGGGATGATTACTTCATCTGGATCCGAGCCGACCCCAGTGATTGAGCCGCAGCCGGTCCCAGGCTATGACCCTGAGAAGCCATGCTTATCTCCCATAAGGGAGCATTCTTTAGAGGCTGTTCAGTCTGCTACGAGCCGAACTGAGGATGGTACTCCGTACAAATATTTTGTGTATTTGAAGTGAAGGGCTTGTTCTTAAAGTGTGTTATGACAACTTCTTTTCTTTTGCTAAGTGACTGAAGCTACATCAGATAAGCCTCCTGCGATCCAAGAGTTGCATCAAGGGAAGAAGGCCATCACTACTGAGGCAATCATCACAACTACGGTCGTGCCGATGGAGATGACACAGGGGAGCTCACTGTCTTTAGACGAGAAGATGATGAATGAGCTTTTAGGTCAAAGCAGCGATCCTTTTGCGGACATGCCATTCGTTCTTGGTGCGTTCCCACCTGCTCCTATTGCTTCGTCACAGTCCACCACTTCCTATTGTGAAGCTCATGCCGCTTGTGAAGCTGAGATACTTGCTCAAATCAACGCAGAGATGGAGGCGGCAGCTCACGGTGGTGATTCTGAGAGTGTTACAATGGCGGTTGGCCCCACTCCTATTATGGTGGTATCTTTCGAGGAATCGCTCGTCGGTACCAGCATGCCCATTCCGCCCCCCGGTTGTGGATCCGACTCCTCCGACTCCTCCCGAAGAGAATACTCCTTTGAGTTCAAGTTTGGAGGAAGATGTTGATATCATGCCTTCATCAGAGGCTGATCCGCCAAAGGGTAAGGGCTCGAAGCTGAAGACTATTAGCGGTTCCAGTGGTTCCGCATCGAAGAAAAAGCCAAAGAAGAAAACGTAGATAATCCCCCTCTGGCGCATTTTTGGCAGTTAGGAAGTTGCTTTTATTTTTCTTTCATAGGCCATGTATAGATGCAGGCTCGGCCCCCTGCTAGTAGGAATTTTTTGGAATAACTTGTACATGAATCCTCATATACAATTAGTTGAAATGACATTTAGTTTTCTTTGCTTCAACTCTCATTTCTTTTGTGCTTAAGTATTTGCAGTATTTGGCTTTCAGTCCAGTGTACTTATGGTGTTTCTACCTTCAAGTTGAGTCTGTTTTGTTTGCCAAGTTTGAAAATCTTGATCACACGTCGTGATTGATGAATGAGTTGAATTTTGGACATTGTATTGCTTCGGTTAGTGATTATCACTTAAGCTTTTTGCCCCCAGCTCTGGGGACCAATAGTTGTATTTCGGTGGTCAATTGCACCTATCGCAAATCTTGAGCACATGTCCACACTTCAGGGACTTAGGATAATCTGTGATCGATAATCTAGTTCGCACTCTGGGAATTTGAGAGTTATCAATGTTTGTAACAAAGTTCGCACTCCAGGAACTTTGACTTGGTTTTTGTACTCTAATTCACACTCTGGGAATTTGGAGTTAGCATGTACATTTCGGTTCATACTCTGGGAACCTGGAATTGATGTTTATACTCCAATTCATGCTCTGGGAACTTGGAGTTAGCATTTGTTTCGGTTCGCACTCCGGGAACCTGGAATTGATATTTATACTCCAATTCACGCTCTGGGAACTTGGAGTTAGCATTTATGTTTCGGTTCACACTCTGGGAACCTGGAATTGATATTTATACTCCAATTCACGCTCTGGGAACTTGGAGTTAGCATTGATGTTTCAGTTCGCTCTTGGGAACCTGGAATTGATGTTTATACTCCAATTCATGCTCTGGGAATTTGGAGTTAGCCGACAGATGGCCAGTCATATCTTTTTGAGCTTTTTAGGAATTCATTCATACTCTGGGAACGATGGATTTATCGGGATCACGGATGGTCGGATCACATCCACCCCAAGTTAACAAGCAAGGTCGTTAGACGGACGGGTCCATCCTCCTCAAACTTGGTTAGGATACGGCCGAAGTCGTTAGGCAGACGGGTCCACCCTCTCCGAAACCGCATTTATATGTTTATACTCTAACTCGCACTCTGGGAGTTTGGAGTTAGTGTTTATACTCCGGTTCACACTGGGAACCTAGAGTTGATGTTTATACTCCAATTCGCACTCTGGGAAAGTGGAGTTAAGATTTATACTCTGGTTCGCCCTATGGGAAGCTAGAGTTGATGTTTATACTCCAATTCGCACTCTGGAAATGTGGAGTTAGGATTTATACTCCGGTTCACACTCTGGGAACCTAGAGTTGATGTTTATACCCCAATTCACGCTCTAGGAATTTGGAGTTGATGTTATAGGACTGTCGTGTGTCGGTCCAGCTTAGACTTTGATGTGATGGCTTGCCCCCAAGCTGAGGTTTCACTTAGTGAGTGGCCGGTCGTATCACGGTCACTCGCTATTTGAATGAATTCCATCGTGCGATTGAACTTAGCTCTTCGTGCATCGTGATTGTTGGACGTCGCATTCGGTGAATCACAGCTCTAGCTTGAAGAGATAGTAATTTATTGCTGGAACGGAAAAACATGGCAAAGTCAGTGCCTTATTACAAATTCAAACTTCAAAATGCAAAGGAAATTGCAAAGCATTCATAGACTGAATAAAGCCTGTCATGTGTAACAGTGACGAAGATCTTCATCGTTCCAGGCTCCTAACAAAGTGGGTCTACCACTGACGACGTTTATCACTAATCTCCTACCGGGACAGGTAGAGTCCTCCTGTCTCGGTCGATCGGGTTCATTATTTTGATTTGATGGGCCTGCTCCTACAGGTTGCGGCGCCCACACAAACTGTTCCAGCTTTCTTTCTATGATCAATTTTTCTACGAGATCTTGCAAGTGATGACATTCATTCGTATTGTTCCCGTAGTTTTCATGAAACCTGTAGAATTTTCCCGTCTGGATTTGCCTCTCTAACGACGGTTTTGGAGCAGTTTTTTGTATTGAATTGTATTACAAGTTTGTAAATACAAGTTCTCCAGTGATGTATTCAAAGGAGTGTAACTGTCAAACATAGGATTTTTGCGCTGTAGGCCACGATTTTGATCTCACTTTCTAGTTTGATTCACGTTCTCTCTCCACTGAGTTTGTTTGTTTTGAACATTCAAATGAACTTTTTCAAAACTCTCACCGGACTGTTTGATCACGACATTACTTTGGATCCCCTCCGTGCTTGGCCCTGCATCAGTCTGCTTCCTAGACTATTTCGCATCTTCCCTTCTCAGGAATTGAGCTGCCTTGGTGTATAAACGGTCCAATGATGCAGGTGGTTTTCCAACCAACCAGTTGCCAAACTCAGAATCGGGGTCAATCCCCTTAGTCAACGCCATAAGAATGGAGTTATCGTTCGGATTGCTGATTTCCGCACATGCAGCATGGAATCTCTCTAAATAGTGTTTGAGCGTCTCTCCAGGAGCTTGGGTGACGCTAGACAGAGTGTTGACGTCTTTCAGCCTTGCGACGTGCATGAGGAATTGCTCAACAAATTTTATGGTTAACTGGTCAAAGGAGGAAATGGATCGAGGTGGCAGTCGAGTGAACCACATGGTAGCGATGCCCCCTAAGGAGATGGGGAAACTACGACACTTCACTGCATCGTCAGCTCTGGCAGCGCTCATCGACCATTCATACTTCAAAATATGTTTGTTGGGGTAGGAGTTTCCCTTGTACATGGGTAGAGTCGGCATCCTGAATCACCGAGGGGGTTCAGCAGTAAATATATCATCTGTAAAAGGAGTGTGACTTCGGGAAATTCCCCAGTCATCATTCGTGAGACCTTGGCTCTCATGGATCATCTGACGTACCATGATCGGAAGATCCGACATCTGTACGTTTTGTGCGGCTCGTGCTGGAGTGTGATTATGTTCCATATTATGAGGTTGGACCGGATGCTGTCGAAGGTCCACATCTTGCCTTCTTGGCTCATAGTCTTCTAGAGCGTATGGTTCAGAAGTACGTCCATGATGACGGCGGTCCAGGTTCGACTGATTTGGGGCATCGACCCCTGGTCCAACCGCGACATTCGTGGCGTGGTATTCTGTGGTGTAATGAGGAGCGACACCCCCTCGGGAGGAGGGCCCGGTTTGGAAACTGGCCGATGGACCAACTCTTAGCTGTCCAACGGTCATCGCCGGTTGATATCCAGCAGTTTGTATGTGACTCCTATCTATTCGTGGTCGCGGAGATCGATGATGATAATCAGAAGAGGAAGAACTTTCACTGGAGGAGTGAGAAGCATGATCTCTTCTGGATCTCCGTCGCTTTGGCGATTCAGCTGGTTGGTCGGCTCGGTGTTAGCGCGTAGCTATTCTGTTAATTGTCGTCGACTTTGGGTCAGCTCTTGAAGCAGCAGCTGAAACTCTTGTCGGGTTACCGGACCTGATGGTTCCATGTGTCCGGTAGCATCTTTGGTTAGAGGGAGGTAATGGCGTAGGACTCGGTCTATCCTGGTCTTCTTGACTGACAGCATTAGAGGTGGTCCTTGTGCTAACCATCTTGGGGTCGAACTCCTTTCCTAGACTTTATGCAAATCTAAATAAAATGGAAGGAATCTGGACTTGAAATCTGGATCTCTCTCTTAGATTTATGCAACCCGGTATCGATGACAGATCCAAAGAGCAGGAGAAAATCTAGGTTTTCTAAGTGAAAGCACCAAAGTGTTTGCACCAAAATTGGTCACAACACTCTTCGAAAGTTTTTAAAGAGATAATAATAAAGAGTATAAATTGAAAATGAGGATTATCTAACAAAAACTCCAATCTACAGGAAAGTAAATGCACAGACAAGCAATTTAGAGTGGTTCGGCGTGTTGCCTACGTCCACTATGAAGTTTTTTGCAACTTTATTGATTCTCTTTCAACGATTACAAATGGTTATAGCAAACAATAGCAAGTTACAACTGGAAATTTCGAAATCAACAGTAGTAGAATGATGGAGATCTCGATCTGGTAGAGTCTGGGCGCTTGAGAGTCAAAAGATCCCTTTTCTGTAGGCTTCAGAGGGCTATTTATAGGCGTAGGAGGCTGAGATCGTTCTCAAACATCGGGAGACTTCTTCTGGCACGTGAGTGGGCCCACGTGACCGACCTCACCAAGTTTCGACTCGATCTGCGATCAATACAAATTCATTTCGTATCGATCAATATGATGTCCAATCGAGCTGAAATTTGGTGTGAACGTTCCTTGTCTCCTGTGCAATCTCCTGTGAAAATTTCATTGTATTTGGATCAGTGGATTGGGAGAATTAGTCGAGACGAAATGGACTTTTTCGGTGGCTGTTTGGTTCGAATCCATCACTTAGAAACGATCCCTTCGACTCGATCACCTCACGTGGTCTCATGATGTTGTGGAACGCATACTTCGCCTCGATCCGGTCTTTACTTCGAGTTAACCGTATCGACTCCATATATCTCGCCTTTTTCGTATCGAGGGATGACATGTCACCCAGGTTTGTTGACTTGATGGATTCGAATAAGGCCTCGCTCATGGGTTCGAACAGTAGTCATCGATGGACACGAACTACTGATGGTCGATGGTTACGAACAAGCCTTTCCTTGATGGACACGAACCACGTAGCGTCTCAATGGATACAAAGCCAATCGATGCGAACTAGAGCCCTTTGATGGATACAAAGTAAGGTGACCTGATGGATACAAACAGGAACTGCCTGATGGATACGAAGAGAGGCTTCTATGATGGATGCAAAGAAGACACTGGCCAATCGTTACGAGGCACAACACCTGTTGATGGATACGAAGTCCATCGTTACGAATTCGATGGATTCGAATACTGCCAATCTGATCAATACGAAATGCTATTAACTGATTGATGCGAACGTGATCGATACGAACCGAGCGCACTCTTGATGGATACGAAGTCAACCATAGTGATGGATATGAAGGCTGGGTCGTTTGCTCTAGATTGAATCGATCATAACTTGAGCATATGAACTCGGATTGACTTGAGACTTGGAATTTTGGCTCTCTTGGCCTTGCCTGCTGTGCCTTATCAATTATAGCTCAATCTGGACTCGGACAAAATTTATCGATATCCATAGCGAACCTGTGTATGTTTGATATCCAGGAAGAGTGATCCTTGGTTTTCAATCAGTTCCTTGGTATCTCGGCCTTGCCAAAAAGCGGGATAACAAAGAGATCTTGGATTTTAGAAAGAAAAGATTGGGTTTATAAAGTTTTGATTGGATTAATTAAATTAATCAAGTTGTGAATCAAATAAATAAGTAGTCCTTCCTAATTTTGGTGGTAAGGAACCATTTCCCTACCTAGCACCAAAGGATGAGTTGCTAGGGTTTATAATAAACTGTGTTTTGAAAGACATATGTTTTAATCCGTTTAAAATGAATTTGAAATAAGAATTTTTCTTAATTGGTTTGTGAATATTCTTATATCGGGGATATTAATATATAAATATTTTGGTAAATAATTTAAGAGATTTAATTAATAAGAGATCAATTAAACGAGGCTTAATGGTTTCCATGGAAAATAAAATATGTGATTGATCATTGTTTATTTGATAGTTAAATAACCGATAATCAAATCTTGGCCAGTACTTTTACTCAGAATATCTAGATGAAGCACAGGAATTATATGGTACAGTTATCTTAGGTGATACTACTGTACGCGTAAACTCGTTATGTTCTTTAGGGATAAATGATAAGGAGATCCGTCAACTTAAACTATTAGAGGATGATCCCTGCTCTTATGCATTGTGTGATACTTTCAAAAGAATCGGAGTTGAGTTTACTAAAAACTATCGAATGTTGGTTCGAAGAGACCAGGATCGAAAAAGTATGAATTATCCAAAAACCATTTCGAACCAACTCAAGCGTCATATTGAAGACATCTTGAATATGATGAGATCGATGATGAAGCTCTTTGAAGTGCAAGGGCTATTTTCTACAAATCCTGAGGGTGATTCCAAAATGGATGTAGTGATAGTAGTTCCTTTGGTTTGCTCATATCTTGAATAACTTATATGGATGAATGCTGGCACTGCATTGTTGCCTTGAGGGCAGTGTTCACATTCCAAGCAGGATTGCTATATAAGAGGTAAAACGTAGCCTCAAGCTTTATCAACCATGAATGACTAAAATCAAGGGAGATGCAACCATGCAAAGTGGGTCGCATCCATTTGGGTATGTCATCACCCTTCTAGATATGTATACTTATTAATGGATTTGGATGTGCATGAGAGCTCTTGAGAAAAGGTTGTAAAGAAAATGGGGTGATGACATATTCAGTACTATCCAGCAGGCCAGTCTTTTGTTGGCAAGGGGTCTAGGCGAGGCCCTCAGTATGTTTTCTAAATGTGTACTGTGGTAGTTGGTACCCCGATGCCTCGTCGTTGTATGGAACCCATTCTCTAGTACGTGCTTTTGTAGAGTTAGTTTTATTCCATTATGCTTGATTTTAATAAATGTACCAACTTCGGCTATGTTCCATAATTTGTTTTAAACCCTAGACATTATTATAATATCATTGGAGCTTATATAAAAATGGTTTGGTTATCGTAAGGTAAAACCCCGTCCGTATTTATATGCGGCGTGTTCTTATGAGATACCTTTATTTTGGAAGGGTTTCATAACATTAATATCCATATGATTGTGTTTCTCATGTCGGTTTTACCAGACTGATCTGGGTGTTGTTTATAATGCTCTGGGTTAGATGGAGCATGTTTTCCAGATTTAGCTTTGGTTGCTTTGGAGCTTAAGAGACAAGTTGGATGACCAATGCGTATTTCTCATATATTCCTTTTTATTTATGCTCCATTGTTTGGTTTTATTTCTCAGCATTTGTAAGGACATGTTATTATAATTATCCTGGCTGATTATAGGATAGTCTGTTCTGATTGTGTGTATAAAACTTTTTCTTGTGTAAGATCGTTCTACATTATAGATTATTCTTTGTGCTGTGAAATTATGTTCTTTCTTTCCTTTTCTTTCCCAATGAACTTTCTTTCCAAAATTAGATGCTTGGCACATAAATACCGTGGATGTATTAATGTCGACTTTCAAAGGTCAAAAAGGCAGGTCGTCACAGCGTGGTATAGAGCATAGGTTGAGCGAACACCTAGGCTTAGTGAGGTTGACTCATTTGTGATAAGGTAAGAGAGACCCTATCTAGGACGAGTTTGAGTGTATTATATATGAGCACACGTATTTATTAGTGCTATAAAAGTGTTTTATATTGTGTTGATTTATCTGTTGAGTGGTTTATGAATTCTAATTCATACATAGGGCACCATAGTGTCAATAAGGGTTTCTAAATACTTAAACCAGGAAAATTGACATGATATTATTTGAAAATTGGTAAATAAAATAATTTTACCAAGAATTATATTTTATATATAAAGGAATATTTTTCAAAGGATAAAGTTTTTTTTGGAGCAACTATTTGTTACGAAATGTTGATATTCATTTATCATCATTTGTTTTTTACTTATATTCAGTTAGTTTATGAGCATTATTCGACGGATTTTAGCTTTTATTAGATACGAACATCTTGTGAATTTAGTTTCATGATTTGACCATAAGGCGTTCAATGTTAATGTTGGATTAAAAATTTAATTTGAATAAGGTTTTTTTATTATAATAGACAAGGATATAAATTTGTGAAATGAACTTTTATAAGTATGGTTTATAAAAATGAGTTATAAATGAAAATGGATTTAACCTATAATTTGAGAATTAAATCCCAATGCTTTGAAAAATGGTTTCCAAAGTTTTGAGAAAATAATAATGGTATTATTTGACAGTATTTATGATTATAGAAATTTTGAAGGATTTTAAAGGAAGAAAAAGCACTGAACTCACTTCGGTCGCTGGAAAATATTTCTGATAATGACTGCACCATCATTGGCGTTTATTTTCGAGTTTCTAAGTGGGGGAATGCTACCATGGCAGTTTTGTTTCAAGTATTTTTGGTAAAATAAAATATCGATTTATAATCCCAAAGGTATGATTTGATACACTGAAAAATATAATAATATATAGATATATATTTCAAATTGATTTGAAATAAAACCTAGATGTTTAATTCTTAAGTTATTATATGGACTCATGTAACCGATGCCTTAGGGTAGGTTGATTGTGAATTTTATCGTGTTATGTTGTTTGATAGTTTCCATTTGTTAAAAGGGTACTATAGCAATTGGAGCCCGAGTTAGAAAATGTTAATAAACTCAAGTTTAGTTTATTTGAAATGTTTTCGTAAATATAGGAAAAGAATTGGTATTAGTGGGAACAAACGAAAATAAGTATGTAAGTTGTACATAGATCATTTCTCGTTTTTTATATAGTTTTGATCTAAGATTCAAGTACATGACTGTAAGGTGTTTCACACAGTTCCAAATAAGGATCTATCACTGAATTTCATGATAGCGAACACTGGTGAGAGATTTTGATATGAAACCGAAGTTTTCAATTATAGTATACGTCAATGTAAGAAGAATGGAGGTTTCTAATCAACGAACCTGATCGGAGTCTGTACTAGAGAATTGAGTGAGAGATACTAGTTTTGAAGTGAAGTTATATATTCAAGTAGAGATCGAATCTGGTTTGGCATATGGACAATCTATGAACATCATGCGAGCTTATGAATAATATTGGGTATTCATGTGATGAAAATCTAGGGTCAAAATTCTTTTAAGGGAGGAAGGATGTAACCACCTGGAATTTTATCATTTCAATTTAAGAATATTTAATTCAATTTAATATTCAGTTAATGGTTTTTATTAATTTAATAACCCTCTTTAATTTATAACTGATAATAGAAAATTAATTTTTAAATTTTGTTTACATAAATAAATAGTTCAGTAGAAAATTAAAAATGTGACCGAAATGTAATTTTTGGATTTTCAGTTTTTTATCAAACTACAAGTTAGATACATTGTAATATCTTTGATTTTGCTTTAAAACAACATTTGTAATGTTAAGAACACTTTATATTGAAACAATAAAATAATAATAAGTATTTTAAAATGTAAATTTTACTTGATTTGAAAATATGGAAAGATGTGACATGGATTTTGAGATGTTAAGTGTAAAAATAAACCTAAGTACATGGAGACATTTTATTATCTAATATATTTACTAATGCTTGTCCTTTAGGGGATTGTGAAATGATTAGGGTTGAAAAATAAGATTAAAAGATATTTTGATCTTGGCACTTTCATATAAAAGTAATCTTGTTTTCACTTTACAATTTTTCCCCCCTTCCTTTCACTTTCTTAACTCCATTCTTTTCTAACTTCTAAAATTTCAGAATATAAATAAAATCAAAAATCTCATCTTTAAGCTCAAAATTCGTAATTTATCTCAAGATCAAAGCTTTGTTAATACTTAAGTGGATTTAAAGCTAAAAACACTTTCAAAAAGCATGGTACTAAATAAAGGCAAGATTCCACATCATATTTAATATTTGAATGCGTATAATTTTGTTAGTAATATTTGTTATGAATTGAATAAATTTTCATGTGTATGAACTGTATTAAAAATTATGTTATATGTGGTACTTAAATTTTAGAAAAGAAGCTTACTGTAAACTAAATATCAACTTTCATGTTCTTTGTTTATTTTGAAAATAAAGCTCCGTCTCCCTTCTAAATTCAATATCTCTCACATGGATTTGACTTTGCTCTTGCCATTAACTACAAAGTTGTTTTTTTGGATCCATACATTATTCTAACAATAGTTGTGAAATTTATAGTTGAATATAATTTGAGAAATTGTCTAATTATAGTTTGGTCAATTTTATCGATTTTTCGTCGATCACGAATCGAAAAACAACCTATATATTCATGATCATCATAACAATCATGATTTTCAGTGGTAGATTCATGATTTTAGAGTTGAGGTTGAGTCGACCATAATCATTGTTCGATTTTGGGTTAAAAATTATTTTTCGACGAACGATGGTCATGGGGTCTTATCTTTGCTACTGGGATCAAGCTCGGGTGAAGATGGACCATTTTTGTGTTGGAGGCGGAAACTCTTATGGCCTATGGTGATGGATGTAGGGAGAACTAGAGTTTAAGGAAGTATATTTGGGTGCGTTCATTATTTTCTATCGCAAGTGCAAGAGTGGAGCATCGAGATCCGTGTTGTTGGAGCCAGTGGTGCGTGGGTCAATGGGGGATGCACTAGTTGTGGCAGTGGAGTTGCAGGGATCAGAGATGATTGAGGGTGGATGATTTTGGGTTCGTCTTTTTTTCTTAAGGTTTGTTGATCTCAGCCATGGTGCCGCTTTGAGCTGTGGTGGATCTAGGAAGTCGGGGCTATGGTGGATGAGGCGATTTAGGTGGAGGCGCATATGTGGGGATAGCCTGCATGGCGGCGGCGGGCTGCAGCGACGTGTGCGCATGGTGCACAGTTGTGTTCAAACCTGGAAATTTTTGAGTTTTCGGCTTTTCCTTGGCGCAAAGAAGCAGTATGAGTAGTAGGGTAGGGTGTTGGGCCATGTTAGGTCACATGGGTTTGGTGTGTGCATGAGTTAATAAATTAAGGTTTATAAAATTTAAGTTTAAATTTAACTATGTTTAGGCTTAACTTTTAAGAATCATATCTCAGTTCAAAACTCGATGGGCTCGCTATTTCCACCATTGGATTCACATCGACCTTATAATACACTCATAAAATCATTTGACCCATATATGTTATAGTATGATTTAATGGTATATTAATATAGGCCGTGTTCAATTACATGGTTAGTAATTATATTATATCCCCGACGTTTGTTTAGTATAATGAAACCCCATTTTAATATATTTTAATTTAATAGATTATATCAGACATCTATTTAATAGAATAAATCACGGTTCAACTAATATGTTAATTTGGACATTTATTTGTAGGCTAGTTTAATTATATTGAGTTTGTTATCCATCGATTGATAGTTGTGGATTTTATTTACATATCTGGTGCTTACGTAAATACCTATGTTGTGGCTTGAATATCGATATCAAATATAGTGGTAGCTTGTTTAAGTACCATTGAGATTGAAAGCCTCTTACCAAATTAAACAAGAATGAATTTAAAATCAATTTAAGTATATAACAATTTTAAGTAAATTATTATAGTAATAAATAATGTTTAATTGTTAATTTCAATACTAATGTTTAAATTTGGTTTGAAATAATAATGTTGGAGTCGATTTAAAGTTAAAAAAGGTTGAAAGTTAATTTAAATTTATAGTGTTTGAAGATAATTATTATTTAAATCGAAAATGTTTTAAATTTAATTATTATTTAATTAAAAATGTTTAAAGATAATTATTACTTTAATTAATTATGTTTTAATGTTAACTGTATTCATTTAATTAATAATGATTAAACGAGTTATCCTATAATCAATGATTTATCTTAAATTAATTAATCTTTTATTTAATAATTAATTATCAAGGTATTTAAATTTAATTAATTATTTTATTAAAAAGTTTTAAATTGATTAATTACTTTTTCAAACGATATTTAAGTTGATTAATTATTTAATAATGATGTTTAAACTTAATTAATCATTTATTAACAGTATTTAAAATTAATTAATAAATTTAAAAGCGAAGTTTCAATTAATTCAAGAATATGCTTTAAATAATAATATAGTTTTATAAAAAGGGTTTATAGCTAATAAGTCTATTTTAAAAAAGGCGTTTTGCTTAGTGAAAAAAAACAAGTAAAAAATTTATTTTATGGAAAGAGATCTTGGATTGTGGAAAGAAAATATTGGGTTTATAAAGTTTTGATTGCTTCAATTATATTAATCAATTTTTGAGTCAAATAAATAAGTAGTCCTTAATTTGGGTGGTAGGAAAACATTTTCCTTCTTAACACCGAAGGATTAGTTGTTGGGATTCATAATAAATCGTGTTTTCAAAGACCTATGTTTTGATCCATTTGAAATGAATTCGAAATAAGAATCTTTCTTAATTGGTTTGTAAATAAGCTTATACTGGTGATATAAGTGTGTATATCTATATTAGTAAATAATTTAAGAGATTTAATTAATAAGAGATTAATTAAATGAGGCTCAGTTGTTTCCATAGGAAATAAAATCTATGGTTGGTTGTTGTTTATTCGATAGTTAAATAACCGACTATCAAATCTTAGCCAGTTTTTTTCTAGAAATATTTAGAAGAAACATGGGAATTATGTGGTATAGTTATCTTAGATGATACTACTGTATGCATAAACTCGTTATGTTCTTCTTGTTCAAATGATTAGGATATCCTTCCAATTAAACGGTTAGGGGGTGATCCCCACTCTTATGCATTATCTGCTTATTTTCAAAAAAACTAGAGTTGAGTTTACCAAAACTATCAAATGTTGGTTCAAAGAGACCGAGATCGAATAAGTATGAATTATCTGAAAACCACTATGAACCATTTCAAGCGTCATATTGAAGACATCTTGAAGATGATGGGATCGAAGACATAGCTCTTTGAAGTGCAAGGGCTATTTGCTACTAATCCTATGGGTGATTCCAAAATGGATGTACTAGAAACAGTGCCTTTGGTTTGTTCTTATTCCGAACAACTTGTATGGATGAATCCTAGCACTGTATTGCTGCCTGGAGGGCAATGTTATTATTCTAAGTGGGATTGCTATATAAAAGGTAAATCGTAGCCTCAAGCCTCTTTAACCGGGAATGAATAAAATCAGTCGAAATGCAACAAGGCTAAGTGGGTCGAACACATTAGGATATGTCATCACACTTATCTCTCTCTCAATATATATATATGGATTCAGTTGTGCATGAGAGCTCTTAGGAAATGGTTGCATACAACCAGGGTGATGAGATATTCGGTACTATCCAGTAAGGGTTAGGCTGGTCCTTTGTTGGCGGGGGTCCAAGCGAGGCCCTCGGCACATTTTCTATAGGTGTACAATGGTAGGTGGTCCCCTTGTGCCTTGCCATTGCATGTAACTCATTCTCCACTACGTTGCTTTAAAGACTTAGTTGTATAAGTATTATGTTGGAATTTGATTAATGTAACAATTTCGGCAATGTTCAATAATTTATTTTAAACCCTGGACAATATTATAATCTCACTAGATTTTCTGTAAAATGGTTTGG
The DNA here is from genome assembly GCA_030765085.1 of Allium cepa. Taxonomy (NCBI): domain Eukaryota; kingdom Viridiplantae; phylum Streptophyta; class Magnoliopsida; order Asparagales; family Amaryllidaceae; genus Allium; species Allium cepa. The sequence goes on along the minus strand of CM060945.1, from coordinate 202,785,799 downwards.
TTACTGTAAATAAAAACCTATTCGTGTTTATATGCGGTGTGGTCTTATGAAACATCTTTGTTTTCGAAGGTTTTCATAACATCATAATCCATATTATTGTGTTTCTCAAGCTGATTTTACCAGACTGATCTGGACATTGTTTTCTTATAATGTTCACATCAGACTGAGCACGTTTTCTAGATTTATCTTTGGATGCTTTGGACTGAAGAGACAAGCTAAATGCCCAAGACATATCTCACGTATATTCCTTTTTATTTCTCCTACATTGTTTGGTTGTATTTTTCAGCATTTGTAAAGACGGACTGTTATAGCTGTCCAGGTTTTTTATAGGATAGTTTGCTCCGATTGTGTGTATAAAACTTTTTCTTGTGTAAAGATCATGTTATATTATAGATTATTTGCTGCATTGTGAGATTATATTCTTTCTTTCCTTTTCATTCCCCAACGAACTGTCTTGTTGGCACTCTAATGCTGGACATGTAAATACCATGGATGTATTAATTCTACTTTCGAAGGCCGGAAAGGAAGATCGTTGCATATAGAGATTGACTTTCTCTTAACTTTAACCTCACCTAATTGACACGGCTCGGCCATAGTAACTTAATCGTGTAAACACTCTCGCAAGTGCGATACATGGAAAACTATAACACCCCATATTTTCATAAGATTATTTAGAGTACTTAATTAGTTCAAGATTAAAATAAATAATGTGAAGATTGATAGGTTGAGATTTAATTAGCTAAAGGTAGCCATGCCAAGATTAGAGTGTTAACTAAAATGAAACGACATTAGATAATGTGTTAGGAAATGAGAAGGGCAATAAGGAAAATAGTAAGACCTTATACCCTAAACCCTTATGATATAGGAACTCATGTTCATCCTCACTCTCATTTCACTCAAACTAAAATACTAAGGCCGAACACCATTTTACTCTCAAGAGAAGAATTAAAGCTAGGATTCAAAAGAAGAGAAGTAATTAACTAATTGAAAAATCAAATCTCTCACCTATAATCTCAAAGCTAAGGTGAATAATTACTACATCCCTAATTCTTTTATTTTCGGTTTTATGACTAGATTCGAAATGCTTTTGCTACATTTATGCCATGTTTGATGTTTAAAGATATATATATATATATATATATATATATATATATATATATATATGCTTTTGGTGAAATTATAAATGTTCATATTTATTTTATGATATGTTTGACATGAAAACCCTATTTAATGACATCTGAATGCCTTGAAAGTTTAGATATAGATCTAGAATGATATTTTAGAGTTAGGTTTTAATCATCATAATTTTCTGAATTATTATGGATTTTATATTAATTTTCTAGTGAATGAAATTGGTTATGGGTTTATAAATTATTTTCAGCTAAAATAATAGTTATTTAGATTTGAGATTTTAATATGTTAGGGAATATGTTAAAATAGAGTTTCTGGGATTTTTCTAGAATTTTTCTAAGTCATTTGATGAATATATAAAATTATTTAAGGTATGAGACTTAAATGTTTTGTATATTTAATTAAGGAGAAGGAGCATTTTGTAAAATAAAATGATTATTTAATTGGTGTAATAGTGGCAGCACATTTATGACAATTGTTTATTAACCATTGAAATTTTGACAAACAAAGGCAGGTTGGTTAAAAATTTCTTTTTAAGTTAAAACAAAAATCATACATTTTCCATGTTTCGGCCAATACGGCAATAGACCTTCCGCCCCAGATCTTTCGTCATAGTCGAAAGTTTTAGCCCTCGATAAGGTCAAAGTTCAATGCATGAGGTATTAAATATTTTAGTATGTAATGAATTAAATAAAGTTTAAATGTTCTAAGTCGAAAGGATGATGGTTAAAAAGATTGGAATATATTTGTTTTATAAATTAAAAGCTTTCACCTGCTTTGCTTTCAAATTGGAGCTTTCTAATTAGTTGCTTTCGACCAGATCAAATTGTTTAAAAGAAAGATTTTAAAAATTCTAACATATTCGATAGATTACTGTTGCTTCCATACTTTCTTTGTTTTAAAACCATCCGACATAGTCGAAGGATTTCTGCCGCTTTATATAAATGTTTTGTTTTAAACCTTCCGACCAAGTCGAATGGTTTACTTGTTTATAAAACAAGCCATTTCTCCAATTCTTTCGAAAGGAAGCTTCCAACTTAGGTGATTTAACCTTGTTTTATAAATTATAACCTAAAGCTTTCGAAAGGTTTTGAAAGAAGGTTTCCAGATTGTTTTGTATTGAACCCAGTATGCCTTAGGAGGGTTTATATTTTAAAAGGTTTTATGCTTTCGAAGGGTTTATTTATTGAATAAAGCAAAAAGGTTTATTAGATGATTTCGAAAGGTTTTGAAGAAAGGTTTTCCAAAGGTTTTTCTAAGGCAAGATTATAAAGTGGCTTTAAAGGTGGATGCCCAAAGTTTATGGCTTTTGTAATGCTTGCTTTTAAATGGTTTTGAAAAGTTTGAGGAATGATTTCGAAAGGTTTAAGGTTTGATTTTAAAAGAGATGATTTCAAAAGTTTAGACAGAGGTTCTTTCAAATGGTTAAATGTTTTCATTAACTAAATTTTGAGTAAAGGATATATATATATATATATATATATATATATATATATATCTGGGTGTGTGTGTGTGTGTATGGCATGGTGATATGATTTTGAGTGAAGTATAAAGATTATACGCATTTCCTTATTTAATTCTGATTTAAAGGTTTAAATCATTTTGAAAATGTTTTCAAGGAAAATTATGGGAGGGATTCCCTCAATGTAAATGACTCAGATATTGGAAAATCGAAAGGGACTAGTATGGGGTCATGCCCTACACATTAGCTAATAGCCCCCGCTAATTGTTGTCCAAAATTCCAGTGCATAGGGCTTTGTCACAAGTAGACTAAAATCATGATTACACACCGAAAGGAATATATGTTTTATATAGATAGGTTATTGGTGAGCCTGAAAAACCATTAGGATGGGAAGACCTGGCAGATGATTAAGTTAGGGATAGACCTTCCAGAAGTGAAGTATTTAACAGAAAGTTAATGAAAAATATTTAACAGATAATTAAGGATAGATAATATAGAAGATGAATATCTAACAAATGTTAAGTTAATTTTGATTTTATTGTCTGGCAGGCCCAAGTCAACCAAAGGTTAAAATGTATCCAAACAAAACATGTGTGTTTGAACAGATAGTTCATTGTTACCTGATATTTATGTATGATTACATAATGATTACTTTATAGTATTTAACCATTGTGGATGCAGGAGCATAGTATATGGTATTATGAAAGGTTTTGCAAAGACATGTTTAAAAAGGATGTTAGTGAGGGGAAACCCGCTCCACTAAGCGGCATGGTCTCACTTAAAATAATTATTTCGAGATGTATAATATTATTCACACCGAGCTTTATGTCTGACTCGAAGTTTACGCTTTCCCCTTGAACTCTCAGGTACTCAAAAAATTGATTTGAGTAGGCCAAGGGGTTAAGGATCTTTTCAGGTCTTAGAATGTTAATGAATAAGCTACCGAAGGATGCAAGAGGCAATAGATGTCTACTTAGGATTTGCAGTTTATGTCCTGTTATGATCGATTTTCCACTGTGTTGTTGTGTATTAGGTCTGATATGACCATATGATTCCGATCAACCGAGGAGGTATCTTTATATACCGCTCTCGGCGTAATTTGCAATAATTATATTTAATCTGTGCCTGGAAAAACGATTTGTGTTATGTTACGCGAATTTGAAACAATTTGATTTGGAAATTTAATGAAGTAATTTGTGGTTTTGAAATATGTGTTTTTTTTTCATATTCAAGTGCTTTCGATATTATTAATGCCATTAACATTGCCATATTAAGTCACTGAAAGCTAATACTATAGATGACTGCAACATCTGTAGCGTTTAGTTTTGGGCCTCTAGATAGGGGATGTTATTATTTTCGCCAAAATTGGTCACAAACTCCAAAAGTAGTGAAAGCACCAGTGTTTACACACGGATCCACAATATCGAAGCACAGATCTCAGATCCAGATAAAGTAGAGAACAAAAATGAAGAAAATAGCTAAATTAAAATAAGCAAGAAAGAAAAGAACATAGGGTTTATAGTATTCGGCTATCTCTGGCCTACGTCCACTTTGAATTGATCCTTTTTATTCCTTTTATACCGAGTTTACAATTACAAGCATGGAAATCAGTACACAAAAATGGCAGAGTTTCGCTTAGGAAAGCAGAAAAAGATCCCATTTTAGTTGCCATAGAGATGCTACTTATAGGTGTAGATATGAAAATATCCACATCAAAACCTGGAATACCTCTTCCCATGTAGATGGACCCACCAGATCGATCCGGGGTCGTTTGGGATCGATCTTGGTCGATCCAAGAACAATTCGTATCGATCCAAAAATGGTCCAATCAAGCTGAGATTCATCATGAATATTATTGAGTGCACAAGGAAGCTTCTATGAAAATTCATGATTATCGGACTTGTAATTTGTGAGTAACGATCGATTCAAGATTCGACTTGCTAGGAGGCTGAGGGATTCGTATCGATCAGGGGCTATGTATCCATCATATTCGTGTCCATCATCCACCAAGTATGCATCGATCCGAGTTTCACACCCCGATCCATGTTGAGCGCTCCATGCTTGGCCGACTCCTTCGTATTGATCGATATGAAATAGCACATGGGTTACTGCTTTTCATATCCAACATCCATCCCCTTCTTTGTATCCATCAATCGCTCTTTTCTTCATATCGATCCCAAGTGCCTTGATAAAGCATGTGACTTTGTATCCATCGAATCCATGTCCATCTAAGCCTTGCTTCCTTTGTATCAACCTAAATTTTGATCGATAAAAAATGTACCAACACACCTTGCCGTATCTATCCAATCGTTGTGCATTGCATCAATATGAAGGCCATCGATTCGAAGTATGTTACCATATCTATTTAGATCGATACGAAACCATTGATATGAACTACTTTCCCATGAACCTTGATCTATCCATAACTCCAACTCCGCTCGACTTGAAATTTGAAATGTAGCCTCTCTTAACTTTGTTTATCATTTTCCTATCGATCCCACCTTGATTGGAGCTCTGTCGAATTTTGACGTTATCGATCATAGCCTTGTTTCCAATCGATCTCCAATCCTGATATCCATCCTTTTTTAATCGATTTGTTGATGTCCCAGCCTTTACCAAAAGGCGGGGTAACATTTCCCCCAAAGCATGCCTTGCGATAGGAACGCGTGTTTTGAATAGCTTTAAATCCGTCATCTAAAATTCATATTCCATCCATAGCCATACCATCCGATCCATAATCCAATCTATTACCAAGCCATTCCATCCAAGTTCCATAGCCCTATCCTTGTCCGAATCCACGAAAGGTCCGAGTCGATATTAGATTCCAAATCCATCAACCAACTCCATGACCCTTTTTGTTCGCTCTATCCAAGTCCGGGACCTTGCCGATTTCAAATCGAAAGCCGAGACCTCGATGAGTCGACTTTACCGGGTCATTTTATCCTGCTTTGGCCTCGAAGGGGGCTTTTATATTTTTCGGCCTCGACTCTCCGATCGAGGACTTTTATATTCTCCAGCCTCGACTCTTCGGTCAAGGACTTTTATACTTTCCAGCCTCGACTCTTCGATCGAGGAATATTATATTCTCCAGCCTCGACTCTCAGTTCAAGGATTTTTATATTGCATTCGAGTCCATTCCATCGCTCTCCGACGAAGGGACTCTTAACTTGCGACTACTGCCCGTCTCTCCGGTCTGGACCGTAATCGTGTGACCTGTATTATCTATTACATTAATCCAAATCCAACCAACACAAAGTCCAACTAACAGAATAAAAGTACGTACAATCAAGAAAATCAAATATCCATAGTACCAAGAAAGAAACTAGAGTCCATAGAAAATAGATAGAAAACAAGATTTCATAACCCAAGTATTAGGGTTTATCATCATCTCAGAGCATGCCTAGGGACCGTCCTCGATCCTGTACATGTGTAAGTGACTTAGCCACATCACTGCGGGGTTTATTACTTATTCAAAGCCATAAATCCATTCAGCTGATAATAAGCTGACGATGCCCAGATCTAGTGCCATCTTCGTCTGAGGGGGCCGATGGCCGCTCTTATCCCACTACCACAGCTTAATTCCTTACGTACTGTCATAGAGGACCATTCCTTACATGATCCTCAATGATATCCTTCAAATGCTTGCATTCGTTCATGTTGTGCCCATCCAGGTCATGATATGAAGTAATGCTTTCCCGACACCCATTCGTATTCAGAGGGTTCCCCTTATGCCGGCATTCGATACCGAAGGCGCTCTCGAGCATCCAAGTAAATCCTTTCCAAGGTTTTAGCAAAATCTATGTAAGAATAAAATTTTGATTCACTCCTTTGCCTTTTCAAAGTGTTGCTGTTATCATTCATTTTCCTTTTGCCTCTACCATCCTTGTTTGAATCCTCCCTGGGTGGACCTCCACCTTTTGTAGCATAAGCTTCCGCTCTCTCCCCTCTCTCTCAACTTTTGCATCTTCCTATTTAAAAAACCTTTTTGCTTCATGATAAAACTCCTCGAGATCCATCGGTGGATCTTGTTCTAACGATATCTTGAAATCTGATTCATCCGCAATTCCTAAGACTGCTACCATTAAAATTATCAACGGATTGGGTCGATCTACCGAGTCTACTGTCGCATTGAATCTAGTTAAGAAATCCATAAATGATTCTCCCTTCCATTGTTTCATTGATGTTAAAGTCATCACATTCTTAGGTCTCATGATGTGGACCCGAATTTTCTTCATAAATATCTCAACCAACTCCGTCCAAGTTCCAATTGAGTCGCTCTCTAGTCATTTTAACCAAAGTGCTGCTATATCTGTCAGATACAAAGGTTAAACATGCACCATAACTCCTTCCGATGCCTCCAGCACTTCTATATGCCTCATGTACCTCGTCAAGTGAATAGCAGGATCTGTCCTCCCATCGTACATCTCCAGCATTAGTAATTTGAAGTCCGGTGGATTCCTAGCTTGCCTGATCGTAGGAGCAAAGGGACTCCTAGTCAGATCCTCCAAATCTATATTCACCAATCCTTCCCTCATAGCTCGTCTGATCATGTACACTATCCAGTCGTAGTCATCAAGTGGTAGCCCCTTTCTGCGATCTCCAATCTGCCCCCCGAGTTCATGAGGAAATCTTGAAACCTGTTCTTCTGGACGTGCATCCATATCCTGATCAACACCAAACTGCACAACACCGCCTTATGCCCTTCCTAGAACTGAGCCAACATGATTCGACGACGTGCCCCTAGCTCAGGGACTATTCCTGATGGTCCCACTCTATCCTTAATCCCAGTAGCTTCATGCTCCTGATCCTGATTCCAAACCGTCTTTTCTCTTGTTGATCCAGCTTCACGATCCCAATTTCCAGCTTTTGTTGACGCTATATTCTCTTGATTCTGCACTCCATCTTGTCCAACTTGTCGAAGTAGGTTCTGCATCATCTGATCTTGCCTTTTCAACATCCCTTCCTGCATTGTATCCATCATCATCTCTATCGCATCCTTGGTGATGAAAATTGAGGTTTGACTAGCTCCTGAAGAGGCCTCCTGACTTCCTTCGTTCTGACTCCTAGTTAATTGCTTAGCTATGCTTCCTTCTAGATCCGATCCTTTAGCTTTCCAAAATTTGAACTCCAAGTCTATTGTAGCGGGTACCAATCCTTCTCAATGAAAGAACCAAAGTATTTGCGCTCCATTACTTGACCGGCTTCTTCGTATCGATCGATACGAAATCGATTGATACGAAACATCATATGGGTTACTGCTTTTCATATCCATCATCCATCCCCTTCATCGTATACATCAGCCACTGTTTTCTTCGTATCGATCCCGAGTGCCTTGATAAATCATGTGACTTCGTATCCATTGAATCCATATCCGTCCAAGCCTTGCTTCCTTCGTATCGATCCAAACATTGATCGATATGAAACGTGCCAACACACCTTTCCGTATCCATCCAATCAATGCGTATTGCATCAATAAGAAGGCCATTGATCCGAAGTATGTTACCATATCTATTTTGATCCATACGAAACCATCGATATGAATCAGTTTCCTATGAACCTTGATCCATCCATAAATCGAGCATATGAACTCCGTTTGACCTAGAATTTGAAATGTAGCCTTTCCAAATCATGTTTATCATTTCTAATCGATCCCACTTTGATTGTAGCTCGGTCCAATTTTGATGGTATCAATCATAGCCTTGTTCCCAATCGATCTCCAATCCTGATATCCATCCTTTTTTAACCGATTTGTTGATATCCCGGCCTTGACCAAGAGGCGGGGTAACAGTTACAGCTTGATATCAGAGCATATTTATGAAATACTTTAACTAAAAATGATTTTTGAAAACATAATCCTTGGAAACTAAAGTAAGATCGGGGTATGGGATAACGCTATGGTAACATGCTGGTATTTGCTATATATATATAAGTATATGCTATGTCTTTAGACTCCTATATTAGTTAGGCTATTCATCTATATCATGAGGTTTGAATACAGATATGGAGGAAAGAAGAAGCAGAATAAATATCGAAGGAGATAGCACCACCACCAATGGAAATGCCCGACTAGACACTAGAAGAGGTCCCGGTCAGGCATAAGTTGAAACTACTGGTGCAAGAGTTCCCCAAATGGACATGGGAGCAACGTAACAGTTCTTTGTAAACATTGTGCAAACTGGAGTAGCAGTTGGAGTTGTTGGAGGTAATGCTGCTAGAGGTAGATCTCAAGAAGTTCCTACGGTCAATCAATATGCCAAATTGAGTAGGGATTACATCAAGCTTGGAGGGAAGCCGTTTATTGGCATTGAAGATGTGATTGAGTGGATGATTGGCTACTTGCATTGTGAAAGAATCTTTGCTAATTTAGGATTGAATGATGCATAGAAGAGGAGATTGGATTTGAGGCAGCTGTAGGGAGTTGCACTATTCTGGTGGAATACTGCACTATTCAGAGGAAGGTTTTGAAGAAGATTCATTTCCGTCATAGTGCAAGGGCGTTGGTGAGGAAGTTTGTAGAGTTGGAACATGGAGATATGTCCATGTTGGAGTATACAAGGAACTTCGAGGAGTTGGTCCGATACGGTTATGCTTTGGTGCACACTGTGATTAGTAGGAATGAAAAGTATATCAGTGGGTTGAGGCCAGAATTGATAAGTGCTACTTTGCCGCACTTGAGAGATCTTAGTGATGTTGTTGTTGAGATAACATTGAGATAGGAAGAGGCATTGGCTTACTTGAGGAAAAAGGTGAAGGAAACCCAGGTAGGACAGGCTCATAAAAGGAAATTTTTCGAAAAAAAGACTGCTTAGAAAGAGGGAGCATAAAAGAAGGGTAAGGCTGTTGCTATAGTAGCAACAAGAAGGGATGTTATGCAAATGAATGTCGAAACGACAAAGGAATAAGAAAAGTGATTGGTGGAAAGAAATGTGTCAGGTGCTTTAATTGCGATCAAGTAGGTCATTACAAGAACAAGCTCCCAAAGCCTGATAAAAAAGGAAAAGGGCGAGTTTAAGCCTTGGAGCCCATAACCGCAGGGCCAGTTGTACAGGAAAAGGGGAAAGCTGTCTTGGGTGGTTCGCTGCAGATCTACGGTATGTGTTAGCACTCTATTTGATACTAGATTATTCTTTTATTTCTTGATGTTTGTAGATAGGCTTAACCTAGAACCCTCTTACTTAGTTACTTCCTTAAGGGTTGCAAATCCGATAGGAGGTTATGCAACACTTGGGATGAGGTGTGACCATTTAGAAATTGATTTGTTAGGCCATACCTTTGATTGTTGTTTGAATATGTTTGGCTTTGTGGGGTTTGGGATTATCCTTGGGATGGATTGGTTGAGTAAATTTGATGCTAGGATATTTTGCCAAGATAGGAAAATATCACTTAGACACTTGGATTTTAATGATTGGTTAATTTATACCATAAAAAGCCCTAGTTATGATGTGAATGCTTTATTGGGTGTTATATAGTTGGAGGATGAATTGCATCGAGTCTTTGTCACTGTATTTGTTAAGAAGCCAGACGGGTCATTAAAGCTATGTATCAATTATCGTAAGTTGAATGAGAAGATGATAAAAAATCGATATCCATTGTCGAGAATTTACGATTTGTTCGATCGGTTAAGTGGAGCAAAAGTATTCTCTCAGCTGGATTTGGCAATGGAATTTCATTAACTTAGAGCAGCAGAGGATAGCATTCCTTTGACTGTGTTCAAGACAAGATATGGATCATATAAATGGTTAGTTGTGCCATTTAGACTAACTAATGTGCCAAAATTCTTTGTGGATCCGATGAATAGAACTTTTCGAGAGCACTTGGATAGATTTTGTTGGTTTTCATTGATTACATTTTGATATACTCTAAGGATGAGAAGGACCATGAAGTTCGTCCTAGAGTCGTACTTGAGACATTGAGGGAGCATCGGTTGAAGGCTAAGTTTTCGAAGTGTCATTTTTGGAAGAAGGAAGAGAAGTTCCTTAGTTATGTTGTCCTAGAGAAAGGGATATCTGTAGATCCAACTAAGATTGAAGTGGTGAATAATTGGATGAGGCCTGAGGCAGTGACCGAGATAAAGAGTTTTCTTGGATTGGCTGGGTGTCATCGGAGGTTTATAAAATATTTTTCACAGGTAACTGCACCGATGACTAAGCTTATGCGAAAAGATGTGAAGTTCATATGGATTGATAAGTGTGAGGAAGCATTCTAGAGGTTGAAAAACTTATTGAACCATGCACCAGTGTTAGTGGTTTCGGATGGGAATCAAGATTTAATGATTTATACGGATGCGTGTAGAACTGGATTGGGAGATGTGTTGATGCAAAAATGTAAAGTGATTGCTTATGCTTCTAGACAGTTCAGACCACATGAAGTTAGGTATCCAATGCATGACTTGGAGTTAGCTGCCGTTATATTTGCTTTGAAGGTGTGGAGGCATTATCTTTTGGAGGAGCGATTTGAGCTTTATCTTGTTTAGAAGTTCAACCGATGATGATTGAGAAGATAGCTTCTGAACCAAAGGATGATCCAATTTTGGTTGAGCCGATCAGAAGGTCGGAGAGCGACGAACTAAAGGATTTCAAATTAACCAAAATGGATGGTTAAGAAAGAAAGGAAAATTGTAATTTTGGAATGTAGGAGACATGAGGAAGGAGGTTTTAGATGAGTGCCATCGTTCATAGTTCACTATCCATCTATGAGAATGAATTTGTATCAAGATATGAAGAGAAGTTTCTTCTAGGACGGTATGAAACGGGGCATTGGATTGTGTGTTAAGCAGTGCTTGAATTGCCAATAGGCAAAGGCTGAACATCACTAGAAGCCAAGTGGATTGCTTCAGCCATTAGAAGCTCCATTGTGAAAATAGGATTCTCTCTCTATGGATTTTATTTATGGGTTACCAAGGTCTAGTAGAGGAAATGAAAGTGTATGGTTCATTGTGGATAGACTGACCAAAAGTGCCCATTTTATTCCGATAAAGTCAACTAGGACGACACTTAATTTGGTGTGGATATTTATGAAGAATGTAGTTAGGCTGCACGGAATTCCTAATAGTATTGTCAGTGATAGAGATTCTTTATTTGCTAGTGAGTTCTAGAAAAGTCTACAGGAAGCATTAGGAACCAAGCTCAACATGAATACCACTTACCATCCAAAGACTGATGGGCAAACAGAAAGAGTTAACCAAATCTTAGAGGATTTGTTAAGACCTTGTGTATTGGATTTTAGGGGATCATGGGAGGACCATCTTCATCTATCGAGGTCGCATATGAAAATAGTTATTAGACTAGTATTGGGATGTCACCATTTGAAGCTTTGTATGAAAGATAACGTAAGTCTCCCGTATGTTGGTTGGAGACCGGGGATAGATTGGTTCTTTGTCCGGAATTGGTGAAGGAAGCAATGGGGAACATTGAGTTGATTCGAACAAGGATGAAAGAAGCTCAATCCAGGCAGAAAAGTTATGTCGATAGAAGAAAGAAAGATTCGGAATTTTTTATTTGAGAATATAGGTTTATTAAGGTTTCACCGATGAAGGGTGTAATTAGATTTGGAAAGCTAGGAAAGTTAGCACCTAGTTCTTTAGTCCTTTGTGCATTGTTGAGAGAATCGGGAAACTCACTTATAGAGTGGAGTTAACGAGTAGTTGGCTAGAGTCCATGATGTTTTCCATGTTTTTCATCTTAGGAAATGTGTTAGAGACCTGGAGACTACGATAGCACCAATAGTGTCAGAAGACTTAGTAGTAGAACCAGATTTGACTATAGTTACAAAGCCGATTCAAATTGTGGCTAGAGATGAGAAGAAGTTGAGGAACAAAACAGTTAAGTTAGTAAAGGTTCAGTGGAGCAATGAAGCTAGAGACTGTACTTGGGAGGTGGAGAGCGGGATTAGAGACTCTTACCCTGATGTGGTTGATGGTATGTTTTACCTTTGATTGCTTTGTTGTGTACCTTATCGTAATTTTGAGGACGAAACTCTTCAATGTGGGGAGTCTATAACACCCCATATTTTTATAACATTATTTAGGGTATTTAGTTAGTTAAAAATTAAATTAAATAATGTGAAGATTGATAGGTTGGGATTTGATTAGCTAAAGGTAGCAGTGCCAAGATTAGAGTGTTAACTAAAATGAAATGACATTAGATAATGTGTTAGGAAATGAGAAGGGCTATAAGGGAAACAACAAGACCTTATACCCTAAACCCTTAGGAGATGGAAACTCATTTCCATTCTCACTCTCATTTCACTCAAACTAAAATACTAATGCCACCCAAGATTTTATTCTCAAGAGAAGAATTAAAGCTAGGATTCAAGAGAAGAGAAGTAACCAACTAATTCAATAATCAAATCTCTCATCTACAATCTCAAAGCTAAGTTGAATAATTAGAAAATCCCTAATTATTTTATTTTTTGGTTTTATGACTAGATCTGAAATGCTTTTGCTATATTTACGCCATATTTGACGTTTAAAGATATATATATATATATATATATATATATATATATATATGTTGTTGGTGAAATTATACATGTTCATATTTTTTATGATATGTTTGACATGAAAACCCTATTTAACGACATTCGAATGCCTTGAAAATTTAGATACAGATATGATATTTTCGAGATGGGCTTTGATCTTCATAATTTTCCGATTTATCATAGATTTATATTAATTTTCTAGTAATGGAAATTTTTTATTGGGTTATAAACTATCTTTGGTTAAAATATAATTATTTGGGTTTGAGATTTTAATATGTTATGCAATGTATTAAAATAGATTTTTTGGGATTTTTCCAGAATTTTCCTATGTCATTTGATGAATATATAAAATTATTTAAAGTATGAAACTTAAATGTTTTATATATTTAATTAAGAAGAAGTGGCATTTTTTAAAATTAAATGATTATTTAATTGGAGTAATAGTGGTTGCACATTTCTTAAAGTGTTTATTAGCCAATGAAAATTTGACAAACAAAGGCAAGTTGGTTGAAAAGTTTATTTTTTAAGTTAAAAACAAAAATCACACTTTTCCATGTTTTAGCCAATATGGCAACAGACCTTCTGCCCCAGACCTTTCATCATAGTCGAAAGATTAGCTCTCGACAAGGTCAAAGTTCAATGCATGAAGCATCAAATATTTTGGCACGTAATGAATTGAATAAAGTTGGAAGGTTCTAAGTCAAAAGGTTGATGGCCAAAAAGGTTGGAATATATTTGTTTTATAAATTGAAAGCTTTCACCTACTTTTCTCTCAAATTGGAACTTTTGACTTGGTTGCTTTCGACCAGGTCAAATTGTTTAAAAGAAAGATTTTAAACCTTTCGACGTAGTCGATAGGTTACTACTGCTTCCACTATTGCTTTGTTTTGAAACCTTTTGACATAGCCAAAGGGTTCCTATTGCTTTATATAAATGTTTTCTTTTGAACCTTTCGACCAAGTTGAATGGTTACTTGTTTTTAAAACTATGTATTTCTCAAATGCTTTTGAATGGAAGCTTTCGGCTTAGGTGATTTACCCTTTTTTATAAAGTATAACCCAAAGCTTTCGAAAGGTTGTTTCCAATGAAGTCGAAATGTTTTGAAAGAAGGTTTCTAGATTGTTTTGAACTGAACCCAATATGCCTATGGAGGGTTTATTTTTTAAAAGGTTCTATGCCTTCGTAAGTTTGTTTATTGTATAAAGAAAAAAGGTTTACTAGATGATTTCGAAAGGTTTATGAAGGAAGGTTTTCCAAAGGTTTTTCTAAGGCAATATTTTAAAGTGGTTTTAGAAAAGGATGTCCAAAGTTTATGGCTTTCATAAGGCTTGCTTTTAAATGGTTTCGAAAGGTTTAAGGAATGATTTCGAAAGGTTAAAGGTTTGATTTTTAAATAGAAGATTTCAAATGTTTAGAAAGAGGTCCTTTCAAATGGTTACATGTTTTCATCAACTAAATTTTGAGTAAAGGATATATATATATATATGACATGGTGTTATGATTTTGAATAAATTATAAAGATTATACACATTTCCTTGTTTAAGTTTAATTTAAAGGTTTAAATCATTTTGAAAATGTTTTCAAGGAAATATTATAGGAGGGGATCCTTAAACGTAAATGACCGAGGTATTAGAAAACCAGATGAGACTTGTATGGGGTTGCGCCCTACACATTAGCTAATAGCCCTAGCTAATTGTTGTCCAAAATTCAAGTGTGTAGGGCTTTGCCACAGGTAGACTAAATTTATGATTACACACCGAAAGGAATATATGTTTGTATACAGATAGGTTATAGGTGGGCTAGAAAAACCATTAGGATTGGAAAGACCTGGGAGATGATTAAGTTAGGGACAGACCGTTCAGAAGTGAAGTATTTAACAAATAGTAAATGAGAAATGTTTAATAGATAGTTAGGGATAGATAATCCAAAAGATGAATATCTAACATGTGTTAGGTTAATTTTGATTTTATCGTCTTGTAGTCCCGTGTCAGCCAAAGGTTAAAAGTTACCCAAACAAAACTTGTGTATTTGAACAGATAGTTCATTATTACTTGATATTTACGTATGATTACATAATGACTACTTTACAGTATTCAACCATTGTGGATGCAGGAATAGTATATGGTTTTATGAAAGGTTTTGCAAAGATGTGATAAAAAGGATGTTAGTGAGGGGAAACCCGTTTCGCTAAGCGGCGTGGTCTCACTTAAAATAATTACCGTGGTATGTATAATATTATTTACACCAGATTTTATGTCTGACTCGAAGTTTGTGTTTTCCCCTTAAATCACAGGTGCTCAAAAATTGATTTGAGTAGGAGGAGGGGTTAAGGATCTTTTTAGATTTTAGAATGTTGACGAATAAGCTATCGGAGGATGCATGAGGAAATAGTTAGCTACTTAGGATTTACATTTTATGTCATGTTATGATGGATTGTCCACTGTGTTGTTGTGTATTTGGTCTAATATGAACATATGACTCTGATCAACTGAGGGGGTATCTTCATATACCGCACTCGGCGTAATTTGTATAATTATATTTAATATGTACATGGGAAAACGATTTGGATTATGTGACGTGCATATGACTCAATTTGATTTGGAAATGTAATTAAGTAATTTGTGGTTTGGAAATCTGTGTTTTGTTTCATATTCAAGTGCTTCTAATATTATTGATACAATTAGCATGGCCATATCTAGTCGCCGGAAGCTAATACTACAAATGATAGCAGCATCTGTAGCGCTTAGTTTTGAGCCTCTAGATAGGGGATGTCACAAAAACATCATGAACCCTCACCAACTTTTCAGGAAGTTTCACTCTGTATGCTAACTTTCCTACTATAACAACCTATATCTTAATGGACCCGAATTTCAGCTAAATCGAAACCCAAGTCCATCAGGGTACGGATCACTGGTTTGGTAACCTGTAATAAACACAAGCATATTAGAGATAGATCAATATAAACTCAAAACTGAATTTAAAAATATAAAAGAACATACGCATTGACTAAGGCTACTACCTTGGAATCAATATTAGTCCTTAGATGTTTAATTGCCTCGTCAACGCTGAGCATGAATAAGAAGACTTCTCCATCTGCCATTCTCGTCTTGCACTAGTATCCTGTCTCTCTACATCTGTCATGTGGGTTATAATGAGTAGGGCGGTCAGAACCAACGTTCTAGTAATTGAAAAATTACATGCTTTACTCATACAAATAATTTATGCGATTGATTTCCGTTTAAATGTTATATCTACTACTTATGGCTAATCTATTTAATCCTATATGAGCATACGATGCCTAACCTCCTTTGAGGTATAACCACTTATACATATATATATGCATATATATATATATATATATTATAAACTATACTACCCAAAAACCTGGTCACTTAATACTTCGTTGAATGTGGAGGAGGCAGAACCCACGACCATTTAATACCTCAATCCTCAAAGCGGGCTCTCCACAGCATAACCACTAGTCAATTGGTCCTAACTACAGATATCGATGACACACAAATATGGCTTTATAATATAATTGCCATATTACTAATGCATCTCAACTACATCTTACATGAAATGCCTCCAACTACATGCTCAATTTATTGGAGTTTTAAACATAACAGTGTAAATTTCATGGCCAATTTCCATAGTTTTCTTCATTTTTGGAGCCTTTTTAATTATTTATTAATTATCATTATTTTTATGTGGTGTTATCCAATCAGTTCAGTATTGAAAAATACGCTGCAAACCTTGGTGCCAACTTTTTCGAACTACCAAACCTCATAATGTGCCTTAGCGAGAGACCTTCATAAAAATCAGATCGCAACCACAAATTCCACCTCTATGCATCCCCTATCAGCAAATGACTTATACCTATCATGAGCATTTTTCATCCTTTCGTGCAATGCCGTGAATAATCCATTCCAATACTTGCCTGATAGTTGTTATTTTAAGCAAACTCTACTAACGACAAGTGATTTTCCTAAGGATCTCCAAAATCCAAATAAATACCCACAATAAATATTCCAATACCCAATTCACATGCTTGTCAGCTTTCTGTCTATGGATGATAGACTGTACTCAATTTCAGTCTAGTTTCGTGAATCCTTGTCACTAACAATATTACAAGGGACTCCGTGCTATTGAACTAACTCTCTAACGTATAAAGTCTTCACAGATGTAGCTACCCTCATGCTACTAATTAGGATTAAATGAGCACATTTGGTCGGTTGATCGACAATAAACCAAACAATCTCATTTCCCCTTCTTCTTCTAGGCAGTACATTAATAAAATCTGTCGAGATTCATTCCCACTTCCATTATGGAATATCTAAAGGTTGTAAGAATCCATTAGACTTCTTCTGCTCTACCTTAATTCTTTGGCACGTCAAGCAAATCGAAACAAACTTTGCTACATGTTTCATCTTTCGGGGCCATTAAAATCCCTCTTCATTTCTTAATACATTTTATCACCGTAAAGATTAATAGTCAACCTAGAATGATGGGACTCCTTTAGTACCAAGTCAATTA
The DNA here is from genome assembly GCA_030765085.1 of Allium cepa. Classification (NCBI taxonomy): domain Eukaryota; kingdom Viridiplantae; phylum Streptophyta; class Magnoliopsida; order Asparagales; family Amaryllidaceae; genus Allium; species Allium cepa. The sequence goes on along the minus strand of CM060945.1, from coordinate 202,768,194 downwards.
ATTCTATAATACGAAGAACATGTAACCTACCATCTATATGCCACCACCCTATACAATCAATGGAACAATGGTCTAAATGATTCGAATGCTCGGCTACACTAACTTCTCAAAATTACCCAATAAATTCATGTCTTGATTCTGACTTGAACAAATACAGTTAACAAGTTAAGGCTCAACATCTAGAGCTACTAATAACTCCAGTGTTAGATTTTATGAAGTTCAAAAATTACATGGAGAAATAAATTCTAAGTTATATTATTGGGTCCTGGTCTATTTTGCAGTAGAAGAAATGAGTAAATTTAAAAAAAACCTTATTTGGATCTTACTGGGCCCATGAAGTCTATTAGCTAGCATTAGGCCTAATCTATTTGTGATGCCTCTACCAAGTGACCAAGCTACTAGAGAGTAATAATTGTCCATGCAATTCAAAAGACAATAGAAGTGACATCTCACATACATTACTTTAGGTTAACACAGATACATAACAATACCTGAATACATCTAAAATAGTAATGTTCATAAAGCTATATATACTAGTTGCTAGACTGAATAATACAACGATATAGACACATAAAAGAATATACCCAAACTAATAGCGTTGGAAGCGATATAATTATAACGATTTGGCATTTTATCACTTTGATTTTGAAAATATTTAAATAATTTTAAATATTTGATTTATGGTTTTAAAATAAAAAGGAAAAAAATCAATTTTGTAATAAAATGAATTTATAGAATTTGTCTATAATTTTATTTGGAAAATATTTGGATTATCGTTTGTCGCATTTTACGATGGACATTGGTATTGCTGAAATTTAATAGAATTTGATAACTGACATATTTTATAGTTGTTTTCTGATCGTGTCACATTTTTATACGTGATCGTATTTTTATTTTCATCGTTTTCGGTTCGTACAAAACATGATATTGTGTAACCGAATACCGCAAATTATCTTTTCAAAACTTTTCCCAAATCAAATCAAAATTCAAATTTTCAAATTCTTATTTTAATAGCGGGTGATTCGAATGTTGACTTGTTAGGAGATAGGTAGCTTGAAGTTTGGTGTTAGCTTGATGGTTTATTTAACTTATCATGGACGTAATGTGTGGGTATTGTTGATAAGTAGGTGCATCATCACTTCACTCAATTCCATTTTTCACTTTGTTTAATTTCTTTTTCCCTTCGTCCTTACCTTCTTCATGATGACCTACCTTTCTGATCCCTAGGAACGACATTTCATACATCCTTGGTATTCGTGTGCCATTGCCCAAGAATCTGAAAGATAAATTATCTTAGGGTAAAATAAAGAACAGAACATGACAGAATAGATAAACCTCACATCGAAATGGTTACATATAATTAAAAATAATATAGTACAAAAGGTTACTCCTTATAAGTTGTTATCAGAGTAACAAAATTACTGCATCTAACAAAATTTGTAGCTATACATTCCGACTTTACATTTTTAAGATATAGAATACACCTACATAATCATATAATGGAAATAAATGACTAGATAACTAAGGAGCCGCCTCTTGATCACCGTCTTAAAAGAGCTCTGAAGGAAACCTATTATTCTTGGAGTACCCAAATATAATTGAGTACTCGATAGTTTAGGAAAAATAAATAACTCGGGCCAGACAAAATGTCTAATATGAGTAAAACTATGAAACAAATAGAGTGTATTCGAACAATAATATGTGGGACCACGACGCTAAAGCGGAATGGGTTTCTCCCACATAAACAACTGCCAAACATAACAAAAATGGAAATGAACAATAGAGAACAAATCCAAACATAGATGATGCGTGCAATTAGCACAACATTCAGACTTGAAAAATGAAAATAGGCTGAATAAAAATCCAAACTGGATAGAATGGATAAAACAAGATAACAGTCCAAACTCGATAGAATGGACAAAACAAGATAACTATCCAAACTCGATAGAATGGACCAAACCAGTAATTGAACACCGCGAAGCATGGTTGACTCCTCTCGTTATAATTAAAGAAATAAGATTTAAAGGTTTGAATCAAATAAGAAAAGAAATTTTTCCAACAAATGACTAGGAGAGTGCGCTCCCTTACCGAAAGTATACCTCTATAAATATACTTGAGAACTCTGATGGCTCTCAGACATGTCCAAGCTGGACCCCGCTAATTATTTTCGAAAATCTGAGTATTTCACATCTCAATGCGCAAAACCGATTCCAGTCTAGAGTGGATGTGAAAATATCCTAATGGGAGCAACTTCACATAGCTTGGCTTCCACTAGCTCTTTGGGATTAGTCATTTCGACAAAGGATAACAAAGCTCAAGTGAGCAACACATCATCCTATAATGATGAAATACAAAGAAGGCCGAGGTAACCGATAGTTGGAAACCAACTATCGAGGATACAAAACGATCGTATATAGAAATTAAGTCTTGTATACTTATCACCACCCATCGATTCCAACTTGTACTATTTCTTGGTTCACAATAATACCGGACAAGTCAAGGTAGTGTTACCTCAAAGTTGTCTTATGATTATTCTTAACTTTCGTAATAGTGACAAGTCTACTTCTTCGATGTTTAGTGTTATGTATACAAATAAGTCATTCCCTTAAAAGTGAATCGTTTTATGTAAATTAATTCATTTCCATAAATGAACCAAAAAAATTTCTTTTAAAAACTCAAATTTGTGCTTGGCCTCACATTACAGGTATTGACTTTAACACACTTTATTTATAGAGTTTACTAACTTCAGAACATCCATTAAAAAGGATTTAATAACTTGGAACATCCTTATTACATTGATTAATTAACTTCAAAATTCATCACATAATTTGATTTTTGAACTTCAAATGTCTTTAAATAATAAAAAGGGTAAACCACCTCTAAACATTATTAATTCAATTAATTAATAAAATATAATTAATTAAATTATCATTATGTAAATAAATAAAAAAGGTCAAAATTCTTGTTACTTTGATAAATTCAATTTGAAACTTCATAAATTAAGCTAATTAATTAACTCTAGTAACATTTAGCTAGAAAGAGTAAATCACCTTTAAAACATCATTAATTAAATTAATTAATAAATTTAAGCATAATTAATTAAATTAAATAATTAATTATCATTATTTAAAAATGATTTTATTAATTATAAACATCGATAGAGGAAAGATTAAATAGAGTTAAAACAAGTTGATAAATTTTAAATATCATTTATTAATTTAAAAGCGTCATTAGAAAATTGATTAATTAAATTTAATTCATCATTATTGAATGACTAATTATCCTTAAACATCATCAAATAAAATGATTAATTAAATTTGAACACCGTTAAATAAAATGATTGATTAATTTAAACAATCATTAACCAGGTAATTAGCTAAATTCAAAACATATCGTTAATTAAGTAATTGGTTAATCTTAATCCTTAATAATTAAGTAACTAATTATTCATTCTAATTATTATTAGAATGGTTAATTACTTTTTAAAACATCGTTAATCAAAATCTTACTTATCTTGTAAAACAATTCCAAGCACGAAGATGAAACCAATGTTTTCGATAAAAAGTGATTTTCTGAAAGTGCTGATATAGCGACTATTGCTATACGGGCTGTTCGGCAAACAAACTTATGACAATAGGCATACAATTAAACATCACATATCAATTTTTCAAGAATAACAAAAGGTAATTAATGATGATACAACATGTAATAAGTATTTACTTACAATTATATTAACTTTAACTATCAACTTTTCATATAGCTAACCACATTCTGTTTTCAAATGCGACAATTTTTCAAAGCACGAAAAAACAAACAACCAAACCATCACTTCACATTTACTATAAGAAATTATAGGCTCTTAACATGAACATTAACATAGTATAATCTTGGTTTAAGAAGGTGTAGTTTTACTCACCGAAAGCTATCCAAACCTTTGGGGTATGACCTAGCAGCTCCATTCCTAAGCAAAAATGGAGTCTTGGACCCTTAATACACTAGCTAGGCTCTGGCTTGAAAGAAGAAGGAATTGAAATTTGTTTTGGTGAGGTGGAGTGACTTTGGATAATCATCGAACCCTAAAAAATGAACCTAAAAATAAGTCATTTTCCAACTAGTTTTTCGACTATTTACATTCGAATTTTGAAAAACTGATAAGATTGTGACAACCCGGAATTTTGAGCAATATCAATTTAATAATCTTTGATAATAATTAAATTGACTCGATCATTTTATATTTTAAATTGATAAGTTAAAATTCTTTCAAAGGCTGAAAATAATAATTTGTTAATATCTATTAATATTTTTCTTAACAATATATATAGGCAAGATAAATTCTTTTGAAAGTTTATAATAATTTGATTTGGAAGTATTTATTGTGGTAAATAAGAAGTTTTTAACGTAATAAAACTTTATATTCAAATTGTAATATATATGGATGTATATTTTGAGATTTGTTTTAAAATTTAATATGGAAATTAACAAATTTAATGTTAGAATGTTTCTATTTGAAATGTGTATATATTTGTATATATATTTGAAATAGGAAAATTATTAATTTAAATTTAACAAGAGTTTTTCAAACTTTAATATAAATATAGTTTTGAAATTTGAAATGTTAATTTGGTTTAATATTTTTGAAATGATATTTGAAGTTTAAATTTTTATAACAAAGTTAATTGCTTATTATTATAAACATATAGTTTAACTTGAGTCAGATAAGATTTAAATTTTAAATTTCATTTGCTTAATATCTTTTCATTTTAATTTTAACACAAGATAAATTTGTTTTAAAATTTTAAGAGTTGAATTAGAATAGATGTTTCAAACATATAAACATTAAATTGAATCAAAATATAAGTTACATGAATTCATATGAATATTTATTAAAGGATGAGTATACACATTTTTTTATCATATGAATATTACATAAATATTTATAAGGCTTAAATAGATTATTAAGAAGAAAATAACATTTAAACATTAAAAACCACATGTAAGAATATTAATGTATGTTAAAAACACTTGTAATCATATATGTATAGGTGTAAGTAAATTAGAGTTTCATTGTGACAAATGTCTTCCTCTCTCTAATAATAAAATTTGAAATATAATTGTAAATAAAAGATGGGTTTTATTCTTCAGCTGAAACATTTTCTTCAACTCAAACAAAAATACAAAGCAAAGTTCAAAAGAAGTAAATACTGAAATCTGTAGAAAATCTGGAAAAATTGAAACAAAGGAAGAAATCTGGATTTCAAATCTTCAAAGACAATCAACAGGATATGTAAAAACAACATCAATGCAAGATCTTCTAGTCAATCAAGAAAATTAGAAATCAATAAACAATTCTGGAATTTATCAACAATTCAACATGCAAATGAATTTAAAGGGCTTGGGAAGCAATATGCAGTTCTGTTCTCTGTTTTCTGCAAATTTACAAGGTGAGTAAATGAAATCTTTTAAAAACAGTTTAAATCTTGTTTCAATTTGGTATTGTGATGGTTATCATGATGAATTTGGAAGACTTAGTTTATGTTGGATGCATGTTTGAATTTAGTGTATTGAAATGCCCGTATAAAAATTACTCTGTGTTTATAAAACAGTTCCAACCTTTATAATAAATTCATTAACTTGTTTTTGATTCCGAATTGGACTATGATTTGTTAAGAGAAGATGATTGTAACCAAGGTATCTTTCATCTAAAAATAGATACAGGTTGTTAAATCAAATAGTTAGCTTGAATTTAAAAATTTACAGTAAAATCTTATTATGGGTCAAAAATTAATCGAATCAATTTTGGATTTGAATTATATAATTGAATTCCTAATGAAAAATCATGATTTTTGAGATTAGTATCATGAATTTTAGATTCGAAATTTGAGTGTATTTTGGGATTTACTTATTTGGACTTTTTGGCCAAATTGGGATGACCGGCGTGGAATCCATGAACGGGACTGTGCACAAAGGTGGAGGGGATAATGGTGGTCATCAGAAAAATACTGTTGTATTTTATTGAGGTGTGTGGTGATCGTTGTTTGAGGTAGTAGGGTTTTGGGTGCTGTTTTTATCGTGAGTGTTTCTAGGGGATTCGCGGCGTCACGAAGCTATCGGAGTTGACCACTCTTGTGTAGTAGGATCTGGGGGTGGTGGCGGAGCTACGGTGGTGGTGGCGTGGTCTCCGGTGAGGGGGATGGCCGACGGTGGTTGAATTTGAGGTTGGGGCTTTCGAACGATTTTGGGTTGAAGGTCGAGATTTCGTTCTTGATCGAACTTGCGTTTTCTGGGTTGTGCGTTGGGTTGTCGAGGTCATTTGCGGCTTAGTGAAGGCCGGAGGAAGTTCAACGTCGGCCGAACGTGGGCGTGCACGTTGACGTGCATGGTCGCGTGCATCAGGAGGAATGGGTTCTGGGGAGAAGGGGGAAACTCGGAGGTGGCCTCGGGTTTGCGTTGTTTTGTCTCGAAGCAGACATAAGGCGGGAAGCACGGGATAGACTCGGGGTTGACGTGAGTTTTTGGAGAGGGTTACTCGGGTTTTAGTGGGGTTACTCGAGTATTAGTATATTCAGACTTTAAGAACAAGATATTTGATTTAAGGAATTAAGTTTTTAAAACAAAGGTTAAACAAGCTTCAAAACTAAATTTGTTTCAAGGTTATGTTTTAAACAAGTTTACATATCTTAAAATATGAAAGTTTTTAAATAAAATTAGTGAATTTATGAAACAAAGGTTGTATTGAATTTTATTTAATAAATTTTGGGAAGTTTTAAAGAAATGTAAAAGTTTACTTGAATATTTAAATTATTTTAATTATAATTGATTTCAAGTATATTTTATTTTTAATAAATTTTAATGATTAAGAATTTGATAATCAATTATAAGTAAGAATTATATTGAGTAATTAAGAGTTTGGTAAACAAATTTGAAGATAATTAAGATTAAGTTATTGGTTAATATAAATGATTTAATTAGGATAATGGTTTCTTAATTAAGAATCTTTTTAATATAGTAAGTTAAGAATCATTTAATTAATTTAAATGATTAAGTTAAATAAATAATTAAGTAATTAATTTGTGATTAATTAAGATAATCACTTATGGGTTAATCTTATATAATTACTTGGGAAAGTAATTAAAGTAATTGAGTGATTAATTATAGAAGGTAATTAAGTAATGGGATTAAGAGTTTATCACTTGAGTTATTAAATTAAAGAATTAATTAAAATTTATTAAAGGATTAAAATTATTTAGCTAATGGTTAATTAATAAAGAATTAAGAGTAATTAATAATGCGATTAATTACTTGTTTAAGTAATTAATTAAAAGGAAATTTAATTAATGAAGTAATCATTAATTAATGGAAATAATTAATTAATTGTTAATTAATAATTTAAGAATAATTAATTTATAATTAAGTTTTAATTACTAAATGTAATTAAAGTAATTAATCAAAGGTGATTAATTAAAAGTAGTTAATTAAATATGATTAATTAAAAATAATTAATCAAGCATGATTAATTAAAGGTAATTAATCAAATGTGATTAATTAAAAGTGAATAATCAGGTATGATTAAAGGATAATTAAGGAATAATTATCAGGATAATTAGAGAATAATTAATCAAGGTTGATTGATTTTAAAAAGGTAATTAAGAGGTAATTATTAGTATAATTTGGAAGTAATTAATCAGGATGATTAATTAATATGGTAATTAAGTAAGAATTACCTAAAGTAATTAAGTGATAATTAATCAGGGAAGATTAATTGAAATGGATAATTAAGTGATGTCAGTTAATTTATTTGTAATTAATTAATGAATAAGAAGTTGAATTGAAGACAATACAAGTGATTAATTAAGGATTAATTTAATTTAAGGATTAATTAAATTAATCAAGTTTGAATCAAACTTGTTTATGAATGATTAATGATTGGATGATATATATCATTGGATGAGTTAATGATATTGGTTGTTGTTAGATGACATTGATTGATGGGTTATGATGTGAATATGCTATATCTAAATGTGATACATATGCTGCTTTGTGATATGTATAGATGTATGTGATAATAGATGCTTATCTATCTGTGTTGTGGATACATCCATTTATGTTAAGTGATATTTCTAAATATCTATTGTTTAAATCCCTTAGGTATAACTTGGACATTAAAATGGCGTTTGGTTTCGGTGAGACCGGGATCGGGTTACCATATTTGGATGTCCGAAAACCACATCGTTTCCAATTAAACGTAGGTCGTTAATCCAAGTGGAGCAAGTGAAGACTCGAGGTGTAAGGGCTATACGTCAGTATAAATCTTTGGGTGATTTCGTAATGAGTTGACGGAATAGTGCTTATAGATTCGAGATAGTGAATTAGAGTGAAAGGGCTATGGTCGTTGACTCTGAGGGTGATTCCAAAACGAGTGCAACGAGATAGTGCCTTCGGTTTCGTTCGAACCCGGAACGAACTTGTATGGATTGAATGCTTTCAGAACATCGTCAGGTGGATGATGAGCATTCTAAGATAGATGTGTCCTATAAAGGTAATCGTAGCCTCAAGCCTCATCAACCAGGAATGGCTAAAACAGGGGAGGTGCAGCAAGGCTTCGTGGGTAGCTCCCACTGGAGAGCAAGATACATTCCTGTCTAGATGTCCCTTTTTATTTCGGCTTTGTGGGCGGTTGGAACTGCAGCCAACTGCGGGGTGGTCTTGTTCGGGACTGTTCAGTAAGGAATGGTCCCGGCCTTGTGTTGCAGGGGAGTGGGAGTACTCCTCGGTATGGTGATCTAGGCCACGTACTGTGACGGGCGGTACCTCAGTAGCCCTGCCATTGATGGAAACCCATTTTCCCTACGAGACCCTACGGTTTTGTTTGTATTACCCACTTTTGTGGCTAGTAGCTGGAATTTAATCATGTAACAATTTCGGCTATTTCATATTTACTTGAAAACCCTAGACACTATTAAAATATCACTGGATTTCCTATCAAATGTTTTGGTTAGCGTAAGGTAAAAACTTTTCCATGTTTATGTGTGAGAAGTCCTACGTGATACCTTTTCTTTTTAAAGGATTTTCTAAAGTTAAGCAATCTTAAACCGTTTACTCACACCAGACCCCTGTCTGACCCGAGTGTTTATTTTCTGTTTTATTAAACTCTTGGGTACTCATATTATATATGAGTAGTCAAGTGATTCAGGTTGTCCTTGACGAAATCTGAAGGAGCTTTGGAGCAGGAGGCTTCAGCGTGTAGATATATAGTTAGTGTTTCCGCTGTGTTGTTATTCTGTATGATGTCTTGTATTGTATTAGACAGAAATGTTATAACTGTCTAAATTGAGATGTATAGTGTATACTCTGATATATATGATACTATGTATATGTTTTATATTATATTTAAATCGTTCCGCTGTGAGATTCTGATGTGTTGTTTCTTTTTCTTCTCTTTCTTTTCTTCTTCTATCCCTTTCTTTCTTAATTAGTGATGCGATTTTCTGGTGCTAGAAAGTCGAGTCGCTACAAAGACTAAAGTTTTAGAAAATTCTTTTCTCTACGATTCCAAATTTTTTTGGATATCTTTTGAAGAAGATATTGTCAAAAGAGGAAGAACCATTTTCAGACTTGAAATGCTGGGTCCGAAAAATCTTTGTAAAGATATGAATGTTTCTCCCGAAAAGTCTTAGGTGAAGAAATGGTGTAATACTTTAGCCAACTCGATTCTCTTGAATTTGAAAAAAGAATTTCTTTATTTGGAGTATTTTTGAGGGATTTATGGCTGTGAGAATTGGAGGTAAAATTTGGGATGAAAATGAAAATGAGAGCATGAAGTTGCTATTTATAATCTCATGCAAAGTGGCTAATTCCACATATACCCTCCTATTCATGGCTGCCACATCACAATGCATGTCTCCCCCTTACCAACATGCATTTAAAACACAAGTAGCCAAAATATCAAATCATGTCTAAGCATGCTTCATTTAATGTGACATTTGCTTTTTGGTTTTAATTTTAAACTTAGGAAATTGTCACATTACCTTTTTTTATATATTCTTAAATTATAAATAAATACGTATTACATTTTTAAATCCTAATTTGTTTTATAAATATTGCTTTTTGTTACCCGGCCTTTAGGCCTGTCTATATTCAAACTGACTGCACAAGTTAGACTAGATGATCATCGAGGAAGACAGCTCAGAGAGATGATTATTAGGTTTAGAGATGAAGCATAGGAAACGATATGATACAACCTTCGACCGAGGCCAACAGATAAACTCTCCATAATATTCCAAGTATGGAATAATGCAATGCAGGGGTTCAGTGCCTATCCTCTTCATTAGGGGATCGGTACATATCCTCAACTAATGTCCCAAACTCAGTAAGATCAATACAAATGACAAGGAAGGGCCCATGAGGCTACATTCCAAATTTCAAATCATTTGGAGTTTGTATGCTCAAGTTAGTGATAAATTACCATATTCAGCTTTCACCACATATTGCAATAATGATTGGTCAATAACTCAAAATCTACAGATGCCATCAGCATGAAACTTAGAATATAAGCGAATTAGGACATGTGAAACACCCCATAGGGACAATATAGCCTTAGGGGCAAGCATGAGGGATCTATACCTATCCCTCTAGAGGGATCGGTAGAAATCATAATTCAAGCAACACTACTTTACAGAAAATATGATATCTCATAAACCGTATGTCAGAATTGCACGAAATTATGGGAGCAAGTAGCTAACATCGTGTAGCATCCCTCATAGGGATCGCAACCTATGTGGATCCGTTTATAAGGATCGATGCTGATCTCTATTGTGGGCCCCGATGGGTTTGCAAATTTTTGGGTCGCCTTGTCTTGGTCTCCTAAACTCTCTACCGATATTTCGGTCCGATCCATTCACGTCTTCCCCTATAAATACAACTGGAATAGCGTTAGAAAACCCGCTTTCTCTACCGAGGCACTGCCATTTTTATTCTTCACTTTTGTATTAATGGATCCCAACCGATCCAAGCATTCTCGTAATCATTATCAAGCGAAAGATCAATAAAAATATGAAGTGCACGTAGGCCAAGATTGCCGAACCACTATAAAAATCCGTGTGTTCATTTACTTTCTTCTTTTTTGCTTTTAATTCCATTTTTTGTTTAATATCCATGAGTTTCTATCGGTGTTGATGCTCATTTTTAGCATAACATTTTGGTGCTTTCACTGCGAACTGAATTCTTAGCTTGAATGCATCTCATCATCTACTGGTGGATTTCCATATTCACGAGAGAGATCCATCTTTCAAACAATAAATGTCCTATTCTACTCAGATTTTAAGAAAATCTAAAGGTAGCTAATAGCCATAATTAAAGGGACTAAGTCTACTTCCCATGTTTTTAGAGGATCTAATTATGCTAGTTTTCTTGTTTGGAATCATTAATGTGTTCATGTCCATTTGGAAAGGATTGGATTCACTCATGTATGCAAGTCCTTGGGATTAGATCTTAAAGTTTGCACTCAAGTTAGCGAAGGGCCGATCTCTCTCACAAGGCCATGATGGCTGACCCCTCTCACAAGGCCATAATGGAAGATCCCCCTCCAAACTCAACTGCAACCGATCCCTTAGCCTAAATGATCGAACCCTCAACAAGGAAGATATATGTATACCGACCCTTCTAGCATATATATTGAGTAAATGCCGACCCCTTCGTTGAAGTACTATATGCACCATCGATCCCTCCATATGTACCACTCGCTCCAAAAACCATATGTATCGATCGCTCTAAAAACTGTATGTTCCGATCGCTCCGAAAACCATATATACCGATCGCTTCAAAAACCATATGTACCGATCCCTCCAAATACATCAATACATATTTTGGTAGCTAGTTGGCTAGAGAGCCTCCCACGACCTCGAATCGTCTCTATTACAAAGTGAATCTGAAACTAAGCAAGGAGGAGGTAGAGCAGACTAGGAGAAAGAACAATACGGGCCCGTTGGCTAAGGACTCGGATTCTAGGAGACAACCCAGGATCTCAAAATCTACTCACATGCTCTTTTGAATGATTCAACCAATAACATCTACTTGGAGACTCACGACTTAGAGCAGTACTGAAATCCAACCTCGAGAGAGTCATTGAAGCCTAGAGAAAATCCGAGGAATGTTGTATATTCCAAGATGCACATGATCCTAATGCCGGCAATTACAAACACCTCCGAGATGTGATCTAAAGCTGATTCAGAAAGGAAAGCTGATTCGGGAACTTGCAAGCCCTGTAGAATGGCTCGTAGGGAACATTCGATGCCTATCAATAAAGAACTCTAATTATCAATTGGACCGCTAACGGTCAACATCCTGCTAAAAGGAGCTAGGGGCAAATTTGAGTAGCGATCATACGATGCTGCTTCACTTATCTATGAGATTTATTCCGATCTTCTTTAGATTATTTCTATTTCTATTTCAACTGTGATGTGAACTACGACCAACTTGAACTAAACTACTTCCAAAACGATGTAGTTGATTAAGTACTAAGAGTCGGCCGCCAGCCAATCCCTACAGACCGTGATTGGGTCTATGGAGTTTCATCAAGACGAGCATGATTCGAACGCTCATCAGCAACCATGTGACTCTGATTTGGGCCAAGGACTAGAGATGGAAAAGACTCGTCATATTCAAAACTCAATAAAAAGCGAACATGATGAACCGTCCATTCACCGACCTATATATTTGACTTGGAGACCTAGGAAAGGCTTGGAATGTATGTGGCCTGATCATCCACTCTTCAGGTCATAAAATAAAGTTCGAAAAAATACCTTTGCCTCTCCAGAAGCTCAGTGATGCTATGACCTAACTAGAGTGGATGTGATTTGCTCATCTACACATCAACTCTTGGCCTGAACAAAATAGGAAGTTCAAAATCCTGACTTGAAGTAGCCATGATGGACTGCCTACTCGTCAACCACCTCTCAACACATGGGCATGACTGCACCCTGAAACGGACGTGATCTAACTGTCCATTTAATAACTCTCTACCTCCTTTTTCTAAAAAGAATACGAAGCAAGTTATACAAGACTTGATTATCCAACTCCAACATGGATGTGATCCAATCATCCATCATGTACCTCCTTTCTTGACTTGATTGGAAGAGCAATAATCACCAAGCAGACAAGAATCGACCGTCCATTTGTTAAGTTTCATCCTTGATGCTAGGGGCATAATTCCATTGCATGGATGAACATGGTTCGATCGTTTGCTTGACAGCTCTGACCTTGACTTGGAAACCGAAGTATAAATAAAAAATGGGTGTGATTGACTGCACGTGAGAAAAACTCTAAGTCCTCGACTACGGACTGGAGTATAAGCCACTTTTGGTGGAGAAATGACTGCAATGGGCAAAAACATGACTGTCCATGATAAAAACTCTAAGTCCCCGACCGTGGATTAGAGTATAAACCATTCGGCGAAAAAACGACTGCCATGGACGAAAACACGAGTGCCCACAGCAAAAACTCTAAATCCTTGACGGCGGACTAGAGTACCCTAAGTCCCTGACTGCAGACTAGAGTATAAATAATTCAAGGGGAAACACGACTGCCCACAATAAAAACTTAAGTCTCCTATTGCAGACTAGAGTACAGTCCCCGACCGTGGACTAGAGTATAAACCATTTGGTGGAAAAACGAACGCTATAGGCAAAATAGCCCACGATAAAAATTTTAAGTCCCCGACTGTGGACTAGAGTACTCTAAGTCCTCAACTGTGGACTAGAGTATAAAACATTCGGTGGAAAAATGATGGCCATGGGTTGAAATATGCTTGCCTATGACTAAAACTTTAAGTCCCCGACTATGTACTAGAGTACTATAAGTCCTCGACCGCGGACTGGAGTATAAACCTTTTGGCGCAAACACGACTGCGCATGAGCAAAACTCTAAGTCCCCGATTGTGGGCAAGAGTATAAACAATTTGGGTGAAATACGACCGACGTAGGAGGAAATTCGACCGCCCATGAAACAAATCTAAGTCCCTGGAGTGTGGACCAAGGCGTGAACATAAATCGAGCATGAACCAACCACTTAAGGAATAAATCTATGTCCCTAGAGTGAGGACTGATGTATAAGCATGGATGAATATATGAGTGGATTTCGACCGTTCTCTATTCCACAAACTTCGGCCTGAAATCGACAGGAGGAGTATACGCTCACTAAGGATGGAATTCAACCGTCCGACTTATGGCCTCGTCAAATCAATGTTGGGACAGGAGTACTAGTCACTAAAAGCAGAATACAACAACTCATTATAGCTCTGGCTTAGTGTTCTTTACAAATTAAGGCAAAACCACAAGGGGGCCTCAATGCAAAACAAATCAAAATAACATCTAAAGTTGCGGGTCACCGACTATATCGTACCATCAGATCAAATGTCGATATTGATCCACACTAAACACAAATAGATGTGACCTGGATGTCCCTTGAAAAACTATGATCACCAGAGTGCGGAAAGGAGAATAAACCACGAAGACTTAATCATTCATTCTCCAGCATCATCCTGTAACATCCCCCTACTTGGAGGCCTAAAACTAACGACTACCGATGCTGCAGTCATCCATAGTTATTAATCCTCAGGGACCAAATATGACGGTGTTAGATACATTGTTACACAGATCACAAGAATATGGAGAAATTTTAACAAATTAAAACACTTTCCACATTCCATTCAAATCACTTCATGTTCATTACATAATCCTATAACATTAACTATGTTCACAAAAATTTAATTATTACACATACGCCAAGAGCGACATATGAAGATGCCTCCTTGGTTGATCAGAGAATATAATAAGGCTAATAAATCTGCATTTACATCTAAAATACAAAACGGAAAGAGATAACTTTAAATAACTAACTGTCTTCCGCACTCATTTGGAATCTTTATTCGTCTAAGAAGAGAACCTAGAAACTAAACCTAAAACTACTCAAAATCAATTGAGTACCTGAGAGTTTAAGGGGAAGTCAAAAATTCAGACAAAACGCTTGGTATGAATAATAATCTAGCATCTCAATCAATTGAGATATCTAGTGAGACCACGCTGCTTAGCAGAATAGGTTTTCCCCTTACTAGTATCCTAAAACCTTTTCAAACCCATATACTATGCTTTTGCATTTACAATAGTTAAAAATATTGCATTTCAAAATTAATATGATGATATGTGTACATAAACATTTTGGATTTCCCATCTCGGTTTAATTGACTCCCTGTCATATAAATATAGCTTCTAGGGTCAATATTAACCTATTAGTTTTCATGGGTTTATTAAAAACCTTTTTATATTTCATGGACACCCTGTCCTATTTCAAAGTTTTCGGGGGATCATTATGAACCAATAGGCCCTTGTCAATTAATTTAATTAATTCATGGTTTCCACTGAACCTATTGGTCATTTCAATAACTCATCTTATATTCTAGTTTTCATGGGTTGACTAGGAACCTATGGATTACTTCAGTGGCTTCCTTCTCATCCTATTTTTCATGGTTTGACTAGGAAACTACTGATGCCTCACTTAACTTTTTTCTTATCCTAGTTTTCATGGGTTGACTAGGAACCATGTGACTGATGTCAATGCTTAAACCGAATATAGTTTTCATGGGTTCACTACAAACCAATTAGCCTCTGCCAACCATCTTTAATACATAGTATTCATGGGTTTACTATGAACCTGTTGGTTGTCCCCAAAAACTTCCTAATCGTAGTTTTCACGTGTTTACTGTGAACTTATCTCTCGGACAAATTCAAGGTTTATGCATCCTATATTTTGGTCTCCCTGGATGCAATTCTACTCATTCAGGAATTTAATCAATTTATATTCACTACCGGGTTAATCTACTGGTTTTTCTGGCCCTTTATCCTCAAAATGCAGTTATGGATCCTTTATCATGTGAATATATTCATATTTGAAGAAGCAAACATTACAACATACTATACCACTCCTATGGGTTTAAAGTCCTTGAATAATTTTCACATAAAACATAGTTAATCCATTTAACCTATATTTTTATCAAGGTAATACTTTTTCAAATCTACATACTTAAAAATCATTTCAAAACTCCTTTATTTAGCTGTGGGTTTTTCCTTTAAAAATAAGTTTGGGTTTAGAAAGCCTTTCGACACCTTCTAAACCTTACTTTCGACTTCATTGGACAACCTCCTTCGAAAGCATTAAAATTCTACCTTTAAAACATTAGGCTCCTGCCTTTCGAATACTTTAAAACATCTCTTTTCGAAACCTTTCGACCTTGTTAAGGTATTATCATACAAGTATAGAGGCATAGTTTCGAAACCATTCAAAAATACCCTTTTGAAACCATTGAAGATTACCCTTCAAAACCAAGTGAAAATACCCTCTTTCGAAACCATTGGAAGTATACCTTCCAAAACCATTGAACATACTCCTATCAAAATCATAGGGTTTAAAACATCAATTATGGGTTAAAGTGTACATAAGTGAAAGAACCTCTTTCGAAACCATTTTTCATTTTATAAAAGTATTGGGGAAACTTGATGGTGTCGAAACCATCCTTTTGAAGGCATTAAAACATCTAGGTAAAAGCAGTGAAGGTTGGTTTCGAAACACCTTCCGAAACCATTGCCTTCGAAACCCCTAACCCCTTTCGAAAGTAGTAGGAAGTGGCTATTATTTTCTAAAACAAATGATACCTTTCGACAAACTTGATGTCTTCAATTACATCGAAAAGCATCAAATCACAGAAATGTTTTGACTTGGTTGAAACTACCCCTTCCGACGGCTTCAATAAAAATCTAAGCAACTCCTTCAGAAGCAACTTAGAACAAAGGCGGCAGCTCTCTTTTGAAATCTTCTTTTGAAATCCCTTTCGAAACCAATGGTTTTGACAAATGCGAAACCATTTTATAAACAGGCAAGTGCTTCTCGTAAAACAAAACAAAGGAACCAACCCCTTCAAGAGCTATGTTTTGACACCCTACCTTCCGCCATTCACCAATCCACTACGTACCATCAAAATGGTACGATGTGTGTTGGTTTACTAGTTTCGAATATGTTGGAGGCAGAAGCTCGGGGTCGAAAAGTCCTCCCAAAGAAGGCGCAACCCCCTTTTCGGTGCCAAAGACTGATTTTGCTGAATAAAGTAAACTTTTTGCAACTAACTTGCCCACCTAAAAAAATGATTTTTACATTAAACTTTCAAATTATTTTACTAAAATTTTCCGCATTCCTCAGATCTAAAATTAAACAAAATTTACCAAATAATCCCTTCCTATTAACAAAAAAGTTAAATCATTTATGTCCTCCTTTTAAAATAATTTAATTTCCATACTAAGTTACTTGGTAAGAATCCCTAAAAATTCCAAAAATTTTCTGTTATCATGTTGCCTAACATATTAAAATTTCAGACCTAAAACCTTAATATAATTTCCAAAATAATTTTATAAACCAAAATAATCACATTTTCTTTAGAAAATTCATAATTAATTCCCTACAGCTTGAAAAATTATAAAAGTGAAACCCAAATCCAAAATCATGTTTCACATAACATATGATTTTTCCATAGCATTTAAAAATCTTTTAATCTTGGTTTTACCCTAAAATTGTGCACATCTCCTTTAAAACAATATCTTTTAATCTAAACAAATTATAGATCAAGCATATTATCATCCAATATGTCATACAAACGAATTTGCCCTTAAATCCAAAATCATGTGAGCATAAAGCCAAAAACAAAGATGTAGTGGTTATTATTCACCTTAGTTTGGATAAGAAACTTGGAGATTGGTTGAGTTTGGTTTCTTCTAGCTTGAATCCTAAGCTTTAGATTTGATTTACCTCTCCCTCTTTCTCCTTAATGGTTGGCTCCTATTTTCTTTCTTACATTTTTAGTTTTTACTTAAGATAAATGAACGTGTATGGCTAAGGAATGATAGTATAAGGGTGGGATATAAGGGCGGCTATTTACCTTAATGCCCTTATGTTTAATTTGTTAGCCCTTAACCATTTATAAGTTCATTCAATTTAAATAAGCACAACCACTTATATTCATTTACCACTCTCAATCCCCTTATCACTAAAAATTATTCTATTTAAATTATTCTTATTAAATCTCCTGAATAATGTTAATAAAATTAGGGGCATTATAGGCTTCCCTCCTTATAGAATTTCGTCCTCGAAATTCAGTAAGGAATAAATAGCAAACATAGCAATCATCTGTAACAACTCCTAACATCCAAACTAGTTTACCCGACTAGCAACTAATCTATATAAATCTAATATAGACATACCATCAATGCAGATCAGGATAAGCCTCTCGTATCCTTTCTTCTGTCTCCCAAGTACAGTCTTTCTCGTTGTCACTCCACTGAACTTTCACCAACTTGACTGCCTTGGTCCTCAATCTCTTCTCATCTCTCGCTATAACCAAAACCGGTTATCTAATAAAAGTCAAATCAGGCTCTACTACCATGTCCTCAAAATCTGTCTGGGGAATAGTAGACTCTGGATCACGCATATACTTGCAAAGATGAGACACATGGAATTCATTATGGACACCTGCGAAATTGCTCGACAACTCTACTCTATATGCGAGATTTCCAATCCTTTCTAAAATATGGAATGATCCAACATATCTCGAGGCCAACTTTCCCGATTTCCCAAACCATACCACACATTTCATCGATGATACCTAAATGAAAACCTTGTCTCCCCCTAAGAACTCTAGGTTTTTATGCCTCTTATTTGCGTAACTCTTCTATCTGGATTGAGCTTACTTCATCCGTCCTTGAATTAACTCAATCTTTCCTGATGCCTCTCTAACCGAATCCGAACTTAAGACCAATCTGTCTCTAGTCTCTAACCAACATGCGGGTGGTTTGCATGGTCTTCCATATAAAATTCAAAGGGTGCCATTCCTATGCTAGCGTGATAACTATTATTATAGGAAAACTCAATGAAATGTAGGTGATCATACCAAGATCTACCAATGTCCAATACAAAACCTCTCAATAAATCCTTGAATACCTTATCGACTCTCTCTATCTACCCAGCAGTCCATGAGTGATAAGCTGTACTCATCTTGAGCTTGGTACCTAATAACTCTTGCAGACTCCTCCAAAATTCGCTAGTGAATAATGCATCTCTGCCGCAAACTATGCTACTAGGAATTCCATGAAGTCTAACTATGTTCTTCATGAACAACTTTGCCAAAATAGCTGCCGTCCTAGTTGGCTTGACTGGAATGAAATGGGCACTGTTGGTCAACCTATCCACTATAACCCATATGCTTTCATTTCCCCTATTCGACCTTCTCAACCCGTCTATAAAATCCATGGGTATCGACTCCTATTTCCATATTAGAATCTCTAGCAGCTGAAACAATCCACTTGGCTTCTGATGTTTGGCCTTCACTTGATGATAATTAACACACTGCCTAGCCCGCAAGCTAACACTCCCCTTCATGCCTTCCCGGTAGAAGCTCCTCTTCATATCCTGACACATCTGTTCGCTCCGGGATGAATCATAAACTTGAATCGAAGACATTCCTTAAGAACTTCTGTTCTCAAGTTCTCTACATTCGAAAAACCTAACCGTCCCTTCTTTCTCAACCATCTTCTTTGGTCAAGATTAAAATCCTTTAGATCATCGATCTCTGATTCTATATTAACCTTCTTTTCCTCTCGGCTAAAATTAGATCTTCTCTCTGTTTAGAAGCTATCATCCCAATCAACACTGGTCGCACTTCTAAACAAGACAACATGGAAGTCCCCTAACCAGAACTAGTAGTAGATCTTAACTGCACACTACATGTTGTTAATGCTTCTAGATAATTCCATTCCGCCAACATTCCTAGCACCACATTATGATGTTTTCTACTAAATCTGCTATCTTATTTTCTTTCCCAGGAGTATACTCTATACCGAAATCATAAACAGCCAAAAACTCCATCCACCTTTGCTGCCTCATATACAACTCCTTTTGAGAGAATAAACATCTTAAAGACTTATGATCGGTATACAACTCAAATCTCTCCCATGAGAGACAATGTCTCCAAATCTTCCAGGAAAAGACCACCGCAGCCAACTCTAAACCATGAGTAGGATATCTTACTTCGTGGGGTCTAAGTTGTCTAGATGCATAGGCAATGACTTTACCCTTCTGCAAAAATACTGCTCCCAATCCAGTTCCACATGCATCAATGTATACTACCAATCCTTGGTTTCCATCTAGAATTACTAGCACTTGTAACGAACCGATATTTTCAACTATTTGCATCCGCACATGTTAGACTTGAATTGTTCAAAATACCACATTGTAAATAAAATTTGGCAAATCTCAAAATATAAAGTAATTAAATAATCACAGATCACAGACATAGTATAAATAATAATGCAGGGAATTTAAAAGAGATAGTAGTTCATGAAGCTACTATATAAAAATAAGATACATTAGAGCTTAAACAAGATACAACAAAAGAGTAACAAGATACATCAAGTACAAATCCGAATACATCACTGAAATTACCGGATACCGAAAGCAAAATAGATGGCTGGATCTCCAAGAAAAGCTCCAACTCCGAAGGTGAGTCTTGAATGTTGAATAACTCAGTCTGACTCGAGTGTAAAGAAAAACATAAAACACTTGAGTCAGGACAAAAATACTTATGGATTGTAAATCAACTCAAGTGAATAGTAACAAAATGCATAAGTAACTTAAAGGATACTTGGGATTGCCCATCCTTTAAGGATCCGTTAAACTATTTACTATGTAGTAATATTGTGCTATTATGATAATATCTACGGTAAAACAAATTTACTTTTAAATAGCGTTGAAGGGTTACCCATATAGCCCCCAACATGTAATAGTCCCAGTAGTCCATCTAGTATTAGCATATCTCCAAATCGGAAGACTACTCTATATACTCCACGGGCTACGGGAGCAAAATAAACTCATAGTAAGGCTCGATATGGTAGGTGACACGGCACAACTAGGCAATGCTAGGGTAGATATACCCATTTACACTTTCGGGCTGGTGGTAACGCATAGCAGCCACTACCGCCCACCTCGGAACACACTCCCAAATCAAAATCAGAGGAAGGCCATCAAATCAACCACATGATGAGAGTATAGTATCGAAGGAATGTGTCCGATCGGAGGAATGACCTAACTTGGCCTGTCGATCGCTCCTTTTTAGCCACCTTATGCCAACTCACGGGAGTCGGGTCCACGTTCATACCTCAATAGGATCGTCCCCAACATCCTACTTCATTCTGGAATCTCCACTGCGTACACGGTTGTTAAAGTGGTTTTTGGAGTTGGCAGAGAGTATGACAACTTCTGATCCCGGTCTCTTTAACAACCAAACATTATTATAACACCATGGTCATTTCAAAATAGTTTGTACTTCAAAATCCAATCATTTCATTTCAAAACTATATTCCTTTCAAAATAGTTTATACTTCAAAACCAAAACCATTTTTATTTCAAAATATATTCAAATCAAAATAGTTCATCATTTCCATTTCAAACCTATATTCATCTTTCAAAATTCATAACACTTTCAAAGTTATAATTCTTTTGAAACCAAAATACTTGAAATCATTACACTTTGAAAATCATAACATTTTGAAATCATACATTTGGATCATGAAACACTCCTTTAATTTTTTGCATTTCACAAATTTATTCAATTAAACCCAAATTTCAAATTTCCAATTTAATTCAATTCAAACCTTCAATCCAAAGCTTTAAATATACCGTATTTCAAAACTAATTTTTTTAATTTCATATGTCTTAAATTTTGCTTCATTATTACCTAGTTTGAAATATTCATCTCATAAATCTAATATTATTTAAATAACTCAAATTACAAGTAAACCAAATATCCTTTCATACTACTACAAATTTAAATATTCATTTATCAAAATCAAACATCATTTCAAATTCACATTCTTTATCAAAATAAAGATTAAATTATTTCCAAATCATTTCAAGCCTCAAAATATCATATGTTTTCAAAATCTCATTATTAAATCATTATTTGAATTCAAATTCAAATATTTAAATTGAAATATCATTCTGAAATATGTTACATCATTCATTTATTATTTCAAAATATCACTACCAAAATACATTTCAAAACTTCATTCAAAAGTTCATTTATCACATTTCATTCCATTTAACACCTAACGAAGTAATCCATATTTAAATTTAAATTCAACCTAAATTCCTTTGATATTCAAATTTAAATATTAATTTATATTCAAAATTCTTTAAATTTCACAAATAATTAATTCCAAAAGTTAAGCCATTCAGCACTTTAAAATATAACTCAAACAATGTTAAAATCTACAACGTTTCAAAAAAATTGTTAAATTTTAGCAACGACAGCATTTATAAAGTGCTGTTGTAGCTTAAAGTTCCAAAACAGTTTAGTTCAAGAACAACGACATTTATAAAATGCCGTAATAGATATTTAGCTATTTCATACATAGTTAAGTCTAAAATAATAGTAGTTAAAAATGCTGTCAAAAGACTACAGCATTTTGGAAATGCTATTAATAAAATTTCATATTTTATTTTAACTTTTCGGAAACATTACCATTCTTTTGTTTTAATTATAAATCATATTTCTAGACTTCATAATTTCACATTTAAATAATTTTATCATATGGTTTACCACAACAATATCTAAAAATCAAATATTCAATTTAAAAACTCAATTCATTTATTAAGTCATAATTACGCTGTTTATTAACTTATAAATTTAATAAAACTTAACATTTTATTTAAAATATCATTTCAGAACTTTAAATTTAATTTACATTATTTACTTAAATTTTAAAATAAAATTATAGTTAAAATCAAATTTACTTCAAATTTACATGCTTAAATTCACAAAATCAAAATTTAATATTTAACTTTCACAAAACCATAAATTATATGTATTTTAAATCAAATTTTATACTTTTAAAATACATACATATATATATAAATCATTTAAAAATATACCACGGGGTCTGTATATAATTTTCTAACCTAGGTCAAGTGATACAGATATATTCATTTCAATACGAAATTTAAAAAGAAAACCCGGGTTCTATCATTTCAAACTCGCAATCCCAATTAAATAATATTAAATAAAAATCGCCCAGGCCTATCATTTCAGCCCATAATGATTTTTTCCTATTATAAAGTCAGTTCGTGTATGTATCATTTCAACCCGTAGTGATTCTATACTAACAGGAAATTTGCAGTGTGATCATAAATAAATACACAATATAAACAATGTCAATGTCAGGTGATAATTAATAGAATTAACATAGTAATAACAAGGTATAACATATCATAAAATCATCATTAACTTGCATAAACATTTTTAGTTACTAAACACTTGTCATCAATTCACTATTTCATAAGTAAAATGTCAGAGTGAGAAAGACTCGCCTTTTGAGGCTAGATAGATTGGACGAAGAAAATGAGATGGGTACGAATCCAAACACAATTTCCAAAGCAAAGCAAGATTGGCACGAAATTGGACGGACAAAGCTGATAAACAAGAATCGATGAACAAACCAGAATCAGCTTTATATGATTGAAACAAAGAGTATATTATATTAATATTATATTATTATTATATTACTACTGTATTACTTTCTTTTAAAACAATGTTCAAATCAAAACACGAAATAAAAATCAATATAAATTTAAAATGCATACAATTTTAACACCAATGTTTAATAAAACAGATATATTACCATTTACAGTATCATATATGTAATACAATATCACTAATATATATAGACTCATACGTGATTGTATTGTTAAACAAAGGTATATGTAACACAAATTAAATGTGTGTGTGTATATATATATATATATATATATATATATATATATATTTCAAACAGAGTATAACTTACATATATATAATTCACGTTATTCCCAAATCTAAAAAAATATAGATTGTATATATACAAAACAAAATATAACATAACTAATGTGTATTAAAACTAATATATATAACAACAAAGCCAGGACAGTGCATGAGCATGTAAGTTGTGAATCCCACCTATATATACGTGCGTATGATATATATAACTAATTTGCAAATATATACAAACCAACTTTCTATGTTACTGCAAATATAAACTCACATTATCTATTTAAGATGATTGATATAAATCCAAACAAACTATAACACATAATATATGTATATAAATCTTAAAATCTACAACACCTTCAGCGTATTATAATTATACAATGGTTTTAAACTTACTAAATTATACATATAAAGGAGGTATGTAGCCAAAAATTTGCAGCAACTAAAATTTATATACTCGTCAATTTATTTATACACATCAATATAAATAAGTATGCATGCGTACGGATTAAAACCCGATATTAAAATTTATATATATACACCTATATAACAACCTATACGTATCATAACTTATATATATTAAATAAATATACACTCATATACACAAAACAATCTAACACTGTATATATATAAACAATATATTACCTGCATAAACAATAAAGAGGAGAGGGAGGGTATTGACGTGATGAGGTGGTGGAAACTGCTGCACTGTGAGGGATGAGCATGGGAAGTTTGTTGGCCGAGATTGAATGGGAGCACGGTGAAGAGATTGGTGATGAAGCAGAGCATAGGGTGATGGCCAAGGAGGCTGCGGCACACGTGGGAGGCTCGGTATAGCTGAGGCCATGCGAAGGAGAGTTGCTGTGCACGTGGATAGGCCGAGAATTGCTTGAATTTTTTTCTTTCGGGTTTGGCAATGCATATCAGAGAGAAAATATAAGAGAGGAAGTGAAATAAACAAAAACGTACGATTATGTATGTAATGGAAATGGGAAACAGTGAAGATCAATAGTTAGATTCCAAGCAATTATTTGTAGGTAGTGACCATTGGGTTGCACGGTAGGAAATGGAAAGATATTGAAATTATTTAAACGTTAGTGACTGATGGAATAATGAATGGTCAGTGGGAAACAAAAAGCTCAAGCAACGAAACACAACGGCCAACTGTTTACGGATTCCACGACGTACCAAAGTTCGAAAAAAAAAAATGAATATACCACTGAAATCGGCACGGAGAAACGATCAAAACGGTATACAGATATCAGTGGTATGACCATTGTATCAAAAGTCGATAATCGGTACCCAAAATGCTGCTAATACGCCAGAAATAAGATAAACGGAGCAATATAAGTCAAAATTTGGAGAAACAAAATATGACGCCTCACACAGAAGAGGGTTTACTAATTTTTTATATAAAAATGTTTAGGTTTCGAAAACAAATTATTTTCATCAATATTGATTGATTAAATTTAAATAAAATTACATAATAAAATAAACTTTCGTATTATTTGATGAAAATTTACAATTTGCTATGTTTAATAAGACGTATTCCAAACATTAAATTTTTTATTTCCAAATTTTGTTATTCAAAATTTCAGAAAATTCAGTTAATAACGTTATTAAAACTAGCTAAATTCACGGATCGTTACACTCTCCCTGAAAAGATCCTGACTCGACCTTCGGAAATCGGCACCGAATATGACACTCATATTCGGATGTCGCAGATCCAAACGTCGAATCTGGTTCGCCGGAGCTTATAACACCATTAAGTACAACACAGTGGAAGAAATAAATATCAACATATATAACATTGATACAATATTCAGATACAATGATGATACAATCGAATGAAACAATAAATATCAATACTATCAAAGATAAGAAATAACAACATAAAAGAATATCTTAAATGCCAAACTCCAAATGATCCATCTCCAATCCAAAGCTAGCAAGAACTCCCATATAGTCGCACAAGCTAAGCAAGGTCAGCTACGAAAGCTGAAGTATAGAGAATGCAATCCATAAATCCAAAAGGGCTTCGAAGGCTATCGAATTAGTTCCTACTGTTCGACTATCTGAAAAACTCGACTCTAGACTGCCCGTGCGGAAAATAGTGGGCACCCAGAGTTTAGGAAAGGAACAATAAACTCCAGGTCAGTCATGGGACTGGTGTGAGTAACAAAAACAGTTTTATCTTTAAGACAAACAACAAAGGAATTTAAATTGAAAACCGCAATGCTTTTTGGAAAATGAAACTACCATAAGGCCTCCCGGCACACACATATTGCAATCGCACACAAGGGGGAGATTTCTCCTTATGATAGTCAAACATGCTTACTACGCAAAATTCTTCTTTTTATATTATTAGTAGTGCATAGTGGAAAACATTTCGAAAGTAGAATATAAATCTTAGCCAGCATAGATACCATTATATTATGCCAACTATAGCTACCATTTTAAATGGCAGGTTCTACAACTAAAACTGTACAAGGCTTGTATTGTTTTGTTTGTATTTCCAACAAATGGTCAAGCTAAGGAACTTCCTACTGTCACATGGAAACGCTTCTGGCGGGACGCCCCGAGAACCTACCCAGCTCTCTACTAACACAAGGCCGGTTTCCTCCCTGCCCGGGAGTAATACCTACAGATATGCCACCCCCGGTCCTTTGGGACCTTTATACGAGGATTCTCCACACCAACAACATCACACAGTAATAAAATATACTACAGTGCCCACATGAGTAAGTATCTGGGCTCCATACCATGATACTACCCTTTTCCAGAAGGAATGGTCACACCTTAGGGGAGCTACCCCTGAAACCATGTCGCATCTTTCCTGTTTTAACCATTACCGGTTTGTGAGGCTCGACGAGGTCTCGTCCACAAAGCTATGATTTGCACGAAAGCCATGCTTTGATCACAAATGATCAACCAATGATCATCAATACACAGCAGCACTCAGCATGCCACACTACCAAATTGGGAATATATCACTGATAACCTTCAATTACATAACCTCTGAGCTCGTATGTCTCAGAGAAGGGTGTTAAGCTGAGAGAATAAATTATCCGCCACCAACAGATATGTATTTGAGAGAAATTTTCTTTATATCTCAAAGTGTAGTGTCAGACATACAACCATACAAGTCTGTCCCGGGTTCAAACAGAACTAAAGGCACTTTCGTAGAAGCCCTTGCAAATCCGGTATTCACAATCCCGATCGGACTTCCCATCAATTAGGGGGAACTCTATACCGGAGGAACTCCGTGCAGAGTCAATCGATAGGTTATCTTATCATTCTCACAAACACCCGGTCTTCACCACCAGTCTTCAAATGCAATCCATAACGAAGTATCATTATTCGGAATGGGTTATACGACACAACGTCCTCTCCTGGCTAAACCGAAAAATGAGCGTGATATTTAAAAACATATGGATATGGGATTTCAATTAAGTCACAACTTAAAAATCCAAAGATTTTCTTTCAAATGGTTAAACAAATTACCATTTCAAATCTTTTAAACAAAAAGATTCGTTTCACAAAGTTCACACAGTTTCACCAAGATCTATTTATGGATTTCAAAGCAATTTCCATTTCAATTGGATTAACTTGTTAAATCTTTAAATTAAAGATTTAACTTATAGCTTTCAAACCGTTTCCATAACTTGGAAAACCATTTTCATTTTAAACTAGAAGTCCTTGTAACTCAAATTGGAAATTCATTTCTTATGTGAAAACTTCAATTATTTGAAAACAAATAGTTTTCATTTCAGAAGAATCCAATTATATTTCCACGAGTTAAAGCCTTTGATTTAAATTCGAATTCCCAAATTAATGCCTTCAAAATGGCTTAACCCATAGATAACTTGTATAAAATCTTTAATCCCTAGTTTCAAATCATAGGATTCAGTTTGAATTTAAATTTAAATCAAATTATTTAAACTTCAAACTTTATCAAGTTATTCAAAAATAAATTTATCTTTGAAATTTCTTTTTCAAAAGCTTCTCATATTTAACCCGATTCCATTTCCAAACCATTGAATTTAAATTTTCTATATTGAAATCATTTCAAAAATCTGTGACTTAATCGATTTCCTCGTGAAATCCATATTTGTGTGTGTATGGTGTGGTCCAAGGGTTTAACACAATAGTGCAATAACATCATCATCACAGATCAAAACAGAGAAATATAGTTGATAAGAGGTATAAACTATAATGCTTATCATTCATTCACGGATCATAGATTAATAAAAAATGTATCACAAATAAATGAATAAATTACACATAGCTCAATCCATAGAACAAACTATCACAGGTCAGATAGGTCAATCAATTTCAAGGCATGTCATATAATACAATCATTCATAAGTAAGATCAAGTATTCAATAATCATTTATAACAGGATTAATTAATTGTTTAATCCTAATTAATTCAATTTATTTCCAATTAAATTAATTACTTATGAATTGTTTATCCATTCTTGATTTATTAATTACAAATCATTTGATATAAATTAATTAATCAAACACTTAAATTAATTGTTCTTAATTAATAAATTATTCTTAATTAATCACATTAATTTAAATTAACCTTTAAACCAATTACATAACTTATTAATCCCTTAATTAATTATTTTAAGAAATTAAACCTTTAATTACTTACCATTAAGTAATCATCTCATAACAGTTAATCATTAATTTCCAATTTATCTAATGATTTTCTTAAACTAAATTAATTAACTTTAATTAATCAAAATATCCCAAATTAATTACAATAAGTAATTAATTCTTAGTTACTTTCATTAAGTAATTACATTTTAAACAATTTATAATTGATTATCTAAATTAAATAATCCGATTGATTATTAAAATTTATCACCTTAATTAATACTTAATAACCCTTAGTTAATTATCTTCATTAACTAATAACATTTCTTAATCACTTTTAATTAATCTCTAATTATAAATTAATTAAGTGTAAATAGTAACTTAATGAATTCTTAATTACAATTAATTAATTCCTTAATTAATTTAACTTAACTTCAATTATTAAATTTTAAACTTATAATTACTAAGTTAACTAATACAAAACATTAATTATCCATTCTACTTAACTTAATAGTTAATGAATTACAAATCATTCAATCTTTGTTTACTTAAGTAAAACTCATATTTATTAATGATTAAATTGACACTCACAAATATATTGAAGACATTGATTTTCAACTTGCTTTTAAATTCACGTGTTAAAGTATTACTTTTGTTATACAGAAATTTAAAAGAATTAAAAATCAAATTCCTTTTTAAATTCAACATATTTAAAGATTTACTCTAACATTTAACTTAGGTAAACATTTAAAGTTATAAAACTTATTTCATTTTCAAATCTGGATTTCAAATTTAGATTCTTGGTTCAGGTTTCATGTTTCCTTTAACCTTGTTTAAAATCTTTTCCTTTACAAATCAGAATCTAATTTTTAAATTCAATTCCCCTTTAAAAACACTAAATTGTTATTAAAACAATTTAAACTTAAAAACTTATTTATGCCCAAAACTATGTTGTAAACTAACTTAAGTTTATATTTAAACTTTTTGTTTTTGAAACTTGTTTAAGCTTTGTTTTAAAATTAAATTTTAAAATTTAGAAAACAGAACAGGTTCTGTTTATAAAACCTGGACAAACATTGACCCGAGCCC
The DNA here is from genome assembly GCA_030765085.1 of Allium cepa. Lineage (NCBI taxonomy): Eukaryota > Viridiplantae > Streptophyta > Magnoliopsida > Asparagales > Amaryllidaceae > Allium > Allium cepa. The sequence goes on along the minus strand of CM060945.1, from coordinate 202,738,608 downwards.
CACAATACTTGCTTCAAGTCCCACACCTAATTGCTTTGAGTAGACACTCGAGATAATCACGCGAACAAAACAAAACCAGTACTTAGCAAAATTTCCCAGATCACCAGAGCTAGTGCACGGTGTACATGCACGGCACCGCCGCTCGCCTCCAGCCGACCCCACATCATCGAGCAAGTCGATGTTTGTTCACGCGTCAACCCCCGACCATCAAAATCCCCATCATCTCCTCGAATCGAATTTGAGTAAAAAACCCAAATCTGGAAACACAAGCGCAAACACCACCTCAAACCTGTCAACGCGTCGTGCTCGCAACACCGACCACCAGAAATCGTGCAACTCCGGCCGTGAACTCGTCAACACTTCCTCTTCCACCTCCCAAAATTCCACAACACTCGATCGCCTATCGGCGATGATCGAATCAGAAACCTCAACCTCACAAAAACTAGGGCTATGAACTTGAACCCATCACCGTCACCACCGCGTTCACCTGCAACCCCAACCACTATTTTTTCTAGTTCCACTAATCATTCCTCCACCTCCAGGAGGAAGCTCGACCACCCCGACTCCATAGATCTTCAGAGTTCGATCAAAAATCATAACTTTCCAGGCCAAATCAAGTTATGTATTCGAATAAGAGAATTGTATCAATTATAAAAGTTACTGTAAATCTGGGTTTCCAGGCTCTATATAAATATATACATGTTTAAACTAATTTTTAGATCTTAGTTCATGTTTAAACAAACTGAATTGGCATGAAAACTAATGCCTATCAGAGATCAGAGGTGAAGAAAGTGAAATTTGAATTTAATTTAAACTATATAATATAAAGCAGAGAAGAACAACATATATATTCATCCAGACATCCATATGTATACACAGAGAAATACATATGTACCAGTATACTCAATCCATATTTTAACCCTACAATCAGTTTCATATGCTTAAGTTTTAAAAAAAAAGTGTTACTCACAGTGATTTTTTAGCTAAACAGAGCCTGCTTTATTTTTGACATATGCTTTGAAACTGCAAGCTGAAACCTTTTTCTTTGATTCTCTGGTTTGTATGAAGTTGTATGTTGATCAAGTTGAAATTTTGTTTAAGTTTTAGATGGTGCATGTTTCAGATTTCCTTAGCTAAGAATGAACGAACTAAATTGAGAATCTTGATATAAATAGAATGAGTTATAGGATGATGTTATATTTTCATACAAAGTAGGACAAAGATATTTTCTTTTTTTATATTTGACTAGGTAGATTTTTCTCTCTCTTGGTGGCTGATGCAAATCATGTTTTGGTGGCTGATAGAAAATATGCGTGCTAAGAATTTTTTCATTAATTAAATTTGTCCTTTTTTTTCTTATGTCTTCTTATGCAAGCTTAAAGGTATTTACATTCCTTCTTTAACAATACTTGTATGTATGTGTTTACTTGTTTCAGATTTGTACTTTATTAGCTTGTTTTTTTTCATTCTTTTGTCTTATTATTTTACAATACAAATAAATTTCTATTTTTTTATATGTTGTTATATTTTAGTTAATTTGCCTACACATATATTTATTTTATATTGTATAAAACTATACAATTTATCTTATGTATATCAAATTTAATCATATATACTTATTTTTAACTTTCTTTTATATTTTAAACTTAAACTATTAAATACTTGTTTTTACTTGTTGTTAACCCACCTTTTTACCAGGCCATGGACATGCGGGATTAACATAACCGGTTGCACGTTCGCCAAGGCAGGTGTACGATGGATCCAGTCGACTGGATGGATGGATGACACAACGTGCTTAGGAGATGGAAATATGATTGGATAAAGATGAATCAACTATGGTTTGGGTCTAGGAAATATGGTTCGGCATTGGCAATCATTCGGCATTGAAGTACGTCCGGCATTCCTCCACTCAGCATTTGTACTCGGCAATGAAGTACGTCCGGCATTCTTGCACTCGACGTCTTCCACTCGGCATTTGAACTCAGCATTGAAGTACGTCCGACATTCCTTCACTCGGCATCCTCCACTCGGCATTTGTACTCGGCATTGAAGTGCGCTCGGCACACCTCACCCCAGCATCGATCGGCATGCATCACTCAAATGCCTCGTCCGGCATTATTCTACCAGACTTTGTTCGGCATGCATCACTCAAATGCCTCGACCGACATTATTCTATCAGACTTCGTTCGGCATTCTTCCTCCAGACACTTCGTTCGGCATGGAACGGGTCGGCATTGATGGCTCGGCACTACATGGCTCGGCATATGTGGACCGGCCATAAACTCGGTGGGCCTGAATCACGCAAAGGCCCAACAACTCAGGATTTGCCTATAAATACAGCATGTGGGGGTTCAGAAAAGGGATCCTGATTCTCTCTCCTCCTCTCTAACTTTCTATCCCCTAAGGCTAAGGCTAGCCTATCACTTTGTAACTGTAATCGATTGTTACAGCAATAAAAAGAAATTACTGGAGTGGACGTAGGCCAGAGTTAGCCGAACCACTATAAATTCCGTGTCCTTACCGCTTTCATTTTAATTTCTGTTATTCTTCATATTAAATATCCTCTACATACATCCTACCTGTGAACTGTGATTGTTGTTTGGTACTTTCACTTGGATTTGGGTGTTAGCGACCAATTTTGGCGCTAACACTTGTTACTATTTTCACACTTATGGTAATATTTATAAGATTTATTTTAACTTTCCTATTTAATTTACATTTTAAATACACACACACACACATATATAGATATTTTAACTTTTAAAAGAAATTGTTTCTAAAACTTAATTACACCCTGATAAAATAATCACACATATTTTATATTATAAAACATAGAATTTAACTTTAAACATCGTTTGAAAAATTATTTTATATATATATATATATTTATTTTCAAATATTCAGGTTAATTCTCAATTAATTCTGAATCTTATATTAATTACCAATTAATTTCACAAATTTTCCATTCAAAATTAAATTAATTATTAATTTAAACACAGTCAAAAGCGGGGATCGTTACACTTCCCCACTCAAAACTTTTCCTCCCCGAAAAGGTACAAAGTAGGAGGATAGGACGACCAGAATGAAAATGGATTTGGAAACAGAATAAACGATTAATTTAAAAAAACATATAAATTTCACTTTAAATTAATTAATATTCAATAGTTGAGTTTAATCCATTTGATTTTTCTTAAGTCAAATCAATCTTCAACTATTTCTAAATTGATTATCTTATTATCCTATCATCTTTAATTAACAATTTCAAAATCATAAATTTGAATAATCATTTATTTAAAATTATATTTTACCCATTTTAATTCTTATTTATCCCAAACTATTATTAAATTTATTCCACTTAATATATCTTATAACATATATTAAGTACATTTACACTTATTATAACCACTCAGATTTATTTATAAACTCCTTTTACATCATTATATTGTAAATTATTCAATTACGTAGTTAACTTTTATATAATTTAGGTAAGTTATATTGAAATGAAATTGTGTATTATACAAATAAAACTTTCTAGTTTAATCATTTCAAGCTTGAATATTTATCCAGATCTTGAAGTTATACTTCAAAATTATCATTCAAAATAAAATTTAGGAATTAAATTTTTGATAAATTCCAAACTATATAGAGATAAATAAATACACATATACTACATATATATCCATTCAAATTTAAATCATATATCGACATATGTTATAAATTCGATCTTATTTAAGAAATTCAAATCAAATAAATTCCCCAAAACAAAACTGTAGCAAGACTACAGAACGGTCTCTTTACTTTGAAACTCTAAAATGAACGTCGATGATGCTGCAGTCTTCACCGAAGTTATTTTCCAGCGACAAAGAGAAGAGCACTTATTTTAAACTTTAAAATTCTTAGGAAACAATTTTCTACTAGAAAATACTTTAAATAATATATCCTTTTAAACTTTAAATACAAGGTTTGAAATCCATCGGAAATTAAATTCTCAAATTCTTGTTCAAATTCACTTTAAATTTTCAAATAAATTTATAACCATGTTTTGTAGTTCAATTATTTATATATGAAACAAGAGATAATGATATATAAAAATAAAATATTATTTCTTAACAACCAATTCAATAAAATCCAGAAAATAATTTATAATATAGTTATAAAATTTATTTCATTACTAAATTTGAAAAACCATATCTTGTTAGTTTGCTTTTTTCAAGTGTTTTGGAAATCCTATCGATAGCGTTGATCAGACGAATCGATCGGAAACCCAAATCAACATCAACAACTCAAACAACATAATATATAAAACATTTTAAATATTAGTTTATAAATACACTTCAAGAATGATTTGAAGATAAGTTGGAAATAAAGATGAGATAATTAAATAACAAAATAGTAAGGTAGATAAGCTTATATAAATCGCGGGCAACCTTAATTGGGTCAACCACGACTTAAAGAACAAGATCAATGTAGATTTTCTAGGGTGAATCTACATTTGATCTCAAGAGATAGAATTTGGAATTATAAGAGATACTGGCATCTAAACGGAGGATATAAAATTTTTGGTGAATCGATGCTATTGTAAAGGAGTTTCACCCCTTTACAAATCAATTTGAGATTGGCGGAACCGCCAACTCATTATAAGGATCATTCAAAATGGAGTTATAAGATACTTCAGAACCGTAGGGAACGTTCCAAAATTCAAAGGGATCGAGTCAAAAAGGAAGAGATTCAAACTCGAATGCAAGTGGTTCTGTAAATTCATTTACCATATATGCTGAGTTTTGCCTAAAGCTACCAAAGCTCTGATACCAAATGTAATGACCAGTTCAAGTATTCGCATCCGCACATATCGGACTTGAATTGCTCAAAATACCGCGTTGTAAATAAAATTTGGCAAATCTCAGAATATAATAATAAATAATCATAGATCACAGACACAGATTAAATAATAATGCATCGGAAATTAAAAGAGATAGTAGTTCATGTAGCTACTATATAAAAATAAGATACGTCAGAGTTTAAACAACAAACAACAGAAGAGTAATAAGATACATCAATTACAAATCCGAATACATTCCTGAAATCACTGGATACCTAAAAGCAAAATAGATGTCTGGATTTTCAAGAATAGCTCCAATTCCGAAGGTGAGTCTTGAATGTTGAATCACTCAGTCTGACTCGAGCGTAAAGAAAAACACAAAACACTCGAGTCCGGACACAAATACTTATGAACTGTAAATCAACTCAAGTGAACAGTAACAAAATGCATCGGTAACTTAAAGGATGCTTGGGAACGCCCATCCTTCAAGGACCCGTTAAACCATTTACTATGTAGTAATATTGCGCTTTTATAATAATGTCTACAGTAAAATAAACTTACTTTTAAATAGCGTTGAAGGGTTACCTATATAGCCCCCAACACATAATCGTCCCAGTAGTCCATCCAGTATTAGCGTATCTCCATATCGGGAGATTACCCTAAATACTCCACGGGCTATGGGAGAAAAACAAACTCGTAGTTTCGCACCTATAACATATGGCCCTTCCCAGTTTGGCCCAAACACACCTATGGCTGTCATAATTCTCTTCAGGACTAAGTCCCCAACTTCAAAGCTGCGCTGATGAACTTTGGAATTGAAGTGCCTGGCTATTTTTTGCAAGTGAGCTGCAATTCTAAGTCTAGCCTCTTCTCTTTTTTCATTGAGGAGGTCAAGTGCTTCCAATTGCAATTTCTCATTCTCGTTTTGATCAAAATGGATCCTTCTGTGCGAGGGGACTTCAGTTTCCACTGGAATCATCGCCTCTGATCCGTATGCCAATGAAAATGGAGTATGCCCAGTCGCAGTTTTGTGGTTGGTTCTATATGCCCATAGTGCAAGTGGTAACTTATCGACCCAACCTCCTTTTGCTTTTTCCAGCTGTTTTTTGATGGTTGATTTGATGATTTTGTTTACTGCTTCCACTTGCCCGTTTGCCTGCGGATGAGCCACTGCTGAGAAGCTTTTTCGGATCTTGAACCGTTTGCAGAAATCTTGGAACTCCTCACTTTCAAACTGAGTACCATTGTCTGTGATTATCTTCTGAGGCACACCATACCTGCAAATGATATTTTTAGTCACAAAACTTATCATTTTCTTAGAGGAAATAGTAGCCAATGGTTAAGCTTCAGCCCATTTAGTGAAGTAATCCACAGCAACGATAGCATATTTAATCCCCGATTTGGCAGTTGGTAAAGGCCCAATGAGATTTATTCCCCAGATAGCAAACGGCCATGGACTGACCATTTGTGTTAGCTCAGTGGAAGGTGATCTAGGAATTTTAGCGAATCTCTGACATTTATCACACTTTCGGGAATAGTCAGCAGCATCCTGATTAATTTCCGGCCAAAAGTATCCATAACGAAGGATTTTCTTTGCTAAAGTTTGACCACCTGTATGATCCCCACATTCCCCTCCGTGTACTTCAGTTAGAATTGTCTTAGCTTCTTCCTTTGTTACACATCGGAGTAATGACATTGAAAATCCTCGTCTGTACAAACGACCATCTTGAACTATATATCTGGAGGCTTTTCTCATCAGCTTCTGTCTTCATCTCTTCGCATACTTTCTTTCATGATTTAACGAACCATACCCGAAAAATACTCTTCATCATTTAGAGGCTCTGGAGGGCACACATCAGCCACTCTCTCTGAATTCTGCCTTGACAATCGTTCACGGAGGGTCGGCTGTGGCCCTGATCCTCCAGCTTGAAGAGGAGTCCTTTCTACAGGGTCTGCGGCTCTTTGAGAAATGTTCCCTTCAACATCCTGAACTCCCACAGTAGGGTTTCCATCATTATTTCCCGGTTGACGGTTTGCCCCAAGTAGATCATTCAACTTACTTAAGATCAGGGCATTATGGGCATTCTGGGCTTCCGACTGCGCATTCTGAGCATTCAATTGTTGATTCAACCCCAAAACTACGGCGTCCAGTTCTGCTTGTGTAACTCCAACAGTTGGAGCTGCCTGACTTGAAGGAGGAGAGGTAGCAGTTTCTCTTGAACATTGTCGGATCTTACAGAACTTCGTTTTCTCCCAGGAGCCATTATTTCCAATAAACTTCTGGTTTTGAAAGAAATCCTTTCAACAATCCTTCGCGGAGCAATAGTGGAAGTTTCCTGAGTTGGATTCTCAGTGAAAGCACCAAAAATGTTAACGTAAAAATCAGACGCTAACACCCCGGTGTAGATTGAAGCTGAGTGAAAGCACCACCCGTGTACACGGGAACTACAAACAAGTAGAGAAATCACAGAAAAAGCAGAAAAAACAACAGTTTTTATAGTGGTTCGGCTTAGGGTAAGCCTACGTCCACTTTAACTCCCTTTATTACTGAATTGATTACAACTTTTACAACAATCTTCAATTACAATTCCGATGAGACAAACAACTAGAACTTTGATGTAGAAGAATTCTTTAAATCCATGTAGAATGTGTTAGATTTCCTCTCGAAGTTAGTTGAGGTGTCTTTCGTACTTGAAGTGTTGAGTGAGTCGAGAATTCAGCAGAGTATTGGCGCTTCAAGAGATCGACCAAAGTCCCCTTCATGCTTGAAGTAGGTTGGTATTTATAGAGGAAATCCCCCCCTTAGGTCGTAAGTCGTGACCGGTCTAAGGTGAGTTGTGGCCGGTCTAAGGTAGGTTGTGGCCGATTCATCTGGCCCCTCCATGGCTTCACAAGAGTTCATTTGTACAAGTCCTAAGTCGCCCACGAGTCATCCTCTAAGTCGCAAATGAGCCAACTGGTCTTCTTTATGCGGCATTGAACCTTCACCCAGTAGCTTTAGGTCGTGGACGACTCAAGCTAGGTCGTGAGTCGTGTACGAGTTAAGAGACCACTGCGCCAAGTAGATGCATTGAACCTGTCTTCCTTTGCTTGCTCCGTGAACGACTTAACATAGGTTATAGGTCGGTGGCGACTTAGGTCGGTAGCTATCTTAGGTCGGTAGCTATCCTAGGTCGGTGGCAACTGTTCAGCCTTAAGTCAGTATCCCTTCCAGGCCTTAAGTCGGCATCCTTTTAAGGCAGTTAGGTCGGTAACCTTATTAAGGTGTTAGGTCGGTAACCTCTCAAGTAACTTAGGTCGGAATCCTACTTAAGGCTTAGGCAGCTAGGTCGGCATCCATCTTGGATCGGCAACATTGTCGCAACTTAGATCGGTAACTTTGTCAAAGCATTGAGTCGGCACCTCTCTTAAGTCGGTATCCCTTTAGTCCTTAGGTCGGCATCCTTTTAAGGCTTAGGTCGGCATCTCTTTGAGTCTCTAAGGTCGGCTATCTTTAGGTCGCCAGAAAAGAGGAAATAACACTTGCCCCTCGAAGTGCACGCCTAGGTCGAAGGTCGTGTACTTTGACCTAACTTTGTTAAGTCGCGGGCGACCTAAGAGATGGCTTAATCTGCACATTTACTTGCTTCTGCCCTATATGAGCGTTAGCTTGTTTTCTTCCTCCTCATCAACTGCTCCCACATCCTTTCCTGCCATTAACAATTTTCCTGAGCTCCAAAAGGCGATTTCACTCCAATCAATTACCGACAACCTTTGTTACTCATTGCGTAACTGATTTCGTTTTCTTCTCCTGATCCTAACTCACTTTTCCACGCAATGCATCGTCGTGAACTTTCCATAGTTGGCGAACTTTGGTTGGCTAAATTTATGTTTAAGCGTTTGATTGATAGGCTTCGATGCTTCAGGCTAATCGATTTTCAAATTGCGCTGGAGCGACAGGCATTGAAATTGCGGTGATTTAGTTTTTGGATGATTCGTCATCGGGTGAAAATAGGGCTTGTGCTGGTGGAGAGGCTAACGGGTTAGCGGGCTAAGAAGGTGAAGGGTTTCTGATTAGATGGGGGGTTTGTCGATGAAGTGGAATGCCGACTTGGACACGACTCAGCAGTTTTGGGAGACCTATAACCCTTCACGACTTAACTAGATACGACATAAGCTCTGAGTCGCGGCCGAGCTAAGATCTATCTCTTCAACACGCTCTGCGGCCTATAGGACCAACGATTTAAGGAGCCAACCACTTAACCGAGTCAACCACTTAACCTTCAGGAGATCTTTTAAGTCGTGTACGACTTAATTTCTAGGTCTTAGACGACTCAACCTTTAGATCGCAGACGACTCATTACTTGAACAATATTTTACTTGCCAAATTGTTTTCTCTAGCCTAAGCCAATTGCATCCCACCCTGCTAGGTCGTGAACGGCTCATGACTTTGAGAGCTTTTGGATTGTGACTCAATGGCCTGAGCAGAATTTGAAAATTTAGAGATGTTGATAGAACTTGATTGTACTTCCAATTTGAATTGCTAGGATAAACTGCTTGAACTCTATTGCATTTCCTTACAGATTACACCAGTTTTATTGCCATCGACCTGTTAAACACAACAATTTGCAGAAAAATGGGACAAATATACTTGTCACTGATCGCCCGCATCAAATGACAGATTAGTCGACATAAAATAATCAACTTAAATACACTTTATGAAATGCTGTGAACCAATCAACTAAAGTGAAGTATTAATGCAAAGCATCGCTAACTTGAACTGATTTGTTTGCATCAACACTACACTTGCATATTCAAACAATGAACCCTGGACTTTATAACTGACAAATACTTGCTAGTTTTTATTCCAGTTACATTTGCTTATTGCTTGATTGATTTTACACAACACTCCACACACTTTAGGAAACGTGCACCTTCATGTTTGAATATCCAGTTGTTTGTGTAGAATGACTTCCCACCAAGAAGAAGAAGGGGTAGCTCAAGCTGAAGAGACCTTCCCGATAGCTATCCCCATAGAGAATCCTCCAGAGAGAACTCCGACCATCCTAACTCCGAGAGCGTTTATTCAGCTACGTACTCAATTTGGTTTTGCTGAAAATGATGTCATACTTCCCGGGCCAAATGATACTGCCGATAGTCCTCCTCATGGTTTTGTTGCAGTCAACCGTCAAATGTGCTTAAGTGGGGCGATTCCTCCTTTCAACGACTTCCTCCGAACCCTTCTCCTTCGGTTGACAATCTCTCCATTCCAACTTCATCCTAATGGCTATGCCATTTTGATGGGGTTGTGTGTTTTGTTTAGAAGAACTCTTGATCGCTTGCCGAGTTTTGAAGAAATTCGCTACTTATGTTCGTTTGCAAAGAGTAAAGACCACCCTTCCCTCATTATCGTGAGAAGTGCGAGAAATCGCAAGCTTATTTCTGATCTTACAGAAAGCGTTCATGGATTTTTGAACCAGTTTTTCTTCGCTCGCTGCCCCCCATAGTTTTATGCCATTTGGAGAGTAGGAAGTAAGATTACCTGTTTCTATTTTCTCCATTTCCAAACTTTTCCGAGATCCGAATTATCACTTGCTAATCTCATTTTTGCTCTTTTCAGCACTTCCTCTCCCTTCTAGAGATCCAATCCATAAGCAAGTTTTTGAAAGACTGAGTGCCGTGACTGCAGAAGAAAGAAGTGCAAAGTTTTTGTTGAGGGATGAATTTTTGCATCAGTACGGGCTTTTACACATCTCTCGCTCTACACATCCTCATGAGATCCCAGACTCCCCGGCTAGAGCATCAGATGCCCTGGTTTCTCCTGACGCACCCGTACCAAAAGATCTCGCTTCCGAAGCTTCTCTAGTAAAATGCTCTACTACTGTTGATGTTGCGGGGTCATCTGGAAAATTCACACTTGCCCCAGTTATTGAGGAAGAAGAGCCTCAGGGATCTCCCCAATGTTTGCAGAAGTCCGGCGAAGAAGCCAGGAAAACAAGCCCTGTTAGGTAGAGCGGGGATGACACTTTCGAAGGGTTGAGCGACCTCTTCGCCACCTCACAGGAGATCTTTAAAGACGACCCTGTCACTACTAGGGTTTCTTCTTCAGTAGTGGAAGCGACTTCTTCCTTGCAACAAGCTCCGTCGACCCAAGAGTTGACGTTACCTATCACCCCCACAACTACTCTTCAATCGAAGAGTGGTTCGTAGTTTGATGCGCGTAGCTTGCACATCACACACACTTAGAATCCTTCGGCACTTTTATACTCCTAACTCTTTGTACTTTGAAGATTCTAAAGTTATGCTTCTTTTCTCTGAAGATTTTTAAGACTTGTCTCTCTTTTTCATTTCAGATTCTCCGATGGGACGCAGCGGCTCTTACTATGATGACTTCCAGCGCTACGGGAGGCGTAGCCAATATGATTATAGGCGCTACCTTCCCATTCACAGAGAAAACGATGAAGAGAGAGCCGTCCGAAAGGCTCAGGAGAGGAGGGCTCAAGAAGAGCGTTATGAGAGAAAAGAAAGGGAGGAGCGCCACGATTCTTCCCAGAGAGGTGACGATTCTCACAAGAGAAAGTCGCATGATGATCGGGGAAAAAGCCACATAGTTGAGGACCCAAGCAAGCGTGCCCAGCACGGTGAAAAGCATGCTTCTACAACTCCTGAAAAGGTCACTGCCCCCATCTCACTTGACATTCCTTCTGGCTCCCCTGCACTCGGGAAGACAGACATTCAGAAAATAATCAGCAGGCCTAAATTCCAAGTTTGATCAGGCCCGGCTACTCTGCAAAGCCAGTTCCCGCACTAGTGCCTGAAGGGAGTGCGGTTCGATCTTGACTTGGTCCATATTGACAAGCCTGCCATGCTACGAAATCTCGATGCCGTCAGGCTTGATATTGAAAGGATGTCGAACTGGCAAAAGCTTGTTGACGAGCTTCAAAGGGTCAACCGTGCAAACATAGAGGCCATGCTTACTATGGAGAATTATAAGGCCGAATGGCAGAAGGTTCTTGAGCAGCATGATACCGAAATGAGGAGCATCACTACTTACAATGAAGAGCTTGAAGCGAAAGTTGAGGAACTTAAACAAGAGCTTGCTACTTCTTCTACCACATATACTCAAAAAGAAGAAGTGCTTCAAAAGCAAATTCGCGATGCTCACGCCGCTCAACGACATGCCGAAGCACAACTTGAAGCTGAGCAGAAAACAGCGGGAAGGTATCGTGCTGAGGTTACAGAGTTACGGGAGAAAGTCAACTCTCAGGAGGCGCAAATTCAAATGCTAAAGCTTCAACTTTCCAAGACTGAAAGAGAGCGTGATGAGGCCCTTGCCGGTAAAATTGCAGCTGAAGAATCTCATGAGGCAACGAAGACCAACATCAGCTCGACACTGTTTGACTTCTACCTGCACAGCGTCTTGGGGAGCGGTAGTCTCGCTTTCCTAGGTCCCTAGTACGAAATTACTCTGGCTGAAGTGTGGGAGGCCGCACTTGACATGCTTGGCGGTAAAGGTGTTGGCTATGCCGAATTAGCTCTTGAGGAGCATTACTTAGATGATGATGCTCGCGCCGCTCTCGCCAAGGGAAAAGAACAACTTGCAAAGTTAAGAGCTGAGATGGCCGAAGGGGAACGTTTAGGAAAGACCACTTCAACTATTCCAGTCCAGCCTTCTCTTTCGGCCGAAATCGACATTATTGGCTCCAGTTCTCATTCTCCATCCCTGGTCAAGGTTACAACTGAGATTACGAGTACACAGGGTGGAGATGAAGGTGAAGAGAGAGTCGAAGCGCAGGCTTATGAGGTTGATATCAGGAAGCCGACTTCTCCAGGTAACTCTACTGTTAATCTTGCCCAACTAGACTGCTCATTTTCTTCTTATGAGTTCGACGAGCTTCTCGACTATTTTCTGAACCTCAATGAGCCTTTATCTCCTCTCTTTACTGACTTTAGCTTCTTTTCTTCTGTAGAGAAAGTGCCGAGCATCGTTCAAGCTTCCCCTCCTTCAATTATTCCTTCTTCGGTTCTCCAGGTCACTCCTCCGTCCGCCTCTCAACCCGGGTCGCAAGAGGAGCAAATAGAAGCTCTTCATGGCTTAGATGATCCTATTGCTTCTCAAGAACACGGGGAAGAAGGGCTTGGAGAAGGCAACGAGTCTCCGGAGCGAACCACTTCTGATAACATAAAATTATCTGCTCTTATAACTCTGGGAAGTGAGTCTTCTTTAAGGAGAAGGAGGAAGCGTGCCATTTCCAAGAAGAGAAGGAAATGCATTCTTGTTTCTGAAGAGGAAACGATAGTTGATCTGGTAGTAACCCTTTCTCCTTCATCCCCGACTCTCCCAAGCCGTCCTGAAAAGCTGCCTATTAGGTCAGGCGAAGGCTCTAAGGGTGGTGGCAAGAAGAAGAAGTGGAGGGCTTTGATCTTTGCTTTGCATTTCTGACGAAATGCTTCTTTGGAAAGTTGTACCTCTGAGGAGGGCTGTTTCACGTTTCAACACTTGGAAGTTTTATTTCAATCTCGGTGAAACGTGTGCCTCCAAAGAGGTCTTTCTGTTCGATTGTGCCTCTGGGAGGAGGTCTTTTCATTTCTGCCTCTGGGAAGAGGTCTTTTTTGTTTCTGCCTCTAAGAAGAGGTCTTTTTGTTTGGTTGTGCCTCTGGGAAGAGGTCTTTTTTGTTTCTGCCCCTTGGGAGAGGCTTTTATTTTTCCCTGTTCGCTGGGAAGCGGGCCTCCGAAGAGGGCTTTTCACATTTCATTTCACGGGAGTGTATCGACCGATCACGATGAAATGTGTGCCTCTGAGTAGGGCTACTGCCTGGAAGTTTGGAGTTTCTTTCTCTCGGTTGGACGGATTCACGGGAGTGTATCGACCGATCAGTCCGCAACTTTGTATCGAGAAAGATCTCTCTTTTTCTGGTTTGGCCCGCTCGAGGTCTTTTAGCATTTCAACTGTGGTGAAATGGGCCTCCGAAGAGGGCTTTTCACGTTTCAACACTTGAAAGTTTTATTTCGATCTCGGTGAAACGTGTGCCTCTGAGTAGGGCTTTTGCCTGGAAGTTTGGAGTTTCTTTATCTCGGTTGGACGGATTCACGGGAGTGTACCGACCGATCATTCCGCAACTTTGTATCGAGAAAGATCTCTCTTTTTCTGGCTAGGCCCGCTCGAGGTCTTTATCCTCCGAAGAGTTGTGCCTCCGAAGAGGACTTGTGCCTCCGAAGAGGTCTTTTGCCGTTTGATGCTTGCTCGCCCTTGTCTCTTTGTCATCTATCCATGTTGGCGATCCCCGTTGTCTTTTGCAAGTGTCATCCCATTTCAGTTGCCAATAATTTCCCTTATCCAAAGAATTATACTTCATAGTTAAGCGAGTTGGTGGTGGTAGACACAGGCTATTTAACTGGTAGTTTGTTTGTTCAAACATTTGCAGTTAGTTAGAAATGGTCCACTTCCATCCACATTGCTAACTTTTGTTCGAAGTACTTCTTTTGTAGGATTTGAGTGTGGAAATTTTGAATGGCTTAGTGTTTGCTTGCTGAGTGATGTCGGAGATCGCTTGGTCTTGCGATGGGCAAGCTTTGCTTTTATGGCCTGCATTATTAAATCGACATTTTAGTGACACACTTGATGTATTTTATATGTCGAAATAAAACAAAGCAGTTTATAATAGTAGAGATCACAAGATTGATAGTGGTTCGACCAAATGTTGGACCTACATCCACTTTATAGCTTTTCATTATTCACTTGCTTTATAATTGCTTTCAATACAAGAATCATATATTCATAATTCTTTTACAACATTTCAGCAAAGCTTTCAAGTAAAATAGGGACACAAATGATTGCTGTTCCAAGCTCTTGGGATTGGTTCTCCTTCGACAGTTGTGAGTTTGAATGTGCCATCAAGGAGTTTCGCGCCTATAACATATGTCCCTTCCCAGTTTGGCCCAAACACACCTATGGCTGTCATAATTCTCTTCAGGACTAAGTCCCCAACTTCAAAGCTGCGTTGACGAACTTTGGAATTGAAGTGCCTGGCTATTTTTTGCTGGTGAGCTGCAATTCTAAGTCTAGCCTCTTCTCTTCTTTCATCGAGGAGGTCAAGTGCTTCCAATTGCAATTTCTCATTCTCATTTTGATCAAAATGGATCCTTCTGTGCGAGGGGACTTTAGTTTCCACTGGAATCATCGCCTCTGATCCGTATGCCAATGAAAATGGAGTATGCCCAGTCGCAGTTTTGTAGTTGGTTCTATATGCCCATAGTGCAAGTGGTAACTTATCGACCCAACCTCCTTTTGCTTTTTCCAGCTGTTTTTTGATGGTTGATTTGATGATTTTGTTTACTGCTTCCACTTGCCCATTTGCCTGCGGATGAGCCACTGCTGAGAAGCTTTTTCGGATCTTGAACCGTTTGCAGAAATCTTGGAACTCCTCACTTTCAAACTGAGTACCATTGTCTGTGATTATCTTCTGAGGCACACCATACCTGCAAATGATATTTTTAGTCACAAAACTTATCATTTTCTTAGAGGTAATAGTAGCCAATGGTTCGGCTTCAGCCCATTTAGTGAAGTAATCCACAGCAACGATAACATATTTAATCCCCGATTTGGCAGTTGGTAAAGGCCAAATGAGATCTACTCCCCAGATAGCAAACGGCCATGGACCGACCATTTGTGTTAGCTCAGTGGAAGATGCTCTAGGAATTTTAGCGATTCTCTGACATTTATCACACTTTCGGGAATAGTCAGCAGCATCTTGATTAATTTCCGGCCAAAAGTATCCATAACGAAGGATTTTCTTTGCTAAAGTTTGACCACCTGTATGATCCCCACATTCCCCTCCGTGTACTTCAGTTAGAATTGTCTTAGCTTCTTCCTTTGTTACACATCGGAGTAATGGCATTGAAAATCCTCGTCTGTACAAACGACCATCTTGAACTATATATCTGGAGGCTTTTCTCATCAGCTTCTGTCGTTCTTTTGAACTTTCTGGCAAAGAACCATTGAGTAGATATCCAAGTATCGGAGTCATCCATGATTCCTGTTCTTGGGATACACTCATAATCCAATCAAAATCCATTTCATCTGTGCTTGGAGTTGACAAGACTTCGACGGGAACTAATCCCAATAGTTGAGCTTCACCAGTAGTCGAATACTTTGCGAGAGAATCCGCCTTCACGTTCTCTTCACGGGGTATATGGTTTATTGAATAACGATCAAAATCTTGAAGGAGCTCCCAGGCTTTTGATAAATAGACGGGTAGATTCCCTCCTTTAGCTTGAAATTCCTAACTGACTTGGCAAACAATAAGTTGAGAATCACTGAAGATCTGTAATGCCTTGATGTTTAGTTCTTTAGCGATCCTTAAACCAGCAATGAGAGCTTCATATTCAGCTTCATTGTTTGTCGAAGGGAATTCTAGTCTCAGCGCATAACATAACGATCGCCCTTCTGGGGTTTCAAGGACAACACCTGCTCTGGAACAGTAATCATTCCTCGCGCCATCGACATACAATTTCCATTGGATTGGGATGCTATCAGTGACTTCTTCCTCACTATCACCTTTATCCGTACACTCTGCGATGAAATCTGCCAAAGCTTGTCCATTGATTGCTTTTCGGGGATGGTAAGTGATGTCATATTGGCTGAGTTCAATATTCCATTTCAAAAGACGGCCCGAAGTCTCAGGATGGAATAGGACTTGCTTTAGAGGTTGATCAGTGAGGACTTTGACGGGATGAGCTTGGAAATACGACCTCAATTTTCTTGATGCGATCAACAAACAATAGGCGAGGTTTTCTAATCTTGAATAGTTCATCTCTGCCCCAGTGAATCTTTTGCTGATATAATAGACTGGGCGTTGAATCCTTACGTCTTCTCGTACCAACACTGCGCTGAGAGCATGAGACGAAATTGCCAAATATACGAAGAGATCTTCGCCACTGTCAGGCTTTGAAAGTATCGGAGGCACTTCCATATGACGAACCAACTCATCAAAGGCTTTCTGACAATCAGGAGTCCACTCAAAGTTTTTCCTTCCTTTTTTCAGAGCATCAAAGAATGGAATGCATTTGTCAGTAGCTTTGGAAATGAACCGACTCAAAGCAGCAACCTTTCCATTGAGACTTTGCAATTCCTTCTTCGTCCAAGGAGCCTTGACCTCTCTCAGGGCAGTGATTTGAGTTGGATTGGCTTCAATGCCCCTAGCGCTCACAATGAAACCCAAAAACTTTCCGGACTCCACTCCAAATGAACATTTCAGGGGATTAAGCTTCATTCTGTACTTGCGGAGTACTGCAAACATCTCTGCCAAGTGATCCATATGGTCCACTACTTTCTTAGACTTTACTAGCATATCATCAACGTAAACTTCCATTGTCTTGCCAATCTGTGGTTTAAACATGGCATTAACAAGCCTTTGGTAAGTTGCCCCTGCATACTTGAGTCTGAAAGGCATGACCTTGTAGCAGTAGAGTCCAACATCTGTGATGAAACTAATATCCTCTTGATCTGGCTCATGCATCATAATTTGGTTATATCCGGAGTATGCATCCATAAAAGATAACAATTCGTGTCCTGCCGTCCCATCCACCAACTGATCGATCCTGGGCGGCGGGAAACAGTCTTTGGGGCAGGCTTTGTTCAGATCTGAAAAATCAATGCATACTCTCCACTTTCCATTAGCCTTTTTCACCAGCACTGGATTTGATACCCAATTTGGATAAGTAGATTCTCTGATGAAACCGTTCTCCATGAGCCGATCCACTTCTTCTTTTAACGCTGCTGTTCTCTCAGGACCCTGAGTCCTTCTTTTCTGTTTCACAGGTGTAAACTTTGGATCAATGTTCAGAGTATGTACTGCAATCTCTGGGGATATTCCGCACATGTCAGCATGAGTCCAAGCGAATACATCCAAATTAGCCTTCAAAAATGAAATCAGAACATTCTGAACTGTTGTGTTGAGCTGCGATCCCGCATTAAGTACTTTGTTTGGGTCCTTTGGGTCAACGGGCACCGGCACTGTTACCTCTACCGGTACTACCCTATTCTCCCCTGCACTGGCTTTCCTTGGATCCATCTCTCTTCTTGCGCCACTACATTCGCCAGTGCAGGGTCCACCCTGTAATTGCTACAAGGTTGGTTCCTTGGTGCGGACTGGAGCCGCCGCACCTTTTCCCATTTCTCTTTTCCTTGATTCTCGCACCTGCAAAATGACATTCTCGCCCCGCATCTTGGTCTCCCTTAATCACACCAACTCCGTTATCTGTGGGGAATTTTAGAGTCAGACACCATGGGGCAAGAACACCTTTAAATGCAGTAAGAGTTGGTCGGCCTAAAAGGCATTGTAGGCAGAGAATTCTTCAACAATTATAAAGGTTTGCTTTCGAGCCACCTTCCTCGGTCCCTTTCCAAGTTCTACAAACAAATCTATGGTCCCAATCGGCTATTTGGGTTCTCCAGCAAACCCAGCAATCTTAAGTGATGAAGCTTGAACGTCAGCCATTGGAATTTTCATTTGATCGAAGGTCTTCTAGAAGAGGATGTTGCATGAAGCTCCACAATCAATTAGAACTCTTCTCACAGTTGCCGGCCCAATACAAGCGGATATGACCAAAGGATCTATGGTCGGAGCCTCGTTACCCAAAGAATCCCTGGCACTGAACACAATATCATCTGTGGAAGTCTTTTGTTGCTTTAAAGGCGCATCATTTTCTAAAACAAAAACATTCTCTTTAGGTGGTACATGCCTCAAGGCCCGTGCGTATCTTTCCATCTCGCCCCAGCTTTTGCCTGCTGGGTGAGGTCCTCCAGTTATTATATTGATAACAGGTCTTTCCGATTCATGCTCTACAGGCTTCTCACTTGAGGTAGGACGGTGAGCGGTAACTTGTTGTCCTTGAGTTGACGAAGCTGGGGCATTTCTGTTCCTTTTCACATACTGCTGGAGCTTGTTCTCTTTCAAGAGTTGTTCAATTACCTCTTTCAACTGACGACATTCGTTGGTGTCATGGTCGGGCTGGTTGTGCAATCGGCAGAACCTTCCACTTTTTTCCATCTTAATTGCAACTCTTATCTTAGGTGGTGTCGGATAATTGACATCATCTTTGGTTGCAAAGAAGATGTTTTCAGGGGTATCGGTCAAGGGTGTGAAATTGAAAGAACGGCCTTTCTTAGCGTCTCCCTGTTTCTTTCCACCATCATTTCCCCTTTTCTGAGTGTTAGGTTCTTTCTTATTCGAAGCAGCACCATTGTTCCCGGCTTCCGCTGATACCATCTTAGCCGGTGTTTGGAGGCTCTCCAAGCGCATGAATTCATCCGCTTTCTTGTAGAATTTGTCAAGTGAGTTTCGTTCTTTCATTTTCAACCATTTTCCAAATTCACTCGATTTGTCAATCGCCCTCATCAAGTATGTTAGGACCATGCGTGGCTCAGCATTATCTACCTCAGCCAATGCTATGTTAAAGCGATTAAAAATTGATCTGATGGATTCTCTCGGATTTTGCTCTAGACTTGACAGTGACATTATATCCTTTGCTTTAGAAGCATACAATCGAAATTGCTCCTTGAACTTCCTGATTAAATCGAAAAATTGATCGATGGACCTGACCGGCAGCCTCGTAAACCACAATAGAGCTACACCTTCTAGATAAACCGGGAAGTATCGACATTTAATTTCATCAGACGCCCTGGCATCAGTCATATGCCAGTCGTACTTATACAGAAACTCGTTAGGATCACTCGTTCCCTTGTAAGCCGGAATAGTAGGGGGAACAAATTTCCTTGGGAACTCTGCCTTCAAGATCTTTTCAGTAAATGGAGTTTTGCTTCGAGCAAAACCCCACTCTTTCTCGTCTTCATCTCTTCACATACTTTCTTTCATGATTTGACGAACCATACCCGAAAAATACTCTTCATCATTTAGAGGCTCTGGAGGGCACACATCAGCCACTCTCTCTGAATTCTGCCTTGACAATCGTTCACGGAGGGTCGGCTGTGGCCCTGATCCTCCAGCTTGAAGAGGAGTCCTTTCTACAGGGTCTGCGGCTCTTTGAGAAATGTTCCCTTCAACATCCTGAACTCCCACAGTAGGGTTTCCATCATTATTTCCCGGTTGACGGTTTGCCCTAAGTAGATCATTCAACTTACTTAAGATCAGGGCATTATGGGCATTCTGGGCTTCCAACTGCGCATTCTGAGCATTCAATTGTTGACTCAACCCCAAAACTACGGCGTCCAGTTCTGCTCGTGTAACTCCAACAGTTGGAGCTGCCTGACTTGAAGGAGGAGAGGTAGCAGTATTCTCTTGAACATTGTCGGATCTTACAGAACTTCGTTTTCTCCCAGGAGCCGTTATTTCCAATAAACTTTTGGTTTTGAAAGAAATCCTTTCAACAATCCTACACGGAGCAATAGTGGAAGTTTCCTGAGTTGGATTCTCAGTGAAAGCACCAAAAATGTTAACGTAAAAATCAGACGCTAACACCCCGGTGTAGATTGAAGCTGAGTGAAAGCACCACCCGTGTACACAGGAACTTCAAACAAGTAGAGAAATCACAGAAAAAGCAGAAAAAACAATAGTTTTTATAGTGGTTCGGCTTAGGGTAAGCCTACGTCCACTTTAACTCCCTTTATTACTGATTTGATTACAACTTTTACAACAATCTTCAATTACAATTCCGATGAGACAAACAACTAGAACTTTGATGTAGAAGAATTCTTTAAATCCATGTAGAATGTGTTAGATTTCCTCTCGAAGTTAGTTGAGGTGCCTTTCGTACTTGAAGTGTTGAGTGAGTCGAGAATTCAGCAGAGTATTGGCGCTTCAAGAGATCGACCAAAGTCCCCTTCATGCTTGAGGTAGGTTGGTATTTATAGAGGAAATCCCCCTTTAGGTCGTAAGTCGTGACCTGTCTAAGGTGAGTTGTGGCCGGTCTAAGGTAGGTTGTGGCCGATTCATCTGGCCCCTCCATGGCTTCACAAGAGTTCATTTGTACAAGTCCTAAGTCGCCCACGAGTCATCCTCTAAGTCGCAAATGAGCCAACTGGTCTTCTTTATGCGGCATTGAACCTTCACCCAGTAGCTTTAGGTCGTGGACGACTCAAGCTAGGTCGTGAGTCGTGTACGAGTTAAGAGACCACTGTGCCAAGTAGATGCATTGAACCTGTCTTCCTTTGCTTTCTCCGTGAACGACTTAACATAGGTTATAGGTCGGTGGCGACTTAGGTCGGTAGCTATCTTAGGTCGGTAGCTATCCTAGGTCGGTGGCAACTGTTCAGCCTTAAGTTAGTATCCCTTCCAGGCCTTAGGTCGGCATCCTTTTAAGGCAGTTAGGTCGGTAACCTTATTAAGGTGTTAGGTCGGTAACCTCTCAAGTAACTTAGGTCGGAATCCTACTTAAGGCTTATGCAGCTAGGTCGGCATCCATCTTGGATTGGAAACCTTGTCGCAACTTAGATCGGTAACTTTGTCAAAGCATTGAGTCGGTACCTCTCTTAAGTCGGTATCCCTTTAGTCCTTAGGTCGGCATCCTTTTAAGGCTTAGGTCGGCATCTCTTTGAGTCTGTTAGGTCGGCTATCTTTAGGTCTCCAGAAAAGAGGAAATAACACTGGACAATTTTAAAAAAACTAACTTGTCCCTGATAAATATAGCAAAACACCTCATATGTTCCTGCCATCCAGCTCGTCTCCTGAGCTCCAGAATGTCCTAACCTGAAAATCTGTAATACTCGGTCTGACCCGAGCATTACATCAAAGTAACACCCGGGTCAAGCTGGAAACCAGCGTGAGTAAACCCATCTTAACAAGGAATACAAAAACATACAACTTATATAAACCCGGGGTAACTTATATTAATTTACAACTTCACAAGTTATTATAGACATCAACCATTTCACGCATCAATTTCTACGTGCCAAAACTTAGATTTAAATGGTCCAATTTACTTAAGTCATTCCACTTTAGCATATTAGTTTCACATATCAAATTATAAGAATCGAAGTGGTTTCGGATATTCACTAATACCCGACTCCGGTCTCTACGAAACCATTGTCAACTTAATTTAAATTATTCAAGTGAAATACAATTCTACTTTTAATACAAGATGTCACAGTAATTCATCATCAGTAGATAATCACACCTTCACAGTTTAAAACAAACATATCATATCACATAGCATCACAAACCACCTATTAGGGATAACAATAAATCAAGGCTTCCAATATCATTCTATTTATCCTTTAATTACATTTTTATAAACTTAATTAATCCTTAATTAATTTCATAAACTAATTATCCCACCCAATACGGTAATTAATCTTTAATAGATGTTAATTCAATGGATACCATCCAAATTCAGACAATCAACAATCCATCATCCATAAGCAAGTATTATCAATTCATATCATAATTAATTTAATTACTTTATTTAACTCCTTAAGAATTAATAACTTAATCTTGCTTATACAATCATTAATTAAATACTACCTTAATTAATTAATCACATCCTTGATTTACTCACTTAATAAATTAATCAATCCTTAATCCCAGATTAATTACCCTAAGTTAATTATCTCAATTAATCCCCTGAGTAATTACATAGGGATTTAATCCAAATTACTTCCATCATCAACATCTTTAATTACATCCAGTAATTACCATTAATTACTTCCTTAAGTAATTATACTTCCATTAATTACATTAAGTAATAACTCATCAATCCTCAAGTGTTTAAAGTTAATTTAATTTAATTTAATTAATCTAAACTAATCACATTAACCCAATTAATTACATTAAGTAATTAATTTCTTAATTACTTTTTATTAAGTAATTAAACTTAAACAATTTCACATATGATTATTCTTAATTAATCTAATTAATTGTTAAAATTTATCACATTAATTAATTATTAAATAATCTTAAGTTAATAACCTTCATTAACAATTATTAATTACTTCTCTAAGTAATTAAACTTAGTCAAACCTTATTAATTTCAAATTAATTAATTCCCAATTTACAAATTAATTTATCCTTATTTTAATTAACTTAACCTTAACTATCAAATTTAAAACCCTTAGTAAGTTATCTTATTTAATCCATACTTTAATTATTTACAAGTAATTAATTGTCAAGTAATTGCAGTAAGTACTTTATTCTTTAAGTAATTAACCAATCTCTAATTACAAATGATTGGTTTTTAATAAACTAAATTACCTTATTAATTTAATAAATCATTTTATCTTAATTGACTTTAGGATGAAACATTAACCCTTAAAATGATTCAATTACCATTAGCAAAACCTTGAATCTTTAAATCTTCCTTTAAGTCTATTCAAAATAAATTCCAAGTTTTACTTTAACAAAATCTAAATCAATTTACAAAAATCCCCCCTTTTTCCCTTTTAATCCAACGTTAATGAAACATTTGTCATTTATAAACAAATTTAAAAGAAAATTTTAATCCAATTCATTTTGAATTTAAACCCTTAATAAATTATACTTTAACATTTTTATAAACTTAATTCTTCTCTTTAACTGAGATTTAAAAAAAAATAAATCAGGTCAACATTCAAGTTTAAACTTTACTTATATCGAAAACTTGGTTTTCAAAAATTTCTTTTAATAATCTGGGAAAAACAGAACAAATAAGTTTATTAAAACCTGAAACAGCCATCAACCCGAAGCAACCATACTGTTGCTTCGAGACCAAAACCCCACTGCCCCGAGTCTCACACCCTCTCTCATTATTTCGAGTTCTTTCTCCATCTGTACGAGGTTTTCCCCGAGACTTCGCTGTAACCCAACGACCCAGACACCACGTGCACAATGTGCACGCATACCAACGACGCCGACCTTCGGTGATCGGCACGGCAAAACTCAACAATCTCTTGAAACCACGCGAACTCTCAACAACACCCAGATCGAACAAAAACTCCTCGAATCGAAAACGAGGTATTCACGTCCCAACCTGGAACCTTCCATCGCCATCAAACTTCTTTTTCTCATCGTCTTCGATCTTGAGGTCACCAGACCACCACATTAATACTACGTCACACAATCAAGCATCCATTCCCACCATCGCGACCCCCCTCGATTCATCACCCACGTCGAAAATGACATGACAATCCCAACTAGCAAAACACTACACTAAACCCTAGTTCACTCCGGTACGACCACCATGGCCTTCGAGAAAATCTACGAGCATTTTTCCTATGCTCGCCACCATTCATACCTCCTGTGACCCCAACCCCGAGACATCAAATTGCTGCGATCACCAGGAATTACTAAAAACCCAGATGCCGTTCATCTCGCTATTTCTCTTAATTTATAAATCTAAAAATCCTGTTTCGACTTCTAAAAATCACAATTTGTGATGATAAGTCAGATTATAATCAGGGATCCTCAATTTGTTCAAGTCAAAATTTTGATATTTCTACGTTTTACTATCATTTTTACATTCTAGTAAAACTGCTTCATATATAACAAAATACTATTAGCATTTCGATCTTGAACAGCAAACTTGTTTATATATTGATAACTTGAAGGAATTTAGAGAGAAAGATCTTTAATTGTTTCAAGTTTTAAAACCTGAACATCTAGAACAGAGTAAATCAGACATGCACATCATTATGTTCATATATATAAAATTCTTATCACGCAAACACTTATTACACCTGAAATCAAAAATCCATTTCATGCAAACAGATTTAAAGCAGATTTAAAGTGTAGTTTACTCACCATAGATGCAGTTGAACAGAGGAGTTTTTTTTTTCTTTGAAAATTTCTGCTTTAATCTGGATTTGAAATGCGCATGCCTTTTTTTTATTTCCAGAAAAACTGAATTGCTTGAAACATCAACACAGAAATGCTTAGAAGCTTGATTTGTGTAACTGGAACAAAGTGATGATGATCAAGGACTTTGAAAACCTGTTTGGTTCCAGGTTTTGAGAAAATGGTTACATGTTGATCTTTGATTTTGAACTTGAGGAACATTTCAGGTTATGGTTTCTTAGTGGATTTCTGAAAATAGATTACAGGTTTGTTCTTCTTACATTTTTTTTGAATTTCTCTTTCAGCCTTGTACATTAATTACATACATTTTCCAAATTAAAAGATATAAATGCCACTTGTCCCAACATGAAGTCTTTAGCTTACAAATGCACAATGTATATTTTAAGTGTTTACACTTGTTAATTATTTAGGAATTTATGTTTTCATATTATGTTTATATCCTTATGTTTAGTACCTTATATATAATAATTATGTATATTTTTAAAGAAAGTATGCTTCTTTACTAAATCCCATTTTTAAACTTGAGCTACCATTTCCAAACTTAATATGCATTTTCTTTTAGTGTTTTAGAAATATAAAATTTTAACTTTAAATCTTCTTACAAGTGTTTTAGAGATGAGCCAATATGTTTACAAATGTTACTTAAGTATTTTTTTCCTAATAAATTTTCATTTAATTTTAATGTAATATAACTTACTTATTTAATTTTCTTAATATAATTTTACATATGTAAATATAAATTTACTTTTGAAGAAAATATTCTAAAACTAATTATAACACAGATATATTTCTTATTTATGTAATTTAAAATCTACAACATTTATTTTTATACATCTATAATAATTTTAATTTAATCACTTTTGAAGAAAACAAAAATAAAACTTTGGTTAAATTCTTTCTAAACTATCATACTTAAAATAAACAATTATCTTATATTAAATTTTATACATAATATTTCCAGAAAATGTTATTAACCAATTATTAAATAAATTATCTATACAAACTATTCTAAAAAAATCCAAATTATTTACTAAGGCATTTACTTAAATCTTAAATTCAAGTTTTCAAATTCAAATTCAAACTCAAATTCAGATTCAAATCTGAATTGCAATCCAGGTATAACTATTTATTATCAGAATTATTCGTTAAATCTATAATTCAATATTTTTATTAGTTAACCCCGTTAATTAACAATAACAGATACTCCAAAAATTCAGGTTATCACATTCTCCCCTTGAAATCTTTTCGTCCTCGAAAAGGAACGAAATCAGATTTATTAAAATACTTGTGTTAGTAAAATTTCTCTTTAAAGATTTTTGAACCATAAACTCCTTTATTAAAAATCTTTATACACTTCAAAATCTATATAATATTACAAAAATAGTTTTTATAAAAAAATTACTTTTATAACTCGATGTCTCAACCAGTCCATCCTTGTTCTCACAGAAATTCGGTCATACGTTGATCAAGCGTACGACTGAAAATCTATAAGTACTTAGCAGACCCGTTTTCAATACCAGTGAAAATACTTGGAAAATAATTTCATTGAAAATATAGAATTTTTTTTTTGAAAATAGAGGATATATCTTTGGTGAGAATGCTCTGGAAATCATCACCCCCATCCATGGTCACATTTACATCCAGGGTTACGTTGCCGTCGCAGCAAAAGTCCATGTAACTGCAGGCTCTCCGCGGCCTCTTGATTACGCCATGGAACCCACACAACAGATCATAGTTACATCCAGGGTTATGTTGCCATCACAGCAAAAGTCCATGTAACTGCAGGCTCTCAGCGGCCTCTGATTTTCGCTGTCAAAATGAAACTTATCCACTCCTACATAGGTCGCAGTCTACAGATATAAAATCAAACGCAGATTGTTGGCTCTCAGCGGCACACACGACTTTCGCTATGTTATACCATAGATTGCAGTTACATCCTGCGTTACGTTGCCGTCGCAGCAAAAGTCCATGTAACTGTTGGCTCTCAGCGGCACACACGACTTTCGCTATGGTATACTCTACTCATAATCCTCAGGAACTAGTTTTGTCCGGACTCCTCACAGGATCAACTTCAGAACCCCCCCTGGGCTCGAGGCAGCACCACCCGGTGGTACTCCTGAGAAGTTCATTTCAAGGGAGCGCCTTTTTCCACAGAGCCATCATAAAAACATTTTATACTATACACATATAGTATTTTCAAATCATACACCTAGTATGATCTCATACAAATCTTCTTTACACAAAATCGATTATTCCAAAATCGATAATTCTCAAACTAGGCTTTCCAAATTCTCATATTGATTTTACCCAAAAATCAAAAGCCTTTTCCAAATCCAAAGGTTCCCAAAACCCTTTTTCCAAAATCCTTATATGATTCTTTATATATATATATATTCAGATATTTAAAATCTTTAAAAACTTTGGATCATTTCAAACTCGTATAAACTCCTTTTATACTTCAAACATTTCTAAAAACCCTTTTCTTCTGGAAAAGATTCATCAAGGGGAGTTTCATTTTATAAAAAAAAGATACTTAACTTTGTTTACTCAAAAATCAAATATTCAAATTTGATTACTCTCTTCAATATCATTTTCATTTCAATCCGTACGATGTACACATATCATTCGTACGCCATACAAATCTGATCGCTCACCCGATCACACAATTTCATTTCCGAACTAGTATCGTCTACCCGATTTCCTAGTGCAGACACAGATCTGGTTTCTTGATCAGAAACCGTCATTCTCCTTGCATAGTCCTAACTATGATAGAGAATATCCAGAACCAATCAACAATCCATATCCATGTTCGCCTTCAAAAATCGAGTGGAAAATTCCAACTCGGATTGATATAACTATCTCGAATTCTGTGCTCGAATCTGGATCAAATCACTATGCGAATAGAATAACATATGTACATCTTATGTATTTATCTTTATTGGTTATTAGCCAAATCAATTCCATTTCTATTCACATTCACTTATATTTTCATTCACTCACTCACAATTACTTCTATCCATTTGATTATCACCTTTATTCTTATCTCGATTGGGTGTTCAACAAATAACAGTTTAAACTCTGTCCAGTTTAAATTTAGAAAATAACTTGAAAAGTTAAAGAAATTGATAAATAGTTGAAAAATAATTACTAATTTGTAAAATAGTTAGAAAATAGTTAAAATTAATTATAGAAATTTAGATAATTGCAAAATATTAGTAAGATAGTAATTAGTTTTGTAAAATAATTGAAATTTAGTAATTAGTTTATAAAATAGTTGGAAAATTGTTAAATAGTTTCTAAAATAATTGTAAAATAAGTATAAGATTATTTGGCTTTTAAAAGAAAGGTTGTATATATAATGAATAGCTTGGAAAAATAGGTTTATATTAAAATAATTTATATTAAAAATAGTCCAGAGTCAAAACTGTTCACTTCCCAATCTCCATTCTTATCAGTTCAATTTAAATTTCCTCTACCATTTAAATTGGCCCAATTCCAATTTTAAATAACTTCAATTTCCATTGAAATTGATTCTACCCCAATTCAAGTTGAATTAACCACAGTTTCTTTCCAAATTTAACTTTATTCAACCTTGATCTCCAATTTTACTAATTCAAATAAATTTCAATTAAACTAGTTCCAATTTCAATTCATTTCAATTCCAGTTTGAATTAATCCGAATTTCAAACTCCATTTCCAAATCAAGTTGAATTATTCTTGATTTCCTCCCAAATTCAATTCAAATTCCATTTGAATTTAAAATTATTCAACTTTAATTACAATTCCAAATTATTCAAATCAATTTGGACTAATTTTAAATTGAACCCCCTTCAATTTCAAATCGTTTCAAATTAATCCAATTTAAATTTTCCATTTGAATTTTATACTTATACATCTCCAATCACACTTTCAATTACTTCAAATCAAATTCAATTTGAACTATTTCAAATTTCAAATTTAAACCATCTCTCATTCATTTAAACAATTCCAATTCACAACTTAAAGATTTTTAACAACAATAGGATGATATTATCTAATTTGTTTAAAACATCCATTCATTTTAAATTTCTAGATCTCAAACCCAATTTGAATCACTCAACTCTCAATTACAATCAACCATTTAACTTTCCAAGTTAAATCTTAATTTCATCTTAAAATTTACAAATCAGGTTGAACATCCCAACATATTTAATTTTTCCCAAGTTAATCTCAAGTCACTTTATCCAGTCAACCTTACCCAGTTTGAACTTCCATTTCAAATTTTGAACTTCTCATAAATAATCTTCCCGCTTATTAAGTTCAAAAACTTATCACTTCGGGTATCACATCTTATTCCACATTCAAAACTCAACATTTGGAGTTTATTTCAACCCATATTTGATATTATGTATATCCACAAACATACATATTAACTTCTTTTACTTACCAAGTTATACTTTAAAATTTTAAACCACCTTTGGTTTTAATTCAAAACATTTTTTTTTTAAATTTTCAAACAACTCTTGTTTGAAATAGGACCATTTCATTCAAATGCATTAAATAATATTATTTGTTATTTCTTTAAATTAATTACATCATTAATTAATTCCAATCAATCACATTCGGTAATTAACTTATTTCTTAATTACCATCATTAAGTAATTATCCCTTAAATTACTTACCTCTAGTTACTTCATTAAGCAACTCCCTATTTATTTATCATTTCCAATTATGATCAATTAATTTATCTCATTAAATAAAGTTTAATTAATTACAAAAATTAATTGATTATCCTTATCCTGAAACCTTTCCCAAATTCAAGATTTAAATTTCATTTTGAATCCATTTCAAACTTGTCTTTAATTTAATTTCAATTTGGTTGTAATTCTATTACCACTTAATTCTTACTATTACTTTTAGTTTAATTAATACTACAACCAATTTCCTTAATATAATAGATAATCTATTTCTTATATAAGATTCATTTACTTTTGAAATCACTTAAAAACCTTTATATAAGAAAATAACAAGTACGCTCTCTCATATTTATACACTCAACTCATTCTAGGGTACCATTGACCCTTTCCTTAATGAGTATCCCCACCAGAGCCAAGGATCTCGCTTAACCTTCAGCTCTGATGCCAAATGTAACGACCCGGAAATTTCGAACCTGAAATTTCCAGATAGTTAGTGAAAAGATGAAAGAGAAAGAAGAAAGAGATAGAAGGAGAACAGAAAAGAAACACACAATCTCACATTCGCAGCGGATAAAACATAATATCACATAAATAATAGTTTTACAAGAAGAACTATATCATTACACTTATATCTTTATACATCAGAGTTACATCATTTCACAAATACAGGACAATTTTAAAAAAACTAACTTGTCTTAGATAAATATAGCAAAACACCTCATACGTTCCTTCCATCCAGCTCGTCTCCTGAGCTCCAGAACGTCCTTACCTGAAAATCTGTAATACTCAGCCTGACCCGAGCATTACATCAAAGTAACACCCGGGTCAGGCAGGAAACCAGCGTGAGTAAACCCATCTTAACAAGGAATACAAAAACATACAACTTATATAAACCCGGGGTAACTTATATCAATTTACAACTTCACAAGTTATTATAGACATCAACCATTTGACACATCAATTTCTAAGTGCCAAAACTTAGATTTAAATGGTCCAATTTACTTAAGTCATTCCACTTCAGCATATTAGTTTCACATATCAAATTATAAGACTCGAAGTGGTTTCGGATATTCACTAATACCCGACTCCGGTCTCTACGAAACCATTGTCAACTTAACTTAAATTATTCAAGTGAAATACAATTCTACTTTTAATACAGGATGTCACAGTAATTCATCATCAGTAGATAATCACACCTTCACAGTTTAAAACAAACATATCATATCACATAGCATCACAAACCACCTATTAGGGATAACAATAAATCAAGGCTTCCAATATCATTCTATTTATCCTTTAATTACATTTTTATAAACTTAATTAATCCTTAATTAATTTCACTGACTAATTATCCCACCCAATACGGTAATTAATCTTTAATAGATGTCAATTCAATGGATACCATCCAAACTCAGACACTCAATAACCCATCATCCATAAGCAAGTATTATCAATTCATATCATAATTAATTTAATTACTTTAATTAACTCCTTAAGAATTAATAACTTAATCTTGCTTATACAATCATTAATTAAATACTAACCATAATTAATTAATCACATCCTTGATTTCCTCACTTAATAAATTAATCAATCCTTAATCCCAGATTAATTACCCTAAGTTAATTATCTAAATTAATCCCCTTATTAATTACATAGGGATTTAATCCAAATTACTTCCATCATCAACATCTTTAATTACATCCAGTAATTACCATTAATTACTTCCTTAAGTAATTATACTTCCATTAATTACATTAAGTAATAACTCATCAATCCTCAAGTGTTTAAAGTTAATTAAACTTAATTTTAATTAATCTAAACTAATCACATTAACCCAATTAATTACATTAAGTAATTAATTTCTTAATTACTTTTTATTAAGTAATTAAACTTAAACAATTTCACATATGATTATTCTTAATTAATTAATTGTTAAAATTTATCACATTAATTAATTATTAAATAATCTTAAGTTAATAACCTTCATTAACAATTATTAATTACTTCTCTAAGTAATTAAACTTAGTCAAACCTTATTAATTTCAAATTAATTAATTCCCAATTTACAAATTAATTTATCCTAATTTTAATTAACTTAACCTTAATTATCCAATTTAAAACCCTTAGTAAGCTATCTTATTTAATCCATACTTTAATTATTTACAAGTAATTAATTGTCAAGTAATTGCAGTAAGTACTTTATTATTTAAGTAATTAACCAATCTCTAATTACAAATGATTGGTTTTTAATAAACTAAATTACCTTATTAATTTAATAAATCATTTTATCTTAATTGACTTTAGGATGAAACATGAACCCTTAAAATGACTCAATTACCATTAGCAAAACCTTGAATCTTTAAATCTTCCTTTAAGTTTATTCAAAATAAATTCCAAGTTTTACTTTAACAAAATATAAATCAATTTACAAAAATTCCCCCTTTTTCCCTTTTAATCCAACGTTAATGAAACATTTGTCATTTATAAACAAATTTAAAAGAAAATTTTAATCCAATTCATTTTGAATTTAAATCCTTAATAAATTATACTTTAACATTTTTATAAACTTAATTCTTCTCTTTAACTGAGATTTAAAAAAAAATGAATCAGGTTAAAATTCAAGTTTAAACTTTACTTATATCGAAAACTTGGTTTTCAAAAATTTCTTTTAATAATCTGGGAAAAACAGAACAAATCAAGTTTATTAAAACCTGAAATAGCCATCAACCCGAAGCAACCATACTGTTGTTTCGAGACCAAAACCCCACTGCCCCGAGTCTCACACCCTCTCTCATTACTTCGAGTTCTTTCTCCATCTGTACGAGGTTTTCCCCGAGACATTGCTGTAACCCAACGACCTAGACACAACGTGCACAGTGTGCACGCATACCAACGACGCCGACCTTCGGTGATCGGCACGACAACACTCAATAATCTCTTGAAACCACGCGAACTCTCAACAACACCCAGATCGAACAAAAACTCCTCGAATCGAAAACGAGGTATTCACGTCCCAACCTGGAACCTTCCATGGCCAGAAAACTTCTTTTTCTCGTCGTCTCCGATCTTGAGGTCACCAGACCACCACATTGATACTACGTCACACAATCGAGCATCCATTCCCACCATCGCGACACCCCTCGATTCATCACCCACGTCGAAAATGACCTGACAATCCCAACTAGCAAAACACTACACTAAACCCTAGTTCACTCCGGTACGACCACCATGGCCTTCGAGAAAATCTACGAGCATTTTTCCTATGCTCGCCACCATTCATACCTCCTGTGACCCCAACCCCGAGACATCAAATTGCTGCGATCACCAGGAATTACTAAAAATCCAGATGCCGTTCATCTCGCTATTTCTCTTAATTTATAAATCTAAAAATACTGTTTCGACTTCTAAAAATCACAATTTGTGATGATAATTCAGATTATAATCATGGATCCTCAATTTGTTCAGGTCAAAATTTTGATATTTCTACGTTTTACTGTCGTTTTTACATTCTAGTAAAACTGCTTCATATATAACAAAATACTATTAACATTTCGATCTTGAACGGCAAACTTGTTTATATATTGATAACTTGAAGGAATTCAGAGAGAAAGATCTTTAATTGTTTCAAGTTTTAAAACATGAACATCTAGAACAGAGTAAATCAGACATGCACATCATTATGTTCATATATATAAAATTCTTATCACGCAAACACTTATTACACCTGAAATCAAAAATCCATTTCATGCAAACAGATTTAAAGCAGATTTAAAGTGTAGTTTACTCACCATAGATGCAGTTGAACAGAGGAGTTTTTTTTTTCTTTGAAAATTTCTGCTTTAATCTGGATTTGAAATGTGCATGCCTTTGTTTTTATTTCCAGAAAAACTGAATTGCTTGAAACATCAACACAGAAATGCTTAGAAGCTTGATTTGTGTAACTGGAATAAAGTGATGATAATCAAGGACTTTGAAAACCTGTTTGGTTCCAGGTTTTGAGAAAATGGTTACATGTTAATCTTTGATTTTGAACTTGAGGATTATTCAGGTTATGGTTTCTTAGTGGATTTCTGAAAATAGATTACAGGTTTGTTCTTCTTACATTTTTTTTTTGAATTTCTCTTTCAGCCTTGTACATTAATTACATACATTTTCCAAATTAAAAGATATAAATGCCACTTGTCCCAACATGAAGTCTTTAGCTTACAAATGCACAATGTATATTTTAAGTGTTTACACTTGTTAATTATTTAGGAATTTATGTTTTCATATTATGTTTATATCCTTATGTTTAGTACCTTATATATAATAATTATGTATATTTTCAAAGAAAGTATGCTTCTTTACTAAATCCCATTTTTAAACTTGAGCTACCATTTCCAAACTTATTAAGCATTTTCTTTTAGTGTTTTAGAAATATAAAATTTTAACTTTAAATCTTCTTACAAGTGTTTTAGAGATGAGCCAATATGTTTACAAATGTTACTTAAGTATTTTTTTCCTAATAAATTTTCATTTAATTTAAATGTAATATAACTTACTTATTTGATTTTCTTAATATAATTTTACATATGTAAATATAAATTTACTTTTAAAGAAAATATTCTAAAACTAATTATAACATAGATATATTTCTTATTTATGTAATTTAAAATCTAAAACATTTATTTTTATACATCTATAATCATTTTAATTTAATCACTTTTGAAGAAAACTAAAATAAAACTTTGGTTAAATTCTTTCTAAACTATCATACTTAAAATAAACAATTTTCTTATATTAAATTTTATACATAATATTTGCAGAAAATGTTATTAACCAATTATTAAATAAATTATCTATACAAACTATTCTAAAAAAAATCCAAATTATTTACTAAGGCATTTACTTAAATTTTAAATTCAAGTTTTCAAATTCAAACTCAAATTCAGATTCAAATCTGATTTGTAATCCAGGTATAACTATTTATTATCAGAATTATTTGTTAAATCTATAATTCAATATTTTTATTAGTTAGCCCCGTTAATTAACAATTAACAGATACTCCAAAAATTCAGGTTATCACAGAAAGTTGCTGTGCACGTGGATAGGCCGACGGTTGCTTAATTTTTTTTGCTTTTTCTTTCGGTTTGGCAGTGCAGATCGGAGAGAAAATATAAGAGGGGAAGTGAAACAAACAAAAACGTACGATTATGTATGTAATGGAAATGGGAAATAGTGAAGATCGATAGTTAGATTCCAAGCAATTATTAATAGCTAATGACCATTGGGTTGTACGGTGGGAAATGAAAAGATATTGAAATTATTTAAATGCTAGTGACTAATGGAATAATGAATGGTCATTGGGAAACAAAAAGCTCAAGCAACGAACCGCAACGGCCAACTATTTACCGATTCCACGACATGCTGAAGTTTGAAAAAAAAATTTGAATATACCATTGAAATAGGCACGGCGAAATGATCAAAACGGTATACAAATATCAGTGGTACGACCATTATATCAAAAGTCGATAATCGGCACCCAAAATGTTGCTAATCCACCAGAAATTAGATAAGCGGAGCAATAGAAGTCAAAATTTGGAAAAACGAAATATGACGTCTCACACAGAAGAGGGTTTACTAGTTTTCTATATAAAAATATTCAGGTTTCGGAAACATTTTATTTTCATCAATATTGATTGATTAAATTTAAATAAAATTACACAATAAGGTAAACTTTCATATTACTTGATGAAAATTTACCATTTTCTATGTTTAATAAGACGTATTCCAAATGTTAAATTTTTTATTTCCAAATTTTATTATTTAAAATTTCACAAAATTCAATTAATAACGTTATTAAAACTAGTTAAATTTACGGGTCGTTACAACTCTGATGCATTGGTCAACCATTGCTTTAACTTAAGGAATCCTTTTTCACATTTGTCGGTCCAAACAAACTTCACATCTTTCTGCGTCAACTTTGCCAAAGGTTCTCCTATTCATGAAAAATCCTTAATGAATCTCTGGTAATAGCTAGCAAGTCCAAGAAAATTTCCAATCTTGGTCACCGTCTCTGGTCTATTCCAATTGTTCACAGCTTCGATCCTATGTGGATCGACTAACAATCCTTTCTCTGAAACCACATGACCAAGAAACTTAACCTCTTTCCTCTAACAAATGACACTTATAAAGCTTCGCTTTTAGCTAATTCTACCTCAGTGTCTCAAGCACAACTCTAAGATGACCTTCATGCTCTCTTTCATCCTTAGAGCATACCAAAATGTTATCTATAAATACCTACATGAATCTATCAAATACTCTCGGAAGAATCGATTCATTAAATCCATAAAGAAAGTAAGTGCAATTATCAACGCGAATGGCATCACCAACCACTCATATGAACCATATCTAGTTCGAAATACTATCAAAGAAACACCATCCTCCGCCACTCTCAATAGATGGAACCCTGTCGCTAAATCCAATTAGGAAAACACTTTAACTCCACTCAATTGATTAAACAAATCATCAATTCTTTGCAAATGATACTTATTCTTTGTTGTCCTTTCGTTCAAATTACATAGTCGACGCATATCCTTAACTACCCATCTGGTTTCTTCACGAATACCGCTGCTACTCCCCAAGGCGAACAACTTGGTCTTATAAAATTCCTTCTTTCAAGATCCACTAGTTGCACCTTCAATTCCTTCATCTCTGTTGGTGTCATCCTACTAGGTGGTGTACTCACACGTTAAGCTTTTGGTTCAAGATCTATCCAAAAATCAACACCTCGTTTTGGTAGTAACCCCGTAACCGGCTCAAAGAGATCTACAAATTCTCTTGCTACCCGAACCTAACTAAGCTCACCTCCAACCTCCATGGCACTCAACAAAGCACAAACACTCTTATTGGAATTCTCCACTGAGAAAATGATTCGGTTATGACTATCTAGCTGTCTTAGTGATATTTCTTTATAACGGCAAAATATTCTAGCCTTACACTTATCCAACCAATCCATACCCAAAATGATTTCGAAATCTACAAAATCAAAAACATGCAAACTGCATGCAAATATATGACCTAACAAATCAAGTTTTATTTGGTCAAATATCATTCCCGGAGTTGCATACCCTCTTATTGGATTTTCCACCCTTAAGGAAGTAACAAGGTAAGTGGGTTCTACGCATAACCTATCAACCAAATACTATGATATAAATGAGTGCGATGCACTGATATCAAATAGGACCCTAACTGGTATACTCTGAATCAAAAGTGTACCTTCCATCACAACTTTCCCTTTCTCTCCTACAGTAGGCCTTAAAGAAGATAGTGGTCCAATAGTAAAAACCTTCCCTCTATCCACCCTGATTGGCTCTTGACACTTGTTCCCGTATTGTCCAACTTGGTCGAAGTTGAAGCATTTCACATTCTTCTTCTCTACATGCTTCTCCCCTTTGCCTGTTCTGCACTCGTGAGCATAATGAACCTTCTTATCACACTTGAAACATACCATATCAACTTTTTCCTTCTTGTTAGCCTCCCTTTTCTAGGCTCCCTTCTTCTTAAAGAATTTCCTCTTCTTTCTCTGAGGACCCTGGGACTTATTTGGCTTCTTCCTAGCAGAAACAACAAGCATCTCTTCATGGAGAATAGCCATCTCCACTACCACATTACAAGTTTCTCTAAAATGAGTGATGGTCATTCAAGAAAGCTCCGGTCTCAGGCCTCGAATGAACCTTTCATTCCTTCTGATGTTAGTGTTTATAGTAGCATATCCATATCGAGATTGCTCATCAAACTTAGTAGCATACTTGATTACTGACATATCTCTCTGAATGAGATCCATGAA
Source organism: Allium cepa (assembly GCA_030765085.1). Classification (NCBI taxonomy): domain Eukaryota; kingdom Viridiplantae; phylum Streptophyta; class Magnoliopsida; order Asparagales; family Amaryllidaceae; genus Allium; species Allium cepa. The sequence goes on along the minus strand of CM060945.1, from coordinate 202,701,518 downwards.
CTTCCTTATCAGCATCGAGTTAGCTACTTCAAATAAGAACCTTTGCTCAAATCTCCTTCTAAAATCAGCCCAAGTCAATTCTTCCTTCGAAACTCTAGTTAACACATTGTTCCACCAAAGGAACGATGCCCTTGCAATTGCCTAGAGGGGAGCCTCCTCTTTTCCCCATCATCTAAGCCTAAATCAATGAAGATCCTCTCGTATCTCAAAAGTCAATTCTAAACCTCAATAGCATTCTCCGTTCCCATAAACGACTATCCACTCAGACTGGTGGAATTCCTTCTCAGCCTAGCATAATCATATCTAGCTGGAGCTATAAGATTGGCTCCTCCAACATTACTAGAAGCTCCTGCTTGCAAAGATTAGCCAACAGCTGATACACCATCACCGCATCTACTAGCGGATTTCCGGCACCTATATTGGCCTCAGCATTGGCCTGTCGACCTTGGTTCCTCCTGGTATTAGATCTAGCATTTCCGTTGGTTGTGGTGCTTCCTCCACCTAGATTTCCTCTTCCGTTTCCTACTTCCATATCCTCTTTCTCGTAAATCTGCTTACGAGCCTTAGTAAGATACAGAGGAAAGGTCTAAGAGAGCGGGGAACACGTACTTAGATATATACATACATGTATATATATATATATATATATCAAATACAAGTATGTTACTATAGCATTAACCCAAACCCTGATCATATTTTCAATTTATCGGATTATATTTCAAAAAAGCTTTTAGATTTTACTTTTTTTAAAGTTTCATAAACATATGCTCCGATATCAACCTGTAACATCCTTCTAATTGGAGGCCCAAAACTAATGGCTACGGATGCTGTAGTTATCCATAGTTATTATTCCTCGATGACCAAATATGGCTGTGTTAGATACACTGTTACATATATCACCAGAATATGGAGAAATTTTAACAAATTAAAAACATATTTCCACATTCCATTCAAAGCACATCATGTTCATTACATAATCCAACAACGTTAACCACGTTCAGAAAATATAATTATTACACATACGCCAAGAGCTACATATGAAGATGTCCCCTTGGTTGATCAGGGTATATAACAAGGCTAATAAGTATGTCTTTACATCCAAAATATATGGAGGAAAAAGATAACTTTAAATAACTAACTACCTCCTACACTTCTATGGAAGCTTTATTCATCTAAGTAGAGAACCTGGAAACCTCAAACTACTAAAAATCAATTGAGTACCCAAGAGTTTATGGGGAAATCAAAAACTTCGAGGCAAACATAAAGCCTAATATGAATAATAATCTAGCACCTCAATCCATTTAGATATCTAATGAGACCACGCCGCTTAGCGGAACGGTTTTCCCCTCAATTGTATCCTAAAATGTTTTCAAAACCATATACTGCGCTTCTGCATCCACAATGGTCAAAAATATAACATTTCAAAAATATTATGATGATATGTATACATAAACATTTTGGATCTCCCATCCCCGGTTTAATTGACTCCCTATCATATAAAGGTTGTTCTAGGGTCAATATTAACCTATTGGTTTTCATGGTTTTACTAATAACATTTTTATAACTCATGGACACCCTGTCCTATTTTAGAATTTTCATGGGATCACTAAGAACCTATAGACCCCTGTCAATTAACTTAATTAATTCATGGGTTCCCTTAAACCAAATTACCATTTCAATAACTCATCTTATATCCTAGTTTTCATAGGTTGACTAGGAACCTATGGATTATTCCAATAACTCCCCTCTTAGCATAGTTTTCATGGGTTGACTAGGGCCCCACTGATACCTCACTTAACGTCTTTCTTATCCTAGTTTTCATAGGTTGACTAGGAACCTTGTGACTGATGTCAATACTTGATCTGGATATAGTTTTCATGGGTTCACCACAAACCAATTGTCCCTACCAACCATCCTTAATACATAATTTTCATGGGTTTACTATAAACCTGTTGCTTATCCCCAATAACTTCCTAATCATAGTTTGCATGGGTTTACTATGAACCTATCTCTCGAACAACTTCAAGGTTTAGGCATTCTATATTTTGGTGTCCCTGACTCCCTGGATGTAATTCTACTAATTTTGGAGTTTAATTAATTTATATTCACCACTGGGTTAACCTATTGGTTTTTCCTACCCCTTTATCCCCAAAATGCAGTTATGGATCCTTTATCATTTGAATATATTCATATTTGAAGAGGCAAACATTACAACTTACAATACCACTCCTGTGGGTTTAAAGTCCTTGAAATACTTTTCATATAAAACATAGTTAATCCCTTTAACCTATATTTTTATCAAGGTAATACTTCTTCAAATATACATACTTAAAATCGTTTCAAAACTCCTTTATTTAGCTATGGATTTTTCCTTTAAAAATGACTTTTGGTTTAAAAAGCCTTTCGACACCTTCGAAACCTTGCTTTTGACTTCATTGGATAACCTCCTTCGAAAGCACTAAATTCAACCTTTAAAACATTAGGCTCCTACCTTTCGAATACTTTAAAACGTCTCTTTCCAAAACCTTTTGACCTTGTTAAAGTATTACCATATAATCATAGAGGCATAGCTTGGAAACTATTCAAAAATACCCCTTTCGAAACCGTTGAAGGTTACCCTTCAAAACCAAATGAAACTACCCCCTTTCGAAACCATTGAAAGCTTACCTTCAGAAACCATTGTAGGTTATCTCTCCGAAACCATTGAAAGTACCCTTTTGAAATCATAGGGTTTAAAACATCATTTTTGGGTAAAAGTTCACATAAGCGAAAGCATCTCTTTCGAAAAAATTCTTCATTTTATGAAAGTTTTGGGGAAACTCGATGGTGTCAAAACCATCCATTTGAAAGCATTAAAACAATTGGGTAAAATCATTGAAAGTTCGTTTCGAAACCCCTTCTAAAACCATTACTTTCGAAACCCCTAACCCCTATAGAAAGCTGTAGGAAGTGGCTATTATTTTGTAAAACAAATGGTATGTTTCGACAGCATTGATTTCTTCAATACGATCGAAAGGCACAAACTATAGAAGGGTTTCGACTTGGTCGAAACTGCCTTTTCCGATAGCTTCAATAAAAATCTAAGTAACTCCTTAGGAAGCTACTACTTTTAAAAAAGGCGGCAGCTCTCCTTCGAAAGCTCCTTTTGAAGTACCATTTCAAAACCGTTGGTTTCGACAACTATGAAACACTTTTATAAACAGGCAAGAGCTTCTCTTTTAAAACAAAACAAAGGAAGCAACCCCTTTGGAAGCTACTTTTCGACACCCTGACTTTTGCCTTTCACCAATCCACTATGTACCATCTAAATGATACCATATGTATTGGTTTACTAGTTTCGACTATGTTGGAGAAGAAGCTCTGGGTCGAAAAGTCCTCCTAAAGAAGGCGGAACCTCCTTTCTGTGCCAAAGGCTAATTTTGCTAAATAAAGTAAACTTTTTTCAACTAACTTGCCCACTTCTAAACACATGATTGGTTACATTAAACATTCAAATTATTTTACTAAAATTCTACGTTTTCTAAGACCTAAAACTAAACAACATCTAACAAATAAGCCCATCCTATTAACAAAACAATTAAATCATTTAGGTCCTCCTTATAAAATAATTTAATTTCCATATTAAATCACTTAATAAAAATCCCTAAAAATTCTCGAAATTTACTTTAATCATGTTGCCTAACATATTAAAATTTCAGACCCAAAACCTTAATATAATTTCCGAAATAATTTTATAAACCAAAATAATCACATTTTCCTTTGAAAAATCATAACTAATACCCCATGGCTTTCGAAAATTATAAAATTGAAAGCCAACTCCAAATTCATGTTTCTTATAACATATGATTTTTCCATGGCATTTAAAAATCATTAAATCTTGGTTTTACCCTAAAACCGTGCATATCTCCTTTAAAAAAATATTGTTTAATCTAAACAGATTATAGATCAAGTATATCATCATCTAGTATATAATAAAAATGAATTTGCCCTTAAATCTGAAATCATATAATCATAAAACCTAAAATAGAGATGTAGTGATTATTATTCACCATAGTTTGGATAAGGAAATTGGAGATTGGTTGAGATTGATTTCTTCTAGCTTGAATCCTAAGCTTTAGATTTGATTTCTCTCTTCCTCTTTCTCCTTAATGGTCGGCTCCTATTTTCTTCCTTACTTTTTAATTTTTTCTTAAGATAAATGAATGTGTATGGCTAAGGAATGATAGTGTAAGATGGAAAATATGGACGGCTATTTACCATAATGCCCTTATGTTTAACTAGTTAGCCCTTAATCATTTATGAGTTCATTCAATTTAAATAAGCACGACCGCCTATATTCATTTAGCAATCTCAATCCACTTATTACTCTACATTATTCTATTTAATTTATTCTAGTTAAATCTTCTGAATAATGTTAAAAAAATTAGGGGTGCTATACATCCTTCGATCCGTCATGTATGAAACTGGATGAGCATGACCCGACCGCACCTGAGCTAACTCTACCCTTAGATTTGATTAGAGATTATGAATCAAAGTGGACATGAGTGATCGTCCTGTACCCTATTCGTGCTCGAAATCTGACAGAGCATCGAAGTATTCCCACTAGAAGAAAAAAAAATGAAACCCAGGATAGACGAGACTCAACCTTCCATCAACTAACTCCCACAATTCAATGGGAAAAAGCGTAAAACTAGAGTGCACATGGCTTGCCTTCTTACTTATCAATGTATGCCCCAGACTTGGGAGCACGAGCGAGAAACAAGAAGAATGTGAACCGACCATTCAACGATCAACTCTATGTCTTTAGAGTTTAGGTGGGAGTATAAACATAGCTAGGATGAGACTCGACCATCCATGCCATACATTTATCAACCCAAGACTGGGACCAGAAGTGTGATCATCCAAAGATTATCAACAATAGCTTAATATTGTAACTTATATAGAGCGTTCAGAACCACTCAAGGCTACGACCGAAAGGATGCCTAGAGATAGAATCATCAAAACGATGCCTAAGCTCAAGGGCTTCTGATTATCATTCCAACCTGAATGATGAGCAATTGTTCGCTAGTATAGTGAATGGAAAGCACATTACTCGAATACACAAGTAGATTCAAACTCAAAGTAAGAGCCAGCTATGTAGCCATGCAATTCGAAGCTAACCCCTACTCAACATTTTATTCAACGTGCTTCTAAGCCTGATCTTTGGACATATGCAGATAAGCGCTCAAAGCATTTAGAGCCCTTCACTATCAGACTTAATAACTCATGACAAGTCTTTTGGATTCAACCGGAGTAACCATCATCATTGACCATCCTAACTAGTTTTCACGTTGATTGTTATGTAAAATAGTTACTTTTTAACTCAAAGAATCCAAGACTGCACCCAGTGAGCTGACAGTCGACATTATAGTCAGCCTGGCAACCTATTATAGGTAATGAAGTTTGGATCACAGCTCAGTGCAACGATGATGAAGGAATTAGCTTGCTTTCTCAATCATGACGTGTTCGCTTGGACCCATTCTAACATGTGTGTGATTTCACCGACTATAGCAAGCCATGCATTGAATATCGATCCAAGGCATGTCCCACTGAAACAAAAGCAACGTGTCATGGATTAAGAAAGATTCGTTGCACTTAAAATGGAGGTGAATAAACTCAAAAACAATAGGTTTACTAGCGACACCCTCTACCCAAAATCGGAAACAAATCCACTACTTGTGAGAAAAGCTAACGGAATGTAGTGGTCATGCATCGACTACCCAGACCTGAACAAGGCATGCCCAAAAGACAGCTTTCCACTTTCATGGATCGACCGGCTGGTAGACTCAACTGCTAGATATAAACTGCTTTCATTTATGGATAGGTACTCCGGGTACAACAAGGTCCTGATGCATGTCCTCGACCAAAAGCACATCAGCTTCGTTCTCGATCCAGGGCTATATTATGTTGTGATGCCATTTAAATTAAATAATGTTGAAGCTACTTACCAAAGACTGGTCAGCAGGATGTTCAAAGACCGTATCAAGCGATCGATGAAAGTATATATGGATGATATGTTCGTGAAGTCATGATGATCAAATGACCACATCAATGACTTAGCGAAGATATTCAATATTCTACAAAAATATGAAATGAAACCGAATCCATATAATTTCTCTTTTGACGTTGCGTCAGGGAAATTTCGAGGCTTCATCATCGATTCTCATGGAATAGAAGCCGGTCCTGAGAAAATTTAAGCAATTCGAAACATCCAAGTACTAAAGACCATTAAGTAGCACTACGTCATAGATTACATACTGCAACACCAAGAAGTGATGCAGGAAGTGCCAAAAAATGTTGTTGTATGCTAAAAAAGGGCAAAGATAACAATTTCTCGATGATGCATTTTGCCGCGTTGCCCTGAGTCAAAGGCAACATCTTTCCGGCCCTAGGGCAACATCGGTTCTGTTGTTGCCACAGGTGCCAAATTTACTAAAAAGTGGGCACCACAATCTAGGCTCCAACATGTGGACCCACATTGTGGGGCGCACTATTTCTGTGGCCCACCTTTACGGAACCCTGTTGTGGGGCCCATATTCATTAATCTACGGTAACACTTTTACCATCCAATGGCAACACTTTTCCAGTTTATTACCACATTTAACATCACATACTGCAATATTATATCATATCTATGGCAACACCTTTTGCAATTTAAATTGAAAATGTACTGCAACATTATACTACTGCAACATTATATCATATCTATGGCAACATTTTATCATATCTAATGGCAACATTACACTGCAACAAAGAACTTTTCATTTCAGAATAATTAGCAACACAAGTTTTACTTAGTCAAGTACAAAATAACAAACATACTTAAAAACATAGCCAACGTATTCATAGTTACAGCCAGTACATACTAAATTCTAGTTATTAACAGCACATTCATATTTGCGAGCCTCCAGTGCCATCAGTGCCCAAATTTTTAGGCTTCAGCTCAAACCATTTACTGCATTCCTATGGATAATAAAAGTAGAAACAAGAAAAGAGAAATGGATAATAAAATCTTAATTAAGTACATATTATAATATTCACGTAATAAAGCTTACCCAAACACCGACATAAGCCAAAGCCAAGAGTGTTTCGAGGAAGCAATGACAAAACAGACCAAAGTACAGATTAGCAGCATGCCTCGCGTTGGAAGTGCTGCAGATTGGACCGACTGGGAAAGCTCGCATTGATTGTTTTACGATATAGGAACTGTTTATGTTTATTAGCTTCTCGGTTTTTATTTTATTTTGTTATTTACTGGATGTAATGTATGAAAAATAAAATGTTTGAGTTCCTGCAACTTGTTTGAAATTAGCATCAGCAGTTTGATTTGCACCTTTGTTATAATATTAAAATGCACAATAGATATGTCTTCTCTTATGCCAGGAGCAACATTGTTGCACCTAGCAGGAAAGTATATTAACTATATCTATTCTCTAGTTGCAGTTCAATGCTTAGTCATTTAGAGTATATCAACTATATATGTCTTGTCCTTGTATTATTGCAGTGATCTATTGAACTGTTGGGCGAAACTAGCAAATGAATGCTTATCTAAAATGAAAACAAGAGTTTACTCTTATCATGTTTCAACCGTACCTCTTTCTGGTTTTTCATATGTCTTCGTCACCTATCTGCTACATAAAAGGTAAAAGCAAAAAACTTGTAAGAAGATTTGGATAAAAAGTATGAACAAATTAAGAAAAGATCTGTATGATCATAGGTGCAAAATGAGCATACAACTTTTACAAATTTTGTACTTGAAGCTTAACATCTTATACTCATGTCTGAATATACTAAGATGTTGTTTGTATGACAATGACGATGCTTGCCTAATTTGATTTTAAACACAATATTTCACATTATTATACAAATAATATATATCCAAAATGGAAGGTAGAGTGATTAAATAGATTTAAAAACCTGAACATGTTAGACTGCTTATTGAATCTAACAAGGATGAAGCTACAACGGCACTTGTTAGGATTTCCCAAATAGAAGACCCGCTGAAAGGTTTTGCAAATGGAAGACTGGCCACTAATTTCATCCGTATATATATGGATATTTCAGCCTGTGCATGTTAATAGAGTTGAGTTAATTATTATGAATTGAGTATATCTCATGCATTTATATGCCATAAGATCAAAGCAAACCTCAAGAGCATGAACAAAATGTGGCTTAGTATGTTGAGGAGTGCCTAGCATTTATTAAAAAGGAAAGCATTTAGATTCCCAATAATACGAATTTAAAAATAACACTAAAGTTTCATATCCTCACCAAGGTATTACCAACTCTTACGAACCAGCAAAAATAACCAACATGTGGTAATATACAACCGTGTTAGTAGTAAGTACCAAAATCCAACACTTTCAACCATCCTGTCCCTCTTAATTTGGTCGTGTGATAATCTTAAGCAAAACATTTAATGTGGTGGCGACCAATTTGTAAAAAGTTTACGACGTTTTCGGACCAAAGATTTGGTTTGCACATCTATAGGAAAACCAATTGTAGAAAATGAGGATTATTAACAATTCTTAAGAAAAAAATATATGGTTATTTGTTAATGCATAGGTGCATGCAAGCCAAAAAGATGGAAAGCTGGACATAGCAAATATGTATGTGCAAGTCAAAATGAGGGAAAGTTGGACACTACAAACATATAGCTATTATATAAACTTCAATAGAAATTTCATTTGTTTTTCATGTAAAAAGGGTTTAATGTCCTTAATCATTTATTGCAACAGGTGTTATAAAACATTTTAACTATTAAACCTTAATAAAATTGTAGTGGTTATTGAAGTTCTTAATGCATGTCAAATCATAAAAACAAATGATAATCATAAAATTCTAATGGTAAGCAAACACACTAGCATTCAACCGTCAAACTTCTTGTTTGCATTTATTTTAAGAAGAATAAGATTGTTGAATGTGTTCGTTGATAAACCATTTTTTCTTCTTCTGACAAGTGCATTGATAAAGAGGTCTGCATTGATAAACATAAATATCAGAAGCTACAATAAGTTTGCATTGATAAACCATAAACATCAAAAGCTGCAATGATATTTATTTTTACCATTTTGAATTACATCGAGCTTAAGATTTTATTAAAGTCATTTGCTGTTATTAGAACACATAGAAAGAGTACAGTAAGTAGCATTTACAAATAAAAACTTGCATTTTTAACAATCCTCCTCTTTCTAACTATTTAACCAAATTATGTTATTTGTAAAGAGTATTTATCTTTGACGTTTCAAGTAAACTAAGTGGTAGTTTTAGGACATCAAATATATCAACATTTTGCTTATAGAAGAACTAGTGTAGGTCATACAGAGAGACATTATTGTTCACCACACAAAGCATCCATCATATTTGATCATCACATGACTTCAACCAACTCACCATCGCCATACTTCTTCCCCATACAATGTAGTTTATAAACTTTATTACCATATGATACTTCTTTCAATGATTAATTGCATCTCCATACATACATGAAAAATCTTATGCACAATCAGCCAATTATTAATCCAGATTCGACTCTGAATCAATTCCATATAGAATAAAGTTCCATACTGGATAAGATTAAATTCCAAATGTTGATGTTATGATGCAAAGATAATAGGTATCTAAAACTTGGGATTCAAAAGTTTTAAAACTTTGTTTGAATAGTGGCGTAAAATGCAACATGAACCTTGAAGGGCATAATTCACTTTATATTCTAACATTCCTCCAACAGACATGAAAGGGATAAGAAGCAAACGACAATTGAATAACTTTTCGATTAAAATAACGGGTAACAATAATTAATCTTACTAACTTTCAAGAGGTATTAGATAATGTAAATCGTGATAAAATAGCGCTACATAAAAATCAATTACATAATCAACATTTAACTTTAAATAAAAAGAAAAGAAAAATATACCTCAAACTAGCATTTCTACCATTGCCGCCTTTGAAACTCAGCTGAATATTGTAAACTTTCTCCTCGTTAGGATAAAAAACCATAATTACAACTTTCTTTGTACAAATTTCTTTTTTTACAAAATTTATACCATCACTTCAAACTCCATTTCATTTCATTTCATATACATACTCCACTCTCTGGTTCTTCTACCGCCTGCTCCTATACACCCATCACCATACGTTTCTACCCACTGCAAACATCGGTATTCAACAAACTCACTCCCACATAATTCACTGCTTATCAATTCATCCACCCCCAACTAGTTGCTCAACCTTCCCCATCCATCCATCGAACACTGCAGCGAATTCGCCTACCATCGAATCACCTGACCTCAACCCCAAATCCAACTCGTGAACTACCTCGAACCCCTTCGCACTGTCGAACCTAAATCGATCACCACTGCAACAAAACCCACCACTCCTCAAATTGCAATCGAACCCCATTCGAAACCCAAACAAAATCAACCACGATCCTCGAACCCGAAACCCAATACGCAGATCCAATCATAACAGCAACAACATGAAACCACGACATAACTATCTAAAACCCAAGCGCACTAGAAAAAAACGAAGTGGAAGAGAAGCATTAAAGCGATTCACAGTAATAGTACGAATAATGCGAATTCAGTAGTAAGAGAAGCGTTACCTGATGTCCATGTGGACGTAAGAAAGAAGATGGAAAAGAAAATTCTTGTGACCATTATGAATATACAGGGCGAAGGAGGGCGAAGCTGGGCGATGGTTTTTGCTTTAGGTGACCATTCAGATTCACGGTTTCCATTAGTTGTTCAAGTAAGAGGTTTGGGGAAAATGCAAGCCCTAATTGAAATCGTAGAGTGTTTAAGAGGTTGACGGCAGAGTACGTATTTTGTTAAGGGTTTGGGTGAAAACCTTTGATATTTTGTTAACTTTTGCCGCTTTCTTTTTGCTTCCCGCGTTATAAATTATTTTAACCCATTTTTTTCAGGCCGCACTCATTTTTTATAATATTTTTATAAGTCTATAGCTACTGCAACATAGTATTGATATCTATGCTAACATCCTGAAGCTAATCTTGTAATAGACAAAAATTAGCATAACTATCGTTACATTGTAGCTAGCAACATCTTGTATTTTCGTTGCAATAGGCCATCTATGGCGTAGTGTAGGTATAGAGCCTATATAGGAAGGTCATCGTCCAATGTCGACTCATCTCCAGGGCCACCGGTAAGTGTACTCTCATCGTCGACCTAATCAGGAGTTAGAAAAGAACTTCGAATGGAGATAGGATTGTAATGACGCATTCTAAGTTCTGGTGAATCACTTACAGAGACCTCTATCTTATTCAAGCCACCGGATCATGAAGACTTATACATCTATTTAGCAGTGTGGGTACATGCCATAATTGCGATACTTTTACTTGAAGATAATAAGACCCAAAGGCCAATATATCATGTTATCAAGTGATTGACAGGTGCTAAGAGAAACTATGCAAAGCTATAAAAGCTTGCATACTGCATGTTCATTGCATCACATAAGTATCGCCTTTACTTCTAGGCCCACCCAATCAACGTCTACGCCGACCAGCCATTACTTTGGGTCCTACAGTGACATGAGACGTTTGAAAGTTTGCTCAAATGGAATACCAAGCTAAGCCAATTTGATATTACTTATCTACTTCGGAGAGCTATCCAGGATAGACATTTATAGACTTTATCTCTGATTTCACTACATCAGATGACGATCTAAAAAGCAATGGAGAACAGACCAATCGATGGAAACTGTACACGGATGGAGTATCAAATGATTGGTGTTCTATCCAGAGTTATGTTAATGACTCCTGAAGAACGATCTGTCTGTTATACCCTGAAACTCAAATTTCGTGCAACAAATAGAAAAGCTAAGTATGAGCCTTGATTTCTAGGCTCAAATTTGCTAGAGAACTGGGAGTGGAAACTTTACATATTTTTGTGATTTTTGATTACCAATATGCCAAACCAGGGAAGATTATCTTGCTAAGGGGCATCCACTTGCTCCTTATCTTAGCTAGGTCCAAGAGTTATTAGCCGACTTCGAATATTACACCATTAAACACATCCATGGAGAACAAGATGAAAAAGCCAAGTAACTGGCCATGCTGGCCAGTTCTGGGGATGCAAGACAAATAAACTTTGCCTTGGTTGAAATACTTAGTATTCCAAGTATTGACAGATGAAGATCTACTAGATCTTAGAAATGGAGATAGAAAAGGATTCATGGATGACTCCTACCAAAGAGTATTTACAATGGGGAATTCTTCCTAAACAGAGGAATGAAAAAAGACAAATCCTTCTCAAAGCTTCACATTGCATCATCCAAGAAGGAGTCATGTATAGAAAAGGCTTTCTCCATTCCCCTGCTTTGGCATACCATCCATGATGATATCATACGAGTTTTGAGAGAAGTCCATGAAGAAGAATGCGACAATCACACCAGGAGGCAAACCTTGACAAAGAAAATAGTCCGTTGCAGGTATTACCGGCTAACTGTCAATCAAGCTGCAGCTGATCATGCTAGACAATGTGATGAGTGTAGATGTTTGAAAAAATTCTGAGAGCCCCGCTGACTGAAATTATTCGAATGGCCAGTCCATAGCCATTTTCACTAAGGGCATTGACATTATCAGCTTCTTGCCGATTCTAAAGGTGGAGCGAAATGCACCATCGTAGAGTTGATAACTTTACCAAATGGGCTGAAGCAGAACTTTTAACCATGATTACAACGAAGAAAATAATCAACTTCATTGTTCAGGACATCTTCTGTCATTTTAACCACCTACAGACCATTATAACTGATAATGAAGCCCAATTCGACAGCGTTAAATTTAAAGACTTCTACCGTTGGCATCATATTGAAATGTGATTTGCGGTATATTCTCACCTTTAAGCAAATGGACAGATTGAAGCTGTAAACAAAATCATAAAGTCCATTCTGAAGAGATGTTTGGAAAAGACGAAAGGTAAATAGGTGGATGAACTCCCAACAATATTATAGGCTTATAGAACTACCCACGAGTCCGCAGCTGGCTGTACTCCATTTACCCTTGCTTACGGCTCCGAGGCCATCATCCCTGTAGAACTTGAAGTCCCCTCTCATCGAGTGGCTGACTATAACCCCTATTTCACAAAAAAAAGTAAACAAGGAATTGCAATTAGACTAGAAGGAATCGGTGATGACTTGTGAGCATATAAAACGCATCTGAGAGCCAATGACCAGAACGTGTACCTGAAAGTGTATATTCAAAAAATTCGACTTCTTGAAATCGTTAAAAATTGAATTTACACTTGGAGCTATTAAAGAAAAGACTGGATCAGATAGCCAATGATTACTAGTCCTGTAGAACCAGATATATATAGCCACTGATAGAATACAATCCTAAATTTGTACTATTAGGAATCGACTAAGCGTCATGATGATCAAAGAGGGATACAACACTTTGGGAGGATAAAATGGAAGCATAACAACTATTCAGGAAACTGGATGGACTTCTTTGTAGAGACTCTAACTTTCTTGTATTCAAAGCACGTCTGTGCAAAACAAGACGTACTTTGGCGGGCAAGTGTTATCCGGCCTTTTGGCCTGGTTATAATCAAACTGACTGGACAATTAGGCTAGCCGATCGTCGAGGAAGACAACTCAGAGAGACGATTACTAGGCTCAAAGGTCAAGCACAGGCAATGATATGAAGCGACGATCAACCGAGACCAATGGATAGACTCTCTATAATATTCTAAGGAATAATGCCTCTCTTAGGCGAGGGTTCAGTGCCTATTCCTTTCCTTGGGGGATTAGTACATATTAACAAGAAATCTTGTCAACACCCCAAAGTGGAGTTTGTAGGACAAGGTCAATTCCTTGTGGTTTCTCTTAGAATAATTGAGAGGAGTGGAATGTATGTATTTACTTCGGTATCCTTTAAAACATGTTATTATAATGAAAGCTTGCTTAGGCCAACATTTTGACCCAGTCGAAATAGTTATTTCCTTTCCTTGTTATCCTTTTGACTTTATTGAAACGAATTTGTTTGCCTTTTGAAGGCTGTCCTTTCAGTGAGGAAGTAGAGTCCAAGTAGAAGGTCTTTGGGATCACTAGATGAAGGTTGATTTAAAGGGTTTCGACCCTATCGTAAGCTAAAGTTTCTAAGTGAATTGGCATTACTCAAATAACCAAAGAAGGGGTTTTCGACCTTGTCGAAAGCTATGTGCTTAAATGTCTTAGATTTGGATTAGAAGCCTTTGGTTAAAGCGTTCTTAAAATAGGTTTCGACCTATCGAATGCAAGATCTTTGGGTTTCTTGACTCAATTCAAGGTTGAGGTGACCTATGATTTGGTTTTAGACATTGTTGAAAGGAATGGCCGAAGGAAAGATGTCTTGAAGCATATAAACCATAGTTATTTGCAAGAAGTTTCAACTATGTTGGCAGGGACCTTTCGATGTAGGCAACATCTGAAATACAAGTGTAAACCTAACAAAGGCCATAAAAATAGTAAAGTAATATGTAATATTTGAGACTTCCCTTTTGTGAGCTAGAATATGATTTTATTACTTAAAATCCCCAAATAAATTTAGTAATTAGGGTTTATAGCACTTTTGATTAAGAAGATACAAGTTTAGAATGGAAAGAATCGGATCCCCAAAACGTGACCCATTGGGTCTTATTTATAGATGCAGGTCAACACCTTTCGACCCTATTACTTTCGACTTGGTTGATATGTGGCTGCCGAATAACTTAAGTATACTGTTGCCTTTGTCGAAAGGTATGGTTGTGCTTCTCTTCTTTGCATTGCCTTGTAAGTGCTTCCAACTCTGTCGATGGTCCTCATTCAATGGTTTCGATGATGTTGAGATGCTGCTGGTTTCAATACTAATGATCGCTTCTGAACTCTAGTTTGTAACTTAATGCAAAACCATCCTGGGTTACAATGCCTTCAACAGGTATAAAAGGCTTATTGTATCTTTCGAAGGTTTATTTAGGACGATACTTGCTATCGAGCAGTTTGAATGAAGACTAAACTATTAGTTTGGAATGGTTTGGCGCAAATACAAAGAGCTATTCTCCCTTACCTTCGAAAGGTGCTATTTTGACTCATTCGAAAGGTCTTCTTGCAAATGGATTCATCTAGTCGAAAGGTTGGTACAAAAGACGGAAGGTTACTTTCGACTCCTTCGTCTCTTTCGAAAGTTATGAACCTATAGGATCTTGATTGTAGAAACCCTTCAACACCTTCGAAATGTCCTGCAGCTTCCTGACTTTGGCTATAACATCCCTTCGACTCTTTTGAAAGGTCTAGCTGGAGTCTTTTCTCTTGTTCTTCTTTGTTCTTTCCTTAGAATGTTTTCAACTTAGTCAAAAGATGGATTTTTGGAGTAACAGTACATATCTTCAATTAATCTCCTAAACTTATTAAGATAAATATAGAGTGACAAGGAAGGCCCCATGAGGCTACATTCCAAGTTTCAAGTCATTTGGAGTTCGTATACTCAAGTTATGGATAAACTAGTTCACCTATCAAAAGGTATCGGTATAAAAGGGATCAATATAAAAGTCATCATCCATATTCAGCTTTCACTGCATATTGCAACAATGATCGGTCAATAACTCAAAATTTACAGATGCTATCAACATGAAAGTTGGAGTATAAGCTAATTAGGAAACACAGAACAACCCATAGGGATCGGATGGCATTTGAAGCAAGTTGGAGGGATCAGCAGAAATCAGAATTCAAGCAACAGTATTTCACGGAAAATGTGATATCTCACAAACCGTATGTCAGAATTGCATTAAATTTAGAGAGCAAGTAGCTAACATCATGAGGCATCTGTCAAAGGGATCACAACCCATTTGGATGCATTATAAGGATCGGTATTGATCCCAATTGTGGGCCTCGTCGGGCGTGCAAACTTTTGGGTCGCCTCGTCTTGGTCTCCTGAACCTTCTGCGAAAATTTCGGTCCGGTCTGTGCATGTCTTACACTATAAATACAGTAGGAACGGCATCAAAAAAGGAATCCTTCTTTCTCTGCCGAGGCCCTGCCATTTTTATTCTTCACTTTTGTACTAATGGATCCCAAATGATCCAAACGTTCTTGTAATCATAATCAAGTGAAAGATCAATAAAAACATGAAGTGGACATAGGCCAAGATTGCCGAACCACTATAAAAATCTATGTGTTCATCTACTTTCTTCAATTTTTCTTTTAGTTCTATTCTTTGTTCTATCTCCATGAGATTATATGGGCATTGATGCCTATTTTTGGCATCAATAGTTTTTATGTATACTAAAATGATCACAACATTTCAGAAACTTTTAGAAGATGTAAAGTTGAAAATTCAGAAAAAAAATTCCGGTCGCATTTTCGAATTTCTTCGTACTAAATATTTTATAAAATTAATTTTGAAAACTATTTTGTATTCTATATTTATTATTTAAAATAGTTTTTATTTTAATTATAAAACATATATTTGAATATTTAAAATTACTTAAATATTGAGAAATTAATGTGGTGAGTTACACTAGCCCCGCCTTAAAAGTATTTTTTCCCTGAAATTTATCATAATCCAATCCCAGAAAAATGAAATATCCTAGAAATACTTAAGATATTAATATGATATAACTTATCTAGGAAAATCTAGTATGATATAAATTTATATGCAACCAAGTTCGAAGAATGCCCTGTAATAAAATACTGCGCATATAATCATATCAAAAGGTAAATTTAGAACTAAATGCTCGGGCTCTTATAGCCAAAATTTTATTTTCAATTTCTTCAAAAAGAAATGTATTAAAACCAAAACAAAAAAATAACTAGTAGGGGTCCTCCTAGCAAAAACATGTAAAACTCTAGAATCAAAACAACATGGAGCATCTAGTGGTATTTCGGTTCCTCCAAATACAACAACTAGAGTGAACAATTGTTATCTCTTTCCCAATTTTTTTTTCCAAAATCATATTTTCAAAAGCACCAGGATTTAAGTCCTAATAAACAATAATTCAAAAACCTTAGTTTATAAAACCTTTTTTTGACATTATAAACTATGGAATATATGTCCATGCAATCAATCAATCAAATTCAATCAAATCATATCAACCAAATTCCATAAATTAATACACTAACACTATAAGACACTCAACTTCCATAAGGAAAAAGAATCTAACACTCAACATTATTTAAAATGTCAAAAGATTAACAGTAAACTCCTAACTTAGGTTCAAAACATTCTTGATTTCCCAAAATATAGATAATTATTTAAGTGTATCATTCTTTGCTCATTAGCCTTTGGTTATTGCTTAGAAGATTATCCAAACTTATTCGGACAAAATTTAAATTTATACTTCAAAATTATTGGTTTCTTGACTATACCAATCTTTCTAAATCACATAAATTTTCATTTAATATTTTATTCAATACCAAAATTGTTCATGAATTATTTTCATAAAGTTTCATCTAAGTTTAATAATATTTTATAAAGTCCTTTCTTTATAAAACATAAAATAATAACTTATTCCACATTATTTACTTGTATAATACCCTTCTGAATCCTAAGAGTATATACAATACAAAAAATATTTTTCTTTTCACAATTAAGTTGAAGATCAAATCAAAATTTTGTTGTTTAAAAACTGAGTCGACATCCCAACCTTTTTAACTTAAAGTGTTAAGATAGACAATGTTTACGGGTTGACTCAAAATAGCAAATAGTTTATACTGCTTACATGTTTTAAACAAAAGCTATAGTTTTAATAAAACAATGTCTATTAAAACCTTCCTATCATTTTATCTTAAGGTGTTATAATGAATGATGCATATGGACTTACCCAATAACATCAATTAGTTTACACTGCTTAGATACTTTAATAATATTTATGGTTTTGATAAAACAACGTTATTAAAACCATCATATCTAAACTAACTCCTTTAAATTAGTGTTAAATTACCTTGTACTTATTTATGGCTAAAATTCATTTATGTAAACAATTTCTTATCAAAAATACTTTTGTTTTGGAAATCAATTCCCTCTTTAGGAACTTAAAGATCAAATACCCAATTATAAATTTCAAAACTCGTCTTTGAAAACATACTATATTTTTTTTAAGAAACAACTTCACACAATTTGTTTATTAAAACTCACTTTAGGTTCGTTTGAATTTGAATTCATTTCGATCGCACAATGATACAGAGAATAATTTACTAAGTACTCCAACACATTTGCCTAAGTAAGATCTAATCATCACCTAGAATATAATTTAGATTACCACAAAAATAACCAAAATGTTTTCCTCCGAATTATTCAAAGGAAAAGCATTTTACTTAAAATTTCTTTTCCAAAATATTTATACTTTAGAAACATCAAAATAATACCACTATTGCTTTTCTCATAATTTTTTGATATATTGTATACAATTCAGGATTTAAATTTTCCAAAAACTCTTTAAGTGTTATTTGGAAAGACAAATGTATAATACTAAATGTATTAAAACAAGGGTCAAAACTTACTAAAATCCCAAAGCAATTTACACTTAGCTATGTTTATAAACAATTCCTTTTAAAGGATTTTCTAATTTATAAACATCATTTATAAATTTAAAACAATGTTAATCATCTAGGAGGATGATTTATAAAATTCTTTTATTAAATTTAAAATAGCAATAATATCTTGAAAGATAATAATTCACATTTATAATATCTTTAATAAATCTAAAACAATATTAACTACCCCAAAATATAATTAATTAAATTTATAATTTTCTTTAATAAACAAATCAATTATCTTTAATAAAATAGTTCAATACTTCCAAAACACTTTCATCAAATTAGGTAGTTTATTTTAAATTCATTTATTAAATAAATTAACCAACTAAAAATATTATTTATCAAACGGTTTATTAAATTCAAATAATCATTAATTAAAATGAATTATTACTTTACATACCATTAATTAAAATGATAATCAATTGTCAAATATCATTAACTAAAATAATTTATTAAATTCAAATATAATTATTTTGATGATTACTTAAATCCAAATCTCATTAATAAAAAAGATTAATTAATTTTAAACATCATTAGTTAAAATGATTAATTGATTTAAAATATAGTTAACAAAAACCATTAATGAATTTTAAACATATACTTTTGGGAAAACAAAAGCTGAAGTTCAAACACACACGAGTTTAGGGGATGATATTTAGTAAATGACGGTATAGCGGAAATTTCTATAACGACACTCAAAAAGTTTAAATCGAATATCCAGATCAATTTCAATTAATTAATCAAACAAATCTAACAACCATCCTAATAGTTTGTAGCAGCACAAATGTGATATACTAAATTTAGGTGTGGATAAATTAATATTTAAATAATTCTTCTTTATTATAACTAAATTTTCTTATTTATATATATATATATACACTCTAAATGTATTATCCATCTACTCGACCTACATCTTATTAAGGAAAATTCCTTATGAACTATTCAACAATATATAATGCTTAAACTGGATGAGCATAACTAATCAAATACTAAATGATAGCAATAATATATTATCATTTCTAAATAATCAACTCAACTATACACAATATTAATTTTGAATATCATTCTTATATATATATAATATATATTCCTAGGTAAAATTATTGCATTTACCATTTAAAAAATACTGTATTTTTAGATCTATTCAAATTTTTAGGAATCCCTATCGATAACGCTGATTAGACGCATCGACCGCAATTCATATACCACTCGATGGATCAAACAACACAATATAAAACGTTTTTATAGCACTAACAAGTATGCATTCATTATATATCTATACTCTCAAACTTATCCTAGGATTTTAGTAACCATATCCTTAGAGAGTTTACCCCACCAGGGCCTAGGGGTTCACTAAACCTAAGCTCTGATACCATCTGCGACGACCTACCATTCTGATCCCTAGGAACGGCAATTAATATATCCTCGGTATTCATGTGCCATTTCCCAAGCATCCAAAAGATAAGTTGTCTTAGGGTAAAATAAAGAACAGAACATGACAGAATAGATAAACCTTATATCGGAATAGTCACATATAATATAAAATGATATAGTATACAAGGTTACTCCTTACAAGGAGTTATCAGAGTAAAAAACATAGTACATCTAATAAATTTGCAGCTATACATTTTGACTTTAAATTTTTAAGATACCAAATACGCCTACATAATCATACAGTGGAAATAAATAACTAGATAACTAAGGAGCCGCCTTCTCGACCACCATCTACAAAGAGCTCCAAAGAAAACCTTCTATTCTCGGACTACCCAAATATAATTGAGTACCCAAGAATTTAGGGAAAATAATCAACTCGAGTTAGACAAAATGTTTGGAATGAGTAAAACTATGAAATAAATGGAGTGTATTTAAACAATAATATATGGGATCACACCACTAACGTGGAACGTGTTTTCTTCCATATAAACAACAACCAAACATAACAAAAATGGAAATGAACGATAGGGAACAAATCCAAACATAGATGTTGGGTTCAATTAGTATAACATTCGGATTTGAAAGAATAGAAAATAGCCAGAATAAAAATCTAAACTACATAGAATGGATAAAAAAGACAACAGTCCAAACTTGATAGAATGGACTAAATTAGGTAACTATCCAAATTCGATAGAATGGACCAAACCAATGATTAAACACCGTGAAGAGTGGTTGACTCCTCTCGTTATAATTAAAGAAAACAGATTCAAAGGTTCAAATCAAATAAGGAAAGGAAATTTTCCAACAAATGAATAGGAGGGTGCGGCCCGTTACCAAAAGTATACCTCTAAAAATATACCTAATAACTCCAATGGCTAGTGGACATGTCCAAGATGGACCCCGCCAACGGTTACCGAGAATCCAAATGTTTCATATCTCAATGCACAAAAAATGATTCCAATCTAGAGTGGTTGTGAAAATACACTAATGGAAGCAACCCCATATAGCTTGGCTTCCACTTGCTCTTTGGGTTTAGTCATTTCCGACAAAGGATAACAAAGCTCAAATTAGCAACACATCGTCCTAGAATGACAAAATACAAAGAAGGATGAGGTAACCATTAGTTGGGAAACCAACTATCGAGGATATAAAATGATAGTGTATGGAAATTAAGTCTTATATACTTATCACCAATCATCGAAATCCAACTTGTACTATTTCTTAGTTAATAATAATATTGGACAAGTCAAGGTAGAGTTACGTCAAAGTCATGTCTCACGATTATTCTTAACTTTCAAAATAGCGACAAGTCTACTTCTACGACATTTAGTGCGAAGTATACAAATAATTGTTCCCATACAAGTGAATAGCTTTAGGAAATTAATTCATTTCCATAAACAAATCAAACTTTTCTCTTTTAAAAATCTGAATTCGTGCTTGACCTCACATTACAAGTATTAGCTTTTGAACACTTTTTTATAGAGCTTACTAACTTCAAAATATCAATATAAAAAGAATTTAATAACTTAAAGCATCCTTATTACATTGATTAATTAACTTTAAACTTCATTACACAATTTGATTTTTAAACTTCAAATGTCTTTAAACAATAAAAAGGGTAAACTACATTTAAACCTTGTTAATTCAATTAATTAATAAAATATAATTAATTTAACCATAATTAATTAATTATCATTAATTAATTGAACAACAAAGTCAAAACATCCTTGTTACTTTGATAAATTCGCTTAGAAACTTCATAACTTGAGCTGATTAATTAACTCCAATAACCTTTAATTAGAAAGGGTAAATCACCTTTAAAACATCATTAATTCAATTAATTAATAAATTTATAGATAGTTAGTTAAATGAAATAAATAGTTAATTAATTATCATTATTTAAAAATGATTAATTAATTATAAACATAAAAAAAGAAAGATTAATTAGGGTTAAAACAAGTCGATAAATTTTAAAAATCATTTATTAAAAAGAGTTATTAATTTAAAAGCATCATTAGCAAATTTATTAATGAACATTAATTCATCATCATTGAATGATTAATATCTTTAGACATCATTAAATTAATTAGTTAATTAAATCTAAATAGTTAAATAAAATGATTAATTAATTTAAACAATCATTAACCAGGTAATTAATTAAATTTAAAACATATCGTTAACTAAGTAATAGTTGACCTTAATCCTTATTAATTAAGTAATTAATTAAATTAAATAATCATTATTAAAATGGTTGATTACTTTTGAAAACATCGTTAATCAAAATCTTATTTAATTTGTAAAACAATTCCAAGCACGAAGATGAAACCAAACGGTTTCGATAAAAAGTGATTTTCCGAAAGTGCCGATATAGCGATTATCGCTATACGGCAGTTTGGCAAACAAATTATGACATTATCCATACAAACAAACATCACATAGAAATGGTTTAAGCATAATACAAGGTAAATAGTGATGTCACAACATGTAGTAAGTAATTATTGACAATTATATTAACTTTAACTACCTACTTTACATATAGCTAACCACATGTTTACTAAATTTCAAATGCGATAACTTTTCAAAGCATGAAACAAACAACCAAATCATCATTTCACATATACTATGAGCATTCACATATACTACAAGCATTCATAGGCTATTAACATGAACAGTAACATAGTATAAGATTGGTTTAAGAAGGTGTAGTTTTACTCACCTAAAGCTATCCAAACCTTTGCTAACTTAGGGATAACCAAGCAATTCTATTCCTAAGAAAAGAATGGAGTCTTGGACCCTTAATACACTAGGTAGGCTCTAGGTTGAAAGAAGGAAGTAAAACTTGTTTTGGTAGGGTGGAGTGAATTTGGATAATCATCGAACCCTCAAAAATGAACCCGAAAATAGGTCATTTTCCAACTAGTTATTCAGCTATTTACTCTTGGATTTTGAAAAGTTAAAGATTTAGAAAATTCTTTTCTCCACAATTTCAAGAAAAAAATTACGTAATTTGGATTAATATTGAAGAAGATATTATCAAAATAAGAAGGACCATTTTTGGACTTGAAATTCTGAGTCCGAAAATGCTTTGTAAAGAAATGAATGTTTCTCCCAATAAGTCTCAGAAATTGAAGAAATGGTGTCATTGGAAATTTTAGCTAAGTCAATTCACTTGATTTTGAAAAAATTAATTACTTTATTTGAAGTATTTTTGAGGGATTTATGGCTGTGAGAATAAGAGGTAAAATTGGGAAGGAAATGAAAATGAGAGCATGAAGTGGCTATATATAATCTCATGCAAAGTGGCTACACTTATACCCTCCTATTCATGGCTACCACATCACAATACTTGTCTCCCCCTTAACAACATGCATTTAAAACTCAAGTAGCCAAAATATCAAATCCTGTCTAAATTTGTTTCATTTCATGTGACATTTGCTTTTTTGTTTTAATTTTAAACTTAGGAAATTGTCACATCACCTTTTTTATAAGTTCTTAAATTATAAATAAATATGTATTATCATTTCTAAATCCAAATTTGTTTTATAAACATTTTTTATGTATACTAAAATGATCATAACGTTTCGGACAACTTTTAGAAGGTGTAAAGGCGAAGATTCGTAAAACAATTTTTGGTCACATTTTTTATTTTTCTTCGGAGTTAATATTTCGTAAACTAATTTTTTGAAAATTATTATCTTCAAGTCCATTCATTTTCATCAAAAACTCTCAACAAGAAAGTTGTGTGTTAGGATCTCTAATATTTTTTTAAAATAGTCATGCATTATTTAGTCGAGCGGAGTGGCAGCAGTTGACCGAAAGTAATGGTGATCGGATGTAAGTGAAAATTAGATTATCATGATTCGATAAATGGAGGGTATTGTAGTGTTCATCTCTACAAGACTTGATTTTTAGAGTTGATCGCATGATTTTAGGAAGTTGGGTTTGGCCATAGTGGTTCGTTGAACTATTTCCATTTATCTACCTTTTTCGGGTAATGTACGTGTCTATGGAGGTAGCGGTTATGACTAGGGGAGGCTTGGATGATGGCGGAGGTATTGGTATCGGAGTTGGGAGCTCCGATGGCCAGAGTTGCTCTGACGAGCTCAAAGTAGGGGTTAACGCAATTGTTTTTGGATGTACAAAAATGGCATTACTGCAATGGATGTAGGAGGCTAGTGGGCCAAAGTGGTGGCTAAAGATGTGGGGGTGGTTGGCTTGCTAACTAGTGCAATGGTACTGGCCTTAGGCGTGTGATGCGGCCTGCACAACTACACCACTCGACATATACAATGCGGCGGAGGTGCAAAAAGCCATAGTGGAGATACAAGAAGGATATAGTGGAATATAGTGGATGACTTTAAAATAGCATATAAAACTTGTACTTAACGTTTATACAATATACAAATGGTAATTACATGAAAAATTAACATTCCGTTGAATTACAATTAATACATAAATAATTTTAAATAAAAATATATGTGAATGTACTGTAAATAAACATAAAACTGTATATAACATAATTGAATTTAGTAGAATATTAAAGTATTTTCATTTCTGAAAATATATTTGTAATTCAATTAGATATATTAATTTCATAATTTTTATGATGTATAAATGTCGTTTTTCAATTCATTTCTTTTAAAGAAGATATCGCGGAAAAAGCGGAATATAGCGGGAATAATGGAATATAGCGGGAATAGCGGGGCTTAAAGAGGAAAGGCTATATTTGGGGCTATATGGAAAAATCGTAGCGATAGAAATTCACTATGAGATATAGCAAGGTTACTGTGGGGCATTAACTACAGAGGATGCGGTAGTGATAGGAGGGGTTTCATTACTGAGCATGCGTTTCCATTTGAGGAAGTCAGACGAAAATTTGTAGAGGACACTAGAGTTGAGGCAATAAGGTGCATTGGCACGAGCTTCAGAAGTTGGGTTTGCGGGTGATGGTGGATCGACGAGTGATGGTGTGGGTGACTGTGTCATGTGCATGCATACACGTTTGTGCATTGGAAAAGTTGAATTTGGGGAAATTAGGAATTGGGGTTCGAAGGTGACTATTTGAAGCGGGTTCGGGTTTGATCATGCAGTGGGCGTTGGGCTTCAGTGAGAAAACATTTTCCTTATTTGATTAAATTACAAAAAATAAAATTTAACTTTTAAAAGCCATACCTCCTTCATTTTAAATACAAGTAACATACAGATTCTTGCTTTAGACTAGTACTCACGAGTATAACACTATTGTATAACTTGTTAATTGGTGTTTGTACCAAAATTGGGCACAACACTATTCGGAAGTTTTTGAAGAGATAATAATGAAGAATATAAATTAAAAATGAGGATTATCTGACAAAAACTCCAAGCAACAGGAAAGTAAATGCACAGACAAGCAATTTAGAGTGGTTCGGCGTGTTGCCTACGTCCACTATGAAGATTTTTGCAGCTTTATTGATTCTCTTTCAACAATTACAAGCAAGTACAACAAACAACAACAAGTTACAACTGAAAATTCGAATTCAACAGCAGTAGAACGATGGAGATCTCGATACGGCAGAGTCTCGGCGCTTCAGAGTCCAAAAGATCCTCCTTTTGTAGGCTCTGGGGCTCTATTTATAGGCGTAGGAAGCTGAGACTTCGCTCAAACTTCGGGAGATTCGCTCTGGCACGTGAGGGGCCCACACGACCAATTCCAGAAAGTTTTGACTCGATCTGTGATCGATACGAACTCATTTCGTATCAATCAAGATTATGTCCGATGGAGATGAAAATTGGTGGAGTTAATCTATTGCTTGTGCGTAATCTCCAGTGAAAATTTCATGGCATGTGGATCGGTAGATCTCTAGATATCGTCGATAAGAAATGGAGCTTCTCGGTGGCTGTCAGGTTTGAATTGATCCATTCGAATCGATTCCTTCGAATCGATCACCTGCACATGCTCTCGTGGTGATGTGGCGCGCATACCTCGCATCGATCCATTCTTTACTTCGAGTTGACCATGTCGACTCCATGAATTTCACCTTATTTGAATCGAAGGCCGTTGCGCTAATCCAGGTCCATTTGACTTGATGGACACGAACAAGCTTCCGGGCGTGGGTTCGAACAAGAGCCTCTAATGGATACGAAATGATGACAATTCGATGGATACGAAGTAGCGATGACTCGATGGATTCGAACAAGGACCCCCGATGGATACGAAGAACCACTGTTTTGATGGGTTCGAACCAACACAATCTTATGGTTTCGAACAGTAGCTTCATGATGGTTTCGAACCAACGAAAGTGGATGGATACGAACAGGGCAGTCATTGATGGATACGAAACAGTGACTTGCTGTCATTGATGGATACGAACTAAGGTCACCCGATGGATACGAATTGCTCCGTTCAGATGGATTCAAATAGAGGCTTCTATGATGGATGCAAAGTAGATACTGGCCGATCGTTACGAGGTGCATTATCTTTTGATGGTTTCGAAGTCCATCGATACAAACTCGATGGATTCGAGCACTCCAAACTTGATCGATACGAATTCATGGGAATTGACCGATGCTCAGTGGGTGATGGATACGAACTGGATCGATTCGAACTGTGGTTCACTGATGGATACGAAAACGAGGCCGTTTCCTCTAGATTGAATCGATCATAACTCGAGCATACGAACTCAGATTGACTTGAAATTTAGAATGCAGGCTTCCCTGGCTGTACTTGTCGCGTCATATCAATTGTAGCTCGATCCGGACTAGGAAAAAATTCATCGATATCCATGATGAGTGATACTTGGTTTTCAATCAATTCCTTGATATCTCGGCCTTGCCAAAAGGCGGGATAACATTTTCCCCACAAAGGACGTCTTGTGGAAACATGACGTGCTTTGAAATAGCTACAATCATTATTCTAAACAGTCATTGCTCTTTTGTCGAAGGTTGTAACCTTGCGTTGATATAACTAATTGCTGTATGATACGGTTTGGCTGTTGTCGCCGTAATCGTTATTAGATGAATATATAATTCCTGTTAATGCTGAAAATAGGATATTGTTTTGACATATGCACATATGTTAACCTGACTCTTGTTAACATTGCAAGGTCACGAGTCGTTGTTAGTTTTCTTGTATTGAATTTCGTATCAATCCTCTCCTGAATCGATGTGAAATTTGAGTTGTAACAACATTTGTCAGTTGTTTTAGGAAGTTCCTTCGTATCGATCCTCACCTGAATCGATATAGAAGGTTGAAAGATTGACTTCGCATCAGTAAATGGAGAATTCGGTGGATACGAAATGCTTATTCACATCGATGATAATGTCCGGGTTCAGATGGATACGAAATCGCGGTTCGTATCGATATGCAGTAGATGGAGTCGTGAACTTGTCGATGTGAACAGGGGCTTCGAGTCGATGAGCTCCATTGTCTTCAGCTGTCCTCACCATGCGCTTCGTATCGATGGATTCACTATCCATTTCGAATCGATTGAAATTCTTGGCCAGATGGATTCGAACAGGGCATTCGGCTCGTTCGGGGTTTGAACGGTTGCGACTGGTCAAGTGGACTAGGAGGCGAATCGACTCGGTCTCTTCCTAGGTTCTATATAAATACCTAGGACTTAGCCATTTTTCACTTTTTTACTTTTCACTTTTTACTGCTGCCTTTAGCTTTTCGCATCGATCCAGAAACTTGAGGTTAAGAATTGCACCGTGTTTTCGACTCGATCAAACTCAGCCCTTCAAATCTTTGGATCCCAACTTTAAATTAGGTAATTAATCACGAATCCAAACGACGAAGCTATTTTAGATCCACTCCTTCTTCATCGATTATCCATTCTGGCAATTGGTAAAACCATACCTGGGTTAAAGCTCGGTCGTTAATGGCCATGGCGGTGCTCCTGTAAATTGGAGAAGAAAGAGTGGAAAAGACAAGAAATAGATCGATCTGGGGGCTTGCGTTCGTATCGATGAAGGCAATGATATTTCTCCTTGGATTTCGCATCGATCCTTGGAGTATTCTAATGGAGATGATGCAGTTCCTACCGATTATGATGATGGTGGATCATATCGACACGAAATGATCGATACGAAAAAAATTTCGAAGTTCTCTGCTTTAGGTCGATACGAACTTTACTTTTACGTTCGATACGAAAAGTATCGACTCGAACGCGATCGATGTTTAGCAGAGACCTTCCTGACCGGTACAAAACAGGCAATCAAGGATCGATTCGAATTCATTCATTTTTGATCGATACGAACTTGACCATGGACGATCGATTCGAAACATGCCCCCTGGGATCGATACGTATGTGCATTTTAATGGATACGAAAAAGCTTTCTGCAATCGATTTGAAACCTCCCATGATAGATACGAAATTTTAACACTCTTTAGCGCAATTCCGACGAGCTTCATTCTTGCATATCCGGATTTGATAGTTAAACTGCATACTTGACTACCTTCCGAAGCTCGTCGATGGAACCATAACAACTTTAATCCGGATCGATTGCCAACATTTAGATGATTTGGTGATGACGGTCATTACAACTGGGCTTTGAAGCTTTGTCATTTGCTTATTTTCATTAACTCTGCAAAATTTATCCAAGTAATGCACAGCACTGCACAACACACACTTTACATGAGGGGAACACACCAGTTCTTTGTCGTCTAATGATGGTTTCTCGTGAGTTAGCTAGTTATGGAAACTTCAAGCTCGCAGCCGCAAGAAACTCAGAGTTCAGTCCCTCCCGTGCTTGAAATACCGGAGATTGAGGTTGAAGTTATCGGTCCAGCTCCGGACGAGCTACCTGATGCATCCTTCATTAGTAACCCATCAGACTCCGTTCCGTCCAATATTTCGAAAGACATGCTAGGAAGAATATGCTTAAGGCATGGTCTGTCGATGGGCGACGTATTATTGCCAGGACCAAGCGACAGACCACACAATCCACCGGAAGGATATGCCGCATTCAATCGTCATGCGTGCGCAGCTGGGACACTCCCTCCGTTTAACCAGTACATAAGAGAAGTATTGTCGTTTTTGGGGATTGCCCCCTCTCAGCTACACCCGAACGGATATGCCTCGCTCAATAGCTTGTTCATTGCATTTATGGAGTATCTCTATCGACCGCCACTCTCGATTGAGATCAGATACTTGTTTAACTTCAAGAGTCGGAATGATAGTCCATCTTTCACATTCCTGGAGGCGGTAAGAAATTGCCAAGTGGTCACAAGGGCTTGGACTAGACTAAGCTACTTAAAGATGGAGTGGTTCTATGTTAGATGCCCTCCAGGATTTGCTAGGCGATGGCTATTTAGACGTGAGTATTTCCACCTTCTCGGGTAGTTGATAAGACATATATAGATGAATTCAGACTCACATCTCCTTTTCTTTTCAGCCATAATCCAGCGACCCGAGGGTGAACATTTCAAGGAGATAGTTTGGGTTCTTCAAGAAATCCCAAGTGAAGAGAGGAATATCGAGTTTCTCTTGACAGATAGGAATCTTAGGATTCTTGGGCTGATTGAACGAAGACAAAGTATAATGCTAAACGGTGCTTTAAGAACTGCCTCAAGAGAGCGAGTCAAACAAAAAAAGGCTAAAGTTGTCGTAATCGAGGAGGCTGACTCCGAGAGAACTCACACCGATGAGGAACCGTTAGGCGAACCTTTGGATGTAGCCCAGAATATCAAAGAGCAGGGAGAAGGCAAGGAAGCCGTTGATAAGCCATCTAAAAAGGGAAGATGGAAATCTATTGTCACGTCCCGGCGCGCTTTTGAAATTAGAATTTCGAAGATGTCTCCCCCAAGACCGGAGAATCTTTTTGAAAGGCTTGCCAATCTTTCAATTCCGGACGATGTGTCCCTTCATCATGATGCCGGATTGGATGAGCTCCAGCAAGCTTTAGTTTTAAGAGAGTCTCTGTCCACTAGCGCGGTTGACACATCTGGTTGGTCGGGGGGTTGCACATACATACACACTTCACGGCACTACATGATTTTTGAATGTACTATGCTCGCCGTGAGAGATTACTAACTTCGTTTTATGTTTTCGCTTCGTAGATACCATGTCTGGTCGAAACTCGATGTTTGGCAGTCTTCGCAGCAAGCGGAAGTCTTCATCATATTATGAATCATGTAGAAGAGAAGGAGACAAAGACTATGACCAGGGGTACTCGAGTCATGAGCGCTCTGACAGAGATAAAGAGCATAGGCGTCGATCCCAATCTCGTACGCCACCTCCCAGAGTCTCTGCACTACCTCTTACCCACGCCTCGCGACCTTTAGAGGCACCGCGACATAAGTCGTCTTTCCAATCGTTAAGGTCTGAAACTCACCGTAGGACTGAGATTGTGGCCTCCGCAACAACAAAGCAGGTACTAACCGAGCCTTTGGGGGAAGGAGCAGCAAGGCTTGCTCAGCTGAAGAAAGATTTTCCTGAAATTTTCTTCGATGATTTTGTCTTCCCTCCGCGTTTGAAAAGGGTACCAGCGTCGATCGAACCCATGATGCATGATTATCTTGTCGATATATTTTTTCAAGTACTAGGAATGGTCAAAACCCGCGAAGAAAGCATCTAAGGTGGCCTTCGACGGGCGGTTACGATTGAGAAACTAGAGAAAGAACTTGGCCAAAAAGACCGGATTATTCAAGCGCTTAATGGCGAGGCTGAGTCTTCTTGCAAATCAGAGATTGAGGCTCTTAAAAAAGTTGATGAGGCCTAGGCGGCGATGGATAGGATGAAGCGTGAGCATTACGCCACGGTAGAGGATATGGGCCACCGAAACCCCATCGTAACCGCCTAGTGGGATGCAACCTTGAAGGAGCTAAATGAGCTTAAGGCCAAAGTTTCGGAGATTATGAAGGAGAGGGACGTCGCTAACGTTTCCGCACAGGAAGCACGTGATCAGGCGGTGGAGTTTCGGAGGAAGAGGGACGCGTCCATGGAAAAGGTCCGCGAGGTGGAAGCCGGAGTCGATGAGAAAGTTCGGTTGGCGGAGACTAAGCTCGATTCAGAGATAGAGGAGCTTCTCATCACTTATAACGCCAATATGTTGAGACACAGAAATCTGGCTTGGCTTGATGATTACTCGACACATCTATACAACGCCTGGAACTTGATGATTGAGGAAGAGAGGGCGATGCTGTCGGGTGGTGCTCTCGATGAATTTGAATTGGAGAACCGCATTTTAAGTGAAGATGAAAAGAAAATTCTCCATGATTCTATGATCTCTTATGCCAGAGAGGTTGGGCACCCAACATCTAGAAGTTGGTGAAGGCTCTGGCGTGACACATCAGGTTACACGTTTTGAGATGATTACGTCATCTAGATCCGAGCCAATGCCAGCGATTGAGCCGCAGCCAGTTCCGGGCTATAACCTTGAGTAGCCACGCTTATCCCCCATAAGGGAACATCCTTCAGAAGCTGTTCAGCCAGCCATGAGTCAAGTAGAGGAAGGTACTCTGCACAAATCTACTGCGTGCCTGAACTGATGTATTTGTATTGAAGTGTGTATTGACAACTTCTTTTTCTTTGCTCAGTGACTGAAGCTACATCAGCTGCGCCTTCTACGATCCAAGAGTTGCATCAAGGGCAGAAGGCCATCGTTACCTAGGCGGTTACCACAACTGCGATCGCACCGATTGAGATGACACAAGGGAGCTCAGCTTCTTTTGACGAGCAGATGTTGAATGAGCTCCTGGCCCAATACAGCGACCTTTTGTGGACATGCCATTCGTTCTTGGTGCATTCCCACCTGCTTCCATTGCTTTGTCACAGTCCACCACTGCCTATCGTGAAGCCCGTGCCGCACGTGAAGCCGAGATACTGGCTCAAATCAACGCAGAGATGGAGGCGGAAGCACACGATGGTAGTTCCGAGAGTATTACGACGGCGGTTGTCCCCACTCCTCTTGTGGTGATATCTTCTGGGGGCACGCCCGTTGACACCAGCTTGCCCATTCCGCCTCTGGTTGTGGATCTGACTCCTCCCGAAGAGAATATTCTTTTAAGTTCAAGTTCGAAGGAAGATGTCGATATCATGCCTTCATCAGAGGATGATCCGCCAAAGGGTAAGTGCTTGAAATGAAAGACTGTTAGCGGTTTCAGTGGTTCCGTGTCGAAGAAAAAGCCGAAGAAGAAAAAGTAGATAATCCTCCTTTGGCGCATTTTTTCCAGTTAGGAAGCTGCTTTGGATTTTCTTTCATAGGCCATGTATAGATGCATGCTTGGCCTCCTGCTAGTAGCAATTTTTTGGAGTAACTTGTACATCAATCTTCACATGCAATTAGTTGAAATGAAATTTTGTTTCTTTGCTTCAACTCTCATTTCTTTTGTGCTTAAGTATTTGCAGTACTTGACTTCCAGTCCAGTATACTTATGGTGTTTTTACCTTCAAGCTGAGTTCGTTTTATTTGCCAAGTATGAAAATCTTGATCAAATGTCGTAATTGATGAATGAGTTGAATTTTGGACATTATATCGCTTCGTTAGTGATTAACACTTAAGCTTTTTCCCCCAGTTCTGAGGACAAGCATTTGTATTTCGATGGTCAATCGCACCTAACAAATCTTGATCACATGTCCACACTCTGGGGACTTAGGATAATCTATGATCGATAATCTGGTTCGCACTTTGGGAATTTGAGAGTTATTGATGTTTGTAACACAGTTCGCACTCCAGGAACTTTGACTTGGTATTTGTACTCTAATTCACACACTAGGAATTTGGAGTCGACATTTTTTTTTCGGTTCGCACTCTGGGAACCTGGAATTGATGTTTGTACTCCAATCACGCTCTGGGAACTTGGAGTTAGTATTTATATTTTGATTCGCTCTCTAGGAATCTGGAATTGATGTTTGTACTCCAATTCACGCTCTGGGAACTTGGAGTTAGTATTTATATTTCGATTCGCGCTCCGGGAATCTGGAATTGATGTTTATACTCCAATTCATGCTCTGGGAACTTGGAGTTAGTATTCATATTTTGGTTCGCACTCCGGGAACCTGGAATTGATGTTTATACTCCAATTCACGCTCTGGGAAATTAGAGTTAGTATTCATATTTCGGTTCGCACTCCGGGAACCTGGAATTGATGTTCATACTCCAATTCACGCTCCGGGAACTTGGAGTTGGCCCACAGATAGTCGGTCACATCTATTTGGGCTTTTCAGGAATTCGTTCACACTCTGGGAACGATATATTTATCGGGATCATGGATGGTCGGATCACATCCACCCCGAGTTAACAAGCGAGGTCGTTAGACGGACGAGTCCATCCTCCTCTAACTTGGTTAGGATACAGCCGAAGTCGTTAGGCGGACGGGTCCACCCTCTCCAGAACCGCATTTATTGTTTATACTCCAACTCACACTCTGTGAGTTTGGAGTTAGTGTTTATACTCCGGTTCGCACTCTGGGAACCTAGAGTTGATGTTTATACTCCAATTCGCACTCCGGGAAAGTGGAGTTAGTGTTTATACTCCGGTTCGCACTTTGGAAACCTATAGTTGATGTTTATACTCCAGTTCGCACTCTGGGAATTTGGAGTTAGTGTTTATACTCCGGTTCACACTCTGGGAATCTAGAGTTGATGTTTATACTCCAATTCGCACTCTGGGAATTTGGAGTTAGTGTTTATACTCCGGTTTGCACTCTGGGAACCTAGAGGTGATGTTTATACTCCGGTTTGCACTCTAGGAACCTAGAGGTGATGTTTATACTCCGGTTTGCACTCTGGGAACCTAGAGTTGATGATTGTACTCCAAATCGCACTCTAGGAATTTGAAGTTAGTTATAGGACTGTCATTTGTCGGTCCAGTTCAGCCTTTGATATGATGGCTTGCCCCCGAGCTGAGGTTTCACTTAGTGAGTGGCCGGTCGTATCACAGTCACTCGCTATTTGAATAAATTCCATCGTGCGATAGAACACAGCTCTTCATGCATCGTGATTGTTGAATGTCGCATTAGGTGAATCACAGCTCTAGCTTTAAGAGATGGTAATTTATTGCTGGAACGAAAAAACATGGCAAAGTCAGTGCCTTATTACAAACTCAAACTTCAAAATGCAAAGAAAGTTGTAAAGTATTCATAGACTGAATAAAGCATGTCATGTGTAATAGTGACGAAGATCCCCGTCATTTCAGGCTCCTGCCAAAGTGGTTCCGCCACAGACAGCGTTTATCACTAATCTCCCGCCGGGACAGGTAGAGTCCTCCTGTCTCGGTAGATCGGGCTCATTATTTTGGTTTAATGGGCCCGCTCCTCCAGGCTGTGGCGCCCGAACAAACTGTTCCAGCTTCCTTTCTCTAATCAATTTTTCTACGAGATCTTGCAAGTGACGACATTCATTCGTATTGTGCCCATAGCTTTCATGGAACCTGCAAAATTTTCCCGTCTGGATTTGCCTCTCTGACGACGGTTTTGGAGCAGGTTTTTTGTATTGCATTGTATTATAGGTTTGCAATTATAAGTTCTCCAGTGATGTATTCAAAGGAGTGTAACTGTCAAACATAGGATTCTTGCGCTATGGCCACGATTTTGATCTCGCTTTCAAGTTTGATTAACGTTCTCCCTTCGCTGAGTTTGTTTGTTTTGAACGTTCAACTGAACTCTTCCTGAACTCTCATCAGACTGTTTGATCGCGACATTGCTTTTGATTTCTTCCGTGCTTGGCCCTGCATCATTCTGCTTCCTGGACTGTTGCGCATCTTCCCTTCTCAGTAATTGAGCCGCCTTGACGTAGAAATGGTCCAATGATGCAGGTGGTTTTCCAGCCAACAAGTTGCCAAACTCAAAAAGGGGGTCAATCCCCTTAGTCAACGCCATAAGAATGGAGTTATCGTTCGGATTGCTGATTTTCGCACATGCAACATGGAATCTCTCTAAATAGTGTCTGAGCGTCTCTTCAAGAGCTTGGGTGACCTAGACAGAGTGTTGACATCTTTTGGCCTTGCAACGTGCATGCGGAATGCTCAACAAATTTTGTAGCCAACTGGTCGAATGAAGAGATGGATCAAGGTGGAAGTCGAGTGAACCACATGGTAGTGATGCCTCCCAAGGAGATGGGGAAACTAAGACACTTCAGTGCAGCGTCAGCTCTGGCAGCGCTCATCGACCATTCATACTTCAGAATATGTTGGTTGGGGTCGGAGTTTGCCTTGTACATGGGTAGAGACGGCATCCTGAATCGCCGATGGGTTTCAGTAGTAAGTGTATCATCCGTAAAAGGAGTGTGACTTCGGGAGATTCCTCAGACATCATTCGTGAGACCCTGGCTCTCACGGATCATCTGACGTATCAAAGTCGGGAGATCTGGCATTTTTACGTTTTGTGCGGCTCGTGCCGGAGTGTGATTGTGTTCCATATTATGAGGTTGGACCGGATGCTATCGACGGTCCACGTCTTACCTTCTTGGCTCATAGTCCTCTGTGACTTACAGTTCAGGAGTACGCCCATGCTGACGACAGTCTAGATTTGACTGATTTTGGGCATCGACCCCTGGTTCATCCGCGCCGTCGTGTCACGGGAATCTGTGGTGTAGTGAGGAGCGGCACCCCCTCGTGAGGAGGGCCCGGTTTGAAAACTGGCTGATGGACCAACTCTCAGCTGTTCATCGGTCATTTCCAGTTGATATCCAGCAGTTTGTATGTGACTCCCATCTAGCCGGGGTCACGGAGATCGATGATGATAATCAGAAGAGGAAGAACTTTCGCCGAAGGAGCGAGAAACATGATCTCTCTTGGATCTCCTTCGCTTCTGGCGATTCAGCTGGTTGGTTAGCTCGGCATTGGTGCGTAGCTGTTCTGTTAATTTTGCCGACTTTGGGTGAGCTCTTAAAGCAGCAGCTGAAACTCTTGTCGGGTAACCGGACCTGATGGTTCCGAGTGTCCGGTAGCGTCTTGGTTAGAGGGAGGTAGTGGCGTAGATTCTGTCTATCCCGGTCTTCTTGATTGACAGCGTTGTAGGTGCTCCTTATGCTAACCATCTTGGGGGTTAAACTCCTTTCCTAGACTTTATGCAAATCTGAATAGAAGGGAAGGAACTCGAATTAGTGATCTAGATCTCCCTCTTAGATTTATTCAATCCGGTATCGACGACAAATCCAATGAGCAGGAGAAAATTTGGGTTTTCTCAGTAACACCAAAGTGTTTGTACAAAAATTGGGCACAACACTATTCGAAAGTTTTTGAAGAGATAATAATGAAGAATATAAATTAAAAATTAGGATTATCTGAAAAAACTCCAAGCAACAGGAAAGTAAATGCACAGACAAGAAATTTAGAGTGGTTTGGCATGTTGCCTACATCCACTATGAAGATTTTGGCAGCTTTATTGATTCTCTTTCAACAATTACAAGCAAGTACGCAAAAATAACAAGTTACAACTGGAAATTCGAATTCACCAGCAGTAGAACGATGGAGATCTCGATCCGGCAGAGTCTCGGCGCTTCAGAGTCCAAAAGATCCTCCTTCTGTAGGCTCTGGGGCTCTTTTTATAGGCGTAGGAGGCTGAGACTTCGCTCAAACTTCGAGAGATTCGCTCTGGCACGTGAAGGGGCCCACACGACCGATTCTAGAAAATTTCGACTCGATCTGTGATCGTTACGAAATCATTTCGTATCGATCAACATTATGTCCGATGGAGCTGAAAATTGATGGAGGTAATCTATTGCTTGTGCGTTATCTCCAGTGATAATTTCATGGCATATGGATCGGTAGATCTCTAGATATCGTCGATACGAATGGAGCTTCTCGGTGGCTGTCCGGTTCGAATCGATCGATTCGAATCGATTCCTTCGAATCGATCACCTGCACGTGCTCTCTTGGTGATGTGGCGTGCATACCTCGCATCGATCCGTTCTTTACTCCGAGTTGACCATGTCGACTCCATGAATTTCGCCTTATTTGAATCGAAGGCCGTTGCGCTAATCCAGGTCCATTTGACTTGATGGACACGAATAAGCTTCTGGGCATGGGTTCGAACCGGAGCCTCTAATGGATACAGAATGATGACAATTCGATTATACGAAGTAGCGATGACTCGATGGATTCAAACAAGGACCCCTGATGGGTATGAAGAACTACTGTTTTGACGGGTTCGAACCAACACACTCTTATGGTTTCGAACAGTAGCTTCATGATGGTTTTGAACCAACAAAAGTGGATGGACACGAACAGGTCAGTCATTGAGGGATACGAAATAGTGACTTGCTGTCATTTATGGATACGAACTAAGGTCACCCGATGGATACGAATTGCTCCGTTCAGATGGATTCGAATAGAGGCTTCTATGATCGATGCGAAGTAGATACTAGCCGATCGTTATGAGGCGCATTATCTGTTGCTGGTTTCGAAGTCCATCGATATGAACTCTCGAACACTCCAAACTTGATCGATACGAACTCATGGGAATTTACCGATGCGAAGTGGGTAATGGATACGAACTGGATCGAGTCGAACTGTGGTTCACTGATGGATACGAAAACTAGGTCGTTTCCTCCAGATTGAATCGATCATAACTCGAGCATGCGAACACGGATTGACTTAAAATTTGGAATGCAGGCTTCCCTGGCTGTGCTTGTCGTGTCACATCAATTGTAGCTTGATCCAGACTCGGACAAAATTCATCGATATCCATGATGAGTGATAGTTGGTTTTCAATCAATTCCTTGGTATCTCGACCTTGCCAAAAGGCGGGATAACAATTGGTTAGGTAAAGTCTAATTTTATGATATAATAATTGTGTTTGAATTTAATTACATTGTTTTAAATAATAATGTAGTTAATTTCATTGGTGCTATCTATTTGGCCAAATAAAACATTTTTCTTGTATAATTAAATTGAATAAATTATTTTAGTCATCTATTTGGCAAAATAAAACACTATTCTGCTATAATTAAATTGAATATATTATTTTGAACATTAATTTGGCAGAATAAAACACCATTCTACGATAATTAAATTAAATAGATTATTGATAACATCTGCTTACTAGAATAAATCCCTGTTCTACTATTATATTTCTTTTGAGAGAAATGTGTGATCCTCTAATAAAAGAGGAGAGCGCACATGAAACTATATATATAACACATAATATGGTGCTGCCAACATGCCTGGCGGATGACAAATCTATGTACTAGTAACAAAGAAAAAAAACACGTACCCTTATAACGAGCTCCAGCAAAGCCACCACCCATTACACCCTAATACCGAGCTCCAACATGGCCTCCGCCTGATAATAGGGTGTTGGAGGTACCTAGAAAACTGAACAAGTATCAAAATCCAAAGATACGGAAAGTCAGCTCCATCAAAAAGGAGACTCTACGTAGCTGCCTCAGAAGAAATAGTCTAATCTCGAAAAAGAAACGATCCATAAAGAAGAACTCCGCTATGAAGACTCGTTAGATCTGAAAGTAACGCCTAACGCAATCAGAACTCCTGGAAATGGCTATCCTACACAACTGTACAAAGACACTAGCTATCCTTAAAACCTGAAAAGAGAAACTAGCAACCTATCTGTTCCAAAAACTAGGAAAAAAATTAGTACGAATCACATATATGTATATAAATATAATTTATATACATATATGCGAGCATAAAATCTAATGTGAAAAATAAAGCAAAGATAATCTAGTACAAAAACTAACAATTCTAAAAAGTAAAGGAAATATTATCCAAACAGAATATGATAAACAAATTAAAAACTAGAACAAAAATAATTAAAATAAAAACAAAAAAATTACTAGAAATATCTTTGAGGACCTATAATAGGAAGAAAATTATTATACACCAAGTGATCATCATTTAAATTAGAAAAGGTATTAATACAAATATTGTTAGTGTCAAAATTGTTATTGTTATGTTTGAATATATCAATATTATTACTAACCTTATTAAGATATTCCTTAAAAAAACTTATTTTTGGCTAATTTATATTTAGGATTTGAGACCCAATTTAAGCAAAAAGATGAAATCAAAAATATCAATTTGTTGAAGTGAATATTATTATTATTAAAAGTTCTTTGATTTCTCTCAAACCAAATGTACCAACTAGATACAGTGAATAAAGTATCAAGCAAGTATCTATTATCCTTATTGAACTTAAATCTAAAAGACTTCCAATAGAAAACATAATCAATAACTCTAGTACTAATTTTAAATTCAAAAATATTAAGGGTATTCATAAGAATAAAATGAGTATCCATACAATCCTAGTAAATATGATTAATATCCTCAAAATGTGTATTACAAAAATAACATTTATTATCAATGAGAATATTTTTCTTTTTAAAAATTCTATAGTATTCAATTTACCATGAAAGATTGGCCATATATGGATTTTAGATTTTGGAGGAGCGTTAGACTTCCAAATAAATTTAAAATAATTATCAGTTACACCCGAAAAGTTAATAAATTTATAATGGAATTAGTAGGATATATCTTGCTCTTATCCCACCCCCAACTAATATAATCTTTATCGCTGTCAATGTTATAAAGATTTAATCTAGCATAAAGAAAATTAAGCTGTCTATGGGTTGAATCTAATAAAATTCT
The DNA here is from genome assembly GCA_030765085.1 of Allium cepa. Classification (NCBI taxonomy): domain Eukaryota; kingdom Viridiplantae; phylum Streptophyta; class Magnoliopsida; order Asparagales; family Amaryllidaceae; genus Allium; species Allium cepa. The sequence continues at coordinate 202,662,011 of CM060945.1, read as the reverse complement.
GTTAAAACTAAAAATTCAAGGAGGATCATTTTCAGAATTAAAAACTTCAGATATAAATGCATATTTAAAGTTACAGATATCATATAATTCTTTAAACTCATTCCTTAGAGGAGTAGCGAAAATCCAACTATCATGCCAAAAAGATTTATTCTTGCCTGAGTGAACAATAACATTAACACCTAAGTTAAAAATCTCACTACATTTTAAAATGGATTTCCAAAAATAAGATTGATTACGAGAAACCGAAGGACTAATTTGATAGAGATTATTACTACCAATGTAGTAATATTTAGAAATAATCTGCTTCCAAGTGGCATCATCATTGGTTTCTGTGAATTTCCACAACCATATACCTAGAAGAGACAAATTCATACTTCACAAATTAATAACTCCTAAACCACCATCCTTTTTGGACTTACAATTTGTTTCCCAATTTACTAAACATTTTATGCAACTGTTTGGATTTTCATCACTCCATAGGTAATCTTTTCTAATTTTATCTATCACCCAACCAGGAAAATGATGTATAGACAACCAATAGATAGGGAGAGCTGATAAAACAAAATTAATTAAAACTAGTCTATCCGCTCTAGATAAAAATCTCCCATTCCAGTTAGAAATCCTATTTTTGATTTTATCTATGGTTATTAACCAATCATCATGTTTAGTTCTGTAGGTCTAGTAACAAAACCAAGATAGTCAAACGGAAAATTCATAGTTTTACAATTTAATGTATCAGCAACTAAATTTTCAACTTTTTCAAAATCGTTTAAAACTAAAACAGAACTTTTATCAAAGTTTATTTTTAAACCCGATAATAGCTCAAAACTATAAATAATAAACTTAAGAGCAATTATGTGTCTAGGAAGATGAGAGGAAAAAAGCAAAGTATCATCTGCAAATTGTAGGACTGATAAACCATAACTCAAAATATCATTACCTATATTACCCATAGAACTATTATCAACTGCATTTTTAATGATGTTAGCAAAAACTTCAGTAGTATAATTAAACAGAAGGGGCTTTAAGGGTATCCATGCCTTAAACCTCTCTTAGATTGAATTTTATTACGTAAAATACCATTTAACATAATACCAGAGTTACCAGTTTTAAGCAAAATCATGATCTAGTTAATCCATCTATTACTAAAACCTCTAGCATGAAAAATATCTACAAGAAAATCCCAATCAACCTAATCAAAGGCTTCAGCAAAGTCTAATTTTAAAATTACACAAGTAATGTTATTCTTACGATAATGATTAATGTATTCTTGAAAAACTACCACACCATCTGTGATATTTCTTCCTTTTATGAATGTTGATTGTGACCAATCAATTAGATCATTTATTCTTATACTAAGTCTATTAGTTAAAACTTTAGAAATAATTTTTATGGAGCAGTTAATCAATGAAATGAGTCTAAAATCTTTTAAGTTATGAGCACTACTTTTTTGTGTAATAAAATAACATTTGCAAAATTCAGTCTACATAATTGGAGATTTCCATTATAAAATTCATTAAACATACTAATTAAGTCTAATTTTAAAACTTCCCAAAATGTTTTATAGAAGAAAATTGGAAATCCACTCGGACTCGAGGATTTCACCCGGTAAATCAAAAATGGCTTTTATGATTTTCTCTTCAATAGAAGGATCATCTAATTTAGAAAGATTAATATTGGAGACAGCCGGATAAAGATCATTGCATCTAACACTAATTTTGTGCTTATTTTTATTACCAAAAATATCTTTATAATAATCTGTGAAAGCCTTATTGAGGTCTCTTTGGTCAACTAATTCCACATTATTAACTATGGAATTAATTATGTTACTATGTTTTCTACTGTTGGCCATATTATGAAAAAATTTAGCGTTATTGTCACCTTCATTGGTCCACTGAATACTGGATCTTGCTTCCACATAACTTCCTCTTTTTCAAGAATAGAGTTAAGTTCTTCTTTTAAGTTATTGAGAAAATTCCGCTCATATTGATTTAGATATATAGTTTCTTCTATCTTATTTAGTTTAAGCATCTCATTAAGAATGTTTTCTTTTTTAATTTTAATATTTTACCAAAAATATTTTTATTCCAATTTTTAAGAGAAATCCTAAGTTCTCTATGTTTTAAAACAAACGCTTTAGTTGACTTATCACTATATTTAATATTATAAAAACTTATAGACGACCATTTATTAATAATTAAATTTGATAAGCATGATTCTAGTAGCCACAGTTTTTCAAATTTGAAAGATCTACTAATAACTCTATGGCAAACACAAATGAGCATAACGGTACAATGGTCTGAAAAAGTGTAAGGTAAACCAGACACTCTACAAATAGGAAATTTATCCTCCATTTCATCGCTAACGAAAAACCTATCTAAGAGAGCCATGGAGGGAGATTCCCTGTTATTACTCCAAGTAAATTCTCTATTAGAAAGAGGAATTTTAATCAAATTATAATTAATAATAAATTGGTCCAATTCCTCTATAGCAGAATAGTTTCCCTCACATGGAGCACGCTCTCATATAAAACGATAACATTAAAATCACCCCTTAATATCCAAGATCCAGGAGCAAAAGATCTAAACTAAAGGCATTCATTCCAAAGAATCCGTCTATCTATTTTTGAGTTAGGCCCATAAACATTAGAAATATTTCAAAAAGAATTATCATTTAGATTAATTAAAATAAGGGGCATTTCACTAGAAGGACAAACGTTGCATTCCAATTAGTTTCTAGGACACACCTGTACAGAAATTAATTTCAATGCCAAAGTCAGCAAAATAATTACTTTTAAGGACAAAGTCAGTGGTCCAATTACTTTCAAGGACATAATTTCATAGATTTTAGGCCTTAGAAACTAGTTGTTTTGCATTTTGTCCTTAAAAGTAATTATTCTAGTTATGTGTCCTAGAAACTAATTACGGTTGCTAAAGAGGCCCTTGTGGCTAATTTCCACTTAAAATAATGTGTAAAGAGTGTTGTTTGTAAATACATTGAAGTAATTTAAAAAGATTATCCCTCCAACCAATTACTAAACCCCCAAAAGAACCCACAGAAGGTAAAAAAACCCATTTTCTAAAATGATAACCACCTTGTCTTCTATAAAAACAAATATCGCGACGATCAATTTTAGTCTCTTGAAGGATAGCAATGTCAATAGAATAGTCTTCAAAAAAGATTCTAACCTTATCGCATTTATTTCGGTCATTCAAACCTCTAATGTCCCAACTAATGATCCTCACATACTAATAGACGTAGCCCTGTCAAGCTCCTTACTTCTAATATACTCACGATTTACCTCAATATCAGAAAAAAAAAATGAAAGCAGTGTCAGTAGCTAACTTACTAAACTCAAAAGAAGACAATTTGGACATTGTTTCATATGCCAGTTAATTAATATGTGAATTAATAATATTGAATAAGTGGTGGATTAGCTAGTGATTGTTAATTGTTGATTTTATTTACATATATTCTTGCTTATGTAAATACCAATGATATGACCTGGAAAGTATAATTGAATTAAATGGTTGCTTGTCTAAGTACCATTTTGGTCGCTAAGCCTCTTTTTGAATTTGAAAAATTATAGATTTTAATTAACTTCAATTTGAAGTAAAGTGTTTTATATATTTATTAATGATATTTTGAAGTTAATTATTAATTTCGTTAATGATATTTTGAAGTCAATGTCATTTTGAAGTTAATTTTTTATTTTATTAATGATGTTTTAGAAGTTTACCGATTATTTTATTAATTATTAATAGTTTTTTATTATTGATGTTCTAAACTTAACTAATTAGTTTATTAATGATGTTTTAAAGTTAATTAATAATGATGTCCAATATTAATCTATTAATTTAATAATGGCATTTAAAGTTAATTAATTAATTTATAAAAGGAGTTTATAAATGCCAAGTTGATTTATAAAAGGGTTTATAAATGTTTTAAAGAAGATTTGAGATTTAAAGATTTATTTTCAGGATTGAAGCAAGTGGTTTATTTAGTGGAAATCAGTTTGCTTTTTAAAGTAAAATTACTTTTAAAAGGTAATGGTTTTAGGTTAAGGTTTAAACTTTATTTTAATATATAAAGTAGCTTTGAAATTATTATTTGATATAACAAAGTAAATGTTCAATTCAATGAAGAATTGGATCTTATCTTTTCAAATCAAATGCGTTTTTAAACCAAGATTTCAAGTGAGGTTTAAATGGTATTTCAAGTGTATTTTAAAGCCAATTTAAGTGAATTTTATTGAAACTATAATATTATAATTATAGTATAAGACTTTGGAAAGTGAAAGAGAAGTTTTTATAAACTTTACTTAAATAAACAGTGTACAAAATCTTAGAAACTATATACTAGAAAATAGACTTTGAGGTAGTAAGACCTCTACCTATCCTAAAAGGTAAGAATGTTGTCGAGTTAAGGTTTGAGAGGTTATAATTCCCCAACATAATTGGCCTTATTTTTATCCGAAGAATAGTTTGAGGATGAAATCGAGGACTATTGTTTGTAATATAAAGTTTTATTTTCCTATACAAATTGGATCGCTTATGAAAAATCAAGTGTATGAAATTGATAAATAAACATTCTTAATTATGGTGGTATGGAAATATCTTTTTCATACTTAACGCCGAAGGATAGTGGTTTGAGTTAAACACAATGTTGTAATGACATTTGTTTTGACCTATTTAATTTGATTTTGGAAAAAGGAAATCTTTCTTAATGTCTTATGATTATACTTATATCGGCGAGATAAGCATATGCATATTTTTCCAACAATTGAAAGGAATATAATGGGTTTGTGAATATATCTTTTGTGAAGGTATTTTAATCAAATAATTGAAAAGAGATTTAGCTAGTGAAAGATTAATTTATAGAGGATCAGTGGATCCCACATGGAATTAATTCGCTAGATTGTTGTTTTTTTTATTTGATAGCTAAATAACATACTATCAAATCTCGATCAAAATATAAATTTAGAAATATCTAGGAGAAACGCAAGAGTTATATGGCACAGCCATCTTAGATGATATTGTAATGTGCGTATAAATCTCGTTTTGTTCTCTTAGGACAAATGATTAGGAAAAATAATAAGGAGATCTGTCCACTTAAAAAGTTATGAGGTTATCTCCGATCTTATGTATTATCTGTTTATTTCCATAAGAATTGGACTTGAGTTCACTAGAAACTATCGATTTTTTTAGGACGGCCGTAAGCAGGGGAGTGTACTTATATGAGACGACTCGAAACCATAATCACTCCAAAACCATATGTGTGTTCTATGCTTTGGAAGAGGTTTGAGACTAGTTCGCGACGATGGGAACGAAGAAGGAGTTCTTTGAAGTGCAAAGGCTACTTGCTACTAATCCTAAGGGCGATTCAAAAATGGATGCATTAGAAATAGTGCCTTCGATTTTTTATATCCTAAACAACTTTAATGGATAAATGGTAGCATTGCATTATTGCTTGGAAGGCAGTGTTAGCATTCTTAGTGGGAATTGCTAGGAGGAAAAGGTAAAAGTGCGATTTCATAAGACACACAATCCAATAGTACCTAAAACAAGGGATGCCCGTAGAGCTATGTGGTGAGCAACCATTAGGAGCATCATTCCCCGATCTAAATTCATTTTATAAATTTTGGTGTGTGCATGGAGCAACCGTGGGGAACTATTTGCAGCCTCGATGCCCAAGGGACGATTAATCTGATATGTTCATGTTAAAGGGACATCCAACTCTGTGTTGGTAGGGGGTCCATGTGTGGCCCTCTAGTATATTTTACGGAGAGGTGTACTGTATGTAAGGTAGTTCTTTACTTTATCATCGTTGGAATCCAATCTCCATTACGCGCCCTACGGATTTAGTTGTAGAATCTGGCACTGTTGAATGTAATTATGGGTAACGAATGTAGATACGTTATATATGTATTTTCCACCCCTAAAATATTATCATAACATCACTGGATTTTCTAATAAAAATCGTTTAGTTATCGTAAGGTAAAACCCTTTCTGATTTTATGTGTGACATGGTCTTATAAGATACCTTCATTTTCAAAGGGCTTTATAAATAAAGAAATCCGTACGATTTGATTACGCTGGTTTACCAGACTGATCTTGGCATTATTTTATTGTAATGCTCGAATTAGTCCAAGCATATTTTCCCGATTTAGCTAGACACTTTAGAGGTTCACGAGTTGGGTTGGATGCCTCCAAGGCATATTCATGAATTTTATCTTCCATTGTTTTGTTCTTGTTTGTATTTATCAGCTTTGTGATGACAGATTGTCATGGCTGTCTAGGTAGATGGTAGGTTAGTTGCTTCGATTTATGTATGCATCTCGCATTTTTCTTTTGTAAAGATCATTGGTAATATATATTACTCGTCATATTTTGAGATCCTATTCTGTCACTTCTTTCCTTTCATCCTAACAATCGGTCTTTTCGGCACGTGGATGCTCGGCACGCGAATATAGTGGATGTATTAGTTTTGACTACCAAGGATAAAAAAGGCAGGTCGTTAAAACTGGTAACGGTTCTATAGGTTAAGCGAGAACCTTGACCTGGTTTGGTCAACTCATTGGGGATAAGGTTAGTAACACCTTTGGATAAGTTTGAATATATGTATATTAGAGTCGTATATGTTAATGATATAAAAAAGTTTTATGTAGTTTTGTTTTTTCTATAAAGTGGTTTGTGTATTCTGGTCAATACGAATAGCTAACATTATTGATAGGAATCTCTAACACTTGAATAAGGCCAACCGACACAGTATTGTTTTTGAAATTGGTAAATGAATTAATTTTACCAAGGAGTATATTTTAAGCAAAAAATAAAAAAATTCAAATTTAATATAGTTTTTTTGATGTGCCTGTTTGTTAGGAAATGATAATATTCAATTATTATCATTTGTTGTCTGATTCGTCATTTCATCTAGTTTTGGGGCATTGACTATTATTTTTTAATTTATCTACAGTTTTCCTTTTTACAACACGGGTTGTGTAGATAGACATTGTGGAAACATTGAAACAAACACACTATGAATTAAGATTCATAGTTTAACTACAAGGCATTCGGTGATAATGTTAATCTACATTTGGGTTTTAACAGAAGTTGTTTATTAAAAGAAAGTTAGAATATTTTAAAATAAATATTTAGGGAATGATTTTATAGAGATTAACTTTGTGAAATTTTGGTTTATAAAAATGTGTTTTTAAATAATTAAAATCCCATGGTCTTTGAAAAGATTTCAAAAGCTTTTCGAGATAAGTAGTAATGGTTTTAGTCAGAAGTTTTTACAAGAATAAATATTTCGGAAAGCAAATTTGGAAGTAAGGTATGTATTCTTCGAATAGGTTCGGGGAGTAAGCCTCGATTTGTTTTATGATAATCCGAATAATCTTCTAAGTGATAATCCGATGTTTTGTCTAGGCGAATGTTGCAGTGCGCTTAGTGAATTATTCTCTTTATATTGTCCATTGGAAACGAGGTCCAATCTGAACGAACCAAAGCAATTTGACAATAGATATTTTAAAACTATTTATATGGAAATATATATAGTATTTTTTTTAAAAGGGAATTTTGAAATAGAAGAAAAGTATTTCTATGTTAACTAGTTCCAGTGGCCCAAAAATAACTAAAAATGGAAAAAAAAGATGTATTCAGATGGTAAGAACTTCTCTTATGTATTATCCTTCTTGGTAAGAGAATGTATGATACTATTTGGTAGTACTCAGTTCCTTATTATCATTTTAGGGTTACTCAGGCTATATATATATATATATATATATATATATATTCTATGGATTAAAATACGTAGTATAATTTCTAAATGGGTTTTGAAATAAAAACCAGGTATTTAGTTCTCAAGTTAAATTCAAAATAAAAGTTTGAATTAGATAGATGTATATACCCTTAGGATGTAGTTTGGTATTATACAAGTTTGTGAACTTAATTTGGCTTTTATGAAAACGTTTTCACAAATGGTTATGAGAAATAAAATGGTTTGGTTTTCGAGTTGGTTGGTTTCCTTCTTTGTTTCAATTGTGATGAAATTCGAGGTTGAATTAGTTTTAAGGGGGGAAGAATGTAACGACTCGGAATTTTATCACTTTGACTTTGAAAATATTTAACTAATTTTAAATATTCGATTTATGGTATTAAAAGAAAAAGAAAAAACAATTTGATAAAAATTGGATGTGTAGAATTTTTCTATAATTTTAATTTGGAAAAGATTTTGATTATCATTTTGGTATTTTATGGAAAACATTGGTATTTTTGAAATTTAACTGACTTTGATAGCAGGTGTTTTTATAATTGTTTTGTGATCATATTTCTTTGTTTTGCACGATCATTTTTTATTTCTACCATTCGCGGTTCATACGCGAACGGGATATTGTGTAGTGGAATACTGCAAATCTTCTTTCCAAAAGTTTTCCCCAAATAAAATTAGAAGTCAAATTTTCAAACTTGTTTTAATGGTAATATGATTTGAATGTTGACTTGATAGGAGATATGTGGCTTGAAGTTTTTGGTTAGCTTGTGGGTTTGTTTAACTCATCATGGAAGTAATGTGTGGGTATTGTTAATAAGCAGGCGCATCATGACTTCACTCAGTTTTATTTTTCAATTCATTCTTTTTTACCTTCTTCCATACCTTTTTCTTATTGATCTATTTTCTGCAAATAAAGAACACCATCCTCCTCCATTCAAAAATCATTATCTTCAGATCCATTCACTTTCATAAAAAACTCTCCACATGAAAGTTGTTTTTTAGGACCTCCATTATTTTCTAAGAATAGTCGTGTTGTTTCATCTAGAAGAGTTGCGGAAGTTGGTTGAAAGTAGTGGTGGTCGGATATTAATGCAAATTCTACGATCATGAATTGGTGAATAAAGGGTATGGTCGTGTCCCTCTTTGCAAGACATGATTTTTACAGTTGATCGCATGATTTAAGAGGTTGGGGTTGGCCATGGTGGTTCGTTGAAAATTTTCTATTTTTCTATCTTTTTCTAACGATGTAGGTGGATATGAGGGTGGTGTTTGTGACTAAAGGAGGCTTGGATAATGACGAAGGTATAGGTATTGGAGTTGGGAGCTCCGATGGTCAGAGTTGCTCTAACGAGCTCAAAGTAGGGTTTTGAGGCATTTGTTTTTGGATGTATGGAAATTGCGTAGTTGGGAATGGATTGGGGCACCAAGGGCCAAGGTGGTTCCTTGAGGTGCAGGAGTGGTAGGTGGGTTGAATGATGTAGGGGTGGTAACCTTGGGCATGTGATGTGGCGGTGATGGAAGGAGTTTTGTTATTGGGCGCTTGTTTTCATTCGAGGAAGCATAAAAGGAAATTGATGGGGGACACCTGAGCCGAGGCGATTGGATGCATTGGGATAAGCTCAAGAAGTTGGGTTTGCAGGTGATGGTGGATCAACAAGCAGTGGTGCGAGTGACTGTGTCACAGGCATATGTGCACGTTTGTGCACTGGAAAAATCAAATTTGGGGGAGGAAAGTTACTATTTGAACCAGGTTTGGGTTTGATTGTGGAGTGAGCTTTAGGCTTGGGTGAGAAAACTTTCTATTTATCTGTCTAAATTATATGAAATAAGTGCAAACTTCTAAAAACCATATCTCAGTCATTTTAAATCCGATTAACCAGTAAATTTTTACGTTAGACTCGTATCGACAAGTACAATACTATGGTATAACTTGTTAATAAGTTGGATGAAGTATAATTTTATGATATAATAATAGTGTTAGAATTTAATTACGTTGTTTTAAATAATAACGTAGTCATATTAATTATGCTTCGTTGGTTTTATTTAGTTACCAAATAAAACCTATTATGTTATAATTAAATTGAATAGATTATTTTGGACATCTTTTAGCAGAATACAACACTATTCTGCTATAATTTAAATAGATTATTGATGACAACTATTTAACAGAATAAATCCTTATTCTGCTATTATATTAATTTAGTCGTTGATTCATATGCCAGTTAATTAATATATGGATTAATTAATATTGGATAAGTGATGAATTAGCTAGGGATTGTTAATTGTTGATTTTATTTACATGTATTATTGCTTATGTAAATACTAGTGATATGACTTGGAAATTTAAATAGAAATAAATATTTTCTTATCTAAGTACCATTGTGGTCTCTAAGCCTCTTTCGAAATTCGAGAAGGTATGGATTTTAATTAACTTCAATTTGAAGTATAGTTTTTTATATATTTTGTTAGTGATATTTTAAAGTTAATTATTTGTTTTATTAATGATATTTGTGAAGTAATTATTTATTTTATTAATGATATTTTGAAGTTAATTGTTTATTTAACTAATAATGTTTTAGAAGTTAACTAATTATTATATTAATGATGTTTGAAGTTTACTAATTTATTTTATTAATGATGTTTCAAAGTTAATTAATAATGATGTTTAAAGTTAATTAATTAATTTAACAATGGCTTTAAAGTTAATTAATAGATTTATAAAGGGAGTATATAAATGTCAAGTTTACTTATAAAAGGGTCTATAAATGTTTTAAAGGAGATATGAGATTTAAAGATTTATTTTGGGGATTTTAGCAAGTGGTTTGTTTAATGAAAATTGGTTTACTTCTCAAACTAAAATTGTTTTTAAAAGGTAGTGGTTTTAGGTTATAATTTGAACTTTGTTTTAAAATATAAAAGAGGTTTGAGATTTTATCTGATATAACAAAGTAAGTGTTCACTTCTATGAAGAAAGGGATCTTATCTTTTCAAATCAAATGTGTTTTTAAACAAAGATTTCAAGTGAGGTTTAAATAGGGATTTCAGAGCGTATTTTAAAGACGTTTTAAGTGTAATTTTAATGAAACTACAAAATTCTAATTATAGCATAAACTTTGGAAAGTGAAAGATGTAACGTTTCGATTTTTCGTTGCAGAAAAACCGAATAGTTAGGGTTTTTAAAAAGAATTTAAGAAAAGAAAAAGAAGAGATAATTTAGAGAAGAAAAGATAGGAGAGAAAATAAGAGATAAGAAGGTAGAAAATAGAACAGAAAGAAAATAGATCATTTTAAAATAGAAATTAGAGAGAATAGAAAATGGAGGGGAAAGAAAAATAGAACGGAATAGAAAAACAACAGAACAATATCAGAATCTCACAATTCGCAGCGGAACAACATATAATAATAAATGAATAATCTTTAAACAAAGAACTATATCAGTTATTACATTTTATACATTACATTTCATTACATCATATCATCAGAGTGTACAACAACAACAAACAGTGCAGCGGAAAAAGAAATACTATATAAACTAGTAATACGCCATGCCATCCAGCTTGCCTCCAGCAACTCCAGAATATCCAGATATCCTGATAAACCTTAACTCTTGACTGCCCGTGTGGAAATTGGTGGACACCCAGAGTTTAGGAAGGAAAACAATAAACTCCAAGTCAGTCATGTGACTGGTGTGAGAACTCAAAACAGTTTATTTATCTTAAAAATCAAAATAGAAGAATATTTTTAAAGTCAATTCGCAATGCTATTTAAAAATGAGACTACCATAAGGCCTCCCGCACACACACACATGCAAACGCAGAATCAGAGGAGATTTCTCCTTATGATAGTCAAAGATGCTTGATACGCATTTAAAAATAACATTTGATATTATTACTAGTGCATATTGTAGGAAAAATTTATTTCGAAAGTAGAATATAAATCTTAGCCAACATACGACCATTATCGTATGCCTACTATAGCTACCATCCAAACAGTGTTGCGACACCATAAGTGAATGATAGGTCCTACAACTAAAACCGTACAAGATCGTATTGTTTCTTTGGATTTCCAACGAATGATCAGGCCAAGGAACTTCCCATTGCCACATGAGAATCCCTTTGGATGGACATCCCCGAGAACCAAACCGGATCTCTACCAACACAAGGTCGGGTTACCCCTAACTGAGTAACAACTGACCGAATATGCCATCCCCCGGTCCTTTGGGACCTTTTCACCGAGCGCTCGTAATCAATTCACACAATCATAACAAAGTGTTTTCAACATGAGTAAGTATCTGGGCTCCATACCATGATATCACCCTTTTCCAGAAGGAAATGCACACATCCTAAAGGGCGCTACCCCTCATAACCTTGCTGCTTCTTTCCTGTTTTGACCATTCACGGGGTGTGAGGCTCGACGAAGTCACGTCCACAAAAACATACTTTATACAAAAGCCATGCTTTGGGTCAACAAATGATCATAGAAATGATCACCAGGATAGACGATCAAATAAACGATCCTATCACAAATAATCAACACAATGATCATTTCACAGCTACACTCAGCATGTCACATTACCAAATTGGGAATATATCGCTGATAACTTCAACTATATAACCTCTGAGCCCGTACGTCTCAGAGAAGGGTGTTAAGCTAAAAGAATAAATTCTCCGCCACCAACAGAAATATATTTGAATGAAATCGGCTTTACATCTCAATTTGTAACGTCACACATACAATCCATACAAGTCTGTTCCGGGCTCGAACAAAACCGAAGGCACTTACAAAGAAGTCCTTGCAATCCGGATATCCACAATCCTGATCGGATTCACCATCACATATGGAGAACTCTATACCGGAGCAACTCGGTGCAGAGTCAATCGACAGGTCATCCTATCGCTCTCGCAAAATATCCGGTCTTCAACACCGATCTTCAAATGCAATTCACAACGACGTATCACATATTCGGAATGGGTTATACGACCCCATGGTCCTTTCCCGGTTAACCCGAATAGTGAGCGCTTATTCAAAAATAAGTGTGGCATTCACATTCAATCAAATCACATCAATTACCCATTCAAAGGGAAATATTGATAGTCGGTTATTGAACTATCAATTGATATGCACACATCACCAGATTCCAAATAATTTTCCAAATTATTTATTTTCCAAAATATCTTCACTAGATATATAATTTCAATACTTCAAAAATAAATCAATATTTATTTTTAAACAAATTCCACTTTCTTTTATAAATTCCTTAGTGAATTTATATTCCAAAATATTCATGCATATACGTTTTCAATTATTCATTTCAATTTATCTTCAAAAAGATAAATTCTCAAAGTATTCACTTTATATTGGAAAACATTTCCATACTTATTTAATAAGTAATTCACAAATTTTATTTATTTTCAACACTTAGAAAATATTCAATATACTTAAATCGAAATTAAGTACATATTTCATTCTTTAAGGAAATCATTCTCTTAAACATATTTATTTGGGCCAAAACGAATGTTGCGTAGAACATCGTTACGACAACCCAAAATCACTAGTATAGGGATTCGAAATTAAAATAGATATATAAATCCCAATACTATACAAAACATTTCCTTTCGGAAATCATTTACTATAACAACAGTGTTATAGTCCACCATTTCCTTTTATTTCTCGAAAACGTCTATTTCAACAATGAATGTTGAAATCTATGGTTTCGAATCTCAACACATTTTAAAACATCGTTAGATCGTTTTAATTCAATTTAAACATCAAAACTAAACATTTTCTTTAACATATTGTTCACCATTCAAAAACGTGAATGTACTACGTTAACAAATTTTCATTCTTTTATACTTTTCATTTTAAAGGATTATTCACAGTCAAAAATGTGAATATAACTCCATAAATAAGTTATAACCATTTACTTATCAAAATAAGTCTTTTGCGAATTTATAAAACAACGTTTATAAATTCCATTTTTTATTTATTTCATAACTACTTCCTTTATAAATCTCCTTTATTAACCTATTCGATTTATAACTCAATTATGAACCAAAAGTTCACAGTATAAGTTAAATGCTTATAAAACGATTATTTTACAAAATCGTTCTTTTAAACTTCATAATTATAAATCTTATAACTTATAAGATTCAATTATTCATCCAAATATATTCTTTAATAATTTCACAAAATTTATAAATCTTACTATTTATAAATTTCATTTATAACTTCACCATTTATAATTTTATAAATTCCATTCATTTACAAAATTTATTTTTACTTCATTCAAACACTTATAAAAACTCGTTTTATAATGTCAATATTTCAATTTATAAATATCCATTTATAAATCTCTTAATACAAATCAATTTATATTTTTCTTTTAAAACGTCTTTAATCTCCTTTATTATTTCACCATTTTTATTCATAAAATAATTAAATTTTATAAATCCTATATTTAAACTCTTTATAATAAATTCCAAAATCTCAATTTAAACTATTTTATAAAATCATTAAATCCATATTTCTCAAAAATCAACTTTAACCGTATTTCTCAAAAATTATAATTTTTATAACTTTAAAAATTATAACGTTCATTTATTTATAATGGATCAATTCCAAAAATATTTAATATTTTCAAAGATCACTTTAAAAACCTTTTAAAATCCCAAAATTTGGGTCCAATGATGCTACACACCAAATAGTCAATCACGACAACAACGATATCATATATCGATATGATAATCCATCAAATATCAAAATATCTGAAATCAAATAAATACTGTTGAGGAATCCAGTTGGATCCCTCCAACCTGTTTTCCTGCATCTAAAAACATTAGCACAATACCAATTTCGCTCCAGTACGAAATTATCGCGGTATATGTTTTTAATAAATATTATCCGTTTAATAACGGCGCAATAGGGTCTCATCCGCTAAACAAAAAATGCGGGAAATCAATAACTCCAATATATACATATGCCAATATATATATTGCTAATATATATAATACCAATTTCACTGTTTATGAAATATTCGCGGTATATGTTTTTAATAAATAACATCCGCTTACTAACGGCGTATAATGTCTATTTTAACAATCAATAGATAACAATCATCATTCAAACATGCATTCAAATATTTTAAATCTAACTATTTAAAATAAAATCGAAACTGATTCGATTGAGTGAGAAGTTCTCACCTTGATTTTATTTCCGTTTTAGCGATTTATTTCGAATAAAATTAAACAGACGTTTAATTTTACCCAAAATTCTCACTAACTCCAAACGACTCCAAATCAACTCCATCGCGTAGTGCCCATCCATACGATTCCAACGCAACTGGTTTCGCGCGTTTTCGACCTCGTATGAAAAAGTTATGAATATTTGAAGTTTACACAAATTTTTATTTATAATTTACAACATAAATCTTTATTATTTTAACCTCCATCAATTTAGAGCCATAGGATCCCACTCCCACCTGATCATAGCCGCACGTCTTCTTTTCCCTCTCCCTTCGTTCTCTTCTACAGATAATACACGCGCAAGCATGAACCCATATCCAAGAATTAGGGTTAAATTATTCACCTCCATCACTCGACTTGACGACGATCAGGGAGTTGCAAATCGAAGCCCCCAATTTCCACTATGCTCGGCCCCAATACCCTGCAACTCGGCCTCACCTCCATCTTAGAATTGCGTGCATGAACTGTAGGCGTCGGCCTCCCCTAGCTCCCACCATCCGACGTCGTTTCAGATCTCAACCGTATAGATCTCTAGCTCTCCTCATGCTCTTCGACTTCCGTGTTGAAGCTTCGTTGAATCGATGAATGGATTGGGAGTAATTGAGAGGAGAAGCTTGTGAATTTCTGGCCTTTGATTCTTAAAGTGGCGGCTAGGGTTATAAATTAGGGTTTATTATTATTTTTTTAATTTATGAAGAGAGTGGGGGTCTATTTATAGAGAATTTTCGAACACTATTCATCCGGAAATTCCGAACTCCGATTTACGCGCCGTAACCAGCGTTTCTAAGGTTTAGCCCGCGTTCCGGACACAATGGAACAGGTTTCGAAAGCTAATTCGGACATCTGTGCGAGTTATGGCTATAAACGCTCAATTTAAATTAAACCGATTTAAACGATTTTCTAGGCGTTTTAATTTGTACCGGACAAACGGTAAATCCAATTGACACGAAATTTGAAACCTTACAATAATATCACCTTACGGATCCGATGAAACTAGTTTCGTCGAAATCCGAGACTTTTTTGAAAAATGGCTATTTTAACTCGCCAAATTAATATTAAAAACAATTCGATGCGTTTCGAGCTGCCACGATCAAACGATAACTCCGATTGACACGAAAATTGAAATCCGGTAATAACTAACTATTACGGATCCAATGGAACTGGTTTTGTTCAATTCTGAGACTGTTCAAAAATTGACTATTTTCACTAGTCGATTTAAATATTAAAATATTCAATTTTCACAAATTAACTTTTAATTCGATTTTAAAAGTTCTAAAATATCGTTCTAACTCTAATATGATAAAATAAAATTTTACAAATCATTTTCAATCATATTTAACTCAATTTTCAATTATTTTCATAATTTAACATATTAAATTATCGATTTAATTATTCAATTAAATCCAATAATTCAAAATAAAATTTATTCGACTTATAAATTCACTTCTTAATATTTAAAATTAATTAAATATTCAAATTGTAATTATTAAAAATCCTGGGTCGTTACAATCTTTCCCCCTTAAAAGAATTTCGTCCTCGAAATTATCAAGTAAGAAAGTTATAGAATTTATTAATTTTCCAAAATTCATAGTTAAATTTCTTATAACACTTTACTAAGTTTTCAAATCATACTTAGTTATCTTTTTAAAAACAACTACTATTGTTTAACTTTCAATTTCAAAATCAAAGTTAAAGTTTTCAAAATTTTCCAATTTTCTCAAATTTTTCTAACGCCTTAAATTTTCGGAAAAATTCGCCATAGTCTCCTTTGCGCGGCTCGATCCGAAAAAAAAAATGATGACAGTATATATATCACAAATATACATCTCATCAAGTAATGAGGCATCCCGAAGGGAAAAAATGTAAAAGTACGATATTTAATCCGAGATATGTACCTTATATTTTATTAGCGAGCATATACGGCTAATATAGCGCGAAAGCGAGCTCCAAATGCGAAGCAAACGCGATCCGCACCTACTAAACACTCAACAAACAACATGAGAATCATGCATATAGATAATAGTATCGATATACAACATATAGCAACATAATAACTATACATGCCAACATATCAAATGCAGTAAAAGCAATATATATTCAACCATCAACCAACTATCATCCAACTAATTCATAACCAATATATATTCATTCATATTCTCATTAATATTCAATGAAATAGGTTTTCAATTTAAATCACATTTGATTCATTAACAGTGGATGTTCTTACTAACATCTATTTTCAATTTGCTTATATTCACTAATTCATATTCAAGTTGGTTCACTTCCAAATCAAATTCAATTTTATTTAAGATTCACTTAACTTCTAATTGAATTCCAATTACTTTAGCTTCCAATTTCATTAACACTTAATGAATTATATACAATCAACTAACAATCATATAACAATCAATGTATATTAATTACAACCAAATTTCCTTTGCCTTCAATTGGTTTAATTAATTGATTTTCATTCAATTATTCAACTTCTAATAACATTAGATTTTAATGAATTAACACTTACATTCATTATTTTCATTCAATTGATCAACATTTAATTCATTCATTCAATTTCTAAAGTTGAATTTCATTTTAAATAACTCAAGTTCATATTTATTTAATCCACTTGATTATTTACTTCGATACCAAAGTCAATTCCATATCAACAAAATTTACATTTATTTGGTTTTACATAACTTAAATTCCTACTTGTAAATAAATTCAGATTTCAATTCTAAAGTAAATTTCCATTTAACTTTAAATTCATTTTTATTTACAACTCCTATTCATAAATATATTCATATAATTTCACTTCTTATATATATAAGTTTATTTCATAATTGTAAATCACTTTAATTATAATTAAATTCTTATAATTCATTTTGCTTATACAATTATTCCTTTATTTAGATTATTCAACAACTAAACAATCAACTTATATACACTTTAATAATTCTGAAAAATTATTCCTTTATATATAAAAATATAATCAAGATAAAATTATTTCATTTACTCAATTTAAAACAATACTGTGTCGAATTGCTCTGTACAAGTGTTTAGAGATCCCTATCAACAACGTTAATTACTCGTATTAACCAGAATCTATATACCACTCAACAAACCAATCATCACAATATAAAACAATTTTTATATTCACTAACAAATACGCTCTCATAGCTATTATTACACTCAAACTCATTCTAGAGTACTACTGACTCTATCTCTAATGAGCAATACCCAACAGAACCATGGTTGTCGCTTAACCATAAGCTCTGATACCAAATGTAACGTTTCGATTTTTCGTTGCCGAAAAACCGAATAGTTAGGGTTTTTAAAAAGAATTTAAGAAAAGAAAAAGAAGAGATAATTTAGAGAAGAAAAGATAGGAGAGAAAATAAGAGATAAGAAGGTAGAAAATAGAACAGAAAGAAAATAGATCATTTTAAAATAGAAATTAGAGAGAATAGAAAATGGAGGGGAAAGAAAAATAGAACGGAATAGAAAAACAACAGAACAATATCAGAATCTCACAATTCGCAGCGGAACAACATATAATAATAAATGAATAATCTTTAAACAAAGAACTATATCAGTTATTACATTTTATACATTACATTTCATTACATCATATCATCAGAGTGTACAACAACAACAACAAACAGTGTAGCGGAAAAAGAAATACTATATAAACTAGTAATACGCCATGCCATCCAGCTTGCCTCCAGCAACTCCAGAATATCCAGATATCCTGATAAACCTTAACTCTTGACTGCCCGTGTGGAAATTGGTGGGCACCCAGAGTTTAGGAAGGAAAACAATAAACTCCAAGTCAGTCATGTGACTGGTGTGAGAACTCAAAACAGTTTATTTATCCTAAAAATCAAAATAGAAGAATATTTTTAAAGTCAATTCACAATGCTTTTTAAAAATGAGACTACCATAAGGCCTCCCGCACACACACACATGCAAACGCAGAATCGGAGGAGATTTCTCCTTATGATAGTCAAAGATGCTTGATACGCATTTAAAAATAACATTTGATACTATTACTAGTGCATATTGTAGGAAAAATTTATTTCGAAAGTAGAATATAAATCTTAGCCAACATACGACCATTATCGTATGCCTACTATAGCTACCATCCAAACAGTGTTGCGACACCATAAGTGAATGATAGGTCCTACAACTAAAACCGTACAAGATCGTATTGTTTCTTTGGATTTCCAACGAATGATCAGGCCAAGGAACTTCCCATTGCCACATGAGAATGCCTCTAGATGGACATCCCCGAGAACCAAATCGGATCTCTACCAACACAAGGCCGGGTTACCCCTAACTGAGTAACAACTGACCGAATATGCCATCCCCCGGTCCTTTGGGACCTTTTCACCGAGCGCTCGTAATCAATTCACACAATCATAACAAAGTGTTTTCAACATGAGTAAGTATCTGGGCTCCATACCATGATACCACCCTATTCCAGAAGGAAATGCACACATCCTAAAGGGCGCTACACCTCATAACCTTGCTGCTTCTTTCCTGTTTTGACCATTCACGGGGTGTGAGGCTCGACGAAGTCACGTCCACAAAAACATACTTTATACAAAAGCCATGCTTTGGGTCAACAAATGATCATAGAAATGATCACCAGGATAGACGATCAAATAAACGGTCCTATCACAAATAATCAACACAATGATCATTTCACAGCTACACTCAGCATGTCACATTACCAAATTGGGAATATATCGCTGATAACTTCAACTATATAACCTCTGAGCTCGTACGTCTCAGAGAAGGGTGTTAAGCTAAAAGAATAAATTCTCCGCCACCAACAGAAATATATTTGAATGAAATCGGCTTTACATCTCAATTTGTAACGTCAGACATACAATCCATACAAGTCTGTTCCGGGCTCGAACAAAACCGAAGGCACTTACAAAGAAGTCCTTGCAATCCGGATATCCACAATCCTGATCGGATTCACCATCACATATGGAGAACTCTATACCGGAGCAACTCGGTGCAGAGTCAATCGATAGGTCATCCTATCGCTCTCGCAAATATCCGGTCTTCAACACCAATCTTCAAATGCAATTCACAACGACGTATCACATATTCGGAATGGGTTATACGACCCCATGGTCCTTTCCCGGTTAACCCGAATAGTGAGCGCTTATTCAAAAATAAGTGTGGCATTCACATTCAATCAAATCACATCAAATATCCATTCAAAGGGAAATATTGATAGTCGGTTATTGAACTATCAATTGATATGCACACATCACCAGATTCCAAATAATTTTCCAAATTATTTATTTTCCAAAATATCTTCACTAGATATATAATTTCAATACTTCAAAAATAAATCAATATTTATTTTTAAACAAATTCCACTTTCTTTTATAAATTCCTTAGTGAATTTATATTCCAAAATATTCATGCATATACGTTTTCAATTATTCGTTTCAATTTATCTTCAAAAAGATAAATTCTCAAAGTATTCACTTTATATTGGAAAACATTTCCATACTTATTTAATAAGTAATTCACAAATTTTATTTATTTTCAACACTTAGAAAATATTCAATATACTTAAATCGAAATTAAGTACATATTTCATTCTTTAAGGAAATCATTCTCTTAAACATATTTATTTGGGCCAAAACGAATGTTGCGTAGAACATCGTTACGACAACCCAAAATCACTAGTATAGGGATTCGAAATTAAAATAGATATATAAATCCCAATACTATACAAAACATTTCCTTTCGGAAATCATTTACTATAACAACAGTGTTATAGTCCACCATTTCCTTTTATTTCTCGAAAACGTCTATTTCAACAATGAATGTTGAAATCTATGGTTTCGAATCTCAACACGTTTTAAAACATCGTTAGATCGTTTTAATTCAATTTAAACATCAAATCTAAACATTTTCTTTAACATATTGTTCACCATTCAAAAACGTGAATATACTACGTTAACAAATTTTCATTCTTTTATACTTTTCATTTTAAAGGATTATTCACAGTCAAAAATGTGAATATAACTCCATAAATAAGTTATAACCATTTACTTATCAAAATAAGTCTTTTGCGAATTTATAAAACAACGTCTATAAATTCCATTTTTTATTTATTTCATAACTACTTCCTTTATAAATCTCCTTTATTAACCTATTCGATTTATAACTCAATTATAAACCAAAAGTTCACAGTATAAGTTAAATGCTTATAAAACGATTATTTTACAAAATCGTTCTTTTAAACTTCATAATTATAAATCTTATAACTTATAAGATTCAATTATTCATCCAAATATATTCTTTAATAATTTCACAAAATTTATAAATCTTACTATTTATAAATTTCATTTATAACTTCACCATTTATAATTTTATAAATTCCATTCATTTACAAAATTTATTTTTACTTCATTCAAACACTTATAAAAACTCGTTTTATAATGTCAATATTTCAATTTATAAATATCCATTTATAAATCTCTTAATACAAATCAATTTATATTTTTCTTTTAAAACGTCTTTAATCTCCTTTATTATTTCACCATTTTTATTCATAAAATAATTAAATTTTATAAATCCTATATTTAAACTCTTTATAATAAATTCCAAAATCTCAATTTAAACTATTTTATAAAATCATTAAATCCATATTTCTCAAAAATCAACTTTAACCGTATTTCTCAAAAATTATAATTTTTATAACTTTAAAAATTATAACGTTCATTTATTTATAATGGATCAATTCCAAAAATATTTAATATTTTCAAAGATCACTTTAAAAACCTTTTAAAATCCCAAAATTTGGGTCCAATGATGCTACACACCAAATAGTCAATCACGACAACAACGATATCATATATCGATATGATAATCCATCAAATATCAAAATATCTGAAATCAAATAAATACTGTTGAGGAATCCAGTTGGATCCCTCCAACCTGTTTTCCTGCATCCAAAAACATTAGCACAATACCAATTTCGCTCCAGTACGAAATTATCGCGGTATATGTTTTTAATAAATATTATCCGCTTAATAACGGCGCAATAGGGTCTCATCCGCTAAACAAAAAATGCGGGAAATCAATAACTCCAATATATACATATGCCAATATATATATTGCTAATATATATAATACCAATTTCACTGTTTATGAAATATTCGCGGTATATGTTTTTAATAAATAACATCCGCTTACTAACGGCGTATTATGTCTATTTTAACAATCAATAGATAACAATCATCATTCAAACATGCATTCAAATATTTTAAATCTAACTATTTAAAATAAATCGAAACTGATTCGATTGAGTGAGAAGTTCTCACCTTGATTTTATTTCCGTTTTAGCGATTTATTTCGAATAAAATTAAACGGACGTTTAATTTTACCCAAAATTCTCACTAACTCCAAATGACTCCAAATCAACTCCATCGCATAGTGCCCGTCCATACGATTCCAACGCAACTGGTTTCGCGCGTTTTCGACCTCGTATGAAAAAGTTATGAATATTTGAAGTTTACACAAATTTTTATTTATAATTTACAACATAAATCTTTATTATTTTAACCTCCATCAATTTAGAGCCATAGGATCCCACTCCCACCCGATCATAGCCGCACTTCTTCTTCTCCCTCTCCCTTCGTTCTCTTCTACAGATAATACACGCGCAAGCATGAACCCATATCCAAGAATTAGGGTTAAATTATTCACCTCCATCACTCGACTTGACGACGATCAGGGAGTTGCAAATCGAAGCCCCCAACTTCCACTATGCTCGGCCCCAATACCCTACAACTCGGCCTCACCTCCATCCTAGAATTGCGTGCGTGAACTGTAGGCGTCGGCCTCCCCTAGCTCCCACCATCCGACGTCGTTTCAGATCTCAACCGTATAGATCTCTAGCTCTCCTCATGCTCTTCGACTTCCGTGTTGAAGCTTCGTTGAATCGATGAATGGATTGGGAGTAATTGAGAGGAGAAGCTTGTGAATTTCTGGCCTTTGATTCTTAAAGTGGCGGCTAGGGTTATAAATTAGGGTTTTATTATTATTTTTCTAATTTGTGAAGAGAGTGGGGGTCTATTATAGAGAATTTTCGAACACTATTCATCCGGAAATTCCGAACTCCGATTTACGCGCCGTAACCAGCGTTTCTAAGGTTTACCCCGCGTTCCGGACACAATGGAACAGGTTTCGAAAGCTAATTCGGACATCTGTGCGAGTTATGGCTATAAACGCTCAATTTAAATTAAACCGATTTAAACGATTTTCTAGGCGTTTTAATTTGTACCGGACAAACGGTAAATCCAATTGACACGAAATTTGAAACCTTACAATAATATCACCTTACGGATCCGATGAAACTGGTTTCGTCGAAATCCGAGACTTTTTTGAAAAATGGCTATTTTAACTCGCCAAATTAATATTAAAAACAATTCGATGCGTTTCGAGCTGCCACGATCAAACGATAACTCCGATTGACACGAAAATTGAAATCCGGTAATAACTAACTATTACGGATCCAATGGAACTGGTTTCGTTCAATTCTGAGACTGTTCAAAAATTGACTATTTTCACTAGTCGATTTAAATATTAAAATATTCAATTTTCACAAATTAACTTTTAATTCGATTTTAAAAGTTCTAAAATATCGTTCTAACTCTAATATGATAAAATAAAATTTTACAAATCATTTTCAATCATATTTAACTCAATTTTCAATTATTTTCATAATTTAACATATTAAATTATCGATTTAATTATTCAATTAAATCCAATAATTCAAAATAAAATTTATTCGACTTATAAATTCACTTCTTAATATTTAAACTTAATTAAATATTCAAATTGTAATTATTAAAAATCCTGGGTCGTTACAATCTTCCCCCCTTAAAAGAATTTCGTCCTCGAAATTATCAAGTAAGAAAGTTATAGAATTTATTAATTTTCCAAAATTCGCAGTTAAATTTCTTATAACACTTTACTAAGTTTTCAAATCATACTTAGTTATCTTTTTAAAAACAACTACTATTGTTTAACTTTCAATTTCAAAATCAAAGTTAAAGTTTTCAAAATTTTCCAATTTTCTCAAATATTTCTAACGCCTTAAATTTTCGGAAAAATTCGCCATAGTCTCCTTTGCGCGGCTCGATCCGAAAAAAAAAAATGATGACAGTATATATATCACAAATATACATCTCATCAAGTAATGAGGCATCCCGAAGGGAAAAAATGTAAAAGTACGATATTTAATCCGAGATATGTACATTATATTTTATTAGCGAGCATATACGGCTAATATAGCGTGAAAGCGAGCTCCAAATGCGAAGCAAACGCGATCCGCACCTACTAAACACTCAACAAACAACATGAGAATCATGCATATAGATAATAGTATCGATATACAACATATAGCAACATAATAACTATACATGCCAACATATCAAATGCAGTAAAAGCAATATATATTCAACCATCAACCAACTATCATCCAACTAATTCATAACCAATATATATTCATTCATATTCTCATTAATATTCAATGAAATAGGTTTTCAGTTTAAATCACATTTGATTCATTAACAGTGGATGTTCTTACTAACATCTATTTTCAATTTGCTTATATTCACTAATTCATATTCAAGTTGGTTCACTTCCAAATCAAATTCAATTTTATTTAAGATTCACTTAACTTCTAATTGAATTCCAATTACTTTAGCTTCCAATTTCATTAACACTTAATGAATTATATACAATCAACTAACAATCATATAACAATCAATGTATATTAATTACAACCAAATTTCCTTTGCCTTCAATTGGTTTAATTAATTGATTTTCATTCAATTATTCAACTTCTAATAACATTAGATTTTAATGAATTAACACTTACATTCATTATTTTCATTCAATTGATCAACATTTAATTCATTCATTCAATTTCTAAAGTTGAATTTCATTTTAAATAACTCAAGTTCATATTTATTTAATCCACTTGATTATTTACTTCGATACCAAAGTCAATTCCATATCAACAAAATTTACATTTATTTGGTTTTACATAACTTAAATTCCTACTTGTAAATAAATTCAGATTTCAATTCTAAAGTAAATTTCCATTTAACTTTAAATTCATTTTTATTTACAACTCCTATTCATAAATATATTCATATAATTTCACTTCTTATATATATAAGTTTATTTCATAATTGTAAATCACTTTAATTATAATTAAATTCTTATAATTCATTTTGCTTATACAATTATTCCTTTATTTAGATTATTCAACAACTAAACAATCAACTTATATACACTTTAATAATTCTGAAAAATTATTCCTTTATATATAAAAATATAATCAAGATAAAATTATTTCATTTACTCAATTTAAAACAATACTGTGTCGAATTGCTCTGTACAAGTGTTTAGAGATCCCTATCAACAACGTTAATTACTCGTATTAACCAGAATCTATATACCACTCAACAAACCAATCATCACAATATAAAACAATTTTTATATTCACTAACAAATACGCTCTCATAGCTATTATTACACTCAAACTCATTCTAGAGTACTACTGACTCTATCTCTAATGAGCAATACCCAACAGAACCATGGTTGTCGCTTAAC
Source organism: Allium cepa (assembly GCA_030765085.1). Taxonomy (NCBI): domain Eukaryota; kingdom Viridiplantae; phylum Streptophyta; class Magnoliopsida; order Asparagales; family Amaryllidaceae; genus Allium; species Allium cepa. The sequence continues at coordinate 202,636,344 of CM060945.1, read as the reverse complement.
CATAAGCTCTGATACCAAATGTAACGTTTCGATTTTTCGTTGCCGAAAAACCGAATAGTTAGGGTTTTTAAAAAGAATTTAAGAAAAGAAAAAGAAGAGATAATTTAGAGAAGAAAAGATAGGAGAGAAAATAAGAGATAAGAAGGTAGAAAATAGAACAGAAAGAAAATAGATCATTTTAAAATAGAAATTAGAGAGAATAGAAAATGGAGGGGAAAGAAAAATAGAACGGAATAGAAAAACAACAGAACAATATCAGAATCTCACAATTCGCAGCGGAACAACATATAATAATAAATGAATAATCTTTAAACAAAGAACTATATCAGTTATTACATTTTATACATTACATTTCATTACATCATATCATCAGAGTGTACAACAACAACAACAAACAGTGCAGCGGAAAAAGAAATACTATATAAACTAGTAATACGCCATGCCATCCAGCTTGCCTCCAGCAACTCCAGAATATCCAGATATCCTGATAAACCTTAACTCTTGACTGCCCGTGTGGAAATTGGTGGGCACCCAGAGTTTAGGAAGGAAAACAATAAACTCCAAGTCAGTCATGTGACTGGTGTGAGAACTCAAAACAGTTTATTTATCTTAAAAATCAAAATAGAAGAATATTTTTAAAGTCAATTCGCAATGCTTTTTAAAAATGAGACTACCATAAGGCCTCCCGCACACACACACATGCAAACGCAGAATCGGAGGAGATTTCTCCTTATGATAGTCAAAGATGCTTGATACGCATTTAAAAATAACATTTGATATTATTACTAGTGCATATTGTAGGAAAAATTTATTTCGAAAGTAGAATATAAATCTTAGCCAACATACGACCATTATCGTATGCCTACTATAGCTACCATCCAAACAGTGTTGCGACACCATAAGTGAATGATAGGTCCTACAACTAAAACCGTACAAGATCGTATTGTTTCTTTGGATTTCCAACGAATGATCAGGCCAAGGAACTTCCCATTGCCACATGAGAATGCCTCTAGATGGACATCCCCGAGAACCAAATCGGATCTCTACCAACACAAGGCCGGGTTACCCCTAACTGAGTAACAACTGACCGAATATGCCATCCCCCGGTCCTTTGGGACCTTTTCACCGAGCGCTCGTAATCAATTCACACAATCATAACAAAGTGTTTTCAACATGAGTAAGTATCTGGGCTCCATACCATGATACCACCCTATTCCAGAAGGAAATGCACACATCCTAAAGGGCGCTACCCCTCATAACCTTGCTGCTTCTTTCCTGTTTTGACCATTCACGGGGTGTGAGGCTCGACGAAGTCACGTCCACAAAAACATACTTTATACAAAAGCCATGCTTTGGGTCAACAAATGATCATAGAAATGATCACCAGGATAGACGATCAAATAAACGGTCCTATCACAAATAATCAACACAATGATCATTTCACAGCTACACTCAGCATGTCACATTACCAAATTGGGAATATATCGCTGATAACTTCAACTATATAACCTCTGAGCTCGTACGTCTCAGAGAAGGGTGTTAAGCTAAAAGAATAAATTCTCCGCCACCAACAGAAATATATTTGAATGAAATCGGCTTTACATCTCAATTTGTAACGTCAGACATACAATCCATACAAGTCTGTTCCGGGCTCGAACAAAACCGAAGGCACTTACAAAGAAGTCCTTGCAATCCGGATATCCACAATCCTGATCGGATTCACCATCACATATGGAGAACTCTATACCGGAGCAACTCGGTGCAGAGTCAATCGACAGGTCATCCTATCGCTCTCGCAAATATCCGGTCTTCAACACCAATCTTCAAATGCAATTCACAACGACGTATCACATATTCGGAATGGGTTATACGACCCCATGGTCCTTTCCCGGTTAACCCGAATAGTGAGCGCTTATTCAAAAATAAGTGTGGCATTCACATTCAATCAAATCACATCAAATATCCATTCAAAGGGAAATATTGATAGTCGGTTATTGAACTATCAATTGATATGCACACATCACCAGATTCCAAATAATTTTCCAAATTATTTATTTTCCAAAATATCTTCACTAGATATATAATTTCAATACTTCAAAAATAAATCAATATTTATTTTTAAACAAATTCCACTTTCTTTTATAAATTCCTTAGTGAATTTATATTCCAAAATATTCATGCATATACGTTTTCAATTATTCGTTTCAATTTATCTTCAAAAAGATAAATTCTCAAAGTATTCACTTTATATTGGAAAACATTTCCATACTTATTTAATAAGTAATTCACAAATTTTATTTATTTTCAACACTTAGAAAATATTCAATATACTTAAATCGAAATTAAGTACATATTTCATTCTTTAAGGAAATCATTCTCTTAAACATATTTATTTGGGCCAAAACGAATGTTGCGTAGAACATCGTTACGACAACCCAAAATCACTAGTATAGGGATTCGAAATTAAAATAGATATATAAATCCCAATACTATACAAAACATTTCCTTTCGGAAATCATTTACTATAACAACAGTGTTATAGTCCACCATTTCCTTTTATTTCTCGAAAACGTCTATTTCAACAATGAATGTTGAAATCTATGGTTTCGAATCTCAACACGTTTTAAAACATCGTTAGATCGTTTTAATTCAATTTAAACATCAAATCTAAACATTTTCTTTAACATATTGTTCACTATTCAAAAACGTGAATATACTACGTTAACAAATTTTCATTCTTTTATACTTTTCATTTTAAAGGATTATTCACAGTCAAAAATGTGAATATAACTCCATAAATAAGTTATAACCATTTACTTATCAAAATAAGTCTTTTGCGAATTTATAAAACAACGTTTATAAATTCCATTTTTTATTTATTTCATAACTACTTCCTTTATAAATCTCCTTTATTAACCTATTCGATTTATAACTCAATTATAAACCAAAAGTTCACAGTATAAGTTAAATGCTTATAAAACAATTATTTTACAAAATCGTTCTTTTAAACTTCATAATTATAAATCTTATAACTTATAAGATTCAATTATTCATCCAAATATATTCTTTAATAATTTCACAAAATTTATAAATCTTACTATTTATAAATTTCATTTATAACTTCACCATTTATAATTTTATAAATTCCATTCGTTTACAAAATTTATTTTTACTTCATTCAAACACTTATAAAAACTCGTTTTATAATGTCAATATTTCAATTTATAAATATCCATTTATAAATCTCTTAATATAAATCAATTTATATTTTTCTTTTAAAACGTCTTTAATCTCCTTTATTATTTCACCATTTTTATTCATAAAATAATTAAATTTTATAAATCCTATATTTAAACTCTTTATAATAAATTCCAAAATCTCAATTTAAACTATTTTATAAAATCATTAAATCCATATTTCTCAAAAATCAACTTTAACCGTATTTCTCAAAAATTATAATTTTTATAACTTTAAAAATTATAACGTTCATTTATTTATAATGGATCAATTCCAAAAATATTTAATATTTTCAAAGATCACTTTAAAAACCTTTTAAAATCCCAAAATTTGGGTCCAATGATGCTACACACCAAATAGTCAATCACGACAACAATGATATCATATATCGATATGATAATCCATCAAATATCAAAATATCTGAAATCAAATAAATACTGTTGAGGAATCCAGTTGGATCCCTCCAACCTGTTTTCCTGCATCCAAAAACATTAGCACAATACCAATTTCGCTCCAGTACGAAATTATCGCGGTATATGTTTTTAATAAATATTATCCGCTTAATAACGGCGCAATAGGGTCTCATCCGCTAAACAAAAAATGCGGGAAATCAATAACTCCAATATATACATATGCCAATATATATATATTACTAATATATATAATACCAATTTCACTGTTTATGAAATATTCGCGGTATATGTTTTTAATAAATAACATCCGCTTACTAACGGCGTATAATGTCTATTTTAACAATCAATAGATAACAATCATCATTCAAACATGCATTCAAATATTTTAAATCTAACTATTTAAAATAAAATCGAAACTGATTCGATTGAGTGAGAAGTTCTCACCTTGATTTAATTTCCGTTTTAGCGATTTATTTCGAATAAAATTAAACGGACGTTTAATTTTACCCAAAATTCTCACTAACTCCAAACGACTCCAAATCAACTCCATCGCGTAGTGCCCGTCCATACGATTCCAACGCAACTGGTTTCGCGCATTTTCGACCTCGTATGAAAAAGTTATGAATATTTGAAGTTTACACAAATTTTTATTTATAATTTACAACATAAATCTTTATTATTTTAACCTCCATCAATTTAGAGCCATAGGATCCCACTCCCACCTGATCATAGCCGCACGTCTTCTTCTCCCTCTCCCTTCGTTCTCTTCTACAGATAATACACGCGCAAGCATGAACCCATATCCAAGAATTAGGGTTAAATTATTCACCTCCATCACTCGACTTGACGACGATCAGGGAGTTGCAAATCGAAGCCCCCAACTTCCACTATGCTCGGCCCCAATACCCTGCAACTCGGCCTCACCTCCATCCTAGAATTGCGTGCGTGAACTGTAGGCGTCGGCCTCCCCTAGCTCCCACCATCCGACGTCGTTTCAAATCTCAACCGTATAGATCTCTAGCTCTCCTCATGCTCTTCGACTTCCATGTTGAAGCTTCGTTGAATCGATGAATGGATTGGGAGTAATTGAGAGGAGAAGCTTGTGAATTTCTGGCCTTTGATTCTTAAAGTGGCGGCTAGGGTTATAAATTAGGGTTATTTTTTTTTTTTAATTTATGAAGAGAGTGGGGGTCTATTTATAGAGCATTTTCGAACACTATTCATCCGGAAATTCCGAACTCCGATTTACGCGCCGTAACCAGCGTTTCTAAGGTTTACCCCGCGTTCCGGACATAATGGAACAGGTTTCGAAAGCTAATTCGGACATCTGTGCGAGTTATGGCTATAAACGCTCAATTTAAATTAAACCGATTTAAACGATTTTCTAGGCGTTTTAATTTGTACCGGACAAACGGTAAATCCAATTGACACGAAATTTGAAACCTTACAATAATATCACCTTACGGATCCGATGAAACTGGTTTCGTCGAAATCCGAGACTTTTTTGAAAAATGGCTATTTTAACTCGCCAAATTAATATTAAAAACAATTCGATGCGTTTCGAGCTGCCACGATCAAACGATAACTCCGATTGACACGAAAATTGAAATCCGGTAATAACTAACTATTACGGATCCAATGGAACTGGTTTCGTTCAATTCTGAGACTGTTCAAAAATTGACTATTTTCACTAGTCGATTTAAATATTAAAATATTCAATTTTCATAAATTAACTTTTAATTCGATTTTAAAAGTTCTAAAGTATCGTTCTAACTCTAATATGATAAAATAAAATTTTACAAATCATTTTCAATCATATTTAACTCAATTTTCAATTATTTTCATAATTTAACATATTAAATTATCGATTTAATTATTCAATTAAATCCAATAATTCAAAATAAAATTTATTCGACTTATAAATTCACTTCTTAATATTTAAAATTAATTAAATATTCAAATTGTAATTATTAAAAATCCTGGGTCGTTACAAAAGAGAAGTTTGTTTTATAAGCTTTGTGTACATAAATTGTGTATGGAATTTTCAAAACCATATATTGGATAATAGACTTTGAGGTTGTAAAACTTCTACTTATCCTAAAAGGTAAGAATGTTGTTGAGTTAAGGTTTGAGAGGTAATAATACCCCCACTTGAAGGCCTCATTATTATTCGAAGGATGCTTTGAGGTTGAAATCAAGGATTGCTTTTGGCATACAAAGTATTATTTCTGTATAAGAATTGGATCACTTATGAAAAATCATGTACATGAAATTGATAATTAACACCAAAGGATAGTGGTTTGGATTTATAGTAAACAATGTTTTAAATGACTTTTTTTGACCTATTAAACGTGATTTTGGAAAAATAGGAAAATCTTCTTAATGTCTAGGGAATATACTTATACCGATGAGATAAGTATATGAACATTTTTTCCAGCTATTGAAAGAGGTATAATGGGTTTGTGAATATATCTTTCGTGAAGTATTTTAAATAAAAAATAATTGAGAAGAGATTTTATTAATGAAAGATTAACTAATAGAGGCTCAGTGGATCCCGCATAGAATTAATTCTTTGGATTATTGTTTGTTTATTTGATAGTTAAATAACCGACTATCAAATCTTGGCCAAAATATTACTCCGGAAATACCTAAGGGAAACACAGCAGCTATACGGTACAATCATCTTCAATGATGTTGTACTGTACGTATAAATCTCTTGTTGTTCTCCTAGGACAAATGATAAGGAAATCTATTAGCTTAAACGGTTTCTAGGTGACCTTTTCGCTTATTTATTATTTGTTTATTTCCAAAATAACCGGAGTTGAGTTTACCGAAAAATATCTATTGGTTGTGGAGTGACCAGTAAGTGGGGGAGTGTACTTATATGAGTTGAATCGAAACCATAACCACTCTAAAACCATAAGTTCATTCTTCGCTTTGGAAGAGGTTTGAGACTGGTACGAGATGATGAATGTAGTAGAAGTAGTGCCTTCAGACTTTTCATGTCTCGAACAACTTGTATGGATGAATACTAGTATTGCATTATTGCCTCGAAGGCAGTGTTAGCGCTCCAAATGGGAATTGCTATGAGGAAATGCTAAAAGCGTAACCTCAGAAGCCTCACAACACGTTAATGGTTAAAACATGGGATACCCGCAAAGCTATGATGCGAGCTACCATTAGGAAATCATTCCTGATCCAGTTTCGATTTTATGGATTTTGGTGTGCACGCAGGGCGACCGTAGTGCAGCCTCGATGCCCGAGGGGTGATTTAATTTGGTATGTCATGTTAAAGGTGCAGTCGGGCTCTGCCTTGGCAGTGCGTCCATATGTGGCCCTTAGGTATATTTTATCAAGCGGTATACTGTACGGAAGGCGATCCCTTGCCTTGTTATCTTTGGAATCCAATCTCCAATACGCTCTCTACGGTTTTAGTTGTTGAACAAGTACTGCTGAATGTAATTATAGGAAACCATTCTAGGTATCTTGTATATTTATTTTCCACCCTAGACATAATTATAATATCACTGGACTTTCTAATAAAAATGATTTGGTTATCGTAAGGTAAAATCCCATTCGTATTTATGTGTGGCGTAGTCTTACAAGACACCTTTTTTTCAAGCGGTTTTATAAATACAGAAATCTGTGTGATTTGATTTTGAGTTTTCTCATACTGGTTTATCAGACTGATCCAAGCTTTATTTTCTTATAATGCTCAGGTCGGCCTGAGCGTATTTTCCAGGTTTAGCAGAATACTTTAGAGCTTTATGAGACAAGATGGATACCTCTAAGACGTATTCACATATTTTATCATCTACTGTTTTGTTCTTGTTTGTATTTATCAGTAATTATAAGGACATGTTGTTATAACTATCCAAGCTGATGATAGGTTAGTTACTTTGATTTATGTATGTATATCTCAGTTTTTCTTTTGTAAAGATCCTTGGTATGTTTGTAAGATTCTATTTTATCTCTTCTTTTCCTTCACCTCAACAATGTATCTTTTCAACACTTGGATGCTCGGCACGTGAATATCATGGATACATTAGCATCGAATTATAAGGATCGAAAAGGCGGATCGTTAGAACAATATCTCATCTCATACATTTCATCTCAAATACATGACTAAACAACATAAATACATCATAACATCCAATACAACAGAATCTCAACGCATATACATGTCATCATCTCATATGGGATAAGCAATACAAGCTAAATAAATATTTTCCACCATCGTTGGCTCCATCTATATATATTAGCCTACATAATACATATATGCACATAACGTGACTAATAAAACAACCTCAATCAAATCCAAGGTTCTTAAATATATATAAATACCTCAAGGTAAGCTAGAAACTAGTTATGAGTGTAAAAATGAACATAAATAATCCGTGTGCAGCGACGGTTTACATGTGATATGTCAAATAAGTAAAATATGTCATACACTCCATAATTTAAACACACCCATATCCCACTAGATAAAACGGTGTACATACACAAGTCATGAAACTTTTAAAGTTACTCACAACTACAATCTAATAAAGTAGGATATCATATTCTATCCACGTATATAATGTAGCGACCCTGAAATTCACTCACTTTATCTTCGAATATCGAAATGCTTTGAAATATAATTATGTTTTATAAATATGATTTTATAACCTTGTTAGATCTCATTTAACTAAATAATAATGGTACAAAGTTGTTTTTGAAATTTGTTTAAAAAAATATATTCCTTGAAGAAGAATCGATAATGCGATAGAAAATCGGTTCATCCGTAAACAGATTTTTAACCGACATATGTTATTCGAACTCTTTTGCACTTGTCTAATAATCAAATGAACACATTAGCAACTAAATAACATATTTTCCTTTAGAAATAAATGGAAGATTCTAGAAGCTTCCAATTAGGTAAGTGAAATGACGTAAATGAGAAGTGATGGGTTGTGAGTCTTCCATGGCATGGTTGGAGGAAGGGAGGTTCGAGTGCAAGCTTAAAGAGAACTATTTGAAGCCTATATAAAGAAAGGCATACCGCTTTGAATTCATATCAAAATTTCTACTCAAAATTGTCACTCTCTCCATCCCCTTCTCACTTAAAATTCCTAATGAAAATTATGGCAAATTTGTCCAAATCAACTCAAATTTGGACTTGAGCCTTACTACAATATTACAACATCTTCTACTAAGTTAGATTATGAAAAACGAAGCATACCAAAATCAAAGTGAAGCAAGGAATGGATGGGAAAGAAAGGTGGTTGCAATGGAGAAGTTGGACTTGGTTAGCTTAGGCTTGGTTATTTTTAGGTTAAGGTGAGTTAACTCACCACTTTGATTGAAAATATAACCCATATTATTTTGTTTTTGACATTTTTTAAGTGGTTTGAATTGATGTTGACATTTGTTGAAACTTTGGTTTGGATTTTTGCTTTGAAAACAAGTGATATATGTGTGGACTTAAATAGACATAAGCAGACTTAAATGGACTTATATAAAATGTACCATAATCTTGAAATGAAAGACATAGGCTGTAGATGGATACTGGTTTAGGTTGGACTTTAATTTGAGAGTGCACTTATAGCGACAGTCCGGAATTGCCTTATTTTTGATGATTTCTCTGGAACGTTGTAGAAAGATCCTTAGGGATTTTTTGACAAATTTATAATAACATAAATGTTTTTTGCCATAAAAACCTCTAAAACATCTCAAAAAACAACCAAAACTTCACTTATGCAAAACTATCCTGTTTAGACTTGATTTTTGAACTTTAAAGGTTTGAAAAGAATGTTTAAATTTAAATATTTTCTTCATTCTTTTTACAAGGGTTTACTAACTATTATCAGAGTATTATAGAGATGATTTGAGATTCTTTTTAATTTTAAAGAGTTAGTTATGAAATTTTAAAGAACTGGATTTTATAAGGAAAAGTCGTTTTTCCATGTTTTAAAGATTTTACAAGTTTGTCATTTTAAAGTAATATTTTAGGTAAATGTTTTAAAACCTGTTGTGAGTATTTCTAAGTATTTTAAAAGTATAAAAAATTATTTTCAGAAAAGGATTAAGAATTGCTCAATAGCTAAGTAGTTTGGTTGTACAATCACTTGTTGAAGAGTAATTAACTATGCTTAGCACTAAAAACCGAGCAAGGTAAACTTCTCTATTTATGAGAGTTAATATTCCTGTTCGACTAGGGACGAAGCAATAGCGCTTTAACCTATCAACTTCCCTCTTGTCTGAGGAATAGTTAATTTGGAATGTCAGAAACATATTAATCTTATTGATTTCTTACTTGTTTATGTAAACCACTAAACTTTACTTAGCACTAAAAGCCGACGAGTAGACTTGTCTATCCATAAGACTCAAGAATGAAGTGCCTATGAATGGCATTGATATGAAACCAGTGCTCTAACATACCTGGCTTTATTCTTGACCGAGGGATAGTTTAAGTTGGAATGTTGGAAACATGTTATGTATACTAACATTGATTTGTATAAGCAAACATTTTAACTGGATAATCCATTAGTCGACTATAGATCTTGACCAAATATAACATAAAAGTAATCAAAAGGCTTTGCAATTTAATACCAATGAGAAATCCGGGGGAGGGGTATCGTTACGAAACGTCACTAGCTTTTGCTTACTTATGAAAGAACCGAAATTGAGTTAACTAGAAATTCGTCGGTCGGTTTTGAAGGGTCTGAGATTGTTAAGTGTTTTACTTACCGAATACCACTTTAAAACTAGTATATGTGTTCTATGTAGTGATGCATGATCTGTTCAAGATACTGGAACCTATTTGGGAATTTGTGTTCTTTTTAGTGATGAAGACTCATGTGAACGATGACGAATGTAACCTCTACATTGGAGATTACTAAAAGTAGAGTAGGCCACATAGCCTGGGGTTCCGGTAAACCACAACAGGTATATAACCTCGTTATCTAAATGGTGCTTAACAATGTTGCTACCAGAATTTTATGATGTTTGGGATCACTTGTTCGGACGTGGACCAGTTATGTTTACATAAAGGTACATTTTATCTAGAGATGTACATCACTGGGAGGAAGTTTCTTGTAACACCCTATATTTTTATAACATTATTTAGAATAATTAATTGGGTAAGTTTAATAAAATAACGTGAAGATTAAAAGGTTGAGATTTGAGTAATAAAGGGTAGCCGTGCCATGTTAGTATGTTAATTAAAATAAAATAACCTAAACGAAGGTGTTAGGAAATAACAAGGGCAATATGGAAAATAGGTGGAGCTTATACCCTAAGCCCTTAAAAGATAGAAACTCACGTTTATTTCATTTAACTCAAACTAAAAACACTAAGGCTGGCCACCATTTTCACTCTCAAGAAGAAGATTAAAGCTACGATTCAAGAGAAGAGAAGCAATCAACTAAATCAACATCAAATCTCACATATATAACCTCAAAGCTAAAGTGAATAATTACTCCATCCCAATTTATTTTAGTTTTCGGTTTTAAGATTAGACCTGAAATGATTTTGCAAGTATATGATATGTTTTGATGACTAAAGTTATATACATGTATGTTGTTGATGGATAATATATGTTCATGTTAGTTTTTATGAGATATTTGACATCTAAACCCTATTAAATGACATCCAAGTGACTTGAAAATTTAAATATAGGTCTGAAATGATATTCTGGAGAAGGGTTTTGATTATCATAATTTTATGAACTAATTTTGATTTTATATTAATCTTCTATTGAAGGAAATAGCTTATTGGGTTATAAATTATTTTTGGCAAAAATAATAGTTATTGGGAGCTAAAAAATTTATATGTTAGGCAACATATTAAAATAGATTTTCTTGATTTTTCCTAATTTATTTAATGAATATATAAAATTATTTGAGGTACGAGACTTAAATGTTTTATACATACAATTAAAGAGAATTGACATTTCATAGAAGAAAATTATTATTTAATTCTTGAAATAGTGACAGCATATTTCTGAAAAGAATTATTTAACCAATGAAAATTTGACAAATAAAGGCAGGTTAGTTGAAAAGCTGTAATTTTTTAAGTTAAAAACAAAGAAAACATACTTTTAACATGTTTCATCCTTTACAGCAACAGACCTTCCGACCCAGGCCTTCCAACAAGGTCGAGAGGTTCTAAGCTTTGGACAAGTTCAAACCAACGCATATGTTATCAAGCTACTTGTAACGTAATGAATTGGAGAAAGACAAAGGGTTCTAAGTCGAAAGGTTGATGGTCAAAGAGGTTGGGGTATGTTTATTTTATAAACCAAAAGCTTTCACCTGCTTTGTTTTCGGATAAGAGCTTTCAACTTGGTTATTTTCAACCAAGTCAAGATATTTAAAAGAATGGTTTTAAACCCTTCGACATTGTCGAAAAGTTACTGCCGCTTTGTTTTATTTTGAACCTTTCGACAAAGGAAAAAGGTATACTTGTATTAAAACCAACAGTTTCTCCCAATGCTCTTAAAGGGAAGCTTTCGACTTAAGTGACTTACTCTTGTTTTATAAATCTAATTATAACCCAAAGCATTCGAAAGAGTTATTTTTGAACGATTTGTTTAAGGCTTTTGAATCTGAGCTTTCAACTTAGTCGAAAGGTCTCTTCCAATGACTTCGAAAGTTTTTAAAAGAAGTATTTTCATTTGTTTTAAATTGAACACAATAAGCCATCGAAAGGTTTAAGTAAATAATTTCAAAAGGTTTAAGTGAATGATTTTGAAAGGTTGAAGGTTGATTCGAAAGGTTAAATTCAATGATTTTGAAAAGTTTTAGTTAAATGATTTCGAAAGGTTTGATGATTAACCGTAAAAGTTAAAGTTCAATGATTTTGAAAGGTTTAAATGAGTAATTGCAAATGGTTTAAAGGAATGACTTTGAAAGGTTCTGGTTGAATGACTTCGAAAGGTTTGAGTGAATGATTTCAAAAGTTTTAAATGGAACATTTTCCTAGGTTTTCTAAGGCCATGTTTTAAAGTAATTTTAAACAAGGATGTCCAAAGTTTTATAGCTTTCGAAAGGTTTAGAGAATGGTTTCGAAAGGTTTGATGTGTGGTTTTCAAAATTTTGATATTGGTTTTGAAAGAGATGATTTCAAAGGTTTAGAAAAAGGTCCCTTCAAATGGTTAAATGTTTTCATCAACTAAATTTTAAGCTAAGTATATATATACATGACATGGTGATATGATTTTGAGTAAAGTATAAAGATTAAATACTTTTCCTTGTTTAAGTTTGATTTAAAGGTTTTAAATCATTGAGAAAAAATTTCAAGGAAAATTGTGGGAGAGGATACTTAAGTGAAAATGACTCAGATATTAGAGTACCAATGGGTCTAGTATGGGGTCGCGCCCTGTACGTTAGGTAATAGCCCCAGCTAATTATTTGTCCAAATTTCTAGTGTGTAGGGCTTTGTCACAGGTAGACTAAAATTATGATTACACACTGAAAGGAATATATGTTTTTATAAAAATATGTTATTGGTGAGCCTGAAAAACCATTAGGATCGGGAAGACCTAGGATATGATTAAGTTAGGGACAGATCGTCTAGAAGTGAAGTATTTAGCAGATAATTAAGGACAGACCGTCCATATAGGAAATATTTAATAGATAGTTATGGATAGACAATCCAGAAGAAGAATATCTAATAGGTGTTAGGTTAATTTTGATTATATTTTCTGGTAGGCCCGAGTCGGCCAAAGGTTAAAAGTTATCCAAATAAAACTTATGTATTTGAACAGATATTTCATTATTACTTGAGATTTATGTATGTTTACATAATGATTACTTTGTAGTATTTAACCATTATGGATGTAGGAGCACAATATATGGTTTTTTAAAAGGTTTTCCAAAGATATGTTTTAAAAAGGATGATAGTGAGGGAAAGCCCGTTTCCCTAAGTGGTGCGGTCTCACTTGACATGTTTAACCGGGATGTGTAGTATTGTTCATACCAGGCTTTATGTCTGACTCAAAGTTTATGTTTTCCCCTTAAACACTCAAGTGCTCAAAATTAATTTGAGTAAGCTGAGGGATTAAGGTCTTTTAGGTTTTAGTAGGATGACGAATAAGCTACCGGAGGCATGCAGAAAGCAAATGGATAACTATTAGGAGTTACAGTTCTTGTTACATTTGTTGGATTTTCCACTGTGTTGTCTTTTATTAGGTCTATTATGACCATATGACTATGATCAACCAAAGGCGTATCTTCATATACCACTCTTGGCATATTTTGTAATAATTATATTTGATCTATGCTTGGGAATGATTTGGAGTTATATGTTGTGAATGTGAAACAGTTGGTTTTGAAATGTAATGAAGTAAAAGTTTTTTTTAATCTTTTATTTTGTTTCATATTCAAGTGTTTATGATATTATTAATACAATTAACGTATTTAGTCATCGAAAGCTATTACTATATATGACTACAACATCTGTAGCGCTTAATTTTTGGCCTCTAGATAGGGGATGTTACATTTCTAACCCTTGTGTAGGAGATTGGATTTAACATCGACCGAAGAGATCTCGATGGAAATATCCATTATGAGAACATACTTTAGCAGTTTTAAATGTAACTAAATATGTTGTGGTATGACCAAGTAAGCATCACAACAATTTGATAGATTTATATTCTACAATCTAGACATTATCTACTATATAACCATACTAAACTTAAAGAACAGTTGGCTTTTTTAGAGTAAAATCGATGTGGGAATCTATACAGTCTCAATAATTACTGTTACATATTGCATATATCTTGAGTTCTCTCATGCCAGACTTATGCCTAAAGTTTAGTCTTTGTTTTCCCTAAATTCCTTATATACTCTTTTGAATAGGCTGAGTATATCAGGTTTTACCTTGGACGTTTCGAGGTTCAAAATATGAGATAGAGGCTTGCATTATCAATCTATTTCTATTTCCTTTTCCATATTAGCCATGTATATGTCAGCATTGTGGGGACAGACTGTTATAACTGTCAAAGATGATAATAGTACATAGGTTTTGTAATTCTAAATTTGCTGTATTCAGAATTAACGTTCTTTTGATATTATATATTATCGTTCCACTATGAGATTCTGATGTTATGTTCTTCCTTTCATATTCTATTCTTTTTTTATTTTAACATAGCCTTTTGACTTTTCTACACTCGGATGTTTAATACACAGATATCGTGGATGTGTTTAGTGTCAACGTATGAGTGTCGAAATGTCGGGTTATTACATTTGGTATGGGAGCCCAAGGTTGAGGAAACACCTAACTTCTGTGGGTATGGATCAATATAGATAAGGTAACTGGTACCCTAAAATAAGTTGAGAGTATTATATATGAGAGAGCATAGTTGTATATTTCTATAAACCTATACCCCTTTCAGCTTTTCCTTAAGATCAATCTCTTTCTTTGAAATAACTCTAGCCTTTCATATCCTAAATAGATTCTGCTAAGTTTAGGTAGTACATTATGAGTAATAGAACTGTCAATGCTTCAGGAGGTAGACGTGGTTGGGGAGTATCGTCACTAATGGTGTAAATCGAGCACCAAGGAATATGGATTCGGTCGAGGAAACAAGGGTGGATATTGTAGAAGAGGTCGTGAAGGTCAGGCCTTAGATGAATTTTTCTTCGCTCTACTGTGATTATGAGAGGTTGGGAGGTATGAGGTTTGGAGGTATAGAGGCAACCATAAAAGTCCAGACTTGGATCAAATTATGTGATTGTATATTCACGGATATGAGTTAAATGATGCGATAAAGCGTCGGTTGGTGTCATGGTGTAACAACCCGCATATTTATCGAGTTTGTATTTAAATATTTTATTTAAATATTAACTCGTTAATCTGATTTTGGTCCGAAAAGCTACTTTTTGCAAACGGTCAAATTAGGACTCGAGACCACTTCCATTGACTTCGAAATGTCGTTTACAACTTTTTAAGTATAAACATCGATAGGTTTGGAGTTAGTGAAATTTCACTAACTTTTCCCGCTTTGGACTTTGGGTTAGTTTAGCCTATTAAGCCCAAGTTCCAACCCTCTTCTCCTCACTCTTCATAAATTTCCTAACTAATCAAGCTTTGGCATTAATGGTGGAGGGAATGGGAAATTAAAACTCCAAGCACAAATTCAATTGCAAATCCAACATTCAACTCCAAATTCAAGTAGAAGATATTGGATTCAAGCTTTGGATTGCTTCTCCTTGCTTTCAAGCTTCATCTTCATAAACTTTAGTGCAAAGGTGAGATTTTTATCTCACAATTCTAGTCTATAACTATATTGGACTGTTAGGAATGATTCCCCATCACTTTAGCATGTACATTTGCATTTGATTTGGATTGGATTGGCGAAAAACTCCATTTTTTAGTTGTTTGGTGAATTTCCTAAGCTTAGGTCGCTCTGCCTAGGTTAGGTCGCTCGGAATCATTAGCTCGCGTGCGTGGAAAAGTCACGGCCCGCATATTTTGTTCGCCTCGGATTTAGGTCGTAGGTCGTTGGACTTTAGGTTGTTCGCGTATAGGTCGCTCGCGACCTAACCCTTAGGTCGCTCGCGTGTTATCGCGCTAGGTCGCACTGCCTTGAATCTTCACTTCGGAGTTAGGTCGTTTCACTTTAGGTCGTAGGTCGTTTCTGGCCTTTAAACCCCCCTGCAGCGTTAGGTCGTTAGCCTCGGAATTAGGTCGTTTTCGACCTTATATCACAAGGAGGCTCTAGGTCGCTCGATCCAGCTAGGTCGTAGGTCGTGCATCACTTTAGGTCGCTCGCGTGTTAAAACCTTAAGTCGCTCGTGTGTTAAAACCTTAAGTCGCTCGCGTGTTAAACCCTTAGGTCGCTCGGCCGATGCACGCGCTAGGTCGCGAGTATTTAAGTCCTTAGGTCGCTTGGCATTGTGACCACTTAGGTCGCACGACCTTGTTAGGTCGCTCACCCTTAGCTCGCGTACCTTCTTAGGTCGCGCATCCCACTAGGTCGCTCGACCCTGTTGTATTTTTAGTTCGCAACCATTAAGTCGGTCGACCTTGCCTAGGTCGTTAGGTCGGTCGGTCCTATCCCTTAAGTCGCGTGACCGTGATAGGTCGCTTACCTTTAGGTCGCATGACCTATGGCCACTTGCTCCAGTTAGGTCGCTCGGCCACTTTGTTAAGTCGCCCACCTTTTTAAACTTAGGTCGCATGACCCATTAGGTCGCATGGCCCCTTAGGTCGCTTGGCTTCACTAGGTTGCTTGTCTTCACTAGGTCGTACCGTTTTGGACGGGGCGCTGCCCCGCACCCCGCCGGGGGCGCTGCCCCCTGTACCCCCGCGACCTGACCGGGCAGGTCGAACCCCGTAAGCGGTGGCGTTGCCCCCGCACCCCCACCTTGGGGGGTTGCCACCCCCCCGGACCCCCCCCTGTAGGGGATCTTATCTGAAAAACATTGAGCTGATTTCCTTGGATTTTATTCGCATCTCCGTATGCGATCTTTGTGACTGATTGTTTCTACACTTGCTTATGTGTTTTGTCACTTTATAATATAAAGGTTTCAATACTAGTAGTAAATATCAAAACTCTTTTAACAAACAATTTCAACTCTATTTTTAATAACAAAGCTCTTTTCTTAAACCGTTTTCCAATCTATTAGTATATACAAGCCTTTACCTCACTCGGATGAGAAATCTAATTAAACGACTTAGTAAAACAAGTGGTATGAAACGCTTGCGTTTACTTCGTCGGTTAATTCTTGGACTTGTTCGATTGAACCTCTTGTGACAATTTTATTAGTGAAGATTTACAGTTTGTTCGTAAATATTTAAGTTAAGCAAGTGGTTATGGGACATGAAGCTAAACTTCTATATTTACTAGCTTAGTGTAATTGACACTTCTCGTTGATCTTGATGATCGCTTTATGAATTAGACTAGCAATTGCGCGATGTCTCTTTCATTGCAAGGTTAGACTAGACACCACTTGTGTGATTCCATTCACACATACCTTTCTGCTTTTTGGTTAGTCTTGACCTCAATCTGTGTGATTCCATTCACACATGCGGGGTAGCTCCCCTTGGTCTTCGGACCGTCATGTGATAGGCCTCTTTCCCTTTTTATGATTTCTGGATTTCTCGTGTTGATTTCTGGAATTTATGACATTGACTTGTTATGAGTACAAGTTTAGGGTATGATGCCCTCTTCGAATCTTTGAGAAGATTCTTGTGATGTTGGTTATTTCTTATTGATTGATCTTCTGTTGATCATTATTTACATACTTATAGTGGTATGTCGTTATGGATGTTTATGTTTATGCCATATCTTTTATGTTATATCATGTCATCTGATATTTATAGCTAGACTGATCCGTTTATTATTTTCTTAAATAATACTCGGGTCAGACCGAGATGTTACAGGTGCTTCTGCTTGACTTCTTCCCAGGGATTCATCACTCTGACTTTTGGCTAACTGTTTAGATTAGCAGTTTTTGTTGTATACACTTGAGATATAGACTCATAGTTGTATTCTTTTGTATAGCACGTGTTGCTATTCTTTTGTATTATCGTGGATCTTATTGACCACTACTCTGATGTACACTTTCATGTGTTAGTTATATATTCATATCTTCTTCCGCCTTTGTGATATGGATATCTGTGACTGATTTGTGATATGATTATTTCTATGTTTGTTTCCGAAGATTATTTATAGCCACCGTGTAATAAGCAATTACATGGATGGTCGCTCCTCAACAGCCTTATTCTCCGTGCTAGTTGACAGCACTACTCCGGAGTGTTCTTGGCTAGCGTGGGTATAGAGGTGGGGCGTCACAGCTTGGTATCAAAGCCAAACTTCGGAACAATGTAGAATAACTTAACAAGGATCATCGTCCTAAGTCTATCTTAGGAGTCATACCATAGGATTAATTCGAGTCTTCGTACCGATTCATCCTATTTCCTTTATGATTCCTTGTTTTATCTATCAAAATTGCTTGGTGTTCATTGGTGAATAACCTTCTTCCTTCTCTTCTTTCTTTCTTTAAGGAAGAGAATGTCTAGACCAGGCCGTCCCAGAACTGGATCATCTGGTGCTGCTCCTCCGGATGGAGTATTTATGACTGCTCAACAGCTTCTTGATTTAGTAACTAATGCTCAAGCAGCTGGAGCTAACCCAGAACCCACTCACCCAAAGTCGGGATTTGCGCGCTTGTGCAGCGATTACACCAACTTGGGTGGGAAGCCCTTCAAAGGTTCGGAAAATATCATCGAGGTCCAGGCTTGGTTAAAATCATGTGATCGAATCTTCTCTCGCATGAACCTTATCGATCTCCACCGTGTTCAGGTGGCTTCCAGCATGCTCCAGGAGAGAGCATTGGACTGGTACGAACTCCTTATTTCAGAAATTAATGAAGCGGATCTCACCTGGGAGCAATTTCAGGGACGCTTCGAGTTAAAGTTTGTACCAGAAGCTAGGAAAGTAACCTTGGCTCGACGTTTTATAGACCTTGTTCAAGGTCAATCCTCTGTGACTGATTACGTCGCAGCCTTCGAGTCGCTTTCCAAATATGGGGTTGAATACATCAACACCCCATTGAAGAAGAACCAGAGGTTCGTTTATGGCTTAAATAAGAATCTTAAGAAGCCACTGCTCCTGAAACTAGATGTCGCATTTGATCAACTCGTCGATATCGCTCTTCGTCTTGAAGAGGCTGATAGAGAGAGTGATGTTGAAGTGGAAGGCGCTAAACCAAACTTCAACAACAAGAAGAGGCCAAACAAATTCAAGGGTCCTTATCCCAACAAAAAGGGTAAGCAGGCTACCCTTGCGGCAAAGTCTCCTTCTCCTAGTGGTGCGAGTTGCTTCAACTGTGGGTCTGGGGATCATTATGCGAATAAGTGCTCTAAGCCCAAATCTTGTCGCTATTGTAAGAGCCCAGATCACTTTATACATCAATGCCTCAAACGTAAAAGCAGGAATGAGGGAAAGTTAAATGTGGCTCAAGCCCCTGGCAACACATCTCGTGGCCAAGGTATTTCTCATTCCATTCTTGATGGTATTATTTTATTTCATGATCAACCTATTAGAGTTCTCTTTGATACGGGTGCATCCCATTCTTTTATATCAAAGGAACTGGTAGACACTTTTTCCTTAAGTGTTACTGCATTGATGACATCTTTAAAAATTGCAAATCCTGTTGGTGGATCCGCAACTCTTAATTTGCTTTGTAAAGATGTGGAGATTATTTTTTGCGATTTTTCTTTCCTAGCCGATTTGCATGTCATGCGTTACTTAGGCTTTGGAATAATTTTGGGAATGGATTGGCTTAACCGTTATCAAGCCCATATCCTATGTCCTGAGCGGACTATTCATCTCCGACATCCACAATCTGTTAAACATATTTCTGTTAATCTTAAAGATTCAGAATCATGTTTGGTGGCATCTTTATATTCTTTAAATCCTCGTGATAACGATGATGATGATGAAGATGATATTATTTCTCGTATTCATGTTGGTCGTGAATTTTCCGACATATTCGAGCCCGTTTTAGGTTTACCACCTAAACGAGCAATTGAGTTCAGAATTAATCTTGTTTCTGGAGCTCAACCTATTACTCGTCCTCCTTATCGCATGTCCAATAAGGAAAATGAGGAGATGCGTAAACAATTATCTGAGTTGGAGACGAGGCAATTTATTCGCTCTAGTTCCTCGCCTTGGGGAGCTTCGGCTATTTTCGTAAAGAAATCCGATGGTACTCTGAGGCTCTGCGTTGATTATCGCAAGCTTAACGATCTTACTATTAAAAATAAATATCCTTTACCTCGGATTGATGATCTATTCGATCAGCTTAGTGGTGCTAAGGTCTTTTCACAATTGGACTTGGCTACCGGTTTCCATCAGCTTCGTATCGCTGAGGATAGCATTCCTTTGACATCATTCCGTACTCGATATGGATCTTATGAATGGCTTGTTATGCCATTTGGGTTAACGAATGCTCCAGCTTATTTCGTTGACCTCATGAATCGAGTTTTCAAAGATTTCCTCGATCGGTTTGTTCTCATATTCATTGATGATATTCTAGTGTATTCAAAAACCGAGGAGGAACATGAGAAACATCTAAGGATTGTATTGGAAACACTTAGGAGTAATCAATTAAAGGCGAAATTTTCTAAATGCCACTTTTGGCAATCTCGCGTGAAGTTTCTCGGTCATATTATTTCCGAATCCGGGATATCCGTGGATCCTTCAAAGATCGAAGCGATTCAAGATTGGAAGAGACCGGAGAGTGTGACAGAGATTCGTAGTTTTCTCGGATTGGCGGGCTATTACCGCCGTTTTATTAAAGACTTTTCTAAGATTGCCATGCCTCTTACTGGCTTGACTAAGAAGGGAGTTAAATACATTTGGTCGGACAAATGTGAAGCCTCTTTTCAGAAATTGAAAGAACTCCTTTCCGATGCTCCTATTCTTGTGATTCCCGAGGGGAATCAAGATTTTGTTGTTTATACCGATGCTAGTCACGTTGGTTTGGGTGCCGTTCTTATGCAAAAAGAACGTGTTGTTGCTTATGCTTCTAGGCAATTGAAGCCGGCCGAGACTAGATATGCCACACATGATCTAGAGCTCGCGGCTATTGTTTTCGCCCTTCGAATGTGGCGTCATTATCTATTGGGAGAGAAATTTATTCTTTACACGGATCATAAGTCTTTGAAATATTTATTTTCTCAAAAAGAACTTAATTTACGTCAACAGCGTTGGCTCGAGTTCCTTGCACCTTATGATCTTGATATTCTTTATACCCCCGGTAAGGGTAATCGTGTCGCCGATGCTCTTAGCCGTAAGCAACAAGCAGTTGTTTCTATGATGATATCCGAATGGAACGATCTCGAGATCTTATCCACTTGTGAGATTCGAGAGCGCATATCCGATTTATGCTCATCGCTTGTTTTATGTAGCCTTGAGGCTCATCCTTCTCTTTTAGACCGCATTCTTGAAGCTCAAGGGCTAGATTCTGAATTGGCTCTTCTTGGCAAAAATATTAAGGATAAAATTGATATTGAAGGTTTGAAAGACTTTGATATTGATTCTCGTGGCGGCATTCGAAAATTTGGTAGACTTATCGTACCAAATATTGGGGATCTTCGTAAAGATATTTTAGAAGATTCCCATCGTTCTAAATTCACCATTCATCCTGGTAGTAGTAAAATGTACGCTGATATGAAGCGACTTTATTATTGGGAGGGAATGAAATCTGATATTGCTAACTTTGTTAAGTGTTGCATGAATTGCCAACTTGTCAAGGCCGAACATCAAAGGCCTGGTGGGTTATTGCAACCTTTAGAAATTCCAATTTGGAAGTGGGATCAAATTTCCATGGACTTTATAGATGACCTTCCCCGTTCTCGTTCGGGTCATGATAGTTTATGGGTGATTGTTGATAGACTTACTAAATCCGTCCATTTTATTCCGGTTTGGTCTAACCGAACCGTTCCTCTTTTGGCCAAACTATTTGTCAAGGAAATTGTAAGATTGCATGGAGTTCCTACTTCTATTGTTAGCGATCGTGATCCATTGTTTACTAGTGGATTTTGGAAGAGTCTTCAAAAAGCTTTAGGAACGAAGCTTAATTTTAGCACCGCTTATCACCCCCAGTCCGATGGACAAACCGAGCGTGTGAATCAAACTCTTGAAGATCTTCTTCGTGCTTGTGTGCTTGATTTTGGTGGAAGTTGGGAAGATCATATTTCACTTGTTGAATTTTCCTATAATAATAGCTTCCAATCTAGTATTGGTATGGCACCTTTCGAGGCACTCTACGGAAGGCCATGCCGATCTCCTTCTTGTTGGCTTGAGGCCGGTGAGAAGCTGGTTTTAGTTCCAGACTTTATTCGTGATTCCACGGAAAAGATTGAACTTATTCGACATAGGATGAAAGAAGCCCAGAGTAGACAAAAATCCTATGCCGATAATCGAAGAAGGAAATTAGAATTTTCTGTTGGGGATCCTGTTTTTATTCGTGTTTCACCTATGAAGGGTGTTGTACGTTTCAGTCGATCGGGGAAGTTAGCGCCTCGATATATTGGGCCATTTCCTATCACTGAACGTATTGGTTCCATGGCTTATCGCCTTGCATTGCCGGCTCAATTTTCTGCTATGCATGATGTATTTCACGTTTCTCAATTACGGAAATGCCTTCGGGATTCCGATTCTATTCTTGAGCCTGCTGTTGTGGAAGAAATTGAAGTTTCGCCGAATTTAACTTATGAGCAGCATCCTATTCGAGTTATACCTTCTGAGGTTAAACGACTTCGAAATAAAGATGTTCCGCTTGTGAAGGTTCAATGGTCCTCAAATCCTAAGGATTGTTCTTGGGAATCCAGAGAATTCATCGAGCGTACACATCCGGACTTGCTTACTCCTTCTCCTAGAGGTGAACTTCTTATTTCAAAATTCCTCTTGTGTTAATATGCTTTTATGGTTGTTACTTTTTATTTCCATCTTGTATATATTGCGAGGACGCAATTTCTTTAAGGAGGGGAGTCTGTAACAACCCGCATATTTATCGAGTTTGTATTTAAATATTTTATTTAAATATTAACTCGTTAATCGGATTTTGGTCCGAAAAGCTACTTTTTGCAAACGGTCAAATTAGGACTCGAGACCACTTCCATTGACTTCGAAATGTCGTTTACAACTTTTTAAGTATAAACATCGATAGGTTTGGAGTTAGTGAAATTTCACTAACTTTTCCCGCTTTGGACTTTGGGTTAGTTTAGCCTATTAAGCCCAAGTTCCAACCCTCTTCTCCTCACTCTTCATAAATTTCCTAACTAATCAAGCTTTGGCATTAATGGTGGAGGGAATGGGAAATTAAAACTCCAAGCACAAATTCAATTGCAAATCCAACATTCAACTCCAAATTCAAGTAGAAGATATTGGATTCAAGCTTTGGATTGCTTCTCCTTGCTTTCAAGCTTCATCTTCATAAACTTTAGTGCAAAGGTGAGATTTTTATCTCACAATTCTAGTCTATAACTATATTGGACTGTTAGGAATGATTCCCCATCACTTTAGCATGTACATTTGCATTTCATTTGGATTGGATTGGCGAAAAACTCCATTTTTTAGTTGTTTGGTGAATTTCCTGAGCTTAGGTCGCTCTGCCTAGGTTAGGTCGCTCGGAATCATTAGCTCGCGTGCGTGGAAAAGTCACGGCCTGCATATTTTGTTCGCCTCGGATTTAGGTCGTAGGTCGTTGGACTTTAGGTCGTTCGCGTATAGGTCGCTCGCGACCTAACCCTTAGGTCGCTCGCGTGTTATCGCGCTAGGTCGCACTGCCTTGAATCTTCACTTCGGAGTTAGGTCGTTTCACTTTAGGTCGTAGGTCGTTTCTGGCCTTTAAACCCCCCTGCAGCGTTAGGTCGTTAGCCTCGGAATTAGGTCGTTTTCGACCTTATATCACAAGGAGGCTCTAGGTCGCTCGATCCAGCTAGGTCGTAGGTCGTGCATCACTTTAGGTCGCTCGCGTGTTAAAACCTTAAGTCGCTCGTGTGTTAAAACCTTAAGTCGCTCGCGTGTTAAACCCTTAGGTCGCTCGGCCGATGCACGCGCTAGGTCGCGAGTATTTAAGTCCTTAGGTCGCTTGGCATTGTGACCACTTAGGTCGCACGACCTTGTTAGGTCGCTCACCCTTAGCTCGCGTACCTTCTTAGGTCGCGCATCCCACTAGGTCGCTCGACCCTGTTGTATTTTTAGTTCGCAACCATTAAGTCGGTCGACCTTGCCTAGGTCGTTAGGTCGGTCGGTCCTATCCCTTAAGTCGCGTGACCGTGATAGGTCGCTTACCTTTAGGTCGCATGACCTATGGCCACTTGCTCCAGTTAGGTCGCTCGGCCACTTTGTTAAGTCGCCCACCTTTTTAAACTTAGGTCGCATGACCCATTAGGTCGCATGGCCCCTTAGGTCGCTTGGCTTCACTAGGTTGCTTGTCTTCACTAGGTCGTACCGTTTTGGACGGGGCGCTGCCCCGCACCCCGCCGGGGGCGCTGCCCCCTGTACCCCCGCGACCTGACCGGGCAGGTCGAACCCCGTAAGCGGTGGCGTTGCCCCCGCACCCCCACCTTGGGGGGTTGCCACCCCCCCGGACCCCCCCCTGTAGGGGATCTTATCTGAAAAACATTGAGCTGATTTCCTTGGATTTTATTCGCATCTCCGTATGCGATCTTTGTGACTGATTGTTTCTACACTTGCTTATGTGTTTTGTCACTTTATAATATAAAGGTTTCAATACTAGTAGTAAATATCAAAACTCTTTTAACAAACAATTTCAACTCTATTTTTAATAACAAAGCTCTTTTCTTAAACCGTTTTCCAATCTATTAGTATATACAAGCCTTTACCTCACTCGGATGAGAAATCTAATTAAACGACTTAGTAAAACAAGTGGTATGAAACGCTTGCGTTTACTTCGTCGGTTAATTCTTGGACTTGTTCGATTGAACCTCTTGTGACAATTTTATTAGTGAAGATTTACAGTTTGTTCGTAAATATTTAAGTTAAGCAAGTGGTTATGGGACATGAAGCTAAACTTCTATATTTACTAGCTTAGTGTAATTGACACTTCTCGTTGATCTTGATGATCGCTTTATGAATTATACTAGCAATTGCGCGATGTCTCTTTCATTGCAAGGTTAGACTAGACACCACTTGTGTGATTCCATTCACACATACCTTTCTGCTTTTTGGTTAGTCTTGACCTCAATCTGTATGATTCCATTCACACATGCGGGGTAGCTCCCCTTGGTCTTCGGACCGTCATGTGATAGGCCTCTTTCCCTTTTTATGATTTCTGGATTTCTCGTGTTGATTTCTGGAATTTATGACATTGACTTGTTATGAGTACAAGTTTAGGGTATGATGCCCTCTTCGAATCTTTGAGAAGATTCTTGTGATGTTGATTATTTCTTATTGATTGATCTTCTGTTGATCATTATTTACATACTTATAGTGGTATGTCGTTATGGATGTTTATGTTTATGCCATATCTTTTATGTTATATCATGTCATCTGATATTTATAGCTAGACTGATCTGTTTATTATTTTCTTAAATAATACTCGGGTCAGACCGAGATGTTACAGGTGCTTCTGCTTGACTTCTTCCCAGGGATTCATCACTCTGACTTTTGGCTAACTGTTTAGATTAGCAGTTTTTGTTGTATACACTTGAGATATAGACTCATAGTTGTATTCTTTTGTATAGCACGTGTTGCTATTCTTTTGTATTATCGTGGATCTTATTGACCACTACTCTAATGTACACTTTCATGTGTTAGTTATATATTCATATCTTCTTCCGCCTTTGTGATATGGATATCTGTGACTGATTTGTGATATGATTATTTCTATGTTTGTTTCCGAAGATTATTTATAGCCACCGTGTAATAAGCAATTACATGGATGGTCGCTCCTCAACAGCCTTATTCTCCGTGCTAGTTGACAGCACTACTCCGGAGTGTTCTTGGCTAGCGTGGGTATAGAGGTGGGGCGTCACACATGGTATCTAACGGACGCTACCATGGATTGGTGGAGTTCTATCACTACTGATGTCGAAGAGAACGACTTCTCTTAGGCCCAATTTAAAGAGGGATTCAAGATAAAGTATGTCCTAGAAGATGGGAGGACTTTGTTATTTAGGAGCATCCTCGATCTGAAGCAAGAAGCCAAGACAATAGTGAAGTATGATATCCGATTCACTACCTTTTCTTGGTTCAGGTTAGGTTTAGTAGAAACACCATTAAAGAGAAATAAGATGTTCTTCGCAAGGGTGCATTTGGAAATTAAGGTAATACGATTAATCACGTCCTGGGGTCTTATGTGGATCCGGTGAATATGGGTCTAAGGTTTGAGAGCTTGGCACCAATGCCAACTATTGGTGCACCAAATGGGACAATAAGAGGAAGTTCTAACCACCTAGAGATATTTTTGGTTTAGCTTGTAACAAATGTGGAAGAATGGACATTTTGCTAGGAGCTGTACATCAGTTAGGGAAAAACAAGTGGCGAAAGCGCCATTAGCGAAGGCCCTGATTGCTAAGGTACCTAAGCTAAAGCTGCAGGTGGCCAAGACATAGTTTCGATCTAGTTCCTACTACAACTACCATCAACGTCGTCCATTTTGTTAGGGAGTGCTTGATGCTCAAGAAGATGCAATCGCTTTGAGAATTTGCACTTACTTAAGCACCTTCTACTTCTGTAGTGACAAAGGGGAAGCAGGTTCTGGAAATTATTCTATCTATTTTTGGCATTCCTATTCATGTTTTATTTGGTATCAGTGCTTTTCTTAGTATTATTTCTCGTACTACTATTGATAGACTGAATATTGAGCAGTTATGGCTTTAGATTCTATTTGTATGTGGAACCTTATTGGGGGCCCGGCTAATCTTAGCATAGAGTTTCGATTTCTTTCTTTGATCAACTCTTCTTTGTCATTACTTATATTTTGGGCTTTATGGGTTTTGATTTTTGCTCGGGATGGATTGATTATCGTAGAATAATGCTATTCTGGATTGTGTTGAGCGAACCGTGTCATTAATGAGGAAGGGAAGGTGATGGTGGTGTCTTATGAAGGTCCTAGCTCATTTATAACTAGTATTCTTTATTCTCTGGACGTTTGAGTCAAGCTAGAATACTTAACTCCATTATTTTCTCCATGAATGTTTATCGGGATAGAACTTTCCTCTTCCCAACAAGGCTTATTTCTATGATAAGAAGTGCCATGATCAGATTCTTTTAGTCGTGTTCGATATGCTTAAGAAAACTTTCTCCAATTGCATTTAAGGAATTTGAATTACCATAAAAGATTAAAGGACTTAATATTAAAAATATCAAAACATGGAATACTTCTGCCTTCTTTAGACACTTTGACAATTTCATGAGTAATAAGAACTCTATCTGGGTAAATTGGACAAAAAAAATCATTACCTTAAATCTAATGACATCTGGTTAATGAATCCCTAGCCCACCCTAAGTTGGACTTGGAAAGCTATCCTTAAGCTAAGGGACATTCTTTTGCCTCATGCCACTCCGAGACTTGTAAACAATAGTGGAGCTAAACTCTGGATGGTACCTTGTATTGCCAATGGTCTAATCCTAAAAAACTGTCTAGTACATAAAGAGATGATGCAAACTATTATTCCTATGCAAACTAAAGCTATAGATCACATTAGGGACGGAGTTATTAAACTTCCTATTACTAGTTGTTCCAATGTAACTTCTCTCTAGAATGCCTTCTCTAACTCTGTTTACTACTTTGTTGATAATGATATATATGTCTCGACGGTTGCCTTGAAATGCCATTCAATTGATATTATTTACTTAACTCTTTCAGAATAGCAGTGTCACTTAAAATTTCCATAGTTTAGAAGAATTTGGAATAACTCTACTTTAAGGAAACTCAATATACTCCTATGGAAGATCATGAAAAATGCAATGTATACCCTCTGTAACCTTTCTCATAGCATACACATCATACCAAACCGTCTCTTTTACAAATATTTTTCCCGAGGATAATCACCATCTTTTCTTAAACTGTAACTTCTCTTTTTTTCCTCTGAAAATAGGTTAAACTGAAAGCAGACTTTGTTGTTCCGTTCCGGAATAGCAAAAGGGAATAGGAAAGTGTTTACAAAGCAACTAAATGGATGGACTCAACTTTCTACAGTCTCCTACCGATTTTAAAAATTCTTTACTACTATTATTTGGAAGGAGAGAAATGATCAAGTCTCGAATGGGAAAGAAAAGAATGGAAATCTAGTATGAAATCTCTGCGGGAATCTCCAATGCAATGAGTCTTTATCCTTGTAACTTCCCAACAATTATGTTTGAAAAATGGTGCTCTGTTTAGCATGCTTTCTTTGTTCTTACGTTTTCTCTTTCCGCGTTAATCTTGGTATTTTTCCTCTTTTACTTACTTGTAATTACGTAATTTCAAGAAATTAATAGAATGGTAAGGAACAATTTAACCCGTTGGCCTTGCCAAAATAATAATAATAAGACAAACTTAACATTAGTTTGAACATAACATGGTAAATTAACATGAAACATGTTATATTTGAACCTTTCCACCACTCATCCATTCACATAAGAATATATCACAACATGTCATTACTTTACATTTGACATGTTTAGCACATATTATCGCAAAGTGAATGGCATAAAGATTCACTAACTTTTTCATTATATCCTATAGCAACAATGAGTAAAACATTCATTTCATAACAAAAACCGCGTGTTTATATATATATATATATATATATATATAATATAATGTGTGTAGTAATAGTGAGGTCATTCACATATGAACTTATCCAATTTTCATAACACATTGTATCGCTACATGTAGTTCAATATATCCCATAATACATTACCATATAGCATTATGCATTCAGTTCGTTGATAACATACATAAAAAAGCGGCACTAAGCATAATATATGATGGCCAACATTTTGTTTATTAGCTCTTAATTAAACTGGGTTTTCATTCATGTTGATGCAACTCAATTTCAGTCCATAATAATATATCGAAAGATGAATTTGAATGTTATTTCAAGTTCATCACCAACTCATAAGTCAAATACCAATGCACATCCAACAAATATTGTTTCCTTTCGAATATACTTATAAAGAATTGCTAAAGAACTTTAGTTTGGTAATATTGAAAATCATCTCAAAAACAAAACCATTTGCACTTCTTTCCTTTTTAAAATTGATTTAAACAAACCCCTTTTGCAAATGTAATCAACCATTTTTGAAATCATTTAAATAAATTGAAAATGGGATTTCAAAAATAAAATTTTCATTTTAAATGATTATAAAAATAATATTAGAAATTTTGAGATCAATAGTAACTTTAAAAAATATAAAAAGATAACTTTCTTTTCTAGAGCTTAATGCTTCAGGCAGCCAATTGATTGGTCATTACCAGTCCGTCGACTGGTTGGCTGCTATCTTAAGCATTAAGCTCTAGGCCAAACACCATCATCCGGCCATCGACTCTGACGCTGACACTAATACTCCTACTTTTAGGCCATCTATTCATGATACAACCATCCATATCTAATATATTTTGAAAGTGGAGCAAATGATGGTTTTGTCTAAGAGTTTCAATAGTTTCAACATTTGATCATGGAGCAAATTATCATATTTGAACATAACGATCACTATGCAGCTATTTTCCAATTTATATACACATAATACCACTCACTTCAGCAATCCAAATATGTCCATTAACCCTGAACTCAAGATCAGAAGTATTATACTCACCTAAATTACATTTTTGAAGCTTAAAACCTCTTCCTTTCAAACACCAAATTTCCTCTTCTAACTTTACTGATTTGAGGCTATATACTAGTTAAAATATGAAATTCTACATAATATAATGATATTTGGGTGTAGATTGAGATTAAGAGCTTGCTAACTTTAATTTAGACTTGAAACATGCAAGAAAATTGCTTGTTTGGTCAAATCTTGGACTAGATAGCCATTTTGGTTTCTAGAGTAGCTTAGGTTGGGAAATGAGATAAGTATGAAATGAGTAATCTAATTTGGCTGCTAAAATTAGGCTAATGGATTTTAGGCTTCAAAAGGCCCAAAATAATAAAAGAAAATTGTTTCACTTACACAAATCTAATAACTTGTTCTTACCATTTTAACACTTATAAATTATTTCCAAGCCAATATGATATATTTCTCAAATTTATGTTTACTAGAAATAATTTTTTGGTGTTACAACACTTAAAAATATTTTAAAATGTTTATAATAAAAAATAATTTTATAACTTGCAATTACATTTGTTCTCCAAATATGAATTTTAAATTGCTTTTGGATTCACAAAACACATTTCAAACTTCAAATTTGAGTTTTAAATCACTTTTCATAATTTATTGCAAAATAAATCCAAAATTACACTTATCAAATTTAACTCAATTAAAACTCCAAAATAACCTCTTTTGTCTCATTTATCATTTCCTTTCTTTATCCATTCAAAACAACTTCTATAACTCAAAACCCTTTTTAAATCTCAGTTTCTCTTTTTAATTCAAAAAAACTATTTTTCTATATCTAAATCCCAATTTAAATTCAAAACTACATTATTTTATTTATTTTATCATGCTTCCGACCAAGATGTTGCATACTCTCCTCCTTAAAGAAATTGTGCCGTCATAATTTATAAGGAGAGTACTATAATCTATTTTACCAATATCATCAAAACAAGAACATAAGATCATTCACACATCTGCACTAACTATATATACCACAACATGCTCACATACCCATGCAAACATTAAAGCATTTCATCATTATTCATTAAATCATGCCAATTCAATGCAAAATAAGTAGCTATGTAATTACATAAATGAACACTCCATACAAATATAAATATTCATTCATCATAATACAACAATACTGGACATGACATAAAGGATCAATAATTTGTTTATTATCTCATTTAGCAATGTATATATTTAACTTATGTCAACTTGAATTAACTTCATCTCGTATGACCACATTACTTATAAATCCATTTTATTCATACCGAGTAGTTCATAAGGCCTACGAACTATTTCAACAACATCCACTGGATCGGTCTTTACTATAAATAATGTTATTCTATTAAACATGAACATTATGAGTTACTAACTCAATCATGATGGCATTGTATATGATTTGTATACTCGTTCAATTCACCTAATCGATGCAACCAAACTTAAGATAAGTAAATAACCCATGTCTCATTTCATTCAAAGATATCACATAGCATCCATAATTATAGAGGTGAATATACACACATCTTTCCAATATTCTATTGAATTTATTTCTTCAATTTCAAAATGTATAATTTTTTTAAAAATCTCGAAGTATAAAATTTTTAGAATTCCAACATAGTCCAATTGTAACGAGTGTCTCTCGTAAAATATATCATGATAAAATAGGTATACATCGACCATAACATACATATAATTCACAATATACATACATATACATACATATATATAACTCATAAGTAAAAACATAATTCTTTTAGCATTTTAAAGTAATTTATCTGTCTTTAAGCTATCATAAGTAAGCACTATAATCCTCAACTCTAAACAACCTCAAGGAGCCTATGCTCAACTCATAAAAATCATTAATAATTCATATTCATGGTTAATACTTTATTATTCAAATAATTTTTTTCCAAATTCTTTTGAAAGTATTAAAATACAATATAACTTGATGCTTCAAAGATAAATTCTTAAAATTATCCATAAGCTTTGCAAATCATTTCTCAGAACCTCAAAACATAAAGCTTTACAATGGTAAAAGCTCATTATCCTTTAATATTGAAATTCCGAAAATGCTTACATTTCTTATACCCACTATTTTTAATGGAATTTTCACATAGAAGAAATTAAATTTTGACATATTACTCATAACAAAAAGAATTCTATAAAAATACAGCATTCTAACAAACATAAGATCGTCGAAAATGGATTAAGGGTTTAAAAGTTATGACCAAACCAAGTTGCTGCTCTAAGTCAAATTTTAGAACATAGGACAGAAATATTCAAAATCTTTAAAAATCATAATAATAGCGGTTGCTTATTATGAAAACATCTTACTACAGCAAAAATAATCAGTAAAACCCATTTACAAAATCAAAATTTATTACTTTTTTACTATAGCATTTTAAAAACGTTATGACTTCTAAATTTTATTCAAATTTTCTTATCATTAGAAATAAATTTTTCACTATAAAAATTTCAATATTTGAGAAAGACACCCAACATCAAATCTGTTCATCTTCAAATGTATTTTTAACAAAATAAAACATCCATAAAATCTGATTTCTCAATTAGGAGTTATGATTTTAAATGAAGGAGAGTTTTCCAAACGTTTTAATGTGAGATTTGAAAAATATTTCACGAATTTAAACTCCGCTTTAAATAAAGCTTTCTAAAATAATGTTGACTTGCTCCAACTCCATCTCATAGCCCATAAAGCACATATAGTCATAATATTGACCAGTAAAACAACCTTAGTCTGATCCAAAGTTGTAAATTACATAACAAATGCCGATTCAGGCTAGAAATTAGTTATGAGTGTAACTGTGCTCTAAACATAACTAATGAGTGTGTCGGGTTTGAATATGCTTCACACTATATAGCTCTACTTGGTTATAAATACAACTTTGTCACTATAATCTACGCCCGTAAATAACTCCATATAAGCTCCACAAATAAAAATATTTAAAAATAGATTTACAATTACCTTATCTTCTAGATAATTTTACCTAAGATCACTTCAAAATGAATTAGAAAATCATTTCCATAAAATCACTTTATTAACGAAAATCCCAAATATTTGAAAATCATATACCAAAGGTCCACTATGTAAATGTTGTCAAAATACTGGTTTTGTATACAAATAATCTGTCAAAATATTCCCAATTTGTATAAAACCAATTTGCAAAGTCCAATTTGTCTAAAACATCTTTCCCTAAGACGTTGTGCAAAATAATGTTTCTCCTTTATTTGTTTAAAACGCTAATTTTCCCTTTATTAAAACTAGTTCCAAAAATAAATATCCTTATATGGTGAATGCAGTCATAACAGATCATTTGAATCCAATAAATCATATGTAACCGACACCTGGGTAAGGAACCCTTTAATCCAACCCATACTATCCAGGATCCACAAAAATAAAGCTTTAGCTTTTAGCGATATGTATATCAAAAGCAATAATATACAAATGGTTTATGAAATAAGTAGTAGTCCCATTCAAAAGGGTAAAATCACCAAAACTATCTTTAAACAGGGAAATCATTTTATTTCTTTCAAATTTGGATACTCTCAATAACAGAAAACATTAACGAAATACCTCTGGTTTATTCTTCATAATCACTTCATTTTATCAAAATTTATTTTACAATATTTTGTTATTTTAAATATCCAAACTATGTGATAAAATTATCGAAATCTCAATTTCAATCTCAAAATACATTTTTAACAATAAATCATGTTTTAATAGAACTATTGGGTGTGACTGGCTATTAGCAGAACGGTGTTTGATTCTGCTGAAATACTAAAATATCACTATTGTCAAATGTCCATACTCTATATACATCGTTCCATAATACTACAAATAAACACCTTATATTCTTGAATGTATAAGTCAAAAGTATTCGAGAATAACAAATAGCATTGTTTAAGCAGAACACTATTTTATTTCCCTTAACTAATAAAATATCTATTTCAATCGTCAATGTAATTAAAATTTAATATCCAATAAAATCAATCCCATAATATCAAACATTCCATTCAACCAATTGGAACCATATCTAGCTAATGGACGATCAAGTCATAGCTTAGCAATTCTATCATCTAACATCAAGTAATAACCATATATGCATTACCACTAAAACTAAAACTTGGAAAAAGTAGTTTAGAAATTGGAGAACTCATACATAGAAATAAATTTGGAATTAAAACCATATTTATAGATGTTCACTTTATAACTAAAATAAATAGTTATACTCACTATATATTTAAATAAATTGATTATACTTATAATCTTATCAAAAGCCATTTCTAGTAATAAATTCCAAAATATTTTTGTCTACTTTTGATCAGTATTTCAATCACTATTTTTATAGTGAAAAATAATAATTGCAGAAAAGCATTAGTATGTATGTATATATATGTATGTATGTATATGTATATATATATATTCAAGTAGAGGGAAAGTTAACTCATAAAAGTTCATCGCTTCCTGCCAACGATCAGGCATCATTAGAAAATCACCACACCTGCTTCACCAATCATAATGTCAACACTATCTCAACTTTTTCCACGCCCCCAATCTGATCCTCTACTACCCTTGCACCAACCACAGAAGTAACGACCCTGCATTTCCGACCCGATTTAAAATTGTAAATTCATCGTTTAATGTAAAAAATTTGAAAATTTATAAACGATCTCAATTTGCATCCAAACTTTATTTATGACATACGTCTAGTTAGATATGAGCGTGGAAAAAGTTTCGTCGCAAAATATTACAGTAAACTTCGTTCGCGTTTTGCTGTATATCAGTCCATATAAAGCTGCGTAAAATTTATCTTCCAAATGCAAATATTTTTACACAATTATGATGTAAAAATTATTCTGATCATGATTATGAAATTCGTTTCGTCAAAAACTGTCATCGCCTGCTCCGTTTAAATTGTTTTGAAAAACGCGCAATTTTAGCGGCGTAAATGCGAATTTTATAAAACCATCGTATCGCAATAATCTGTAAAACCTTGGAATCACCTCGTCGCACTGATCATAACGGTATATTTATTTGCGTGAATCAGAGTCCGGCACAATCCGTCGCGTTGATTTAACGGTTCCGGACGGACCGGTTAAACAAATTTCAGCCCAAATTTATAGCCCGTACCCAAAAAAAAAAAATTAAAATATAAAGAAAGTCAGCTGATGCATTTAAGAAAATAGTTGGAAGATGAGGGTTGGCATTGGAATGGGGTATGACTTTTCGGTGTTCAATATTGAAATTGTGAGATTCGAAGCAACAAATAGAAATTATATTTCTCTAGTACCATTCAACTGTTCATTGCACTGTTCATTTCACTTTCGTTCAAAACTCCAAGTTTCAGGTGATCATACTTCTCCTTCTCCCCTCTGTCTTATACGTACTATCTACTTTTCCTTCTCCCTCTTTTACACTTCTCTTCCTCTTCTTTTGAAAAGAAATAATACACACAGTTTGAAAAATTTCTGTTGCCAAATATATATACTTTATTGCCAAATTTCTCCACCCCACACTAGCACACATGCTCCCCTCAGTTCCAAACAAACTCCACCACTCCATGCACCCTCCACCACACACGGCCTCGGCTAAAAAAAGAAAAAAGAAAAAGAAAAGCGAAGCAGTGTGCGTGCATGGGTTAGGCCGTGTGCTTTGTGTTGTTGCGTTTAAGGTGTGCGTGCATGTGTTATGAGTACTTGTGTATTGGTGTTGCCTATTTGAGTGAATAGAAAGTTGCCTGCATGTTTAGTATGAGTGAATAAAATACGTAAAAGTGAATGCGTGAGTTTAAAGGAAAAAAAAAAGAAAGAAAGATGCGTGTCATACAAAAAGGAAGAGACATATGGTGAAGGCCACGGCTATGTGTGTGTTGTGTGCATGAAGTATATATGTTTCAGGAAGGCTTCGGCTAGTAAAAAAATAAAAAATAATAAAAAGAGAAGAAGAAGGGAAATATGCGTGTAAATGGTGGAATGGTGAGGCATGCGTGTAAATGGAGGAGGTAGCAACAAACATTGCATGTGTATATTCAGCAAGTAGAGGGAAGGTGTGCATGCAGGGGGTCACGTTTGTAATATAGAATGTTGAATTGTGCAGGGTGCGTTTGATTTTAGTCTTGGCCGTGTTTGTTAAAAAAAAGAAAAAAAAAAAAGAAAGAAAGACGTGAGTTGAAGGTGCAGCAAGTAGTGGGAGGGAGGTAGATGGGAACGTGTACGATGTTGAACATGCATGCGTGAAAGCATGTTATGTTTCTTGGAGTCAAGGTTTCGGCTGATATATAAAAAAAAAAAAAAAATGGGTGGATGTTGGAACTATTACAGAAAAAAAAGGGAAATGACGTGTGCGTGTGTTCCTGCACTGGTTACTTCATGCGTGCGTGGGGGTTTAAAACTGCCGTATTTTGAGTCTCGGCCATGTCAAAAAAATAAATAGCAAATAGTTTTTAGGTTTTGCTGGGTAATATTACGCCAATATCTATTTTGGTTGCCAAATAGTAACCAACTTTTCTTTGCGTTGTGTGCAGAAGCAACCGACTGAATCCTTTTTGCTGCAGCACCGATCTTCAGCTTTTGTCCTTTTCTCCGTATCCGGTAAACGCATTTATATAAATTTATTAATTATATACAACGTTCATTGTATTTATATCGTTTTCTTTTGTCGATATTACAGTGTCCGTTGTTCGCACTTTACCGACTCTCTTCGTGCTTCTTTTGCTTCGCCGTCAACTTCTTTATCCACGAAAGGTGAAATTAATTTTCACGACATACATTCTTATGCTAGTTTATTGCTATGTGATATGATTTGCATGTTATTTGTGCTAAGTGATATTAAATTGCAAGTAATTTGAATAGGATAGTTAACCAATTTAAATCGGATTATATACGTCGAACCTTGATTTGTTAAATTTGACCCCTTCATATGTTGAATACTGATTAGTTAAACTTGACACTTTGATTATAAATTTAAATTGACGTAGAAATTGGTTAATTTCACTTTGTATCATTTAACGTATATCGGATTAATTGTTTAGTGTAAATTCGAAATTGAAATTGAACGTCAAGTGGAAACCATAATATAATAATCTTTAATCTACATGAAATGATAGTGTAGATTCTAGAAATAGTTATATTAATTTACATCAATAACAAATGTAAATTAATACGATTATTTCGGGATTATTTAATAAATTGTTGAATTGTTATGTATGGATGCTATTGCTTGTTTATTTACTTTGACACCATCCCAGCTATCACACTGCAAGTTCCCTTTGTATGTTTTGATTTTGAATTGAAATGGAATCGGGTTGAAATGATAGATACCCAATATAACTTTGACTTAGGATAGAAAATTAAATTAAAACCGATTGGTCAATGTTTTGATTTAAAAATAAAATAAAGTTTTATTTGACTAATAACAAGGTTTTGAATAAAAATTGGAATTTAAATTCGAATGAATATAAATGTGAAAATTCATTTTGAAACAAATATTAACGTCGTAATTGACAAAAGAACATTGTTTTAAAATTTAATTATTTAATGATTAAATGTATGATTATTTGATAATTGGTTTTAAAGTTATTAATAACGAAGTTTGAAATTTATTAATAATGAAGTTTGAAGTTATTAATAACAAAGTTTTGAAATTATAAATAATTAAGTTGGAAATTATTAATAAATTAAGTTTTGAAATTATTGATAATTTGGTTTTAAAATTAATAATTAAGTTTGGAATTATCAATGAATAAGTTTGAAATGATAATAATTAAGATTTGAAATTATTTGATAATTGAATAAGATTGAAGTGTTTAATGATTGAACTAAATTGAATAAGATTGAATTGTTTAATGATTAAACTAAATTGAATAGAATGAATTATGTAATAATTGAATTGAATTGAATATTCTTTATTAAGAGAAACCGAATTTTGAATAAGTGAAACTAAGTTCTTAATTGAGATTTGAAATTTGTAACGAAAGAAATAAATATATGAAATTAAATTTCTTTAATAAGAAATAGAACGCGCTT
The DNA here is from genome assembly GCA_030765085.1 of Allium cepa. Taxonomy (NCBI): domain Eukaryota; kingdom Viridiplantae; phylum Streptophyta; class Magnoliopsida; order Asparagales; family Amaryllidaceae; genus Allium; species Allium cepa. Next base: position 202,598,376 of record CM060945.1, on the reverse strand, counting down.
TATCGAAAACAAATGAAATGCTTGTAATTTAGAGAATTGGATTCGATAAATTCAAATTGAATAAATATGTAAGCTTTGATAATGAAACGAACTTAAGGAAGTAATGAATTGGAAATTTAATTGAAATTGTTTAATGATAAATAATGTAATGAATATCGAATAAAATCGATAATTGAATTTAAAAGGATTTGTACGTTAAATGATTTTGAAATGAACTTATACATGGAATTAAACGAATATTTGAATTGTTTTAAATTAAAATTTCGAAATTGAATTATAGAAAATTTGAAATGGAAGTTGTGAAGTTAGGAAACGTAAATTTTGGAAAGTGATTTAGAAAGAATAACGAAATGTTGATTTACGAATTATTATTAAAATTGAAATTGATTTGTTTTTTGAAATTTATTTAAATGACCAATCGGTGAAATAATTACGAAGGTTATTAAAGGAGCCGGAATCGGTTAGGGACATACTCACTGTCCAAACCGAAAACCACTTTAATAACTATACGTGGAGTGATGATCCAGAGTGAAGTGGTTGGATTGACGAACGCGTTGATTGAAGAAAGAGAACGATAATGGATAGCCTTGACACTTGTGTCAAATTGGAAATGACTAAAATCAAGAGCCGTGCCGGGCCAAATGGGGTTAGCTACCTCGAGCGAACACACTTCTTCGTAAACTACTCATTTACTTTTGTGATTGATTGGTGCACACCCTTGAACTTGGAGTGTTGTTTCGCGGTGTTGCGATCGTTGCGGCGATGCGTTCTCACCAGTCCGGATCAGGCAAACGGTAGTTTCACTACCTTGGGTATTGCCTCATGTGCCTTGTCATACTTGTATTCTCGTATACGCGACCACTACGAATTTGTTTTGTATTATACCTATGGAGTGCTCCCTGATATCCCACTAGTTTACGGTGGAGTTTACAGTGCTGTATAGACTATGATATTTATAAAAATGTGTTAAAGGGGATAATGGTAACGCCTTAACGCTATTTTGATACTTTACTTTACTGTTAGACATTATCTATGTATCGTACACTATTATGTATAAATAGTTTATCGGATCCTGAAAGATGTTTATTCCATTCATCTTTGAGTTATTGTTTATTTCGAATCTTGAACCATATTATCTGTATAAGAATATATGTCCTGATTCGAGTGTTTGTTTGTGCATATGCTCGGATCAGACTGAGGATTGCTGTTGCTGTTTCTGCTTGGAGCTGAAGACTGAAGACTATCATTATCTTATCTTATCAGTATTGCTCTTTCTATTTAGACTGTTGGACATCTATGTTGTTCTATTTTATTTTATCTAAGACATTGTTGTATTTCTGGGTAGCTTCATGAACTACTCTTATGACTATGTTGTATTTCCGCTGCACTATTCTGTGATGTTATATTTATGTGACTCTGTGATGATTCTCATTTATATATCTATACTCCATTAATGATTCGTGTTTTGTACTATTTAAGTTGACATGTGTGGATTATTGTCAATTTAAATGGTCCAATTATACGGGTTGTTACAGTTGGTATCAGAGCTTTGGTTCCCGATAACCTTAGCCTGTGGAGTTTTAAAGCTCATTAGAGATAGGGTAAACATACCCTAGAATGAGGAGAATCATTTCAGAATCCACATCTTTTGGTTCACCTTTCTTATTGAATTCGTTTAGTAGAATTTCCTTAAGTTCTATAAATTCCTATCTTTGATTCTAAAATCACTTTTGGTATTCCAGGATGGCTACCAGAAGAAATGTTAAGGGAGGAAAGGGTGGAAATGCTCCTAGTCCACATGCTCCAGTTCCTGCAGTCTGATTCTCCACTCTTAGCAAGGAGTACACTCAACTTGGAGGAGTCAAGTTTACTGGCTCCGAGAGTATCATCGAAGCACAACAATGGATAAAGAGTTTGGAGAGGACCTTTACTGGCTTGGAAATCACAGACGCTCAGAAGCGTAAGTTGGCCGCTTGGCAGCTTCAGGATGCTGCACAGGATTGGTGGGAATCCGTCACTTCTCGTACCGATGAGGAAACCATCACTTGGGCCCAGTTTAGGTAGTAATCTATCTAAAAGTTCATCTAAATATAAATTTCCTTTTATCTCGTCAAATTTTGACTTGTTCTTATATCATTTGTAAATAGGGACTCCTTTGTGGCTCAGTGGATGCCAGCTGCTGGGAAAGCCCAACTCTATCATTCTTTTATGGATCTCAAGCAAGGAAACATAACCTTCACCGAGTATGAACGGAAGTTCAACGAACTATCTAAGTTCGGACCTGGCTTGATTGATACACCACTGCTTAAGAATGAGAAGTTCATACATGGCGCACGCCCTGAGTATTACGAGCTTCTCACCGCTCATGTCCATGGAACCTTCACTAAATTGATGGACTTTGCTCTTCGATATGAGGGAAAGCCAAAGGAAACATCATCCTCCAAAGCCCCAGTTGCTCAGACATCAGCTAGTATGTCGGGGAAGAGAAAGCCAAACTTTGCACAACAGAAGAAGAATTGGCAGCAGAAAACAGGGCTTGGATACTCCCAGAAGAAGCCTACTGACATATCATCCATTACTTGCTTCAACTGCAACCAAAAGGGTCATTATGCTAGTAGCTGCCCATCTCCAAAGAGCGCAGCTGTTCCGCCACTGGCACAGATGACTAGGAGGGATTTGTGTCATATCTGCTTACAACCTGGACACTTCAAGAAAGACTGCCCAACACAGAAGCGTGGTACACCATCTGGAGTCTTTGCTCTTTCCGCACCTGCAACGGAAGTTCCTGCCCCGGAAGTTCCGGATAACCAAGGTACTTTACAAAGTACTTTTATGTTGCATACCTTGCCTGTTAGAGTTTTATTTGACACCGGAGCAACTCACAGCTTCATATCTATTGACTTGTGTAATAAACTTGGTTTGGAACCTACTCTTGCATCTATTTCCTTATGTGTTACTAACCCTATTGGAGGGCCCGCTAACCTCAAAAGGGTTTGCAAATATGTCACTCTCATGCAAGGCATTCACCGCTTCACTTGGGATTTCTATGTCCTTGGATTCGAGGCATTTGATATTCTGTTAGGCATTGATTGGCTGCGAAAGTTCGAAGCCGTTATCTCTTGCAAAGCTCGAACTGTCTCTCTCATTGACGACAAGAGTATGCCTTTAGTTGTTAAAGGCAAATCACCTCAAGAATATGCTGGGAGTTTTATATTCTCTCTTGACTCCCATCCAAATGAACTAAGCTCTACTCCAGTTGTTCAACTCTTTTCTGATGTATTTGGAGAAGTTAATTCTCTACCACCTCCGCGGAAAATCGAATTCCGCATCGACCTTATTCCTGGTGCACGACCAGTAGTTCTTCCTCCAAGGAGAATGGCTCCTAAAGAAAAGGCAGAGTTAAATGTTCAAATTGAGGATTTATTTTCTAAAGGCTTGATTCGGCGCAGTCATTCAGAATGGGGTGCTGTAGTTGTATTTGTCACCAAATCCGATGGCTCACTCAGAATATGTGTGGACTATAGAGAGCTAAACAAACTCACACACAAAAATAGATATCTGATGCCTCGCATCAACGATCTTTTCGACCAGCTTCATGGAGCTAAAGTCTTTTCTCAACTTGATTTGGCTACCGGTTTTCACCAACTCAGAATCGCTGAGGATAGCATTCCTAAAACAGCATTCCGCACAGAAAATGGTTTCTATGAATGGCTAGTTATGCCGTTCGGTCTTACTAATGCTCCAACCTATTTCATTGACTTGATGAATAGAGTTTTCCGTGATGTCCTTAACAAGTTCGTTCTTGTTTTCATCGATGATATTCTCGTCTTCTCCAAAGATGAGAAAGAGCATAGATCACATTTGGCTTTTGTTCTCGAAACTCTTCGTAGACACCAGCTTAAAGCCAAGTTTTCGAAATGCCACTTTTGGCGAGATGAAGTTCGTTTTCTTGGCCATATTGTTTCGGAGAATGGGATTTCGGTCGATCCAGCTAAGATCGCCATAATCAATGTAAGTTCTATTCTTACTTGTCAATTCTGTATAAACAACTTATCAATATCTAAATTCAAATCCTTGGAATTTTCAGGATTGGGAGACTCCCAAAACTCCTACAGATATCCGCAGTTTCTTGGGATTGGCTGGCTATTATCGCAGATTCAAAGAAAACTTTGCTCGTATTACTGCCCCACTTACCGCACTGACCAGAAAGAATGTGAAATTTATTTGGAATGAAAAGTGCGAAGCGGCTTTCAATGAGATGAAGCGAAGATTGACATATGCCCCAGTTCTTACAGTTATTGATGGTAGCGAAGGATTGACCGTCTATACAGATGCCTGTCGTGATGGTCTTGGAGCAGTCTTAATGCAGAAAGGAAAGGTTATTGCCTATGCGGGTCGACAGTTAAAGACCCATGAAGCAAACTACGCAACTCACGATTTAGAGCTTCTTGCGGTTGTATTTGCTCTTAAGCTATGGAGGCACTATCTATTGGGAACAAAATTCGAGTTATTCACTGACCACAAGTCATTGAGATATATTTTCTCGCAAAAGGATTTGAATCAGAGACAAGTCCGATGGCTCGAATTTCTAGCTGCATATGATCTTGATATTAATTATACTCCAGGGAAAGCGAATGCCGTAGCCGATGCTTTGAGCAGAAACCAAGCGATGGCATGTTGTAATCTTGTAGAGGGAATGTTATTCCAGCTTTCCGTCTCCCCAGCTCTTATGGATCGTATTATAGCCAAGCAATACGAGGACACTTTGCTATATCGCATCAAAGAAATAGTTCTCGGTAGAGTTGGAAATGCTAATAATAAATTGGGTGCACATGTTGATAGTAATGGAGTCTTGAGAATTGATAATCGCATTTGTGTCCCTAATGTTGATGGTCTAAGGCAAGAAGTGCTGAGAGAAAACCACAACTCTTCGCTTTCATTTCATCCCGGTGTCACTAAAATGTACCAGAATATGAAGAAGTTATATTGGTGGAGTGGGATGAAACGTGATATTTCTACCTATGTCAGCAGATGCACAACTTGCCAGCAAGTAAAAGCTGATCACAGAAAGACAGCTGGTTTACTTCAACCATTAGAGATTCCACGATGGAAGTGGGAGCAAATTTCTATGGAATTTAATGATGGGCTACCAAGGACTAGAAAGGGTAACGAAAGCATATGGGTGATTGTCGATAGACTGACGAAGTATGCTCACTTTATTCCAGTCAAGTCCACTCGTACTGCTTCGAGTTTGGCCGAGATATATATGAGGGAAGTCATTAAACTTCATGGTGTACCATCTAGTATCGTGTGCGATCGAGATCCTATTTTCACTAGTAAATTCTGGAAAGCATTTCAGGATACTTTGGGCACCAAACTGAATCTGAGCACAGCTTATCATCCTGTAACGACCCTGAATTTTGAATAATTTAAATTGAAAATATTTGATTAAATTTAAATATTTGAATGATGGTTTGAATTGAATTTCAAATTATCAGAATGAATTTGGCGATTAAATTATAGAATTTAATCTATTGAGAGTTGAATAAAAATTTGAATCTTCAATTTTAAACTGATTAAAAATATTTCAAAGGCTTGTAAAATTCATATTGATAATATTAAAGATTATAGAAGCTTCAGAATCGAATTTGAAAGTGATTTGTTCAATTTTGAAATTTAATCGTTTGAATCGAATTGAAAAATAGCCTTCCGAGGCACAGTCTCGGAATTCGACGAAACCAATTCCATTGGGTCCGTAATATTGAATTATTGTCGGGTTTCCAATTTCGTATTTTTCGGAGTTTATATGAAAGCACACGACGTGTAAACGCGTTGAAATAAAATCGAGTTTCAATTTAAATTTAACAAAAAAAAAGGGGTACAGACAGCATCCCTAAATTAACGCCTGGTATCACGCAGAGAATCACGGCTAGATTATGAAAACACGTTCCTTCAAATTTTTAAATATTCTCGTTCCCAAATCCATCAGCCGAAATCCCTTCAAATCATTGTCTCCCATTTTCATTACGAGTCTTCAGAGGAGATGCTAATAATCATGGTCGCTTCTGAAACAAAATTTGGCCGATGCTTCTTGAAAAAGGCAGCCCTTTTTCATTCAAAAGGGAATGCTTTCGTTCGTTTCCCTCTCCCTCTTTTCTCAATTCTCATTCAAATTGAAACCATGGCCGCAGCCTGATAATAAAAAAAATAAAAAAAAATCGAGTTGCCCAGATGAAGGAATGGCCGCACGCGATGATTAGGGAGGAGTGGCAGCTCGTCGCGGTCGAGCATCTGTAGGGGTTGGGTCATGGCACGTCGTCTATATCGAGACGTGGAGTCAAGCTCGAGCTTGAGCACTATGATGGGATTTTTGGAGATTACAGATCGCGTTCGTGGTACGCGAGTACCTGATGTCGAATCGCGATCTAGGGTTTCGCGTAAGGCAAGTGCGGCCATCGCGCTTGATTTTGGGATTTGGGGGGGCTCGGGTTTCTGTTACGCGGCGGCGACGTGATGTCGCGTTGTGGTGGAAGGGAGCTCGATCGCGCACGCGATTCGTGGGGTCGGCGCTGTCAGATAGGAGAAACTCGAACGAGTGTGGGGTCGCGAGTCGATTGCAGGCAAGTCCAGTAAGGTATTAACTTTATTTGTTTTAAGATTTAACTGATGTGAATAAATATATACACATATATATATAACTTTGGGAAAATTTAAATTTGAAAATAAAAAAAAATTTAATTTAAATGTTGGTATATTGACAGTAAAATAAGTCACTGTGATTATTTACAGAAAATGTTTTATATAAATAAAGTTGAAAAAGGAAATTTAATTGTTTAATTTAAATTTTAGTTAGATAAATTTATTAAAAAAAAAATTGGATAATTTAAATTTCAAAAGGAAGATTAGTTTTGAATTTAAGTTTTTGTTAAATAAATTTATTTAAAAGGGATTTGTTTAAATTTAAAAGTACTAATTTCAGTTAAGAAATATCTATTTTTATTTAAAAAGAAATAAGTAGGTATATTAGCAGGAAATTTAGTTTTAGAGTAAATTTTTTTTTGTTAACCAATTGTATTAAAAGAAACTGGTTTAAAAGCGAAACCATCGGTTAATTAGATTTGTGAAGCGGAAAAAAATTGGTTATTCGATTTATTTCGGATATTAATGAATTTTATAAAATTGTTATACAAGGTCAAATAAAGTCGAGAAAACAAGCTGGAAATGGAAACGGATTGCAAAATAAAGCTAAGGTGAGAACTTCTCACTCAAAAGGAATTTTATTGTTTATTTAAATTTTAAATAGTTAGATTTAAAAATTGATTGACTGTGTTGATTGAATAATTGAATGATGATTGTTATATATATATTGGATGTGAATAGACCCTATACGCCGTTAGTAAGCGGAGGTTATTTATTACACACATATACCGCGATATTCCACCTCGAAGTGGAATTGGTATTATATTATATATAGCAATATATATATTGGCATATGTATATATTGCAGTTGATTGATTTCCCGCATTTTCTTTTAGCGGATGAGACCCTATTGCGCTGTTAGTAAGCGGATATATATTTATAAAATCCCATGTACCGCGATATTCCGTCTTGAAACGGAATGGTATTGTGCTAATGTCTGTGGATGCAGGGAAACAGGTTGGAGGGATCCAACTGGATTCCTCACAAATATTTATTTGATTTCATATATTGTGATATTTGATTGTTATCATGAATGATACATGATGTTTGAAAGTTGTGATTGACTATTGATGTGTTACATCATCGAATCCAATTTTGAAGTTTAAAAAAATACGATTTTTGATTTCTAAAGTGATTCTTAGAAATATACGTTTATAAAATATTTTTGTAATTGATTCATCTTAAATAAATAAACGTTATAATTTTAATATTATAACAATTATGATTTTTGAGAAATACAGTTAAAAGTTAATTTTTGAAAATATGGAATTAGTGATTTTATAAAATAGTTTGAACTGGGAATTCTGAATTTATTATAAGAAGTTTAAAATAGGATTTATAAAAATTTTATTTTATAAATCAGAATGATGAAATTATAAAAGAATTTAAAGATGTTTAAAGTAATAATATAAATTGATTTATATTAAAAGATTTATAAGTTGATATTTATAAATTTAGAATATCTTGAATTATAAAACGAACTTTTATAGGTTATAGAATGATTTGTAAGTGAATTTCATAAAGGAATGAAATCTATAGAATTTATGAAATTTGATTATTTTATAAATTAAAATGATGAAATTATAAGGAGCTGAAAGACGTTTTAAATAGTAATATAAATTGTTTTATATTAAAAGATTTATAAATTGATATTTATAAATTAAAAATATTGGAATTATAAAACGAGCTTTTATAAGTATTAGAAAGAATTGTGAATGAATTTCCCTAATGAATGAAACTTATAGAATTATAACGGTGAAGTTCTAAATAGAATTTTATAAATAAAATTTATAAAGTTATTTAGGAAATAGATGTGGATAAATAAATGAATCTTAGAAGTTATAAGATTTATAGATTTGGGAAGTTTGAAGGAATGATTTTGTAAATAAATAAATTATAAGTGTTTGACTTATAATATGAATTTTTAGTATATCATTGTGATATGAATTAAGATAGGTTAATAAAGGAATTTATAAAAAGGAGTTGATATAAAATAAATAGAAATAGGATTTATAAACGTTGTTTTATAAATCCGCAACGACTTATTTTGATAAGGAATTGTTGTAATTTATTTATGGAATTATATTCATGTTTTAGACAGTGAATAATTCTTTAAAATAAAATGAATAGAAGTGATGAAATTTATTAACAAGTGTATTCACGTTTTTGAATAGTGAATACTTTGTTAAAGAAATTATTTTGGATGTGATGTTTGAAATAGAATTAAAACGATCTAAAGATGTTTTAAAAAAATGTTGAGATTCGAAACCATAGATTTCAACATTTATTGTTGAAATAGATGCTTTCGAGAAATATAAGGAAATAATGGACTATAACACTGTTGTTATAGTAAATGATTTCCGAAAGGAAATGTTTTGCATAGTATTGGGTTTATATATCTATTTTAATTTCGGATCCCTATACTAGTGATTTTAGGTTGTCGTAACGATGTTTTACGCAACATTCGTTTTTGCCCAAATAAATATGTTTAAGTGAATGATTTCCTTAAGGAATGAAATATATACTTAATTTCGATTAGAGTATATTAAATATTTGCTAAGTATAGAAAATAAAAAGATCTGTGAATTACTTATTTTTAATAAGTATAGAAATGTTTTTCCAATATTAAGTGAATATTTTGAATTTATCTTTTTGAGGATAAATTGAAAATGAATATTTGAAAACGAATGGAAATCGTATATTCATAAATATTTTGGAATGTAAATTCAATATAGAATTTATAAATGAAATTAGGAAATTAGATTTAAAAATAAATATTGATTTATTTTAAAAGTATGGAAATTATGTTTATATCTTGTAAAGGTATTTTTGTGAAATAAATAATTTGGAAAATTATTTGGAATCTGGTGATGTTGGCATATCTATTGATAGTTCAATGACCGACTATCAATATTTACCTTTAAATAGGTATTTGTTGTGAATTGTTTGAAATTGAATGCCACACTTATTTTTTTTAAAAATAAGCGCTCACTATTCGGGTTAACCGGGAAAGGACCTTGGGGTCGTATAACCCATTCCGAATATGTGATACGTCGTTATAAATTGCATTCGAAGATCGGTGTTGAAGACCGGATATTTTCGAAAACGAAAGGGTTTCATGTTGATTGTCTCTGCACTGGCTGATCCCTGGTATTGAGATCTCCATATGTGATGGGAAATCCGAACGTGATTAGAGATTATTCGGATTGCAAGGACTTCTTTGTAAGTGCCTTCGGTTCTGTTCGAACCCGGAACAGACTTGTATGGATTGTGTGTTAGACATTACAAGTTGAGAATGTAAAGCCGATTTCTTTCAAATATATTTCTGTGGTGGCGGAGAATTTATTCTTTTAGCTTAACACCCTTCTCTGAGACGTACGAGCTCAGAGGTTATATAGTTTAAGTTATCAGCGATATATTTCCAATTTGGTAATATGACATGCTGAGTGTTGCTGTAAATGATCATTGTGTTGATTATTGTGATAGGATCATTTATTTGATCGTCTATCTTTGTGATCATTGTGTTGATCATTTGTTGACCCAAAGCATGACTTTTATATAAAGTATGTTTTTGTGGACGTGACTTCGTCGAACCTCACACCCCGGAAATGGTCAAAACAGGAAAGATGCGGCAAGGTTATGAGGGGTAGCACCCTTTAGGGTATGTACATTTCCTTTTGGATAGAGGTGGTATCATGGTATGGAGCCCAGATATTTAACCTATGTGGTTACTACGAATTTATTACTTTGTGGTTGTTGGTTTTCGGGATCCCGTGAGAAAGGTCATTTACGATCGGGAAATGGCGTGCTCGTGTCAGTAGTTACCCAGTTAGGGGTAACCCGGCCTTGTGTTGGCAGAGTTCCGGTTTGGTTCTCGGGGATGTCTTTCCAGAGGCATTCTCATGTGGCAATGGGAAGTTCCTTGGCCTGACCATTTGTTGGAAATCCAATTCCCAATACGAAACTTGTACGGTTTTAGTTGTAGGACCTGCCATTCACTTATGGTGGTCACCACTGTTTGGATGGTAGCTATAGTAGGCATAGTTCGAAATGTCTATGCTGGCTAAGATTTATATTCTACTTTCGAAATGAATTTTTTTTCCTACACTATGCACTAGTAATAATATCAAATGTTATTTTAAATACGTATCAAGCATCTTTGACTATCATAAGGAGAAATCTCCTCCGATTCTGCGTTTGCATGTGTGTGTGTGCGGGAGGCCTTATGGTAGTCTCATTTTTAAAAGCATTGCGAATTGAATTTAAAAATATCTCTATATTTTGATTTAAAAGTTAAATAAACTGTTTTGAGTTCTCACACCAGTCACATGACTGACTTGGAGTTTATTGTTTTCCTTCCTAAACTCTGGGTGCCCACCAATTTCCACACGGGCAGTTAAGAGTTAGGTATATCAGGATATTCTGGATATTCTGGAGTTGCTGGAGGCAAGCTGGATGGCATGGCGTATAACTAGTATATAGTATTTCTTTTTTCGCTGTTTGTTGTTGTATATTGTTGTACACTCTGATGATGATATGATGTAATGAAATGTATGAAATGTAATAAATGATATAGTTCTTTGTTTAAAGATTATTCAGTTATTATTATATGTTGTTCCGCTGCGAATTGTGAGATTCTGTTATTGTTGTGTTGTTTTCTGTTCCGTTCCATTTTCTATTCTCTTTTTCTTCTATTTTAAAAATTTTCTATTCTTTCTTCTCTCCATCTTCTACCTTCTTCTCTTCTTCTTCCTTTCTTCTTTCTTAAGCCCATAACATTTCGGTTTTTCGGCAACGAAAAATCGCGATCGTTACATTTGGTATCAGAGCTTATGGTTAAGCGACAACCATGGTTCTGTTGGGTATTACTCATTAGAGATAGAGGCAGCAGTACTCTAGAATGAGTTTGAATGTAATAATAGATATGAGCACGTATTTGTTAGTGAATATAAAATTGTTTTGAATCGGGTAAATAAGATAATTTTGCCCAAAACTATTTTTGTATAGAAAAGAAATGATTTTTCTATGAATTATCATAGTATATGGTTGCATGGATTGTTAGGAAGTGATAATATAGAATTATTATCATTAGTATGTAAAATTAAGTAAATTCGAGATGAATTGAAATATTGAAATGAATTAGTGAATGAAACTAATTTGAAGTAGTAATATGAATTAGTAAGATGAATTGAAATATTGAAATGAATTAGTGAATGAAACTAATTTGAAGTAGTAATATGAATTAGTAAATGGAAATTAATCGATAGAATTCAATATTTAGAATTGAGAATTGAATTCAAATGAAATTGTGAATTGAATTGAAATGTGAAATTGAATAAGAATGGATATGTAATTTCAATAGTGAAGTAAAAATATATAAGAAACATATATCGAAATTTTGCAATAAAATTGGCAAATTGGTTTGAATATTGTATTTGGATTTGGATGCTACTACTAGCAGGTTATACAGGTATATAATGGGATTGAGATTTTGATTTCAAAGTTAAAATTAAATGGCTCGACAAAAAGGTACGTATTTGAATTTCAGTATGAAATTTGATGACTTTCTTCTCTAGCCACTTGGCTTTTCTCTTTTCTTTTTGATTCTGAGGGGCCGTGGTGCCATTTTGTAGTCGTACCGAGCTAGCCGCGCAAAGGAGACGCTGGCGAAATTTTTCGAAAATTTAGGGTGTTAGAAAAATTTTGAGAAATTTTGAAAGTTTGAAATTTGAATTTGAATTTAAATTTGAATTGTAAGGAGAACAATGTGTTTGGAACTTATAATTGAAGTTGGAAAGTTAGTTGAAATGATAATGAAACCCTAGTAAAAAGATTTAGGCTAGTAAGTTGATAAAACTATTTGGATTGTGAAAAATAATAAACGGGATAGGGGCATTCTTCTTAACTTGTAATTTCGGGACGAAATTCTTTTAAGGAGGGAAGATTGTAACGACCCTGAATTTTGAATAATTTAAATTGAAAATATTTGATTAAATTTAAATATTTGAATGATGGTTTGAATTGAATTTCAAATTATCAGAATGAATTTGGCGATTAAATTATAGAATTTAATCTATTGAGAGTTGAATAAAAATTTGAATCTTCAATTTTAAGCTGATTAAAAATATTTCAAAGGCTTGTAAAATTCATATTGATAATATTAAAGATTATAGAAGCTTCAGAATCGAATTTGAAAGTGATTTGTTCAGTTTTGAAATTTAATCGTTTGAATCGAATTGAAAAATAGCCTTCCGAGGCACAGTCTCGAAATTCGACGAAACAAATTCCATTGGGTCCGTAATATTGAATTATTGCCGGGTTTCCAATTTCGTATTTTTCGGAGTTTATATGAAAGCACACGACATGTAAACGCGTTGAAATAAAATCGAGTTTCAATTTAAATTTAACAAAAAAAAAGGGTACAGACAGCATCCCTAAATTAACGCCTGGTATCACGCAGAGAATCACGGCTAGATTATGAAAACACGTTCCTTCAAATTTTTAAATATTCTCGTTCCCAAATCCATCAGCCGAAATCCCTTCAAATCATTGTCTCCCATTTTCATTACGAGTCTTCAGAGGAGATGCTAATAATCATGGTCGCTTCTGAAACAAAATTTGGCCGATGCTTCTTGAAAAAGGCAGCCCTTTTTCATTCAAAAGGGAATGCTTTCGTTCGTTTCCCTCTCCCTCTTTTCTCAATTCTCGTTCAAATTGAAACCATGGCCGCAGCCTGATAATAAAAAAGAAAAAAAAGAAATCGAGTTGCCCTGATGAAGGAATGGCCGCACGCGATGATTAGGGAGGAGCGGCAGCTCGTCACGGTCGAGCATCTGTAGGGGTTGGGTCATGGCACGTCGTCTATATCGAGACGTGGAGTCAAGCTCGAGCTTGAGCACTATGATGGGATTTTTGGCGATTACAGATCGCGTTCGTGGTACGCGAGTACCTGATGTCGAATCGCGATCTAGGGTTTCGCGTAAGGCAAGTACGGCCATCGCGCTTGATTTTGGGATTTGGGGGGGCTCGGGTTTCTGTTACGCGGCGGCGACGTGATGTCGCGTTGTGGTGGAAGGGAGCTCGATCGCGCACGCGATTCGTGGGGTCGGCGCTGTCAGATAGGAGAAACTCGAACGAGTGTGGGGTCGCGAGTCGATTGCAGGCAAGTCCAGTAAGGTATTAACTTTATTTTTTTTAAGATTTAACTGATGTGAATAAATATATACACATATATATAACTTTGGGAAAATTTAAATTTGAAAAAAAAAAATTAATTTAAATGTTGGTATATTGACAGTAAAATAAGTCACTGTGATTATTTACAGAAAATGTTTTATATAAATAAAGTTGAAAAAGGAAATTTAATTGTTTAATTTAAATTTTAGTTAGATAAATTTATTAAAAAAAAAATTGGATAATTTAAATTTCAAAAGGAAGATTAGTTTTAAATTTAAGTTTTTGTTAAATAAATTTATTTAAAAGGGATTTGTTTAAATTTAAAAGTACTAACTTCAGTTAAGAAATATCTATTTTTATTTAAAAAGAAATAAGTAGGTATATTAGCAGGAAATTTAGTTTTAGAGTAATTTTTTTTTTTGTTAACCAATTGTATTAAAAGAAACTGGTTTAAAAGCGAAACCATCGGTTAATTAGATTTGTGAAGCGGAAAAAAATTGGTTATTCGATTTATTTCGGATATTAATGAATTTTATAAAATTGTTATACAAGGTCAAATAAAGTCGAGAAAACAAGCTGGAAATGGAAACGGATTGCAAAATAAAGCTAAGGTGAGAACTTCTCACTCAAAAGGAATTTTATTGTTTATTTAAATTTTAAATAGTTAGATTTAAAAATTGATTGACTGTGTTGATTGAATAATTGAATGATGATTGTTATATATATATTGGATGTGAATAGACCCTATACGCCGTTAGTAAGCGGAGGTTATTTATTACACACATATACCGCGATATTCCACCTCGAAGTGGAATTGGTATTATATTATATATAGCAATATATATATATTGGCATATGTATATATTGCAGTTGATTGATTTTCCGCATTTTCTTTTAGCGGATGAGACCCTATTGCGCCGTTAGTAAGCGGATATATATTTATAAAATCCCATGTACCGCGATATTCCGTCTTGAAACGGAATGGTATTGTGCTAATGTCTGTGGATGCAGGGAAACAGGTTGGAGGGATCCAACTGGATTCCTCACAAATATTTATTTGATTTCATATATTGTGATATTTGATTGTTATCATGAATGATACATGATGTTTGAAAGTTGTGATTGACTATTGATGTGTTACATCATCGAATCCAATTTTGAAGTTTAAAAAAATACGATTTTTGATTTCTAAAGTGATTCTTGGAAATATACGTTTATAAAATATTTTTGTAATTGATTCATCTTAAATAAATAAACGTTATAATTTTAATATTATAACAATTATGATTTTTGAGAAATACAGTTAAAAGTTAATTTTTGAAAATATGGAATTAGTGATTTTATAAAATAGTTTGAGCTGGGAATTCTGAATTTATTATAAGAAGTTTAAAATAGGATTTATAAAAAATTTATTTTATAAATCAGAATGATGAAATTATAAAAGAATTTAAAGATGTTTAAAGTAATAATATAAATTGATTTATATTAAAAGATTTATAAGTTGATATTTATAAATTTAGAATATCTTGAATTATAAAACGAACTTTTATAGGTAATAGAATGATTTGTAAGTGAATTTCATAAAGGAATGAAATCTATAGAATTTATGAAATTTGATTATTTTATAAATTAAAATGATGAAATTATAAGGAGCTGAAAGACGTTTTAAATAGTAATATAAATTGTTTTATATTAAAAGATTTATAAATTGATATTTATAAATTAAAAATATTGGAATTATAAAACGAGCTTTTATAAGTATTAGAAAGAATTGTGAATGAATTTCACTAATGAATGAAACTTATAGAATTATAACGGTGAAGTTCTAAATAGAATTTTATAAATAAAATTTATAAAGTTATTTAGGAAATAGATGTGGATAAATAAATGAATCTTAGAAGTTATAAGATTTATAGATTTGGGAAGTTTGAAGGAATGATTTTGTAAATAAATAAATTATAAGTATTTGACTTATAATATGAATTTTTAGTATATCATTGTGATATGAATTAAGATAGGTTAATAAAGGAATTTATAAAAAGGAGTTGATATAAAATAAATAGAAATAGGATTTATAAACGTTGTTTTATAAATCCGCGACGACTTATTTTGATAAGGAATTGTTGTAATTTATTTATGGAATTATATTCATGTTTTAGACAGTGAATAATTCTTTAAAATAAAATGAATAGAAGTGATGAAATTTATTAACAAGTGTATTCACGTTTTTGAATAGTGAATACTTTGTTAAAGAAATTATTTTGGATGTGATGTTTGAAATAGAATTAAAACGATCTAAAGATGTTTTAAAAAAATGTTGAGATTCGAAACCATAGATTTCAACATTTATTGTTGAAATAGATGCTTTCGAGAAATATAAGGAAATAATGGACTATAACACTGTTGTTATAGTAAATGATTTCCGAAAGGAAATGTTTTGCATAGTATTGGGATTTATATATCTATTTTAATTTCGGATCCCTATACTAGTGATTTTGAGTTGTCGTAACGATGTTTTACGCAACATTCGTTTTTGCCCAAATAAATATGTTTAAGTGAATGATTTCCTTAAGGAATGAAATATATACTTAATTTCGATTAGAGTATATTAAATATTTGCTAAGTATAGAAAATAAAAAGATCTGTGAATTACTTATTTTTAATAAGTATAGAAATGTTTTTCCAATATTAAGTGAATATTTTGAATTTATCTTTTTGAGGATAAATTGAAAATGAATATTTGAAAACGAATGGAAATCGTATATTCATAAATATTTTGGAATGTAAATTCAATATAGAATTTATAAATGAAATTGGGAAATTAGATTTAAAAATAAATATTGATTTATTTTAAAAGTATGGAAATTATGTTTATATCTTGTAAAGGTATTTTTGTGAAATAAATAATTTGGAAAATTATTTGGAATCTGGTGATGTTGGCATATCTATTAATAGTTCAATGACCGACTATCAATATTTACCTTTAAATAGGTAATTGTTGTGAATTGTTTGAAATTGAATGCCACACTTATTTTTTTTTAAAAATAAGCGCTCACTATTCGGGTTAACCGGGAAAGGACCTTGGGGTCGTATAACCCATTCCGAATATGTGATACGTCGTTATAAATTGCATTCGAAGATCGGTGTTGAAGACCGGATATTTTCGAAAACGAAAGGGTTTCATGTTGATTGTCTCTGCACTGGCTGATCCCTGGTATTGAGATCTCCATATGTGATGGGAAATCCGAACGTGATTAGAGATTATTCGGATTGCAAGGACTTCTTTGTAAGTGCCTTCGGTTCTGTTCGAACCCGGAACAGACTTGTATGGATTGTGTGTCAGACATTACAAGTTGAGAATGTAAAGCCGATTTCTTTCAAATATATTTCTGTGGTGGCGGAGAATTTATTCTTTTAGCTTAACACCCTTCTCTGAGACGTACGAGCTCAGAGGTTATATAGTTGAAGTTATCAGCGATATATTCCCAATTTGGTAATGTGACATGCTGAGTGTTGCTGTAAATGATCATTGTGTTGATTATTGTGATAGGATCATTTATTTGATCGTCTATCTTTGTGATCATTGTGTTGATCATTTGTTGACCCAAAGCATGGCTTTTATATAAAGTATGTTTTTGTGGACGTGACTTCGTCGAACCTCACACCCCGGAAATGGTCAAAACAGGAAAGATGCGGCAAGGTTATGAGGGGTAGCACCCTTTAGGGTATGTACATTTCCTTCTGGATAGAGGTGGTATCATGGTACGGAGCCTAGATATTTAACCTATGTGGTTACTACGAATTTATTACTTTTTGGTTGTTGGTTTTCGGGATCCCGTGAGAAAGGTCGTTTACGATCGGGAAATGGCGTGCTCGTGTCAGTAGTTACCAGTTAGGGGTAACCCGGCCTTGTGTTGGCAGAGTTCCGGTTTGGTTCTCGGGGATGTCTTTCCAGAGGCATTCTCATGTGGCAATGGGAAGTTCCTTGGCCTGACCATTTGTTGGAAATCCAATTCCCAATACGAAACTTGTACGGTTTTAGTTGTAGGACCTGCCATTCACTTATGGTGGTCACCACTGTTTGGATGGTAGCTATAGTAGGCATAGTTCGAAATGTCTATGCTGGCTAAGATTTATATTCTACTTTCGAAATGAATTTTTTTTCCTACACTATG
Source organism: Allium cepa (assembly GCA_030765085.1). Taxonomy (NCBI): domain Eukaryota; kingdom Viridiplantae; phylum Streptophyta; class Magnoliopsida; order Asparagales; family Amaryllidaceae; genus Allium; species Allium cepa. The sequence continues at coordinate 202,580,326 of CM060945.1, read as the reverse complement.
CACTAGTAATAATATCAAATGTTATTTTAAATACGTATCAAGCATCTTTGACTATCATAAGGAGAAATCTCCTCCGATTCTGCGTTTGCATGTGTGTGTGTGCGGGAGGCCTTATGGTAGTCTCATTTTTAAAAGCATTGCGAATTGAATTTAAAAATATCTCTATATTTTGATTTAAAAGTTAAATAAACTGTTTTTAGTTCTCACACCAGTCACATGACTGACTTGGAGTTTATTGTTTTCCTTCCTAAACTCTGGGTGCCCACCAATTTCCACACGGGCAGTTAAGAGTAAGGTATATCAGGATATTCTGGATATTCTGGAGTTGCTGGAGGCAAGCTGGATGGCATGGCGTATAACTAGTATATAGTATTTCTTTTTCCGCTGTTTGTTGTTGTATATTGTTGTACACTCTGATGATGATATGATGTAATGAAATGTATGAAATGTAATAACTGATATAGTTCTTTGTTTAAAGATTATTCATTTATTATTATATGTTGTTCCGCTGCGAATTGTGAGATTCTGTTATTGTTGTGTTGTTTTCTGTTCCGTTCCATTTTCTATTCTCTTTTTCTTCTATTTTAAAAATTTTCTATTCTTTCTTCTCTCCATCTTCTACCTTCTTCTCTTCTTCTTCCTTTCTTCTTTCTTAAACCCATAACATTTCGGTTTTTCGGCAACGAAAAATCGCGATTGTTACACATCCTCAGACAGATGGCCAAACTGAGAGGGTGAATCAGATTTTAGAAGACCTTCTCCGAGCTTGTATTATTGACTTTGGTGGATCTTGAGAAGACCATCTTCATTTGGTCGAATTCACTTATAATAATAGTTACCTGGTAAAGGAATTGAATTTCAAATTTGAATAAGTATATTTGAATTTGAATTTGAATTGATCATCTGTAATCAACCAGGCAAGCATTCGTATGGCACCGTTCGAAGCCTTATGTGGACGGCCGTGCAAATCACCAGCTTGTTGGATCGAGTCGGGTGATCGATTAGTGCTTGGTCCAGAAATAATTGTGGAAGCTTCTGAAAAAGTCGAAGAAATCAGAAAGAAGATAAAGACGGCACAAGATAGACAAAAGAGCTATGCTGACAAAAGGAGAAGGGATCTTGAATTCAGCGTAGGAGATAATGTATTTCTGAAGGTGTCGCCTTTGAAGAATATTGTTAGATTTGGAAGAAAAGGGAAGCTAGCTCCGAGATTTGTTGGTCCGTTTGAGATTACGGAAAGAGTTGGAACATTGGCATATAGAGTTGCATTACCAGAGAAGTTCGCCGGTGTGCACAACGTGTTCCACGTCTCACACCTACGCAAAGTTGTACATGATCCATCCATGACTATTCCTACTACTCAGTTGGAAAAGATAGTTATTGAGCCTGATTTGACTATTGAGCGTAAGCCACTTCGGATAATCGATCGTGAGACAAAGCAACTCAGAAGGAAGTCGGTAAATCTCGTCAAAGTCCAATGGAGTGCAGATGAGCGGGATTGCACATGGGAAACTGAGGATAGTATTCGGGATTCAAACCCAGAGTTACGAATTTAAGGTATAATTCAAATTTCTTAAATCTATCTTGATTTTCTGCTTATTTCATTCCTACTTCACTAATCTCGTTCCTTTTCGAGGACGAAAAGTTTTGAGTGGGGGAGATTGTAACGACCCTGAATTTCCGACCCGATTTAAAATTGTTAATTCATCGTTTAATGTAAAAAATTTGAAAATTTATAAACGATCTCAATTTGCATCCAAACTTTATTTATGACAGACGTCTAGTTAGATATGAGCGTGGAAAAAGTTTCGGCGCAAAATATTACAGTAAACTTCGTTCGCGTTTTGCTGTATATCAGTCCATATAAAGCTGCGTAAAATTTATCTTCCAAATGCAAATATTTTTACACAGTTATGATGTAAAAATTATTCTGATCATGATTATGAAATTTGTTTCGTCAAAAACTGTCATCGCCTGCTCCGTTTAACTTGTTTTGCAAAACGCGCAATTTTAGCGGCGTAAATGCGAATTTTATAAAACCATCGTATCGCAATAATCTGTAAAACCTTGGAATCGCCTCGTCGCACTGATCATAACGGTATATTTATTTGCGTGAATCAGAGTCCGGCACAATCCGTCGCGTTGATTTAACGGTTCCGGACGGACCGGTTAAACAAATTTCAGCCCAAATTTATAGCCCGTACCCAAAAAAAATTAAAATATAAAGAAAGTCAGTTGATGCATTCAAGAAAGTAGTTGGAAGATGAGGGTTGGCATTGGAATGGGGTATGACTTTTCGGTGTTCAATATTGAAATTGTGAGATTCGAAGCAACAAATAGAAATTATATTTCTCTAGTACCATTCAACTGTTCATTGCACTGTTCATTTCACTTTCGTTCAAAACTCCAAGTTTCAGGTAATCATAATTCTCCTTCTCCCCTCTGCCTTATACGTACTATCTACTTTTCCTTCTCCCTCTTTTACACTTCTCTTCCTCTTCTTTTGAAAAGAAATAATACACACAGTTTGAAAATTTTCTGTTGCCAAATATATATACTTTATTGCCAAATTTCTCCACCCCACACTAGCACACATGCTCCCCTCAGTTCCGAACAAACTCCACCACTCCATGCACCCTCCACCACACACGGCCTCGGCTAAAAAAAAGAAAGAAAGAAAGAAAAGCGAAGCAGTGTGCGTGCATGGGTTAGGCCGTGTGCTTTGTGTTGTTGCGTTTAAGGTGTGCGTGCATGTGTTATGAGTACTTGTGTATTGGTGTTGCCTATTTGAGTGAATAGATAGTTGCCTGCATGTTTAGTATGAGTGAATAAAATACGTAAAAGTGAATGCGTGAGTTTAAAGGAAAAAAAAAAGATGCGTGTCATATAAAAAGGAAGAGACATATGGTGAAGGCCACAGCTATGTGTGTGTTGTGTGCATGAAGTATATATGTTTCAGGAAGGCTTCGGCTAGTAAAAAAAAAAAAAAAGGAGAAGAAGAAGGGAAATATGCGTGTAAATGGTGGAATGGTGAGGCATGTGTGTAAATGGAGGAGGTAGCAACAAACATTGCATGTGTATATTCAGCAAGTAGAGGGAAGGTGTGCATGCAGGGGGTCACGTTTGTAATATAGAATGTTGAATTGTGCAGGGTGCGTTTGATTTTAGTCTTGGCCGTGTTTGTTAAAAAAAAAAAAAAAAGAAAGACGTGAGTTGAAGGTGCAGCAAGTAGTGGGAGGGAGGTAGATGGGAACGTGTACGATGTTGAACAAGCATGCGTGAAAGCATGTTATGTTTCTTGGAGTCAAGGTTTCGGCTGATATATATATATAAAAAAAAAGAAACTGGGTGGATGTTGGAACTATTACAGAAAAAAAAAGGAAATGGCGTGTGCGTGTGTTCCTGCACTGGTTACTTCATGCGTGCGTGGGGGTTTAAAACTGCCGTATTTTGAATCTCGGCCATGTCAAAAAAAAAAAAATTAGCAAATAGTTTCTAGGTTTTGCTGGGTAATATTACGCCAATATCTATTTTGGTTGCCAAATAGTAACCAACTTTTATTTACGTTGTGTGCAGAAGCAACCGACTGAATCATTTTTGCTGCAGCACCGATCTTCAGCTTTTGTCCTTTTCTCCGTATCCGGTAAGAGCATTTATATAAATTTATTAATTATATACAACGTTCATTGTATTTATATCGTTTTCTTTTGTCCATATTACAGTGTCCGTTGTTCGCACTTTACCGACTCTCTTCGTGCTTCTTTTGCTTCACCGTCAACTTCTTTATCCACGAAAGGTGAAATTAATTTTCACGACATATATTCTTATGCTAGTTGATTGCTATTTGATATGATTTGGATGTTATTTGTGCTAAGTGATATTAAATTGCAAGTAATTTGAATAGGATAGTTAACCAATTTAAATCGGATTATATACGTCGAATCTTGATTTGTTAAATTTGACCCCTTCATATGTTGAATACTGATTTGTTAAACTTGACACTTTGATTGTAAATTTAAATTGACGTAGAAATTGGTTAATTTCACTTTGTATCATTTAACGTATATCGGATTAATTGTTTAGTGTAAATTCGAAATTGAAATTGAACGACAAGTGGAAACCGTAATATAATAATCTTTAATCTACATGAAATGATAGTGTAGATTCTAAAAATAGTTATATTAATTTACATCAATAACAAATGTAAATTAATACGATTATTTCGGGATTATTTAATAAATTGTTGAATTGTTATGTATGGATGCTATTGCTTGTTTATTTACTTTGACACCATCCCAGCTATCACACTGCAAGTTCCCTTTGTATGTTTTGATTTTGAATTGAAATGGAATCGGGTTGAAATGATAGATACCCAATATAACTTTGACTTAGGATAGAAAATTAAATTAAAACCGATTGGTCAATGTTTTGATTTAAAAATAAAATAAAGTTTTATTTGACTAATAACAAGGTTTTGAATAAAAATTGGAATTTAAATTCGAATGAATATAAATGTGAATATTGATTTTGAAACAAATATTAACGTCGTAATTGACAAAAGAACATTGTTTTAAAATTTAATTATTTAATGATTAAATGTATGATTATTTGATAATTGGTTTTAAAGTTATTAATAACGAAGTTTGAAATTTATTAATAATGAAGTTTGAAGTTATTAATAACGAAGTTTTGAAATTATAAATAATTAAGTTGGAAATTATTAATAAATTAAGTTTTGAAATTATTGATAATTTGGTTTTAAAATTAATAATTAAGTTTGGAATTATCAATGAATAAGTTTGAAATGATAATAATTAAGATTTGAAATTATTTGATAATTGAATAAGATTGAAGTGTTTAATGATTGAACTAAATTGAATAAGATTGAATTGTTTAATGATTAAACTAAATTGAATAGAATGAATTATGTAATAATTGAATTGAATTGAATATTCTTTATTAAGAGAAATCGAATTTTGAATAAGTGAAACTAAGTTCTTAATTGAGATTTGAAATTTGTAACGAAAGAAATAAATATATGAAATTAAATTTCTTTAATAAGAAATAGAACGCGCTTTATCGAAAACAAATGAAATGCTTGTAATTTAGAGAATTGGATTCGATAAATTCAAATTGAATAAATATGTAAGCTTTGATAATGAAACGAACTTAAGGAAGTAATGAATTGAAAATTTAATTGAAATTGTTTAATGATAAATAATGTAATGAATATCGAATAAAATCGATAATTGAATTTAAAACGATTTGTACGTTAAATGATTTTGAAATGAACTTATACATGGAATTAAACGAATATTTGAATTGTTTTAAATTAAAATTTCGAAATTGAATTATAGAAAATTTGAAATGGAAGTTGTGAAGTTAGGAAACGTAAATTTTGGAAAGTGATTTAGAAAGAATAACGAAATGTTGATTTACGAATTATTATTAAAATTGAAATTGATTTGTTTTTTGAAATTTATTTAAACGACCAATCAGTGAAATAATTACGAAGGTTATTAAAGGAGCCGGAATCGGTTAGGGACATACTCACTGTCCAAACCGAAAACCACTTTAATAACTATACGTGGAGTGATGATCCAGAGTGAAGTGGTTGGATTGACGAACGCGGTGATTGAAGAAAGAGAACGATAATGGATAGCCTTGACACTTGTGTCAAATTGGAAATGACTAAAATCAGGAGCCGTGCCGGGCCAAATGGGGTTAGCTACCTCGAGCGAACACACTTCTTCGTAAACTACTCATTTACTTTTGTGATTGATTGGTGCGCACCCTTGAACTTGGAGTGTTGTTTCGCGGTGTTGCGATCGTTGCGGCGATGCGTTCTCACCAGTCCGGATCAGGCAAACGGTAGTTTCACTACCTTGGGTATTGCCTCATGTGCCTTGTCATACTTGTATTCTCGTATACGCGACCACTACGAATTTGTTTTGTATTATACCTATGGAGTGCTCCCTGATATCCCACTAGTTTACGGTGGAGTTTACAGTGCTGTATAGACTATGATATTTATAAAAATGTGTTAAGGGGGATAATGGTAACGCCTTAACGCTATTTTGATACTTTACTTTACCGTTAGACATTATCTATGTATCGTACACTATTATGTATAAATAGTTTATCGGATCCTGAAAGATGTTTATTCCATTCATCTTTGAGTTATTGTTTATTTCGAATCTTGAACCATATTATATGTATAAGAATATATGTCCTGATTCGAGTGTTTGTTTGTGCATATGCTCGGATCAGATTCGAGTGTTTGTTTGTGCATATGCTCGGATCAGACTGAGGATTGCTGTTGTTGTTTCTGCTTGGAGCTGAAGACTGAAGACTATCATTATCTTATCTTATCAGTATTGCTCTTTCTATTTAGACTATTGGACATCTATGTTGTTCTATTTTATTTTATCTAAGACATTATTGTATTTCTGGGTAGCTTCATGTACTACTCTTATGACTATGTTGTATTTCCGCTGCACTATTCTGTGATGTTATATTTCTGTGATTCTGTGATGATTCTCATTTATATATCTATACTCCATTAATGATTCGTGTTTTGTACTATTTAAGTTGACATGTGTGGATTATTGTTAATTTAAATGGTCCAATTATACGGGTTGTTACAACAGACCATAGCCATATCTCTCGTAGCATGTACATGCACGCATATCTCAACTCATCGTGATGCTAGCAATGCACCATCACAGTCCCACATCAAGTCGTTGCTGCTCCACCATTGTGAGCTCCTCCTTTTATAGCACAAGGTGAAAGTGAACTATGGATTGTGTAATATGGATATACGATAATACAGAGCATATTGATGATTGCTACACAGTAAATAGTGCGGAATATAAAATCAATATAATAAAAATAACATCGGAGATTTTTATACTGGTTCTGTGCTCCGTCGTACATCCTGTCCCAGATTCCTTCTAGAATTTCACTAAAAAACAACCCTCACTTAACCCAGAGGAACAGATCTACACAACTCCTGAGCAGCCGAACAGGGACCTGAGCAGTGGAACATGATTTCGCCTCAGTAGCCGAAGAGGACTTCACACGCCTGAGTAGCAGAACAGGACTTCAACAAATACAAAAGATTGTTTGAATTTTTGTGTTTTGATAACACGAATAAGTCTATTTATAGTACACCCTTCCTATGATCTTCTCCTTGAGTACAAATATATATATTTGAAGTTTATGAAGAATAGAAAGGAATAATATTGCTTAGAATATGTTAATGCCGAATATTTGAAAGTATAGTTGCAAGTATATTCAAGAGAGTTAAATAAGAAAGATAAGAAAATTATATTTTTTCAATCAAGTTAGAATATGTATTTATAGATGTTAAAAAGAAGCGACCATTAAAGAAGAGTTTCAGTTGAAGTGTTGCGTCCAAATCTCTTTGTAGAGATTCGTTACTCTTCACAAATGGTCGTGTCATTTTAGAAAATATAACTATTATAAAAATTCATTCATCTGAACTTCTGGGTCAGTTGACTAGATATTCAAATGAATTTTAAATATATATTTGTTTATTTGTGCCCCTATTCATGTTGCACAGAATTTGTCAAGTCAGTCGACTGACCTGGTAATTTCTATGCAATTTGCATGGTTTTCACAAGTTTATATATATATATATATATATATATTATATACGATTCTAAAGGAAAACTTATAAGATTCTAAAGGAAAACTTTGATGATATATATATTTTATATGCTTATATATGTATAAATCATTTGAAAATAAGAAGATTATATATATAAGCTAATATATATGTAAACGAGGAGAGATCTTAACAAAGTTGACCTAAGACTCAAAACAAGATAATATAAAAATTGATGCACCGATATTTGATGTCTTGTCTCCATGTAGTTTATATTCTCTTTTTGTCGTAACATTCGTAAAATCTGTATGTTGTAGTGATAGCTTTGTGTCATGAATCAAAACCAAGTCTCAACATTCTCCCCCTTTTTGATTGATGACAACCTGTAAATAGATATATATTTTGACTGTATATAATATAAATACTTACTCCCCCTGAATATTTGACGATCTATATATTGCATTCTTAATGGTAGTTACAATTTTTCTCCCCTTTTGTCATCAATAAAAAGGAATAAAGAGCATGAATAATAGTATGATGTATTCATAGATATTAAAGAAAATAAACGAACATTCATACATTACAATATTACAAACAAGAGTTTTGAAATTATACGAAAACATTGGCTATTTAGTACAAGCCATAATGTAATGAAATAAAAGACTAATGTTTTTAGAACATAAGAGAAGCAACAACCTACTCTATTATACGCTTACCCTTATCACCATGAGAAATTTGACCATCATTATCGCCTCCATTTCCAACGTTGTTGCTGCTACTCGCTTGATCATCGGAAGAGGAAGACCAAGTGAAGGCGGATTATTTGCTTGGATCACCTAGTTTAACCCTGGAAGAGCCGGATGAACACGAGATTGCTTGCTATAACTTTGTGAAAAATCCTTTATCTTTATCATACTTTTTTTCAATCCTAGTTATATGTGATTGAAGAATTTGTTGGTTATGGCATATCGTGGAAATAGACTCATGTGGAGGGAGGCCTAGATTTGGAATCATAATTTTGTCTTGTTGACGAATAGTGACTTTTGCAAGTTGGACTGGATACTTCGCCTTGTTGTTGTGGTGGTTGATCTTGAGGTAATTGGCGTTGAGTCCATTCTTCAAAAGAAATGATAGGAGGAGTTCAAGCAACTGCTAATTTCAACAATGCTAGAGTACGTGAGTTTAAGTATCCAACGGTAGAAACCGGTGAGTCAGGTTCCGGAATCTCACATTCTTTGAGTAAGCGCATAATGTACTCACCACGGTATATGACATTCATTCGACCACTGTTAAAACTTATGAACTCATCAAGAATCGATCAAAGCCAATTAACTTTGATATTCCCAAAGATGGCATATAAGGCTTCGAAATTGTGTTCATAAACAAGTTCGTAACTTTCGGTTCTCGGAGTTACGGTTTTCATTAATGCACGTTGCAAAATTCTAGCATTAGGCCTTAAGGACATAGATTTGAGTTGGCGCATATCATCTTCCAAAAATAAATGACTTATGCGATCACGAACGACTGTATCACAATCAACATTACTTATTTCAATTCCATCATTTTCAGATTTTAAAATATGAGCCATTCGATCTAACGATAAAAATATTGGTTTTCCACAAACCAAATTCCATACATAATCATCCTGGTTTTTAATGTTTTGGTGACCTAAATTAAGATTAGCATAGAATAGCTTGATCATAATTTGGTTTATTTTATGCTTATTTTCATCAGTATTGAACAAAGACTCCAAATTGCTACGACGAGCCAATTCTTGTATATGATAAGGAGAGAAATCAGCAAATTTACAAAGAACCTTCAAAGATACGAGAATCTAGCATTCTTCTCCATCGTCTAACCATGGTATCGTAGAAAGGCCATTATTGGATTTTGCCATTGGAAGGAGGTTAGAAAGATGAGGAAGGTTGACCTTTTCCTTTTGGAGCCATTGAATTTGAGTGTTTGGAGGTAAAAATTTAGTTTTTGAAGGTCTAGGGTTTGAGAAGAGTTGAAAAATCTAAAATGCGAGTCAAAAGTAAAGGGGAAATTGAAGGATAAAAGGTGAGAATGGGTAGGTAGGAATAGTAAATTAGCTCAGGTCTAGGGTTCAGTAGAGTAAACCTAAATTCAATATTTTCGACCTTCTGGTTCAGTAAGTTGAAGGCCTGATTCAGTTGGCTAATTTTGAGTCAGTAAAAGTTTATCTTCTGGTTCAGTCTGCTAACCCACTGGTTCAGTCGACTGATCCATTGGTTCAGTCGTTTAAGAATGTGAGAATGATTATTTTGATTTCAGAGTCAGTTGACTGACCTACTGGTTCAGTCTACTGGCCTGTGCAAATTTTTCCAATAAGAATGTAAGTGTAGTGTTTTGTATATTTGATTATTGTATATTCATACTTATGAAGCTGTAAATTTATTTATTTGAATATTAGAACCAGTACATGTGTTGTGAAAAGATGAAGGAAAATTAATGATTATATTATTTAAAAAATTGTACATAATTTGTTAAATTGTTCAAAAAAAATAAAAATAATAACAACTACTCTTATTTTGAAGGACAAGGATTTTTGTAGCCCTGTAGCCATTTGTGTCGAACATTGGATGCTTCATTTTGATCCGATGAGTTTGGTGAGACTGGTGGTCATGGCAAGGATGAAGTAAAAGGTCGACGAATGGGCGAAACGACGTGTTTGTCGATTGGATAGGATGAAGCACCATGGAATTTCATGGCAATATATTCTATAATACCACGATGTTTTGAATTGATTTTCTGCTTGTAATATATTTCGCGATGTATAGTGATGCAAACCACTTATCTTTTGTTTAGTAGTTGGAGAGACGTCAACCATCATCTTCTTTCCTTTCTTTCTCTCCGGAGTGTATCTGATATGATCGTGAGAAGTAAAAGGTGGTGTAGAATGATGAACGAGTGTTTTCGTTGGTGATTCGAAAGAGGTTATGATTTCTATGGAGCGAGTTGATTGTGAAGAGTTTAACATAATGGTAGGACTTTACATTTTTGTTAGTTTAGTTGTTTGTATGAATAACAGAGAATAAGAAAGCCTATTTATAGACTATAGTGGAGAATAAAAAGGAGGAAAATGAAGGGATTCATATTGTTTGTAGCTACAAAATAATTGTTAGTTAGGAACGTTAGTCGCTATTTTGGTGGTTTTCTATTATTGTGATTTACCTATGTAAATTTAATATGTTTGTATATACAAAAAACATATGTACATAAAGGTAAGTGTTATAAACAAATTAGAATATAGTTTTAACCATATAAGAAAAGCCTCGACCTGGACTATAATGCAAATGATCAATAGCTTAGGTGGTTAAGAAATCTGGGCTATTCGCACCAGTTCATAGGTTCAAGTCTCAACATGGTCAGAAAATGAATTTTTGCCAAAAAAAAAAATTATTTTTGAGGTTTAGTCCAAAATTACATATTTTATCATTTATATATCTTTAATTGACATTATACCAAGTTCTCGATGTAGTTCTATGAATGTGTTCTCTAACAATGGTTTAGTAAAAGTATCGGCTAATTGATTTTTAGATGGAACATAATCTAAATTTGTTACATCTTTTTCTATATTGCCGTATGGAAAATGATGTCGAATATCTATGTGTTTAGTTCTTGAGTGATTTACTGGATTTTTAGATAGATTTATTGCACTTGAATTATCACAATAAATTGTTGATTTTGATAAATTAACTCCGAAATCTTTAAGTGTCTGTTGCGTATAAATTACTTGTGCACAACCTAATGCTGTAGATATATACTCCGCTTCACAAGTTGACAGTGAGACACAATTTTGTTTCTTGCTAAACCACGATATTAATGATTTACCAATGAAATGACAAGTGCCGCTTATACTTTTTCTATCCGTTCGTGATCCTTCGAAATCAGCATCACTATATGACACTAACTCGAACGAGCAATCTATTAGATAGAGAAGTCCAAAATATTTAGAATTATTAAGATAATGTAGTATTCGTTTTACGGTTCGTAAGTGCGATTCTTTTGGGTCAGCTTGAAATCCTGCACATAGACATACACTCATCATTACTTCTGGTCAACAAGCTGTTAGGTATAGTAATGATCCTATCACACTATGATACAGTTTTTGGTCAACGCTCTTGCCATTTTCATCTTTATCAGGATGTGCTATTGTTTCCATAGGCGTCGGTTTTGCAGAACTGTTTTCCATTTCGAATCGCTTGATAAGATTATTACTGTATTTTTCTTGATTTATAAATATTCCATTTGAAACTTGTTTTATTTGAAGACCTAGAAAATACGGTAATTCTCCCATATGGGACATTTCGAATTCTTTAGCCATTATTTCAGAAAATTCTTTACTTAAATTATTATTAGTTGAACCAAATATAATGTCGTCAAACATATATTTGAACTACTAAAATATCATTTTTAGAATGTTTTATAAATAGAGTCTGATCTACTTTTCGTATTTCGAATTCTGATTCAATTAAATAGCTCTTAAAGCGCTCATACTGAGCATATGGTGCTTGTTTTAAACCATATAAAGCTTTCTTAAGTTTATAGACATGATCTGGATATTTTTCATAAACAAATAAAGGGGGTTGTCTAATAAGAACATTTTGTCTAATATAACCATTTAAAAAATCACTTTTAACATCCATTTGATAGAGTTAAAGTTATTAAAACATGCGTAGGCCAGTAAGATTCATATTGCTTCTAGTCAAATGACTGGAGCAAACGTTTCTTCGTAGTCTATTCCTTCTTCTTGGTTATTCCCTTGTGCTACTAATCTCGCTTTTTTTCTAGCTATATTTCCTAGTTCGTCTGCTTTATTTTCATAAACCCATTTAGTTCCTATAATACTCTGATCGGTTGGTCTGGGTACTAGTTCCCACACTTCATTTTGTTCAAACTGATTTAGCTCTTCTCGCATGGCAATAATCCAATTTTCATCGGATGATGCTTCCTTAGTATTCTTAGGTTCTATAATAGAAAGAAAAGCTATATGATCCATTAAATTTAGTTGATTTCTAGTTCGAACATTTGAATTTATTTCTCCAATTATATTTTATGTAGGATGATTTCGTAAGATTCTTCAAGGAGATCTCATTGTATTGGTAATATTTCTATTTTTTGAATTATTAACAATGTTTTCATCTTCTCTATAATTATTTACTTCTATGTTCGAGTTATTATCAAGTAAATCATCATCATCATATGAATTTGAAATATGTTTAGAGTTTTGATCAAATGATATATGGAGCGTTTCTTCAATAGTATTAGTTTGTTTATTGAAAATTCGATAAGCTTTGCTTCGATTCGAATATCCAAGAAATGTACCTTCATCACGTTTTGAATCGAATTTGCCAAGCTAATCTTTGGTATTTAATACAAAACATTTTGATCCAAATATTTTAAAATAAAACATGTTTGATTTTCTACCGTTAAAAAGTTTGTAAGGTGTATTCTTATTGAGGGGTCTAATAGAAACACGATTCAATACATAACAGGCAGTTACAATGGCTTCTGCCCAAAAATGTTTTGGTAATGTCTTGCGTTTATTTAGGTTCTAGCGCATTCTTGTAGAGTTCGATTTTTTCGTTCTACAACTCCATATTGTTGTGGAGTTCTAGGAAATGAAAAGTTATGAAATATTCCTTTCTTTTTACACTAGTTATCAAAAAACTCATTTTCAAATTCACCTCCTTGATCATTTCTAATATTTTTAATTTTAGTACCTTTTAAATTTCGAATTTGTTTAACAAATGTGTTGAAATTCTCAAAAGTATCGCTTTTATTTTTCATAAAGATAGTCCACCTATATCTAGAAAAATCATCAACTGTTACAAATATGTATTTATTGTGATTTATGGATTGTACTTGGGTCGGTCCAACTAAATCCATATGAAGTAATTCAAGAGGTTGTAATGTTGACATGAATTTCTTAGATTTAAACGACGATTTAGTTAATTTACCTAACCGACATGCGTCACATATATTATTAACTTTAAAACTCATCTTTGGTAATCCTTTTACGAGATTATTTGTAGAAATTTTATTTATAGTTTTGAAATTGATATGAGAGAATTGTTTGTGCCATAGCAAGGGATCATTTTCTTTGGCTATTAAATACATGTCTGAGTTATGATTAACTTTCATATTCAAAAAGTATTTTTTTTATCTCTATCTCCTTCAAAAATAAGATTCTGATTCTGATCGAAGATGCTACATTTATTTTCAGAGAAAGATATTTTTAATCCTTTATCGCATAATTGACTTATACTTAATAGATTATGTTTTATATTCTTAACTAATAAAATGTTTGTAATAAAAGGTAAATTAGATATACCATAATTTTTCACATCGCCTTTGCCGATGATATTCCCTTGGAATTATCTCCAAAAGTGATAGAACCTCCGTCTGAGTATGTAATGTTTGTCAGCATATCTTTGTCTCTTGTCATATGTTTTGAGCAACCAGTGTCGAGTATCCATTTTCCTCTCTTCTTGAGTGGGACCTGTAGAAAATACGAGATGATTTTGGTACCCACCTTTTTAATAGGGTCCTAGGAGTTAGATCTTAGGAAACCAAACCTATGTGGGTTTTGTATCTCTTTTATAGATATAATTCTTATTATTATGAACGTTTTCTATGAATAATCTAATATACATATTCCTTATTAACTTATTATTTGTTTTAGGAACCCATATATTGATAGTTTTAGAAACTAACCTTTTTGAAGATATGGGTGTTATATCAGACTTAACATTGTTTAAATCATTAGATTGTGAATTCTTGACATTCTTCTTATAACCTAATCCGTTTTTATTGTTAGTAGGTCATGAATTTTAAATGATTCTAGATAAATTTTCTCTGCCTTTATTACAATTTGAAACATTTTTATTGATTCATTCTAGTTTGGTCTTTAGATTTGAATTTTCTAGCTCTACCATTTTAATATTAGTTTTTAATCATGATTTCCAGAAACAAGAACATTATTCTTTTCTTTTCGAGTCTCAATTTCTTGACTCGATAATATCAGCTGAGAATTAACATTTGAAAGCGATCCTTGAGTTTTCTCAAGTTCTTCTTCTAATATTTTCTTCTCATCTTTAAGCATATCTCTTTTGAATTCTGCCTTGTTCTGATTTTCAATAGCCTCTTTATATTTTCTTTTGAGACTTTATAAACTATCTAACAATTCTAAGTTTATCTCTATCATATCATCAAAAGTTACAACACTAATCTCATTACCTTTTGCCATAAAGCATACGTTGACTTGTTCATTATAATTGTCACTCACGCTTCCTGAAGGGGAAGAGGAGTCTAAATCATCCCATGTTACGGGAAAAGCTTCCTTTTAAATTTGTCCTTCCTTTTATTATGATATTCTTTCTTTTGATCTGGACAATCCTTCTGTATATGCCCTTTTTATGACAGTTAAAGCACTCCATAACTAATGAAGACGGTGGTTTATTGCTATTTGTGCTTTTCTTGCTATTATTTCTGTTTCCTTTTCTATATTTTAAGAATTTCTTGAAGATTTTTGCAGTAAAGGATAGAATGTCTTTGTCTGAGTCTAATTCTTCTAGTTCTGCATGGAATGCTTTATTCTTTTTCTCTTGAGCTTGAACTCGTTTAGCCTGAAAATTCACTTCATAGGACATTAGATTTCCTATAAACTCTTTCGGAGTTATTTTTGAAATATCGTTCGCTTCTTCAATAACGAGAACTTTTCTTTCCCATTCTTCCATTAAAGAGTTAAGGATTTTGGATATAATATCAAAATCTGGATGTTTTTCTCCTAGTCCTACTAATGAATGGTAGATATCCTAAAATCTTGAATACATATCATTTATATATTCATTTTATTTCATTCCAAAGTTTTGAAACTGACTTTTGAGCATGCATATTTTTCTTTGTTTGACCTTGTTAGTTCCTTCGTGTGTAACTTTGAGTGTGTGCCATATTTCATATGTAGTGTTGCACATGCTAACACGGTTAAACTCATTTTTATTTAAGGCATAAAACAACATATTCATGGCTTTTGCATTTGCTGTGGCATCTAGTTTCTATGTATTTGTCCAAGTAGAATACTCTTCTGTAGGAATAATATATTCTATCTGAGTTATATTCCATGAATCAAAACCATTTGCTTGCATATATGTTCTCATTCGCGTGGCCCAACAGTTATAGTTCTTTCCATTAAATAGTGCCGGACATGCAATGGATTGCCTTTAATGAGGCTAGTGTTAATGATAGTGCTAGTGTTAGTTTCCATATTATTAGATTATCAGATAACTGTATTACGGTTATATGATGACCTTGCTCTAAAACTAAATGAAAGTGAGCTATGGATCGTGTAATATGGATATGCGATAATACATAGTATAGAGATGATAGCTATACAGTAAATAGTGCGGAATATAAACGCAGTATAATAAAAATAACACTAGAGAATTTTATACTGGTTCGGAGCTCCTTCCTACGTCCAGTCTCAGACTACTTCTGGAATTTCACTAAAACAACAACTCTCACTGTAACGACCCACCTTTTTGAACGGTTTAAATCGACAATAAACTACACATGTCTAATTCAAACCATTCAAAAGGGAGGATTGTTAATGGGGTAAATAAGAAAATAAAAGAAAAGGAGGAAAAAAAATAAAACACGGAACCTTGTAGCGGAAGGATGAAATATAATACAAGAAAACACACAAATAGTTCATGAAACTAATTTCAACAAAATCATAATTTACACTTTTTTACAGGCAGAATAAACAATTGCTATAATAATAGTAGATACGTTCCTCAACTCCTTCTTCATCTTCAGAAATAAGTGTCTTTGCTAAACTGAAATACTCAATCTGACCCGGGCATAAAGTAAAAAAAACACTCGAGTCAGGACTAACATTCTTATGTAAGTAGGTAAACTCAATAAGTGAAACACTTAGGTTTAAATAAACATCATCTTTCACACTGCAAATCGGTTCAGTTCAAATACCGACTTTATATTCATTTCCAATCGATTTATTATTAAATCTAACTTCAGATTTCAATTTTTCTCTTAAAGCTATTAAGTGATAAATCAAACAAGTTTAAATCCAATAAAATTTAATTAAATTTCAATTTCATAATTTTAAGTTCAAACATAAATTCAAACTTACAATATTCCAATTTTATTTCTAAATCAATTTATTTAAACCCAAAGTTGTTTTATATCGGGTATACATCATTTCAATCCAAAGTGATTTTGTTAAAGAGAACTTGAAGTGCGAGAACAATAATGACATACATAACATAACATGTCACGGATCAACATGCGTGCATAATTAACAACTTAATATATACACATGCATAACTAACATATCACATGTGTCACATATCATAAACAACATAAGTAAATATTTCAAATTTTGACATGTCATACACTAATATAACATATAAACATATAACACGACATATATACAAGGAACTTGCAAGGTGAAATAACATGACATCTCATTTTTCTCAAACATAACACATTATTTACACATAGCATAGGTGACATATTATTAACATAGTATGTATAACATATGATTTTATTAACTAACTCATTTATTTTAACAAAGCATATGTGACATATTTCAATACAAGGCATATAAAAAATTTCTAACATAATACATTTTTTTACATCTCATATGTGACATATTTAACGTGCATATGTGGAAATCAATCAAATCAACACAATATACAATTTGTGACATATAAAACAACATGCGCATGTGAATGTTATAACACACGTTCAGGGGAACATAACAACATATATCACATATTCATATCTAAAGCAAACATTTCAATCAATGTTATTTACCTAACAATAAAAATGTTAATCGTGAGTGATAGCTCACCTTTTGAGGTTAGAGAGTTTTTGACAACACAAATTGATAGATTCTAGATGAAATCCAAACACGACAAGCTTACTAATCCTATCCATAGAAAAAATCTAATAGAAAATCAAATCACGACAACGCAAGTCGAACAAATTGAGTTTTCTTTTTCTTCTTTTTTTGAAGAGATGAAGCAAGAGTGGAGTGATGCAGTTTGGCGTTTGAAGAGAGAAGGGATGGAGTTTGAAGTTTGGAAATTTGTGGATTTAGGAATTTTGAAGCTTATGTATTTATAAGGAAGAAGGAGAAAGTGTGAGCAGAAAGCTACAGATAGAGTAATGAGAAACAATCTGTACGTACTTTGGTTTTGTTCTCTAGTGGAAAACCAAAAGAGGCATGTATTTAATAAAAGAAAGCAATAAAACCAAAATGTGGAAATAGTGGCTGGTGTATTGAATAATAAGGAAATGAAGGAACTACTTAACATTTAATTAATTGTGTGTTCCACTCTATTAAATATAATAGCACCAAATATACTTTTTATACACCCGTTTTAAACAAAATTAACATAAAACAAATAAATTTGAATACAACAACCAATGTAATGTTACAAAAAATAAAAGATGATCCGAATCTCAAATTCAAGTTATACGAAATATTAATAAAATAGTGTGTGTATATATACAAATTTAATAAGTAAATATATAAAATAAAACATGAATGAGATAGTTGTTAAAAAAAAGCAATAGAATATGAGATATGCATTAATATGAATTCATGATGAACATCACCTTTCATACTTCAAAATGAATATATTGCCACATTAATCCAATATGGAAATATATTTCAATTCAATAAATTTCCTTAATCCCAAATCAACTCAAATTTACGCCTATTTAAAAGTTTTATTAACACACAATAAAAAAAATTAAACACACCAACCAAGGTAACGGGGACCACCGCTACATAAAATAAAAGATGAACCATGATTCCAAATTCAAATCAAAGTCGGCGTTTTTCTCAGTGCACAATCATGAACATAAAATATTTATTTTTTTATAAATTTTACGATTAGCATTATACCTCTATACTATCAAAGACTACTATTTAATGACCGTAAAATGGTTCTTCAATATTCAATTTTCCTCTTTTATAAAATTATGCTCACTTTAAAAACAATAACATTCGTATTGTTTTCATTAAAACATCCTTTTTATTTTAACAATAATGTATGTTTCGTTCGTTAAATCCATTAATTACAATTAATGTTTTTCTTTTTTTTCCTTTTTAATATTGAAAAATTCCAAATCGACATAATTGTAATTTATTTCAAAATTACACTTTAAAGCGAATCCTAACAAATGTACAGTTCTTTCATTAAACATCATTAATTTCAGTTAAATTCTCTTTCCCTTTCGTTCAAAGATTCCAAGTTAAATTAACGGTAATAAATTTGAATACTAGATTTTAAATAGAACATAATTAATGGATAAATAATTAAAACAGTTGAAATTTATTTGCAGTAACTCAAATACATTTATAGAATTGTTGTTTACACATAAGATAATTAAAACAATTGGATTCTTTTTACAGTAAACTAAATGCATTTATAGAATTATTGTTTATATAAGATAATTAAAACAATTGAAATCCTTGTTTTTACAGTAACTTAAATACATTTGTAGAATTGTTGTTTATATATAAGAGTTATAAATTAACTTTCTTAAATAGTATCAATGACATACAAACAACAAAATTAATATTTATATTTTATTATTATTGATAATTTCACCAAACTTCAATAGTTTAAATTCGATTAAATTTAGTAGTGTTCTTAATTAAATAAAATTTCAAATAATTCAACTTTATCTTCTCAATTCCTGAATCGTTTAACTATTTAAGTCTTATTAAATTAAAATTTGTACTTATTTACTTTTATGTAAAATCCAATTGTACTAAATTTTATAACAAATTAGTTTCAATTGGTTGATATGTACGATGAGCGAAAATCAAGACTAAAATTTAAAAAAGTTTGAATACATAATTATACATTTATTGTTTACAAATAGATTAGAAGTTAATTTACAATTAAAACCTAATTCTAGTTAATTATAAATTGATTTCATGCTTTACATAATATTAAATCTATCCAATTAAACTTTTATTAAATCATACGTTTGAAATCACATAAAATAGTTGTCATTTTATTAAGTCAAAATCAGATGTTATAATTTAAAGTAAAAGTTATTTAAAATCATAAATTTTTAATTTCTTACTGTATTAAGTTATAAAATTTGAATTTTCTTCTTTTAGAAAAATACGGTTCGTTACACTCACTTAACCCAAAGGAACAGGTCTATACAAACCCTAAGCAGCCGAACAGGGGCCTGAGCAGTGGAACAGGATTTCGCCTCAGCAGTCAAAGAGGACTTCACACGCCTGAGCAGCAGAACTGGACTTCAACAAATACAAAATATTGTTTGACTTTTTTTGTTCTGATAACACAGATAAGTTTGTTTATAGTACACCCTTCCAATGATCTTTTTCTCAACTATAAATATATATATTTGAAGTTTATGAAGAATAGACAGGAATAATATTGCTTAGAATATGTTAATGCGGAATATTGGAGAGTATAGTTGCAAGTATATTCAAAAGAGTTAGGTAAGAAAGATAAGAAAATTCTTTTTTTTTGGAATCAAGTTAGAATATGTATATAGATGTTAAAAAGCAGCGACCATTGACGAAGAGTTCCAGTTGAAGTGTTGCGTCCAAATCTCTTTGTAGAGATTCATAACTCTTCACAAGTTTATACATATTATATATGATTCTAAAGAAAAACTTTGATAATATATATATTAAATGCTTATATATGTATAAGTCATTTGAAAATAAGAAGATTATATATATAAGCTAATTTATACATACACGAGGAGAGATCTTAACAAAATTGACTTAAGACTCAAAACAAGATAATATGAAAATTGATGTACCGATTTTGATGTCTTGTCTCCATGTAATATATATTCTCTTTTAGTCGTAACAGTCATCAAATCTATATGTTGTTATGATAGCTTTGTGTCATGAATCAAAACCAAGTCTCAACAGTGGGATAGGCACATTTTTCAAACTACTCATGCCTTACACAAGCTAATTCGCCTACATGCGTTGTTTGTTTGTACTATTTTTTTTCCTTTTCATTTTCATTCATTTTATTTTTTTAAATCTTACAATTAGATTTAGTGCTAGGACTAAGAGCTTGGGCTAGGATAAGAATGAAATATATATAAGGATAAAAATCAAGATAAGCCTAGAAAGGATATGTATATTTTTTGAGCAAAGGGTCATGGGCTTTATATTGTTTTAGGCTAATTTAAATTGAATTATAGTGTTTTCTTTTTACTCTCAATGCATTTGGCTCCTTTTCGATTCATTTGAGGTGTGAAACTTCTTATTAAAATCATTCAAGATAATATAATATTTTGACAATTTATTCTTATCCAAAATAAATTTTCTTTTATTAAAATACCATCTTCCAAACTCAAGTAATTTAAAATAATTATTTTTTCTTGAAACAATTATAAAATTTCACAATTATTATTTGTTTTTCCAAAATAAATTTTCAAACAACTTTTAGATTTTTAAAACATAACACAAATTGTAGATTTGAATTTTAAATCAATATTCTTCTCTTATCAAATAAATCCACAAATTCAATTTATTGAATCAAATATTCAACTAAATTTCCACAGTCCATTTTAGTATATTTATTCTTGTTAAAGAGTTTCTTCATTGACCCCAAAAAGTGTGAGGAAAGAGATACTTGGTTGAGTAGAGACTTTGCTAATCCTAGGTTAGCTTGCTAGGATGGCACATGCACCATGTTGAATCTATGTTAGTGTCAAAGTCATGAGTGTTGGAAATTCAAAATAAGTTATGATCGAAATCACAATTGCTTGAGAATTCGAAAACAAATCACAATTCAAGAAATCTTATATCAATATGTTGGTAGTATACACATACAATAGTGAAGTCAAGGTTATGTCGAAATCAGGAGAAACATAAGTATAATTCTTGTCTCTTTATTCATATGTATGCGATTGTAAACGTATAGACCCTTATTTGCAATAAGGGTCACAAGATTACAATTGGCACTAAAATTCCTAAATTGATTTAGGTTACAAACTTAAGAAAATGTAAGAATGAAAAAGAATGACTCCCCTTCTTCCATACCCCTAGGTTTGTATCTATAGGGGATGTGTGGTGTTGCATAGTTGCCACATGTCACTTTGACATGTTGGGCCTTCAGCATCAATTATTTTGATGGCTATGCTTCTTTTGATGATCTTCGACATACCTTTGTATATTGATGAGTTATGGCATCATATTTTAGCATTAAAATCCACATCCTCCTTAATAGCTTTCGGTATTAACCCAAGAAGTAAAATCAAGCGATATCACTTAAAGGCTGAAAGATTATGACAACCTTATATATGTTGGCATTACTTAAAGGAGCAAAGGCATACGAAATCCTTTGCCACATTGATGATCTACAAGTTCTATAACTTGCGAAATCAATGAAATGCAGCAATGAAGAGAGGCGACATTAAAGTGACGCATCATTGTTATATATTACACCTTTACCAAATTTGATAACATGAAATATCAAATGGAGTTGGCATTGGAAGAGGTGACATCATTTAGAATTTGACATCAATTCTTGTTCTCATGAAGTGTAGCATTGGTTTCATACAACATCATTCACTGGTGGTATGCGATATAGACGGGATGCGACATTGATGGCATACAACATTTTCAAGCATACTAATGGCATGCGACATGCCTCTATGTACTATTGACATGTGGCAATCTTATTTACTTGTATTGATGGGATGCGACATTATTTATTACATTGGTGAAGTGCAAAGTAGATGGTATGCGACATCATTGTAGGCTTTCATACTAATAAAGTGTAGCCTCCTATATCGCATTGATAATGTGCAATATTATTCAAGGCGTGGTATTGCTTGGTATAGGTTCAACATTAACCATTATTATATTGGTATGAGATGCTTCTAATGGTATGGTATTCTTTGGTTTTGACATCCCTATTGTTGACATTCCTTCGAAATCAAGAATGATAGCGATATTTGCCCCCTACTATGAAGGAGTCGGTGACTTTTTAAGTCATTGCTTTGGTATTAGTGCTTATCGCTTATTGATGTTATGCCCATATATGATCGTTCATTCAAATTTTATGTAGTTGTAACTGTATTTCTTCTTTTTCCCTATAGATACTCAAGCTTTTTCTTCCTTCTTCTTTTTTACCAATGGCTCAAAACATAAAATATAATTTTTTAAGATTCTCAACATTATTCAAAATATTTCAAACCTCAACATTCGAGCCAAGATCAAGGTACAATCTGCATTTTAATTGATTAAGTCGATAAACCTAATTAGGAATTTTTAGATTGAAATCATTACTAGGGTTTTATTTGGAGGTTTTTTGTATATGAAATTGACGCCTGGGGTTTAATACTTGAGTTTTTGACTTTTGATACTCGAATTGTAAGTTGAATTTCAAATTTGTTATTCTCATGAATGAATATGACTATGATTCATTATGTCGCTGGTGGATTAATTGACCAATTCAAGTTAAACAATATTGATTTTTAACCCTAGGAGCTTCTAATTTGATTTCAAAATGAATTGATTGTATTAAATCAAACATCCGCTAATAACTTGTTTGATTCCACAGTTACTACCCTATGAAGTCAGCCTGATGTTCACATCAAATAATTTTACCTTTTCACTATTGTTTTGACAACCACTCCAAAGTCTGTAATTTATTATTATGTGAAATCTCTATAATGTCGAAAAAAAATTGGGGGTACGATAACCATTCATGTCTTCGACATCAATTTAGATGGTTGTCGTATGAATTTCAATAACCTTAAAGTATGTTGTTATTATTATTATTATTATTTCGGCAACAGTTTTCAATGTCATGATTCAAACTTTATGCAACATCACTAACTTGTGTTGTAGGCATTGTATGGCAAATTTATAAACTATTCATATACTTGACAATTTTAAAAGTATTTTAGACCATTTCGACGTCATTCCTTGATTTGGAATATTTCTCAATTTATTATTTGATAACGGTTACAACATCATATTATAATTTGCTATGGTGGCCTTTACTATGGCATCAATTTAGTGACTTCGTCATTCTATTCAAGATACACTTAGGATAATTTTCTATCAAATTTCTTTTATATAACTACAAATTTACTTTCCCTTGATGGATTTAAAATTGTGTACATATTTTTGATTGACTGAAAACTTAAGCACTTCATAGATTCTACATGTTTTGTTTAATGATCAAAATCTTGTTGTAAGTATAATAGTTACTGTACACTTCAAAACTTCTTCATTAGTGCTTGAGTGATCTCTGATTAACTTGCTTTCATTTAGTTTTGGCATTTATCTGTCTATTTTATATCATAAGCATTCTAAATTTCGTAACATGATTAATACTTCCCTGATTTGGTATAATATCACCTAGCAGGTAAATGGAAGGCAAGAACGTAAGCAAGAAAGCCAGTAAGAGCTCCAAACCTTTTCCCTTTGTTTAAGAAAGGAGATTATCATCTCAACTAATTATATATTACCACTCAAGAAGTGGATACTGTCCTTAAACAATTTGGGATTATAAACAGAACCCATTCCCTCTGGTCCTTCTAGCAGATTTGACAATCCTCTAGAAGGGTTCTCTGCCTTCACAACGATCCATATCTAACACTCAGGGTAATTGCATTTTCCCAATTTTCCTTTGCGCTTACTGGAGCACCTAAATATTGCTCCAATTCAATTAACTCCCAACTCGTACACCTATTTGAGCAGCATGGAAGTTCTTGCTTGGGAAGCCAAACTTCCCTCTTTGAGTGCTAAAATTCTCTATATTTTAGGTAGCCCTGTCAGATTAAGTGGGCAGCTGGATAAACCATTGTATCATATTCTTCTATACCCGAAGAGCTTAATCACCAATACTTTTAACAAGATGAAGGAGTAAGAGAGCCAATTCTTCTACATTAGATGCCATTCCCTTAGGATCATGGGAACTTTCTCTGTTTCAGTTAGTTTCCATTCTTTATTATTCACATTATATTAGTCATTCTCTTATGGTGAATGTTTCTTTCAAATATAACTTCTAAGCAACTAAGGTCTACTATCGATGAAACTATCAAAACCTTAACTCTGGCATCCAAGAGTAAGGGCGATAGACTCATAATCTTGACGAAAGTAAATCTCTAAAAATATTCGTCGATTTTGGAAAACCAAAAAATTCTTGGAGAACCTACTATGACAATAGGGAATTCTTAAGGGAAACAATCATTGGTTATCAGTAATCGAAATGCTTTCTCCACTTCTTCTCCAGTTCAAATCGAATCTTCTAGTAAGTTTTCATTACTACTTGTATGGAATCTCTTATATTGTTATCTCATAAGCTTCTCTCTATGATTTAGGATCTTCTGCACTCATTATTGCTTCTAGGAAAAAGGAGATCAAAGACGATGCTCCTTCCTTAGCTAGATCAAGTAAATATGCTCTTATTGATGATTCTATTAATAAGGCAGTTGAAGCACTTAAAAAGAAAAGCGAGCACTAGCACTCAAGCTGATACTTCACCTCCTTCATCGAGTAGAAGACCTATGCTCGTGGGTAATTATACTCCTGTTGTTGTGGATGTCAAGGAACATATGAATATTGATTCAAGCCTCGATGTTACAAATTTGGATTCTCTTGGTCAAAAAGTCCAAAAATCGACTGAGGTGGCTCACTCTCAGGCTCCCCTCCTTAACATTTCTCTTCTTACTTCTCCAACATCCTTTAGTTGCTTATAATTTGATCTTGGTTTATCTCCTTTTCCAAACGATCTTCTTCCTTGAAAGGCATAGACCTATACTACTTTGGCGAATTTTGATTATCTTCTTCAATTGGCTGCACAATCTCCTTCTTTGGCTTCTCTTAGGCCATTAAGGCCTTCGACTTATTCTAAGGATCATCTTTTCACTATCATTAAACGCCTACTACCAATACAAATGTCTTTTCATTAAGTTAGTCTAAGCTTTTAACTTTGCATTTCTTATTCTAACGTAGGATTGTTATCCACTTTAGGTAGCCAAGCAAATGTTCGTCCTTTAAGAGGCGCTTCAAGGGCCCTTTAATGAAGTTGCTGAGCTCAAGGAACAAATGTCCTCGCTTAACAACAATGTAATTAGTATCACTACAGCAATGGATGAGGCTATTTTTGAAAAAGATAAACTTGCTTCCTCACTTGATGAGGAAGAAGTGAGAGCACCGAAAGTAGATCTCGAAAGGCCAACAAAAAGAAGGCTGAGCTAGTCAATAAGAAAAAAATATTTAAAAGATAACTAAGAAGAAAAGGTGATATCTTGATTTACTCAAACAACATTATCAGGGACGCCAAGAAGAAAGTTGCATTTTTCCTTGATAACACTCTTACTACCATTATTAGGAAATTTTACGAGAATGCCTTATTCATGGCATATGCCGACAACATTCAAAAATGTCTAGATTTAGATTTTCCTTCCCTCGTAGATTGGAATGAAAAAATCAAATAAAAGTTTAGCCTCATGACGGGAAGAGCTCAGGAGTCATTTCAAGAATAATTTCTTACCGAACAAAAGGTTAATGCTAGAAAGCTATTATCTTTTGATGACCCCTTACCTGAAGAAGAGATAGATTCTGATGAGGAAGAGGATGATGACAATGATAATGATGATGACCATGATGATGATGATGATGGAGGTGATGGTAATGACAAGGGTCTCAAAGAACCAAAAGGTAGGGGAGATGGATCTGCAGTCATAACATAGACCCGATTGATCATGATGCAAACTTTACCAAACTTCCTAATCCTCAAGATGTTATATACTTCCCAACAAATAGCGCTCCTCCCAGCCATCATAAAAAAGACGGCACAAACTCTCATTTTTCAAGTTTTGGCTTCTCAGGTATGAAGTTCTTCATTTAGATGCTTAAAATTACCATGTTGCTTTTAATTTATAAGCTTATTTACTTTAGTTAAGGAGAAAGATTAAGTATTATTATGCGACTTTATATAAAAAGTTTAAAGGGAGGCTTATTGATTGCATAGAGAAGTTTATAGATTAGTTGATGAATTTAATAAACTATCTAACAAATACAAGCGCCTCTCTACTAGTGTTGTACGGCTAAAACATTTTGAGTGAAAACAAGTTGCCCCCCATTTGAAGAGAGCTCGCCTTCAGCTAGTTAGAATAATGAGAGAGAATGTAGAACATATGACTCTTTTTTGGATGCTCATTTAGGATAGGAAGGCCTTAGTAGATTTCCTATATAAAATTATTCTAGGAATGTTCTCATCGACTTTTCTTTCTTACTGGAAAAAGTGAAGGCTTAATTAGGCATCTTCATAAAATATATTTAGACAATTGTGGAAGCAACCCTTATCCTGGGGCTTCTTGGAACCTTCCTAGGATTCCTAGTGTTCGCCTCTCACCTAAGAACAGCAAGGAGAGATTAATTTTTGAATCTTATATGGGAACAATACTGTATGAGCTCAATAATTATATGATTGTAATGTATGATTCAAATTGTTTATAAACTTTACCACTTTTGTTTCTCTGCTATTAGTTTATTTTCATATTTATATATGTTAAGGATCCTCAAATAGTCTTATTTCTATGGAACACTTGAGTAAATTTACCAAGTTAAAGAGGTATTTTAAAAGAAGTACTTAGCACTTAGAATATCTCAGTTAGCAAACATTGCTTTCTTAGAGATCTATAGGAAGTTTTTATACAATATCCTTATTTTCATTTTGATTTGTTTAGCGATGACAAAGATAAACTGCTTAGCAAAATACGAAACTAATCATATTAAATTGCTATGCGATCGAACCAGTCCCCAAGCCGCAAAATAAAACTATCATCAATTCCCTTTAGTTAATACCCTAGAAGGGATTAAAGTTTCTTTTGACTCTACACTTACCTTGTCTATTGGATCACCTAAGAAGACCAAATTGTTGTTTCAAAACTCTAAAAATTAGTCGCATACGGTATTGATGTAAATTTGAATTCGCTTAAGTCGTAGACCTTTGTTGTTTAACAAATAAAATACTTTCTGTTTATTGATTTCTTTTCTTACTAGTAAAAACAATTGAAACTCACAACAGCAGCTCAGATATGTTAGTCCTTGAGATAATGGTTTTGATGACAACAAGCTTAGAATAGATTACAAAATATAAATACTGACAGTATAAGTTTAGATATATAATTATATGCAGGATTTAACCATGCAGCTACCAAGAATGAAGGCTGTATAGTATAGAGATTCAAGATATCAAAATTGAAGACTCATGATTATCAAGATTATCAAGAGCTCAAGAGTTCAAGTAATTTATCTTTCAATTAGAAATTTTGTTAAAACTCCTAGAATAGCACTGGCATATTAAAATCCAATTTATTCATGGAATCGAATCCACTTCGAGTCTGTTAAATGGATGGAACCGTAATTAGGATGGAACCTACGAAAAATCTAGTGGAACATTGTTTTGTATCCGCTAATTTTTATTCAAAATGATTTTTACAAAATTATATCTTGTTTTCAAAATGTTTTCAAAACCTTCCTTTTAAAAGAATCAAAACATCTATCCTGATTTCAAAATACTTTTAGCCTCAAAATAATCTTAAATTTCAAAATCAAATTATCCATGGTTTAACTACCTTTAATAATAATATATTTAATTTTTAAATATTTATACTTAGATTTAAATATAAAATTATAGTAAAATTTTGTATACATTATTCTATATATTTACTTATATATTTTAACTATAGTCAAGTATATTTATAAAGTATAAAATTGTTCATTATAAGATAGAAGTTATTTTCAAAGAAAATCAAATAATCAAAATATCCTTTGGGATGTCGACATGCCCATGTACCCTATGTCGACATAGTGTCAGTTGAACCCAAAATTTAAATTTCAAAAGAAGTGTCTATTCGTCATATCTCTTCACGAATAGACAAGGCTGTTGTTCTTCTATAAATAGGGGATGTTTTCAACGAATTTAAAAACAAATTTTCTATTTTTTCACTCATATACTTCTTCCACATTTCTATATACATATTCCTACAATTACTCTGTCGAAATCAATATTGAATCTAAATATATTATCTCTAGTTTGATTCTCTACCACTATCTCAACAAGATCCTCAGTGCTATTCAGAGTTATAGGCTTTTTGTAATCAACTTAGCGAGAAAAGGTGTGATTGTGGCCTTAGAAATCAATCAAGCAAGAAAAGGTGTGATTGCAGCCTTGGAAATCAATTGGGTGAACTTGTTGCCCGAGAAATCAAGTATCTCTACCCAGAGGATTGTGAATCTGGAGGGTGTACCTCGTTGTCTTGAAATCGAGGGTGTGATTGTAAAGATTGTTTTTGAAAGAAAATCCGTGCTTGTGGGGCGGGACAGGATGTAGGGTAACTTCGAACCAGTATAAAATCCGGTGTGTTCTTTCCTTTACTGCTTCTATAACGGCCCGCAAATCCATACCCCTTTGAGTCGACGCTATTCTCCATCAATCAACTCAAGATGAACGGAAATACGAACCATTAGGGTTAAAGAAGAAGAGGTAGAAGGAGAAAATAGAAAATAACATCAGAATCTAACCATCGCAGCAGAATAAAATATAATAGATAATAAATGGTCACTACACAAAAACAAATATATCTATTTATACATTACATCATCAGAGTACAATATCAGAGTTCGATACAAACAACGACACGACTTAGGACGGTTATAATATCTCATCCTTCCAAAAACCGAATACACGACGGAATATTTCATACAAGTACGGAAGTACGTATCGCCATCCAACTCCACAACATCCTTTCCTGTAATCTATAATACTCGGTCTAACCCGAGCGTTATAGTTAAATAACACCCGAGTCAGTCTAGAATACCAGTGTGAGAAACCACACTCAAATTGATTATTAAAGTTTCAAAATCCTTTGGAAACAAAAACATCTCGTAAGACCACGCCACAAATAAAAATGTCGGGTTTTTACCTTACGATAGCTAAAACATTTCTTATCAAAATGATCTGATATTATAATAGTGTCTATATACAAATACTTATTCAAATAGCCGAAATTGTTACATTTGTTAAATTCCAGCATACTAGCCACAAAGTGGGTTATACAAACAAAAATCGCAAAGGCACGTAAGGAGAATAGATTTCCAACTAATGACTAGGCACTAGGGTACCACCTGTCATAGTACGTGGCCTAGATCACCGTACCAAGGATTACTCCCTATCCCTGCAACACAAGACCGGGACTACCCCTTACTGGATAATCCCGAGTAAGACCACTCCATGGTTGGGATCAGCAACCGCACCACTAAACCGAATAAAAGGGACATCTAGACAGGGATGACCTCACCCTAATGGGTGCTACCCACTTAGCCTTGCTGCATATCCCCTAATTTTCAGTCATTCATGGTTGATGAGGCTCGAGGCTAAGCGTTACCTTTATAGAACATATCACTTAGAATGCTCATCGCCCACCTGACGATGTTCTGAAAGCATTCATCTATACAAGTCCGTCCCGGGTTCGAATGGAAGCGAAGGCACTACTCCTACTACATCCATTTTGGTTTGTAATCCATATTGTACTTTTTTTTTGAAATTTGACAAGGCAATTAGCTTTGGCTCTCCCACTCTTGAATCGTAGTCACGCTTTCGTGCCTTTGTGGATCTTAGTTTGTGTGTTTGGTTCATATCTCTAGCTTGTAGAGGTGAGTATTTCTCACCAGACATTCCATACTTATATAAGTACTAAATTGACACCCTGTGAATCTGTAGATATTATTATTATGTTGTAACTGCTTATGCTATGATCATACGATGATCACCCTATTTATACACCCGTCATATCATATGTTACTGTCATATAATGTTATTCTATTTATTTATATCAGTTTATCACACTGTAAGTTCCCTGTAGATTAGAATCACTATGAGTTGAAATGATACATACCCGAATGGATTTTAGAATAGGAAAAATTCGTTATGGGCTGAAACGATAAGCATGCGCGATTTTTATTTATTTGTAATTACTTGGGATTGCGGGTTTGAAATGGTAGAACCCGAATTTTTCCTTTGTAAATTACGGATTGAAATGATATATTATCCGTATCATTGGACTTAGGTTAGAAATTTTATACAGACTGTGGTTAAAATATGTTTTCTAAATTTTGTAAAGTATTTTAGAAATGAAAATATTATAATATTTTTGGATTTAAACTTGATAAAAAATGAATTTTATAGAGCATTATTGATTTTCTAAAAACTTATAAGTGGAATAAATTAATGGTAAGGTTAGAAAATTTCAAATGTAAGTTATTTTGGAAATTTTGATTTGGGTATAAATGGAATTTAAATTAAGTTGGAAAATATGATAAATAAATATAAAATTTGAATTAAAATGAATTTAAAATGATTTTATAAAGTGTTAATGATTTTTTAATAGGTTAAAGGTTAAATAAATGAATATTTAAGTTGAATTTTTAAATATAACTTAGATTGGGAATTTGTGAATTTTGTTTAAAAATGAATTTTAAGTTAAGTAAATAAAATGAAAAATAAGTTATATTTAGAAATTTAAATTTAAGTGTTAAGTTAAAATTTTAATTATAAAGAATTGAAATGGAATGTTGAATTATATAAGTAAATTATTATTAATTGATTTTTAAATGAAAATTTAACTTTATAAAATCATGAATATAAGGGTATTTAAATGATTATTTTAAAAGTGAAAATATTTGATTTTATAAGTTTAAAATGATTTAAATAAAAATTTATTGTTTATGAAATTATATTGAATATTTGGAATTTAATTAACAACATTTTTGAAATGTTATTATTTCTAATGTAAAGGATATTACATCATTTGTAAATGCTGTAGTTGATAGAAATGAACTAAATGGCTAAATTGAATTAAGGGTTATTAAAGCACTTTGTAAGTGCTATAGTTGCTGAAATTAACTAATGTTTTATTTGAACTAAATTAAACCTATTAGAGCATCTTAAATGCCGTCTTTTGCTAAATGAGTTGTTTTAAAACATAACTTTCCTTAGCATCTTCTAAGTGCTGCGATAGTTGAATTTATATCGTTTTAATAAATTTATAAGAATAAATGAACTTTCAAAAGGCCAAATTTATGAGAATTTGATATTTGATTATTAAATATAATAACTTCACTTTTAAATGATTTAAATGGAATATTTAAATGATTTAAATGGAATACTTAATTGGTTTAATTGGAATATTTAATTGGTTTAAGTGGAGTATTTTTGTAACACCCGCAAATCCGTACCCCTTGAGTCAACACTATTCTAAATCAATTAACTCAAGTGGAACAAAAACACGAACCATTAGGGTTAAAGAAGAAGAGGTAGAAGAAAGAGGGAACTAAACAATATTAGAATCTCACAGTCGCATCGGAAAAAATATAATAGTAAATAATAGATCTTTACACAAAATGAAACTATATCTGTTTTATACATCATATCATCAGAGCATCTCAAACAAAAAACATTTACCACTCAGACAATCCCATACAATCACAGCAGCGGATGTATATAAAAGTACGAATAATACATCTCGGTCTCCAGCTCCTCTCCTGCTCCATAGCATCCTGTCCTAAACATATAATACACGGTCTGACCCGAGCATTATAATGAAATAACACCCGAGTCAGTCTGGAATACCAGCTGATAATAATGCATCCAAATTGATTATTAATGTTTCGAAAATCCTTTGAAAACAAAAGCATCTCGTAAGACCACGCCACAAATAAACATGTCGGGTTTTTACCTTACGATAACTAAAACACTTTTTATAGAAATTCTCTGATATTATAATAGGGACTAAATACAAATACTTATAAAATAGCCGAAATCGTTACATTCATTAAATTCCAGCTACTAGCCACAATCATGGGTAATACAAACAAAACTCGTACAAGGCTCGTAAGGAGAATGGATTTCCAACAATGACCAGGCACTGGGTACCACCTGTCACAATACCTGGTCTAGACAGTGTACCGAGGACCACGTCCGATCCCCTGCAACACAAGGCCCGGACTACCCCTTACTGGATAGTCCCGAGTAAGATCACTCCGTGGTTGGGATCAGCAACTGCACCACAAGTCGAAATAAAAGGGACATCTAGACAGGAATGACCTTACCCGGAAATGGTTGCTGCCCACCAAGCCTTGCTGCATATCCCCTGATTTTCAGTCATTCCCGGTTGATGAGGCTTGAGGCTAAGCGTTACCTTTTAGAACGTTTCACTTAGAATGCCCGTCGCCCACCCGACGATGTTCCGAAAGCATTCATCCATACAAGTCCGTCCCGGGTTCGAACGGAACCGAAGGCACTACACCTACTACATCCATTTTGGAAATATCCTTAGGATTAGTAGCAACTAGCCCTTGTACTTCACTGCTCCATCTTCGACTCCGGACTCGTTTTTCCCACGAAAACATACAAAACGGATCGAAGTGGTTTTCAAGAAATAAATCTCGATCCCGGTCTCTTCGAAACGATCAACGCATTTGTCCAATATTGATAGTCGGTGATTTAACTATCAATTAACATTCACAAACATCCATCACACAATAAATAATTGCCCACGTTATTTATTTTCCTCAAAAATATCTAGCGAAATATGTTTCCATTTCAAATCCTGTTGAAAACACTTTTCAAACCCAATTCTTTTCATGAAATAAATTTCCCAAATTGTTACTTCCCTTGAAAACATCCAAGTACCCATGTTTAAAGTTTAAATACTATATTCTTGAAAATACATTAAACATATATATTTAAAACTTCTTACAACTTAATTTAATGTATATATACCTTTAAAAATATCCCGAATAAAACTGCTTAGTAAAATATAAACTATTATCTTTAAAATAAAGTTAAGTCGTACTATATCTTAAAATAAAGCTATGAAACACTATACAAGTTTCAAATAAAACTTCAATTGATTATCTTTAAAAATAGAACCATTTATAA
This sequence comes from Allium cepa, assembly GCA_030765085.1. NCBI lineage: Eukaryota > Viridiplantae > Streptophyta > Magnoliopsida > Asparagales > Amaryllidaceae > Allium > Allium cepa. The sequence goes on along the minus strand of CM060945.1, from coordinate 202,546,660 downwards.
AGTATAAAGGTTAACAATATTCTTTTTAAACACAATACTACTTACCATTAAAATAATTACTCCTTTATCTAATTTGATAAATGCCTACTTTTAAAATTCTTATAACTTAAATAATTTCTTGAAACAACCTTTAATACAACTTCAAACTCTCATGTTTCAAAAATCTACTTTAAAAACGTACTTGATTTTAAGGGAAATACACTTCCATTATAGGAATCCAAAGAATTCTTTTATCAACCTAACATAATTTACCCAATTCAATTTTTCACTCATCTCGTAAAATCTTTTCCATACTTTAAAAATAGCTCTTTTTATTTTTAAAACACATTGCTATTTCCTCGAAATCATTTCAAATATACGTTTAAAATATTTAAATAAAGCTTCTAGAAATTATTTAATTGAAAATAGTACTTAAGGAAATATATAGGGGTTTCCTAAGTACTTTAAGTCAAATTTAGGTTTTAAAATAAAGTTATTAAATTAAATATTTATATTATAATTTCTTTGAAAACTTAATACTACTTTACCTGTTAAAATAATAAATACCATAATTACTAAATCAAATATTTTCTTTCACTTAAAAACTATTTAAAATAATATTTCTTTCTAAAATATTCTAACATATTTAAACTACAAATTTATATTTGAAAACTTTTCTTGTAAACATACTAAAGTTTCCAGGAGAAAGCGCACTTCCCATTCTTTAAAAATAAATCTCGCTATTCTTTTAAACAATTCACATTTCCCCTATAGATCACATTTCCAAAACATTTCAAATTATCAACCAATCTTCTTGAGTTTAATTGCTTTTATATTCTTTACTTAGGAATTTCCTTTATGTCCTTTGAATCCAATTCATCTATTTATATTTAACATTTTCAGGTTGTATTCACTCAATGACAGCACAACACAATTTAAACTTCAATTTAATTCATCACAGCATATAAATAAAACACAGCATAACAAGATCTAAACAATTTATAAAAGAATAATACATAAGATATATCATAGAATATAAATTAACTTTTATTTGTGAGGGATCCAGTTGGATCCCACCAACCTATTTTCCCTGCATCCACAGATATCAGCACAACAGTATATATCGATTCAATTTGACAATAATTATCATATTCAACCAATCAAGCTGTCTTTTAGATATTGACCATTTAAATTAACCAGTATTCTAGATGTGAGTGAGTTAAACTCACCTTGGGTTTTCGACGAGCGTTCAAATTTAAATTAAATCGAACGGCATTCGATTTAACCTAAATTTTTACTTGCTCAGAATGAATCCAGAATCGCACCACTACGTAGTACGCGTCTCTGCGATTCCAGAATCGCCAAATTCGTCTGAATTCGTCCTCGTGCGAGAAAGATATAAAATTTATTGGTTTCAATTTCAAATTAAAACAAACATTTCTATTTTATTATTTATTTTTACCAAATCTACCGTGCAAAGAAATCGGGCCGCCCATCTCCATCTTCTTCCTCTCGTACGCGCGCTCAGATGAAACCGAACCCAAAAATCCTCTTTAGGGTTTCGAAACGCAACACACAACCTCCGCTAGAAGCCGATAAACATAGCCTATGTCGAAGCCCCAAGAGATGCACAACCACGATCGAAAGCACGATGAACTCGTCTGCATTATGCTCGAGGAAAAACGCGAACAACTCGTGCCCTTCATCGATGATTACAGGCCACCTCGACGAGTATCGTGCCACTCCACCATATGGATGAGTAGCTTACGCCATGCTCTTCGATTTACTAGTTGAAAGTTTTCGAAATCGTCACATGGATTCATTGGAAATTGAGGAAGAAGAGTAAGCGTTTTTAGCCATTGAAATGAATGTAAGCGGTGGCTCCAGAAAATAGGCTAGGGTTTTGCATAAACGCGTATATATATACGTATAACCCCTATATTTTATTATTAAATTCATTTTAAAGCAACTTATTCTAACGATCTCCAAATCTCACGTGATGCCTGGCGTGTCTAAGGTTTTACCTACGTTCCGAACATAATGGAACGTGTTTCGGAGGCTAATTTGGTCGTATGCACGAGTTACGGAAATAAACGATCAATTTTAATTTAAATCGATTAAAATATTTTCTATGCTTTTTAAGCTGCTGGGTCAAACGTCAACACTGATTGCTACGAAAATTGAAATCCGTTAATAAATAACTATTACGGATCCAATGGAACCGGTTTCGTCGAATTCCAAGACTATGTCCCGGAAGGCTATTTTAATTCGTCAATGAATTCGAGCGATTTTCATAATCGTCGAAATCGTTTAAAATTTCACTTTTAAAATTTTATTAACTTAATTATAATTCATATAGAATTTATAACCATATTAGAAATCGTTCTAATTCGTTTTAAATCAAAATCTGAATATTTGCATTATATATTATTAAGTTCCATTATTAAATTAATATAAAATTCCATTTTCAATTTATTAACTTCTAATTTCATCCAACAATCCAACATTACTATTTAAATCAAAGTAGGCTTAAAATAAATTTTAGAACCTATTTTTATACATATTTACATCCAGAATCACCAATTATCCCAATTCCAATATTAAATTATTATTATTCAAATTTCAATTAAATTCCCGTATTTGAAATTTAACTAATTTTATTAACTTAACCAAAACCTTATATATTTAAAATTCAAATTATAATACATATTCAACATTTAAAATGAATTAAATGTTCAAACCTAGCGACTTAAAATTCCGGGTTGTTACATTCCTCCCCCTTATAAAAATTTCGTCCCCAAAATTTGCTAAGGTAGAAAGAATGTTCCAAACTCAATAGCAAAACTTACTTAGTGAAATCTCAATTTCACTTTGCTCAAATTCTTTAGTTACAAATCGAAACTGCTAGTTTAGATTCCTATTCCAAACTGTGCAGTTAAAGCGCTCGGCAGATTCAAAGTGGTGGAGGTGCAAAAAGTCATAGCGGGGATATAGCGAGAATATAGCGGGATATAGAGGATAGCTTTAAAATAGCATATAAAACTTGTACTTAATGTTTTACAAATATGTAAATGGTAACTAAATGAAAAATTATCATTCAAATTGAATTATAGTTAGCACATAAATAATTTTAAATAAAAATATATGCGGATATACTTTAAATAAACACAAAACTGTTATATAACATAATTAAATTTAGTATAATATTAGAGTATGTTCACTTATGAAAATATATTAAAAATTAAATCAAATAAATTAGTTTCATAATTTTTATAATGTATAAATGCAATTTTTCATTTCATTTTATTAAAGAAGTATAGCGGAAATAGTGGAATATAGCGGGAGTAACGAGATATATCGAAAATAGAGGGGCTTAAAACGGAAATGCTATATTTTGGGGCTATATGGAAAAACCATAGCGACGGAAATCCGCTATGAGATATAGCGGGGTTATAGCGGGATAATAGCAGGGCATTAACTACATAGGTTCCAAAATCCTTTCTATTTTTATTGTTGTTTGAAATAACTTTATCGTTAACAAAACAATTTAAGAATTTTAAAAAAAAAATTCTAGCTCCCAAAATTTTCGAAATTTTTTGGCAGAGTCTCCACTGTACGGAGGAGCTTTTGCAATATCACAATAGATATAAATATATATACATCGACCCACACGGACGAAAAAACCAAAAAAAGTTCATATTTCCTATTTTTATTGCGTAGGCGTATCTTTATTAGCATTTTAAAAGCATGCGGCTAATTTATATTGCATATACGCGCTCCAACTCTATCTACTGCCTCCCGTACCTGCACTTACTCCAACAAACACATCAGTTTTCGATAATATTAGAATTTTACTAACATTTCATTCATTAAACTAGCCAAACACATCAATTACATGGTTTAAACAAGCAAACTTCATAGTTTACCAATGATAACCATATTTTATCAGCACTTCAAAGATTTCAATCACCATTTAATTTCTCGACAAATCCAAACTTCACTTTTATTTCACTTGCATGATTTAAATTCAAGTTTACTACTCTCAAACCATATTCTCATCAATATTATTAACATGTGTTTCACTAACATGATTCTATTTCAATTCAATTCCAAATTGATTCAAAATCAAATTCTTATTCTTAAATTTGATATATTTACATTTCCTTTATGGTTCACTTGTATATATATACAAAATCACTTAATACAACTCCAATCCATTCCAATTTATTTGAAAACCAATTATTTACTTATTTTAAAATATTTACCTCCGTTTGCCACAAAACGACAAGTTTTCAATGCAAATTTAAACGTTATTCATGTAATAACCATTACTAAAGCTTATAGTTATTTTAAATAATCTTAACTCACTTTATATCAATTTTATTAAATTCTGCATGGTTCAAAATCCAAACATTCTTATCACATTGCAATTATTCAATTTCATTAACCAATTCAAGTTTATATTAATATCATTCCATTCTGGAATATATACAACCCATACATCCTTGTTTTATCACAATAGTTAATTAAAACCATTTCACTTGCAATTCAATTTCATTATCTAAACAAATTTCATTCGAGACCCCTTATAAAGCCCGACCACAATTGTTTTCCCAACTTGCTTAGGTTATTTCAATTTCACAATATTTTCATTATCTTCTTAAATCAATTTTATTTCATTCCCATTTGATTCTCATTCAATCAAATTCCAATTCATTTACAAATTTTAATTCAATTTGTTTATTTATTCAAACCATTTGAAATTTTAATTCATCTCCTCGATTCATTCTGAATTTTGTTGATGACATGACCACTTTAAATTATTCCATTCATTTGAATTTATTTATAATTCAAACCATCACAATTATAATCTAATTCCATTATTCATTCACACTCTCAACTTTTTATTGGCAAAACTAAATTCCATACTAGAACTGGGTTTTTATTTTTCTTTCTCAAAATTCTCTTACCAAACCACCAAAATTTCATCCATGCCAATACAAATTTCATTTAACTTAATTTACACTAAATTCATCTTCAATCTCCTTTTCATTTAATTTAGCTTACGCTAAATTCATTCTCAAACAATTCCTTTGGATTTAGTTAGGTTAAAATTTTATTCATACAATATCATTCTTACCTCTCTAAATTAAATTTCCTTTCAATTTAATTCTTTTCCAATTCTAATTCAGATTCAACCAAATTTATTTAGCCATCTTGAATTTATACCATTACTTTTACTATCTTAAGTAAGAATTTAATTATATTCATTTTTATTCCTAACACAGTTGAATTTTAATTTTAATTTATTCCAAAGTCAACTCAATTCTATTTAATCAAAGTTAAATCCAATTTTAGTTCCCCATATTCAAGTTCAAAATTTATTTACTGACTTAAGTTCATTCACGTCCTTTATATTTCATATTTTCTTCATCTTATTTCAATTCACATTTTATTTGAGATTAGATTTGAATTCTCCACACCATTCAACTATTTCCCATTTGTGATTATAATTCCATTTTCTATTTATAAGTTCACCAAATTAGTTACTTCAAAGTTTATATTGCTCATTAGAATTATTTTCATCTTACAATCACAATTCCAAATTTTATATATATGTATGTATCACTGAATTCTTAAGGATACAAATTTTCTTTCACCTTCATCCTTTGCAAATTTTAAATCCACAATTTCAGATTATAAGTATAACACTTAATAGCTCATGGGTATAATTCCTTACATAATGACCCGCAATTATAAAGTCATTTTACATTTCAATTTAACCCAAATCAATTTAATTTTAAGTCCAATTAATTTAACTTATCCAAGTTAAATTCAAATTTTCTATTCACTTCATTATGCTTCATTCACTTCCATTTACTCAGGTTAAATTTTAATACCAAGATTAAAATTTCCATTTCTTCCTTATTAATATCAACTTTACTTAATAAGTTCAATAGTTGATCCATTTTAACCTTCATGTTATTTAAATAGAATTTTCCAGAATTCAATTGCCCGGTTTTATTTCAAAATCATTTTGAAATAATAAATAACTCATACCCTCCTGGTATATCAAATCAAACTTCCATATTTCTAAAACAATCTGTTTTTACCAAAGCAATTTCCCTTTCTGAAACTTCAAAAACCACTTGTATATCCAACAAATCTAACAGATATCATACCCTATTACTATGGAAGAAATCCATCACTTAAGAAACTCGAAAATAAATTTTAATGATGTGGCCAGCATCATCAGGATTATTTTCCAGCGACTGAAGTGAGTTCAGTGCTTCCTTACTTCCCCAAATTCATTCCAAAACAGTTTCCATTCAAACATATTACCCAAACAATATTCCATCATTACCTTTAAAAATTTGGACAAAATTACCAAACATTCCCAAGATTTTAAATTTTCAAACTTTTGTTTTCAATACATTTAAAATCCTTTCCAAAACTTTCGGGATTTAAATTTTGGTTTAATTCAAATTTAGTTATTCTTCTTTTATATTCTTTATACTTATAGAATTTTATTTGGTTATAACCATTTCAAATTTTAGATTAAATTTTAGATTTTTATTTGATTAGGATATCCACATCCAAACAATCAAATATATATAATAATTTCATAAAATTATTTCTTTTATATCAAGATATAATTTTGGGGTAAAATTATTTCATTTACCCATTTTAAAACAATACTACATTGGTTTATCTTGTTTAAGAGTTTAGAAACCCCTATCGATACAGCTGTACTTCCCGTACCGACCAGAATTCATAAACACTCAACCGATAAGTCAACACAGTATAAACACAATTTTTCTTATATTCACTAACAAGTACGCTCTCGTATCCATTAATACACTCAACTCATTATAGAGTACTATTAACTCTATTTAATGAGTAATTTCCCCACCAAAGCCTAGGTTGTCGCCAACCTAAGCTCTGACACCAAGTGTAACATGCCGCAAATCCGTACCCCTTGAGTCAACACTATTCTGCATCAATTAACTCAAGTGGAACAGAAACACGAACCATTAGGGTTAAAGAAGAAGAGGTAGAAGGAGGAGGGAACTAAACAATATCAGAATCTCAGAGTCACAGAGTCGCAGAGGAATAAAACATATAGTAAATAATAGATCTTTACACAAAATGAAACTATATCTGTTTTATACAGCATATCATCAGAGTATCTCAAACAAACAACATTTACCTGTCAGACAATCCTATACAATCACAGCAGCGGATATATATACAAGTACGAATAATACGTCTCGGTCTCCAGCTCCTCTCCTGCTCCATAGCATCCTGTCCTAAACATATAATACTCGGTCTGACCCGAGCATTATAATGAAATAACACCTGAGTCAGTCTGGAATACTAGCTCATAATAATGCATCCAAATTGATTATTAAAGTTTCAAAAATCCTTTGAAAACAAAAGCATCTCGTAAGACCATGCCACTAATAAACATGTCGAGCTTTTACCTTACGATAGCTAAAACACTTTTATAGAAATTCTCTGATATTATAATAGGGTCTATATACAAATACTTATAAAATATCTGAAATTGTTGCATTCATTAAATTCCAGCTACTAGCCACAATCATGGGTAATACAAACAAAACTCGTACAAGGCTCGTAGGGAGAATGGATTTCCAACAATGACTAGGAACTGGGGTATCACCTGTCACAGTACCTGGTCTAGATCAGTGTACAGAGGACCACGCCCGATCCCCTACAACACAAGGCCTGGACTACCCCTTACTGGATAGTCCCGAGTAAGATCACTCCGCGGTTGGGATCAGAAACCGCACCACTAAGCCGAAATAAAAGGGACATCTGGACAGGAATGACCTTACCTGGAAATGGTTGCGGCCCATCAAGCCTTGCTGCATATCACCTGATTTTCAGTCATTCTCGATTGATGAGGCTTGAGGCTAAGCGTTACCTTTTAGAACGTTTCACTTAGAATGCCCATCGCCCACCCGACGATGTTTCGAAAGCATTCATCCATACAAGTCCGTCCCGGGTTCGAACGGAACATAAGGCACTACTCGTACTACATCCATTTTGGAAATATCTTCAGGATTAGTAGCGACTAGCCCTTGCACTTCACTGCTCCATCTTCGACTCCGAACTCGTTTTTCCCACGAAAACATACAAACCGGATCGAAGTGGTTTTCGAGAAATAAATCTCGATTTCGGTCTCTTCGAAATGATCAACGCATTTGTCCAATATTGATAGTCGGTAATTTAACTATCAATTAACACTCACAAACATCCATCACACATTAAATAATTGCCCACATTATTTATTTTCCTCAAAATTATCTAGCGAGATATGTTTCCATTTCAAATCCTGTTGAAAACACTTTTCAAACCCAATTCTTTTCATGAAATAAATTTCCCTAATTGTTACTTCCCTTGAAAACATCCAAGTACGATGTTTAAAGTTTAAATACTATATTCTTGAAAATACATTAACATTTATATTTAAAACTTCTTACAACTTAATTTAATATATATATACCTTTAAAAATATCTCGAATAAAACTGCTTAGTAAAATATAAACTATTATCTTTAAAATAAAGTTAAGTCGTACTAGATCTTGAAATAAAGCTATGAAACTCTATACAAGTTTCAAATAAAACTTCAATTGATTATCTTTAAAAATAGAACCATTTATAAAGTATAAAGGTTAACAATATTCTTTTTAAACATAATACTACTTACCATTAAAATAATTACTCCTTTATCTAATCTGATAAATGTCTACTTTTAAAATTCTTATAACTTAAATAATTTATTGAAACATTCTTTAATACAACTTCAAACTCCCACGTTTCAAAATTTTACTTGAAAAACGTACTTGGTTTTCAGGGAAATACACTTCCATTACAGGAATCCAAAGAATTCTTTTATCAATCTAACATAATTCAACCCAAGTCAATTTTTCTTTCATCCAGTAAAATCTTTTCCATACTTTAAAAATAGCTCCTTTTATTTTTAAAACACATTGCTATTTCCTGGAAATCATTTCAAATATACGTTTAAAATATTTAAATTAAGCTTCTAGAAATCATTTAACCGAAAATAATACTTAAGAAAATATATAGGGGTTTCCTAAGTACTTTAAGTCAAATTTAGGTTTTAAATTAAAGTTATTAAATTAAATATCTATATTATAATTTCTTTGAAAATTTAATACTACTTTACCTGTTAAAAATAATAAATATCATAATTACTAAATCAAATATTTGCTTTCACTTGAAAATAATTTAAAATAATATTTCTTTCTAAAATATTCTAACATATTTAAACTACAAATTTATATTTGAAAACTTTTCTTAAAAACATGCTAAAGTTTCCAGGAGAAAGCGCACTTCCCATTCTTTAAAAATTAATCTCGCTATTCTTTTAAACAACTCACATTTCCTTTATAGATCACATTTCCAAAACATTTCAAATTATCAACCAATCTTCTAGAATTTAATTCCTTTTATATTCTTTACTTAGGAATTTCTTTTATATCCTTTAAACCCAATTCATCTATTTATATTTTACATTTTCAGGTTGTATTCACCCAATCACAGCACAACACAATTTAAACTTCAATCTAATTCATCACAGCACATAAATAAAACACAACATAATAAGATCTAAACAATTTATCACAGAATAATAAATAAGATATATCACAAAATATAAATTAACTTTTATTTGTGAGGGATCCAGTTGGATCCCTCAAACCTGTTTTCCCTGCATCCACAGATATTAGCACAACAATATATATCGATTCAATTTGATAATAATTATCATATTCAACCAATCAAGCAGTCATTTAGATATTGACTATTTAAATTAACCAGTATTCCATATGTGACTGAGTTAAACTCATCTTGGGTTTTCCGCGAGCGTTCAAATTTAAATTAAATCGAACGGAGTTCGTTTTAACCTAAATTTTTTCTTTCTCGGAATGAATCTAGAATTGCACCACTGCGTAGTACGCATCTCTGCGATTCCGGCGTCGCCAAATTCGTCCGATTTTGCCCTCGTACGAGAAAGATACGAAATTTATTAGTTTCAATTTCAAATTAAAACAAAAATTTCTGTTTTATTTTTTATTTTTACCAAATCTACGGTGCAAAGAAATCGGGCCACCCATCTCCATCTTCTTCCTCTCATACACGCTTAGACGAAACCGAACCCAAAAATCCTCTTTAGGGTTTCGAAACGCAACCCCCAACCTCCGCTAGAAGCCAATCAACATAGCCTATGTCGAAGCCCCAAGAGATGCACACCCACGGCCAAAAGCATGATGAACTCGGCTGCACTATAATCGAGGGAAAACCCGAACAACTCGTGCCCTTCATAGATGATTACAGGCCACCTTGACGAGTATCGTGCCACTCCACCGTACGGATGAGTAGCTTACGCCATGCTCTTCGATTTACTAGCTGAAAGTTATTGAAATCATCTCGTCGATTGATTGGAAATTGAGGAAGAAGAGTAAGCTTTTTCGGCCATTAAAATGAATGAAAGCGGCGGCTCTACAAAATAGGCTAGGGTTTTGCATAAACGCGTATATATATACGTATAACCCCTATATTTTATTATTAAATTCATTTTAAAGCAACTTATTCTAACGATCTCTAAATCTCACGTGCCGCCTGGCATTTCTAAGGTTTTACCTACGTTTCGAACATAATGGAACGTGTTTTGGAGGCTAATTTGGTCGTATGCACGAGTTACGGAAATAAACGATCAATTTTAATTTAAATCGATTAAAGTATTTTCTATGCGTTTTAAGCTTCCGGGGTCAAACGACAACTCTGATTGCTTTGAAAATTGAAATCCGGCAAAAACTAACTATTACGGATCTAATGGAACTAGTTTCTTCGAATTTCGAGACTGTGCCCCGAAAGGCTATTTTAACTCGTCAATGAATTCGAGCGATTTTCAAAATCGTCGAAATCATTTAAAATTTCACTTTTAAAATTTTATTGACTTAATTATAATTCGTATAGAATTTATAACCATATTAAAAATCGTTCTAATTCGTTTTAAATGAAAATCTGAATATTTGCATTATTATATTATTAAATTTATATAAAAATCCATTTTCAATTTATTAACTTCTAATTTCATCCAACAGTCCAACATTACTATTTAAATCAAAGTAGGCTTAAAATAAATTTTAGAACCTATTTTTATACCTATTTACACCCAGAATGACCAATAATCGAATCCCAATATTAAATTATTATTATCCAAATTTCAATTAAATTCCCGTGTTTGAAATTTAACTAATTTTATTAACTTAACCAAAATCTTATATATTTATAATTCAAATTATAATACATATTCAACATTTAAAATGAATTAAATGTTCAAACCTAGCGATTCAAAATTCCAGGTTGTTACAATTTTGATTTGAAATATAAACCATTTTGAATTGTGATTTGAAATGGTATTTAATTTGAATAAAACTGAATGAGTTTTTGAAAGATATGATATTTTGATATTTTGAAATGTATTTCTAAATGATATTGAATTTTGAAATGATATTTGATTTCGAAATATAAATTACTATTTTGAAATTTTAACCTCGGGTTGTATTTAATTTATAGTTTAATCGATCCTTAAAGGATGGGCGATCCCAAGCATTCTTTAAGTTATTGTACATTACTACTATAGTTCACTTGAGTTGGTTTACATTATATAAGTATATATGTCCTGACTTAAGTGTTTTGTGTTTGCTTTACGCTCGGGTCAGCCTTAGTATTTACAGCTTAGCTTTGGATTTCTTTTCTGGAGCTAGGAACCGCTGGAGATTCTACTTGTCTAGTTATCTGTTCCCATTCAGTTTTAGTTGTTCTATTTCAGCTATGGTACTTATAAACTGCTATGTATTTGAGATTTCTATTGTATATGTTTTTCAGACTGATATTATGTATTATGTTTTGAGAGTTTATTATAGTAGCTTCATGAACTACTATGGTATTTTAATTTCCGCTGCAAGTTATTCTGATATTTCTGTGTCTGTGATTCTGTGATTGTATTTCATTTGCTCCAAATTTATTTAAAATGCAGTATTTTGAGCAATTCAAGTCCGGCATGTGTGGATGCGAATGGATAAAAATATCGGGTTGTCACATTTGGTATCAGAGCTTTGGTTTTAGGCAAACCAAAGCCTGCAGAGCAAAAACTTATTAGTGATAGGGTAAAAATACCCTAGAATTAGTGAAATCAATCTCAGAATCATTTCCTTGTGAGAGAGCGTATTTTCGAAGTATAAAATAATTTCCAAATGATTTTCAAAGGATTTTCAAATTTTAGTTTGGTATAAAAAATTCTTATTTTGAAACCAAAATTTTCTAAACTTCATTCCTTTTGTATCCACCTTGTTAGAAATCACTTGGTTAGGATTCTTATCGATTAGGATTCCTTGAACTTTGGAACGCTCACACTTGTTCTGAAATCCAGTCTTGTTTTCCCTATTTTATCCTTTTGATTTTGGAGCATTCCGTAACTCCACTTTGGAATGACCACTATAAAGATCAGTGATTCCGTAAATCTCTGAATGATTTATAAGGAGGTGAAACTCCTTTACAATTGGCATTGATTCACCTGAGATTTCGGTATCTTCGGATTTTGAAGCTATTTATCTTCTGCTCTACCTAGATTCTATCTCTGGCGATCGAATGTCGATTTGCCTTATATTTCCGAATTGATTATATTCCTGAAGTCTCGGTTGATCGATTAAGGTCGCCCGCGATTTAGAAAGGCTTATCCATCTTCTATTTGGTAATTAAATTATCTCATCTTCGTTCGAGCTTATCTTCGAACCAAAATTCTACATGATTAGAGTTCCTCTAATTTGAATCTCTGTTGTTTGGAATCGGCCCTTGAATCATCCTTTGGAAATTTTTGTTTGGTTGTATTTTGAAATTGCGCGTACATCGAAATTATTATTTTAATAAGGATGACCCTATTATATAAAAGCGAAATGTTTTCAATAAGTATTTTTATATCTTTTGAAAATGGAAATTTGAAACTTTGAAAGGATTTGAATTTTGAAAATTTATAAGAATTTGACCAATATAAAATGATTTATAACTGAAGGGTTTTGAATGTGAATTTCGAGGTATCGAACTCCGGTGTTTTGAAATCGATTTTAAGATTTTGGAAAATATATAATAATAATATGATTTAAAGATATTTTCTGAATAAAAAATGTTTAAAATGTACTCGAATGAATTCCAATGATTTCTAAGAGATTTCAAAGAAGTTTCAAGAAAATAAAAGTCCAGAACCCTCTTATGTCGTTGGAAACTAATTTCGGTGATGAATACATGCATCATTGACATTGATTTTCAAGTTTCTGACTGGGGAGAGGCCACTCTAGTAGCTTTGCTATGCGAGTGATTTTGTGAAACAAATTTTTTCAGATTTCGAAGTATGGTTTGATGTTCAAAAGATATATGTATATATACATACATACATACATACATATATATATATATATATATATATATATATATATATTTGAAATGATTTAGAGTAAGCCGGTTTTTAGTCCTCAGGATTCAGATTTGTTTTGGTATAACACTATCTTTTGGAGTTGGTTTACTGATTTGTTGGCGATTTCCAATTCTTGGATTTAAATTATGATTTCTTCGACTATTTTAAAGGTTCGGGCACTTCCAAATCAAGGTTAACTTTTCAAAAATAAGTAATTTCGAAAGGTATAAGGTATTTGACAAAGAATATAAGTTTAGCTTGGTATGATTAAAGTATAAAGTAATACGATTTATATAAGTTTGAAACTGTTCGTTGAGTGAAAAAAATAAGACTGTTTTGAATTATATTGGTATGAAATATAGATTTGAAATGTTTTGAATAAGTATATATATAGAACAATAAACTTTCCAATGGTAAATTGAATTATTCATATAGAAATGAATAGTTTGAAGGTTTAAAAAAGGGATGGTTTTAAACTTAGTAACCAGTTAAGATATTTTGATGATTGAAATGCCTTGGAAATGATTCAATCTTTATTTTCATAAAGAATGTGAATTTGAAATGATAATTGAGTTTGATAAATGAACATTTGAATTTTGTATTTGTATAAAAGGATATTTGGTTTACTAATAATTTGAGTTTATTTAAAATGATGGATTTACGAAATGAATATTTCAAAACTAAGTAATAATCAAGTAAAATTTGAGATATATGAAATTATAAAATTTTGTTTTGGAATATGGTATATTTAAGATTTGAAATATATTAAAGATTGAATAGTTTATTTTATGGATCAAATATTTATTTGAAATTTGATAATATTTGAAATGGTTTTGTTGGAAAACTAAATTGAATTGAAACTGATGGTTTGAATTGAATTAAAATTGAAAATTTTAGATTTGGATTCAATTGAATAAATTTGTAAAATGTAAAGAATTAAAGGAATGTTTTATGATTTCAAATGTATGATTTCGAAAGGTTATGATTTTCAAAGTGTAATGATTTCAAGTATTTTGGTTTTGAAAGATTAATAACTTTGAAAGTATTATGATTTTTGAAAGTGAATATATGTTTGAAATGGAAATGAATTTGTTTGACATAAATTTTGTTGATTTGGAAATTTGGAATCTATTGTTTTAAAAAACTTTGTAACTGAATATATAAAATTAGGAACAAATGATCTGGCGAAATCATATATGAATTTGAAACTGAATTGATATTGAAATGAATTCAAATTGAGAACCCTATTTATTTAAGTACTTTGATTTGGAAGTCATCGAACTTATATAAAATGGATTTGTATAAATTTAAGATTGATTTGAAAACTATTGGTTTGGAAAAGGGTACTCAATTTGTAAAGTGAAATCTTATATAATCGAAGTCTATATAAGTATGATTTGATATATTTTTGATTTGGAAAGTAATTGATTTGAAAATGGAATCTTATATATAATGGACTTTATATAAGTATGATATTTGAAAGTGATCTTGAAAGGTACTATGTGATACATATTTTCGAAGTAATTATTCTCTCTGATTTGGGTTTTTCGAATATGATACTCGAGTGTCCATCGAATTCCATGGCAATCTCCATGGTCTACTGATCACGACTGCATAACGTAATTCACAGGGGCTGGGAGAGCCTAAGGGTGCGGATGTTTCCTGGGGGATCCAGGCATGACCATTGTGTATCTGTGATCTATTGGGTCGCTTGGTAGCGTAATCTACAGGGCTGCGAGAGCCTAAGGGTATGGATGTTTCCTGGGGGATCCAGGCGTAACCATTGTGTATTTGCGGTACTACTAGTCTTCATGGCGTAATCGCAAGGCTGCGGTAGTCAGCCTACGGGTACGGATGTTTCCTGGGGGATGCAGGTGCAACCATTGTGTATCCCGTTCCATGATCGACATGTTTGGTTTGGTTGATTTGTTTGGATTGTTCTTTCCATAACTGTTGTTTTTAAAAGGTTTTCTAGTATTTTCACTGGGTGTTGAAACAAGTCTACTAAGTACCTGGAGAATTCTAGTTTTGCGCCTGATCAACGCATAGCCAGAGTCCACAGGAACGAAGGAAACTTGTTAAGACATCAAGTTATAAATGTATTTTGACAAAGTATTATATAAAGGATATTTTGATCATTTATTTTACTATTCTAAATAATTTAAAATGTTTTAAATATTGTTTACTTCAAACTGTCAAATTTGAATCAAATGACTATTTATCATATTATAAAATGTTTAAAATGTTAAATATAAATTTTTTAAATTGAAACTTATATAGTTTTAAATATGGTTCATCCTTTTCTTTCAACCTAATCTCCCTTCTAGCTATTTCCACCTTCTTCTTCTTTGAGGGTACTTTCTGTATTATGAAAGAGTTGGTTCTTTGGATTATCGTTTAGATTTGCCCGAGAAACTTTCTAGAGTGCATGATGTATTCCATGTCTCACATCTCCTCTAATATCTTCTTGACCCACCTCTTTTTGTTCAGCCAACTGCTCTTGATAGTTTGGATATTTAGCTTAATATGACTGTCGAGAGAAAGCCACTTTGTATTGTCAGCAGAGGTACGAAGCAGCTAAGAAGTGAATTTGTTAGTCTGGTCAAAGTACCGTGTAAGTACTGATGATCAAGAATGTACCTGGGAGACGGAGGAGAGCATTTGTTCTTCGAATTCGGATTTGTTTTTTCAGGTATTATTTGCTTTTTATATCTCGCTTTTCCTTATTTACCTTGTTCGTTCTTTTCGAGGACGAAAAGATTTGAGTGGGGGAGAGTGTAACAACCCTGAATTTTGTGATTTATTTTAATTGTTTATTTTGATTATTTTATTTGAAAAATTTATTATATTTATTAAAATGAATAATTTTTTTTATTTAAATACAATTTTTTGATTTTATGTGAATTATAATTTAAAACTTGAATATAAAGAATATTTTCCAGAAAAGTTGATTTTTAGTCAATCTGGTCAAACTTTGACTTTTTGATTTAAAATTTAAATATTTGATTTTTTTTTGATTTTTTTCCTTTATTATGAAAATAAATTTAATTTAAAGGATACTTCATTTCGTTTCGTTGAAATCCGATTTATATTGCGAAAGTTATGCTTTTTACAATATTGGGTGTAAATTGATTTATTTAATAAAATTGTCTATTTTAAATTATATAAATAATATTTTTATTTGTTTAATCATGTTCTAATATGTGTTATATGACATGTTAGGTATATATTTTATTTTAAATATTTTTAAAGTGGCGATAAAAATTTTCCAAAATTTATTGCATTTATTTTCTATTTTTAAAGCCTAGTTTCCAATTTTTGCTATTTTCTCAATTTAATTATATTTATTTATTTATTTTAGTGCATTCATTGTATTTTTATGTCTTTATCTGTATTTATATATATTTTACATGAATTCAAAATTTCAAAAGAAATTAAGAAATTTGAAAGGTTTGACCTTTATATGCATGCCTTTTCATATTCAAAGTTGTCTTTTCGTCACCAATCCCTACATGCATTCAATTAATGCCATATCTATTTCTTTAGCCAACCACTCCACTTTCTTTTCACATGAAAAATAAATACTTCTCAACCCTAAAACAATTGGCCATCATCCTGAAGGAACATTTTGGTAAAAACTTTCATTCTTTTCCATTATTCTACTTGATTTATTGATTTTTGCACTTGCATTCATCTTGTGTAGTTCGGCCCTCCTTACTCCAGCACCTTGGCCGCCTCCACCACCACCTATTCCATCCACTGTACCCTCCTCTCCATTGCCATTCCAGAGCTGAGACCATCCAAGATGAAGATCTACCAAATTTTTGACAAAAATTCCACTTGATTCACCATAGCCGAACTCCCCTTGTCTCCACCACTCCAATCATGCTTTGGCCGACCCATACACCACCACCACCAGCCACAACCTGAGCCTTGGACCTCTGCAACACTTGTACTTGATCTTCCCAGACCTAACCTAGTCCATCCATGCTTGGCCGAGACCTTTGATGGCCTTGAAATCCATGTATTTTCCTTGAATTTGTGTATTCATGCACACATATACCTCTTCTACTTCATATGTTGTTATAGCCAACTTAAATGATCTTAACATGATCCAAATCTGATCCAAAACCATCCCATTCAATGCTTTTATAGCCCATAGATGAAGCATATGATGTTGAATGCAAGTGCAGAAGCATTAGCTTTGAGTTATGTATTTATTCCTATCATTGTTTTGTAATATTTTGGTTTGTAATCCATGTTGTACTTTGTTTTGTTTGAAAGTTGACAAGGAAATTAGCTTTGGCTCTCCCACTCTTGAATCGTTGTCGTGCTTTCGTGCCTTTGTGGATCCTAATTTGTGTGTTTGGTTGTTATCTCCAGCTTGTAGAGGTGAGTATTTCTCATCAGACATGCATTCTGTACTTATATAAGTAGTAAATTGACACCCTGTGAATCTATAGATACTTGTAACTGCGTATGCTATGTTCATATGATGATCACCCTATTTATACACCTGTCATGTCATCTGTCACTGTTATATCATGTTATTCTGTTTATTTATATCAGTTTATCACACTATAAGTTCCCTGTAGATTAGAATCACTATGAATTGAAATGATACATACCCGAACGAACTTTAGAATAGGGAAAAATCATTATGGGCTGAAAAGATAGGCCTGAGCGATTTTTATTTATTTGCATTTACTTGGGATTGCGGGTTTGAAATGGTAGAACCCGATTTTTCCTTTGTAAATTACGGATTGAAATGATATATTATCTGTATCACTGTACTTAGGTTAGAAATTTTATACACACTATGGTTAAAATATGTTTTCTAAATTTTCTAAAGTATTTTAGAAATGAAAATATTATAATATTTTGATTTAAACTTAACTAAAGATGATTTTTGTAGAGTATTATTGATTTTCTAAAAATTTATAAGTGGAATAAATTAATGGTATGGTTAGAAAATTTGAAATGTAAGTTATTTTGAAAATTTTGATTTGGGTATAAAAGGAATTTAAATTAAGTAGGAAAATATGATAAATAAATATAAAATTTGAATTAAAATGAATTTAAAATGATTTTACAAAGTGTTATTGATTTTTGAATAAGTTAAAGGGTTAAATAAATGAATATTTAAGTTGAATTTTGAAATATAACTTAGATTGGGAATTTGTGAATTTTGTTTAAGAATGAATTTTAAGTTAAGTAAATAAAATGAAAATTAAGTTATATTTGGAAATTTAAACTTAAGTGTTAAGTTAAAAATTTAATTATAAAGAATTGAAATGGAATGTCGAATTATATAAGTAAATTATTATTAATTGATATTTGAATGAAAATTTAACTTTATAAAATCATGAATATAAGGGTATTTAAATGATTGCTTTAAAAGTGAAAATATATGATTTTATAAGTTTAAAATGTTTTGAATAAAAATTTAATTGTATGTGAAATTATATTGAATATTTGAAATTTAATTAACAGCATTTTTGAAATGTTATTATTTCTAATGTAAAGGATATTACAACATTTGTAAATGCTGTAGTTGATAGAAATGAACTAAATGGCTAAATTGAATTAAGCGCTATTATAGCACTTTGTAAGTGTTGTAGTTGCTGAAATTAACTAAGGTTTTATTTGAACTAAATTAAACCTATTACAGCATTTTAAATGTTGTCTTTTGTTGAATTGGTTGTTTTAAAACATAACTTTACGTAGCATCTTCTAAGTGCAGCGATAGTTGAATTTATACCGTTTTGATAAATTTAAAAGAATAAATGAACTTTGAAACGGCTAAATTTATGAGAATTTGATATTTGATTATTAATATAATAACTTCACTTTTAAATGATTTAAATGGAATATTTAAATTATTTAAATGGAATATTTGATTGGTTTAATTGGAATATTTAATTGGTTTAAATGGAGTATTTTGATTTGAAATATAAATCATTTTGAATTTTGATTTAAAATGGTATTTAAATTAAATAAAACTGAATGAGGTTTTGAAAGATATGATATTTTGATATTTGGTAATGGATTTCTGAATGATATTGAATTTTGAAATGATATTTGATTTCGAAGTATAAATTACTATTTTAAAATTTTAACCACGGGATGTATTTAATTTATAGTTTAACTGATCTTTAAAGGATGGGCGATCCCATACATCCTTTATGTTATTGTACATTACTACTACAGTTCACTTGAGTTGGTTTACATTATATAAGTATATATGTCCTGACTCGAGTTGTTTTACTTTACGCACAGGCCAGCCTGAGTATTTACAGCTTTCCTTTGGATTTCTTTTCTGGAGCTTGGAATTGCTGGAGATTCTGCTTGTCTAGTTATCTATTCCCTTTCAGTTTCAGTTGTTCTATTTTAGCTCTGGTATTTATAAACTGCTATGTATTTTAGATTTCTATTGTATATATTTTTCAGACTGATATTATGTATTATGTTTTGAGAGTTTGATGTTGTAGCATCATGAACTACTATGGTATTTTAATTTCCACTGCGAGTTATTCTGATATTTCTGTGTCTGTGATTTTGTGATGATATTTCATTTGCTCCAAATTTATTTACAATGTGGTATTTTGAGCAATTCAAGTCCGGCATGTGTGGATGCGAATGGTTGAAAATATCGGGTTGTCACAGAAACGATCAGCGCGTTGTCCAATATTGATAGTCGGTTATTTGACTATCAATTAACATTCTCAAACATCCATCAAACATAAATAATTTCTCCTGAATTATTTATTAACCTCAAAATGACTTCGCAAGATATATTTCTATTTTCAACCCTTTTGAAAACAGTTTTCAAACCACACTTTTCTCATGGAATAAATTCCCAAATATTCATTTCCACTGAAAACACCAAGTACAAAAACTTTAGAATTTTAGAATAATTTAAAAGTCTTTATTATAAAATATCCTTTAAGCATTTAGGTTAAAACTATTTTAATACTTATTCAAAATTATATACTTTAAGAATATTTAAAATAAAGCTACTTTATAAATGTAAAACTAACTTTTTTCTTTTTAAAACATAATATCAAGTCACCTTTAAATAAGTACTACAAAGATAAATTTGGAAAACACTTACTTTAAAATATAAACATTTAAAAATAATAAATTTTCCAAAACATACTTTATAAAAAAAACAAATTTAAACTTTTGACTTGTGCTCAAAAATTTGTTTTTAAAATACATTTCTCTTTCACATCCTTTAAAAATAAATCACTATTTATTTTCAAACAAATTTACCTATTCTTTTAAATAAATTCCCACCGTGAATTTACTCTTCCAAATATCGCCTGATATCCATTTCACTTTAGAAACCTAGTTTAAAATTCCATAGTCTCAACTTCCTTTTAAAATCTCGGTTTCAAACACTTAATCAATTTTCAAAATGATTTCCAAATTACTTCATCTTGGAAAAATTCTTTTACTTACTCATTTATTTCAAAGCTCATTAACTTCAGATTTTATTCCTTAATTATGATTTAAAATCTTTTAACTGAAAAACCAATTTCAGATTTTCCAAATTCCTTCTTTATCCTTATAAATAAATTTAAAACCTTGGATTTTAAAATAAATTCTTTATTCCTTTAAACAATATCACTTGGATTTTAAAATTTATTATTTCCTTTTAATCCAAAATCTCCCTTTCCATGCTCGGAATTTATTTACTAAAATTTTAAAATCCACTTTTATCTTTTTCTCATTCATTCTATAATTTACCTAAAATTCTCTCTAACCATTTTACTTACAAATCCTCTTCTTTTAATTGTCTTATCAAAAATCCAATCTATATATTTTGATAACTTAGTGTATCCAAACATATTCAATCAAACCAGCATCCAAATTTCCAGTTACCCGTATAATTCATCACAGAATATCAAATAAACATAACACAGAATATTAAACAATCTAATAAATTTGAGGAATCCAGTTGGATCCCTCCAACCTGTTTCCCTTCATCCATAGACATTAGCACAATACCAATTCAACTTTGAGGTGGAATATCGCGGTATATGGGTTTATATAATATCATCCGCTATTATGCGGCGCATAGGGTCTCATCAGCTATATAATGCGGGAAATAAATCACTCCAATATATACTATATGTAATATAGCACATCAAACTAATTCAATCCTTCAACCAATTATTTAAATTAAACTATTTAAATTTAAATTAAACCCAGATGAGTGAGATTAACTGACCTCTGATTTTTGCAATCCACACCAAATTGGCTTATTTTCTTCACGTTTTTGACCTTGTACAAACATTATGGGTTTTATAAATATTTGAACAAATCAAATGATCACTTAACATTTAATAAATTTAATTTAATTTAACAATTTGGTTTTAAATGAATAATTTAGTTTCAACCAATTTCCTATGATAAATTATTTTTAGGAACTAATATAATTTTAAATAATTTATTCAAATAAGTTAATCACTATAATGCATAATTTTAAAATAAACTAATAAGTTTATAATCTATATTTAAAATTAAAGATAAAATTTTTCTATAAACTTTTCAACACTTAAAACTCCTACCTTTCCTGTTCAAAATCTTTTCTATATAAAAAATTTCTACCAAAATATATAATCAGATAAAATAGGCATGTATGAAAAAAAATTCTTTCAGAAATTGATATTTTCTTTACTGTAAATATATTTAAATTAATTCAAAAAAACGATACCTTACAGTCGATTTCCCCCAAGCAGATTGCCACCAAGCTCGACACACTACTGAGCTTCATGCGACCCCTTCCACATCGCCACTGCCGCCTGCCTCCCTTAACCGCGCGCAAATGCTCAGTAAAACGAGCCCGACCATCACCACATTCCTTGACCTCACAAACCCAAAATGCCGTTCCTCCCAAAGCTCCATCGCAATGTGCCACACACGATCTATTGAAGCGCCTTGATGCCCCGAACCCGAGTCCATCATCCCCCAGCTCGAATCTAAACCCTAGCAGCATCACATCGATGAAACAACCGAGCCCTCAAATCGTGCTTGCCCCATCGCGACGACGTCGCGTAGATTCAGAGAAATGAGTGAGAGCGGCCATTCAATTTGGGATTTAATTTCATAACTCGGCCATTTAATTTTATTATTCTTCGATTTTGAAAACTGAAGGGAAGGGGATTATTATCAAAGTATTGGCCACTAACTCGATTGAGAACCAAATATTTTTTTACTGATGAATTGATTTCGAAGAATATAGAGAACGGGGTAGGAAGGGAAGACAACGATTTTTTTTCAATGTCGATCTCCATTTTTTTTCTTTTCTGTTTAACTGAGGAAAGGATATGTGGTTTATAGAAGTAGTGAAAGAAAGGAGAGAGTGGCATGCAGGAGAGGGTTGGCTATAGTGAAGGCAAAAAAAATTTGATGTAGAAAGGAAATAGGCTGGGGAAAAAATCTCTGCCTGTTGACTTAGGCTATATCAATAAATTTATATTTAATTAAATTCAAATTGAAATTGTCTCGATAAACGCAACATGAAATTTTGATTTCTAGGCATGCCGCTAGGCGTTTACAATGTTACGCACCTATTATGAATGCAATGGAAAAGGTTTCGAGGCCTAATTCGATCGTATGGAGAAGACAGCTTTTGGACCAGTTATTATATTAAATTTCCGATATGAACTTCAGCGCGTTTATATGTCGTATGCTCACACAATAACTCCAATCACTACGAAAATTAAAATCTGATAATAATACAATATTACGGATCAAATAGAATTGGTTTCGTTAAAATCCGAGATTGTGCCTCGGAAGGCTATTTAAATATCAATTTAAACAACATATATATATTTATCATTATTATTTTTAAACTGAACAAAACACTTTCAAACTCAAATTTAAAACTGCTATTATCTCCAGTATTATAAACATAAGTTTTCCAAGCCCTTGAAACATTTTTATCAGCTCAAAACTCAAGATTAAGTATTTTATCCAATTTCTAATTATTATATTCAATAAATTTAATCGCCAAATTCGAACTGATACTGAAATCCAAGTTAAACTAACTTCCAAATATTTAAAGTTGATTAAATATTCCAATTTAAAATGCCTAAAATTCCAGGTCGTCACATTCCTCCCCACGTAAAAGAATTTCGTCCCTAAAATTACTTATCAAGAAGAATGATCCAATACCCATTACTATTTTCCAAAACCAAACAGTTTTATCAACTTTCCATAACATATCTTTTATTGAAGACCCACTATTACTTCAACCAACTTTCCAAAACCTTCCATAGTTTCCAACAACATCCTAAGTCTCTAAATTTTTGAAAAATTTCAACCAACTTTTCAAAACATCCTCAAAAAATTTCTAACTCTCTAAATTTTTGAAAATTTTCGCCAATGTCTCTTTGTGCGGCAAGCTCGGTACAACAACTAAATGCCTCTACGGGCCCCTAGATTTCAAAAGAAAACAAAAGCCAAGTGGTTAGACCATAAAATCATCAAATTTCATACATAAATTTAAATACATACCTTTGCCAAGGAAATTTCAATTTATCTTCTGAAATCAAAAATGCCAATTTTCCCACTTGCTTTTTAATACTTGTATATCCAATTTATCCATATCCAACTATAGATTCCAAAATCACTTTATGTGCTTCTTTACAAAATTTTCAATATTCATTCCATTTAAGCCCGTATGATGTACCTATATCATTCGTACGTGTTAGCACCAGAATTGGTCACTAACACCCTTAAGAGAGATTGTGTGGAGAGATTAATGAAGAAAGTAAAGATAAACAGAAGACAATATGTAAGTTTAAATGCAGAAACAACAAACACCAGATTTATAGTGGTTCGGTGTAATTGCCTACGTCCACTTTGAGGTAGCTCTTCATTGCTTTTCTCGATAATCGATTACAGATATAATCCGTATGTCAATCACTCAAATACAATTGCTAAGCAAAAAAAAATTAAGTCTTGAATGAGTCTTAATGCGGCAGAGTCTCCCCGGTGTTCTCAAAAAAAGGTCCATTTCACTGTGCCCATGCCTCTCTATTTATAGATGAAGGTAGGTTGGACTTCCCTGGTGGGCCTAGCAGCTTGGTATCTCAGCCAAAATAGAGTGATCTCCGTGTGCCGACCAGAGAGGCCGAACGGCAAAAATGCCAAGCAAGGCATGAATGCTAAACGATATTCTTATGCCGAACGAAGTGATGACGAACACCCTGAATGCCAAACACCCTGAATGCCGGACACACTGAATGCCGAGCAGTATGGAATCATGCTGAACAAAGTGATGCCGAACATCCTGAATGCCGAATGAGGTATTTGTGTCGAACAAGGTTTGGATGCTGAGCAGTATGGAATGCCGAATGACTCTGCCATGCCGAACGTCCATAGATGCCGAACGGTATACAATACCCTATGTCTCTCAATGCCGAACACTCTCGTATGCCGAACACTCTCGCATGCCGAACGTACCATAGATGCCGACCGAACTTGAGTGCCGAATGAATCATATGGGCCAGATGACTCTGGAAGCTGAGCGCTTTCTAATGCCGAACACTCCTGAATGCCGAGCATTCCTGAATGCCGAACGTTCTCTAATGCCGAATGATCTGGATGCCGAACAACTCATAAATGCCGAACAGTATGCTAATGCCGAGTACTTAGTTGCCTGGTCAAATCTCAGTGTAACGCCCCGCAAATCCGTACCCCTTGAGTCAACACTATTCTATCTAAATCAACTCAAGTTGTACAGAAATACGAACCATTTTGGATTGAAGAAGAAGTGGTAGAAGAAGAAGATAGGAAACAACAACAGAATCTAACCATCGCAGCGGGATAAAACATAATAGATAATAAATACTCTTTACTCAAACATCAAATATTTTTGTTTATATATATACATCATCAGAGTACATCAATCACAGCTTAACATCAATATCATACAAATGGATACACATCAACCCAACACAGCGGAATATTTATATAAATTCAAGTACGAAAGTACGTCTCGTCATCCAGCTCGTCTCCTGAGCTCCACAGCATCATCCTGTATCCTATATTACTCGGTCTGACCCGAGGATTACAGTTAAATAACACCCAAGTCAGTCTGGAATACCAGCGTGAGAAAATCACATCCAATTGATTATTAAAGTTTCGAAAATCCTTTGAGAACAAAAGCATCTCGTATAACCACGCCACAAATAAACATGTCGGGTTTTTACCTTACGATAGCTAAAACAATTTTTATAGAAATCATCTGATATTATAATAGGGTCTATATACAAATACTTATAAAATAGCCGAAATTGTTACATGATTAAATTCCAGCTACTAGCCACAGAGTGGGTAATATAAACAAAACTCATACAAGGCTCGTAGGGAGTATGGTTTTCCAACTAATGACTAGGCACTGGGGTAGCACCTTTAACAGTACGGGGCCTAGATCACCGTACCGAGGAGTACGCCCGCTCCCCTGCAACACAAGGCCGGGACTACCCCTTACTGGATAATCCCGAGTGAGATCACCTCGCGGTTGGGATCAGCAACCGCCCACTAAGCCGAAATAAAAAGGGACATCTAGACTGGAATGACATCACCCTGCTTGGGTGCTACCCACCTAGCCTTGCTGCATAACCCCTGATTTTCAGTCATTCCCGTTTGATGAGGCTTGAGGCTAAGCGTTACCTTTATAGAATATATCCCTTAGAATGCCCATCTTCCACCTGACGATGTTTCGCAAGCATTCATCCATATAAGTCCGTACCGGGTTCGAACGAAACCGAAGGCACTATTCCTACCACATCCATTTTGAAAATATCCTCAAGATTAGTAGCGACTATCCCTTGCACTTCACTGCTCCATCTTCGAATCCAAACTCGTTTTCCACGAACGTACAAACCGGATCGAAGTGGTTTTCGAGAAATAAATCTCGATCCCGGTCTCTTCGACACGATCAACGCATTTGTCCAATATTGATAGTCGGTGATTTAACTATCAATTATATTCACAAAACAACCATCAATCAATAAATAATTTTCCAAATGTATTTATTAATCTCCAAAAAAATATCTCCACAAGATATATTTCTATTTTCAATCCTTTGAAAACAGCTTCAAAACCATCTTTCTTTTCAGAATCATCTTTCCCAAATACTTTCTATCTCCTCTGAAATCACCAAGCACAAAAAATGGATTTTTAAAATAATTTAAAACACTTTACTTTGAAAAATATATTTTAAAACATTTAGGATAAAACTACTTAAATAATTTGTTAAAAATTCATACTATATGAATTTGAGAAAATAAGGTTACTTTATAAAATATAAAACCAGGTTTTCACTTTTAAAACAAATACTAAGTCACTTTCAAATAATTAATGCGATAATATATTAAAAGGAAATACTTGCTTTAGAAATTAAATATTAGAAATAATAATTTTAAAAAACTTGCTTTCTTTTAAAAAAAAACAACTTTAAAACATTTAATTTACATTAAAATTTACCTTTAAAAACATGTACTTCGTCAACTAGAGAAAATTCCAACTTCTAACACTTAAATCAATTTTCCCCAAATTGATTTCCCATTTATTCCATTTGAAATAAATTTCTTTACTTATCAGTTCGTTTCGAAATTCATTGACTATGGACTTTATCATTATTTCAGTTTGATTTTTAAATCCTTTAGCTGAAATATACAAATTTCATATTATTCCCAATTTCTTCTTTATTCTTCTTAAATAATATAAATCCTCAATTTAAAATAAACGTTTTGTTCTTTTAAACAATAACATTGAAATTTAAGTTTTCACTAACTCTCTGTTTATTTAAATTTTCCTTCCCATAATCAAGATTTATTTATTAAAATTTTAGAGTCACTTTATTTCCTTTCCAGTTCATTCATAAATTTATTCAACTTTTCTATAAATATTTTACTTACAATTTCACTTCTTTTGTTTCATTCCCAAACTCAAATTATGTATTTGGTAATTCATTATTGTCCGATTATAACAATCAAGCCATAGCATTCAATATTTCCACATAATTCATTGGAGGATATGAAATATTCAGAACAGAGAATATTAAATAATTAAATAAAGTTGAGGGGTCCAGTTGGATCCCTCCAACCTGTTTTTCCTGCATCCACAGATGTTAGCACAACATATAATGCAAATTCCAAATATATACCACACCACAGCACATAAGTCAATTCCATCATTTCAAACAATTATTTAAATTTAATCATTTAAATTTAAATTTAACTGAGTGAGATTAACTCACCTTTGCATTTGTTTTGCAATCCAACCCTTCTCAACTTGTTTTTCCATGATTTCAGACCTTGTAATAATATTAGATGTTCTATTAATATTCGCGTCAATTGTAAAATTAAGTCTCCGTTTGATAATTTAATTAAACTATATTTTATCACCCTTAACAAAATTTAAATTTACTAATAATTTGATTTAATTTAAGCTAATAATTTCCTTTAATAATCTTTAATAGTTAAAATTAATTACATAGGCCAATCGTACAATTTTATCACCAAATTTCTTGCATAAATTTTTTTCTTCCAAAATCTTATATCAATTTCTTGTACATGTATATATTTTAAACTTGGAACTTTTAAAACTAAGCAGTAAATATCCTTTACTGAATATCAGTATATTGAGTTCCATTATTATATTTTAAACTGCACATATAAATTTTTTTTTCCTTCTAACCTATATATTTAAACAAAATTATCTTATTATGGCTAATCCTGATAAGTGACAAAAATTTATTCACAAGGTTATTCGAGAAAATGTTCAATTAAAAAGCTTCAAGAGTCGAGTTTACCCCAAATCGAACTGGAACCAAATCAGAAGATCTGCAACCCCAAACGAACTCGATGTCGTGAATTCCCCACCTCCATGTGAACAACCCCCATCTCGAAGCTCGTGCCTCCATCCCCGTGTTTATCTCCAGAAACCATCGCATCACCCACCAAGCTCGCGACCTCAGGCTCGAACACGAATCTTCCAATTAGTTCAACCTTCGACTGCACGTTACCCAGCTTCGACCAAAAATCACCATGCCAATCGAATCGCCTCCGCCACCAGAAAACGCGACTCGAGCTAACCTACTCGAGTGGAACCCCTAGCTCCCCCTTCCCTAAACCACTACAGCTCGGCGACGAGCTCGCATCCATCGAGCTCCGCCCTATCGTCATACCTCGCGGCCCTTGAATCGCAAATCCCCACACATACAAAAAAATCGAATTGCGAGCTTTGATTTTGGACAAGAATATATAATAATTGACTGTGGCCATTTATGTTTGTTTTTTTATAATAATAAGGATCGAATTGATTTAGGAAAAGGTATGGGGAAGTAAATCTGTTCGGCCGTTTCAAAGATTTTTTTTTCGAAACTGATTTCGATGGAGGAGAAGCAGTTGATATCGACTTCTTTTTCTTAGAATGAAGAAAATATCTGCTTTTATTTTTATTTACCAAACGTAGAAGATTCTTAAAGAAGGTAACGCGGTATTTTTCTTCTTTTTTTTAATATTATTTTCTATACGTGATGCTAGCTACGGAATTCAATGCAAACTTCAACGCGTTTATAAATCGTATGGTGACACAACAATCCCAAACACTACGAAAATTGAAATCCGATAATAATTCGATATTACGGACTCAATGGAACTGGTTTTATCGAATTCCGAGACTGCGCCTCGGAGGGCTATATTTAAATTCAATTTAAACGATTAAATTTCAAAACTGACCAATTCAGCGCTAGATTCAATTTTCACACTCCTATTATATTCAGTGTTGACAATATATTTTATAAGCCTTCAAATTATTTTTAACATGCTTAAATTCTCAGGTTTTCATATCTTATTCAATTCAAATTATTTAATTCAACGATTTAATTGTCAAATAAATTGTGATATCCGTAACTCAAGTTAAAATTACTCTATTGAATACTTAAAATCAATTAAATATTCCGATTTTAAATGCTTAAAAAATTCCAGGTCGTCACACTCTAGGTAACACTTTCCCCCGAAAGTGCATCACGTGGTCGAACGTGGTGCACTTTGAATCACATGACCACTGTGCTTTGCTCTGAGCTGTGGTTTAGTTTCCTCAATGGTGACTTCCTTTGATTGCCAGGTGAGTTGATGTGTGCCGAACACTATGCTAATGCCGAACAGTATAGTCGAAGCTGAATGCTCCATGTATGCTGAACAGCTTTGTATGCCGATGCCAAACGACGTAGCCTTGACCGGTTCTACCATTCATAGTCTCTTCGACTTCCCCACGTCTCCTATAAAAGTCGACATTTTCCTTCTTCTTCTCTTTTCACTTTTTACCTCCATTATTTTTCAAGAACTTGCAACTTGCCTCTCTGGAATCCATCACGCCTTTCCTAGGTTAAGTTTTAACAACCTTCAATCCTAACTCACAGATCCTTGAGCTCTCTCCGTACTCTTCGGTAAGAAGCTTTTGATCACCCTCTCAAATTAAGAGACATTAGATATTACTCGAATTTGTGAACTTTTCATAGATCGTAGAGAGTAGGGGGCGTGTGAATAAGGTTGATGAATTGAGGCTCGGTCATGTTCTAGGGCTGGAACTTAGTATGCTCTTAGGTGGCTTCAAGGTGGATGGATCGGAGAAGAGAAAGGGGGAAGGTTCATTGTAGCGGCTCGGCATGGTCTTTCAATGCCGAGCGGTCCTATAGTAGCATGAGAATGGAGTTAGAGATTAGGCCTATTGGTGTAGGTTGATACGGCCATGGTTCGGCATGACCTCCCCATGCCGAACGAAATTGGAGTGGAAAAATTGAAGGTAGCGGGGAATGGACACGATGCCGATCGATATTTTGGTCGAACAGTGCTTAAGTCGAACGGCACGAATGTCGATCGATACTTAGGCCGAGCGATGCTTAGGCCGATCGATAGCTTATCCGAACGACACTTAGGCCGGTCAAGGTTTAGGCCGAACGATAATTAGGCCGAACGATACTTAGGCCGACCAATAGTTTGGTCGAACGATACTTAGGCCGATCAACATTTACTTTGCCTAATCTTATGACAAAAACAAGGAAAGGACCTAAGTAAACTAGCATATCGAACTTATCTGGACTGATAAATTCCTTGTTTTAGTAATCACAAGCCTGAACCAAAATCGACAAAACGGATAATCTCCTCTAACATATAGCGCCAATGTTTGAGTCCGAAATTGAAAACACCATAGGGTAGGTTTTTGGAGACGGTCAGCGATGACGGTCTTCGAAGGCGATGATTCGAAGCTCAACTTTATACCATTAACTCCGTGACTTTCGATTTCTCAGCACTTTTACTTGAATTATCACACTGGTCCACACACCACACGGGGGGAATACTTGTGTGGTTAAGTCTAACGTCAATTTTTTTTCAAGTATAGTTCAAACAGGCACTCCACTAGATTCAATTTCTACCAAAGATATCTAAGAAATCTAGCTCCGCCACTATCTCAGATAGACCTGCGCCGTCTTCCAAACAAGGAGTCGCAGATACTTCAAACCCATCGACTTCCCCTGCTCATAACTTAGCTCCCGATGCACTGGGGGCATCAGTTTTCTTGGACAACCCAATTGATTCACAGGCTTCGAAAATCAATGAAAGTGCACTCCGTTGGATATGTCGTTCACGAAATCCCCTTCGACGACGTATTAGTTCCATCGGGGCATGATCGTCCACACTTGCCCCCAGTTGGATATACAGCATGTAATAAGTTTATTTGCTGGGTCGGCAGTGCGCCACCGTTCAACTTATTTCTTCGGGACGTGCTGTAGTACATTGACATTGCCCCGTCACAACTGCACCTGAATGGTCACGCCTTCATTTACGATACCTACATCCTCTTCATGAATGTCCTCTCCAGGCCTCCAACTCCGGGTGACATCAGATATATATATATATATATATATATATATATATATATATATATATATATATATATATATATCATCAAGGAGCAGAGAGACAGCCCCTCTTTTATGTCTCTTGAGCAGCACCACAAATCCCAGACCTTGACTAGGGCATATAGAAAGTTTGCCCTATAAAAATTGGAATGGTTTTATGTGCGTTGCCCTCCTGGTTTCACGAGGAGATGGGTGGAAGGAAGTAGCTTTTTTTTCTAGATCGATATTCATGCTTGTCAAACCCGTGCCTCTTCTAACTCTCTTTTACATCTTTTTAGGTATCAATCCACGTCCTGACGGCCGCGGATATTATGAAGCTGTCGAAGCTGTTAGAGCCCTTCCTACCGACGAACGGGACATCCGAACTCTCATTTCAAATGAGTAACTTTTGAGTTTTGGACTGTTGGCAGAAGGCCGTCGGATAAGCTTCCTTAGGGCATTTCCATACCCAGGCCCGCCTTTGGTAAAGGGAAAA
The DNA here is from genome assembly GCA_030765085.1 of Allium cepa. NCBI lineage: Eukaryota > Viridiplantae > Streptophyta > Magnoliopsida > Asparagales > Amaryllidaceae > Allium > Allium cepa. The sequence continues at coordinate 202,514,734 of CM060945.1, read as the reverse complement.
AACAAGCTGAGTCTTCAGCATGCAACGTTCCTGGCGCACTAGAAGAAGGAGAAATCAAAGAAAATGAAACACCCGAAGCACAAGATGAGAACGTTGGTCCTACTCAGGACCTATTAGTTGAAGTTCATGACATCGAAACGTCATCCTCCCCTTCGAAGATGAAAAAGAAACTGACGTACAAGATAAGGAGGTAAAAAGTTGGTGCAACCTCTAAAGTTACTCTTATTCCAACTGAGAGAGGCTTCCTCACAACGCTTAGAAAGTTCTTTAAAGGGCCTCTCGAACCTCTCGATACCCGACGATTTACTCAACTATGATTTCAATGATCCGGAGGCACTTAAACTTCACTCGCCCATCAGAGGCAATGTAGACGTTCAAGCCCGAACTCAAGGACAAAAAAACTCTCATTAGTAAAGAAACTGGACCATCGGCGGGAAACACTAGAAAATACACAAACACATGCACTTCACCTTGCTCTTAATTCTCCGTCGTCACACTACTCTTTTGCTAATTCGTTGTTTTTAAAATTCTGTGCAGGTGACATTGGGCGTACACATGGAATCGATCATCTCCGCGGGTCGTCTATCTTCCATCACTCTGGACGGGAGTCAGGTTTCGAAAGACGTCGGGACAGAGACGGTGATGGCGATAGGGATTACCATTCCCGGGACTCATCATCTCGGAAGAAAACATATTATCGGTCCAAGTACCACCAATATCCCTCTTCTTACTTGGAATAAAGCAAAGATAAGCACGGCCATAAGGTGTCACAGTCCGATGTCCCCCGAGATCAACTCTCTGATTCCTCTTCCACACGACAATCTCGGGATCCTCACGGGAGAGCTGAACTTTCAAAGTCGTCTCCTCCTGTTCCTCCAATAGATCCAATAGTACCGGAGAGACTAGCCGAGCTTAAAGTTAAATTTCCAAAGATCTGCTTTGATGGTCTGAAGTTCCTCCCGGCGATCCACCATATATCTGGAGATGTCAAGCGGAGCGCTATCGCCTGTACCAACGACGTCTATGTTCAACATGACGCGTTCGTTCATCTCGTTGAGAAAGTGTCGGAAGTCTCCATGGAACGCCAACATGAGATTGATCGCCTGAAGCTTGAGGCTATTCATGACAAAGACATTATCAAAGCTCAGGACGAAGAGATTGCATCTTATAAATCTCAACTTAAGGCTGCCCAGTAGAGCGCCAAGGATACCGTCGAAGCCGTAACTCGTCTAGAATCGACCGACAAGAAAGAACTCGACAAGGCGGTACAACTCTGTGGGGCTTTGGATTTGGAGAAAGTCTCAGTGCAAAAAGAGAGGGATGCATTCCGCCTTCGAGTCAAAGAACATGAGGAGCGACTTCGCAAAGAGGAAGAAGAGAAGATTGATGCCCAAGAGGAGTCGCAACGGTATTGCGACGAGATCGTTTAAACGCGACTCCTAAAGACAAAACTTGAGGGCGAGCTTTCAAAAGTTGAGGCGCTGAAGGATGAAGCCCATGAAGACAGCAAAAAGATACTATCTGCGGAGATCGACTACCGTCTTGAGGCGGTTAGGGAAGAAGGCAGGGAAGAGGTCAAAAGCATGTTCGACCCGCTTATTGCCGAATTCAATGCCCGCGTTCTCATGCACCGGGACTTAACTTTTTTGGGCGATGGCTATCTCGAATCTTTGGCCGAGGCATAAGAGACTTTAATTGAAATCAAGAAGGACGAACACAGTATCGAGGAGGGTGATGAGGGGGCTCTGATAAAACAATTCCTTAAGGGAAACGAGCCTTCGGATCTGTCAGCAGCTAAAGCCCTTTATTGCAAAGGCTCCCCCTTGGCGAAAGGGAAAGAAGTTATCTCCGGTCCTTCCGGGATCGAGTCTCCAACTCGTGTGTCTACCCAGCCGGTCGGTCGGTCGATACTCGATCATTTTGAATAGCACATCGGCTACGACCCTGAGGACCCCGGCCTTGGTGTTCGTGTTTTGTCCCCTATTCCAAAGGGTGAGACCCCCCTTGACAGTTGAGAGCCAGCCGGAACCTGGTAAGCAACTCTTTAGCTTTAACATTCTAAGAGTTTTCGTTTTTCATTAGAAGCTATCACACTCTAATACTTGCTTTTTGTGATTTTATGCAGGCCATTCTGATCTTGAGCCCACTCCGAGGAGCGATGTCACCAAGGAGGTGAGGAGAAAAACGAGTGAAGCCACTCATGCAGGAGAGGCTCCCGGTCCTGATGCTTTGGTGATCGAAGCGCTTGACACGGAAAAATCTGAGACTTTCTCTCCCATCGATTTGAGTTATGAAGTTGAAATTACAGGCGTCTCTATGCACACATCTGTACTGAGCATGAAGGATCATCTTGATAAAGAGAAGGACAAGACGATCAAGATCAAGGTCGAACCTTAAGCTGTGAACCCGGATGATCCTTTGAACAAACCATTGAAGGTCATTCTCCCAGGAGGGTCCAAACCCATGGATGTTCCTCATACTTCTTCAGCTGTCACTCCCCCGTCAAAGAAAGCTATCAAGGGTAAACGTACTAGGGAGGAGTCATCGGGCAAAAAGTCGAAGAAGTCAAAGAAGTAGTCTTCGCTCTCGTTCAACAAGAGCTAGTTTAGATTGTGTAATTATTTTTGTTTTTGTAGTTCATGTAAATAAAATTACTTGTGATGAATAAAACTTAGTTCTTTTTCCTTTCGGAGGACTATTGTTGTTTGGTTTTTTGGTATAACCATGGTCAAAACCCGAGCTATTGCGAGTTACATGAACTTCTCGATTCATCATCAAACAAGTTGACAACTTATTTGGTATTTTCCCATTCTTTTATCCCACGCTCTGGGGACTTAAAATATTTTCCAATCCGTACGCCAAGGGCTCGATGACTTCAAGTCATTTATATCCAGTCCGCCTTCAGGGGACTTGGACATTTAAATCGTTTATACTCGAATCCGCACTTTAGGGACTTAGAGTACTCCAGTCCGCACTCTGGAAACTTGGAGGTTTCGAATCGTTTATATTTGATTCCACACTCTGGGGACTTAGAGTACTCCAGTCTGCACTCCGGGGACTTGGAGATTTTGAGTCGTTTATACTCCAGTCCGCACTCTGGGGACTTAGAGTACTCCAGTCCGCACTACGGGGACTTGGAGATTTTGGGTCGTTTATACTCGAGTCCTCACTCTGGGGACATAGAGTACTCCAGTCCGCACTCCGGGGACTTGGAGATTTTGAGTCGTTTATACTCGAGTCCGCACTCTGGGGAATTAGAGTACTCCAGTTCGCACTCCGTGGACTAGGAGATTTTCAGTCGTTTATACTCGAGTCCGCACTCTGGCGACTTAGAGTACTCCAGTCCGCACTACGGGGACTTGGAGATATCGAGTCGTTTATACTCGAGTCCGCACTCTAGGGACTTAGAGTACTCCAGTCCACACTCTGGGGACTTGGAGATTTCGAGTTGTTTATACTCGATTCTGCACTCTGGGAACTTAGAGTACTCCAGTCCGCACTCCGGGGACTTGGAGATTTCGAGTTGTTTATATTCGAGTCCGCACTTTGGGGACTTAGAGTAATCCAGTCCGCACTCCTGGGACTTGGATATTTCGAGTCGTTTATACTCCAGTCCACACTCTGGGGACTTAGAGTACTCCAGTCCGCACTCCGGGGACTTGGAGATTTTGAGTCGTTTATACTCGAGTCCGCACTCGGGGGAATTAGAGTACTCCAGTCCGCACTCCAGGGACTTGGAGGTTTCGAGTCGTTTATAATCGAGTCCGCACTCTAGGGACATAGAGTACTCCAGTCCGCACTATGGGGACATGGAGATTTTGAGTCGTTTATACTCGAGTCCACACTCTGGGGACTTAGAGTACTCCAGTCTGCACTCCGCGGACTTGGAGATTTTGAGTCGTTTATACTCGAGTCCGCACTCTGGGGACTTAGAGTACTCCAGTCCGCACTCCGAGGACTTGGAGGTTTCGAGTCGTTTATACTCGAGTCCACACTCTGGGGACTTAGAGTACTCCAGTTTGCACTCCGAGGACTTGGAGATTTTGAGTCGTTTATTCTCGTTCATACGTCAGACAGAGTAATGTATCTCTTATTCATTTGTTACAGCTTTATCATACACAGAAACATCGACAATTCATGGGAAAAAAATGGCTTCAAGCCTTTATTAATGCAAATAAACTAAATAATCTTTTTACATGCCGTAAACTAGGAATAAAAACTTGTTGGAAATAAACGCAACTAAAATATGATAGAAATGAACTAAGTGTAATGATGCCGCAAATGTTCACTATTCCATGTTCGGGGGGAGTGCCGCACCATCGACGGTCGCTAGCTTGAAAGTTCCTTCTCCAAGCTTCCGTTCGATGACGTATGGACCTTCCCATGCGGGGCTCATGTGTGATGGAACTGGGAAAACTCGTTTTAAAACGAGATCACCCACACCAAAGATTCTCGGTCAAACTTTTTCATTATAATATCGAGCAGCTTGATGTCTGTATGCGGACGGTCTTAAATTGGTTTCTTCGCGTTTTTCATCAATGAAGTCCAACCATTCCAGCAAAAGATCTCGATTTGACTCAGCGTCATAATAAATTACCAGATGTGATAGGACTTGAAGGTCCACGGGTATGACAGCTTCCATGCCATATGCTAATGCAAATGGAGTGTGGCCAGTCGCGGACTTGTAGATGGTTCTGAAGCCCAAAGTGCTGTCGGAAGCTCATCCACCTACTTGTCTTTGTCCTTTTCCAAACGTTTTTTTCTATCTTGTTTACATCCTCCACTTGTCCATTATATTTCAAATGAGAAACCGCTGCAAACTTTTTCTCAATACTATATTTTTGGCAAAATTCCCTGAACTCTTTGCTTTCAAACTGAGTTCCATTATCTGTAACGATGGTTCGTGGCAGGCCAAAGCGGCATATGATATTTCGTACCATGAAATTAATGACTTTTTTGTTGGTGATAGTGGCCAAAGGCTCTACTTCTGCCCACTTGGTAAAGTAATCGACCGTAACAATCGCGTATTTTGCACTACCTTTGGATAGGGGTAAGGAACCGACTATATCGATCCCCCACATTGCAAATGGCCGAGGACTAACCATTTGTGTGAGTTTCATCAGAGGGAGCTCTTGGGATTTTTGCATACTTCTGGCATTTGTCACATCTTCTAACGTAGTCTACGGCTTCTCGATTTACAGTTAGCCAATAGTATCCATAGCGGAGGATTTTCTTTGCTAACATCTGCCCCCCAGTATGGTCGCCACATTCACCTTCATGGACTTCCATCAAGACTCGTTTTATCTCATCATAGGCAATGCATCGGAGCAATGGGGTCGAGAATCCCCTCCGATACATTATTCCATCCTGCATTACATAATGAGGAGCCTTACGAATGACTTGTCGTCTTTCGCTCCTTCTTTCGGGCACGGCCTCATGTAACAAGTACAGCTTGAATGGGGTCATCCATGACTCCTTCTCGATTTCTGTTTCTAACATGAAATCTACCTCCATTATATTTATGCTCGAAACATGTAAGAATTCAATGGGAAACAATCCCATCTGCTGCGCATCGCCAGTGCTTGCAAACTTTGCCAACGAATCAGCTACTTTGTTTTGTTCATGCGGAACATATGAAATATCATAATACTCGAGATTCGCTAGCAGCCCCTGAACTTGGGCCAAATACGGGGCAAGTCTCTGCCCCCTTGCTTGGTAGTCTCCACGCACTTGATAAACCACCAGTTGCGAGTCGTAAAAAATTCCAACCGATCTTATTCCTAGTTCTTTGATGAGTCTTAAACCGACGATTAATGCTTCATACTCCGCTTCGTTATTCGTCACTATGAATTCGAGCTTCAAAGCATAGAAAACTAATCGGTTTTCAGGAGTTACCAAAACTATTCCAACCCTCGAACAATGGTCGCTAGATGCCCCATCGGATGGGAGGTATGACATTGCGGCCGTTTGATTCATTTGTCATGGTGAATTCAGCGATGATATCCGCTAGCGCTTGCCCTTGTATGGCCCTTCGCGGCAAGTAGGTAATATCGAACTGACTCAACTCGATATTCCATTTTAACATCCTTCCGGAAGTTTCTGGTCTTTGGAGTACCTGTCGTAGGGGTTGGTCGGTGTAAACACTGATCGAATGTGCCTGGAAGTATGGGCGAAGCTTGCGTGATGAAATCTACAAGCAATAGGCTAATTTCTCGATCTTGGGATAGTTTCTGTGACGCCCCATCTCTATACCCACGCTAGCCAAGAACACTACGGTGTAGTGCTGTCAACTAGCGCGGAGAATAAGGCTGTTGAGGAGCGACCATCCATGTAATTTCTTATCACACGGTGGCTATAAAATAATCTTCGGAAACAAATATAGAAGTAAGCATAACATGCGAATCAATCACAGATATCCATATCATAAAGGCGGAAAGAGATATGAATATATATCACATAAAAGTGTACATCAGAGTAGTGGTCTAAAAAGATCCACGATAACACAAAAGAATAGCAACGCGTGATATAAAAAAGAATACAACTATGAGTCTATATCTTAAGTGTAAACAACAAAAGCTGCTAATCTAAACAAGTAGCCAAAAGTCTGAGTAGTGAATCACTGGGGGAGGAGTCAAGCAGTAGCACCTATAATATCTCGGTCTGACCCGAGTATTATTTATAAGAAAATAATAAACGGATCAGTCTAGCTATAAATATCAGATGACATGATATAAAATAAAAGATATGGCATAAACATAAAATATCCATACTGACATACTACTATAAGTATGCAAATAATGATCAACAGGAGATCAACCGATAAGAGATAAATCAATATCACAAGAATCTTCTCAAAGATCCAAAGAGGGCATCATACCCTAAACTTGTACTCATGACAAGTCAAAGAGATAAATTCCAGAAATCAACACAAGAAATCCAGAAATCATAAAAAGGGAAAGAGGCCTATCACATGACGGTCCGAAGACCATGTGGAGCTACCCCACATGTTTGAGTCGAAATCACACAGATGAGGTCTAGACTAACCAAAAATCAAAAAGGTATGTGTGAGTGAAATCACACAAGTGGTGTCTAGTCTGACCTCGCAAACAAGAGACATCGCACAATTGCTAGTCTAAATCATAAGAATGATCGTCATGATCAACGAGAAGTGTCAATTACACTAAGCTAGTAAATATAAAAGTTTAGCTTCATGTCCCATAACCACTTTCTTAACTTAAATATTTACGAACAAACTGTAAATCTTCACTAGAAAATTGTCACAAAAAGGTTCAATCGAACAAGTCCAAGAGTTAACCGACGAAGCAAACGCAAGCGTTTCATACCACTTGTTTTACTAAGCCGTTTAATTCAATTTCTCATACGAGTGAGGTAAAGGTTTGTATATATTAGTAGATTGGAAAACGGTTTAAGAATAGAGCTTTGTTATTGAAAATAGAGTTGAAATCATTTTGTTGAAAGAGTTTTGATATTTACTACTAGTATTGAAACCTTTATATTATAAAGTGACAAAACACAGAAGCAATTATAGAAACAATCAGTCACAACAATCGCATACGGATATGTGAATAAAATCCAAGGAAATCAGCTCAATGTTTTTCAGATAAGATCTCCTACGGAGGGGGGGTCCAGGGGGGGCAACCCCCCAAGGTGGGGGTGCGGGGGCAACGCCACCGCTTACGGGGTTCGACCTGCCCGGTCAGGTCGCGGGGGTCCAGGGGGCAGCGCCCCCGGCGGGGTGCGGGGCAGCGCCCCGTCCAAAACGGTACGACTTAGTGAAGACAAAATGAGGTCTAACGACCTAAGAGGAATAGGGTCGAGCGACCTAATGGTTGCGACCTAGGGGTCTAAGGGGTCAAACGACCTAGTGGTGTTCGCGAGTTAGCCGAAGCGAGCGACCTAAGAGAGACGAGCGACTTAAGGAACTCGCGACCTAACATTTGAATAGGTCAAGCGACCTAAGTGGTCAGGCGACCTAAGGTCTTACGACCTAACGACCTACGGTCTAAAGGCCACGCGACGTAGAGGATCTGCGAGCTAACAAGGCCGACCTAAGGTGCAAGCGACCTAAGGGACAACGGGCTAAAGTATGGTACGCGACCTAAAAGATGGCGCGACCTAAGGTGAGAGCAGGTCGAGCGACTTAAGGCGATGCGCGACCTAAGACCTAGCGACCTAAAGGGATGCGCGACCTAAGACCTAGCGACCTAAAGGGATGCGCGACCTAAGAGAGGCATCAGGTCGAACGACTTAAGGGTGATGCGACCTACGACCTAAGCTCAAATACGAGCTAGCGACCTACGACCTAAGCTCAAATGCGAGCTAAGGCCTACGACCTAAGGCCCTAACGTACTAACATTTTTCGCGACCTAAGTGGTGACGACCTAACAAGGAAAGGCTGAGCGACCTAACGCTGCAGAGGGGATTTAAGGCCAGAAACGACCTACGACCTAAACCCCATACGACCTAACGTGAAACGACCTAACTCCGAAGTGAAAATTCAAGGCAGTGCGACCTAGCGCGATAACACGCGAACGACCTAAGGGTTAGGTCGCGAGCGACCTAACTCCGAACACACGAAAATGGCCAGAACGACCTAAGTGCAGAAAATTCACCAAAACGCTAAAAATTGGGGTTTTTCGCCAATCCAATCCAAACCAAATGCTAATATGCATGCAAAAATGATAGGGAATCATTCCCAATAGTCCAATATAGTTATAGGCTAGAATTGTGAGATAAAAATCTCACCTTTGCACTAAAGTTTATGAAGATGAAGCTTGAAAGCAAGGAGAAGCAATCCAAAGCTTGAATCCAATATCTTCTACTTGAATTTGGAGTTGAATGTTGGATTTGCAATTGAATTTGTGCTTGGAGTTTTAATTTCCCATTCTTTTCACCATTAATGCCCAAGCTTGAGTTAGTTAGGAAATTTATGAAGAGTGAGGAGAAGGGGGTTAGAACTTGGGCTTAACAGGCTAAACTAACCCAAAGTCCAAAGCGGGAAAAGTTAGTGAAATTTCGCTAACTCCAAACCTATCGATGTTTATACTTAAAAAACTTGTAAACGGCATTTCGAACTCAATGGAAGTGGTCTCGAGTCCGAATTTGACCGTTTGCAAAAAGTAGCTTTTCGGACCAATATCCGATTAACGACAAAATATTTAAACAAAATATTTAAATATAAAAATCGATAAATATGCGGGTTGTTACAGTTTCTTTTTGCCCCCGTCAGCCGTACTGATAGCATGTTGGGATACTTCCAAGTACACATAAAACATTTCATGGTCTATTAGTTTCGATAGCACTGAGGGGATCTCCAAATGTCTTACCAGAGCTCGGAATGCATCCTCAAAGTCGGATGTCCACTCAAAATTTCTCTTTCCTTTCTTTATCATGTCGAATAAAGGAATACACTTGTCTACAGCTCTAGATATGAATCGACTCAGCGCTTCCACCTTTCCGTTCAAGCTTTGTACTTGCTTTATAGTTCTAGGCACTTTTGTGTCCCCAATAGCCTGAATCTTTTCCGAGTTAGCTTCAATTCCACATGCATTCACAATGAAACCCAAGAAATTCCCTGATGCTACGCCAAAAGGGCACTTCAAGTGGTTAATCTTCATACCGTATTGCCTGAGTATATCAAACATTTCTGCTAAGTCTCGGATGTGGTCGTTTGAATGCCGTGACTTCAGGAGCATGTCAACCACATAGACTCGCTCATACGTTGCCCCCGCGTTTTTCAATCCAAAGGGATTACCACATAGCAATATAGCCCCATATTTGTGATGAATCTAGTGTGCTCTTGGTCTGGAATGTGCATCGAGATCTGATTGTATCCTGAATACGCATCCATAAATGAAAATAATTCGTGTCCGGCGGTAAGTCGACGAGCTGGTCAATTTTAGGTAAAGTGAAACTGTCCTTCGGGCATGCTTTATTCAGATCGGAGTAATCAACACAAGTTCTCTACTTTCCATTTGCTCTCTTCACTAGCACTGTGTTAGATACCCATTCAGGGTAGAGGGCGTCGTGGACGAACCCATTGGCTTTGAGTTTGTCCACCTCCTCTTTGAGAGCCGCGGACCTCTCTGGGTCCATAACTCTCCTTTTCTGTTTTACAGGAACGTGTTTCGGGTCTATGTTCAATATATGACCCGCAATTGCTGGAGAAATCTCGCACATATCAGAGTGTGTCCAAGCGAAAACGTCCAAATTCGCCCGGAGGAAATCAGTAAGATCCTCGGCCACTGAGGGGTCGAGTTGTGATCCAATCTTAAGAACTCATGATGGGTCATCCCAGCTGATTGGAATGTCGATCGTAAGCTCAGCCAGTGCTACGTTTGTTTCCCTGGGTTCCCCATCATCATCTCTCAGATCTATGTCTCTAAAGATCCAAGAATGTTGCCCGAGCCAGGGCTCGGGCACTACTTGTCAATCTCAGTCTTTAGGATGTGGACGGAGCTGTCCGCAACCTTTCCCTTCTCTCTCCACTGAGCTTCTCTCAGTTCCGCCACATAACATGCGCAACTGGTCTCCTGATTGCCATGTACAACACCGACTCCTTTGTCTGTTGGAAATTTTAATGTCAAACACTATGGAGCCAATGCAACCCTAAATTCCGCCAAGGCTGGGCGACCCAAAAAGACATTGTATGGAGAGTCAACATCCATCACTATGAACGGTAGGACTCGCACTCTTCTACGCTCACTTTCCCCTGTTCAACTGGTAGCTCTATATACCCCAACGCGTCAGTTGCAGCACAGTTAAAGCCATGGATACGGGCTTTGCTTGGTTTCAAATCTTTCGTTTCCATCTTCATTTGGCCATAAGCCTTCTTGAAGATGATGTTGACAGAGCTTGCACAATAAATCAAGATTCTTTTCACGTAAGCTGGCCCAATTGTTGCAGATGTAACCATCGGGTCTATAGTAGGAGACTCCACCTTGTCCGTGTCTGGACTCCTAAACACCATATCGTCAGTCATCATGCGTTTTTGTTTTGCGGGGGTTCCATCTTCCACATTCAAACAATATTCATAATCCACATGCCTCAAGGAGGTAGCATATCGTTCCATCTCCTGCCAATTCTTGTCTATAGGATGTGGTCCTCCGACGATAGTGTTTATGATCAATCTACCCACAGTCCGAGCAAGTTGTTCTGGTTGGCGTGGGGCCAGCCCGCGTCTGTTGTTTGACGTTCCTTGCCTTCCATCTTGCGGTTTTTGACAATTCCTGCAATTATTTCTGTCTGATCAACTTTTCTATGGCGTCATTGATGTGTCTACACTCCTTAGTATTGTGCCCATGGGTCTCATGGAAGCGACAGTACTTCCCTGTCCATTTCTGTTCTTCGGTGGACTCCTTTAGGCGCGGCTTTCTGTATTCAAAGGTGCTACAGGTAGATAGATAAATGTTTTCAAGAGAAGTATTCAACGGTGTGTATTCATTGTAGGTCGGAATCCTTGGCTTCCATTTCCCTACTTCTCTTTTCTTTCCGGAATTTCCACCTCCGGATCCTTTGGACTGCCCAGGCTTGTTCTGGACGTTGACTTTGAACTTTTCCCAAACTATCGCCGGACTGCTTCACGGCGATGTTACTTTTCACAGTCTCCTGAACAGGCCCTGGTGCCTTATCTCGTCTCGTCCATCGAGCCTCCTCTCTCCATATGAACTGATGCTTTGGAATAGAATCGTTCCAATGTAACTGGGGGATTTCCCGCCAACCAATCTCCAAACTCCGAGTCTGGATCTACACCTCGCATTACCGCCATCAAAATTGCGAGGTCGTTAGGATTGCTAACTTCAGTGGCGGCAATATGAAACCTCTGTAAGTACGCTTTCAAAGACTCTCTTGGAGCCTGGATTACGCTTGATAGGGACATCACGTCCTTTGGACGAGTGGCATGTCTCCTGAATTGTTCAACAAATTTCATTGCCAACTCTTCGAAGCTGGATATAGATCATGGAGGGAGTCGAGTAAACCACATTGTGGCGATTCCGGACAGAGTGATTGGGAAGCATCTACACTTAGTCGCGTCATTCGCCCTTGCCGAATCCATCATCCATTTATACCTCATCACGTGTTGCCTAGGGTCAGCCTTTCCTTCGTAGGTTGGGATAGTCGGCATATTGAATTTCTTGGGGTACTCAACTTGTAGGATAACATCTATGAAGGGTGATTGACTCCTGGACACTCCCCAATCTTCGTTGGTCAGGCCTTGATTCTCTCTCATCACCTGCCTGACCATGGCTGATAAATACGAAGTTTGTATGGAGGGTGGGAGGCTGGGTTCCGTTCCACGGGACCGTACGGGTTGATGTCTCGCTTGATTTGGGTCTTGGTGATCTGGGCGTTCGGTCTCATCACATGCCTGATCCCTGACGGATCGATCGGTAGCATCTGCTTGTGCAGCTTCATTCCTACGGCGTCTATTCCTAGGGGGTTCATAAACTGAGGTCGAGCTATCAAATTCAGAATAAGGAGTAGGACCACTTCCAGCATTCTGATGCTGCTGCTGGGCAAGCTGAGTCATAAGATAAGTATTGGCTTGGATCTGCTCGGCAAGTTGCCTTCTACTTTCCCTAAGTTCTCTTATAAAGTTTTTGAACTCTGTTCGAGAAACGACCTGCGCTTGGTTCTGGGTGGAGGTTCCTGCGCCTTGAATTGCTGGTTAGTTGCTAGGTCCTATCCGTTGTACACTAGCAGTTTCATTGACATCTGCGTTGTGAGAGGCCGATCTAGTTCGTGGTCTCCCTATGGTAGAGTTGTCGGTTATAACTTTGAGTAGAATCAACATATGTCTTGCAAATGAATTGGATCTCTTTCGTGGGATTTTTCAATCCAATAGCTACGAAGTAGATCCTATCGTCCTGAGAATTCGATTCTCAGTGAAAGCACCAAAATGTTAGCACCATAATTGGTCACTAACACCCTTAAGAGAGATTGTGTGGAGAGATTAATGAAGAAAGTAAAGTTAAATAAAAGAAAGTACGAAAATTTAAATGCAGAAACAACGAACACCAGATTTATAGTGGTTCGGCGTAATTGCCTACGTCCACTTTGAGGTAGCTCTTTATTGCTTTTCTCAATAATCGATTACAGAAGCAATCCGTATGTCAATCACTCAAATACAATTGCTAGGCAAAAAAAATTAAGTCTGGAATGAGTCTTAAATGCGGCAGAGTCTCATCGTTGTTCTTGAAAAAAAGGTCCATTTCACTGTGCCCCCGCCTCTCTATTTATATATGAAGGTAGGTAGGACTTCCCTGGTAGGCCTAGCAGCTCGTTATCTCGGCCCAAATAGAGTGATCTCTGTGTGCCGACCCGGAGAGGCTGAACGGAAAAATGCCGAGCAAGGCATAAATGCCGAACGATATTCTCATGCCGAACAAAGTGATGCCGAACACCGTGAATGCCGAACACCCTGAATGTCGAGCATTATGGAATCATACCGAACAGAGTGATACCAAACATCTTGAATGCCGAACGAGATATTTGTGCCGAATAAGGTTTGGATGCCGAGCAGTATGGAATGTCGAATGACTCTGCCATGCCAAACGTCCATAGATGCCGAACGATATACAATACCAAATGTCTCTCAATGCTGTAACGACCCGAAATTTTCGAAGCCGAAAATTCCAGATAGTTATGAAAAAGAAGAAAGAGATAGAAGAAGAAGAACAGAAACACAAAACATCTCACATTCGCAGCGGATGAAATATAATAATAAATAACAGTTTACAGAAGAATACTATATCTGTTAATTACATTTAATATACATCAGAGTTACTCATATATATACAGACACTGGACATATACAAATCATGTCTCAGATACGCAATAATATATTACAGCGGAAATACTCTATACATTATAGCCATCCAGCTCGCCTCCTGAGCTCCAGAACGTACCTACCTGAAAATCTGTAATACTCGGTCTGACCCGAGCATTACATCAAGGTAACACCCGGGTCAGGCTGGAAACCAGCGTGAGTAAACCCAACTAACATGGAATACCAAAGCAATCAACTTATATAAAACCCGGGTAAATTATATCAATTCAACCAATTCACAATTTGCTATAGACAACATCTATTTCACATCTAAATCTCTAAGTACCAAACTTAGATATATAAACCAATTCACTTAAATCACTTCATTTCATCGTATTGATTTCACAAATCAATTTATAAAAATTCGAAATGGTTTCAAGTATTTTTCAATACCCGACCCGGCCTCTTTGCAACTCATGCCACCCTTACCCAAATTATCCAAATGAAATAGACAACATTTCATATCAGAGATATCAATTCATCCAAAGCATTCAGTACCATCCAATCATTCATAAGCAAAGTTTAATCACTTCTAAATTATTAAATTAATCTTGATTGAATTACTAATACCATCCACTTCCGTTCCTTTATTAAATATTAATTGATCTCAAATCAATTAATTAATCAACCCTTCATTTTCATCTTAATCAATCACATTGGATTTAATTTTTTTTTCAATTGTATTCAAGTAATTATCTTTAATTAATTATCACGATATAATTCTCCTTAATTAAAATCGATAAGCAATCTTAATTGCTTCATGAATTAATTCACTATTTTAATTACAGTAATCCTTAAAAACTTATATTACTTAACTTCATAAGTCTCTTTTAGAAGGTTAATCAATCTTAATTAGTCAATCTTTGATTTCATCATTAATTATATAAATTAAGGATTTTCAATTATAATTTAATTTATCATAATCAAATTTAATTTCATTAATTCAAACCACGGTATTAATCATTTCGATAAATCCCAAAACTGTAATTAACTATCTTCATTTTACTTCATTCATACATTATTTACTTTTATAATAAATCTCTTGATAAATTCCACAAAGTAAATTTATTTTATTTATTACCTTAAGTGATTATCTAACAAAGTATCCATTGATTATTTTAAATTAACCAAACCTAATTAATTGACTTAAACTTTCATTAATTAATTCAAAACCCTTAATTACTAAATTAATCAACCCAAATCATTAATTAATTAAATTTATTAATTATACATTGTAATTACCCTTCGAATTTGATGAATCACAATTCATTAAGCCTTTACTAACAATGGAAACATTTACGTATTTATGACTTAAGTGTAAGATAATTTTAAAACCCAAATACTTCGAGTCAATCACTATTAACTCGAGAAACAACCAAAGCTAAATCACCAGATCATCAATTCAATCATTCATCCAATTATTTAAATTTAATCATTTAAATTTAAATAAAAATCCAACAACGTGAGATTTACTCACCTTTGAGTTTCGTTTGGCAATCCAATTCCATCTCGACTCATCCCTTCATAAATTTTAGACCTTGAATTAATATTTACACCATTTGTCAATATCCAAAATAATTGAACAAATTAAATCCTCATTTGATAAATTAAATGAACCATTGATTTGAATTTATTTTTTTTAAACAACTATAAGTTCTGAGTATATAAAATTTCAAAATTTAAAATCAAGTACTATGTACCTTACTGCGAACGACCAGAAATTCCACCATAGTGCTCGAGCTCGAGCTCGACTCCGCTTCACGATGTCGCCATTAAGTCACAACCCTCTGCTTGTCTTCCACTCGCGACTGCAAATTCCCCATCTCTACCTCGATCGTTAGCAAGCCCAAACCCTAATTCTTGTCGCCTGCCATTGCCACCGACTTCGCCGAGCTCGTGACTCGACCATGCTGCCACTCCTCGCACGCGCACTCATGCCTCTAGCTCTCGATTCCATGCCGTACGCCTCGACGCACACCCCTACAGCTCGCACATGCCGCACCTCCAACAATTCGCCTTCCATCATCTCACGCTCGTGACCTGCTCCAAGAATCGAGTTCGAACTCGAGTCTATTTCCGCGTCGCCCCCACCCCCCCGTTTTTTTTATCGGTTTAGAATTGTGTTGAATTGAGAAGAAAGGGGATAAGCTAAAAGGTTGCGGCCTTGAATCGCGATTTCACGAAATCAACGACTTCCATTTTCTTTCCCTTTTCTTTTTTTTTTATAAAAAAAATGGGTTTGATCTGTTGAGAATGGAGAGGGGAGAACGGGGAAAAATATAAGGTCAAGGCTGGCTTCCTGCGTACGCCTATATACTTATAAAAATATCTCTGACAAAAAGTACATCAAAATGTATTATATAATTAAATATTGAAACTATCTCGCGTTGTATAACGCAAAATCCCGAACCCTGAATCAGACATGCCGACAGACGTTTATAGGGTTTTACCCGCATTCCGAACACAATGGAATGTGTTCCGGAGGCTAATTTGATCGTATGCACGAGTTACGGAAGTAAACGATCAAATTTAAATTAAATCGATTATAATAGTTTCTAAGCGTTTTGAGCTGCCAGGGTCAAACGACAACTCCGATTGCTACGAAAATTGAAATCCGATAATAACTAACTATTACGGATCCAATGGAACTGGTTTCGTCGAATTCCGAGACTGTGCCTCGGAAGGCTAGTTTTAAATAACGATTTAAACGATATAATTTCAAAATTGAACAAATCACCTTTAAATTAAATTTCAACCCTTCTATTATCTTCAGTATCATCATTATAAATTTTATAAGCCTTCGCATTATTTTTAACAGGCTTAAAATTCCAGATTCAACAATTTACCCAATTTCAATTATATAATCTAATAACTGAATTGCTATTACTATTAATAATAATAATATTTGAATTCAAGTTGAAAATTAACTTTTAAATATTTAAAATCAATTTATTATTCCAATTTAAATCGTTAAAATTTCCGGGTCGTCACAAATGCCGAACGTTTTTGCATGCCAAACCCTCTCGCATGCCGAATGTCCTATAGGTGCCGACCGAACTTGAGTGCCGAACGAATCATATGGGCCAGATGACTTTGGAAGCCGAGCGCTTTCTAATGCCGAACGTTCCTAAATGCCGAGCGTTCCTGAATGCCGAACGTTCTCTAATGCCGAATGATCTAGATGCCGAACGACTCATAAATGCCGAATAGTATGCTAATGCCGAGTACTTAGTTGCCTGGTCAAATCTCCAGGCAACAGTACATAATACCGAATCTGATCGCTTGCTCGATCGCATAATTTCATTTCCGAACTAGTATCGTCCACCCGACTTCCTAGTGCGAACTCAGATATGGTTTCTTGATCAGAAATCGTCATTCTCCTTGCATAGTCTAACTATGATAGAGAATTCTCAGAATCAATCAAAATCCATATCTAGGGTTCGCCGTTGAAAATCGAGTGAAAAATCCTAACTCGGATCATATAGCTATCTCCAAATTCTGTGCTCGAATCTGGATCAAATTGTTATGCGGATAAAATAATATACGTTCATCCTATGTATTTATATCCATTGATTATCAGCTATATCAGTTTACTTTTTATTCACATTATTATGATTTCTATTCCCTTATCAATGTTTGTCATTTCACATATTTTTATTAAATATTCACTCAAGTGCTTATTCAATATATTTTCCTATCACCCATATTACTTAAGGATTCTACCATTTCTTCTTAAGTTCAATATAAGCATTTTATACTCTTCTTATATTTATTTTCACTTCCCCACTTTAGTTTATATCTACTTCTATTCAAATTGGTTCTTCCATTTCCATATGAATTCAATTTATCCTCAATCCTGAATATTGAATTTCATCTTCCATGTATAACTGATTCATATCATTATTTTAAATTAGTTTCATCCACTAATTTATTTCAATTTCCAATTCATCTTATCTCGAACAATATTTAATTAACCATTCTTTAAATTAGTTCCACCTACTAATTTATTTTTAAATCTCAAATAGAAGTTTATATGCAAATTTTGCATCATTTAGTTCCTTCGAACAAATTCTTCAATTTTTCACTTTACTTCACATACGCAATTTAAATTAAATTTCAATATTTAGTTTCAATTCTATTTGCTTACCCACTTGAATCAATTAGTTTACTCATTAATTTTACTTCAGTCCTTTATTTAGCCAAATCTTTACTAACTTCCATTGCACACAATTCAAAATTTATTCAACCAACCAGAATTCCATTAACATACTCATTTAGCAAATTTATTCAAATTAGTTCATTTCCCACTTTTAATTCAATATTTGATTTTTTTACCCTTTAAAAATCACTTCACTTAATTTTCTTGAGTTCGATCTATTTTATAATTCAAGTTTTTGGATTTTTATTCATTTCCCAAAATGCAAACAATTTTATTTTGGCTTATTTATTCCACTTCTAAGTTTTATAAGTCGCAACTTATTTATATCCATACTTTCATCCATTACAATCAATCCCATTCACATTTTACTTTTTAACTCGGGATTATAAATTTTATTTAGCTAAGAATATATATTTTTATTCAATGGGTTTTCAATTCTTTTATAAGCCATCGGAATCTATTTATTCCCATTCAATCTTCTTTAACTAAACTCCAGTTAAATCTAACACCATACTATTCTTTGACTTCACACAATTCATTTACATTTTATGAAGTAAGAACTTAATTTCATTTTATGTATCCACTACGTGATACAATTCCATTTCAATTATATTTCAACTTTAATTCAAATCCAATAACAATCTATTATTAAACTTAGCTTAAGTTCATCAAATTCGACTTACTCTTCTATCTTATTTCGTTCCCATACTTATTTTAAATTAGCTCCATTAACTAACTTGTTTCAAATTCAAATAAATTTTTAATTCTTAGAACTTTGTTCTTTTCATCCATTCAAACTATATTTTTCAATTCCACATTACTAACCCTTCTTAAGTTTACTTTATTTAATTGTCTTACCTTTTAACGTTATTAACTTTTTACAAGTTAATTTCATTCCAGTAAATTTTCAAACTTTATAAATTTCCAAACTTACTTATAATCCATAACATTTTTAGTTAAACCTCTAGAGTTTAAGCCATTACTTAGACACTCAGAACATTTAAACCAATTCTAGAGTCTTCAATAATCACTTAAGTATATCATTTGAAATCAATTATATCCAAAACTCTTTGGTAAATTCAATTATCTCTTTGAATTTCAAAACCAAACCCAGTTTTTGCAAACACCTCCCATTTAAAACATTCAAATAGCAATTCCTCCTTTGGAAACTCGAAAATGAACATCGATGATGTTGCAGTCATCATCGAAGTTATTTTCTAGCGACCGAGAGAGTTCAATGCTTTTATCTCTTTAAAAACATTTCAAATATTCTTAATTTCAAGTCTCACCAGATTTCAAATCCAATTCAAAATATTTCCGAATAATATTCCTATTATTCCTCCCCAAAATCTTTGAAAATCATTTTCAACCCAAAGGAATTAAATTTCCCCAAAATTTCAAGTTCTAAATTCTTTCAATTCATATTCAAATATTATTCTAAAATCTTGTTTCAATTTATAAATCACATTTACAGTTTACTTTACAAATTTCCTTTGCATATGAATTCATTCCTTAGCTTTAGTTATAATTTCAATATCTTATTCAATTTTACACGATAATGATAATAGTTTATAGTATCATTACTAACAATCAAGCAACCATATATATCTATAGTAATTTACAAAAATTATTTCTTTTATATACAAGAATAATTTGGGTAAAATTATTTCATCTACCCTATTTAAAAAAATACTGCGTCATTTTATCGTGTTTAAGAGTTTAGAAATTCCTATCGTAACATGGCATCCAACATATCGACCAGAATCCACAAACACTCAGCCGATAAGTCAAGACAATATAAAAAAAACTTTATATTCACTAACAAATATGCGCTCATATTTATTAATACACTCAAAGTTACTATAGATTACTATTGACTCTATTTCATGAGTAATACCCACCAGAGCCAAGGTTCTCGCTTAACCTTCAGCTCTGATACTAACTGTAACGGCCTGCAAATCTGTACCCCTTTGAGTCGACGCTATTCTCCATCAATTAACTCAAGATGAACGGAAATGCGAACCATTAGGGTTAAAGAAGAAGAGGTGGAAGGAGAAAATAGAAAACAACATCAGAATCTAACCATCGCAGCGGAATAAAATATAATAGATAATAAATGGCCTTTACACAAAAACAAATATATCTGTTTATACATTACATCATCAGAGTACAGCACCAGAGTTCGATACAAACAAAAATACAACTCAAGACGGTTATAATATCTCGTCCTTCCAAAAACCGAATACATAGCGGAATATTTCATACAAGTACGGAAGTACATATCGCCATCCAGCCCCACAACATCCTTTCCTGTAATCTATAATACTCGGTCTGACCCAAGCATTATTGTTAAATAACACCCGAGTCAGTATGGAATACCATCGTGAGAAACCACACTCAAATTGATTATTAAAGTTTCAAAATCCTTTGGAAACAAAAGCATCTCGTAAGACTACGCCACAAATAAACATGTCGGGTTTTTACCTTACGATAGCTAAAACATTTCTTATCAAAATCCTCTGATAATATAATAGTGTCTATATACAAATACTTATTCAAATAGCCGAAATTGTTACATTTATTAAATTCCAGCATAGTAGCCACAAAGTGGGTTATGCAAACAATAATCTAAAAGGCACGTAGGGAGAATGGATTTCCAACTAATGACTAGGCACTGGTGTACCGCCTGTCACAGTACGTGGCCTAAATCACCGTACCGAGGATTACTACCAATCCCCTGCAACACAAGACCAGGACTACCCCTTACCGGATAATCCCGAGTAAGATCACCCCACGGTTGGGATCAGCAACCGCACCACTAAGCCGAATAAAAGGGACATCTAGACAGGGATGACCTCACCTTAGAGGGTGCTACCTACTTAGCCTTGCTGCATATACCCTGATTTTCAGTCATTCCCAGTTGATGAGGCTCGAGGCTAAGCGTTACCTTCTGGGAACATATCACTTAGAATGCTCATCGCCCACCCAACGATGTTCTGAAAGCATTCATCCATACAAGTCCATCCCGGGTTCGAACGGAACCAAAGGCACTACTCCTACTACATCCATTTTAGAATCACCTCAGGATTAGTGGCGACTAGCCCTTGCACTTCACTGCTCCATCTTCGAATCCAAACTCTTGATTTCCATACGAAAACGCTCAAACCGGATCGAAGTGGTTTTCAGGAAATAAATCCTGATCCCGGTCTCTTCGAAATGATCAGCGCATTGTCCAATATTGATAGTCGGTTATTTAACTATCAATTAACATTCACAAACATCCATCAAACATAAATAATTTCTCCTGAATTATTTATTAACCTCAAAACAAATTCGCAAGATATATTTCCGTTTTCAACCCTTTTGAAAATAGTTTTCAAACCACACTTTTCTTATGGAATAAATTCCTAAATATTTATTTCCACTGAAAACACCAAGTACAAAAACTTTAGAACTTTAGAATAATTTAAAACTCTTTATTATAAAATATCCTTTAAGTCATTTAGGTTAAAACTATTTTAATACTTATTCAAAAATACACACTTAAGAATATTTAAAATAAAGCTACTTTATAAAATTTAAAACTAACTTTTCTCTTTTTAAAACATAGTAGCAAGTCACCTTTAAATAATTACTACTAAGATAAATTTGGAAAACACTTGCTTTAAAATTTAAAGATTTAAAGATAATAAATTTTCTAAAACATTCTTTTTTTTTAAAACATCTTTAAACTTTTAACTTATACTTAAAAATTTGTTTTGAAAATGTACTTGGCTAATCTGGGAAATACACTTCTCTTTCACATCCTTTAAAAATAAATCACTATTTATTTTTAAACAAATTTACCCATTCGTTTAAATAAATTCCCATCGTGAATTTACTCTTCCAAATATCCCCTGATATCCATTTCACTTTAGAAACCCAGTTTATAAATTCCATAGTCTCAACCTCCTTTTAAAATCTCGGTTTCAAACACTTAATCAATTTTCAAATTGATTTCCAAATTACTTCAACTTAGAGTAAATTATTTTACTTACTCATTTATTTCAAAGCCCATTAACTTCATATTTTATTCCTTAATTATGATTTAAAATCTTTTAACTGAAAATACCAATTTTAGATTTTCCAAATTCCTTCTTTATCTTTTTGAATAAATTTAAAACCTTAGATTTTTAAAATAAATTCTTTATTCCTTTAAACAATATCACTTGGGTTTTAAAATTTATTATTTCCTTTTTATCCAAAGTCTCCCTTCCTTTGCTCGGATTTCATTTATTAAAATTTTAAAATCCACTTTTATCTTTTTCTCATTCATTCTATAAATTATCTCAAATTCTCTCTAATCATTTTACTTACAAATCCTCTTCTTTTAATTTTCTTTTCAAAAATCCAATCTATATATTTTGATAACGTAGTGTATCCAAACATATTCAATCAAACCAGCATCCACATTTCCAGTTACCCATATAATTCATCACAGAATATCAAATAAACATAACACAGAATATTAAAAAATCTAATAAATTTAAGGAATCCAGTTGGATCCCTCCAACCTGTTTCCCTACATCCATAGACGTTAGCACAATACCAATTCCACTTCGAGGTGGAATATCGTAGTATATGGGTTTATATAATATCATCCACTATTATGTGGCGCATAGGGTCTCAACCACTATATAATGCGGGAAATAAATCACTCCAATATAACTTTGGCCTTCTACATCAACACTGCTCCCAATCTTGTACCACATGCATCAGTTTATACTACCAACCCTTCGTTACCATCTTGAATTACTAACACTAACGCATTGGTTAACAAATGTTTTAACTTAAGGAATGCTTCCTCACATTTGTCGGACCAAACAAACTTCACGTCCTTCCTAGTCAACTTAGTCAAAGGTGCTGCTACCCACAAGAAATCCTGATGAATCTCCGGTAACAGCAAGCAAGTCTAAGAAAATTCCCAATCTCGGTAATCGTTTGGGTTATCTTCCAATTATTGACTACCTCGATCTTTACTGGATCAACCGATATTCCTTCCTATAATACCTCATGACCATGAAATTTAACTTCTCTCTTCCAAAAATGAAAGTTGGGAAACTTCACCTTCGGCTGATTCTACTGAGTGTCTCCAACACCACTCTAAGATGAATCGTATGCTCACATTAATCTTTAGATTACATCAAAATTTCATCTATGAACACCAACACTAACCTATCCAAGTGCTCTCTAAGAACCTGGTTCATTAAATGAATGAAGAAAACAGGTGCATTTGTCGATCCGAATGGAAATACTAACCACTCATATGAACCATACCTCGTTTGAAATGCAGTCAAAGGTATACTATCATCCACCACTCTCAACTGATGGCACCCCTTCGCCAAGTTCAATTGGGAAAACATTTTGGCTCCACTCAACTGATCAAATAGACCATCAATCCTTGGCAGATGGTACCAATTTTTGATCATCTTCTCATTTAACTTACGATAGTCGATGCACATCCTTAACGACCCATTTGGTGAAACACCTAACTGCTCCCAAAGGCGAGCTGCTTGGTCTAATAAAATTCCTTTCCTCAAGATTCGCTAACTGCACCTTCAATTCCTTTATCTCTGCTAGTGTCATCCTGCTAGGTGGTCTACTGACAGGTTCAGCTCCTAGTATAAGGTTTATCTGAAACTTAATAGCTCGTTTTGGGGGTAGTCCATTAACCTGCTTAAGGACATTTGCAAATTCTTTGGCTACATGAACCTAACTAAGCTCTTATCCAACCTCCATGGCACTCAACAAAGCATAAACACTCCTACTTGAATTCTCCACCGAGAAAATGATTCGGTAATGACTATCTGGGTGCCTTAATGATATTTCTCGATCTTGACAAAATATCCTAGCCTCGTACTTACCCAATCAATCCATGCCTAAGATGATCCTGAAATCTACATAATCAAAAAGTACAAGCTTCATGCAAACTTATCACCTAACAAGTCAAGTTCTAACTGGTCACGTACCATCCCAAGAGTTTCATACCCTCTTATTTGATTCACAACCTTTAACGAAGTAATAAGATATGTGGGTTCTATACCTAACATATCAACTAATACTGAGATATAAATGAATGTGATGCACCGGTATCAAAAAGTACCCTAACTGGTGTACTTTGTATCAAAAGCGTAACATACATCATAGTCTCTTCCTTCTCTACTGTAATAGGTCCAGAAGAAGATGGTGGCCAAATAGCAATCACATTACATCAGTCTAGTTCTGGACATTGGTTCTTATAGTTCCTAACTTGGTCACAGTTGAAGCATTTCACATTATTCTTCTCTGTAAGATCATTCCTTTTCCAGTTCTGCACTCGTTGGCATAATGGCCCTTATTATCACACTTTTAACACACCACATTAGCCTTTGCCTTCTTAGATGCATTCCCTTTCCGGGATCACTTATTCTTAAAGAATTTCCTTTTCCTTCCCAGAGAACCTTGGGAAGCAACTGGCCTCTCCCTAGCTGAAACAGCTAGCATCCCCTCATGTCAAACGGTCATCTCACCATCACATCATAAGGTTCTCTAATATGAGTCATAGCCATTTTGCCTAGCTCTGGCCTCAAACCTCTAATATATCTCTCATCCTCCTAACATCAGTGTCAAGCAAGGCATAACCATATCGAGATAGCTCATTAAACTTAGCGGCATGCTCAATCACATACATCTTTCCTTGTACAAGATCCATAAACTTCCTTATCAACGCCGATTTGGCAACCTTAGACAAGAACCTCTACTCAAATCTCCTCCCAAAGTCATCCCTTGTCAACTCTTCCTCTTGTACTCCAACCGTCATATTATTCCACTAATGAAGCGCCAACCCTTGCAACTGTTAAGAGGCTAGCCTTCTCTTCTCTCCATCATTCAAGCCTAAGTCTCTAAAGATCCTTTCAGAGTTCAATAGCCAATTCTCTATCTCAACAGCATCTTCCACTCCAGCAAACGGCTTTCCTCCTAGATTGACATAGTCTTTACTCAGCTTAGCATAGTTATAACCAGTTGGAACTACAAGATTATCTCTACCAACATTCCCAGCAGCTCCTTCTTGCAACAGATTAGCTAACAACTAATACACCATCCCTTCATCTGTTGGTGGATTTCCAGCACCTACATTGGCCTTAGCATTTTGATTAGCATTGGCAAGTTGAACTTGGTTTCTCCAAGTATTAGGTCGAGCATTTCCATCAGTAATGGTGCTTCCTCTACCTAGACTTCCGTTTCCTAACTCCATATCCTCTTTATCGTATATCTGCATACGAGCCTTAGTTAGATATGGAAGAATGGTCTAAGAGAGAGGAGAATACGTGCTTAGATATATACCTATAAATCAAACACAAGTACGTTACTATACCGTCAACCCAAACCCTCATCTTATGTTTAAACTCATTGGATTGTGCTTGAAAAAGCGTTTATGTTTAACTTTTCTTTTAAAGTTTAATAAACTTATGCTTCGGTACCACCTTGTAACATCACTCTACTTGGAGGCCTAAATCTAACAAATACAGATCCCGCAGTCATCCATAGTTATTAATCTTAGGCGACCAAATACGGCTGTGCAAGCTACATTGATACACAGATCACTAAAATATGGAAAAAAAAATTAATAGTTCATAAACATAATTCCATGTTCTATTTAAAACATTTCTTGTTCATTATATAATCCCTAAATTACGTTAACCATTCAGCAAAATATAATTACTACAAATACGCCAAGAGTAACATATGAAGATGCCTCTTGGTTGATCAGAGAATATAGTGACACTAGTAAATCTGCCTTTACAACAAAACACACAGCGGAAAGAAAAACTCTAAATATCTATCTTTCTCCTGCATGCTTCTGAAAGCTATATTCATCGGAGAAGAAAACCTGAGAACCTTAAATCTCAAACTACTCAAAATAGATTGAATACTCGAGAGTTTAAAGGAAAACAAAACTTCGATTGAGACATAAAGCCCGATATGAATAATAATATCACATCTCAATCCTTTTGGATATCTAGTGAGACCACACTGCTTAGCGGAATGGGTTTTCCCCTCACTAGTATCCTAAAACCCTTATAAAACCATATTATGTGCTCCCGCATCCACAATGGTTAAAACATTATGATGATATGCATACTTGAGAATAAATAAGATTTTCCCTTTCCCATGTTAACCTGACATCCTGTCATTATTATAGTTTCTAGGGTCACTATTAACCATTTTAGTTTTCATGGGTTTACTAATAACCTTGTTGTAACTAGTAGACACCATGTCCTATTCATAGTTTATATGGGATCACTAAGAACCTATAGTCTCCTGTCAGTTAACTTAATTGATTCATGGGTGTCCTGAACCTATTAATCATTCCAATAACTAATCACCTTAACCTAGTTTTCATGGGTTGACTAGGAACCTATGGACATATCCAGTAACTCCTGCACATCCTAATTTTCATGGGCTGACTAAGAACCTAATGGTACATCCATTATCCACTTACTTATCATAGTTTTCATGGGTTTACTAGGAACCTATTGACTGATGTTGATTCTTAATCCGCATATAGTTTTTATGGATTCACCATAAACCAATTAGCCCATGCCAACTGTCCTTATGCATAGTTTTCATGGGATAATTATGAACCTTTTATTATGCACCAATAACTACCTTATCATAATTTTCATGGGTTTACCATGAACCTTTTTGGTTTACCTCCAATAACTACAAAGTTTAGGCATCCTATATTTTTGGTCACCCTGACTCCTTGGATGCAATTCCACTCATTTAAAATTTTATGCAATTTATGTTTGCTATTGAGTTAACCTACTGGTTCTTCTACCCCTTTTCCCAATATACAGTTATGGGTTACATGTGAATATATTTATATTTGAAGAAGCAAAACAACAATTTAATAGTACCACCCCTATTATTTGAAGTCCTTAAAAATATTTCATAAATCATAGTAAACATGCTTAACTTGTATTTTTATCAAGGTCATAGTTCTTCAAAATCACATACTTAAAGTCAGTACAAAACTCCTTTATATAAGCCGTGGGTTTCCCTTAAAAATTTAGAGTATGGGTTTTCAAACTTTCAAAACCAAACCTTTTGACCTTGTCGAAAGGTCTTCAAAAAAACCATTTGTGTCCTAACCTTTCAAAACCATTGAAAACATTCAGCCATTTAAATCTTTCGAAAACATTCAACTCTTAAATATAACCTTTCAAAACCGCTGGATTTTACCTTTTGATAAATTGCTGCGTTCAAGTTAAAACATGTGGAAGATCCTCTTTTAAAACCTTTCGACTATGATGGAAGCAATCAATCGACCCTATCGGAAGGTCTGCTTCGAAAGCTTTAAAACATTTCATTTAAAACAATAGACCTTCGCTTTTTAAAGAAACTCCTTCAAAAGCTTAGTTTACACTTCGATTATACAAAAAGGGTAAATCATCTAAGTCGTAAGCTTTGAAACCTTTCGAAAGTAATGGGAGATGGGGCTGGTTTTTAAAACAAGTAAACCTTTCATCTTTGTCAAGAACAATGAAAGGTTAGAAAAACGGGCTATGACCTTTCAACTTTGTCGGAAGGTTCAAAACAAAATAATGATAAGTAGCAGCAACCTTTCGACTGTGTCGAAAGGTTTCAAAACAAAATAGCAGTAAATCACTAGTGACCTTTCGAATTTGTCGAAAGGTTTAAAACATTTTTTTGAACATTTGACCTAGTTGAAAACAACCAAGTCAAAAGCTCTAATTCGAAAGGAAAGCAAGTGAAAGTTTTAGTTTATAAATAAACATACCCCAACCTCTTTGGCCATCAACCTTTCGACTAGGAACCTGTCGACTCTATCCAATTCATTACGTACCAAGTAGCTTGATACCATATGCATTAGTTTGACCTTGTAGAAAGCTATAACCCTTCGACTTAGTCGAAAGGTCTAGGTCGGAAGGTTTACTGCTGTAAAAGGCTTAAAAATGCTAAAAGTATGGCCTCTATGTTTTTAACTTAAAAAGTTAACTTTTCAACTAACATGTCTTTGTTTGTCGAATTCTTACTGGTTAACGATTTCTTTTCATAAAAATGCTGCCACTAATTTTTAGAAATGAATAGTAAATTTATATTATAAAATGCCCCTTCTCCTATTTAAATATATAAAAGGGTACGTTTGGCGTACATCCTTCATAAGTTTGCAAATAAACAAAACATTCCTTCATTTTTTCTAATATGTTTTCGGTCCCAGTTTTTTAAATCTGACCATCTAAAAGATTAAAATACCCTCCCGTTGTAATTTCTCTCTCTCATCGTTTCTACAAAAATGAAATTAATAAAAAATCAAATCATAATCTAGTGAATAAACTGAAGTCAAGGTGACCAGAAGATTGATTTAGAAGGAAAATGAAACTAAATACTACGTTTAATTAATCGAGAAGAATCTGAAATCAAATAATAGAAAGTATAACCAATTAAAACATAAAAATCAAACAGTAAAAATGAAATAGAAAAAGAAATTAATAATTTGTAAGAAAACGAATTCATTTTTCACAAAATTAAAAAATTTATATTATATCAACAACAATTTTAATTATTTGTTGCTAAAATAGCAAATATTAATTATATTTGCAGTTTTTTCTGCAGATATTCATGATATTTGCAATTTTAGTTAGAAATACATAGAAAATTTGCAGTAAAAAATTTGAGTACTTGACAAAACACTCTTACAACTTTAACATATATTATTATATGTTTTACTGCAAAAATTGTACATATTTGCAGTATTGTGAGCAAAAATTCACAATATTTGCTGATTTTTCTGCAATTATTCAAAGAAATTGCAGCAATATCCGCAAGTGTTCATAATAATGGCATAAGAAAGTAAAAATCATGAATACTTGCTAAAAAATTCTTGTAGCTTCAACATATATTATTATATTTTTTCTGCAAAAATACGGAAAATATTTGCAGTATTATAAACAAATATTCTCAAATTTTGTAGATTTTTCTACATTATTAAGAATAAGTGTAGCCATAACTGCAATTATTCATAATATTTGTAGAAAAAGGTAAAAATATTCATAATATTTGCATTAGATTTTTTATTGCAAAAATGACAATATTTGGTGTTTTTATGCAAGTATTCTTAATATTTGTGTATTTTTCTACAAATATTGAGCTGTAAATATTGGAATATTTACAGATTTTTATGCACGTATTCTCTGTAATAGTAGTTTTTAGTGCACATATTTGCAAGTATTATAAATAAATGCAGTTTTATGCATGTTTTCTTAATTATGAAGACAAAATTCATCTTCCTAATGTAATAATATATGTTGGAGCTACAAATATTATGAATATTTACTGAATTTGAAATTAGTAATTGTAGAGAAAAATTCCTACATAAATGCACATTTATATGCAAAAATTTCCAATATTTGCTGACTTTTCTGCAATTATTTTGAATATTTGCACCTATGTTTGCAAATATTCTTAAAAATGATATATTTTTTGCAGTTATTCCATATAAGTGCGTACTTTTATGCAATTACATCGAATAATTGCATAAAACTATGCAATTATTCCAAGTAATCATAGAAAAGTGCAACCAAACCATATAATTGCACTCTACAACAATTGCATATAATTGCCGAATTGTTTGCAATCATGCTGTATAACTGCAGACATTTCTGTAATTATTGCGTTTAATAGTAGACATTTCTGCAATTATTGCATATAATTGCATAATTATCTGCAATCACACCAGGCCATTGTTTTTACATATGCATAATATCACTCGTTAGAAAGATAATAAAATTTGTAATTTAATAGTGAAATCGGTTTGTTAATCTGTCGTTTCTACCAAAAGTTACTGCATTTTAAAGACTGATAATTAATGGGGTGCAAATATTAATTATGGATGTGAGAATAACTTCAGCATATGAAACAACCTTGATGCAATGGAGGAGAGGGGCATTGCAGGAAAGAAAACTGTAGTATTTGAAAATAGGGATGCAATTTATATCTTTTTTGAGGAGGATGTTTTGTGTATTAATTTTGATTCTAAGGATGTGTCCCTTATTTTCATTATATAAAACATTTAAGTTGCATACTTAAATAATTTTATATGTTTATTAAATCACTTAGGAAAAATCTAGAAAAATCCCATAAAATCTATTTTAATATGTTTTCCAACTTATACAAATTTCAAACAAATAATCATTATTTTGCCATAAATAATTTGTAACCCAATAAATTATTTTCTTCACTAGAAAATTAATATAAAATCAAAATAAGCTCAGAAAATTATGAAAATTGAAACCCATCTCCAAAATCATGTTTTCTATAACATAAAACTTCCCTATGGCATTTAAAGTCATTTCATCTTGGTTTTACCATAAGACCATGTATATCCCTTACTAAACAACCTTGTTTAAACATATATAAATCATAAACAAGCATATCATCATTCGATATAGCATAAAAAAGATTTATCTTTAAATCCGAAACCATATGAAGTAAAAATCAAAATAGAGATGTAGAAATTATTATTCACCTTAGATTGGATAAGGAAATGGAAATATGATTGAAATTGATTACTTCTAACTTGAATCCTAGCTTCTAGTTGATTTTTCTCTTCTCCTCTTTCTAATAGCCGGCCTTGCTTTCACTTCTTACGGTTATAATTTTGTTTTGGTGATATGAATATGTATGACCTAATGGGAATAGTATAAGGTTGGAAAGTATGGCTATTTACCCTAATGCCCTTATGTTCAATTTCCTAACCATTTATACAAGTTCATTAGATACTAAGCAGCATGGCCATCTAATTTATTAACCAATCTCCTTATCTGCATTATTCTAGTTAATTTATTCTAATTAAATCTCCTGAATAATGTTAATAAAATTAGGGGTGTTACAGGGGTCTGCGAGCCTTGTCATCCCACGATTGAACTAACACACCATTAAAAGGAATTCCATGCCTTACGTAGATTCAACGAATAGCATTTTCCTTAATTTTAGAGGCTACAAAATCTGCAGGGTTCTCCAGAATGACTACATCCTTTAGAGTGTCGAAAGCAGGATCGACAACTTCCTGTGGAAGAATGGAAACTACACCAGAAAGATCAAATTGAGGGCCCGGGCTTTCCGGTTGTTTCGAATAATAACTAGAGGATGGATTATCAGATTCAGAACTTGATTCCACATCAGTGTTATCCAATTGAGCAGACAATCCAATTAGCATCGCTGCAAGACACCTGTAATGCCTAGAACCCATTGCTACTAAACTTAGTAAAAATCACGATTAGATAAAGAAATATGTGCCCCACGGTTTATAGTGCATGCTAATATGGTGTTGTAAAGTGCTATGTAATGGTGCAATAAGTTATATGAAACTAAAGCCGAAAAAGACGATTGGACTCGAGGTTCGACTAGACTGACCGTCATTCCCAACCATTTTAAACATTTTACTATAACATCGAGGAACGACGTAGTTTGAGTTTCAACGTCAATTTTCAACAAGTAAAAGTTCGATTTTTGTGTTCAAGTTGCTGATGAGCTTCAATAGAATTTTCAAAGAAATTTATTCCTGTCAAAGTTCAAATGTCATACGTATTCGACTATGCAGTTCAAGTCATGTGCAAGTCATATGTGTTCAGGCGAGTATGCAAGGATGAAGCTCATTATTGGGTTAAAGTTTATTTATTTAAGTTCCATTTTTAGAACCTATGTGTTGTACAACGATGTTCTCCTTAATGCCTCATTGTCGATCGTTCCTCTAGACCACCTCTACCGATCGTTTATAGTTGGCCATGTTCACCGACCGTCCCACTTTACTCCGTCCACCTCAAAAGCCTCCTACTCTAAAACATTACCGAGTGTTCATCGAGAATCATTAAACAGCCGAGCTTCAACGCCATTCTATAATGATCGGTGCATTGTCATGATATTCTACTTCAGATTCGAATTGTCACGGTTTTTCCGATTGTCCAAGAATAATCGTAGCGCATCGATCGAACAACTTCCCCAACTCTACTACTTTGTCCTCATCAACAAACGATCAGTTATGGCCACCGCTTCCTCTAGTTTCCATCTCTACTTTTTCAATCGTTTTTCTGATTGATTCCATCATAAAAGATGAAGGCGAGGACATTGATGAAGCTCAAAGTCTCATCCTCGAATCATAAAGCAGGTTTAAATCATCCTACCTACATTTGAGATCTGAGAAGAGAAGCTAGATTCGAGTTCGAATCGAAGTAAATCTGGAGAAATACAATGGTTCATAAATAAAGGAAATTGATTTTTGGAGTTCGGATCATTTTTTGGATTGGTAAAGGAAAAAAAAGACTTGTTTTTTATTGCTATGTGATAACCCGTATTTTGGACATCTGATAATTGGATAATTAACTAGTTTATTCAATTAAACAGATAAAAATTCTGATAATGAAAAACAATGTATGCAAATTCTATAATGTTGAAGATTTTAAACATATGCTTATACAAATATATAAGTGTGTAATTATATATTTATGTATATATACCATGGGCAATATGATATTTGGAAATTTTGAAAGGTATGGATACCTATATATATAGTGAATAAGAATTGATTAAAAGGTTGTATACTTTCTTTTGAAATTTACACATGAAAAATAAATTTAGTTTATATGTATAAAAGTAAATGTAAAACGCATATAAATAAATATAAAATATTAAGACATATGTTAATATAATATTTAATACATGCATATTTAAAAGTGTATGAGTTTTAGCACAATTCAACAAGTGTTAAGATATTAACATGCATTTAAACCATTTGTAACAATTTTATTATGAAATAAAAGAAGTGTCATTAGCACTTTTATTCAAATTTAGGAATAAATTGAAGAATAAAACTACATATACATATTTCTGCCCTTACTTATTTTCCTTTTCAAATTCAAATAAAAGAAAACAAAGCCATAAAAAAAAATCAGATCAAAGGCAAATTTAAAAAAAAAACAGAAATTTTTTAAAATTCAAACATGGAAGTTCAAATTCAGAACTCTAAGCAAAGTTCAAAATCAAACTTGAAAGCTAGTAGATCAACTTCAAAATCAATTATCAGATCATCTCAAACAAAAACAAATCAAAGTTTAACAGCCAGACAACTTTCAGATTTCAAATTAAAGTCCCTCCTTTGTTCAAAATCTTGACAGGTGCGTAAACATTTTTATTTAAAACTTAAGTAAATGAAATCTGTTGCATGTGAATTTCTAGAATGATGTATGATTTGCATGTATGTATAAGTATGATTTATGTATATATGAATGTGTTGAAAGTGTGCATGTCTGTTGTATCTGTGTCATCTCTGTTTCATAGTTACAGAGCTTAAAATTAAAATCAAAATTCCAAATCTCTTTATCTAATCTCTATTAGGTTTTAGTTTTCGAACAAGAAATGTTTGTTTAGACATAGACTAAGTTTTAAAAATAAATTTAGGTAAAATTAGTTGAAATTTTATCTGGTAAATAGAAAATACAGTAGAAATCTGAAAACGTTGAAATTTAAGCATCATAATTCCATGAATCACTTAGATAATCTTAATCGCCATCAAGATTCATGATTTTTAAGAGTAAAATCATAATTTTTAGATTAGGATCGAGTGAGCATTTGGGGATTGACCAGAAAGGTTTTGAGGTTTTTCGGGCGATCGGGAAACCTGCGAAGGTCGGGGTCTTCACTGCAAGAGAACAGGGTGAACATGAGCTTGGCAAAAATGGGTGGAGGTTTTCTTAGCCACCGTGGCGGCAGAAATTGGTCGAAATAAGGTTTTAACCCAAGTTTGGTCGAAGTCTGGAAACGGGATCACTACGGCATATCTAAAGCATCGGGTTTGATTGGAGGTTGGGGGATAGAAGCATCATGCTTCGGTGGAGCTGTGGTCAGAGGCTAGTAATCTCCGATGGTTGGAATTGCTAGTACGCGGAGGATTCATGGTTGAAGTTTCCAGTTCTATATGTTGCCATGACTTCGATTCTGTGTTTGTAGTGACCTTTGGATGGTCGGGATCATAGGGAAGGGACATCGACGACTCATCGACGGTAGTATGAATGGCCAGAGCTTTTGCGAGCTGGCGTGCACGTGCACGGTGAGTTTTGGTGTCTGTGTTTTGGATGTGGAATGGCTCGAAGGAGTACTCGGGGTGGGTCTCGGGGAAGAAGAGTTGTGGCTCGGGTGGGTCTTCAAGATTTTCATGTGTGTTGTTTCTAGATTTTAAGTATAATTAAATCCATATTTTAAAAAAAGGAAAGGTAATGGTCTCGGGTAGGGGATCGAGTGTTATTCGGGTATGACCCATAGTAAAATTTGTATGGTTTTTAAGTTTAAATATAAATAAGTTTTTAAATGTAAAATGAATTTAGTTTTGAACCATTTCTCAAAATTTATTTCTTCATATAATAAATGTCTTAAATAATTGTTTTAAGAAATTATATATTTTGTTTAACTTAAATTTTTAAGTTAAATGCTTAAGTTATTTTAAACTTAAATTAAATGATTTAATTAAGTAAGTTAATTATAAAGATAAATGTTTTAAATATGATTATGCTTATTAAGAAATTAAATAAAGATAAATGGTTTACCTTAAGGTTAACTAAGACCATGGATGATTAAGGATTAATTAAATTAATAAAGTAATTAAAGAGTAATTTAATTAATTAATTAATTAATGATTTTAAGGGTAGTTAATTAATTTAATTAATTATGAGTTAATTAATTAGAGATTGGTTAATTCGTAATTAAAAATAAATCGATTAAGTAAGTAGAGATTAATTACTTAAATGATAAATTACTTAGTGTATGTAATTAAAGGATAAATTTGTTAATTAATTAATTTAATTAGTAATTAAAGGTTAAATTAATTAATAATTAAAGGTTAATTAGTTTAGGATAATTAACCATTAGGATAATTACTTAATGGAAGTAATTATCGATAATTAATGGGTAATTAAAGGATGGTTAATTAATGTTTTTAATTAATTAATGATTAAGTAAGCAGGATTTAAAAGGTGATTGAAGTAATTAATTTAAATTAATTATAAATGGGGTGACAAATGAATCTTGCTTATGAATGATTGAATGGTATTTTATGCCTTAGATTAGTTGATACTCTGATATGTGAGTTGTGATGCTTTGTGATATGACACTTGGGTTGAACTGTGATATTTGGGGTATCCATCTGAGAAATTGTGTGTCAATGTGAAGTCCTGAATGTAAATTGAATTGTGTAAACACAAACAATTTGGCTTAAATAATAACATTGGAATCAAAGAGACCGGGATCGGGTATCAGTAAATACCCGAAACCACTTCGATCTGGAATCTACAATAATTCTTTATAGTTTTTATATGTGAAATAAATGGTCTGGAATGGAATAATTTAAGTAACTGGATCATTGGAACTAAGTAAGGGTACTTACGATTTGATTTGTGAATAGGTGTTGACTATAACAAGTTATGGACTCGTAGTAAAGTACGAGTTACCCCGGGTTTTTAATTAAGTTTTATATATTAGTATTTCATGTTAGATGAGTTTACTCACGCTGGTTTTCAGCCTGACCCGGGTGTTACTTTGATGTAATGCTCGGGTCAGACCGAGCATTGCAGATTTTTAGGTTAGGACATTCTGAAGCTCAGGAGGCGAGCTGGATGGCAGGAAGATATGGATTTTACCGTTGTGTGTTAGAGTTGTATTGATAGTAGTCTGGGACAGGTTGATATAACTGTCTGGTCTATTTGTAATGGTTGTAACTCTGTTGAATTGTATATAATCTAACAATTACAGCTTTCTTTATTAATGCTATTATTTTGATATTATATTATGATCCGCTGTGAATGTGAGATGTTGTCGTCATTCTGTTCTTCTTCTATCTTCTTCTTCATTCTTTAACAATCTGAAATTTTCGACATTCGATTGCTCGGCACTTCTACCATGAACGTATTATTGTCGTGTTTTCGAGGTTGGAATTTTGGGTCGTTACATTGTGGTGTCAGAGCTGAAGGTTAAGCGAAAACCTTGGCTCTAGTGGGTTTACTCGTTAAGGATAGGGTCAACGGTACCCTAGAATGAGTTGAGTGTCGTATATATGAGGGCTATTTGTTATAAAATGATTTTAAAAATGACTTTATATAAGTTTACATTTTGATATATATATATATATATATATATAAATTGTTTATCTAATATATTAAGGTAATTGGTTGTTGTATTATTTGAATTAAAATAATAATAAGAATCAAGTGGTAATAGAAATACAACCAAATAGGAATTAGATAATATAAACTAAATGGATCCAAACTGAAATTAGAATCCTGAATTTGTAAAAGTGTTTTCAAAATAAGATAATATATAATGAATTGGTTTTCAAATATGATAACCTTGGTTATTATCCTAAAATGTTTGTTGTATCTTAATAATGAGATGTATGTTAATGATTATGCAAAATGAAATGTTTTAGGGAAGTATACATTTAGGTGAGTATGACTTATAAATTGGAATCGAAGATAATTTAAATTATGAAGTTTCAAATCTAAGTCCAGAAAATTTGGAATTTGTTTCAAAGTGCTAAAAGAAATAATAAATAGTATTATTTGAATGGAAGGGTCCTGTTTCGAACAAGAGTTGTTTGGAAATTTTAAAGAAATTTGTTTTGAATTAAAACTAAAGGTGATTTAAAATTTATAGTATAACTTAGGGTGTAAAGGAAATAAATATGTATGTGTGAGGGATATTCATGATATTAAAATGATTTGAAATAAACTCTAAGTGTTGAGTCTTAAATTTTTTTGCCTTGAAATGTGATATCAAAACCCGAAGTGATAAGTTTTTGAACTTATAAGTGGGAAGATTATTAATATGGGGTTTAAAATTCGAAATGGGAATTCAAATTGGGTAAAGCTAACTGGATTAAATTAAATTGAATTTAACTTTGGGAAAGTTAAATAAGTTTAGAATAAACAACCTGAATTGGAAATTTCAAGATGAAATTGAGATTTAACTTGGGAAGTTAAATGGTTAATTTGAATTGGGAGTATGTGTGATCTCATAATGGGTTTGAGATCTGGAAATCGGAATTATATGCTATTGATGAATGTTTTAAATAATATGGATATCTATTTATTTTGACTTATCCTGATATCATCCTATTGTTGTTAATAATCTATGGAACTGCGAATTAGATTGTTTAAATGAATTTAGAAGTAGATTGAGATAATATATATATTCCATTACTGGAATTTAATGGAATTAAACTTAAATTTAAATTTTTTTAATGGTTTTTATTATTAAAAATGAAGATTTAACTTATTGAGAGTAAAATCACTTTGGACCTAAAGATTTAAATGTTAGAAATGAGCTTGCTAAAAATTTGTTAAGGGTTGTTTTCGAAGTTAAAATTGGATATTAAATTGGATTATGAAGATTAAATCATTTTAAAAGTTTTGAACTCTAATTTGAACTATGAAATAAGTTAAGTAAAGGTAATTTAAAATGGAATTTTGAAATTTAGATTCACAATTAAATGGCCTAAAAATTTTAAGTTGTTAATTTAAAAATAAAGATTGGTTCGATTTAAAGGATTAAATCAACATTTAAAAATTTAACTCGAATGTATGAAATTCGAGATGGTTTTAAGTTGAGATTTGAATAAAATTAGTTCAAATTGGATTTGATTTGAATTAATTGGAATTGTGATTGAAGACGGATAAGTATAAAATTCAAATGGAAAATTTGAATTGAATTAATTTGAAGTGAAATTGAAGTTGAATAAGTTTAAATTCAAATAGGAGTTGATTTGAATTTGGGATAGAAATTAAAGTTAATTTAAATTGAGTTGAAATTAAATCAATTTAATGGAAGTGGAAACTGGAAATTGATTGGAAATGGAGATTGCGAATTGAACAGTTTGGCTCTGAACTGTTTTTTCAAATAAATTATTTTAATATAAATTGTTTTAAATATATTTTCCTAGCTATTTACTATACAACTTTTCTTTTTTAAAACCCAAAACTATCTTATACTTATTTTACAACTACTTTTGGAACTATTTAACTATTTTACAACAATTTTACAACAATTTTACAAACTAATTACTATTTTACAACTATTTTGCAACTATCCAACTATTTTACAATTATTTAACTACTTTACAACTATTTTAAAATTACTTGACTATTTTACTACTATTTGCATGTAATAACTATTTTTCAACTACTTATCTATTTTAAAAAAAATTCAAGCTATTTTCTTAATACAAGTTGACAGAGTGCAAACTGTCTATAATTGAATACCAATTGAGATAATAATTGAAGTGTTAACCCAACTAGAAATTGGGAGCAATTGTGGATAAGTTAATAAAATTAAAATAAAGGTGAATAGAAAGAGAATTGATTTAGCTGATAATTAATGAAGATAAATATGTAGGTTGTATGTATATTATTCTACTCGTATAATGACTTGATCTAGATTCGAGCATAGAATTTCGAGATAGGATATTGGTCCGAGTTAGGATTTTTCACTCGATTTTTGACGGCGAAACGTGGATATGGATTTTTGATTGATTCTGGGAATTCTCTATCATAGTTATGATTATGCAAGGAGAATGACGGTTTCTGATCAAGAAACCAGATCTGAGTCCGCACTAGGAAGTTGGTGGACGATACTAGTTTGGAAGTGAAATTGTGTGATCGTGTGAGCGGTCAGATTTTATATTGTGTACGGATGGTATATATACATCGCACGTGCATAACTGTAATAGATATTATAATTTTAAAAGAAATGAGAAATGGATTTGAAAGGAAAGGTATATTTTGAGAAAATTTTGGATGATTAAAGTGGGAGTTGGATATATTTTTGAAATTCACTTTTTGAAAAGTAAGTGATATGGTAAATAATTTTATAAGGGTTTTTGAAAATATTTGAAGTGTAAAAGGGGAATATATATATAAAAGATTATTTTCAAGCTGG
The DNA here is from genome assembly GCA_030765085.1 of Allium cepa. Lineage (NCBI taxonomy): Eukaryota > Viridiplantae > Streptophyta > Magnoliopsida > Asparagales > Amaryllidaceae > Allium > Allium cepa. The sequence continues at coordinate 202,475,705 of CM060945.1, read as the reverse complement.
AATGGATAAGTTGTGTGCATATATATATAAATGGTTTTATGAGAATGATTTTGGGAAAAAGGTTTTGGAACCTATGGATTTTAGAAAGGCTTTTCATTTTTAGGAAAATCAAATTTTGGAAGTTGAAAAGCCAAGTTTGGAACTATCAATTTGAGATATTGATTTTATGTAAAGGAGATTTATGTGAATCATATAGAGTATGATTTGAAAGATACTATAAGTGTATGGTATAAGTGTTTTTGAGATTGGCTCTGGAGAAAAAGGCGCTCCCATTGAAATGAACCTCATAGGAGATCCATGGGGTGGTTCTACCTTAAGCCATGAGGGGAAGGTTCTAAATTGAATCTTGGGAGGAAGTCCGGACAAACTGAAGTTCCTGAGATTATGTGTAGTCGATAGTGAAAGTTGAGGGTGCTGATGTCTACAGAGACATTTGGGTTATGCTATGATGAGAGTGTTACTAGATGTCCCTGCGATCTACTGTGGACCATAACGGTAGTCGTGTGTGCCGTGAGAGCCAAAGGTCTATGTTCGATTTTGCTATAATGACAACGTAACATTGGTAGACTGCAACCTATGGAGACATAGCGAAAATCGAGAGGCCATAAGAGCCTAAGGCTACATTGGGACTTGATTGATGTAGTCTATGACCAATGTGGGAGTGGTGAAGTTTCATTTGGCAGCCAAAATCGAGGGCGCTAATGCCTACAGTTAAATGGTCTTTTGCTATGACAACAACGTAACCCGGGATGTAACTGCGATCTGTTGCGGGCTCCATGGCGTAATCGAGGGGTGTGGAGTGCCTACGGTTATCTATGGATTTGTCGGGTGTAACGACCCACAAATCTGTAACCCTTGAGTTAAAACTATTCTACCTAAATCAACTCAAGTTGTACAGAAATACGAACCATTTGGGTGAAACAAGAAGAGGTAGAAGAAGGAAAATAGAAAACAACATCAGAATCTAACCATCGCAGCGGAATAAAATATAATAGATAATAAATGATCTTTACACAAAAACAAATGTATCTGTTTATATATTACATCATCAGAGTACATCAATCACAGCTCAACATCAGTAACATACAACTGGATACACAGCTACTCTACACAGCGGAATATATATAAAACAAGTACGAAAGTACGTATCGTCATCCAGCTCGTCTCCTGAGCTCCACAGCGTCATATCATGAATCCTATAATACTCGGTCTGACCTGAGCATTACAGTTAAATAACACCCGAGTCAGTCTGGAATACCAGCGTGAGAAAATCACACTCAATTGATTATTAAAGTTTCAGAAATCTTTTGAAAACAAAAGCATCTCATAAGACCATGCCACAAATAAACATGTCGGGTATTTACCTTACGATAGCTAAAACAATTTTCATAGAAATCCTCTGATATTATAATAGGGTCTATATACAAATACTTATAAAATAGCCGAAATTGTTACATCTATTAAATTCTAGCTACTAGCCACAGATTGGGTAATACAAACAAAACTCGTACAAGGCATGTAGGGAGAATGGATTTCCAACTAATGACTAGGCACTGGGGTGCCACCTGTCACAGTACGTGACCTAGATCACACTACCGAGGAGTACGCCCGCTCCCCTGCAACACAAGACCGGGACTACCCCTTACTGGATAATCCCGAGTGAGATCACCCCGCGGTTGGGATCAGCAACCGCCCACTAAGCCGAAATAAAAAGGGACATCTCGACAGGGATGACCTCACCCTCCTTGGGTGCTACCCACCTAGCCTTGATGCATAACCCTTGATTTTCAGTCATTCCCGGTTGATGAGGCTTGAGGCTAAGCGTTACCTTTTTAGAACATATCCCTTAGAATGCCCATCGTCCACCTGATGATGTTTCGAAAGCACTCGTCCATACAAGTCCGTCCTGGGTTCGAACGGAACCGAGGCACTATTCCTACTACATCCATTTTGGAAATATCCTCAGGATTAGTAGCGATTAGCCCTTGCACTTCACTGCTCCAACTTCAAATCCACTATCTTTTTTCCACGAAACATACAAACCGGATCGAAGTGGTTTTCGAGAAATAAATCTCGATCCTTGTCTCTTCGAAACGATCAACGTATTAGGCCAATATTGATAGTCGGTTATTTAACTATCAATTAATATTCACAACATCCATCACACAATAAATAATTTCTCAAATTATTTATTTATCTCAAAAAAATATCTTCAAAAGATATATTTTCACTTTGAAACCCTTTTTAAAACAGTTTTCAAACTATCTTCCTTTTTAGAATAAACTTTCTCAAACTTTTTCTACCTTCACTGAAATCACCAAGCACCAAACTAGATTTTTGAAATAATTTAAAACACTTTACTTTGAAATATACTTTAAAATATTTAAGGTAAAACTACTTCAATAATTTGCTAAAACACTTACTATATGAATATTTGGAAATAAAGTTACTTAATAAAATATAAAAACAAAACCTTTTAAAACAAAATACTAAGTCACTCTTTAAACTATTACTGCTATAATAGATTAAAAGAAAAAACTTACTTTGGAATTTAAATATTTAGAAATAATTAATTTTCAAAACATACCTTTTAAAACAATTATAAAACTTTTAACTTATATATAAAAATTTACTTGAAACGTACTTGGTTATTCAGGGAGAATTTCTAATCTCAATCACTTAAATCAATTTTCCGAATTGATTTCCAATTTACTCCATTTGAAATAAATTTCTTTACATTCTCAATTCATTGCAAAGTTCGTTAATTTTGGTCTTTATTATTATTATTTTCCGTTTGATTTAAAAAAATTAACTGAAATATACAAATTTCAGATTTTTCCAATTCCTTCTTTATTCTTCTCAATAAATTGAATCTTAAATTTTAAATAAATGTTTTGCTCTTTTAAATAATAACACTAAAGTTTAGAATTCGTTAACTTTCTGTTTATTCAAAATTTCCTTTCTATATCCAAGATTTATTTTATTAGGATTTTAAAGTCACTTTATTTCTTTTCCAATTCATTCTTAAATTTTTATCAAATTTCCTATAATTATTTTCTTACAAATTCACTTCTTTTATTTTCCTTCCAAAATCCAATTTATATATATATATATATTTGGTAATTCATTATACCCAATTATAACCAATCGAACCATAGCATTCAATATTCCAATATCATTCATCTTAGAATATCAGATAATCACAACAGAGAATGATAAATAATTTAAATAAATGTTGAGGGATCCAGTTGGATCCCTCCAACCTGTTTTTCCTGCATCCACAGGCGTTAGCACAACATAAATACCAATTCCAAGATAAACTATATACTATCATATATAATATAACACACCAAATCCAATCATTCATTCAATTATTTAAATTTAACCATTTAAATTTAAATTAAAAATTCTACTGAGTGAGATTAACTCACCTTTGATTTTGCAATCCACTTCCATCTCGACTATTTCCTTCATGATATTTGAACCTTGTGTAAACATTAGATGATTTTTTTTATTAATATCTGAAAATTTTAAATGATTAAATTTCCATTCATAAATTTAATTGCCAATAGTTTTATTTTAACCTAGAGTTCAATTTTAAACTGATTCCCTCTTTGAATAAAAATATGTTTAGCAACTGAAATAGTTAAATAAGTTAATTTATGGTTTAATTACATAATTCATTATTTTTAAAATATAAACCGGTAAGTTTAAATGTATATTTATTTCTTTCCGAACTGCATATATTAAAGCAGAATTATTTATTATAACATATCCCTTTTTTTAAACAATTCCTTTATCCTAAAAATAAAATGGAATTTATGTTATTGTAAAATTATAGACATATGTCTACATATATTAAACTTAATTGAAATAAAATTTTATTGTTCAATACCTCACAGTGAAAGCATGACATCAGAATTTGGGCACGAGCTTCCCTAGCCCAGATCAAAATCCCCCACTCCAATCCTATACAAGCCCCAACATCACTGCAACAGATCCCATCGCCACTTCGCTCCTCGGCCTGCGATAACATCGCGCTCGAGCACCTCACTGCACCGACGATTAAGCGCCGCCGGCCCCATGCCACGGCCTGCACTCGCGTTACCTTTTGCAAACGCCGCCGCACCCATACCGAGCTCGACGTGAAACCACGTCTCACTCGCGTTGAGCTCGAGCGCTGCTATTCGATCAGATTTCTTCTTCTTCTTTTTTTATTTAGGTAAAATTTTCGTTTTGAAGAAGTGGGCTTCGGCCTGAACAATTTTAGTCAAAAATGTTTTTCTCTGAACGAATTTTGAAGAGGGAGTTGTAGGTTCAGCCATTGAAATTTTATAAACGAACTGCCTCGATTTTTTTTGTTAAACAAGAAGAAGGGGCTTTGATAAAAAGTGACAAGTGTTGGAGTATACGGGAAGATAAGGGAAGACGTTGGCGTATACAAGAAGCCCAACTATTTAAATTAAATTTCATCATATTATTATCAATTAAATTTTCAGCACGTTTATAACTCGTATACTCACACAACAGCTCCGATCAATACGAATTTAGAAATCCGATAACAATTCAATATTGCGGACCCAGTGGAACTGGTTTCGTCAAATTCCGAGACTGTGCCTCGGAAGGCTATTTTTAAACTCAATTTAAACGATATAAATTTCAAAACTGAGCCAAACACTTTTAAATTGAATTTTAACTGTTCTATTACCTTCAGTATTATCAATGTAAATTTTCCAAGCCTTCAAATTATTTTTAACCGGCTTAAAACTCCAAATTCAACATTTACCCAATTTCCCATCGTTTAATTCAAAAATTAAATTATCCAATAAATATTGATATTTGAAATTCAAGTTAAAAATTAACTTCAAATATTTAAAATCAATTAAATATTCCAATTTCAAACACTCAAAAATTCTGGGTCGTCACATTCCTCCCCCTTTAGAAAAATTTCGTCCCCGAAATTACTACTTAGGGAGAATGGTCCAATACCCTTTTACTTTTTCCCAAAATCAAACAATACAACATTTGACCAACTATCTTTTCATAAAAGACCCATTATTATTCTTATTAACTTCTCAACCCCCTCATAGTTTTCAAATATTATTACCATTGTTTAACCATTCAAGTTTTAATTAAACCAAATGTTGAATTATCAAAATTTTCTTAAAATTTTTCTAACTCTCTAAATTTCAGAAAAATTTCGCCAATGTCTCATTTGCGAGGCTAGCTCGGTACAACTACAAAAGGCCTCTACGGGCTCCCGAATCCCAAAAGAAAACAAAAAGCCAAGTGGCTCGATCAAAAACCCAATCAATTTTCATACTGAACTTTAAATACATACCTTTTTGTCGAGCAATTCAAATTTATCTCCTGAAATAAAAACCCATTTTTCCTTTCCTTCATAATACCTATATTTTCCACTTAGCAATAATATCCAATCACAACATTCCAAAACATTTTATCGACTTCCCTACCAAATGATAAAATTTATCCATCCAAATATTAAATAGGAATATATTTGTATTATCAATTTCCAATTAAGAATGCACCATTCCTTACTTAAGTTTAGTATAAGCGTTTAATATGCTTTCTTATTTATTTTCACTTCGCCACTTTAGTTTATATCTATTTCTATTCAAATTGATTCTTTCATTTCCATCTGAATTCAATTTATCAGCAACCCTGTATATTAAATTTTATCTTCCATTTATCTGATTCATATTACAATTTTATAGTAGTTTCATTCACTAAGTTATTTCAATTTCCAGTTTGAAATTGTTTTGTCGTTACAAAAAAAAATTCCCAAAAATTTTCAAAAATTTTTCTAACTCCCAAAATTTCTGAAAATTTTTGGCAGAGCCTCCTTTGTACGGAGGAGCTTTCGCAATTTGACAAAAGATATAAATATATATACATTGACCCACATGGCCGCAAAAACCAAAAACAGTTCATATTTCCTATTTTTATTGCGTAGGCGTACCTTATTTAGCATTTTTAAGCAAGCAACTTATTATTTTAGCAATTAGCGAGATCCAATCCAGCCAAACGGTTTTCCTAAACATGTACTTACTCAATTTAAATATGTAAGTACTATATATAGGAAATTTATAGCATTTTACTTAAATTTAAATAGCTAAAACATCGATTATGTAACAATGCATGTGATATACTGGCATAAACCCATAAATTTCACATACAATGCATGCTATATAATTATCCATAAGCATATATAGGGTTCAGACACTTATTTCAATTGCTTATAATCAATTCTCAAACCATTTTATTATACTCGACAACCAATATATTAAATAACCATCTCACAATTTACTTAAGTTGTTTATTTTCTTCAAACTATTCCACCCAATAACTTAAGTTTATTTTATTCAAAGTCGTTTTGTTATACTCGACAATATCCCATGCTTCTATTAATTCAACTTAAGTTAATTTACTTCAATTCACTACCATTTCATAACTTAAGTTCATTCCCGTTTTAATTTATTCATACTCGAATTAGATTTATTTTCATCTCAATCATTTTTATTTTAATCCAATTCCATACAAATTCAATTCATATTTAATTCACTTAAAATTTTAAGTTGAATTTCTATTTATAACTCAATCTTCACTTCCAAACTCAATTATCTATTCACAATCTTTGATTTAATTTTCCTTTGATCAAATCCAACCAATTCACTATTTTATTCGATTAGTTTATTCCTTTATCCATTTTAAATTTTAATTACATTAACAATTCATTGTTGGATTTATTAGTAATAAGGCCATTCAATTTACGCTTGAATTGGATTTGTTTATATTTCACACCATATCCTTTTTAATCCAATTCAAATTTCATTCAACAACACTTTCAAATTATGATCCCATACTTGATTTCCTTTTTCATTTATCTACAAAATCATTTTATTTGATTTCCTTGAGTTCAATCTTATTTTATATCCTAAGTTTGGATTTTTATTTCAGAATACAATATTTTTATTGCGGCTTATTTATTCCCTTTTTAATTTTTTGTAAAACTCCTCACTTTTAGTATTCATACTTCATCATCTGTTTACAGCCAATTTTATTCCCATTTTACTTTTAATAAGGGGTTACATATATTATTTTTTTCAATGCTTTTAATTCTTTTATAAGCTTCCGAAGCTTATTTATTCTAATTCAATACTTGCTTAATTTACATTTATTTGTTTGAGAAGAATTTTATTTCATTCAATATTATCTATAATCAGCTGAATTTATTTCAATCCAACTTAATTTATCTTAATTCCAGTTAAATCTAGTTACATATCATTCTTTTAAGTTTTATTAAGCAAGGACTTAATTCCATTTAATATCCTTTATGACACAACTGAATTTTTGATTTAATTCAATCCAAATTTAACTAAATTTTATTTCTCAATGCACGTGTGTTTAAAACTTATTTATTTACTTAAAAGCTTATATTGCTCATTGCTCATTTGAGTCATTTCATCCTATAACCAAATTCCCGATTATATATAACACTTACTAGCTTAAGGTATAAATTTTCATTTCACAATTATAATCATTTACCTTTCAACTTTATATCCAATTTAATCCAATTTCAATTTCAATTTTATTTAATTTATCTCAAGTTAAATTCAAATATATTTTCTCCACTTTCATTAACTTGAGTTAAATTTTAATTCCCGGACTAAAATTTCCAATTTCTTCTTATTTATATCAACTTTGCTTTATAAGTTCAATAGTTGATCCATTTATTCATTCACCAATTCATTATTTAACCAATAAATTTTATTTCCAAACATTAGTTATTTTAGTCCATTTGAACTTATTCTGTCTCCTTATTTTACACATTTAAATCAAGCATCATCTAATATTGAATTTCATTTCATATGCATACCAAATTAATTAATCAGTTACTTATAAATTTTAATCTTAAAACTTGTTTATTTAATCCAACTTAACTAAAAAAAATTTCAAACCTAAGTTCAACATTAAATTTCAATTTCCTTTTAAATTTTTAGATTCCAGTATTCAGTTTTCACTTTACTTACTTACACAGTTGAAATTATTTCAACAAATTCCAAATTTACAAGTCATCAAACTTTTTATATGCCATAAACATTCTTTGTTAAAATTCCAAAGTTTAAACAATCTTTCAACATTTCACAATTCCCTTTGAAATCTTCTATATCCAAAATTCCTTTGATAAATTAAATTTATCTATTTGAATTTCAAAACTCACCCAGTTTTGCAAACAATTTCAATTCAAAACAACTTGGTAGCAATCTTTCTCTTGGAAACTCGAAAATGAACATCGATGATGCTGCAGTCATCACCGAAGTTATTTTCTAGCTACCGTAAGAGTTCAATGCTTTAATCTCTTTTAAAACCCTTCAAATGTTTAAATTCCATACCTCTCTGGATCTCAAATCCGATTCAAAAATATTTCTCCTGAATAAAATATTTTTCCCAATCTTTGGGAATCATTTCCAAATTCAAAGGAAGTTAAAATCCAAAATTTTCAAATTCCAACTCTTTAAATTTATATTCACACATTACTTTAGAATTTTATCTTATTTTAGTTATTAATCACACTATAATTCATATTTAGTTTATCATTACAAATTTCATTTGTATACATTTGGTTTCTTAGTTTTTAATTATAGTTTCAATTCCTTAATCAATTATGAATCACATTTACAAATCCCGTTTATTATTAATTTCTTCCTTAATCTTTAGTTATTATTTCAATTCTTATTCAATTATCATACAATGATAATAATTTAATATTATCACTTTCTAACAACCAAACATCCATATATAACTATAACAATCTACGAAAAATCATTTCCTTTATATACAAAAATAATCTAGGTAAAATTATTTCATTTAACCTATTTAAAACAATACTGTGTCAGTTTATCTTGTTTAAGAGTTTAGAAATCCATATCGATGACATGGTGTCCCATATATAGACCATAATCCATAAACACTCAACCGATAAATCAACGGAATATAAAAACAATTTTATATTCACTAACAAATACGCGCTCATATCTATTAATACTCTCAAACTCATTCTAGAGTACTACGGACTCTATTTAATGAGCAGTTCCCACCAGAGCCAAGGTTATCACCAACCTAAACTCTGATACCAAGTGTAATGACCCGCAAATCCGTACCCCTCGAGTTAACACTATTCTACCTAAATCAACTCAAGTTGTACAGAAATACGAACCATTTGGGTTAAAGAAGAAGAGGTAGAAGAAGGAAAATAGAAAACAACATCAGAATCTAACCATCGCAGCGGAATAAAATATATCAGATAATAAATGATCTTTACACAAAAACAAATGTATCTGTTTATATATTACATCATCAAAGTACATCAATCACAGCTCAACATCAATAACATACAACCGGATACACAGCTACTCTACACAGCGGAATATATATAAAACAAGTATGAAAGTACGTATCGTCATCCAGCTCGTCTCCTGAGCTCCACAGCATCATATCCTGTATCCTATAATACTCGGTCTGACCCGAGCATTACAGTTGAATAACACCCAAGTCAGTCTGGAATACCCGCGTGAGAAAATCACACCCAATTGATTATTAAAGTTTCAGAAATCTTTTGGAAACAAAAGCATCTCGTAAGACCACGCCATAAATAAATATGTCAGGTTTTTACCTTACGATAGCTAAAACAATTTTTATAGAAATCCTTTGATATTATAATAGGGTCTATATACAAATACTTGTAAAATAGCCGAAATTGTTACATCTATTAAATTCCAGCTAATAGCCACAGAGTGGGTAATACAAACAAAACTCGTACAAGACACGTAGGGAGAATGGATTTCCAACTAATGACTAGGCACTGGGGTACCACCTGTCACAGTACGTGGCCTAGATCACAGTACCGAGGAGTACGCCCGCTCCCTTACAACACAAGACCGGGACTACCCCTTACTGGATAATCTCGGATGAGATCAACCCGCGGTTAGGATCAGCAACCGCCCACTAAGCAGAAATAAAAAGGGACATCTCAACAGGGATGACCTCACCCTGCTTGGGTGCTACCCACCTAGCCTTGCTGTATAACCCCTGATTTTCAGTCATTCCCGGTTAATGAGGCTTGAGGCTAAGCGTTACCTTTTTAGAACATATCCCTTAGAATGCCCATCGTCCACCTGACGACGTTCCGAAAGCACTCGTCCATACAAGTCCGTCCTAGGTTCGAACGGAACCGAAGGCACTATTCCTACTACATCCATTTTGGAAATATCCTCAGGATTATTAGCGACTATCCCTTGCACTTCACTGCTCCAACTTCAAATCCACTATCGTTTTTCAACGAAACGTACAAAGCGGATAAAAGTGGTTTTCGAGAAATAAATCTCGATCCCGGTCTCTTCGTAACGATCAACGTATGAGGCCAATATTGATAGTCGGTTATTTAACTATCAATTAATATTCACAACATCCATCACACAATAAATAATTTCTCAAATTATTTATTTATCTCAAAAAATATATCTTCACAAGGTATATTTTCACTTTCAAACCTTTTTAAAACAGTTTTCAAACTATCTTCCTTTTTACAATAAACTTTCCTAACGTTTTTCTATCTCCATTGAAATCACCAAGCACCAAACTAGATTTTTGAAATAATTTAAAAAACTTTACTTTGAAATAAACTTTAAAATATTTAAGGTAAAACTACTTCAATAATTTGTTAAAACACTTACGATATGAATATTTGGAAATAAAGTTACTTAATAAAATATAAAAACAAACCTTTTAAAATAAAATACAAAGTCACTCTTTAAATTATTACTGCTATAATAGATTAAAAGAAAATACTTACTTTAGAATTTAAATATTTAGAAATAATAAATTTTCAAAACATACCTTTCAAAACAATTATAAAACTTTTAACTTATATATAAAAATTTACTTGAAACGTACTTGGTTATTCAGGGAGAATTTCCAATCTCAATCACCTAAATCAATTTTACAAATTGATTTCCAATTTACTCCGTTTGAAATAAATTTCTTTACATTCTCAATTCATTACAAAGTTCGTTAATTTTGGTCTTTATTATTATTATTATTATTTTCCATTTGATTTTAAAAAAAATTAACTGAAATATACAAATTTCATATTTTTCCAATTCCTTCTTTATTCTTCTCAATAAATTGAATCTAAAATTTTAAATAAATGTTTTGCTCTTTTAAATAATAACACTGAAGTTTAGAATTCATTAACTTTCTGTATATTCAGAATTTCCTTTCTATATTTAAGATTTATTTTATTAGGATTTTAAAGTCACTTTATTTCTTTTCCAATTCATTCTTAAATTTTTATCACATTTCCTGCAATTATTTTCTTACAAATTCGCTTCTTTTATTTTCCTTCCAAAATCCAGTTTATATATATATTTGGCAATTCATTATACCCAATTATAACCAATCGAACCATGGCATTCAATATTCCAATATCATTCATCCTAGAATATCAGATAATCACAACAGTGAATGATAAATAATTTAAATGTTGAAGGATCCAGTTGGATCCCTCCAACCTGTTTTCCCTGCATCCACAGACGTTAGCACAATATAAATACCAATTCCAAGATATACTATATACTATCATATATAATATAACACACCAAATCCAATCATTCAATCAATTATTTAAATTTAACCATTTAAATTAAAATTAAAAATTCAACTGAGTGAGTTTAACTCACCTTTGATTTTGCAATCCACTTCCATCTCGACTATTTCCTTCATGATATTTGAACCTTGTATAAACATTAGATGATTTTTTTTTATTAATATTCGAAAAATTTAAATGATTAAATTTTCATTCATAAATTTAATTACCAATTTTTTTATTTTAACCTAGATTTCAATTTTAAACTGATTCCCTCTTTGAATAAAAATATGTTTAGCAACTAAAATAGTTAAATAAGTTTATTTATGGTTCAAATACATAATTCATTATTTTTAAAATATAAACCGGTAAGTTTTAAAATGTATATTTATTTCCTTCTGAAATGCATATATTAAGCAAAATTATTTATTATAACATATCCCTTTTTTTCAACAATTCCTTTATCCTAAAAATAAAATGGAATTTACGTCACTGTAAAATTATAGACATATGTCTACATATATTAAACTTAATTAAAATAAAAAATTATTGTTCAATACCTCACAGTGAAAGCATGACATCAGAATTTGGGCACGAGCTTCCCTAGCCCAGATCGAAATCCCCCACTCCAATCCTATACAAGCCCCAACATCACTGCAACAGATCCCGTCGCCACTTCGCTCTTCGGCCCGCGATAACATCGCGCTCGAGCACCTCACTGCGCCGACCATTAAGCGCCATCGGCCCGATGCCGCTTGCCTACACTCGCGTTACCTTTCACGAACGCCGCCGCACCCATACCGAGCTCGACGCGAAACCACATCTCACTCGCGTCGAGTTCGAGCGCCGCCATTCAATCAGATTTCTTCTTCTTTTTTATTTAGGGAAAATTTTCGTTTTGAAGAAGTGGGCTTCGACGTGAACAATTTTAATCATAAATGTTTTCTCTGAACCAATTTTGAAGAGGGAGTTGTAGGTTCGGCCATTGAAATTTTATAAACGAACTGTCTTGATTTTTTTTAAAACAAGAAGAAGGGGCTTTGATAAAAAGTGACGAGCATTGGAGTATATGGGAAGATAAGGTAAGACGTTGGCGTATACAAGAAGCTCAACTATTTAAATTAAATTTCATCAGATCAATTAAATTTTCAGCGCGTTTATAACTCGTATGCTCACACAATAGCTCCGATCAATATGAAATTTGAAATCCGATAACTATTCAATATTACAGACCCAATGGAACTGGTTTCGTCAAATTCCGAGACTGTGTCTCGGAAGGCTATTTTTAAATTCAATTTAAACGATATAAATTTCAAAACTAAACAAAACACTTTTAAATTCAATTTTAACAATTCTATTACCTCTAGTATTATCAATGTAAATTTTCCAAGCCTTCATACTATTTTTAACCGGCATAAAACTCCAGATTCAACATTTACCCAATTTCCCATCGTTTAATTCAAAAATTAAATTATCCAATAAATATTGATATTTGACATTCAAGTTAAAAATTAACTTCAAATATTTAAAATCAATTAAATATTTCAATTTCCAACACTCAAAAATTCTGGGTCGTCACACTGGGATAGCAATGTAACCATCGGGTTAACTGTGACCATGGAGGGAGGTGATGATTTCCAGAGCATTCTCACCAAAGATGTTTCCTCTATTTTCAAAAATGTTTTCTATATTTTCAAAAAAATATTTTTCAGTATTTTCATTGGGTGTTGGAAACGAGTTTACCAAGTACTTATAGACTTTCAGCCCTACGCCTGATCAACGTATGACCGAATTTCTATGAAAACGAGGATGGACTTGTGGAAACATCGAGTTATAAAAGGTATTTTTATAAAAAAAAATTGGTAATATTATATAGATTTTCTATGTGAGACTCTCTTGAACTTGGGTATTACACCATTCCAGCTTCATCCGAAGGGCTACGCATCCTACCATTCTTGCTCCTTTTCATGTGGACGTTCAACTATGCTTCAAGTTCTAGTGAGTTGCTGTATTTCTAGCATTCAAGAGGAGAGACGATTTTCCCTCTATGATGATAACCGAGGCCTAGATAAATCAAAAGATCATCCTACGCTTGCAAAGTAATTTATCACATTTCAAGGTACGGTACTTTTTTGTTAGATGCCCTGAGGGATTTAATCATCGGTGGATGACATGAGCTAAGCTTCTATTTTTCATTTATCGAACTTTGAAACGTTGTAATGGAGTTTCTAATTAATTATATGTCTCTTGCAGTTATCCCAAGGCTGAATCGAGATGTGACTCTTGATGAAGTTTGCCAAACTTTAAAGGCTACTGACACCAAGGAGAGGTGCATTACAGTTCTACTGACCGATAAGAACTTGCACCGATGCGGTCTGTTGGCTTCAAGTAGATTCACCATTAAGATTAAAACCAACTCTACTGGCCGATCCAGGGTTCACACAAGGTTCATTTCTTCATCCTACAGTTCCGAGGAAGTTCAAGAGAGAGATATCCCGTCCAGAGGATCACCCGATGAGGCCCTTGAGGAGGAAGACAATATTGTGACTTGATTGAGCGGTTCAATTAGAATGCCTCCAATCCGAGAGGAAGCAAAGGACGAGTTAAAGCATAGAGAAGGCTAACCTACGCTGGACTTAGAGAAAGAAGAAGGAGAATTTGAGAGTAGTAGCGGCGATTCTACCGCTAATGATTACTTCTTGTCAGAATCTAAAGGTGGAAACTTAGAGAGTTGCGATGAGACTTTGGGAATGAATTTCGATCTCCTGAGTCCACCTCTTTTCGGTGTAAGTGGCAAATGTAATGCCCTTGAAATTGGAAAATGTCAAGATTCTTTGAGTAAGGAGGTCGGAGTGGGGTTCGGAGATTTCAACGATGTGTTTGTCAAATTTGACATGCTAATGAAAGGGGACTTTAATTTGACACGCCGCCTTCCTGTTCAGGCAATCTTATACCAGTAATTAGCTCGGCCGCCTACAACAACCAAAGTTAATCTAACTTGGCCTACGGTAGCTGTTCATTTCGCTTCATGATGATGTCTTAGGCCCACATTAGAAACTCACAACACATTGCACTAGGATTACACTTATTTCCATTCTTTATTCCTTCATATATTTGCTTAGCTTATGTTATGCTTCTGAAACCTTCTATGTATGCTCATTCCAAGTATGATGAGGGGACGAGGCTTTTATGATGACTTCAAATACTGCATCGATTTGCAACGGTACTCCAAGTGCTCGTCCAACCACCATCAAGTTCGAGAGACGGTAGAATAGTACAGGCGGAGGAAAGAACTCGAAGCTGAGTAAAATATTTTTCCCAATCTTTGGGAATCATTTCCAAATTCAAAGGACGTTAAAATCCAAAATTTTCAAATTCCAACTCTTTAAATTTATATTCACGCATTACTTTAGAATTTTATCTTCTTTTAGTTATTAATCACACTATAATTCATATTTAGTTTATCATTACAAATTTCATTTGTATACATTTGGTTTCTTAGTTTTTAATTATAGTTTCAATTCCTTAATCAATTATGAATCACATTTACAAATCCCATTTATTATTAATTTCTTCCTTAATCTTTAGTTATTATTTCAATTATTATTCAGTTATCATCTAATGATAATAATTTAATATTATCACTTTCTAACAACCAAACATCCATATATAATTATAACAATCTACGAAAAATCATTTCCTTTATGTACAAAAATAATCTGGGTAAAATTATTTCATTTACCCTATTTAAAACAATACTGTGTCAGTTTATCTTGTTTAAGAGTTTAGAAATCCATATCGATGACATGGTGTCCCATATTAAGACCATAATCCATAAACACTCAACCGATAAATCAACGGAATATAAAAACAATTTTATATTCACTAACAAATACGCGCTCATATCTATTAATACTCTCAAACTCATTCTAGAGTACTACGGACTCTATTTAATGAGCAGTTCCCACCAGAGCCAAGGTTATCACCAACCTAAACTCTGATACCAAGTGTAATGACCCGCAAATTCGTACCCCTCGAGTTAACACTATTCTACCTAAATCAACTCAAGTTGTACAGAAATAGGAACCATTTGGGTTAAAGAAGAAGAGGTAGAAGAAGGAAAATAGAAAACAACATCAGAATCTAACCATCGCAGCGGAATAAAACATAACAGATAATAAATGATCTTTACACAAAAACAAATGTATCTGTTTATATATTACATCATCAGAGTACATCAATCACATCTCAACATCAATAACAAACAACCGGATACATAGCTACTCTACACAGCGGAATATATAAAACAAGTATGAAAGTACGTATCGTCATCCAGCTCATCTCCTGAGATCCACAGCATCATATCGTGTATCCTATAATACTCGGTCTGACCCGAGCATTACAGTTAAATAACACCCAAGTCAGTCTGGAATACCCACGTGAGAAAATCACACTCAATTGATTATTAAAGTTTCAGAAATCTTTTGAAAACAAAAGCATCTCGTAAGACCACGCCACAAATAAACATGTCAGGTTTTTACCTTACGATAGCTAAAACAATTTTTATAGAAATCCTCTGATATTATAATAGGGTCTATATACAAATACTTATAAAATAGCCGAAATTGTTACATCTATTAAATTCCAGCTGCTAGCCACAGAGTGGGTAATACAAACAAAACTCGTACAAGGCACGTAGGGAGAATGGATTTCCAACTAACGACTAGGCACTGGGGTACCACCTGTCACAGTACGTGGCCTAGATCACAGTACCGAGGAGTACGCCCGCCCCCTTACAGCACAAGACCGGGACTACCCCTTACTGGATAATCTCGGGTGAGATCAACCCGCGGTTAGGATCAGCAACCACCCACTAAGCAGAAATAAAAAGGGACATCTCGACAGGGATGACCTCACCCTGCTTGGGTGCTACCCACCTAGCCTTGCTGTATAACCCCTGATTTTCAGTCATTCCCGGTTAATGAGGCTTGAGGCTAAGCGTTACCTTTTTAGAACATATCCCTTAGAATGCCCATCGTCCACCTGACGACGTTCCGAAAGCACTCGTCCATACAAGTCCGTCCCGGGTTCGAACGGAACCGAAGGCACTATTCCTACTAAATCCATCTTGGAAATATCCTCAGGATTAGTAGCGACTATCCCTTGCACTTCACTGCTCCAACTTCAAATCCACTATCGTTTTTCAACGAAACGTACAAAGCGGATAAAAGTGGTTTTCGAGAAATAAATCTCGATCCCGGTCTCTTCGTAACGATCAACGTATGAGGCCAATATTGATAGTCGGTTATTTAACTATCAATTAATATTCACAACATCCATCACACAATAAATAATTTCTCAAATTATTTATTTATCTCAAAAAATATATCTTCACAAGGTATATTTTCACTTTCAAACCTTTTTAAAACAGTTTTCAAACTATCTTCCTTTTTACAATAAACTTTCCTAACGTTTTTCTATCTCCATTGAAATCACCAAGCACCAAACTAGATTTTTGAAATAATTTAAAAAACTTTACTTTGAAATAAACTTTAAAATATTTAAGGTAAAACTACTTCAATAATTTGTTAAAACACTTACGATATGAATATTTGGAAATAAAGTTACTTAATAAAATATAAAAACAAACCTTTTAAAATAAAATACAAAGTCACTCTTTAAATTATTACTGCTATAATAGATTAAAAGAAAATACTTACTTTAGAATTTAAATATTTAGAAATAATAAATTTTCAAAACATACCTTTCAAAACAATTATAAAACTTTTAACTTATATATAAAAATTTACTTGAAACGTACTTGGTTATTCAGGGAGAATTTCCAATCTCAATCACCTAAATCAATTTTACAAATTGATTTCCAATTTACTCCGTTTGAAATAAATTTCTTTACATTCTCAATTCATTACAAAGTTCGTTATTTTTGGTCTTTATTATTATTATTATTTTCCATTTGATTTTAAATAAAAAATTAACTAAAATATACAAATTTCATATTTTTCCAATTCCTTCTTTATTCTTCTCAATAAATTGAATCTAAAATTTTAAATAAATGTTTTGCTCTTTTAAATAATAATACTGAAGTTTAGAATTCATTAACTTTCTGTCCATTCAGAATTTCCTTTCTATATTCAAGATTTATTTTATTAGGATTTTAAAGTCACTTTATTTCTTTTCCAATTCATTCTTAAATTTTTATCACATTTCCTGCAATTATTTTCTTACAAATTCGCTTCTTTTATTTTCCTTCCAAAATCCAGTTTATATATATATTTGGCAATTCATTATACCCAATTATAACCAATCGAACCATGGCATTCAATATTCCAATATCATTCATCCTAGAATATCAGATAATCACAACAGAGAATGATAAATAATTTAAATGTTGAAGGATCCAGTTGGATCCCTCCAACCTGTTTTCCCTGCATCCACAGACGTTAGCACAATATAAATACCAATTCCAAGATATACTATATACTATCATATATAATATAACACACCAAATCCAATCATTCAATCAATTATTTAAATTTAACCATTTAAATTAAAATTAAAAATTCAACTGAGTGAGTTTAACTCACCTTTGATTTTGCAATCCACTTCCATCTCGACTCTTTCCTTCATGATATTTGAACCTTGTATAAACATTAAATGATTTTTTTTATTAATATTTGAAAATTTTAAATGATTAAATTTCCATTCATAAATTTAATTACCAATTTTTTTATTTTAACCTAGATTTCAATTTTAAACTGATTCCCTCTTTGAATAAAAATATGTTTAGCAACTAAAATAGTTAAATAACTTTATTTATGGTTCAATTACATAATTCATTATTTTTAAAATATAAACCGATAAGTTTTAAAATGTATATTTATTTCCTTCTGAAATGCATATATTAAAGCAAATTTATTTATTATAACATATCCCTTTTTTTTAACAATTCCTTTATCCTAAAAATAAAATGGAATTTACGTCACTGTAAAATTATAGACATATGTCTACATATATTAAACTTAATTAAAATAAAAAATTATTGTTCAATACCTCACAGTGAAAGCATGACATCAGAATTTGGGCACGAGCTTCCCTAGCCCAGATCGAAATCCCCCACTCCAATCCTATACAAGCCCCAACATCACTGCAACAGATCCCGTCGCCACTTCGCTCTTCGGCCCGCGATAACATCGCGCTCGAGCACCTCACTGCGCCGACCATTAAGCGCCATCGGCCTGATGCCGCTTGCCTACACTCGCGTTACCTTTCACAAACGCCGCCGCACCCATACCGAGCTCGACGCGAAACCACGTCTCACTCGCGTCGAGTTCGAGCGCCGCCATTCAATCAGATTTCTTCTTCTTTTTTATTTAGGGAAATTTTCGTTTTGAAGAAGTGGGCTTCGGCGTGAACAATTTTAATCATAAATGTTTTCTCTGAACGAATTTTGAAGAGGGAGTTGTAGGTTCGGGCATTGAAATTTTATAAACGAACTGTCTTGATTTTTTTTTAAAACAAGAAGAAGGGGCTTTGATAAAAAGTGACGAGCATTGGAGTATATGGGAAGATAAGGTAAGACGTTGGCGTATACAAGAAGCTCAACTATTTAAATTAAATTTCATCAGATCAATTAAATTTTCAGCGCGTTTATAACTCGTATGCTCACACAATAGCTCCGATCAATATGAAATTTGAAATCCGATAACAATTCAATATTACAGACCCAATGGAACTGGTTTCGTCAAATTCCGAGACTGTGCCTCGGAAGGCTATTTTTAAATTCAATTTAAACGATATAAATTTCAAAACTGAACAAAACACTTTTAAATTCAATTTTAACAATTCTATTACCTCTAGTATTATCAATGTAAATTTTCCAAGCCTTCATACTATTTTAACCGGCATAAAACTCCAGATTCAACATTTACCCAATTTCCCATCGTTTAATTCAAAAATTAAATTATCCAATAAATATTGATATTTGACATTCAAGTTAAAAATTAACTTCAAATATTTAAAATCAATTAAATATTTCAATTTCCAACACTCAAAAATTCTGGGTCGTCACACTGGGATAGCAATGTAACCATCGGGTTAACTGTGACCATGGAGGGAGGTGATGATTTCCAGAGCATTCTCACCAAAGATGTTTCCTCTATTTTCAAAAATGTTTTCTATATTTTCAAAAAAATATTTTTCAGTATTTTCATTGGGTGTTGGAAACGAGTTTACCAAGTACTTATAGACTTTCAGTCCTACGCCTGATCAACGTATGACCGAATTTCTATGAAAATGAGGATGGACTTGTGGAAACATCGAGTTATAAAAGGTATTTTTATAAATAAAAATTGGTACTATTATATAGATTTTAAAGTGTTTTAAAAATTCTTAATAAAAGAATTTATAGTTGAAAATGATCAAAGAGTAATTTAACTGATAAATGGCAGTATAATTAAATTTCTGGCTTCGTTTCTTTTCGAGGAAGAAAAGATTTAAAGGGGGTGGAATGTGATAACTCGTATTTTGGACATCTGATAATTGGATAGTTTACTGGTTTATTCAATTGAACAGATAAAAATTCTGATAATAAAAGAATATATATGTAAATTCTATATTACTGAAGATTTTAAATATATACTTATAAAAATACATAAGTGTAGTTATATATTTAAGTATATATACCATGGGTAATAGGATATTTGGAAATTTGGAAAGGTATGGATACCTATTTATATATATATATAGAGAATAAGAATTGATAAAAGGGGTGTATATTTCCTTTTAAAATTTACACATGAAAAATAAATTTTGTTTATAAGTATAAAGTAAATATAAAACATATGTAAATAAATATAAAACATTAAGACATTTGTTAATATAATATTTAATACATGCATATTTACAAGTGTATGAGTTTCAGCATAATTAAACAAGTGTTAAGATATTAACATGCCTTCAAACCATTTGTAACAATTTTATTATGAAATAAAACAAGTGCCATTAGCTCTTTTATTTTCAAGTTTAGGAATAAATTAAAGAATAAAACTATATATACATATCTCTAACCTTACTTATTTTTCTTTTCATATTCAAACAAAAGAAAACAAAGCCGTAAAGAAAATCAGATCCGAGGAAATTAAAACAAACAAAAAAATTCAAAATTCAAACCTGGAAGTTCAAATTCAAAACTCTAAGCAAAGTTCAAAATCAAACTTGAAAGCTAGTAGAACAAATTCAAAATCAAGTATCAGATCATCTCAAACAAAAACAAATCAAAGTTCAACAGCCAGACAACTTCCAGATTTCAAATTAAAGTCTGCTCCTCTGTTCAAAACCCAAACAGGTGAGTAAACATTTTTATTTAAAGCTTAAGTAAATGAAATCTATTGTATGTGAATTCCTAGAATGATGCATGCTTTGCATGTATTAATAAGTATGGTTTATGTATATATGAATGTGTTGAAAGTGTGCATGTCTGATGTATCCATGTCATCTCTGTTTCATAGTTACAGAGCTTAAAATTTAAATCAAAATTCCAAATCTCTTTATCTAATCTCTGTTAGGTTTTAGTTTCCAAACCATTAAATGTTTGTTTAGACATAAATTAAGTTTTAAAAATAAATTTTGGTAAAATTAGTTGAAATTTTATGTGGTAAGTAGAAAATACAGTAGAAATCTGAAACATGTTGAAATTTAAGCATCATGATTCCTTGAATCACTTAGATAATCTTAATCGCCATCAAGATTCATGATTTTTAAGAGTAAAATCATAATTTTTAGATTAGGATCGAGTGAGCCTTGGGGTTTGACCGGAAAATAGGTTTTGAGGTTTTTCTGGCAATCGGGGAAACTGGGAAGGTCGGGGTGTTCACTGGTGGAGACCAGGGTGAAGACGAGCTCGGAAAAGATGGGCGGAGGTCTTCTTAGCCACCGTGGCGACGAAAATTGGTCGAAGTAGGGTTTTAACCCAAGTTTGGTCGAAGTCCGAAAACGGGATCACTGCAGCGTCTTTGAAGCATCGGGTATGATCGGAGGTTGGGGAATGGAAGCGTCAGGCTTCGATGGAGCTGTGTTCAGAGGCTAGTAATTTCCGGTGGCCAGAATCGCTAGGTCGAGGTGGATTCATGGTTGAAGTTTCCTGGTTCATCGTAGGGAAGGGACATCGACGACTCATCGATGGTAATATGGATGGCCGGAGCTCTGGCGAGCTGGCATGCACGTGCACGGTGAGCTTTGATGTCTGTGTTTTGGGAGTGGAATGGCTCGAAGGAGTACTCGGGGTTGGTCTCGGGGAAGAAGAGTTGTGCTCGGGTGGGTCATCGATATTTTCATGTGTGTGTTATTTCCAGATTTTAAGTAAAATTAAATCCATTTTTTTTAAAAAAAGAAAGGTAATGGTCTCGGGTAGAGGATCAAGTGTTATTCGGGTTTGACCGAAGTAAAATTTGTACAGTTTTTAAGTTTAAATATAAATTAGTTTTTAAATTTAAAATGAACCTAGTTTTGAACCATTTCTTAAAATTTATTTCTTTATATAATAAATGTCTTAAATAATTATTTTAAGGAAATTATATAATTTGTTTAACTTAAATTTGTTAAGTTAAATGCTTAAGTTATTTTAAACTTAAATCAAATGATTTAATTAAGTAAGTTAATTATAAAGATAAATATTTTAAATATGATTATGATTATTAAGAAATTAAATAAAGATAAATGGTTTATCTTAAGGTTAATTAAGACCTTAGATGATTAAGGATTAATTAAATTAATAAATTAATTAAAGAGTAATTTATTTATTTATTTAATTAATGATTTTAAGGGTATTTAATTAATTTAATTAATTATGAGTTAATTAGTTAGAGATTAATTAATTCGTAATTAAGGATAAATTGATTAAGTAATTAGAGATTAGTTACTTAAATGATAAATTACTTAATGAAGTAATTAAAGGATAAATTTGTTAAGGATTAATTAACTTAATTAATAATTAGAGGTTAAATTAATTAATAATTAAAGGTTAATTAATTGAGGATAATTAACTAATGGGATAATTACTTAGTGGAAGTAATTATGGATAATTAATGGGTGATTAAGGGATGATTAATCAATGGTTTGTAATTAATTAATGATTAAGTAAGTAGGACTTAAAAGGTGATTGAAGTAATTAATTTAAATTAATTAGAAATGTTGTGACAAATTAATCTTTCTTATGAATGATTGAATGATATTGTATGCCTTAGATTAGTTGATATCTCTTATATATGATTTGTGATGCTTTGTGATATGACACTTGGGTTGAACTATGATATTTTAGGTATCTATCTGAGAAATTGTGTGTGAGTGTGAAGTCCTGAATATAAATTGAATTTTGTAAACGTAAACAATTTGGCTTAAAGAATAACACTGGAATCGAAGAGACCGGGGTCGGGTATCAGTAAATACCTGAAACCGCTTTGATTTGGAATCTACATAATTCTTTGTAGTTTTGATATGTGAAATAAATAGGCTGGAATGGAATAATTTAAGTAGCTTGATCATTGAAACTAAGTAAGGGTACTTAGGGTTTGATTTGTGAATAGGTGTTGACTATAACAAGTTATGGACTCGTAGTAAATGTGAGTTACCCCGGGTTTTCATCTAAGTTTTATGTATTAGTATTTCATGTGAGATGAGTTTACTCACGCTGGTTTCCAGCTTGACCCGGATGTTACTTTGATGTAACACTCGGGTCAGACCGAGTATTATAGATTTTCAGGTTAGGACGTTCTGGAGCTCAAGAGGCGAGCTGGATGGTAGGAACGTATGGAGTTTACCGTTGTGTATTAGAGTTGTATTGATAGTAGTCTAGGACAGGTTGATATAACTATCTGGTCTATTTGTAATGGTTGTAACTATGATGAATTGTATGTAATCTAATAATTACAGCTTCTTTCGTTAATGTTATTATTGTGATATTGTATTTTGATCCGCTGCGAATGTGAGATGCTTTTGTCATTCTGTTCTTCTTCTTTCTTTAACAATCTGAAATTTTCGACGTTCAATTTCTCGACACTTCTATCATAAACGTATTAGTGTCGAATTTTCAAGGTCGGAATTTGGGTCTTTACATGCTACCTTGAGTTGGAATGATATGAAATAAACTAAAAGGTGAAGGAAAAATGGCCAAGTACAGATGCTTATATAGGTAAACGTATACAGATCGTTGGTGGCCCTAAAATTATGTCGATCGTTTTGTGATAACGATCTTAAATCCATCATTCCACAACTCTGAGAAATCAAAACTATATGTCTTAACGATCGGTAATAATATTATAAAAAAAAGAGAAGAGAAATAATAACGATCGGTGATTATCGTTTTTATAAAAAAAATAGAAATAACGATCGGTAGAGATTGTTTATAAAATTTCAAAACTTGACAACCACCAATGAACGTAGAACCGTGATCAGGAGTCAGGTAAAAACACGTAAACATGCTGGTATATGCTTCAAATCAATTCTTTGGAATCAACAAAAATTAAATGTTCACCTGAAATCGACCGAAGAAATATTAAAACCAAGTTATTGAAGATTAGAAATTTCCAGAAACAAGATGATCTACAACAAGTTACGATCCTATATTTATACTATGTGAAATTAACCAATCATCATGAATAAGAAAATTACAACCCTCGACAAGAAAAAAAAATTGATAGAAGAATAACGACTACCTTACAAACCGGATGCGTTTCTTTCCGACGATTCTGGCTTACGGCAATTCAAAGAACATCATGTTCACAACAAGATGTACTTTGGGGTGAAAATGTTATCCCGTCTTTTGGCAAGACCATGATATCATCGACTTGGCTTGGAACGAAAGGTTATCAACTCTAAGAATCGACTATATATGACACTGTGGACGATGGTCGGGCAAATCCAAGTAGGTCCCAATCAAGGTACAATTAGTATGGAATGATAGCATAGTTCCACGAAGTTACAATTCAAATTTCAAGATGATAAGAGTACATAAGCTAGAATTATAGACATCAAAGATTTATATAAGTTGATCGGGAACGGTCCATAAAACAGCTCAAATCAGGGAAGATCAATCGATATCTCAAAATCCACAAGGCCAATCCACTTGAAACTTTCAGAGCATCAATATATTGAAGAGTGAAGCCCACAAAAATGATTGCAAGTCAAAACCTTGAGATGCGGAGATAGCTGATCGTTTAAGGAAAATCATTTTTGTCGATCCTTTATAACGAAAGTGAACATTTGTAATTTTACAAGGGTTGATCCATATCTCATGATCTACAACTAGGAATGACTTCATATTTAAGGGGAAAGTTCAGGGGCATATGGGACCTCTAAAAAAACTATCAGACATCATTTGGAGGCAAAAATAAAAATAAGCATAACTATAGCCGATCGTTCTTAAATATCAAGTTACGGTCACAAATCGTTATGGTGGGCCCCAATGGACGTAGAGAGCCTTCTACCGAAATCTTAGGGAAATATCTTAACATCTCTCATTATAAATACAGGCCTTTTGGTTCATTTTTAGGATCTTTACGTTGCTGGTTACTCTAGACTCCATTGTAATCAAGTGCTAGCTATTTTCTACTATTTTAACTGGATTCTTAAGTTATTAATAAAGAATAACTTCAAAGTGAATGTAGGCATACAAGTCGAACCACTATAAATTTCTATGTCTCTGATTATAGTTAATTCTCTATTACTTGTTTATTCATTTTCTTAATTTAGTTTTATTCTTCTTCATTTATTTCTCTACAAAAACAATTTTTGGGTGTTTATGACCAATGTAGTTACAAACAAAAATTTACCATTAGTTGAATTCGCGCACAATAAAAGTCATCAAGTGTCGATTGTCATGGCACCCTTTTAGAGCGCTTCATTGGAGGCTATGCAAATTGCCTAAGTATTGGTAGGAAACTACCAATACAATTATACTCGAACCGAATTCAATTTGTGAGACTTCAAAAAAGATAGAACTAATTAGGTGGCGCATGAAGGCCACACAAAATTGATAGAAATCCTATAGGACAAACGAAAAAGGCAGCCGAAGTTAGATGTAAGGGACATGGTGTTTGTTAAAGTTTCCCGTCGTGGGAAGTTCATGAGATTTGGGTAATTGACAAAACTGGAATCAAGATTTATTGGGCCTTTCCAAATTTTTGAAAGATTCTAAAGGCTTGCTTATCGTTTAAGCCATCGAATAAATTAGTAAGTGTACATGACATTTTTCACATTTCACACTTGAGGAGATGCCTTCATAGCACAACCATCATTATAGAGCCAGATGAATTGAGAGACAATGAGACAGAACTGATAGAATCCTATGCCACTAGTACGTATTGTGGAGCATGGAACTAGTAATCTCCGTAATTAATAAATTAGGATGGTTCAAGTAAAATAAGGAGATAACCTAGCGAAAGAATATGAGAAACTGAAGAGTAGATGGGAACTTCCCATCCTGAGCTATTCACCGGTAAACTTTCTCTTTCCAAAATTAGGTTTTGGTTGCACCATGATTGCTAGATTGGATGGTAGGGGATGGTAGCTACACTTTTTACGATCACTTGTCCACTTATATAGAAAAATTACTGCATAACTAGGATGTTTGTGTACATGCCTATATGTCAAGACCTTGCATAAACACTAGGATAGAGCTCAGTATGTCTATATTCATAATCACATTGCACAATTGGTTAAATAGATGATTGTGTAGATAACTTGATTGTATAACATGGATGCTTATTGCATGTTCTATCCGTCCCTTGGAGATTTTGAGGATGAAATCCTTTTTAAAAGGGGGGAGAATGTAGCCACCGTAAAATTCAATACAAAATAATTAATTAAAAAAGATAAGGCTAAAAATGGGATTTTGTAATTATTAAAATTTGACTCTAAAAGTTTTATCATTGTGTTCATTGCAATTTTCCAATTGATTTTCGTATATAAATTTTTGAAATCAAAGCTCAAATGAAAAGGTTGTTGATATTTGAAATTTTTGGATTCATATTAATTTAAATGAAATTCAAATTTGAACATTAATTAATGCTAAAGTATGGATTATGGAATTAAATAATAAGTCAACGGCAAACTAATATTTCTTCCCAAAATACAGCTACCAGTCGACCTCTATCTAGAGCCGATCGACCTATGGTGGTCGAGCACCTAGGTAGGAGCGGTCGATCTGTAATCATAGTGGTGGCTAGGGCTTTTAACATTGTGAACAGTCCGGATTATATTATTTTAAACCAACTTAAATGCGACAACTCTAGTGATTTCTTACCATTATAAATAATAGCCTAAACCCTTCACTTTTATTCACAAATTATTTGAGAACTAAGCGAAACTCTATCGGTACTCTCTTCTTCAAATATTCAGAAAATTTTCTAGGGTTTTAGGTAAGAAATTTTAGATGTTTAATACTCAATTTCTAATTCTATTCTCCTCCAAACCCTAAATTTCTAAATCTTATTCATATATAATTCTCTTGTTGTATATTCCTAAAAGGAGAGGTATGTAAGAGATCGAAGCGAACATAAACAAATCCAAAAGAAAGAGCTAAGGAATTTTGTGAGTTGAAATCTTAGTTTTTCTTATTTAGTAATTGTATAGTATAATGTGGATTTGATATATGCCTTAGAGAATTTTATTCACGAAAACATCAAACTAAAATCCCAAAATTTCCTTAATGTAAAATGTCAATTATTATGTTAGAATCTCAATTATTCTATATTAAAATAGTGGAGTTATATAGTTATTGCAATTTTAATATTTTACATTCTATTCCACTTCTCATCCTTTTATCTGGATCTAATTAAGGGTTTTAAAAAGAAATAAGTTAGGAAATGTTGTGTATGGTACGAATTCTTGTATTCGTAGTTTGCACTGCCTATTTCTGTAATTTAAACTAAAATTTCCTTTGTATATATAGAAGTTGAATAGGGTGTAAAAGTATTTGAACTGTAAATTCTATTAATGTTGATTCTACTATTACAGTATAAAATAAGTTTAGAATGGATTCCAATTTTATACTGGTCTGTTGTTGAGAATGTTGGATATGTAGTATGTTTGTTGACATGAATTGGACTTATATAATTTTATTGTTTTGACATTTAAACTATTAGCATAGAGCATAATCTTTGCATGCTTCATAATTATATATGTATGTATGTATGTATGTATGTATGTATTTGTGTGTGTGTGTATGTACGTTTGTATGTGTGTATATATATTAGCATATAATTAATAATATATTGATTGTGTAGTAAATAGATTATTAATTAGTATAAAATCCCCCATAGGAAAGGAATTGATAGTTAAGGAAAAATAATTTCTTTTAAGGCCTTAATAGGGAATGCGGTGAGGTATATGGTAGTATGGAAGGTGACTGAAAATTATGCTTAAATTATAGGGATGCATGGTCAATTAAAACACATGGAAGTTTGCTTTGCTAATCTGGCTAGCAGTAGCATTACTTTGGAGTTGATGTAAGACATCACCTATAATAAGTACTCACAGAGGACATGAGGTTAGTGCCAATTTCTGTAGGGTAAACCTACCCAGCTAATCCGACTATCAGTACCTATGAATAGTTGGACTAATGTGAGATGTCAAAGTTTAGGTTACATGTCATAAGGCATAGTAACTTCTTCGAGGTTAGTGGTAGTAAGTCGCGGATTAATGGCCTACTTCCTCCCTTTTTAGGAAGTATTAATTGGTCACGGTTAGCTGTTAGACATGGTAATGGGTATCTCAAGAAGGGTCTGCTTTAGGTTTGAGGTATTAAGTAGCTATTATAGGGTCCGCCTCTCCTATAAAGAACTACTAAGTGGCCTAATGAGACTACGTGCAATGTCAACTAAATAGTATCGGAGAGGAATCCACCTTGGGATAGGTAGTAAATGAAAAGGACCTACCTAAAATGAGGTATTAAATCATCAGAGTCTGCCTAGTTCCCATTGAAAAGGTATTGAGTGACTTAGGTACTATTTCTTACATCGTTAGAACATTATTAATGGTATATGAATGAGATTGAAAATGACATTTGGCCAACAGTTAAAGATGGGTTAGTGAGTTGGATTGGAAAGGGTGTAGGTTATAGAGTTGGACTTATAGTTGAAGAAATTTATATAGAATATGGTTAGGATGCGCAAGACATATTGTAATCTAAATTGTACTGCTCATCTACTATTATAGTAAGTCTCGATAATTTTATTCACTAAACATTTTTGTTCCGACTCCCTCCTTATTACAACATAGGTTAGAGAAGACGACGCAGATTCCTAAGATAATAGCGAAGATGTAGACTTATGGAAATTATTTATATATCTACTTTTTGTTGTTCTTATGCTTTTGATGTGCCCATTTATACATGACGACATATTTTTTGGTACTGCGCTATGGGTATTTGACGTTGTTATGTGGCATTGTGTTATTTGTTTCTAACAATTGATTTTTTATAAAATGGGTATTGTTTCTGATATTATATTTTATACTGCAATTGTGAGATTTTGAGTGTGTAGATAGACAGCTCTTTATATTGTTCTTTTTATCAATTTTACCAACCAATAGCCTACCTTGGAATGGTTCTAAGGTTCATTAAACCTTTTCTGAATAAAAAATTAGACTCGTTTCGAGGTGGTTGTTACATATTTATTATGGTATATTGTTATGTTGACCCGAAAAGTATATCAACATCCTGGTTTGAATATGAAAGTACCAGCCCTATTCTGACAGAGCAATATCACATATAACAGATATAGAAAAAGAACATTAAAAGAAAGTAGACAGAGAATTTTTATAGTGGTTCGACTGTTAATGAAGCCTACATCCACTTTATAGTTTTATTAAAGACTGACTACTGTTATAATAGATGTTTGATTGCAAGGCTTTGATTATCTTCAGCTAGATTGAACCCCCAGAGTTGGAATCCACTAGAGAATCATAGTGTATTCCTTTGGAGATTGTTATGAGGGAGGTAGAGAGTTAAGAATAATTCCAGCAGAGCTTCTGTAACCAGTCCGGAGAAGCTCCAGTTTATGTTGCAGGTAGGATGGCATTTATATGGCTCGGAGAGCTTCTATGCCGGGCTACGTCTTCATCAGCTCGTAGGTAGGTAGGAAATGACCTTGGGATTGTTTGGCTTGTAAAATGAGTCAAAGCGTATGGGTCGCTGGCGACCCATGGTCTATGGGTCGCTAGCACCCCAAAGACTTGGCTCGTTTCCAAGCCAAGGTCTTAGCCTCATTTTGTAGCATTCTTTGGCTAGTTTATTAGATGGTTTGGGGAGAGGTATGGGTTGTTGATGATCCAACCACTTAGGATTTTTCTGGAGTTTGGGATTGGGGATATTTCCATAGCCTTTCTTCGTACTTGTTTCATTTTGATGTAAATTCATTGGCTATTTTTGTTTAGCTGCTGACTGGACTAAAAGAATACTGATCTCTCGACTTCGTTAGTCCCAGTCATTGTCTTAGCCATATAGCTTGGCCCATGTCTCAGCTTTTCTGGTTAAGTCATGGACCATCCTGTTTTCATGAGGTTGTTATGTTTTCTTAACGGTTTCTGCTGGGTTAAAATCCTGATAACATTTGTTCCCCAGAGTACATCTTTGTTGTAAACAAGGCGTGCTTTGGAATTTATCGCTCTCAATATCCATCTGTTGATTTCTAAGTGATTGCATTAGAGCTTTACGAATAAGCTAACCCAATGCTATTGGTTGTCCTTTTTGGTTCTAACTGCTTTTGCTTACCTCAACGTATTACATTTCTACTTGTGGTTTCCCGGCATTCCTTGAAATGATGAACGATTGTAAGCGACCGAGTTTGAGAAGAATAGGTGAAGTTTCCTTTCCCATTCCTCTCTTCGTTTCTTTTACATTTTTATTTTATTGATGGTTCACTAGCGATCCATGTAGGATAGGCCACTAGAGACCTAACTACAAAGGGGAAATCTGTATCATTATATAAGTTAGGTCTGGTCGCTAAAGACCCATGATTGGTTGGGTTACTGTTGATCCGATGACTTAGCAAAATTATTTTTCTTTTGCACGTCTATTAATACATGAACCGACCCATCTTCATTCATTCAACCTAGCTATCTTTGCCCCTTCAAGCAAATAATCCTACGTGCGATTCAGTATCAAGCGACCCATGCCCTTGCTCGATCCAATTCATCACTGCACTTGCATTCATTTGCTGCTAATTTGATTCAAGCTCTCACCTGTTTCTTTAAACCTTAGCCGACCTATCCCCTCGCTTGAATCCAAGCTGTAGCTTACTGTTGCACTATAGTCGACCACCACCAAATCGCTACCTCCTTGAGTCGCTACCGACCCTCTAACTCACCACTGATCTATTAAAAGTTTGTTGAATTTGGTTCTTGATTCTTCATGTGCTTAAAATTCAGTTTGAGGCTGGTTTGCCCCCTTCGATTCACCAGTCACTGCCTTCATGTAATGACTTAATGACTAGTGTCCATTTGCAATGTTAATTACAAGTAGTTCAAGATGATTATGGTTTGGCAGGTCGAAATAGCCAATCGAGTCTTGAGTTTCTTCCTGAAACGACATTTGGGCTATGGTCTAGTACTTGACACATTTTGCTATCTTCATCCATTAGACCAGAATCAAATTGTGCCCAGTTTCTTAGACATTGTCACACGATATATTATCGGTCTATCATGATGCTTCTAAAGAATTCGGGCTCATCCTGCTTGTTTATTCCGCATTGGATGTTCCTATGGTGCGAAAAAATTTCCATGTTGCTTCGGACAACGGACCCATTATCGAACATCGATTGATAATAGGTAAGTGTATAAGGAGTAGAAATAAAAGTTAAAAATGAAGTACATGAGAATTTTCTTCTTTCATTGTGAGCAAACTATCTACACGAGATAGAGCATTTGCAGTGTATCGAGCATCAATTTTATACCATATAGATAGCACACTACACTTGCCCCCATCCGCACTTGAAGTCCGACGTGTCGATCACAAGTTAATGTTTCTTTAGAACTCAAGTGTGATAGGGGAAACTTAAGAAATTAGGATAGATTTACCTAAAAGTTTTCGGATGTGAGTTTTGTTATATAGAATGAAGCAGACATCTACACGCTGTAAGTCAAGTGGGTGGATCCCAGCGCTCTCATAAGCTGAGTCATCATCCACTTCGCCGGCTCAAAACGGCCAGTTAGTCCCGATTAGGCCAATTGTGGATCGCACTCCCCCTAACTTTCGAGTTCTTCTTAATCCACCTAAGAAAGCTTTGTTGGAGGTTTCCGCCAAGGTTCTTCATAATATATATACGCAGCATGGAATTCCCAAAGAGGATGTGTGTCTGCCGGCGAAAGACGAATTCGCTCATATGCCTCACCGGGGTACACCTCTTACCATCGATAGATGTTTCTAAACGGAGTCGTGCCTCCCTTCAACGATTTTCTATGTGAGACTCTCTTGAACTTGGGTATTACACCATTCCAGCTTCATCTGAAGGGCTACGCATCCTACCTTTCTTGCTCCTTTTCATGTGGACGTTCAACTATGCTTCAAGTTCTAGTGAGTTGCCGTATTTCTAGCATTCAAGAGGAGAGATGATTTTCCCTCTATGATGATAACCGAGGCCTAGATAAATCAAAAGATCATCCTACACTTGCAAAGTAATTTATCACATTTCAAGGCACAGTACTTTTTTGTTAGATGCCCTGAGGGATTTAATCATCGGTGGATGACATGAGCTAAGCTTCTATTTTTCATTTATCGAACTTTGAAACGTTGTAATGGAGTTTCTAATTAATTATATGTCTCTTGCAGTTATCCCAAGGCTGAATCGAGATGTGACTCTTGATGAAGTTTGCCAAACTTTAAAGGCTAATGACACCAAGGAGAGGTGCATTAAAGTTCTACTGACCGATAAGAACTTGCACCGATGCGGTCTGTTGGCTTCAAGTAGATTCACCATTCAGATTAAAACCACCTCTCCTGGCCGATCCAGGGTTCACACAAGGTTCATTTCTTCATCCTACAGTTCCGAGGAAGTTCAAGAGAGAGATATCCCGTCCAGAGGATCACCCGATGAGGCCCTTGAGGAGGAAGACAATATTGTGACTTGATTGAGCGGTTCAATTAGAATGCCTCCAATCCGAGAGGAAGAAAAGGACGAGTTAAAGCATAGAGAAGGCTAACCTACGCTGGACTTAGAGAAAGAAGAAGGAGAATTTGAGAGTAGTAGCGGCGATTCTACCGCTAATGATTACTTCTTGTCAGAATCTAAGGGTGGAGACTTACAGAGTTGCGATGAGACTTCGGGAATGAATTTTGATCTCCTGAGTCCACCTCTTTTCGGTGTAAGTGGCAAATGTAATGCCCTTGAAATTGGAAAACGTCAAGATTCTTTGAGTAAGGATGTCGGAGTGGGGTTCGGAGATTTCAACGTTGTGTTTGTCAAATTTGACATGCTAATGAAAGGGGACTTTAATTTGACACGCCGCCTTCCTGTTCAGGCAATCTTATACCAGTAATTAGCTCGGCCGCCTACAACAACCAAAGTTAATCTAACTTGGCCTACGGTAGCTGTTCATTTCGCTTCATGATGATGTCTTAGGCCCACATTAGAAACTCACAACACATTGCACTAGGATTACACTTATTTCCATTCTTTATTCCTTCATATATTTGCTTAGCTTATGTTATGCTTCTGAAACCTTCTATGTATGCTCATTCCAAGTATGATGAGGGGACGAGGCTTTTATGATGACTTCAAAGACTGCATCGATTTGCAACGGTACTCCAAGTGCTCGTCCAACCACCATCAAGTTCGAGAGACGGTAGAATAGTACAAGCGGAGGAAAGAACTCGAAGCTGAAACCCATCGCCATGAAGAAAGAGAGCGGGCTCAGTCATATAAAGGCCGGTATGAGAAAAGAAGGTCTCTTGAGGAAATAGATGAGCCGTCGAAAAAGTAAAAGTTTGATCATCGCCTTCATCCTTCAGAGCTCGCTTCAAAACACTCTTCCGTGGGCCAGGAGATTCCCATCACTTCTACCCTGATTTTGCCCCCAGCTCATATTTCATCCTCTTCCATCATTGTTGCCTCTGTTGATGCCTCTTGCCCCTATCGGAGGCCCACCGACATTCTTTCTTTTGGATCCCCTAAGCTTGAGGCAGCGCTTCGGGGTTGGTTCTTAAAAGGGGTCAAATTTGACTTGGATCTCCACCCCGTTCGTAGGGATTCTTTCATGCCGCATATCCAAGCTATCTAGAGTGACCTAGAACAAGCCGAGAAATAGCAGAAGCTCTGCAAACAGCTGGCTAATACAAATAGAAATAACTATCAGGAGATCCTTTCCTTCAAATCTAGAAAATACGATTTTGAGAAGGCATTGGTTGATCAGGATACTAAGATTAAACAGTTGGTAGAAGAGAAGGAGGCAGCGCTTCGTGAGAGCAGGAGAACAGCTGGTCTGGTGAAGGAGTTAAAGAAGGCGCATGAAAATTTTGAGATTGTCCGGAGGGAGGAGATTAAAAAGACTCATGCGGAGGAGAAGTTACAAGAAGAAGTGGTCGCTTGTAATGCCATCATTGAAGCTCAAAGGAGAACTATCGCTAACCATGATCTAAAATATTGAGGGGCACAACAAAACTATATCCGACCAACCAATGACCATTTCCAAGGTACAGGCTTAGGTCGCATAGCTCAGTGGTGATAAGACTGTCGTTGAAGTTGAAAGGCTGCAGTGAAAGTGGATTCCTTGGACCTCCAACATGCCTTTGACAAAAATGGAGAAGCTAGATACGAGTATTCTAAACTTCTATGTTAACTCTTTGTTGCATCAAGGGAGCCTCAGCTATCCCGGCTCGAAGTATCCACGAACTCTCACCCTTATTTGGGAGAAAATCTTTTCCCTCTTTGCTTAGATTGGCAACAGGTACTCATATCGAGAGTTGAGAGACGCTTATCTTAATGATTAATCCAAGAAAGCACTACTTGAGGGCCAGGAAATCCTCCAAGCTGAACGAGAGAAGGAGGCCATCGATGTTGCCTAGGTGACCGCCATCGACGTGCTTACTAGGCCTTCTATTTTCGGTTCCAGCAAACTATGGGAGCAGTTCCACGACCAGCCAACGAGTTCAGGACTTGATATTATTCCTCATGTGGTGGAGCCCCCAAAAGAAGGCAAAGGTGGTGAGTTTGAGGTCGCCATTCATGATCGTTCCTCGGGTGCAGGTAACGTCCATGCTTCTCCTAAGTTTGGGGGCTTCCAACTTACGCCACAAGCACAAGAGGATTTTAATGCTTACATTTTTTATCGTATAGGTCCATCCACTTTTCCTGTTGACATGCCAGCTACTTCGGTGCCCGTGCCTACTGCCATTTTCACATCTTCTGCGGTTGTGTCTATTCCTATTCTGGTTCACACATCCACATCTAGCATGCTACCGGGGCCTAAAGCTGAGAAGATAGCTGCGCTCCATAGCCTGGATTACCCTTCGGCATCTTTAGAAGTTGATATAACTATAGTAGAAGCCAAGGAGCAGGAAATGCAGATGGAGCAGCCATATATGACTCGGCCCAAATTTGATTACCGTTAAGAAGGAAAAGGTGGAGGCAATCAAGAATTTGAAGAGTGCTCGGAAATCGAGAAAATGAAAAGGGGAGGCTATTCTGAGAAAGTTTCGGACGAAGAGGAGAATATTGCCATTGAAGTGTTCATTAATGTCACCAACAGCGATACTTCTCCTGAAAAGAAGCATGAACTACCAACCAAAGGTGGAAAGGGTAGCGATGGCAAGAAGCGTTGAGCGGTTGGTGATGGACTTGATTTTGGCTCACAACTTGCAGGAAGACTGACTTCTTTTTGTTTCTTTTTGAGTCATTCTGTTTAACTGCAGAGTCTACACATTGTGTCCTTACTATAGAGTCTGTATTTTCTTTTTTGTTGGCCATTGTTGTGTGGGTACGACCCCCACATTTTTACCATGTGTACAAAATTATAAGCAATACAGTGATATTTTGACTATACTTTTATCTACATGTTCATATAGGATCTGTGTACTTGTGCTTGTTTCATTTCATATTCTCTAGTTCTGTGATTATAGTCAAAGCCCTTTGTTCAGAGTAATAGAACGTAGAGATTATCATCATTTTGGAAGTTAGTAGAACTTTAGAAATTAACAGAACTTAGAAAGTGTTTGTTTAGAAATTGATAAAACTCCTAAAAACTCTAAAATTTTGAAATTTTTATTTAGAATTTTAAAACGGATATAAAACTTTGAGATAGAACGTGAGTATTTGTTGTTGTTTAGAGTAATAGAACTTGTGAACTTATTATTTTCATGCGTTTCTATCTCCGTATAGGTATGTGCCCCCAGTTCACAGGGCTGTTTAATTCAAACAATTTTCATGTAGCCGGTTACTTAGTGTTTAGATAATTTTTATTGAAAATTTGGCTAAGTCACAACTTGACTCTCCTTTTATATTTTTTGCTTTTGGAAGTTCTGCAACTTTAGCACGTAACCCAAGCTTCTTGCAATATTTCAGCGAGAATGCAATATATGCGTATTTCAAATGCGCAAGGTGCATAGGTTAATTAAAGGCAGTTTTAACCCTTAATGTCCATAGTTTAGGCTTTTCATTTGACTTATAGCATTCCAATTTTGTTGGAATTATGTTAATTATTCCCAACTATGGGAACGGTTGGCGCTGACTATGAAATGTGCAGTTTCTTGTGTTCCTCGCTGTTGCCTATCCTAGGGTAGCGTGAGTTGGTATTTTGGTGCACAGCTCATGAGGTACATGGCTTTTCATTTCTCTTTGGTGTTGCCTATCTTTGGGAAACATGAGGGGTTATAATTTTGATGGATGACTCATGAGATGAGCAGCTTTTGTTTTTCCTCGATGTCGCCTATCATCGGGCAACACGAGGAGATATTATTTTGTTGCGCGGCTTTTGTTTTTCCTCGATCTTGCCTATCTTCAAGCAACACGAGGAGTTATTATTTTGGTGCGCGGCTTATGAGATGCGCGGCTTTTGTTTTTCCTCGGCGTTGCCTCTTTACCGACAACACGAGGAGTTATTATTTTGGTGCGTGCCTTATGAGATGCGCGACTTTTGTTTTTCCTTGGTGTTGCCTATTTTCGGGAGATAGGCAACACAAGGAGTTATAATTTTTCCCTCTCGATGTTGCCACAGCAACATTGATTTTCAGAGTGTAAAGATCGGGTTCTGCCGATCCAACTGCTTGAGTCGATGTGCTTCCGTCGACTAGGTGGGTAAGTATTATGAACATGGTTTGGTTAGTTCAAGAAGAAAAATTTATTAAGGAAAGCATGGCAGATTCTTTTCCTATTACAATGCTTCCGACATTTTCGGGATGGCTTATTTTATGAAAAATGGAAAATACATGAAGTAGTTTATTAAATGAAATTACAGCAAAACGACTCGCAATTCCAGGCTTTGGGAATTGCGACCTCGTCGATGGTTATCAACTTGAAAGTCCCATCCTTGGGCTTTTTATTAACGACATATGATCCTTCCCATTTTGGTCCAATGGCGCTCGGAAAACCCGCTTTAGCGCAAGATCTCCAACTTCGAAGGTTTGACTATGAACTTTGGAGCTAAAGTATCGTGCGACCCTTTTTTTGGTGAGCAGTAGCTCTCAACCCTGCTTCTTCTCTTTTTTCATCGACAATAACTAACGACTTGAGTAGGAGATGCTTTTTTTGCTTTTGGTTGAAGGTCTGCCTTCTCTGCGAGGGGACTTCGAATTCAATGGGAATCATTGCCTTTGAACCATACGCTAAGGCAAACGGGGTGTGGCCAGTTGCCGCTTGGTGTGTTGTCCTATATGCCCTTAGCGTGAGTGGAATTTCGTCAACCTAATTTCCTTTTACTTTTGTTAATCGCTTTTTTATGGTGGATTTGATGATCTTTTTTATTGCTTCCACTTGCCCATTTGCTTGCGGATGAGCCACTGTGGAAAAGCATTTGTCGATTCAAAAGATCCTACAGAAGTCTTTGAATTCGACACTTATGAATTGTGTTCCCTTGTCAGTGATAGTTATTTACGGCACATCAAACATGCAAATGATGTTTTTAGTAACAAAGTTAATAGCTTTCTTCGTGGTTATGGTGGCCAGCAAATCCGCTTTGGCCCATTTTATGAAATAATCCACTGCAACTATAGTATATTTGGCTCCTCCTATTGCTATTGAAAGGATTCCAATCAAATCGACCCCCCATATCGCAAATGGCCATGGGCTAACCATCTACGTCAGTTCCGTTGAAGGAGTTCTCTTAATTTCATTGAACCTTTAACAGCGATCGCATCTTCTGGCATGATCTATGGAGTCATGACTTATTGTTGGCCAGAAATATCCATATCGAAGGACTTTCTTTGCCAGGGTCTGCCCCCGGTGTGGTCTTCACCATCGCCTTCATGTGCCTCCTTTAGGATTCGTTGTGCTTCATCGTCGATTACACACCTTAGAAGAGGGGTCTAGAATCCCCTGCGATGGAGTATTCTATCACTATAAGAAATCTGACCTTTACCTCCTAATATTTTACCTACCAATATATATGAGTAGGTAAAGATAACCTTTATCTACCAATATTTAATGGTAATATTTATTAGTAGGTAAATATTGCCAATATTATAACATTTTGGAAGGGTGATTATCACTACTAAATATAAGTAGGTAAAAAGTGTAACCTATGCATATATTGGAGGGAAATTTTTGTGTAATTGGTGTCTATATTTTCCTCATATCATTTTAAATTTTCATTAAAAATAATGTTGAGTTGTGTGGATGTGTCAAAAAACCCTATCTTAGAAATTTCATTTTTGGAATGAAGATTTCATTTGCATATTCTAGCAATGTTCCATATGTAAAATTAGTTATTTATTAATTATTGATAATTATTTTGAAATATGAAATAATTAGCAATTAATAATTGATAAACAGTAATTAAATTTTAAATAATTAATATTCAATATTCAATAATCATTATTAATAACTTTTCATATATTGCCATTTTTTTAAACAATTGACTACTAAAATGTAAGCGTTGCAATTTTTATAAAAAGTTTCACAATTTCATACCAATATGTCATCATCCAAAATGGTTAAAGCATATTCTCCCTAGTTCATCTCCAACCATAGATAAAACAAATCTAACGGTACAAATCACAATCCGCCTATTTCCTTTTGATTGGCTATACTAGAAACTGACGGGAACCATTAACCACCTTTGAATCCCTCACATCTCCATTCTCTAAAGTACTATTCAGATCCTCAATCATCTCATCTTTCTAAACCCTAATTCCCAAATTAATTGAACAAATTTGTTAATTTCATCATGCCAGGAAGAGACACTACAAGAAAAATTGTATTCATATAAGAAAAAAGGTATCATGCCACATAATATTTATATGCTTCAATGTGAAAAAGCTTTCTCCTCCTTCCTACCAATTTGTTAATTTCATATTTTTCAAAATTAGATTAGTGAATGAATCACATAGTAGAATTGGATTAATGAATGAATGAATCACACAAGTCAATAAAAGGTAAGTTCTTTATTTATGAATTTTGTTTAGTTGTATAGGCTTGAATAACAAAGTCATTATCAAGCTTGCGTTTACTATTTCTCATAATTATAGTCAGTAATTATGGTCATTGGTTGCTGGATCCAATATTCCATACTTCTAATCTATTGTTATAGCTTTTCTTTACAAAGTCCTTTCTGATGTTACATTTAGGTTTAATTATCTAATTTACTAGCTCCATGAATACTTTCAGATTATGCACATAAATGATATATTTGTATTTGTACAACCAATAAATATAACTTTTATACCAATATCTTTTTTTTCCCTAACAATATATAATTTTTATCTCTATACATTTCTACAGTTATCTATAGTTTCCGCATATTCATCCTAGTGCAGTTTCAGATTCTTTCCACTTTTAAAATATAAGACTTTTGAAGAAGTTTCGATGTCCATATGAGATTATTTGGGATTAGCTTATGGTTTTCGTCTCATTTTATTTCTAAGTTGGTAATAACTGAATATGGCATTACATGCAATAGATTGATTTTGAAATATTTTTATTTACACCTAAAATTAGAAAATAGAAGCAATCTGATTTTGTACATCACTTACTTCTATAATCAAAATTAAATGATTGTTCGTTTTACTAAATTAATTATTTATAATTCACAGGCTTTTCAACTCATCTTTTGCAATAAAAAGTTCGTACACAAAATTAAAGAATTAATGTTGCAACTTAGATAAACAAGGTAACTTTAATTGCAACAGACAAGCACCATTGTCCAAGTGGTTAATTGATTTGTCTTTGGTGCAAGAGGTCACAAGTTCGAAACTTGCTTTCGAACGTTTATTGACATGGGATATGTTGTCCCAATAATTTGTTGTATATAAAGTACCATTTCAAAAAAAAAAACTTTATTTGCAACACAGAATTCCTTTTTTTTGTCATAGTTTATTGATTAGATTGATCTAAAGTTGTTGTATTGATACGTACAAGGACAGATCTAATATACGCTTAGCTATGGCAATTTTCATATCTCAAATATGTACTTTACCATTTTTTGATTAAATGTCTCTAAAATTAAGAATAATGCACAATCGAGATTTATGATTTTTTGCCAAATAGACTCAATTTTATGTTATTTCCATGTCTATGTTATTTTTTTCCAAATAGGTCTATACTTTAAATGATATTGTTTCTCCTTAAATTTCACCAACCCATTTTTATAAGTGTTATAAATACTATATATGCTTTTTTATTCTTAGGAATGTTTGGGAATATTATATGTCTTTTTAAGTTTTGATATGTTATGCATTTCAGATCAGTTTTCTATGTCCAACCCATTTAACCTCTAATTATTCCCTGGTGGGACCCACGTCATAGTTGAGTTTCAAAATGTTTTCTTTTACTGCTAAAACCCACTATTGTAGAAGTAAATTAAAAGATTTTCTTACTACGTTATAATTATATCATTTAGTCTGTCTTACATATTAATTTTCTTACAATTATTTTATTGATTATACATTCTAGTAAATCAATTATTTCTAATTTATAGGATGTTTAACTCATCTTTTGCCCAAAAAGGTCCTCCCATGGAAATTGGTTTATCTAACAATACGGTTGTAATTTGCATTAAGATGGTAAATTTGACCGCCCTTGCATTATTATTACCACTACTAATATTTAGTTGAGATATTTTTTTGATCCAATTAATTTAACAATATTGTAATATAATGGTAGATTCAATATATGCCTAGCTGTAATATTTGCCATCTACCATAAATACCTATAGAAGAATAATTTTTAATTGATTATCATACCTATAATATTTTGTTAGGTGCTTTCCGTTTTCAACTTTTATTCAACTACTAATTGGTGATTCAAAGCATTAAAATGGTATTTTTTTTGACATATTTTTTACTCAAATATGTGATGTTGCTTCTTAAGTTACTCTTATTTAGATTAGTCACTTTCTTTTCTAGTCTCAATATAAATTTATATAAAAGTATACATATACTTATATCTACTGTATGACAACATGCTTATATCATCTAATCAGGGTATAAAATCTTTCACATGTCTCATACTTTTGCCTAAATAAGGAAATAGTATTATTTTTTTCAAGAAATAGTATTTTTTCACTAGTATACTGCATATTGCATATCGCTTCTAATTAAGTTTTTGTTGGTATTACAGAAATATCCAACCGATGCATAGGATCCGAATCGTAGTGAAGACAAAATTAAAGATGGAAAAATGGTAAGGAACCTTTTAAGACAAGTTTTTTTGCTATTATTTTTGGGAAATAAAAAATGAATCAAGTAAAAACAAGTTATACATCCAATTTTAAGACCTAACATTCTTACAATTGTTGTACAATTGACCGTCGATCGATGTCCTTACTAGTTTTTGAGCGAAAGACTCATTAGAGAGAAGAAAAGACCTACAGTACAAAGTCAGGTAACATACAGTCAAATCATTATATTATAGACTAATATTTCATAAAACTAAAATTGATATTTACATCATATATATGTTCGTTATAGACAAACGCAATAGACTCCCCAGCAATCAAGTTTCTCGATATATTAAATACATAAGGCATAAAAAGCACGTCATGAGATACAATTGATAAAATGAAACAATTGAAATATCAATGGAGAATAGTTCTTATGCATCACAATCAATATGTTGCTCAGTTTTCCTTTAGGTATGACCTTTATTGCAAAATATTTTCTTGATATGTTAAGCCTAATTATTAATTGATGATTAACGAAATATTCAAATTTTTTGCATGATTTCAAAATCGAAGAAAGCATGGGGAGTCTACCAATGTAAACAAGTTTTTCATGTGCAGTGTATCGATAGTTGGCTCATCGGGCATGCTTCATAGCCATTATGTAGGAGAGACATCTAATTTTTTTCAAGTTATTTTTATTAAATTATATATACATGGGCATTAGTTTTTTTACATATATAATTGTGAATTTTATTTACACTATATATACATTTGCTTGAATATCATAATGACTACAACTGCTTTGATTTGGTTGTTTAGGTTGTTTAGTATATTAGTTTTGTAGATAATAACAGTGTATGTTTCTTTTCTAGTTTATTTGTAATATAGAACATTTATAAATAATTGTTACTATCTTTCATCCGCATATAACCATTAAATTTGACTGAAATACGAATTGTGAAATAGATCAATAAAATGATTCCACGTGGGCTGATAAAATAATGCCACGTGGTTCAATAATATTATGCAACGTAGACCAATAAAATGATGCCATGTGGAAAATCAGATAATGCTACGTGGACTAATCAAATGGTGCCACGTGGCCTAAGAAAATGATGTCATATATACTAATCAAATGATGACATGTGAACAAATTGTTGTTTCATACATGGACCAACTATAAGATGCCAAGTGGCAGTATTGATGTATACCACGTGTATGCTACTGTGGCAACCATGTCAATAGCCACGTAGGATGACACATCGTCACATACATCAGCTGATGACTCATTATTTGATTCACAACTTAGTTGGGTCCATGGATTCTTTTACCTACCAATATTAATAAGTGTAGGTAAAAACTCTTTCTGCAGTAACTTTTACCTATCAGTGTCCACCAATTCAATATTTGTAGCTAAAACATATTATCCACCATTAGGCTAGTTCTACCTATACTTATAATTGGTAGGTAAAGACTATATTTTCTTATAGTGCATCCTGTATCATGAACCGTGGCACCTTTCGGAGGAGCTTCTTCTGTTGATTTCGGCCAGTTAGAAGTGTTCCTTCAAGTAGATAGTTCTTTATCGGTGTCATCCAAGTATCTGGTTCGATAGTGGTTTCCAGAATCCAATCTACATCCATTTCGTCTATGCTTGGGTTGGTTAGCGTTTCAATCAGAACCAATCCTAATGACTAGGCTTCACCTGTTCTTGGCAGCATAGCCAAATAATCTTCCTTGGTGTTTTGTTCCTGTAGGATGTGAGTTATGGTATAGTGCTTGATGTCGCTTAACAGCTCTTGTTCTTTAGACAGCTATGGGGTGAGATTTTCTCCCCGCGCTTGGTACTGCCCTTTCATTTGATAGACAAACAGCTGGGAGTCATTGTATATGTGAATAGATTTTATCCCGAATTCCTTCATAACCATTAGTCCAGTGATTCAGGGGGTGGTTAGTTGATACTTTAATCGGATGAGCCTGGAAGTACGGTCGTAATTTCCAAGACGCAATCAAAAGGCAATACGCTAGCTTCTCTCATTTTGGGTAATTCTTCTCAGCTCCGGTGAATCATTTTCTAATGTAGTACACAGGTCGCTCCATTCATGTTTCTTCTTGCACAAGAGGTAAATAAACGAATAAGTCTTCTCCATCGAATGGCTTTGACAAGATCGGTGGAGTTTCCAAGTGTTGTAACGATTCCTCGAAAGCTGTTTGACAAGCTTCACTCCATTCAATGTTTTTCGTTCCCTTCTTTAGTGCATCGAAGAACGGTATACACTTGTATGTAGCTTTTGATATGAATCGACTAAGTGTTGTGACTTTTCCATTCAAGCTTTGAAGTTCCTAATTTTTACTGGCTTGGACTTCCCATAACGCTATTGTTTGCTCTGGATTCACTTCGATGCCCCCAGACACCTACTATGAATCCCAAGAATTTCCCAGAGGCTACTTCGAAGTGGCACATGAGTGGGTTAAGCTTCATTCCATCTTCCGGAGTATTTCGAACACTTCAATGAGGTTGTCAAGATGGTTAGCAGCTACTCA
The DNA here is from genome assembly GCA_030765085.1 of Allium cepa. Classification (NCBI taxonomy): domain Eukaryota; kingdom Viridiplantae; phylum Streptophyta; class Magnoliopsida; order Asparagales; family Amaryllidaceae; genus Allium; species Allium cepa. The sequence goes on along the minus strand of CM060945.1, from coordinate 202,431,679 downwards.
GGATTTGACTAACATATCGTCCATGAAAACTTCCATAGTCATCCCGATCAAGCGTTTGAACATAGTATTCACTAGCCTTTGATGCATTGCCCTTGCATTTTTCAAACCGAATGGCATTACTCGGTAGTACAGTCCTAAATCGATGATGAAGCTGGTGTTCTCTTGGTCTAGTTCATGCATCAGGATCTGGTAATAACCCAAGTACGCATCCATAAATGAAAATAGTTCATGTCTTGTCATTCCATCCACCACTTGATCAATCTTATAGAGTGGGAAGTTATCATTCGGAAAGGCTTTGTTGAGGTCCAAGAAATCAGTACAAGTTCATCATTTTCCATTGGACTTCTTAGCTAGGACTAGTTCGATACCCATTTAGGGTAGGTTGCATCTCAAATGAAGCCGTTAGCCACCAGTTTATCTACTTCCTCTCTCAATGCCTTGGATCGTTCGGGGCCCAAGCTGCACCTTTTTTCCTTTACTGATGTGAATTTGGGGGCCAATATTGAGAGTGAAGCAGGAAATTTCAAGTGATACCCAATACATATCGGAGTGTGTCCCAGCAAATACGTCTAAATTGGCACGAAGGAATTTGGTTAGTTCTGACCGCATCTTGTTTCCAAGCTGCGACCCAATTTTCGGGATCCGTGTTGGGTCATCCAAAAAAACTGGGACATACACCATCAATTCAGCTAGTGCTTTCCGATCCTCCCCAGAGGTCTTCTTTCTAGGTCCAAAACCTTGTCGAATCGGCTATGGTCCCCAAGCCAAGGGTGATTCTGTAGCTGCTATTTGGAGGATTCATGGATGTGTTGGTTTTTCCCCAGATCCTTTTCGTTTACTTTCTTCTTGACTCATGAAATTTTGCTATGTAGCATTCCCGGGCGATGCATTGGTCTTCTTTCACGATTCTAACTCTGTGATCTATAGAGAACTTCTTTGTAAGGCACCATTAGGCCAGTGCCATTCTGAAGTTGGCTAATGTGGGTCGTCCCAAGAAGGCATTGTATGCTGACATTTCATCCACAATCACAAAAAGTCTAAATAAGGGTGACTCTTTACTCACCCTCTTCAAGTTCCACGGGTAGGTTAATTATTCCCACAGGTTGTTTGGGTTCAACAGTAAACCCCTGAATCTTTGTTTGGAAAGCGAGCACACTTTTCATGCCAATCTTCATTTGATTGAAAGTGTGTTTAAAGAGAATGTTAACGGAGCTGCCGCTGTCAACCAACACTCGTCGAAATATAGCAGGCCCATTCCTACCGTCACCACCATCGGATTGAGAGTTGGTGCTTCTATCCCTTCGGCGTCCCGATTTCGGAACACAATATCGTCATTCAAGATCCTTTGCATCTTAATTGGAGTTTCGTCTTCCACGGCCAAACATGATTCCTTTAGAGCTTGCTTCAACGAACTTGCGTATCGCTCCATTTCTCCCCAACTTCTTTGTGCGGGATGTGGTCCCCCAAATATTGTTCCGATGATGAGTCTCTAGTCAGTTCGTTTCGACCCATCTTTGCCAGTGCCTACTTGTTTCCTTCATTCGCTTGGGTATTGAGGAGTTGTTGATTTATCGGTGTTTTGCGGTTGTCTTACACATTACTGGAATTTGTTGTTCTGGATCAGTTCTTCAATGAGATTCATTTGGTGGCGGCATTCGTTCGTATTGTGGGGGTATGTCCCGTGGAAGCGGCAGAACTTCCCTGAACGCTTCTTGTAACGACCCGTAATTTTCGATCCCAAAAATTCCACATAGTTAGGGAAAAGAAGAGAGAGATAGAAGAAAATGAAGAACAGAAACACCAACATCCCACGTTCACAGCGGATAAAATATACTATCAATAATATCAGTTTACAATGAAAACTGTACTTGTCAAATTTCACTTTAATACATCAGTTACAACATATATACAAACACTGGACATATACAATCAATATGATACAGCGGAAACACTTCATACATTCTTGTCATCCAGCTCGCCTCCTGAGCTCCAGAACGTCCTTACCTAAAAATCTGTAATACTCGGTCTGACCCAAGCATTACATCAAAGTAACACCCGGGTCAGGCTGGAAACCAGTGTGAGTAAACCCATCTAACATGAAATTTCAATGCATAGAACTTATTTAAAACCCCGGGTAACTCGTTCATCACTATGACTTCACAACTTGTTATAGTCAACACTTATATTCACAGATCGATCCCTAAGTACTTTTACTTAGTTTAAATGGTCCAGTCATTTAAATTAATTCCATTCCACCCTATTGATTGCCCATACCAATTTATATAGAATCATAGTAGATTACAAATCAAAGTGGTTTCAGGTACTTACCGGTACCCGACCCCGGTCTCTTCGAATCCAATTTCATCTTAAAAACCAAGTTATCCAAGTGAAATCCAATTCAAACTTTAAATACAGGGTGTAACTTTACACAGCAATTTATCTCAATAAATAACCACATTATACTGTTCAATCCAATCATATAACAAAACATTTCATATCAGAAACATTAAATAGTCGAAGGCATCAGTATCATTCAATCCTTCAAAAGCAAGATTAATCAGTCATACCATTCCTAATTAAATTAATTTCTTCAATCATTTTAAAATCCTGCTTATCAATCATTAACTAACTACGAACCAATTAATAAATAAACCTCTAATTATCATCTTTAATTACATTAAGTAATTAATTCTTAATTACTTCTCTTTAAGTAATTTCCTTTTAATTACTTCCATTAAGTAATTGTCATTTAATTATTTAATCTCTAATTATTTTCATCAGCAACCTCTAATTAACAATTAATTAATTTCCAATTACCAATTAATTAATCTCTAATTTATTAATTGATAATCCTTAATCATAAATTAATTAATTCTCTTTAATTATTTTATTTAATTAATTTCTTTTCATTTTCATTTAATTATCCAAGACCTTAAAAACTATAAGATAAACCCTTTTATCTTTATTAACTTCTAAAATCACGTATCATTAACATATGATACAAAACATAATACTTAATTACATATTTAAAATTAAGTTTAAATCAAACTTAAGAATTAACTAAATTAATTTAAATAACATAGATCATTTAAGATCTTAAACCAAGTACTAAATAAAAACATTATTTATATATAAAGAAATTTATTTAAGAACAGATTTTGACTTGATTCATTTTAAATTTTCAAAAACTTGATTTCACTTGCATTTTAAAACTGTTATAAATTTTCTTCAAGTTCAACCAGGTTAATATTTGAGCTAGACCCGAGATAATCCACATTCCCTCCTTTTTTCATTATTTTTAGTTTTAAAACATAAACTCAGGAAACACACAACACACACATGCGATGCCCCAAAGTCCAGCCCGAGCCACGACACTACCTTCCCGAGACCCACCCCGAGTCATAAGCCTCTTTACAAACAATGACACACCTGACTTCGACGTGCACATGCACACCATCTTTGGCCATCTCTGGCCAGCACCGTTGCCACGCACAAGTCTTTGCCGACCATCTCGACCGAGTCGATCACCCAGAAAACACTAAAACCAAATAATTCGAGATCGAGCACCCAGAGTGAACACCAGAACAAGATCAACCATCTAAAAACTCTCCGTAGCACTACCAAAGATCACCGGTAGCCACGAAATTCTGGCCAAAACTTCGTCACGACCTATACCACGGATCCCCTCCGTGCATAAGATCTCGATCATCAATCGACGTCCCAAATCTGGCTAGAACCCAGCTCAGCCAAAATGCCACCTAAGCCATACATCCTCTCATACCCGCCGCCACGGCTTTCGATAAAATGCACCGCTAATTTTCCCTAGACCGCCGTCCTCTCATCCTCCTCTGACCATAAACTCGACCACTATCATAACGCCTATCGTCGGAATTTGATCGAAATCCCTTTTGTTTTTAGCCCAAATTCCTCGATATTAAACTACTTAAAAATCTCGAATTCTATACTAAAAATCATGATTTCATGTCACGAATCCAACTATACAATCGAGACTTGAAAAATAAGTAATTCAAGTTTTGACTTGAATTGATTTTTTTCACTGTTAATTAATATTTCCTGTTTAATCACCTACAAATTATACTTATAAACATTTTTAAAACAAGATTTGGTTAATACAACCATTTTCCATTAATGATCGTCATCTATAAGACATTGAAGCAAAGGAAATTTATTTTTTTGAATTGAATTTTGAGACTGTAAACCAATAACAGAGGCTATATAAAATATTTATACAGACATGCAGTTGATCATTAGCAATTACATGTAATTTCCAGGAAAATACTTCTATAAATCTATTAAAACCATATTTCTATCTTTACCTATCATTTCACAAGTAATCATGAAGGATCAAATCTTAAATAGTTTAAGATTTTAATCACCTAGTATTTACAAAACAGAGAGCCTTTGAAACTGATGCTTGAACTACTTTAAATCTTGTTGTTTGATTGCAAATGAGTTGATGTTATTGGTGAGTTGATTCTTGTTGTTAACTTGGTTTCAAATTTGGTTGTAATAGCAGTTAACATTGTTGCAAGCTTATCTTCTTCCATTTGTGATTGTTTGAACCATTGCTTACCTCAGATTGCTTCTAAATTTTGAAGGTGAAAAGAAGCTAAGTTTTGAGATAATTTTAAACTGAGGAAAAATTGGGTCAAGTTCCTCTAAAACTATTTCTATTTTTTCTCTTTTTTTAAATTTAAATTTCAATTTAAAAGAAGAATGCCACTTGTTCTATTTTATGATATTTAGGTGACAATTGTATTTACATGTATTCATTTATTTACAAATGTCCAACTTGTTTTATATGCTTACAAATTTCCTAATACATTTTCATATTACTTTTCTTATGTTTAGTATTAATGAGTTAATGTCTTTATAAATAAATTTTAAGGTAAAAAAAGAAAGTATATTAAAAGAAATAATTATTTTGTTAAATCTTATTTTTAAATTTAAACAAAAATATATTTTAAATAAATAAGAAATTATCTTTGTTGTTAAGAAATATAAACTTTAAATTTCAAATATATATAACTTAAAAGAAAAAATGATATTTTTTCCAATTGTACAATTATAAATAATTTATAAAACATAGAATTTTTAAATCCCATTTATTTCTAAAATGTTTACAATTGAATTTCAAATCCAAATTTAATTTACTACAATATTTATTTAATAAGGTAATCATTCCTTATTTTGCTTTGAAATAAAAAATTTATATTATCAGGATTTATTTTGTTCAACTTCATTTATAAACGTATCCAAATATATTCTAACTACCCAAGTTTTATTTGTTAAACCAAACAAAAAACGGCATTTCTGATAATTAATACCATTAATTATCAATTAATAGATACTCCAAAATCCGGGCTATCACATTCCTTCCCCCTTTGGATCTATTCATCCTCAAAAAGGAACGAAGCCAGAATTTATTAAAAAAATTAATATTAATTAAATCACTTTTGATCATTTTTAAAATAATTTAAAATTTATATAACTTTGCAAAAATAGTTTTATAAAAATACTTTTGTAACTCGATGTTTCAACAAGTCCGTCCTCGTTCTTACAGAAATTCGGTCATACGTTGTTCTGGCGTAAGACTGAAAAATCTATAAGTGCGTGGTAAACCCGTTTTCGACACCCAGTGAAAAATACTTGAAAAATAATTTTAAAATATAAAAAACATTTTTGAAAATAGAGGAAATATCTTTGCTGAGAATGCTCTGGAAATCATCACCCCCATCCATGGTCGCAGTTACATCCTGGGTTACGTTGCCATCACAATAAAAGTCCATATAACTGTAGGCACTCCGTACCCCTTGATTATGCCATGGAACCCACAACAGATCGCAGTTACATTCCAGAGTTACGTTGCCATCATAGCAAAAGTCCATGTAACTGTAGGCATCAGCGCCCTCGATTTTCACTGCCAAAAATGAAACTTCTCCACTCCTACATAGGTCGCAGTCTACCGATGTAAAATCAAACGCAGACTGTTGGCTCTCAGTAGCACACACGACTTTCGCTATGTTACCATAGGTCACAGTCTACCGATATAAAATCAAACGTAGATTGTTGGCTCTCATCGGCACACACGACTTTCGCTATGGTCTGTAATAGATAGTAGTGACATCGAGTTACACTGTCGTCACAACATAACCCAAATGACTCTGCAGGCCTCAACGCCCTCGACTTCTACTACACACTGCACATAATCCTTAGGAACTAGTTTTGTCTGGACTCCTCACATGATCAACTTTAGAACCCCCCTTAGGGTTCAAGGCAGTACCATCCTGTGGCACTCCTGAGAAGTTCATTTCAAGGGAGCGCCTTTTTCCCCAAAGCCGTTTTCAAAACATTTTACACTATACACATATAGTATTTTCCAAATCATACCCCTAGTATGAATCCCATATAAATCTCCTTCCTCAAAATCTATTATCCCAAAATCGATAATTCTCAAACTAGGCTTTCCAAATCCAATATTGATTTTACCCAAAAATCAAAAGCCTTTCCAAATTCAAAGGTTCCCAAAACCTTTTCCTCAAAAACCATTTTCATAAGATCATTTATATATATATATATATATATATATGTATGTATGTATGTATGTATGTATGTATGTATATGTATGTATGTATGTATGTATGTATATAAATTTAAAAATCTTTGGATCACTTCAAACTTGTATAAATTCGCTTTTTATACTTCAAACACTTTCAAAAATCCTTTCCTTCCGGCAATAGATTCAACAAGGGGAGATTTTCTTATATAACAAAGATATATAACTTTGTTGTTCCAAATCAAATATTCAAATTTAATTAGTCATTTACCAAATTACTTACTTCCATAAAGTAAATTTTTACCATAGAAATCTCCAATTTCCACTTTATTTCATCATATATTTCACAAAATATACCTTTCATTTCAAAAACCATTTCACATTTCTTATTCACAAATTCCTAGTATCAATTTTATTCAAACCCGTATGATGTACACATATCATCTGTACGCTATACCAATCTGATCGCTCACTCGACACAATTTCACTTTTGAACTAGTATCGTCCACCCGACTTCCTAGTGTGGACTCAAATCTGGTTTCTTGATCAGAAACCGTCATTCTCCTTGCATAGCCTAACTATGATAGAGAATATCTAGAACCAATCAACAATCCATATCCAGGTTCGCCATCGAAAATCAAGTGAAAAATCCCAACTCAGTTCGATATACTATCTCGAAATTCTTTGTTCGAATCTGGATCAAATCACTATGCGAATAGAATAATATACGTACAACCTACGTATTTATCTTCATTGATTATCAACTAAATCAATCTCCTTTTCTATTCATATTCCCTTAGGTTCTTATTCGTTTACTCACCATTGCTTCAATCCCATTTGGATTATCACCTCAATTCTTATCTCAAACGGATATTTAATCATAAACAGTTTAAACTCTGTCCAGCTTAAATTTAGAAAATAGCTTGAAAAGTTTAAAAATAGATAAGTAGTTGAAAAACAATTAATAGTTTGTAAAATAGCTGTAAAATAGTTAAGTAATTGTAAAATATTTGGAAAATAGTTAAATAGTTTTAGAAATTTTAGATAATTGCAAAATAGTTGTAAAATAGAAATTAACTTTTAAAATAGTTGGAAAATAGTAATTAGTTCATAAAACAGTTGAAAATTGTTAAATAGTTCCAAAAATAATTGTAAAACAAGTATAAGATAGTTTTAGGTTTAAAAAGAAAGTTGTATAGTAAATAGTTTGAAAAGAATAAATTTGTATTAAAACAATTAATTTTGAAAATAGTCCAGAGTCAAATGTTCAATTTCCAACCTCCATTTCCAAACATTTCAATTTAAATTTCTACTTCCATTTAAATTGACTCAATATCAATTTCAAATAACTTCAATTTCCATTTAAATTGATTTAACCCCAATTCAAGTTGACTTAATTCTCAACTTCTTTCCTAAATTCAAATCAATTCCATTTGAGTTTACTTATTCAACTTTAATCACAATTTCAATTAATTCAAATAAATTTCAAATTGAACCAATTTCAACTCATACCAATTCCTGTTTGAATTAATCCCAATTTCCATTTGAATTTGAACCCATTCAACTTCAATTTCATTTCAAATTAATCCCATTCAAATTTTCCAATTGAATTTTAAACTTATCCATCTTCAATCATAATTTCTAATTAATTAAAATCAAATTCAATTTGAACTAATTCAACTCAAATTTCAAATTTAAACCATCCCGAATTATATAAATTCGAGTTAAATTTTCAAATGTTGATTTAATCCTTTAAATCAAATCAACTTATTTCTTTAAACCATTTAATTTTGAATCCAAATTCCATTTTTAACCTATTTCAAAGTTCAAGTAATAATTCAAATCCTTTTTAAACAACTAAATCTTTGAAATTCAATTTATCATCAAATTTTAATTTTGAAACCCAACCTTTGAACTTTTATCTTAAACATTCAAATTTTAAGTCCAAAATGATTCCATTTTGTCTTAATAATGGATATATTACCACACCCCATATCTTTATTTACTTAAACAAATCCAATTTGAGCTTAAAGATTATTAATAGCAACAGGATGGTATCATTCAAAATATTTTAAAACATCCATCAATTTAATTTCCAGATCTTAAACCCATTTTGAGATCACACAAACTCCCAATTCAAATTAACCATTTAACTTTCCAAGTTAAATCCCAATTTCATCTTGAAATTTCCAAATCAAGTGGTTCATTGACTTATTTAACTTCTCCCAAGTTAAATTCAGTTTCCTTAATCCAGTCAACCTTACTCAATTTGAATTCCCAATTCAAATTTTCAAATTTCTAATAATATTCTTTTCTACCTATAAGTTCGAAACTTATATCACTTTGGTTTTCACATCACATTCCAAGGAAAATTCAAAATTCAATCTTAGAGTTTATTTCGAATATACATTTATTTCCTTTACACACTAAATTACTTTAAATTTTAAACCGCCTTTTGTTTTAAATTTAAGAAAAATTCCTATAAATTTTCAAACAACTCTTGTTTGAATCAAGCTCTTTTATTCAAATAATACTATTTATTATTATATTATTTTTCAAACACTTTGAACAAATTCCTCAAATTTTCTAGACCTAGATTTAATACTTCACCATTTAAACCCTTTTTCAATTTCAATTCATAAGTCATACTTACCTAAATGTTTACTTCCTTAAACATTTTATTTTTTCTAAATCATTAACAAACATTTCATCATTTTAGGAAAATAACCAATGTTATTACAACTGGAAACCAATTCCTATTTTCTTATTTTGAAAATTCTTCTTCAAATTCAAGATTTTTAATCTCAGTTTGAATCCATTTCAAACTTACTTAAATTTTGTTGTATTACTATTACCACTTAAATTTCATTCCAATAATTTAACAACCAATTACCTTAATGTTTATTAGAAAGAAATATTACTTTATATATCAAAATAAAATCTTATATAAAATCATTTTCATTTAAAATCTTTATATAAGAAAATAACAAGTACGCTCTCTCATACACACACACACTCAACTCATCCTAGGTTACCTTTGAACCTATCCTTAATGAGTAATCCCAACATAGCTAAGGTTCTCGTTTAACCTTTCAGCTCTGATACCAAATGTAACGACCCGTAATTTTCGATCCTGAAAATTCCAGATAGTTAGGGAAAAGAATAGAGAGATAGAAGAAAAAGAAGAACGGAAACACCAACCCACATTCGCAGCGGATAAAATATAATATCAATTTACAATGAAAACTGTACTTGTCAAATTTCACTTTAATACATTAGAGTTACAACATATATACAAACATTGGACATATACAATCAATGTGATACAGTGGAAACACTCCATACGTTCTTGCCATCCAGCTCACCTCCTGAGCTCCAAAACGTCCTTACCTGAAAATCTGTAATACTCGGTCTGACCCAAGCATTACATCAAAGTAGCACCCAGGTCAGGCTGGAAACCAGCGTGAGTAAACCCATCAAATCGATCCCTAAGTACCTTTACTTATTTAAAAGCCGGGGTAACTCATTCATCACTACTTGTTATAGTCAACACTTATATTCACAAATCGATCCCTAAGTACATTTACTTAGTTTAAATGGTCCAGTCATTTAAATTAATTCCATTCCAGCCTATTGATTGCCCATACCAATTTATAGAGAATCATAGTAGATTAAAAATCGAAGTGGTTTCGGGTACTTACCGGTACCCGACCCCGGTCTCTTCGAATCCAATTTCATCTTAAAAACTGTAACGACCCGTAAATTTTGATTAATAAATTTGTTAGTTTAATTTAAATTTTGCAATTAAATTTAGGAAGAAATAATATTCTTAGAAGTTATAATGAAGCAAATGTTAGAAATTTAAATATAGCAATTGAAATTAAGATTTACAGATTCAAAATGTAATTGCAATCAATTGAAATTATGAAATTCGTCATACTTGGTTATAAGTTTAATAAAAGAAACTAACGGGAATATCGAATTAACCAATGAAATGTTAAAAATCGGAGGTAGTTGAATGAATTCAATATTAAGTAAGATATTTTAGTTATTGGTTGGAAATATAAACTTAAGTATAATTGAAATGCTACTAGTTTAATATTTTAAGAAGGTAAGTAAAATAAATAAATTATTGTAAACTTTAGTAATTGAATTAATGTACAAAGGAATTGAATTAAATATGAATAGCATGAATAACATGAATATTAATAAATGAAATTATGTAATAATTGATAAATGATGGCATTCATGAATGAAATAAGATTTGTAAGTAATAAAGGAATAATTAGAATAAACATTAAACCAATGAATAAAAGAAAAAGGTTGTAAGAAGAAAAATGTAAAGAAAAAGGATAGAGTATAAGTGAATGCAATCAGTAATATGGAAATAAATGCCAACATTGAATTGTAATAAATGTAATTAAATGTTACATTTGTATGGAAAGTAAAGACAATGGTTAGGAGTTGTTAAAAGGGGTATATTAAAGTAATGAATGAGAAAAATGAATCAATAATATATGTATTTATTTCTTTAGTATATTGCATAAGATTTGGAAGTCAAATTGCAATTAAAGGAAATTAGGTAATACGATATTTGGAAATAAAGTTAAGGTTACAACTATTATAAATTACCTAATTAATTGGTCAATGAATTTATTTGAAATAAAGTTCAAATTATGTCAATTAATAAATACGTAAAGTATGTAAAGTAATAAATAGAATGTAAATTTTAATGGTGTAAATTTTATAGAATGTAAAGTATATAAAAACCTTAATTAATGTGTTCAATGGATAGAAGTACACATTTAAAAATGTAGTATTCATTCAAATTATAATGTAAATAGGCGTATATTGATGTAATAAAATAAAATTAGCATTGAATATGGAATACGTATTACCTGGAATCAAATTGTAAAGTTGTAATTGATTTGAAATCTGTAAAATGGGAATAAATTCAAAGTTACAATTAATTGATGGAATAATAAGGGATAAACTGTAATTTGATAATTTAATGTGAATTATATCCATAAAAAGTCAATTTATTGAATTGCAAGATTTTTAAATAAATAAACGGTTTTATTGAGATTTCTATTGATAATTTATGAAGTTTAATGTGAAATCAATTGCCATAAATTGCCCTAATTTGTGTAGTTAGGGTAGATTTGATTTGTCATTAAAGATGGTTAATTCTATAAGATGTAATAAATGTTAGTTTTATTTATAATATGAGGACTGGTTGAATAAGGAGTGAAATCCAAGATTTATTAATTTATTTATAATTTGAAATCTAGTAAGTGGATTTATTGCAATTAAGTGGAATATAATATTAAAATATTACATGAATGAGGATTTAGATGAAAACTGAGAATGTTAATATAATGGATTTTGATTCCAATATTTATTTCATCTGTTTATAATAATGAATTTGAATAATATGAATGAAAATTTAATTCAAAGGAATTATTGAAATTTTAATTTATAATTTCTAAATTTAACGAAATTGGAATTTAACGCTAAAAATTATGATTGAATCAACAGTTAAGTGACATATAAATTTGTTTAAAACATTGAGATTGATTGAGAAATATAAGGTGATAAAATTGTCAATTTTAGAACTGAAATTTAAAATTTGGATTTAATTAATTAATTTACTTATTTATTTAATTAATGGAAAAATAGCCATTTTGGCCACTGATTCGGATTTCGACGGAACCGGTTTCATCGGATCCATAACGGTGAATTATGGGTTTCAAGTTTCGTAGCGATCGGACTAGTCGTTTGATCGTACGGACTCGAAACACCTTGAAGTTTATGAAATTAAAATTAATTGAAATAAATTTGAAATTTTTTGTTTTAGCATAACTTCTTCATACGATGGAATTTGAACTTGAAACCTTTTCCATTGCGTTTAAAATATTTTAAAACACCTATTTTGATATATGGGATGATCCAATTTAGTTCCAGAGCCGAAACGGGCTTTTCGGGGCATTATTGTTATTTCAAACCAATTTGACTTTAACAATAACCTATGAAAATGAGGGAATTGAGCTTCGAAACCAGTATCATTGCGTTCAGAAAGCTTTTTTACGTTAGAATAGCCTGTTAGCATGCTTAAATCAGAGTTTGGAATATTTTTGGACCCAGCGTTATAAATACAGCACGCTAATCGAAAATATTATTTGTTTATTCCCCAAAACCCTAAAAAAAATATACAGCCGCCGGCCCTTACTTCAAAGGCCAAAAATCACGTTTCTTCCTTCCCTTAGATCTCTCCATCCGATCAACGATTCGCTTCAACTCATAAAAGAAAGTTGTAGATCTCTTTGTCCTCTACGCATCCAACGGTTGAATTAGCTTGGATGCTCACGGAATCGCCAGAATTTGACCTTGAAGTCATGGCTTTTTGGGGCGTTGTTTGGAAAAATGGAGGCGACGCGTTCGATGAAACTCGGGGCGGTGGCATGTTGGAGGGAGGCGCGCGCGTGGGTGGTTCCTGATCGAACTTCGGTCGCCTCGGCTTTGGCGCGCACGTAGGGTTTTGAGCACGATGTTGGGTTCGGTTTAAACTGCCTGGGAGAAGCGCGTGCGTGTGTGCTGTAGCTTGCGTATGTAGGAAGGTGTGCTGTTTCTTTTCTTATTTGTTTTTAATTTTGATTTCTTTTCGCTCAAATAATCATAACTTCCTCATACGACCTCGATTTACGCGCGGTTTCTTGCGTTAGGATCGTATTTAAATTGCGAACTTGATGACACTGGTTTGGACAAATTTTGAGACAGTCAAATTTTTGGGTTTAAATTCAATTTAAATTCAAAATGTGAGTGTTTTAACCCACTCACAACTTTTAAAACTTCTTATGTTTGTTAAATTGATATATGATGTGATTTTGAATTTATTTATGGTCTTTTGGCATATTTTAATCATAATCTCGGTTAAAATGCATTTTATTCAAATTAAATTGTTGTTTAATTTAATTCTTCCATATAAATTGACAGTTAAATTTATTTAGTATTTCATATAAATTGCTAGTTAAATTTATTTATTATTGCATATAAACTGCCAGTTAAACAGATATTAATTTATTATTGAATATAAACTGTTAGTTAATACATGTTCCTATTATATATTAATGTATTGTTTGAACTTGGATGCTAATTTTGATAAATGGTTGATTGTTGATATTGGATGAATGAATGTTGTATTTTATATTGTTATAAACTGCAAGTTATTATGCATTTTCATTTCAATCGGGATTGCGGTTTGAAATGATATATAACTGTAAATTTTATTTTAAATTGCGGATTGAAATGATAAATATCCGTATCACTTGACCATAGGATAGAAAATTATATACAAACACCGCGGTTTATATGTAAAATTATTTTTAAAATGATTTCTGTAGTTTTGTAGACAAATATATGAGTATATAGATATTAATTTTTTTTAAATATTTTATAAATGCTATTTTACTATTGAAGTAGCTATGTATAAATTTGTTTTGAATTATAAAATAAGCTAAAAAATGAAGTTTGATTTCTTTTATAAAATATGGTTATGTATCTGTTTAAGAATTCTATTGTATATAGAGTTTATAATAACTCAAATAAAAGTAAGTTTAAAGATAAATGTGAATATGATTTGAATTAAAGTATTTAAGAATTATCTTCGAAATTTCTTTTTTGAAATGTAAATAAATTAAGATTTAAAGGGTATGATTTTATAACTTGATTTTGATTTGAGAATTTAAGTGAATATCCAATTGATTTAAAGAATATTATCAAGTTAATTTAATTGAAAAGAATAACCTGTTATTGAAGTTTAAGGATTTTACTTAAATAATATTTGTTCTATTAAGTATACATTTCATTTTTTTTAAATAATAGGAATTGGATCTGATATATATATTAAATTTTCAAAGAATCCATTTTGAAATAGTGGAATATTTAAAGAGTGAAATATATGAACTATGAAAATTTAAGTATTGAAATATAGAATATTTAAGCTGTGAAATATATGGGAATTAAAATGGTTTATTTGGAGGTTCAAATTGATATTGGGATTTTACTGTGAAATTTAAAGAAGCTATTTTATTATATTAAGTAATATAGTATTTAAACCATTAAATATTAAAAGTTATGTTTCAAAAGCTATGGTTTCAAGGTACATGGATTTGAAAAGGCTATGATTTTTGAAAAAGGTATATTTGATATCATATGGATTTGGGTCTTTAAAATATAAATGATATCGTATTTATGTAGTTTTGAAATGAATATTTTATTCTGGTTTTTAAAGGTATAAAATTTTTTGAAATAACCGCGGTGTTATAATAACTTCAGGTTGTTGAAGAGTCTGTGATCGGAAGTTGTCATACTCTCTGCCAACTCCGAAAACCACTTTAACAACCGTGTACGCGGTAGAGATTCCAGAATGAAGTAGGATGGTGGCGGCGTTTCCTTTGAGGTAAATACGTGGACCCAACTCCCATGAGTTGGCATAAGGTGCATAAAAGAGGTGCGATTGACGGGTTAATTGAGGTAGCACCTTTGATCGGACACATCCCTTCGATATTATACTCTGACTTTTGGATTGATTTGGTGGCCACTTTTGATTTTTTTATTTGGGGGTGTGGCTCGAGGTGGGCGGTAGCTGCGGCTACGCATTACCACCGACCCAGAAGCGTAATTGGTATATCTACCCTAGCATTGCCTAGGTGTGTCGTGTCACATACCCTATCACGCCTTGTACAAGTTTGGATTTCTTCCATAGCCCCTGTGGTATCCTCTGGTGGCTTCCCGATCAGGATGGACTATGATATTGGATGGACTACTGGGACTATTACGTGTTAAGGGGAATATTGGGTCCCTCCTTAATGCTAAGAAAAAGGTAAGTTTTTTTTTTTGGTTTTCCAATTTATGTCTGATCATGGAGTCCTTCTCCCATCCCTTGCTGTACCTTCTTCCTTTTCTCCCATACCTCCCGTTCCTGCAATCTCCATCCCCATCCGCCCTTCAGTTGACTTCCTGTCCCCTCCTCCTCCTCCACTTACTTCACCTCTTACCGCAACTTCTCCTCCTCCTCCTTTAAACTCTGACTTGATAGCTGTGGTGTCTCATGGTGTTCTTCCTCCCCTTGATCCTGAACCAATATCCATTTCTTCTCATGTTCTTCCCAACCCCAACCCCATCCCCATCAACTTCCATTCCCCACCTCCTCCTCCGATTCCTCCTCCTCCAGATGACCCTCCTCCTCCTACTCTAAACACTTCCTTGCCTTTTGAATCTTCTCTCTCTTCAGAACACTTTCCTTCCCTTGGAGCTACCTATTCTTCTTCTCCTTCTACTTCATGGTCCTCTCTATTTAACTCGAAACCTAGGAATGCTGGTACTTACATTCCTACGCATTTTGATGCTGCTTACACTGGATCCCCGATTAATCCACCCCAGGTATTGTTGGATGAGGGTATTAAGGCTTGGTCTGATTGCTAAGTGGGCACCTTTTTGGCTGGAAATGTTAACTATATGGCTGTTAAAACCCATCTTCAAAAAGTATGGAAGCTTAAAGGATCGTATGACATCTTCTTTGATAATCAAAATTATTATTTTAAATTTGCCTCTGAGGAAGACAAAAACAATATTCTTCGAAGAGATCCCATGTTTATTATAGGTAAAATGTTTATCATTTCTAAATGGAACCCCTCCTTATCTTCAGCACAGGCAGCAGTAAGGTTGGTGCCAATCTGGATCCATTTTTACAGAATTCCAATAATGTTATGGTCATTGCTAGGTATTAATTGGATAGCGTGCCACCTGGGAAGGCTTGTTTGCTATGATGAGAACAATGAAAGGATGAAAAGAATTGAATATGCTAAATGCTTAATTGAGGTGTCTCCTGATAAAGAATTGCTTGAATTCTTAGCTGTTGGAGATGAGTCTTGCCCTAATATTCAGATTGAATACTCATGGAAACCACTTATTTGTGTTAAATGTAAAGCTTTTGGTCATGCCACTGACCAGTGTGAGAGGAATGAAGTTCAGTAAAAAGAAGAAATACCTGAGAACTTGATGACAAGAAATGTATTAGCTGATGTGAAATCCAAGGATGTTGACGATATACAAGATGATAAAGATAAAAGGGGGTTTTATGTTAGAAGCAAAAAGAGAATTAAAGCTGGACAGAAGATTTGGAGAAAAGTAAATAGGGAGAAAAGTAACTATAATGGGATGGAAGGTATTCAGGAAGAAAGACCAACTAAAGTGAGTCAAATAAGCAAAAGTAATGAAGAAGATTCTGTACTTCAAGCTCTGAAACAAAATGTAGTAATAAATGAGACTGTGTTGGAAACTAATAGTAGTGGAAATAATGTCACTGATACGAGTCAACAATTGGTTACCTCTGAGGCTGTCATGAAGCAAACATTGAATATCTCTGAGTATGAAATATGCAGTACCATTAATAAAGTTAGTGGAATTCAGAATGGAATAAGGTGTCCTGATAATAATGAAGATATGCTTGAGAATACAATACAAACCAATTGTGATTTGTCTACTCACAATGCTTTCTCAGTGCTTCAGGATATTACTGAAAATGATGAGACTATTCAACACCTCATTACTCACAATCCAGACATGCACATCAATTCATTTTGCACTGACATGCACAACATATCACCAGATACAGTTTTCCATTCTGTTAACATTCCTCTAAACAAACAAATCAATGAAGTATCTCCTTATTCATCTCTTTCTCTTCCAAACCATATTTTCAATGATTTACACAACCTTTCCCCTCCAGCAAAAACAAATCTACCCCATCCCCATCCCTCTCAACCACTCATTCCAGAACTCCTCAGCCAAAAAGAAGAAAGGTCGTCCAAAGAAATCCACTAATATACCCACAATTGACTTGGATAATGGTACCAATTTTCCCATTGAACAAATTGGTCTAGAAGATTTGACTCAAAATAATAAGGCAAACCCCTCTTCTGGTGTTCAAACCAGAGCTTCCTCATCATCATTATCATAATGAATGGAAATATAGGCTTTTGGAATGTTAGAGGTGCTAACTCCATTGACAAGCAACTAGAAATTTCTAACCTTATTTCATCACACAAAATTGAACTTATGGCTATTTCTGAAACTAAACTCAATCATGATACTACTCTTAAAGCTCTCTCCAATATTAGACATGACGTGCAGTATACACAATCTATCCCAAGCTCCTTTTGGTAGACTGTTAGTTTTATGGAATCCTTTGATTTATTCCCTCTCCCCTATCACTGTCCATAGGCAGTTCATTCACTCTGAAATCTTACATATCCCCTCATCAACTTCTTTCTACCTTACCACTATTTATGCTGACAATAATGCAACTCAGAGGCAACTCTTCCTTGACATTCTTCCTTCTCTTCAGCAGTCCAATCTGTCTTGGATCTGTCTTGGTGATTGGAATTGCATGCAATTATCTACTGATAAATGCGGGGGATCTCCATTAACTTACAATCAGACAAGACCTCTTAACAAAGCCATTTATGATGCTAACCTTATTCCTTCCTCTATTACAGGGGCTTTCTCTACTTGGAACAACTCCAGCAAAACTGGAAAGAGAACTTATTGTAAACTTGATAAAGTTTTTATGAATTACTCGTCTATTCTCAAATGGCCTAATCTCTCTACATTTATCCCTCCTCCATCATTATCTGACCATTCCCCTCTTAGCATTGCCTAGGGCAAGGACTCCGTGAGAAGACGCTCCTCCTTTTCATTTTTTAATAATTGGTCTAAGCACCCTGAGTTCTTAAAAATTGTAAAATATAACTGGAAATTTCATACTTTTGGCAACCCTATGTTTGTTTTGCAGGCTAAACTCAAGCATTTGAAGATACATCTGAAGGAATGGGCTCAGCAAACCTATGGTAATGGGAATAGCATGTCTTCTTCAATTCGTGAAAAATTATTTCAAGTTCAATTGGAAATCCAAAGATGTCCTGACCAACCTCAGCTGATTTCTACTGAAGCTTCTCTTCTAAAGAACCTCTCCAAAGCTCTCATTGAAGAAAATAAGATGGCAAAGCAAAAAGCTAAACATGAATGGCAGTTGAATGGTGATAAAAATTCGTCCACTTTCCATAAAAGTTTAAAAATTCAACAGTCCTCTGCAAATATTTCTTCTATTCTTGATATGCATGGACTGCCTTGTGATACCCAAGAATCCATTCAAGAAGCTTTTATGGAGTATTTTCAGCTTAATCTTGGGAATTCTCAAATTCCATCAATCTCTCTGGATCAATTCTTTCAGTATCAATTTCCCATAATTTCTGAGGACATGTATACTGATTTAATTAAGGAAATTTCGGATAATGAAATTAAACAAGCTATCTTTGGATTAAACTCTAACAGTTCTCCTGGTCCTGATGGATTTAACGCTCATTTTTTCAAAGTTACATGGGATATCTTAGGTGGTGATATGATCAAGGCTATTAAGAACTTTTTCAGGCATAGTAAGCTTATCTCTGGCATTAATGCTACTAAACTTGCCTTGATCCCTAAATCTATCCATCCTATGTCTGTTGATCAGTTTAGACCCATTGCTTGCTGCAATGTTATTTACAAATGTATAGCTAGGATATTGGATGCAAGAATGAAAATACCATTGGATGGTTTGATCTATGCTAATCAAAGTGCTTTTCTACCTGGTAGGGACATAACTGATAACATCCTCCTTGCTTCTGAACTTATGAAGGGATATAATAGGAAACACATTTCTCCTAGATGTGTCCTTAAGCTTGATATTCAGAAAGCTTATGATTCAATACAGTGGAAATCTATCATTTACATTCTTCATAAGATGAACTTCCCCATCCCCTTCCTATGTTGGTTATATACCTGTATTTCTACTGTCAATTATTCCCTTAGTATTAATGGATATAACTTTGGTTATTTTGGTGCTACTCAAGGTATTAGACAAGGAGACCCTGTTTCTCCTTACCTCTTCATTTGTGTTATGGAACTGATCACATCTCTTTTTTTTGATGCAATGTGCAATAAGTTATTTGATTATCATCCCTTATGCAGGAAGAATAGTATAACCTCTCTCCTATTTGCTGATGACCTCCTATTGTTCACTAAGCCTAATTATAAATCTATTAGTGGGGTCTTAAATGTCCTTGATAACTTTCGAGCATTGACTGGACTGTCGATTAACAGAAGTAAATCTAGAATGTTAATTGCTGGCCTCCCTGATGATGGTAAAGAGATGATGTACTCTTTGTCAGGCCTCTCCCCTTTCAGTGATAACGAATTTTATCTTGGAGTTCCTCTTTGTGCTTCTAGAATCAGGACTTTCCAATGCTTACAACTATTTGAAAATATTACTGCTAAGCTTGCTAGCTGGAAAGTATCTAAATTTTCGATGGCCGGTAGGCTTGTTATTGTTAAATCCATTGCAATATCAGTGTGTGGTTATTATGCCAGAATTTTCATCCTTCCAGCCAAACTCATAAGTATGATCAACTCTGCTTTGAATCATTTTCGGTGGCATGCTAATCCCTTCTCTAAGAAAATGATTCCTACAGCTTTTAGTAAAATTTGTTGCCCTCAGGAAAAAGGTGGTCTGGGAATTATAAATATTAAGAGTTGGAATTTTGCTATGCTATCTGTCAAAATTGACAAGTTATTAAGGCATGACAATAATCTGTGGGCTTCATGGTGTTGTCAAAATCTCATTCGTCATAGAAACTTCTGGAGTATTAGTCCTCCACCTGATTGCAGCTAGTCATGGAGGAACATCTTGAGAGGAAGGAATCTTTTCCTTCCTATGGTGCAACAGAGAATGAAAGATATTAACAAGATATCGTTTTGGTTTGATCCATGGCCGGCAAAAGGAGTCATTTTAGCTAATATTTTTGACTATGACATGAGAAGCTCCACTGGCATTAGTTGTAATGCAACTCTTTCAAGATACTGGGCTGATGAAACTGTCTCCCTCCCAAATTGTAGCTCTGTAGAGGTTAGAGCTGAATGGAATGCAATTCAAAATAAGTCACATAAACTCAGCAATATTCATATTACTTGGAATGACAGGGTGCACTCGATTAATGCTGTTTATAAGGCACTTGATCCCTCCAATGAACAGCCTACATTTCTATGGTCTTCTAGAATCTGGGATTCAATGTCTATCCCTAAAGAAAATCTGTTCATGTGGAAGGTATTGAAAAATGTTATTCTTACGCTTTGTAAGCTCAAAGCTTGTGGTGTTATACAATGTGATAATTGTCTCTTCTGTGGAACTAAGGTGGAAACTGTTGCGCATTTATATTTTGAATGTGATTTTACATTCCAAATCTGGAGTATGATCTTGCATCGCTATGGCTATCAGAGGCCTATGAGAATCTCGCTTATGGAATGGTAAAATATCTTTTAAGGCAACTAGGTGGAAGAATGAGAGAGGTAGATTGCTGCTAAGAATATTGAAGAAGGTTTTGTATTTCATTTGGTTGGAGAGGAACAATAGGGTGTTTAAAGGGCAAGCTTCCTCTAAACATGTATTGGTCCTTTCTATTACTAGTTATATTTAGTTTTCTACCTATCTTGTATGTGTTCACCTCTATCTTGTGGAGGTTAGCATGATGTAACCTTATGTATTTTAATATTTGTTCTTAATAATAATGGTAGGGGCCCATTCAACCTCGCTGGCTTTTCCAAAAAAAAATATATACTACATGGTGAATAGTTTAACGGATCTTTAGGAGGTGTAAATCTCAAGCATCTCTTGAGTTATTGCACTCATATTTATTCCTGTTGATTTAACTTCCATAAGATATTTTAGTTCCGACTCAAGTGTTTTGTCTTTTCAATTCGCTCGGGTCAGTCCGAGCGTTTCAGGATTTCGAAGACCTTAGCTCTAGAGGACGAAGACGGAGATTTATATTATTATTATTATTAGTCCACTATACACATACTGTTCCGCTGCATTATTATTGTTATGTGTAACTCTGATAAATGTGTAAGTATAATCGAATATTTTGTAAAACAGCTTTGTAAACTGTATATTTGATTATTACATTTTATCCTTCCGCTGTGAGATTCTATTTTGTTTTATTTCTTTCTTGTTTTTCTTATTTACCCCATAACAATCCACCCTTCCGAACGGTTTGAATTGGCACGTGTGTCGATTTAAAGCGTGCGAAAAGGCTGGATGTTACAGTGTGGTATCATAGCTTTGGTTTAGCGATAAACCTTAGCTTTGTGGGGTCTGACTCTTTATTAATAAGGTAGTAATACCCTATGGGAGTCGCTGAGTGTATATATATGAGAGAGCGTATTTGTTAGTGTTATAAAAAAGTTTTAATACTGTGTTAATTTGTTCCGTTTTGTATTTATAGATTTTGGTTGATGCATGGGATGCTATGACATCAATAGGGATTTCTAAACACTTAATAGGACGGACCGACGTAATATTTGTTTTTATATGGGTGAATGAAATAATTTTGCCTATTATATTTTCTATATATAAAATAAAATTTTATAAAAGATATATATATTTGGTTGCAATATATTGGTTGTTAGGTAGTGAAATTTATAAATAATAGTTGAATAAGATTGGAAATAAAATAAATAAAATTGGAAATTTTAGAACTTATGTTCCGAGGTTTTGAAAATTCTTTCAAATGATTTTGAAATATAGTAATAATATTTTAGAATCATTTTCTCATATAAATATTTCTGTATAATTTGAAAGAAATGTTTTAAAAGAAATTTGGGAAAAATAAGTTTTGTACTCCCCACTCTGTCGTTGGAAAATAATTTCGGTGATGAGTGCACGCATCATCGACATTCATTTTCAAGTTTCGAAGTGGGAAGGCCACTGTAGTAATTTACTGCAGATTTGTTTTGATAACCAAATATAAATTTTTAATTGTTTTAAATACAATTAGAAATATAAGTTGTAAGTATAAACCTTTATCCATTATTTTAAAATAATTTGAAATTTAAACCCGGTATTTAATTCTAAGGTTTCCATTAATTAATAGTTTCAATTATTGTAGTAAATTGGGACGTAGGTAATTAATAATTAAAGCCTCTAAAGGAATAAGAGATTTAAATTCTTGGTTAAATCTGAAATGGGTAACCTATAATACAAAGGATATAATTATTGAACATTGAATAAATTTTGAAGGAAATAAGATAAACTTGTATGATTTTCAAGTACATTCTTAAAGGCATATATATAACTTACCATATAATAAAAGTTACAGTGTTAATAAGAAAATGTAATGGGATATCTTACAAGTAAAGCTTGAGGTAATGAAAGTATTCAATGAATTTGCTATACAAATGAGAATTTAATGTTATAAACTTAAGCTATAGTTGAAATTTTACTATAAGTAAATATAATTAAAGGTAAGTATTACAAATAGATGATTATAAACTTAAGTAAATAAAATGGAAATGCTAAGAAATTGAATGGGACATGAATACTATTGATAAATGAATGGAAATAAATAAGGGCATGCAATAAATGAATGAATAATTATAATGAAATAAAAGGAACTGGCATGAGCAGAGTTAATGGAAATGAATAATTGTAATTAATAAGTGAAAATAAATGAAACAAACATTGAATGAGCAAATGAAATTAAAAGTTTGTTAGAAATAAATGTAAATAAAAAGGGAAAATCATTGTATAAATAAAAAAGAAATCAAACAACATATGTATGAAATGAAATTAATAGTAATGAAATGGAAATAATGTTTAAATGGTTGTTTGTTTTGGTCTATGATTGTTTGGGTAAGGAAACTTTAAAATTGTTTGGATGTATGAATAATATATTTAGTTTCACCTAAGACTGTTGAGTGAAGGGTACACTTAGTAGTTTATTCTTCATTCGGTACAATTGAAAGTTGTGAACCCGAACAACTATTTGTTTGTTGATATGAATGAATGATTGATTTGTATGGATTCTATGTGATGGTTGTATGCCTTGTTGCAAGTGATTGTCGATTGTATTGAATTGTTGTTTGTTGTTAAAATAACCTTAAATAATTTATTTTATATAATTGTTTAGCTTTTGGATTATATAAGTGAAATGCAGGTTATGGAAGCAATTGCTACTGCTTTTGGTTTCATAATTAAGCGTTAATTGCCCGTCAAATAGGTACGGTTTCGGATTTCGGTTTATAGCGTTATCATATTATTTTTTCCGTATTGGATATATTTTATTTTGGAAAAATATGTTATATATTACTATATTTGATATTATATTTTCTCCCGAGCCTCTCCGTACAAAGGAGACTCTGCCCAAATTTTCCGTAAATTTTTGGACTTAGAAAATATTTTGAAAATGTTATCAAAACTTTATTATTTTGAGTATAAAAGGGTTTAAGGGCTATAAATTTAATATTTTAAATAAGATATATTGATTTCTTAATTCTTCTTTTCCATTCTTTTTCCTTTTCGGGGACGAAAAGTTTTGAGTGGGGGAGAGTGTAACGACCCTTAAATATTGATTATAAATTTGTTAGTTTAATTTAAATTTTGCAATTAAATTTAGGAAGAAATAATATTCTTAGAAGTTATAATGAAGCAAATGTTAGAAATTTAAATATAGCAATTGAAATTAAGATTTACAAATTCAAAATGTAATTGCAATCAATTATAATTGTGAAATTTGTCCTACTTGGTTATAAGTTTAATAAAAGAAACAAACGGGAATATTGAATTAACCAATGAAATGTTAAAAATCGGAGGTAGTTGAATGAATTCAATATTAAGTAAGATATTTTAGTAATTGGTTGGAAATATAAACTTAAGTATAATTGAAATGCTACTAGTTTAATATTTTAAGAAGGTAAGTAATATAAATAAATGATTGTAAACTTTAGTAATTGAATTAATGTGCAAAGGAATTGAATTAAACATGAATAGCATGAATAACATGAATATTAATAAATGAAATTATGTAATATTTGATAAATGATGGCATTCATGAATGAAATAAGATTTGTAAGTAATAAAGGAATATTTAAAATAAACATTAAACCAATGAATAGAAGAAAAAGGTTGTAAGAAGTAAAATGTAAAGAAAAAGGATAGAATATAAGTGAATGCAATTAGTAATATGGAAATAAATGCCAACATTGAATTGTAATAAATGTAATTAAATGTTACATTTGTGTGGAAAGTAAAGACAATGGTTAGGAGTTGTTAAAAGGGGTATATTAAAGTAATGAATGAGAAAAATGAATCAATTAATATATGTATTTATTTCTTTAGTATATTGTGTAAGATTTGGAAGTCAAATTGCAATTAAAGGAAATTAGGTAGTACGATATTTGGAAATAAAGTTAAGCATACAACTACTATAAATTACCTAATTAATTGGTCAATGAATTTATTTGAAATAAAGTTCATATTATGTTAATTAATAAATACGTAAAGTATATAAAGTAATTAATAGAATGTAAATCTTAATATTTTAAATTTTAAAGAATGTAAAGTATTTAAAAACCTTAATTAATGTGTTCAATGGATAGAAGTACACATTTAAAAACGTAGTATTCATTCAAATTAAAATGTAAATAGGCATATAGTGATGTAATAAAATAAAATTAGCATTGAATATGGAATACCTATTACTTGGAATCAAATTGTAAAGTTGTAATTGATTTAAAATCTGTAAATGGGAATAAATTCAAAGTTATAATTAATTGATGGAATAATAAGGGATAAACTGTAATTTGATAATTCAATGTGAATTATATCCATAAAATGTCAATTTACTGAATTGCAAGATTTTTAAATAAATAAACGGTTTTATTGAGATTTATATTGATAATTTATGAACTTTAATGTGAAATCAATTGCCATAAATTGCCCTAATTTGTGCAGTTGGGTAGATTTGATTTGTCATTAAAGATGGTTAATTCTATAAGATGTAATAAATGTTAGTTTTATTTATAATATGAGGACTGGTTGATTAAGGAGTGAAAACCAAGATTTATTAATTTAATTATAATTTGAAATCTAATAAGTGGATTTATTGCAATTAAGTGGAATATAATATTAAAATATTACATGAATGAGGATTTAGATGAAAATTGAGAATGCTAATATAATGGATTTTGATTCCAATATTTATTCATCTGTTTGCAATAATGAATTTGAATAATATGAATGAAAATTTAATTCAAAGGAATTATTGAAATTTTAATTTATAATTTCTAAATTTAACGAAATTGGAATTTAACGCTAAAAATTATGATTGAATCAACATTTAAGTGACATGTAAATTTTTTTGAAACATTGGGATTGATTGAGAAATATAAGGTGATAAAATTGTTAATTTTAGAACTGAAATTTAAAATTTTGATTTAATTAATTAATTTACTTATTTGTTTAATTAATGGAAAAATAGCCATTTTGGCCACTGATTCGGATTTCGACGAAACCAGTTTCATCGGATCCATAACGGTGAATTATTGTAGGGTTTCAAGTTTCGTAGCGATCGGACTAGTCGTTTGATCGTACGGACTCGAAACGCCTTGAAATTTATAAAATTGAAATCAATTTAAAAAAATTTGTTTTGGCATAACTTCTTCATACGATGGAATTTGGACTTGAAACCTTTTCCATTGCGTTTAAAATATTTTAAAACACCTATTTTGATATATGGGATGATCCAATTTGGTTCCGGAGCCGAAACGGGCTTTTCGAGGCATTATTGTCATTTCAAACCAATTTGACTTTAACAATAACCTACGAAAATGAGGGAATTAAGCTTCGAAACCAGTATCATTGCGTTTAGAAGGCTTTTTTATGTTAGAATAGCCTGTTAGCATGCTTAAATCAGAGTTTGGAATATTTTCGGACCCAGCGTTATAAATACGGCACGCTAATCGAAAATATTATTTGTTTATTCCCCAAAACCCTAAAAAAATTATACAGCCGCCGGCCCTTACTTCAATGGCAAAAAATCATGTTTCTTCCTTCCTTTAGATCTCTCCATTCGATCAACTATTCGCTTCAACTCTTAAAAGAAAGTTGTAGATCTCTTTGTCCTCTACGCATCCAACGGTTGAATTGGCTTGGATGCTCACGGAATCGCCGGAATTTGACCTTGAAGTCACGACGTTTTTGGGCGTTGTTTGGCAAAACGGAGGCGACGCGTTCGTTGAAACTCGGGGCGGTGGCATGTTGGAGGGAGGCGCGCGCGTGGGTGGTTCCTGATCGAAGTCTGGTCGCCTCGGCTTTGGCGCGCGCGTAGGGTTTTGAGCACGATGTTGGGTTCGATTTCGACTACCTGGGAGAAGCACGTGCGTGTGTGATGTAGCTTGCATATGTGGGAAGGTGTGTTGTTTCTTTTCTTATTTGTTTTTAATTTTGATTTCTTTTCGCTCAAATAATCATAACTTCCTCATACAACCTCGAATTTACGCGCGGTTTCTTGCGTTAGGATCGTATTTAAATTTTGGACTTGATGACGCTGGTTTGCACAAATTTTGAGACGGTCAAATTTTTGGGTTTAAATTGGATTTGAATTCAATTTAAATTCAAAAGGTGAGTGTTTTAACGATTCACAATTTCTAAAATTTCTTATGTTTGTTAAATTGATATATGATGTGATTTTGAATTTATTTATGGTTGTATGGAATATTTTAATCATTATTTCAGTTAAATTGCATTTTATTCAAATTAAATTGTTGTTTATTTTTATTCTTGCATATAAGTTGACAGTTAAATTTATTTAATATTTCATATAAATTGCTAGTTAAATTTATTTATTATTGCATATAAACTGCTAGTTAAAAAGTTATTAATTTATTATTGAATATAAACTGTTAGTTAATACCTGTTATTTATTTCCTGTTATATATTAATGTATTGTTTGAATTTGGATGATGATTTTGATAAACGGTTGATTGTTAATATTGGATGAATGAATGTTGTATTTTATATTGTAATAAACTGCAAGTTATTATGCATTTTCATTTCATTCGGGACTGCGGTTTGAAATGACATATAACCGTAAATTTTATTTTATATTGCGGATTGAAATGATAAATATCCGTATCACTTGACCATAGGATAGAAAATTATATACAAACATCGCGGTTTATATGCAAAATTATTTTTAAAATGATTTCTGTAGTTTTGTAGACAAATATATGAGTATATAGATATTAATTTTTTTTAAATATTTTATAAATGCTATTTTACTATTGAAGTAGCTATGTATAAATTTGTTTTGAATTATAAAATAAGCTAAAAAATGAAGTTTGATTTCTTTTATAAAATATGGTTAAGTATCTGTTTAAGAATTCTATTGTATATAGAGTTTATAATAGCTCAAATAAAAGTAAGGTTGAAGATAAATGTGAATATGATTTGAATTAAAGTACTTAAGAATTATCTTCGAAAAATTTGTTTTGAAATGTAAATAAATTAAGATTTAAAGGGTATGATTTTATAACTTGATTTTGATTTCAGAATTTAAGTGAACATCCAATTGATTTAAAGAATATTATCAAATTAATTTAATTGAAAAGAATATCCTGTTATTGAAGTTTAAGGGTTTTACTTAAATAATATTTGTTCTATTAACTATACATTTCAATTTTTTTTAAATAATAGGAATTACATCTGATATATATTAAATTTTCAAAGAATCCATTTTGAAATAGTGGAATATTTAAAGAGTGAAATATATGAACTATGAAAATTTAAGTTTTGAAATATAGAATATGTAAGCTGTGAAATATATGGGAATTAAAATGGTTTATTTGGAGGTTCAAATTGATATTGGGATTTTATTGTGAAATTTAAAGAAGCTATTTTATTATATTAAGTAATATAGTATTTAAACCATTAAATATTAAAGTTATGTTTCAAAAGTTATGGTTTCAAGGTATATAGATTTGAAAAGGCTATGATTTCTGAAAATGATATATTTGATATCATATGGATTTGGGTCTTTAAAATATAAATGATATCGTATTTATGTAGTTTTTAAATGAATATTTCATTCTGGTTTTTAAAGGTATAAATTTTTTTGAAATAACCGTGCTGTTATAATAACGTTTGTTTGTTGAAGAGACTGAGATCGGAAGTTGTCATACTCTATGCCAACTCCGAAAACCACTTTAAGAACCGTGTACGCGGTGGAGATTCCAAAATGAAGTAGGATGGCGGCGGCATTTCCTTTGAGGTAAATACGTGGACCCAACTCCCGTGAGTTGGTATAAGGTGGCTAAAATAGGAGCGATTGACGGGTTAATTGAGGCAGCACCTTTGATCGGACACATCCCTTCGATATTATACTCTGACTTTTGGATTGAATCGGTGGCCACTTTTGATTTTTTTTATTTGGGGGTGTGGCTCAAGGTGGGCGGTAGCTGCGGCTACGCATTACCACCGACCCAGAAGCGTAATTGGTATGTCTACCCTGGCATTGCCTAGTTGTGCCGTGTCACCTACCCTATCGCGCCTTATACCTGTTTGGATTTCTCCTGTAGCCCGTGTGGTATCCTCTGGTGGCTTCCCGATCAGGAGGGACTATGATATTGGATGGGCTACTGGGACTATTACGTGTTAAAGGGAATATTGGGTCACTCTTTAATGCTAAGAAAAAAGTAAGTTTATTTAACAATTAGACACTATTATAGCGAAATATACTACATGGTAAATAGTTTAACGGATCCGTCGGAGGTGTAAATCCCGAGCATCTCTTGAGTTATTGCACTCATATTTATTCCTGTTGATTTAACTTAGATAAGATATTTTAGTTCCGACTCGAGTGTTTTGTCTTTTCAATTCGCTCGAGTCAGTCCGAGCATTTCAGGATTTCGAAGACCTTAGCTCTGGAGGATGAAGACGGAGATTTATATTACTATTATTATTATTAGTCCACTATACTCATACTATTCCGTTGCATTGTTATTGGTATGTGTAACTCTGATAAATGTGTAAGTATAATCGAATATTTTGTAAAACAGCTTTATAAACTATATATTTGATTATTATATTTTATCCTTCCGCTGTGAGATTCTATTTTGTTTTATTTCTTTCTCGTTTTTCTTATTTACCCATTGACAATCCTCCCTTCCGAACGGTTTGAATTGGTACGTGTGTCAATTTAAAGCGTGCGAAAAGACTGGATGTTACGAAAACCAAGTTATTCAAGTGAAATCCGATTCAAACTTTAAATACAGGGTGTCACTTTACACAGCAATTTATCTCAATAAATAACCACATTATCACTGTTCAATCCAATCATATAACAAAACATTTCATATCAGAAACATTAAATAGTCCACGGCATCAATATCATTCAATCCTTCATAAGCAAGATTAATCAGTCATACCATTCCTAATTAAATTAATTTCTTCAATCATCTTAAAATCATGCTTATCAATCATTAACTAACTACAAACCAATTAATAAGTCAACTTCTATTTATCATCTTTAATTACATTAAGTAATTAATTCTTAATTACTTCGCTTTAAGTAATTTCCTTTTAATTACTTCCATTAAGTAATTATCATTTAATTATTTAATCTTCGATTATTTTCATTAACAACCTCTAATCAACGATTAATTAATTTCCAATTACTAATTAATTAATCTCTAATTTATTAATTAATAATCCTTAATCGTAAATTAATTAATTCTCTTCAATTATTTTATTTAATTAATTAATTTCTTTTCATTTTCATTTAATTATCCAAGACTTAATAAACTATAAGATAAACCCTTTTATCTTTATTAACTTCTAAATCATTACTAGTAACATTTTAATAGATCTTAAAGTCACTTACCATTAACATATGATACAAAACATAATACTTAATTACATATTTAAAATTAAGTTTAAAACAAACTTAAGAATTAACCAAATTAATTTAAATAACATAGATCATTCAACATCTTAAACCAAATGCTAAATAAAAACATTATTTATACGTAAAGAAATTTATTTAAGAACAGATTTAGACTTGATTTATTTTAAATTTTCGAAAACTTGATTTTACTTGCATTTAAAACTGTTATAAATTTCCTTCATGTTCAACCATGTTAATATTTGAGCTAGACCCGACATAATCCACCTTCCCTTCTTTCTTCCTTAGCATTAGTATTAAAACATAAACTCAGGAAACACACAACACACACATTCGATGCCCCGAAGTCCAACCCGAGCCACGACACTACCTTCCCAAGACCCACCCCGAGTCACAAGCCTCTTCACAAACACTGACACAAATGACTTCA
Source organism: Allium cepa (assembly GCA_030765085.1). Lineage (NCBI taxonomy): Eukaryota > Viridiplantae > Streptophyta > Magnoliopsida > Asparagales > Amaryllidaceae > Allium > Allium cepa. The sequence continues at coordinate 202,400,841 of CM060945.1, read as the reverse complement.
ACGTGCACATGCACACCATCTTTGGCCATCTCCGGCCAACACCATTACCACCCACGAGTCTTTGCCGACCACCTCGACCCAGTCGATCACCCAGAAAACACTAAAACCAAATAATTCGAGATCGAGCACCCAGAGTGAACAACAAAACAAGATCGACCATCTAAAAACCCTCCGTAGCGCTACCAAAGACCACCGGTAGCCACGAAATTCTAACCAAAACTTCGTCACGACCTATACAACCGATCCCCTCCGTGCGTAAGATCTGATCATCAATCGACGTCCCAAATCTGGCTAGAACCCAGCTCATCCAAAATGCCACCTAAACCCTACATCCTCTCCTACCTGCTGCCACGACATTCGACAAAACACGCCACTAATTTTCTCGAGACCGCCATTCTCTCATCCTCCTCTAACCATAAACTCGACCACTATCATAACGCATGTCGCGGGAATTTGATCAAAATCCCTTTTGCGTTCAACCCAAAATTCCTCAATATTAAACCACTTAAAAATCTTGAATTCTATATTAAAAATCATGATTTCGTATCACGAATACAATTATACAATCGAGACTTGAAAAATAAGTAATTCAAGTTTTGACTTGAATTGATTTTTTTCACTGTTAATTAATATTTCCTGTTTAATCACCTACAAATTATACTTATAAACATTTTTAAAACAAGATTGGGTTAATACAACTAGTTTCCATTAATGATCATGATCTGTAAGACATTGAAGCAAAGGAAATTTATTTTTTTGAATTGAATTTTGAAACTGTAAACCAATAACAGAAGCTATATAACATATTTATACAGACATGCAGTTGATCATTAGCAATTACATGTAATTTCTAGGAAAATACTTTTATAAATCTATTCAAACCATATTTCTATCTTTACCTATCATTTCACGAGTAATCATGAAGGATCAAATCTTAAATAGTTTAAGATTTTACTCACCTGGTATTTATAAAACAGAGAGCCTTTGAAACTGATGCTTGAACTACTTTAAAGCTTGCTGTTTGATTGCAAATGAGTTGATGTTATTGATGAGTTGATTCTTATTGTTAACTTGGTTTCAGATCAGGTTGTAATAGCAGTTAATGTTGTTGCAAGCTTATCTTCTTCCATTTGTGATTGTTTGAAGCCTTTGCTTATCTCAGATTGCTTCTAAATTTTGAAGGTGAAAAGAAGCTAAGTTTTGAGATAGTTTTAAACTGAGGAAAAATTGGGTTAGTTTCCTCTAAAACTATTTTTATTTTTTCTCTTTTTTTTAATTTAAATTTTAATTTAAAAGAAGAATGCCACTTGTTCTTGTGTATGATATTTAGGTGATAATTGTATTTACATGTATTCATTTATTTAAAAATGTCCAACTTGTTTTACATGCTTACAAATTTCCTAATACACTTTCATATTACATTTCTTATGTTTAGTATTAATGAGTTAATGTATTTATAAATAAATTTTAAGATAAAAAAGAAAGTATATTAAAAGAAATAATCCTTTAGTTAAATCTTATTTTTAAATTTAAACAAAAATATATTTTAAATAAATAAGAAATTATCTTTGTCGTTAAGAAATATAAACTTTAAATTTCAAATATATATAACTTAAAAGAAAAAATGATATTTTTTTTCCATTTGTACACTTATAAATAATTTATAAAACATAGAATTTTTAAATCCCATTTATTTCTAAAATGTTTACAACTAAATTTCAAATCCAAATTTTATTTACTATACTATTTATTTAATAAGGCAATCATACCTTATTTGCTTTGAATAAAAAATTTATATTATCAGAATTTATTTTATTCAACTTCATTTATAAACATATCCAAATATATTCTAACTACCCAAGTTTTATTTGTTAAACCAAACAAAAAACAGCATTTCTGATAATTAATCCCATTAATTATCAATTAATAGACACTCCAAAATCCGGGCTATCACACTTCTGCTGCTCGATCACCTCCTTTCTAGGTGGCTTTTTGCATTCCTCGGTTCCTTGAATTGCGAGAAAATTGTTTTCTGGTGTGTCGATCAGGGGAGTGTACCTTTTGGCCAAAACCCTTTGAGCTTTTTATTGCTGCCGTTACCATTCTTCTTATTGGAGTCGTAACCTTTTCTCTTTGAATTTCCATCTTTCCCAGTGGTTCCTTTAGCGGTTTGAGAAGTGTGTGCATTTTGACTCATTGCTACATTGTTTTGCCCCGCATTTGCCGGTTGCACAATAGTAAACTTCCCTTCCAATTCCTACGCTTGCTCCAACCTTAAGTACTGACTTGCTTTGTTATTGAAATATTTCCTGGTGGTAGGTTGCTTCATTTTAATCAACATTAAGAATTCAGTTTCCAAGTGAATGGCACGAACTAATGCCATAAAAACCATGTCATCATTGGGGTTGCTTGCTTCAATCATCGTGGTGTTAAATCTGTTCTTGAGAGACTTCAATGATTCAATATGCCCTTGGAACAACTCGGATAATGACATGACATCTTTTGGCTATGCAGCATGGAGTCGAACTGATGAAGGAACTTTGTTTAGCGTTGGTCAAAAGTAGGGATAGATCTTGGTGGAAGTCTAGTGAACCACATTGACACAACCTCTTCGAGAAAGATAGGGAAGCATCTGCATCAAACGGCTTCAGAGGCATTTGCTCCATCCATATACCAATTTATTTATGCAAATGAGGCTTTGGGTCCTTCGTTCCTTCACAGGATGGAATAGTTGGCATTATGAACTTTTCTATATATCTCTCATTTAGTATTTCATTAGTGAAGGGAGTCTGACTTGGCACAGATTCCCATTAGTGAAGGGAGTCTGACTTGGCACAGATCCCCGTCGTCTCTTCTATCTTTACTCTCCTACATCAATCGTTTAACCATCCGCTATGTATGCCTCTGATGTTCGGTAGTCCGGAGGACGGTGATCGGTCATTACGCCAAGTGTTTGACTTTGCAAACGGTCTTGGTGATTGGGCTTAGGCCTAGGCTCTCCTGTCTTTGGATAAGCCACTCTGCAAGGGTCCCATTGGCTTGCGGTTGGTCTCAATGGAGCAGTTTGGGTATTCCTTGCATCATAAATTGCATTGGAGTTTTCATCCAATTTGTCTTCTGGCTCTCCGTCCTTTGAGTCGGAAAGATCCATAACTATTTCTTCTACATGGGTCTTTGCCATTTGACCCAAATTCAGAATAGTTGCCTTGTGGCATATAGAGTACTTGCATCTCCATCCACGTCAAGTCCTATTGTCACCCTTTTTTATGGCTATTTTCCATTTCTTCTATGTAGACCAAAAACGGAGGAATTCTCTTATTCCATAGCAACCGCGGGTTCGAGCATATCCATTGGAGCGAGATTTTGACTATAGGGTTAGGAGAGTGTTAAGCTTATCCATTAGAGCCTTTTGGTTACTCTCCATTTTTTGTTTGATCTCATCAACCATTTTACTTAACTCATTCCTAGTAACAACTTCATGCTGACTGGAGGAGGTAGGCGCCCGATTGCCTAAGTTAGCGCCATTCATTTCGGTTTGTTAGGGATTAACATCTTCTCCAACTACTGCTGCCCTTAGAGACCTTCTACAGGAAGTTCTTTTTCTTCCAGGAGCCATTGATTCCAAACAGTGGATTCTTCAAGCAAAGATTAAGGGTCTAACTTCTAGACCTATGGGAACCAAAGTAGATAGTTAGATCTATATCCTGAGTTGGGCCTTCTCAATGAAAGCACCAAAATATTGACCCAAAAAATAGAACAACACCCTGGTTTAAATTTGAAAGCACTAGCCCTATTCTGACAGAGCAATATCACAGATAACATGTATAGAAAAAGAACAGTAAAAGAAACTAGGCAGAGAATTTTTATAGTGGTTCAAATGTTAATGAAGCCGACGTCCACTTAATAGTTTTATTAAAGACCGATTGTTGTTACAAGAGATATTTGATTAAAAGGCTTTAATTATCTTTAGCTAGATTGAATCCCCAGAGTTGGAATCAACCGGAGAATCACAGTGAATTCCTTTGGAGATTGCTGTGGGGGAGGTAGAGAGCGAAGAATAATTTCAGCAGAGCTTCAGCGACCAGTCCAGATAAGCACCAATTTATGCTGCAAGTAGGATGGTATTTATATGGATTGGAGAGCTTCTGGGCCAGGCTACGTATACATCGGCTTGCAAGTAGGTAGGAAATGACCCTGGGAAAGTTTGGCTCACAAAATGAGGCAAAGCCATGGTTCACTAGCGACCCACGGCCTTGGCTTATTTGCGAGCCAAGGTCTTGGCCTCCTTTTGTAGCATTCTTTTGCTAGTTTGTTGGAAGGTTTGCGGAGAGGTATGGATTGATGATGATCCAATCACTTAGAATTTTTCTGGAGTTTGGAATTGGGGATGTTTCCATAGCCTTTATCGTACTTGTTATGTTTTGATGGAAACTCACTAGCTATTTGCGTTCAATTGCTGATTGGACTAAAAAAATGTCGATCTCTCAACTACGTTGGCCCTAGTCGTTATCTTAGCCATATAGCCTTGCCCTTGTCTCAGCCTTTTTGGTTAAATCGTGAACCATCCTGTTGGCATGTGGTTCTTTTGTTTTCTTATTGGTTTTTGCTAGGTTAAAAAGCTAGATAATAGACTATATTTGAGGTTATCTAAAGGGGTCAAGATGGAAAAGTTCTAAAGAGTGCGAAGTTGATATTATATCCTAGACTTAAATGTTCCTTGTGAAGTTTTCCCATTCAATTAGTATCACAAAGATTTTCTACTTTGAAGTCCATTTTTGAAAGGCCTCTCACATGTTCATATCTAGCAATTTTTGATTGGTGCTTAATTTTAAATGCCCAAAATGTTTATGCTGAAACCAGGGGTAATTCGAATCAACTATAAGATATAGATTATCATTTGAAACTTTCATACTTAACACATATATGGTTCCTTTCCTCAATCCTTCAAATATAGTTTAGAATCCTGATCTAAGATGTGAAAGGTGTTGTTGGGCAAAAAAGTGGCACAGCATTCCAAATTCGAATTAAAGTAGAGAAATCTAGCTATAAACAGTAAGTCAAAGCAAGAAACACGCAAATTTTTATAGTGGTTCGTCAAACCTAAGGCCTAATTCCACTTTAGTGTTACTGTAGCGAATTTTTTCTATAAGTATAATGGTTTTATAGCTCCAAGCGAATTAGGACAGCAAAAGGTAGCTTCCTTTGTGATAAGGTCGGGTAGAGAAAGAAGGTAAAGAAAATGAAGTGTCAAAAGTCCTCTCTAAGTTGCCAAATGCTTCCTATTTATAGAGAAATTTCCCAATGAAGTCAGCAGATCATTAAATACCAATTCAAACTCCAGATCCAAGAAAGTAGAAGGTGATACGAATGTAACAACCCGTAATTTCGCTACTTCAAAATTGAGATATTTTGTTTATTATAAATTTAAAAAGAATTTAAAACTTAGACAAATATATTATATATAATAAATTATTATCAATTCATATAGTTGATAATTTAAAAAGTATAAATTTGGATTTTAGAACAAATCAACAAAAGTTAAGTTTTGTTAAAAATATATAAAGGCTTAAATAAATAACTTTAAATATTTATTTGATAAGTTAATTCTTATTTAAAACATCTAATAAAGATAATAAAAGTATAGTAAAAGATTTAAAAGTATATTAATAATCGTTTTACAAAAATAACCAAAATTTGTCGCTTTTTGTCAGTTTTACATACATTGTAAAATTAGAGATTTTGATATTAATTAAGTATTATTTTAAAATATGAATAGGCATGTTTTAATTTATCTAAAAGAAGGAAAAAGTTCATTTTAAATTTATTTTACATAAATGAATAGTTTAACTAAAACGTCAAAATATGACCGTAAAACATTTTGTCGAAAATCAACGTTTTGTCGATTAAAAGTTATTGCAACGTTGTTGCACCTTTATTTTCTTATATATGAACATATATTCAAATAATATAAGTATTATTTAATTCACTAATCAAGTTTACTTTTACTAAACAAGTTTAGAAAACAATTAGCAAAAAAACACAAAAGGACAAAACATGTCACCTCAAATCCAACCCAATCTTTACTTTTATTTACTTAAATATTAAGTGATTAAGACATAAAGTAATGATGTGATAAAGTGATGGTAAGTGTTGAAAGAGTAAGATAAAATAAGAATATTTTAGTAATTTTGTGTTGGGCTAGTTTTATAATTTACCGCTCCTTACTTTTTCTATAAATATCCATCCATTCTTCTCATTTTTCATACAAATCATTCTCTTCTTCTTCCTTTAAGCTATTTTATGGCTTCTCTCTTTAAGAGATGTAGGAGGGTAAAAAACAGTGGAGTGCTTAAGCACTAATCCACTTTTTACTCTCTAACCTCTTTCTAGTTCACTTCTTCTTATTCTCTTCTTAAAAAATGGCCTTAGGCCATGAGGATGAAGGTGTTTAAGGGCTTAGGCCAAGAGCAAGGTGGTGGAGGAGGGTCATGGCCGTTATAAATGCAAGTAGAGGTGGACATTGTAACATCACGAAATTTTTGAATTAAAAATTGGTAATGTATTTGAACTTTTGGAACTTAAATTGAGAATTTCAAGAAAAAAATAAATATTGTTATTGTTAATATTATAAAGACGCATAGAATTTAAATTAATATTGATAGTTAAGTTTAAATAAATAGATAATAATAATAATAATTAAAGAAAAAAACATATTTAAAAAACAAGAAGTTGTTTTAAAACAATAAAATTAAAATTTGCTGTAAACAAATATGTAGACAAAAGAAAACCCTAACTAAAACACTTACATTTAGCAAAATAAACAAGAAAATATTAGCAAACGAAAACAAATATTGTAATAAAAGAACATAGTTATTAAATAACAATAACTAAAACAAAACACTTTTATTTTATAAAGTAAACTAGGAAATAAGTTAACCAAAGAAAATAAGATATGCAAGATCTGCCAAACAATAATAATTAAAACAAACACCTTTATTTAGAAGTAAAACAAGAAAGTAAGTACCTTAAATAGAAAAAAAATATAAGAAAATAGTACTTACAGAAAAAGAAAAAAAAGCAAATCGAATAGCATGCTGAAAATATACAAAGCATGAAACATTACATGCTTCCATTAAATGCTTGCATTTAATGCTGTTACTCTCCAGCATGGGTTTATTCATCTTGTACTTGCTTTAGTAAGCCTCAGTTTACACACAACCTGTCATATACATCAATCTACTTTCTCATTTCAATTCATTCGAACATAACTTTGTAAACCAGAGAACAAATATAAACGTCACTACACTTTACAAACTCAAATCCATTCAAGAAAATAAGATTTTCACCTTGCAGATTCAAGCTTTTTGTCATTCCTGGATATTTAGGTGAGTAACAACTCCAAAGAAGAAGCTTAAGTATAACTGTTTATTGCTCTGAAATCTGAGGTTCAAAGTCACTTTATCATACATATACATATATAGTTTCCTATGTGTATAAATATTAGAAAGTGGAATGTCTGTCATGTTGAAATCACCTGTCTCTGATTTCAGAGCAACAAACATATTCAAAACCCAAATCTTTCATCATGTAATCATTGTTAGACCTTGATCTCAAAATGAAACTTGTATATTTAGGGATGAACTATGATTTTAAAATAGAATTTCAGAAGAAAAATGCTACACAGTTGAAAGAAATGGTTTTTACAGTAAATATGTCATATTTTGGTTAAACTCGAATGTCATGAAATACTAATTCAAGTTTATAACTTGAATCTTCATTTCAAATTATGATTTTTAAGAAGAAATTGGGAATTTTTAGTTTCCTAGGTTACGCTCAGTTCACTATTAAATGGAAACAGTATTTTAATCGATTTCCGATCATCTAACAATTTTTAGATGCTAAAATTTTGTGGGAAGTTGGGTTGAACCCTTACGATCCCAGGAAAATTTTTGAAAAAAAATTCTAATGTATGAATGGGGAGAACGAATCAAGATTAGGGTTTAAAACCCTTTTTCTGTTCACGTTAGAAACCATGGTGCCACGCAACCTATGGTTGACCGGACTGCGTGTCAGTGGGGTGAACAGATGAGTCGCGTGATGACGAAGCTAGGGTCCAAGGTTGGTGGCCAATAATGGCCTGGGGAGGCGGCGCGAGGCGAATGTTCAGACGACACTTTCTGATGGGTTTGGGGTCGAAGGGCCTAAATTTCGTTTTTGGAATTTTCTTCAAAATTCTGGTTACTGATGATGTTTGGGGGATGGACGGCGACTCACTGGTGGCCGCAGCACCGACCAACAACGGTGAAGGTGGATGTGCACGTGTACGTGCTTGGTTCGTGTCAGTTGTGAAATTTGGGAAGGACAAGGGGAGAACTCGAAGCAAGCCTGGGGTAAAATGTGAAATAGCCCGGGTTTTAACTCGAGTAAAACGTTGGCGTGCCGGGTAATATACTTAAAAAAAATTCAGGTTTGAAATTTTAGTTGAAAACACAGGCACTCGGGTTGATTTTGATGAAATCCCGAAGTAAACACGAAATATTCTCGTGCGTGACCAGAAGCAGGTCTCGGGACAAAATTTGAAACAGTTTTTACTTTAAATTTTTCAAAATTTTAAGACATTTTAAAAAAATAAGTTCAACAATGATTCAATTTGAAATTTTAAGGTAATGTAAAACTTAAGCAAAAAGTTTGAAGAAATTAATTCTTATTTTTTTAGTTTTAATATAATATTTTTTATAAGGTTATTTATATTAAATAAATAATGTAATTCAAAGGAATTAATACTGATTATATTAAATTAAAGACTTATTATCAATTTTAATAAACTAAGTGTATACTTAATAATCTAATAAATATTTTAAATAATTAAATTAAAAATAAGAATTTAAGTTTATTAACATTAAACTTTTTATAACTATAATAAATTGATTCTTAAGTTACAAAGGAGATTTTTCAAATAATAATTAAGGTGAATAATTTTTATTAATTAATGATTTTGAAAAGAACTTAAGATGATAAACAATTTGAAATTTAATCAAGTGTTCAAATTTAATTGTAATTGAGAATTTGTTATTCAAATAAATTTAAGTTGATTAATCAAGAAAATTAGCAGTTAAATTAAATAACAAATTTTGAAACGATAAATCGAGTAAATTAAGATTTAATTTAATTATCCAAATTCTCATCGTTGATTTAAAATAATCTTATGGTAAATTTATTTAAACCACATTTGAAGATAAATGTGCACGAATGTTGATATTTCTATTCTGTTGGGAATGGTGTATGATGTAGTTTGCCATGTATTGCACTGTGATTATGATTTGTTCTGTATTGATGTGAAAACCCTGTTACCCGTAAAACGGCATTTAAACTTCGATGCGACAGGGAATCGGATTTCAATTTGTCATCCAAAACCCACATCGAACTTGTGAATTCTTGTGAAAGACATATCCACATGTTTTAAAAATTTACTTTCACTATTCGGTTTAGCCGGGAAAGGACCTTTGTGTCGTATAACCCATTTCGAATATGAGATTCGACGTTATGGATAGCATTTGAAGACCGGTGATGAAGACCGGGTATTTGCGAGAGCGATAGGATGACCTATCGATTGTCTCTGCACCGAGTAGCTACGGTATAGAGATTTCCTAAGTGATAGGAAGTCCGATCGGGATTGTGGATATCCGGATTGCGAGGACTTCTTTGGAAGTGCCTTCGGTTCTGTTCGAACCTAGAACAGACTTGTATGGATTGTATGTCTGACATTACAAATTGAGATGTAAAGCAGATTTTTTTTCAAATATATTTCTGTTGATGGCGGAGAATTTATTCTCTTAGCTTAACACCCTTAGAGGTTATGTAATTGAAGATTATCAGCGATATATTCCCAATTTGGTAATGTGGCATGCTGAGTGTTGCTGATCATTTGTTGATCGAAGCATGGCTTTGTGAAAAGTGCAGATTTGTGGATAAGACTTCGTCGAGCCTCACACCCCGGAATGGTCAAAACAGGAAAGATGCAGCAAGGTTATTGGGGGTAGCACCCCTTAGGGTATGAGCACTTCCTTCTGGATAGAAGTGGTATCATGGTGTGGAGCCCAGATACTTAACTTATGTTGAGATCGCAGATATATATATATATATATGTATTACTTTGTGATTTGTTGTTGGGGCCCCGGTTAAAGGTTGGTTACAACCGGGAGATGGCATACTCGTGTCAGTAGTTACCCAGTTAGGGGTAACCCGGCCTTGTGTTGGCAGAGATCCAGTTAGGTTCTCGGGTCGTCCCTCCAAAGGCGTACCCATGTGGCCCAGGAAGTTCCTTAGCCTGACCATTGTTGGAAATCCAATACCCAATACGAAACCCTGTACGGTTTTAGTTGTAGAACCTGCCATTTACTTATGGTGGTCACCACTGTTTAGATGGTAGCTATAGTAGGCATAATTCAAAATGTCTATGCTGGCTAAAAATAATATTCTATTTTCGAAATGATTTATACACTATGCACTAGAAATAATATCAAAGAAATTTCCTCGTACCAAGCATATTTAACTATTATAAGAAGAAATCTCCTCCAATTCTGCGTTTGCATTGTGTGTGTGGCGGGAGGTCTTATGGTAGTTCCATTTTTAAAAGCATGCCGAAAATTCTTTTACAAATCTTGTTTCTTTAAAAGTAACTGTTGTTTTTGTTTACTCATACCAGTCCCATGACTGATCCGGAGTTTATTGTTTTCTTTCCTAAACTCTGGGTGCCCATTATTTCCACACGGGCAGCCTAATAGTAGGTTTCTGTATTTTGGAGTAGCAGTATTTTGGAGCTCTTATCTTGGAGATATCTTAGGAACTTTTGGAGATTTCAGGTGTTTAGCTTTTGGGAGTTCGTTATCACCTCTCTCATTTGAGGGCTTTTGGATATATGATCACTACTGTATTATCATGATGTTGTATTTGGAGTTGTGGTGTATGTATTATATACTCTGATGTAGCATGGATATTATGTTAATGTTGTAACTGTGATGATATTTATGATATTGATTCTGTTCCGCTGTTTTATATTCATCTAATTGTTGCTATAAGCTCCGGTGATGCGAATTTGATGTTGTTTATCGGACATCGAGTTTGGGTCGTCACAAGTGGTATCAGAGCAACTGGTTGAGTAAGAACTTTAACTACGAAGTATAACACATTAGATGGCTCATTAGAGATAGGGTGAAGTATACCCTAGAATGAGTATAACCAAGACTGAAACTCTAAATTTATTAGTCTATTTCTTTTACTGCTGATATTCCTTAAGATATTTTGTTCGTGTATTTAAATCAATTTTCTTACTAATTACAAATAGTAAGAAATGAGCGGACGAAGGGGAAGAATTAGGGGTCAAGGAGGTGCCACAGCACCTGATCAAGGTCCCCCAACGGCAATAGCGGCAGCTCAGCAACAGCCGAATCTGGCTGATTTACATAAAAGTTTCTCGAGATTTGGTGGTAAGCCGTTCAACGGCAAAGAGTCGATTGTTGAGGCTCAAGCCTGGATAAGATCGTGTGAGAAAATCTTCAAAGGGCTAAAATTGGAGGACGATCAGAAGCGACTCATAGCATCTTGGCAACTGCAAGATAAAGCTTCAGCTTGGTGGGAGACAATCACGGTAAATAAGCCAGAAGACGAGTTTTCTTGGGAAAATTTCAAAGAAGTGTTTGAGAAGCGATATTTGCCATCAGCTGGAATTTCTCGAATGTATCAGGAATTCATGGACCTGAAGCAGGGAAGTTTATCATTTGAAGAGTATCTGAACAGATTTAATGAATTGTATCGTTTTGGTCCCGAATTGGTGAATACGCCTTTAAAGATGAACGAGAGATTCATTCGCGGGATGAATAAGAAATTCCACGAAAGAATGACGGGCCATGTTAAGGAATCTTTTTCAGATTTAGTTGATATGGGATACAGATACACTACCCTTGATATGAAAGAAGCCCCGATAGAGAAAGGAAATTCGGGCGATCAAAATTGGAAAAAGCGGAAATTTGGAGGCAAGAAACCTTGGCAAGGCAACGAGAAGAAGAGGAGCATTCAGGGAAGCGCGGCAGAAAATGTCACTTGTTACAACTGCAAAGAGAAGGGCCATTATTCAAATAACTACCCAAAACCGAAGAAGCAAGTTAAAGAATGCTACAATTGTCACAAGCCGGGACATGTTGTTAAAGATTGCCCAGTGATGAAGCCAGCGCAGGTGGAAAAAGTCAACTTCAAAAGCTGATAAAGGGAAAAGTGTTTTGGAAGGTAACCTTACTATTTATAATAGAACTGTTAGAGTTTTATTTGACACAGGAGCTTCACATAGCTTTATCGCTCAACAAACCGTAAATGAATTAGGACTTAAAACTAAATTTGTTGACGATCCTACTTGCGTGAAAAATCCGGTTGGAGATCCCGCAAATCTTTGTTCATATTGTAAGAGAGTTCCTATTTCATATGCTAGCTATCGATTTCCTATCAACCTTTTTGTCCTCGAATTTAATGAATTTGAAATCTTACTCGGTATGAACTGGTTATCGAGATACGAAGCTATACTGAATTGTAATAATCGGACAGTTTTAGTCCAAACGAACCTTGGAAATTTTATTGAAATCTCTTGTGAGGATCCAAGTCCAAGAAGAGATAGATTGATGTATACCTTGGGATATCTTGAACCCACTTTGCAGTCTATACCTGTTGTTCGGGAATTTTCCGACGTATTTGAAGAAGTGAAATCTTTACCTCCTCACTGGGAAATAGCATTCCGAATTGACTTGGTACCTAATGCTCGTCCTGTTGTTCATGCAAGTCGCAGGATGGCACCCAGAGAAAAGATTGAATTGGTTCATCAAACTGATGAGCTACGAGCAAAAGGATTAATTCGACCTAGTGTTTCTGAATGGGGCTCAGCCGTCGTATTTGTTGCTAAATCGAACGGATCTTTGAGATTATGTGTAGATTACCGCGATCTAAATAAACAAACTCTCAAGAATAAATTTCCACTGCACAGAATTGATGATTTATTCGACCAACTTCATGGCGCTCGTTTCTTTTCAAAAATGGATCTAGCCCAAGGATTCCATCAACTACGAATCGCCGAAGATTGTATCCATTTAACTGCCTTTAGAGGTCCTGATATGTTCTACGAATGGTTAGTTATGCCTTTCGGGCTAACCAATGCTCCAGCATACTTCGTAGATCTTATGACTCGTGTGTTTCGGGAAGTTTTGAATAAATTTGTGCTTGTATTCATTGATGATATTTTGATCTATTCTAAGACTAAAGAAGAACATGCCGAACATCTTAAAATCATATTGGAAATATTGAGGAGAAATGTTCTATATGCAAAATTTTCCAAATGCCACTTCTGGGTCAATGAAGTCAAATTCCTTGGCCATATTGTTAATAAAGAAGGAATTTAGGTAGATCCTAGCAAAATTTCCGCTATTCTTGATTGGAAACAACCTACTACTTCAAAAGAAGTTTCAAACTTTTTGGGTTTAGCACGCTATTACCGGAAATTCGTTCAAGATTTTTCTAAGTTGGCTAGCCCATTGACTAAGCTAACAATGAAAAATGAAAAGTACATTTGGACTCCAAAATGTGAAGAAGTTTTTCAGGGGTTGAAAAGGAGATTGACCACTGCTCCTGTTCTCACTATTGTTAACGGGAACCAAGGCTTATCTGTCTATACTGATGCATGTGGTGATGGGGTAGGTGCAGTATTAATGCAAAATGGAAAGGTAGTTGCCAACGCGAGTAGACAATTACGTCCGCATGAGAAAAACTACCCAACGCACGATTTGGAACTTTTGGCTGTGGATTTCGCCTTAAAAATCTGGCGACATTATCTTCTGGGTAAGAATCTTTTCAGCTTTCCTAACAATTTATGAAACTAACTTAACTAAAGAAATATACCTAATAAACTCTCTTTGTTTTAGGTGAAAAATTCGAATTATTCACCGACCATAAATCCTTGAAATATCTCTTCACCCAGAAGGATCTGAATTTGTGACAACAGTGTTGGTTGGAATTTCTGGCATCTTATGACTTAGATATTCTGTATACGCTGGGAAAATCCAATGTAGTTGCAGACGCCTTGAGTAGAAAACACGCTATTCTCGCTCATCTTTTTATCACTCCTACTCTTCTCAAAAGGATTGCAAGACAGTAGAAAGAAGATGAGTTTCTTCGAGGAATCCATAAAAGAATATGTCAGGGTGAAGATAATAGTTTTGAGATAGATAATAGAGAAGTTATAGGGATGAAGGGCAGAATTTGTGTCCCTGACATTCCAGAACTGAAACGTGAAGTATTGGACGAATGCCACAAGTCCAAACTCAGCATCCATCCAGGAGTCAAAAAAATGTATCGAGATATTAAAAGAACATTCTGGTGGAAGACGATGAAGAGAGACATATCTATTTATGTAAGTCGCTGTGCTACTTGTCAGCAAATCAAAAGCGACCAAAAGAAAGTGGCCGGTTTACTTCAACCTTTGAAAGTACCGAAATGGAAGTGGGATCAGGTATCGATGGATTTCATCGACGGATTGCCACGAACCAAGAAAGGCAATGAAGCAATTTGGGTTATAGTGGACCGTCTAACCAAAACTGCTCACTTCATTCCAGTTAAATCCACTCGAACTGCAGCAAGCTTGGCAGGTATTTATATAAAGGAAATTGTTCGCCTCCATGGTATTCCCAGCAGTATAGTGAGTGATCGTGACCCGATCTTTACTAGTAGATTTTGGGAGGCATTTCAGGACGCATTGGGAACGAAATTAAATTTCAGTACTGCTTATCACTCACAATCTGATGGGAAGACTGAGAGGGTCAACCGAATTTTAGAAGACCTACTGCGTGCTTGCGTTCATGATTTTGGTGGTTCTTGGGAGGACCATTTGCATCTGGTTGAATTCTCATATAATAACAGTTATCAGGCCAGTATAGAAATGGCTCCTTTCGAAGCTTTATATGGTCGTCTGTGTCGATCACCTACATGCTAGATCGAATCAGGTGACGGACTTGTTCTTGGACCGGATATGATAAAAGAAGCCACTGAGAAGGCAGACTTTATTCAAAAGAAGTTATAACTGTCCAAAGCTGTCAAAAGAGCTATTATGACCGCCGAAGGAGAAATTTGGAATTTCAAGTTGGAGATTCTGTATTTCTTAAAGTATCTCCGATGTGGGGTGTATTGAGATTCGGGAAAACTGGAAAGCTAGCACCGCGATATATTGGTCCTTTTCCTATCCTGGAAAGGATTGGTCCTCTAGCATATCGAGTGCAGTTACCCAGCTGGTTGTCTGGCGTACATGATGTGTTCCACATTTCTAATCTTCGGAAATATGTGCATGATCCAGATGATATTATTGAAGAAGCTGCTCAGCAGGATCTAGAGATCACTCCTAACTTGGCAGTTAAAAGAGAGCCAATAAAAATTGTAGATCGTGATAAGAAGCGATTAAGAAACAAGATTGTGAAATTGGTCAAAGTTCAATGGAGTGGCGATCCAAAGGACTGTACTTGGGAGACTGAAGATAATATGAAGAAATCAAATCCCAACTGCAGAATTGACATCTCGGCTTAATCCGTAAGTCATTTCTTTATTTTTCTGAATTTGTATATTCTTTGTTTGCATTTCTCTCTCTTTTAATTTCGAGGACGAAATTTTCTTAAGTAGGGGATATTGTAACATCCTGAAATTTTTGACTTTAAAATTGGTAATCTATTTGAACTTTTGGAACTTAAATCGAGAATTTCAAGAAAAAAATAAATATGTTATTGTTAATATTATAAAGATGCATAGAATTTAAATTAATATTGATAGTTAAGTTTAAATAAATAGATAATAATAATATAATTAAAGAAAAGAACATATTTAAAAAAAAAGAAGTTGTTTTAAAACAATAAAATTAAAATTTGCTGTAAACAAATATGTAGACAAAAGAAAACCCTAACTAAAACACTTACATTTAGCAAAATAAACAAGAAAACATTAGCAAACGAAAACAAATATTGTAATAAAAGCACATAGTTATTAAATAACAATAACTAAAACAAAACACTTTTATTTTATAAAGTAAACTAGGAAATAAGTTAACCAAAGAAAATAAGATATGCAAGATCTGCCAAACAATAATAATTAAAACAAACACCTTTATTTAGAAGTAAAACAAGAAAGTAAGTATCTTAAATAGAAAAAAATATAAGAAAATAGTACTTACAGAAGAAGAAAAAAGCAAATCGAATAGCATGCTGAAAATATACAAAGCATGAAACATTACATGCTTCCATTAAATGCTTGCATTTAATGCTGTTACTCTCCAGCATTGGTTTATCCATCTTGTACTTGCTTTAGTAAGCCTCAGTTTACACACTACCTGTTATATACATCAATCTACTTTCTCATTTCAATTCATTCGAACATAACTTTGTAAACCAGAGAACAAATATAAACGTCGCTACACTTTACAAACTCAAATCCATTCAAGAAAATAAGATTTTCACCTTGCGGATTCAAGCTTTTGTCATTCCTGGATACTTAGGTGAGTAACCACTCAAAAGAAGAAGCTTAAGTATAACTGTTTATTGCTGTAAAATCTGAGGTTCAAAGTCACTTTATCATACATATACATATATAGTTTCCTATGTGTATAAATATTAGAAAGTGGAATGTCTGTCATGTTGAAATCACCTGTCTCTGGTTTCAGAGCACCAAACATATTCAAAACCCAAATCTTTCATCATGTAATCATTGTTAGACCTTGATCTCAAAATGAAACTTGTATATTTAGGGATGAACTATGATTTTAAAATAAAATTTCAGAAGAAAAATGCTACATAGTTGAAAGAAATGGTTTTTATAGTAAATATGTCATATTTTGGTTAAACTCGAATGTCATGAAATACTAATTCAAGTTTATAACTTGAATCTTCATTTCAAATTATGATTTTTAAGATGAAATTGGGAATTTTTAGTTGCCTAGGTTACGCACAGTTCACTGTTAAATGGAAACAGTATTTTAATCGATTTCTGATCATCTAACAATTTTAGATGCTAAAATTTCGTGGGAAGCTGGGTTGAACCCTTACGATCCCAGGAAAATTTTTGAAAAAAATTTCTAATGTATGAATGGGGAGAAGAATAAAGATTAGGGTTTAAAACCCTTTTTCTGTTCACGTTAGAAACCACGGTGTCGCGCCACCTATAGTTGACCGGACTGCGTGTCAGTGGGGTGAACAGATGAGTCGCGTGATGACGAAGCTAGGGTCCAAGGTTGGTGGCCGATAGTGGCCTAGGGAGGCGGCGCGAGGCGAATGTTCAGATAACACTTTCTGATGGGTTTGGGGTCGAAGGGCCTAAATTTCGTTTTTGGAATTTTCTTCAAAATTCTGGTTACTGATGATGTTTGGGGGATGGATGGCGACTCACTGGTGGCCGCAGCACCGACCAACAACGGTGAAGGTGGATGTGCACGTGTACGTGCTTGGTTCGTGTCAGTTGTGAAATTTGGGAAGGACAAGGGGAGAACTCGAAGCAAGCCTGGGGTAAAATGTTAAATAGCCCGGGTTTTAACTCGAGTAAAACGTTGGCGTGCCGGGTAATATACTTAAAAAAAATTCAGGTTTGAAATTTTAGTTGAAAACACAGGCACTCGGGTTGATTTTGATGAAATCCCGAAGTAAACACGAAATATTCTCGTGCGTGACCAGAAGCAGGTCTCGAGACAAAATTTGAAACAGTTTTTACTTTAAATTTTTCAAAATTTTAAAACATTTTAAAAAAATAAGTTCAACAATGATTCAATTTGAAATTTTAAGGTAATGTAAAACTTAAGCGAAAAGTTTTAAGAAATTAATTCTTATTTATTTAGTTTTAATATAATATTTTTTATAAGGTTATTTATATTAAATAAATAATGTAATTCAAAGGAATTAATACTGATTATATTAAATTAAAGACTTATTATCAATTTTAATAAACTAAGTGGATACTCAATAATCTAATAAATATTTTAAATAATTAAATTTAAAATAAGAATTTAAGTTTATTAACATTAAACTTTTTATAACTATAATAAATTGATTCTTAAGTTATAAAGGAGATTTTTCAAATAATAATTAAGTTGAATAATTTTTATTAATTAATGATTTTGAAAAGAAATTAAGATGATACACAATTTGAAATTTAATTAAGTGTTCAAATTTAATTGTAATTGAGAATTTGTTATTCAAATAAATTTAAGCTGACTAATCAAGAAAATTAGCAGTTAAATTAAATAACAAATTTTGAAACGATAAATCGAGTAAATTAAGATTTAATTTAATTATCCAAATTCTCATCGCTGATTTAAAATAATCTTGTAGTAAATTTATTTAAACCACATTTGAAGATAAATTACCTATGACTGTGCACGAATGTTGATATTTCTATTCTGTTGGGAATGCTGTATGATGTAGTTTACCATGTATTGCACTGTGATTATGATTTGTTCTGTATTGATGTGTTTTCTATATTGATGTGAAAACCCTGTTGCCCATAAAACGGCATTTAAACTTCGATGCGACAGAGATTCGGATTTCAGTTTGTCATCTGAAACCCACATCGAACTTGTGAATTCTTGTGAAAGACATATCCACATGTTTTAAAAATTTACTTTCTCGGTTCAGCCGGGAAAGGACCTTTGTTTCGTATAACCCATTTCGAATATGAGATTCGACGTTATGGATAGCATTTGAAGACCGATGATGAAGACCGGGTATTTGCGAGAGCGATAGGATGACCTATCGATTGTCTCTTCACCGAGTAGCTACGGTATAGAGATTTCCTAAGTGATAGGAAGTCCGACCGGGATTGTGGATATCCGGATTGCAAGGACTTCTTTGGAAGTTCCTTCGGTTCTGTTCGAACCCAGAACAGACTTGTATGGATTGTATGTCTGACATTACAAATTGAGATATAAAGCAGATTTTTTTCAATTATATTTCCGTTGGTGGCGGAGAATTTATTCTCTTAGTTTTACACCCTTAGAGGTTATGTAGTTGAAGATTATCAGCGATATATTCCAAATTTGGTAATGTGGCATGCTGAGTGCTACTGATCCTTCGTTAATCGAAGCATGGCTTTGTGAAAAGCGCAGCTTTGTGGACGAGACTTCGTCGAGCCTCACACCCCGGAATGGTCGAAACAGGAAAGGTGCAGCATGGTTATTGGGGGTAGCACCCCTTAGGGTATGTGCATTTCCTTCTGGATAGAAGTGGTATCACGGTGTGGAGCCCAGATACTTAACTTATGCTGATATCGCAGATATATGTATTACTTTGTGATTTGTTGCTGGGGCCCCGATTAAAGGTTGGTTACAACCGGGAGATGGCATACTCGTGTTAGTAGTTACCCAGTTAGGGGTAACCCGGCCTTGTGTTGGCAGAGATCCGGTTAGGTTCTCGGGTCGTCCCTCCAGAGGCGTACCCATGTGGCCCAGGAAGTTCCTTAGCCTGACCATTGTTGGAAATCCAATTCCCAATACGAAACCCTGTACGGTTTTAGTTGTAGAACCTGTCATTTACTTATGGTGGTCACCACTGTTTAGATGGTAGCTATAGTAGGCATAGTTCGAAATGTCTATGCCGGCTAAAATTAATATTCTATTTTCGAAATGATTTATACACTATGCACTAGAAATAATATCAAAGAAATTTCTTCGTACCAAGCATATTTAACTATCATAAGAAGAAATCTCCTCCAATTCTGCGTTTGCATTGTGTGTGTGGCGGGAGGTCTTGTGGTAGTTCCATTTTTAAAAGCATACTGAAAATTCTTTTACAAATCTAGTTTCTTTAAAAGTAACTGTTGTTTTTGTTTACTCATATCAGTCCCATGACTGATTCGGAGTTTATTGTTTTCTTTCCTAAACTCTGGGTGCCCATTATTTCCACACGGGGAGCCTAGTAGCAGGTTTCTGTATTTTGGAGTAGCAGTATTTTGGAGCTCTTATCTTGGAGATATCTTGGGAGCTTTTGGAGATTTCAGGTGTTTAGCTTTTGGAAGTTCGTTATCACCTCTCTCATTTGAGGACTTTTGGATATATGATCACTACTGTATTATCATGATGTTGTATTTGGAGTTGTGGTGCATGTATTATATACTCTGATGTAGCATGGATATTATGTTGATGCTGTAACTGTGATGATATTTATGATATTGATTCTGTTCCGTTGTTTTATATTCATCTAATTGTTGTTATAAGCTCCGGGGATGCGAATTTGATGTCGTTTATCGGACATCGAGTTTAGGTCGTCACAGAGATGGTTGAGCACTTGGAAGCATGATGATAATAAGGTTTAGAAATGTTTAGTGAAGTGTTGGTTTGGATAAGAATGCTGGTAGGAAGTTAAACGTTTCGGCTAAAGGTGAGAAATCTTCATCACTTTTGAAATTATATTTCCGTTATGTTAAAACAATCACATTTATACCCTTATGGCATATGAATATTTATAACAAATTGTTTGTTAATATGGATGATTGATAGTCTGGTTAGATAATTGAATTGTGATAATATATTTCGTTATGATAGTAATAGTGAATGTTGAATTTGAAATCATATGTTATGTGATTGGTTGAGTGGATGTTATCTTAGTGATAAATATGGATGTTGGTTATGTTCATTTTGATTTAATAATCCTTTTGTTAAGAATGACTATATTTTAGTGATATGAGATATTTTGAAAAAATAAGTATCTTTTCGATTAGAAGTGAAATTAAAGTTAAAATAAAAGAGAATATAAAATTTGAGTGAAAAGGGATTAAAAAGGATAGTTAAATTGATATTGAAGTTGGAATGAATAGTGAAATTGAAATCGATTTTGAAAAATTAAAGTTGAGATTAAGGTTGAATTGAAGTTTAAATTAAAATTAGATTTGAAATCTAAGTTTTAAATGTATTTAGTTTGAAGTCATATTTGAAATTGAATTGAATTTGAAATTTAATATTAAAATAATAGGAATAAAATAATATTATAATATGGTAATAGTGAAAATACTTTTTTTAAAGCTTTAAAAAGTGAAATATTGATTTAAAATGATTTGTGATGATTTTATAAGTAATAGAATTCAATTTTAATAAATCATTTCAAATTTTGAAAAAAAAATTAAAACTAGGTGCGTCGCGCAACGGTAGTTCGCGTTTCGCCCCGACAAGTTCAAATGAATGTATAGAGTGGAATATAGCTCGGAATTCTTCGAGATAAGAAAATTCAGGATTAAAATATCTATATCTTCTAAATGAAGAAAGAAAATTAAGATTTTTTCTTGTAGATTTTGAATTAAGTCCAAAATAATTTTCTAGAAAAATCACGCTAGTGAAGTTATGTGACCATAACAGGAAATTTGTTTAAATGAACATTTTTAATTATGGAAAAATATGGAATAAATTTGATAAATCTATTTGAATGATTTAAAAGAGATTTTTATTGCAAAATATGAGTTATCAAATGTTTAAAAGTTGATTTAATCAAATAAGCTTATATAGCACTTTCTGTGGCACTTTTATGCTGCGAATTGTATAATTTTTTGAATATGAGTTTAAACGGAACGATTTTTCTAGGAATAAATTGTGAATGTTTTTAAAAGTAAAATTAAACATTTTGAAAGATAATTTAGAATCTTTATAATTAATTCCAAAATAAAATTAATATCCGAGTATGCAAAAACGACTAGTACATTTGTACCACCTATGGGATCTGGGTATATAAAACAAGATTTTTAACTAAGATTAGGGATGGAGCAACTAGTGCCCTGAACTTATCTGGCCTATGTTTTCTTTTCTTAGGCGAATTGTGGAACAAATCAAAAGGAAAGCTCGGATGCTCTTAAATAAAAAGATCATACTGAGTTTTCAAAATAAAAAAAGATTGGTATTATCTAAAATTTAGCAATCTCCAAAATAAATGATTTTTATGATCCTATTTACTCAAAAGGAAAAACGTTTTCTAAGATTTATTTAGGGTTTATCATAAATAATGTCTTAAAAAACATTGTTTTCGACCCATCTAAAAGTTAACGAATTTGGATCGAGAGTTAAGTAAGGAAATTTGAGATGTTATCCAAAGAGAAATAATAAATTATTTAGAATTATTCTAGGTCAAAAAGAAAGAGATTTTGAAATCATTTGAGAAGAATTAAAGTGAAAAGTGATTTAATAAATCATGTATTCTCATACTTACTTTTTATCGATAATTGGATTTCGAAGGAAGCTGGGTTGGATTTGGGTGATTCTTATACGAAACCACTTCGAACCAATGTATACGTTCGAATGTGAAGACATGTTGAAGATGATGATTATTGAAGACCGTGGATCTTCATAGCATGAGGACTGCTTGTTGATTTTCTCTAGGTAGCTTCCATTATAGAGTTAAATATAGCAGTGGTCTCCTCTTTGTGGAGATTTTTCTGATTGCAAGGACTGCTCGTACTAGTGGTAGTAAGAGAGTGCCTTCGGTTTGTCATGTTCCTGGGCAACTTGTATGGAGGTTTGTCTGACATTGCATTTCTAAAGATTACGTACATTTGTTTTTACAAACTTACATCAGTGGTGGCAGAGAAGGCTACTTCTCTTAGCTTAACACCCTCCTTGAGGCATACAAGCTCAAGGGTTATATTTTTGTGGAAGGCAATTAATAGTTAACGGAAATGGAAATGTGGCATTCAAAGATGTGATAAGTGCTATGTGAAAAGGTAATCGTTGCTTCAAGCCTCTTCACACCGGAAATGACCAAAACAGGATTAGATGCGGCAAGGTTAAGTGTGTCATTCCCAAGTAGGCTATGATCATCCCCTTCTAGAAATATTTCTTCCCGCTATGACGTTCGGGATGTAAATTAATGTGGTGTATGGAAATGAGCGCTCGGTTAAAGGTCGGTAACGATCGAAGGATGACATATTCAATACTATCTAGTTACAGAGGTAGGCTGGTCTTGTGTTGGTAGAGGGCGGATGTTCTATGCCTTGGAACATCTATCTAGAGGTGTACCCATTCAGAAGGTAGATCGTCACCTGGTGTTTTGTATGAAAATCCATTCTCCAATAAGAATCTATGGTTTTGTTTGTATGGGCGTAATGAATAGCCTCGAAATGCTATATGGGTAACCATTACGGATAAGATTAATAAGTTATTTGCAAACGTTTTCAAAGAATGTCATTAGAAATAATATCAAACGTTTTGATATAAACGTGTTTTAGCTATCATTGTTAGTTCGTGAGATGATGGTTTTGGTGATCAACCTTAGAATAGATTATAAAATATAAATACTAACCGTACAAGTTTAGATATATGTATATGCAGGATTTAACCACGCAAGTACCAAGAATGAAGACTGTACAGTATAGAGATTCAAGATATCAAGATTGAAGACTCATGAGTAACAAGAATATCAAGATTATCAACAGCTTATCAGGTAATATACTTTTTAATTAGAAATTTTGTTAAAACTCCTAAAAAGGCACTGGCATCTTAAAATCCAATTTATTCGTGGAATGGAATCCACTTCGAGCCTGTTAAAGGGATGGAACCCTAAGTAGGATGGAACCTATGAAAATCTAGTGGAACATTGTTTTGTATCCACTAACTTTTTATTCAAAATGATTTTTCAAAATTGTATCCTGTTTTCAAAAATGATTTCAAAACCTTCCTTTTAAAAAGCATCAAAAACATTTATCCTGATTTCAAATACTTCTAGCCTCAAAATAATCTTGAATTTCAAAATCAAATCATCCTTGGTTTTAAACTATCTTTTAAAATAAAAGTATATTTAATTTTTTTAAAATTTATATATTTAGATTTAAATATAATATTATAGTAAAATTCCATATATATATATATATATATATATATATTATTCTTTATATTTACTTATGTATTTTAATTATAGTCAAGTATATTTATAAAATTTAAAATAGTTTTAATATAAGATAAAGGTTATTTTCAAAGAAAATCAAAACACCAAAAATCCCCTTGGGATGTCGAAATACTCAAGTACCCCATGTCGACATGGTGCCAATTGAGTTCAAAATTTAAATTTCAAAAGAAGTATCTATTCGTCATAACTCTTCACGAATGGACATGGTTGTTGTTCTTCTATAAATAGGGGTTAGTTTCAACGAATTTTAATTCAGTTTTTATGGTTTTTCACTCGTCTTCTTCTTCCATATTTATATATACATATTCTTACCATTACTCCGTCGAAATCAACATTGAATCTAACTAGATTATCTCTGGTTTGATTCTCTATCACTATCTCAACAAGATCCTCAGTGCTATTCAGAGTTATAGGCTTTTTATAATCAACTTAGAGAGAAAAGGTGTGATTGTGGCCTTGGAAATCAATCAAGCGAGATAAGGTGTGATTGTAGCCTTAGGAAATCAATTGGGTGAACTTGTTGCCCCGGAAATCAAGTACAGAGGATTGTGATTCTGGAGGGTGTATCTCGTTGCCTTGAAATTGAGGGTGTAATTGTAAAGATTATTTTTTGAAAGGAAATTCGTACTTGTGTGCGGGACTGGACGTAGGGTAACTCCAAACCAGTATAAATTTCGGTATGTTCTTTCCTTCACTGCTTTTACTTTATATTGGCATCTTTGTTTGATTCTATGATCATATCTGTGTCTGAATATTGCACACATTTGCGTTCAAATTAACAAAAACTCAAAAAGATTTAACAATTCTCTAAAACACTATTCACCTCCCCCTCTAGTGTTTATTCTAGCCTTAAGATCCTTAATCCGCATTTCTCACATTTGGTATTAGAGCAAGGTTTTCAAAGTTTCATAATCTGATTTTTGAAAAGTTTTCAAAATGGCTACCAACACTGGTATTGTTACTAACGCTAGTATCCCTGTCACTAGTTCATTTTGTAGAAGGTCGGTCTACTGTCAGACCACCACTTTTTAATGGCAGTAATTATGCATATTGGGCATGTAGGATGAAAATATATTTACAATCTATAGGATTAGACACTTGGAATATCACACAAACTGAATATTCTGAACCCCCAACTGATTTTGCATAGTGGACCGCTAAGCAAAAGGCCGTTGCACAAAATAATTCTAAAGCAATGAATATTCTGTTTTGTTCACTAGATAGAAATGAATTTAATAGAGTGTCAGTTTGTAAGTTTGCATATGAAATCAGGAAAGCTTTGCAAATGACTCACGAAGGAATAAGCAAAGTTAAACAGACCAAAATTTCCATGCTCACAAATCAGTTTCAATTATTAAAATGAATCCTAATGAGTCTATTTCAGATATGTATAGCAGATTTCACGATACTGTGCATTCTTTAATATCCTTGGGAAAGGAATTTTCTGAAGAAGATCAAGTCGGAAAAATTTTAAATTCTCTTACTCCAGAATGGGATCAAAAGACACTTGCGATCAAAGAGACAAATGACATCAGTACCTTAAAGATAGAATAATTAATTGGAAATCTAATGTCATTTGAAGTCCAAATGATAAGGAGAAGAGAAAGCAAAGCATCTGAAAAGAAATCAATGGCATTCAATGCATTGACCGATGGATTAGACTCCAACAGTGATAATGATGAAAATATAGCCTTTATGACCAGGAATTGTAGGAAATTCCTGAAATATAGAAAGATGAGTAATCTCAAGAGAAACAACTATAAAAACTATGGAAATCAGAATGTAATGCCAAATAATGTCAAATGTTTCAGCTGTGATGAACCAGGCCATATCAAAAGAGACTGTCCTTACCCAGATAGAGGCAAAATCCTCCTATGAACAATGATTCAGTAAAGAAACGGAAGCGTGCATTTACTGCTACTCTAGATGACTCAGACTCGTCCTCAAGCGATGATGATCGGAAGAAAGATAATTTAAATTTGTGTTTCATGGCAGTTCACGATTCCGACGAAATCAAAGAAATGGACTCACAAAAGGTACACATTTACAATATAATTGGTTGAAATTGCATGCTTAGAATTAGATGTTTGATTGCTTGATTGATTGATTTTGAATTCGTGTGTTATTTGAATTTTAAAATTTTTACTATTATTTTATTATTATTTTATTATTATTTTCATAGTATAATAATATATTGAAAATACTATAATTCTAATAATATTCCAGTTATATATACATTAAATATAATAAGAGTATATATATATATATATATATATATATATATATATATATATTAGAGTACTTAGGAAAAATAAATCACAAAAATTCATAGGCACATGTCGACATGGTCCCCACCATGATGTCGACATGGGTACTAGAATTTGAAATTCAAATGGTTGAATTTCCCTCTAGCTTTTCACTTCATTCAATTCTCTAAAAAGGCATCTTTTGACCAGAGAACATGTCCTTTGAGAATCTATTTATTCACTATCTTTTATCATATCTTTTCACTCTCATTTTCAAATTCAAACTCTCTCTTCAAAACTTCAAGCTCTCTACTCTATACTTTAATGGCTTCTTCTAGCAACCCTTCCACCATGAGAATTTCTAAAAAGATAGAAGAACAACTCTTCAATGATCCGGAGGCAATAAAAGCATACATCAATTATGCTAAGTATGCCAAAGTCCATCCCGGAAAGTTTGCTATCTTTCAAGATTTTTCTTCTTATGAAATTGATTCTCTTTTTGCAAACAATCAAATTCTTAGTCTTGTTGATGCTTCTCAAAATGATTTTGTTTACTATCCAAACCATGTCAAAATTTTCTATGCAAATTTAAACCGTGGATATTATAGTGGAAATGAGGATGAAATTTGGAGTAGTGTCAAAGGCACTAGAATTGTTTTGAATTGTGATCTTTTGGGTACCATTCCCAATTGCAAGAGTACGAGAATGGATCTTTCTAATTTTAAAATCAATGAAAATGATCATGAGACATTTAATCACATTTTCGAATGGAATTATAATTTTGAATTCAAAAATCGAAATTTTCGACCAAAAGCAAGAATTGTCAATCTTCTTTTGCAACATACTTTGACCCCAAGATCGGGGAATTTTAACAATCCTACTTCAAAAGTTTGCAAATCACTTTTTGCTATTTTTGGAAATTATGACATTAATTAGGTGCAAGTTATTTTGGATGAACTTCGTGCTAAAATTCTTGAAATGGGTGAGAACACTTTGTATCATGGAATTTATCTCACTTGGATTTTTTACTATTTTGGAGTGGATTTCAAAGGTGAAGAATTTGTTTCTAGAAAAGTTTTCAACCATTCCAACATTTCACTTATGAAAATTCCATTAGTTTTTCAACCTTATGAGACTCTTGCCGAAAAGGAAGAGCGTTTGGCTCATGAGGAAATGGAAGAAGAGGAAGAGGAAGAAGAAGAAGGGGATGAAATGGAAATTAAAGAAGAAGAAGAAGGTGAAATCTCTTTGGAAAGCATCGACTATCCTCCTAATCCATCCGACAAAACCCTTCTCAAAAACCAAAAGACAATTGTTGAGAATTAACGGATTCTTAAATGATCTGTTAGTAAGAAGTTGGACAAAATTTCATCCAAGATGAACAAGTTCATTTCCAGAGTCAGCAAGAAACTTGGACTTTCTTCATCATCATCATCCTCTAACTAGTTCTACTTTTCGTATCTCATTGTATTTGTTTTAGTTTATTTTGATTTGAATGTTCGTGTAGTTCTTTATGATTAATCGTTGTATCGTCTTAGTATGAAATGAAATGGAATTTCTTTCTGTTACCTAACTTGTCTTATCTCCAGAATAAATGTTAGTATATTATATAAATATATATGCACACAATTATTCACAAAATCAAAATAGATCATCAAATTTCACTGCACCATGTCGACATACCCCTTATGACCATGTCGACATGTATTGGTCAGAAATGACAATCCATTTTGAATTTGAAATTTGAATAACTACCATATGTCTATCCATTTCAAACGAATTCCTACACCTATAAATAACTATTTCTTCCAGAATTCATCACTGAATATTATTTCTTATCTTTTCTATCTCTCATTCTTCTCACAATTTCAAATATGGCTAATCCAATTCATAACTTATCCAAAAATCTTGAAGAAACTCTTAATTCGTTCAAGAATATTCTCTCGTCCGTGCTTCGTAACCAGCGACACTTAGAATTGAGTCAAATGCAGATGATCAAGGAGTAAGAAAGGCATTTCGATGCAATACGATGGATGATTTCCTCCCTACACAAGGATGATAACGAAGCACATCCTTCAGTCTCTCTCACCGACGGCAATGAAAATTAGGATGCTATTAAGGCAAACCCTATCTTTAGAGAAGAAGGATGGGTGGAAGTTCCTCGTAACATTTGATTTTATTTGGTTGCTTTGTTTGAATTGTTTACTTTGATTGATTTGACTTCATTTGCTTTGGCTTGGTTTGATATTGATTGATATTTAGTGTGGATTGATGTTTGTTGTAAAAAAACATGTATAATTATACATTGATATGTATATAATCTTTGATTCATTATTGTGACTATCAATATTATTATCTCTTAATTCCATATAAGTTTATTAATGCAGGTATTTTAGTCCAAGAATGAGGGAGAGTTATATAGTTTTGTGTTATATAGTTTAGAGTTAGTTTTTTTGTTAATGACAAAAGGGGGGAAGTATAAAATAGGGTAGTTAGGCATAGATTAAGGGGGAGTTCTTAGAATAGAAGTAATATTTTATAAACAAAGGTTGTCATCATCAAAAAGGGGGAGATTCTTAATCTGTAAGATGATGGTTTTGATGACAACAACCTTAGAATAGATTATACAATATAAATACTAACGGTATAAGTTTAGATATATATGTATATGCAGGATTTAACCATGCAGGTACCAAGAATGAAGACTATATAGTAAAGAGATTCAGATATCAAGATTGAAGACTCGTGAGTAACAAGAATATCAAGATTATCAAGATTTCAAGTAATTTACTCTTTAATTATAAATTTTGTTAAAACTCCTAGAAAAGCACTGACATCTTAAAATCTAATTTATTCGGGGAATGGAATCCACTTCGAGCCTACTAAAGGGATGGAACCCTAAGTAGGATGGAACCTACGAAAAATATAGTGGAACATTATTTTGTATCCACTAACATTTTATTCAAAATGATTCTTCAAAATTATATCCTGTTTTCAAAAATGATTTCAAAACCTTCCTTTTAAAAAGCATCAAAAACATCTATCCTGATTTCAAATACTTTTAGCCTCAAAATAATCTTGAATTTCAAAATCAAATTATCCTTGGTTTTAAACTATCTTTTAAAATAAAAGTATACTTAATTTTTTTAATATTTATATATTTAGATTTAATTATAAAATTATACTAAAATTCTATATATATATATATATATATTATTCTTTATATTTACTTATGTATTTTAATTATAGTCAAGTATATTTATAAAGTTTAAAATAGTTTTAATATAAGATAAAGGTTATTTTCAAAGAAAATCAAAACACCAAAAATCACCTTGGGATGTCGACATACTCAAGTACCCCATGTCGATTGGTCAGTTGAGTTCAAGATTTAAATTTCAAAAGAAGTTTCTATTCGTCATAACTCTTCACGAATGGACATGGTTGTTGTTCTTCTATAAATAGGGGTTAGTTTCAACAAATTTTAATTCAGCTTTTCTGGTTTTTCACTCCTCTTCTTCTTCCATATTTCTATATACATATTCTTACAATTACTCTGTCAAAATCAACATTGAATCTAACTAGATTATCTATGGTTTGATTCTGTATAACTGTCTCAACAAGATCCTCGGTTCTATTTAGAGTTATAGGCTTTTTGTAATCAACTTAGCGAGAAAAGGTGTGATTATGGCCTTGGAAATCAATGAACCAAGATAAGGTGTGTTTGTAGCCTTAGGAAATCAATTGGGTGAACTTGTTTCCAGGGAAATCAAGTATCTCTACCCAGAGGATTGTGATTCTGGAGGGTGTACCTCGTTGCCTTGAAATTGTGGGTGTAATTGTAAAGATTGTTTTCTGAAAGGAAATCCGTACTTGTGTGCGGGACTGGATGTAGGGTAACTCCGAACTAGTATAAAATCCGGTGTGTTATTTCCTTTACTGCTTTTACTTTATATTTGCATCTGTGTTTGATTCTGTGATCATATCTGTGTATGAATATTGTATACATTTGTGTTCAAATTAACAAAAACTCAAAAAGATTTACCAATTCTCTAAAACACTATTCACCCCCCCCCCCCTCTAGTGTTTATACTAGCCTTAAGATCCTTAATCCGCATTTCTCACAATCATAAGGTAAAAACCCATCCGTATTTATGTATAGGCATGGTCTTATAAGATATTCTTTATTTTCAAAGGATTTTGTTCAAAGGCTGATATGACAATGTCATTTACTATTGAGTTTTTCTCACGCTGGTTTATTAAGCCTGATCTGGGTATTTTCAATACTCGGGTCAGATCCGAGTAGTTTTAGGTTAGTTGAAGATGGTTGAAGTTTCCAGAGGAGAGCTGGAGATATTCATCTATGTATGGACATATTCTATTATCTGCTATACTAAGTTTGTTTTATGTTTGTCATCAATTATAAGGAAAGATATTTATAACTGTCCAACTGAATTTAGGTTAGACTCTGATATATGTATTTAAAAGTTTTCTGCTGTAAAAATATTTGTTCAATATTATATGTTATTCCTTTCGTGTAAGATTATGTTCTGTCTATTTTTCTTTATTACCATTCATGTTTCATATTTTCGTGTAATTTGGGTTGGACATGTATGGTTTATTGTCGATTCAAAGGGTACGGAAAAAACAGGCCATGACAACGAAGTCCTTAGAACATAAAATCATGTTGGTACCGATCAAAAGTGATTAGTGCCGATCTGAATTCTTGATCGCCAATGATGCCATCTTCTACTACTCTACCCACTTGCTTTGATCCATCGAGCTTCAAACACTTTTGACTTAGAAATCAATTTTTTACAGGGAGGTTCCAACATGTCTAGTACTTGTATTTTTTTCTTTATAGCTCTTTGGAGTTCACTTACTCCTTTAGAAATGGGCCCTAGGACAATCCGTCTTGCTAGCTCCTCATTTACCATAGGTCCAACACTCGCATACAAGCTTAAAATCATCTCAGTATTGACCTAAAAAGAGCTCGATGCCGAGCTATTTCCTTAATACATTTTGTACCTAAACTCCTTGAAGCCCCTTCCATTATCCTTCTAAGTATGCCTCCAAGTCCTTGAACCATATCGTCCTTATCTTGATGTCCAAATCCATTTGATCATGTTTGGTCTAAAAGTGGATAACACTTGCCCCCTAAAGTATGCTTCTGTTAGAAATAAAGCATGCTATGGATCAATACAAGCGCATACCTTTGACCATATATGTCCATTAGTCATCTAAAGATTTCTTTAAGGGGTTGTCCCTATTCTAGGGGCATCTGTTCCATTGTTTGAATAGCAGCAGTTTCACTCTCTGTACTAAGGCCAAAGTCCACAGTCAGAAGATCGTTCTATGCCTCAGATAGGTGCATACTACTTTCCTTTTCCATTCCTCTTTTTTTATCTTCACTTTTGGTCAAAATTTCATGTGGGTATCGACTTGATCAGGTCAATGCCAAGCTATTTTGCAG
Organism: Allium cepa; assembly: GCA_030765085.1. Lineage (NCBI taxonomy): Eukaryota > Viridiplantae > Streptophyta > Magnoliopsida > Asparagales > Amaryllidaceae > Allium > Allium cepa. The sequence goes on along the minus strand of CM060945.1, from coordinate 202,369,189 downwards.
AGTCAAAAATCCCCTATAAGTACTGAGTACTTAGCCAAGTTCTAATCCACGCTTTCATTTCTACTTCCTGTGCCTTTAGATCATCCCGATGCCTAAACCTTGTGACACAAACCGCCCATTGTCGACTACTTGACACAGCTGCCACCTCCCACAAGTCACTACCATCATCAGATCTCGAAGACGACAATTTTTGCTCTCCTTAAGGAGCTCATCCTTAGTTTCCTTCATTCTTAGATATAGATCTCGACCAAAAGCCTGAACGTTGGTCTCGATGGTAGCATCCCTGCAGCCCCTCCATGATGCTTGCTTTGTCATTGTTGACCTTGTAGGGGTTCGCCTATAGCAAGTGTATGGCTAAAGCCTAAAACATATCCTTGGCTATTGCAGACATGGGAATTTCTCTAGGGTAACCTTAGGCTTAACCTGAAGTTGGCACTGCATTTTCTTGGGTCACGCAGACCCTTAGCATTTGCATTGTCGATTTTGAATTTCAAACACTTTACTTGAGGTCTTTTCATTTGCAATGGTCTTGCATCTCTTGCACATCTTAAACGCAAGTGCATACTCCAAAAGAACTTGGTCGATCACAAATTGCTATTCCAAATTACGCTGAGATAGTTCTTATCTAGAGAACGGTAATGTCAAACTTGCTCCAGCATTGAACTAATCCTATTGCATGGCATTTCCATTTATCACACTTACTGCTTCTTACGAAAAGAATGCTCTACATCGCTCTAGACTGTGGTTTTATTATCGATTATCCAGTCATAATGGGTAAGATATGACATATAGTCACATCGTGCGATGGGGCTTGTTTTCTAGCATGGTCGAGCTACCTACAAAGAATTTTCCATTCATCGCGTATGGGACACATGGCAAATACTACATAGAATGACACTTCTAACTTTCCTAATCAACATTTAGAATCCAGTTGGTTGACGTATGTCGACATCCATTGGATTCTGAGCGTCGATCATAGGAGTTCACTTTTAAAATAGAATTTTAAAACAAAACATACATGACTGTGTTCAATATCAAGCTTTCCAGTCAAGAATGACATGACATTCACCTCGATTAAATATTGGCATCAGGCCATCAATGCCTTCGGAAACTGAGTCTACCATAGCTCAGGCTTCAAGCTTTATACCTTTTGGAACAAGATATTCAATTGTCGTAGAGCTATAAGGGATGATAGTTCCAACAACTCAAATTTAAAATCAACCTCCATCTTTGAATGAACAAGTTGGCCTAACAGCTTTAAACGATTCTCCTCAAAAAATGCCAATAATTCTAAATTCCAATTCGCTCTGAATTATATGCTTCCAACATGGAATACCAAAGACCGATGTCCTGCTCCCAACAACTAACCCAATCGACATACAATCCTCCCAAAGGATATAAAGCTTGCAATAGGTACATGTGTCTAGGCGGCATTGTATCGCACATCAATCCATTCCTTCGTATGCTCCTTTAAGAGCTTGGGCTACTCAAGTCCATCCTTGAATAAATTTCAATGGCATCCTACATTTGGGGGGATAACATATGTCCCGAGCTTTGAACAATGGAGCGAATCACCATCTCTCATAATCATAGAAGCCCGGTGCCAATGCAAAGTGATCGAGGCACTTCACAATAAAGAATTATACTCCAAAAACGAGTACTTATATGTACAATGTCCATACAGCTTCAATCAATACTAGCTCTCCGAAAGTAAGACTTCTTCTCTTCCACACTTTCTCGTATTTGGATTCTCACTGTCCAAATGTCTAATTTATTATCCACTTTCTTCATAAACATCCCATGTCACCATGTTATCCACTTTCTTTATAAATATCCCTACCTGAGACACAAATAATGTGCACTCCAAGACCATAAAGACTCTTAAAAGTGTCAGCATCGATATCTTTCCGTCACTTATCTCCTAACGAATGAGAATCTTCATTGGTGTGGCCTCCTACATCCTAAATGATTCATCGTGCGGATAAACTTCCACTAAGAGGAACCAGGGTGTCTACCGGTCTTTTGCCTCTATTCACAACTCTAAAAAAACATTAAAGGGAGATTCTAAAGGCCCATTATGCATGGTTAACATCGATGAAACTTCAGGTAGAGCAGTAAAAGTAAACGTAGCTAGTTAAATGCAAAGCTAAGAAGAGGAGAAGTTGCAATAGAGACAATAAACAGAGGAAGAGAATGAAAAGAAGAAGAAGAGAAAGAGAAAGAAGACAATTGTAACATTCCCCTACTTGGGGACCCAAAATTACTGGCTACAGATGTTGTACTCATCCATAGTTATTAATCCTCGAAGACCAAATACGATGGTGTTAGATTCTTTGATACACAGAAACACATGAATATGGAAAAAATTTAAAATTCAAACAAAATCGCATTTCAGTTCAAGATATTTACGATTCATTACATAATCCCACATTCGTGAATCACATTCATATAAAATATTTTTTTTTTCAAAATACGCCAAGAGTGATATATGAAGATGCCCTCTTAGATAATTAGAGTATATACATGCAATATAAATACTAGCCATTATAAACAACACGGAGGAATCAAAAGAAAAGAGAACTCTAAATAACTATCATGCCTCCTGCATGTCTGTGGAAGCTTTATTCGTCTAATGAGGTACTTGAAAGCCTCAACTTTCAAACTACTCAAAATTAATTGATTTCCCGAGAGTTTAAGGGGAAAACATAAAATTCAAATCAGACATAAAGCCTGGTATGAATAATAATCTACCATCTCAAATCATTTAGATATCTAGTGAGACCATGCTACTTAATGAAACGAGTTTTCCCCTTACTAATTTCTTAAAACCATATACTATGCTCCTGCATCCATAATGGTTAAAACAATTCAAAACATTATAATATGATGATATGAAAAACAAATGAATCAATTCTGGATTACCCATCCCCATTCGTTTTTGACCATCTGTCTTAATTATAGTTTCTAGGATTACTATTAACCTATTGGTTTTCATGGGAAGACTAATAACCGGTAAAATATTTAAGAACTCCCTGTCCAATTACATAGTTTTCATGAGATCACTAAGAACCTCTTGGTAACTCCAATATCTATACTCTTATCCTAGTTTTCATGGGCTGACTAGGAACCTATTGGTGACCCCAATATCCATTCTTCTTATCTTGGTTTTCATGGGCTAACTAGGAATCCATTCACATCTATCAATATCTCAATCCGGATATAGTTTTCATAGTCAAACTACCTACTGGCCCCTGCTAGTATCAAATCATAGTTTTCATGGGCTTACTATAAACCTATCTTTCTGATATCTTCCTTTGTACATAGTTTTCATGGGCTAACTATGAACCTATTGGCCCTGCCAATATTTTTTCCTATAAACAGTTTTCATGGGCTTACCGAGAACCTATTAGCCCCTGCCAATATATTTCTTTTATAGTATAGCATCCTATACTATGGTCTTCCTGACCTCTTGGATGTTATTCTACTCATTCAGGAGTTTAATCAATTTATATTCATTACTGGGTTAACCTAGCAGGTTCTTCTATCCATTATCCCCAAAATGCAGTTATGGGTCCATTATAAAGTGAACATATTTATATTTGAAGAAGCAAACATAACAACATAGTAGTACCACTCCTACGGGTTTGATATAAAACATGTTTAATACTTTTAACGTATTATTTTATCAAAGAAAGCTTCTTCTTAAAACTATTACAAAAACTCCTTCAATTTTTATCCATGGGTTTTTCCTTTTAAAAATGAGTTTGGGTTATATAACCTTTCAAAACCTAGCTTTCGACTTCATAGGATAACCTCTTTTGAAAGCCTTAAAATCTATCTTCAAAACATAAGGCTTCCGCCTTTAAAGTGCTTTAACTTTAGAGTCATAACTTCGAAAATGGTTGAAAATACCCATTTCGACACCATTGGAAGTAACCTTTCGATATCATTGAAAATCCCCCTTTCAAAATCATTGGGTTTATGCTTAGAACATTATTTGGGTCAAAGTGAATATAGGCGAAAGCAACTCTTTTGAAAACATCCTTTTTCATGCATAGAAATATTGGGAAACATGATGGCATCTACACCACCCTTTCAAAAGCATTAAACATTGAAAAATATTAGAAGGTTGGCGTCGAAACCCCTTTCGAAACCATTGCCTTTGAAACCCCTAACCCCTTTCGAAAGCTATAGGAAGTAGCTTGAACTTATAAAGCAAAGTACCTTTCAACAGCATTAATATCTTGAATACCACTGAAAGGTTAAAGAACGGCAGTAGGACTTCGACTAGGGAAGCTTCCAACTGCAGGGTTGGATGCATCTAGGAGCTGATGGACTAAGTGTTCGAATGGAAGAAACTCGCCTTCGCCCACTCTAATTTCAAAATAATCCACTAAACTAATATCCAATCTTTTAAGTCAGAGAGGGCTATGATAGAACCATAGACGAGTAAAAGAATGTGTTGGCCAAAGCTATAGAAGAAAAACATGAATCCTAAACATTGGTGAAGAACTCTAAAAAACTGGTCGATGAGATGATAAAATCCCATAATTGGCTCATGGTTATAATGGAAGACCAAGTTAAAACAACTCATGAAGAAAATATCCATTTAAAGATATTGATGAATACCAAGGGCCATGCCTTCCTAGAAAAAGACAAGGCTCTTCAGGCCAAGGAATTTGATAGCCAGAAACACTAAGTCGATGTCGAAATGCTTGAGTCATCCATACTATTGGACAAAGTGAAGAAATTGGGGGCTCGAGTTGATCATGACATAATAGCGAATGAGCTAATTGAGTTAAATAGCATATGTCCAAGGAAAAAGAAGATTTGAGTTCCACTCTTCTACGATTCTTTAGTTATGTTACCCAGTTTAAGAATCTAAAGTAGTTAGGAAGTACTTATTCTATCACTCTTACCGACACCTGGAAAGAGATAGTACGTCATGCGGTTGCATCTGGTGAAGGCCTAACCGAAGATGAATTAAAATCTAAATACCTTGACCTCGACAACATTCTAAAGCTAGAGGAGAGAAAGCCAATCCTGGCTGCACAGGATGCGGCTACTACTGAAGCTACGACTAAAGATTCTGCTGATAAAAATGCATCAGGTCAAATAGAATCATCATGTTCTAAAGTCCAAGAGCTTGCAATGGATATTCCAACATCTATGGTGACCAGCTCCAAGGCCATTTAGACTATCATTCTAACTTCTGCAGTAGTTAACTCCGTTGAACCCGGTATCCCCTCTTTGTCGATCAACCGATGCAGCTCACACTCAAAGAGACGGAAACTGATAAGACTCTTGCTCATCAAACTCCTCCACGAGAAGATATCTCTTCATTTCTCAATGTTCAAGAAACTTCAATTTTCGTATGATAACATTACAAACCTTTACTTCTCCATTTATGAACTCATAGGTCATCCGTCTCTTCCATTACCAGCAATCACACAAGGCGTGGGGTCCATCAAAATATTTATTGAGTCAACTTATGTTACCATGGGATTGGTCGCTCCAATCTAGCTCCATTCTCGGCCCTTATTCAGAGAAGATCATGGCTCTTGAGGAATTGGATGGCACTTAATACTCTTTAGGGGAAGACATTACCATTACAAGTGCCTCGGGCCCAACTGATCCTATTTCCCTGGTAAAGAGGCAGAAGATTGGCATATCTATGGTGAAACTTAAAATCAAGCCTGGACTTGAAAAATCATATGGCACTAAAGAGCTAAAGCCTTCTCCAAGAATCCATTGCCAATAAACCTCCCAAGGGTGGTAGTACCGACAGCTCCATAGATACATCTGAGCTCCCTTGTTGACTATACCGAGAATCCTACCATCGCAATCACCAAAGAAGATACCACTCCCTTCGAAGGCAGTACACCCAAGAGGAAATCCAAGGGTGACATGGGCCTAAAGAGATTTCGTGATGGTTCGAGTGGCAAAGGTGGTAAAGGGGAGAAAAAGAAGGCATAGAAGAAGCAGGCTCTCCACTTGGATTATGTGGAGATAGTTTCTTTTTGTCTCATTTTGGTTGTGCATTTTTTCTTTTCCTTGTTGTACATAGACTATGCTTGTTTAGGACTGGCCCCCAAAATTGATGTATATAAAAAGGAATGTATTGAAGATTACTTTTCTCCATTTCAATCTCTATCTCGTTTACATTTCCATATTTTATATATTATTCATGCCTATATAAATTCGTGCATATATAATATAGTTTCTTGTACTGGAATCCATCCATTTCATACATGCCTATGTCTGAGCAATGCTTATATTTACTATAACTTTGTATGTATAAATAAAATCTCGTGATTGCTTTAGTTATATTCTATTACTTATTTCTATTTTCTATTGCCAAATCATTTCTGTTCGGCTAAACAAAACTAGTATTGAACCAACTCTATTGCTACTCTTCTTTACCTATTGTTGAGTTTTCCTCGAACAATAACAAGTTATAAATAAACCTAGTTCCATGTCATTCCCTATCTTTAAGAAATAGCATTTGGACATTTGTATTCTGACGTTCTCGACCATGCTAATAACCCGACTTGATCGATATTATTTATCTAACTCTTCCACTCATCCTTGATCCAGCGTATTCCATTGGGCCCTAAGTAGGATCTACTTTCTTGTAATTATATTACATGTAGATGCATGAATCCAGGCATCACCCTTCACCTTACTTATCAATGGGTATCGATCGAAGGTTAATATCATAGGGAAAATTATCCCTTTGCCCTTAGTTTGATCATACTTCCCCAGTTCTTATCCTGGGCCAAAAGAGTCCAACTTATTTTTAGGTACCACCTCTTAATCTCACCTGTCTCCAGGTGTCGACTGAGAATATCCTTTGAACACCCTCGCCTATCTTCGGACTAGCTCATCCTTCTAGGTCGCAAGCATGGTCATTAAAATATTAACTGCACATCAGTTTCTATCTCTAGAAACTACCACTTTAGTTGCCTGATTTTGGGCATTCCCTATTGAATTTTCCTATCACAAGTTGCTAGTCAATACTAGAGGAATAGGTTGAATTATTCGATCGACCCTTGTGATTATTCTCCTTTGTCCCAATCTTTGATCAAACAATTAGTACCTATGTCCAAGTACCTGATTATACTGCTAATCACGCATCACACGGTTTAACTAACGAGAACACAGTTCCATTGGTTTAAGAAGCTAACTTTTTTTATAAACAAAAAAATATGAAAAATTCTACCTTATTATCTTGCCCCCGATTCACTAGAATGACTTATTTAAAGAAAATTATATAAATCTAATCAAAGTAGCATCACAACAGGTCATTATTCCACGCCTATAGAATTGGGATTCCGTCTACAGTAGCCAGCTTGAAATTAATTTCCATTTCCAAGCTTTAGCTTGATTGTATAAGGACCTTCTTTATTTGAAGCAAGTGCCCTCGTATATGGGAGAACTAGTTTTAAAATGAGATCTCCTACTTCAAAGGTACATAGCCTCGGACATCAGTGCTGAAATGCTATGTTACTCTTTTTTTGGTGAGTAGCTACCTTTAGTTTGGCCTCTTTTTCTTTTCATCAATCAAGTTGAGAGACTCAACTAAGAGTTCTTCATTGACCCTTGGGTGGAAATGCCTTTTCTAGTGAGAAGGGACTTCTAATTAAATTGGAATCATGACCTTTTTTCCACAGGCCAAGACGAATGGAGTACTTCCAGTCATGGACTTATGGGTCGTCCTATATGCCATAAGTCAAGTGGAACTTCATCGAGCCAATTTCTATTAGCTTTATTTAACTATTTCTTCAAAATGGATTTTATGATTTTATTCACCGCTTCAACTAATCCATTCCCCTGTGGGTGAGCTACTGCTAAAAAGATTTTTCTCAATTTTGTACTGGTTGCAGAAATCCTTGAACTCGATACTTCGAACTGAGTTCCATTATCATTTATAATATTCTGTGGAACTTCAAATCTATAAATTATATTCTTCATCACAAAGCTAATCAATTTCGTCACTGTGAGCTTGGCAAGTTGTTTCTCTTTAACCCACTTTATAAAGTAATTCACCGTAACAATAGTGTACTTAGCTCCACCTGCCGGCATCGGTAGCACACAGATTATATTAATTCCCCAAACACAAATGGCCAGGGGCTAACCATTCATGTAAGCTTTATAGATGGAGCTCTTGGAATGTTCGCAAACCTCTGGCATCGGTCACACCATTTGGTGTAATGCTTATCCCCTTATTGCCTTCCTTGGATGGTAAGTGATGTTGTATTGGCTTAGTTCAATATTCTACTTCAATGATCTTCCTGAAGTCTTGGATCGATGCAATACTTTCTTCAATGGTTGCCCATCAACATCTTTATCGGGTGAGCATGGAAGTGTGGTTGCAACTTTCTCGATGCTATCAACAAGCAATAAGCGAGGTTTTCTAGCTTTGGATAGTTCTTTTGAGCTCTTGTAAACTGCTTGCTGATGTAAACCAATATCTAGATCCTTGCCTCCTTACGTACTAATGCTACACTTAGTGTGTGAGTAGACATTGCTAGATAGATGAATAAATCTTCTATATCCAAAGGTTCGGATAAGACCAATGGTGCTTCCATGTGCCTTGGTAATTCCTCGAAGGCACCATGGCATGCCTTCATCTACATAAATTTTCCTTTCTCCTTTTTGAGGGTATTGAATAACGGTATGCACTTATCAACTGGCTTTAAGACGAACCTACTCAATGTGAAAACCTACTCGTTTTAAGTTTTCCACCTCCCTCCTCGTGACCCGGGCAATCACATTCTTCAAGGCATCAATCTGCTCTGGATTAGCCTCAGTATCCTTTGAATACATGATAAATCCTAGAAACTTGCCCGATGCAACTCTAAAAGGCATTTCAATGGATTTAACTTCTATCCGTACTTCCATAATGCTTCAAACATCTTTGAAAGGTCATCCATGTGGTTCGTCGGTAGCCATGACTTAGCATATTATCCATATATACTTCTATGGTCCGTTCGATTTGGTTCTCGAATATAGAATTCACCAATCTATGGCAAGTAGCTCTGTCATTCTTAAAACCAAAAAGCTTTAAGCGATAACTGAACAATTCTAGGTCTATTATAAAACCTGTGTGATCCTGAACCAGAACATGCATCAGTGTCTGGTTATAGCCATAATAATCATCCATAACAAAAGGTAACTTATGTCCGTTGGTCCTGTCTACCAGCTAGTCAATTCTGGTAATGGGAAGTTATCCTTCAGGCATGATGTATTTAGGTTTGAATAATCTACACATGTCTGCCACTTGTCGTTTGCTTTCTTGACCAACACGAGGTTCAATACCCACTCATGGTACAGAGGTAATAGAGCTTCGAAGATAAAGTCATTTTCCTTCATTTTATCCACTTCCTCCTTCAACACAATAGATCGCTCCAGACCTAGACTGCGCCATTTTTGTTTCATGGGTGGATATTTTGGGTCCACATTCAGTGCGTAGCATGCTACTTTCGGTATTATTCCGCACATTTCTGAATGCGTCCAAGGAAATACATCCAAGTTTTCTCGGAGAAAACTAACAAAATCCTACCTCAATCCTATACTGAGCAGAGATCCGATCTTAAGGACCCGAATGAGATCACCCATATCTATCAGAATGTTGATCGTTAGCTTAGCTAGTGCTGCCCACTCTACTTCTGACTACTTCTTGAGATCCATAGACTTATAATATTTTTATGATTCTAGAGTCAGAGCTTGGGCATTAATTTCTATGCATCTGCGTCCTTAATGCAAAAAGCTTTCTCGCACTGTTCTCTTTCTCCTGTCGCTTTGACACTTTGAGCTTAGTGATGTAACAATCCCGATCAGCACTTTGATCACCTTGAATTGATCCAACCCCATTCTCCATGGGCAATTTTATCATCAAGCACCAACGAGCTAGTGTTATCCTAAAATCACCAAGTGTCGGTTGGTCCAAAAAGGTATTGTACACTGAAAACCCATCAACTATCACAAACTTTTGAACCCGCTTGATCTTGTGGTCTCCTTCCCTCAATTCCATGAACAACTCAATAGTCCTAATAGGTTACTTTGCCTCACTAATAAATCCTTGAATCCTGGATTATAAGGCTTGATGTCTTTCATACTTAACATCATCTGATCAAAAGTCTTTTTGAATAGAATATTCACCAAGCTTCCATAATCCACTAGAACTCAACGCAAAGTTACAGGGTCTACAATGACCAATATTAACATGGGATCAAATATTGGTGCTTCAATCCCTTCGGAATCTCAATTGCAGAAGACAATGTCATCCATCATCAATCATTACTGCTTAGCTGAAATCTCATCTTTAATGTTGAACCAGCTCCCTAACGGCACATGCCTCTATGAACTTGTATATCGCTCCATTCTTTTTACAGCTTTTTTCCATTGGATAAGGTCCTCTAGTTATGGTGTTAATAACAATCTTTGCATCTGGTTGTTTGGGCCCTTATCCATTGGGTCAAAGCTGGTTTCCATAGGCGTTCGGCCCTTAGGGTCTAACATTCTATCTGCTATCCTATGGCTCTCTAAAATTGATGTGCACGTAAATGTGCATATTTTTACTTCCATATTTTATCGAATTTGATTAAATAAATGAGCATATAGGATATTTTAACATGTTTAATCCAATATTTCAATTATTTTCATTCATTTATTCATCTTCATATAGGAACAAAATGGTCAATTTTGTGCATATATTAATTTCAGAAAATTTACTTGGATATTTTAATATTTTTTGTAGGAATTTTAGTGAATTTTGGAAGAGGCTTCATGGACAATACGATGCATAAAAAATGATACAAAGGAATGAAGATGGAAATAATTCAAACTCATATATAAAGGAGGACCCCACCTACCCACTTACCATGATGTACGATTAGGAGCTAATGCACATGCTAATGGCAACTAAAGTTAAATGCACATTTAATGGAGGATTAATTCAAGCTAATGATAACTTGGTGGCCGCACTTCCTCAAGAGTATTTTGGGTAGTCCCCAAAAATATGAGTATGGTTTCTAAACATATATAAATACCCTATATGTTCATGTTATTAATCTCTAAGTCTCCTCTTTAGTTAGTTTAGTTTAGGCTCAAAAATAAATTATAAGCTCTCTTCTTCTATTTCATGGCTATTTAGCCATTTTCTCTTATGTAATTTTCTTTTTATACAATTTTAATTCATTCTCTTTTTTATTTACATGTCTTTTCCTTTCATGTCAAGTATATTAGCTTTTATTTTATGTTAATTAGCTCTCTTTTTACTTAGCTTGCGTTTTTTTCTTGTTTTTGTTTCATGTTGAATGCTACATTTGTTGAAATGATAACAAATATAAGAGGCTAAACCCCTTCAATTTAGGGGTAATGAAGCTCTCTTAATCATGTAGATTCAACATTTTGCTAATTTTTTATCTTTTTTATGCTTAATGACAATGTTTGAATTGATAAAAAAAAAATTGTTTTAGCTTTGAATTTGATAGCCTAAGTTGTTGACACCAAATAGGATATACTTAAACAAACACAAACACAAATTACTTCTTCATCTACATATGATTATGGTAATGAAGTGAATATTAGAATCAAATTTGATAGTCTATATTTCTAATAAATAGTTAATAGATCATGCTTAGAATAGATTTTATTTTCAAGTTCATTGTCATGAGAGTTAAAAAGTGATTTGTTGGGTATGTTAAAGTTCGGTGGTTTATGTTGGACTAATTATAGCACAAATAGGTCATACTTTTGATAAACATATCAACTAAATCCACTAACGACCAAAAGAGAGATGATAATTTCATGATATGCCGATTTATGTGATGATGATAGTGGACTTATCTCTAAATTGTCTTTTAATCTCATAGTTTTCATCCACTTTTGTAGTTTTTGCATCTTCTCTTGCTTAAAACAATTTTAAAACACTTTGGTTAATTTGATTGAATAGAAGTTTTAAAATCTAAACAATTCATTGCGGATCGACCCGTACTCGCCACGTACTAGAATTGAATGTTGTACATTTGCGGTAATTTTTAATTTAAATTTGATCGGCTATATTCTAATGCAATAGTGATTTAGCCGGTTAAACAAGTTTTTGTCATTGCTGGGGAATTTATTTAACTTTAATTTTTTATTCTTCGAATTATTTGTTGTTCGATTTTATTGTGTGTTAATTTTGTGTTTTAGTGTTTTTTTTTTTAAAAAAAAAGAAAATTGTTGTGTTGTGTGATTGTTGTTTAATTTTTGTTTGTATTGTGTTTGTGTGCTAATTTTTTAGTTCTATTTGCATTTGCACTTCTGTTAAAAAAAATACAATTTCAAAAAAAAAATTATTATTATTTGTACTTGCATTTTTTTCTTGTTTACATTTACAATTTTCTCTTTTTTTACATACACATTTTCCTTTTTCTTGTTACTGCAGTACATTACATCACCCAATTTTGCTTCTCTCTGCCAATATCGACTCATTGCTTTGTGCCGTCTCCTTCATCACCCCACTGCATAGTGCTCCAGCAGCCTTTTTTTTTTTTTTTTGAGCTGGTACTTTATATACAACAAATCAATGGGACAACATATCTCATGTCAAATAAACGTTCTAAAGCAAGTTTCGAACTTGTGACGTCCTGCACCAAGCCAAATCAACTAACCACTTGTACAAGGTGCTTGTCTGCTCCAGCAGCCTTACTTCACCTGAAACAAACACAAACCCCCCAATCATCTTTTCTCAAAACTGTCCACATTCACCCTGCCTTGTACATCCCAACTACTTGCCAAAACTACCACAGCAGCCTCTACATACAACAGTGCACCTCCACTTCTCTGTGCAACAGTGCACACAACCACATTCAATACTACCCACTTTTGACATCAAACTCTCATATCCTTCAAAACACCCCATCAACAACTTCACATCAGTTGCTATAACATTCACCTCAGACACATTACCATATCAAACAACAAACCCAAACCCTTGTCACTCATCAAACAACTCGCAAACTATTCCAATACTGCCTTAACTATCACTGTGCATATTTGCCGAACAACCTCAAAGCACTTTCACTGCATAAACAACTCAACCCCTCTGTCATTCAAACCACAAAAGCACTTCACTGACAATTGCACCACTAATATATAAACCACTGTGGTTCCACACTTTTTTCTTCCAAAACAGCTGCACCCACACTCTCCTGCAACCCAAATAGCAATCAATCAGTCACCTTGCATTGATACAACAATCATCTCCCCTCTGAAACCATCTACCTGAAACTAAAACTACATATTGATCCACCACTTCAAGCACTAGAGACAAATCCCTTACCTCTGCACTGTGTTCACATTTCACTGCTTTCCTGCCTGCACATACATCCAACAGTACAAATTGCCACCACATCACCCAAACCTCCAGCACTTCCTTGTCATCTTCTTACCACTGCTGCATTACAATCTCTGCCAATACTCAACCGTCAACATACCTACTTCACCTCTACCTCTACAACTTCCCTTCATCATTCACATAACCAGACTACACACCCAAACATCCAATCCTGTCACCACATTTCCTTTCATACAAGACACTGCACAGTGCTGCTACCACCCCTCAACATTATACCATTCTTCACCAACATCCAGACAATCATCACCAACTACTGTGCACAAAACTTGCCATTATCACAAATACTTCACCTTGCATCATCACAAAATTTTCCATCAACCCATATATTTCTGCCATCACACTTCATTTCATAACTTAACCATCATTTACTACTGCGCCACAAACAACACCACTGTACATCAAAGTACTTCACTGCACTGCACATAACCATCCCGAGACTACTGCCTTCCACCTCAAATCATCTTCAAACGAACATAACTGCCTCAAATCATACCTAGTGCCTCCACCACATCTCCATCCTCAACTCCTACATCCCCTCACTACTGTGCAAATCACTTGCCATAAAAACTTCACATATAACAACACAGTGCAGCACTTCATTACAACTTCACCAGACAACAGACAACCAAACACTACCCAGTCCTCACTAGAAACACAGCACATCCACACACTTTCTGAACATCACTACCTTCAACTTCCAGTGCCTATTCCCCTCAACTGTTCTGCCATTAATCAATACCACACTGTGCACAAAAACATCTGTCATTAACTAATATTCACCAATATTCAACAAGCTTCTGCCAGTAACCAATACCATTATTGCCATTGCATACAAGTGCAACATCAATTTAACATACCATTCACCCTCCTCCAACCTGCACCATCACATCTCTGTGCCACAATACAGTCATCAGCATCCACACTTGCTATCTACAATACTCTTGCCTTCAACATAAACTGCCAACCACCTCCATTCCAACGACCGCAACTAACATCTGCTACATACCTCCAACTGCCACTCACTATAGCAACTCGTACAAACTCACTGCCTCATCACACCCAAACACCATCAGCTTGCCTTGCCTACTGTTGACACCACTGACTATTCTTCTACAATTCCTGCTCCTGTCACACACTAATACAACCACTGTTCAACTCCAACAAACCATTCCTCCGTACAGTGCCAACTGCTGCTCACTGTCAATTCCTCTCTCTTCCAAGTTCATACTTCATCTCCAACCACAAACACCCGAATCCTTAAATCACCTCCAAACCAAAGCCACGAAAGCCACAAAAATCCCCAATCCAAATCGCCAACGCCTTCGATCGTTCTTTCAACCAGCAACGACCTGAAACCCAATCGCCTGATCACAGCTTCTCTTGCGACATTGAACGCAGACCTGCGGAAACTTAAAATTGAAATTTTTGGTTTGGGGAATACCGCGATTTTTGAAACGAGCATTTGATAAGTTCAGTGGCATTTATTTTTCTCTTTGTAAGAAACGAGGTTCGTTTATTCTAACGGGCCAGGTTTAATTTGAAGGCCTGAATAATTTTTTTCCTTTTTTCTTTTCCCTTTATATTTGTTTTCTTTTGTTTATGGTTCATCCTAGTTTTTTTTTTTAAAAAAAAAAGGGGAAATATTTGGATTTGAGACATTCAACTCAATCTGGAATATGCAAGATTTTGGTATTCTGGTTTATTTCGTTTAAGTTCGATTAAGAATTTGGAAATGTTTTAATTCGTTTTTTTGGACGGGACTTAGTTTGGGTTTAATAATAAAAAGTTGTTAGTTCGGTTTCTATAAAAAACATAAGTTTATTTCTTTCCCAAAAAAAAAAGAAACTGCAAGTTTTTTTGGTTCTATAAAAAGATATAATATATAAATATTTTGTTCAAGTTTTTAGGCTGCGGAAGCATAAATTCAAAGGAATGACCGCTTGCCAAAAAAAAAGCTTGCTCGCTTAAAAAAATGCCGCTTAAATGTATATTGACAAGTTTTCTTCTTTGAACAATTTATTTTCTTGGTGTCTAGGCTACGACAAAGCAATAATCAATTATAAATATTATGGTGATTCGTAAATATTATACTGATTGTTTCTGTAAAGGTACTTAAACTTTCGGCTGCATTGCTATGGTGATTTATGGTGCACCGATAAATCTTGTATGTTACCTGACTGAGAACTATCTTGTTGGCTTAAGACAAACTATGGTTATACAATTTTAGGTTAGAAGCTATTTAGGACAGAAAATTTATAGTTAAACCCCTACATTCATTAAGTTGCATTAGTTCATGCATATCTAAAAAAAAATCCAAAACAAATCAAAAAAATTGTAAATATTTCCTAACTTGCTTTCTAAATCCTTTCATTTGAAGTTTTTAAATCAAAATCAAAAGAAAAATTAGTTAGTTATTTTTAGAAAAACAAAAACCCAATATATATATATATATATATATATATATATATATATATATAATCTTTTCAAAAGAAAAAACATATAAAAAAATTTGAAAATCCAAAAACAAAACAAAAATCAAATCTCCCTTTTGAAAAATAAATTCTTTTTGGCGAATAGTTTTCCTTTATACAAAAGTCCAAAAAAAAATTCTTAAAATTTCTGAATTTCCTCATTCGCTAGAATTTTACAATAGTTGTGAAAATAAATGCAATCCATATAATTTCACACCAAATTCTTATGGATATTTTAATGACAACTACTATACAAACAATTCGAATTTTGAACCACAAAGTTTTCAAAATGATGACCAACCTTCATATCTTGAAAAGAGCATTGAAACGATTGTGTCTTTACTTGAACTCTCTTCAATATTCATATTTGTGCAACAACTCAAGTCAAGAATTTCGAAATAATCCAAATTTGAATTCACTTCAAAATTTAAATGATTTCGATTATAATTCTTGCCAATACCACTTCGAACTCTAAAATGAATTTCAAAGTCAAAATGGAAATGTGAACCTCTTTTTAAATAATTTTGGCAGTGAGAAAAATCTTGACTATGGCTCAATGGACAAATTTTGTTCTCAACAATTTCAAATTGAAAATTCTCAGATTAATAATTATGAATTTAATTTTGTTGAGCAAATGGATGAAATTCATAAAGAACGCACGGATTTGTTGTTTGAAACATATATAAAACAACGTGAGAAACAAAATCAAATTTCATTATGTGACGAGTCAAGTACCAAAATTGATGAGTTTCAAATGACAACTTTTGAAATTGAAGATGGCAATCTTAATGAAGTTGAAAATTCAGTAATTGAGTTGAATTTCGATTCTTTTGAGGGTGAGAAACTCGATTTAAAATTCGATATTCCTTTTTCTGATTTTGAAAAATTCAATACAACAACTTTGGATTTTGGACTTGATATATGTAATGAAGTTGTGAATAATTCATCAAAGGAAGGTGAATTTAGTCAACAAGTTTTCTTTGGACTTTTCGAAAATGAGTTGCTGAATTCCGAAGGGGAAGATTTAAATCATCATTTTAATTTTGAAACCAATAATTTTGAAGAATTTATCAATGATGAGCTTGAAATTGAAGTTGGTGAAAATAAACTTGAACTTCAACCAATTATTCTATCAACCCCAAAAATCATCGAAAATAAAACAACTCATATATTTTGTAATAAAACGACATTCGTTTCTCCAAATCAACATTCAACTTTGGAATCTTTTATGGCTTGGTTTTCTATGCTTAAGCAGTGTCTCTCATACTTGACGAGACAAATGAATTGGTCATCAAAAAACCATTTCATTTATTCTTTAACAGTGTATTTTTTAATGTCGTATAAATAATAATCGTTTCGTGTAAATATAGGTCATATTATTATTTTTGTTTTTCTCCTTTCACTTGGGTTGACTGTGGGGACACGGTCAAAGTCAAGTGTGGGGAGAGCCTCATCTTTTTTTTCATGGTTTCTTTTTTGCGTTTTCTTTCCAAAACTCAAAATATTTAAAAAAATCCAGAAATAAAGCTACAAAAAATTTCCAAAAATAATTTTTTTTAGCATATGGATTTTCTTTTAAAGAAACACAATAGGATAAGTATAGGATTTTGGTTATTAAACTAAATTTTTTGAAAATTTATTTGTCTTAACAAAAATAAAATAAAGTTTGATTACAAGCAACAATGATTTAACTAGTATATAAGAAGATTCATGGGTGATAATTATGAAGTATATCCTAACTAAAAATCTTTATTTAAAAAAAAAGTGGTGGATTAAAGAAAAGGATACAACATTTTCTATCTTCTAAGTTAAATGGTGCTAAGATGATTTTGCAAAAATCCCTCTTCCAAAATCCAAAAAAAATATAACAAAAAAAACAAAACAAAAACTTGTATATATTTTATAAACACCTAAAGTCATTTGTTCACACGCAAGTGTGTTCACTTGCCATGCTATGTACCCTTCCCACAATGCAGTGCACGATTGGTATATCTGGCCTCAGTTTATCCGAGTTAGGTATATGTATATAAAAATTCGTTTTAATAACGCATATAGTCGATAGGTGTACACATTCGTGTGTTCACTCGCCACGCTCTGTATTCCCCTCACATAAGCCCGCAAGGCAGTACATGTGTAATATATCTGGCATTAGTTTTCTTGTTAGGCATATACAAATATTATTAATATCAATAAATTTTTCAATCAAGAGAGAGTAAGCATTTGAAATCCAAGCACTATTTTTCCTTATTTGATTTGACTTGTTATTCAAAAGAAACGAAATTACCACTTTTAAAAACTTTGATAATCAATTAAGGATCCATTTCATAGGTACACTACGTTATCAACCGAAACAACTAGTCAAACTAGAGTTTAATTGTAATGATAACTTAATTTTTGTTGGAAATTTTGATGAGTAAAATGACTAAAATTTCTTGATAATGACCAAAACTTATTTTTAACTTTTTCATGTCAATCTAAAATTTAATTCTTCGTTTGTAAATATTTTCAAAAGCTTGCATTCATCTCTTCGTAGATAAATCTTGCATTTAGGAATATTTTTGCATTCGGATTTTGTGGGTAGCTTCCGCTGAAAACTCTCACAAGACAACACTCATCCCATTAGGACACCTAGAGGTTTAACAGCTTGTTGCATACGCTCAATGCAATCGTGCTCCCTATGAAAACGGATTTATCTTAGTTTTAGTTTATCCGAGGACGAATAAAAAGATAAGCGTGGGTGTATTTGATGTGCACGTAAATGTGCATATTTTTACTTCCATATTTTATCGGGTTTAATTAAAAAAATGAGCATATAAGGTATTTTAACATGTGTAGACCAATATTTCAAATTATTTTCAAATCATCATTTATTCACCTTTATATAGGGGGGAAATGGTCAATTTTTTGTATATAATAATTTTAGAAAATTTACTTGGATATCTTAATGTTGTTTTGTAGGAATTTTAGTAAATTTTGTAAGAGGCTTCATGGAAAATATGCATTCACAAGAGGATACAAAGGAATGAAGATGGAAATAATTCAAACTCGTGTATCATGGAGGACTCCACTTACACACTTACTATGATGTATAGTTAGGAGCTATTGTGCATGCCAATGGCCATTAAAGTTAAATGCACACTTAATGGAGGATTAATTCATGCTAATGATAACTTGTGGCCACACATCCTCAAGGGTATTTTGGGTAGTCCCCAAAAATATGATTAGGGTTTCAAAACATGTATAAACACCCCATATGTTCACGTAACTAATCTCTGAACCTCCTCTTTAACTGGTTTAGTTTAGGCTCAAAAATAAATTATAAGCTCTCATCTTCTATTTCATGACTACTTAGCCATTTTCTTTTATGTAATTTTCTTTTTATGCAATTTTAATTCATTCACTTTTTTATTTACATGCATTTTCCTTTCATGTTAGTAGTGTATAGATTTTTATTTATGCAAGTAGATTATACTTTATTTATGTTAATTGGCTCCCTTTTTACTTTGCTTGCACTTTCCTCTTGTTTACGGTTCATGTTGAATGCTACATTTGTTGAAATAATAACAAATATATTAGGCTAGACCCCTTCAATTTAGGGGTAATGAAGCTTTCTTAATCATGTAGATTCAACATTTTGCTAATTTTTGATCTCCTTTTGTGCTTAATGGCAATGTTTGAATAGGTAAGTGTTTTGTTATTTTAGCTTTAAATTTGATAGCCTATGTTGTTGACACCATATAGGCTATGCTTAAATAAACAAAAAGACAAATTACTCCTTCATCTACATATGACTATGGTAATGAAGTGAATCTTAAAATCAAAATTTGATGGTCTATATTTCTAATCAATAGTTAATAGATCATACTTAGAATAGAATTTATTTTTAAGTTCATTGTCATTTTCATGAGAGTTAAAAAGTGTTTTAGTGGGTATGTTAAAGTTTGATGGTTTATGTTGGGCTAATTAATAGCACAAAATAGGTCATACTTATGATAAACATATCAACTAAATTCACTAATGACCAAAAGAGAGATGATAAATTCATGACATGCCGATCTATGTGATGATGAGAGTGGATTTATCTCTATGTTGTCTTTTAATCTCATAGTTTTCATTCACTATTGTAGTAGTTAGTTTTTGCATTTTCTCTAGCTTAAAACTATTTTCAAACTCTTTGGCTAATTTGACGAATAGAATTTTAAAATCTAAACAATTCACTAAGGATCGACCCGTAGTAGCCATGTACTAGAATTGTATGCATGCGCTTGCGGTAATTTTTTATTTAAATTTTATCAGCTATTTTCTAATTCTTTGGAGATTTAGATGGTTAAACAACATATTGTTGCATTTTTTTTCCATATCAACTCCTTTATAAAACCTCTAAGATTGCTACACTCATTTGTATTATGCCCATGATTTTTATGGAATCTACAAAACTTCCTAGGTTGCTTTTCTACCTCAATTGCCCCTCTCCTAGGAGGCTTCTTATACCTTTCTATGTCTTGTATGGCAAGGTATATGTTTTCAAGTGTATCATTTAGAGGCGTGTACTCATCTAGCTTCATATTCCATAGGAACTTTTTGGCATCGTTCTGCCTGCCCTAAGCATCCTGATTCCTTTTTCTTTGGTTACCAAAATTACCTATATTCACAGCTACGTTATTGATGCTCTCACCGGTTTACTTAATAGGAACATTGCTTTGAATAGTTTACTTTGACTGTCCACCACCTGTTTTCCAGCAACTGACTTGCTTCTTCCCAATGCAAGAACTGGTTAGCTTTTGTACGAAATTCCTCCATAGTAGACGGCTGCTTCATCCTTAACCACTTTCCAAAATCTATATCCAGATATATCCCCTAAACAAAGGCCATCAATATCTTATCCTCATTTGGAATGTTTGCTTAAGTAACTACAACATTAAACCTAATCAAGAACCCCATTAGCGACTCTTTAAGTCCCTAAGAAAGGTTTGACAAGGACATCACGCCCTTGGGCCACGCAAAATGGAATCTAAATTACTCCAAGAACATTTTAGCTAACTCATCAAAAGTCCAAGTGGATTTCGGTGCAAGCCGAGTAGACCATATCAATGCAATGTTATCTAAAAATACAAGGAAACAGTTACAACAAACTGCAATCATTGCCTTAGCACCATCCACGTATCATTCAATGTTGGTTGGATCAGTCATCTCGTTATATGACGACATTGAAGGCATTATAAAATTCTTGGGACACTCCTCCCTTTAGATATTATCTATGAATAGAGTTTTACTCGGTGCACAACCCTAATATTTGTTCTCACTCCATTTGTTTTCTTCCAACAACCACTTAATCATATCTGCAATATTCTCCTCACTAGCTTAGTGATCCGAAGAATGACCATCAAGTGGTGTAATGAGTGTTTGACTCCGCAAACGGCCTTGGTTCGCTCGATAACTTCAGGGTACTCCTGCCTTTGGGATAACCACTCCATCGGGTCTTTGTTGATATCTGGTAGGATCTATAGTAGTTGTTTTAGCACTAACATCTTGAACCCTAACAGTTGGATCGACTTCATTGCCAGCATCCTCCTAATCATCCTTGGAATCTGATAAGTTAATGACCTCAGCCACCTGCCCTTCAAAGCTCTTTAAATTTATATTGGTACCGACCAGATTCTTGTTGGTACCAATAAGAATTCCCATGGCAGGGGATCTACTACTTTCTCCAACATTCCTCCATATTGCTTCAGTAGTATGCTCCTTTATCTTTTGCTTTCTACGCTTTAGCTTTGACCAAAAGCAGCTGAATTTCCCTCATTAGAACAAGCAGGTGATGTTTCTCACCTGTGGGTCTTTGCGACTGTCGGGTCAACAAGGCAATTAGCATCCATCTTTCCAAAAAGAGCCTTTTGACTCTCTAGCATCCTTAAATTCAACTCTGCCGTCATCTTATAGAAATCCAACCTAATCATCATCCCGTGAGGAGCAGATGTCCTGCCAACGCTGTTCACGGTTGGTTAGTCACTATATGAAATTTATTCAAAACTTTGAATAAAAACTTTTGGATCTAACTTTTGGGTGCTCTAATCCATAATGGATAACTAGATCTATGCCAGAGTTCAATTGTTAGTGAAAGCACCAAAAATTGGACCAAAAAGTGGCATAGCATCCAAATCTATATTAAAGTAGATAGAACTAGCTATAAACAGTAAATTAAAGCAAGAAACACATGAACTTTTAAAGTAG
Source organism: Allium cepa (assembly GCA_030765085.1). Lineage (NCBI taxonomy): Eukaryota > Viridiplantae > Streptophyta > Magnoliopsida > Asparagales > Amaryllidaceae > Allium > Allium cepa. The sequence goes on along the minus strand of CM060945.1, from coordinate 202,347,085 downwards.
TTCGGCAAATATAAGGTCTACGTCCACTTTAACATTATTTTAGAGACTTTTTGTAAAGGGATGTATGGTTCCAAATGACTTAGAAAATAAAAAATTAGCTTTCTTTGTGACAAGGTGAGGCAGAGAAAGATGGCGAACAAGATGAAGTGCCAAAAGTCCTCTCTAAGTTGATATATGCTTTCCATTTATAGAGAAATCGTCCAACGAAGTCGTCGGATCATGAAACACCATTTCAAACTCTAGATTTGAGAAAGTAAGAGGGGATATGAAGTCCTCAAAGTCGTAGATCCATTTTGGTACAGATCAGAAGTGATCTGTATCGATTTGAATTGTTTTATCTCCAACGATGCCATCTTCTACTACTCTACCCACTTGCTTCGATCCATCGAGTTCCAAACACTTTAGCCTTAGTAATCATGTTGTTACCAAGAGCTTATGACATGTCTAATACTTTTCCATTTTCTTTAGCACTCTTTGGAGTTATTTACCTACTTCTTTAGAAATGGACCCAAGGACAATCACTCCAGCCAACTACATATTGGTCATAGCTCTAGAAGTAGTCCATGAGCGTAAACTCATCTCGGTGCCAACCTGAAAAGAGGTCAATACCAAGCCATTTTCTTACTACATTTTCCACCCATAATTCTTGAAGCCCCTTCCATCATCCTTCCAAGCAAGCCTCGAAGTCCTTAAACAATTCTGTCCCCATCCTGATGTCCAAATGCATTTGAAAGGCTTGGTCTAGAAGCCTGGATAACAGGTGTCCTTCTCAAATTTTATTCTAATGCCTTTATTAGATAAATGGTTTATACTTAGTAGATTATGTTTTAAATTCTTAACAAATAAAACGTCAAAAATAGTATATGTTTTACAATTACTAATGTTGTCGTTACCATTGATGTATCCTTCAGAGTTTCTCCAAAGTTTACTATTCCACCTTCTTTATAAGCGATATCCATTAATAGTTTTGGATTTCCAACTATATGCCTTGTGGATCTGATATCCAGTATCCATTTATCCTTCATAATATTAGGTAGTAACTTATTATTAGCTAAAAACATACCTCATTGTTTTCTAATTTTGAGTCATTATTGATTGATGGTGTGTCAAATTCTTTTTATGCTACGATGGATGCTCTTTTCCTTTTCTTTATCAAACCAATGTTGGTTGAATTCTTGATTTCTTTAGATTTGGGAAATTTCACTTCGGATGTCTAGATTTGTCACATTCAACACAATTGATAACTCTTCCATTTTAGAGTTATTTATATTGTTATCTATATTTTGGTATTTTTTTCCTGTAGTTCGAGAATTTTTTGAAATTTCTTGTAATAAATGCTACGTCATCATCTTTTTCCGATCCTTGATTCTCTATTATAGAGGTGAATGCTAGAATTTTCTTTTCATTTTCTTGACTTTCTTTTCTTCCTTAAAACTGTACTTCATATGACATTAAATTACCAATTAACTCTTTTATTTTTGTTGTACTAATATCATTACCTTCTTTGATTACTAAAGTCTTTTGATCTCATTTATTAGAAAGCATCTTTGTGATCTTATGGACTTGTTCCTCTTTAATGGAATTCTTTTTTTAATGATATTAGTGCATGTAATGTGTCCTAAAAATCTAAACCCTGGTTAGAAATAGATTCATTTAACTTCATTTCAAACAATTGAAACTGGCTAGTTAATATAGAATCTTGGTTTGTTTTACTTTATTAGTGCCTTCATATATGACTTGTAACGTCCACCACAATTCATATGCACTTTGACAAACAAACACTCTATTAAACTCATGTTTATCTAGGATGTAGAACAAATATTCATTGCCGTTAAATTATTGAGTGTTCGTACATTTTTCTCGGTTTTCCATTATGCATAATTAGTCCGGGGCTTAGTGTACTCAGTTTGTATGATATCCCATATATCTAAACAATTAGGTTATAAATAAATTTTCATTCTACTTAACCGATAAGAATAATTACTATCATTAAAAGGTGGTGGTCTAGTAATGGATTGATCTTCAATAAATTTGTTAAAAAGAGTGTTATTCATGTAACTAGTTATTCAAACTTTTAAGATCAGATGATGAATTTTTAAAAACCTAATGCTTTGGTACCAAATGTGGTCCTTTCACGATGAATTTTAACTCACCCCGGTGGCCTACATCAGTCCCTCAAACATAGGTTTTACATCCAGCCTTTCGATTTGGACAAACCACTCAATAGGACGTGTAAGGGTAAGATCCAATGCTTCGCCATAAATCACATTGTGGGAAAACCCTATGACCCTAATACCAATGTGGGTTTGGTGAGATACCCTAATAATTGTGCGGAATGGATCTTAAGGCAATTATGACATTAGGGGTGAATAGTGTATTTAAACTTGTCAATGATTTAACTTGTATTTTTCAAACCTATAAATCCAGAATCTCACATACAGATAATAATAACGTAAAAAAAAGCAGCAAAGTGAAACGAGTGACACCAAGTATATTTATGCTGATTCGGATTCCCAATCCTATATCCAATCAAATACCCCATAGAGAATTTCCACTATAACAAAACCTTGAAATTTTATGGCTGGCAAGTACACACATACAATTTTCCTTTTAATCGAGTAGCATTCAAATGCATCCCGACATTCCATGGGTCGTTGGATACACTTAGCCTCTTGACTTTCCATGTGGGTCATGAAAACCTATACAATTCTAAGTTTATGCGAGTGTTAGGATACACCTTTAAAATTCAAGTAGTAGTAGGTAATTCTACAAGAAATCGTATCTTCCAAATAAAAAAATCTCATATTCTTTAGTACAGATATCCTACAGACCTCCGGTAGTAGTTCGTAAAAGAAACCTTTGAGGAATAGATGTAATCATATATATAATGATAGAGAATTCAAGTAAGAACTCTTCGATCTTTTGTGATTTGAAAATTCATAAAAGATAACAGTGAAAGAATGTAATTCAATATTATATGCGTATATTAGTAAGAGAACTTGTTTTCAAGGTTGTAGAAAATAAAGGATACAAGAGCATAACGATAATTTATTGAAACATTCATTTTTTCGGCCTTTATATAGGAAATGAAGAGAAGTTTCTTTAGGCATAAGTGTGAAAGGATGTGTCTTTTGATTAAATTCAAATGTTGCAACCAAGGACTAACATGTTGACATATCTTAAAATAATATGTTGACATATACTTGTTGATTTTAAAAAACTTGTAAGGCTATTACGTCAACACATACATTCAAGGTATGTCGACCTATACTAGTTAATTATGAAAAAGAAATATAAAAATTGTTTCAAACTCTAGAATATTTAAAATTATTTTTGTACTTTTATAGAAAGATTCTAAAGAAGAAAATAAATATCTTAAAAGAGATGCTTTGAAGATTTGCTACAGGGTCTTAACAATTATTTCTAAGACTATTTTTAACTAAGTGCATGTCATGTGCACTTCGTCTTTGTTTCTTTATTCTTTTATTCCTTTTAAGGTAGTCCTTGATTTTTTTTATCTCCTTGATCTGCTTAATTCCTTTTAATCTCCTTAATTTCTTTTGATCTCCTTGATTCCTCTTTCTTTCTCGATTCATCTTGCTTTCTCGATTCATCTTATTCTTCCCGATTCATCTTATTTTCTCTTAGTTTCTTATTTATGCAATAATTGTAGTATACCTATTGTTGACGCAAAAAATGGACCAACACCCTGGTTTGAGTTTGAAAGCACGAGGCATGTTCTGACAAAGCAATGCCACAAATAATAGATATCAAGAAAGAACGGTAAACTAAGTAGACAAAGAATTTTTGTAGTGGTTGGGCTGTTAATAAAGCCTACATCCATTTTATAGTTTTATTGTAGACCGATTACGGTTACAAGAGATGTACGACTATAAAGCTTTGATTGTTTCCTAATTAGATTGAATCTCCAGAGTTGGAATCCACTAAAGAATCATCGTGTATTCCTTTGGAGATTGTTATGAGGGAGGCAGAGAATGAAGAATGATTCCAACAGAGCTTCAGCCCCCACTTCGGATCCCATTCATGTTGTAGATAGGATGGTATTTATATGGATCGGAGAGCTGCTGGGCCAGGCCACATCATCACTAACTCGCAGACAGGTGGGAGATGACCTATAGAGTATTTGGCTCGCAATACAAGGTAGAACAATGGGTCGTTAGCGACCCATAGCCGATGGGTCACTGGCGACCTATGGTCGATGGGTCGTTGGCGACCCATTGTCTATGCGTCGCTAGTGACCCATCAACTTGGCTCATTTGTGAGCCAATGTCTTGGCCTCTTACGTAGTATTCTTTGGTTGTCTGATTTGAAGGTTTGAAGGGGGCATGGGTTGCCAATGATCCAAGCAATTAGTATTTTTCTGGAGTTTGGAATTGGAGATGTTACCATGGTCTTGTGTTGTCGTTGTTTGCGTAGTCTCATTGTACGTTGTTCTGTTTTGATGACAATTTACCAGCTGTTTGCTCTCAGCTACTGATTAGGCTAAAAGAATTCTGGTCTCTTTGTTTAGTCGATCCTAGTCATTGCCTTAGTAGTATAGCTTGGCTCTCACTAACTCCTTACCTTAGCCTTTTTGGTTAAGTTCTAAACCATTCTGATAACATGAGAATGTTTTGTCCCCTGTTGGATCCTACTGGGTTAAAAACACGAAAAACATTTGCCCCCGGAGTATGCCTTCATTGAAAAAAGGCGTGCTCTAGAAGTAACTTCTTTTAAGTCTTCATTTTTTGAATTCTAGTTTATCATGTTGAGGTTACCATGCAAATTATGCTTTGACTAGTGAATTTTCGATGCGATTCGTCAAAGTTCATCTCAGGATGTTATTCTTAATTCGCTGACTTCCAACAATCGTTCTTTTTTTGATTTCAATCCTAATTTCAATTCCAGGTATTGATGATGCAATCTTTGCTCCATATTTTACGCAAGGGTTTAAGTTGGTATGTAGGTGCATGGTGTAGGTTTGGGGTTGTCCTATATAGTTTTGATTCGACCGGTGGCGAACCTAAATTTGTCTCAAATGATTGTATGCTATTCTGAAGCGAACTCTTGCACTTTGTCTTTAGCTTTTTCTTCTTGAGAATTTAGTGAAGTTCCCATTGATTTTTTTTGAGTTCCAATGTGACAATTTATTCCGAAGCTGGATGTAGTTGATGAGTCAATCATAGCACTCTTTCTATTTCTATATTCCAGTGATCTTGAAAAGAAAAGCTTCATGCGTCGCTTCTGACAGTGGCTCCGTTATCGATCGATGATCGATAATAGGTAAGTGTGGAAGAGATAATTTTAAAGGACAATATGGATTGTTTTTCAAATGCAAGCAAGTTAGCTACACTAGATTGTTTGTTCGCAGTATCCATGATATTGTACTATTCTCATGTAGATAACACACTGCATCTACCTCGGTCACCGCTCAGGACCTGGTTGGTCAACATATGTTGACTTCCCTTGGATTCTAGGTGTTGGTTATGCAAAGATATTATTTAAAGTATAACATACCTGACAAGGTTGAATGCCAAGTTTTGTCGTTGAAAATGATTTTTCGGTCACCTAATCTTTAGTCTGGTGGGTCTACTCCTCCAAAAGCTAGGTCCTTCGTAACTTAGGCTTCGCTTATTAGCCCTATTATACTAGGATGATTGATTATAGTTAAATTACAAGGCACAGTTTCCCTATTAATTTTGTAGTCGAAGTTCAATCAAGCACAAGTTCAGCCTTCGAAAACTAGTGGACGAGTTTGTGTTTTTCGAAATTCAATACACATCAACCTCTGTCTCCAGGAACAATTAGCTTAATTTCTTGATTCCGAGAATTGCTCTATCTCGTTTTTGCACTTCTTATGCTCATGTGAAACATACTTGTTTACTATTATTCTACATGTGTAAGCAATACTTCTACGGTCATTTTGGCACATTCTATTTCATAGCTTTGTTTAGAATTATGAAGTAGCTTGGTCTAGCCAGTTTTGTAGCTATATAGGATATCTCCTATCTTTGGAAACTAGAGATTTTTTATCTTTATCCCAAGATCTGATTTTTTGTAATGTGTCAGTAGGCATTAGAAAGATGCGTTTCTAACATCTTTTTCTAAAGTAAATTCTTCTGAGCCCAATGTTGAGACCCTAATCATGTGTTCGTTTTTATCTTCGGAAACTCACACATGGATGATTCAAATCAATAGGTTTTTCCTTGATGTTGTGAATCTTTAGATAGCATGACCGAACTTCGGATAATGGCATAATCCTACAAGTTGGAACCAAAAGATCTAATTAGACCATAAGTAGGTTATCGAACCTTCTCGCCATCGCCAAACTATGAGCGATGGTTGATTTCTGAACGATAAATCCATTATTTCCTTTGTTGGAGATTTTGTTGCCAAAATGCTCTATTTCGTAATACAGAATCGTTATCTAACCAACCTCGCGGTTATTCATGTTTGGACTTTTGAAAAATTTCTTTCCATCAAGTACTGGTGCTTCTATCCCTTCTTGAGGGACTAGCTATTTCGAATGGCTGTATCTGGTTTTCCTAGGATTTCCTTTCGACATTGCTTTATTCCTGTACTGTGGTTGATTCCTATGATAAAAGGTTGACCCATCTAGCTGATGCATGAAAGGATGTCTTTTCGTTGTTGCATGTCATTGGTCAATGGTAGTTTTCTAAAGAGAAAGTAGAAACTTCGTTGAGGGCCAACTTCTATTTCTGAAAGCTAGTGCAATGATGGTTCACTGCAATTATTGTTTCTCATTAGCCATGTAGACTAAAGTTTTCTTGGCCTTGCCGGGGCAATATCGTTACTTAGTGAGTAGAATGTTTCCAGGAGTTGCTGGGGCAACACTGGTACTAATGAAATAGAAAGTTTCCCAGCATTACCAGGGCAACACTGGTACTTAGGAAATAGAAAATTTTCCTAGCGTTACCAGGGCAGCACGAGTACTTGAAAGATAAAGATGGCCTTGCCGCTGACGAGGCAACATCGACACTCAAGAGGCTGGGACTAATTTTTCTCCTTGATTCGACGGTGCTCTTTGTCCAGTTGGGTACTAGTTTCGGCCTTCGAAAATTAGCACTTCGATGGTTGGATTGTAAAGGTGTTTTCTTAACACTGCCTGTCTTTGGACAGTGTTAAAGTTAGGTTAATGATGGTTAAATCATCCATTCTATCCTATAAAGTTGAGTAGATTCCTTTTAATCTCGATGGTGCTATTTTCTCAACGTTGCATAAATCTAGGAGATGCTATGTTTTGGAATGGTGAGAGTCCAGGGCAATTCTGTTGCTTAGCTTTGTATATAACCATCAAGTATTACTCTTGGAGATGTAAGGCTGTTGCTTAACAAATTCCATAGTTATTCTTCCTCCTACTGGTTTTTGTTATGATTTAACGACTATCTATGGAACCCTTCGTTTTTGGGCGAAATCCTTCACTTTCTAGGTGTCAAATTCTAGGTTCTTATAGGAAATTCGAAATTGTGGAGCAAGTCATCACAGCGCCCCTGGTATTACCGTGTTCATTCCTATACTGATCATGGACCAGTAGAGTTTGGTAGTGTTTGTCTTAAATCCATGGCACCTAACCTTGTTTTTTCAGGCCACACGCATTATGCTAGGCTGATAGCATTATTGTGGATATCCACCTTATTCATTGGTTCCAATCTTCGGGAATCAATGGTTTAGCTTCTCAATTACGAGCATTCTCTCCTTACCATGGTCTGTCTTCGGATAACAGTTGGTTTTCTACAAGTTAGGATTTGAGACCTCGGTCGAGCACCTGCTTCTGTTCTTTGGAAAACTGGTGCGTTGATGATTTGATTCTGGAATAGCCTTCCGTCATCGTTTATCTCTGGACGGCAGTAAGTTCCTCCTTTTATTTCAAGTTGGAGTGATCTTTTATCCTAACCAAGTGTTAATCTGTTATGTTCCCCTTAGTCCATAGGGATGATTATTTCGAACAATTGATGTGAGACTTGATGTTTTAGGCGGCTTCCTAGATGCCTCCAATCAAATGTACATTGCAGCTCCTATTTCTAGGAACTCGTGACTTAAATGTCTTGAATTTAGACATTTTGTACATTAAGTTTAGCCAAAAATCAGAACTCTTTGCCAACTTCTTGGTTTGTGAGATTTGCAGTACTACCGAAGCAATGTCGGTTCTTTCGAATAGCGGGAGTTGATCCTTGTTAGTCGAAGTGCCTAGCCTTTGAGAGTGCTTGGCTTATGAAGTTCCTCTGTGTTGATTATCTTCGAGCAACATAAGGATTTTAAGCTCTTTAAGAGTTAGTGCACCGCTTACGAAATGCGCAGCTTTCCATGCTTCTCGGTGTTGCCTATCTCTGGGCTACGCGAGAAGCATATGTTTTGGCGCAGCTTTTGGAATGCATGGATATTGGTGCTTCTCGTTGATGCCTATCTCTAGGCAACGCGAGGAGTAAGTCCTTGATGCTTCCGGGCATTGCCAATCTCTAGGCAATGCAAAGGTTAGTCTTATAGTGCTCCTTGGCGTTGCCCATCTTTGGCCAATGCGAGGAGTTAGTTTTTTAGCACTCCTTGGTGTTGCCTGTCTCCAGGCAATGCAAGGATTTATTCTTTGATGCGCGGCTTATGAGATGCATCGTTTTTGGTGCTCCTTGGCGTTGCCTATCACCCGGTAGTGCAAGGAGTGTAAGTTTTGATGTTCCTCGGTGTTGCCTATCTCCAATAAATGCCAGGAGTTGGTTTTTTTATGCTCCTCGGCCTTGCCTATCTCCGGGCAATGCGAGGAGTTATTTTTTGATGCAATGCTTACGAGATGCATGAATTTTGGTACTCCTTGGCATTGCCTATCTTCGGACAGTGTGAGGAGTTTAAGTTTTGAGCCTTCCCGATGTTGCTGGGACGACATTGGTTTTCGAAAGGTAAGGATTGTGTTCCACCGATCCAACGGTTTGAGTCGATTCACTTTCGTCAACCGATAGGTATTTATTATGAACATGGCTTTATTAATTCAAGAAGTGAGGAATGGCTTATAGGATGCACACTATGGTTTGGGCCTTCCTGGTGTTGGAGGAGAGGTACCAGTTCATAGATGGTTCAGATCAAGTTTTCCCATCTATTCAGCGGTTTGACTTTGCTGGAACACGGTTTCGTCAGTCTTATAGATAATTAGTTTTTAGATCGGTTAGTCATAACTTATTATGAAGAAAGATCTTATAGGAGTTCGAGGCAAGAATCTCAGTTTTTGGTCTAAACTGTAACTAGAGAAATGGTCTTTGACTAGCATATGGTCTAAGAGGAAGAGGAATTGGTCACCAAGGGCGGTAAAATAGTAGTTGGAAAGAAGTGAGAAAGTATTATTCCAGTATTTCATTTGTTGCACTAGCTAGGTCATTAAGTCTGCAGTTGTCAGAATGTTAGAATTTTTGATTGGGCATAACAGAACTGTGGTATGATTAGGCCTTTCTTATGACTATTCAAGTGTGTGGTACCCCCATGCCACATGGCTGTTGGCATGCTTGTACTGTATCCATAGTCTCTCTACAACTTGTTCAATTTCCCCCAGTTCAGCTGGCACAGTTCTTTTGAGTTATAAGTCTTGGCTTGATTCGAGTCAGCCTCTGATTAACCAAAAGTTCGGTTCAGTTTTGGCTTAGTTCCTTTAAGCGATTGTGAAGCTCTGGGGTTCCAGTTCACCTTCATGGATATCAGACATACATAAATTTCACTGATATACCGGTTCGCCCTCACGACATTTTAGTTCGTGAAATACCTTCACGTTCGCGAAGGGTTTTTTGGATCCGATGACCGCTGATCTACCGGTTTACCTTCACGATGCTCTAGTTCGTGAAAGACCATGTTCACAAAGGGTTATTTTTTTTGGATCAGATTACCGCTGAACTACTAGTCTACCTTCACGATGCTCTAGTTCATGAAAGACCTTCACGTTCGCGAAGGGTTATTTGGATCAGATGAATGTTGACCTATCGGTTTACCTTCACGATGCTCTAATTCGCGAAAGACCATCATATTCGCGAAGCATTTTTTTGGATCAAATGACCGCTGATATACTAGTTGACCTTTACGATGCTCTAGTTCATGAAAGATTTTCACGTTCGCAAAAGTTTTTTTGGATCAGATAACTGCTGAGCTACCAGTTTACCCTCATGATACTCTCGCTCATGTAAGACCTTCACATTCACGAAGGGTTTTATGGATCGGATGACTGTTGATCTACCAGTTTACCTTCACGATGCTCTAGTTTGTGAAAGAGCTTCACGTTCGTGAAGGGTTTTTTAGATCAAATAACCGTTGATATAGTGGTTCCCTACACCACACTCTAGTTCATGAAAAACATTCACGTTCGCTAAGGGTTTTTTACGGTCAGATGGCTAGCGACTAGACAGCCTTTGAATGATAACTTATTGGTTTCGATGAGATTTTTGGGTTGTGTGTCCGATGGCCTGGCGGTCTCAAAGTAACGACTCATCGAATTTAAGAAAAAAATTTCGAATTCAGCTTAAGGGAACACGATTTTATCGGTTCTTGTAGGCTAAGGTGTTAAATCTGTTTGTTCGACGATCCTTTAGATAAGACTTCTCGCCGCCCTCAGAAACTCCGTTTCTCAGAAAGGGGATTGGCAAGATTTTTCGAGAAAAAAGAAGCATTTTGTTCGCCATGCTGTCTACAATACTCGTAGTGTCCCACTACAGCTCATTTGGAAAATGAGAGTTGACAAGGATGGATGAGAAGGCATCGCTTTACGTTGCTGTCCCACTCCTTAATTGCTAGCAAGCTAGAGTGTTATTTGATAATATTCCTTTCATCTGATTTCGTCAATTAGTTGGGGTGCTTTACTGCTGGGTCTTAGTAGCCTTGCTTCGGTAGAAGGTCCCTGAGATCCTCTAGGACCTTCACCGTTTGGTATGTTCTTTGGCACACTGCCAAGTTTTTCTTCTTCTAATTGTACTACATATAGTCTTTAGAACCGGTTTTGTAATGATTTTACCGATTCTAGGTTGGAATTAGTAAAATAGGGAATGGTTGAAACCCATTCGTTGGTTCATGGTGTTTGTATTCTATTCCACATTCTTCGAACTTAGATTCATTCTATGAGCAGTCGACCCACACTCGATTTATGTTTTTACTTTGGTACACTCTTCGAGGACTTAGATTTCGTGGGTAGTCGCACTGTCGCCAAGTTGTTTGTAATCCAGTTCGTAGTCGAGGACTGGGAGATTTCTGTGAGCCGTTTATACTCGAGTCGACGCTTCGGCGAATATGAGTACTCTAGTCCGCACTCCGAGTACCTAGAGATTTTTGCGAATTATTTATACTCTAGTTTGTGCTCCAAGGACTTGAGTACTCTAGTCTGCGCTCGAGGGACTTAGAGATTTTTATTGAGAGAAGTCATATTGCCACCCGTTTAATTTGAAAACTTGGCAAACAGACGGTCGATTCATGTTCACTTGATAGTTATGGATCTTCCCATTAAACCGGGAAAAAAGCAGGTGATTAAGGATTTGATCACATCCATGATGGGGTCGGATGATCGATTCTTACATAGTTTGCTTCATATTCTTTCTACTAAGCAGAGATAATGAGTTATTAAGGAGGAGATTAATTTGCGTCTGTTACGGGCTGCAATCATGTCTATTAGTTGAAATCCAAGGTTGATCAGCAGGCAGCCAGTCGCGACTACTTCAAGTCTAATATGAAGGTTGCTGAGTGGACAGTTAGTCATGTCTACTTTCTATTGGATTATCAACTTGTTAGGTTCTTTATTATGTGCCTTGGCATCCCAAACCAAGGGTGTATGGTTGTTGATGAACGACCGAGTCATGTTCGTCTTGTGAAAATCCATAGGTTCGATCATGATCTGTGGAGATTGGCTGGCGGCCAACTATAAATACTTGGTCACCTGCATCGTTTGGGAAGTAGTTTAGTTCAATTTGGTCATAGTTCACAAAATAATTAAAATTAAAATAAAATAATTCAAAGAAGATCGGAATAAATCTCATTGATAAGTGGAACAGCATCGTGTGCTCGCTAGTCCACTTTGCCTCTAGTTCCTTTTAGAGGGTGGTGCCCCTCGATGGTTCAATTGATAATCATAGTTCTTTATTGGTAGGTGTCGGATGTTCCCTGCTCACCATTCTACAGGGATTGCACATACTGTTGAAGCTTTCATTTCCAAATCGGCTTTCTGATCACATCTCGGAGATGTTTGTGATCGCCAGTGTTAAGACCGTGTGCATCTTGGAATATACAACATTCCTCGGATTTTTCTCTAGACTTCGGTGGACTCTCTCGAGGCTGGTTTCCAATGTTGCTCTGAGTCATGAGTATTCAAGTAGAGGCTATCAATTGAATCGTTCAAAGGAGCATATGAGTCGAAGTTTGAGATCTTAGGTCGTATCTTGGAATCCGAGTCCTTAGCCAGTGGGCCCGTATTGTTCTTTATCCCAGTTTGTTCTACCTCCTCCTTGCGTAACTTCTGGTTCACTTTGTAACAAAGACAATCCAAGGTCATAGGAGGCTCTCGAGCTAACTAGCTATCGAAATCTATCTAGCATCTAGGAATAAATTAGATAATAACATCACATCATTGGTGTGGGTAGCAAGCATTCTAAACTACTCAATAAACTTCTAATCTGGTTGATTGAATGAGGAGATGGATTCAGGCGATAACCACACAAATAGCATGATCGATACACCTTCGAGGAATATAGGAATTCATGAGATGTAGTCCAAGATTGGTATGATGTGTTCATGCCCAAGATATGAACAATGCAAGATGGAATGGTATTGTCAGATCGGTGGTAAGTTACTTAGAGTCGAACCCAAGAAAATCTGCTAGTTGCTTGGAGTCAATTGTTGGTTTGCTTGGAGTCACTAAATTCAAAGGCCTGCTGATCGGCGCTTGGAATCACTTCGGCATTTTCATAGGGAAAAACATGGTTTACCCGCGTCTGGCTTTAGGCTAAAGTTTTCGAGGTTTGCTTTGAGCCAAATGGGTGATTACCCAAGTTTGACTTTGAGTCAGGGCGGAAGTGAGTTTTTCACAACCATTTTGAAAGTTTTTGATGATTTTCGACGACGGCTATTTGTGATTAGACAATAGAAGATCCATGATAGGATTGGAAGATGGTCATTTGGGAGTGGTCGGAATATATCATGGGAGCTTGGCATTGTAATTGATATCGGTTATTGTCATATCTTCTTGGTCCTCTTGCCTCTAAGAATGCCGTTTGAGTAGCAGTTCCTCGTCCGTTGCTTGCCACTGTGCTACGACATAGTTTATGGAGCTTCTTCTAGCATTTTGCATGTTGGCATTTTCATCCAATTTGCCTTCCTCAAATTGTTTATCATCTTCAGAGCCGGAGAGAGCCATCCTTATATCGTTCGGTAGGGTTTTCACTCCTAAATTTAAGTTTGTGGCCGGTCTTTTTGGAGTAAGTGGGGTGTTACATTTTCTTCTGTCATGATTCTTCTTGGAGCTCCGTCGATTACTTCCTTTCAACTATATCCCCTTCAAACGACCCAGATGACGATCTCACAAAATATTATGGATCGCTGGTGATCCATAGTACATGGATCGCTAGCGATCCATGTACTTAACTGATTTCGGTGCATTGTCTTCTGGAGTTTATGATGCTCTGGTGAAAAGGTATGGATCGCTAGCGACCCATAGTACATGGATAGCTAGCGATCCATGTACTTAAGTGATTTTTGAGTTCTTCCTTTAGGATTGCGACTATTATCTCATGTTGATGTTCTCCATACCTTAACAAGTGTTTGCTTGTTTTTCTCTAAACCTTCTTGGCCGGTTCTTCTATTCTCAACAGCAAACCTTCTAAGCAAAGATTGAGGACCTAACTTTTGAACCTATCCGATACAAAGTAGAAAGCTAGATCTAAGCCTGAGTTGGGTTCTTAGTGAAAAAACCAAAATATTGACCCAAAAAATAGACCAACACCCTAGTTTGAGTTTGAAAGCACTAGCCCTTTTCTGACAGAGCAATATCATAGATAACAGATATCAAGAAAAACAGTAAAAAAAAGTAGACAAAGAATTTTTATAGTGGTTCAGTTGTTAATGAAGCCTACATCCATTTTATAATCTTATTATGGACTGATTGCGGTTAGAAAATATGTATGATTACAAGGCTTTGATTGTTTCCCAACTAGATTGAATCTCTAGAGTTGGAATCCACTGAAGAATCATAGTGTATTCCTTTTGAGACTATTATGAGGGAGGCAGAGAATGAAAAATAATTCCAGCAAAGCTTCTGAATCCAGTCCGGAGAAGATCTCGTTCATGTTGTAGGTAGGATGGCATTTATATGGATCGTAGAGCTTCTGGGCCAGGTGACATCGTTACCAGCTCACAGATAGGCAGGAGACGATCTATGGAGTATTTGGCTCGTAATATAAGGCAGAACCATGGGTCGCTGCCGACCCATTATCCATGGATCACTAGCGACCCACGAACTTAGCTCTTTTGCAAGCAAATGTCTTGGCCTCTTACGTAGTACTCTTTGGCTTTCTGGTTTGACGGTTTGAGGGGGCTATGGGTTGCTGATGATCCAAGCACTTAGTATTTTTCTAGAGTTTGGAATTGGAGATGTTTCCATGGTCTTGTGTTCCCGTTGTTTGTGTAGTCTCGTTGCACGTGTTCTATTTTGATGACAATTTACTAGCTGTTTGTGCTCAGCTGTTAGGCAGAAAAAATGCTGGTCTCTTGGTTTAGTCGATCCTAGTCATCCTTAATAGTATAGCTTGGCTCTCACTAACTCCTTGCCTTAGCTTTTCTGGTTAAGTTCTAAACCATTCTAATGACACAAGATTGTTCTGTCCCCTGTTAGATCTTGCTGGGTTAACAACCTGGATATCACCTGTATTTTCTGTAATATAGGCTACATAACTTAACGAATCATTAATATCATATTTATATGGTTGTTGTCATCAAAACTAATATCTTTGGTTGTAACAAGTAGAGTGCCACTAAAAAATATCGAGGAGTCATAAAGGCAGCTAGTGAAACTTGAGCATAAAAATTTCACTTGACTAAGTAGTTCACCTTGGGGAACTTTAACAGCCTTCATGAACAAATCAAATAGATTTTGTCGACTATCCATAGACTATCAAAAATTTAATGAAGTTACCATCATGAATCAATATTCATTACTATGGATTGATGTTTCGTTTGATTAACTGGGTGGAACCAAAGTATTTTCGTAGTTAGATTTAGCAATGGGATGACATCAACTGAGAATTTTTTAAGGACATTGCCTATATGGTAAGGTATGGATCATATGAATAGCTAGTAATGTCATTTAGGTTGAACAATGCCCTTGAATTCTTTATGGGTTTGATGAATAGGGTTTTTGTGCACAATTGAATAAATTTGTTTTAGTGTTCATTGATTATATTTTTATATAGTAAGAGAATGATAAGAAAAATAAAGTTCACCTATTACTTGTGTTGGAGACATTGAGACAACCTAAGTTGAAATCTAAGTTTTTTGAATGCCATTATTGGAAAAGAGAATTAAAATTTCTATGGCATGTAGATCCATGAATGGATTGGTCATGTATCCATCGAAGATTGAGACCATCAATAATTTGAAAAGGCCGAAAAGTATGATTGAAGTAAGAAGCTTTTCATGGTTGGATACTATCGAAGTTCATTGAAGATTTTTCTCATAAAGTAGGTCTCATGACTAGTTGAAAGAATGAGAGGTTTATTTGGACTACTAGATGCGAGGAGCCATTTTAGGTACTTAAGCATTTGTCGACAATTGTACCTATGTTGGTAACAGTTGAAGGAAATCAAGATTAGATAGTTTATATAGATGCTAATGGAAATGTTTTGGCAGCTATGCTTATGCAAAGAGGCCACGTAGTAGCCTACACATCCCAATAGTTGAGGCCATATGAGGTTCAATACTTGAAATTTACAGTTAAGGTTTTTCTTTGAAAGGTACTACTTATGAGGAGTAAGTTTTGAGTTCTTTACTGACCATAAATCCCTTAAGTACTCATTTTCTCAAAAAGAGTTAAATATAAGGCAACAAAAATTGCGAGAGTTCTTGATAGCACATGACTTTGAAATAGAGTACACCATTAGGAAAATGAAATATGGTGGCTTGTGCACTAAGTAGAAGTCATCAAAATGTATTGTTAGCCATGATCATAGAATGCTTTAGACATGTGAACATCATATGGTGTGCAATTTTGGTCAAAGAACGGATCCATTAGTAACCCAGTCATGGTTGTGAGTTTTAAGTGCAACCAATCCTATGGTAAGATAGCCTAAAAGAAGAAACAGGTTCCACTGCTTACTAGAAGAATTGGACAATTAGAAATGGGTATTAATTCGGATGACTTGATAGGAATCGAGTTGTAGTCGAAAAGTTGTCATAGAAAAAGGGAGATTATTGTTCTTAATATGAGAGATAAAGAAAGAGGTGCTTGGAAATGTTATCTATAAAAGTTTAAGACCCATCCCAAGGGTACAAAGTTGTATATAAATATGAAGCGTTTAATCTTTTGGGATGGAACAAAGTGTGATTTTGGTGAGAGTGTGGTAAAAAATTCTTCAATACCAACAGATTAAGGCTGAACGTTAGAAACCAAGTACATTGATTCAAACTTTTGAAGTACCAACTTGGACATGAGATTCCGTATCCATAGATTTAATTGATGGATTTCCATGGTCTAGATTAGGCCACATGGGTATTTGGATCATTATGGATAAACTGACCGAGAGCAAACATTTTATCCAAATTAGTTCTACAAGGATGACAATAACCTTTGCATAGTTAGTTGTGAATTATATTATAAGATTGCATGGGATACCGAGAAATATTGTAAGTGACAGAGATCCTCTCTTTACCAGTTATTTTTAATGGAGTCTATAGAGTATTTTTGGTATGGAGTTGAATTTGAGTATGCATACCTCCCCAAATGGATGGACAGATTGAAGAGTAAACTCTATTCTAGAGGACTTATTACAAGCACGTGTTTTGGACTCTAGAAGATCTTAGGAAGATTATCTAAATTAATTAAAGTTTTCTTATACCAACAGTTACCAATCAAGGATCGGTATGGCTTCATTTGAGTCATTTTATAGAAGACCTTGTAAAGACGCCAATATTTTGGTTAGATACCAGAGACAACCTCTTTCTTGGACAAAATTTGGTTCAATATGTCATTGAAAAGATTGAGTTCCAAAAGAGATTAAAGTGGCATAATCATAGCAAAAGAGTTATGCTAATAAAAGGCTCAAGGAGTTGGGTTTGTATTAGGTGACCATGTGTTTGTGAAAGTCTCACCCAATCAAAAGGATTGGTACATTGCCAACAAAGCACAATTAACGAATAGGATAGCGGATCTGCATAATTATTTTCATATTTCACATTGAGTACATGTGTATGTAGCCCTAATGTGATAGAAGAACGAAGGATCGTTGATGATTTAGTGGTTAAACTATATTTGACCTATGTACGTAGACCAAAGAAGATAGTTGATTGGGATACGAAAGAATTAAGGAACAAGGTTATTAAACTTGTTCGCATCCAATAGATGATGACACTAATGACGCTAATTGAGAAGTAGAGGATTGAAATAAAGGTCTAAACCATTATTTGTTTGATGGTTGATATGCACTTAGCTATGGGCTATTTTGATTATTATTTGATTGTTAGTGACATTGGTATGTTTCATATCTTGTTAAAGGCCCTCTATATTCCTGCTAAAGTGTGTAGGGGTCTTCGACTTCTACACCTTTTTAATTTAGTGCTATTAAATAATAGATCCACTTAAAGCCCTGCTATTTTTCGCTACATCCGCTAAATAAATAGTTTTTAGCACCCGCTTTAGAAATATATAGAAAGTTAACTTGACTACTCTTTCAAACCAAATAAACAAAGTTAGGGTAAAGAACTAATTTAAAGCCTAAGTGCTCAACATACGTTAGAAATCTATTTTAGTTACCAAGTTAGAATTGCATAAACTATGGTATTCTCCATTTTGTTATATAAGATTAAAAAAATAATTCTTTTTCCTACACAAAGGATGTGAGAATGAGAATAAATTAACTTTAGAGATTTAATTTTATTTTCAGTAAAGCTTTTAGCGCCTCTGTTATTTTCAACTATATCCTTGATTTATCCTCACTATAACGTTTTGCACCTCCATCACTATAGACCCGCTAAGCGCTTTAACTGTGCAGTTTCATGTGTTAGTAGATAAACCAATACATTATGTTGATTCTAAATTAGTGTCTGGCTAGTTTATTGAATGTACTTATGTTTTATATTTTATGAGTTTATGTGTGCATTTGTTTCCTTATTCGAATTTCAAGGAAGAAATTCTTAAAAGCAAGGGAGGCCGTAACATCCCATATTTTGGAGTAGACTAGATATAAGAATGTTACAGTAAATAACATAATCAAATGGTTAATTCAATTTACGAATGCGAAAGTTGGTAAATTAATTGGTAATTTAATTAAAATATTGAACAAAATTTAAATGTTCATTTAAATTAAATATTGGGTAATTAATTACGAGGAAATGAAACTAAGTGGCATGAAAATAAATAAGCTATTATTAAAATAATTATGACTAAGTTATTATATTTTGCTAAGGGAATGAAGTGAACATAAATGCACAAAGAGGATTACTGGATTAATCGAATATGAAAGGATTCGACCCAAAGCCCGAAGCATTAACCTATATTTCTTTAAAAAGATTTCTTTTCTTCATTCTATTACCTTAAATAAAACAAAATAAAACTGTTCATACTAATTAAGCCACCATTTTTAAGCTAAGGAAAGAGAAGATTAAATTAAATTAAATCCAAGCTTCATTTTCAAAGAAAAAAGTGGGTTTCGATTATAATTCTTAATCTTGATTAGTAGTATCATATCCTTTACCACTCTAATACCTTTGATTTAGGATTTTGTGTTCTATTTAATGTTCATGATGATAATAATCATGTTTTCATGATGGTTTAAAGAATCTATATTAAATATGTTGAAAATGTCTATAATGACCAAATTAAAGATGGACTTTGAACTAATCACCTCCAAATGACGTAAAATTTTAATACATCATTTATGTTATAAAATAAGAGATGGTTCTTGAATTTTATAATTTTCTATGTTTAGACTAAAAATTATGAATTTCCTAAGGTGGGAATATGTAGTTTTTTTACTATAAAATAGTATTCTAAAATATTAAAAATTGATATTTTGGTTTGAAATATTGGTTAGAGTTAGCGAATGATATTAATGATTTCTTATGAATTTTTGAGATTTTTCCTAATATTTTCCCATTTGATATGAATTATTTAGTGAGAGACCAAATTATTTCAATACAAAAAATAATTAATTTAATGATAAAGTAATAGAGATAAATTTCTATATGTGACAACCCTTTATTGTAGAACATTATAATAACAAACATAGTTATGACTTGTGTAAAGGAGGAGACAAAAATTATTGTTTTATTAGACAATAATTCATTTTTTAGCTTATTTGAAATTGTCATTGTGTCCTTACCACCCTTACTGTTGGGTGAGTTTCCACCACCACCGAATCAAAAAAGAGAAGCACCACCGAATTAATGAAGGGAAGATACCACCGAACCACCTCCTCTCCAAGCAATGCCGGTCCAAACCCTCTCCAAACAATGCCGGTCCAAACCCTTTCCAAACAATGCCGGTCCAAACCTACGTCCCATGCCTGCCGAGCCAACATATTCCACGTACTGCCGAACCATCTTGCTCCATCTACCACCAGACCAACCTCCACCAAAAAACCTCCACCGAACCAACGTACTACCGGACCAACATTGCCAGACCAGATTGCTTCAGCCCAGGCCCACCAGCAGCTATATACATCCAGGACCCCTACCCTCAGCCTCACTCTATAAATAAAGGGGCAGGGGTACAACAATGGCAGACAAGTTTGAGAGCTCAAGCATGGATAGAACTTTCAAACAACTTTCAGATTCTTGTAATCAAAGCTTTGTACTTGTAATCTGAAGAGAAAAGGAGAATAACATATAAAGTGGACGTAGGCACATTCTGGCCGAACCACTATAAATCTGTTTGTCTTTTACAGTTTAGTCCATCTATTTTATATATTTGCATAAATCACCCGAATCACTAAGAACAACACATAATCAACTAGATCATACGACTTGGAGGTGTTTGCCCATTTTTGTGCAAACATTTTTGGTGCTTTCACTGAGAACAGGAGCTCGAAGCTTCAGCTTCTCCCACTTAACCCTTTTCCTATCAGCATCGTTCATTGCTTGGAAAACATGCCTCCCGGATGGAAGAAAGATGCTAACAAAGGAAAGAACATCGCAACTGGCAGTATCTCAGATCCAGTGATCAGAGATCAAGACAATCGTCCGGTTCCAATAGCAAATGGAAATCAGGAAAATCCGACAGCCCCTGCTACGGAACAACCAATTACAAGGGCGGATCTGGACAGGGTTGCAGCTGAAGTAACTAACCGCTTCGCATCTCAACAAGAAGCCTTGGTGGATCAACTCATGTCACGCTTAAGGGATGTTGAAGAATCCAACCGCAACACTGAATCATGGGGTGAGTCCCGGTCTGGAGGATCTGGGAGATGACAAAGGTCTTCCTTCTTCGAAGAGGCTAACAACAGAAACAGCAATGGTAGGAGCCGAGCCCGGACTCAGCCCGAATTCCAACCTGAGGAAATACTTGGAGCCGAACCCAACAGGGGAGGTACCAGGCAGGGGTCGGATGTAGCTGAGCCTGCCATGCTATCTAACCATGGAAACACCAATAGACGGAACCGAGCTGGAGTCCAGCCCGAAGTTGGACCCGAGGAAGTTTTGAGAACAGATCCCAGCAGGGGATGATCAAGGCAAGGGCCAACTGTGGCTGACCCCAGCGTGCCCCCGGAAGACCAGAGGCCGTCATTGGAGAATGTTAGAAGTGATAGACAATACCATCCCTACAGGTCATCTGGACGAAATCAATCCTTCAGGGAAGAACCAAACTCATTTCTATCCGCTCCAAGTACTGATGAAAGGATGGCACGATTGTTCAGAGAGTGCGTCCAACGGGACCAAAGGGATCGGGGGATAGGCGCTAGGGTAACCAGCCCCTTCACCCGCAATATCGAAACCGCCATCACCCCCCGGGAATGGAAAATGCAAACAATGGAACCTTACAAGGGAACCTCTGACCCCGTTGTACACTTGCAGGGATATACACAGCATATGGTCATGAGCGGAGCAACAGAGGAAGTATTGTGTAAATGCTTTCCACTATTCTTGGCAGACCTATCTACCTCCTAGTTCTGCCATCTACCCCAAGGATCCATCAGCTCATGGGAAATGTTGAAAGAAAAGTTCATCAGCCAGTTCCGCATTCATGTGGAACAACCCAAGGACGCTTATTCCCTATCTAATATCAAACAGAAGCCCGGAGAGACAGTGCAACAATATCTAACCCGATCCAACGCCGCAGCGACCGCAGTCCAAGATACCGACGAGAAACTTATCCTAATGGCCCTCTACAGTGGTGTGCATCCGGATACTAAGTTTGCTAGGAGATTAACGAAAGAAAAGCCAGCTACCTTACCCGATTTATTCCACGAAGCCGGGAAATATATGAGACTTGAAGACGCTGCCATTGAAAGGCAGACAGGGCAACAAACCAAGGCAGCTCATGGCAACACACCCACAGTAGCAAAGGACGTTCGAAGAAATGACTCCAGAGATAGTGCTTGGGGCAAGAAAGGGGAAAAGCGCTTACATAGGCCAGGACCGAGATTTGACTCTTACACTCCTTTAAATGAAACAATCGAAAACATCTTCTTGGCCACCCAAGATGAAGTTAGATACAAGCTCCCCCCGCACAAGAAGGAATCAGATAATGCAATTAAGTCTGGAAAGTTCTGCCGCTTCCTCGAATCTCATGGGCATGACACCAATGAATGCCATCATCTCCGGGACTTGATTGAATAACACATCAGAAGGAAGAGACTAGAGCGCTATGTGAAAGGTCAGAACAGGACTTCAACTCCTGCCAATGAGAACACAGGGCTACCCCTCCCAGAAGTAGATGGAGGAAATCGCAACACCAATGGCTCCAGTCAAGAGAAGATAGCGGTCCTTACCATATCAGGAGGACCACACATCGCCGACGGAAGCTGGGCAGAGATGGAAAGATATGGTAAGTCACTTAGAAACAATGAAGGCTACATTAATTCTGTTACAGAAGAACGCCACCCGAAACGGAAAGAGAATGATGACATCACATTCAGTAGGCGTGATCTAGAGGGAAGGCAGTACCCTCACGTGGATCCTATGGTCATCTCTGCCTGGTTCGGTCCAGCCAAGGTTTTCGGAATCCTAGTAGACACTAGAAGCTCAGTAAATATCCTATTCAAGCATGCTTTCGACAAAATGAAGCTGTCAATGAAGGATGTGTCTCCCTGCAGTAAACCCCTACATGGTTTCACTGGAGATGCGAAGATGCCCCTCGGGCAACTGGACCTCTTTGTCGAAATAGGAAGTCATCCTCGCTCCGTTGTGTGAAAACAACATTTGTGCTAATAGAGAACCACTCAGCCTACAACGCCTTTTTGGGAAGAGCAGCTTTGTCTGACTTCCAAATTGTCCTAGCCCCGTGGTGCCTGAAGATGAAATTTCCAACGGATAACGGAATAGGAGAAATAGAGGGAGATCAAGACGCCGCTCGAGATTGCTATGTGACTGAACTTCGCAATAACCGCAGGAAGGATAAAGGGAAGGATGCAGAGACTTCTCTCTACAAGAAAAACTTGGAAGCATAGCAATTAAAGAAAGCCCCTCCTCTTCGATATGCCAGCGACCCTTTCAACGAATTAGACCCCAGGGACAAGGAGGAGGAGGCCACCATCGAGCCTGCAGAGGCTATGGAATTTGTATCTGTAGACAAACACGACCCAAGTAGACTGCTGAGAGTCGGGTCTTAGTTAAGAGCGAAATGGAAGGATCAACTCGTCGATTTTCTTCGCCACAACTTTTGATGTATTTGCATGGACACACGCTGGCATGACTGAAATCTCCCCAGACGTAGCATGCCACGTACTGAACATCGATCCCATCAAGGTGCCAGTAAAGCAGAAAAAGAGAAGCATGAGGGCAGAATGATCAGCAGCCCTCGAGGAAGAAGTAAAGAACCTACTTGCCAATAACTTCATACGAGAAGCCATCTACCCAGAATGGATCGCCAACCCGGTACTGGTAAAGAAGGCTAATGGGAAGTGGCGAACATGCGTCGACTTCTGTAACCTAAATGACACTTGCCCGAAGGACTTCTTCCCATTCCCCGAATCGATCAACTCGTGGACAACACAGCCGGACACGAACTCAGGATATAACCAGATCCCTATGCACGCCCCCGATCAAGACCACATTAGTTTCATCACTGACCGGGAATTGTACTGCTACAGAGTAATGCCTTTTGGACTTAAAAACGCCGGAGCTACTTATCAACGCCTCGTTAACAAGATGTTTGCGGAACTAATAGGACGAACTATGGAAGTTTATGTGGATGACATGCTGGTAAAATCGAGGAAAGCCAACGATCATATAAACCACCTGGACGAGATGTTTCAAGTACTTCGCCAATATGGAATGAAGCTGAATCCTCTAAAGTGCTCCTTCGGAGTATCGTCGGGAAAGTTCTTGGGATTCATCGTCCACGCCAGGGGGATTGAAGCAAACCCCGAACAAGTTCGGGCTTTGCAAGATATCAAGATACCATCCACTCGAAGAGAGATGAAAAGCCTAAACGGGAAAGTAGCCGCCCTAAGCAGGTTCATCTCTGAAGCGACCGACAAATGCATCCCTTTCTTCGAAGCTCTAAAGAAAGACAAAGGAAAGTTCGAATGGACTGACGAATGCTCGACAGCCTTCCTTAACCTAATCGAACACCTTCAGAGACCACCGGTACTCTCAACTCCAAACGAAGGCGAAGAACTATACCTATACCTTGCTGTATCGTCCCATGCTTTAAGCACCTCTTTGGTGAGAGAAGACAACCGCGCGCAGCGGCCCGTATACTTTGTAAGCAAGAGATTTACAGGGGCAGAAGCCAGATACCCTAAACTTGAAAAGCTAGCACACTGTTTGCTAATCGCGTCACGGAAACTGCGACACTATTTCCAATCTCATTCCATCAGAGTTTTGACCGATCAACCGCTAAGGCAGGTACTCCATCGCCCTGACACTTCTGGGCGACTATTCAAATGGTGCATTCAACTGAGTCAATATGATATCACCTACCATCCTCGCACCGCCATCAAGGGACAAGCTATGGCCGATTTCATTGCCGAATTCACTACCAACGAAGGTAAAGATCGATCTGAAATAACAAAAGATATCAAGTGGAATCTCTTTGTAGATGGAGCATCAAACGAACAAGGCTCGGGGGCAGGTATTGTGATAATCACCCCCAGGGGAAGGAAGCTGCACTATGCCCTAAGGTTGGAATTCGCTGCCACCAACAGCGACGCAGAATACGAAGCAGTGATAGCCGGATTAGAACTTGCTCTAGAGATTGGAGTCGGTTCTTTATGTCTCCATAGCGATTCTCAACTTATTGTAAATCAAATACTGGGAGAATTGCAAACTCGAGGAGAACGACTCACAGCATATCTAAAGATGACCAAGCTGCTACTCAATCAATTGGATCACTATTTAATCAAACATGTTCCTCGAGGAGAGAATCAGGAGGCCGACGAACTAGCAAAGCAAGCTAGCATGAAGGACGGCACCACCTCCGGAACAAAAACCATCTCAAAGCAACTAGCCCCGAGTTTCGAGCCAATGAATCTGATAGCGGCAATCGAAGAAGAAACTTGGATGACTCCCATCCGGAAATACTTACAAGATGGTACACTGCCCGACGGGCGTAACGAAGTCAAGAAAATCTTGAGGAAAGCTTCCCGCTACACAATACAAGAAGACATCCTCTATAGACGCGGCTTCTCTAACCCCTTATTAAGGTGTGTCGCTGGAAGGAAAGCCAAGGAAGTCTTATCCAACATCCATCAAGGAAGTTGCGGAGATCACACTAGAGGGCCGACTTTACCGATATGGGTATTACTGACCCACTTTAAACAAAGACGCCTTAGACTTCGTCAAAAGATGTGACAGATGTCAGAAATTTGCTAAGATTCCTCGACTACCAACAAATGAGATTACTCAAATGACCAGCCCTTGGCCCTTTGCAGTATGGGGAATTGACTTGATTGGCGAACTGCCGATGGGCCGAGGCGGAGCCAAATGTGCTATAGTGGTAGTCGACTATTTCACCAAATGAGTGGAAGCGGAACCTTTAAATAAAATATCTTCGGCAAAAGTTATTAACTTCTTGATCAAAAATGTTCTATGCAGGTACGGGGTTCCGCTCAAAATCATATCGGACAATGGACTTCAGTTTGACAGCGAGGAGTTCACCGACTGGTGCCGAGAGCACGGAATTCACAAAAGCTTCTCATCTGTGGCTTATCCCCAGGCAAATGGACAAGTCGAAGCTGTCAACAAAATTCTCAAAAACTCTGATCAAGAAGAAGCTTGAAAAGTCAAAAGGCGCTTGGGTGGATGAACTTCCTACGGCACTTTGGGCCTACCGCACGTCTTTCAGAACATTAACAGGGCATACTCCCTTCTCTTTAGCATACGGATCGGAGGCCATACTCCCAGTTGAAACTGTAGTGCCCTCCCACCGTAGGATCCACTACAACCCAGAAGAGAATGAGGAACTCCTACACATGTCTTTGGACCTAATTGAAGAAAGAAGAAATGATGCAGCACTTAAAGTGGCAGCTCACAAGCAAAAAGTGGCAGCACGATACAACTCCAAGGTCAAGTACCGCAGCTTACAAGAAGGAGATCTTGTTCTCAAACGGATCTTCCCACGCCCCGGAGCGCTAGATCCAATATGGGACGGACCCTATGTAATTCATAAAGATCTCCACAACGGAGCTTATATTTTGTCAACAGTGGACGGAGAGGTATTCCAGAGGGCATGGAACATCCAACACCTTCGTCGATACTTTTCTTATCTTGTACTGCCCATATGAAGTGAATTAACGAAGAGAATCAGTGGACGTAGGCATTTTCGTGCCGAACCACTTTAAAAATCTTGTCTCTTTTTAACTTGTTCCTTTATATCTTGCCTACTTGTTAAGCTTTATCCTTTTCTGTTGAAAAAAATCCTGTGCAACGGCATTTCCATTCCGGACACTTCACGGCACAACCTCACCTGGACAAGACCTAACAGGTACTATACGAATCTATGCCCTCGTCAATGAGACACTTTTGCTCCAGCATCCCTCTGCTGCAGGTTAACTCATTGCTCGCGACGACCCTCAAAGCCAACTGTAATGAGCCGATCATAAGCCAACGAGAAGGCCAACTATAGCCGAGGCAGCTCATTACGGCGTTCGGCTCGCCGGCGACTATGAACCGATTATAAGCCCCAACATAAGGTGTGGCCAGCCAGGGGCAGTTCACAGTTGACGATCGACACCCACGCTAGCCGGCCACGGTAAATCGAATAATACCCACGATTACGGGCCATAATGGCCCGGGTAGTTGCTGTGCGCGATCTCGGCTCCGATGTGTCTTAAGTACGGCTGTGGTAAAAAAGAAAACTCCCCGCGGAGGCGTAAGATGGGTGACGAATGTCTCCAAGACCCACAGCTAGGGAAAGTGACTACAAAACCCGTTTGCCACGAACTTAAGCACATCGAAGGCCTTCCGTGATTGGAAGTTTTACTATTCCTTATATTTCCATTTTATTTATAAAAACTTTCCTCCTATCCTCTATAACAACCCTTAAAGTACAGGACACCAAATAGGATGCACTCGCTAATGGGAATGAGAACTCTCAGCTGGATGGCGGGTCACTCAACCCGTATCCGATAACACAAGGCATTCAAAGCTACCATCTACAACTAAAAATCGAAAGGGCGGTACTTTCTTCTCTTATATACAAATAAGTAGCTCTGATATATTCACACATCACATTAACATTGCAAGACATGAAATTATACTTTAAGCAAGAACTTGACATCAAACACAGTTGAATCACTAGTACATGCACAGCTATATTTCTTATGCAACACATCAAAATAATGACAGCATCCAAATATGACAGAATCAGCTTATGTTATAAAATTACATGTAAAAAATAAAGTCGTTCGTTGCAATGACATAATTACAACCTGAAAGTACATTAATGTTTTGGAACTAGTATATACATGAATGTCAAATAAAACCAAAAATATCCGGATCAAGCCAAAATAGTCGGCGGCATCAGAACTTCATTTCTATCCTTCCGACCCCCCAAGAGCTACTTGACCGCAGGATCAGAGCTCCCAGCATGCTGATCAGAGGTCCCACCTGTCCAATTCAGGAGAAGAATCTATCAGATAAACGATAAGCAGCCAAGCTATGAAAAGGCTTAAAGGGAAGACTTACCAACATTCGTTCCTTGATCGTCGTCTCCCAACTGCACGCCTACCTCCTCGGCAGCAAGCAGCCGCATGCCCTCATTCACCACCACTTTCTCTTCCTTAGTAAAATGGGCCGTAACCACATCCATCCTGAAGGCCATACCACCCTCCTTATCCGCCTCAGCCTTGGCCTCTTCCAGAGCCCGTAGATAAATCCTGGCTATGATCCGGGGATAGTCATCCATCCAGGATAAGTTGCCCTGCTTCCAAGTATGGAAATACATATCCTGGAGCATCTCGTCCATCATCCCCTCATTTTCCTCGAACTCCCTCGTCCGGACTTCAGAAGCCAACAGCTTTGCAATGGCAGTATCCCTCTCCGATCGGTATCGCGAGCGGTCATCCTGAAGGGATTTCCTCCTCGCCTCCATCTCCTCCTTTAGCTTGGCTTGAGCAAGCTCTGCAGCTTCAAGCTTCCCGGATAACTCCTCTACCCGCTCGAGGTCCGCCTTCCGAACATCGTCTACCGTTGCAATGGCTATATCGATCCGTTCCTTACATATGGCCTCCATTTTTCACAGCTCGGCTCTGCTAGCCTCTTCCATAGTTTTCTTTAGCCGTCCGGAGGCAGCCTCATGCTGAGAGATCTGGATGGCCTGATCGTCAAGTTGCTTACCCTGGTCGGCAATCACTAGCTGCAATCTTATGTTGGCACTCCCAATTTCCTCCCCGGCCTTGACCAGTCGGGCGTGATGCCCCATCAACTTCCTCGTCTCCTCAACCACCCGATCGATGTTTGCCTTGGCCTCATCCCCCATAGTCACAATCCGAGTGGTCAACAAGTCGAGATCCAAAGACTTAGCCTCATCAAGCACCCTTACCATAGGATTGCGGGGTAGGAGGTGCTTACCGGTAACCTCATTGAAGGAAATATCATGAGAACTCGGGTCCAGATCTGGATGACCCGCAAATGGGTTACGAGCCAAGCCGGGACGATCAACATGAGTAACGGTAGGATTCTCTGATGGATGCGGAGATGGTATGGACTCAGTATCCTCCCCCGTGATATCATGAATAAGCTGGGTTGGGGGCTGAGGTCCAAGTGAAGGTTCAAACATGTAACGCCTCCTCTTTCTCTTTTGAATATCCTCTTCAATGACTCCGAGAAGAGGATGGTAGCCGACTATGCCCCCAGAACGGTCAGTCGAGGGCTTCGGTTTAGCAGATGCTTTGATGAGTTTGAATTGGTCGAGGTGGTGCCGAATGTCTGATGTCTTGGCCGCCTTACCCGTTCCTGGAATAAAAACCAAGTGTTACAAGCATGCATGAGACTATAATCCAAAAAACATGTGAAGTTAAAAGAGGAGTCAAAAATTCACCTTGAACCGCCGGAGTTGCCCTAGCTGAAATGCTCTCAGAAGATGGACTGGCACCAGTGCCGGCCTTATCAGATTTCTACGGTTTCTCCACCAAGGCCGACCCTTCCTCCAAACCCTCAAAGGCTTGGCGGAAAGCATCATCCGTCCACTCTTGAATCTCACCTGCTTGCCCAGAGGTCAAGGCCCAACGCCACTACCACTCTGTCCTTCGCCACCATTACCACCATCACCTTCTCCATCACCTCCGCTCTCCTCCTCGCCTCTTTCCTCCTCTCCACTTTCCTCCTCCGGAACATCTGGGCATGTGCTGAGAGAGGGTCCATCAGATTTCTTGAGCTTCTTCCCCCCGACGACTGGAGGTATCGAGAAGGGTTTCCTCTTGCTGCTCTTTGTCGTGGCCCCTCCTTTGGCTTTGGCAGCTCTTCCTCAGCCGTATCCCTCTACTTGACCACAGACTGATGTGGTAGAATCAAGTTGTGTCCCAGGAGAGTGGCATTCCTGATTAGGTAAGAAGATGACCTATCCCTTCCCGAAATGGTCTCTATCTCCGCGGCCATCTGAACCAGGTGATCATTCTCCACGACCGCAAAGCCACCTGTCGCTAGCAAGAAATAAAAACACATAAGAAGAAGCATCTCAGTTAGAATGGAAATTATAAATAAGCTTCAACTTACAGCCAGAGGTGAAGCGGTGGATCGAGACGGAGTCATCCTAGACGAAGAACCATTCCTTCTTAAACATGGTGAACTTTGAATACATGTCCAGGACCGGCTTGAAGGACACAGCCGATTCCAAGCTGACGTATGGAGACCCCTTCTTGTAACCTCTCAAGTTATATAGATACCGAATCTCCCGGTTAGAAGGGGGCGCCCATACTTTCTCTGGAAAATCACGAATAGGCACACCAAGATAGCGTAGGAGTTGGGCTGGAGCTGGAAAGGGGCCACCTTCAAATAGGTGACGAAGCTAACTATCCAAGAATTGATTGGAGGAATGGCCCCACACATGCAGTGGTACCTACTATAAGCGAAGTATCCTTCATGGGGATTATATGGCATGACCCCCTTCCCTAGCAACAGCATGCGTGCTCTATCAATCCCAAAGGAGCGGGAGATAACATCAAGCTGCTCCTCTTTGAGAGAGCTAGGAAAGCAGTCGGGTGGAGAATTCAGAAGCTCTTGGGGACCATACCCATCTACTAGCAATCTCGGGATGGGTCCACAATGTTCCAGTCCTGGCTGAGCTAGGGGCACTAAAGCGGACTCTCCTTCGTACTTGGATTTCCTCTTATCTGATCGAGTTTCCACTTTATGAGACATTTATCTGCAACATAAGAAAGTATATCGTTAAAACGGAAGGTATAAACATGCAAGTATATGTAGTCCGGAATTTCACTCGTAATTCAAAACATAAAAATTCAAGTATATAAGGTTCATTCGGCACTCAAACCCCCAAGTCTCGTTCGGCAATTCAAAAATAAAAATTCATTCGGTATTTGAACCCCATGTTTCATTCGGTAGCCCATCATAAGAACTCATTCGGCAGAATAAAAATCACCTGGTCCGGCAGTTAGGTTTGATTCGGCACTTGGTTGGTTCGGTATTTAGTTGATCTGGTACTCGATTGATTTGGCTATCTCAAAACGATAAAGGAATAACAGTGGCGTGATTCCCCTACTTATAGGCGAGCGCAGGACACCGGACCAAGCAATTCGGCACTTAATTAGAACCGAATGAGACTATCCAAACTATGAAAAAACAAAGCGCGACATATGCTAGCATATGCCCCCACTTTGGGGGGCAAATGTTGGGTGCGTTTCCACCGCCACCGAATCAAAAAAGAGAAGCACCACCGAATCAATGAAGGGAAGATACCACCGAACCACCTCCTCTCCAAGCAATGCCTGTCCAAACCCTCTCCAAACAATGCGAGTCCAAACCTTCTCCAAACAATGCCTGTCCAAACCCTCTCCAAACAATGCCGGTCCAAACCCTCTCCAAACAATGCCGGTCCAAACCTACGTCCCATGCCTGCCGAGCCAACATATTCCACGTACTGCCGAACCACCTTGCTCCATCTACCACCAGAACAACCTCCACCAAAATAACCTCCACCGAACCAACGTACTACCCGACCAACATTGCCAGGCCCGATTGCTTCAGCCCAGGCCCACCAGCAGCTATATACATCCAGGACCCCTACCCTCAGCCTCACTCTAGAAATAAAGGGGCAGGGGTACAACAATGACAGACAAATTTGAGAGCTCAAGCACGGATAGAACTTTGAAACAACTTTCAGATTCTTGTAATCAAAGCTTTGTACTTGTAATCTGAAGAGAAAAGGAGAATAACATATAAAGTGGACGTAGGCACATTCTGGCCGAACCACTATAAATCTGTGTGTCTTTTACAGTTTAGTCCATCTATTTTACATATTTGCACAAATCACCCAAATCACTAAGAACAACACATAATCAACTAAATCATACGACTTGGAGGTGTTTGCACGTTTTTTGTGCAAACACTTACCTTATCATCAATGCCTTTATCTCTAATCTCCTTGTCACCTAGCCGTAATATGTAACTATCTTCTAAATAATTTGTTTATCACAAAAACGATAAGAATGGTATTTGTTAAGGACAAATACATAGAAATTTTGAAGTTAAATTAAGAAAAGTGGTGAACAGATTTATACAATGGTCCTTGTAAGGTAAGATCATTTTTAGTGGACACTCCACTTTTATTATTAAAAAAGAAATGACATACTGCCAAAATTGTTACAACTCACGTAGAATAGTACATAACCAAAACACTCTAATAAAGCTAGAAACATGCTACCACTAGCACATACACTTTGACCCAATTGACACACATTACAATTAGACTTGGTGTAACACCTCACTATTTTTAAAGTCGAAAACCAATTGGAAACGCCACAAAATACGCTACAACTAATTTCCAGTATTAAAAAACAGCTGTTCATTTATATTATAATTTAAACTTTTCAAAACTATAAAAAAAGAAAACCATACAACTGTAGAGACCCGACTTTCTACCACTAGAAAGACGCATCACTAGTTAAGAAAGAAAGAGATAGAAGAAGAAAAGAAAGAGAAGAAAGAAAAACAACACATCAGAATCTCATAGCGGAACGAATGAAATATAATATGTAACATATACATAGTATCATATACATCAGAGTGCACAACTGTACATCTCAATTTAGACAGTTATAACATTTCTGTCTAATTTACAATACAAGATCAACTATACAGAATAACACACAGCGGAAACTCTAACTATATATCTGCACACTGAAGCCTCCTGCTCCAAAGCTCCTCCATAATTCGTCAAGGATAACCTGAATCACTTGACTACTCATACATAATATGAGTACCCAAGAGTTTAATAAAACAGAAATTAAACACTCGGGTCAGACAGGGGTCTGGTGTGAGTAAACGGTTTAAAATTGCTTAACTTTAGAAAATCCTTTGAAGAAAAGGTACCACGTAAGACTTCCCAAACATAAACATGGAAAAGTTTTTACCTTACGCTAACCAAAACATTTGATAGGAAATCCAGTGATATTATAATAGTGTCTAGGGTTTTCAAGTAAATATGAAATAGCCGAAATTGTTACATGATTAAATTTCAGCTACTAGCCACAAAAGTGGGTAATATAAACAAAACCGTAGGGTCTCGTAGGGAAAATGGGTTTCCAACAATGGCAGGGCTACTGGGGTACCGCCCGTCACAGTACGTGGCCTAGATCACCGTACCGAGGAGCCACCCTAACTCCCCTGCAATACAAGGCCGAGACCATTCCTTACTGAACAGTCCCGAACAAGACCACCCCGCAGTTGGCTGCAGACCAACTGCCCACAAAGCCGAAATAAAAAGGGACATCTAGACAGGGATGAATCTTGTCCTACTTGGGCATGACCCACTTAACCTTGCTGCACCTCCCCTGTTTTAGCCATTCTCGGTTGATGAGGCTTGAGGCTGCGATTACCTTTATAGGACACATTTATCTTAGAATGCTCATCGTCCGCCTGACGATGTTCTGAAAGCATACAATCCATACAAGTCCGTTCCGGGTTCGAACGGAACCTGAAGGCACTATCTCGTTGCACTCATTTTGGAATCACCTTCAGAGTCAACGACCATAGCCCTTGCACTCTGAATCACCATCTCGAACCTATAAGCACTATTCCGTCAAACTCATTACGGAATTACCCACAGAGTTATACTGATGAATAGTTCTTACACCTCGAGACTTCTCATGCACTCCACTTGGATTCACGACCTAACATTTATTTTGGATCGATGTGGTTTTCGGATATCCAAATATGGAAACCCCGATCCCAGTCTCACCGAATCCACACGCCATTTTAATATCCAAGTTGTACTTGAGGGTTTTAAACGTCGATATTCAGAAATATCACTTAACATAAATGAATGATTTACAACACAGATGGATAATCCACTATTATCACATTTATCCATACATATCACAAAACAGCATATATATCACATCTCAGATATATCACATTCATATCATCACATATCAACCAATGACATACGATATCATCCAATATCATTACTTCATCCAAAGATACTTATCAACCAATCATACATCATCCATAATAGGTTTAATCCAAAATTAATTAATTTAATTCATCCTTAATTAAATTAATTCTCATTTAATCACTTGGGTTATCATCAATCCATCTTACCATTCATTGATTAATTCCAAATTAATTAATAAACATCACTTAATTATCCACTTTGATTAATCATCCGTGATTAATTATTACTTAATTACATAAAGTAATTATTCCTTAATTACAATATTAATTAATCATCTTGATTAATTACTTCTTAATTTTACCAAATAATTCTCTCAATTACTCTTTAATTAATCATCCTTGATTAATTATTATTTAATTATCTCAATAATTATTCCTTAATTATCCTTTAATTAATCATACCTGATTAATTACCTTTAATTAATCACACTGGATTAATTATTTATAATTAATCATATTTAGTTAATTATTTTAATTACATTTACTTGATTAATTACTTTTAATTAATCACATTTAATTAACTACTCTTAATAATCACCTTTGATTAATTACTTTTAATTACATTTAGTAATTAAAATTTATTATAAATTAATTATCCTTTAATTATTAATTGACAAGTAATTAATTATTAATTGATTACTTCATTAATTAAATTTCCTTTAATTTATTTACTTTAACAAGTAATTAATCACATTAATTGATTACTCTTAACCCTTTTATTAATTAACCATTAATTAAATAATTAAACCTTTAATTAATTTTATTAATTAATTCTTTAATTAATAACTCAAGTGATTAACTCTTAATCACATCCACTTAATTACTTTCATAAAGTAATTATCTCTTATTTAATTACCTCTTGTAATTAATCATTTAATTACTTCACCCAGTAATTATACTTAATTAACTCTAAAGTGATTATCTTTTAATTAATAACAAATTAATTACTTAATTAATTATTTAACTTAATCATTTAAATTAATTAAATGATTCTTTTAACTTCTTATATTTAAAAAGATTTTTAATTTAGAAAACCTATTATCTTAAATTAAACCAAAATTCAAAATTACTTAAGAAAATCTTTATTATAATTGATTACCAAATTCTAAATCATTAAACCTTATTTAAAATAAAATATATTTGAAATCAATTATAATTAAAATAATTTAAACATTCAAATTTAAATTTTTTTAAATCTTTTAAAACTTCCCAAAGTTATTAAATAAAATTTAATACAAATTTTATTTCAAAAATTCACTTATTTTCTTTTAAAAACTTTCATATTTATTATATATAAAACTTGTTTAAAACATAACTTTGAAACAACTTTAGCTTTATAAATAAACTTGTTTGACTTTTGTTTTAAAACTTTATTCCCAAAATCAGATTTATTTGTTACAATTTCCTTTTTATTACAATTGCCGTTAAGATTTAAAAACCTTTAAACTGCACATTCCAAAATCAATTTCTATATCATCAATTCATTGTTTCACCGATTTTATAAAATATGGTTACTTAAAATACAAAATCAAGTAAACCTCGAGTAACCTAACAAAACCCCGAGCCAACCCTAATAATTTCCCGAGACTTCCCCGGGCTTTCCACCCTTCTCCTTGCTTCGAGCCCAAACAACAGAAACACGAAGCACTCGTCGAGCTTCCACCTTCTTTCTTCTCCAATCCAAACCAAACATCACCTGATATATTTCTCATGCGTGCAACATGCACCATCACCCCGACCACCAACGACCATCACCGTGACTTCGATAAGTCATTCACGTCCACGACATAGCTATGCGAAACTCAGCAACTACGTTGCTATCGAGAATCAAAAATTGACTCTCTGAAACCATCAGTTCGAACCCCCCCTTCATCAGAAAATCGGCCCTCCACGGCAACCCCAGCCTCGAGAAACCCTATCACCTTAGCCGTAGCTCCCTCACGACCTCCAAAACCTACAGTAACATGTGCGATCACCTCCGGTTGCAACTTGTTGCCGTGAAACCCAAACGAACTACGACGACAACTCACGTTAAAAAAAACCTAAATCGATCAATTTTTGTCCAACTCGATCAAATAAAAATACCCAAAGTATTTTTCTGATGATCATCATCCTCTTCTTGACCTCCAAGCTCAGCCACGACCTCAATTTCGCCGCAGACCGTCGAAAATTGGCCATAATGTCCAAAACAGAAAACTCGGGAATTCTCACTAATTACCCAACTAAAAATCATGATACTACCATTAAAAATCATGATTTCCCATATTAAATTCAATTACGAAATCAAAACCTAAATTTGAGATCATTAAATTTTGCCCTAATTTTTCTTTTACAGTAAATTTTAAAATTTCTAAGCCAATTATTCACTTTAAATACCTGTAATTATTTTTAATAGTGTTTTTACATAATTTCAAACATTTTCTCTTCTACAAATCAAAGCTAATTTTATATCACAGATGAGATATTGGATCAAAAGAGAAATTTAAAACCTGTAAAAACAACAGAGTACATTCTTTTAAGTTAACACAGGCATTCATCCCTAATGCACATGCATGCATACATTTAATTCTAAGCATTTAATAACAGCATGGTTTTTAAATTCGCACATCCAAAATAAAACCATTTTAATCTGTTTTTAAGATTTGTTTACTCACCTGATTTAGCAAAGAACATGGAGCAGATGGACAGAAAATTGATTTGCTTTCCAGGTTCTATAATTTCCATCAACTCTTCCAATTTCTCTTGCATGTTGAAAAAAAATCTGTGTTGCTGTTGAATCTAATTTTGCATGTTGATTAATTATCTTGTCTGCTTGTACTTGAAGATGAACTTGCATGTTGAATTCTAATCTGAATTGCTTGCTATGTTTAATCTCTAGCCTTTTGAAGATTTGAAATTCCAGATTTTTTCATTTTGTTTCAGATTTCTACAGATTTCTTCTTTCATTTTTGAACTTTGTTTTTGATTTGCATTCATTTCGTGTTTTGGTTCAGAATGAAGAAAAGAATAGCTGAAGATTAAAATTCTTCTTTTTATTTTACAATTAATTTTAAATTTAATTATTAAAATGGAAGACATTTGTCACTATAAAGCTCTAATTATTTTACGCCTAAGCTCAAAGACTCACAAGTGTCTTTAATGTTTACTAAATGTTTTACAAGTGTTATTATGTTTAATTAATATTTACAAAAGTTATTTCTAATGTTTTATTAATGTTTTAAATGTTATTTTCTTATTTAAAATTTATTTAAGTTATATGTAAGTAATTATGTAATATTATAAACTTATCTTTTAATAAATATGCATGTGAATACAAATATCTTATATTTTTGATTTATTTTATATAATATATGTTTATAAACTTGAGAAATTGAGTTTAACTCCTTATATAAAAATTTTAAAACAATTTTATCTTCTGATAAAATTAAAATGAAAGAAATATTAAAACAAATGAACCTTTAAATTTAAATCTTATTTAAAACAAAAGCTTAATATATATATATATATATATATATATATATATTAAATAAGAAATTAACTTTGTTATAAAATTTAAATCTCAAATATCATTTCAAAAGTATTAAATTAAATTAACATTTCAAATTACAAATTATATATTTATTACAATTTGAATAAATAGCTTTTATTATTTAAAGACTTCCTATTTATAAGATATATCAATATATGTAAGAAATATTTTGATTAGCTTTTGGAAAAAATAAAACTTACCAATTTTAAATTGCTAAAATAAATATTTCCAAATCATTAGTTTTCAAAAGAATTAAACTTGCCTATTTATATTGTTAAGAAAAAATGTTGATAGATATTATCAAATTATTATTATTAACCTTTAAAACAATTTTAACTTATTAATTTATAATGTAAAATGATCAAATCCATTTAATTATTAATAAAGATTATTAAATTGATATTGCTCAAAATCCCAGGTCGTCACAACAATGGAATCAAACATCAATATAAATGTACATTAACTTAATAATAAATTTATTTTACAATATCATCACCATTATATCTCAATAAATCATTTATTCAATAAATCAATTATCATCGATTCTTTAACAACAAAACAATGATATAAAGGAATATACTAATCAACTATCCACAATACAACCTCCATTCACCTTTCCATCCCCTCTACTACTCCAAACTGCAATTTCAAACTGTATAATATATATATATATATATATATATATATATATATATATAAGGAAAAAAGTTTCAACTATGTTTGGAATATGGCTAACCTTATACACTATGTCCATATGCTCGATAGCTATTGCATAGGGAGAGATTGCCTATGTAACCCTTTTGGGGGATCAAGCCCACCTAGTTCTGTTTCCTGCTTTTCTCCTACATCCAAATAGTTATTAGAACATATCAACCATAACATCCATGAAACCATAACAACTATTGCAACCAATGCAATCAATACAACTACTACAACCAACGCAATCAGTGCAAGCAGAAAACACTACTGCTCTATACCATTTCAAACAATCATAAATATGAGGTAGCAACAATAATAGCACATTTAGCTATTAAATATTACAATCATTTAACAACAACACAAAATGTTAATCCTAAACATCAAACAAGCCAATCACAACATGTATATACTCACATATATAAATTATCAACTATTAGCAATGCACCATCAATGTAAGTGAAAACCAATCAAATGTGTACTCAACCACTATATTTATAAAATCAAACACCAATAATAAAACCATAGTTAGTCAAAAATATATAGTAATAATGGAAAAATATTACACACACATCCAAATACCATCTCATAGTCATAAAAAAACATAATGTTGAATATGCAAGTATATGATTTTTGTTTGATGGTAATAAACATATATATATATATATATATATATATATATATATATTCATTTAAATGTATTTGTTATTGTACTATTTTGTTTCTTATGTAATTAAATAAATATTTGCTGAATAAAATAAATAACATAGAATTTATTTCAAACAAATATTTTATTCAAACAAATATTTTATTACAATTTCGAATAGCACAAATTTAGGCTTACACTATATATATATATATATATATATATATATATATATATATATATATATATATCAATCTTTGATTACAATACAATTTTGATTACATCACAATTTAACATTTACATTTGCACCTCTCTACATATCACTCATTCACTTGTATTTATCTTCAACTCTATTTCAGATTGAATCAAGCATTTGAGCGATCTGCAAAATAAACACTGAATTAAATCAAAGTTCCTTAGCCTAGTACAAAGGTGGCAGAATCACAATGGGCAACAATAAAACATTATCGGTAAAGGTAAAATAGGCAACGATATATATTCATCATGAATGATTTATTAAATGTGAAAATCTACACCATTATCTAAATTAAATCAGCTAGTTATGTGGTAAGGAAATAAATGATGATTTTGATTCTGACTTTTTTAAAATTGTTGGCTAATTATATTTTTATGCCAAGAACATTATAAGTACATCTGTAATCTCTGGACTAGTTCATATAAATTTGTTTGAACTGATGATGTTGTTTTATTAATTGATGATTAGTCTTGATACACAATTGATGATTACTCTTGATATACGTGGATATGTTTGTTTCTAGATCTGACATCATGGTCACTGTTTGTTTATTTGCATGGTTTCAACTCAAATTCAAAAGAAATTCGTTCAAAAGCTGTTAAATGATTTTCAGATATTTTGTTGTGTATATCACGGTCTGGTCTATAACAATCAAAATAATGATAATCTTGAGTCAAAAGAAAATTCAGATGCAGATTACATTGGCAATAGAAAATTTACTAGTGGAACGTGATTTATATCGAGACATTCAAGAATTGTGTCATTTTCAAAGAAAATTTCTGCATATTTTTCAATTCAAATGATTTTCAAATAGCAGAAAATTTTCTTTTATAAAACCCCTTCCAGAAAATAGTTTTTGTTGACCTTGTTTCAGATTAGTTATTTAACAAAATTTGATTTTATAATTATTTTTGAATTTGATCTTAAATGACTACATTAACTAATATGACTCCGTATTCATTATCGAAAAGATAAAATAGTGATTGAAAGTGATGAGTGTTGATATTGATCATATATTACAACTTGAGACGGTATATTTAGTAAATTTCTTTAGAAATTTAAACAAGAGTTATAAAAACTTTTTGTTGGTAAAAATTCCATGACCATTTCTATTTCTATCATATTTCTATCAACCATCTCTCATCAAAATCCAATATAGTATGTCAATATTGGTATTTTAAACGAGAAATCATTTGTTTTTTCATTATATTGTCTTTTTAGCAAATAAAATCATCCAAAATATTCACTCTCATTTTGAAGTCCTCGCAGTTATGCATGGGTGAATTACTTGGAATTTTTGATTATTTGCTTCCATGATCATTTAAAAGTCCTCACGGTTATGCATGTGCGGAATGCATATCAAAATTGATTAATTAAATAGACAGATTGATTCTAATCCCATTTGAAAATCCTCGTGGTTATGCGTGGTTAGAAGATACTTGAATTCATTTTTTATTATAGAAATTTGGAATACTACTAATCTCATTTAAAAGTAATAATGGTTATGCATGGTTAGTAAATATTCAAATTCCTACCAAACATACCACAAATAGACACAACTATATGATTTTATAAGATGACATCATCCCTATCATTCTAAAGTGGAATATGCACCTAACATAATATTTCTGATTTTTATTTGATTTTTTATTGAAATTTAATATTTATACTCGATTGAGTATTAATATTGTATTAATATCTATCACTATATCTTTATTTTTCTAACACTATTGCACTTTTGCTGATAACAAAAGGGGCCGGAGAGAAAAGTTAAAATTTTGCAAATAAAGGCAAATAAAGGTCAAATGTTTTATTTTGTACATTTGCATCTAGGATCACATACATATTTTTATTTATTGTCATGCATATATGAAGGGGAGCTTTGTATAGAGAGGTAGCATTCAAATAGAGGTAGCAAACTGAATAATCAGATACATTTAATAAATTCAAAATCTTAAATATATGTTTGTTATCATCAAACGTGGAGATTGTTGAATATGCAAGTATATGATTTTTGTTTGATGATAATAAACACACACATATATATATATATTCATTTAAATGTATTTGTTATTGTACTATTTTATTTTTCACATAATTAAATAAATATTTACTGAATAAAATAAATAACACAGAATTTAATTTCAAACAAATATTTTATTCAAACAAATATTTTATTACAATTTTGAATAGTACATATTTGGGCTCCCACTATACATATACAATATTTGATTACAATACAATTTTGGCTACATCACAATTTAACATTTACATTTGCAACTCACTACATATCACTCATTCACTTGTATTTATCTTTAACTTTATTTCAGATTGAATCCAGCATCTGAGCGATCTGGAAAATAAACACTGAAGGAGTAAAATTGAAAAAGAAATAAACTTTTCCGTGTAAACAAAAATTAAATATGTATTTTTCAAAATGTTATTGCCTCAATTATTTGGGTTGTTTGTTATCATTTAATTTTTTGAATTCATCAAACATGAACAACTTGTGACATGCATAGTGTATCACTGTACATTCCACACGGCCGTGCACAACGATGTACACTTGATAAAATTACAGAGACAGGTGAGCACAAGGTCAAACCAAATCAAAAGTTGGGTTCAACTCAAGTGTAATAAAATAAAGTCACGACATGAGCACAAGGTCAAACTCGAGCTTTAAGCTGGATTCAACTCAGGTGCATGCACAAATCAATGGGTTAAGTTTTTGATGAATCGAACAAGCCTCAATAGCAAAGACCAGCGAACAGCAGTAGAACAAGACCACTGAACCAGACTTAGCAACATGTACAACATGAAATGATCAAGTTTAATGTCCAAGCAGACCCAAATCAACCATGAAGGCAGCTCAAACTGCACCAGATCAATCAACATGAAATTAGCAGCTCGAATGAGAAAATGAACTCAAATACACACGACTCTAATATACAACTTAAAATTCACATATATGACAACATTGCAGACAAGTTCAGACATGAAATAGGGAGAGCAGTGGTGCACATGCATTCATAGTTCAGAACTACTCCAGACAGAGATGTACAAAATGAAACCACATATATACATATACAAATGTATGCATACAAGTGGAAATGATACTGCAGCTACAAATTGAACATATATGGTCAGACATAAGAACAATGAATCAAAAACAGTAGCAAGTTCAACCAAACCAAGTTAAAGACAACTGCATTTCGATATCGAACAAATACCAAAGGTCACATTGCACCAAGAATGACACAATTGAACAAAACCAAATGCAAACTACAACAGAGGCATACAAAAACCAAGTGAAGGCATGGAGGATACACGACAGTGGACATAATAGCACAGAGCAACCTAGACTAATATCACACAACAACTTTATACATATGCATAAGCACATGAACTCAACAAAGCCTCAAATTCACTCGAACCAGAATGGACTCAACCACAACACAGTTGTGGTTCTTGAAAGTTCAATGTGAAGTGTTTACACAAATCATAGCCGTGGTCACATATTAA
This sequence comes from Allium cepa, assembly GCA_030765085.1. NCBI lineage: Eukaryota > Viridiplantae > Streptophyta > Magnoliopsida > Asparagales > Amaryllidaceae > Allium > Allium cepa. The sequence continues at coordinate 202,304,974 of CM060945.1, read as the reverse complement.
TAGTCAAAGCAGTTTGCAAATTGATCAAGCTGAGGAAGTCAACACAAAATGGTAATAGTGTCATAATGTATGAGTGATTGTAACAGCAGTTTCAAATCAGCAAAGTCAAAGCCATGATGACCAAGAAAACATTGTCAAAGCAATTCAAAGCCGTGATAATCAAGTAAATACAAGATATACGAATTGAACAACTTAGCACAAATCAAGTAATAACCAGTGGTTGAGAAAAATTATCAAACGATATTGTACGAACGAAAATCAAAGGGTTCAAACCCTATATAAATCCCAACCATCATCGGCCTAAAACAAGCATCGAGTTTAAGCAAATCAACCAAAAAAGAAAAAAAGGAAATTACATACCAAAATCATATCGAACTCGATGAAATTGAATCAGCCGTGCGCAAATCAAAGAACTGATCAATTGACGGAGCAATCGACTCTAAACAATTATTTGATTGATCAACTTTATCGGCAGTATTCAATTTCCGAAAGCCCTAATTTTATCAAGAGGAACAAATGAGCAGAAGAACGCAACCATTCTTTTTAGCGCAAAGGGTACAAGGCCAGGCCAAAGAGATAAATAATTTTTTTACTATATTTTGGGCCGACCTTTATAATTGGGCATTAATTTTTAAATTAGGGCCTTTTCTGTTAAATTGTTTTTAAATTGGTGTTTTCTCTCTTAAACTTTTGTAAATTCTAGTCGTATGACTAAGGGACGAACTACGGTGGTGTAGTTCAATAATTCGCAACTCAATGGCTGAGTTGTAGCAGAGTTTTGAGCATAGAGTTAGGTTAGTCGATAGTGGGTGTCGCAAATTTACATGTGTAAGCGTTTGACTACTTAATTTCTAGTAGAAACCATGGGGGCAGCATGTAGGCAGGGTTTGCTGAAGCTGGGTAAATTCTGTGTTGTTATATTTGTGGTTTTTATTCTGCTACTATCTGTGCTGCTATTATTCTGCTATATCTGTGTTGAAATTATTTTATATACTTCTGCAATAAATTTTTATAATTAATAGTAGCGCTATATTCACCCCCTCTAGGGTGGAATAGATCCTATACATATGTGATAAATAAAATCAACCACTAGTCACATATTACATCCATTCAAAACATTGTATTTACGTCCATTATTTTCTCTTAAGTATAGAATCATTTTTTTATTATTTATTATAAAAGCACCTTTTATTACTCAAAAACAATAATAATTCTCCCTATTTTATAATAATAAACTTTAAAATATTTTTACTTCAAAACTCTCTTAAAAATAGTATGATATTTAGAGGAACCATTTTTAATTTATGGAATCCCATTTTATCTAAATAATAATAATGTTTCCAATTTGGTATGAAAATATATTTTTTGCTGTTGTTATAATTTTTTTTAGAAATTCATGAGGAATAAACTTAATAAATTTCTCCCATTAATTTCATTTTTACCATGAGTCCAATAGAAGGAACCATGCATAAATTGGGGTTCGTATGCAGAAGATATTCAAGTTAGAATTTTCAGGGTCTAATTTATAAAATAAATAAAGGCTAAATTGTAAATTTTTATCACTAGCTTCATGCTACAACACGAATCGTCGCTCGAAACCCAAAATAATGCAACTCCATCTCCATGTTGCCACCATCAAGAGCTATCGTATGTCAATCGAAAGCCTCCGTCAAAGCCATCATGTCCTGAAACCTCCATGCCAGCGTGCCGTCGTTTGCTGCCACCCCAAACTTCACCACTGACGCACTAAATCTGGTCATTTCTCATCAAATTTCGACTAGTCGAACCACCTAATCGTCGATCCAACCGTATAAATCACCTCCACTCATTTCCTCTACACATCAGTACCCTCCAATCGCCTCATCGTCGCAAATCGACTATCGACCACCAAGCCTGAAAACGGACGACCAAGGCTTATTTTCCAATTTCCAATTGCCTCGAATTTAAACACTACAACACCTCTATTTCTCAAACCGTAACTCCAAATGCATCAAAATTACGTACCAGACTGATCTATCGAAAGACCTTCACAACCGTTATAACACAATACCCAATTCATTATTATTAAAAATCCATCCTTAACTTGTTTTAACATTTTGCAATATCAAATTTGTAGTTTGTTCATTTACACATACATTATAAGTACAGTGGCATAAAAAATATGACATGTAAAGGCTAAAACTCATATTTCAAGGGGAGAGCAATTTCACTTCAACCAGTGACAAAGTCAACACAATTCAGTTATCTACTAATGCCCAAAGACATAGATATAGAGTTGCAAAAGGATTCTGAACATTCACAAAGTTGGTGACAAAAGGATCATTTTGTAAGGGACCAGGTTCACAGAAATGGAGCAACACTAAATTAAGGGCAAGCATGAAGCAGCTCGCTAGCTCGCCTAGCACAAAAACCATCCATATGAGACTAACCTCGGTAGTAGAGAAATCGCTAAGGCTAGACGATTAGGTGGTGAAAAATCGGCATGGCGAGAGCTGAACTACATGCCAAACATGCTGGCTTCTGTAACAAAACAACAACTAAAAGACCGTGAAGCAAAAAGGTTGCAAAGATGAAATTACACTGGATATCCTAAGCCCTAAAGATAAATCAAAGTATTTCAACTCTGCAATAATTTGATCACATCTTAATTACAACCAAAACAAAAATAGTTACAAGCACTCACAAAGTTTGTAGAGAAAAGGTAGGGATGAAGCAAGAGCCGGAGGTGAGATAACTTTATAAAGCATCGGCAGTACCAACTAAAATGTAGAACCTATCCACACAAATAAGTAGTACTCGCCAGAAATACTTCCACCAACAGCTTAAAATGCCACATAACACCCCAAATGCCCGATAACCTAAAAACCTAATAGCCAAAAATAAAGTGAAACGCCCTACCAAGCTCCAACACCAATAGTGTACGGACATAACCGATCCGCATCTAGGTAGAAAAATGGAGTCATAAATGAAAATGCACAAAATTTGGGTAGCCAACTCAAAGCTTGAAAACGTTCTAGTTCACCTGGAATGCTAGTTCGAAGGCGAGAGGCTAAGGGAAAAAGAAAGCACAATAGGGCAATGGAAAAATTAGATCTGACATGAAGAGTTGCTTTCAAGGTTGGAAACACACAAAGCGGTGAGGCAGATGTGAGCGGAGGATGAAAAACTAGGAATAAAATGAAAAGGAGGATGTGATAAAGGGAAAAGAAGAGTGGAAGATGATTAAAAAGCAGAAGATAAGAGAGGGGTAAGACAAATCTATACTATTATATTATTACCGAGTTTGGTTTCAAGGGCACAGAAGTCATCTCCATGTTTTTGTGAAATGAATAGTCCCTTTTTTACTTCGTTCGTACCTGGCCATCCGCTTCTTATCATCCCCATTCATTTTATCTGAGAAAAACAAAACTCGCTTTCTTCTCTTCTCCTTCTCTCTTAACCCTAATCATCACAACATCCAGTGTCGCCGATTTGATGCCTATGAAATGCCCAAAGATAACAATAGCTACCTCCCCTATTGAAGTGAATTAGTACTATTAAGTATGTTTTAGCGAAGGCCATTTATCACCTCAATCTTCCCTGCTATGTCAGAAACTCACCGAAGCCCAAATGTCAACGAAATATGGAATGAGCAAGACGATCTGCCTTCCTACTGCTACCGACAACAAATAGACAGGCTGACACCGAGTATCACGAGTGCTGTAGGTATTAGGTACACGCTGGATCTCACTTCGGATTACCTTTGACATTAATTTTTTTTTTGTTTATTTGTATAGTTGCAGCTTAAGTTTATATTAATCAAGTTGAAGAATTAGATTTTAGTTCCAGTTTAAATTCGTATTAACTAGGTCGAACAATTGGATTTTATACATTATGCTTATACTTATTTTGTTATTCATACAACCTCACCTTAGGTTGGTGCAAAAACTTGACCAAGTGAAAAACCAATATAAGTTGAAGTTGTATCAGGTAAGATATTTAGAGAGATAAAGAGGTTGTCATAAAGGTAATTGAACTTTTTATTGCTGTCCATACTTTTGGCTCAGAAATATAATAACGAACTAAAGATATGTACCAGTCATGCTTCTAACATGATTTAAAATAAATAACAGATATTATGTGATTTAAAACCTGTACTTTTGAGAATCAGAGCTTTATGGTGACCATTGGTTTGCAGGTTGGTGTAAATTATAAAAAACTACAGCATTATTAAATGGACAAACTATTACAGCACTGTATATATTCATTATAAAAAATGTTAGTGCGATGGTGTGGTTAAAGAATTTGATTTTATGATTGTGTTTTGACAGCCACTTATTGCATACTCTATTCAATTTGGATGCCCTAAAAGTTAATTTCCATCCCTTGATCTTTCTATGCCTTAGGGATGAAATAGTTAATGGCTAAGCCTGCATTTTTTAATAGTTATAAAATAACCCCTTGATCTCACTGGTCTGATTATTTCTTTGTTAATTTTATTGTTCCATGTTGTTTTAATTTCCATTTTTGTGTTCTGTCTTTTCTAATTTGACTTATATAGTAGATATCGATGCTGGAGTTTTTTGATCTTATATTCCTTTACAGATTGCATTCTAATTTTTGTAACGCTATCCTTATATATATATATATATATTGAAAAATCCAATTTTCAATATCTTTCCTTAATTTAAAAATCTGATTTCCAGATTGTTTTGTTGTTTTGTTTCTGCAATGCAAATAGAGAACGAACGTGGGAAAAGGGCCTTCAGTTCCAGTTTATCATTATTTCATTTAATATTTCATTTAGGGGCAAGGAAATATTTTCCTTTTTTTGTTGGACTCGTTAAAAGATATACTCTGGAACCTGAGTTACATGATAATTTAGGGTTCAAATAGTTATTTAGTAAAGACTAGTTAAATTGTACTCATGGATTTACCTAGGTCGGTTGCATGTTTATAAACATAAGATTATCGAATTTCAGAAACAAATTAAGTAATTTAGTTTGATCTACCTTGTGATTAACATTTTTCATAAAAATAATTGTAACTTCTTAAGAATCTAAATTAGATCATGCTTTGTATATTTAAATTTTATATATATAACATATTTACTTTTGTTTTCAATTTTTTCATAGATTGATTTTTTTTCCTTCCATGTTCTAGATAATATGTGCTGTAGTTTTTTTTTGAAATGGTAGTTTATATACAACAAATTGTTGGGACAGCATATCCCATGTCAATAAACGTTCGAAAGAAAGTTTCAAACTTGTGACCTCTTGCACCAAAGCGAATCAATTAACTACTTGGACAATGGTGCTTGTCATGTGTTGTAGTTTTTGATATTACATAAAAGAAGGAAAATAGGATTTTAGTTATGTAATATCAAGAAAAATTCATGGGTATTTATATATATATATATATATATATATATATATATATATGTCACATGCGTAAACTTCGAACACGGTATTGGACTACGAGCACATTTTAAATAATTTCCATGTTTGAATAGTTAAGAGCTATACCAAAACCTATATGTGGATCTATCTTATTTCTAATATATGTGTGCTCATTGTACTCTTGATAAATTGTATTTTTTTGCTTACTTGATGTTTTAGTTCCCATTTATTGCTTGGTCTTCTAAATTTGACATAAATGATAAATGGTAGAATTTTTTATCCTTCGAAATTTACTTTTTACAACACCAAGAATTTGTGGATATTTTAAAGCATACCACATGATTATATTTCATAAAGAATCAATTATAGAGGGCTTAAGTTACCTCATGATTAATCTTTTCGACGAATAATATGTATGTTTCTGTAACGACCCAAAATTTTCGATTCTGAAAATTCCAGATAGGTAGGAAAAGAAGAAAGAGATAGAAGAAGAAGAAATAGAAAACACAACACAGAATCTCACATTTGCAGCGGATCAAAATATAATATCAAATAATAACAGTTTACAAAAGAATACTGTATCTGTCAATTTTATTTTAAACATCAGAATTACAACATCCCATAAAAACTGGATAGTATAACAACTTGTCCAGATAACAACAACAATACCATAGCAGAATACACTCCATACGCTTCTGCCATCCAGCTTGCCTTCTGAGCTCCAGAGCGTCCTATCCTGAAAATCTGTAATACTCGGTCTGACCCGAGCATTACACCAAAGTAACACCCGTGTCAGACTGGAAACCAGTGTGAGTAAACCCATCTTACATGAAATACAAAAGCATTCAATTTATATAAACACAGGGTATTTGTACCAATTTACAACTTCAAACATTGTTATAGTCATCTCTTATTTCACACATCAATTTCTAAGTACCAAAACTTAGATTAAATGGTCCAATTCACTTACATCATTCCATACCAGCGTATTGATTTCACATATCAATCTTTAAAGAATCGAAGTGGTTTTGGGTATTTGCTAATACCCGACTCCAGTCTCTTCGAATTTAGTACAATTCTATCCCAAATTATTCAAATGAAACACAGTTCAAACTTCAAATACAGGGTGTCACCTATACATATTAACTCATCATCGATGATAACCACATTATCTCAGTTTATACCCAACATATCATATCACATAGCATCACAAATCACATATCTGAGATATCAATCAATCTAAGGTATGCAATATTATTCAATCATAAGCAAGATAAATTAGTCATACAATTTCTAATTAATTTAAACAAATTAAATTAATTACTTCAATCACCCTTAATCCTGCTTATTTAACATTAATTAATTACAAATAAATTAATTAATCATCCTTTAATTATCCATTTTAATTAGTCATCCTTGATTAATTATCTTTAATTTCATAAAGTAATTATCCTTTAATTAATTATACAAATTAATTATTCTTAACCATTTATAGTAAATAAATCTTTAATTACTTTCATTTATTACATTAGTTAATTACATTAATTAATTATTTCCATTAATCAGCCTTAATCAATCACAACAGTGATTAACCATTCTGTAATTAATTACCTTAATTAATTAATTAACTCCGTAATTAATTATATTAATCCTTTAATTAATTACACCAAGTAATTAATCCTTAATTACTTCTCCTAAGTAATTAACCCTTAATTACCTTCCATTAAGTAAAATTTCCTAATATTAATTACATCAGTAATTTATCCATCCATTACTTCACTAAGTAATTACACTCATAAATCTTATTAGTTAATTATGCACAGATTTCTTAATCAACTTAATTAATCTCTAGGCATTAAACCTTAATTATCTTAATATAAAAATTATCCTATTAATGCCTTATTACCATTACCATTTTAAAAACATTTATCATTATGATTTCCTTTACTTAATTAAATCATTAATTAAGTTTTTAGAATAAAATAATCATTTAACTAGTTAACAAAACTTATCTTCCTTAAAATAACTAAAAACATTAGCAAGTATAAGTTTTAAGAACAAATTCCAATTTGTATTTCAAAACTTGTTTTATAAAAATCTCATTTTAAAATCACTTTAAATTCTACAAAATTTAAATTAAACCAATTTTCAAAACCACTCAATCAATTGTTAAAGGAAACAATTATAAAAAGAGTATGTCTAAATAAGAAAATTTAAACTAGATTTAAATTTAAATTTCAAAAACCAAATCGATTTTAAAACAGTAAAAAAAATGGTTCAGCACAGTACTTCGGGTCAAACTCGAAAAACCACTCGAGTCTACCCCGAGTTTCCCCCTCTTTCCTCCCTTTTTTTTCCTCTTCAAAGCTTGAATTTTATTTTAAGTTAAAAACTTGCTTCATTTATTCTTTCCCCTTTATTTCCTTAACCATCATTTAAATTCACTTGCTTAAACAAACCGGGCCACTACCTTCGGCCCACCAAGACCAAGATCCACGAAAGCAACGAAAACCCCTCCTTCCATCTTCTTATCTCCTTCAGTAAACAGCTCAAATCCAAACTACAGGCTTGAACAAGAAGTCGCGCACGTATCCGTGCATGCTTCCTCCGATGATCGTGCCCTGACGCCGATCATCCTTGCAACTCGCATGGGCACCCCACCCTATCGAAACGCTCAAACCTCGACGAACTGCCCTGATAAAAAAACAAGCTTCAACACCCTTACAACAGATGATCAGATAAACATTGGCCGCCTCGCTCCGCCCCCATATACTGCCGTATATCCTCGCATTTCATCGGAAGAACCGCCTCCACCTCCTACATTGTTTCCCCTATGCACACAACATTCCATTGCTCGCCATGCTTCACTATTCCAAACGAAACTGAACGCTAAGCGAAAATCTATGCTTACCTTATGTTTAAAATATTACACAAGTTTAAATTTATGCTAAGATCTTTTATAGGTGTAAATATGTATGTATATCTAGCTTACAAATGTCTTAATAAAATTTATAAATTATATTTGCTATTTATTTTTATATGTGTGTGTGTTTTTTTTCATACTTATATTTTTATGTTTAATACTTATATTAAAGAAAGTATAAACCTAATTCAATCCTATTTTAAATATTAGTCTTTTCTTTTTATTTTAGTGCTTTATGTATTATTTAATTTTATGTTCACATTTGTAATTATAATGTATCTAATATGTTTTATGAATTTGTTAATTTTTTTTAAAATTTATATAATAACTTTATACAAGTATGTCTTAACCTTTAAAGAAATATATATATATATATATACACACACACCTATATATTGTATATTACGATTAGAATTAATCATTTTTATAAATTTTGAAAATATAGATTTTGCCCAACTTAACAATTATAAAAGAGGATTATTAAATTACTATTGTCAAATTTCAATAATTAAATTTCTCTCCAGGTATTTATAATTTAGCATTTATTAAAGTTCTAATTCATCTGTAAACACACACACACACACACACACACACACACACACACACACACATATATATATTATTTGTTCAATCCACAAACTAGTATTTTAATAGAGAAAATTAGTTAGTTATCCAATTACCGGATGTCCAAAAATCCGGGTTATCACATTCCTTCCCCCTTCAAATTTTTTCATCCTCGAAAAGGAACGAAGCCAGAATTATTAAAATGCTTATTATTGGAAAAAATTATTCTTTGATAACCTTTAAACAATTTAAAATCTATATAATATTGCCAAAATATCATTTTATAACTTAATGTCTCAACCAGTCCATCCTTGTTCTCACAGAAATTCGGTCATACGTTGATCAGGCGTACGACTGAAAATCTATAAGTACTTAGTAGTCCCATTTTCAACACCTAGTGAAAATATTTGGAAAATAATTTTATTGAAAATATAGTAAACATTTTGAAATCGAGGAAATATCTTTGGTGAGAATGCTCTAGAAATCATCACCCTCATCCATGGTCGTAGTTAACCCGATGGTTACGTCGCCATCCCGGAGAAATCCATAGATAACTGTAGGCCTCCGCGCCCTTCGATTACACCATGGAACCCGCTACAGATTGCAGCTACAACTGGGGTTACGTTGCTATCACAACAAAAACCCATATAATTGTAAGCCTCAGTGCCCTCGAATTTCGCTGCCAAAAGAATGAAACTTCTCCACTCCGCTCGACCATAGATCGCAGTCTACCGATGTTACGTTGCCTTCCCGGCAAAATCAAGCGTAGAACGTTGACACTCACCTCCACACGATTTCCGCTATGGTCCAACCAGTAGATGCAGCGACATCGAGTTACACTGCCGTCACAACACAACCCAAATGCCTCTGTAGGCATCAGTGCCCTCGACTTTCGCTACCCAATAATCCTCAGGATCTAGTTTTGTCCGGACTCCTCACAGGATCAAATTTAGAACCTCCTCCTTAGAGGCTCAAGGCAGTACCAACCTATCGTACTCTTGAGAAGTTCATTCAAGAGAGCGCCTTTTTCTCTAGAGCCATTTTCAAAACACTTTATACTATATACATATAGTATCTTCAAATCATACACCTAGTATGAATCACATATAAATCTCCTTTCTCAAAATCGATTATCTCAAAATCGATAGTTCTTAAACTAGGCGTTCCAAATCCAACATTGATTTTACCTAAAAATCAAAAGCCTTTCCAAATCCAAAGGTTCCCAAAACTATTTTCCAAAATCCTCATAAGATCCTTTATATATAGATATATATAGTCCTTGATAAAAAATCTTTGGATCATTTCAAACTTGTATAAAACCCCTTTTATACTTTAAATATTTACAAAACCCTTTCTTTTGGCTATAGATTCACAAAGGAAGATTTGACTTATATAACGAAGATATATAACTTTTTTTTATTCCAAATCAAATATTCAAATTTGATTACTCTATAAAGTCGCTTACCAAATTACTTACTTCCATAGAGTAAATTTTTACCATAGAAATATCCAATTTCCACTTCACTTTATCATATATTTCACAAAATATACCTTTACTTTCAAAAACCATTTCACATTTCTTATCCACAAATTCCTATTATTAATTTCATTCAAACCCATACGATGTACACATCTCACCGTATGCTATATCAACCTGATCGCTTACTCGATCACACAATTTCACTTCCGAACTAGTATCGTCCACCCGACTTCCTAGTGCGGACTCAGATCTGGTCTCTTGATCATAAACCGTCATTCTCCTTGCATAGCCATAATTATGATAGAGAATATCCAGAACCAATCAACAACCCATATCCAAGTTCGCCGTCGAAAATCGAGTGAAAAACCCTACTCAGATCGATATACTATCTCGAAGTTCTGTGCTCGAATCTGGATCAAGGCACTATGCGAATATAATAATATATGTACATCCTATGTATTTATCTTCATTGTTTATTAACCAAATAAATTCTCTTTTCCATTCACATTCACTTAAATTTCTATCCACTTATCCACAATTGCTTAAACCTCATTTGGATTATCACCTCAATTCTTATATCAAATGGATATCCAATCATAAACGGTTTAAACTCTGTCCAGCTTAATTTTAGAAAATAGCTTTAAAAGTTAAAAATAGATAAGTAGTTGAAAAATGATTATTAGTTTGTAAAATATTGTAAAATAGTTAAGTAATTGTAAAATAGTTGGAAAATAGTCAAATAGTTATACAAATTTTAAATAATAGTAAAATAGTTGTAAAATAGTAATTGGTTATAAAGTAGTTGAGAAATAGTAATTAGTTTATAAAACAGTTGTAAAATAGTTAAATAGTTTCAAAAATAATTGTAAAATAAGTATAAAATAGTCTTGGGTTTGAAAAAGAAAAGTTGTGTAGTAAATAGTTAGGAAAATAGATTTAAAACAGTTTATATTAAAATAATTTATTTGAAAATAGACCAAAGCCGAACTATTTAATTTCCAATCTCCATTCCCATCAATTCAATTTTAATTTCCACATCCATTTAAATTGACTCAATTCCAATTTGAGTAACTTCAATTTCCCTTGAACATGATTTATCCCCAATTCAAGTTGAATTAATCTCAATTTCTTTCCATAGTCAAATCAAATTCCATTTGATTTTAAACCTATTCAACTTTAGTTACAATTCCAAATTATTCAAATCAATTTGGACTAACTTCAAATTGAACCCACTTCAATTTCAAATCATCTCAATTACTATTTGAATAAATCCCAATTCCCATTTGAATTTGAACTTATTCAACTTCAATTTCATTTCAAATCAATCCAATTCAAATTTTCCATTTGAATTTTTAAACTTATCCATCTTCAATCACAATTCTAATTAATTCAAATCAAATCTAATTTGAACTAATTCAATTAAAATTTCAAATTTAAACTATACCGAATTATATAAATTCGAGTTAAATTTTTAAATGTTGATTTAATCCTTTAAATCAAATCAACTTATATCTTTAAAACCATTTAATTTTGAATCCAAATTCCATTTTTAACCTATTTCAACGTTCAAATAATAATTCAAATCCCTTTTTAAACAACTAAATCTTTGAAATTCAATTTATCATCAAATTTCAATTTTAAAACCAAACCTCTGAAGTTTTATCTTAAACATTCTAATCTTAAGTCCAAAATGATTCCATTTTACCTTAATAATCGATATATTGCCACACCCCATTTCTTTAAACAAATCCAATTCACAGTTCAAAGATTATTAATAACAATAGGGTAATATCATTCAATTATTTTAAAACATCCATCCATTTCCAATTTTCGGATCTCAAATCCAATTTGAGATCACTCAAACTCTCAATTCCAATCAACCATTTAACTTTCCAAGTTAAATCTTAATTCATCTTGAATTTTCCAAATCAGGTTGATCATTCAAACTTATTTAACTTCTTCCAAGTTAAATTCAATTTACCTAATCCAGTCAAATTTACATAATTTGAATTCCCATTCAAATTTTAAACTTCAGATTAATATCCTTTCCACTTAAGTTTAAAACCTACTTCACTTTAGGTTTCTCATCACATTCCAAGGAAAATTCAAAACTCGACATTAGAGTTTATTTCCTTTACACACTTGTTTACTTTTAAATTTTAAACCACCTTTGGTTTTAAATTCAAACAAATTCCTTTAAAATCTCAAACAACCCTTGTTTGAAATAGGACCCTTTCATTCGAATATATTAAATAACATCTCTTATTTTTAAAATAAGATCATATTCAAAATAAATTGAATAATATTATTACCTTTCAAATTTACAAGTTACTCTCTTTAAATGGTTACTTCCTTAAAATATTTTATTGTTTATTGGAAAACAATCATCCCATTATTAAACACAATAACCATTCTATTTCTTTGGTTTGAAACCAATTCTAGTTCATCTTATTTTGAAATTCTTCCCCAACTTCAAGATTTAATTTCAGTTTGAATCCATTTCAAACTTATTTTTAATTTAATTTCAATTTGGTTGTATTTCTATTACCACTTAATTTAATTCCAATAATTTAACATCCAATTACCTTAATATTTATTAGAAAGAATTATTGCTATATATTATCAAAATATATTCTTATAGAATCATTTAAAATCTTTATATAAGAAACTAACAAGTACGCTCTCATACACACACACACACTCAACTCATTCTAGGGTACCATTGACCCTATCCTTAATGTATAATCTCACTAGAGCCAAGGTTCTCGCTTAACCTTCAGCTCTGATACCAACTGTAATGACCCGAAATTTTCGATTCCGAAAATTCCAAATAGTTAGGAAAAGAAGAAAGAGATAGAAGAAGAAGAAACAGAAAACACAACACAGAATCTCACATTCGCAGCAGATCAAAATATAATATCAAATAATAACATTTTACAAAGGAATACTGTATCTGTCAATTTTATTTTAATACATCAGAGTTACAACATCCCATAAAAACTGGATAGTATAACAACTTGTCCAGATAACAACAACAATACCATAGCAGAATACACTCCATACGCTTCTGTCATCCAGCTCGCCTCCTGAGCTCCAAAACGTCCTATCTTGAAAATCTGTAATACTCGGTCTGACCTGAGCATTACATCAAAGTAACACCGGGGTCAGGCTAGAAACCAGCGTGAGTAAACCCATCTAACATGGAACACAAAAGCATTCAATTTATATTAACCCGGGGTATCTGATATCAATTTACAACTTCACAAGTTGTTATAGTCATCTCTTATTTCGCACATCAATTTCTAAGTACCAAAACTTAGATTAAATGGTCCAATTCACTTAAATCACTCCATACCTGCCTATTGATTTCACATATCAATCTTTAAAGAATCGAAGTGGTTTCGAGTATTTGCTAATACCCAACTCCGGTCTCTTCAAATTTAATACAATTCTATCCCGAATTATTCAAATGAAACACAGTTCGAACTTCAAATACAGGGTGTCACCTATACATATTAACCCATCATCGATGATAACCGCATTATCTCAGTTTATATCCAACATATCATATCACATAGCATCACAAATCACATATCCAAGATATCAATCAATCTAAGGCATGCAATATTATTCAATCATAAGCAAGATAAATTAGTCATACAATTTCTAATTAATTAAAAAAAATTAAATTAATTACTTCAATCACCCTTAATCCTGCTTATTTAACATTAATTAATTACAAATAAATTAATTAATCATCCTTTAATTATCCATTTTAATTAGTCATCCTTGATTAATTATCTTTAATTACATAAAGTAATTATCCTTTCATTAATTATAAAAATTAATTATTCTTAACCATTTATAGTAAATAAATCTTTAATTACTTTCATTTATTACACTAATTAATTACATTAATTAATTATTTCCATTAATCAGCCTTAATCAATCATAACAGTGATTCACCATTCTGTAATTAATTACCTTAATTAATTAATTAATTAACTCCTTAATTAATTACATTAATCCTTTAATTAATTACACCAAGTAATTAATCCTTAATTACTTCTCCTAAGTAATTAACCCTTAATTACCTTCCATTAAGTAAAATTTCCTTATATTAATTACATCAGTAATTTATCCATACATTACTTCACTAAGTAATTACACTCATAAATCTTATTAGTTATTTATGCTCAGATTTCTTAATCGACTTAATTAATCTCCAGGCATTAAACCTTAATTATCTTAAGATAAAACTTATCTTATTAGCGCCTTATTACCACTACCATTTTAAAAACATTTATCATTATGATTTCCTTTACTTAATTAAATCATTAATTAAGTTTTAGAATAAAATAATCATTTAACTAGATAATTTAAAGTCAACAAAACTTATCTTCCTTAAAATAACTTAAAACATTACCAAGTATAAGTTTTAAGAACTACTTCCAATTTGTATTTCAAAACCTGTTTTATAAAAATCTCATTTTAAAGTCACTTTAAATTCTACAAAATTTAAATTAAACCAATTTTCAAAATCACTCAATCAATTATTAAAGGAAACAATTATAAAAAGAGTATGTCCAAATAAGAAAATTTAAACTAGATTTAAATTTAAATTTCAAAAACCAAATTGATTTTAAAACATTAAAAAAAGGTCCAACATAGTACTTTGGGTCAAACCCGAAAAACCACTCGAGTCTACCACGAGTTTCCCCCTCCTTCCTCCCTTTTTTTTCTCTTCAAAACTTGAATTTTATTTTAAGTTAAAAACTTGCTTCACTTATTCTTTCCCCTTTATTTCCTTAACCTTCGTTTAAATTCACTTGCTTAGACAAACCGGTCCACTACCTTTGGCCCACCAAGACCAGGATCCACGAAAGCAACGAAAACTCCTCCTTCCATCTTCTTATTTGCTTCATTAAACAGCTCAAATCCAAACTACAGGCTTGAACACGAAGTCGTGCACGTATCTGTGCACACTTCCTCCAATGATCGTGCCCTGACGCCGATCATCCTTGCAACTCTCGCATAGTCACCCCACCCTATTGAAACACTCAAACCTCGACGAACTGCCCTGATTAAAAAAACAAGCTTCAACACCCTTATAGTGGATGATCAGATGAACATTGGTCGCCTCACTCTGCCCCCATCTACTACCGTATATCCTTGCATTTCATCGGAAGAACGGCCTCCTCCTCCTATATTGTTTCCCCTATGCGCACAACATTCCATTGCTCGCCATGCTTCGTTATTCCAGATGAAACTGAGCGCCAAGCGAAAATCCCCTAAACCCTAATACCCAAACAATCTTCTTCCATAATCACTTAGAAATTCCAGTCATTTTTCTCAAGTTAACCATACCCTACTCTTCCTCCTCAACAACTGCCCCGCCTCCAAATCAATCCAGCTACCAGAATTTGCCATTATGCCCAAATCCATTCAACTCGGCCAACCTCCTGCTCTGTGCATCTAGAAATCACCCTACCATCCTTAAAAATCATAATTTCCCTCAACGATCGCTATAGCACAAACAAAAACCCAAATCTTAATGATCAAATTTTGACTGGACTTGATCATTTACTGCAAAGCATACATAATACAAGTCTATACTTCAATATATTTCCTGAAATAGGTTTTAAAATAAAGTAACCCTCATAACAAACAACTTTTCTTTTAATATCACCACTTAAAACTAATTTGGTCGAATGGTAAAAATTTTTGGAAGTCAAGCCTAGCATACTTATTTTGTAATTTAACAGAGCAGTGTAAATAATGGTGAACATCCTAACTTCTCTGTAACAACCCTGATTTTGGAGGTTACCTATTAATACTAAATTATAACGGTAGTTATAATTTAATATTGTAAATTAAAATAAAATTGAAGATTTTAAATTGTTTATTTGGAATAAACAATGAATTTTGGAAATTAAAATGAGAAAATAATGTTTGGAACTTTATTTTTATTTGTTTGGGTTTATAATAAATGGAAAATAGTTTTTATTTAGAGAAAATGCAATAATTGTATTAATTATTGGCAATTACTTCTTTTAATAATTTTTAAAGGAAGTATTTGATTTTTAAAGGCTGTTTATTTAAATAAAAAGGTGGAAATTGTTGTAAAAATGAGCTTTAATTATAAATTTGAGTTTAGAATGGTTAGTTATATTTTTCTAAGCAAGAAAAATATTTTTATGGAATTTTGGAAGTTAAAAATAAGGTTTTGTGCATTTATTTGTGGAAATTATGTATTTTTGTAAAATAAAGGTTTTTATTAATAAAAATGTTTTAAAAACTAAAATTATCTTCTTTTTTTTTTTTTTTTATGATGTAAACATTTTATTTAATATGTATGTAAGTTCACATATTTTGTTTGGTTTAAAAACTTGAGGGAAATGTAATTTGTTTTATAAAATAGTGTAACTTAAGCATAGTTGTTTATGTACATGAATCAAAACTTAGGCCATTTGATTTTTCTTTTAAATGTTGGGTCCAAGCCCACTTAGCCCAAATCTGAAAGAAGGAAATGAGAAAACAAATTGTCTGTACGTTCAGTTTCCTACTTCACCTTCTTCTTCCTCAAAGGCAGAAAATCAAAAGAGAAACCATCCCTCTTTTAAGAATCCAATCTTCAATTTCCAAATTAAATCAATCTTTTGCTGAAAATTATTAAATTAAAGCTCTTTCAATAGGTAATCAATATCTAAACCTTATAATTTCATTAAATTCCTGATTTGAGAAGTAGGTTTCTAATTTACTCTATATCTTGTGTTGCATGTTTGTAAAGCTTCATTTTTAGGTTATTGAAGCCATTTTCTAGATCAAAGCTCTTTTCTTTGTAAGAAAAATCATTTAATTTGCTGCCAACAAATCCTAAGGTGAGTATTATCTCACAATTCTAACTTAAATAAGCTTGAATGTCAATTACATGTTGTCTTCTTTGTTGTTTGCTGGAATTTTTTTTTTTTCTTTCCAGAGTTAAACCTGAAACTAATTTAACCATATCTCTCTCGTTTTTTATCCAAATTTGATGATTTTGGATGTTCTGGAAAGCTTAGGCATTTAGCTAAAAGTTTCATGTTTTGAGCTTTATGAATTTTTGAGTTTAATTTGGTCGAAAATGCACTTCTTTGTCGCTGTCCCGAGAGCAAAAGACAGTGACAATGAATCCAGACCTGAAAATTGTTTTGAGCATATCTTTTGACTCGTAAATCCAAATAAGGCGATTCTTTTTTTGACTTCTAGCTACGACAATGCTCTACAACTTTCATGTTTTATGAATTATCAAATTCTATGACATACAAGGTCGAATTGGCTCTTTAAGCCGCAGCCCTGTTGATATGTTAATTGTTCACAGTTTTGCAATTTTAGACCTGAGAATTAAAATCATCATAACTTTTGGCTCGGTTCTCCAAACTGGGTGATTCTTTTTCTGTAATTTAAATTTTTCAATGCTCTTCAACTTTCATGTTTTAAGATTTAACTAATTCTAGTTTCTACAGGGTCAAAATAGCTCTTTAACCGCAGCCCTGTTGTTATGCATATTGTTCTCAGTTTTATAATTTTATACCTGAGAATTAGAATTGCCATAACTTTTGAGTCGAATGTCCGAATTAGTTGATTCTTTTTCTGAATCTAAGCTATGGCAATTATCTTCAACTTATATGTTTTATGTTTTCTCAAATTTTGAGTTTAAAAGGTGCAAACTGGCAATACAAGCCCCAGGCCTGAGTTCTTTTGCAATGTTTGACCATTTTCCGTTGAATTATTTTTAAATTCGATGATTCGAGCATTTTTTTTAGAGATGGTTCTAAAAGGCTAACTCCTACTAATAGAAAAGCCGACATTAACATTCATTCGCGCTATGAATTGACGGTTTCATTTGGGTTTTATCGTATGTTAATTTTATTGAATTTTCATCGATTTTTGCTGTTTCTGTGCACGTGTTTTCTAAACCGTTTTCGAAACGATTTTCAAAATGGAAAAGCACTCAAATTAAATGTTTTACAAAAATTTATAATTATTTTATATATATATATATATAATACACACTTTTATACTATTCGAACATATGAGAAAGAGAATTAAACGATTTAGTAAAACACGTGGTATGGGACATGTGCGTTTACTATTTCGGTTAATTTCGGACTTGTATGATCGAAGCTATTTGAGTTTAATAATTCTGAGATGTTTTGCCATTTTATGGCGTATTTTGAGTTTTTTTCTAATTCCTATTTATTGGAATTATTTAAGATGGCCAATATTTGGCAAGTATTATGGTTTGAGATCTCCTATATAGGTGTTTGATCGATGAGAACCATTACGATGTTTTATTTACTTGCCAATGACATAAGGCAAGTCTTGAGTTTATGATTTCATATCTTGAGATTTATGGTTTATGAGAAACCATCATGATATTTTTCACTTGTCGATGAGATGAGACAAGTTATGATGTCATTTAATACTGGTCGATGAGATGAGACAAGTATGGTATCTCTTTATCACTCGCCAATGAGACTAGGCGAGATATAATTTTCCGAGTTTTATGATGTTTTTAGTATGACATCAACTAACGGCTAGTAAACCGCATAGTGCGAATGTGTGGTATGGGACACACGTTAACACTTTTCGGGTTACTATCCGTGAGTTTGTGACACATTCACGATGTTTACCTAACGGAACTGCTTGAAGAGGTGTCAGCGACCTTGTCATGAGGACGAACTGCTTTGGAAGGTGTTAGCGACCTTGTTAGGGCTGACAAAACGGCTTGAAGAGGTGTCAGCGACCTTGTCATGAGGACGAACTGCTTTGGGAGGTGTTAGCGACCTTATTAGGGCTGACAAAATGGCTTGAAGAGGTGTCAGCGACCTTGTCATGAGGACGAACTGCTTTGGGAGGTGTTAGCAACCTTGTCTAAGGCTTCGGCCATCTGAGTTTAGCACATGCAGCATTACTGCGGCATTATAATTGGGATTTGGCCAATCCGGATTTTCTGAGTTTTCTATTTTATTGTGATTTCACCTTTTTAAAATGTTTTATTACATCGATAGCCTAGTGCTATATGAGATGCTATATATGGTGGTTTCAATTGTGATGTTTTGAACTCTTATCGAGTTCCTTGAGTTTTGAGTTTTGATAATTTCAGGATTTTATAAGATATTCTGGGTTTTGCCATTTTGGCGAGTTGAGATTGAGATTTATATACATTTATACCGATGAGATGAGGTATAATTGAATTTGGAGATTATTCTGTAGTTGAGTTTTGGGATCATCCTATTTGAGAATGTTTTGTGTTTGCCATTTTGGCGAGAGTTTGTATTGATGATTCTTCTTCTAAGGAGATATGGTTCATGGAAACCATGTAAACATTTTGAGATGTCGCCGATGATATGAGGCACTTTTGTTTGATTTGAGTATTGAGTTTGAGTTTCCTCCTTCGAGGTATTTGTTCACCTAAGTAGCGTTTGTTACTTAAGTGTTGAGCTTATGATTTTATCGATTCATTCTTCTCTTTCGAGAAGAAGTATCTTCATGTCTATTCTTCTTCACATTACCGATATTGACTGATTCGTGTAGCTAGACTGACCCGTGTATTTATACTCGGGTCAGACCGAGTTGTTTCAGGTATCATCTATTGGACTTAACTTGAAGTTGATGCTGGATATGAGCTCTCCTGTCTCTTGAGCAATTTCTGTTCTTCCGCATACTCTGATGTATTTATATTTGATTCAATGTATATGGTATGGTCGTGTACCACCTTTGTTGTATTCATATTGTATTGTACAAAACATGTATCAGTGTAGATGTATATACATGATGTTGATTACTGTTCTGTGATGTGCTTTACATTTAGTTATTGTATTTTGTTCTGATCGATCCGTTAACTACCTATAGTTTTGGATTAAGCATTTACTAGGTACGTCGATCCACTTGAGTAGAAAAAAAATTTTATATTGCATTTATCGACGTATTCAGTAGATGTTTAAGACAAAATTATAGATAGTCGCCCTTAACCAGCCCTATTCTCCGCTTTAGTAGACGGAATTACTTGTTAATTCTCTTTACTAAGGTGGGTCTCGGGGTGGGGCGTTACATTCTCTGGTTTAATCACTTATTTACTCATATGTGGGTGCATATATTCAAAACAGAACGTACTTATCAAATCACACTTTTATCCCATGATAAAACATAAACTACAGTACAATAAGGATTTTGATTACTCACCTGTACATATTGAACAGAGGAGCAAACTAAATTTGAAAAAAATCTGGAAGTTGTCTGGACTTTAAACTTGATCTGTTTTGTTCGAGATGATCTGATGTTGGATTTTGATGTTGATCTACTTGCTTTCAGGTTTGATTTTGAAAATTGCTTTGAGTTGAATTTGAGCTTGATTTTGTTTTATTTCTTTGCCTGAATTTAGTGGAATATGCTGTTTGGATTCATTTTCTGTTTTTGCTTATTTTCATACGGTTTTGTTTTTTTTTCTTTTATTAATTTTCATTTTCAACTTAATAAGAAGATGAGACATGCCACTTGTTAAGTTGCATGTTAATATTATTACATTTGTTTTAATGTTTATTAAGATTTGTTACACTTGTCTTATATTCATGCACTAATTAAATTTTAAATGTTAATAAATTTTTTTATGTTATATTTACCTTATGTTTAAAATATTACACATGTTTAAGTTTGGGCTAAGATCTTTTATATGTGTAAATATGTATGTATATCTAGCTTACAGATGTCTTAATAAAATTTATAAATTATATTTGCTATTTATTTTTGTATGTTTGTGTGTTTTTTTTTCATACTTATATTTTTATGTTTAATATTTATATTAAAGAAAGTATAAACCTAATTCAATCCTATTTTAAATATTAATCTTTTCTTTTTATTTTAGTGCTTTATGTATTATTTAATTTTATGTTTACATTTGTAATTATAATGTACCTAATATGTTTTATGTATTTGTTGTTATTTTTTTTAAATTTATATAATAACTTTATACAAGTATGTCTTAACCTTTAAAGAAATACACTTATATATTGTATATTACGATTAGAATTAATCATTTTTATAAATTTTGAAAAGATTGATTTTGCCCAATTTAACAATTATAAAAGACGACTATTAAATTACTATTGTCAAATTTCAATAATTAAATATCTCTCCAGGTATTTATAATTTAGCATTTATTATAGTTCTAATTCATCTGTAAACACACACACACACACACACATATATATATATATATATATATATATCAAAATTTTATTTGTTCAATCCATAAACTAGTATTTTAGTAGAGAAAATTAGTTAGTTATCCAATTACCGGATGTCCAAAAATCCGGGTTATCATAGTTTCTTAGGCAGTATGCTAGGCCTCCAATTTTTTCTTATTTTAAATATATTTATGTGTCGTTTTTTGTTTCGTTTTTGTGGTTTGACATTATAAGTTTACAATAATGCTATAGTGCTACATCTTATAATTTTATGTACCAAAAAAAAGATTTTTTATTTTCTAACACCAAGAAACATTCATGATATATGCATACATATATATAACACACACTCACACACATATATGGCATGGTTGAATTGAATAATATTGCAAGCACCTTCAAATAATTTCCAATTTTGAGTAGTCTAGAGTTATGTCATAACCTACGTATTGATTTGCCTTATTTATGATAGACGTGTATTTATCTCATTCCCAAATTATATTATTATGTCTTATTGTTATCATACTTAGTTTCTGTTTTGATTTCCATTTTTATGGTTTGCCTTTTATGTCTTAGTTATAAAGTGAAGTACATGCTAGAGTTTTTTAATCATACATTACATAAGCCCAAAATATATTATTCTGTCTTATTATTATCATTGTTAGTTTATGTTTTGATTTCCATTTTTATGGTTTTCCTTTTATATCTTAATTATAAAGTGATGTACATACTATGGTTTTTTAATCATACATTCCATAAGTAATTAGATTTTAACTTTTATAATGCTATTTTAATTTCAGAAAGAAAATAAGTAATTTAGTTTGATCTATCTTGCGATTAACATTTTCCATAAAAATAATTGTAACTTCTTAAGAATGTAAATTAGATCACACTTAATATATTTAAATTTTATTTATAATATATTTACTTGTTTTTTTTCAATTTTTTCATGGATTGATTTTTTCCCTTTCATGTTCTAGATAATAAGTGCTATAGTTTTTCATATTACATAAAAGAAGGAAAATAGGATTTTCATTTAATATTAAGAAAAATTCACATATATTTATGTATGCATGTCACATGCGTAAACTATGAACACCGTATTAGACTACTACCATATTTTAAATAATTTCCATGTTTGAATAGTTAGATTTATATATGTATGTCACATGTGTAAACTTTGAACACCGTATTAGACTACTACCATATTTTAAATAATTTCCATGTTTGAATAGTTAAGAGCAATATCAAAACCTACATGTGGATCTGTCTTATTCTTAATGTAACGTCCTGCCTTTTCGCACGCTTCAAATCGACACACATGCCGATTCAAACCATACGGAAGGCGGATTGTTATGGGGTAAATAAGAAAAACAGAGAAGAAATAAACAAAATAGAATCTCACAGCGGAAGGATAAAATATAATAATAAAATATACAGTTTATAAAACTGTTTACAAACATTTATATAATACGTATCAGAGTTACACATAACAAAAACAATGCAGCGGAAAAATATGAGTGTAGTGGAATAATAGTAGATAATAGTAATACAAATCTTCGTCTTCGTCCTCCAGAGCTAAAACTTCAAATCCTGAAACGCTCGGACTGACCCGAGCGAATTGAAAAGACAAAACACTCGAGTCAGAACTAAAAGATCTTATGTGAGTTAAATTAACAGAAATAAATATGAGTGCAGTAACTCAAGAGATGCTCGGGATTTACATCTCCTAAGGATCCGTTAAACTATTTACTATGTAGTATATTGTGCTATTATAATAGTGTCTATTTTTAAAATAAACTTACTTTTAAATAGCGTTAAGGGGTTACCCATATAGCCCTTAACACAAAATATATTCCCATAGTCTATACAGTACCGTAATCTCCCCCGTACTGGGCGTCGTCAGAGGGCACTCCATAGGTATGGTACAAAACAAAAATCGTATAAGGCGCGCTAGGGTAGGTGACACGGCACAACTAGGCAATGCCAGGGTAGATATACCAATTGCTATCCGGGCTGATGGAAACGCATAGCCGCAGCTACCGCCCACCTCGAACAAACTCCCCCAAAAATCAAAGTAAAAGTGGCAACTGAAACAATCCAAAGTCAAAGTATAATATCGAAGAGGAGTGTCCGATCAGAGGAATGACCTCATTGGCCCGAGAATCACTCCTGTTTTAGCCATCTTATGCCAACTCACGGGAGTCGGGTCCACGTATTTACCTTGCAGGAAACGACGCCACTAACCTACTTCATTCTGGAATCTCCACCGCGTACACGGTTGTTAAAGTGGTTTTCGGAGTTGGTAGAGAGTATGACAACTTCCGATCCTGGTCTCTTCAACAACCAAACGTTATTATAACACCGCGGTCATTTAAAATAATTGTACTTTAAAACCAGAACAAAAATCCATTTTAAACCCATATAAATACGATATCGTTTATATTTTTAAAACCCCAAATCAATACGATATCATTTAGACCCAAAATCATATAATGTCATTTTATTTTTCAATATATATTCTTTTCCAAAATCATAGGGTTTCCAAAGTGAAATATTTAGAAATCACAACTCTTGTATATAATAATTCCAAATCATACTACCTTGAAAATCATAACTTCGAAACAAATTTCCATCTCTTAAATGGTTAAATATTAAATTACTTTATAAAACACAATAGCTTCTTTAGATTTCACAAATCAATTTCAAATATCGATTTAAACTTCCAAATACCATTTCAATTCTTATGTTTCAAAGCTTTAAATATTTCACCATTTCAAAACAAACTCATTTGACAATCCCATATATATTAAATTCAATTACTTCTTATTTAGACTTGAAATGTTTGCTTAATGAATTCAATATAATTTAAGTAAAACCTTTAACTTCACATAACTGGATAATCTTTCAATTTTATTAAACTTGATATATTCATTTAAATCACTCTACACAAAAAATCAAGTTATAAAAATCATACCCTTTAAAATTTAATAACCTTTTTATTTAATTCCAAATTTTACTCAATATTCATCTTCCGACCTTATTCTCATTTAAGTCAATAAAACTCCAGAACTTAAATTTTAAATAAATGCTTGATTGTATTTGATCTTAAAAATCAAACTTTATTTTATACTTCAAAACAATTTATACAAAGCTTAAAACCGAAAATTACTATATATAAAAACCATTATTAATAACCAAATCAAAAACCCATAAACCATATATATATAGCTTTGCAAAAACCATAGGAAAACATTTCAAAAATAATTTTATATATTTACCGCGGTGCCTGTATATAATTTTCTATCCTATGGTCAAGTGATACGGATGTTTATCATTTCAATCCGCAATTTAAAAGATATAAAATTTTGTGGTTGTATATCATTTCAAACCACAATCCCGAATGAAATGAAAAATACATGATAACTTGCAGTTTAATGATATGAAACAAAACATCCATTCATCCATCATCAATCATCAACCAAATTATCTCAAACATCATCAGTTTAAACAAACATCAATATATGGCATATATAATATAACAGGAAATAATTGGCAGTTATTAATTAACATTTCATATTCAATTAAATTTATAACTGTTTGACTAGCAGTTTATATGCACATAAATAAATTCTAACTGCCAATTTATATGCAATACATAAAAGAAATTAACAGTTAATTTAATAAATGCGATTTAACAGATATGCTGAATAAAACATGCCAACAGTCATAAATAAATTTCTACTCATATCTAAAATAAATTTAACAAACATAAAAACTTTTTAGAAGTTGTGAGTGGGTTAAAACACTCACCTTTTGAATTTAAATCGAATTTAAATCCGATTTAAACCCAAAATTTGACGGTCTCCAAATCTGTCCAAACCTGCGTCATCAGATCCGGAATTTAAATACGATCCTAACAAAAGAAATTTCACGCGAAACGGATAACGTATGAGCAAGTTATTCGAGTTAAACAATTAAAAAAAATCAAAATAAAAATTGAATTATAAACAAACAAACCTAATTATGATAAAGCCACGTCAACATAACTGGAGACTCACGTGAAACCATTTTGCAAATAGTCGCTCCAAATCAAAACGCCCAAATTGACTTAGGTTTCGAATTTCCTGATTTTGACCGCGATTTGCCACTGACTCGAGTATCGATTTCGAAAACAGAGACTGCGCGTAGATTCATATGGATGAAATCTACAACATATAATTTTTTTGGAATTTTTCTGAGATGTTTGAATTTTCATTTGAAATTTGAATAGAAATAGATCTAGGTTTGCATCCATTTGAGGAGGAGAAGGAGTTGAAGAAAAGAACGTATAGACAAATGATAGAAGATGGAGGCTAGGGTTTTTGATCGTCTATTTATAGATAGATCGCAAAAGAATAGGTGTGCACGAATTTTAACGTGCAAACGGAAGTGGTTCCAAAAGATAAATAATATTAATTACACACGTTACGGATTTAGGAAATAAATAAATTCCTTATCATTTACATTTTATTTTAAACGTATTTACAAATGTAAATCTAGACGTTTCGTTTACGTTTCAAAATATATCCACACTTTTATTAATTTCCAAATTGATCTAAACAAATTTAGATGTAAATTAAAAGCTGATAAGTCTACCCATTGCAGTGTTAATTTCTCCCCTTCCTTATATTTAGAAATTATAAATTAAGTTTTCAAAAACCTATCTTTGATTTTCAAACTTTTATATACTCATCTTTTACCAGTAATAAGGATGCATTAACATTTGTTCATGGTTTCACCTTATTATCCTCAAATTCCATTTTAATTTTCAATAATTACAATTGTTGAATGTTGATACTTTAATTAAATTTATACATCTTGCTTTCTATAACCTATATCAACAAATGGTCCAATTATAAATAGAATTAGTATTAACTTCATCTTATAGGATTAACTACTTCAATTACAAATCTATGCTAACTGCCCGATTTATGTTAATTAATTGTAATTGAGTCTACATTAAATGTTATAAATTATAAATTGGAACCTCAATAAATTCGCTTATTGATTTAAAAACCTTTCTATTCAGTAAATAGACATTTTATGGGTATAAATAACATTTGAATTATAACACATGTCATTAGTGCATGCTTCATTTCTTATAAACTCCCCTTTATTAACTAGAACACATTAACCAAAACAAAATAATTAATTTAAATTTATTTCAATCGATTGCCATTCTCAACTTAACATACTCAAAATGGTTAACCTAAATAATTGTTACCCTTTTACATTCAAATTCACTTACAACCATCATTACAACAATGTTGCCATAGATTTAGATTTAATTAAATAAATTAGATAAATGGGTAAAGTTTTGTAATTATCACTAATGCCAAATATATATGCATTAATTACTACTTATTATTATGAATTCATTTATAAATTTACTAGTTGCCTTTGTCTTCTTATATCCTATTTACTACCAAACTTTCTATGCTTAAATCTATACTCCCATTGATTTATTAAATTTGCACTTATTATGCATACTTTTAGCAACTCATATATACTTTGCATCTATTCCCCAAATTTCACATTCTATTGTTACATAAATTTGCATTGATTACTATTTATTATTACTTTACTGATAAATTAGATATTTGCATTAGTTTGGCTTATGCTAAATTAATTTCCCATAATAAATAAGGTTTCAAAACAATTAATAACATTTCCTTAGCCCAAACCCCGTTTACCAATTATTTTCCTTCAATAGTTCATGTTGCTATAAATACGTACATTTACACTTTATAGTTATTCTAGCATACCTATTCCCACTCTTAACCCTTATCTTTACGTTCACCCACTTGTAATATTAATTATATTTATTACAATTCAATGTTGGCATTTATTACTATTAATTTATACAATGTTTATTGCCCTTATTTCAATTTCTTCCTTTTCAGTTGCTACTCTACTATTCACAGTTTTCTTTTGTATACTCCTTTCCTATATAATCCAACATACACAAATTCCAATTAAATCCAATTATTACCTTTAAATAAGACATAACATTCGAATACCTCTTATTAAATTGGAATGTTTCATTTAAGTTTATAATTGATCCACTTGTATTAACATAAATTTTTATTTTCAAATTTATTCCCATTTACGGTTAATCAATGTTATTTTACATTAACCAATTTTAATATTCACCTTTAATTTCACATCTTCAAAGTATATCTAGGGAAAAATCTTTCCACCGCTTAATTTACTGAATCTTATGCAGTCTTACTATAAATAAGTTTTAAATTACCATTACTATACATTCAATTACTATCCAAAGTATTTATTCATAAATCAATTCGATATATTAGTTTGTTTCCTTCTATTTGATTTATACCTAGTATACATTTTCCTAAATCCTGTTTCATTACCTTCATTAAATGGTTATCGCATTGAGATCAAATTTATTAGCTTATATCGCATTATTACCATTAATTAAAATTGGCTTACAATTTTTTTTTAATTCAATACTCTAAATAAATAACATATTATTCCATAATTACTCTTGTTTTCACATATTCCATTCAAAAATTAAACCACAATAATTACATTATTTTATTGAATTGGAAATCTCATTTTAAATTGTTAACTTTTAATAAGAAAAAATGGCAACACCAAATTCCTAACATTCATTTTATTAAAAATTATGTAAAATATGACAAATTTAGTTAACGAAATTTTCGGGTCGTTACACTCTCCCCCACTCAAAACTTTTCGTCCCCGAAAAGGAAAAGAAGGGAGAAGAAAGAATTAAATAACAATACATCTTATTCAAAATATTTAACTTATAAACAGTAATTTACTAAATTTATTACCTTAAATAAAATATACCCGTTTTATAATCATTATATCCTTTTATACTTAAATAATTAAAGTTTGAAAAACATTTTCAACATAGTTCTAAGTCCAAAATTTACGGAAATTTTTGGCAGAGTCTCCTTTGTACGGAGAGGCTGGGAAAATATAATACCAAAATATAACAAAGTATCATATAGAATATTCAAAATAGTATATCCCAACACGGGAAAAATATAAAAATATCGCTACAAAACGTAATCCGGAAACGTACCTATTTGTCGGGCAAATTACGCTTAATTTATGGAACCAAAATCAGTAGCAATTGCTTCCATACCTGCATTTCCCTTATATAATCTAAAAGGTTAACTATTTATATTAAAGTGAAATATTTTCATAGTTTCAACTACTAACAATAATCAATACACAATCATCGATTTCAACAAACAGCATACACACAAACAAAACAACCATTCAGTCAGACAAGCAAATAGTTGTTCGGGTTCAAAACTTGAAATGGTACGAAATGAAAAATAACCATCCAGTGCATCATTTACTCAACAGTCTTAGATGAGACAGAATTAGATTATTTATTCATCCAACAACTTCAAATTTCCTTACCCAGCCAACCATAAAGCAAACAATATCGATTTAAACCAACAAATCAATTTAACTTATTATAAATTTATATTTCATACATTAACAGTTTGATCTTTTCATTCATATAACAGTTTATCTTTTATTTTCATTTATTTCTTTAAATTATCCTTTTACAATTTACATTTATTTCCAACAACCTTTAATTTTATTCACTCCTCCAATTATCCGTTTCCATTTATTTAGGTCATGTAAGTTTCTTCTATTTTATTACATTTAATGCACTTCTCACTTTCAATCATTTATTTAATGCTTCCATTTCTATTACATTTAATTATAGTAACCCTTTTTAATTTCACTTAAATTCTTAATCTTATAACACCCATTCTTATAAATAAAGGATTTTATTAACTCATTAACAAGGGTTTGCAGTCATCTATTTATATCACCTACTTTTATTATATTAAACTAGTAGCATTTATCATACTTAGGTTTATAACCCTACACATCAATCCTTATTATTAAAGAATTTCATTTTATTTACTTAAGTTTAAAATCACCTATTTATAATACTTACCTTTAATTTTGGTAAAATTTCAATTTATAACTTAAGTTTATAACATTAAATTTATAACAGAAATTCATTTAATACTTTATTATTTCCAAAATTTCTACTTGTATAATATTAATTCCAATCTCTTATTTAACATTTCAACTTTTCATAATTGGTAAGTTATTTATGTTAAAGAAAATGCAAATGAATTTATACAAGTTTTATCTCTTCTTATAATTAATTTAATGTTCAATAAATCTTGAATTTTCCCTTAAAAGTTAAAAATTTAACTTCCTTTATAGCTTAGTATTTTAGTCTCTTATTTTATTTAGGGTTTCAATTATTAATTTTTTTTCTGTTTCACTACCATAATTGAAACAATTAATTAATGGAAATTAAGAATTAAATACCGGGTTAAATTTCAATAGATAAATATATTCTTATAACTTATGTAACTCTAATTATATTTAAACAATTAAAATTTAGATATTTCAAAATAAATCTGCAGTAGAATTTACTACAGTGGCCTTTCCCTTCGAAACTCTAAAATGAAAGTCGATGATGCGGCCGCCATCACCGAAATTATTTTCCAGCGACAGAGAGGAAAGTACGAACTTATTTTCTCCAAAATCTTCTTTAAAACAATTCTTCCAAATTATACTAAATATTTATATAAGAAAATACTTATAAACAAAATTATTATAATTCATAAATCCTTTGAAAGCAAATTTCCAAAATCCCGGACTTAAGTTCTAAAATTTCCAAATTTCATTGATTTTAATTTCAATCTCATTTTACCTATTATTTAAAATTTTATTCCTAACAACCAATCTATTGCAACCAACAATATATATATATATATATATATAATACCTTAATAAAATATTTTATATATAGAAAATATAATAGGCGAAGTTATTTCATTCACCTATATTAAAAACAAATATTATGTCGGTCTGTCCTATTAAGTGTTTAGAAATCCCTATTGATGTCATAGCGTCCCATGCACCAACCAGAATTTATAAATACAAAACGGAAAAGATTAACACAATATCAAAATCTTTTTATAACACAAACAAATACGTTCTCTCGTATATAAACTCAGTGACTCCCATAGGGTATTACTACCCTATTAATAAAGAGTCAAACCCCACAAAGCCAAGATTTATCGCTAAACCAAAGCTCTGATACCAACTGTAACGTCCCGCCTTTTCACACGCTTCAAATCGACACACATGCCGATTCAAACCATACGGAAGGCGGATTGTTATGGGGTAAATAAGAAAAACAGAGAAGAAATAAACAAAATAGAATCTCACAGCGGAAGGATAAAATATAATAATAAAATATACAGTTTATAAAACTATTTACAAACATTTATATAATACGTATCAGAGTTACACATACCAATAACAATGCAGCGGAAAAATATGAGTGTAGTGGAATAATAGTAGATAATAGTAATACAAATCTTCATCTTCGTCCTCCAGAGCTAAAACTTCAAATCCTGAAACGCTCGGACTGACCCGAGCGAATTGAAAAGACAAAACACTCGAGTCAGAACTAAAAGATCTTATGTGAGTTAAATTAACAGAAATAAATATGAGTGCAGTAACTCAAGAGATGCTCGGGATTTACATCTCCTAAGGATCCGTTAAATTATTTACTATGTAGTATATTGCGCTATTATAATAGTGTCTATTTTTAAAATAAACTTACTTTTAAATAGCGTTAAGGGGTTACCCATATAGCCCTTAACACAAAATATATTCCCATAGTCTATACAGTACCGTAATCTCCCCCGTACTGGGCGTCGTCAGAGGGCACTCCATAGGTATGGTACAAAACCAAAATCGTATAAGGCGCGCTAGGGTAGGTGACACGGCACAACTAGGCAATGCCAGGGTAGATATACCAATTGCTATCCGGGCTGATGGAAACGCATAGCCGCAGCTACCGCCCACCTCGAACAAACTCCCCCAAAAATCAAAGTAAAAGTGGCAACTGAAACAATCCAAAGTCAAAGTATAATATCGAAGAGGAGTGTCCGATCAGAGGAATGACCTCATTGGCCCGAGAATCGCTCCTGTTTTAGCCACCTTATGCCAACTCACGGGAGTCGGGTCCACGTATTTACCTTATAGGAAACGCCGCCACCAACCTACTTCATTCTGGAATCTCCACCGCGTACACGGTTGTTAAAGTGGTTTTCGGAGTTGGCAGAGAGTATGACAACTTCCGATCCCGGTCTCTTCAACAACCAAACATTATTATAACACCGCGGTCATTTAAAATAATTGTACTTTAAAACTAGAACAAAAATCCATTTTAAACCCATATAAATACGATATCGTTTATATTTTTAAAACCCCAAATCAATACGATATCATTTAGACCCAAAATCATATAATGTCATTTTATTTTCCAATATATATTCTTTTCCAAAATCATAGGGTTTCCAAAGTGAAATATTTAGAAATCACAACTCTTGTATATAATAATTCCAAATCATACTACCTTGAAAATCATAACTTCGAAACAAATTTCCATCTCTTAAATGGTTAAATATTAAATTACTTTATAAAACACAATAGCTTCTTTAGATTTTACAAATCAATTTCAAATATCGATTTAAAATTCCAAATACCATTTCAATTCTTATGTTTCAAAGCTTTAAATATTTCACCATTTCAAACAAACTCATTTGAGAATCCCATATATATTAAATTCAATTACTTCTTATTTAGACTTGAAATGTTTATTAATGAATTCAATATAATTTAAGTAAAACCTTTAACTTCACTTAACTGGATAATCTTTCAATTTTATTAAACTTGATATATTCATTTAAATCACTCTACACAAAAAATCAAGTTATAAAAATCATACCCTTTAAAATTTAATAACCTTTTTATTTAATTCCAAATTTTACTCAATATTCATCTTCCGACCTTATTCTCATTTAAGTCAATAAAACTCTAGAACTTAAATTTTAAATAAATGCTTAATTGTATTTGATCTTAAAAATCAAACTTTATTTTATACTTCAAAACAATTTATACAAAGCTTAGAACCGGAAATGACTATATATAAAAACCTTTATTAATAACCAAATCAAAAACCCATAAACCATATATATATAGCTTTGCAAAAACCATAGAAAAACATTTCAAAAATAATTTTATATATTTACCGCGGTGCCTGTATATAATTTTCTATCCTATGGTCAAGTGATACGGATGTTTATCATTTCAATCCACAATTTAAAAGATATAAAATTTTGCGGTTGTATATCATTTCAAACCACAATCCCGAATGAAATGAAAAATACATGATAACTTGCAGTTTAATAATATGAAACAAAACATCCATTCATCCATCATCAATCATCAACCAAATTATCTCAAACATCATCAGTTTAAACAAACATCAATATATGGCATATACAATATAACAGGAAATAATTGGCAGTTATTAATTAACATTTCATATTCAATTAAATTTATAACTGTTTGACTAGCAGTTTATATGCACATAAATTAGTTCTAACTGCCAATTTATATGCAATACATAAAAGAAATTAACAGTTAATTTAATAAATGCGATTTAACAGATATGCTGAATAAAACATGCCAACAGTCATAAATAAATTTCTACTCATATCTAAAATAAATTTAACAAACATAAAAACTTTTTAGAAGTTGTGAGTGGGTTAAAACACTCACCTTTTGAATTTAAATCGAATTTAAAACCGATTTAAACCCAAAATTTGATGGTCTCCAAATCTGTCCAAACCTGCGTCATCAGATCCGGAATTTAAATACGATCCTAACAAAAGAAATTTCACGCGAAACGGATAACGTATGAGCAAGTTATTCGAGTTAAACGATTAAAAAAAATCAAAATAAAAATTGAATTATAAACAAACAAACCTAATTATGATAAAGCCACGTCAACATAACTGGAGACTCACGTGAAACCATTTTGCAAATAGTCGCTCCAAATCAAAACGCCCAAATTGACTTAGGTTTCGAATTTCCTGATTTTGACCGCGATTTGCCGCTGACTCGAGTATCGATTTCGAAAACAGAGACTACGCGTAGATTCGTATGGATGAAATCTACAACATATAATTTTTTTGGAATTTTTCTGAGATGTTTGAATTTTCATTTGAAATTTGAATAGAAATAGATCTAGGTTTGCATCCATTTGAGGAGGAGAAGGAGTTGAAGAAAAGAACGTATAGACAAATGATAGAAGATGGAGGCTAGGGTTTTTGATCGTCTATTTATAGATAGATCGCAAAAGAATAGGTGTGCACGGATTTTAACGTGCAAACGGAAGTGGTTCCAAAAGATAAATAATATTAATTACACACGTTACGGATTTAGGAAATAAATAAATTCCTTATCATTTACATTTTATTTTAAACGTATTTACAAATGTAAATCTAGACGTTTCGTTTACGTTTCAAAATATATCCACACTTTTATTAATTTCCAAATTGATCTAAACAAATTTAGATGTAAATTAAAAGCTGATAAGTCTACCCATTGCAGTGTTAATTTCTCCCCTTCCTTATATTTAGAAATTATAAATTAAGTTTTCAAAAACCTATCTTTGATTTTCAAACTTTTATATACTCATCTTTTACCAGTAATAAGGATGCATTAACATTTGTTCATGGTTTCACCTTATTATCCTCAAATTCCATTTTAATTTTCAATAATTACAATTGTTGAATGTTGATACTTTAATTAAATTTATACATCTTGCTTTCTATAACCTATATCAACAAATGGTCCAATTATAAATAGAATTAGTATTAACTTCATCTTATAGGATTAACTACTCCAATTACTAATCTATGCTAACTGCCCGATTTAAGTCAATTAATTGTAATTGAGTCTACATTAAATGTTATAAATTATAAATTGGAACCTCAATAAATTCGCTTATTGATTTAAAAATCTTTCTATTCAGTAAATAGACATTTTATGGGTATAAATAACATTTGAATTATAACACATGTCATTAGTGCATGCTTCATTTCTTATAAACTCCCCTTTATTAACTAGAACACATTAACCAAAACAAAATAATTAATTTAGATTTATTTCAATCGATTGCCATTCTTAACTTAACATACTCAAAATGGTTAACATAAATAATTGTTACCCTTTTACATTCAAATTCACTTACAACCATCATTACAACAATGTTGCCATAGATTTAGATTTAATTAAATAAATTAGATAAATGGGTAAAGTTTTGTAATTATCACTAATGCCAAATATATATGCATTAATTACTACTTATTATTATGAATTCATTTATAAATTTACTAGTTGCCTTTGTCTTCTTATATCCTATTTACTACCAGACTTTCTATGCTTAAATCTATACTCCCATTGATTTATTAAATTTGCACTTATTGTGCATACTTTTAGCAACTCATATATACTTTGCATCTATTCCCCAAATTTCACATTCTATTGTTACATAAATTTGCATTGATTACTATTTATTATTACTTTACTGATAAATTAGATATTTGCATTGGTTTTGCTTATGCTAAATTAATTTCCCATAATAAATAAGGTTTCAAAACAATTAATAACATTTCCTTAGCCCAAACCCCGTTTACCAATTATTTTCCTTCAATAATTCATGTTGCTATAAATACGTACATTTACACTTTATAGTTATTCTAGTATACCTATTCCCACTCTTAACCCTTATCTTTACGTTCACCCACTTGTAATATTAATTATATTTATTACAATTCAATGTTGGCATTTATTACTATTAATTTATACAATGTTTATTGCCCTTATTTCAATTTCTTCCTTTTCAGTTGCTACTCTACTATTCACAGTTTCTTTTGTATACTCCTTTCCTATATAATCCAACATACACAAATTCCAATTAAATCCAATTATTACCTTTAAATAAAACATAACATTCAAATACCTCTTATTAAATTAGAATGTTTCATTTAAGTTTATAATTGATCCACTTGTATTAACATAAATTTTTATTTTCAAATTTATTCCCATTTACGGTTAATTAATGTTATTTTACATTAACCAATTTTAATATTCACCTTTAATTTCACATCTTCAAGGTATATCTAGGGAAAAATCTTTCCACCGCTTAATTTACTGAATCTTATGCAGTCTTACTGTAAATAAGTTTTAAATTACCATTACTGTACATTCAATTACTATCCAAAGTATTTATTCATAAATCAATTCGATATATACGTTTGTTTCCTTCTATTTGATTTATACCTAGTATACATTTTCCTAAATCCTGTTTCATTACCTTCATTAAATGGTTATCGCATTGAGATCAAATTTATTAGCTTATATCGCATTATTACCATTAATTAAAATTGGCTTACAAATTTTTTTTAATTCAATACTCTAAATAAATAACATATTATTCCATAATTACCCTTGTTTTCACATATTCCATTCAAAAATTAAACCACAATAATTATATTATTTTATTGAATTGGAAATCTCATTTTAAATTGTTAACTTTTAATAAGAACAAATGGCAACACCAAATTCCTAACATTCATTTTATTAAAAATTATGGAAAATATGACAAATTTAGTTAACGAAATTTTCAGGTCGTTAAACTTAATATATGTGTGCTCATTATACTCTTGATAAATTGTATTTTATCTTATTGCTATTGCTTACTTGATGTTTTGATTCCCATTTATTGTTTGATTTTCTAAATTTGACATAAATGATAAATGGTAGAATTTTTTATCTTTTGAAATTTACATTTTACAACAAAAAGATTTTGTGGATATTTTAAAGCATATGACATGACTGTATTTCATAAAGAATCAATTACAAAGGGCTTAAGTTACCTCATGATTAATCTTTTTGACAAAAAATATGTATATTTCGTAGGAAGTATGCTGGACCTCCAATTTTACGCTATACTTTTATTTATGCATTTTTATAAACATAACATTATTGAATTTCAGAAAGAAATTAAGTAATTTAGTTTGATCTACCTTGCGATTAACATTTTCCATAAAAATAATTGTAACTTCTTAAGAATCTAAATTAGATCATGCTTAGTATATTTAAATTTTATTTATATTTATTTGCTGTTTTCAATTTTTTCATGGATTCATTTTTTTCCTTTCATGTTTTGGATAATAGGTGCTGTAGTTTTTGATATTACATAAAAGAAGGAAAATAGATTTTTAGTTATGTAATATCAAGAAAAATTCATGGGTATTTATATTTGTATGTCGCATGCGTAAACTTTGAACCATATATTGGACTACTAGCACATTTAAGTAATGTCCATGTCTGAATAGTTAAGAGCTATACCAAAACCTACATGTGGATCTATCTTATTCCTAATATATATGTGCTCATTATACTATTGATAAATTATATTTTATCTTATTACTATTGCTTACTTGATGTTTTAGTTTCCATTTACTGTTTGATTTTCTAAATTTGACATAAATGATAAATGGTGGAATTTTGCATCTTTTGAAATTTATTTTTTACAACACCAAGAATTTTGTGGATATTTTCAAGCACATGACATGATTGTATTTCATAAAGAATCAATTACAGAGGCCTTAAGTTACCTCATGATTAATATTTTTTGACGGAAAATATGTATGTTTCTTAGGAAGTATGCTGGACCTCATCTTATTTTTAATATATTTATGTGTCGTTTTTTGTTTCATTTTTGCGGTTTGATATTGTAAGTTTACAATAATGCTACATGTGATACATCTTATAATTTTATATATGAGAAAAAAGGATTTTTGATTTTCTAACACAAAGAAACTGATGTATATATACACACGAGCGTTACGGCACGTGCTTCACACGTGATGATGGCGTGTGCTTCACGTATGAATTATTTTTCTGCAAATTTTATATCTTTAGCGCATTCAAGAGAAAATGATTTGCATAAATATTCAGCTATATTTTTGTATTGAAATCATTTATTATTAGTTTTAATTTTATTTCTAAGTTGCAACATTTAATTTTTTAAGTTTAAATTTTTATTTATATCGTTAATTAATATAAAAAGAATCTGTAAAAAAAGTTTATTTGTTAGATCCTATTTTTAAGTGATATTAAGATTTGGTATTATTCGTAAATGAACGTTATGAATTTGTAAAGAAACTTTATGTTTTAGATCCTATTTTTAAGCGATATTTAAATTTTGAATGGACGTTTTGAATTTGTAAAAGAAGTTTCAAATGTTAGATCCTATTTTCAAGTGACATTAAGATTTGATATTAGGGGAATTTTTGGTAGCTTGCGCTGACACCAAAAAATTGTGACACTAAATTTAACGACCCAACTTCCAAACACCAGGAAGTTGCATCGCTAATAAGAAAGAAAGGGATAGAAAAGAGAAAGAAAGAGAAGAAGAAGAAGAAACAACAAATCAGAATCTAAACAGCGGAACGAATAAATTATATTAATAACATAAAGTATTACATAGTTTACAACCACTATCAGAGTACACAGATATACAACACATATTAGACAGTTATAAACACCTGTCTAGTATTTACAACATAATACAACTTAGAGACAATCACAGAATACACAGCGGAATACTAATATTAAACGCAGAAGCCTCCTGCCCCATTGCTTCTCCAATATTCGTCAAAGCTAACCTGAATCTCTTGGCTACTCGTAAAAATTTGAGTACCCAAGAGTTTATGAAAAACAAAAGTAAACTCCGGGTCAGACATGGGTCTGTTGTGAGTAACAGGTTAAAGTTGCTTAACATTCAAAAATCTTTTGAAAAGAAAGGTATCACGTAAGACTTCCCACACATAAACATGGAAAAGTTTTTACCTTACGCTAACCAAAACATTTGATAGGAAATCCAGTGATATTATAGTAGGTTTAGGGTTTTCAAGTAAATATGAAATAGCAGAAATTGTTACACGATTAAATTCCAGCTACTAGCACAAAAGTGGGTAATACTGTAACGGAAGCGATTTTTCGTTGCCGAAAAGCCGAACCATTAGGGGGTTTTAGAAAGAATTTAAGAAAAGAAAAGGGAAGAAAAGAAGAGAAGAAGATAGACAATTTTTAGAAAACAGGGAAAGAAAAAGAGAATAGAGGAAAAAGAAAACAAAAAACAGAAAAGAAAATAGAGAATTTGAAAATAGAAGATAGAAGCATTTTAATAATAGAACGGACAGAAAGGAAACAACAGAACAACAACAGAATCTCACAATTCGCAGCGGAACAACATATAATAATAAATGAATAATCTTTAAACAAAGAACTATCAGTTATTACATTTCATTTCATTACATCACATCATATCATCAGAGTGTACAACATCATACAAACAATAAACAGTGCAGCGGAAAAAGAAATACTATATAAACTAGTAATACGCCATGCCATCCAGCTTGCCTCCAGCAACTCCAGAATATCCAGAATATCCTGATAAACCTAACTCTTAACTGCCCGTGTGGAAATTGGTGGGCACCCAGAGTTTAGGAAGGAAAACAATAAACTCCGAGTCAGTCATGTGACTGGTGTGAGAACTCAAAACAGTTTATTTATCTTTAAAAATCAAAATAGAGGAATATTTTTAATCAATTCGCAATGCTTTTAAAAATGAGACTACCATAAGGCCTCCCGCACACACACACAATGCAAACGCAGAATCGGAGGAGATTTCTCCTTATGATAGTCAAAGATGCTTGATACGCATTTAAAATAACATTTTATATTATTACTAGTGCATAGTGTAGGAAAAATTCATTTCGAAAGTAGAATATAAATCTTAGCCAACATAGACATTTCGAACTATGCCTACTATAGCTACCATCCAAACAGTGGTGACCACCATAAGTGAATGGCAGGTTCTACAACTAATACCGTACAAGTTTCGTATTGGGAATTGGATTTCCAACGAATGATCAGGCCAAGGAACTTCCCATTGCCACTGAGAATGCCTCTGGATGGACATCCCCGAGAACCAAACCGGATCTCTACCAACACAAGGCCGGGTTACTCCTAACTGAGTAACAACTGACCGAATATGCCATCCCCCGGTCCTTTGGGACCTTTATCCGAGAGCGCTCTCTAATCAATTCACACAATCATAACAAAGTGTTTTCAACATGAGTAAGTATCTGGGCTCCATACCATGATACCACCCTTTTCCAGAAGGAAATGGACATATCCTAAAGGGCGCTACCCCTCATAACCTTGCTGCTTCTTTCCTGTTTTGACCATTCACGGGGTGTGAGGCTCGACGAAGTCACGTCCACAAAAACATACTTTATACAAAAGCCATGCTTTGGGTCAACAAATGATCAACACAATGATCACTAAGATAGACGATCAAATAAATGATCCTATCACAATAATCAACACAATGATCATTTCAGCATCACTCAGCATGTCACATTACCAAATTGGGAATATATTGCTGATAACTTCAACTATATAACCTTTGAGCACATACGTCTCAAAGAAGGGTGTTAAGCAAAGAATAAATTCTCCGCCACCAACAGAAATATATTTGAAAGAAATCGGCTTTATATCTCAACTTGTAATGTCAGACATACAATCCATACAAGTCTGTTCCGGGCTCGAACAGAACCGAAGGCACTTACAAAGAAGTCCTTGCAATCCGGATATTCACAATCCTGATCGGATTCACCATCACATATGGAGAACTCAATACCGTAGCTACTCGGTGCAGAGTCAATCGACAGGTCATCCTATCGCTTTCGCAAATACCGGTCTTCAACACCGATCTTCAATGCAATTCACAACGACGTATCACATATTCGGAATGGGTTATACGACCCCATGGTCCTTTCCCGGTTAACCCGAATAGTGAGCGCTTATTCAAAAATAAGTGTGCATTCAAATTCAATCAAATCACATCAAATACCCATTCAAAGGAAAATATTGATAGTCGGCTATTGAACTATCAATGGATATGCACACATCACCAGATTCCAAATAATTTTCCAAATTATTTATTTTCCAAGATATCTTTACTAGATATATAGTTTCAACACTTCAAAAATAAATCAATATTTATTTTTAACCAATTTCACTTTTCACATATAAATTCCATAATGAATTTATATTTCAAAATATTCGTGCATATACGATTTCAATAATTCATTTCCATTTATCCTCCAAAAAGATAAATTCTAATTATTCACTTCATATTGGAAAACATTTCCATACTTATTTATTCATAAGTAATTCACAAATTCCTTTTATTTTCAACACTTAGAAAATATTCAATATACTTAAAGCGAATTAAGTATATAATTCATTCTTTAAGAAAATCATTCTCTTAAACATATTTACTTGGGCCAAAACGAATGTTGCGTAAAACATCGTTACGACAACCCAAAATCACTAGTATATGGATTCGAAATTAAAATAGATATATAAATCCCAATATTATTCTAAACATTTCCTTTCGGAAATCATTTACTATAACAACAGTGTTATAGTCCACCATTTCCTTTTATTTCACGAAACATCTATTTCAACAATGAATGTTGAAATCTATGGTTTCGAATCTCAACACCTTTTAAAACATCGTTAGATCGTTTTAATTCTATTTAAAATATCACATTCAAAACATTTCTTTAACGTCTTATTCACTATTCAAAGACGTGAATATACTATGTTCACAAATTCCATTATTTCTATTCTTTTTAACTTAAAGGATTATTCACTGTTTACAACGTGAATATAACTCCATTAATAGGTTATAACAATTAACTTATCAAAATAAGTCGTTTGCGGATTTATAAAACAACGTTTATAAATTCTATTTCTATTTATATATAAAAACTTCCTTTTACAAATTCCTTTATTAACCTATTCCAGTTTATAACTCAATTTTAGATTAAAAGTTCATATTATAAGTTAACTACTTATAAACGATTATTTCACAAAATCATTCCTTAGAGTTTCATAATTATAAATCTTATAACTTATAAGATTCATTTATTTAACCCAATCTATTCTTCAAATAACTTCATAAAATTTATAAATCTACTGTTTATAAATTTCGTTTACAACTTCACCATTTATAATTCTATTGATTTCATTCTTTAATGAAATTCATTTTCAATTCATTCAAACACTTATAAAATCTCATTTTATAATCCCAACGTTTTAATTTACAAATATTCATTTGTAAATCCTTTAATATAAATCAATCTATATTATTCTTTAAAACGTCTTTAATTTCCTTTAAAAAAAACTTCACCATTCTGATTTATAAAATAATTAAATTTTATAAATCCTATATTTAACTTTTTATAACAAGTTCAGAATCCCAATTTAAACTCTTTTATAAAGTCATTAATTCCTTATTTTCAAAAATCAGCTTTTAACTATATTTCTTAAAAATCAAAATTTTTATAACATTAAAAATTATAACGTTTATTTATTTGAAATGGATCAATTCCAAAGATATTTTATCTTTTCAAAAATCACTTTAAAAACATTTTAAAATCCCAAAATCTGGGTCCAATGATGCTACACACCAAATAGTCAATCACGACTACAACGATCCATCATATATCGATATGATAATCCATCAAATATCAAAATATCTGAAATAAAATAAATACTGTTGAGGAATCCAGTTGGATCCCTCCAACCTGTTTTCCTGCATCCAAAAACATTAGCACAATACCAATTTCGCTCCAGTACGAAATTATCGCGGTACATGTTCTTATTAAATATTATCCGCTTAATAACGGCGTAATAGGGTCTCATCCGCTAAACAAAAAATACGGGAAATCAATCAACTCCAATATATATATATGCCAATATATATATATTGATATTATATATAATACCAATTTCACTGTTTATGAAATATTCGCGGTATATGTTTATATTAAATAACATCCGCTTACTAACGGCTCATAATGTCTATTTTAACAATCAATAATTTACAGTCATCATTCAAACATGCATTCAAATATTTTAAATCTAACTATTTAAAATAAAATCGAAATCTATTCGATTGAGTGAGAAATTCTCACCTTGGTTTTAAATTCCGTTTTAGCTTTTATTTCGAATAAAATTAAACGCGCGTTTAATTTTACCCGAAATTCTCACTAACTCCAAACGACTCCAAACCAACTCCATCGCGTAGTGCTCGTCCATACGATTCCAATGCAACTGAGTTTGCATTTTTTCGACCTCGTATGAAAAAGTTATGCATTTTATAAGTTTGTACTCGATTTATATACATAATTTCAACATAACTTAACAAATTCTAATACCCTAAGCTATCTGAACCCTTGGATTTGCACTGCATCATCAAGGCCGTTCCCCTCTATCTTCCTCTTTCACGTACACTACAGGTCAAGCCGTCCTCATGAAACCCATCTTATAGCAAACTAGGGTTAATTTTTTCGCCATTATCACTCAACGAGAGCTCGATCAGGAATCTCCATTGCGTAGCTCCTCTCTCCACCTAGGTTCGGCCCCATCCCCAGCAAGCTCGGCCCTGAGATTTGCCTCGTATGGCGTGCGTTTCCTGATGTGAACGGCCCATTCTTGCTCCCTCTACGCAACTCCAAACTCGATCATATCCGTATGGATTTCAAGCTCATCTCGTGCTCTTCATCTTTGTAGTTAACAACTTCTTCTAATTCTTTGAAGATTGAGAGAGATTGAGGGGGAAAGGAGATTGATTTTCAGCCTTTCAATAGTTAGGGCCGGCTGTAGAAATAGATTAGGGTTTTGTTTTTATTTTTTTATTTTTATTTGTGTGTGTGGTGTATTTATAGAAAGAGCTAGCGTAAACACTATTCATCCCGGGAATTTCGAACTCCGATTTAGACGCCGTAACCAGCGTACCTAGGGTTTATCCCGCGTTCCGGACACAATGGAACAGGTTTCGGAAGCTAATTCGGAAGTATGTGCGAGTTATGGCTGAAAACGTTCAATTTAAATTAAACCGATTTAAATCGATTTCTAGGCGTTTTAATTTGTACAGGACAAACGGTAAATCCAATTGACTTGAAATTTGAAACCTTACAATAATATCACATTACGGATCCGATGAAACTGGTTTCGTCGAATTCCGAGACTTTTTGAAAAATGGCTATTTTGACTCGCCAAATTTAAATTAAAAACAATTCGATGCGTTTCGAGCTGCCACGATCAAACGATAGCTCCGATTGACACGAAAATTGAAATCCGGTAATAACTAACTAATACGGATCCAATGGAACTGGTTTCGTTCAATTCTGAGACTGTTCAAAAATTGGCTATTTTACAGTCGATTATTAAATATTAAAATATTCAATTTTCACAAATTTACTTTTAATTCGATTTTAAAAGTTCTAAAATATCATTCTAACTTCAACATGATAAAATAAAATTTTACAAATCATTTTCTATCATATTTAACTCAATTTTCAATTATTTCTATAATTTAACATATTAAATTATCGATTTAATAATCCAATTAAATCCAATAATTCAAATTAAAATTTATTTGACTTATAAATTTCACTTATTAATATTTAAAATTAATTAAATATTCAAATTTTAATTAATAAAAATTCTGGGTCGTTACAATCTTTCCCCCTTAAAAGAATTTCGTCCCCGAAATTACAAGTAAGAAAGGTTACAGAATTTATTAACTTTCCAAAATTTATAGTTAAACTTTTTACAATTCTTTACTAAGTTTTTCAAATCATACTTAGTTATCTTTTCAAAAACAATTATATCATTTAACTTTCAACTTTAAAACAAAGTTTAAAGTTTTCAAAATTTTCCCATTTTCTTAAATTTTTTCTAACGCCTTAAATTTTCGGAAAAATTCGCCATAGTCTCC
Organism: Allium cepa; assembly: GCA_030765085.1. Taxonomy (NCBI): domain Eukaryota; kingdom Viridiplantae; phylum Streptophyta; class Magnoliopsida; order Asparagales; family Amaryllidaceae; genus Allium; species Allium cepa. Next base: position 202,260,528 of record CM060945.1, on the reverse strand, counting down.
TTTGCGCGGCTCGATCCGAAAAAAAAATGACAGTATATATATCACAAATATACATCTCATCAAGTAATGAGGCATCCCGAAGGGAAAAAGTATAAAAGTGCGATATTTAATCCGAGATATGTACCTTATATTTTATTAGCGAGCATATACGGCTAATATAGCGCTAAAGCGAACTCCAAATGCGAAGCAAACGCGATCCGCACCTACTAAACTCAACAAACAACATGAGAATCATGTATATAAAGCAAATAATCTCAATATACAACATATAGCAACATATCAACTATATATGTCACATAGCAAATGCAACAATAGAAATATACATTCAACCATCAACCAACTACATCCAACTAACATCCATAACCAGTAATATTCATTCATATTCTCATTAATATTCAATGAAATGGTTTTCAATTTAAATCACATTTGATTCATTTACATTGGATTTTATCAACATTCATTCTCAATTTTTAATTAGTTTGCATTCACTAATTAAATCCAATTCACTTTCAATTCTATTCAAATTTATTTACTTCTAATTTGAATTCAATTACATAGCTTCCAATTTCATTAATTCACTTTCATTAACACTTAATGAATTATATACAATCATCTAACAATCATATAACAACCAATGTATATTTATTTCAACCAAATTCCTTTGCTTTACTTACATTCATTTGGTTTAACATCTTTACTTTCCAATTGGTTTTATTAAATTGATTTTCATTCAATTTTATTCAACTTCCAATAACATTAGATTTTAATGAATTAACACTTACATTCATTATTTCATATCAACTTTATTCACATTCAATTGATTATCATTCAATCCATTCATTCAATTCAATTACAAAGTTGAATTTCATTTACATAACTTAAGTTTATATTCATTTAATCCACTTGATTATTTACTTCGATACCAAAATAAATTCCATTCAACAACACTTAAGTTGTATTCCATTTAACTTTATATTCACTTTATATTTACAACTCATATTCATAAATATATTCCTATAGTTTCACTTCTTATATATATAAGTTTATTTCACAATTGTACATCACTTTAATTATAATTCAATTCTTATAATTCATTTGCTTATACAATTATTCTTTTATTTAGATTATTCAACAACTAAACAATCTACTTATATACACTTTAATAATTCCGAAAAATTATTCTTTTATATCCAAAATATAATTAAGGTAAAATTATTTCATTTATCCAATTTAAAAACAATACTGTGCCGAATTGTTCTATTCAAGTGTTTAGAAACCCCTTCGGCATAGTTTGACTGACCGTGCTGACGAAGGTTCATATGCCACTCAATAAACCAATCATCACAATATAAAACAATTTCATATTCACTAACAAATACGCTCTCATAGCTATTATTACACTCAACTCATTCTAGAGTACTGCTGACTCTATCTCTAACGAGTAATACCCTACAGAACCATGGTTGTCGCTTAACCATCAGCTCTGATACCAAATGTAACGGAAGCGATTTTTCGTTGCCGAAAAGCCGAACCATTAGGGGGTTTTAGAAAGAATTTAAGAAAAGAAAAGGGAAGAAAAGAAGAGAAGAAGATAGACAATTTTTAGAAAACAGAGAAAGAAAAAGAGAATAGAGGAAAAAGAAAACAAAAAACAGAAAAGAAAATAGAGAATTTGAAAATAGAAGATAGAAGCATTTTAATAATAGAACGGACAGAAAGGAAACAACAGAACAACAACAGAATCTCACAATTCGCAGCGGAACAACATATAATAATAAATGAATAATCTTTAAACAAAGAACTATCAGTTATTACATTTCATTTCATTACATCACATCATATCATCAGAGTGTACAACATCATACAAACAATAAACAGTGCAGCGGAAAAAGAAATACTATATAAACTAGTAATACGCCATGCCATCCAGCTTGCCTCCAGCAACTCCAGAATATCCAGAATATCCTGATAAACCTAACTCTTAACTGCCCGTGTGGAAATTGGTGGGCACCCAGAGTTTAGGAAGGAAAACAATAAACTCCGAGTCAGTCATGTGACTGGTGTGAGAACTCAAAACAGTTTATTTATCTTTAAAAATCAAAATAGAGGAATATTTTTAATCAATTCGCAATGCTTTTAAAAATGAGACTACCATAAGGCCTCCCGCACACACACACAATGCAAACGCAGAATCGGAGGAGATTTCTCCTTATGATAGTCAAAGATGCTTGATACGCATTTAAAATAACATTTTATATTATTACTAGTGCATAGTGTAGGAAAAATTCATTTCGAAAGTAGAATATAAATCTTAGCCAACATAGACATTTCGAACTATGCCTACTATAGCTACCATCCAAACAGTGGTGACCACCATAAGTGAATGGCAGGTTCTACAACTAATACCGTACAAGTTTCGTATTGGGAATTGGATTTCCAACGAATGATCAGGCCAAGGAACTTCCCATTGCCACTGAGAATGCCTCTGGATGGACATCCCCGAGAACCAAACCGGATCTCTACCAACACAAGGCCGGGTTACTCCTAACTGAGTAACAACTGACCGAATATGCCATCCCCCGGTCCTTTGGGACCTTTATCCGAGAGCTCTCTCTAATCAATTCACACAATCATAACAAAGTGTTTTCAACATGAGTAAGTATCTGGGCTCCATACCATGATACCACCCTTTTCCAGAAGGAAATGGACATATCCTAAAGGGCGCTACCCCTCATAACCTTGCTGCTTCTTTCCTGTTTTGACCATTCACGGGGTGTGAGGCTCGACGAAGTCACGTCCACAAAAACATACTTTATACAAAAGCCATGCTTTGGGTCAACAAATGATCAACACAATGATCACTAAGATAGACGATCAAATAAATGATCCTATCACAATAATCAACACAATGATCATTTCAGCATCACTCAGCATGTCACATTACCAAATTGGGAATATATTGCTGATAACTTCAACTATATAACCTTTGAGCACATACGTCTCAAAGAAGGGTGTTAACCAAAGAATAAATTCTCCGCCACCAACAGAAATATATTTGAAAGAAATCGGCTTTATATCTCAACTTGTAATGTCAGACATACAATCCATACAAGTCTGTTCCGGGCTCGAACAGAACCGAAGGCACTTACAAAGAAGTCCTTGCAATCCGGATATTCACAATCCTGATCGGATTCACCATCACATATGGAGAACTCAATACCGTAGCTACTCGGTGCAGAGTCAATCGACAGGTCATCCTATCGCTTTCGCAAATACCGGTCTTCAACACCGATCTTCAATGCAATTCACAACGACGTATCACATATTCGGAATGGGTTATATGACCCCATGGTCCTTTCCCGGTTAACCCGAATAGTGAGCGCTTATTCAAAAATAAGTGTGCATTCAAATTCAATCAAATCACATCAAATACCCATTCAAAGGGAAATATTGATAGTCGGCTATTGAACTATCAATGGATATGCACACATCACCAGATTCCAAATAATTTTCCAAATTATTTATTTTCCAAGATATCTTTACTAGATATATAGTTTCAACACTTCAAAAATAAATCAATATTTATTTTTAACCAATTTCACTTTTCACATATAAATTCCATAATGAATTTATATTTCAAAATATTCGTGCATATACGATTTCAATAATTCATTTCCATTTATCCTCCAAAAAGATAAATTCTAATTATTCACTTCATATTGGAAAACATTTCCATACTTATTTATTCATAAGTAATTCACAAATTCCTTTTATTTTCAACACTTAGAAAATATTCAATATACTTAAAGCGAATTAAGTATATAATTCATTCTTTAAGAAAAATCATTCTCTTAAACATATTTACTTGGGCCAAAACGAATGTTGCGTAAAACATCGTTACGACAACCCAAAATCACTAGTATATGGATTCGAAATTAAAATAGATATATAAATCCCAATATTATTCTAAACATTTCCTTTCGGAAATCATTTACTATAACAACAGTGTTATAGTCCACCATTTCCTTTTATTTCACGAAACATCTATTTCAACAATGAATGTTGAAATCTATGGTTTCGAATCTCAACACCTTTTAAAACATCGTTAGATCGTTTTAATTCTATTTAAAATATCACATTCAAAACATTTCTTTAACGTCTTATTCACTATTCAAAGACGTGAATATACTATGTTCACAAATTCCATTATTTCTATTCTTTTTAACTTAAAGGATTATTCACTGTTTACAACGTGAATATAACTCCATTAATAGGTTATAACAATTAACTTATCAAAATAAGTCGTTTGCGGATTTATAAAACAACGTTTATAAATTCTATTTCTATTTATATATAAAAACTTCCTTTTACAAATTCCTTTATTAACCTATTCCAGTTTATAACTCAATTTTAGATTAAAAGTTCATATTATAAGTTAACTACTTATAAACGATTATTTCACAAAATCATTCCTTAGAGTTTCATAATTATAAATCTTATAACTTATAAGATTCATTTATTTAACCCAATCTATTCTTCAAATAACTTCATAAAATTTATAAATCTACTGTTTATAAATTTCGTTTACAACTTCACCATTTATAATTCTATTGATTTCATTCTTTAATGAAATTCATTTTCAATTCATTCAAACACTTATAAAATCTCATTTTATAATCCCAACGTTTTAATTTACAAATATTCATTTGTAAATCCTTTAATATAAATCAATCTATATTATTCTTTAAAACGTCTTTAATTTCCTTTAAAAAAAACTTCACCATTCTGATTTATAAAATAATTAAATTTTATAAATCCTATATTTAACTTTTTATAACAAGTTCAGAATCCCAATTTAAACTCTTTTATAAAGTCATTAATTCCTTATTTTCAAAAATCAGCTTTTAACTATATTTCTTAAAAATCAAAATTTTTATAACATTAAAAATTATAACGTTTATTTATTTGAAATGGATCAATTCCAAAGATATTTTATCTTTTCAAAAATCACTTTAAAAACATTTTAAAATCCCAAAATCTGGGTCCAATGATGCTACACACCAAATAGTCAATCACGACTACAACGATCCATCATATATCGATATGATAATCCATCAAATATCAAAATATCTGAAATAAAATAAATACTGTTGAGGAATCCAGTTGGATCCCTCCAACCTGTTTTCCTGCATCCAAAAACATTAGCACAATACCAATTTCGCTCCAGTACGAAATTATCGCGGTACATGTTCTTATTAAATATTATCCGCTTAATAACGGCGTAATAGGGTCTCATCCGCTAAACAAAAAATGCGGGAAATCAATCAACTCCAATATATATATATGCCAATATATATATATTGATATTATATATAATACCAATTTCACTGTTTATGAAATATTCGCGGTATATGTTTATATTAAATAACATCCGCTTACTAACGGCGCATAATGTCTATTTTAACAATCAATAATTTACAGTCATCATTCAAACATGCATTCAAATATTTTAAATCTAACTATTTAAAATAAAATCGAAATCTATTCGATTGAGTGAGAATTTCTCACCTTGGTTTTAAATTCCGTTTTAGCTTTTATTTCGAATAAAATTAAACGCGCGTTTAATTTTACCCGAAATTCTCACTAACTCCAAACGACTCCAAACCAACTCCATCGCGTAGTGCTCGTCCATACGATTCCAACGCAACTGAGTTTGCATTTTTTCGACCTCGTATGAAAAAGTTATGCATTTTATAAGTTTGTACTCGATTTATATACATAATTTCAACATAACTTAACAAATTCTAATACCCTAAGCTATCTGAACCCTTGGATTTGCACTGCATCATCAAGGCCGTTCCCCTCTATCTTCCTCTTTCACGTACACTACAGGTCAAGCCGTCCTCATGAAACCCATCTTATAGCAAACTAGGGTTAATTTTTTCGCCATTATCACTCAACGAGAGCTCGATCAGGAATCTCCATTGCGTAGCTCCTCTCTCCACCTAGGTTCGGCCCCATCCCCAGCAAGCTCGGCCCTGAGATTTGCCTCGTATGGCGTGCGTTTCCTGATGTGAACGGCCCATTCTTGCTCCCTCTACGCAACTCCAAACTCGATCATATCCGTATGGATTTCAAGCTCATCTCGTGCTCTTCATCTTTGTAGTTAACAACTTCTTCTAATTCTTTGTAGATTGAGAAAGATTGAGGGGGAAAGGAGATTGATTTTCAGCCTTTCAATAGTTAGGGCCGGCTGTAGAAATAGATTAGGGTTTTGTTTTTATTTTTTTATTTTTATTTGTGTGTGTGGTGTATTTATAGAAAGAGCTAGCGTAAACACTATTCATCCCGGGAATTTCGAACTCCGATTTAGACGCCGTAACCAGCGTACCTAGGGTTTATCCCGCGTTCCGTACACAATGGAACAGGTTTCGGAAGCTAATTCGGAAGTATGTGCGAGTTATGGCTGAAAACGTTCAATTTAAATTAAACCGATTTAAATCGATTTCTAGGCGTTTTAATTTGTACAGGACAAACGGTAAATCCAATTGACTTGAAATTTGAAACCTTACAATAATATCACATTACGGATCCGATGAAACTGGTTTCGTCGAATTCCGAGACTTTTTGAAAAATGGCTATTTTGACTCGCCAAATTTAAATTAAAAACAATTCGATGCGTTTCGAGCTGCCACGATCAAACGATAGCTCCGATTGACACGAAAATTGAAATCCGATAATAACTAACTATTACGGATCCAATGGAACTGGTTTCGTTCAATTCTGAGACTGTTCAAAAATTGGCTATTTTACAGTCGATTATTAAATATTAAAATATTCAATTTTCACAAATTTACTTTTAATTCGATTTTAAAAGTTCTAAAATATCATTCTAACTTCAACATGATAAAATAAAATTTTACAAATCATTTTCTATCATATTTAACTCAATTTTCAATTATTTCTATAATTTAACATATTAAATTATCGATTTAATAATCCAATTAAATCCAATAATTCAAATTAAAATTTATTTGACTTATAAATTTCACTTATTAATATTTAAAATTAATTAAATATTCAAATTTTAATTAATAAAAATTCTGGGTCGTTACAAATACAATCAAAACCGTTGGCACTTATTGGATTTTGGTTTCCATACAATGGCAGGGCTACTGGGTACCGCTCGTCACAGTACGTGTCCTAGATCAATGTACCGAGGAGTACGCCCGCTCCCCTGCAACACAAGGCTGGACCCATTCCTTACTGAACAGTTCTGAACAAGACAACCCCGCAGTTGGTGCACGATTCCAACTGCCCACACAGCCGAATAAAAAGGGACTTCTAGACAGGGGAAAATCTTGTTCTCCAGTGGGAGCTACCCACAAAGCCTTGCTGCACCTCCCCTGTTTTAGCCATTCCCGATCGATGAGGCTTGAGGCTACGATTACCTTTAGAGAACACATCTCTTAGAATGCTCGTCGTCCACCTGACGATGTTTTGAAAGCATTCAATCCATACAAGTTCGTTCTGGGTTCGAACGAAACCAAAGGCATTATCTCGTTACACTCATCATGGAATCACCCACAGAGTTAACGACGATAACCCTTGCACTCTGAATCACCATCTCGAACCTATAAGTACTATTTCTGTCTAACTCATCACGGAATCACCCCCAGAGTTATACTGACTAATAGTCCTTACACCTCGAGTCTTCACTCTTCACATAAGATTCACGAACAATCGTTAATTTGGATCGATGTGGTTTTCGGATATCCAAATATGGAAACCCGATCCCGGTCTCATCGAAATCCAAAGCGTGTCTTTTAGGTCCAAGTTGTTTTAAGTTTAAAGCAATTCAATTTAATTATCTATATACACACAGATAGATAATTCACATCATCACAATAGATAATCAACATTATCATCACTCACAGGTAATCTATATTATCATCACACTTGATAATCTACAATATCATCATTAATAGATAATTCATATCATCATTATAATGCAACCAATGCATCCATATCACTCAACATTATTAATCTCATAGCTGAGATTCAAAACCATTCAAAGCAACCAATAACAACCGTTCATAAGCAATGATCTATAATCATACTATCTATAATTAATTTAAATTGAATTAAATTAATTACATCATCTTTAATTAATTTAAAATGAATTAAATTAATTATTATCACAATATAAATCTTGCTTACATTATCATTAATTAATTACAAATTAATTGATTGATTAACCTCTAATTTATCATCTTAATTAATCAATCCTGATTAATTATACTTTAATTAATTTCACAAAATTAATTACTCTAAACCAAATACTGTAATTAACCTTTAATTACTTCATTAATTAATTAACTATAATTAATTATATTACACCTTAATTAATTACAATTAATTAATTACCCTTAATCATTTATTATTGATTAATTAATCTTAATTAATCAATTTTAATTACATCATTCATCATATTAATTTATGATCCTTAATTATATTTAATTAATTATCTTAGTTAAATCGATTACATTAAATAAGTATTCTCAATGAAACCATTATTATTAATCACCTTTGATTATTTACATTCATTAATTAACTTCTCTTAATTACTTATCAAATTAATTATCCCTTAATTAATTTCTTAATTAATCCCTTGATTAATTATACAAAATAATTTAATCCAAATTACTTTCACAATCCCAACATCATCCATTAATTACTTCACTGAGTAATTTTACTTCATTAATTACATCAAGTAATTATTATCAAATTCTATGTTTAAAATTGATTAAACTTAATTAATTAATTTAAACCAATCTCAATATACTCCATTAATTACATTAGGTAATTAATGTCTTAATTACTTTCATTTAGTAATTAAACTTAAATAATTTTCACAATTGATTATCATTAATTAATTAATCTAATTAATTATTAAAAATTAATCATATTAACTAATTACTAAATAATCCTTAGTTAATGATCATCATTAACTATTATTAATTCTTTAATTACCTTTTTTATTAAGTAATTAATTTTCATAAATCAATATTAATTATAAACTAATTAATCTGAATTATCTATTAATTAATCTTTAATTAAATTAATTAAGTGTTAACTGCAATTTAATTAATTCTATATTACTTGATTAATTAATTCCTATTTAATTAATCTCAACCATTGATTAATTAGTTTAAACCTTTGATTACTTATTTAATTAATCCAAATGATTTATTTATCAAAATAAATTAATTATCCATTAAATTTCCTTATAAATTTAATGAATACAAATCTTTAAATTCTAATTACTTTAAGATCAAACTTTGTTATTAATCAAGTTAACATTTACATAGTACTCTAAAACAAATTATTTTAAATTTACTTTCAAATTTCATTTTTAAATTTAAGATTTAAAATTTAAATCAAATTATCTTTAACAAAGTTTTAAAACACATTTTAAACCTTTCATTTCACAAGTTTTAAGAATTTCTTATTTAACAAAGAAGTTTAAAAGGATTTAAGACCAATTCAGATTTAAATTCAAATCAAATTGAATTACCTTTTAAACTTTCAAAATTGTTTAAAACATTTAAATTTTAAAAACTTCCCTACATTTCAAAATTTGAATTAAATTTTGAATTCAGGTTAATCTTTAAAACTCTACTTATATTTTTAAAAGTTCAAACTACTTTGTCATTTTTAAGTATTTAACAATTCAAGCTAAAAACTTAATTTATTTTAAAACTGAGATTTAAACTTACATTTAAATTCTAAATTTAAATCTTGTATCTAAAATTTGGTTTAAACCTTTCTTTCCATTTACAAGCTTCAGTTTTACAAATTTATAAAACTAACAGTACAGGTTTGTTTAAAACCTGTAACCTTCCATTAAACCCGAGACACACAACATCCTACTTCGAGTCCTCCAACCAATTACTTCGAGCAAACTTCCCAAAATCACTGGTAAAGACTCGAGAAAAATTCGAGTATCTCCCCTCTTCAAACCAGACTTTATCATGACCCAAAATTTCTCCGTGCACATGCACCATCAACGCAGTCAACTCCGTTCATCTACGACGATCCCCTCACATATGCGGTCACCTTCGCACCTTAACACGATCATCAGGTCATCAATTCTTCCTCAAATTTGAATTCGAGCATCCAAGCTCAAATTTGGGACCAAAGACAAAGCCTGGAACTACATCGAACACGAACCTCCGATCGCCGAAGCCTCTACACTTCCAACCACATCTTCGCCAAAACTCAAGCTTCTGATTCCCACGGTTTGGTGGAGCTCGGTCCACGAGAGACTCGATGACAAACAATATTCTGACTAAGCCTAAAACTAGGTTTTAAAACTTTACCGATCATTCTCCGCCGCCATAGTAGCTTGAACACCATCCTGACATTTTTCCCAACCTCTCCGATCGTTCCACTACCCCTAGTGAAGACCATGTCCATCTCGGTCAACTAGATCACCCGAGACAATCCAAAACTTCAATTCCAGTTCATCTCAAACTGCTCCCAAATTCTAATACTAAAATTTATAATTTTACTTTTAAAAATCATCGTTTTGGATAAGGTTTCAGTTTATATTCCTGGATTGCTAAATTTAGATGATTTGAATTTTCACTTTTATTAAACTTACTCTGCTCTTTTTGCATTCCAGAAACATTCAATTTAAATTTTAACTTAGTTAAAATTTTAACCATTAACCTATCATTAAACAAGCAACTTTTATTAAGAATCTAAGTCCTAACATAGATCAAATAAGATGATAATGAATTTTGATTAGAACTGAGCTTGAAAACAAAGAACAGGCATGCACACATCCCATATATATGTACACAGAAAATCCAATCATATACAGACATTCTTAGCTTCAGATATTAACATGCAACTACAACTATTCTTAAGCTTTTTAAGAAAAGTGTTAGTCACCTTTTTCTTAATGTGCAGAGCAGTGAATTTTGAAAAAGACTTTGCTTTATAAAACTGGAAACTTCATTTCAAAATCCTGAATTGCTTCCTTAATTTGATTAAAACTTGAGTGCTTGTTACAGAACTCTTGCATGCATGCTTTGTTTCTTTAATTTGAAACTGCAGTTGCTTGAATAAGAAATGCAGGTTTCAAAACTTGAAATTGTAGGTGCTTTTACATTTGAAAAAAATATACAGGATTGTTTGAATTCTAGAAATGCAGGGTTGCTCCTTAAAGACTCCAGATTTTTGAAATAATGCAGGTCTTTTGAAAACCCCAGATTTGCATGTTAGAAAAATGTGCAGGTTTGTGAAGTGGATTTGAAGATGATTTCAGAAATTTTGTTTTTGAATGGAAGTGTTTGTTATATTTGTTTTCCTTAATTTGTTTGTCTTCAGATTTTTTTAGAAGAAGAAAAGGAGATGAGGGAAGAATTTTTTTTATATAAACTGAAATTATTCAAAAATAAAAACAAAGGAAAATGTTAAATTAAATTTTGACACTTGTCTCAAAATGTAACATTTGTCAAAACTTTATTTTATCATGTAACAAGTGTTATGTAAAACCTTAAGATGTTACACTTGTCTTATAAAAATAATTAGTATATAATTAAAAGTTTACTTAGTATTTATTTAAAAGTTAATTAGTATTAATTTAGTATGTTATTATAAGATGAATGTAAACCTATGTTTAATAAATTAGTTAATCATGTATTTATTTACATGTATATAAATTTTAAAATGAGTAAATCAAATTTAATTTATAAAATAAAGTTTATACAAATATTTCAAAATCAAAACAAATTAAAAACATCTATACTTTAAATTTTAAAAACTTTGAATTCAAGTTCAAATTAAAATTTTGAAATCCAGTTTATTTACAAATACAACTACAAATTTGAATTTTCAAAAACAATAATTTTCATTAAAAATTTATTTGTTGAAACAATGTATTATTATATTTAAAAATAACCACATTTAATAACCATAAATAACTTATTAAAAGAAATTGTCTTCTTATAATAAATTATTTATTTTATCACATTATATTTGAAAGAAAATCAAAATAAACCTTATTGTTATTTATTTAAATTTTAATCTTGAGTTAAACATATTTTAAATCATTTAAACATTTTCCTTATGTATTTAAAATCATATTTATTTATTAAATTAAAATAAGATCTATTCTCAATATATGCTTATTCTATATACATTGTAAATATAAAACAATTATTAACTTTTAAAAGATAAAAATCTATCAATTACATATTTATTTTAATTGGATTATTAAATTAATTCAAATCTTGTTAACAAAGATTATCAAATCAATTTAATTTTTAATTCAGATTATTAAATTGATATTGCCAAAATTTGGGGTCATCACATTCCTCCCCTTAAAAGAATTTCGTCCCCGAAATTTAAAACAAAGGTAATTTAATAATCTATTTAAAGATTTAATTTTAAACATAAGCATATACCAATGATATGCTAACAACCATAGCAATCAATTCACCCAATCAAACAAATCTAATTATCCAGAAAAATTCTGGATAAAACTTCCATGAGTTTCCCGGTATAAATATCGGGATACTCGCTCTATAGATTCCAAACAATCAAAACTATTAAGCTATAGAGCTCCTATTCATCTATATCAACAGAACTAGACAGCATATCAGACTACAGACGAGTCTGACTCAACAACCAAACTCCATAACTGCTGGTTCTAAAACCAGAGATAGACCATCCACGTACTCCCTCAGAGATACGTGAAACTCATCGAATTCTAGTTATTCAAACTGACAATTCAATCCTGAAAAACCAAACACTGATCCAACCAAAACACAGATAAGTTCTACAACATCTCGAAGCTAGCTTCTCCAGTCTTACCAAAACTTATAGCTCCTGAATCAGAGAAAATTCCAACAACAACAAAGTCTCCAACTTCGAATTTCAAATTTCTCCGTCCCTTATCCACAAAAGTCTTCAGACAAATTCTGGGCTGCCAACATCCAAACTGATCAGCTCAACCCTTGCTGATTACTCTAGAACAATCAGAACCAAAAACAACCCAACATAATGATCTCCTCAAGATCAATCCTAAACCAAACACAATTCTACTCCATAACCAGCAGAAAACTACAAACTTCTCCTAATCCTGAAAAGACAATCAAAAACACTTCCAAATTGCTTCCGCTGCACAACTCTGATCCGAAGTAGATAAGAAAATGCTAACGAAGAACCCAGACACCAACTGGACATCACCTCCCAGAAATATGGTTCCACAGATCCATAAAGAAAACTTAGAAATTCCTCCGAACACTGAGTTACTTCATCAAGCTCCATCTCTAGGAATCATCCTTCAACTAAACAGAACCACCGGTTCCCCTCGTGGAGTACTAATCTATAAGAAAACTCAATCTCCAGATGCGGACAAACTTTTGTCTTCCCAGAAGACATTCAGAAAAATCTTCAACAATCCAAGAGAATTCTCAAACAATCGCAAGTCACTTTTGCGATCAACCCAGATAAACTTTCAAAGAAAAACATTCTCTCTTTACCAAACAGAACAACTTACACTAATCTAGTCAATCCATTGAAGAAACGGATTCACTCAGCAGCTTCTGAACTCTATCTTCAGAAAAACTACTCAACTAAGACCTCTCTGTCGGCTCACAGAACACTCCAAGTTGTACTACTGACACCAATTCCAAACTTCCTAATCCAAATCTCTTCGAGAAACTCGGACTTCAAAGAAAACAGAAACACACAACATCCTGCTGACTTCAGCCACAACATCGAAGCAGACACACCTCCTAAAACTTGTTCCAAAGAAATATCTTCGGACACATCCATATCACTGCATCTCATCACGCAGTTACAACTTTCTGAAGTATCAAAATACTATCACTTGCTCCAGCTCAACTGACAGAGCCAAACCCTACTCACCAAACTCTGCACTTCAAAGATGTCTCCAAACCTTAACAGGTTTCCTTCAGAGTTCAATGAAATGCTTCAACACAACAAAACTTATTCGAGACGGTATTAGGTCTACAGTCTCGACAAATACACTTCCAACCTCAACATACAAACTCCAACCAATGGTAGTAATCATGTTACACACACCACTACCTTATCTACCTTTATAATCTATATTGGAAAAACCCGAACAGGTAACCCAAAAGAAAGGTAGAAATAAATAAATATATATAAATATATTTAAAATTACAAATACGCTCTCTCAAGAAAGACACCACTCCAGAGCCTAGGTATTCATTCAACCTAATGCTCTAATACCACTTTAACGACCCAACTTCCAAACAACAGGAAGTCGCATCGTGTGATAACCTGGATTTCTTGGACAACTATTAACTTGTTATTAACAAGACTAAATTTATTAAAAACACTAATTTATTGGTTGAACAAATTAGCTTGATAAATCTGTTAACAAATATTTATATATGGATAAATATTTATTTAATAATCTCCTGATATAATTAAAAATATCAGTTTAATAATCTTCTTTTATAATTATGTAATTTGAAAAAAATTATATTTTCAAAAACAAATGAATATGTTTTCTATTATAATATAAATTAATATGAATTTAATTAGCAATAATCCAATTTATGAATAAATGTATAAATACTGGAAATGGTATTGATATAAATATAAAACGTAAACATGTAATTTATATGCAAAACTAAATAATGAATACAATATAAAATTTATATCAAAAACATGTTAAAATTTTAAATACTTGCATATTTACAAATGTAAAGGATTCTAGCATACATTTAAAATATGTGTAATATTATAAACATAAGGTAAATGTAATGTAAAATTTTCATTAACACACTTAATATTAATGTATAAATTAAAGGCAAGTAGAAATCATGTAATGTACTTTAACATGTGTTAGTTAATTCTATCATAAAATTTAACATTTGTGAGAACAAAAAAAAAGAGGAAAGTTTAAACACCTAAAACATAAGAGATATTTAAAATAAGTTTTAATATTTGTAAATATATAAATCATGTAAAATACAAGTTGAAGCTAAGGTAACATATATTGACATTTGTTAGCTTAGTATTAGCATAATGAATACAAGTGTAAGCAACTTACAAAAATTCTAACTACAAGTGTCTTCCTTTTTCTTTTATTTTAAAAAAAAGAAAGTAAAAAAATAAATAAAAGTTGTATAAACATATCTCTATTTCTCTCCTTCATCTTTTCTCTTATATTACAATTTCAAAAGGGAATTAAATCTGAGATAGTTAACCAAAGAGAATTCATTAACAACAATCAATTTTGTCTGAAAACAAACTGAAGCTAATCTTTTCAACCCATAACCTGGAAGCTCATGGCAAGGCCAGATTTTGATTCAGCAACAAAATAGCTAAATTCTGATAAATTTAAACAAATTTTGCATTACAAACTGAATCAAGCAGAGATCAGCTCGATAAACTTCAATTAGGCTTCAGCTTCAAGTTGTAATGCAAATCAAAGGCTTATGTTCTTAACCATCAGTCCAGTTGCAGATCACAGCAAAGATCAAGTGCAGATCATCAAACTGTGTTCTCTGTTCTAGGTGAGTAAATCTTTCCTCTTAAATAGTTTAAAATTCATAGTGGTTTCATATCTAAAAGCCTACCTCTGTTTGAAACTAAACCATTATCTGGAATGCTTTGATTAAGATGAATGCATGCAGTTGTAATTTGAATTGAATGGCTGTGACAATGTAAATACAGGTATTGTTGATATAACAGGATTTGATTTCCTTCAAAATAAATAAATAGAAAAAAATCCAATATTTCATCTCTGAATCATAGTAGCATATGATTTGTAAATAAAAAGTGTTTGAAAACATACAATAACACTATAAAAATCATTTTCAGAAATTCATCTTGAGTAATTGACTGAAAATTTAGAAAAGTACGGTGAAATTTTAATTTGGATCAAAATTTCATCTATGTAAATTTTAAGTTTGGATTGCATGTTTGAATTCGTGATGGAAAATTATAAATTTTAGTGGGTATATCTTGATTTTTAGATTGAAAATCAGTGAGTTACATCGAGTTGAACGTTTAGGAGATTTTGAGCAATTTTCGTCGATCAACGACGAACTAATTTACGTGATCGGGCTGGAAGGTCGAGGGGAAGTCAAAGATCATCGGAAAAATACTGTGATGATTTATCGTTGGTCGTGATGGTCAATAATCAACGATGTAGGGTTTTATTCCCTGGGTTAGACACAAGTGTTCAATCAGTTTTCGAGGCGCCGAGAAATGATCGGTGGCGATCACAAGGCCTGCGATGGATGCTGGGAGACATGATGAAGTTATGGTGAAGGTGGCGGAGCTTCCCGAGTCAGGGATCGTCAGTGGCAGTTGAATCCTGATGATGGGTTGGGTTTACATTCAAGTGGTATGCTCGAATTTGAATCGAGATTGGGAATGTTGTTTGGATGATCGTTGTTGCTCACAGGGAGGTTGGGTGACTTGCCGATGTTGTCGTCGATGGTCGGAGGGGTCTTAGGGGATGGTGCATGTATGGTGGTGCGTGTCAGGGAATTGTGGCTGTGGAGATTCGAAGTCAACTCCGAGTAATAGATCGGGTAGCTCGAATTCATTCTCGGCATAAATTGGGTTTGTTTTGGGATACAGGAACAGGTTGCTTGTATGAGTTAGTATCGCATAACTGTTTTTATTGTAACAATGGAAGAAAGTAAGGTTGATGACGCGGGTTTAGGTGAGTTTTTCTCGGGCTTGACTCGGGTTAAAGGGAAGGATATCTTCCAGTTTTAAGTTTAGCCTAAAATCAAGATTTGCAACTAATTTTCTTAAAAAGCTATTTAACTTAAGTAATTTAAGGATTAAGTTAGTAGGTTAATGATGTTTTAAATTTCGAAATTTATTAAAGGAAGATTTGAATAGAAATTTGTGTTAATGGATTATTTTAGAAATTATTAGGTTTTGAGTGATTTAAAAATTGATTAATTGATTAAAGTAATTAAAGGGTAATTGATTAATTGATTGATTTATTATAAAAGTTAATTAAAGGAATTAAGTACTCTATGAAATTATTTAATATGGTTAGTTTAAGTTAATTAATTGGGATTTGAAGGTATTTTTGGGTTAATTACCTGGTGTAATTAATATAAAAATAAATACCTAGTAGAAGCAATTAATAATTAATCACTTAGTACAATTAATTTAAGTATCGACAAGTAAAGTCATGGGAAGTTAATTAAGTGATGTAATTAAATTAAGGTAATTAATTATGGAATGAGACTGACCAAGGGTGATTAATAAAAAATATTAATTAATTGAAGATTAAGTATAATTACTAAGGTAACTAATAAGGTGGAATTACTTAGTGATGTAATGAGTGGATAATTACTGGATGTAACTATTTGAAGAAATTTGCTTGATGGGAAGTAATTAACGGACAATTACTTGGTAGAGGGAATCAAGTTATAATTACTCAGTGTCATTAAGAGATCAATTAATATAATTAATCAAGGAGTGGATTTAAATTGATGGAATAATCGCTGATTGTGATTAATCAAGACTAATTAATGAATGTAATTAAGTTAAAGGTTAATTATTATTTGAGATTTATGAATAATTAACTAATGAAGGTAATTAGGGGATCATTAATTAGTTTAATTGATTAGAGTGATCAATCTTGCTTATTAATGATTGAATGATAATGGGTGTCTTGAATTGGGAGATATCTCTGATACGAATTGTTTTGTGATTTAATATGTTGAATGAATGATGATAGTGTGATTATCAATCTATTATAAATTTCTGTGTAAAGGAGATTATCCGACAATTAAAGTTATTTAATTAAATAACTTGGGTTTAGATGACATTGGATTCAAAGAGACTGGAGTCGGGTATTAGCTAATACCCGAAGCCACTTCGATTCTTTATAAAATTGATATGTGGAAATCAATGTGATGGTTTGGAATGATTTAGGTGAATTAGTCCATTTAATCTAAGTTGAGTACTTAGAAATTGGTGAGTTGAAAAAAAAAGACGTCGATATCAATTTGTGAAGTTGTAATTGATACAAGTTACCCGAGTTATATATATAAGTTGTATGCCTTTGAAATTTTTGTTAGATGGGTTTACTCACGCTAGTTTCCAGCCTGACCTGGGTGTTACTTTGATGTAATGCTTGGGTCAGACCGAGTATTACAGATTTTCAGGTAAGGACGTTCTGGAGCTCAGGAGGCGAGCTGGATGGCAGGGTCGTATGGAGAGTTTACTCTATGATATTGTAGTATCTGGATATGATTGTTTTATCCAGTGTTTATGTATATGTATAACTCTGATGTATGAAGATATGAGTGTAATGATATAGTTCTTCTTGGAAAACTATTATTTATGTGATATTATTTTTTACCCGCTGCGAAGGTGAGATTGTGTGTTCTTTTCTGTTCTTCTTCTATCTCTTTCTTCTTTCTCTTTCTTCTTTTCACTAACTATCTGAAAATTTCGGGATCGAAATTTCCGGGTCGTTACATTTGGTATCAGAGCAGAGGGTTAAGCGAGAACCTTGGCTCTGTTGGGATTACTCATTAAGGATAGGGTAAGTGATACCCTAGGATGAGTTGAGTATATAAATATGAGAGAGCGTACTTGTTATTTTCTCATATAAAGGTTTTTAAACGATTCAAAAGTAAATGAATCTTATATAAGAAATAGATTATCTATTATATTAAGGAAATTGGTTGTAATATTAATTAAATTAAAAGTAATAGTAAGAATTAAGTGGTAATAGAATTACAACCAAATTGAAATTAAATTAAAGACAAGTTTGAAATGGATTCAAACTGGAATTAAATCTTGAAATTGGGAAAGGGTTCAGGATAATCAATTAATTTATGTAATTAATTAAACTTTATTTAATGAGATTAATTAATGGATAATAATTGGAAATGATAAATGAGAAATGGAGTATGGTAATCCATTGTTGGGATAAAAAGGTAAATTGATTTAAAGGAATTAAATCAACATTTGAAGTATTAACTCGAATTTATATAATTTGAGATGGTTTAAATTTGAAATTTGAAACTAGTTCAAATTGAATTTGATTTGAAGTAATTAAAATTGTGATTGAAGATGTATAAGTATAAAATTCAAACGAAAAATTTGAATTGGATTGATTTGAATAACTTGGGATTGTAATTAAAATTGAATATGTTTAAAATCAAATGGAATTTGATTTAAATTTGAAAGGCAATTGAGAATTAATTCAACTTGAAATGGGAATAAATCAAGTCCAATGGAAATTAAAGTTATTTAAATTGGAATTGGGTCAATTTAAATGGAAGTGGAATTTAAATTGAATTGATTGGGAATTGAACAGTTTTGACTCTGGACTATTTTTAATATGAATTGATTTAATATAAACCTATTTTTCCAAGCTATTTATTACATATACATTTTTTTCTTTTAAAAATCAAACTATCTTATATTTTTGAAACTGTTTAACAATTTTCTAACTATTCTATAAACTAATTACTATTTTCAACTACTAATTACTATTTTATAGCTATTTTGCAATTATTTAAAATTTCTATGACTATTTAACTATTTTCCAATTATTTTACAATTATTGAACTATTTTACAATTATTGAACTATGTTATAGCTATTTTACAAACTAGTAATTATTTCCGAACTACTTATCTATTTTAAAAAAAATTCAAGCTATTTTCTAAATTTAAACTAGTCGGAGTTCAAACTGTTATTTGTTAAATACCCAATCGAAATAAGAATAGAGGTGATAATCCAGATGGATTGAAGCAATTGTGAGTAAGTGAATGAAAATTTAAGTGAATGTGAATAGAAAGGGAATTGATTTGGTTAATAACCAATAAGAATAAATACGTAGGGTGTACGTATGTTATTCTATTCGCATAGTGATTTGATCCAGATTCGAGCACAGAATTTCGAGATAGTTATATCGATCCGAGTGGAATTTTTCACTCGATTTTCGACGGTGAACCTGGATATGGATTATTGATTGGTTCTGGATATTCTCTATCATAGTTATGACTATGCAAGGAAAATGACGGTTTCTGATCAAGAAACCAGATCTGTGTCCACATTAGGAAGTCCGGTGGACGATACTAGTTCGGAAGTGAAATTTGTGTGATCGAGTGAGCGATCAGATTGGTATGGCATACGAATGATATGTGTACATCGTGCGGATTTGAATAAAATTGATATTGAAAAGAGTAATCAAATTTGAATATTTGATTTTGGATAAATAAAGTATATATCTTGGTTATACAAGATAAAACTCCCCTTGATGAATCTTTTGCCAGAAAGAAAGTATTTTGGAAGTGTTTGAAGTATTAAAGGATTTTATACAAGTTTAAAATGATCCAAATATTTTTATCAAAGATTTTATATATATATCTATATATATAAAGGATCATATGAGGATTCTGGAAAACGGTTTTGGGAACCTTTGAATTTGGAAAGGCTTTTGATTTTTGGGTAAAATCAATATTATATTTGGAAAGCCTAGTTTGAGAATTATCGATTTTGGAATAATCGATTTTGTGTAAAGGGGCTTTGTATGAGATCATACTAGGTGTATGATTTAAAGATACTATATATGTATAGTATAAAATATTTTGATGATGGCTCTGGGGAAAAAGGCGCTCCCTTGGAATGGACTTCTCATGAGTGCCACTGGGTGGTGCTGCCTTGAACCCCAAGGGGGTTCTAAAGTTGATCCTGTGAGGAGTCAGGACAAACTAGTTCCTGAGGATTATTGGGTAGCGAAAGTCGAGGGCGCTGATGCCTACTGGGACATTTGGGTTATGCTGTGACGGCAGTGTAACTCAATGTCACTGCGATCTACTGTGGGGACCATAGCGAAAATCGTGTGGAGGATGAGTGCCAACAGTCTACACTTGAATTTGCCGGGAAGGCAACGCAACATCGGTAGACTGCGATCTATGGTCAAGTGGAGTGGAGAAGTTTCATTCTTTTGGCAGCGAAATTCGAGGGTGCTGATGCCTACAGTTATATGGGTTTTTGCTGTGATAGCTACGTAATCCCAATTTTAGCTGCGATCTGTAGCGGGTTCCATGGTGTAATCGAGGGGCGCGGAGGCCTACAATTATCTATGGATTTTTTCGGGATGGCAACGTAACCATCGGGTTAACTGCGACCATGGGTGGGGGTGATGATTTCCAGAGCATTCTCACCAAAGATATATCCTCTATTTTAAAAAATAAATAAAAATGTTTTCTATATTTTGAATAAAATTATTTTCCAAGTATTTTCACTGGGTGTTGAAATCGGGTCTGCTAAGTACTTATAGATTTTTAATCTTACGCCTGATCAACGTATGACCGAATTTCTATGAGAACAAGGATGGACTGGTTGAGACATCGAGTTATAAAAAGTATTTTTATAAAACTATTTTGGCAGTATTACAGATTTTAAAAGTGTTTTAAAATGATGAAAGAATATTTTAACTGGTTTTAAAATATTAAATAAATTCTGGTTTCGTTTCTTTTCGAGGACGAAAAGATTCAAAGGGGGAAGGAATGTGATAACCTGGATTTCTTGGACCGCTATTAACTTGTAATTAACAAGACCAAATTTATTAAAAACACTAATTTATTTGTTGAACAAATTAGCCTGATAAATCTGTTAATAAATATTTATATCTGGATAAATATTCATTTAATAATCTCCTGATATAATTAAAAATATCAGTTTAATAATCTTCTTTTATAATTATTTAATTTAAAAAAAATTTATATTTTCAAAAACAAATGAATATGTTTTCTATTATAATACAAATTAATATGAATTTAATTAGCAATAAACCAATGTATGAATAAATGTATAAATACTGGAAATGGTATTGATATAAATATAAAACGTAAACATGTAATTTATATGCAAAACTAAATAATGAATACAATATAAAATTTATATCAAAAACATGTTAAAATTTTAAATACTTGCATATTTACAAATGTAAAGGCTTCTAGCATACATTTAAAATATGTGTAATATTATAAACATAAGGTAAATGTAATATAAAATTTTCATTAACACACTTAATATTAATGTATAAATTAAAGGCAAGTAGAAATCATGTAATGTACTTTAACATGTGTTAGTTAATTCTATCATAAAACTTAACATTTGTGAGAACAAAAAAAAGGAAAGTTTAAACACCTAAAACTTAAGAGATATTTAAAATAAGTTTTAATATTTGTAAATATATAAATCATGTAAAATACAAGTGGAAGCTAAGGTAACATATATTGACATTTGTTAGCTTAGTATTAGCATAATGAATACAAGTGTAAGCAACTTACAAAAATTCTAACTACAAGTGTCTTCCTTTTTCTTTTATTTAAAAAAAAAGAAAGTAAAAAAATAAATAAAAGTTGTATAAACATATCTCTATTTCTCTCCTTCATCTTTTCTCTTATATTACAATTTCAAAAGGGAATTAAATCTGAGATAGTTAACCAAAGAGAATTCATTAACAACAATCAATTTTGTCTGAAAACAAACTGAAGCTAATCTTTTCAACCCATAACCTGGAAGCTCATGGCAAGGCCAGATTTTGACTCAGCAACAAAACAGCTAAATTCTGATAAATTTAAACAAATTTTGCTTTACAAACTGAATCAAGCAGAGATCAGCTCGATAAACTTCAATTAGGCTTCAGCTTCAAGTTGTAATGCAAATCAAAGGCTTATGTTCTTAACCATCAGTCCAGTTGCAGATCACAGCAAAGATCAAGTGCAGATCATCAAACTGTGTTCTCTGTTCTAGGTGAGTAAATCTTTCCTCTTAAATAGTTTAAAATTCATAGTGGTTTCATATCTAAAAGCCTACCTCTGTTTGAAACTAAACCATTATCTGGAATGCTTTGATTAAGATGAATGCATGCAGTTGTAATTTGTATTGAATGGCTGTGACAATGTAAATACAGGCATTGTTGATATAACAGGTTTGATTTCCTTCAAAATAAATAAATAGAAAAAATCCAATATTTCATCTCTGAATCATAGTAGCTTATGATTTGTAAATAAAAAGTGTTTGAAAACATACAATAACACTATAAAAATCATTTTCAGAAATTCATCTTGAGTAATTGACTGAAAATTTAGAAAAGTATAGTGAAATTTTAATTTGGGTCAAAATTTCATCTATGTAAATTTTAAGTTTGGATTGCATGTTTGAATTCATGATGGAAAATTATGAATTTTAGTGGGTATATCTCGATTTTTAGATTGAAAATCAGTGAGTTACCTCGAGTTGAACGTTTAGGAGATTTTGAGCAATTTTCGTCGATCAACGACGAACTAGTTTACGTGATCGGGCTGGAAGGTCGAGGGGAAGTCAAAGACCATCGGAAAAATACTGTGATCATTTATCATTGGTCGTGATGGTCAGTAATCAATGATGTAGGGTTTTATTCCCTGAGTTAGACACGAGTGTTCAATCTGTTTTCGAGGCGTCGAGAAATGATCGATGGCGATCACAAGGCCTGCGATGGATGCTGGGAGACATGACGAAGTTATGGTGAAGGTGGCGGAGCTTCTCGAGTCAGGGATCGCCATTGGCAGTCGAATCCTGATGATGGGTTGGGTTTACATTCAACTGGTATGCTCGAATTTGAATCGAGATTGGGAATGTTGTTTGGATGATCGTTGTTGCTCACAGGGAGGTTGGGTGACTTGCCGATGTTGTCGTCGATGGTCGGAGGGGTCTTAGGGGATGGTGCATGTGCACGTATGGTGGTGCGTGTCAGGGAATTGTGATGTGGAGATTCGAAGTCAACTCCGAGTAATAGATCGGGTAGCTCGAATTCATTCTCGAGATAAATTGGGTTTGTTTTGGGATACAGGAACTGGTAGCTTGTATGAGTTAGTATCGTATAACTGTTTTTATTGTAATAATGGAAGAAAGTAAGGTTGATGACGCAGGTCTAGGTGAGTTTTTCCCAAGCTTGACTTGGGTTAAAGGGAAGAATATCTTCCAGTTTGAAGTTTAGCCTAAAATCAAGATTTGCAACTAATTTTCTTAAAAAGCTATTTAACTTAAGTAATTTAAGGATTAAGTTAGTAGGTTAATGATGTTTTAAATTTTGAAATTTATTAAAGGAAGATTGAATAGAAATTTGTGTTAATGGATTATTTTAGAAATTATTAGGCTTTGGGTGATTTAAAAATTGATTAATTGATTAAAGTAATTAAAGTGTAATTGATTAATTGATTGATTTATTATAAAAGTTAATTAAAGGAATTAATTACTCTATGAAATTATTTAATATGGTTAGTTTAAGTTAATTAATTGGGATTTGAAGGTATTTTTTGGGTTAATTACCTGGTGTAATTAATATGAAAATAAATACCTAGTAGAAGCAATTAATAATTAATCACTTAGTACAATTAATTTAAGTATCGACAAATAAAGTCATGGGAAGTTAATTAAGTGATGTAATTAATTTAAGGTAATTAATTACGGAATGAGACTAACCAAGGGTGATTAATAAAAAAAATTAATTAATTGAAGATTAAGTATAATTACTAAGGTAACTAATAAGGTGGAATTACTTAGTGATGTAATGAGTGGATAATTACTGGATGTAATTATTTAAAGAAATTTTCTTGATGGGAAGTAATTAACGGACAATTACTTGGTAGAGGGAATTAAGTTATAATTACTCAGTGTAATTAAGAGATCAATTAATATAATTAATCAAGGAGTGGATTTAAATTGATGGAATAATCGCTGATTGTGATTAATCAAGACTAATTAATGAGTGTAATTAAGTTAAAGGTTAATTATTATTTGAGATTTATGAATAATTAACTAATGAAGGTAATTAGGGGATCATTAATTAGTTTAATTGATTAGAGTGATCAATCTTGCTTATTAATGATTGAATGATAATGGGTGTCTTGAATTGGGAGATATCTTTGATATGAATTGTTTTGTGATTTAATATGTTGAATGGACGATGATAGTGTGATTATCAATCTATTATAAATTTCTGTGTAAAGGAGATTATCCGACAATTAAAGTTAAATTTTATTTAATTAGATAACTTGGGTTTAGATGACATTGGATTCGAAGAGACTGGATTCGGGTATTAGTTAATACCCGAAGCCACTTCGATTCTTTATAAAATTGATATGTGGAAATCAATGTAATGGTTTGGAATGATTTAGGTGAATTAGTCCATTTAATCTAAGTTGAGTACTTAGAAATTGGTGAGTGGAAAAAAAAAGATGTCGATATCAATTTGTGAAGTTGTAATTGATACAAGTTACCCGGGTTATATATATATAAGTTGTATGCCTTTGAAATTTTTGTTAGATGGGTTTACTCACGCTGGTTTCCAGCCTGACCCGGGTGTTACTTTGATGTAATGCTCGGGTCAGACCGAGTGTTATAGATTTTCAGGTAAGGACGTTCTGGAGCTCAGGAGGCGAGCTGGATGACAGGGTCGTATGGAGAGTTTACTATATGATATTGTAGTATCTGGATATGATTGTTTTATCCAGTGTTTATGTATATGTATAACTCTGATGTATTAAGATATGAGTGTAATGATATAGTTCTTCTTGTAAAACTATTATTTATGTGATATTATATTTTACCCGCTGCGAATGTGAGAGTGTGTGTTCTTTTTTGTTCTTCTTCTATCTCTTTCTTCTTTCTCTTTCTTCTTTTCACTAACTATCTAGAAATTTCGAGATCGAAATTTCCGGGTCGTTACACATCGCTAATAAGAAAGAAAGGGATAGAAAAGAGAAAGAAAGAGAAGAAGAAGAAACAAAACATCAGAATTTAAACAGCGGAACGAATAAATTATACTAATAACATAAATATTACATAGTTTACAACCACTATCAGAGTACATAGATATACAACACATACTAGACAGTTATAAATACCTGTCTAGTATTTACAACATAATACAACTCAGAGACAATCGCAGAACACAAAGCGGAATACTAATATTTAACGCAGAAGCCTCCTGCTCCATTGCTCCTCTAATATTCGTCAAAGCTAACCTGAATTCCTTGGCTACTCGTAAAAATTTGAGTACCCAAGAGTTTATGAAAAACAAAAGTAAACTACGGGTCAGACATGGGTCTGGTGTGAGTAATAGGTTAAAGTTGCTTAACTTTCAAAAACCTTTTGAAAAGAAAGGTATCACGTAAGACTTCCCACACATAAACATGGAAGAGTTTTTACCTTACGCTAACCAAAACATTTGATAGGAAATCCAGTGATATTATAGTAGGTCTAGGGTTTTCAAGTAAATATAAAATAGCCGAAATTGTTACATGATTAAATTCCAACTATTAGCCACAAAAGTGGGTAATACAATCAAAACTGTTGGCACTTATTGGATTTTGGTTTCCATACAATGGCAGGGCTACTGGGGTACCGCCCGTCACAGTACGTGTCCTAGATTAACGTACCGAGGAGTACGCCCGCTCCCATGCAACACAAGGCTGGACCCATTCCTTACTGAACAGTTCCGAACAAGACAACCCCGCAGTTGGCGCGCGATTCCAACTGCCCACACAGCCGAATAAAAAGGGACTTCTAGACAGGGTAAAATCTTGCTCTCCAGTAGGAGCTACCCACGAAGCCTTGCTGCACCTCCCCTGTTTTATCCATTCCCGGTTGATGAGGCTTGAGGCTACGATTACCTTTAGAGAACACATCTCTTAGAATGCTCATCGTCCACCTGACGATGTTCTGAAAGCATTCAATCAATACAAGTTCGTTCCGGGTTCGAATGAAACCAAAGGCATTATCTCGTTACACTCATTACGGAATCACCCACAGAGTTAACGACGATAACCCTTGCACTCTGAATCACCATCTCGAACCTATAAGTACTATTTCTGTCTAACTCATCACGGAATCACCCCCAGAGTTATACTGACTAATAGTCCTTACACCTCGAGTCTTCACTCTTCACATAAGATTCACGAACAATCGTTAATTTGGATCGATGTGGTTTTCGGATATCCAAATATGGAAACCCGATCCCGGTCTCATCGAAATCCAAAGGTGTCTTTTAGGTCCAAGTTGTTTTAAGTTTAAAGCAATTCAATTTAATTATCTATATACACACAGATAGATAATTCACATCATCACAATAGATAATCAACATTATCATCACTCACAGGTAATCTATATTATCATCACACTTGATAATCTACAATATCATCATTAATAGATAATTCATATCATCATTATAATGCAACCAATGCATCCATATCACTCAACATTATTAATCTCATAGCTGAGATTCAAAACCATTCAAAGCAACCAATAACAACCGTTCATAAGCAATGATCTATAATCATACTATCTATAATTAATTTAAGTTGAATTAAATTAATTACATCATCTTTAATTAACTTAAAATGAATTAAATTAATTATTATCACAATATAAATCTTGCTTACATTATCATTAATTAATTACAAATGAATTAATTGATTAACCTCTAATTTATCATCTTAATTAATCAATCCTGATTAATTATACTTTAATTAATTTCACAAAATTAATTACTCTAAACCAAATACAGTAATTAACCTTTAATTACTTCATTAATTAATTAATTATAATTAATTATATTACACCTTAATTAATGATAATTAATTAATTACCCTTAATCATTTATTATTGATTAATTAATCTTAATTAATCAATCTTAATTACATCATTAATCATATTAA
The DNA here is from genome assembly GCA_030765085.1 of Allium cepa. NCBI lineage: Eukaryota > Viridiplantae > Streptophyta > Magnoliopsida > Asparagales > Amaryllidaceae > Allium > Allium cepa. The sequence goes on along the minus strand of CM060945.1, from coordinate 202,232,750 downwards.
TTTATGATCCTTAATTATATTTAATTAATTATCTTATTTAAATTGATAACATTAAATAATTAATCTCTATTAAACCATTATTATTAATCACCTTTGATTATTTACATTCAGTAATTAACTTCTCTTAATTACTTATCAAATTAATTATCCCTTAATTAATTTCTTAATTAATCCCTTGAATAATTATACAAAATAATTTAATCCAAATTACTTTCACAATCCCAACATCATCCATTAATTACATCCATTAATTATCTTTAATTAATTCACTGAGTAATTTTACTTCATTAATTACATCAAGTAATTATTATCAAATTCTATGTTTAAAATTGATTAAACTTAATTAATTAATTTAAACCAATCTCAATAAAATCCATTAATTACATTAGGTAATTAATGTCTTAATTACTTTCATTTAGTAATTAAACTTAAATAATTTTCACAATTGATTATCATTAATTAATTAATCTAATTAATTATTAAAAATTAATCATATTAACTAATTACTAAATAATCCTTAGTTAATGATCATCATTAACTATTATTAATTCTTTAATTACTTTTTTTCTTAAGTAATTAATTTTCATAAATCAATATTAATTATAAACTACTTAATCTTAACTATCTATTAATTAATCTTTAATTAAATTAATTAAGTGTTAACTGTAATTTAATTAATTCTATATTACTTGATTAATTAATTCCCAATTAATTAATCTCAACCATTGATTAATTAGTTTAAACCTTTGATTACTTATTTAATTAATCCAAATGATTTATTTATCAAAATAAATTAATTATCCATTAAATTTCCTTATAAATTTAATGAATACAAATCTTTAAATTCTAATTACTTTAAGATAAAACTTTGTTATTAATCAAGTTACCATTTACATAGTACTCTAAAACAAATTATTTTAAATTTACTCTCAAATTTCATTTTTAAATTTAAGATTTAAAATTGAAATCAAATTATCTTTAACAAAGTTTTAAAACACATTTTAAACCTTTCATTTCACAAGTTTTAATAATCTCTTATTTAATAAAGAAGTTTAAAAGGATTTAAGACCAATTCAGAAGCTTCAGTTTTACAAATTTATAAAACTAACAGTACAGTTTGTTTAAAACCTGTAACCTTCCATTAAACCCGAGACACACAACATCCTACTTCGAGTCCTCCAACCAATTACTTCGAGCAAACTTCCCAAAATCACTGGTAAAGACTCGAGAAAAATTCGAGTATCTCCCCTCTTCAAACCAGACTTTATCACAACCCAAAATTTCTCCGTGCACATGCACCATCGACGCAGTCAACTCCGTTCATCTACGATGATCCCCTAACATCTGCGGTCACCTTTGCACCTTAACACGTTCATCAGGTCATCAATTCTTCCTCAAATTTGAATTCGAGCATCCAAGCTCAAATTTGGGACCAAAGACAAAGCCTGGAACTACAACGAACACGAACCTCCGATCGCCGGAGCCTCTACACTTCCAACCACATCTTCGCCAATACTCAAGCATCTGATTCCCATAGTTTTGTGGAGCTCGGTCCACGAGAGACTCGATGACAAACAATATTCTGACTAAGCCTAAAACTAGGTTTTAAAACTTTACCGATCATTCTCCGCCGCCACAGTAGCTTGAACACCATCCTGACATTTTTCCCAACCTCTCCGATCGTTCCACTACCCCAGTGAAGACCATGTCCATCTCGGTCAACTAGATCACCCGAGACAATCCAAAACTTCAAATCCAGTTCATCTCAAACTGCTCCCAAATTCTAATACTAAAATTTATAATTTAACTTTTAAAAATTGTTGTTTTGGATAAGGTTTCAGTTTATATTCCTAGATTGCTAAATTTAGATGATTTGAATTTTCACTTTTATTAAACTTACTCTGCTCTTTTTGCATTCCAGAAGCATTCAATTTAAATTTTAACTTAGTTAAAATTTTAACCATTAACCTATCATTAAACAAACAACTTTTTTTAAGAATCTAAGTCCTAACAGAGATCAGATAAGATGATAATGATTTTGATTAGAACTGAGCTTGAAAACAAAGAACAGGCATGCACACATCCCACATATATGTACACAGAAAATCCAATCATATACAGACATTCTTAGCTTCAGATACTAACATGCAACTACAACTATACTTAAGCTTTTTAAGAAAAGTGTTACTCACCTTTTTCTTGATGTGCAGAGTAGTGAATTTTGAAAAAGACCTTTCTTTATAAAACTGGAAACTTCATTTCAAAATCCTGAATTGCTTCCTTAATTTTATTAAAACTTGAGTGCTTGTTACAGAACTCTTGCATGCATGCTTTGTTTCTTTAATTTGAAACTGCAGTTGCTTGAATAAGAAATGCAGGTTTCAAAACTTGAAATTGCAGGTGCTTTTACATTTGAAAAAAATATGCAGGATTGTTTGAATTCCAGAAATGCAGGGTTGCTCCTTAAAGACTCCAGATTTTTGAAATAATGCAGGTCTTTTGAAAACCCCAGATTTGCATGCTAGAAAAATGTGCAGGTTTGTGAAGTGGATTTGAAGATGATTTCAGGAATTTTGTCTTTGAATGGAAGTGCTTGTTATATTTTTTTTCCTTAATTTGTTTGTCTTCAGATTTTTATGAAGAAGAAAAGGAGATGAGGGAAGAAAAAGTTTTATATAAACTGAAATTATTCAAAAATAAAAACAAAGGAAAATGTTAAATTAAATTTTGACACTTGTCTCAAAATGTAACATTTGTCAAAACTTTATTTTATCATGTAACAAGTGTTATGTAAAACCTTAAATTTTTACAGTTGTCTTATAAAAATAATTAGTATTTAATTAAAAGTTTACTTAGTATTTATTTAAAAGTTAATTAGTATTAATTTAGTATGTTATTATAAGATGAATGTAAACCTATGTTTAATAAATTATTTAATCATGTATTTATTTACATGTATATAAATTTTAAAATGGATAAATCAAATTTAATTTATAAAATAAAGTTTATACAAATATTTCAAAATCAAAACAAATTAAAAACATCTATACTTTAAAATTTAAAAACTTTGAATTCAAGTTCAAATTAAATTTTTGAAATCCAGTTTATTTACAAATACTACTACAAATTTGAATTTTGAAAAACAACAATTTTCATTAAAAATTTATTTATTGAAACAATGTATTATTATATTTAAAAATAACCACATATAATAACCATAAATAACTTATTAAAAGAAATTGTCTTCTTATTAATAAATTATTTATTTTATCACATTATATTTAAAAGAAAATCAAAATAAACCTTATTGTTATTTATTTAAATTTTAATCTTGAGTTAAACATATTTTAAATCATTTAAACATTTTCCTTATGTATTTAAAATCATATTTATTTATTAAATTAAAATAAGATCTATTCTCAATATATGCCTATTCTACATACATTGTAAATATAAAACAATTATTAACTTTTAAAAGATAAAATCTATCAATTACATATTTATTTTAATTGGATGATTAAATTAATTCAAATCTTGTTAACCAAGATTATCAAATCAATTTAATTTTTGATTCAGGTTATTAAATTGATATTGCCAAAATTCCGGGTCATCACACCAAAGGTATTACAACAATTATATATATATATATATATATATATATATATATATATCTGTGTGTGGCGTGGTTGAATTTTGATTAATATATTAGCACCTTTAAATAATTTCCAATTTTGAGTAGCTAGAGTTATATCATAATCTACGTATTGATTTTCCTTATTCATGATAGACTTGTATTTATCTCATTCCCAAAATATATTATTCTGTCTTATTGTTATCTACTTAGTTTCTATTTTGATTTCCATTTTTATGGTTTGCCCCTTATATCTTAATTTTAAAGTTACCTACGTGCTACAGTTTTTTAATCATACATTCCATAGGTAATTTGATTTTAACTTTTGTAACACTATTTTAATCTCCGAAAGAAATTAAGTAATTTAGTTTGGTCTACCTCGCGATTAACATTTTCCATAAAAATAATTGTAACTTATTAAGAATCTAAATTAGATCATGCTTAGTATATTTAAATTTTATTTATAACATATTTACTTACTGTTTTCAATTTTTTCATGGATTGATTTTTTTCCATTCATGTTCTGGATAATAGGTGCTGTAGTTTTTGATATTTATAAAAGAAGGAAAATAGGATTTTCAGTTATGTAATATGAAGAAAAATTCACGGGTATGTATATATGTATGTCACATGCATAAACTTTGAATACTGCATTGGACTACTACCACATTTTAAATAATCTCCACGTCTGAATAGTTAAGAGCTATACCAAAACCTACATGAGGATCTATGTTTTTCCTAATATATGTATGCTCATTGTACTCTTGATAAATTGTATTTTATATTTTTATTATTGCTTACTTGATGTCTTGGTTCCCATTTATTGTTTGATTTTCTAAATTTGACATAAATGATAAATGGTGGAATTTTTTATCTTTCGAAAATTTAATTTTTACAACACCAAGAATTTGTGGATATTTTAAAGCATATGGCATGATTGTATTTCAAAAAGAATCAATTAGAGAGGGCTTAAGTTACCTCATGATTAATCTTTTTGATGAAAAATATGTATGTTCTTAGGCAGTATGCTGGACCTCCAATTTTTTCTAATTTTTAATATATTTATGTGTCATTATTTGTTTCATTTTGGTGGTTTGATATTATAAGTTCACAATAATGCTACATGTGCTACATCTTATAATTTTATATACTAAAAAAAGGATTTTTGATTTTCTAACACCAAGAAACATTCATATATATATATGGCATGGTTGAATTTTGAATAATATATCAGATTGCTAGCACCTTCGATAATTTCAAATTTTGAGTAGTCCAGAGTTATATCATAAACTACGTATTGATTTGCCTTATTCATGATAGACGTGTATTTATCTCATTCTAAAATATATTATTCTGTCTTATTGTTATCATACTTAGTTTCTGTTCGATTTCCATATTTATGGTTTGCCTTTTATATCTTAATTATAAAGTGATGTACGTGCAATAGTTTTTTAATCATATATTCCATAGGTAATTATATTTTAACTTTTATAACAATATTTTTTATATAAATTCATAAATAATTAATCACTTGCGTTTAACTTACTTTACGAATATTTTTAGCACCTGTATATCTATATTATTCTCAACATAATTATCTTATTCTGACTACATCTACTTGTTGCGTGTGTTCCCATTTTTGTGGTTTGTAACATAGAAATGAAAGATATTACAAACTTCTCATTTAGTCCAATTTTGTATGCTTGATCTTAACACCTGCTGTCATTAACCTTAAACTTGAATAAATTAACATGTAACGTATATATTATTACATATTTATTCTGCAGCAATGTATAAATTACATGTTGGTGTACTATAACGTTGCTTCATACAAAGATTTACCCTAAAGTATAATACAATTATGTCCTTAATTTAGTTAATAAATAAATGTTGGATATAATGTTGTAATTTTTTTTATGTTGAGTTCTCTTAAATATATAGTGGATGATAAACTGTTAATTAAGTAAATGCAGAGCTTGAAAAGTGTTATAGCTTATGTTATGTAAACACTAGAAACATACTTCATGCATGGGACATGTTTTAAACATAATTATAATTATTGGAGCAAAATCAAACTCAAGGAACACAAGATCATTAGGAACACTGCTATTTTTATCACCTGACGTACATCAATATGTAAAAAGTATGTTAGTTAGTTTATTAAATTATATTTTAAAGCATTTAAAGTATATGATTTTCTTCTTCCTACAAATAAGTGACCTCCGTTCATAGTCATACATCCACTGTTTGATCGGATGGAGAAAAATAGATAGAATTTTCCTCCCAAAGTCCGTATGATACGTACATTTTTGCATCTGTATCACTCTACGTATGGGATATTATGCCTCCCAGGGATGACTGAATGCTGAAACTTTTTAATTTAGATGTTCATTTCTTCCCCCTTTACGTTGGACGACAATTTAGATATATAGCACGGTTGCAAGAATAGAAAGAGGAAATCAGTCACCCAATTAGCCTCCCTCTATACCAACTCAAGTCCCACAATCAACCATGATGCATCAGTCTCTGCTAAAGGTGGAGATAAGAACGGCTCTGTTCCACTCTCAGTGTCAACCCAGAGAGAAAGTGGATAGCCGGCTTCGTCTACGCCTGTTGTAAGTATTCTCCGCCTACTGTCGTACAATGTATTATAGGCACAAGTTATGTAAAATGCTCTCTTAATTCGTGCTTCCACTAGATGTTTGGGAACTCGAATGTGGTCCTTATTCCTACCGTGCTTAAAAGAAGATATTTAACATACTAACATTATGTCAAACTATAGGTCCCTAGTACCTCTGACAGCAAGGGTACTCACGTCAAGGGATCTACAAGAAAGAAAAATTGTACGCTTACCGCCTAGCTTATGTGTTTTGTCCTTAAGCGCCTAAACCTATGTTGCCTATTTTGTGATCTTCTATTATTTCCATATATTTTTTGTTTATCATATATACAATATACTATTTCAATTTTGAAACTCTTTATTTTTTTCATTGCAAATTTTCTCTTTATCTACCACCCCCATTGACTATGTTATTCCTCAAGTTTGTTATCAGCTCTCCAGTTTTCACCCAAACCATGTCGGGGGTTGCATATCCATGAATTTTTTTTGCAATAATGGTTGATTTGGTTTCTTTATCTTCGTGGCCACAAATAAGTAAGCACAAAGTGCATAGCTTTTTAACTACAATAATTTATATACTCTATGTATTTGGTTAGGTTTTTCATTTTTTTATTAAATCTGTAGTAATCTATTTGATTACGTACTATAAAACTTCGTGATATTTTGATTTCAAGCTGGAATAACATGAATTGAATAAGATGGACTGTGGTGGTTCCTTCTCCTAGAAATATTTTTGTTTCTTTACTACTATATTAGTGTTTCCTATGTAAAGTTTGGAAGGTGCTTTCCAACATACTGTTCTAATCTAGGAAATAAATAATGGTCAAACATGATTTCTTGCCTTTACTTAGTATATTGTGATAGTTTAATAATAATAATTTTTTATGCGATATTTTAACATTTGTTATTTGTGACACCTATAGCAGTAGAATTCAATATCATAGAATATATCTAGCAACAAGAATAAAGTATCCCGATCACAAAGATCTATTATTTGAGACCAATACTTTATTATAGAGTTAATGGTATTCTTAAGTGAAAGATTTAGTGTACCTTAGGTTGTTGTGGCTCATCAAAATTCTATAGCGTGCGTGACAACATTTTTGTTGGCCGAGGTTAAATTTTGACTTCACTTAGCATAGCAAATTTTTACTGGCTTTGAGCCTTTTTATTTTCCAACCGTCGAATATTAATATGAAATTTTCATTGAATTTTTTTACAATTATGAACAAGGAGTTTATTGCAACATTTGTCTACATAATAGAAAGTAATGACTCAAAGTTGGTTGAAGCATGTAAGTTTGTAGTAAAGTGGAAAAAAACATTCTAGGAAATATGTAATTTACATATGAAATTCATTTACTAGATTTTTTTGTGAAAGACAGACCATCGGTTTTGACCATCTAGTAATAGTTTAACATATCTTTTGTATCAATTATCTCAACTAAAATTTAGATTATTTCCCATCTTCGAGTTCTTATTGTTTCGTTATTTATCAGACAAAAATGAGCTAAGGTTGTGGTTCAGTGCATTTTCTTTTGGTAGATGTTTTGGTTCACTATTTGTAGAGAACTCATATATTCAATCATGTAAATATTCTGTGATTTGCCTATACAGGATTGTGTATATAATTCGATATATTGTAACATACTGATTTAGCTAGAGGCAAATGAAAATGCATTATACCAATAGGTTTGAATGTCCAATGAAAATCTAATATGTCTTATAAAAAAGCTCAACAAAAAATTGAAATATTTCTCATCTTCAAGTTCTTATATTATTATTGTTTTGTAAAATGCAAATGAATCATTTTTGGTTCTATGCACTTTCTTTTAATATTTAGTATTGATGCTCCATTTGGCGATGACTCATAGATCCAATAATGCAAATATTTAATGATGCAGCTATACAAGTTGGTGTATATAACTCAAAATACTGTAACATATTAATTTAGCTAGGTGCAATTGGAAACGCATTATATTCTAATAGTCCAATAAAATTATGAGAAATCAAATAACTAAGACCATTGTCCTATTTTATAGCAAGTGAATGGCTTTGATTTGGATAAAAATCATACTAAAGACGTATAGGTTTTTGATCTGAATAAATTTTAATATCTCTATGTCTGATCTGAATATATGTCGTACCAAGAATTTATGGGTTTGTACAGATAAAAAATTGCTTGGAAGTCATTTTTAAGAAGCAATAAAAGATAAATCCCCTAATGTATTGTGCAAAGATTCTCTCTAAAAAAATTTACTGTAGGAACTTTATTTGATTTCAGTTTGAGTCAATATCTTTGTCCTCTAATTCGCTGGATGTATGCAGTAGTGCTTATAGGAAGGACTTTGTTTAATGAAATTCACTAAAATATTGACATGCAATTTTTCTCAATATAAGAACTTTTTTAAATATCATTTTTATCGATATGAATTCTTAGTCTAGAGCTAATGTACTCTAAGTTAAATTTTTTTTATTGTTTCAAACTTATGTTTATGAGAACATAGAGTAATTTGATGGAATGTTTGAAAATTCATCTCTATTGTATATTTTTGACTTTCACATCATTTCGTTTATGTGAGTACAGGTCAAGCTTTACTTTGTATTAATGGACTTCTACTACATTAATCAAATCCGGGTGGAGATACTTATCCTTGCATCTTGACAGGTAACTGTCTGCATAAATGATTCAATAGGTGTGTATACATTACTAGCGAAGACTTAATCAATGTGATGTGCTCACACAACATCAACTATGGACCTTTCTCCAGGGGTGAAGTATGCATGCATCCAGTTCCAAAGATAGGTACATTTATATATATCCAGTTTACTCCAACAATTAATACCTATTTGTGTGTATGTTTTAATCTTTTAATCCAGTTTGTGTCTATGTTTGCATATATATGTATATGTATACGTACATGTATACATGTGCAAACACAAATATATTTTGTTTATGCAATTACAAAATAAAAGTTTCTTATCTTGAAAATTTGTTTGCCGATGTTGTTGACATCCCCACAAATTGGTCATCTCTATGTAGGATAGAGTGCAAATGATGATCTATATAATCAACGCTTAATGGCTAGTGGGTATACAGAGGAGTCCACACTTTATAAATCCATACTTAATTTTTGTATTAATATTTTTCATGTCGTTTAGTTATCGAATCTATAATCCAAATATTATTTTTTGACGCTTAGGTGGTTCTTTATATTTTTTGAATTTAATGTAAAATTTAATGACTAAATATTACATAGTGTTATGTGAGAATTACAGTCTTTCAAGAAGCTATAACTTCAAAACATAAGAGTCAAATAGTTCCAATGCACAAATATGAAGCATGAAACTTAATATGGAGATTGTTTGGGTATGAGATGTGTAATTAAAGTTTGAAACGGTTATTATCCTTATTATTGTTTTTCCAAATCATATTTCTAATATGACCTAGAAAGGCCTACAATATAGCTCAATATGCATGTGATACGTTTCTTGATATTAAGCAATAGTATTTTTTTTATCTTCCCATTACGCATCATGCTTTTGCCTACATTAAATTCTTTAATATTGTTGCACGTATATTACTGCGTTTACAATAGATTTTTATGTATGACTACTCAACCTGAACTAGTTGTAGTAGTTTTGGTATTTTCATAGTCTTTTACCCACTATTATAGAGCACTTGCTGATCAATAAAATGCTGGTTACTTTGAGCTTAGTGCAATTAAACCAATTTTATCACCAAATTATTTTCCACTCCTCCTACATTATCAAATGCTTACAATAGCAAACCATTTAATCAATTTATTATATATGTCACTCTTATCTTCTTAGTGTAATCATGCAAATTGTGTATTTACTAATGTTTTTTCATTTATGAATCCGGCTAAAAATTTTTCCTTCTATAATTTTTGATGACTCTAAAGGGGAATTTCAAGAAAGTTATTGCAAGAAATTTATTCAATGAATGCACTTTGGAAACTACAAGCCATGCATTTGTATAGACTCAATATGATGGAAAGAGGCAATTTGAAGTGTTGTACCTTTTAGTAAGTTTTAACAGATCATGGATGATATTAATGTGTTTTTTAGGAGTGCTAATAGGGAGCTGGTTGGAGAATATATGGGTAAATGCTCAGTTTAATAAGTGAAAGGTTTGCGGAAGGTATCTAGAACCAGTTGATTATTTGTATACATAAGGTTTCTTGACACAACTTATATTGTACGCAATGGGTTTCCCAGAAATTTTATGTGTAATTTTTTTATGAAGGCATACAAAGAATATTGTTTTATAGGTTTTAAAATATTCCAAGATAGTGATATAATCTAGGTTTTGTGACATTGAAGTTGCACAAAGCACATAACTCGGTAGTTAAAAAGCTTGCATACTAGGAATGGATGATATCAAATGAATAAAATAACGAAATGAAATGCTACTATTTATATTGTTTACTTTATTTTTAATGTATAGTATCTAATTCATTTAAGGCGCTTCTTTACATATGCATGAATAGTTGTTTCAGTTTATGCTCTATATAATATTGCATCATTGATAATGATACTTAAGTATGTCTTCTTTATATTTTATTGCTATTTTAATTGACTTATCACATAACATACTGTGACGATCCGAAATTTTCGAGCATTTAAAATTGAAATATTTAATTGATTGTAAATATTCTAAGAGGTAATTTTAACTTGCATTACGAATATCACAATCTATTTGATAATTGAATTATTAAATTAAATTAGTAAAGTTGGGTGAATTGTTGAATCTGGAGTTTTAAAAAAAAAAAGAAAAAAGAAAAACCTGTTGAATATAATTTGAAGGCTTATAAAATTTATATCGATAGTACTAAAGATAATAGAAGTTGTAAAATTGAAATTAGCAGTGATTTGTTTAGTTTTGAAATTTGATCATTTAAATTGAATTTAAAAAAAAAATATAAAATAAAAATAGCCTTCCGAGGCACAGTCTCGGAATTAGACGAAACAAGTTCCAATGAGTCCGTAATATAGAACTGTTATCGGATTTCAAATTTCATAGTAATTAGAGTTGTTATGTGAGCGCACATTATATAAACACGCTGAAAATTTAATTGGTAATAATTTGATGAAATTTAATTTAGTTCTTCAAGCTTCTGGTATACGCCATCTTCCTGTCATTGAGTCACGTACTTTACTTTTCCAATTTTAAGCCGTTAAATCAACAATCAAAATGCTCGAAAATAATAATAATAATAATAAAATAATAATAAAAATAATAAAGAAATAAAAGTAGAAGCTTCAAGGAGAAGCTTTAAGTCACGTTCAAATATAAAAAAAAGGGGGCAACTCAATAGGGCCGACCCCTCTTTTCTTCTCTTCAGTTTCAAATCAAAATACCTAATCCCGTTCCTAAAAAAAAAAAAATTATTAACAATGGCCGAAGCCTAAACCTTTCGAAACGAAATCAATATCAGCATCTCGATTTTTTTAATGGCCGCACCCTCTTTTTTTTAAAGCCCCAATCCAGTTCGCGAAGAAAAAAAGAAAAAAAGAAAATTTCGATTATGGCATCGGTCGTTCGAAACTTCTCATCTGCGACCGATGTTGCCTCGTTCGAGCTCAAGCTCGAGGGTTCAGGCTAGGTGCGCTCGTGTGCACTTCGAGGAGGCAGATCTGCGCCTTCAGGCGGTGTCGCGATTTGGTTCCTTCCAAGCATGGACGGTGACGAGCGCCACACGCGGGTGTGGGGTGCAGTGGGTTGTCTTCGTGAGGTCATGTTGTCGTTTAGAGGCAGGCAATTAAGGGGTGCGGCGAGACGCCTGGTCGCGAGCAGGAGATGGATGAAGGATGAGCCGTGTTCGACTGGGGTAGGAGCTCGCATTGAACTCGAGTAGGGTGGGTGGTGGCTGTGAGTTCTCCCTGGAATCGATTGTTAGGTATAAAATCTTATTATTATTATTTTGTTTATAAAAGTAGGGGAGACAATTTTCTGATCAAAATAATTAGTTTCAAAATTTACATGTTAGTTGGATTAAAATTTATAAAGTGGAAATTAATTGTTCGAATTTATTTCGAATATTGATGAATCATATAAATTGTTTGTCACTAAAATAAAAATAAAAGTTTTAAAAGGGAAATTATATAGTTGGAACTAGACTGTTAACTGATTTAGTTTATAAAAAGAAACTTATTATCAGATTAGTCCAAGTATTGATAAATTATATAATGGTTTATACAAGGTCAATTTAAAACTAAATAATAATTAATTATTCAAATTTGTTTGAATGTTAATAAAATCATCTAATGTTCTTTCAAGGTTACAATCCAAAAAGAAACAAGCTGGTCGGAAATGGATTGCAAATATTAGCAGAGGTGAGTTAATCTCACTCAGTTTATAATTAAATTTAAAACGATTAAATTTAAACAATTGTTTGAATGGTTGAATGAATTGATGAGATATAGTATGATATTGTGGAAGTGGTATGTTATATTGTGCTGACGTTTGTGGATGCAGGGAAAAACAGGTTGGAGGGATCCAACTGGGTCCCTCATCATATATATATTGTTATTTATTCTCTGTTATGCTTGTAGATATTCTGTGATGAAGTATATTGAAATATTGAATGCTAAATTTTTTTGGATATATTCGGGACTCTGAGTTATCAAATTGTATAGCATTGGATTTTTTGGAAAGAAATAATAAAAAGAGAAAATTATAAGAAAATAATTATAAAGAATGTGAATAAACTAAAATGAATTGGATAAGAATATTAGTGTTTTCAAAACGCTAATTAATAAATTATGGGTGTGGAAAGAAATTTATGAATAAACAAGAAGTTAAGAAAACTTAAACTTCAGTGTTACTGTTTAAAAGAATAAAACAATTATTTAAATGTAGGATCTTAAATTATTTAAGAAAAATAAAGAAGGAATTAGGAATAACCTAAAATTTGTATATTTCAGCTAAAGGATTTAAAAATCAAACTGAAAATAATAATAAAGTCCATAATTAATTGAATTTCGAAATGAACTGATAAGTCAAGAAATTTATTTCAAAGGAAATAAATTGGAAATCAATTTTGGGAAATTGATTTAAGTGATTGAAGTTGAAATTCTCCCTGGATAACCAAGTGCGTTTTCAAGGTAAATTTTTAAATATAAGTTAAAAGATTAAAAAAATTGTAAAAAAGCAAGTCTTGGAAAATTTCTTATTTCTAATATTTAAATTCTAAAGTAAGTATTTTCTCTTAATTTATTATATTAGTAATTGTTTAAAAAAAATGACTTAATATTATGTTTTTAACGGTATAAGTCTAGTTTTATATTTATTAAGCAACCTTATTTTCAAATACTCATATAGTATGGTATTTTTAAGAAATTATTTATGTAGTTTTAACTTAAATGTTTTAAATTATTTTAGAAATCTATTTTTTTGTGCTTGGTGTTTTCAGAGGAGATATAAAATATCTGGGAAAGTTGATTCTGAAAAGAATAATGGTTTTGAAACTGTTTTCAAAGAATTGAAAATAGAAATATATCTTTGAGGATATTTTGAGATAAATAAATAATTTGGGAAATTATTTATTGGTTGATGGTTGTTTGTGAATATTAATTGATAGTTAAATAACCGACTATCAATATTGGACAAATGCGTTGATCGTTTCGAAGAGACCGGGATCGAGATTTATTTCTCGAAAACCACTTCGATTCGGTTTGTACGTTTCATGAAAACGATTTTGGATTCGAAGATGGAGCAGTGAAGTGCAAGGGCTAGTCGCTACTAATCCTGAGGATATTTCCAAAATGGATGTAGTAGGAATAGTGCCTTCGGTTCCGTTCGAACCCGGAACGGACTTGTATGGATGAATGCTTGCGAAACATCGTCAGGTGGACGATGGGCATTCTAAGTGAAACGTTCTTAAAGGTAACGCTTAGCCTTAAGCCTCATCAACCGGGAATGACTGAAAATCAGGGGATATGCAGCAAGGTTAGGTGGGTCATGCCCAAGCAGGACAAGATAATTCCCCTGTCTAGATGTCCCTTATATATTTCGGCTTAGTGGGTGGTTGGTCGCGCCAACCACGGGGTTTATCTTGTTCGGGACTGTTCAGTAAGGAATGGTTCCGGCCTTGTGTTGCAGGGGATGAAGGGAGTAGTCCTCGGTACAGTGATCTAGGCCCCGTACTGTGACAGGTGGTACCCCAGTGCCTAGTCATTGTTGGAAATCCATTCTCCCTACGAGCCTTATACGAGTTTTGTTTGTATTACCCACTTTTGTGGCTAGTAGCTGGAATTTAATAGATGTAACAATTTCGGCTATTTTATAAGTATTTGTATATAGACCCTAGTATAATATCAGAGGATTTCTATAAAAATTGTTTTAGCTATCGTAAGGTAAAAACCCGACATGTTTATTTGTGGCGTGGTCTTACGAGATGCTTTTGTTTTCAAAGGATTTTTGAAACTTTAATAATCAATTGGGTGTGATTTTCTCACGCTGGTAATCCAGACTGACTCGGGTGTTATTTAACTGTAATGTTCGGGTCAGACCGAGTATTATAGGATACAGGATATGATGCTGTGGAGCTCAGGAGACGAGCAGGATGACGACACGTATAGTCGTACTTGTTATATATATATTCCGCTGTTTGAGTTGTTGTGTATTCATTGTATGTTATTGATGTGAGCTGTGACTGATGTACTCTGATGATGTAATATATGTAAACAGAAATATTTGATGTTGAGTAAAGTTTATATATTATCTATTATATTTTATTCCGCTGCGAGGGTTAGATTCTGATGTTGATTTTTGTTTTCTCTTCTTCTACCTCTTCTTCTTAAACCCAAATGGTTCGTATTTCTGTGCAACTTGAGTTGATTTAGGTAGAATAGTGTTGACTCAAGGGGTACGGATTTGCGGGTCGTTACACTTGGTATCAGAGCATAGGTTTATGATAACCTTGGCTCTGGTGGGAATTACTCATAGAATAGAGTCTATGGTACTCTATAATGAGTTTGAGCGTATTAATATATATGAGCGCGTATTTGTTAGTGAATATAAATTGTTTTAATATTGTGTTGATTGATTTATTGAGTGGCATATGAACCTTCGTCGGCACAGTCTGCGCAACTGTATTGAAGGGGTTTCTAAACACTTGAATAGAACAATTGACACGGTATTGTTTTAAATGTGGGTAAATGAAATAATTTTACCCAAAACATATTTTGATATAAATAAAAGTTTTGTAAACTATTTAGCTAATATATGGTTGCTTGGATGTTAGGAATGATAATATTAAAGTATTATCATTTTTAAGGAAAATTTAACTAGAAATTGTAAATATAATCAAAGATTGAGAAGATAAATTCAATTATGAAATGAAATTCATAAATGTGAATTATAAATGTAAATTATAAATTAAAATATAACCAAATAAGAACTTGTATGAGTATAAGCTATGCAAACAAAATTATAGTAAAATTGATTTAAAGATGGATTTGGGAATTTAAATCCCGGAAATTTGGAAGTGTTTGTCAAAGTATTTGAAGATGAATAATAACACAATTGTTTTGGAGGAACTTCCGAAAGGAAAATTGTTTTAAAATGGATTTTGGAAGTGAAATAGCATTGAAATCACTTGGATTATTGGAAAATAATTCTGATGATGACGGCCGCATCATCAGTTTTCATTTTCGAATTTCTGAGTGACAGATTGCTACCAAATTTGATTTGTTCAGGAAAAGCTGGTTGTTTTGAAAATTTCAAAAGGAAATTTGTTGAAAATAAAAGCCAGGATTGGATTAAAATTTTGAGAAATGTTGTTTGAGATATTGGAGATTTCAAAATGATTTGAAGCCAAAGCCGGGAGTTAAAAAAATTCTGATAAGATAAATTGTAAGCTTATAAAATTGGGATGAGTTTTAAATCAGGAAGGAAATATAGGCTTTGAATGTTGGAATTAAAATCTAAAGAGAAAAGTTGAAAATGAAATTAACTTGGATTTGAAAATAAAAATTTGACTGGATTGAAATTAATTGAATAAGCTGAAAGAATATCCAGTTGTATTCGAATTGAGTTGAAATCGAACTAAGTTAAATAAATCCGAGTTAAAGTAAAATTGAGTTGGGATGGGAATTCAATTGAATTAATTAATGAGATTTAATTCTTACCTGAATAAATGGGAAGTAAATTGGATAAGAAATGAGAATTGAAATCAATAAATCAGAATAACTTATAAAAGAATTAAAGATCCATGGAAATAAAATATGCTTGGACTATAAATAAATAGCAGGCTTGAGTTAAAAATAATGGATGAATATATTCAAGCCTAGAATGAATGTGATTGTATGAAATATAATTTGAGACTTATAAAATTGAAAATGGAATGCAAAGCCCAAAAATTAATAATGTTTGATGAATTGATAAATGAAATGAGGATCCAAACTTGAAGTATAAAATAAATATTGAACTTAAGAAAATTAAATGGAGTGATATTTTGAATAAAATTTCAAGTGTTGGATTATGAATAAGGGGAGAACTAATTGGATAATAAATTAGTTAATGGAATTGAATTATAAGTTTATGATGAAGTTGGAAATAAACTCAAGTTATAAATTAAAATTGATTCAAATTGTTGAAGAAGTGAAAATAATGGAGAATGAGGTTGAATTGTGAGTTAGTAAATTGTTAAAAGTGAATAATAAAATCAAAACTTGGGTTATTAATTAAAATTTAACTTGAAGTGTCAACAAATTAAATATAATTGGGAATGTATCGGATAAAAATGTAAATGGATTAAAATAGCAATGTTTGAATGTGCAAATAAAATCCATAAGTGAGGATAACTTGGAAATAGCCAGAGAATAAATTGAATGGGTTAAATCTGAAAAGTTAAATTTTACAATAACTAATCAAATAAGTTTGAAATGAGATTGGATTGAGATAGAATCAAATTGAACTGAAAAGAGAAATTTAATTGTAAAAAGAAATTGAGCTTAAGAATAGAAAGAAGAAGAAAAAAAAGGGAGATTTATTGGAAAATAAATGGGCTTAAGTATAAAATTGGAGTGAATAAACTTAAGCTAAAATAAAGAAAAAAA
The DNA here is from genome assembly GCA_030765085.1 of Allium cepa. Classification (NCBI taxonomy): domain Eukaryota; kingdom Viridiplantae; phylum Streptophyta; class Magnoliopsida; order Asparagales; family Amaryllidaceae; genus Allium; species Allium cepa. Next base: position 202,215,412 of record CM060945.1, on the reverse strand, counting down.
TGGAAATGAGTTGAATTGCATTCAACTTAAAATTAAGTTTAATAATAGTAAATTGGATTTAAATCAAGTAAGAATAAATTTTAATTGAAATAAAATTCGGTGTGATGCCGAGGATATTTAATGGAGTGAAAATGCTTAAATAAATAATTGTAAACCATTTAAATTATTAAGGAATTGAAATAACTTGAGACTATAAGAAAAATAGAAAGTTTCAAGTTTATTAGAATGGTTTAAGTGAATGTGGGTAAACTTGAATAAATGAATGGATGAGATAAATAAGAATCAAATGAAGTATGGTTTAAATAAGTTGAGAAGTGATTATTGAATGATACAGCTTGGGTTGTTTTCGAGTTAAATGAAATAGTTTGGAATAAACAATTACGGAATGGTTTTAAATGTAAATGAATGGATGTGAATGAATGAAAATAAGAATCTATGGATCGTGAATAAATTTAAAAAGGAATAGAATTGAGTTGGAGTCAATTTAAATTGGTTATAAACATAAATACTTATTTATTCACATAGATCTTGTCAAATTGCAAAGAATAAATTATCATTGGATGTAAATGGAAGTAATTAAAAATTTATGAGTCGATAGAAGTAAAATAAATTAATTTTGAAAGCAATTGAATTAAATATGAGTTTAGTTTGCTTAAGAATAAATTAAATATAAGCAATTGAGTTCTAAACCATTCAAATTGATGGAGTTATATACAAATGGATTGAAAAACATTCACATTGGATGAGAATGGTTTATAGATTAATTGAAACAGTTGAATTAGTATGAAACTATATTAATTGCTTACGGAAAAATGTTTGGTATGAGATTCTTTTAGAGTTCATATGTTTTAACTATTATAAATAAGTGGAATATGGTTAAACTGCATATATTTGGCACTTACATGTTTAAATTGAGTAAGTACAGGTACTTGGAAGCCGTGAGGCTGGATTGGGTTGTGCTATTTGCTAAAAATAATAAGCCGCTTGCTTAAAATGCTAAATAAGGTACGCCTAAGCAATTAAAATAGGAAATATGAACTGTTTTTTATTTTTCCGACCGTGTGGGTCGATGTATATATATTTATCTCTTTTGTCAAATTGCAAAAGCTCCTCCGTACAAAGGGGACTCTGCCAAAAAATTTCAGATATTTTGGGAGTTAGAAAATTTTGAAAAATTTTGTTAACGACAAAACTAATTAGAATTGGAAAATATAATAAGTTAGTAAATGAAACTAATTAACGTAATGACTTAAATTAGTTATAAATGAAGGATAAAATTTAAAAGTTCAAAGTTGAAAATAAATGAAATACATATGTAATGTGAAAATCGATTTGAATAGAAATAGGTATAAACTACAAATGGTAAAGAGAAATAAAGATAAGAAACTTATAAATGTTCATACTAACTTTAGAAAGGTATGGTAAATTCTAAATTGGAAAGTGATATTACAAATAAAATCTAAGATAATATTGAAATGAATAGATATTGACATTATGTAAGAAAGTCGATAAAATGTTTTGGAATATTGTGTTTGGATATTGGTGCTAAGCAGGTATGCAGGTATTATAAAGGGAAAAGGAAATTGGGTTTGATATGAAAAGATAAAATTTGAAATGCTTGACAAAAAGGTACGCATTTAAATTTTGTATGGAATTTGACTGGGATTGGATTTGGATTGAGCCATTTGGCTTTTTGTTTTCTTTTTGGATTTGGGAGGCCGTAGTGCCATTTTGTAGTCGTACCGAGCTAGCCGCGCAAAGGAGACGCTGGTGAAATTTTTCGGAAAATTAGAGAGTTAGAAAAATTTTGAGAAATTTTGATAATTCAAAATGTGGTTTTAAATTGAACCTTGAATGGTTAAACAAATGGTATAGTTTGAAACTATGGGAGAGTTGAGAAGTTAATAAGAATAATAATGGGTCTTGTATAAGAAGAGAGTTGGTTAGGTGTTGAATTGTTAAAGACTGTTTGGTTTTGGGAAAAATACGTAAACGGGTATTGGACCATTCTTTCTAATTAGTAATTTCGGGGACGAAATTCTTTTAAGGGGAGAGGAATGTGACGATCCGAAATTTTCGAGCATTTAAAATTGAAATATTTAATTGATTGTAAATATTCTAAGAGGTAATTTTAACTTGCATTACGAATATCACAATCTATTTGATAATTGAATTATTAAATTAAATTAGTAAAGTTGGGTGAATTGTTGAATCTGGAGTTTTTTTTTTTAAAAAAAAAACCTGTTGAATATAATTTGAAGGCTTATAAAATTTATATCGATAGTACTAAAGATAATACAAGTTGTAAAATTGAAATTAGCAGTGATTTGTTTAGTTTCGAAATTTGATCATTTAAATTGAATTTAAAAAAAAATATAAAATAAAAATAGCCTTCCGAGGCACAGTCTCGGAATTAGACGAAACAAGTTCCAATGAGTCCGTAATATAGAACTGTTATCGGATTTCAAATTTCATAGTAATTAGAGTTGTTATGTGAGCGCACGTTATATAAACACGCTGAAAATTTAATTGGTAATAATTTGATGAAATTTAATTTAGTTCTTCAAGCTTCTGGTATACGCCATCTTCCTGTCATTGAGTCACGTACTTTACTTTTCCAATTTTAAGCCGTTAAATCAACAATCAAAATGCTCGAAAATAATAATAATAATAAAATAATAATAAAAATAATAAAGAAATAAAAGTAGAAGCTTCAAGGAGAAGCTTTAAGTCACGTTCAAGTATAAAAAAAAGGGGCAACTCAATAGGGCCGACCCCTCTTTTCTTCTCTTCAGTTTCAAATCAAAATACCTAATCCCGTTCCTAAAAAAAAAAATTATTAACAATGGCCGAAGCCTAAACCTTTCGAAACGAAATCAATATCAGCATCTCGATTTTTTTAATGGCCGCACCCTCTTTTTTTTAAAGCCCCAATCCAGTTCGCGAAGAAAAAAAGAAAAAAAGAAAATTTCGATTATGGCATCGGTCGTTCGAAGCTTCTCATCTACGACCGATGTTGCCTCGTTCGAGCTCAAGCTCGAGGGTTCAGGCTAGGTGCGCTCGTGTGCACTTCGGGGAGGCAGATCTGCGCCTTCAGGCGGTGTCGCGATTTGGTTCCTTCCAAGCATGGACGGTGACGAGCGCCACACGCGGGTGTGGGGTGCAGTGGGTTGTCTTCGTGAGGTCATGTTGTCGTTTAGAGGCAGGCAATTAAGGGGTGCGGCGAGACGCCTGGTCGCGAGCAGGAGATGGATGAAGGATGAGCCGTGTTCGACTGGGGTAGGAGCTCGCATTGAACTCGAGTAGGGTGGGTGGTGGCTGTGAGTTCTCCCTGGAATCGATTGTTAGGTATAAAATCTTATTATTATTATTTTGTTTATAAAAGTAGGGAAGACAATTTTCTGATCAAAATAATTAGTTTCAAAATTTACATGTTAGTTGGATTAAAATTTATAAAGTGGAAATTAATTGTTCGAATTTATTTCGAATATTGATGAATCATATAAATTGTTTGTCACTAAAATAAAAATAAAAGTTTTAAAAGGGAAATTATATAGTTGGAACTAGACTGTTAACTGATTTAGTTTATAAAAAGAAACTTATTATCAGATTAGTCCAAGTATTGATAAATTATATTATGGTTTATACAAGGTCAATTTAAAACTAAATAATAATTAATTATTCAAATTTGTTTGAATGTTAATAAAATCATCTAATGTTCTTTCAAGGTTACAATCCAAAAAGAAACAAGCTGGTCAGAAATGGATTGCAAATATTAGCAGAGGTGAGTTAATCTCACTCAGTTTATAATTAAATTTAAAACGATTAAATTTAAACAATTGTTTGAATGGTTGAATGAATTGATGAGATATAGTATGATATTGTGGAAGTGGTATGTTATATTGTGCTGACGTTTGTGGATGCAGGGAAAAACAGGTTGGAGGGATCCAACTGGGTCCCTCATCATATATATATTGTTATTTATTCTCTGTTATGCTTGTGGATATTCTGTGATGAAGTATATTGAAATATTGAATGCTAAAATTTTTTGGATATATTCGGGACTCTGAGTTATCAAATTGTATAGCATTGGATTTTTTGGAAAGAAATAATAAAAAGAGAAAATTATAAGAAAATAATTATAAAGAATGTGAATAAACTAAAATGAATGGGATAAGAATATTAGTGTTTTCAAAACGCTAATTAATAAATTATGGGCGTGGAAAGAAATTTATGAATAAACAGGAAGTTAAGAAAACTTAAACTTCAGTGTTACTGTTTAAAAGAATAAAACAATTATTTAAATGTAGGATCTTAAATTATTTAAGAAAAATAAAGAAGGAATTGGGAATAACTTGAAATTTGTATATTTCAGCTAAAGGATTTAAAAATCAAACTGAAAATAATAATAAAGTCCATAATTAATTGAATTTCGAAATGAACTGATAAGTCAAGAAATTTATTTCAAAGGAAATAAATTGGAAATCAATTTTGGGAAATTGATTTAAGTGATTGAAGTTGAAATTCTCCCTGGATAACCTAGTGCGTTTTCAAGGTAAATTTTTAAATATAAGTTAAAAGATTAAAAAAATTGTAAAAAAGCAAGTTTTGGAAAATTTCTTATTTCTAATATTTAAATTCTAAAGTAAGTATTTTCTCTTAATTTATTATATTAGTAATTGTTTAAAAAAAAATGACTTAATATTATGTTTTTAACGGTATAAGTCTAGTTTTATATTTATTAAGCAACCTTATTTTCAAATACTCATATAGTATGGTATTTTTAAGAAATTATTTATGTAGTTTTAACTTAAATGTTTTAAATTATTTTAGAAATCTATTTTTTTGTGCTTGGTGTTTTCAGAGGAGATATAAAATATCTGGGAAAGTTGATTCTGAAAAGAATAATGGTTTTGAAACTGTTTTCAAAGAATTGAAAATAGAAATATATCTTTGAGGATATTTTGAGATAAATAAATAATTTGGGAAATTATTTATTGGTTGATGGTTGTTTGTGAATATTAATTGATAGTTAAATAACCGACTATCAATATTGGACAAATGCGTTGATCGTTTCGAAGAGACCGGGATCGAGATTTATTTCTCGAAAACCACTTCGATTCGGTTTGTACGTTTCATGAAAATGATTTTGGATTCGAAGATGGAGCAGTGAAGTGCAAGGGCTAGTCGCTACTAATCCTGAGGATATTTCCAAAATGGATGTAGTAGGAATAGTGCCTTCGGTTCCGTTCGAACCCGGAACGGACTTGTATGGATGAATGCTTGCGAAACATCGTCAGGTGGACGATGGGCATTCTAAGTGAAACGTTCTTAAAGGTAACGCTTAGCCTCAAGCCTCATCAACCGGGAATGACTGAAAATCAGGGGATATGCAGCAAGGTTAGGTGGGTCATGCCCAAGCAGGACAAGATAATTCCCCTGTCTAGATGTCCCTTATATATTTCGGCTTAGTGGGTGGTTGGTCGCGCCAACCACGGGGTTTATCTTGTTCGGGACTGTTCAGTAAGGAATGGTTCCGGCCTTGTGTTGCAGGGGATGAAGGGAGTAGTCCTCGGTACGGTGATCTAGGCCCCGTACTGTGACAGGTGGTACCCCAGTGCCTAGTCATTGTTGGAAATCCATTCTCCCTACGAGCCTTGTACGAGTTTTGTTTGTATTACCCACTTTTGTGGCTAGTAGCTGGAATTTAATAGATGTAACAATTTCGGCTATTTTATAAGTATTTGTATATAGACCCTAGTATAATATCAGAGGATTTCTATAAAAATTGTTTTAGCTATCGTAAGGTAAAAACCCGACATGTTTATTTGTGGCGTGGTCTTACGAGATGCTTTTGTTTTCAAAGGATTTTTGAAACTTTAATAATCAATTGGGTGTGATTTTCTCACGCTGGTAATCCAGACTGACTCGGGTGTTATTTAATTGTAATGCTCGGGTCAGACCGAGTATTATAGGATACATGATATGATGCTGTGGAGCTCAGGAGACGAGCAGGATGACGACACGTATAGTCGTACTTGTTATATATATATTCCGCTGTTTGAGTTGTTGTGTATTCATTGTATGTTATTGATGTGAGCTGTGACTGATGTACTCTGATGATGTAATATATGTAAACAGAAATATTTGATGTTGAGTAAAGTTTATATATTATCTATTATATTTTATTCCGCTGCGAGGGTTAGATTCTGATGTTGATTTTTGTTTTCTCTTCTTCTACCTCTTCTTCTTAAACCCAAATGGTTCGTATTTCTGTGCAACTTGAGTTGATTTAGGTAGAATAGTGTTGACTCAAGGGGTACGGATTTGCGGGTCATTACACACACATGTATGTATTTCGTTTTTGATCATTTCTACACATCTTTGAGTCTTATTTTTTTAGTTTTAATGTAAAGTAATATTTCGTTTTATCTAACCGTTTCCTACATTACCATTGGGTCTAAACCATATTGGGCTCTGTACATGCATATGACATCAATTGTGTGACGACCCGCCCTTCTACAACCAGAAAGACGCATCATCATTAAGAAAGAAAAGGGATAAAAATAGAAAAGAACAGAAAAGAAAGAACAAAAACATCAGAAACTCACAGCGGAACAGAACAAAATATAATATATCACATATCTATTACAAAATTTACATATATCAGAGTTATATAATATCAATATACATGACAATCATACATACACTATCAATATATACATCAGAGATACAGTATACATCAACTAACACTGCAGATCTAGACAGATATCTACATACGTTTGGAAACTCCTGCTCCAAGCTCCTCCAGAATCAAATTCCAAACCTATCACCTGGCTACTCGTAAAAATTTGAGTACCCAAGAGTTTATGAAAACAAAATATAAACTCCGGGTCAGACATGGGTCTGGTATGAGTAAACGGTTTAAATTGTTTAATTTTGAAAACCTTTTAAAACAAAGATTTCAAGTAAGACTCCCCATAAATAAATACGGGTAAGTTTTTACCTTACGCTAACCAAAACATTTTGTAGAAAATCCAGTGATATTATAATAGTGTCTAGGGTTTTCAAGTAAAATACAGAAATAGCTGAAATCCTTACATCTCACATTCCAACGTAGTTGGGCACAATCAAAACGTACGGCGCATATTGGAAATTGGATCTCATACAATGGTAGGGCTACTGGGGTACCGCCCGTCACAGTACGTGGTCTAGATCACTGTATCGAGGAGCCATCCTAACTCCCCTGCAACAGAAGGCCGAAACCATTCCTTACTGAACAGTCCCGAACAAGATAACCCCGTAGTTGGTGCGCATATCCAACCGCCCACACAGCCGAAATAAAGGGACATCTAGACAGGGGTAAATCTCGTCCTACTTGGGCATGACCCACCTAACCTTGCTGCACCTCGCCTGTTTTAGCCATTCCCGGTTGATGAGGCTTGAGGCTGCGATTACCTTTACAGGACGTATTTCTTAGAATGCTTATCGTCCTCCTAACGATGTGTTGAAAGCATTCAATCCATACAAGTTCGTTCCGGGTTCGAACGAAACCGAAGGCACTATCCCATCACACTCATTTTGGAATCACCCTCAGAGTCAACGACGATAACCCTTGCATTCTTAAAGCACCATCTCGATCTTCACTTGAGAATTCACGTCCTAACGTTTAATTTGGATCGATGTGGTTTTCGGAATATCAAATTGACACCCCATCCCGGTCTCATCGATATCCAAACGCCATTTTAAAGGCCAAGTTGTCTAATTAACTTAAACAGTTTAATTCAATGATTGAATTCATATAACATTTGCCACAGATAAATCATACACAATTGCCATTGATATATTAAAGCATACCAGAGAGCATTATAGAATATCATCAATAAACATCACAAACAAATATTCTACACATACAACATCCATAAGCAATCATCTTAAGTTCTTATTGTGATGAATTTAATTACTTGAGAGTTAATCTCTTAACCCTGTTTAATCACTTATTTCCCTTTAAATTATTTAATCAACAAATCATTTCTTAATTAATATTTATGTCTTAATTGCTTAATTACTTAGTTACTATTTAATTAATTATGTTCTTAACCAATATCTAACTTTAATTACTTAATTATCAATTAACAATCTAAATGAGACGGATTACCTATTTATTTACTGCTAATTACTTCCTTAATTCTTAATTAAATTACTTGATTAATTAACTATAAATCGTTCATTAATTAATTAAGCGGTTAACTCAATTTCACTTATTACTTATAATACATTACTAATTAAAATTACAAAGTAATTACTCTTAATTACTTTTGAACCCAATCAATCACTATTGATAATTCACTTAATTAACATTCAAGTCTTCTTGAAATTTGATATCAATTATATTACTAACTGAAACATTATTTGTTAATCTACATAATTTATTACTTAATATTAACAATATTTTAAAAACATGGTTAAGCTTTAACAAAAGAAATCAGTTACTTTAAAATAATTAATCACGAGTTAACCTGTTAATAGACCTTAACTATGATAATCAAACTTGAATTAAATTTTTACTTAAATCTTGAACAGTATTCACTTTACTATGAAACTTGCTGAAACCTTTATTCACGAACAAATTTTATAAAATCCTACACTCAGATACAAAAACCCGAGATTTCCCCTATAACACTCAATCGCTGCTTCGAGTTGTCCGCCCCCTTCACCCGAGTCACCAACCCAGATACGCGAACTCCACCTTCTTCCCTCTCTTTAATTTACAACAAGTTTTCATTTAAACTTAATTATAAGATAAACATCAGAAGATATACGCACTCAAACTCAAAAGAAACCCCAAGCCTACATCCAATATTCTCGAGATTGACTCGAGACAGTGCCCGCTCTCCCCAACCTTCAAACACTGATACACCACTGTGCTGTACACGTGTACAGCGTCGGTCGTGGCTCCGGCGAGCTTTTGAGGCTTCGAGCAAATCCCAACTAACACGAATACGAGAAAACCAAAGTCGCAGTACCACCAAAAATTCAAATTCAAAATTATGCAGTTCGAACGAAAGAAACATATGACCTCACTGCAAACAAACGCCTCGCCACCAAAACACGGTCCACCGGAGGTGATGCAAACTCGACCTCAACTCGACAACGTCACCAACAATCTTCCACCCGAGCCTCTAATCACTCGATCACGTGTACAAGTCAAATCTCATATTTTTACTGGCATGAACAAAACACGCAGTAGAACGCTATATCGATCTCGTATCAAAATTCTACGCAATGGAAAATTAGTGAATATTTTTCCTAAGATCACAAACCTTTGCACTTGCTTCAGTTTAAATTTCAGCATTTTATATTGGATCAAATTCGAGAATTTGATAAAATTTCAATTTTTGTTCAATACCGAGTTGCTCTCGAAATACTGAGCTAAAAATCCCCATTCAAATTTTAAAAATCATATCTTTTAGTAATAATTCAAGATATAAACTTGAATTGGTAATTTATGGCATTAAAATTTTTCAAAGAACAATTAAAATACCTGTTAAACTAGTTACAGTGGTATATTTATTATACTTAGTTTAATTAACTAGTTAAGAACCTTAGTCTAGTTTAATCCTATTATTTAAGTCAAATACTTACAAATTGTCACTATTTGATGAGCATAATTTATGTTTTGATCAAAAGCATGGACTGTACCAACAGAGTAATATATAACAGAGATGAAATGAATATTTACAAACTCAGAATTATATCAGTATAAAACACATACTACCCCTGTATTCAATGAAATATCATACTGCTTTTTTAATTAAACTCAAGTTTGCAAATTTATATGTTTACTCACCACAAATAACCATTGAACAGAAATCCCTTAGATGCCTTGAAAGCTGCAGTTTAAAAACTGTATGTTGCTTGTTCATGAATCTGCCCTTTTCAATTAGATTTGGATATGTTTCATTTTCTTGTTTTAGTTTCTTTTGGTTTCACTTTTTTTCTTTGTTTTACGAACTTGAAGTAGCATGATATATACATATAAATATAGAACAGAATGGGGAGGCTTTAACTGGTCAGTAGCTTCTTTGATTGATCAGGTTTTATTAATAACTTGAATTGACAAAGGTTGGCTGAGAAGATTGGTAATTTAATGCCTTGTTTACCTAATAGGTTTACATACTTATTATGTTTGGCTGCTCATAGATATTTGTATATAATTGTTGTACTATGCATAAAGATGCTGGTTTGTTCTTTATGTTGCAGGCCAGCATAGCTTGCACAAGAAGCTATTCATTTATACATATTTGCTTTATATCTTAATTGGCTTGCATAGTTATTAAAATGTTTACATAATTATCATGTTTTGCTATGTATAAGGATTTTGTATGTCAGGTTATACTTGCAGGTAGGTCTGTGGCTTGTGAAAGAAGACGTGTTTATATGTATTTGTCTTATTATTTCCAGTTTGAATATTTTGCATATATGTGTCATATTTCATTTTACTTTGCTTACCAATTTTAAGGTTATGTTGTATGCTTGTTTATCTATTTTAATTCTATTTATGTTATTTTATTTTATATTTTTTTTATTTCTACTCTATACTTTGTTCTTAATTTAGTTATATTCATGTGTTATACTTAATATTCTTATATTTATATTTTAACTGTCAATATTTAAATTAGATTCGTGAGTTTAGTCATTCTTTATATTTATTTTATTTGTATTTAACTATAAATATTTAAATTATGGAAAATATGATTTATTTACATTTATACTTATTTTATATTTATCTCCATTTGTATTTTATTTTTATATGCATAAGTTTGACTTATATTTCACATTTATATTTTAATTCTATTTCAAACATTATCGTTCATATGTATACCTACCAAACATAAACAAAGTAAAGTATTTTAGTTCAATCATAAAAGAAAATTTTTATTATGAATACTATTGAGATAATTTATTTAAATTTTCAAATTAATTTCCCTTTTAAAAATACCATTTATATAAACAATGGCAATTATTTCAAAATCATATCCGTTTCAAATGGATAAGTTTACATTTTATTTAAACTGATTTGAATATTTATTAAAATAAATAGGGCCAAAATCCTGGGTCGTTACATTCCTTCCCCCTTAAAAGAATTTCGTCCCTGAAATTTAAAACAAAGATAATTTAAAAGTTGTCATATCAACCATTCAAACATACGTATCATTCATCTATTAACAAACAACCAACAATCTATCCTAACAAACATCGCTAGCTACCCGGACACAAATCCAGATAAGTTTTTCTAAAACTATACAGAGTTTCCTGGGTGAAAACTCCGGAATCCTCGCTCCACTATACTATGACAAGCTACACTACTATACTCCTAAGTTGCCTCTCACCTTAACTAACAATCCAAACTAAATTTCTATCCACAGTCACATCTGTTCTGGCAATTCAATGCTGCAAGCAACAGCTCCAATCCTTGTCAATATCCGAAATAGTCCAATATATCTCGGGTCAAGTTTTCCCGCCTTCTGAATCTAACAGTTCCTTTAATCGGGAAACTTTGGCCAAAAACAAATTACCAATCTCAAATTCCAATTGTTTCCTTTCTCTTATTTGCGTACTTCTTATGACGGTCTTGAAAAGCTCTCATCTTTTCCTTTGATAAGCCTAACCTAAGCAAAAACTTCACACATCAAAACTGGTCCAAACACAAGATAATCTTCCACAATCTACCAAAATCCAAAACTCAAACTTGCCGCATATCCTCTAAAATACGGTTCAGTCTCTCTGTCCGTCCGTCTGAGGATAATAGGCTATACTAAATTTCAAACTCGATCCCAAAGTCAATTGCAAAATCTTCCAGAAATTTGCTGGTGAAAAATAGGGTCACGATAACTTATTATGCTAACAGGAACACCAAATAATTTTACTATTTTCCTCAAGAAAATTTTGGCCTGAAACTGTAGTCCGAGTTACCTTAACTAGTATATAATGAGCACTCTTAGCTAATCGATCGACAATAATCCATATTCCATCGTTTCTTTTTCTTGGTTCTTGGCAAACCGTCGATGAAAGCCATCGAAATCATCTCCCACTTCCATCTGGGATTTTCGAAAGATTGCAATAATCTTGGACAACTTCTATTGATCACCTTAACTTGCTGATAGAAAGTACAACTATAAACGAAAGCAACTACAACCCTCTTCATGCTCGGTCTCCAGAAATTCTTCTCATATCTTTATACATCTTAAAGATTCCGGGTGAATATTCAGTCTGGAGTGATGACATTCATCTAAAACCTATTGCCTCAATTCATCTACATCAAGCACACAAACGACCATTAATCCTTTAAGCACCTTGATCATCTACCTTAAAATATGAACACCTTCCATCTTAGTTCAAGAATCAATTCCTCAAAAGATCTATCCTCCCTTTGCTTACTTATGATTTTGCCCTGGAGAGAAGGAACAACTTCTAAAAGAACAAAACTGCATTCCTACTAAGAGCATCAACCACAACATTCGCTTATCCTGGGTGTACAGAATATCCATATCATATGAGGCCAGAAATTCGACTCACCACGGCTGCCTCAGATTAACATTCCCTTAGAGAAAAAAGATATTTCAATGGTTTGTTATCCCTTAATAACCCAACTTCTCTCCCAACAAATATCGCCTCTAAAATTTCAAAACAAACACAATGGCTAACGACTCAAGGTTATGCGTAGCGTAGTTCCCTTCATGTTGCTTTAATTGCTGAAATGCATAAGCAGTTACTCTTCTATCTTGCATCAACACTGCTTCCCAAATTAATTATACAAGCATTCGTATAAATTCCAAAGCTGCCCTTCCCTTCTAGAATAACAATCACTGGAGCACTGGTTAGCCTCGTCTTCCATTCTTAGAAAGCTTCTTTACACTGGGTGTCCATTTGAACTTAGTTCTTTTCCTTGTCAACTTAGTCAGATGTGAAGAAATCTTGGAATAGTCTCTGATAAATTTTCCTGTAGTAGCCATTTAAACCAGAAAATTATGAATTTCCATCGGTTGCTTCCATTCTAGAATAGATTCTCCCTTCGCTGGGTCTACAGAGATATCTTCACCCAAAATAATGTGCCCCAAAAATAACTTTCGATTTTCAAAAATGGCTCTTAAAGAACTCGCCTTCAAAACATGCCTCCCCAGTGTCTCCAACACCATTCTCGAATACAGCTTGAGCTCTTCTTCAAACTTAGAATATACCAAAACAAACTTATTCATACTCCTATCGATCCATCCGATTTAGCGACAACACTGTCACAGAATCCTAACAAGAAAAAAACTAGACTTGATCAACTCCTTCCCAGAAGATCCTGAATCTGCTCAACTAACTCTACTTCCTTTCTTGGAACCATCCTCCAACTAGGCTGAATTACCAGCACTACCCTGGAATCAAACCATCACGAAACTCTATCTCTCTATGGGAAGACAAACAATTAACTTCTCGATTACATCAGGAAAAACTTGGTTCACATCAATAACTTAAAAAAATTCTCAACTCCATGTAAAAGATTACATAAATGAATTCCAGAATTGTCGCACAACAATCTGGTAATTCTACCCAAATAAGTTTGTTCTCCCTTTACAGTCCAGAACAGCCATTTACTGTTCGGATCAATCCATTGAAGAAATGAATCCACTCTGCTACTTCCGAAATCACCTCAAGAAAACTGCTAATCAACAAACCTTCTCTACAGCACACAAAACATTTCGAGCTATATGGTTAACCTCGGTGCCCAAAGACTTCCATTTAAAGCTCTTTGAGAAACTCGGGCCTCAACCAAAAATACCCTACTGAACTTACTCACAATTCCGAAACGGACATACTTCCTTAACTTGTTCCAAGAAACATCTTTGGAGACATCCAAACTCACTGTGTCTCATTACGCAGCTACTACACCCTGAGATATCAAGATATCATGACTTGCTCCTGTCCATCCGATGGATCCAAACTCAAACTCATCCAAAATTACATTCCAACAATGAAATCCTCACATCACCCAAAGCTCACTCGAGACGGTAATAGGTCTACAGTCTCAACAGATACACTCCAACTACAAATATTCAAAACTCCAACCATCGGTAGTCGTGTTTCACACACCACTACCCTATCTACCTTTATAACTTATATTGGAAAACCTGAACAGATAACCCAATAAATAGGTAGAAATATATATATATATATATATATATATATATATATATATATATATATATATATATATCAAAATTACGAATACGCTTTCTCAAGAAAGAAATCACTCAAGAGCCTAGGTATTCACTCAACCTAGCGCTCTGATACCAAGTGTGACGACCCGCACTTCTACTACCAGAAAGACGCATCATTATTAAGAAAGAAAAGGGATAGAAATAGAAAAGAATAGAAAAGAAAAAACAAAAACATTAGAAACTCACAGGGGAATGGAACAAAATATAATATATCACATATCTATTACAAAATTTACATATATCAGAGTTATATAATATCAATATACATGACAATCATACATACATCTGTCACTATATACATCAGAGATACAGTATACATCAACTAACACTGCGGATCTAGATAGATATCTACATACATCTGGAAACTCCTGCTCCAAGCCCCTCCAGAATCAAAATCCAAACCTATCACTTGGCTACTCGTAAAAATTTGAGTACCCAAGAGTTTATGAAAACAAAATATAAACTCCGAGTCAGACATGGGTCTGGCATGAGTAAACGGTTTAAATTGTTTAATTTTGAAAACCTTTTAAAACAAATGTATCACGTAAGACTCCCCACAAATAAATACGGGTAAGTTTTTACCTTACGCTAACCAAAACATTTTATAGAAAATCCAGTGTTATTATAATAGTGTCTAGGGTTTTCAAGTAAAATACAGAAATAGCTGAAATGCTTACATCTCACATTCCAACGTAGTTGGGCACAATCAAAACGTACGGCGCATATTGGAAATTGGATCTCATACAATGGTAGGGCTACTGGGGTACCGCCCGTCACAGTACGTGGTCTAGATCACTGTACCGAGGAGCCACCCTAACTCCCCTGCAACACAAAGCAGAAACCATTCCTTACTGAACAGTCTCGAACAAGATAACCCCGCAGTTGGTGCGCATATCCAACCGCCCACACAACCGAAATAAAGGGACATCTAGACAGGGGTATATCTCGTCCTGCTTGGGCATGACCCACCTAACCTTGCTGCACCTCCTCTGTTTTAGCCATTCCCGGTTGATGAGGCTTGAGGCTGCGATTACCTTTACAGGACATATTTCTTAGAATGCTCATCGTCCGCCTGACGATGTGTTGAACGCATTCAATCCATACAAGTTCGTTCCGGGTTCGAACGAAACCGAAGGCATTATCCCGTCACACTCATTTTGGAATCACCCTCAGAGTCAACGACGATAACCCTTGCATTCTTAAAGCACCATCTCGATCTTCACTTGAGAATTCATGACCTAACGTTTAATTTGGGTCGATGTGGTTTTCGGAATATCAAATTGACACCCGATCCCGGTCTCATCGAAATCCAAACGCCATTTTAAAGGCTAAGTTGTCTAATTAACTTAAACAGTTTAATTCAATGATTGAATTCATATAACATTTGCCACAGATAAATCATACACAATTGCCATGGATATATTAAAGCATATCAGAGAGCATCGCAGAATATCATCAATAAACATCACAAACAAATATTCTACACATACAACATCCATAAGCAATCATCTTAAGTTCTTATTGTGATGAATTTAATTACTTGAGAGTTAATCTCTTAACCCTGTTTAATCACTTATTTCCCTTCAAATTATTTAATCAACAAATCATTTATTAATTAATATTTATGTCTTAATTGCTTAATTACTTAATTACTATTTAATTAATTATGTTCTTAACCAAGTTATCTAAATTTAATTACTTAATTATCAATTAACAATCTAAATGAGATGGATTACCTATTTATTTACTGCTAATTACTTCCTTAATTCTTAATTAAATTACTTGATTAATTAACTATAAATTGTTCATTAATTAATTAAGCGGTTAACTCAATTTCATTTATTACTTATAATACATTACTAATTAAAATTACAAAGTAATTGCTCTTAATTACTTCTGAACCCAATCAATCACTATTGATTATTCACTTAATTAACATTCAAGTCTTCTTGAAATTTGATATCAATTATATTACTAACTGAAACATTATTTGTTAATCTACTTAATTTATTACTTAATATTAATAAGATTTTAAAAACATGGTTAAGCTTTAACAAAAGAAATCAGTCACTTTAAAATAATTAATCACGAGTTAACCTGTTAATAGACCTTAACTATGATAATCAAGCTTGAATTAAATTTTTACTTAAATCTTAAACAGTATTCACTTTACTATGAAACTTGCTGAAACCTTTATTCACTAACAAATTTTATAAAATCCTACACTCAGATACAAAAACCCGAGATTTCCCCTATAACACTCAATCGCTGCTTCGAGTTGTCCGCCCCCTTCACCCGAGTCACCAACCCAGATACACGAACTCCACCTTCTTCCCTCTCTTTAATTTACAGCAAGTTTTCATTTAAACTTAATTATAAGATAAACATCAGAAGATATACGCACTCAAACTCAAAAGAAACCCGAAGCCTACATCCAATATTCTCGAGATTGACTCGAGACAGTGGCCCCTCTCTCCAACCTTCAAACACTGATACACCACTGTGCTGTACACATGTACAACGTTGCTCGTGGCTCCGGCGAGCTTCTGAGGCTTCGAGAAAATCCCAACTAGCACGAATACGAGAAAACCAAAGTCGTAGTACCACCAAAAATTCAAATTCAAAATTATGCAGTTCGAACGAAAGAAACGTATGACATCACTGCAAACAAACGCCTCGCCACCAAAACGCGGTCCACCGGAGGTGATGCAAACTCGACCTCACCTTGACAACGTCACCAGCAATCTTCCACCCGAGCCTCTAATCACTCGATCACATGTACAAGTCAAATCTCATATTTTTACTGGCATGAACAAAACACGCAGTAGAACCCTATATCGATCTCGTATCAAAATTATATGCAATGGAAAAATTAGTGAACATTTTTCCTAAGATCACTAACCTTTGCACTTGCTTCAGTTTAAATTTCAGCATTTTATATTGGATCAAATTCGAGAATTTGATAAAATTTCAATTTTTGTTCAATACCGAGTTGCTCTCGAAATACTGAGCTAAAAATCCCCATTCAAATTTTAAAAATCATATCTTTTAGTAATAATTCAAGATATAAACATGAATTGGTAATTGATGGCATTAAAATTTTTCGAAGAACAATTAAAATACCTGTTAAACTAGTTACAGTGGTATATTTATTATACTTAGTTTAATTAACTAGTTAAGAACCTTAATCTAGTTTAATCCTATTATTTAAGTCAAATACTTACAAATTGTCACTATTTGATGAGCATAATTTATGTTTTGATCAAAAGCATGGACTGTACCAACAGAGTAATATATAACAGGGATGAAATTAATATTTATAAACTCAGAATTATATCAGTATAAAACACATACTACCCATGTATTCAATGAAATATCATACTGCTTTTTAAATTAAACTCAAGTTTGCAAATTTATATGTTTACTCACCACAAATAACCGTTGAACAGAAATCCCTTAGATGCCTTGAAAGCTGCAGTTTAAAAACTGTCTGTTACTTGTTCATGAATCTGCCCTTTTCATTTAGATTTGAATATGTTTCATTTTCTTGTTTTAGTTTCTTTTGGTTTCACTTTTTTTTCTTTGTTTTACGAACTTGAAGTAGCATGATATATACATATAAATATAGAACAGAATGGGGAGGCTTTAACTGGTCAGTAGCTTCTTTGATTGATCAGGTTTTATTAATAACTTGAATTGACAAAGGTTGGCTGAGAAGATTGGTAATTTAATGCCTTGTTTACCTAATAGGTTTACATACTTATTATGTTTGGCTGCTCATAGATATTTGTATATAATTGTTGTACTATGCATAAAGATGTTGGTTTGTTCTTTATGTTGCAGGCCAGCATAGCTTGCACAAGAAGCTATTCATTTATACATATTTGCTTTATATCTTAATTGGCTTGCATAGTTATTAAAATGTTTACATAATTATCATGTTTTGCTATGTATAAGGATTTTGTATGTCAGCTTATACTTGCAGGTAGGTCTGTGGCTTGTGAAAGAAGATGTGTTTATATGTATTTGTCTCATTATTTCCAGTTTGAATATTTTGCATATATGTGTCATATTTCATTTTACTTTGCTTACTAATTTTAAGGTTATGTTGTATGCTTGTTTATCTATTTTCATTCTATTTGTGTTATTTTTTTATTTATTTATTTCTACTCTATACTTTGTTCTTAATTTAGTTATATTCATGTGTTATACTTAATATTCTTATATTTATATTTTAACTGTCAATATTTAAATTAGATTCGTGAGTTTACTCATTCTTTATATTTATTTTATTTGTATTTAACTATAAATATTTAAATTATGGAAAATATGATTTATTTACATTTATACTTATTTTATATTTATCTCCATTTGTATTTTATTTAAATTATATGCATAAGTTTGACTTATATTTCACATTTATATTTTAATTCTATTTCAAACATTATCGTTCATATGTATACCTACCAAATATAAACAAAGTAAAGTATTTTAATTCAATCATAAAAGACAAATTTTATTATGAATATTATTGAGATAATTTATTTAAATTTTCAAATTAATTTCCCTTTTAAAAATACCATTTATATAAACAATGGCAATTATTTCAAAATCATATCCGTTTCAAATGGATAAGTTTACATTTATTTAAATTGATTTGAATATTTATTAAAATAAATAGGGCCAAAATCCAAGGTCGTTACAAATCGGTTTGTGAATTTAAGTTTAAAGATTAAAAGTTTCTCCACTTTCACTTGCTACAATGCTTGCTTACCTAAATCACCATCAACTATTCAAATGCATGAATGACAAGTATGAAAATGATAGAACCATTTTGTTGAGGGATGCTTTGTCGAACAACCTTTGTACATTTCAAAATGCATTTCCGCATCATTCTAAGAATACGTTTCATGAAAAATCTTTGTCATCATTTCCAAGAAAAATGCATATCTGCACTGCAAATATTTGTAGTCCACGATCTAAGTATTTATTTATCAAATATTTACAGTCTATACTGAATACATTATAGCTAAAAGTGCAAACATTTGCAGTTTTACCCAAAAATACTTGTAGTAAGGACTACATATTTTCAGTAAAAATAGTGACATGGTGTTTCATGAAACATGTTTTTGAGAAAAAAATTTTGGATATTCAGTTTGAAAATAAGGGACAATCAAAATTTCCCCTTTTGTATTATATGCATGATTTACAAATACAATATCATAACATAATTATTCTATTGTCATTATCCCACAACCGTGTGCGAAGCACGGATTCACACTAGTAAGAGAGGAAGGAAAATTGAAGAAAGATGAAGAGGGGTGGCAGCTAACCCTAACAGCCATTATCTACATTTCTAAAGACTTTTACGATTATATGATGGTCTTTATTGAAATTTTGGCATAAAAATTATTGCTATCAAAATTTTGATGTGAAAAGTTATCCCTCTAGGAAACCCCAACCAAGCCCTATGGGAATTCGAGGAAACCATTGAAAAATTCTAAAGTAGAGCTAACCCAAAGTTTAATAGCCCTTTGTCACCAAGCATATATTGAAGTAATTGACAACCTAAAGCGATCGTCCCTTCTGATAAGCCCTTATCACGCACCAGGAAGGGATTTGGAGCCAACACCATCATATCCCTAGGTACTCCATTGTCTGGCCTGAAGTATTCCTTATCACACAACCCGATGTGCCTGTTGCTCAGTCTCATTGAATTGGCCAAATTTCATAGTTTTGATTAGGTGCTCTTATTGACTATGGGAAGTGGGAAATGGTGATGTGCTAGAAAATGCAATAAGACTCCAAAGAGGTCGAAGTAGATCAAAGTAACCTAGTGTTATCCTAAAGTAGATTGTGATAGGCCTGAAATAAAGGAGAAACGTCCCAAAGTAAAAATATTGAGAAATGCGAACAATGCAATTTTTGTCAATATGACATGATAAAGTTGAAAAATCATTTTTAATGGAAAAGTGATTAAATAAATGATTGAATATGTAATGGTAATTAGAAACTAATAGATTGATTTCTAAAAATATGAAAATGGTAAATTAGCTAATTTTAAGCTAATAAATTGACAATGTTTAATGGATTAAGTCTAATTTATTTAAAATGGTTAAAATTATGGAAATTGATCTTTATTGTTCTTTATGACATCATGCGAATATACATGTAATATGCGATGATGATGGATGAACTTGAATATATTTCTTATGTACTTGTGATGATCACTTATGTATGTGATGATGAAAACATATGGATGTAAAAAACGTGGGTATGATTGTGATTGACTCTTATGTGAATAGAATTGCATGCGAGAGATTAATGTGATCTAAAGTGGGATGTAATTAACCAATTATAATAAATGAAGTGTAATAAAAACCAATAGGTTTTATGTGTAAGGATAGCTTTAGAGACTAATGACAAGGAAGCTTGTCAAGTGGTGTTACCTAAGGTTATGAGTGTGTTACTCCTAATTGGACCTTGTAGACAAGGGTGCTGAAACACTTAAAAAATGTGTTGCACTATGAACTAAAACATGATAATAATCTTGGCGTGATGTTAACTCCTTAGTTGAATGAATTAATAAAACCACAAAGACAGCTTATTATAATGTTAGGTGACAGTTGATGAATAAACGATGATCCGAAGACATGTATAGATTGTATGGGACGCTTAACATTATAATTTCTGGTTCACTATCATATTATTGTATTTTAAAGAGTGACTAATACTATTTATACCGAGCTATTGTCCGGCCCATATTCCATCATTTTTTTCATATAAACTCAAGGGTGCTTAGTTGGACAGGTTGAGTTTATAGATAATAAGTAGAAAAGTATTTTGGTAAGCAAATAAAGAAGTCGATGATGAGCAGGAGGCTTTATACTATTTGGTTTTCATCCCATTATATACTCAACCGGGTATATAACTGGTTAGATGAATATTCCCATCTTCATATGTCAGCACATCATCATTATTTATGTTTTGTTATATTTAATCCTATATTGGGAAATGATAGGGTTAAAGAGGTTAAAGCTTAATGAAAATTATATAGAGTTATTTAGATGCTTTATATAAAAAATAATATGGTCACATTTTATCGCTTGAAAATAATTTTGGTGATGACTTCAACAGCATCGACATTCATTTTCAGGTCTCAAAATAGACGATGATACAATGTACTTCTTATACAAAGTTCTTCCTTAGTAAAATTTCTATTTCTTCTTACAGTGTTGTATACCAAGTTTTGTCTAGAGGGATTCATATTCCCTTTTTGGAGTAATTTCGGATCAATACTTGATGAATGACATATTATTAGTGGTCAATTCCAACTATATAATTTTGAGACCAAGAAAACAGGTCCAAGTTCGCTCGTAAGAAAGCAATCAACCCTTATCTAACCCTTTCATCTAAATGAGTATCACCCTTTAATGTTCTCATAGAGTCTTTCATAACAATATGTATATTTTTTATAATGTTTTTCATATTTTTCATGTTTGACTTTTCAATGGCATATGACTCTAGAATGTATATGGAATGGATGTACTTCTCATGGACAATCGAGTAAGAAAGGATTGCAATGGTGTATAAAGAAGAAGATAAGATAATCGATATATAACGATCCATATGTCAACTTAATGAACTTCTAAACATTAATGGGACTGACTTCAATCATCATGCAGAACAACTTTTAGGAAAGAATGGATCAACAAGCAAAGAATTGGAGAAAAGTAGGGAAATAGGTGTAAGGCTACTTCTTGGTACCAATCAATGGACCATCAGTCGATGCCGACTCATTAGATCTTGGTAGTATGAGCTTAGTCAATGCAACCCTTTTCTTTGGCCTGTTTTTAAGGATCTTGACTTGATCTTTCTATGTGAATTTCTAGAGTTATAATTAGCAAATTAAGGCCTTACATATTTATATCCACCTATATAAATACAACACACATGAAATAATAAAGGGATGGATTCTATTTTCACTAATCAAAGCTTCCATCGATTTGTGAATTAAGATCCATCCTTGTTTTTTTGTTTATAGTTTAAAATCTCTTTAGAAAGACTAGTAGAAAAATATAGTTAGAATCGAATAAATTGGAAAGTAAGATAGCCAAACCATTATAAAAAATTATGTATTCCCTTTTTTCCCTTTCCTTCACTATTTTTACCATTTTTGATCAGATATCTGAACATGTTGAACCCAAAATGAGTGAACCAGAGGCTCAAATCCACATGTAAATTCAAGCAATGATCACTTCTAAATCGTTGGTTCTTTACAATTTCGACATCGGTGTTAGATCAATATTTTGATGCTTTCAATGAGAGCTTATATATCTTAGGCTACATCTCTATAGATACATAGAGTCAATTTGCTTCCTCTAGGATATTAGGCAAATTATCCGAAGAAGAATCGTCGAAAGTAGACAAATAAATGAGCGAGCTATGGTAGAGGTAGTGCCGTGGATCATAGTGATAGTAATGGGTCTCACACACTATTGCCACTAGATAATACTATGGGCCATAGTGATAGTAATGGATCTCACACATAATGTACATTCCTTACTTCGAAACCTAAAAATAGACGATGATGATGTTGTAATCATCACCAAAATCATTTTCAAGTGATGTAGTGAGTATAGTGTTTAATTTGTATAACATAACAAATAGAGTGGCTAAATTAATTTTCATTACTTCAAATTATTTTACACGATTAATTACATTAACTTTAACACATCATTTTCCACATAGGAGTAAATACGATAGAAAATAAAATTGTGTCGAGTCCAACATATGAAGATGCCAACACAACACATAACCAATTATAATTCCTGTTTTACACAGCTTAAATTTCAAAATATTTTATTTGCTAGATAAGCCTCCTACTTCGCCTTTGGAGTCCTTATTCATCCTTCTAAAAGATACCTTTCTTAACCATAAACTTAACCTACTAGAATGAGTATTGTTGGTGACGTTTTTCGGCTTCACGATACTCAACTTGATCGTGAGGTGACCTTCTGATATTTAAGCTTCGTTAAATTCACCTTTAAGAAGTGACTGTGTTGCTGAATGCTTGCACAACCAAATAGTCACATTTCAACTATTTTTGGAAATGTTGAAGAGGCTTTGTGAGCGATAATCTATTTAAATGCTAAATAGCAGAAAAATGAAAGTAGATGACACAGAGATTTTTTTTACGTGGTTCAGATTAATGGTAATCCTACGTCCATGAGGCTTTTCATTATATCATCATGATTGTTGTAAAAAAATGATTACAACGGTCTCCGAGGCATATAATATCTCCTTTAATTTAGGGAAGAAGAAGAGGTTCCAAAAAGAAGATCCTCTTTTTTCATCCTCTAGTGTTTTCTATTACAGTATGAAGAATACATCGCCGGTAGCATAATGCCCTTTATTCTTTCCTTTGATTTCCACCTTTAGATTTTACCATATGTCGCTTATATATAATGCTTGTTGTTCGTACCTGGATTAATGATGGATTTTTGGCGAGAAATCCATATATTGGTGGGATTTTTAAATTCAAAGCAGGATGCTTGAAAAATTGGTTAGAAGCCCAGGTCTGTATAGGTTAGCCTTTTCTCTCTTGGTATGACAAGTTGCTTTAAGAGGAATGATAAAAAGGTCACTCAAAGGCATTGGCATGTGATTGGTGTATGTGGAGAGATGTAGTGGTGAATCATTTCTTGTCATTCAGACATTACTACCCTGTTGATACTCTTGATATCTTTGTTTAATCTGTCACTATGTCGAGTCGAAATGGAGTAGAACTTTCCATTATGTTCTAAGGACTGGTTTGGCATGCATCTAGGATGCGGCTGAGGTTTCTTTATGATTTGAGTTGTTCCCTTTACTATTTCCATTGCAATAGAGGGAGAGCTTCATATTTTTCATCCGTTTGTAGGGTTTAGTCTATGTTGAAGCGTATTTCGAAGAGGCTATATACAAGGACACTTGAAATACACTTCAACATTGACTCAACCCTATAGACAAATGACAAAAGTGAAGCTCTCCCTCTATCGCAACGGCAATAGTAAAGGGAACAGCTCAAATCATAAATAAACCTCAATCGCATCCCTGGCACATGCAAAACCAGTCCTCAGAACAGAATGGGAAGTGCTACTTTATTCTGATCCGACATAGCGATAATTAAACAAAGATAGTAGGAGCATCAACGGAGCAGTATGGTCTAAACAACAAGCAATGATTCTTCCCTGAACCTCTTCGCATGCACTAATCATACATCAATGCCACTGGAGGCCTCTTTATCATTCCTCTTAAAGAAACTTGCCATTTCAAGAGAGAAGACGCTAACTTGTGTATACCCAAGCTTTCAGCAAATTTTTCAAGCACTCCGCTTCAAATTTCTAAGTTCCCGCCAATATTAGGATTTCTCGCCAAAAATCCTTCACTAATCCAGGAACAAAGAATAAGCATCGTGTAAAAGCGACAAGTGGCAAAATCCAAAGGTGGAGATTGAACAAAATAATAAAAAGCGATTATGACCACTAACAGTGTCACTTCATACTATAAAAGGAAACACTAGAGTACAAAGAAAGAGGATCTTCTTTTTGGAATTGCTTCTTCGTCCCAAATTAAAGGAGATATTATATACCTTAGAGGCCATTATAATCATTTTGTATAAAAACACGAAGATATAATGAAAACCCTTATAGAGGTAGGATTAACATTAGTATGAACCATGTAAAAAAATCTTTACATCCTTTACTTTCATTTTTCCAATATTTAGCTTTTAAATCAGTTGTTTCTCATAAAAAATCTTCGATATTTCAACAAACAGTTAAAGGGAGACTACTCAGTTGTGTCAACATTCAGCAATGCAGTCGCTTCTTAAAGGTGAATTTAACGATGCTTAAGTTCGTTGATTCCTATTCGTGGGGATGGCAAGTCATAAGTTCACCTCATGATCTAGTTGAGTGTGGTG
This sequence comes from Allium cepa, assembly GCA_030765085.1. Lineage (NCBI taxonomy): Eukaryota > Viridiplantae > Streptophyta > Magnoliopsida > Asparagales > Amaryllidaceae > Allium > Allium cepa. The sequence goes on along the minus strand of CM060945.1, from coordinate 202,190,182 downwards.
AAGCCGAAAAACTTCACCAACATTTATGGCCCTAGAAGGAGGGCTTGAACCTCCATCCCTCTATTCTAAATTTTTAGCAAAATTTCTAATTCCATCTTCCATTTCTCTATCATCCACAACTCACCACCCTAGCTTGATTACAGCTTGTTTCATGCAGCAGACAGGCAGCCACGGCATTCTCGAGAATGAGAATGATATTACTAGCAACCACTGTTTGGTAGAAAGACTCAAGAATCAATGTTTCAGGGAATCAAGTCGAAGAGCTACCAACATTTGATTATGGACCCCTAAAGCCAACAGATAGGAAACTTCCGAGAAAAAATATATGGATTCCTTGATCTAGATAGCGATCTTGATAATGTTAGAAAACCTAGGACCGAAATCCAAAATCCCTATGTGCCTTGCCGGAAGAAGTATGGGAACACCTCTTATACTATGGTTGTAAGAGGAAAGGCTTTTGCACATTCTGTTCGAAAACTAAGAAATTCAACTGATGCACCCAACTGGAGATTGAAACGCCCATCGATTTGAAGGATTTTCCCCCATCCTCGACATCTGCTAAGAGCACAATAGCTATATTGATGCTTCTCTCCCTTACAAAGAAAGCTACCCTCGTCGGCAGAGATCGGGAGCACGATGAGCCCGAAGTCGGATGGAGGAAATAAAATTGAAGTATTGGCTAACAACTGCAAAGGCAAGTGCTCACCTTTGCATTAAAGAGCTTGGATTGAAAACAACATGCCCTGTACCATATATGTGGCAAGATTTGTAAAAATAATATGATGTATCAATGTATCGAACTAGTCGTAGGGATGTTAGACATCTCGAACCAGTATGAAATCTTTGTGTTATTTCTTTGTAAAAGAAAAGGCTATATATGAACCTTCATAGTTTACCACAAATATTCTTTGATTAAGCCTAACATGAGGCCAGTGGTAAAACGAAATTTTCAACACTGAGATTGGTGATACTGGCACTACTCATTTAGTTTTGCATTTACGTGAGTCCTGCTTCTCGGCCAAAGTATTTCACTGGACATGATGAAAATTTTCCCTAACCCAATATGAATTTTTCTTTGATGACAATAATAGAGACTGGTCGTAGGAATATTAGGTGGCTTGAACTAGTATAAACAACATTTATGCTAGTTAATTCGACATACCATAGTGGATGTATGGATATTAGACGACCAAAACCGATAAAAACACCATGCGCATGCGGTAATGGTTGTACATGCACGACCTAACTTCTCGGTCAAATCCACTCCCTCAGCGGGAACGATTGTGCCAAGTGAATAATAACTTACTCTTCATCGCTCTCCACCATAACTCGGAGGTGTGATTTCACCTAAGAACAACAACGACAATCTCATAAACGAGAATGGTGATACTAGAAAAGAATACAACTTAATATGCGTATGACATTATCAAACTAAGGGGGGCAGGTTGTACCAAACTTGCAGCTAGGGATAGTTCGCCCATATACAGCCAAGCATACAGCTAAGGACATTACGCCCTAAAATAGAGGGGCAGGTCGGGATCGGCTAACGGGTGGAACAACTAAGGATAGTTTACCCAAATAATGGGGGTAGGTCATATTAGACATATAGCTAAGCATAATACTAGGAATTCCTCGCTACAAGATGAGGGGTAATTCATGCACGGTCCATGGCTAGGTCAACAAAAGATGCTACACACCGAAAGTCCATCAGACCGCATTACCAATACAAGTAAAGTTGCTATCTGTTGAGTCATAACCTAGAGGTATATGCTATTGCAAGGGCTCACCTTAGACTTGGCAAGAGAGCACAATACATGATCTGCAAAGGAAGCTGTCAATCAGGTACAAATCTAGATTTCTACTCAAAGCTCGTTAGGTACACATCAAAAAATTGAGTTATCAATACTTGGTTATGAATCTTTTATGTTACTCATTTTCTACATACTCTTAAATAATCTACAAACATCATAATCTAGGTCATATTACAAAAAATAGCATTCCGTAAAAATTTAAATTACAAGTCCGGTACAAAACTAAGCAAGGTCGCTTTATGCCGTCTCAATTTTGCAAGAGTGTAAAGCTATTAGCCGAGAAGGAAATTAGCTCTCCAGCTTAGTAATCACCTGTGATGACCTGACTTTCTACTCTCAGAAAGACGCATCATCAATTAAGAAAGAAAGGGATAGAAGAAGAAAAGAAAGAAGAGAAAGAAGAACAACATTAGAATCTCAACAGCGGAACGAATAAATTATATTAATAACATAAATATTTACATAATATACAACATCAATCGGAGTTACATAACATACACAACATATACTAGACAGTTATAAACACATGTCTAGTATTTACGACTCAATACAACTCAACAAAAGATACCAACTCAGAGAACACACAGCGGAAACTATATATCTACAAAGCAGAAGCCTTCTGCTCCATTGCTCCTCCACAATTCGTCAAAGCTAACCTGAATCCCTTGGCTACTCGTAAAAATTTGAGTACCCAAGAGTTTAAGAAAATAGAAGATAAACTCCGGGTCAGACATGGGTCTAGTGTGAGCAACAAGTTAAGGTTGCTTAACTTTAAAAACCCTTTTGAAAAGAAAGGTATCACGTAAGACTTTCCACACATAAACATGAAAAAGTTTTTACCTTACGCTAACCAAAACATTTGATAGGAAATCCAGTGATATTATAATGGTGTCTACGGTTTTCAAGTAAATAAGAAATAGCCGAAATTGTTACAACTATTAAATTCCAGCTACTAGCCACAAAAGTCGGTAATACAAATCAAAACCGTAGGGTCTCGTAGGGAAAATGGATTTCCAACAATGGCAGGGCTACTGGGGTACCGCCCGTCATAGTACGTGGCCTAGATCACCGTACCGAGGAGCCACCCTAACTCCCCTGCAACACAAGGTCGGAACCATTCCTTACTGAACAGTTCCGAACAAGACAACCCCGCAGTTGTTTGCAACCAACTGCCCACACAGTCGAATATAAAGGGACCTCTAGACAGGGGTAAATCTCACTCTCAAGTGCGGGCTACCCACGAAGCCTTGCTGCACCTCCCCTGTTTTAGCCATTCCCGGTTGATGAGGCTTGAGGCTACGATTACCTTTAGAGAACACAACTCTTAGAATGCTCATCGTCCACCTGACGATGTTCTGAAAGCATTCAATCCATAAAAGTTTGTTCCGGGTTCGAATGAAACCGAAGGCATTATCTCGTTACACTCATTTTGGAATCACCCTCAGAGTTAACGACGATAACCCTTGCACTCAGAATCTTCATCTTCACTTGAGATTCACGACCTATCGTTAATTTGGATCGATGTGGTTTTCGGATATCCAAATATGGAAACCCGATCCCGGTCTCATCGAAATCCAAAACGTGTCTTTTAGGTCCAAGTTGTTTTAAAGTTTAAAACAATTCAATTCAATATTGTCTATATGCACACAGATAGACAATTCACATCACATAGTAGATAATCACATTATCATCATAAACAGATAATTAATATTATTATCCAAACAGATACTTAATATTATCATACTTAAACCAAGCATCCATATCACATAGATATTACTCATCTCATATCTGAGTTCACAATCATCAAATGAAATATCAATATCATCCATCCATAAGCAATCATTTAATATTCTCAATCTATAATTAATTTAAAATTAATTAAATTAATTACTTCTATCTTCAATTAATTTAAAATAAATTAAATTAATTACCTATTCCATAAATCCCGCTCATACAACCATTAATTAATTATAAATCAAATTAATTAACCATTCTCTAATTACAATAAGTAATTTAGTCTTTAATTAATTTCTCAAATGAATTATTCTAAATCATTCACAGTAATTAACATTTAATTACTTCATTTTTTAATTAAATATAATTAATTACACTTATCATTAATTAATTACATTAATTAATCACCTCATTATTAATTATTCCTTAATTAAACAACTCCTACATACACCATTAATTATATTAATTAATGATCTCTAATTTATATATAAATTAAATTACTTTATTTAAATTAATTACATTAAGTGATTAATCTTTAATTAAACACAATTATTAATCACCCTTGAATTAATAACAAACTAGTAACTAACTATCCTTAATTACTTATTAACAAATTAATTGTCCCATGATTAATTATTCCCATTAATTAATCCTTTGATTAATTACAAAAGTAATTACCCAAATTACTTCACTTACAAATCATCTTGTGTTAATTACATCAAATAATTATCATCTAATTACTTTCCTAAGTAATTATGCTCCATTGATTACACTAAGTAATTACACATATCAAATCATCAAATGATTTCTTAAATTAATTAAAGTAAATTAATTAACTTAATTTAATCATATCATCAAAATTAATTACAATAAGTAATTAGTCTCTTAATTACTTTTATCAAGTAATTACACTTAACAATTTACAATAGATTATCCAAATTAGTTAATCTAATTAATTATCAGAATTAATCACATTAATTAATTGTTAAATAATCCTTAGTTAATTATCTTCAATTAACTAATAACATTTCTTAATTTACTTCTTAATTAATCTCTAATTATAAATTAATCTAAATTATTAATTTATAATTAAATACATAAGTCATTCCTTAATTAACTTATTCATTTAACCATTTAAATACCTTAATTATTTCTAAGATAATTTATTTCTTTATTAATGACTTCATTAATATTAATGTGTATTAGAACATTTCATTTTTAATTTAAATTCAAATTCCATTTTGAATTTAAGATTCAAAATGATTTTTATTATTTATTCTTTTAAACATTAATCTAATTTAAAGTTCAATTTATAATCCTAAAAAAATTAAATGTAAATAACATTTATTTCTTATATAAGAAAAAGCCCTTAAAGTAAACTACTTAAGTTTTTATTTTAAAATTTAAATTTTCAAAATAGTTTAATATTTCAACTTGCAAATTCAAGTTAAAAACAATTTATTTAACTTTCATTCAAAAAAAATCCCCTTTAAAAAGAACTATGTCAAAATCAATCAAATATTTATTTGAAACCAATTACTGTTAAAAAATATTTGATTAAATCTTGTTTTAAACATTCAGATTTAAAAACTGATTTAAATTTCAGATTTGAATTCAAGAAGAACTTGAACCCATTGGTTTGACTTTGATTTTAAAACTTTGGTTTTAACTTACTTTTAGAAAATTTGGTTTTTTATTCTTGATTTAAAATCCAAATTCATTTTTAAAACCTTAGATTCAAATGTTCATTTGAACCTATACTTTAAACTTTTAATTTAGAACACAATTTAAGTTTTGTTTCAGATTTTAAACTAAATTTTAAAATCTGAAAACTGTCAGGTTTTTTTATTTAATCTGGAAACCCCATTTAAATATTCAGATTTGAATTCGAAAAATAAATTTGAATTCAAAATTCAAACTGGATTTAAACTTTGTTTTAAATCTGGTATACCAATTTAAGTTCCATTTGAATTTGTTTAAAAACAAATTCTTGCTACCAGGTTTTACAAGCCTGGAACAAACACTGATTCGACTCAAACCAAAATGCTTCGAGTCTTTTGCCCTGCTGCTTCGAGTCACATACTCGAATAACTCAAGTCTTCCCCGAGTTAAAATACTCTGCACACAAAAAAAACTCCTCAGCACTTCAACGTCACGGTGCACATGCACCGTGGCTCTGGCCATCTCCGGCCATCCACCAGCGCTTCAACCCATCGCCGATCATCTCAAGACAACACCACGACCCTCCATAACCACCACCATTTGCTCGAATCAAAATCGAGCTCTCGATCCAAAACTGGAAACAAAATCAGGTCCACCCCTCAAAACCTGGAAACAACTCGCACTCGAAACTCCGACCATCGGAATGCCTCCACCTTCGACTATAGCTTCGACTACCACCCCTCTAGCCACCTCCAAAACCTCATGCCACTCGATGCTACAGAGGAGTTGCACTGATCCAAAACTCCAAAGCACCCAAAACTATGGTTAAAAACAGAAAACGCCCACCATCATCGCCATAGTGATCATCCACCTCATCAACCATTTTTCCCATCACTACCTTAGCCTCCTCGATCGCCACGAGCAAGCCCGGCCACCCAGATAACAGAGATCATCCAAAAATCCTAAAATTCCCATTTACTAATGAACTGGAACCGCTCCTCAAAAACTTAACAAATTTTTTTTATTTTTTTTAAAAAATCTTGTTTTTGTTTAGATATTTGATTCATATGCCTAAATCCATGAATTATAATAATTGAGTTTCAACTTATTTTAGTTTTCTACTGTTGTTCTATATTTTCCAGAACTAATACAAATTGTTTTTCCTTTAAACAATTTTTTTTAAACTCACGTCTCTGTTAATACAAGCATTTTATGTTCAAACCTTAAGTCTTGTTAAAACTTGAAATATGGACAAATGAATTTTGATTTGTACTTAAGCCTGAGACTAAGGTCAGAGAGATACACAGTGATGTTCATCACTATATTCAAACTTACACAGAGATATACTAAACAAAAGTATACTCAAATCAGTGAATTCCAGAAAGAAGCATGTAGCAGAACAAATTCACTTAACTATTTTTAGATTGTGATGTTACTCATCTTTTTAAACAGAGGTGTTTTTAAACAGAGGTGGTTACAGGATATCAACACACATACATGCAGTAACACATACACATATGAATGCATTAAGATATATACACATCTCAGACAATAATTAAGCGAAATATATACTTAAGTATTTTAAAATTTAAGTTACTCAATTGATTTTAATAGAGCCACCTGATTTTAGAAAAGCTACTGAACCTTGTCTTCGATTTAAATGCTGCAGTGTTATGCTAATTGAACTGTAGTGCTACTGCTCTGATTTTAAATTCATGCATGCAGGCTTTTAAATCTTTAAAATTTTGAAAAAGAAGCAGACTTCAACTCCAGGTTGCTAAGCTGATGATTTCCAGAGAAATGCAGTGTAGTTGATCTTCCGGTTGAAAAAAAGAAATGCAGATTTGAACTACAGGCCTGATTTTCAGAGACGCAATGCAGGTTAGATTTTATTGTAATTTTGAGGAATGAAGATTTTTAGATTTGCTTTGAGGAAATTTCTAGTTTTCAGATTTTCTTCTTTGTTTTCAACTAGCTTTTGATTTTTAAAAGAGAATGAAGGGAAATGAAAAATGTTTTAAAAGGCTGAAATAAATTTTAAATAAAATAAAGAAAAAGATTAGAACAATGACACTTGTCATGTTTTTGAATTTGTGAGCTAACACTTGTATTTAGATTACTTGAGGTTACACTTTTCTTTTAATTAAATTTAGTTATATTTTTTGATGTTATAAAGGGTTTTCTTTAATTTATTTTATACTTATGTAAATATATATATGATTTTCTTATTTAAAGCAAGTGTAAATAAAACAAATTATAAATTAAAACTCATACAAATATTTTAAAGAATCTTTTAATTTGAATTTCAAAATAAAATTCCAAATTCAAATTAATCTTTTGAATTCCAAATTAAAATCAATTTGTTCATTTTAAAACGAAGATTCTATTTTCTTATTTTAATTCTTTTTATATTTATGGAAAAATGATACATTTATTAATATGGCTTGAAAATAACAATTTAACAAATTTTAAATGATTTGTAAAAAGATTATAAATCACTTTTATTGATAAATAAATTTAAACCATATGCTATTTGTATTTTAGACTTATATAAAATATTTCTAAATCATATACAATCAAATAATATTTAAAAAGAAATAAAATCAACTTTTATTTATAAATTTACGCTCAGATAAATTTTAAACAAATTTAACATTTATTTTGAATATTTACTAACCATATAGTTATTAATTTAAATAACTTTGAAAAACTTAAAATTAATTTAAAACATAATTTCCCAATTACTCAATATATTATTAGAATTTAAAAACAAAACTTTATTTATTAAATTCTAAAACAAAGATTATCTATAATATATATACAAATATATATACGTTATAATTTAAAATATTTATTTTAGCTTTTAAAAGATAAATCACTAATTAAATATTTATTTATTTAGATTATTAAACCAAATCATATTTTATTGATCAATATTATCAAATCAATTTAATTTTATATAAAGATTATTAAATTGATATTGTAAAAAATTCCGAGATATCACATTTTCCCCCTTAAAAGAATTTCGTCCCTGAAATTTAAAACAAAGGTAATTTAATAACCTATTTAAAAATAATTAATTTTAAAGCACAAGCATATATCAAACATATGCTAACAACCATAGCAATCAATTCATCCAATCAAACAAAACTAATTATCCAGACAAAATTCTGTATAGAGTCTCCTTGAGTTTCCCAAGTAAACAACGAGATACTCACTCTATAAAACCCAAACAATCAACACTACTAAGCTACAGAACTCCCACTCATCTAAATTTATAACTGAACAAGATATCAGACTATAGACAAGTCTGACTCAAACATTCAAATCTCCCAGAACAGCTGATTCCATAACAAGAATTAGATCATACACGTACTCCCTCAGAGATATGTAAAACACATCGAATTCCAATTGTTCAAACTGGCAATTCAATCCAGAAAATTAAACACTTATCCAAAACAGAACACAGAAGAATCCAAAATATCTCGGAGCTAGCTTCCCAACCTTACCAAAATTTATAGCTCCTAAAAAATGAGAAATTTATCCAAAATCAGATCTCCGACTTCAGATCCACAAAATCCTTCGGTCGATCTTAAGCTGTCTACTTCCTACCTGATCAGCTCAATCCTTGCTGATGTCTCAAGAAACAAACTGGACCAAACCCAATCCACCAATATGATCCTCCACGATCAACCAACATCAAGTACAAATTCCACTCACAACAATCAAAAAAAAAACAAACTTCTCCTATCCGGAAAAGAAAAGAAGATGCACTCCCAAACTGCTTTCGCTGCACAACTCTGATCTGGAGTAGAAGAGAATGCTGATGAAGAACACAAACACAATTGGACAGCATAACCAAGAAGATCTTTGATAACCAAGAGAAAACTCAGAAGTTCCTCAAATCCTGGGTTGCTTCAACAAACTCCATCTTAAGGAACCAACCTTCAACTAGTTGAACCACCGGAACCACACTTGGAATCCTGGTCGATAAGAAAACTGAATCTCTAGATGCAGACAACTTCTAACTTCCAGAAAACATCAAGAAAAATCTCCAACAATCCAAGAGAACACTCAACTATCGCAAGTCACTTTTACGATCGATCCAAACTAAAATCCAAAGGAAACTGTTCTCTCTTTACCAATCAGAACAGCTTATGTTGGTCTGGCCAATCCATCGAAGAAATGGATCCACTCTACTGCTTCTGAACTTTACCTCCAGTAAACTGCTAAGCCAGAAAACTCTGCCGACACAAAGAACACTCCGAGCTGCACTGCTGACACCAATGCCAAAGAATTCCCAATCCAAAGCTCTTCGAGAGACTTGGACTTCAAACCAAACAGAAACACCCTGCTGATCTCAGCCACAACTCCGAAGCAGACCAACTCCCTTAAACTTGTTCCAAAGAAATATCTTCGGAAACATCCATAGTCACTGCATCTCATCACGCAGCTACTACTTACCAAGATAACAAGATACCATCACTCGCTTCTGCTCAGCCAACAGATCCAAACTATACTCATCCAACTTCAAAGATAAACTCCGAACCTTAACTGGTTACCTTCAGAGATCAATGAAGTCCTTGCACCACTACAAAGCTCACTCGAGACGGTATTAGGCCTACAGTCTCAACAGATACACTTCCAACCTCAAACATACAAACTCCAACCAATGGTAGTCATGTTATACACACCACTACCTCAATCTACCTTTATAACTCATATTGGAAAACCCGAACAGGTAACCCAATAGATAGGTAGAAATAAATAAATATATATAAATATATTAAAAATTACAAATACGCTCTCTCAAGATAGACACCACTCCAGAGCCTAGGTATTCACTCAACCTAATGCTCTGATACCAACTGTGACGACCCGACTTTCTACTCCCAGAAAGACTCGTCATCAATTAAGAAAGAAAGGGATAGAAAAAGAAAAGAAAGAATAGAAAGAAGAACAACACTAGAATCTCAACAGCGGAACGAATAAATTATATTAATAACATAAGTATTTATGTAATATACAACATCAATCAGAGTTACATAACATACACAACAAATATTAGACAATTATAAACACCTGTCTAGTATTTACAACTTAATACAACTCAACAAAAGATACCAACTCAGAGAACATACAACGGAAACTATATATCTACAACGCAGAAGCCTCCTGCTCCATTGCTCCTCCACAATTCGTCAAACCTAACCTGAATCCCTTGGCTACTGGTAAAAATTTGAGTACCCAAGAGTTTAAGAAAATAGAATAAACTCCGGGTCAGACATGGGTCTTGTGTGAGTAACAGGTTAAGGTTGCTTAACTTTAAAAACCCTTTTGAAAAGAAAGGTATCACATAAGACTTCCCACACATAAACATGGAAAAGTTTTTACCTTACGCTAACCAAAACATTTGATAGGAAATCCAGTGATATTATAATAGTGTCTAGGGTTTTCAAGTAAATAAGAAATAGCCAAAATTGTTACATCTATTAAATTCCAGCTACTAGCCACAAAAGTGGGTAATACAAATCAAAATCGTAGGGTCTCGTAGGGAAAATGGATTTCCAACAATGGCAGGGCTACTGGGGTACCGCTCGTCACAGTACGTGGCCTAGATCACCGTACCGAGGAGCCACCCTAACTCCCTTGTAACACAAGGCCGGAACCATTCCTTACTGAACAGTTTCGAACAAGACAACCCCGCAGTTGTTTGCAACCAACTGCCTACACAGCCGAATATAAAGGGACCTCTAGATAGGGGTAAATCTCACTCTCAAGTGGGGGCTACCCACGAAGCCTTACTGCACCTCCCCTATTTTAGCCATTCTCGATTGATGAGGCTTGAGGATACAATTACCTTTAGAGAACACATCTCTTAAAATGCTCATCGTCCACCTGACGATGTTCTGAAAGCATTCAATCCATACAAGTTCGTTCCGGGTTCGAACGAAACCAAATGCATTATCTCGTTACACTTATTTTGGAATCACCCTCAGAGTTAACGACGATAACCCTTGCACTCTGAATCTTCATCTTCACTTGAGATTCACGACCTATCATTAATTTTGATCGATGTGGTTTTGGGATATCCAAATATGGAAACCCGATCCCGGTCTCATCGAAATCCAAAACGTGTCTTTTAGGTCCAAGTTGTTTTAAATTTTAAAACAATTCAATTCAATATTATCTATATACACACAGATAGATAATTCACATCACATAATAGATAATCACATTATCATCGTAAACAGATAATTAATGTTATTATCCAAACAGATACTTAATATTATCATACTTAAACCAAGAATCCATATCACATAGATATTACTCATCTCATATCTGAGTTCACAATCATCAAATGAAATATCAATATCATTCATCCATAAGCAATGATTTATTATTATCAATCTATAATTAATTTAAAAGGAATTAAATTAATTACTTCTATCTTTAATTAATTTAAAATAAATTAAATTAATACCCATTCCATAAATCCCGATCATACAACCATTAATTAATTATAAATCAAATTAATTAACCATTTTCTAATTACAATAAGTAATTTAGTCTTGAATTAATTTCTCAAATGAATTACTCTAAATCATTCATAGTAGTTAACATTTAATTACCTCATTTGTTAATTAAATATAATTAATTACATTTATCATTAATTAATTACATTAATTAATTATTAATTATTCCTTAATTAAACAATTATTAATCACACCATTAATTATATTAATTAATGATCTCTAATTTATATTTAAATTAAATTACTTTATTTAAATTAATTACATTAAGTGATTAATCTTTAATTAAACACTTATTAATCACCCTTGAATTAATAACAAACCAGTAACTAACTATCCTTAATTACTTATTAACAAATTAATTGTCCCATGATTAATTATTCCCATTAATTAATCCTTTGATTAATTACAAAAGTAATTACCCAAATTACTTCACTTACAAATCATTTTGTATTAATTACATCAAATAATTATCATCTAATTACTTTCCTAAGTAATTATGCTCCACTAATTACACTAAGTAATTACACATATCAAATCATCAAATGATTTCTTAAATTAATTGAACTAAATTAATTAACTTAATTTAATCATATCATCAAAATTAATTACAATAAGTAATTAATCTCTTAATTACTTTTATCAAGTAATTACACTTAACAATTTACAATAGATTATCTAAATTAGTTAATCTAATTAATTATCAAAATTAATCACATTAATTAATTGTTAAATAATCCTTAGTTAATTATCTTCAATTAACCAATAACATTTCTTAATTTACTTCTTAATTAATCTCTAATTATAAATTAATCTTAATTATTAATTTATAAATTAAATACATAAGTCATTCCTTAATTAACTTATTCATCTAATCATTCAGATACCTTAATTACTTCTAAGATAATTTATTTCTTTATTAATGACTTCATTAATATTAAAGTGTATTAGAACATTTCATTTTTAATTAAATTCAAGTTCCATTTTGAATTTAAGATTCAAAATGATTTTTATTATTTATTCTCTTAAACATTAATCTAATTTAAAGTTCAATTTATAATCCTAAAAAAAATTAAATGTAAATAACATTTATTTCTTATATAAGAAAAAGCCCTTAAAGTAAACTACTTAAGTTTTTATTTTAACATTTAAACTTTCAAAATAGTTTAATATTTTAACTTGCAAATTCAAGTTAAAAACAATTTATTTAACTTTCATTTAAAAAAGTCCACTTTAAAAAGATCTATGTCAAAATCAATCAAATATTTATTTGAAACCAATTACTGTTAAAAACTATTTGACTTAATCATTTTTTAAACATTCAGATTTAAAAACTGATTTAAAATTCATATTTGAATTCAAGAAGAACTTGAATCCATTGGTTTAACTTTGATTTTAAAACTTTGGTTTTAACTTGCTTTTGAAAATCTTGGTTTTTAATTCTTGATTTAAAATCCAAATTCATTTTTAAAACCTTAGATTCAAAAGTTCATTTGAACCTATACTTTAAACTTTTAATTTAAAACACAGTTTTAGTTTTGTTTCAAATTTTAAATTAAATTTTAAAATCTGAAAACTGTCAGGCTTTTTTTTATTTAACCTGAAAGCCCCATTTAAATATTTTAAACTTTTATTACATTTCAGATTTGAATTCAAAAAATAAATTTGAATTCAAACTTCAAACTGGATTTAAACTTTGTTTTAGATCTGGTATACCAATTTAAGTTCCATTTGAATTTGTTTAAAAACAAATTCTTGCTACAAGGTTTTACAAGCTTGGAACAAACACTGACTCGACTCAAACCAAAATGCTTCGAGTCTTTTGCCCTGCTGCTTCGAGTCACATACTCGAATAACTCGAGTCTTCCTCGAGTTAAAATAATCTGCACACAAAAAAACTCCTCAGCACTTCAACGACACGGTGCACATGCACCGTGGCTCTGGCCACCTCCGGCCATCCACTAGAGCTTCAACCCATCGCCGATCATCTTAAGACAACACCATGACCCACCATAACCACCACCATTTGCTCGAATCAAAATCGAGCTTTCGATCCAAACCTGGAAACAAAATCAGGTCCACCCCTCAAAACCTGGAAACAACTCGCACTCGAAACTCCGACCAACAGAGTGCCTCCACCTTCGGCCATAGCTTCGACTACCACCCCTCTAGCCACCTCCAAAACCTCATGCCACTCGATGCTACAGAGGAGTTGCACTGATCCATAACTTCAAAGGACCCAAAACTAGGGTTAAAAATAGAAAACGCCCACCATCATCACCACAGTGATCATCCACCTCATCAACCATTTTTCCCATTACCACCTTAGCCTCCTCGATCGCCATGAGCAAGCCCGACCACCCAGATAACAGAGATTATCCAAAAATCCTTAAATTCCCATTTACTGATGAACTGGAACTGCTCCTCCAAAAATTAACTAAAAAATTTTATTTTTGTTTTAAAAATCTTGTTTTAGTTTAGATATTTGATTCATATGCCTGAATCCATGAATTATAATAATCGAGTTTCAACTTATTTTAGTTTTCTACTGTTGTTTTATATTTTCCAAAACTAATACAAAATATTTTTCCTTTAAACAAATTTTTTTAAACTTACGTCTCCGTTAATACAAACATTTTATGTTCAAACCTTAAGTCTTGTTAAAACTTGAAATAGGGACAAACGAATTTTGATGTGTACTTAAGCCTGGGACTAAGGTTAGAGAGATACAAAGTGATGTTCATCACTATATTCAAACTTACACGGAGATATACTAAACAAAAGTATACTCAAATCAATGAATTCCAGAAAGAAGCATGTAGCAGAACAAATTCACTTAACTATTTTTAGATTGTGATGTTACTCATCTTTTTAAATAGAGGTGGTTACAGGATATCAACACACATACATGCAGTAACACATACACATATGAATGCATTAAGATATATTCACATCTCAGACAATGATTAAGCACATATATACTTAAGTATTTTAAAATTTTAGTTACTGACCTGATTTTAATAGAGCCACCTAATTTTAGAAAAGCTACTGAACCCTGTCTTTGATTTAAATGTTGTAGTGTTTTGCTAATTGAACTGTAATGCTACTGCTCTGATTTTAAATTCAAGCATGCAGGCTTTTAAATCTTTAAAATTTTGAAAAAGAGGCAGACTTCAACTTCAGGTTGCTAAGCTGATGATTTCCAGAGAAATGCAGTGTAGTTGATCTTCAGGTTGAAAAAAAGAAATGCAGATTTGAACTACAGGCCTGATTTTCAGAGATGCAATGCAGGTTTGATTTTATTGTAATTTTGAGGAGTGAAGATTTTTAGATTTTCTTTGAGGAAATTTTGAGTTTTCAGATTTTTTTTCTTTGTTTTCAACTAGCTTTTGATTTTTAAAAGAGAATGAAGGGAAATGAAAAGGGTTTTAAAAGGCTGAAATAAATTTTAAATAAAATAAAGAAAAAGATAAGAATAATGACACTTGTCATGTTATTGAATTTGTGATTTAACACTTGTATTTAGATTACTTAATAGGTTACACTTGTCTTTTAATTAAATTTAGTTATATTTTTAAATGTTTATAAAGGGTTTCTTTAATTTATTTTATACTTATGTAAATATATATGATTTTCTATTTAAAGCAAGTGTAAATAAAACAAATTATAAAATAAACTTATACAAATATTTTAAAGAATCTATTAATTTGAATTTCAAAATAAAATTCCAAATTCAAATTAATCCGTTGAATTCCAAATTAAAATCAATTTATTCATTTTAAAATGAAGATTCTATTTTCTTATTTTAATTCTTTTTGTATTTATGGAAAAATGATACATTTATTAATATGGCTTGAAAATAATAATTTAACAAATTTTAAATGATTTATAAAAAGATTATAAATCACTTTTATTAATAAATAAATTTAAACCATATCCTATTTGTATTTTAGACTTATATAAAATATTTCTAAATCATATATAATCAAATAATATTTAAAAAGAAATAAAATCAACTTTTATTTAAATATAAAACAAAAATTAAGCTAAGATAAATTTTAGACAAATTTAACATTTATTTTGAATATTTACCAACCATATAGTTATTAATTTAAATGACTTTGAAAAACTTAAAATTAATTTAAAACATAATTTCCCAATTACTCAATATATTATTATAATTTAAAAACAAAACTTAATTTATTCATTAAATTCTAAAAAAATATTATCTATAATATATATACCAATATATATATTATAATTTAAAATATTTATTTTAGCTTTTGAAAGATAAATTACTAATTAAGTATTTATTTATTCAGATTATTAAACCAAATCATATTTTATTGATTAATATTATCAAATCAATTTAATTTTATATAAAGATTATTAAATTGATATTGTCAAAAATTCCGGGATATCACGTCACCCCTAAGGATTAAGAACGATAGCTCCTACCATAAGCCAATTTTCGGTAGGCAATGTGGGGGTCTTAGTTAGCACTACCCTATACGTTTTCATAATTTAAAGACCTATACTCATAATTAGTTCGGTTATACAAAAAGGAAAAATTAAGACAAGGTCAAAAACATCTAATTTGCCACTAGGTTAACCCCAAATGAGTCTTTTTAGCTCTTATAAACAATACGATAAAGTTCTTCACCCATCTATACGGTCTGCTTTTTCCACAAGTTCTTCATTCGCCTCCATGGTCTGCTTTATCCCTTCTAGCTCTGATGCAGCATCCTGTGACCACGCGCATAGTCTACTATTATGGTCATACTGGCATCGTGGTGCACCCTTTGCATGTGCAAGTTCATTATGGTTAAGCTTCAGCTTTGTTTCAAGCCTTTCACATCATATCCGAGTTGAGCAACATCACCTCAGATGCGTCCTAATGATGAATATGATTAACATAAAGAAGTGCTCTAAAAGAAACAATTTAAATCACTACAGAAGAAAAACTCAGTTAGATAATCCAAATATAATAGATTGGGTAGTCAACTTTAAAATATTCAGTACTGCTTACATCGTCTCTACTTGATCACACACTTGAAAATCAAGTGTAGATTAACAGAAACGTGACAAGGTCGTTTGTTGATCAAGTTTCTAAGCTTAAGTCTATACCACTCAAGATGAGGACTATTAGAGAGAGTGAATCGTTATCTAATGCAGACCACCATCGATGCAACACAAAAGCACTAAGGGCCTCCAACTCTCGATCTATTTAGTCTATGTAGGCTAATAGCTCCTTAGTTTTGTTCTTAAGATCCACATAAGTTTTGTCTACTTCTTTTTCGTGTCTAGCCATAACCGCAGTGCTTAACCCAAGGCGATCTAATGTTTGTTTTCGGTCCCAGCCTCAGTCTCTCTTAATAATTTTGTGAACACATTCTCTCCAGAGTACTAAACAAAATAATGATAAAAGCATGATAAATCGCAAGAAACAATATAAAAAACACTATGTCACGTTATAAATAGCTAAATTAACTTCAAAATCTTTGGTACAACAAGACACAAAAGACATTTGAGACTAGTCATCCAAATCTATTAGGGAAGTCAAGTTAAACTTGTTTATAATTTGGTTTTGTTCATCAAATGGAAAGTTTTCTTGGTCCACATCAACATCCACCCTCTCCTCTTAAGAAAGATGACTAGAATGGTTCAGATCAGCATCCTCTTCCTAAATCCCTTCTTCCTCCTTCCACTTACCCCGAAAATATGCAAGGATCGAATTCACCACAAATTCTTTCTCTAGGAATTCAGGCTTAACTTCTACCTTGAATTAGCAGTTGGTTGAAGCATAGAAACCATAAGTCACATCTGAGGTGTTATTATTGAGTTTCTCATTGGATTGAGCCAGCTCTTTCTCAAACCTAGCACGAACTTCATGCTTATACTTCAACTCATGCTCCTTTGAAGCCCAAGCATCCTTGGCAGCCTTAACCTCCATCTCGACCTTTTCATCCTGCTCATTAATTGTTCTAATTGCATACTCTGCCTTAACCTTAGTAGAAGGCAAGGCAGTCTTTTAAGTGTTGGCCGAGGCATGATTAGCTTCAAACTTAGCCATCCGACTCGAAAGTACGGCTCGCGCACTACCTTATTCACATGCCTTCATCATCAAGGCCGCAGACTACAAGAAGGGTAAGGATATAATAATATCAGTAACAAACTAGCGTTACGCGAAGGAGAAAAAGAGAAGAGAATATGGTAACTCACATAAGACCAAGCTTCTCAAACTCTCATAGGATAGCATCAGGGGAAATCTTAAAGATTAAGGTAGAAAGAACAAAGGGTCCTTATGCAATTCTCCTTACCTTCTCCATCAAGGCGGGAACATTAACTTCAAATATAGCCGAAACACCCACATCAAGAGTAGGAGCACCCCGCAAGGAAGATCCAATCAACCTAGTAGGTGGAAGATGAGGATGAGGAAGAACTCCTACATCAGAAACGAGTGAAACTTTGAACGAAGTCGAAAGAACCACTTTTTTGGAAGGAGTGGGAGGACCATCAAACCCTCCAAGTGGTCTCTTTGAAGTTTTCTTTTATCTCTTCTCTTTCTCTCCTCCTCTAGAGCCTTACGAAGCTCACTAGCATCATCATCATCATCCATATTGTCTACTAAAAAGAGGATATAATGGAATCAAAATCATAGGTATGGAAATTATAAAATCTGGTACAAGCTTCTTATACCTCCAGTTTAGGATGGGGAAAGAGTGGGCTTAAATCTTCTTCGGGAAAGTATATAATAGGAACGTAGTAAACAATGATATTTCAGCTTCAATTCAACAAACAACTCTATTACTTTCCAAACCCTTACCAGCAATCTCCAAATTAGTTACCTATGAGACTCATACAATTGCTTATCCTCCCGTGAAATGATGGTATGGATGGAATAATGTCGAGAAAAGGAAGAAAATTCATCGTAATTCGAAATAAGGAAATAAGGGTTGGTTCATTTTTTGGTCCTGCTGGGGACATCTATAAGAAATGATTCTCTGGCCTAAATATAAAAGAAGCCCTCGTTCCCCTTTCCAGGACTTCTTTTAATTTTAAAAGAAATCGAAGTTCCTCACTATAAGTAATAATTCGATTTTCAGCATAAAGAATGAAAGTGTCCAAAGAAAAGGTATAGGAATGGGGCGCAAGTTGTACCAGAGCAATACCTAAGGTAGCATGCCATTGATGGATTATCAGATGCATTATAAGAAACAACCCACATCGAATATGCTCGGGAGTGATAGCGATATGTCCTTCTAGCGAGGTATCAATGCATTCATGGGGACCCAAACCCTAAGTGCATATCCAGAAAACCCGAATTATTTAAGGATGCCTGTAGCATTCCCAAGCAAGTAATTTCAGAAGGAGGAAGAATAAAAGAAGAAGAAGAGTCCATACTAAAATCTTAGATACTATTTCAAAGAAAAGTCGAATGAGAATCAAAATGACTTATCTTATTCTCAATTTGTAGAGTTATCCTTAAAGCTAGAAATTAATCCACAAGTTGTTCTTTGAAAATAAAGAATAAAGAAATTTTGGGAATGATGAAGAAGGAAAACATAAACCTAGTTTTGAATTATAGTCGTACGATTAAAATGACCAATGAGTATAAAAGACATATGGAAATCCACCCAGCAAAATGTAAAGGCAGATTAAACAGCTGTTAAAAGATGGTACAGTAAGACACTGGCACATGTACAAAGAGCATTAAATGTAGAAATTGTTGAAAAAACTAATTCTTGACGCTGAAAAGACAGACGAAGACAGGAATAAATAGATATATAGACCAGGTGCATAAGATGACAAGTCTACCCAACCTACAGTCACCGCAGACTTGAAGGGCAAGTGTTACACCCATTCTTACCACAAACCATAGTAAAAAGAAGTAAACAGTACAAGAAGTCAGGAAGGCTACTCTCATAGTGTAACATCCCATATATGGAAGCCTGAAGCTAAGCGCTATAGATGCTGCAGTCATCCATAATATTAACTTTCGGTGACCAAATAGGTAATGTTAATGGTAACCATAATATCAGAAGCACTTGAATATGAAATAAAATCGCACATTTAAAAAAAAAACTTTTCTCATTACATTTCAAAACATAGTTTAATATCCAAATTACATAATCCCAATCATTTACCAAGTTCAGATCAAATATAATTATTACAAAAATATGCCAAGAGCGTCATAAGAAGATGCCCTCTTGGTTGACCATAGTACTAAATAGTAATAACTGACTTAATAAAACACAGCGAAAATAAGACAGAACAAGTCCTAAATATAGCTAGCATCAGCCTCCTGCTCGTCTCCGACAGCTTTATTCATCTACCTACTAAACCTGTAAACTCAAACTCTCAATCTAGTCAAATTAGTTTTGAGCACCCAAGTGTTTAAGGGAAAACATAAACTTCGAGTTAGACATAAAGCCTGGTGCAGATAATACTATACATCTCGATTATATGATATTAAGTGAGACCATGCCGCTTAGCAGAATGGGTTTTCCCTCAGTAATATTTCTTTAAAACATATCTTTTTGTAAATCAAATCCCCGTAACCAAACTAGTTGATCAAACAGATATATCAATAATAGAAAACTCATATACGCTTAAAACAAGTAATAAATGGACCATATGTCTAAAACAATGTAGTTTTATTTGGCTAACTACTAACCATTGACTGACTCGGGCCTACACACAAAATAACAAACAATCGAATGTCTGTTAGACAAATTTCTAGATGATATATTTCTAACTTGCATCTCCTAGGGTCTCCCGATACTAATAATTTTGAGGGCTCACCAATAACCTATCGCTGTACATATATTCCTTTTTGTGTGTAACCATCATTTAAGTCTCACTTGTGACTAAGCCATACACACTGGAATTTTAAATTAAATTAACTATGGGCTAATAGCTAATATATAAGCACCACCCTATACCAGTCTCACTGGTATACAATTATCCAAGTCATTTTACGTAGGGTTAACTACCCTTTAAATTTTTCTTGAAAACCTTTTCAAAATGATTTAACCCTTGAAATCATACTTATATAAGGAAAGTAAACTATTTTCTTAACTAAAATATCTTTGTAGTGATACATGCTTTATTCAAAAACATTATCGATGAAAACATTCGAAAACTTTGCTTAAGACCTTAAAACAATCTTATTTGAAACCAATAAAAGTACCATTTTCAAAACTATTGAAAGTACCCCTTTCGATATAGGTAAACTACTTTACTTAATAATCATAAGCCTAAATGCCAAACATACCTTTCAAAACCATTGATAGTTGTCCTTTCGAAACATTGAAAACACCTTCTTTGAAAGCGTTATAAACATTAGACGTCCTTTTTAAAATCCTTTAAAGTATGCCTTTTGAAACCATTGGAAACCTTTCACTTAAACTAAAGTAAATCTTTTAGAAATACTGGAAACCATTCCTTTCAAAACTATTATTAGTTACCTTTCAAAAGCATCAAAGTATACTACTTAAAACAAAACTTACGAAAGCATTGGGTTCGAGTTAAAACATGTGGAAAAACCTTTCGAAAGTATTCCTTTCGAAACCTTCGGGTTTTACTTTCATAATATCAAAAAGGGTCCTAAAATAATTAAGTCGAAAGCAACTCTTTCGAAAACAATCTCCTAAGAAAAGAAGTGGATGGTGCATATCCCTTCCAAAGTAGTGGAGAAGCAGCTCTAATTTTTAAAACAAAGGGGTCCTTTCGACACCAATCTGGGTCGAAAGGAAAAAGGTGCGGCAAGGGTTTCAGCACTATCGAAAGCCATTTTAAAACAAAAGGCGGCAACCTGGGTCAAAAGCTTATCTTTAAACCAATTAACCAATTCAGAAGCCATCTCATTTGAAATCAAGCAAGTGCATTTTCTTACAAAATCCTAAAACAAAGTTTCAAATCTTTCGAAAGCCATATTTTGACCCTATACCTTTTGCCTATCTCTAATCCACTACGATAACATGTATATCGGTTTCGAATTTTTTGGAGGCAGAGGTATGTGATCGAAAGGTTGTTGCTGAAGGTAACGAAATGACATATACTTTAAAAAACTGTTTTCTTTCTTTTTAAAGTAATTTCTTTCCAACTTACTTTCTTATTTGTCAAATGTAATTGGTTGCCGATTTCTTTTCCAAAATCTTTTCTAAAAGGGATGCCTAATTCATAATTTGTTTATTTAAACATTTACAAAGCGCCCATTCTCTTATTTCAAACATATAAACATTTAAGTCCCATCCCTTAAATAGTTTTATATGCTTAACAAAACACGTAGGAAAATTCTCGAAAAATTCCAATAAATCACTTTTAAAATGTTGTTTAACATATTTATATTCCTGCCCCAATATATATATATGTATATATATATATATGTATATATATATATGTATATATATATATAATTGCCGCAATTAATTTTAAACTCAAACATCCATTTTCTTTTACTAGAAAATTAATAATAAATCTACATTAATTCAGAAAATTATGAAAATTGAAACACATCTCTAAAATATCATTTCTGACCATATAGTAAAATCGTAAGGCATTTGGATGTCATTTGACAGGTTTTTCAATCCCAAAACATGTCATAAAATCAATAGGAATAAGCATAATTCATTAAAAAGCACACATATATATAGTTATCATTCAAAACATGGCAATATACTTTGCAAAATCATTTGGGTCTTATCCTCGAAACTAAAAACATCAAATTATGAGATGTAACACATTACTCATCTTTTGCTTTTTTGTTACGAAGTTGAGATTTGATTTTGGATTGGATTTCAATTCAACCTTTCCTCTTGATTTTGCTTTTCATCCCGTTATTCTTTTTTAATGATGGCCGGCCTTTAGGTTTAGTGTTTCGGATTGTGAATGTGAAAACTGTTATGGTATGAAGGGTTTAGGGTATAAGAATGCAGCTTGTTCCTATATTGTCCCTTATCTAATTTCCCTCTTCTATTTCATTTTGAACCCATTTAATTCATTACTTAACTAGGCACGACTACCCCTTATTTATTCAAATATCAATCCCTTAGACATTTAAGCTTTCATTACTCTATTTAATTTAGCTAATTAAATCTCCTGAATAATGTTATCTAAAATTAGGGATGTTACAAACTCCCCTCATTAAAGAATTTCGTCCTCAAAGTTGTGATAAGGCACTCATTAAAACAATCAAAAAGGTAAAACATACCATGAAACAAGTCAGGATAAGCGTCGCTAGTCCTGCTCTCAGTATCCCAAGTATTGTCTCTCTTATCTTCGCTTCACTGGACTTTAACTAATCCGAATTTCTTGTTCCTTAGCCTCTTCTCATCTCTCGTGACTACACAAACTAGCATTCTAACCATTGCCAAGTTCGGCTCTACTACTAAGTCTTTAACACAGTCGGTGCTATAATAGTCTCCGGGTCTCTAATACAGTTTTTTAGATGAGAAATATGAAAAACATCATGGACTTCTGCCAAACTGTTCAGTAACTCCAATCTATATGTGGGTTTCTTAATCCTTTTTACATTAGGAAATGGAACAGTGAACGTCGGTGCTAACTTTTTCGATTTCCCAAATTTGATACACCTTTCATCGATGACACCTTGATAAAGACATGATTTCCACCCGAGAACTCTATGTCTTTCCGTCTTCTATTTGCATAACTCTTCTGCCTAGACTGATCTTCCTTCATTCTACCCCGAATTACTTAATCTTCCCTTCATCTTCTCTGACTAAGTATGGACCAAGAACCAACCTGTCCCTGGTCTCTAACAATCAAACTGCAAATATTCATGGCCTTCCATACAAAGCTTCAAATGGTTCCATCCCTATACTAGTCTAATAAGCGTTGTCATATAAAAACTCGACTACGTGTAGATGGTCTTCCCATGATCCTCCAAAATCTAGCACACAAGCTCAACAAATTTTCTAAGACTTTGTTAACTCTTTCCGTTTGCCCATCACTATGGATGGTAAGCGGTACTCATCTTTAGCTTCGTACCTAATGTATCCTACAAACTCTCTCAGAATTCGCTAATGAACAAGGAATCTCTATCACTTACTAAACTACTAGGAATTCCATGAAGTATAACAATATTCTTCATAAATAACTTAGCCAAAATAGGTGTCGTCCTGGTTGACTTAACTGAAATGAAATGAGCACGCTTGGTCGACATGTCCACTATCACCCATATACTTTCATTTTCTCTGTTTGACCTTGGAAACCCGTTTATAAAATCCATTGAGATAGAATCCCATTCCACACTGGAATATCTAAAGGTTGAAGTAACCCACTTGGTTTCTGATGTTCGGCTTTTACCTGTTGGTAGTTCAAACACTACTTTACCCATGAGCGTACATCTCTCTTTATATCCCGATACATCTTAGTTCCTCCCGGATGAATGGTGAACTTCGAACGATGGCATTCCTCAAAAACTTTCTTTCTAATGTCTTCGGCATTCAGAACACACAATCTTCCTTCCTTTCTCAACCACCAGTTCTGGTCAAGACTGAAGCCCTTCAAGTTATTGCTCTCTGTGCCATCCCATAATTTCCTGATCCATTCAACTAATACGGAATCCTCCATCTATTTAGTAGCACTCTTTCCAACTATCACTGCTTGAACTTCTAAATATGACAACATAGCAGGCTTTGTACTAGACCCACTCTGAGATTTCCACTGAACTCTACATATCGTCAACTCATCTAAATCCTTCCACTCAGCTATCAACGCTAACACTGCATTCTGATGTTTTCTGCTAAATGCGTCTGTAACCTTGCTACCTTTTCTTGGTGTGTACTCAATACCAAAGTTATAAGCGGCTAAAAACTCAAACCGCCTCTGTTGTCTCATATTCAACGCCTTCTGAGAGAATAAATACATTAGCGACTTATGATCCATATACAACTCAAATCTTTCTCCCAAAAGGTAACGTCTTCACGCCTTCAGTGCAAAAATCACCGCATCCAATTCCAAATCACGTGTTGGATATCTAACCTCATGCGGTCTAAGCTGTCAAGATGCATAGGCAATCACTTTACCTCCCTACATTAACACGGCTCCTAACCCTGTTCCACAAGCATCTGTATACACTACTAAGTCTTGATTCCTCTCTGAAACAACCAACACAGGCACATTCGTCAATAAGTGTTTCGGCTTTTGGAATGCCTCCTCACACTTATCAGTCCAGACAAACTTCATATCCTTTCGCGTTAGCTTAGTCATTGGTGCCGCTATTCGCAAGAAATCCTTAATGAATCTCCGATAGTAACCGCTAATCCAAGAAAACTCTTTCTCTCTGTCAATGTCTTGGGTGTCTTCCAATTATTCACTGCCTCAGGTCTCTTCCAATTATTCACTACCTCGATCTTAGTTGGATCTACAGATAACCCTCTCCCTGAGACTACATGACCAAGCAACTTCACTTCCTTCTTCCAGAAATGGCACTTCGAAAACTTCGCCTTCATCTGAACCTGCCTCAGCGTCTCAAGCACCACTCTAAGATAAACTTCATGCTCCCTTTCATCTTTAGAGCATATTAAAATATCATTTATAAAGACCAAAATGAACCTATCCAAGTGCTCTTGGAAGATTCAGTTCATCAAATCCATAAAGAATGCTGGCGCTTTAGTTAGCCCGAACGGCCTCACTAACCATTCATATGATCCTTATCTGGCTCTAAACGTCATCAACAGAATACTATCCTCTGATACTCTAAGTTGATGGAACCCTGTTGCAAAATCCAACTGAGAAAACACCTTGGCTTAACTCAAATGATCGAACGAATCGTCAATTCTGGGTAATGGATATCGATTCTTTATCATCTTCTCATTCAACTTACTAATAATTGATACATAACCTCAACGATCCATTCGGTTTCTTAGCAAACACAGCGGCTACTCCCAAAGGCGAACTACTTGGCCGGATAAAATTCTTGCCCTCCAAATCCACCAACTGCACCATTAACTCCCTTATTTCGGTAGGTGACATTTTACTTGGTGATCTACTCATGTGTTCGGCTTTAGGTACAAAATCTATCCGAAACTCAATGGCCCATTTCGGTGGTAATCCTATTACAGGTTCAAAGACATCTACAAATTCTCTAACAACAAAAACTCATCTCAACTCATCTTCTGACTACATAACACCCAACAAGGCATTAATCTCAAAACTAGGGGTTTCTATGGATTACACTATTCGATCACTACAGTCAGGGTGTCTAAGTGATATTCTCATATCACGGAAACATATCCTAGCTTCATATTTATTTAACCAATCCATACCTAAAATAATTTCGAAACCTACAAAATCAAAAATATGCAAACTGGAAACAAATATATGACCTATCAAATTAAACTGTAGGTGGTCACACTTCATTCCAAGTGTTGCATACCCCTTTATAAGACTTGCAACCCTTAAGGAAGTAACTAGGTATGAGGGTTCTAGATTAAGCTTATCTACCAAACAATGGGATATAAAAGAATGTGATGCACCGATATCAACAGAATTCTAACTGATACACCACAAATCCAAAGCGTACCTCCCAACATAGCTTTTCCCCTTTCCTTGTTATTGGTATCGAGATAGCTTGTTTCAATGCGAACATCATGCTTTTCCCCTCCTTGGCTGGCTCCTTGCACTGGTTCTTATATTGCCCAATCTGATCATAGTTGAAACACTTTATCCTTTTCTTCTCGGTAGCTTTCTTTCCCTTGCATGTCTGACACTCATGGTCGTAGTGTCCTTTCTAGTCATACTTGTAACAGACCACATCTACTTTTCCCTTCTTAGCAGCTCCAGCTTTTCGAGCTCCTTTCTAGTGGAAAAACTTTGACTTCTGACTCTACCCTTCTTGAGCTTCTTTAGCCTTATTTCTTTCAAGAAAAGCTTGCATCTCTTCATTCCTCAAGGCCATCTCAACTATAACATCACTTGGATCCCAAATATGCGGTAACATGGCCTTAGCAAGCTCAGGCTTCAACTCTCTGATGAACTTCTCATTCCTCTTAATTACAATATCAATCGTAGCATAACTATATCTTGCTAGCTCCTCAAACTTCATCGCATACTCGAGAACAGTCATATCCCCATGCTCCATGCCGACAAAGTTTCTAAATAGAGTGGACATAGCAATTTCTTACATAAACCTTTCCTCAAACTTCCTCCTGAACTATGCCCAAGTCATATTCTCCTCGTTGAATCCAACTATCACACTGTTCCACTAATACAGTAATCTCCTCGTCGACTCCAGCTGTCAAACTTCATCCTGAACTATGCCCAAGTCATATCTCTACTCTAGATATCATAGTATTCACTACTGGAGCTTCTTGGTTCCCTCCTCCAGCATTTCCTTCAACTACTCCAACATTAATTCCCGCCTGGATGACGTTGACAAAGAACTGTTATATTGCTCGTATGTCCACTTGTAGGACACCAGTACGCACATTTGCAGCTTGTGCCTGGCCTTGATTTCTCCTGGTATTTAATCATGCATTTCCATTTTTAGTGGTGCTTCCTCCTCTAAGGTTGACTCGTCCACTTTTAGCATCGATATTTGCATTCAAGCCTCGTAAAATATAAAAGAATAGCCTAAGAAAGGTAGCAGAATAGAAATATAGCGTATACTTATCTAGCAATTACAAGTACGTTACTACAGTGTTATCCCATACCCCGATCTGTTCTCCAAAAATACTTTTCTCTTTACATTTCAAAACAAAGTTTCATATCCAAGTTATATAATCCCAATTATTTCCCAGGTTCAAATCAAATATAATTATTGGAAAAATACGCCAAGAGCGACATATGAAGATGCCCCCTTAGTTGACCAGAGTAATAATAGTCATAACTGACTTAATACAACACGACAGAAATAAAACAGAACGACTCCTAAATATAGCAAGCATCAGCCTCCTACTCATCTCCAATAGCTTTATTCGTCCACCTACCAAACCTGTTAACCCAAACACTCAATCTAGTCAAATTATTTTGAGCACCCGAGATTTTAAGAGGAAAACAAAAACTTTGAGTCAGACATAAAGCCTAGTGTGAATAATACTACAAATCTCAATTATATGATATTAAGTGAGACCACGCCATTAAGGGGAACGGGTTTCCCCTCACTAATACCCCTTATAAACATATCTTTTTATAAATCAAAACACTACAGCCAAACTTGTTAATCAAACATATATATCAATAATAGAAAATATGATATATGCTCAAAACAGGTAATAAATGGGTCCTTTGTCCATAACAATGTAGTTTTGTTTGGCTAACTACTAACCTTTGGGTGACTCGGGCGTACCAGACAAAATAACAAACAATATAACATCTGTTAGATAAATTTCTAGATGGTTTGTCCCTAACTTACATCTCCCAGGGTCTCTTGATCCTATGGTTCTGTGGGCTCACCAATAACCTATCTCTGTACATATATTCCTTTCTGTGTGTAACCATTATTTAAGTCTTACTTGTGACTAAGCCCTACAAATTGGAATTTTGCACTAAATTAGTTAGGGGCTAAAAGCTAACATATAGGGTGCGATCCTGTAACAGCCCCATTTGGTATACAATTATCCGAGTCATTTTACTTAGTATTAACTACCCTTTAAATTTTCCTAAAAAACATTTTCAAAATGATTTAACCCTTTAAATCATACATATATAAGAAAAATAAACTATTAACTTTACTCAAATCTCTTTGCCTTGATATATGACTTACTCAAAACATTGTTAATGAAAACATTCGAAAACTATGCTTAAGACCTTTAAACAATCTTATTCGAAACCATTGAAAGTACCCCTTCTAAAACTATTGAAAGTACTCCTTTTGATATAGGTAAACTAGTTTACATAATAACCTTAGGGCTAAAGGCCAAACATACCTTTTGAAACCATTGACAATTGTCCTTTCGAAACATTGAAAACACCTTCTTCGAAAGATTTATAAACCTCTGATGTCCTCTTTTAAAATCCTTTGAATATGCCTTTCCAAACCATTGGAAACCTTCCATTTAAACTAAGGTAAACCTTTCGAAAATACTAGAAACCATTCCATTCGAAACTATTATTAGTTACCTTTCGAATGCATCAAAGTATACTACTTAAAACAAACCTTTCAAAAGCATTTGGGTTCAATTTAATACATGTGGAAAAACCTTTCAAAACTATTCCTTTCGAAACCGTTGGGTTTAACTTTCATAATATCAAAAGGGGTCTTAAAACAATTAAGACGAAAGCAACTCTTTTGGAAGAAATCTACTAAGTAAAGATGTGGATGGTGCCTATCCTTTTGAAAGTAGTGGAGAAGCTACTTTAGTTTTTAAAACAATGGGGCCCTTTCAATACCAATCTGGGTCGAAAGGAAAAAGGCTGCAGCAAGGGTTTCGGCACTGTCAAAAGCAATTTTAAAACAAAAGGAGGCAACCTAGGTTAAATGCTTATCTTTAACCAATTAAGCAAGTCGGAAGCCATCTCATTTGAATGCAAGCAGGCGCGTTTTCTTTTAAAAGCCAAAAAAAATTGACTCTTTCGAAAGCCATATTTTGACCCTATCCCTTTTGCATATCTCCAATCCACTACGTACAAAGTCTTTGATACCATGTGTATTGGTTTCAAATTGGTTGAAGGTAGAGGTATGTGATTGAAAGGTTGCTGCCGAAGGCAGTGAAATAGTATATACTTACAAAAACTATTTTCTTTCCTTTTAAAGTAATTTCTTTCCAACTTACTTGCTTATTTTTCAAAATATAATTGGTTGGCAATTTCTTTTACAAAATCTTTTCTAAAAGGGCTGCCGAATTCATAATCTGTTTATTTAAAACATTTATGAAATGCCCATTCTCCTATTTTAAACATATAAAACATTTAAGTTCCACACCTTAAATAATTTTATGTACTTAACAAAACATGTAGGAAAATTCTTCAAAAATTCCAATAAATCACTTTTAATATGTTTTCTAACATATTTAAATTCCTGACCCAAGGTATATATATAATTATCGTAATTAATTTTTAATCCAAATATTCATTTTCTTCACTAGAAAATTAATAATAAATCCACATTAATTCAAAGAATTATTAAACTCGAAAACTATTTCTAAAATATCATTTCTTACAATATACTAAAATCGTAAGGCGTTTGGATATCATTTGATTGGTTTTCAATCCAAAAACATGTCATAAAATCAATATGAATAATCATAATTCATCAACAAGCATATATATTTAATTAACATTCATAACAATATACTTTGCAAAATCATTTAGGTCTAATCTTAGAAACCGAAAACATCAAAATATGGGATAACATGTTACTAACCTTTAGCTTTGTTGTTAAGGAGTTGAGATTTGAACTTGGATTGAATTTCAATTAAGAAGCTTTTCCTCTTAGTTTAGCTTTTCTTCTCCTTATTCTTCATTAATGGTGGTCCGCCTCCAGGTTTAGTGTTTTACATTGTGAATGTAAAAAATGTTATGGTATGAAGGGTTTTGGGTATAAGAATGTAGCTTATTTCATATTTCCCCTTATCTAATTTCTCTATCCTATTTCATTTTAAACCCATTTAATTCATTACTTAACTAGGCATCGCTACCTCTTATTTATTAAAATCTCAATCACTTAGCCATTTAATCTTTACATTATTCTATTTAATTTAGCTAATTAAATATCTTGAATAATATTTTCTAAAATTAGGGATGTTACATATAGCAATTAGGTTTAGCAGGAAACAGACCCGAGGTCATGACGTCTAACTAGATCCATACCCTTTCAGCAAGGGGAATATTGCAAAAAGCATCTGCCACACATATTAGGAAAATGAAGTAAAACACAGTGGCTATGTCTAGGATCAAAGGCCAAACTAGAATACCGAGCCATGGCATTAGAACAAATGTATGATGGTCTGAATTAACCATACTTCTAAATCTCATATTTTTGTCTAATGTCTATAAAAACAAGTCTACATAAGCACATGTCGGGGACAACCTAGACAGCGCCATATAGAGCCGAAAGCACTCCGAACTGGCTATAAACGGAATCACTCGAAATATGCTTCAATGCAGACTCAAACCTACAAAAAAGGGCAAATGTGAAGCTCTTCCTCTATCGCTTTGGCAATAGCAAAGGGAATAACTCAAATCATAAATAAACCTCAGTCACATCCTAGATGAAAGTCAAACCAGTCCTCGGAAAGGAATGTAAAGTGCTACTCCATTCCGACCCGACATAGCGAAAAATTGAGAAAAGATAGAAAGAGCATCAATTGGGTAGTAAGGTTTGAAAGACAAGCAATAATTCGATACTGAATCTCCCCACATGCACCAATCACATACCAATGCCTTTGGGTGGCTTCTTTATCATTCCTCTTAAAGCAACTTGCCATTCCAAGAGAGAAGAGGCTAACCTATACAGACCCGGGCTTCCCACCAATTTTTCAAGCGTCTCGCTTTGGACTTCCAAGATCCCTCCAATATCAGGATTTCCCACCAAAAATCCATCGTCAATACATGCACAAAGAACAAGCATCATGTGTAAGCCACAACTGGCAAAATATGAAGGTGGAGAATGAAGGAAAGAATATTAAGCGATTATGATCACCAGTGATGTATTCTTCATGCTATAAAAGTAAACACTAGTGGAAGAAGAAAGAGTATCTTCTTTTTGGAACTTCTTCCCAACATCAAAGGAGTTATTATATGCCTTAGAGGCCATTGTAATCGTTTTGTACAAAAATAACGAAGGTATCCTAAAAACCCCTATGGACAGGATTAACATTAATAAAAAACATATAGAAAAAATTCTATGCCCTATATTTTCATTATTCTGCCATTTAGCTTTTAAATCACTTATTGCTTGCAAAACCTCTTCGATATTTCAAAAAATAGTAGAAGTGCGACTACTTGACTGTATAAGCATTCAACAACACAATCGCTTCACAAAGGTGAATTTAACAAAACTTAAACTCACCGATTCGTATTCATGGGGATGATTAGTCATAAGTTCACCCCATGATCAAGTTGAGTGTGGTGAAGCCAAAAAACTTCAATAACGAGTACTGATGAGTTTATGAATATAATTAAAATGCAGTCAGATATAATGTCTATTATGAGTAAAACTTTACCTTAACAAGCTAACATACAGTGAGAGCATGCCGCTAAAGTAAAGAATGGGTTTTACCTACACTATTCCAAACATCATCATCAATTATAGAATACTTCACAATAGTATTACGTCATGGTTAAGCATAACCATTAATTCATCATAGGTGTGAGATTTCATACACACATGTTCGACTAATTTCTATAGTCTCAACTTAAATTGTACATAGGCCTGACTCTTAACTGTATGATTCTAGTACTTGGTATACAAGAGTTATACTTAAGTGTTTTACCTAAATTTTATTATTAAAAATAATTAGGTTGCCACAAAGGCCTTGCACCATCACATCCACATTTTGTAGTGTATAGACAATTGGATGCTACACAACTGTTACTCCATCGCTCTGGCTTATTTGTCATTAGTAGACGACTAGATGCTACACAAGTCTTATCTCCATCGTTCTCAATTATTGTTGTTAATAAACAATTAGACAATACACAAGCTTTACTCCATCATTCTTGCTTATTTGAATAGACAATTGGATGTCATACAACACTTACTCTATCCTTCTCACTTATATGTCTTGAATAAACAACTGGATGCTACACAAGCCTTACTCTATCATTCTTGCTTATTTGTTGTGAATAGACAATTAGATGACACGCCAGCCTTACTCCATTGCTCTCGCATATTTATCTCGAATAGACAATTGGATGCTACACAAGCCTTGCTCCGTCAACATTACCAGTTATAATGTCATGAATATGACATTTCGTAGCCACTCAAGCCTTCCATCAAATATAATATCAAATTTTGGACATGATTGCTTTTAATGCCTTAGTGTTTTGATATCTTATTGCCACAAAGGCCTTCCATTTTCATTTACGTTCTTACAAATGATTCAACTTATCATCATATATTTTAATCAAGCTCGATCTCACTTTTATTCTTTAATTAAGTTATTATTCATAACTTATTGTTCCCTAAAGTCATTTCATCTTTAGGATCAATCATCACTTTTGGAACTGACTCCTAATGTCCTACAAAAAGTTTATATGTACTTAACATTTTCTTAGCTTTATTCATTATCTTAGACTAACTTTGCATGGCAATCGCATGTTGAGCCTTCTAGGTCCATCATGTGTTGATATTGCCCTAACTATCACAGGTTGATTTGTTATTGCATGTTAACATAACCCAAACTTTCGCAAGTTAGGTTCCATAGTGCTAACGCATGTTGACATATCCTAAGCCATCGTAGGTTGAACTCCCCCTAAGCTTTCGAAAGTTTATTCCTACATTGCCTTTGTAGATTGACTCCAACTTTGCCTATCGTAGGTTGATTCCAAATTAACTAGCGCATATTGAACGTTTGACTAGCTATCACAAGTTGATATTTATAATAGCTATCACTTGCTGATATTCTTAGTAGTTAACGCATATTATGTATTTATATGCTATTGCAAGTTGATATTAATAATAGATAGCAAATGGTGATGTTCTTAGTAGCTATTGCATATTGAAGTATTAAAATGTACCATAAGTTGATACATATATGAGCTGTCGCAAGTTGACACTTATATGGGTCGTCGCAAGTTGACTATATTAATTTGTATTTAGCTAAAAACCCGAATTATTTCTATTAAATGGATTTTTCTTTCATCTAATATAGATATATGTCAAATTCTCATTGGTTTACCATGACTTTACGGATTTCTTTTCGAAATTTGTTAATGATTTATTCAATTGCATATTTATTTCCTGTTGATAACTAATTAATTCATAATAATTAAAAATGGATGGATAAATCCTTAAAAAATTCTCCAAAAGATCCAAATTAATATATTTGGCTTCCCTCGAAATTCAAAGGACAAAATAATTATTTTTGTTATCTCAAATAATTATTTTACGAAATTAGGCTTTTCTCAACTTAAATTTTCTTATAATTTACATATAATTTCAAAAAATTTATGAAATTAGAAACTCATTAATTGTTGTCATCTCACGCATCATATAAAAATTTCAAGTGATTTAGAGGAGGTTTGATACTCGAATTTGCCTTAACACATCAAAATCATCATCTTTAAATTCTCAAGTCAAGGACAAGTATCATTAAACATGCATATATTTGTTCCTTATCATTAAAACCATCAAACGTGCATATGGATTTGGAAAATTTTAGAGAAAGGGTTACTCGCCTTTGGTTTGATTAAGCTTGATTAAAGTCTCTTTAATAATTGAAGCTCCTTCTTTTATCTTAATTTCCTGACACTTTCTCCTTATGTTTGACCTTAGCTATTGGTTTTATTCCTTTAGTTTTGTAGAAAATGAGAGAATGAATGGAGCTGGAGTGTAAGGAATCAGTAATTTAGGCTTTAGGCTAAAACCTCATTCTAGCATAATATTATTATATCCCTAACTCATTTTCCTTCATTCGTTCGCTCTTCCTTATTAGCTTGTCTTTGTTTTTATCTAGTGCTTTAATTTAGTTAATCATTTATTTAATTAATTCGCTCATATTATGGCATTTCGAAATATAGGGTATTACATTCTCCCTTCTTATATGAATTTTTTCCTTGAAATTCAGACAAGGAAGAATAGAGAATATCAGCAAAACAATGTACACCCAGTACAACAATTACACTAGTTCCCCACTAATGTAAATCATCAAGGATAATGTATTAGTGTCACTACTAATACATTCAAATATCAAATTAGTATCATACTAGTGTCACTATTTTATACATTAAAACATACATGCCTAATCATACACGTCAAAATAATTCGAGATAGATATTTCTAATTCTATCTTCTACCTTCTAGGTTTAATTATCAACATCGTCACTTTACTGGGGGCAGACAAGTTTGTTAACCTTGTTCCTTAACTTTTTCATAGCATGACCTACCATCCCCTTCAGCCATGTATTATAAATCAAATCTAGTTCTATAGATGAATCTTCAACTGCCTTCAGTTCCACCACCAGATTTAGATCATGCACACATTTCCTCAAATGTGATATGTGAAAAACATTATGCACACCTGCTAAACTTCTTGGTAGCTCGACTCAATATGCAAGTTTAACAATACTCTCAACCATTGGATACGACCATACATATATAGATGCTAATTTATAACCTTCCCAAAGCACATAACTCCTCATATCGGGGAAACCTTCACAACCACATGGTCGTTTACTGTAAACTTCCTTCTCAATAGCATCTCTTACAAAATTGGGCTCTAACACAAGTTTACCTCCTACGTCCAATCAATAAACATGTGACTTAATGGTCTACCATAAGCGCCTCAAACAATGACATCCCGATACTCATATGGTAACTGTTATTGTAGGTAAACTCTACGAAGAATGATCTTCCCAAGATCCAAAACATATGCCCTTATCAAGTCCTCAAGCACACGGTTCACCCTTTCGGTTTGACCATTAGTCTGTAGATGGTAAGCCGTGCTCAGGTTCAACTATGTACATTGTGTACTCTACAGGCTTTTCCAGAACTCACTAGCAAATAACGGATCTATATCATTAACAATGCTACTCAAAACTCCATGTAGTCTCACCAATTCTTCAAGTATAGCTTCACTAATCTTGATGTCATTGTTGTCATCTTCATTGGGATAAACTGGGCACTCTCAGTCAATTAACGACTATCACCTAAATATTTTCCATTTTTGACCTAGGCAGCCCATCAATAAAATCCAAGCACATTGAATACCATTTTCAAGGATGTAATTCTAATAATTGAAGTAAACTGTCATTTTCTAATGCTCAGGTTTTACTTATTGACAGGTGAAACATCTCTTTACGCATTCACTGAATTCCTTGTAATATCTCCCTACTTGGAAGCCCAAAACTAACGGTTATGGTTACTGCGGTCATCCATAGTTATTAATACTCGGTGACTAAATACGATGGTGTTAAATTCATTGAAACACAGAAACACATGAATATGGAAAAATATAAAACATCAAACAAGATCACATTCTATTTCAAAACATTTCTAACCCATTACATCATCCCACAATCGTCAACCATGTTCAGAGAAAATAAATTTATTACAACGTACGCCAAGAGCAACATATGATGATGCACCCTTAGATGATTAAAGTATATATAGAAATATAACAACTTTGCCATTACAAACAACACAGCAGAATCAAATAAAAGAGAACTCTAAGTAGCTATTATGCATTATGCACGTCTTCGAAAGCTTTACTCGTCAAATAATGTACTGAAAAACCTCAACTCTCAAACTACTCAAAATCAGTTGAGTACCTGAGAGTTTAAGGGAAAAAATACTTTGATCTAGACATAAAGGCTGACATGAATAACAATCTACCATCTCAAATCATTCAGATATCGAGTGAGACCACGCCGCTCAAAGGAACGGGTTTTACCCGGTATCCTAAAACATTCTTAAAACCATATACCGTGCTGCTGCATCCATAATGGTTCAATCAATTACAAACAATATAATATGATGATATGCAAAACAAATGAATCAATTCTAGATTACCCATCCTCATTCATTTTGGCTATCTGTCTCAATTATAGTTTCTAGGATTATTATAAACCTAACAGTTTTCATGGGCAGACTAATAACATGTAAAATGTATAAGGACTCCCTATCCAATTGTATAGTTTTCATTGGATCACTATGAACCTATTGGTAACTCTAATATCTTTACTCTTATCCTAGTTTTCATGGATTGACTAGGAACCTGTTGGTATCTTCAATATCCTCGCTTCTTATCCTTGTTTTCAAGGCTAACTAGGAACCTGTTAACATCTGTCATCCGGATATAGGTTTCATGGGCTAACTACTAACCTACTGCCCCCTAGCGGTATCAAATCATAGTTTTCATGGGTTAATTATGAACTTTTCTATCTGACATCTCAATTTATACATAGTTTTCATGGGCTAACTATGAACCTATTGGCCCCTGCCAATATCTTTTCATATGCACATTTTTCATGCGTTTATTGAGAACATGTTAGCCCCTGCCAATATCATTTCCTTTATATTTTAGCCACCTAAAGTCTTGTCTTCTAGACCTCCTGGATGCAATTCTACTCATTCAGGAGTTAATTAATTTATATTCACTACTGGATCAACCTATCTGGTTATTTTTCCCTTCCCCAAAATTAAATTATAGGACCATTACAATGTGAATATATACATATCTAAAGAAGCAAAAACAATAAAGAAAACTTCTTCATAAACTACTTTTCAAAAAACTTTATTTATTTATGCCATGGTTTCCTTTCAAAAATAAGATTGGTTTATTTGCTTTGAAATCTAAGGCTATCGAGACCTTCAAAACCTTGCTTTCCACATCACTGTATAACCTCCTTCGAAAGCATATAAATATCTTTTAAAAACATTAGGCCCTTGCCTTTCGAAACACTTTATAACTTCTCATTTGAAACCTTTTGAGTGTATTAAAGCTTCAAAACCCTTGAAAGTACTCCTTTTGAAACCTTTGAAAGTACCTCTTTCGAAACCTTTAGAAGTATCCCTCCTGAAACCATTGAAAGTCCCCTTTCGAAACCATTGGGTTTATGCTTAAAATATTATTTGGGCCAAAGTGAATACAAAAGAAATTATCGCTTTCGAAACTGTCCTTTATCATATTAAAATATTGGGGAAATCTTGATGGCGTCGGCACCATCTCTTTCGAAACCCATAAAACATTTAAACAAAACACTGAAGGATAGCATCGAAACCCCATCTTGAAGCCATTGCCTTCGAACCCCTTGAACCCTTTCGAAATCATTTAGGAAGCGGCTTAAAAAATCTTTAAAAACAAGCACTACCTTTTGAAAGCATTGATGGTTTCAATACATTCGAAAGTCTAAGAACTGCAAACGGGCTTCGATTTGGTCGGAACCCGTTCTTTCGAAAGCATTATTTTATAAGTAAAGAAATCCACTCGAAAGCTTGTTCTTTGAAACATAAGATGGCAACCCCTTCGAAAGTCTTTAGTCTCGAAAACATATGCTTTGACTCCTTCATAGGCTTAAATAAAAAAAAGACAGGCACTTCACTTTCTAAAACAAACGAAAGGGTATCAACCCCATCAGAAGCAATGCTTTCGACACCAAACCTTTCGCCTTTCTTCAATCCACTACATATCTTCTAAGTGATACATTGTGTATTGGTTTCGAATGAGTGGGGTTTCAACTTGATTAAAGGCGAAAGCTCTGAGTCGAAAGGTACTTCTAAAGAAGGTGGAATCAACTTTTCTAGATAAACCTGATTTAATACTAGTTAAAGAAAATATTTTCTAACTAACCTGCCATGTGTAAACTTATGATTGGTTGCCTTAACTTTTCAAATTCTTTACTAAAATAACTGCTGCTAATTTCATATCTAAATCATAATTACGTTAGCAAATAAGCCCTTCCATTAAGCAAAACCAATATTGCGAATAATCCTTCTAAATTAATTTAATTTGCATAGCAAATTAATTAGGAAAACTCCCTAAAAATTCCAGAAATTCATTTTAATCATGCTATCTAACATATCAAAATTTCTGACCCAAATTCTCAAGATAATTTCCGAAATAAATTTATAAACCCAATTGACTATAATTTATTTTGAAAATTCATAGTAACCTTTCCATATCTTGGAGAATTATCAACATTAAAACCCAACTCCAAAATCAAGTTTTCTACAACATTAAATTTTTTCATGGTATTTAAACATCAACATAAATTTGTTTTTCCCTAAAACCGCCTATAATATTACTTAAATATTCTTGTTTAAATCAAACAAATTATAATTCAAGCATATCATCATCCAAATCATCATAAAAATGAATATAGCCTCAAATCCGAAACATGCGATTATAAAATAAAATAAAGATGGAATGAATTATTATCCACCTTGATTAAGATAATGAGATTGGATTGAGATTTATTTCCCAAGCTTTAATCCTTAGCTTTCTTTGATTTATCCTCTCTTTCCTTATTACTGGATGGCTCCCCTTAATGTTTGCGTTTTGTTTTTAAATCCTGGATGGAAAAAATGAAACATGAATGGGGAACAAGAATATATATAAGGGTAAGGGTTGTGTGGCGGAAAATTATCAAATACCCTTATGTAACTTAATTAACCAAAAACCATTCTTTAGCCCATTTAATTAGTCAATTGAGCACGGCATTAGCTATGTTTATTCAAATCTCAACCCCTTTATCTATTAACATTTACATTATTCTATTTGATTAATCTAATTAAAAATCTGAATGATGTTATCATTCAGATTAAGGGTGTTACAGGCTCCCCTCCTTTAAGAATTTCCTCTTCAAAATTTAGTAAGGACCCAATACTAAACATAGCAATCATTTATAGCGACTACTAACAACCATACTAGTCTACCTGACTAGGAATTATCTATATAAATCTAATATAGACATGCCCTCAAAGAAGATTAGGATAAGTATCTCAAATCTTGTCCTCTGTCTCCCACATACAGTCCTTCTCGTCGTCGCTCCACTAAACTTTCACCAACTTGACTGTCTTGTTCCTCAATCTTTTCTCATCTCTCACTTCAACCTGAACAGGTTATCTAACAAAAGTCAAGTTAGCCTCTACTACTAGATCTTTCGACCCTATCGGAGGAATAGTAGCCTCTTGATCATGCACATACTTGCGAAGATGAGATACATGGAATATATTATGGTCACCTGTCATACTGCTCGACAACTCTACTTTATATGCAAGCTTTCCAATCCTCTCTATAATCTAGAATGGAGCAACATAGCTCGGTGCTAGTTTCCTGACTTTCCAAACTGTACCACACCCTGCATCGGTGATACCATAATGAAAACTCCGTCTCCAACCGAGAACTCTAGGTCTTTAAGCCTTTTATCTGCGTAACTCTTCTGTCTGGATTGAGCTTACTTCATCCATTCTCCGATCAACTCACTCTTCTAAACCAAATCTGGACCTAAGACCAACATGTCTCCAGTCTTCAACCAACATGCTTGTGATTTTCATGGCCTTCCATACAAAGTTATAAAAGGCACCATTCCTACACTAGTCTGGTAGCTATTCTTATAGGAAAACTCGACCAAATGTTGGTGATCCTCCAATAATCTATAAAAGTCCAATATACAAGCGCTCAACAAATCCTTGAGTACCTTATTAACTCTATCTTTTTGCCCATCGTTTGAAGGTGATATGCAGTACTCATTTTGAGCTTAGTGTCTAACACATTATGTGGACTCTTCCATAATTCTCTAGTGAATAAAGCACCTCTATCGCCGACTATGCTATTAGGAATGGGTAATCTTTTCTTAAAATAAATAGTGGTTTATTTTTAAGAAGTGTGGAAGAGAAGTGAATTCCCTGAAAGTCAAGTACGTTTTCAAAGCAAATTTTTAAGTATAAGTTGAAAGTTCTAAAGTTATTTAAAGGAATGTTTTTAAGAAATTATTATTTAAGTTATTGAAATTTTAAAATATAAATATTTATTAAAATTAATTATTAATATCTAAATTTTATAAGTAGTTTTATTTTAAAGATAGGTTGGTTAAAGATTTATTTAAAAACTTGTATGGGATTTCGTAATCTCTTATTTTTAAATTTAGTTTGGCTTGAACTTTATTTAAAAAATTCGTTTTATATTTTATAAAATAGATTTATTTTAAATATTTTTAAAGTATATATTTTTGAATAAAGTATTAAAGTTGTTTTTAATTTAAATGTTTTAAAGTATATTTTATAACAAAGTATTTTAAATTACTTTAAAATCTAAAGTAATTGTACTTGGTGATTTCAGTGGGAATAGAAAATATTTGGGAAATTTATTCCGTGAGAGAAAAATGTTTTGAAACTGTTTTCAAAATGGTTGAAAAGTGGAAAAACATCTTGCGAAGAAATTTTGAGGATTATAAATAATGTGGGAGAAATTATTGTGGCTGATGTTTGTTTATGAATGTTATTTGATTGTTAAATAACCGACTATCAATATTGGCCAATGCGTTGATCGATTCGAAGAGATCGGGATCGGGATTTATTACCCAAAACCACTTCGATCTGGTTTGAACGTTTTCGTGAGTAAGTTAAGAGCTTGGAGTCGAAGATGGAGCTGTGAAGTGCAAGGGCTAATTTCTAGTAATCCTGAGTGTTATTCCAAAATGGATGTAGTAGGAGTAGTGTCTTAGGTTCCGTTCGAACCCGGGACGGACTTGTATGGATGAACACTTTCAGAACATCGTCAGGAGGACAATGAGCATTCTAAGCGAAATGTTCTAAAAAGGCAACGCTTAGCCTTAGCCTCATCAATCGGGAATGACTGAAAATCAGGGGTTATGCAGCAAGGCTAAATGGGTAGCACCCAATTAGGGTGAGGTCATCCCTGTCTAGATGTCCCTTTTATTTCGGATGTGTGGGCGGTTGCTGATCCCAACTGTGGGGTGATCTTACTTGGGATTATCCAATAAGGGGTAGCCCAGTCTGGTGTTGCAGGGGATCGGGAAGGATCCTCGGTACGGTGATCTAGGCCGCGTACTGTGACAGGTGGTACCCTAATGCCTTGTCATTAGTTGGAAATACATTCTTCCTATGTGCCTTTACAATTTTTGTTTGTAGAACCCACTTTGTGGCTAGTATGCTGGAATTTAATCATGTAACAATTTCTGCTATTTGAAAAAGTATTTGTATATAGACACTATTATAATATCAGAGGATTTTGATAAGAAATGTTTTGGCTATCGTAACGTAAAAATCCGACATGTTTATTTATGGCGTGGTCTTACAAGATGCTTTTGATTTTCAAAGGATTTTTGAAACTTTAATAATCCAATTGAGTGTGATTTCTCACGCTGGTTTTCTAGACTGACTCGGCTGTATTTAACTATAATGCTCGGGTCAGACCGAGTATTATACAATACAGATTCTGGATGGATTGTTGTGGAGCATAGGAGACGAGCTGGATGGCGAGACGTATCCGACATATTTGATGAATATTCCGCTATCTATTCAGATTTGCAAGGATGGGATATTATATTCATCATGAATACGTTATTGATTGTATTGAGCTCTGATGTTGTATTCTGATGATATATGTATAAAACAGATATAATTTCTTTTGTGTAAAGATCTGTTATTATCTTTATATTTTATTCCGCTGCGTTGGTAAGATTCTGATATTGTTTCTATTTCTTCTTCTATCTCCTTCTCTTTTTTTACCCTAATGGTTCGGTTTTTCGGGCGTCGAAAAATGTGGTCTTACATTTATATTCAAAAATAAATTAAGTAACTATTTAATTGGCAGTTTATATGCGATAATAAATTGAATAAAAATTTAATTCGAATAAATTCAATTTAACTGGGATGATGATTAAAAATATGCCAAACAGTCATAAATAAATTTCAAATCGCATCATAAATCAATTTAATAAACATAAGAAATTTTAGAAATTATGAGTGGGTTAAAACACTCACCTTTCGAATTTAAATTGAATTTATATCCAATTTAAGCTAAAAAATTTCACAGTCTTAGAATTTGTCCAAACTAGCGTCTAACTGTCCGGAATATCAATACGATCCAAACGCAAGAAACCGCATCCAAAATGGACCCTATGTGAAAATTATACAAATTAGAACGATCTTACGATTTAATTATTAGAATAAACAAGATAATTAAATTAACAGACTTACTACACGTTAGCACACTACAGGAATCAACTTCACTAAAACCCTAACGCACCGATCCTCGTGCTCGAATGAACGAGTTGCCCACTAACACGAACGACGCGCCACCGCAGGCCATTGCGGTCGTGCTCCTCCTCTACCAGAGCTCCACCGACATCGCCGAGGACCCTAGGGCCATGAGACACCCCCTTCGATCGCCACAGTCGACCGTGCAATGAACAGCAGCCGCCATAATTTTAAACCCTAATAGAAATTTTTGCATCGATCTGACCATCAATTCGATGCAAAAACTATGCCGATGAACTCCCCATCGTCCACTCTACAAAACCCATAAATCGATTCGTCGATCAGCCGATGTTCATCAACGCGCTATGAACGGCTTGAATGTTTCCTCAATTTCTGGCCACATCAAAAATCAAATTAAAAAACAAATCATATATCTGACTTGCGCTCGTCGAGAGCTTCAAATCCATATATAATTCGATATAGTTTGAAGAGATTTAATTTTTGGCTTTGAATTTTGTTTGAAATTGCAATTGAAATTGAGGTTCTGTCTGCCATTGAAAGAGGAGAAGCAAATAGAATTGTACGTATAGAAATGAGGAATAAGAAATAGGCTAGGGTTTATGACAAGGTATATATACGCAAGTTGAAATAGAATAAATGGACACGATTGATTTACATGTTGAATGATAAAATGACCCGAAAAGCCCGTTCCGACTCCGGAACGAAATTTGGTCAACCCATATATCAAAATTGATGTTTTTGAATATATTAAACGCAATGGAACAGGTTTCAAGTCCAAATTCCATTGTATGGAGAAGTTATGCTAAAATCAAATTATTTCAAATTGATTTCAATTAATTTCAATTAAATTGATATCAAGGCGTTTCGAGTCCGTACGATCAAACGACAAGTCTGATCGCTACGAAACTTGAAATCCTACAGTATTTTGTGATTATTTTAACTGTATATTTTAATTATATTAAGTTGAAATTCCTGATTAAAAAACTTTATTTTATTTATTAAAATGGATAGTTTTGTTATTTTAAATATAAATTTTGTTTTTTATGTGAATTAGAATTCCAAACATGAATAAATAGAATATTTTCCAGAAAATGTGAATTTTGGTCAAAATGGTCAAAGTTTGACTTTTAAATTTAAAATTTTAAAATTTTAATTTTTGAATTTTATCTTTTATTATGAAAATAAATAAAATTTCAAGAATACTGCTTTTCGTTTAGTTGAAATCCGATTAATATTGTGAAAGTTATGCTCTTTACAATATTGTATGAAAATTGATTTATTTAGCAAAATTGTTTATTTTAATTTATATAAATAATATTTTTGTTTGTACTAATTTGTATATATACGTGTAATATGGCATGTTATGTATTTATTTTATTTTTAAAACATTTTAAAAGTGTAGTTATAATTTTCAAATGTTGATTTTATTTTGTTTAGAATGTTTAAATTCTAGTTTCAATTATTAAGATATTTTCTATTTTTCCTTAAATTATTAATCTATTTTCTTTTTCACTTTATTTTGTTTTCATTTTATTTTTATTTACTGAACTTTTATTTAGTTATTTTGATTAAAAGAAAATAAGAAATGCAAAGGGTCAAAAACATTTAATATGCATGTGACTTTCCATTTACCTTTTGTCTTTTTATTTTTCAATTGACTTTTCATTGAAAGTAGCCGTCCTTTTCTCTTTGCTTCAGCCGTGTCATTCATTTCATTTTCACGTAAAATACTTTCTCACATCTAAAAAAAATCACCGCCGTCTTTTTTGAGAAAAAAATTGTAATGGCTTCTTCCCTTTCTCTCCTTTTCTCTTCTTCTTTTCATTGTTCTTTTGCCTTTGCTCCCCTTCAAGTTGTTCGGCCTCTACTCCACCTAAACTCCACCGACCATCACCTCCTCCATCTACAGCAGCACCACCTCCTTTCCCATTGTCAAGGTCAGGCCGTGACCTCCAGTTGATGCATCACTATAAATTTTACAAACCACTCCACCAAATTTGCCTTAGCCGAACACATATCTTCACCACCCCTCCATTCATCACTTTGGCCACCACCACCAGCTGCTACTTCACCTCTGGCCGTATCTATAGCCAACTCCACCTCTGTCTAGATTTGAAAACCCCATAGCCGAGCCCATATAATGGGATAGCCGGGCCAAATGTTTCACAAAACCACTCCATTTTTTTCTTGACCAATTGCATCCTTCACCTTATAACTTCCACCATCATCACCACCTTGTTAGACATTCTATATTGATGCCAAATCCGAGCTATATCACATGATGGCCAAGAATATGTTCCACTTAGGCTAAGCATTTGGATGGATAAAAGCAAGGTCTAACTATTTTGTCCTTTGTTGCTTTTTATCTCAATTCATTTCAATTGTGTTTTGTGTTATATATTCATGTATACATTGTC
The DNA here is from genome assembly GCA_030765085.1 of Allium cepa. NCBI lineage: Eukaryota > Viridiplantae > Streptophyta > Magnoliopsida > Asparagales > Amaryllidaceae > Allium > Allium cepa. The sequence goes on along the minus strand of CM060945.1, from coordinate 202,145,211 downwards.
TTGTTTTGGGTTTTGCATACGCGATAATATCTTGGCTCTCTCTCTCATTTGAATCAAGTCGTGCTGTTTCGTGCCATATCGTGCTTTTTGGAATCTATTTGTATAGTTTGATTTGCTAACTCCAGCTTGAAAAGGTGAGTCCTTCTCACTCTGACATTTCTACTTATGAAATCATAAATTGATGTCAAGTGTTTAGTAATTAAAAATGTTTATGAAAGTAAATGATGATTATATGATATGTCATGCCATATTATTACCATATTTATTTTGTTAATTATCACCGGACATCTGATACATAACATTATATTGTGACATTGACATTGTTCATATTGTTTATGCATATGTTCACACTGCAAGTTCCCTGTTAGAATAGAATCGCTATGGGTTGAAATGATACACACTCAAACGGACAATAGAATAGGGAAAAATCATTAGGGGATGAAATGATAGGCCTGAGTGATTTTTATTTAGTTTTATCTACTCTGGATTGCGGGTTTGAAATGATAGAACCTGGGTTTTCTTTTTAAATTACGGACTGAAATGATATATATCTGTATCACTTGACCTAAATTATAAAATTATATACAGACACCATGTATATTTTTAAATGGTTTTTCTTAAGATATGTATTTTTAAAAGTATAAATTTTTATTTTTAAATATATATTTTATGGTTTTAAGAAAGCTAAATATTAAGTTTTGAATTTGTGAATTAAATATATAAATTTGAAGTTAATGTGATTTTTGACTTTAAATTTTATTTTAAAATGTAAGTAAATAATGGAAAATAATTTTATAGTTTGAAATGATATTTGAAGTAAAATGTTAAGTTTTATTAAATTTATAAGTTAATAAACAGTGAAATTTTGACTTAACAAATGAATTGAGTTTTAAATTGGATATTTAATTATAAAATTTTGTTGTGACAAATCATATATTAAGTTGATTTAAATGTGAAATTTTGAAGTCTAAAAATATGATTTATAAGTTTAAAATTTGCTAAAATTAAACTTTAATTGTTTCTGAAAAGTTATAATAAAATATGGAATTTTATTTACAGCATTTTCCAAAAATGTTGTGGTCTTATGACAGCATTTTTAAATGTTGTTATTTTTGAATTTAACTATGTTGAAATAAATAAATATCTATTACAGAATTTTATAAATGTCGTTGTTCCTAACTAAACTATTTTGTAAACTATAAGCTCCGTTAGCACTTTACAAATGCCATTGTTGCTATATTTTGACAATGTTTTGAAATATTATAGATTTTAACACTATTTGAGTTATATTTTAAAGTGTTAAATGATTTAAGTTTTTAAATTGATTATTGGTGAAATTTTGGGTGTTTTGAATATTTTTTTAATATTCAAAATTCGAATTTTAGAGAATTTAAACTGAATTTCAATTTATATAAAGTTTACTTGGTTATGTGTTAAATGGAATGAAATGAGATAAATGAATTTTTGAAATGTATTTTTGTAATGATATTTGAAATAATAAATGAATGACATAATTGATTTTAAAAAGGTATTTAAATTTGAATATTTGACTTTGAATGATAATGAATTGATAAAGGATTTGAAAGGAAATGATTTTGAAATGGTTTGGAAATGATTTGATCTTTATTTTGATAAAGAATATGAATTTAGAATGATATTTGATTTTGATGAATGAATATTTCAAGTTTGTATTAGTATGAAGGATATTGAGTTACTTGAAATTCTGGTTTATTTAAATGATATTGGATTTATGAATGAATATTTCAAAACTAAGTAATAATGAAGTTAAATTTGGGATATATGAAATTATAAATTTAGTTTTGAAATGTGGGATATTTAAGCTTTGAAATATACTAAAAATTGAATAGTTTATTTTGCGGATTAAATCTGTATTTGAAATTGATAAGATTTGAAATGGTTTGTGGGAAAACTGAATTGAATTGAAACTCATGGTTTGAATTGCATTAAATTGGAAATTTAAAATTTTCAAGTTTATGATTTTGGAATGTTATGATTTTCAAAGTGTAATGATTTCAAGTATTTTGGTTTCAAAAGAATTGTAACTTGGAAAGTATTATGATTTTTGAAAGTGAATATATGTTGAAATGGAAATGATATAGTGTAAACTATTTTGATTTGAATATAGTTTTGAAATAAAAATGGTATTGGTTTCGAAGTATAAACTATTTTAGTGGATATATAGTTTTGAAATGAAATGATTTCATTTTTGAAGTATAAACTATTTTGAAACAAACATGGCGTTATAATAACATTTGGTTGTTAAAGAGACCGGGATAGGAAGTTGTCATACTCTCTGCCAACTCCGAAAACCGCTTTAACAACCGTGTACACGGTGGAGATTTCAGAATGTGTAACGACCCGCTATTTTGGACCATTCAAATCGACAATAAAACCATACATATCCGACTTGAATAATTCAAAATACCGAATTGTTAATTAAAATTTGGCAAAACTTAAAATATACAGTAAGTAAATCAATCACAGAGTAATGTAATGCAGCGGAATAGATAAAGAATAGTAGTTCATGAGGCTACTATATACATCAGAGTTAGAAAAATACAACCGAATAGTTCAAATGCAGTGAAGTCTCCAATGCAACAGATGACTTCTCTGAACCAATCAACTGGAAAGGCTAGAACCTGAATCGATAGTTGGATTTCCAAATGAAGCTCCGAACTCCAAAGGTGAGTCTCAAATGCTGTATCACTCAGTCTGACTCGAGCGTAAAGCAAAACACAAAACACTTGAGTCTGGATTAACATTCTTATATCAATAAATCCAACTCAAGTGAAATATCAACTGAAATACAAATAACTTAAAGGATGTTTGGGATAACCATCCTCTAAGGGTCCATGGAACTTTCTACAATGTAGAAATATACATTATAACACCGTGGTCGTTTCAGCTTAATTTATACTTCAAAACAAATCTCATTTTCACTTCAAATATTTCTATATTTCCCAAAATAGTATTTATATATATTAAATAATTTATACAATAAAGTATTTTCAATTTCCTCAACTTAACAAATCGTTCCAACATCAACCCGACCTTCCCATTCAAATTAAATTCAATCTCAATTTATCAATTTAAATTCAACTCAATTTCTAAAATAACCACTTAAATTTTATCGATCTCAAATTCGGATCTATAATCACAAATACCCCTTTATATTTCCATATATTTCAAAACTTTAAGTATTCAACGTTTCATCTAAATTTTCATTCAATTTAGTTTTCTAAAAATAAATTCAAATTTAGTTCAGCCTAAATTTTCATTTTAATTCAATTTAGATGCTAAATAACAAATTCAACTACGTTGATTTCAAATACAGATCCGAATCTCAACATAAACCATTTAAATTCCAATATAGTTTAAGGCTTTAATATTTAAATGTTCTATATAACAGTTTCATATAGATCTCGATTTAACCTCATTATTATTTAGTCTTGAAATACTCTCTTATTAGATTCAATATCATTTAAGTAACCTTAAATTACATTTTACTCAATATTTTCTTTAATTTATTTAAACGTGAAATATTCATTAAATCACTTAAATCAAAAATCCAGTTATAAAATCATACCCTTTAAATTTCCCACCCAAAAATTTCAAATCGATTTAATTAAATAAATTATTATTTAAATACCATTTTTATAAACCCAAATTTATCTCCCAATCTTAATTATTCAATTTATTACAAGAGAATCTATTTGAAATATAGATTTACATAAATACTTAACCATATTATTAGTATTAAATCAATCTAATTTAAATCAAATATTACTACTAAACCTATATATACAAATTTTCATTTATATAATATCATAAGAATCAAATTTATTAAACCATATATTTCTTTCCAAAATTATAGAAATTATTTTCAAAATATTTATATGGACCAACGGTGTTTGTATATATTTCCTATCATATAGTCAAGTGCTACAGATATTTATCATTTCAATCCGTATACTAAATATATACGGGTGGATATTATTTCAACCCGAAATCCCAAATTCAATTAAATGAAAATCACTTGGGTTTATCATTTCAACCCATAACGATTTTCTCCTATTCTAAAGTCTGTTCGGGTATGTATCATTTCAACCCATAGTGATTTCTAAATTACAGGGAACTTGCAGAGTGATAACAGAAAATATAATAAAATAACAGGCATATATCATCAATAACAATATAATATAAACAACAGGATATGGTGTCATATCGCACAGGTGAACAGTTACAGATAATAGCATATATAACAAATTTAAATAACTACAGCAGCATATTTCAATTGTCGTTTCAATTGAAATCAAATTTAATGAATAAAAAAATGTTAATCGTGAGTGATTGCTCACCTTTCGAGGCTAGAGAGATTTGAAATGTGTTATGGATCCAAGAACGAATTTCCAAAATGAACAAGATTGGCACGAATCGGACGAACAGAGCTGATAAATAGAGATCGATGAAAATAGATTAGAAACCGCTTGATGTAGACCGAAATAAAATATATAAAATCCCAAAATATTATTTTCTTAACTAATATTAACTTTGAGACTCATTCAAATTATATACATACGTTTTCCAAAAATATAAATAGTTTAGAAACAACAATTGATCATACGTTCTGTGTAATCAACATATATCCATTATACATTTAAACTAGACTATATTTAAATTATACTATGTATAGTAATGTAATATAGTATACAGTACACTTATTACAATACACGTTAAGACTATAAATATAATATATAACAATATACTTATAACAAAATATGTGACTGTAAAATTTCAGTTTTAATATAAACACAGAGAACAACCTTATATATTTATTAATATTCAGTTATATAAAAACTCTTGCTATATATTTATATTCAAAAGCTAATAACATAACTATACTGCAAACGTATATGTAGTTGAGAGTATATAATACCTTTTTATACTTTCTTATGCACTAATATACTCAACAACGAGTTATATATATAAGCGGTCATGCATTTTTATATGAAACAACAAGTATAAAATAGCTTTTAAAACTTTATCATTATATATATATTTTATACACTGAACAGTTAAAATAACTTTTAAAACTTTTTTAAAAACTTTATCATTATAAAATAACTTTTGAAATATACATCATAAGAATGTTTTAACCCACACAAAAAATATATGCCTCCTTATACATATTAAATATATCTAATTTATTTATTCTTATTATTATTACTTTATATATATATATATATATATATATATATATATAAAAGAAAAGTGGTTCCAACATATTTACTCTATCTTAGAGTACAAGTGGAGCAAATGATTTTTTTCAAGGCCTTAGCCAAATGCATTTTTTCTCAAACCAAAATACTTATTAACGTTAAGACCTTGAACGAACAAAGCTGAGGAGAATATTTTTACTGATTTAAAACGTGAAGTAAAACAGCGATGCCACCTACATCCTTTTCCAACGTGTTTATAAATGATATAAGCAAGAATCTGTCTATACTGTGGACGGTGCTCTTGATTGTGGAGGAGGGTAGGTGTCATGTGGTGAAATAGTAGAGCCAAAAATTTGAACATAACAATGAAGAAAAGAGAAAAAAAAGGAGGAGGAAAAATAATTCGGTCATTACCTGATGCTTTGCTCTCACGCAAGGAAGAAGGAGAGGAACCCAAAATGGGATGCAGATGAAGTTTGATACATGGTTTGTATTTATTTGTGACAACACAATTGTTAAAGTGGGAAAGCAAAAATCAAGGCATGCAAATTTTAAAGCAAGGAAGAAAACGTGTTTAGCATTTAAAGAAAAGCTTGCATGCATCAAGGGAAAAATGGAAAGAAGTTTAAAGATTTTGGAACGGTTAGCCATTTGTGGATCATGTTCCTATTAAATCAGAATGCAAAAGGAAAGTGAATATAATTTGCATGTAAATGGTGAGGCACGTTTTATATTTAAAGGGAGTAATTTACGTTGATTGAGTGGAGGAAATGGTGTGAAATAAATTGCTTTAGGAACGGTAGAGAAGTATGAGATGAATCGTGTTTTATAATCAAACACGCGTTGATAAAGGTGAAAGAAAAAGGCAGGAGAAAGTTGATTTTGAATCGGATTGGATTTTAAAGATTTTATACCAATTTTAACCGAGAGGCAATTGGAAAGAGTAGAAAAATTTCCGCATATCCAAGGCAAACATTTTAAACTAATTGAATGGTTAGGGAATTTAATTCTTTCCCACTTAAAAAAAATACGCCTACGGATAAATTTAATTATTATCCAAGGTAAGAAAATGAGACATGCGTAAAACTGACGTAAAAATATACGCCCAATTTATAACAAAGAAACACTTTTAAATTTGTACGTTTTTTTTATGTAGTAAATATAGGTTATAATATTACATCAAATTCGTACCATTTGTATGTCAACTAAATTGTACAAATTAAAATGTGTATCTTAAATAGCTTATTTACACTATTAACTTAAAATTTATTACTTAATTAAAATATGATTTGTTATCTTTTTGATTTACTTAACATTTAAGAAATAAACTGTTGTATATACATATAAAAGAAAACGTAGAATGCGTACAACAGACGCGGTGATTTTTGTCCAAAAATGAAAATAACGGATTTAAATTTTATACGTTTTCTTGTATGTATATATACATTATTTATTCCATCAAATAACGCGCCTTTTAAACGTGAAATTAAACAGTTTATTTATACACAAAGTTTTGGAAATTTATTACTTATATAAAAATATGATTTGTTTACACATTTACTAAGAAATATATATTCAAAAATGTATATAAGTAAAATATAAAATATTAAATTTTTAAAAGTATAAAATCAATTTTTTTTAAAGAACAAAAGGTGAAATAAACGTTGTTACGAACATATTAAATTAAACCAAAAGATTAAAAATTAAAAATTTGAAGATTTATAACTTCAGAAAAAAAATGTTAAGTTTTAACCAAAATAAGAATTTTAGAATTTTCACACTAATAAAAATCTTGGGTGATTATTTATAATTAAATTTAGACAATCAAATTTTCGAAAAATAAAACCCCAGAGTTATAAATAAAGAATAAAATATTGCTAAAATTTGAGCGGTTACACTCTCCCCCACTCAAAACTTTTCGTCCCCGAAAAGGACGGAGGTAGGAGAATTAAAACAACCAGAAAGAAAATAGATTGAAAGACAAGATAAACAATAAATTTTAAAATTATATAAATTTTACTTGAAATATTCATTTGAAAACTTCACTTGGAAATCAATTTTTTTTTACTACTTTATCTTAAGATACTTTCAACATTATAGATACATTAATAATCATTTTATTTAAACATGTTTTATTAAATCAATAACTTCAAAATATTTATAACGCTAAAATTTTCTATTAAACAATGTAGTATACAAATAAGCAATATTTAAAAGGATATATCCAACAAGGAAGGAAGGTAGATTTGGAAAACAGAATCAAGGTGAATAACTAAACTGAGCAGATAAGGTAGATGCAAGGAATAGTATCGGGCACGAATAATTAATCTAGAACCATAAGAATTTAAATTTCAAATATTAATTCAAAATTTCTTTGTTGGGAAAAATACTTTTATAACAAATACCTTTATTATAATACTTTTATAATAAAATACTATTATATTGAAATAAATTTTCCTTTCGAAAATACTTTTATAACTCGATGTTTCAACAAGTTTATCCTCATTCTTGCAGACTCTGGTCATGCGTTGATCAGGCGCAAAGCTAGAATTCTTCAAGTACTTGGTAGACCTGTTTCAACACCCAGTGAAAATACTTGAAAAACCTTTAAAAACAGATATGGAAAGTACAATCCAAACAAACAACCAAACCAAAACCTTTGTCCAACCATGGTTCGCAGATACACAATGGTTACGCCTGGGTCACCCAGGAAACAATCCATATCCGTAAGCTTTCTCAGCCCTGCGAGTTACGCCATGATGACTAGTAGAGTGCAGGATACACAATGGTTACGCCTGCATCCCCCAGGAAACAATCCGTCCCCCTAGGCAAGACTCAGCCAGGTAGCTTCGCTACTATTCGCGACCTACACAGATTGCAGGATACACAATGGTTACGCATGGATACCCCAGGAAACAATCCGTACCCCTAGACAAGACTCAGTCAGGCAGTTGCGCTACGCAGTCGCAAGAGAAAAAAGAAACCATGGGTTACGCCACGGTGGGAACGCTCGAGTATTACATTCGGAAAACCAAAAATCAGAGAGAATAATATCGATAGAATGAATCCACGATGTGGCCACAAAGAGGATATCAAGCAGAAGGCACTTTCCATATCTTTACTTCGAAAATATATATCATATAGTACATTTTCAAATTACTTTCAAATATCGTACTTATATAAAGTCCATATATATAGGATTCCATTTTCAAATCGAATACTTTCCAAATCAATAGTATATCAAATCATACTTATATAGACTTCGATTATATAAAATTCTCTTTCCAAATTGAGTACCTTTCAAATCAACTTCATACTTATACAAATCCATTTTATATAAGTTCGACCACTCCCAAATCAAGTACTTATTAAGATTCTCAATTTCAAACCACTTTAATATCAATTCAGTTTAAAAATCATATATGATTTCACCAAATTTCTTCCAAATTAATATCTCAACTTCAAAGTTCCCAAAATAATAGGCTTAGAAAATAGTCCCAGCTCCCAAATCAACATAATTCAAGTCAAACAAATTCATTTCCAAAATCACCATATAAGTACTGGTTTTAATTCAAATCTATTTTCAAAACAAATATTTTCTCAAAATCAATTATAAAATGGTTCTACCTTTATAATTATCCCTTTAAAACCTTTACCTATTTATTTCTATATGAAAAATCCAACTTTCCTTCTTGCAAATTATTTATTTAACAAAAGTTTCAAATTTACTTAAGTCATACTCTTCATACTTTAAACATACAAAATTAAACTTATATTCTTTATCAAATATTTTATACCCTTCGAAATTTCTTAGTTTTAAAATTTTAGACCTTGATTTGGAAGTGTTCGAACCTTCAAAATAGTTAGGGAAATCAAATTTCAATTCAAGAGTTGAAAATCAACAATAAATCAATTATTAAATCCGAAACTCGAGGACTGAACACCGGTCACATTTTAAATTGTTTCAAATATATACTTATATCTTTCTAAAATATCAAATTATACTTCGGAATTTGAAATCAAAAACGGTTTTACAAAATCACTTGCATAGCGAAGTTATTAAAGTGGCCTCTCCCCCACTCTGAAACTCGAAAATCAATGTCGATGATGCGTGCACTCATCACCGAAATTATTTTCCAGTGACATAAGTGAGTTCTGGACTTCTATTTTCTTGAAAACTTCTTTGAAATTTCTTCAAAATTAGTGGAATTCATTTGAACTCATTTGAAACATTTCTTATACGGAGAAATACTTTTAAATCGTATTATTTTTATATATTTCCAAAATCTTAAAACCAATTTCAAAATACCGGAATTCAATTCTCGAATTTCAAATTTAACTTTACAGTTATAAATCATTTCTATATAAATCAATTTCTTATAATTTTTCAAAATTTCAAATCCTTTCAAAACCTTTTTATACAGAATAACGTTTCTTATTTTCTTTATATATATAGGTATATAATCCTTATCGAAAACATTTTCACTTTTTTATATATAAAAAAATCATAGTTATCAAAATAAACTTTCGGTATAAACAATTTCAAAAATACAAACAAAACCCGATTTTCAAAGGATGATTCAAGAATGGATTTCAAAACAAAGATAGAGATTCAATTTAGAGGAACTCCGATCGATAGAATCCTGATTCGAAGATAGACTCGATCGAAGATGAGATAATTAAATTACAAAATAGAAGATGGATATACTTCTATAAATCGCGGGCGACCTTTACCGGTCAACCGTGATTCCAAAATTAGATCGGTGTAGAATTCTGAGGCAATTCGACATTCGATCGCCAGAGATATAGAATTCGGCATAACAAGATATAGCAGCATCGTAAACCGAGGATACAGAAATCTTCGATGAGTCGATGCCAATTGAAAAGGATTTTTCACCCCCTTTACAAATGATTCAGTGGAGTTATGGAATACTTCGGAATCAAACGAATATAAATAGGGAGAGACAGAATGAATTTCGAAACCGAGGGACATTCCAAAATTCAAAGGAAATCGAGTCAAAAGGAAGAGATTCAACTCGAGCGAAAGTGATTTTGTAAATAAATTTACCATATATGCTAAGTTTTGCCTAGAGCCAAAGCTCTGATACCAACTGTAACGACCCGCTATTTTGGACCATTCAAATCGACAATAAAACCATACATATCCGACTTGAATAATTCAAAATACCGCATTGTTAATTAAAATTTGGCAAAACTTAAAATATACAGTAAATAAATCAATCACAGATCACAGAGTAATGTAATGCAGCGGAATAGATAAAGAATAGTAGTTCATGAAGCTATTATATACATCAGAGTTAGAAAATACAACCAAATAGTTCAAATGCAGTGAAGTCTCCAATGCAACAGATGACTTCTCTGAACCAATCAACTGGAAAGGCTGGAATCTGAATCGATAGTTGGATTTCCAAATGAAGCTCCGAACTCTAAAGGTGAGTCTCAAATGCTGTATCGCTCAGTCTGACCCGAGCGTAAAGCAAAACAACACTCGAGTCAGGATTAACATTCTTATATCAATAAATCCAACTCAAGTGAAATATCAACTGAAATACAAATAACTTAAAGGATGTTTGGGATAACCATCCTCCAAGGGTCCATGGAACTTTCTACAAGGTAGAAATATACACTATAACACCATGGTCGTTTCAGCTTAATTTATACTTCAAAACAAATCTCATTTTCACTTCAAATATCTCTATATTTCCCAAAATAGTATTTATATATATTAAATAATTTATACAGTAAAGTATTTTCAATTTCCTCAACTTAACGTATCATTCCAACATCAACCCGACCTTCCCATTCAAATTAAATTCAATCTCAATTTATCAATTTAAATTCAACTCAATTTCTAAAATAACCACTTAAATTTTATCGATCTCAAATTCGGATTTATAATCACAAATACCCCTTTATATTTCCATATATTTCAAAACTTTAAGTATTCAACGTTTCATCTAAATTTTCATTCAATTTAGTTCGACCTAAATTTTCATTTTAATTCAATTTAGATGCTAAATAACAAATTCAACTACGTTGATTTCAAATACAGATCCGAATCTCAACATAAACCATTTAAATTCCAATATAGTTTAAGGCTTTAATATTTAAATGTTCTATATAACAGTTTCATATAGATCTCGATTTAACCGCATTATTATTTAGTCTTGAAATACTCTCTTATTACATTCAATATCATTTGAGTAACCTTAAATTACATTTTACTCAATATTTTCTTTAATTTATTTAAACGTGAAATATTCATTAAATCACTTAAATCAAAAATCCAGTTATAAAATCATACCCTTTAAATTTCCCATTCAAAATTTCAAATCGATTTAATTAAATAAATCCTTATTTATATACCATTTTTATAAATCCAAATTTATCTCCCAATCTTAATTATTCAATTTATTACAAGAGAATCTATTTGAAATATAGATTTACATAAATACTTAGCCGTATTATATGTATTAAATCAATCTAATTTAAATCAAATATTACTACTAAATCTATATATACAAATTTTCATTTATATAATATCTTAAGAATCAAATTTATTAAAACATATATTTCTTTCCAAAATTATAGAAATTATTTTCAAAATATTTATATGGACCAACGGTGTTTGTATATATTTCATATCATATAGTCAAGTGCTACGGATATTTATTGTAACAACCCGATATTTTCAATCATTCGTATCCGCACATGTCGGACTTGAATTCCTCAAAATACCGCGTTGTAAATAAAATTTGGCAAATCTCAGAATATACAATAAATACATAATCACATATCACAGAAACAGAGTATTTAAAAATGCAGCGGAAGTAAAAGAGATAGTAGTTCATGAAGCTACTATATATATAAGATACATCAGAGTTAAATAATATACAGCAGAAGAGTAACAAGATACATCAAGTGCAAATCAAAATACATCACTGGAAACAATGGATACTGAAAACAAATAGATGGCTGGATCTTCAAGTAAAGCTCCAACTCCGAAGGTGAGTCTTGAATGCTGAATCACTCAATCTGACTCGAGCGTAAAGCAAAATACAAAACACTCGAGTCAGGACATAAATACTTATGAACTCTAAATAAACTCAAGTGAACAGTAACAAAATGCATCAGTAACTTAAAGGATGCTTGGGATCTCCCATCCTTTAAGGATCCGTTAAACCATTTACTATGTAGTAATATTACGCTACTATAATAATGTCTAAAGTAAAATAAACATACTTTTAAATAGCGTTCCGGTCTACCCATATCACCCTTCACACATAATAGTCCCAGTAGTCCATCCAATATCATGCCATCTCCACTCTGGGTGACTGTCAGAGGATACCACACGGGCTACGGGAGAAAAACAAACTCGTAGTAAAGGCTCGGTATGGTAGGTGACACGGCACACAAGGCAATGCCAGGGTAGATATACCAATTACGCACACGGGCTGGTGGTAACGCAGCAGCCACATACGCCCACCTCGGAACACACTCCCATATCAAAATCGGAGGATGGCCATCTAATCAATCACCAGTAAGAGTATAGTATCGAAGGAATGTGTCCGACCAGAGGAGCTACCCCTTTTGGCCTAAGATCGCTCCTGTTTTAGCCACCTTATGCCAACTCATGGGAGTCGGGTCCACGTAATATACCTCAAGAACGTCGCCACCATCCTACTTCATTTTGGAATCTCCACCGCGTACACAGTTGTTTAAGTGGTTTTCGGAGTTGGCAGAGAGTATGACAACTTCCAATCCCGGTCTCTTTAACAACCAATCGTTATTATAATGTCGTGGCCATTTTAAAATAGTTTATACTTAAAAAAATCAAATCATTTCATTTCAAAACTATATCCCTTTCAAAATAGTTATACTTCGAAACCGAAATCATTTTATTTCAAAACTATATTCAAATCAAATAGTTTATCATTTCCATTTCAAACATATATTCACCTTTAAAAAAATTCATAATACTTTCAAAGTATAACTTTTCCGAAACCAAAATACTTGAAATCATTACACTTTGAAAATCATAACATTCTGAAATCATACATTTGAAATCAATCATTTAATTGTTTACACTTTACAAATTTATTCCATTAAACCAAAATTTCAAATTTCCAATTTAATTCAATTCGAACCATCAGTTTCAATTCAGTTTAGTTTTCTAACAAAACATTTCAAATCTTACAAATTTCAAATATAGATTTGATCTACAAAATAAACAATCCAATTTTAATATATTTCCAAACTTTAATATCCCACATTTCAAAACTAAACTTTATAATTCCATATATTCATATCCCAAATCTAATTTCATTATTATTTCGTTTTGAAATATTCATTTCATAAATTCAACATTATTAAAAAAAACTTAAATTACAATTAAACCAAATATCTTTTCATACAAATATAAACTTCAAATATTCCTTTATCAAATAAATCAAAATCAAATATTATTCCACATTCATATTCTTTATCAAAATGAAGATCAATCATTTCCAAACCATTTCAAAATCATTAAAATATCATATCCTTTCAAAACCTCATTATCATATCATTATTTGAATTCAAATTCAAATATTCAAATCTAAATATCATTTTAAAATCAAACATATCATTCATTGATTATTTCAAATATCATTACAAAACACCTTTCAAAATCACATTCACCGATTCATTTATCTTATTACATTTCATCCCATTTAACACATAACCAAGTAAACTTTATTTAAATTCAAATTCAATTTAAATTCCTTAAAAATTCAAATTTAAATATTAAAACATATTCAAAACTCCTTATATTCACAAATAATAAATTTTCAAAAGTTAAATCATTTAACACTTTAAAATATAACACAAATAGTGTTAAATTTTATAACATTTCAAAACATTGTCAAATTAAAGCCACGACAACATTTATACAGTACTATAGTAGCTTATAGTTTCCAAACTAGTTTAGTTCAAGAATAACGGCATTTATAACATGCCGTAATAGATATTTAGTTATTTCAAACATAGTCAAGTTCAAAAACAACAGCATTTAAAATGCTCTCAAAAGACTACAACATTTTGGAAATGCTATAAAATTCCAGATTTTATTTTAACTTTTCAAAACAATAAAACTTCAATTCAATAAATTTTAAACTTGTAAATCATATTTGTAGACTTTAAAATTTCACATTTAAATAATTTTAACATACGATTTATCACAATAAATTTTTAAAATCAATATTCAATTTAAAAACTCCATTAATTTATTAAATCAAAATTCACTATTTATTAACTTATAAATTTAATAAAGCTTAACATTTTACTTCAAATATCATTTCAAAACTTTAAATTTAATTTGTATTATTTATTTACATTTTAAAATAAAATTTAAAGTCAAAAATCACAATTACTTCAATTTTACATACTTAAATTCACAATTTCAAGACTTAATATTTAATTTTCTTAAAACCGTAAAATATATATTTTTAAATAAAAATTTCATACTTTTAAAAAAAATACATATTTTAATAAAAATCATTTAAAAATATATCACGGGGTCTGTATATAATTTTCTAACCTAGGTCAAGTGATACAGATATATATCATTTCAATCTGTAGTTTACAAAGAAAACCCGGGTTCTATCATTTCAAACCTGCAATCCCAAGTCAAATAAAATACAATAAAAATCGCTCAGGCCTATCATTTCAGCCCATAATGATTTTTCCCTAATCTAAAGTCCGTTCGGGTATGTATCATTTCAACCCATAGTGATTCTATTCTAACAGAGAACTTGTAGTGTGAATATATGCTTAAACAATATAAACAATGTCAATGTCACAATATAATGTCACATATCAGATGTCAGGTGATAATTAACAGTTTTAACATGGTAATAACATGGCATACCATACTATATGATCATCATTAACTTGCATAACATTTTATATTACTAAACACTTGTCATCAATTCACTATTTCATAAGTATAGATGTCAGAGTGAGAAAGACTCACCTTTTACGAAGCTAGAGACAAACAACACACACAAAAGCGATTCCAAAGGCACGACAAGCACGATTTGATTTGAATTGATGGAGACCCTTGTAAACAACACAAAATATAATATACATAAGCACAAATATAGATATCAACATACAAATATAATCAACAACTTTAGTTTGCAGAACAGTTGCAAAACAAGAGAGATGACCAAACCTTAGAAGCAAAAGACTTGCACACGACAACATAAGCTTGTCACATGATCAAATGGGCTTGATATCACCACACTAGGCTCTGGTTTGGGTTAGGTATGGTAACCATAAAGGTCAAGTTACAAGTGGATGAAGGTGGTGGAAGAGTTACAACATGAAGCATACATGGGTTCAAGGCAAATATGTGAAGTTTTTGGTGCATTTTGACTCGGCTATGACCACATATAGGCTCGGCCATGGGGTCTTCATGTCAGATCAGATCTGGACAGTAGTGAAAGGGGCAACCAGAGGTGAAGTAGATGAAGGTGGCGGCGGCTAAGGAGTGGCCAAAAAAAACTATGAAGGCAATAGTGGAGTATAGGCTTGGCTAGCATTATTTTGTTGAAGTGCTTTGCAAATCTGAGGTGGTGGCTTCATCTAATGGTCATGGCCAGAGGTGGTGGTCAGAGGAGAGTGGGTTGGTTCTGCTGTAGATGGTG
This sequence comes from Allium cepa, assembly GCA_030765085.1. Taxonomy (NCBI): domain Eukaryota; kingdom Viridiplantae; phylum Streptophyta; class Magnoliopsida; order Asparagales; family Amaryllidaceae; genus Allium; species Allium cepa. The sequence continues at coordinate 202,129,262 of CM060945.1, read as the reverse complement.
GAGAGGATGTTGGTCAGCAAGGAGAGAGGTGAGGCCAAGCAAACATGAAGAAGAGGAAGGCTAAATCAGTGAAGAAGAGGGGAAAATGTGAAAAGAAAAGACATTGTTTTTTTTTCTTCTTCTTCATGGCCGTGATTTTTAGGGGATGAGAAGTCTTCCCTTTCACGTGAAAAAGAAAGAATAATACATGGCTGAAGAATGGAGTTAAGGCAGCCAATTGGAGAGATGTTGGTTGAGAAATGAAAAGACAGAATACAAAAAGGCTTAAGCAAATAAAGAGTCACAAACCTTTCAAATTTCCACCATTTCTTTTTTAAAATTTAAATACATGTAAAATATGTATAAATACAGATAAAACACGATAATATAGTAAATAAACAAAAATAAATAAATAAATATTAATTAAATATAATTAAATTAAGAAAATAACAAAGAAAATGTAAATCAGGCTTAAAAATTTGAAAATAAATGAGATGAACTTTGGGAAAATTGTATGTACATGAAAAAATATTTATAAATAAAGATAAAAACATAAAAAAAATGCATACATAAAAATGAATAAATAAATTTTAATTAAATATAATTTAAATGAAGAAAATAGCAGAAAAATGGAAACTAACCTTTAAAAATAGAAAATAAATTCAATGAGCTTTGGAAAAATTCAAACATCACTTTAAAATATTTAAAAGGTAAAAATATATGTAACATAACATATAATACAATTTAGAATAAGATATGACAATTAAAAAGATTATTATATAATTTAAAATAAAAAAATAGTGTTAAATAAAACAATTTACACCCAATTTTGTAAAAAGCATAACTTTCACAATCTTATTCGGATTTAAACGAAACGAAAAGCAGTGTTCTTGAATTTTTATTTACTTTCGTAATGAAAGATAAAATTCAAATTTTCAAACTTTTAAAATTTAATTTTAAAAGTAAAAGTTTGTCCAGATTGACCAAAATTCACATTTTCTGGAAATATTCAATTTATGCATGTTTGAAATTCTAATCCACATCAAAATCAACATTTATATTTCAATTAACAAAATATATTCATTTTAATAAATAAAATAAAGTTTTTTAATTAGGAATTTAAATTAAAATAATTAAAATATACAATTACAATAATCAGAAAATACAGGGTTGTTACACTCTCCCCCACTCAAAACTTTTCGTCCCCGAAAAGGAATGAGGTACAGGAAAGCACAGAAAAAGATAGAATGAAATAGTATTAAGACAAGATGACAAGAAGATTAAAATTATACCAGATAACTGTTGCTATAGGTAAGCTTAACAATGTGGAGATGATCTTTCCAAGATCTTCCAGAATCAAGAACACAAGCATGAAAAAAATCTTTTAGAATCTGATTCACCCTTCCTGTTTGACCGACGGTCTGTGGATGGCAAGCAGTGCTTAGATTCAAAGATGAGTACCAAAGATTATTAAAGATTTTAGAAAGATTTCTAAGCAGACTGGTATAAGTAATAGCCTCTCATTCTGTAGCAAGATAAGGGAAATGAGGACAACCAAAAGATAGTTTGAAAAAACAAAATAAGATAATAAATTTGAAACCATGAAATTTCAACTTAAACTGAAAGTTAATTTTACATAAGTCAGATAAATCTTAAGCATCTCTAATTTCATTATCTTATCATCCAATTATCTTAAATTAACAAATCCCTAAAATCATGTATTTGAAAAATCTTTTATTATACTCAAAATGTACCAAATAAAATTTAATTCTTCTTCACTACTAATTAAAATTAAATTTATTCCTCTCAATATATTTTATCACCTATGTTAAATATACTCACACTAATTATAACTGCTTTATCTTATTCTTAATTCATTTAACATTATTTTATTGTAAGTTATTTAATTATCCTTTCTTATATTTACCTTTGTTAATTATTTTATAACTAAGATTTAAGTGTATAACATTTATTATAACCATTCCAGTTTTATTTATAAAATCTTTTTATATTGTATATTATCCAATTACATATTCAACTTCTGAAAATTTAGGTAAGTTATATTAGAATGAAATTGTGCATTATACAAATAAACTTTCCAATTCAATCATTTCAAACTTGAATATTTATCCAAATCTTGAAATTATACTTAAAATTATCCTTCAAGATAAAATTTAGGAACTAAATTTCCAATAAATTCCAAACTATTTAGAGATAACTAAATGCACATATACTATATATATAAATATCCATTCAAATTTAAATCATATATCGGCATATGTTATAAATCCAGTCTTATTTTAGAAATTCAAATCAATTAAATTCTCCAAAACAAAACTGTAGCAAGACTATAGAACAATCTCTTCACTTGAAACTCGAAAATGAATGTCGATGATGCTGCAGTCATCACCAAAGTTATTTTCCAGCGACAAAGCGAAGAGCACTAATTTTAGACTTTAAAATTCTTTGGAAACAACTTTCTATTCAAAAATACATTAAATAGTACATTCTTTAAAACTTTAAACACAAGGTTTGGAACCATTGGAAATTAAATTCCCAAATTCTTGTTTAAATTCATTTTAAATTTGCAAATAAATTTATAACCATGTTCATAGTTCACTTATTTATAAATGAAACAAGAGATAATGATATATAAAACCAAATATTATTTCTTAACAACCATTCAATAAAATTCAGAAAAGATTTATAATATAGTTACAAAATTTATTTCGTTACTAATTTGAAAAAAAAAACATATTGTGTCAGTTTGTTCTGTTCAAGTGTTTTGGAAATCTTATCGATAGCGTCAGACGAATCGATTAGAACCCCAAATCAACATCAACAACTCAAACGACACAATATATAAAACATTTTAAATATTAGTTTACAAATACACTTCAAGAATAATTTGAAGATAAGTTGGAAACAAAGATGATATGATTAAATAACAGAATAGGGAGATGGATGAGTTTATATAAATCGCGGGCAACCTTAACAGGGTCAACCGTGACTTAGAGAATAAGACCGATGTGGATTTCTTGGGTAAATCGACAATCGATCTCAAGATGTAGAGTTCGAAATTATAAGAGATACTAGCATCTTAACCGAGGATATAGAATCTCTGGTGAATCGATGTTTTTGTAAAGAAGTTTTCCCCCTTTACAAATAAATTTGAGGTTGGCGAGACCAAAGACTCATTATGAAGATCTTTTGAAGTGGAGTTATGGGATACTCCAGAAACAAAAGAAGATAAATAGTGAGGGACACGAATGGATTTTGGAACCACAAGGAATGTTCCAAAATTCAAAGGAATCGAGTCAAAAAGGAAGAGGTTTAAACTCGAATGAAAGTGATTCTGTAAATACATTTACCCTATGTACTGAGTTTTGCCTAGAGCTACCAAAGCTCTGATACCAACTGTAACAACCCGATACTTTCAACCATTCGTATCCGCACAAGTCGGACTTGAATTGCTCAAAATACCGCGTTGTAAATAAAATTTGGCAAATCTCAGAATATACAATATATACATAATCACATATCACAGAAACAGAGTATTTAATAATGCAGCGGAAGTAAAAGAGATAGTAGTTCATGAAGCTACTTTATATATAAGATACATCAGAGTTAAATAATATACAGCAGAAGAGTAACAAGATACATCAAGTGCAAATCAAAATACATCACTGGAAACACTGGATACTGAAAACAAATAGATGGCTGGATCTTCAAGCAAAGCTCCAACTCCGAAGGTGAGTCTTGAATGCTGAATCACTCAATCTGACTCGAGCGTAAAGCAAAATACAAAACACTCGAGTCAGGACATAAATACTTATGAACTCTAAATAAACTCAAGTGAACAGTAACAAAATGCATCAGTAACTTAAAGGATGCTTGGGATCGCCCATCCTTTAAGGATCCGTTAAACTATTTACTATGTAGTAATATTGCGCTAATATAATAACGTCTAAAGTAAAATAAACATACTTTTAAATAGTGTTCCGGTCTACCCATTACACCCTTCACACGTAATAGTCCCAGTAGTCCATCCAATATCATGCCATCTCCACTCCGGGTGACTGTCAGAGAAAACCACACGGGCTACGGGAGAAAAACAAACTCGTAGTAAAGGCTCGGTATGGTAGGTGACACGGCACACAAGGCAATGCCAGGGTAGATATACCAATTACGCACACGGGCTGGTGGTAACGCAGCAGCCACATACGCCCACCTCGGAACACACTCCCATATCAAAATCGGAGGATGGCCATCTAATCAATCACCAGTAAGAGTATAGTATCGAAGGAATGTGTCCGACCAGAGGAGCTACCCCTTTTGGCCTAAGATCGCTCCTGTTTTAGCCACCTTATGCCAACTCATGGGAGTCGGGTCCACGTAATATACCTCAAGAACGTCGCCACCATCCTACTTCATTCTGGATCTCCACCGCGTACACAGTTGTTTAAGTGGTTTTCGGAGTTGGCAGAGAGTATGACAACTTCCAATCCCGGTCTCTTTAACAACCAATCGTTATTATAATGCCGTGGCCATTTTAAAATAGTTTATACTTTAAAAATCAAATCATTTCATTTCAAAACTATATCCCTATCAAAATAGTTATACTTCGAAACCAAAACCATTTTATTTCAAAACTATATTCAAATCAAATAGTTTATCATTTCCATTTCAAACATATATTCACCTTTTAAAAATTCATAATACTTTCAAAGTATAACTTTTCCGAAACCAAAATACTTGAAATCATTACACTTTGAAAATTATAACATTCTGAAATCATACATTTGAAAACAATCTTTTAATTCTTTACACTTTACAGATTTATTCCATTAAACCAAAATTTCAAATTTCCAATTTAATTCAATTCAAACCATCAGTTTCAGTTCAGTTTAGTTTTCTAACAAAACATTTCAAATCTTACAAATTTCAAATATAGATTTGATCTACAAAATAAACAATCCAATTTTAATATATTTCCAAACTTTAATATCCCACATTTCAAAACTAAACTTTATAATTCCATATATTCATATCTCAAATCTAATTTCATTATTATTTCGTTTTGAAATATTCATTTCATAAATTCAACATTATTAAAAAAAATTAAATTACAATAAACCAAATATCTTTTCATACAAATATAAACAACAAATATTCCTTTGTCAAATAAATCAAAATCAAATATTATTCCACATTCATATTCTTTATCAAAATAAAGATCAATCATTTCCAAACCATTTCAAAATCATTAAAATATCATATCCTTTCAAAACCTCATTATCATATCATTATTTGAATTCAAATTCAAATATTCAAATCTAAATATCATTTTAAAATCAAATATATCATTCATTTATTATTTCAAATATCATTACAAAACACCTTTCAAAATCACATTCGCCAATTCATTTATCTTATTACATTTCATTCCATTTGACACATAACCAAGTAAACTTTATTTAAATTCAAATTCAATTTAAATTCCTTAAAAATTCAAATTTAAATATTAAAATATATTCAAAACTCCTTATATTCACAAATAATAAATTTTCAAAAGTTAAATCATTTAACACTTTAAAATATAACACAAACAGTGTTAAATTTTATAACATTTCAAAACATTGTCAAATTAAAGCCACGACAACATTTATACAGTACTATAGTAGCTTATAGTTTCCAAACTAGTTTAGTCCAAGAATAACGGCATTTATAACATGCCGTAATAGATATTTAGTTATTTCAAACATAGTCAAGTTCAAAAACAGCAGCATTTAAAATGCTCTCAAAAGACTACAACATTTTGGAAATGCTATAAAATTCCAGATTTTATTTTAACTTTTCAGAACAATAAAACTTCAATTTAACAAATTTTAAACTTATAAATCATATTTGTAGACTTCAAAATTTCACATTTAAATAATTTTAACATATGATTTATCACAATAAAATTTTAAGATCAAATATTCAATTTAAAAAGTCCATTAATTTTGTTAAGTCAAAATTCACTATTTATTAACTTATAAATTTAATAAAACTTAACATTTTACTTCATATATCATTTCAAAACTTTAAATTTAATTTCCATTATTTATTTACATTTTAAAACAAAATTTAAAGTCAAAAATCAAAATTACTTCAAATTTACATACTTAAATTCAAAATTTCAAGACTTAATCTTTAATTTTCATAAAACCATAAAATATATGTTTTTAAATAAAAATTTCATACTTTTAAAAAAAATACATACTTTAATAAAAATCATTTAAAAATATATCACGGGGTCTGTATATAATTTTCTAACCTAGGTCAAGTGATACAGATATATATCATTACAATCCGTAGTTTACAAAGAAAACCCGGGTTCTATCATTTCAAACCTGCAATCCCAAGTCAAATAAAATACAATAAAAATCGCTCAGGCCTATCGTTTCAGCCCATAACGATTTTTCCCTAATCTAAGGTCCGTTTGGGTATGTATCATTTCAACCCATAGTGATTCTATTCTAACAGGGAACTTGCAGTGTGAATATATGCATAAACAATATAAACCATGTCAATGTCACAATATAATGTCATATATCAGATGTCAAGTGATAATTAACAGTTTTAACATGGTAATAACATGGCATAGCATACCATATGATCATCATTAACTTGCATAACATTTTATATTACTAAACACTTGTCATCAATTCACTATTTCATAAGTATAAATGTCAGAGTGAGAAAGACTCACCTTTTACGAAGCTAGAGACAAACAACACACACAAAAGCGATTCCAAAGGCACGACAAGCACGATTTGATTTGAATTGATGGAGACCCTTGTAAACAACACAAAATATAATATACATTAGCACAAATATAGGTATCAACATACAAATATAATCAACAACTTTAGTTTGCAGAACAGTTGCAAAACAAGAGAGATGGCCAAACCTTAGAAGTAAAAGACTTGCACACGACAACATAAGCTTGTCACATGATCAAATGGACTTGATCTCACCACACTAGGCTCTGGTTTGGGTTAGGTATGGCAACCATAAAGGTCAGGTTACAAGTGGATGAAGGTGGTGGAAGAGTTACAACATGAAGCATACATGGGTTCAAGGCAAATATGTGAAGTTTTTGGTGCATTTTGACTCGGCTATGACCACATATAGGCTCGGCCATGGGGTCTTCATGTCAGATCAGATCTGGACAGTAGTGAAAGGGGCAGCCAGTGGTGAAGTAGATGAAGGTGGTGGTGGCTAAGGGGTGGCCAAAGGCAACTATGAAGGCAATAGTGGAGTATTGGCTTGGCTAGCATTGTTTTGTTGAAGTGCTTTGCAAATTTGAGATGGTGGCTTCATCTAATGGTCATGGCCAGAGGTGGTGGTCAGAGGAGAGGGGGTTGGTGCTGCTGTAGATGGTGGAGAGGATGGTGGTTAGCAAGGAGAGAGGTGATGCCAAGAAAACATGAAGAAGAGGAAGGCTAAATCAGTGAAGAAGAGGGAAAAATGTGAAAAGAAAAGCCATTGTTTTTTTTTCTTTTTTTTTTCTTCATGGCCGTGATTTTTAGGGGATGAGAAGTCTTCCCTTTCACGTGAAAAAGAAAGAAGAATACATGGCTGAAGAATGGAGTTAAGGCAGCCAATTGGAGAGATGTTGGTTGAGAAATGAAAAGACAGAATACAAAAAGGCTTAAGCAAATAAAGAGTCACAAACCTTTCAAATTTCCACCATTTCCTTTTTAAAATTTAAATACATGTAAAATATGTATAAATACAGATAAAACACTAAAATATAGTAAATAAACAAAAATAAATAAATAAATATTAATTAAATATAATTAAATTAAGAAAATAACAAAGAAAATGTAAATTAGGCTTAAAAATTTGAAAATAAATGAAATGAACTTTGGAAAAATTGTATGTACATGAAAAAAATTTATAAATAAAGATAAAAAATAAAAATAAAATGCGTACGTAAAAATGAATAAATAAATTTTAATTAAATATAATTTAAATGAAGAAAATAGCAGAAAAATGGAAACTAACCTTTAAAAATAAAAAATAAATCCAATGAGCTTTGGAAAAATTCAAACATCACTTTAAAATATTTCAAAGGTAAAAATATATGTAACATAACATATAATACAATTTATAATAAGGTATGACAATTAAAAAGATTATTTATATAATTTAAAATAAAAAAATAGTGTTAAATAAAACAATTTACACCCAATTTTGTAAAAAGCATAACTTTCACAATATTATTCGGATTTAAACGAAACGAAAAGCAATGTTCTTGAAATTTTATTCACTTTAATAATAAAAGATAAAATTCAAATTTTAAAACTTTTAAAATTTAAATTTAAAAGTAAAAGTTTGACCAGATTGACGAAAATTTACATTTTCTGGAAATATTCAATTTATGCAAGTTTGAAATTCTAATCCACATCAAAATCAACATTTATATTTCAATTAACAAAATATATTCATTTTACTAAATAAAATAAAGTTTTTAAATTAGGAATTTAAATTAAAATAATTAAAATATACAATTACAATAATCAGAAAATACAGGGTTGTTACATTTATCATTTCAATCCGTATACTAAATATATACGGGTGGATATTATTTCAACCCGAAATCCCAAATTCAATTAAATGAAAATCGCTTGGGTTTATTGTAACAACCCGCATATTTAACGATTTTATATTTAAATGTTTTATTTAAATATAGCGTCGTTAGTCGGATTTAGGTCCGAAATGTTACTTGTTGCAAACGGCCGAATTGGGACTCGAAACCATTTCCATTGATTCCAAAATGGCGTTTGCGATCTTTTTGAGTGTAAGCTTTGATATGTTTGGAGTAAGTCGAATTTTTCTATTTGCTAAGTGGGCTTTGGGTTTGGGTTTCACCCAAACTGTTCTATTAACCCCAACTTAGCCCTTCTCTCCTTCCATTCACTTATTCATTTCATAAAAGCTTAAGCAAAAACTGAAATGGGGGAAGAGAAAGGAAATTAGAAACTCCTAGCCCTAAATCCATTTGCAAACTCCAAATTCTTGCTCCAAAATCAAAGAGAAGCCGTTGGTAAGCTCTTCTTCATCTTCTCCAACTCTTCTCCTCTTCAATTTCAGAAAATTTCTTAAACCTAAATTGGGAAATATGTGTTTTATTCTTAGATTGAAGCTTGTTGAGTTGAAGTAGTGTTTGTTGGTCTTCTCCTTGCAAATTGAACTCCTTCTTCTTTGTTTTTGGGTAGAAGATGAGTTTTGAACTCACATCTACTTCTTTTGATATCATTGATGTTAGGAATGAATTCCTAATACTTGTCCATGTGCATTTGCTTTCGATTTGGATTGCTTTGGTGAAATTACCAAATATTGAATTTTGAAGCCAAATCTATGAAAAACCTTTTATGGTTGGTGTTTATGTTGTTCGGAGTGTTTGGAGGTGTTGTTAAGGTTAGGTAGTCGTTTAACGTAAGCCCATAATCAACACGCATCCAATTGCTTTTGATTTGCTTGGCCATAGTTGGCCTAGGTTCAGGAATTGCCTGACCATCAGATTTCAGACGTCTGAAATGCCTATTTCAGACGTCTGAATATTGTTCTTGGAAGAAATTGACTCCCAGATTCAGACGTCTGAATCTATATTCCAGACGTCTGAATTGGCTAAATTTCGACCAGAAAGGAAATAGGCAAAATATTGCTCATTTCAGACGTATGAATGTTAGGATTCAGACGTCTGAATTCTGTTTTGGAAAACAAATTTATTTCCAGATTCAGACGTCTGAATCCCTTCTTTCAGACGTCTGAATATGCTGTTTTTGGCCAACTTGCCTTGTTCGTTTAATTTTCCAAATTTGATCGATGCAAATTGATTCCAATTAGTTGTTTATGCATATTTGACCTTGATAATTTCTTTTTGAATTCATTCATGGGTTTTTATAAATTATTTCTTCAAATTGTATTAAAAGTTCGCTTCTCCGATTTATAAATTCTATTTAAACCACACGTACAATTTCGCACTTCGAGCGATGTGGAAGGGTGATTAAATGGATGGGCAAAACACGGACCATGAATCTATGCGTTTATTCTTCCGATTAATTCCCGACCTATTCAATTGATCATTTTAACCTTCGGGTTTGGTTTACTGATGATATGAGGTGAACTTTGTACTGCTTTAAGTGTGAAAGTGGCTGACGGATAGTAAACCGTTTAGTGCGAACGAGTGGTTATGGGACATATGTTAACACTTTTCATATTCCTTTTCGAGAGTTGTGACACATTCCGCCAGTTAGTGGTGTCCAGTACTGGGTCTCTGACCTTCACCACTACGGTTTGTTGCCTTCGGGTATGTGCCTTCGGGTTTGTGCCTTCGGGTTTGTTGCCCTTTGGTATCGCTTCCGATGTTGGTCGTTATGAGCCGCATGGGTGATATTGGGTTGCCCTTTAGTATCGCTTCCGATGTTGGTCGTTATGAGCCGCATGGGTGATATTGGGTTTGGAGTCTTCGGGCTCATGGATCCTTGTTTATACAGTACTGAGCTCGAGCACTATTCTGATGTTTCATTCATATGTATATTCCCTTAGTATCGCTCTTCGGTGTTGGTCATTATGAGCCGCATGATGCGTAGCGTTTACCTTGTGGAACTTGTATACCTTATTGGTATTTGATATTGCCTTTTGGCTTGTTTTGGGATATTCGTATCCTTTGTTTCTATATGTTGCCGATGATATGAGGCTTGTTATCATATGATTAATCTTTTGTTAGATGATTGTGTTATCTCTTTTAGAGATATTTGCTATACCTTGTAACCTTGCAGGTTTATTGTTGTTCAGTTTATCTAACTGATTTGTTTAGCTAGACTGACCCGTGTATCTTATACTCGTGTCAGACCGAGATGTTTCAGGTTAGGTACTTGGACTTAGCCTATTTTGCTTCCGCATGGACTACTCCGCTAGCTTCTTTTTGTCATAGCTTTTTGTGTAGTCCTATTTTGTAGTAACTCTGATATGTATTCTTTTGACTCGTCTGTATATGGTGGTTTGCAATACCACTTGATATGTATTATTTTATAACTCTGTTGTGTATCTGTATATGTGTATATGATGATTTAATGTTCTGTGATGTATATTACATTTGAGTTATTATATTCTGTTCTGATAGATCCAATCACCTATGGTTTTGTTTTAAGTATTCATTGGGTATGTCGACCTGGTTGGTATATTTATTGTCGATGTATTCAATAGATAGTTAGAGCAAGGCTATAGATGGTGGCTCCTAACCAGCCTTATTCTCCGTGTTAGTTGACGGCATTACCTTGTAGTGTCCTTGGCTAGCGTGGGTATAGAGGTGGGGCATCACAGCGTGGTATCGGAGCTAGGTTCAGAACAAAATATGATAAACACAGAATAGATGCACATATTATGGTACATCAAAGTGTACAAGTGATACCAATCTTTGAATCATTGTGTCTCTTTATTCCATCAAGGTTAGATAGAGTTTGGGAATACGTCTAGGAATGCATTTTATTCCGTAGTATTCCATATTGCAATATCTACCTTGTGAATAATCTTGTTCTTATCTTACCTTCAGCGTATGGCTGGAAGCGGAAGGGGACGACGTTCGGGAGCTGGGCAATCCAATGGCTCACATCCGGATGGCGTATATATGTCTGCTGATCAGTTTTTGGAGTTGTTTAGGAGCACTCAGCCTCCAGTTCCTCCTCGAGTGTCTCCACCTCGCAAGTCTGCCTTTGCACGTCAGTGTAGTGATTTTGCTCATCTTGGAGGAAAGCCGTTTAAGGGCTCCGAGTCCGTTCTTGAAGTCCAAGCTTGGCTTCGCACGTGCGAGCGTATCTTCTCTCGCATGGATCTTTCTGACCATGATAGAGTTCTTGTGACTTCTAGTTTATTACAAGAGCGTGCTCTTGATTGGTATGAGCTTCTTGTAGCCGAAATTGATGAGTCTACTCTTTCTTGGACTCAGTTTCGGGAGCGATTTGAACTCAAGTTCGTTCCTGAATCTGAAAAAGTTTTATTGACCCGTCGCTTCCTTGAGTTGAAGCAAGGGAAATCTTCTGTTTCTGAGTATGTCGCATCGTTCGAGGCTTTATCTCAGTATGGTCTTGAATTTATCAGTACTTCTTATAAGAAGAATTTGAAGTTTGTTTCTGGTCTTAAGAAATATCTTAAGAAGTCTTTGTTTCTCCAGCTTAAACTTTCTTTTGAGGAATTGGTTGATTCGGCACTTCATCTCGAGACCGTCGAGAAGGAGTGCGATAGTGATGTTGATGTTGAGGTTTCCAAGAACCCCAACAAGAGGCCGTTTTCAATTCAGAAGAAGCCTTTTCCTTCTAAGAAAAAGAAGACCGGTGGTCCTAGCTCTCAGCCTCAGTCTTCCAGAACACCTTTCGTTCGAAAGTGTTTCAATTCTGGTTCTCCTGATCATATTATTGGAGCTTGTCCTAAGCCTCTCTTCTGCCGTTATTGCAAGAAGGAAGGTCATCATGTTTCAGCCTGCCCTACTGTTCCGGCTAGTGCCAAGTCTAGCAGGCTTTATGCTGCTAAGGCTTCTGAAGCTCCTTCTCAGTCCAAAGGTATATCTTCATCTATTTTGGAAGGTTCTATTTTATTTCATGACCATAGTATACGAGTTCTTTTCGATACGGGTGCATCACATTCTTTCGTATCGAAAAAGCTCGTTGATGATTTATCTTTGGATGTTTCTTGTTTGATTACTTCTTTAAGGATTGCGAATCCAATTGGGGGATCCGCGACCCTTAATTTGCTTTGTGATGATGTTGAGATTGTTTTATGTGACTTTTCTTTCCGTGCGAATCTGCACGTTATTTCTTGTCTGGGATTCGATATTATTTTGGGTATGGACTGGCTAGTGAGATATGATGCCAGGATTATTTGTTCGGAGAGAACTATATATCTTCGACATCCGGATTCGCCTACTCAGCTATCTCTTGTTCTTCGGAATGTGGATAATTCCAAGATGGCTTTATATTCTCTTGACTCGCGAGATGATGATGATATATCTCGTATTCCAGTTGCTTGTGACTTTTCTGATGTTTTTGAGCCTGTATCGGGTTTGCCACCCAACGGGCAATTAAGTTCCGCATTGATATCATTCCAGGCGCGCAGCCAGTTAGTCGTCCTCCCACGAGGATGTCTACAAAGGAAAATGAGGAACTCAAGAAGCAGCTTTTGGAGCTTGAGTCCAAGCAGTTGATTCAGTCCAGTTTTTCTCCGTGGGGATCCGCGGTCGTCTTCGTGAAGAAGTCTGATGGAACTCTTAGGCTTTGCATTGATTATCGCAAGCTTAACGAGTTAACCATCAGAAATAGGTATCCATTGCCTAGGATCGATGACATGTTCGATCTATTGAGTGGTGCTAAGGTCTTTTCTCAGCTCGACCTTGCCATGGGTTTTCATCAGTTACGAGTCGCGGAGGATACAATACCCCTTACAGCTTTCCGCATTCGATATGGTTCTTTTGAGGGGCTCGTTATGCCGTTCGGTTTGACGAACGCTCCTGCTTTCTTTGTCGATCTCATGAATCGAGTATTCCGGGAATATCTCGATAAGTTCGTCCTTGTGTTCATTGATGATATCCTTATTTATTCTAAGTCTGAAGCTGAGCATGCCAATCACTTAAGGATTGTCTTGAGTACCCTCCGTCGTCGTCATCTTAGAGCCAAATTCTCCAAATGCCACTTTTGGGAGAATAAGGTTAAGTTCTTAGGCCATGTTGTATCTTCCGATGGCATTTTTGTCGATCCCTCAAAGATCGAAGCCATTCAGAATTGGAAGAGGCCTGAAAATGTTCATGAGATTCGTAGTTTCCTTGGATTGGCAGGTTATTACCGTCGGTTCATTAAGAACTTTTCCCGTGTTGTGCTTCCTCTCACCTGCCTTACTCGTAAAGGCATTCATTTTATTTGGTCCGACAAGTGTGAAGCTTCCTTTTTGACATTAAAGGAACTTCTCACTAATGCTCCTATTCTTGTGGTTGCCGAAGGGAATCATGGTTTTGTTGTCTACACCGATGCTTGTGGTAGTGGTCTCGGTGCTGTTCTTATGCAGAAGGATCGGGTAGTTGCTTATGCTTCTAGGCAACTGCGTCCGAATGAAGTTCGCTATGCCACTCATGACCTTGAGCTTGCCGCCATTGTCTTTGCCTTGAAGATTTGGCGACACTATTTGTTGGGCGAGCGCTTCATTCTCTATACCGATCATAATCTTTGAAGTATTTGTTCACTCAGAAGGAACTCAATATGAGACAACAACGTTGGCTCGAGTTTCTTGCTTCTTATGACTGTGATATCCAGTATACCCCTAGTAAGGGTAATCGTGTTGCTGATGCGCTTAGTCGCAAACATTCGGCTGTTATTTCTATGATGTTTGCCGAATGGGATGTTCTTGAGACTCTATCTTTTTGTGAAATTCATGATCGAGGTTCATCTTCTGATTCTCCTATTCTATTATTTAGTTTGGGAGCTCGACCAATTTTATTGGATCGAATTGCCGATGGTCAGCGGCGTGATCCTGAGTTGTTGCATCTTATTCAGCTTTGTGAGTCTGGATCTTGTGATGAGGCGTTGCAAGATTTCAACATTGATTCTTATGGGTGTCTTCGTAAGAAGAACCGTCTTTTTGTGCCTTCTAATCTTGCACTTAGGCATGACATTCTTGATGACTGTCACCGTTCTAAGTATACCATTCATCCCGGTAGTAGCAAGATGTATGCCGATATGCGTCGTCTTTATTATTGGGAAGGCATGAAGCGCGATGTGGCGAGTTATGTGAGCAATTGCATAACTTGTTAGCGTTTTAAAGCCGAGCATCAGCGTCCTTCGGATCTTCTTCAGCCTCTTGAGATTCCATTGTGGAAATGGGATCAGATTTCTATGGATTTCATTGACGGCCTACCTCGTTCGAGATCTGGCCATTCTAGCATTTGGGTTATTGATGATCGCCTCACTAAGTCTGCTCATATTGTCCCTATTAAGTCTAATAGGACTGCTTCGCTTTTGGCTAAGTTATATGTTAAGGAAATCGTGAGACTTCACGGTGTTCCTAGTTCTATTGTGAGTGACCGTGATCCTTTATTCACGAGTCATTTTTGGAAGAGTCTTCAGCAAGCTTTGAGAACAAAGCTTAATTTTTCTACAGCTTATGATCCGCAGTCTGACGGACAGACTGAACGAGTGAATCATATCTTGGAAGATCTTCTCCGTATTTGTATTTTTGATTTTGGTGGAAGTTGGGAGGATCACCTACCTCTAGTAGAGTTCTCCTACAACAATAGTTTTCAGTCTAGTATCGGTATGGCTCCTTTCGAAGCCTTATACGGAAGGCCATGTCGATCACCTTCATGTTGGTTGGAATCTGGGGAGAAGCTTATTCTTGGCCCGGACTTTGTTCGTCATTCTTCTGAGAAGATTGATCTTATTCTATTGAGAATGAAAGAGGCACAGAGTCGTCAGAAATCCTACGCGGACAACTGTAGGAAGCCTCTCGAGTTCTCGATCGGCGATCTTGTTTTTATTCATGTTTCTCCTTTGAAGGGGGTTATGCGTTTCAGTGCGACTGGGAAATTGGCTCCTCGCTTTATAGGACCATTTTCTATTACTGAACGTATTGGCCCTGTGGCTTATAGAGTTTCACTTCCAGCTCATTTATCTGGCATTCATGACGTGTTTCACGTCTCGCAACTTCGAAAGTGTCTTCGGGAGTCGGATTCTGCTATTACTTCTCCTGATTTGCAAGAGCTTGAGATCTCACCGGACTTATCTATTGTACAGCAACCTATTCGCGTGCTTGACACGGAGGTGCGACACCTTCGGAACAAGGACGTGCCGCTCGTTAAAGTTCAATGGTCCGCTAATCCCAATGACTGTACTTGGGAAACCAGAGAGTATATCGAGCGATCTTATCCGGGTTTTCTATCTTTGCTTGTCGATGGTGAGATTATCTTTTCGTTTCTAACTCGTTTCCTTCTCTTTTGAATGTTGTATGTATGTAGTTGTTACAAATACCGTCTCTAGGAATTGTGGGGACACAATTTTGTAAGGAGGGGAGATCTGTAACAACCTGCATATTTAACGATTTTATATTTAAATGTTTTATTTAAATATAGCGTCGTTAGTCGGATTTAGGTCCGAAATGTTACTTTTTGCAAACGGCCGAATTGGGACTCGAAACCATTTCCATTGATTCCAAAATGGCGTTTGCGATCTTTTTGAGTGTAAGCTTTGATATGTTTGGAGTAAGTCGAATTTTTCTATTTGCTAAGTGGGCTTTGGGTTTGGGTTTCACCCAAACTGTTCTATTAACCCCAACTTAGCCCTTCTCTCCTTCCATTCACTTATTCATTTCATAAAAGCTTAAGTAAAAACTGAAATAGGGGAAGAGAAAGGAAATTAGAAACTCTTAGCCCTAAATCCATTTGCAAACTCCAAATTCTTGCTCCAAAATCAAAGAGAAGCCATTGGTAAGCTCTTCTTCATCTTCTCCAACTCTTCTCCTCTTCAATTTCAGAAAATTCCTAAACCTAAATTGGGAAATATGTGTTTTATTCTTAGATTGAAGCTTGTTGAGTTGAAGTAGTGTTTGTTGGTCTTCTCCTTGCAAATTGAACTCCTTCTTCTTTATTTTTGGGTAAAAGGTGAGTTTTGAACTCACATCTACTTCTTTTGATATCATTGATGTTAGGAATGAATTTCTAATACTTTTCCATGTGCATTTGCTTTCGATTTGGATTGCTTTGGTGAAATTACCAAATATTGAATTTTGAAGCCAAATCTATGAAAAACCTTTTATGGTTGGTGTTTATTTTGTTCGGAGTGTTTGGAGGTGTTGTTAAGGTTGGGTAGTCGTTTAACGTAAGCCCATAATCATCACGCATCCAATTGCTTTCGATTTGCTTGGCCATAGTTGGCCTAGGTTCAGGAATTGCCTGACCATCAGGTTCCAGACGTCTGAAATGCCTATTTCAGACGTCTGAATATTGTTCTTGGAAGAAATTGACTCCCAGATTCAGACTCTGAATCTATATTCCAGACGTCTGAATTGGCTAAATTTCGACCAGAAAGGAAATAGGCAAAATATTGCCCATTTCAGACGTCTGGATGTTAGGATTCAGACTCTGAATTCTATTTTGAAAAACAAATTGATTTCTAGATTCAGACGTCTGAATCCCTTCTTTCAGACGTCTGAATATGCTGTTTTTGGCCAATTTGCCTTGTTCGTTTAATTTTCCAAATTTGATCGATGCAAATTGATTCCAATTAGTTGTTTATGCACATTTGACCTTGATAATTTCTTTTTGAATTCATTCACGGGTTTTTATAAATTATTTCTTCAAATTGTATTAAAAGTTTGCTTCTCCGATTTATAAATTCTATTTAAACCACACGTACAATTTCGCACTTCGAGCGATGTGGAAGGGTGATTAAATGGATGGGCAAAACACGGACCATGAATCTGTGTGTTTATTCTTCCGATTAATTCCCGACCTATTCAATTGATCGTTTTAACCTTCGGGTTTGGTTTACCGATGATATGAGGTGAACTTTGTACTGCTTTGAGTGTGAAAGTGGCTAACGGATAGTAAACCGTTTAGTGCGAACGAGTGGTTATGGGACATACGTTAACAGTTTTCGGATTCCTTTTCGAGAGTTGTGACACATTCCGCCAGTTAGTGGTGTCCAGTACTGGGTCTCTGACCTTCACCACTACGGTTTGTTGCCTTCGGGTATGTGCCTTCGGGTTTGTGCCTTCGGGTTTGTTGCCCTTTAGTATCGCTTCCGATGTTGGTCGTTATGAGCCGCATGGGTGATATTGGGTTGCCCTTTAGTATCGCTTCCGATGTTGGTCGTTATGAGCCGCATGGGTGATATTGGGTTTGGAGTCTTCGGGCTCATGGATCCTTGTTTATACAGTACCGAGCTCGAGCAATATTCTGATGTTTCATTCATATGTATATTCCCTTGGTATCGCTCTTCGGTGTTGGTCATTATGAGCCGCATGATGCGTAGCGTTTACCTCGTGGAACTTGTATACCTTATTGGTATTTGATATTGCCTTTTGGCTTGTTTTGGGATATTTGTATCCTTTGTTTCTATATGTTGCCGATGATATGAGGCTTGTTATCATATGATTCATCTTTTGTTAGATGATTGTGTTATCTCTTTTAGAGATATTTGCTATACCTTGTAACCTTGCAGGTTTATTGTTGTTCAGTTTATCTAACTGATTTGTTTAGCTAGACTGACCCGTGTATCTTATACTCGTGTCAGACCGAGATGTTTCAGGTTAGGTACTTTGGACTTAGCCTATTTTGCTTCCGCATGGACTACTCCGCTAGCTTCTTTTTGTCATAGCTTTTTGTGTAGTCCTATTTTGTAGTAACTCTGATATGTATTCTTTTGACTCGTCTGTATATGGTGGTTTGCTATACCACTTGATATGTATTATTTTATAACTCTGTTGTGTATCTGTATATGTGTATATGATGATTTACTGTTCTGTGATGTATATTACATTTGAGTTATTATATTCTGTTCTGATAGATCCAACCATCTATGGTTTTGTTTTAAGTATTCATTGGGTATGTCGACCTGTTTGGTATATTTATTGTCGATGTATTCAATAGATAGTTAGAGCAAGGCTATAGATGGTCGCTCCTAACCAGCCTTATTCTCCGTGTTAGTTGACGGCATTACCTTGTAGTGTCCTTAGCTAGCGTGGGTATAGAGGTGGGGCGTCACGTTTATCATTTCAACCCATAACGATTTTCTCCTATTCTAAAGTCTGTTCGGGTATGTATCATTTCAACCTATAGTGATTTCTAAATTACAGGGAACTTACAGAGTGATAACAGAAAATATAATAAAATAACAGGCATATATCATCAATAACAATATAATATAAACAACAGGATATGGTCTCATATCCCGCAGGTGAACAGTTACAAATAATAGCATATATAACAAATTTAAATAACTACAACAGCATATTTCAATTGTCGTTTCAATTGAAATCAAATTTAATGAATAAAAGAATGTTAATCGTGAGTGATTGCTCACCTTTCGAGGCTAGAGAGATTTAAAATGGGTTATGGATCCAAGAACGAATTTCCAAAATGAACAAGATTGGCAAGAATCGGTCAAACAGAGCTGATAAATAGAGATCAATGAAAATAAATTAGAAACTGCTTGATGTAGACCGAAACAGAACATATAAAATCCCAAAATAATATTTGCTTAACTAATACTAACTTTGAGACTCATTAAAATTATATACATACGTTTTCCAAAAATATAAATAGTTTAGAAACAACTATTGACCATAAGTTCTGTATAATCAACATATATCCATTAACATTTAAACTAGACTATATTTAAATTATACTATGTATAGTAATGTAATATAGTATACAGTACACTTATTACAGTACACGTTAAGACTATAAATATAATATTTAACAATATACTTATAACAAAATATATGACTATAAAATTTCAGTTTTAATATAAACACAGAGAATAACCTTATATATTTATTAATATTCAGTTATATAAAAACTCTTGCTATATATTTATATTCAAAAGCTAATAACATAACTATACTGCAAACGTATATGTAGTTGAGAATATATAATACCTTTTTATACTTTCTTATGCACTAATATACTCAACAACGAGTTATATATATAAGCGGTCATGCATTTTTATATGAAACAACAAGTATAAAATAACTTTTAAAACTTTATCATTATATATATATTTTATACACTGAACAGTTAAAATAACTTTTAAATTTTTTTTTAAAAAACTTTATCATTATAAAATAACTTTTAAAATATACATCATACGAATGTTTTAACCCACTCAAAAAATATATGCTTCCTTATACATATTATATATATCTAATTTATTTATTCTTATTATTATTACTTTTTTATATATATATAAAAGAAAAGTGGTGCCAACATATTTACTCTATCTTAGAGTACAAGTGGAGCAAATGATTTTTTTCAAGGCCTTAGCCAAATGCATTTTTTCTCAAACCAAAATACTTATTAACATTAAGACCTTGAACGAACAAAGCCGAGGAGAATATTTTTACTGATTTAAAACCTGAAGTAAAACAGCGATGCCACCTACATCCTTTTCCAACGTGATTATAAATGATATAAGCAAGAATCTGTCTATACTGTGGAGGGTGCTCTTGATTGTGGAGGAGGGTAGGTGTCATGTGGTGAAATAGTAGAGCCAAAAATTTGAACAGAACAATGAAGAAAAGAGAGAAAAAAAAGGAGGAAAAATAATTCGGTCATTACCTGATGCTTTGCTCTCACGCAAGGAAGAAGGAGAGGAACCCAAAATGAGATGCAGATGAAGTTTGATACGTGGTTTGTATTTATTTGTGACAACACAATTATTAAAATGGGAAAGCAAAAATCAAGGAATGCAAATTTTAAAGCAAGGAAGAAAACGTGCTTAGCATTTAAAGAAAAGCTTGCATGCATCAAGGGAAAAATGGAAAGAAATTTAAAGATTTTGGAACGGTTAGCCATTTGTGGATCATGTTCCTATTAAATCAGAAGGCAAAAGGAAAGTGAATGTAATTTGCATGTAAATGGTGAGGCACATTTTATATTTAAAGGGAGTAATTTGCGTTGATTGAGTGGAGGAAACGGTGTGAAATAAATTTCTTTAGGAACGGTAGAGAAGTATGAAATGAATCGTGTTTTATAATCAAACACGCGTTGATAACGGTGAAAGAAAAAGGCAGGAGGAAAGTTGATTTTGATCGGATTGGATTTTAAAGATTTTATACCAATTTTAAACGAGAGGCAATTGGAAAGAGTAGAAAAATTTCCGCATGAATCCAAGGCAAACATTTTAAATAATTGAATGGTTGGGGAATTTAATTCTTTCCCACTTAAAAAAATAATACGCCTACGGATAAATTTAATTATTATCCAAGGTAAGAAAATGAGACATGCGTAAAACTGACATAAAAATATACGCCCAATTTATGACAAAGAAATGCTTTTAAATTTTTACGTTTTTTTTATGTAGTAAATATAGGTTATAATGTTACATCAAATTCATACCATTTGTATGCCAACTAAATTGTACAAATTAAACCGTGTATCTTAAATAGCTTATTTACACTATTAACTTAAAATTTATTACTTAATTAAAATATGATTTGTTTATATCTTTTTGATTTACTTAACATTTCAGAAATAAACTGTTGTATATACATATAAAAGAAAACGTAGAATGCGTACAACAGACGCAGTGATTTTTGTCCAAAAATGAAAATAATGGATTTAAATTTTATACGTTTTCTTGTATGTATATATAAATTATTTATTTCATCAAATAACGCGTCTTTTAAACGCGAAATTAAACAGTTTATATATACACAAAGTTTTGGAAATTTATTACTTATATAAAAATATGATTTGTTTACACATTTACAAAGAAATTTATATTCAAAAATGTGTATAAGTAAAATATAAAATATTAAATTTTTAAAAGAATAAAATCAATTTTTTTTAAAGAACAAAAGGTGAAATAAACGTTGTTACGAACATATTAAATTAAACCAAAAGATTAAAAATTAAAATTTAAAGATTTATAACTTCAGAAAAAAATGTTAAGTTTTAACCAAAATAAGAATTTTAGAATTTTCACGCTAATAAAAATCTTGGGTGATTATTTGTAATTAAATTTAGACAATCAAATTTTCGAAAAATAAAACCACAGAGTTATAAATAAAGAATGAAATATTGCTAAAATTTGGGTTGTTATAGAATGAAGTAGGATGGTGGCGACGTTCTTGAGGTATACTATGTGGACCTAACTCCCGTGAGTTGGCTTAAGGTGGCTAAAACAGGAGCGATCTTGAGCCAAGTGAGTTCATTCCTTCTATCGGACACATTTCTTCGATACTATACTCTTACTTGTGGTTGATTTGATGGTCATCCTCCGATTTTGTTTGGGAGTGTGTTCCGAGTTGGGCGTATGTGCCTGCCACGTTACCACCAGCCCGTGTTCGTAATTGGTATATCTACCCTGGCATTGCCTTGTGTGCCGTGTCACCTACCATAACGAGCTTTACTACGAGTTTGTCTTTCTCCATAGCCCATGGTGTATTTAGAGTAGCTTCCCAATCTGGAGGTATGCTGATACTGGATGGACTACTGGGACTATTACGTGTAGGAGGCTATATGTGTAACCCTTCAACGCTATTTAAAAGTAAGTTTATTTTATTGTAGACATTATTATAATAGCGCAATATTCCTACATAGTAAATAGTTTAACGGATCCTTAAAGGATGGGCGATTCCAAGCATCCTTTAAGTTACCGTTGCATTTTTATTACTGTTCACTTGAGCTGATTTACAATTCATAAGTATTTATGTCCTGACTCGAGTGTTTTGAGTTTTGCTTTACGTTCGAGTCAGACTGACAGATTCACCATTCAAGACTCTCCTTCGGAGTTGGAGCTTTGCTTGAAGATCCAGCCATCTATTTTGCTTTCAATATCCAGTGATTTCAGTGATGTATTCTGATTTGTACCTGATGTATCTTATTACTCTTGCTGTATCTTGTTTAACTCTGATGTGTCTTATGTATATATATAGTAGCTTCATGAACTACTATCTCTTTTAATTCCTTTGCATTATTATTTACTCTTTGTCTGTGATCTATGATTATTTATTTACTGTATATTCTGAGATTTGCCAAATTTATTTACAATGCGGTATTTTGAGCAATTCAAGTCCAACATGTGCGGATGTGAATGGCTGAAAATATCAGATCGTTAGTTTTGAATATATTTTTAATATTTAAATTCGAATTTTAAGGAATTTAAACTGAATTTGAATGTAAATAAGATTTGCTTGGTTATGTGTTAAATGGAATGAAATGAAATGAGACATATGAATTTTTGAATGAAATTTTGAAACGTATTTTTGTAATGATATTTGAAATAATAAATGAATGACATAATTGATTTTAAAAAGGTATTTAAATTTGAATTCTTGACTTTGAATGATGATGAATTGATAAAGGGTCTGAAAGGAAATGATATTTGAAATAGTTTGGAAATGATTTGATCTTTATTTTGATAAAGAATATTAATTCAGAATGATATTTGATTTTGACAAATGAATATTTGAAGTTGATATTAGTATTAAGTATATTTAGTTATTTGAAATTCTAGTATATTTAAATGATAATTAATTTAGAATGAATATTTCAAAACTAAGTAATAATGAAGTTAAATTTGGGATATATGAAATTGTAAATATAGTTTTCAAATGTGGGATATTTAAGCTTTGAAATATATTAAATATTGAATAGTTTATTTTTTGGATTAAATCTGTATTTGAAATTGATAAGATTTGAAATGGTTTGTGGGAAAACTGAATTGAATTGAAACTGATGGTTTGAATTGCACTAAATTGGAAATTTGAAAATTTCGAGTGTATGATTTTGAAATGTTATGATTTTCAGAGTGTAATGATTTCAAGTATTTTGTTTTCGAAAGAGTAATAACTTTGAAAGTATTATGATTTTTTAAAGTGAGTATGTAACGACCCGTAAATTTTGATTAATAAATTTGTTAGTTTAATTTAAATTTTGCAATTAAATTTAGAAAGAAATAAGAATCTTAGAAGTTATAATGAAGCAAATGTTAGAAATTTAAATATAGCAATTGAAATTAAGATTTACAAATTCAAAATGTAATTGCAACCAATTGAAATTGTGAAATTTGTCATACTTGGTTATAAGTTTAATAAAAGAAACAAACGGGGATATTGAATTAACTAATGAAATGTTATAATCAGAAGTAAAATTGAAATGCTACTAATTTAATATAATAAGAGGTAAGTAATATAAATAAATGATAGTAAACTTTAGTAAACGAATTAATGTGAAAAGGAATTGAATTAAACATGAATAACATGAATAGCATGAATATTAATAAATGAAATTATGTAATAATTGATAAATGATGGCATTTTTGACTTGTTTGATGTTAATTCTAACTTGCTTTGACAAGGTTAATTTCACTGTGATCTCGGCACTTGCTTGTTTAACTTCGACTTTGGCCTTTTTTGATAGTGTTCATTTCCTTTGTATTTGGCTCTGGCCATTTATGTCACCCCTGTAGCATACTTGTCTGATAATTTAAAGTTGGTTGATTGATTATATTCGAATGACTGTGATTTTCCCTGACTTGTTCATATGCGTATACATTGAGATTTCTTAGTGCTCATGGTTTTGACCGAATTTCTTGGTCATCGTGACTCTGACTTGATTTTGAACTGTATATTATTTTTGGCTTTGTTTGTTTTGAGCTGTTCGTTTTCATGGTCATCACTGTTCGGTTTTGGCTTGACGATATTGAATTTATTCGTGACCCCTATGGTTTCGACTCTGTTGACTTTGGTTTGGTACCAATTGTTGTCTCGACTTCGAGGTGCATATATGTATACTTGCTGTATCGAGTTGATGTTTCGGTTGAACTTCGACATTAACCTGATAATGTCTCTGAGTTCTTTGTTTAAGTGCATTTGAATATGTACAGTTGTGACTGCCCCTTGACCCTTTGTAGTCGTGGCATTCATTCTGTACTTGCACTTGTATTTCATGGTTGCTGTTTCCACTTTTGTGCATGCTGTTTCTGCCTGGGGTTGATTTCTTTATGCAGCCATGTTGACTTGAAGTTTGATCTCCATGTAGCTCGACTTTGAGCTGTGTGGTCTGGGCTTGATTCATTTTCGTGTTGCCTGCACATCATCTGTTAAATATGACCTCTTGCATTTGAACTTTATACCTGCTGTGAAGGCTCGAACATGTGCTTGTGATTTTTTGATTTTGTATGTGAGTACTGGATTGCCACTTTGGTTTTTGCATATATATATGCAGACTCTCGAGCATTTCTTTGTTGTTTCACTGCCACTTTTTTTTTGCATATTTAATAGGCAGATACTTGGGCATTTTGTTGTTTCATTACAACTTTTGTCTGCATATTTAATATGCAGACACTTGAGCATATTTGTTTGTGCATATTTTCTACCTAAAGTTTAGAAAATGAAGTTGTATTTAGTTTGGCAATTTATGTTTGCAAATTGGTATTTAGTTGAAGCTCATTCATTCGAGCTTGCTCTGGTCACTGTTCACATGTGTGTTCGAGTCTGCATTTTTGATATTCATTGTTGTTGGGTTCTTTACTCGATACTGTCTAGATTTCTTTTGAATACTCTTTCCACTGGCATGTTTTATTTGTGGACAGTAATCCTGTAGTTGGTAAGTTTCATATCTGGTGCACTTGTGTTGTTTGGATCTGGAATACCTATGCACTTCACTTGTTCATTCCAACTGTTTGTGTTGTTGCATGGGTCGCTTTTTTGGGCTTGTAGTGCTTGGATATTGAACTGCTTTATGCTTGAAGTCGTAGCCTGTACACCTGCCCCGAGTTGAATCCAACTAATAGTTCGGGTTTGACCTTGTGCCCGGTTGTGTACATCATCACTGTTGTGGCAGGGCAGTACACGCAAGCGTGAACTGCAGCCACACGGAATTGAGTTTTTGGGTACATTATCACTGTAGTGGCAAGGCAGTGCACGCAAGCGTGAACTGCAGCCACACGGTACGGCTTTTATAATATTCTATCTTGTTTTGATTTATTGATCCTTTGCATATTCCATATGATGTAGTGGCGAGGTAGTGCACGCGTGTGTGTACTGCAGCCCTACTAGAAATAATATTTTAATTGATATTTCAATGGTTTGTACTGTTTTGTTTATTCTATCCAATATTCCGAATTGCATTCTGATTTGGTTTAATTTGCTGATTTGTTGATTAACACTGCTTGGTGGTATATTTATCGTTATCCGATCTCTTTATTTAAGGATCGGATAAACGAGATTTATTGTGACTGTCGTCTATTTGTTACTTAATTATTATTGCTTCTGTGCACTAATAACTGAGTTTGAATTAGACTGACCCGTGTATTATTTTCTTTTGAATTTAATACTCGGGTCAGACCGAGTATTTACAGGTTGTAGATATCTTACTTTGGGTTGCTGCTTGAGCTATGAAGTCACTTCATATCTTTCGGAGTAGTCGTGTTATAGTATAGGATGATATGTATTCATGTATATTATTGTCAATAATGTACCTATATATGTAACTTCCAGAGTCGACAGTTGTAGTTGTATCATATGTATTGTATCACATGTATTGTAACTGACATCAGTTATTGTATATACGAGACTTTCTGTTTTATCTGTGTTCCGTATTTATATTATCTGTGTTATTAATATATATTTTGTCCTAAACTATTATGAACCATCGTAGTTTGTTTTATACTGGAATTGGGGTATGTCGATGGGAGTAAATAAATCAGAGATGAAAAATGAAAGAATATATATACCACTCCTATCGAGATAACCAATACTAGTGTAAGGCCTAACTACGGATGGCCGCTCCTCAACAACCTTATTCTCTGTGCTAGTTGACAGCACTACACTGTAGTGTTCTTGGCTAGCGTGGGTATAGAGGTGGGGCGTCACAGCTTGGTTTCAGAGCCTGGGGTTTAGAACAAATATAAAACATAACTTAGATGGAACATGTGTTACAACTATTTGTCGATGTTTTATCTCTCATCTTTGCCTATGATTATCTTTGATTGTTAGGTTTGAATTCCTAACGCTTATTCATGTGCATTTGATTTTGATTTCTTGAAAGTATTTTGGCTTTGGCCTCCGTTTGCTTTGCGAACTCAAGTTGGGTTTTTTGATGAGGAGGATTTTGTTCTTGTGTTTTTCTCGGCTTTGAATTGATTTAGCCGACGTTGATTTTATTTGAATTTGGCCAATTATAGTTATTTTGATCTCCTTGCATTTTGTGGTAGTCCGCTACCTTCTCGAATTTGCAGTGTACATATTTCACATTCACTTGGTGGAAGCTTTTCACTACTGTCACTTGCTTATTGCATTTGTTTGCACTGTGAATTCTTGAGCATTGGCCTTTGTGCCTTGTTGTTATTTCTTTATATGTTGTTGTGGCCATTACTTGTTGACTTTGACATTGACTTGATTTTTATTTTTGTTATATTCAATTATGCATTTATGCTCATTTTGCTTTGTTTTTCCAATTGTTAATCGATTCTCCTTTTCCGATTAGTTGTTATCACTTATGTCGACTTTGATAACTTCTATTTCTGGAATTTTTGAGTATTTCTACTTTGACGGATTTGGAATCGAATTCTTTGGATTTTATTCACGCCTTCGAATGTGAATTTTATTGAATTGATTTGGTTTCCAAATTTAATCGATTCTTGTTAACTCCCGATTTGTTGCTATCATTTAATAGCAACTTTGATGACATTTTCTTTGGATTTTCGTGAACATACCTTTTGAAGAACTTAGTATCGATTTCTTTGGATTCTATTCACATCTTTGTGTGTGAATTCTTGTGATTGATTGTTTCTACAATCAATTTTGTGATTTGTCACTTTAAAAATATAAAGGTTTTCTATACTAGTAGTAATTATCAAAACCCTTTTCTCCAAACGATTTCAATACTATTTTACTACAAAGTTCTTTTCCTAAACCGTTTTCCAATCTACTAGTATATACAAACCTTTACTTCACTCGTATGAGAAATCTAATTAAACAACTTAGTAAAACGAGTGGTATGAAACGCTTGCGTTTTCTTCGTCGGTTAGTTTTTGGACTTGTTCGATCGAACCACTTGTGATATTTTCTAGTGAAGATTTACAGTTTGTTCGTAAATATTTAAGTTAAGCAAGTGGTTATGGGATATGAAGCTAAACTTTTATATTTACTAGCTTAATGTAATTGACACTTCTCGATGATCATGACGATCATTTTTGTGTTTTAGACTAGCAATTGTGCGATGTCTCTTTGTCTGCGAGGGAGACTGGACCC
The DNA here is from genome assembly GCA_030765085.1 of Allium cepa. NCBI lineage: Eukaryota > Viridiplantae > Streptophyta > Magnoliopsida > Asparagales > Amaryllidaceae > Allium > Allium cepa. The sequence goes on along the minus strand of CM060945.1, from coordinate 202,101,272 downwards.
CGCTTTTGTGATGTTTCACCATCACATATGTGTTACACGTGTTGGTGAGTTTTCATGCTCACGTGTAGGTGAGTTTCCATGCTCCCGTTCTCGCTTTGCATTACACCTGTTGGTGATTTTTCATGCTCACGTGTAGGTGAGTTTTCATGCTCCCGTTCTCGCTTTGTGTTACACGTGTTGGTGAGTTTTCATGCTCACGTGTAGGTGAGTTTTCATACTCCCATTTGAGTTTTTATACTCCCATTTCTGGTCAGGCTAGACACCACTTGTGTGATTCCATTCACACATATCTTTTTGCTTTTTGGTTAGCCTAGACACCATTTGTCTGATTCCATTCACACAAATCTTTTTGCTTTCTGGTTAGGCTAGACACCACTTGTGTGATTCCATTCACACATACCTTTTTGCTTTTTGGTTAGCCTAGACACCATTTGTGTGATTCCACTCACACATACCTTTTTGTTTGCGAGGTTAGGCTAGACACCATTTGTGTGATTCCATTCACACGTACCTTTTTGCTTTTTGGTTAGCCTAGACCTCATCTGCGTGATTCCGACTCATCCATATGGGGTAGCTCCCCATGGTCTTCGGACCGTCATGTGATAGGCCTCTTTTCCCTTTTTCTGTGATTTCTGGATTTCTTTGGTATATTTCTAGAATTTATGTTTTCTGGATTTCTTGTGTAGATTTCTAGAACTTGTGTTTTCTGGATTTCTTGTGTAGATTTCTAGAATTTGTGTTTCCTGGATTTCTTGTGTAGACTTCTAGAACCTGTGTTTTCTGGATTTCTCGTGATGATTTCTAGAATTTGTGCTTCATCAATTTTCGTGATTTCTATTGATAAGTTTTATCATTTTTTGTGCATTGGTGAATTTGTGTGTCATTGACTTGTTATGAATACAAGTTGAGGGTATGATATCCCTTCCTATCTTTGAAAAGATTCTTGTGACATTTTTTATGAATGAAAATTCATTGGTATAATATTTTGATGCCAATTATTTAGACGAGATTTTGACGTATTAACTTCAGTAACCGTCAAATTTAAAATGAATTTTCAAGCGGTTATCCCGCAATGCTGATTTTGTTGTCCGTTCTTACGGTATTTTGAGAAGTGCAATTTCCTTATCGTAGTTCCTACCGATGTTCCTGTTTTAATCACGTGTTTTAAAAATTTACTATCTTTAAAATTGTTTCAAAATATAGATTAAAATTGTTTTCAAATTTTTTTACAGTTTACGCTTTCAAAAGAATGAGGAAGCGATTTAAACGTTTCAGAAAAATCGAGGACTATGACCCCTTTCTTTTACTGATTTGCTTAATTCCGGACTTGTCCGTTTGAGAATGTGAAATGTTATTTATTTAAAATACACAATTTTGCACTTTCAAGGAAACGATGAAGTAAATTAAACGATTTAGTAAGACTCGTGGTTATGGGACATGTGCGTTTGCTATATCGGTTAATTCCGGACTCGTTAATTGAAATATATGTGATTTCTGATTATCGTTTTTGATAATCAGATATTTGTTGTTTCTAATTATCATTTTTGATAATTAGATATTTGAGATTTGATTATCGTATTTGATAATCAAATATTTGTTGTTTCTGATTATCGCTTGTGATAATTAGATATTTGAGATTTGATTATCAATTTTGATAATCCAATATTTGTTGATTTGATTATCCTTGTTGATAATCGAATATCTATTGATTTGATTATCGCTTTTTATAATCGAATATTTGTTGATTTGATTATCGTTTTTGATAATCGAATATTTGTGATTTGAGATTTCTGAATTATCTATTGATAATTAAATTTTGTAGAGAATTTGTGAATTTCTTTTATGAAATTAAAAGATTTCTTTGGTGTTTATATTGTACTATGCCGGTGTACCAACTCAATTTTATGCTATTCATGCGTTTTCCATGTCATCCAATTACGGAAATGCCTTAGGAATTTTCGATTTTTATTCTTGAGCAACATTCTATTTGCATCATTGCTTCGGGGGTGTAGCACCTTCGAAATAAAGATGTTTTTTGTAACAACCCGCATATTTATCGATTTTTATATTTAAATATTTTATCGTTAATCGGATTTTGGTCCGAAGCTACCTTTTGCAAACGGTCAAATTAGGACTCGAGACCACTTCCATTGAGTTCGAAACGTCGTTTGCAATCTTCTAAGTATAAACATTGATATGTTTGGGGTTAGTGGAATTTCACCACTTTTTCACTCGAGCCTTTGGTTTGGACTTTTAGCCCATTAGGCCCAAGTTCCACCCCCCTTCTTCTTCATTGCTTCATTTCATTTCCTAACACTAAAGCTTCAACAAAAATGGTGAATGGAATGAGAAATTAAAACTCCAAAGTCGTTGTTGTTGAATATGCGCTTTGCGCTTATATGATTTTTGTTTGATGATAATAAACATATATACATTCGTTTAAATGTATTTGTTAATGTACTATTTTATTTTTTAAAGAATAAATAAATATTTGCTGAATAAAATTAAATAAAACAGAATTTGAATTCAAACAGAAATTTTATTCAAACAAATATTTATTACAATTTTGAATAGTACAATTTCAATCTCTCACTATAACTATACAACTTTGATTACAATCACATCACATTTCACATTTACAGTTAACCTCACTACATATCACTCACACTCCTATTTTTATCTTCAACTGCATTCCAGTTTGAATCCAGCATCTGAGTAATCTGCAAAAATATTTTCAAACGCAGTAAAATTGAAAGAGAAATATTTTTGAAATTTGAAAGAAACGATGATTTTGAAAACATTGTTTGCCTCAGTTATTTGGGTTGTTCGTCATCATTTTTGACTGTGCAATATCTGTGCATATCAGTATTTTTATCAGGGACAGGTAACTATAAGTGGCTGCAATACACACGTGTATATTCGTATACGTGTGCACTGCCTCGCCAACTCGTGTGCAAAAATCAAACAAAAGCACAGAAATCAAAAACAAGGTCAAACCCAAGATAGGTTCAACTCAAGGCATGAAGACAACACAGTTCATATACAAAGCTCAAGTCACAATGTCGAGCATGCATGAAACAGTACAATGAAACAGTGATACAAATGCAACAGTGAAGCTACTGAAGGCAACATGAAGCAATGCACATGTCACCAGTACATTGAAGACTGCAGCATCAATATATATGCACAGATGCAACTTAAGTTAAAAAAACTGTGCATGTGAAGAGCAAATGAACCAACAGCGAGTGCAAATGACCAGAACACAATGCAATAAACTGAATGCAAAGGGTACAAAAACAAGTAGCAGTCTTTGAACATGAATGCAGTGTACATGAATGCATCAATAAACAAAACATGCAAGACAGTGGTCATGAATGCAGTAACAACACCAACCAGAGGCAACATCACAAAATTCAAACTACAACAGGCCAGAGTGATACAAGGTTAGGAAAGCAACCAGGATGGAGCAGAGACAATGCAACAGATCAAATGGACAAGGCACAAATCAAGTCCAGCTACAAGTGCAGACCACAAAGACTCAATATTCAATGGAGCAACACTTCAATGAGCTACATACAGTGATACATGCACTAGTGAACAAGTATGGCAGCAGGCCAGTGCAGTGCAACTACATAACAACAAGTCGAGGCCGCCATCACGAACAAAGAAAATAAAAGAGAACCAGGTTAATGCAAACAAATGAATGCAACAGAGACCAATGGTCAATATGCACAAATATGCATATGAAACTAACATGGCCGAGCATTGTACAAGACTGCAACAAGAAGTATGCAGTTCAAAACGTCTACGACAGCAAGTAAGTGAGTGCAACAGGCAAGCACAATGCATATATAGCAGTAATATACACAAGCATCAACATGTATGAAATCAGAATGAAGCAGATATTGATATTGACAATATAGATGCAAATGAATATCAAGCAGTGATATAAAAATCACAATGAATTAAAACAGTGCCAGAAAATCAATGCCGTGTAAAGTCAAAGGCAACAGTGGATAAACAAAATTCATCAGTGCAGATTCGAATCAGTTGGTGGCCAAGCAAATCGACCATGCTACAGGTGTGTCAAGCCAGAAGCAACACAGAGAACATAGTCAATCAACACAAATTCAAAGGCCGAAGCCAATTGTGAACCAGTCAAAATCAAAACCGTGATAAGCAAGGCAATTCAAAGCCGTGTGAATCAAGCTACTAGAAATACGAAATTGACAAAGTCAGATCAATCCTCAGCATCAAAGTGTAATCGAACGGCAAAGCAAGAATTTTTGAAGCAATCAGTCGAACGCAAAAATAGGAAATCAATTCCTATTAAAACCCTAATCATCATCGGCATTTATTTTATCGAGTTCAAGCATCAACCAGCAAAGCAAAAGGAGAAAAATACATACCGAATTCACAAACAACGAACTCGATCGAGCAACTGCAAAACGAGCAATAGTCAACCATCAGAAAAGTAGCGAGCTAGGGCAACATATCTCAGATCAATTGAAGAAACCGAAGCCCTAATTGGAACAAAGAGCCGAAGCCCTAACTGGAACAAAGGGAACGAAGCCCTAAACAGAACGAAGCCGCCATTATTCTCACGAACGAGACAAAAGGATCGGGTGAAATAAGGGAGTGGGCCGGTCTTATTAAAAAAAGGGGGTTTTTGTTTTTAATTTAAGGCTTTATTATATTAATTAGTTTTTAGGGTTATTTTCTATTGTTTCTTAATTATTGTTTTTTATTTTACGAATCAAAGAATCTTGGTAAATCACCACCTAGGTTTAGGTAGTGTCAGATTGTCTATTTTGAATTAGTTCAGTGAGCAGGGTGTGCGAGTTTGCAAAGTTCTATTGTAGGCGGGAGCAAAGTTTGCGAGTAAACGAAGCTCTATAGGCGGGAGGCAAAGTTTGCGAGTAAACGAAACTCTATAGGCGGGAGCAGGGTGTGCGAGTCTAGTAGAGTGTTTGTGAGCGGGAGCAAATGTTTGCGAGCAGGGTGTGCGAGTCTAGTAGAGTGTTTGTGAGCGGGAGCAAATGTCTGCGAGTCTAGTAGATTGTTTGTAAGCGTGATACTGTTTAATTCTAATAGAAATCTGTGAATGCAGCAGTAGGCAAGTGTTGCCGAAGCTGGGTAAATTTTGTGTGTGATTTACTTTTCAGCATATTTATTTCTGCAATTTATTTCTGTGTTTAAATCGAGAAAATTTGCTATAACCCTATTCACCCCCCCCTCTAGGGTTAATCTAGATCCTACAGTTGTTTTATTGCAACTCCAACATTCAACTCCAAATTCAAGAAGAAGACATCAGATTCAAGCTTGTGGTTGCTTCTCCATTTGCCTTCAAGCTTTGTTCTTCATTTTCATTGGGTTTTGGAGCAAAGGTGAGATTTTTAGCTCACAAATCTAGTCTATAACTATATTGGACTGTTGGGAATGACTCCCTATCACTTTTGCATGCACATTTTTATTTGGTTTGGATTGGATTGGCGAAAAACTCCAATTTTTAGTGTTTTTGGTGAAAAACTGCTCTTAGGTCGTTCTGTTTTCATTAGGTCGCTCGGGGTGGAAAAGTCACGGCCTTCGTATTTGACTCACTCGGTTTTAGGTCGTAGGTCGCAAGCCTTTTAGGTCGTAGGTCATATGGTCGTTAGGTCGCTCTACTTTGACTCTGGCCATTTTTGCTCACTCGCAGTTAGGTCGCTCACGACCTAGGACTTAGGTCGCTCGCGAGTTAGTGGCTTAGGTCGTTGGGTCATATAACCCATTAAGTCGCGCTCCTTTAGGTCGCGCCTCTTTTAGGTCGCGCCTCTTTTAAATCGCCCTGCTTGTTTGAGTTAGGTCGCGCCTCTTTTAGGTCGCCCTTCTCTGGACCTTGTTAGGTCGCTCAACATTGACCTCGTTAGGTCGCTCAACACACCGTGTCGCTAGGTCGCTCGACTCTGGACCTCATTAGCTCGCTCAACCGTCTACCTTTGTAGGTCGTAGGTCGTCTCCGACCTTAAACCACTCGGCCGCATTAGGTCGCGTACCTTTTAGGTCGCGTGTTGCACTAGGTCGTATGACCTTAGGTCGTTAGGTCGTATGGCTTTAGGTCGCTAGGTCGTATGACCTTAGGTCGCTAGGTCGTTGGGCCTCGTTTCTTCTTAGGTCGCTGCTTCTTATAGGTCGCTCGGCTCCTTAATTTCTTTAGGTCGTTTGAGTGTTAGGTCGCGAACCCATTTTAGGTCGCATGACCTATACCCTTTAGGTCGCTGGACCACTAGGTCGTGCCCCTTAGACCCCTAGGTCGCAACCATTAGCCCCCTGGACCCCCGCGACCTGACCGGGCAGGTCGAACCCCGTAAGCGGTGGCGTTGCCCCCGCACCCCCACCTTGGGGGGTTGCCACCCCCCTGGACCCCCCCTCCGTAGGGGATCTTATCTGAAAAACATTGAGCTGATTTCCTTGGATTTTATTCACATCTCCGTATGCCATTTTTGTGACTGATTGTTTCTACAATTGCTTCTGTGTTTTGTCACTTTATAATATAAAGGTTTCAATACTAGTAGTAAATATCAAAACTCTTTTACAAACAATTTCAACTCTATTTTTAATAACAAAGCTCTTTTCTTAAACCGTTTTCCAATCTATTAGTATATACAAGCCTTTACCTCACTCGGATGAGAAATCTAATTAAACGACTTAGTAAAACGAGTGGTATGAAACGCTTGCGTTCACTTCGTCGGTTAATTCTTGGACTTGTTCGATTGAACCTCTTGTGACAATTTTATTAGTGAAGATTTACAGTTTGTTCGTAAATATTTAAGTTAAGCAAGTGGTTATGGGACATGAAGCTAAACTTCTATATTTACTAACTTAGTGTAATTGACACTTCTCGTTGATCTTGATGATCGCTTTATGAATTAGACTAGCAATTGCGCGATGTCTCTTTCATTGCAAGGTTAGACTAGACACCACTTGTGTGATTCCATTCACACATACCTTTCTGCTTTTTGGTTAGTCTTGACTTCATCTGTGTGATTTCGACTCACACATGTGGGGTAGCTCCCCTTGGTCTTCGGACCGTCATGTGATAGGCCTCTTTCCCTTTTTATGATTTCTGGATTTCTTGTGTTGATTTCTGGAATTTATCTCTTTGACTTGTCATGAGTACAAGTTTAGGGTATGATGCCCTCTTTGGATCTTTGAGAAGATTCTTGTGATATTGATTTATCTCTTATCGATTGATCTCCTGTTGATCATTATTTGCATAATTATAGTAGTATGTCAGTATGGATATTTTATGTTTATGCCATATCTTTTATTTTATATCATGTCATCTGATATTTATAGCTAGACTGATCCGTTTATTATTTTCTTATAAATAATACTCGGGTCAGACCGAGATGTTACAGGTGCTACTGCTTGACTCCTCTCCCAGTGATTCACTACTCAGACTTTTGGCTACTTGTTTAGATTAGCAGCTTTTGTTGTTTACACTTGAGATATAGACTCATAGTTGTATTCTTTTGAATAGCACGCGTTGCTATTCTTTTGTATTATCGTGGATCTTTTTAGACCACTACTCTGATGTACACTTTTATGTGATATATATTCATATCTCTTTCCGCCTTTGTGATATGGATATCTGTGATTGATTCGCATGTTATGCTTACTTCTATATTTGTTTCCGAAGATTATTTTATAGCCACCGTGTGATAAGAAATTACATGGATGGTCGCTCCTCAACAGCCTTATTCTCCGTGCTAGTTGACAACACTACACCGTAGTGTTCTTGGCTAACGTGGGTATAGAGGTGGGGCGTCACATTTTTCTTGGGAAGTTCAATGGTTCTCAAATTCTAGGGATTTCTCTTAGGAATCCAGAGAATTCATCGAGCAAACACGTTCAAGTTCACTCTTTCTTGCTCTTTATGGTGAACTTTCTATTTCGAATTTTCTTCATCTTGTGATGATATGCTCTTATGGTTGTTACCTTTTGTCCCTTTATTCCTTATGATTGTGAGGACACAATTTCTTTAAGGAGGGGAGTCTATAACAACCCGGTATTTCGTACCGATTAATTATCGTCTTTGGACGATTACTTTTCCTAGCTATTGCCAATTGAAGTTTTTAAATTTGAAATAAAATTCTTTTATAAATATTAAAAGGAATTGTGGGCTTTAAATTGAAATTGTGGCCCATGTTTTATTTTGAAGCCGTGAAAATTTTGCAAGGCTAATAACGTTCATTTTCCCCCTTTTCATTATTTCATTCATTCTCAGACCCTAAAACCGAAAGAAAATAAAATGGTGGCGGCCCCGTCCCTTTCCTCCGTTCGTTCTTCTTTGTCCAAATTAGGGTTTTCGAAATTAATTCGAGGTCGCGCCTCTGTTGATCGATCGGAGGATAATCGCGAGCAACTTTGATCCATCGTTTCCTCGCTTGCTTCAACCTCGTTTCAACTACTTCAATTCGTCGACAAGGTGAGTAACTCTCTCATCTAATTCATTCTTAAGTGTTGTGCTTCAGATGTTTGATTTGGTTACGATGTTGATGTTTTATCTGACTTTGTTAATTTGGTATGATTTGTTGGCCTCGGCTTCGATGTTTTGACTTGTTTGATGTTAATTCTAACTTTCTTTGACAAGGTTAATGTCACTGTGATCTTGGCACTTGCTTGTTTAACTTCGTCTTTGGCCTTGTTTGACAGAGTTCGTTTCCTTTGTAGTTGGCTCTGGCCATTTATGTTACCCCTGTAGCATACTTGTCTGATAATTTAAAGTTGGTTGATTGATTATATTCAAATGACTGTGATTTTCCCTGACTTGTTCATTTGCGTATACATTGAGATTTCTTAGTGCTCACGGTTTTGAGCGAATTCATTGGTCATCGTGACTCTGACTTGATTTTGAACTGTATATTATTTTTGGCTTTGTTTGTTTTGAGCTGTTCGTTTTCATGGTCATCACTGTTTGGTTTTGGCTTGACGATATTGAATTTATTCGTGACCCCTACGGTTTCGACTCTGTTGACTTTGGTTTGGTACCAATTGCTGTTTCGACTTCGAGGTGCATATAAATATACTTGTTGTATCGAGTTGATGTTTCGGTTGAACTTCGACATTAACCTGTTAATGTCTCTGAGTTCTTTGTTTAAGTGCATTTGAATATTTACAGTTGTGACTGCCCCTTGACCCTCTGTAGTCATGGCATTCATTCTGTACTTGCACTTGTATTTCATGGTTGCTGTTTCCACTTTTGTGCATGTTGTTTCTGCCTGGGGTTGATTTCTTTATGCAGCCATGTTGACTTGAAGTCTGATCTCCATGTAGCTCGACTTTGAGTTGTGTGGTCTGGGCTTGATTCACTTTCGTGTTGCCTGCACATCATCTGTTAAATATGACCTCTTGCATGTGAAATTTATACCTGCTGTGTAGGCTCGGACATGTGCTTGTGATTTTTTGATGTTGTATGTGAGTACTGGATTGCCACTTTGGTATTTGCATATATATATATATATATATATATATATATATATATATATATATATATATATATATGCAGACTCTTGAGCATTTCTTTGTTGTTTCACTGCCACTTTTGTTATTGCATGTTTAATAGGCAGATACTTTGGCATTTTGTTGTTTCATTACAACTTTTGTCTGCATATTTAATATGCAGACACTTGAGCATATTTGTTGGTGCATATTTTCTACCTAAAGTTTAGAAAACGAAGTTGTATTTAGTTTGGCAATTTACGTTTGCAAATTGGTATTTAGTTGAAGCTCATTCGTTCGAGCTTGCTCTGGTCACTGTTCACATGTGTGCTCGAGTCTGTATTTTTGATATTCATTGTTGTTGGGTTCTATACTCGATAATGTCTAGATTTCTTTTGAATACTCTTTCCACTGGCATGTTTTATTTGTGGACAGTGATCCTGTAGTTGGTAAGTTGCATCTCTGGTGCACTTGTGTTGTTTGGATCTGGAATACCTATGCACTTCACTTGTTCATTCCAACTGTTTGTGTTGTTACTTGAGTCGCTTTTTTGGGCTTGTAGTGCTTGGATATTGAACTACTTTATGCTTGAAGTCGTAGCCTGTACACCTGCCCCGAGTTGAATCCAACTAATAGTTCGGGTTTGACCTTGTGCCCGGTTGTGTACATCATCACTGTTGTGGCAGGGCAATGCACGCAAGCGTGAACTGCAGCCACACGGAATTAAGTTTTTGGGTACATTATCACTGTATTGGCAAGGCAGTGTACGCAAGCGTGAACTGCAGCCACACGGTACGGCTTTTATAATATTCTATCTTGTTTTGATTTATTGATCCTTTGCATATTCCATATGATGTAGTGGCGAGGCAGTGCACGCATGCGTGTACTGCAGCCCTACTCGAAATAATATTTTAATTGTTATTTCAATGGTTTGAACTGTTTTGTTTATTCAATCCAATATTCCGAATTGCATTCTGATTTGGTTTAATTTGCTGATTTGTTGTTTAACACTGCTTGGTGTTATATTTATCGTTATCCGATTTCTTTATTTAAGGATCGGATAAACGAGATTTATTGTGACTGTCGTCTATTTGTTACTTAATTATTATTGCTTCTGTGCACTAATAACTGAGTTTGAATTAGACCGACCCGTGTATTATTTTCTTTTGAATTTAATACTCGGGTCAGACCGAGTATTTACAGGTTGTACATATCTTACTTTGGGTTGCTGCTTGAGCTATGAACTCACTTCATATCTTTCGGAGTAGTCGTGTCATAGTATAGGATGATATGTATTCATGTATATTATTTTCAATAATGTACTTGTATATGTAACTTCCAAAGTCGACAGTTGTAGTTGTATCATATGTATTGTATCACATGTATTGTAACTGACATCAGTTATTGTATATACGAGACTTTCTATTTTATCAGTGTTCCATATTTATATTATCTGTGTTATTATTATATATTTTGTCCTAAACTATTATGAACCATTGTAGTTCGTTTTATACTGGAATTGGGGTATGTCGATGGGAGTAAATAAATCAGAGATGAAAAATGAAAGAATATATATACCACTCCTATCGAGATAACCAATACTAGTGTAAGGCCTAACTACGGATGACCGCTCCTCAACAGCCTTATTCTCCGCGCTAGTTGACAGCACTACACTGTAGTGTTCTTGGCTAGCGTGGGTATAGAGGTGGGGCGTCACAGTAAATAGGCATATATTAATGTAATAAAATAAAATTAGCATTGAATATGGAATACCTATTACCTGGAATCAAACTGTAAAGTTATAATTGATTTGAAATCTGTAAAATGGGAATAAATTCAAAGTTACAATTAATTGATGGAATAATAAGGGATAAACTGTAATTTGATAATTCAAAGTGAATTATACCCATAAAATGTCAATTTGTTGAACTGCAAAATTTTAAATAAATAAACGGTTTTATTGAGATTTCTATTGATAATTAATGAAGTAATGTGAAATCAATTGCCATTAATTGCCTAATTTGTGCAGTTAGGGTATATTTGATTTGTCATTTGAAAATGGTTAATTCTATAAGATGTAATGAATGTTAGTTTTATTTATAATATGAGGACTGGTTGATTTAAGGAGTGAAAACCAAGATTTATTAATTTATTTATAATTTGAAATCTAATAAGTGGATTTATTGCAATTAAGTGGAATATAATATTAAAACGTTACATAAATGAGGATTTAGATGGAAATTGAGAATGTTAATATAATGGATTTTGATTCTAATATTTATTACATTTGGTTGTAATAATGAATTTGAATAATATGAATGAAAATTTAATTCAAAGGAATTATTGAAAATTTAATTTATAATTTCTAAATTTAACGAAATTGGAATTTAACGCTAAAATTGATGATTGAATCAACATTTAAGTGGCATATAAATTTGTTTAAAGCATTGTAAATGTTTGGGAAATATTAAGGTAATAAATTTGGTCAATTTTAGAATTGAAATTTAAAATTTTGATTTTATTTATTTAATTTTTAAATTATTTAATTAATAGAAAATAGCCATTTTGGCCACTGACTCGGATTTCGACGAAACAAGTTTCATCGGATCCGTAATAGTGAGTTATTGTAGGATTTCAAGTTTTGTATCGATCGGACTTGTCGTTTGATCGTACGGACTCGAAACGCTTTGAAATCGATTAATTAAAATCAATTTGAAATCGATTTGAATTTTTTTTTAGCATAACTTCTTCGTACGATGTAATTTGGACGTGAAACCTTTTCCATTGCGTTTAAAATATATTAAAACACCTATTTTGATATATGGATTTATCCAATTCGTTCCGGGGTCAGAACGGGCTTTTTGGGCCACTTTGTCGTTAGCGCGTGTTCAACCCGATCCATATATTCTATTCCAACTTTCTCTATAATTATTGTCACGACCCGGCTTCCTACGCCCAGGAAGACGTATCGTTCTTAAAGAAAGAAAGGGGTGAGAAAATAGAAAAGTTAGAGAAGAAAGAATAACAACATCGGAATCTCACAGCGGAACGAATAAATTATATTAATCACATAAGTATTTACATAATATATAACATCAATCAGAGTTATACAGATAATACATCACATACTAGACAGTTATAGACACCTGTCTAGTTATACAACTCAATACACAATACAACACAGAGATACCAACACAGCGGAACACTATATCTACAAACGATGAAGCCTCCTGCTCCGTTGCTCCTCCAGAATTCGTCGAAGCCAACCTGAATCCCTTGGCTACTCGTAAAAATTTGAGTACCCGAGAGTTTAAGGAAAACAGAAGATAAACTCCGAGTCAGACATGGGTCTGGTGTGAGTAACATGTTAAAGTTGCTTAATTTTCAAAAACCTTTGAAAAGAAAGGTATCACGTAAGACTTCCCACACATAAACATGGAAAAGTTTTTACCTTACGTTAACCATAATATTTGATAGGAAATCCAGTGATATTATAATAGGTCTAAGGTTTTCAAGTAAATAGAAAATAGCCGAAATTGTTACATTCATTAAATTCCAGCTACTAGCCACAAAAGTGGGTAATACAATCAAAACCGTTGGCACTTATTGGATTTTGGATTCCATACAATGGTAGGCTACTGGGGTACCGCCCGTCACAGTACGTGGCCTAGATCAACGTACCGAGGAGTACGCCCGCTCCCCTGCAACATAAGGCCGGGACCATTCCTTACTGAACAGTCTCGAACAAGATAACCTCGCGGTTGGCTGCAGACCAACTGCCCACACAGCCGAATAAAAAGGGACATCTAGACAGGGGTATATCTCGTCCGGCTTGGGCATGACCCACCTAACCTTTCTGTACCTCCCCTGTTTTAGCCATTCCCGGTTGATGAGGCTTGAGGCTACGATTACCTTAATAGAACATATCTCTTAGAATGCTCATCGTCCGCCTGACGATGTTCTGAAAGCATTCAATCCATACAAGTTCGTTCCGGGTTCAAACGAAACCGAAGGCTTCATCTCGTTACACTCGTTTTGGAATCACCCTCAGAGTTAACGACGATAATCCTTGCACTCTGAATCTTCATCTTCACTTCAGATTCACGACTTATCGTTAATTTGGATCGATGTGGTTTTTGGATGTCCCGATATGGAAACCCGATCCCGGTCTCATCGAAATCCAAAACGTATCTTTTAACGCCAAGTTGTTTAAGAGTTAAAACAATTCAATTCAATATTATCTAATACACACAGATAGATAATTCACATCTCACAATAATCACATTATCATCATAAACAGATAATTAATCTTATCATCCAAACAAATACTTAATATTGTCATACTTAAACCATACATCCATATCACATAGATATTACTCATCTCATATCTGAGATCACAATCAATCAATGAAATATCAATATCCTCATCCAAAAGCATGATTTATTATTCACAATCTATAATTAATTTAAAAAGAATTAAATTAATCACTTCTATCTTTACTTAGTTTAAAATAAATTAAATTAATTACTTCAATCCATAAATCCTGCTCATACACCATTGATTAATTATAAACCAAATTAATTAATCCTTCTCTAATTACAATAAGTAATTTAGTCTTTAATTAATTTTTCAAATGAATTATTCTAAATCATTCATAGCAATTAGCATTTAATTACTTCCTTATTAATTATTCCTTAATTAACAATTCTTAATTGCATCATTATTTATATTAATTAATGACCTCTAATTTATATTAAATTACTTTATTTAAATTAATTACATTAAGTGATTAATCTTTAATTAAACATAATTATTAATCACCCTTGATTAATAACAAACCAGTAATTAACTACCCTTAATTACTTATTAACAAATTAATCATCCCATGATTAATTATTCCCAAAAATTAATCCTTTGATTAATTACAAAAGAAATTACCCAAATTACTTCACTTACAAATCATCTTATATTAATTTCATCAAGTAATTGTTATCTAATTACTTTCCTAAGTAATTATACTCCATTAATTACACTAAGTAATTACACATACCAAATCATCAAATGATTTCTTAAATTAATTAAAATTAATTAACTTGATTTAATCTTATCATCAGTTACTTATGTATTCTAATTAATTATCTTTGATTTAAATAACTTTTGCTACATTCCAGTAGTTTCCTTTAATTTATTTACAGAGATTAATCTTTGAATAAATCCATTAATTTATTACATTTATATAGATTTATTACAATTTAATTACCTTTTTGATTTATTATTCCCAAATTAATCAATTTCCTAATTACATCATTAATTATAATAATTAATGATCTCTAATCAATTATTTTATTAATTAATTAAATTAAGAAAAACTTAATCTTCTAATCACATATATTAATCATCTCTGATTAATTTTATACAGTAATTAACTTCCCTTTATTAATTACTCTTAAATAAACAAACTTAATTAATCCCTCGATTATCTTCAAGTAATATATTCCAATTACTTCCATTACCCATCATCCAATAATTTCATCAATTAATTCGCTAAGTAATTTTACTTCCAAAATTATCAAGTGATTAATCCAAATTTAATTAAACTAAATTAATTAACTCAAATTAAATCAATTTACTCAATTAATAAGTAATTAATTTCTTAATTATTTTCCAAATAAATAACTACATTTAAACTATTACAATGATTATTATTAAATTAATTAATCTAATTAATTATTAAAAAATCAATCACATTAATTAATTATAAAATAATCTAGTTAATGATCTTCATTAACACTTATGTAATTATTTTTCTTAAATAATTAACTTATATTAATCATCATTAATTATAAGTTTGCTTAACCATTAAAATTTATTAATTTAAATAAAAATCTAATCTATGGTTCTTCATTACATATTAATTACTTAATTCATTTTTTAAAACTTTAATTAATACATTTAAACTTATAATTACTAATTTAATTAATATCAATCATTGATTATTCATACTAATTAACTTAAAGGTTAATGAATATAAATTCTAAATCTTCATTACTTAAAGTAAACTATTCTTATTATTGATTAAATTTCACTTTCAATATGTTTAAAAACATTTATTTCAAATTACTTCCTAAATAAATTCCAATTTATCCTTAATAAAATTTAAAACTAATTTTTCAAAACCCTTTTAAACTCACATGTTTAAAAGCATATTTTAACACTTAAAACTTATTTAAATCAATTTAAATTATAAAACTTTATTTTATTTCCACATCTAGAATTTCAAATTTAAGTTCTGGTTTCAATTTTTGAAGTTAACTTTGTTAAAATCTTTCCTTAAATTTAAACTTCATTTTACTTTGAAAATTAAATGAATGATATTTTAACATGTTGCTTTGAATTTATGTATGAGCTTACTTTATATTTTACAATCTGTCTTATTTTTATTTTATACTCTAACTTACATATTTATTAATTATTATAAAAAAAAACAATGCACACATTTATCAATTTGAAATGATTTATAAAAGAAACTATCTCTTTATTATAAATCACTTATTTTTCTATATATACTAATGTATCATTTGACAAAATTGTATTTAAATCCTATATATATTTTAAATCATATTTATCAAGCTATACATAAAAAGAAAATAAAACAAATCCTTTTGTCAATACATATAAAATCTGAACTTAAGCTAGAATAAGTCTTTAAACTATTTTAACATTTATCTTATGTATTTAAAACCACATATTTATTTATTTAATAGCTTTAAAAAACTTATATTAAATAAAACATAATTCCCCATCCACTAAAATGTATATTAGAATTTGAAAACATAATTTATTAGTTAAATTGTAAAACAAAGCCTCCCTATTTACAATGTTTACAAATATATACATATATAAATGAAACAATCAATTAATTTTTAACAGATAAAATTCACCAATTAGATATTTATTAAAAGAAAAGTATCAATTCAGATCTTATTAAGAAGGATATATCAAATCAATTTAATTTTTAATGCAGATTATTAAATTGATATTGCTAAAAATTCCGGGATGTCACATCCCTCCCCCCTTAAAATAGTTTCGTCCCCGAAATTTAAAAGCAAAGGTAATTTAGTAATCTATTTAAGATTTTAAATCACAATCAATTCACTCAATCAAAAAAGCTAACCACCCAGACAAAATTCTGGACAGAGTTTCCTAAAGTTTTCCAAGTATAATACCGGAATACTTAATTTATAGAATCCAAACAATCTATACTACTAAGCTACAGAGCTCCTACTCATCTAGATCTACAAAACTACACAGATATCAGACTATAGACGATTTGACTCAACAATCAAAACTCTCTGAACTGCTGGTTCCAAAACAAGAGATGGATTTACACACGTATTCCCTCCGAGATACGTGGAACACAACGAATCCCAGCTATCCAAACTGGCAATTCACTCTCGAAGATCAAACATCTAACCTTACCAAAACATAGAGAAAATCCAAAACACCTCGGAGCTAGCTTCTCAGTCTTACCAAATTATATAGCTCCTTTGAATTAGAGAAAATTCATTCAAAATCAAATCTCCGACTTCGAAATCCAAATTCCTCCGTCTCTTATCCACCAAATTCTTCTGATGATCCAGAGCTGCCTTCATCCCTACTGATCAGCTCAACCTTTGCTGATGACTCCTAAAACCATCTGAACCAAACAATCCAATAGAATGATCTTCTCAAGACCAACCAAAATCAAGAACTCAACCTCTATCATCAGTAGGAAACAACCTCTCCTTTCCAGAAAAGAAAAGCAGATGCACTCCCAACTTCTTTCGCTGCACAACTCTGATCTGGGGTAGATGAAAATGCCGATGATGCACATAAACATAAACTGGACAACACATTACAAAAATATGGTTCAACAGATCGAAAATAAAACTCAGATGTTCCTCCAAAACCCGAGCCGCTTTACCAAATTCTCTCTCTAGAAACCATTCTACTACTAGGATGAACCATCGGTACTACTTCTAGAATCCAGTCGATACCAAACTCAACTCCGGATGCAAGGGCAACCCGCTGACCTCTTCAAAGATATCCAGAAAAAGATTTTTGGTAAACCAAGAGAATGCCCAACTATCGCAAGTCACTTTTGCGATCAACCCAGGCTAATATCCAAAGAAAACTGTTCACTCCTTACCAATCTGAACAGCTTAAGCTTATCTAGCCAATCTATTGAAGAAACGGAACTACTCTACTGCTTCTGAAGTAACCCCAAAAAAAATTGCTAAGCCAGAAGACTTCCTAATCCAAAGCTCTTGAGAACTTCTTCGAAAACAATCCATCGCTACTGCATCTCAACACACAACTACTACTTCTTGAGTTACCAAGATAACGTCACTAGTTACTCAAACGACAAAATCCAAATTCTACTCATCCAAACTTGTACTACAAAAATGGACTCCAAATCTTAACAGGTTTCCTCCAGAGATTTGGTGAAATCCATACACCACAAATTCACTCGAGACGGTATTAGGTCTACAGTCTCGTCGGATACACTTCCAACCCCTGGTAGTCGTGTTACACACACTACTACCCTATCTACCCTTATACTTATATTGGGAAACCCGAACAGGTAACCCAACAAATAGATAGAAATGAATAAATAAATAAATAAATATATATATCAAAATTACAAATACGCTCTCTTTAGAAAGAAATCACTTAAGAGCCTAGGTATTCACTCAACCTAGCGCTCTGATACCAACTGTCACGACCCGGCTTCCTATGCCCAGGAAGACGTATCGTTCTTAAAGAAAGAAAGGGGTGAGAAAATAGAAAAGTTAGAGAAGAAAGAACAACAACATCAGAATCTCAGAACGGAACGAATAAATTATATTAATCACATAAGTATTTACATAATATATAACATTAATTAGACTTATACAGATAATACATCACATACTAGACTGTTATAGACACCTGTCTAGTTATACAACTCAATACACAATACAACACAGAGATACCAACACAGCGGAACACTATATCTACAAAAGCTGAAGCCTCCTGCTCCATTGCTCCTCCAGAATTCGTCGAAGCAAACCTGATTCCCTTGGCTACTCGTAAAAATTTGAGTACCTGAGAGTTTAAGAAAACAAAAAATAAACTCCAGGTCATACATGGGTCCGGTGTGAGTAACAGGTTAAAGTTGCTTAATTTTCAAAAACTTTTGAAAAGAAAGGTATCACGTAAGACTTCCCACACATAAACATGGAAAAGTTTTTACCTTACGCTAACCAAAACATTTGATAGGAAATCCAGTGATATTATAATAGGTCTAGGGTTTTCAAGTAAATAGAAAATAGCCGAAATTGTAACATTCATTAAATCCAGCTTCTAGCCACAAAAGTGGGTAATACAATCAAAACCATTGGCAATTATTGGATTTTGGATTCCATACAATGGCAGGGCTACTGGGGTACCGCCCGTCAAAGTACGCGGCCTAGATCAACGTATCGAGGAGTACGCCCGCTCCCCTGCAACACAAGGCCGGAACCATTCCTTACTGAACAGTCCCGAACAAGATAACCCTGCAGTTGGCTGCAGACCAACTGCCCACACAGCCGAATAGAAAGGGACATCTAGACAGTGGTATATCTCATCCTGCTTGGGCATGACCCACCAAATCTTGCTGCACCTCCCCTGTTTTAGCCATTCCCGGGTGATGATGCTTGAGGCTACGATTACCTTAATAGAACATATCTCTTAGAATGCTCATCTCTTAGAATGCTCATCATTATTTATATTAATTAATTACCTCTAATTTATATTAAATTACTTTATTTAAATTAATTAGAATAAGTGATTAATCTTTAATTAAACACAATTATTAATCACCCTTGATTAATAAAAAACCAGTAATTAACTACCCTTAATTACTTATTAACAAATTAATCATCCATGATTAATTATTCCCATAAATTAATCCTTTGATTAATTACAAAAGAAATTACCCAAATTACTTCACTTACAAATCATCTTATATTAATTTCATCAAGTAATTATTATCTAATTACTTTCCTAAGTTAATTACACTAAGTAGTTACACATACCAAATCATCAAATGATTTCTTAAATTAATTAACTTAATTTAATCTTATCATCAGTTACTTATGTATTCTAATTAATCATCTTTGATTTAAATAACTTTTGCTACATTCCAGTAGTTTCCTTTAATTTATTTACAGAGATTAATCTTTGAATAAATCCATTAATTTATTACATTTATATAGATTTATTACAATTTAATTACCTTGTTGATTTGTTATTGCCAAATTAATCAATTTCCCATCTACATCATTAATTATAATAATTAATGATCTCTAATCAATTATTTTATTAATTAATTAAATTAAGAAAAACTTAATCTTCTAATCACATGTATTAATCATCTCTGATTAATTTCATACAGTAATTATGTAACAACCCGCATATTTGTCGATTTTATATTTAAATATTTTATTTGAATATTTTATCGATACTCGGAATTTAGTCCGAAAAACAACTTTTTGCATACGGTCGAATTAGGACTCGGGACCACTCCCATTGAGTTTAAAATGCTGTTTGCCACCTTTTTGAGTATAAGCTTCAATATGTTTGGAGAAAGTTGAATTTTGCTACTTTTTACTTTGGGTTTGGGTTTGGGTTCAGCCCTATGTTTAACTTATACTCAAATCTGAGCCACTCCTCCCCATTCACCCTCACTTTCTCCTCTTTTCAGTTCTAAAGCATCAATGGCAGGAGAGATGGGAAATTAAAACTCCAAGCCCTAGTTTTCTTTTGCAAATCAAACTCTAGCTCCAAACTAATAGAAGAACCCATTGGTAAGCTTCTCTTCTTCTTCTTCTCCAACTCTTTCTCTCTTTGATTTCAGAAAATTCCTAAACCTAATTTGGGAAATGTTTCTCTTTTTAGCTTAGAATCAAGCTTCTTGAGTTGAATTTGAAGAGTGGTTGATTCCCCTTTGCTTTCAAGCTTCTTCTTCAATTGTTTGGGTTCAAAGGTGAGATTTTTATCTCACATCTATGCTTATAATTATCTTCGAATGTTAGGTATGAATTCCTAACACTTATTCGTGTGCATTAGCTTTTGATTTGGATTGATTTGGTGAATATTCTAAAATTTGGTGTTTTGGGTTCAATTCTTTAAAAATCATGGCTTTGATGTTCAAATGCGTTTTTGGTGATGCATCGAGGAGCCAATAGGATCGGGTAGCCGTTGGGCATAATTCCCTATCGTCCGTGCTCGTTCGGTTGCGAATTGGTGGAGTTTGCACATCAATTAAATGGGTTTCAATTTGCAGAACATCAGGGTCGGCCGACCGAACCCCTGGGCCGGTCGACCGACCTGCTACTAAGGTGCATAGGCACCTTTCTGTCTCTGGTCCGGTCGACTGGCTACAGGGCTCAGCCGACCGACCTGCTTCCCGAGAAAATTTCTGAAATAGGGTCCGGTCGACCGAGCTCTGTAGCCGGCCGACCGACCTGATGCAATTTTTCCTATTTCGCCTAGTTGCTTGAATTTCCAACTTTAATCGATTCGTGTTGTTTCCTATTTGTTGTTATCATTTATTATGACTTTGATGACTCCTTTTTAGGGATTTTTGAATACCCATTTCGATGGATTCTTTATCGGTTTCGTTGGATTTTTATTCACATCTTCGTATGTGAATTTTAGTGGTTGATTGTTCCTATCTTCTTCGTGATTTGTCACTTTAAAAATATAAAGGTTTCTATACTAGTAGGAAATATCAAAACTCTTTCTTCAAATAATTTCAACACTATTTTAGTACAAAGCTCGTTCTCCTAAACCGTTTTCCAATCTATTAGTATATATACAAACCTTTACCTCACTCGTATGAGAAATCTAATTAAATGACTTAGTAAAACAAGTGGTATGAAACGCTTGCGTTTACTTCGTCGGTTAATTCTTGGACTTGTTCGATTGAAACTCTTGTGACAATTTTACAGTGGAGATCTACAGTTTGTTCGTAAATATTTAAGTTAAGCAAGTGGTTATGGGACATGAAGCTAAACTCATATATTTACTAGCTTAGTGTAATTGACACTTCTCGTTGATCATGACGATCATCTTTGTGCTTTAGACTAGCAATGTGCGATGTCTCTTTGTCTGTGAGGGAGACTAAATCCCATTTTGTGGAGTTTCGAATCAAATTGGTAGGGTAGCAACCCATGGTCTTCGGGCCGTTTGTGGAGCTTCGGCTCAATTTGTGATGGTTAGCAACCATGGAATTAGCGTTCCGTTTGTGATACACGTGTTGGTGAGCTTTATGCTCCCGTTTGTGACAGGCCTTCCCCACTTTTTGTGGTTTCTGGATTTCTTGAGATGATTTCTAGAATTTGTGTTTCACCAATTTTCGTGATTTCCATTGATAAGTTTTATCAATATTTGTGCATTGGTGAATTTGTGTGTCATTGACTTTTGTGATTTACATTGATATAATCGTCAATATTTATGGTTTGGTGAACGAAATAAGGAGTATGACATTTCTTTGATTCTTGTGTAGATTTTGTGATATTGATTAATCTCTTGTTGATTTTCAATTACTTATACATATCACAGATTGGCATTGTGATTATTATGTGTTTAGTCATATCTCTCACTCTATATCGTTTCATCTGATATTTATAGTTAGACTGGTCCGTTTATTATTTTCTTATTAAATAATACTCGGGTCAGACCGAGATGTTACAGGTGCTTCAGCTTGACTTATCACTTGGGATTGATTCCTCCGACTTCTGGTTAACTACTTAGATTAGTAGTTTTTGTTGTATACATTTGAGATATAGACTCTATAATGTATACTTATTCTTTTGTGTAGTTCGTGTAACTATTCTTTTGTGATATTGTGGATCTTTTTGACCACTACTCTGATGTACACTTCCTAGTGTAATATTCGTATTTATTTCCGCCTTTGTGATATGAATTGTCTATGACCGATTTATGTTATGTTTATTTCTATATTTGTTTCTGAAGATATTATAGCCACTGTGTAGTAGCTTTGATTTTGTGTCGGTATGTCGGATTTCCCTCTTGATAAAGAAATGCATGTTATACTATCTGACATATCTATGCTCGCGCATAGCAATTACACGGATGGTCGCTCCTCAACAGCCTTATTCTCCGTGCTAGTTGACAGCATTCACCGTAATGTTCTTGGCTAGCGTGGGTATAGAGGTGGGGCGTCACAGCTTGGTATCAGAGCTCAACTTCGGAAAAATATGGAATATTATAACAAGGATCATCGTCCTAAGTCTTTCTTAGGAGTCATGCTTTGGGATTTAATTCGAGTCTTCGTACCGATTCATCCTATTTTCTTTATGATTCCTTGTTTTATCTATCAAGAATTGCTTGATATTCATTTTGTGAGTAACCCTTTTCTTCTTCTTTATCTCTTTCTTAAAGAAGAGAAATGGTTAGACTTGGTCGTCCCAGAGCTGGACCATCTAGTGCTACACCCCCAGATGGAGTTTTTATGACTACCCAGCAACTTCTTGACCTTGTCACGAATGCTCAAGCAGCTGGTTCTAATCCGGAACCTACTCACCCTTAATCTGGATTTGTACGCCTGTGCAACGACTACACTAATTTGGGTGGGAAGCCATTTAAAGGTTCTGAAACTATTATTGAAGTCCAGGCTTGGTTAAGGACATGCGATCGAATCTTTTCTCGCATGAACCTCATTGATCTTCACCGAGTTCAGGTGGCTTCTAGTATGCTCCAAGAAAGAGCATTGGACTGGTACGAACTTCTTATTTCTGAGATTAATGAAGCGGATCTCACCTGGGAGAAATTTCGAGAGCGCTTCGAGTTAAAATTCGTACCGGAAGCTGAGAAGGTGACTTTGGCTCGCCGTTTTATAGACCTTGTTCAAGGTGAATCTTCCGTGACAGATTATGTCGCGTCTTTTGAATCTCTCTCCAAATAGGGGTTGAGTATATCAACACCTCATTGAAGAAAAATCAGAGGTTCGTCTATGGCTTAAACAAAAATCTCAAGAAGCCATTACTTCTAAAATTAGAAGTTTCTTTCGACCAACTCATTGATATCGCTCTTCGTCTTGAAGAGGCAGATTGGGAGAATGTTGTTGAAGTGGTGGATTCCAAACCAAGCTTCAACAACAAGAAGAGGCCAAACAAATTCAAAGGCCCTTATCCCAATAAGAAAGGGAAGCAAGCAACCCCTGTGGCAAAGACTTCTTCCTTTGGTCATGGGGAATGCTATAATTGTGGTTCGAAGGACCATTATGCGAACAAGTGCCCAAGGTCTCTCTCTTGTCGTTACTGCAAAGTTCCCGGTCATGTTATATCTTCATGCCCCAAGCTTCAGGGCAAGAAGGAGGGAAAGTTAAATGTTGCTCAAGCCCCTGGCAACACATCTCGTGCCAAGGTATTTCTCATTCTATTCTTGATGGTATTATTTTATTTCGTGATCATCCTATTCGAGTTCTTTTTGATACGGGTGCATGCCATTCTTTTATATCGAAAGAACTTGTTGATACTTTTTCTTTGGATGTTGTTGCTTTAATGACTTCTTTGAGAATTGCGAATCCGGTTGGTGGATCCGCAACTCTTAGTTTTCTTTGTAAAGATATCGAGATTATTTTGTATGATTTTCCTTTCCTAGCCGATTTGCATGTCATGCGTTATTTAGGCTTTGGAATGATTTTGGGAATGGATTGGCTTAACCGTTATGAAGCTCATATCCTATCTCCGGAGCGGACTATTCATCTTCGACATCCTCAATCTGTTAATCAGGTTTCTGTTATTCTTAAAGATTCGGATTCTGCTTTGATTGCATCTTTATATTCTTTAAACCCTCATGACGACGATGATAATGATGAGGGTGATATTGTTTCTCTTATTCACGTCGTTCGTGAATTTTCTGACATATTCGAGCACGTTTTAGGATTACCCCCTAAGCGAGCCATTGAATTCAGAATTAATCTCATTCCTGGAGCTCAACCTATCACTCGCCCTCCTTATCGTATGTCCAATAAAGAAAATGAGGGGATGCGAAAACAATTATCCGATTTGGAGACGAAGCAATTTATTCGCTCTAGTTCCTCGCCTTGCGGAGCTTCGGCTATTTTCGTGAAGAAATCCGATGGTACACTTAGGCTTTCCGTTGACTACCGCAAGCTTAATGATCTTACTATCAAGAATAAATACCCTTTACCTCGAATTGATGATCTATTCGATCAACTTAGTGGTGCTAGTGTATTTTCACAATTAGACTTAGCTACTGGATTTCATCAGCTTCGTATTGCAGAGGATAGCATTCCTTTGACATCGTTCCGTACTCGTTATGGATCTTATGCATGGCTTGTTATGCCATTTGGTTTAACGAATGCTCCAGCTTATTTCGTTGACCTTATGAATCGAGTTTTCAAAGATTTTCTCGATCGATTTGTTCTCATCTTTATTGATGATATTCTTGTGTACTCAAAAACCGAGGAGGAGCATGAAAGGCATCTTCGGATTGTGTTGGAAACCCTTAGGAGTAATCAATTAAAGGCAAAGTTTTCTAAATGCCACTTTTGGCAATCTCGTGTGAAGTTTCTCGGTCATATTATTTTCGAATCCGGAATTTCCATGGATCCTTCAAAGATTGAAGCGATTCAAGATTGGAAGAGACCGGAGAGTGTGACGGAGATTCGTAGTTTTCTTGGATTGGCGGGTTATTACGGCCGTTTTATCAAAGACTTTTCTAAGATTGTCGTGCCTCTCACTAGCTTAACGAAGAAAGGTGTTAAATACATTTGGTCGGACAAATGTGAAACTTCTTTCCAGAAATTAAAAGAACTCCTTTCTGATGCTCCTATTCTTGTTATTCCCGAGGGGAATCAGGATTTCGTTGTTTACACCGATGCTAGTCGTGTTGGTTTGGGTGTCGTTCTTATGCAAAAAGAACGTGTTATTGCTTATGCTTCTAGGCAATTAAAGCCTGCCGAGACTAGATATGCCACACATGATTTAGAGCTCGCGGCTATTGTTTTTGCTCTTCGGATTTGGCGTCATTATCTTTTGGGAGAGAAATTTATTCTTTATACCGATCATAAGTCTTTGAAGTATTTATTCTCTCAAAAGGAACTTAATTTGCATCAACAACGATGGCTCGAGTTCCTTGCTCCTTATGATCTTGATATTCTTTATACCCCCGGTAAGGGTAATCATGTCGCCGATGCTCTTAGCCATAAACAACAAGCTGTTGTTTCTATGATGATATCCGAATGGAACGATCTCGAGATTTTATCCACTTGCGAAATTCCAGACCGTGTGTCCGATTTATGTTCATCTCTTGTATTATGCAGCCTTGAGGCTCACCCTTCTCTTTTAGACCGCATTCTTGAAGCTCAAGGGCTAGATCCTGAATTGGCCCTTCTTGGCCAAAATATTAGGGATAAAATTGATATTGAAGGTTTGAAAGACTTTGATATTGATTCTCGTTGCGGCATTCGGAAATTTGGTAGACTTATCGTGCCAAATATTGATGATCTTCGTAAAGATATTTTAGAAGATTCTCATCGTTCTAAATTTACCATTCATCCCGATAGTAGCAAAATGTATGTGGATATGAAGCGACTTTATTATTGGGAGGGAATGAAATCTGATATTGCTAACTTTGTTAAGCGTTGCATGACTTGCCAACTCGTTAAGGCCGAACATCAAAGGCCCGGTGGGTTATTGCAACCTTTGGAAATTCCAATTTGGAAGTGGGACCAAATTTCCATGGATTTTATAGATGGCCTTCCCCATTCTCGTTCGGGTCATGATAGCTTATGGGTGATCGTTGATAGGCTTACTAAATCCGCCCATTTTATTCTCGTTCGATCTAACCGAACCGTTCCTCTTTTGGCCAAACTCTTTGTTAAAGAGATTATTAAATTACATGGAGTTCCTACTTCTATAGTTAGTGATCGTGATCCATTATTTACTAGTGGATTTTGGAAGAGTCTTCAAAAAGTTTTGGGAACAAAGCTTAATTTTAGCACCGCTTATCATCCCCAGTCCGATGGACAAACCGAGAGTGTGAATCAAACTCTTGAAGATCTTCTTCGTGCTTGTGTGCTTGATTTCGGTGGAAGCTGGGAAGATCATATTCCTCTTGTTGAATTTTCCTATAATAATAGCTTCCAATCTAGTATTGGTATGACACCTTTCGAGGCACTCTATGGAAGGCCATGCCGATCTCCTTCTTGTTGGCTTGAGGCCGGTGAGAAGCTGGTTTTAGGTCCAGATTTTATTCGGATTCCACAGAGAAAATTGACCTTATTCGACATAGAATGAAAGAAGCCCGGAGTAGACAAAAATCCTATGCCGATAACCGAAGAAGGAAATTAGAATTTTCTATGCGAGATCTTGTGTTCATTCGTGTTTCACCTATGAAAGGTGTTGTACGTTTCAGTCGATCGGGAAAATTAGCGCCTCGATATATTGGGCCATTTCCTATCATCGAACGTATTGGTTTCGTGGCTTATTGTCTTTTATTACCGGCTCAGTTTTCTACCATGCATGACGTGTTTCATGTTTCTCAATTACGGAAATTTCTTCGAGATTCTGATTCTATTCTTGAGCCCGGTGTTGTGGAAGAAATTGAAGTTTCACCTAATTTAACTTATGAGCAACATCCTATTCGTACTATTGCTTGGGAGGTCAAGCACCTTCGAAATAAGGATGTTCCGCTTGTTAAAGTCCAATGGTCCTCAAATCCTAAGGATTTCTCTTGGGAATCTAGATAGTTCATCGAACGAACACATCCGGACTTACTTTCCCGTGCTCTTTGTGGTGAATTTCTTATTTCAAACTTCTTTTGTGTTGAATATACTTTTATGGTTGTTACTATATATCTACTTCTTAAATATTGCGAGGACGCAATTTCTTTAAGGAGGGGAGTCTGTAACAACCCGCATATTTGTCGATTTTATATTTAAATATTTTATTTGAATATTTTATCGATACTCGGAATTTAGTCAGAAAAGCTACTTTTTGCATACGGTCGAATTAGGACTCGGGACCACTCCCATTGAGTTTAAAATGCCGTTTGCCACCTTTTTGAGTATAAGCTTCGATATGTTTGGAGAAAGTTGAATTTTCCTACTTTTTACTTTGGGTTTGGGTTTGGTTCAGCCCTATGTTTAACTTATACTCAAATCTGAGCCACTCCTCTCCATTCACCCTCACTTTCTCCTCTTTTCAGTTCTAAAGCAACAATGGTGGGAGAGATGGGAAATTAAAACTCCAAGCCCTAGTTTTCTTTTGCAAATCAAACTCTAGCTCCAAACTAATAGAAGAACCCATTGGTAAGCTTCTCTTCTTCTTCTCCAACTCTTTCCCTCTTTGATTTCAGAAAATTCCTAAACCTAATTTGGGAAATGTTTCTCTTTTTAGCTTAGAATCAAGCTTCTTGAGTTGAATTTGAAGAGTGGTTGATTCCCCTTTGCTTTCAAGCTTCTTCTTCAATTGTTTGGGTTCAAAGGTGAGATTTTTATCTCACATCTATGCTTATAATTATCTCCGAATGTTAGGTATGAATTCCTAACACTTATTCGTGTGCATTAGCTTTTGATTTGGATTGATTTGGTGAATATTCTAAAAATTGGTGTTTTGGGTTCAATTCTTTAAAAATCATGGCTTTGATGTTCAAATGCGTTTTTGGTGATGCATCGAGGAGCCAATAGGATCGGGTAGCCGTTGGGCATAATTCCCTATCGTCCGTGCTCGTTCGGTTGCGAATTGGTGGAGTTTGCACATCAATTAAATGTGTTTCAATTTGCAGAACATCAGGGTCGGCCGACCGAACCCCTGGGCCGGTCGACCGACCTGCTACTAAGGTGCATAGGCACCTTTCTGTCTCTGGTCTGGTCGACTGGCTACAGGGCTCAGCCGACCGACCTGCTTCCCGAGAAAATTTCTGAAACAGGGTCCAGTCGACCGAGCTCTGTAGCCGGCCGACCGACCTGATGCAATTTTTCCTATTTCGCCTAGTTGCTTGAATTTCCAACTTTAATCGATTCGTGTTGTTTCCTATTTGTTGTTATCATTTATTATGACTTTGATGACTCCTTTTTAGGGATTTTTGAATACCCATTTCGATGGATTCTTTATCGGTTTCGTTGGATTTTTATTCACATCTTCGTATGTGAATTTTAGTGGTTGATTGTTCCTACAATCTTCTTCGTGATTTGTCACTTTAAAAATATAAAGGTTTCTATACTAGTAGTAAATATCAAAACTCTTTCTTCAAATGATTTCAACACTATTTTAGTACAAAGCTCGTTCTCCTAAACCGTTTTCCAATCTATTAGTATATATACAAACCTTTACCTCACTCGTATGAGAAATCTAATTAAACGACTTAGTAAAACAAGTGGTATGAAACGCTTGCGTTCTTCGTCGGTTAATTCTTGGACTTGTTCGATTGAAATTCTTGTGACAATTTTATAGTGGAGATCTACAGTTTGTTCGTAAATATTTAAGTTAAGCAAGTGGTTATGGGACATGAAGCTAAATTCATATATTTACTAGCTTAGTGTAATTGACACTTCTCCTTGATCATGACGATCATCTTTGTGATTTAGACTAGCAATGTGCGATGTCTCTTTGTCTGCGAGGGAGACTAAACCCCGTTTTATGGAGTTTCGACTCAAACTGGTGGGGTAGCAACCCATGGTCTTCGGGCCGTTTGTGGAGCTTCGGCTCAATTTGTGATGGTTAGCAACCATGGAATTAGCATTCCGTTTGTGATACACGTGTTGGTGAGCTTTATGCTCCCGTTTGTGACAGGCCTTCCCCCCTTTTTATGGTTTCTGGATTTCTTGATATGATTTCTAGAATTTGTGTTTCACCAATTTTCATGATTTCCATTGATAAATTTTATCAATATTTGTGCATTGGTGAATTTGTGTGTCACTGACTTTTGTGATTGACATTGATATAATCGTCAATATTTATGCTTTGGTGAACGAAATAAGGAGTATGACATTTCTTTGATTCTTGTGTAGATTTTGTGATATTGATTAATCTCTTGTTGATTTTCAATTACTTATACATATCACAGCTTGGCATTGTGATTATTATGTGTTTAGTCATATCTCTTACTCTATATTGTTTCATCTGATATTTATAGTTAGACTGATCCGTTTATTATTTTCTTATTAAATAATACTCGGTTCAGACCGAGATGTTACAGGTGCTTCAGCTTGACTTCTGACTTGGGATTGATTCCTCTGACTTTTGGTTAACTACTTAGATTAGTAGTTTTTGTTGTATACATTTGAGATATAGACTCCATAATGTATATTTATTCTTTTGTGTAGTTCGTGTAACTATTCTTTTGTTGATATTGTGGATCTTTTTGACCACTACTCTGATATACACTTCCTAGTGTAATATTCATATCTATTTCCGCCTTTGTGATATGAATTGTCTGTGACCGATTTATGTTATGTTTATTTCTATATTTGTTTCTGAAGATATTATAGCCACTGTGTAGTAGCTTTGAGTTTGTGTCGGTATGTCGGATTTCCCTCTTGATAAAGAAATGCATGTTATACTATCTGACATATCTATGCTCGCGCAAAGCAATTACACGGATGGTCGCTCCTCAACAGCCTTATTCTCCATGCTAGTTGACAGCATTCACCGTAATGTTCTTGGCTAGCGTGGGTATAGAGGTGGGGCGTCACAAATTAACTTCCCTTTGTTAATTACTCTTAAATAAACAAACTTAATTGATCCCTCAATTATCTTCAAGTAATATATTCCAATTACTTCCATTACCCATCATCCAATAATTTCATCAATTACTTCACTAAGTAATTTTACTTCCAAAATTATCAAGTGATTAATCCAAATTTGATTAAACTAAATTAATTAACTCAAATTAAATCAATTTACTCAATTAATAAGTAATTAATTTCTTAATTACTTTCCAAATAAATAATTACATTTAAACTATTACAATGATTATTATTAAATTAATTAATCTAATTAATTATTAAAAAATCAATCACATTAATTAATTATAAAATAATCTAGTTAATGATCTTCATTAACATTTATTTAATTATTTTTCTAAAATAATTAACTTATATTAATCATTATTAATTATAAGTTTGATTAACCATTAAAAATTATTAATTTAAATAAAAATCTAATCTATGGTTCTTAATTACATATTAATTACTTAATTCATTTTTTTAAACTTTAATTAATACATTTAAACTTATAATTACTAATTTAATTAATATCAATCATTAATTATTCATACTTAATTAACTTAAAGGTTGATGAATATAAATTCTAAATCTTCATTACTTAAAGTAAACTATTCTTGTATTGATTAAATTTTCACTTTCAATATGTTTAAAAACATTTATTTCAAATTACTTCCTAAATAAATTCCAATTTATCCTTAATAAAGTTTAAAACTATTTTTTAAAACCCTTTTAAACTCACATGTTTAAAAGCATATTTTAACACTTGAAACTTATTTAAATCAATTTAAATTATAAAACTTTATTTTATTTCCACATCTAGAATTTCAAATTTGAGTTCCGGTTAATTTTTGAAGTTAACTTTGTTAAAATCTTTCCTTAACAATTTAAACTTCATTTTACTTTGAAAATTAAATGAATGATATTTTAACATGTTGCTTTGAATTTATGTATGAGCTTACTTTATATTTTACAATCTGTCTTATTTTTATTTTATACTCTAACTTACATATATATTAATTATTATAAAAAAACAAAGAACACATTTATCAATTTGAAATGATTTATAAAAGAAACTATCTCTTTATTATAAATCACTTATTTTTCTATATATACTAATGTATCATTTGACAAAATTGTATTTAAATCTTATATATATTTTAAATCATATTTATCAAGCTATACTTAAAAAGAAAATAAAACAAATCCTTTTGTCAGTACATTTAAAATCTGAACTTAAGCTAGAATAAGTCTTTAAACTATTTTAACATTTATCTTACGTATTTAAAACCACATATTTATTTATTTAATAGCTTTGAAAAACTTATATTAAATAACACATAATTCCCTATCCACTAAAATGTATATTAGAATTTGAAAACATAATTTATTAGTTAAATTGTAAAAAAAAGTCTCCCTATTTACAATGTATACAAATATATACATATATAAATAGAAACAATCAATTAATTTTTAACAGATAAAATTTACCAATTAGATATTTATTAAAAGAAAAGTATCAATTCAAATCTTATTAACAAAGATATATCAAATCAATTTAATTTTTAATACAGATTATTAAATTGATAATGCTAAAAATTCCAGGATGTCACAAATATCCTGCTATAATACCTAGCCTCCCTATGTAACGTCCCACTATTTTGGACTATTCGCATCCGCACATGTCAGACTTGAGTAATTCAAAATACCGAATTGTTAATTTTAAACTTGGCAAAACTCAGATATACAGTAAATAAACAATCACAGAATCACAGACACAGAGTAATAATATGCAGCGGAAATAAAAGAGATAGTAGTTCATGAAGCTACTATATAAATATATAAGATACATCAGAGTTATCTAGATACAAAAGAAGAGTAACACGATACATCAGATATAAAACAGAATACATCACTGAAATCATCGAATGCTGAAAGCAGAATAGATGGCTGGATCTTCAAGCAAAGCTCCAACTTCAAAGGTGAGTCTCGAAAGCTGATCAACCACTCAGTCTGACCCGAGCGTAAAGCAAAACACAAACACTCGAGTCAGGATTAATATTCTCATATCAATAAATCCAACTCAAGTGAAATAGCAATCGAAATACAAGTAACTCAAAGGATGTTGGAATCACCATCCTCTAAGGATCCGTCAAACTATCTACTATGTAGTAGTGTACGCTAAATAGATAATGTCTATCTGTAATATAAAGTATCAAAATAGTGTTAAGGCGTTACCATTAACCCCCTTAACACATTTTATATAAATGTCATAGTCTATACAGCACTGTAAACTCCACCGTAAACTGGTGGGATATCAGGGAGTACTCCATAGGTATAACACAAAACAAATTCGTAGTGGTCGCGTATATAGGGATGCAAGTATGACAAGGCACATGAGGCAATAACCAAGGTAATGAAATTACCGTTTGCCTGATCCGGACTGGTGAGAACGCATCGCCGCAGCGATCACAACACCGCGAAACACTCCTAAAATTCCGAGGGTGCACCAATCAATCACAAGTAATGAGTAGTAGTTACGAAGAAGTGTGTTCGCTCGAGGTGGCTAAACCCATTTGGCCCGGCACGGCTCCTGATTTTAGTCATTTCCAATTTGACACAAGTGTCAAGGCTATCCATTATCGTTCTCTTTCTTCAGTCATCACGTACATCATTCCAACCACTTCATTCTGGATCACACCCCGCGTTTAGTTATTAAAGTGGTTTTCGATTTAGACAGAAAGTATGTCCATAACCGATTCCGGTCTCTTTAATAACTTTCGTAATTATTACACCGATTGGTCGTTTAATAAATTTCAAAACCAAATCAAATTCAATTTCAATTAGAATTCATAAATCAACATTTCATTTATCTTTCGAAATCGATTTCCATAATTTACGTTTCAACCTTCCAAATTACCATTTCAAAGTCTTACAATTCAATTTCAATTTTTATTTAAACAATTCAAATATTGATTCAAGTTCGTATATTAGTTCATTTCGAAAACATTTAAATTAATTTAATTTAACATTCAAAATCAATTTCAATTCATTAATCGATTTCATTCAATATTCGTTAAGTTAGTTTATCATTCAAACAGTTTCCATTAAATTTCCAATTCATTAAATCAATTACTTAAGTTCAACCTCATTATATCAACTAACACATTAAATTCAATTAGATTCGTCAAATCAATTCTTTAAATTACAAGTCTTACAGTTATTACAATAAAACGCATTTTATTTCTTGTTAAAGAAATTCAATTTGATTTATTCACTTACTTAAATTTTCCAAACTTAATTAAATAAGAAACCCAATTTCATTTATTAACGAAGTTCGAATTCACTTATTCAAAAGTTCAATTTCTCTTATCAAAGAATTCAACTTTTATTCAATTATCAAATAATTCAATCTTTTTCAATTATTAAATAATTTCAATCTTAATTATTAATAATTTCAAAACTTAGAAATTTCAAACTTAATTATAAATTCAACTTAATTATTAAATCATTTCAAACTTAATTCAATGAATAATTCCAAATTTTATCGTCAAATAATTCATTTCAAACAACGCTCTTTCATCATTTATTACATTAATATTTTGTTTCAAATTCCAATATTAACAATTTCCTTTAATCAAAGTTTACGTCCAATTTTTATTTCAAAACCTTATTATTCAAATAAAATCTTTATTTTATTTCAAATCAAATTATTGACCAATCGGGTTTATTTAATTCTCTATCCTAAGTCAAGTTCATTTTGGGTATTTATCATTTCAACCCGATTCCAATTCCAATTCAAAAAAATCAAAACATAACAAAGGGAACTTGCAGTGTGATAACTGGGATGGTGTCAAAGTAAATAAACAAGCAATAACAACAATCAAACACAATCCAATAATCAATTCAAATAATCCCGAAATAATCGTATTAATTCACATTGTTGTTTGTGCGCATTAATATAATTATTTCTAGAATCTACACTATCATTTTATGTAGATTAAAGATTACTACATTACGGTTTTTCACTTGTCGTTCAATTTCAATTCTACAACAATTTATCCAATATACGTTCAAGGTTCAAAGTGTAATTTATCAAATTCCACATGTCGATTAACTTAACAATTAAAAGGGGTCAGATTATTCAAATTAACTAATCAAATTCAACACATATGTCGATTCACATTTTTAAACTATCCTACGTCAAATTCAATTGCATAATATTTATCACTTTGTACATTACAATTTACATCCAATATAAACAACAAACAATAAATCAATTATCAACCAAACTGGATTATCATCGCATAAATAATTAACAGATAATGGTGTCAGATGTCATAGGTGAACAAATGCAGGTAATAGCATATATAACAGTGTAAATAACTAACAGCAGCATATTTCAATCGTCGTTTCACTTGAAATCAAAATTAATAAATAAAAGAACATTAATCATGAGTGATTTCTCACCTTTCGAGGCTAGAGAGATTTTTGGCAAAGAGTGAGCTATGAATTCCAAAGTAATGCTGAATGGGCACGATTCGTCGAACGAAGTTGATAATTGGAATTGATGAAAACGAATTAGAATCACCTAGATCAGACCAGAGTATATGCTATTAATTTCCATGAATTCAATCTTATACTTACATTGAATATTTAATAATATATACTTATATATAAAATTCATCGTTTTCATTCAAAACACATAATATAAAATATTAACATACAAAGTATATTTCAAAAAAAAAATGGAATCAACTTATACAACTTATATACAAAACAATGTAAATGCGCGCTAAGGAAATATGCAGACCACAACATTTATTTTAAAAACCTAGTATGTAGGCAAACTTATATTATCAGTAAGAGTACATATATTTATATAAATAAACTACAAATACGCACGAGCTCACGGCTGCCACTTATGCAGAGATGTATATACACAACCTTTACTTATCAAGCATCAAGACTGCTCATACAAAATAAACTGACTCATATCGAACCTGCAACATATTAAACTTATAAATACGCATATGTATGTTATTTAAACCAACCTAATTATGTTTACATACCACTGTTGCAAGTAAGATTCAAAGTACGTAAAATATATACGTATAACTTTTATACTACGATGTTAAAACACTATAACTACTTGTGTTAACATACTTATTCAAAAATCTAAATAAAATTTAAAAATCAAAACTTCAATATATTTATAACTAACATATTATAATCTTTGCCTAGATCAGAATACTTAACTAACATATATAATATAATGATATATGTATACCTTTTCTCACTCGCTTCTAAAACCAAACATACTTAACTTATATAAACATATATCAAAAATAATGGAGATTTATAAACTTAATTCATTTCAAACCAAAATAATTTCAACTCATAACTTCTCAAAATATTAATAAAATAAATATTTCTGTAAAACTCTAAATCTCAGAGAAAGACCATATAGTTTAACATCATGTAAGTAACAGATTCATAAAATAAATAGAAACTTAGGCTAGCAAACAACATTTCAACAAACATATTACATTACTGATATAGTATACACTTGTTTTATATAACTTTTCATATATATCAACAAGTTATGAAATATTAGCTCACATACTAACCCATTTCTAACTTATATTATGTATCACCCATATAAGCTATATATGCAATACTTACAGCAAAAAAAATGAGAGACAGAGAGAAGCTACAGGGATAAGCTAGGGTTGGCCGCATGGCAATGGGGAGGAGCACGAGGCGGCTGCGCTTGCCAGGTAGGTGGTGATGCTCTCGGCTAGCTTCAATAGGAGGCAGAGACTGCAAGCTTGGAAGGAAGGAGTGGGTTTGCTACAGGAAGAGTGCTTGTGTAGGTCGAGTACGGGTTTGGGTCGCTGGCTTGGGGAGGTCGCTATCGCGGCCATGGGATAGGGCACGTGCAGAAAGCGAGGGGTAGAGAAGAGGAGTGGCGGCGTGTTTGTGTAAGGCGAGGCGGAGGATCAGCCACTGGATACTACTCGGTCTTCGGAGCTTGGCAGCGCCTTGGTGGGGATCTGGAGCTATGGCGGCGGAGATGTGGGTCGTGAGAACTGGGTTGATGGAGGGGAGCAAGGTGGATCTGGTCGTTCAATGGCTTGTCAGGTGGTGGATGGTGTTGTCAAAATGGAGGAAGATGGTGGAATGATGGACGTGGAGGGGGCTATTCGGTTGGGATATAGCTTGTGAACAAGCTACAGGAAAAATTATACAACTTTTTATAATATTTTTTTTTTAAAGAGAAGCTTGGACTTCGACTGAACAAAGGGAGGAGAATGAAGTGATGCGCAAGTTATTATCAGGGGAGAAGGAAGAACATGTTGTGATGACAAATATGGTCACCACTATATTTTAATTTATAAATTTTTCTTAGAAAGTAACAGAGGAATAGGAAGGGACAATGGCAAATATGAGAAGCTGCATATAGTAATTTGAATATAGGAAAGAACAACAGTCACAGCTAGATGATTGAAAATGAAAAAAAAAAGAGGGCCAAATGGGAATGAATCAGATTAGAAATGGAAAACATAAAAGTCATAATCGAACAGCTGGCTTACACTACAATAGCTGAAGGGTCTTTGATTACACGTAGGTAACCAGAAGGAAGGTAAAGAATCCAAAGTGTTTAAAACGGGTACCGTTACGAATCGTTTTATTGATTTCGCTCAGTGTCGGATACCGAAACACAAAAATAAATATATTATAGAGATCAGCATGAAGAAACGATCAAAAAGGTATACAGATATCTGTGGTACGATTGAATTATAAAATTTCGAAATTTTATACTACGGAAAATACATAAAAATCGCAGAAAAATAAGAACGACGGAGCCAAAGATGTCCGAATTTGGAAAAATGACAAACTGACGACTTGCTCATAAGATGTTTTAGAATTTTTCTATGTAAAAATATTTTGGTTTTGAAACATTTTATTTTCATCGCTTTTTAACTGACTAGATTGAAGTAAATTAACGCGCGAAATAAACTTCCATATTTTCGGACGAAAATTTACCAGTTGCTATATTTAACTAGACGCATTCCAAATATAAAATTTACATTTCAAAATTTTATCATTTAAAAATTCACAAAATTTCAGTTAATAACGTTACTAAAACCGGTTAAATTTGCGGGTCGTTACACCCTAATTCTCAATCGTCTGTATGTAAATTCATTTTATTCCTTCTCTTCCTCAATGGCAGACAAAATTCTATATTTACAGATCCAATTGCAAATCAAATCCAAAGCATAAATTTCAAACTACTCGGAAAAATTTTAAAAATTTATATATCGAAGGTCTCAACGATATGAACCTACGACTGCTGTT
The DNA here is from genome assembly GCA_030765085.1 of Allium cepa. NCBI lineage: Eukaryota > Viridiplantae > Streptophyta > Magnoliopsida > Asparagales > Amaryllidaceae > Allium > Allium cepa. The sequence continues at coordinate 202,063,641 of CM060945.1, read as the reverse complement.
CATTTTTCGAGACAGTGACTGGATCGATCGAAAACCACGGTCAAAGTCAATTTGGGCATTTTTAATTTCGTCATCAATCGACAAAATTGGGACATAGGTTTTGAAGAGCTCGGCAAGAGGAGTCGTTTGGTGGTAGTCGCTTGGCCTATATCGAAGCGTGGTGGCTGGAAATCATGATTAGGGTTTCGAAACCTTAAAATAAAGAGAGGCGGCGCACACACTTAGAGGCGGCCGGAGGTTGGGGCGTGGCCGTGGGAGGTGTGACTCGGCGTTAGCAAGGCGCTGGTGGCGACGACTCGATGATAGGTGGTCGGAGGCAACCGTGATCGTTGGTCAAAGGCGTGGGTTTTGCGCGTGCAGTTCACGGTTGCGTTGCATAAGAAGACGATCACCTGAGAATTGGCTGCTAGAGACGTGGCAAGATTCTATTGTTTCGTTGTTTATTATATATATATGTATGTATGTATGTATGTATGTATGTATATGTATATGGATTTCAATATTTCAAATCCGCATAACTTTTGCATATGTGATCCAATTTGTACGCGGTTTCTTTTGTTAGGATCTTATTGAAAGTCCAGACTTGATGACGCTGGTTTGGATGAATTCCGAGACTATCAAATTTTTGGGTTTAAATTGGATTTAAATTCAATTTAAATTCAAAAGGTGAGTGTTTTAACCCACTCACAAATTTTAAGATTTCTTATGTTTGTTAAATTTACTTGTGATGTGATTTGAAATTTGTTTATAGCTGTTTGGCATATATTTCATCATTATCTCAGTTAATTTGCATTTATTCAGTTAACTTGTTATTTAATTCAATATTGCGTAGTAACTGCCAGTTAAATTATTAGTTAAATTTATTTTGCATATAAACTGATAGTTAAATTATTAGTTAATTTATTTTGCAAAATAAACTACTTGTAAATGCCTGTTATTTATTACCTGTATATATATTGATGTGTTGTTTGAATTGGACGATGATTGTGATAAATGGATGTATGATTTTATGATGGATGAATGGATGTTTATTTATATCATCATAAATTGCAAGTGTTATGTATTTTATTGCATTTGGGATTGGGGTTTGAAATGATATAAAACCGTAAATTTTATTTTAAATTGCGGATTGAAATGATAAATATCTGTATCACTTGACCATAAGATAGAAAATTTTATACAGGCACCGCGGTCTATATATAAAATATTTTGAAACGATTTTGCGATGGTTTTGTAATGAAATATATGGTTTTATGAGATATTGATTTGGATATTTATAAATATCAATTATATATAATTTATTTCTTGGGTTAAGCTATGTATAAAAATTTGGTTAAAGTATAAAGAAGTAAAAAAAAAATGTTGATTTATTTAAGAGATAATACGGTTAAGTATTTATTTAAATTTATTGATGGAGTTTATAATGTCTTAAATAAAATAAATATTGGAAGATAAATATGAATTTGCTTTGAATTAAGGTAATTAAGAATTATCCTCAAATAAAATTTATTTGAAATATAAATTAATTTGGTGTTTTAAAAAGGTATGATCTTTATAACTTGATTTTTGGTTTAGAGGACTTAAATGAATATCAAGTCGATTTAAATGAATATTATTAAGTTAATTTAATTGAGAGAATATCCGGTTATTTGAAGTTCAAAGGTTTTACTTAAATGATATTTGATTTATTAAGTAAACATTTTCAAATCGAAATAATAGTAATTGAATTTGATATATATGAAATTTTCAAAGAATAAGTTTTGAAATGGTGGAATAATTTAAGCTTTGAAATATATGGAAATTGAAATGGTTTATTTAGGAATTTAAACCTATATTTGAATTTATTTGTGAAATTTAAAAAGCTATTTTGTTATGAAAAGCGGTTTAATACTTAAATCATTTAAGTATTAGAAATTTTGTTTCGAAGCTATGTGTTTAAGGTATATATATTTGAAAGTACTATGATTTTTGAAACAGAATATATTTGAAATAAAAATGATACCATATTGATTTGGGTTTTAAAATAGAAATGATATCGTATTTATATGATTTTGAAATGGATATTTTATTCTGGTTTTAAAGTATAAACTATTTTGAACAGACCGCGGTGTTTTAGGAACGTTTTGTTGTTGAAGAGACCGGGATCGGAAGTTGTCATACTCTCTGCCAACTTCGAAAACCACTTTAACAACCGTGTACGTGGTGGAGATTCCAGAATGAAGTAGGATGGTGGCGGCGTTTCCTTTGAGGTAAATACGTGGGCCCAACTCCTGTGAGTTGGCATAAGGTGGCTAAAACAAGAGCGATCGACGGGTTAATTGAGGTAGCACCTTTGATCGGACACATTCCTTCGATATTATACTTTGACTTTTGGATTGATTCGGTGGCCACTTTTGATTCTTTTCTTTGATTTGGGGGTATGGCTCGAGGTGGGCGGTAGCTGCGGCTATGCGTTACCACCGACCCAGAAGCGTAATTGGTAAATCTACCCTGGCATTGCCTAGTTGTGCCGTGTCATCTACCCTAGCGCGCCTTGTACGAGTTTCTATTTGTGTCGTACCTATGGAGTATCCTCTGGAAGCCTCCCGATCAGGAGGTATTACTATACTGTATAGACTATTGGCATTATTACGTGTTAAGGTGGAAAATGTAAAGCCTTAACGCTATTTTAAAGTAAGTTTATTTTACAATTAGACACTATTATAATAGCGAAATATACTACATAGTAAATAGTTTAACGGATCCTTAGGAGATGTAAATCCCGAGCATCTCTTAAGTTACTGCACTCATATTTATTTCTGTTGATTTAACTCACATAAGATCTTTTAGTTCTGACTCGAGTGTTTTGTCTTTTAAGTTAGCTTGGGTCAGTCCGAGCGTTTCAAGATCGAAGACTTTATTTCTGAAGGACGAAGACGAGGATTTCATCATCATCATCATCATCATTATTATATATTACATGGTTCCACTACACATTGTATTCCGCTGCATTGATATTTATTGGTATGTGAACTCTGATATTTATTGTATGAAGAAGAATTAAATGTTTTGTAACAGTTTTATGAACTATATATTGATTATTATATTTTATCCTTCCGCTATGAGATTCTGTTTTTTTTTTACTTTCTGTTTTTCTTATTTACCCCATAACAACCTGCCCTTTTGTATGTTTTAAGTCTGACATGTTTGGTTTATCGTCGATTTAAACCGTATGAAAAGGCGGGATGTTACAATATGGTATCAGAGCTTTGGTTTAGCGATAAATCTTAGCTTTGTGGGGTATGACTCTTTACTAATAGGGTAGTAATACCCTATGGGAGTCGCTGAGTGTATATATATGAGAGATCGTATTTGTTAGTGTTATAAAAAGATTTTATATTGTGTTAATTTGTTCCGTTTCGTATTTATAAATTCTGGTTGATGCATGGGACGCCATGACATCAATAGGGATTTCTAAACACTTAATAGGACAAACCGACACAATATTTTGTTTTAATATAGGTGAATGAAATAACTTTGCCTATTATATTTTCTGTATATATAAATTAAATTTTATAAATGATATATATATATATTTGGTTGAAATAGATTGGTTGTTAGATAATAATATTTATAAAAATAGTTGAAATAAGATTGAAAATAAAATAAATAAAAATTGGAAATTTAGAACTTAATTTTCAGGGTTTGAAAATTTCTTTCAAATGATTTTGGAATATAATAATAATATTTTAGAAGTATTTTCTAATATAAATATTTCAATATAATTTGAAAGAATTGTTTTAAAAAAGAATTTTGAAAGGAAAAACTTCTGTACCACCCTCTTTGTCGCTGGAAAATAATTGTGATGATGAGTGCATGCATCATCGACATTCATTTTCGAGTTTCCAAGTGGGAAGGTCATTTGTAGTAGTTTTACTACAGATTTATTTTGATAAACAAATATAAATTTCAAATTATTTTAAATATATAAATTTGTAAGAGTATATTTATCTGTTACTTCAAAATGATTTGAAACTTAACCCGGTATAAAAGTCTTAAGTTTCCATTAATTAATAGTTTCAGTTATTGTAGTGAATTTGAACGTAGTAATTAATAATTGAAATCTTTAAAGGAAATAAGAGATTTAATGCTAGGTTATAAATGGTATTAAATGGAATTTGAAATTGTAACCTATGAAATAAAGGATATAATTATTGAACATTAATTAATTAAAGGTAATGAGAAAAACTTGTATAATTTTTCAATTAAATTCTTAAAACATACATATATATATATATATAACTTACGAAATATTAAAAGTTGAAATGTAATAAGAAATTGTAATAGAATATTATACGAGTAAAAATTTGAAATAATGAAGGTATTCAATGGAATTTTTAACAAATAAGAATTTGGTGTTGTAGTGTTATAAACTTAAGTAGAATTGAATTACTACTAATTAAATATAATACAAGGCAGGTATTGTAAGTAAGAAATGTTAAACTTAAGAACATAAGTTAACGTTGTTTCTAAATAAAATTGTAAGGAATAAAGATAAATTAAAAAGATAAAACATTGTATGAATAAAAAGAGAAATCAAACAACAATTGTATGAAATGAAATTTATGATAAGTAAAATTGATTTTTTTTTTTGAAATTTTTGTTGTTTGGTTTATAGTTGTTTTGGCAAGGATGCTTTTAAAAAAAATTGTTTGGATGAATAAATAATCTATTTAGTTTCACCTAAGACTGTTGATTGGAGGGTACACTTAGTAGTTTATTTTTCATCCTGTACAATTTGAAGATGTGAACTCGAACAACCATTTGTTTTGTTTAATATGAATGAATGGTTGATTATATTGATTCTATGTAATGGTTCTTTGATTGTTGCAATTGATTGTTGTTGTATTAATTGTTTTTTTGTGGTTGAAACAACCTTAAATATTTCATTTTATATAATTTTTAACCCTTTTGGAATTATATAAGTGAAATACAGGTTATGGAAGCAATTGCTACTGCTTTTGGTTTCATAATTAAGCGAAAATTTCCCGACAAACAGGTACGTTTTCATATTTTGGTTTTATAGCGTTATTATATTGTTTTCTCGTATTGGGATATATTATTTTGGAAAATATTTTTTGTATATTAATTATTTTAATATTATATTTTCTCCCGAGCCTCTCCGTACAAAGGAGACTCTGTCAAAATTTTCCGTAAAATTTTGGACTTAGAAATATTTTGAAAAAAAAACTTTATTAATTTGAGTATAAAAGGATTTAAGGGTTATAAATTTAATATTTTAAATAAGATATATTGATTTCTTAATTCTTCTTTTCCATTCTTTTTTCTTTTCGGGGACGAAAAGTTTTGAGTGGGGGAGAGTGTAACGACCCGTAAATATTGATTAATAAATTTGTTAGTTTAATTTAAATTTGCAATTAAATTTAGGAAGAAATAAGAATCTTAGAAGTTATAATGAAGCAAATGTTAGAAATTTAAATATAGCAATTGAAATTAAGATTTACAAATTCAAAATGTAATTGCAATCAACTGAAATTGTGAAATTTGTCATACTTGGTTATAAGTTTAATAAAAGAAACAAACGGGAATATTGACTTAACTAATGAAATGTTATAATCAGAAGTAAAATTGAAATGCTACTAATTTAATATAATAAGAGGTAAGTAATATAAATAAACGATTGTAAATTTTATAAATGAATTAATGTGCAAAGGAATTGAATTAAACATGAATAGCATGAATATTAATAAATGAAATTATGTGATAATTGATAAATGATGGCATTCATAAATGAAATAAGATTTGTAAGTAATAAAGGAATAATTAAAATGAACATTAAACCAATAAATAAAAGAAAAGGTTGTAAGAAGTAAAATGTAAAGTAAAAGGATAGAATATAAGTGAATGAAATCAGTAGTATGGAAATAAATGCCAACATTGAATTGTAATAAACGTAATTAAATGTTACATTTGTGTGAAATGAAAAGACAATGGTTAGGAGTTGTTAAAAGGGGTATATTAAAGTAATGAATGAGAAAAACGAATCAGTTAATATATGTATTTATTTCTTTAGTATGTTGCATTAGATTTGGAAATCAAATTTCAATTAAAGGAAACCAGGTAGTACGATATTTGGAAATAAAGTTAAGGGTACAACTATTATAACATACCTAATTAATTGGTCAATGAATTTATTTGAAATAAAGTTCAAATTATGTTAATTAATTAATACGTAAAGTATGTAAAGAAATTAATAGAATGAAAATTTTAATGTTGAAAATTTTATAGAATGTAAAGTATCTAAAAACCTTAATTAATGTGTTCAATGGACAGAAGTACACATTTAAAAACGTAATATTCATTCAAATTAAAATGTAAATAGGCGTATATTAATGTAATAAAACAAAATTAGCATTGAATATGGAATACCTATTACCTGGAATCAAATTGTAAAGTTGTAATTGATTTGAAATCTGTAAAATGGGAATAAATTCAAAGTTAAATTAATTGATGGAATAATAAGGGATAGACTGTAATTTGATAATTCAATGTGAATTATACCCATAAAATGTCAATTTATTGAATTGCAAGATTTTAAATAAATAAACGGTTTTATTGAGATTTCTATTGATAATTAATGAAGTAATGTGAAATCAATTGCCATTAATTGCCCTAATTTGTGCAGTTAGGGTAGATTTGATTTATCATTTAAAAATGTTTAATTCTATAAGATGTAATGAATGTTAGTTTTATATATAATACGAGGACTGGTTGATTTAAGGAGTGAAAACCAAGATTTATTAATTTATTTATAATTTGAAATCTAATAAGCAGATTTATTGCAATTAAGTGGAATATAATATTAAAACATTACATAAATGAGGATTTAGATGGAAATTGAGAATGTTAATATAATGGATTTTGATTCCAATATTTATTTCATCTGGTTGTAATAATGAATTTGAATAATATGAATGAAAATTTAATTCAAAGGAATTATTGAAATTTTAATTTATAATTTTTAAATTTAATAAAATTGGAATTTAGCGCTAAAATTGATGATTGAATCAACATTTAAGTGACATGTAAATTTGCTTAAAGCATTGTAAATGTTTGGGAAACATTAAGGTAATAAATGTAACAACACGCATATTTATCGATTTTATATTTAAATATTTTATTTAAATATTTTATCGTTAGTCGGATTTTAGTCCGAAAAGCTACTTTTTGCATACGGTCGAATTAGGGCTCGGGACCACTCCCATTGAGTTTAAAATGCCGTTTGCGACCTTTTTGAGTATAAGCTTCGATATGTTTGGAGAAAGTCGATTTTTGCTACTTTTTACTTTGGGTTTGGTTTTTGGGCTCAGCCCTATGGTAACTTATGCTCAAATCTGAGCCACTCTTCCCCACTCACTCTCATTCTCTTCTCATTTCAGTTTTCTTAGCTTTAATGGTGGGAGAGATTGGAAATTAAAACTCCAAAACCCTAGCTTCTCTTGCAAATCAAATTCCTAGCTCCAAACTCAAGAAGAACCCATTGGTAAGCTTCTCTTCTTCTTCTCCAACTTATTCTCTTCCCAATTTCAGAAATTCCTAAACCTAATTTCGGGAATGTTCTTGTTTTTGAGCTTAGATTCAAGCTCATTTGGGTTGTGATTGAAGAGAGGTTGATTCTCCATTTGCTTTCAAGCTTCTTCTTGTTCGATTTTGTGAAAAGGTGAGATTTTTTTATCTCACATCTATGACTATAATTATCTTTGGTTGTTGGGTATGAATTCCTAACACTTCTTCATGTGCATTTGCTCTTGATTTGGATTGGTTTTGTGAATACTCCAATTTTTGGGTTTTTAAGTCAAATTTGTGTGAAATCCTTTTATGATTGTTTGATCATGCTTTTGGTGATGCACCGAAGAGCATATAGGGCCGGATTGCCGATTGGCATAAACCCTTAGAGCCAATGTTCGTCCGGTTGCATTTTGGAAGAGTTTGCTCTTCATTTGAATAAGGTTGAAAAACAGCCCAGGCATGATTCAGTCGACTGAAAACTCTGTTCAGTCGACTGAACCTGAAACCCGAGAGTTTCCAGGCATGATTCAGTCGACTGAAAAACTCTGCACAGTCGACTGAAACTGGAAACAGAAAGTTTCCTGAACCTGGAAAATTTCCAGGTACAGGGTCAGTCAACTGAAAACTCTGTTCAGTCGACTGAACCTGCTGTTTGAGTCCAATTTGCCTTTTTGGATTGAAATTCCAATTTAAATCGATTCGTGATAATCCTATTTGTTGTTATCATCTATTATGACTTTGATGACTTTTTTAGGGATTTTTGAATATCCATTTCGATGGATCCTTTATCGATTTCGTTGGATTTTATTCACGTCTTCGTATGTGAATTTTTGTGATTGATTGTTCTTACAATCTTCTTCGTGATTTGTCACTTTAAAAATATAAAGGTTTTCTATACTAGTAGTAAATATCAAAACTCTTTCCTCAAACGATTTCAATACTATTTTAATACCAAATTCGTTTATAAAACCGTTTTCCAATTTATTAGTATATACAAACCTTTACCTCACTCGTATGAGAAATCTAATTAAACGGCTTAGTAAAACAAGTGGTATGAAACGCTTGCGTTTACTTTGTCGGTTAATTCTTGGACTTGTTCGATTGAACCTCTTGTGACAATTTTCTAGTGGAGATTTACAGTTTGTTCGTAAATATTTAAGTTAAGCAAGTGGTTATGGGACATGAAGCTAAACTTTTATATTTACTAGCTTAGTGTAATTGACACTTCTCGATGATCATGACGATCATTTTTGTGATTTAGACTAGCAATGTGCGATGTCTCTTTGTCTGCGTGGGAGACTAAACCCCGTTCGTGTGCCAAATTTGTGGGGTAGCAACCCACGGTCTTCGGGCCATTCGTGTGTCAGGTCTTCGGACCATTCGTGTGTCAAATTAATGGTTAGCTACCATGAGATAGCTTCTCGTTCATGTGTTACAGCTGTTGGTGAGTTTTCATGCTCCCGTTTATGTGATAGGCCTCCCCCCTTTGTGATTTATGGATTTCTTGTGTAGATTCCTAGAATTTGTGTTTCACCAATTTTCGTGATTTCCATTGATAAGTTTTATTAATATTTGTGCATTGGTGAATTTGTGTGTCATTGACCTTTGTGATTTCTGGATTTCTTGTGTAGATTCCTAGAATTTGTGTTTCACCAATTTTCGTGATTTCCATTGATAAGTTTTATCAATATTTGTGCATTGGTGAATTTGTGTGTCATTGACCTTTGTGATTTCTGGATTTCTTGTGTAGTCTTCTGGAATTTGTGCGTCATTGACTTTTGTGATTGACATTGATATTATCGTCAATATTTATAGTATGGTGAACGAAATAAGGAGTATGACGTTTCTTTGATTCTTGTGTAGATTTGGTGACATTGATTAATCCCTTGATGATTATTAACTAAGTATATATATATATATATATATATATATCACAGCTTGGCATTGTGATTATTATGTGTTTAGTCATATCTCTTATTCTATATCGTTTCATCTGATATTTATAGTTAGACTGATCCGTTTATTATTTTCTTATTAAATAATACTCGGGTCAGACCGAGATGTTTCAAGTGCTTCTGCTTGACTTCTCATCAGGGATTAACTCCTTGACTTCTGGGTTAACTACTTAGATTAGTAGTTATTTTGTTGTATACATTTGAGATATAGACTCCTTAATGTATACTTATTCTTTTGTGTAGTTCGTGTAACTATTCTTTTGTGGTATTGTGGATCTTTTTAGACCACTACTCTGATGTACACTTTCTAGTGTAATATTCATATCTTATTCCTCCTTTGTGATATGAATTGTCTGTGACTGATTTGTGTTATGCTTATTTCTATATTTGTTTTCCGAAGGATTTATATAGCCACCGTGTAGTAGCTTTGAGTTTGTGTCGGTATGTCGGATTTCCTCTTGTAATAGAATGCATGTTATATTATCTGACATATCGGTGCTCGCGCAAAGAAATTACATGGATGGTCGCTCCTCAACAGCCTTATTCTCCGTGCTAGTCGACAGCATTCACCGTAATGTTCTTGGCTAGCGTGGGTATAGAGGTGGGGCGTCACAGCTTGGTATCAGAGCCAAACTTCGGAACAATATGGAATATTATAACAAGGATCATCGTCCTAAGTCTTTCTTAGGAGTTGTGCTTTAGGATTTTATTCGGGTCTTCGTACCGTTCTATCCTATTTTCTTTATGATTCCTTATTTTATCTATCAAGATTGCTTGATATTCAATTTGGTGAATAACCTTTTCTTCTTCTTCTTTCTTTCTAAAGGAAGAGAAATGTCTAGACCTGGCCGCCCCAGAGCCGTGCCATCTAGCACTCCACCCCAAGATGGAGTTTTATGACTGCTCAACAGCTTCTTGATTTGGTAACAAATGCTCAAGCAGCTGGAGCTAACCCGGAACCTACTCACCCAAAGTCGGGATTTGCACGCTTGTGTAGCGATTACACTAATTTGGGTGGGGAGTCATTCAAAGGTTCAGAAACTGTTATTGAAGTACAGGCTTGGCTAAGAACATGCGATCGCATCTTTTCGCGCATGAATCTTATTGACCTTCACCGAGTTCAGGTGGCCTCTAGTATGCTCCGAGAAAGTGCATTGGACTGGTACGAGCTTCTTATTTCCGAAACTAATGAAGCGGATCTCACTTGGGAGAAATTCCGAGAACGCTTCGAGTTGAAATTCGTACCGGAAGCTGAGAAAGTGACATTGGCTCGACGATTTATAGACCTTATTCAAGGTGAGTCCTCCGTGACTGATTACGTCGCCTCCTTCGAGTCGCTTTCCAAATATGGGGTTGAATACATCAACACCCCTCTGAAGAAGAATCAGAGATTTGTTTATGGCTTAAACAAAAGTCTCAAGAAGCCATTACTTCTAAAGTTAGAAGTTTCTTTCGACCAACTCATTGATATCGCTCTTCGTCTTGAAGAGGCGGATAGAGAGAATGATGTTGAAGTGGTGGGTTCCAAACCAAACTTCAACAACAAGAAGAGGTCAAACAAATTTAAAGGCCCTTATCCCAATAAGAAAGGGAGGCAAGCAACTCCTGCTGAAAAGACCTTTTCCTCTACTCAAGGGAAATGCTATAATTGTGGTTCGAAAGAACATTTTGCGAACAAGTGTTTAAAGCCTCGTACTTGTCGCTATTGCAAAAGCCCGGACCATTTTATGCATGTGTGTCCCAAACTTCAAAATAGGAGGGAGGGAAAGTTAAATGTTGCTCAAGCCACCGGCAACACATCTCGTGGCCAAGGTATTTCTCATTCTATTCTAGATGGAATTATTTTGTTTTGTGATCATCCTATTCGAGTTCTTTTTGATACGGGTGCGTCCATTCTTTTATATCAAAAGAACTTGTTGATACCTTTTCTTTGGATGTTTTGTGTTTAATGACTTCTTTGAGAATTGCGAATCCGGTTGGTGGATCCGCAACAATCAGTTTATTGTGTAAAGATGTCGAGATTATTTTGTGTGATTTATCTTTCCGAGCCGATTTGCATGTCATGCGTTATTTAGGCTTTGGAATTATTTTGGGAATGGATTGGCTTAACCGTTATGAAGCTCATATCCTATGTCCTGAGCGGACTATTCATCTTCGACATCCTCAATCTGTTAATCAGCTTTCTGTTATTCTTAAAGATTCAGATTCTGCTTTGGTTGCATCTTTATATTCTTTAAATCCTCGTGATGACGATGATGATGATGAGGGTGATATTATTTCTCTTATTCACGTCGTTTGTGAATTTTCCGACATATTCGAGCCCGTTTTAGGATTACCACCTAAGCGAGCAATTGAGTTCAGAATTAATCTTATTCCGGGAGCTCAACCTATCACTCGTCCCCCTTATCGTATGTCCAATAAAGAAAACGAGGAGATGCGTAAACAATTGTCTGAACTGGAAACGAAGCAATTTATTCGCTCTAGTTCCTCGTCTTGGGGAGCTTCAGCTATTTTTGTGAAGAAATCCGATGGTACACTTAGGCTTTGCGTTGACTACCGCAAGCTTAATGATCTTACTATCAAAAATAAATATCCTTTACCTCGGATTGATGATCTATTCGATCAACTTAGTGGTGCTAGAGTCTTTTCACAATTGGACTCGGCTACCGGTTTTCATCAGCTTCGCATTGCAGAGGATAGCATTCCTTTGACATCGTTCCGCACTCGGTATGGATCTTATGAATGGCTTGTTATGCCATTTGGGTTAACTAATGCCCCGGCTTATTTCGTTGACTTAATGAATCGAGTTTTTAAAGACTTTCTCGACCGGTTTGTTCTCATCTTTATCGATGATATTCTTGTTTATTCTAAAACCGAGGAGGAGCATGAAAAACATCTTCGGATTGTGTTGGAAACTCTTAGGAGTAATCAGTTAAAGGCAAAATTTTCTAAGTGCCACTTTTGGCAATCTCGTGTGAAGTTTCTCGGTCACATTATTTCCGAATCCGGAATTTCCGTGGATCCTTCAAAGATTGAAGTGATTCAAGATTGGAAGAGACCGGAGAGTGTGACAGAGATTCGTAGTTTTCTTGGATTGGCGGGCTATTACCGTCGTTTTATTAAAGACTTTTCTAAAATTGCCATGCCTCTCACTAGCTTGACGAAGAAAGGTGTTAAATACATTTGGTCAGACAAATGTGAAGCTTCTTTTCAGAAATTAAAAGAACTTCTTTCTGATGCTCCTATTCTTGTTATTCCCGATGGGAATCAAGATTTCGTTGTTTATACCGATGCTAGTCGCATTGGTTTGGGTGCCGTTCTTATGCAAAAGGAACGCATTATTGCTTATGCTTCTAGGCAATTAAAGCCTGCTGAGACTAGATATGTCACTCATGATTTAGAGCTCGCAGCTATTGTTTTTGCCCTTCGGATTTGGCGTCATTATCTCTTAGGAGAGAAATTTGTTCTTTACACAGATCATAAGTCTTTGAAATATTTATTCTCTCAAAAAGAACTTAATTTGCATGAACAGCGTTGGCTCGAATTTCTTGCACCATATGATCTTGATATTCTTTATACTCCCGGTAAGGGTAATCGTGTCGCCGATGCTCTTAGCCGTAAACAACAAGCTGTTGTTTCTATGATGATATCCGAATGGAACGATCTCGAGATTTTATCCACTTGCGAAATTCGAGACCGTGTTTCCGATTTATGCTCATCATTTGTTTTATGTAGCCTTGAGGCTCATCCATCTCTTTTAGACCGCATTCTTGAAGCTCAAAGGCTAGATACTGAATTGGTTCTTCTTGGCCAAAATATTAAGGATAAAATTGATATTGAAGGTTTGAAAGACTTTAATATCGATTCTCGTGGCGGCATTCGGAAATTTGGTAGACTTATCGTGCCAAATGTTAGGGATCTTCGTAAAGATATTTTAGAAGATTCTCATCACTCTAAATTTACCATTCATCCCGGTAGTAGTAAAATGTACGCGGACATGAAGCGACTTTATTATTAGGAGGGAATGAAACTTCACATCGCTAACTTCGTTAAACGTTGCATGACTTGCCAACTCGTTAAGGCCGAACATCAAAGGCCCGGAGGGTTATTGCAACCTTTAGAAATTCCAGTTTGGAAGTGGGATCAAATTTCCATGGATTTTATAGATGGCCTTCCCCGTTCTCGATCGGGTTATGATAGCTTATGGGTAATTGTTGATAGACTTACTAAATCCGCCCATTTTATTCCCGTTCGGTCTAACCGAACCGTTCCTCTTTTGGCCAAACTCTTTATTAAAGAGATTGTTAAATTGCATGGGGTTCCTACTTCAATTGTTAGTGATCGTGATCCATTGTTTACTAGTGGATTTTGGAAGAGTCTTCAAAAAGCTTTGGGAACGAAGCTTAATTTTAGCACCGCTTATCATCCCCAGTCCGATGGACAACCGAGCGTGTGAATCAAACTCTTGAAGATCTTCTTCGTGCTTGTGTTCTTGATTTTGGTGGAAGTTGGGAAGATCATATTTCACTTGTTGAATTTTTCTATAATAATAGCTTCCAATCTAGTATTGGTATGGCACCTTTCGAGGCACTCTATGGAAGGCCATGTCGATCTCCTTCTTGTTGGCTTGAGGCCGGTGAGAAGCTGGTTTTAGGTCCAGATTTTATTCGTGATTCCACAGAGAAAATTGAACTTATTCATCATAGGATGAAAGAAGCCCAGAGTAGACAAAAATCCTATGCCGATAACCGGAGAAGGAAGTTAGAATTTTCTGTGGGAGATCTTGTGTTTATTCGTGTTTCACCAATGAAAGGTGTTGTATGTTTCAGTCGATCGGGAAAGTTAGCGCCTCGATATATTGGGCCATTTCCTATCACTGAACGTATTGGTTCCATGGCTTATCGCCTTTTATTACCGGCTCAATTTTCTGCTATGCATGACGTGTTTCACGTTTCTCAACTTCGGAAATGTCTTCGAAATTCCGATTCTATTCTTGAGCCCGGTGTTGTGGAAGAGATTGAAGTTTCGCCTAATTTAACTTATGAGCAACATCCTATTCGTATCATTGCTTCGGAAGTCAAACGACTTCGAAATAAAGATGTTCCGCTTGTTAAAGTTCAATGGTCTTCAAATCCTAAGGATTGTTCTTGGGAATCTAGAGAGTACATCGAGCGTACACATCCGGACTTACTTTCTCGTGCCCTTTGAGGTGAACTTCTTATTTCAAACTTCTTTTGTGTTGAATATGCTTTTATGGTTGTTACTATATATCTTCTTCTTGTAATATTGCGAGGACGCAATTTCTTTAAGGAGGGGAGTCTGTAACAACCCGCATATTTATCGATTTTATATTTAAATATTTTATCGTTAGTCGGATTTTAGTCCGAAAAGCTACTTTTTGCATACGGTCGAATTAGGGCTCGGGACCACTCCCATTGAGTTTAAAATGCCGTTTGCGACCTTTTTGAGTATAAGCTTCGATATGTTTGGAGAAAGTCGATTTTTGCTACTTTTTACTTTGGGTTTGGTTTTTGGGCTCAGCCCTATGTTAACTTATGCTCAAATCTGAGCCACTCTTCCCCACTCACTCTCATTCTCTTCTCATTTCAGTTTTCTTAGCTTTAATGGTGGGAGAGATTGGAAATTAAAACTCCAAAACCCTAGCTTCTCTTGCAAATCAAATTCCTAGCTCCAAACTCAAGAAGAACCCATTGGTAAGCTTCTCTTCTTCTTCTCCAACTTATTCTCTTCCCAATTTCAGAAATTCCTAAACCTAATTTCGGGAATGTTCTTGTTTTTGAGCTTAGATTCAAGCTCATTTGGGTTGTGATTGAAGAGAGGTTGATTCTCCATTTGCTTTCAAGCTTCTTCTTGTTCGATTTTGTGAAAAGGTGAGATTTTTTTATCTCACATCTATGACTATAATTATCTTTGGTTGTTGGGTATGAATTCCTAACACTTCTTCATGTGCATTTGCTCTTGATTTGGATTGGTTTTGTGAATACTCCAATTTTTGGGTTTTTAAGTCAAATTTGTGTGAAATCCTTTTATGGATGTTTGATCATGCTTTTGGTGATGCACCGAGGAGCATATAGGGCCAGGTTGCCGATTGGCATAAACCCTTAGAGCCAATGTTCGTCCGGTTGCATTTTGGAAGAGTTTGCTCTTCATTTGAATAAGGCTGAAAAACAGCCCAGGCATGATTCAGTCGACTGAAAACTCTGTTCAGTCGACTGAACCTGAAACCCGAGAGTTTCCAGGCATGATTCAGTCGACTGAAAAACTCTGCACAGTCAACTGAAACTGGAAACAGAAAGTTTCCTGAACCTGGAAAATTTCCAGGTACAGGGTCAGTCGACTGAAAACTCTGTTCAGTCGACTGAACCTGCTGTTTGAGTCCAATTTGCCTTTTTGGATTGAAATTCCAATTTAAATCGATTCGTGGTAATCCTATTTGTTGTTATCATCTATTATGACTTTGATGACTTTTTTAGGGATTTTTGAATATCCATTTCGATGGATCCTTTATCGATTTCGTTGGATTTTATTCACGTCTTCGTATGTGAATTTTTGTGATTGATTGTTCTTACAATCTTCTTCGTGATTTGTCACTTTAAAAATATAAAGGTTTTCTATACTAGTAGTAAATATCAAAACTCTTTCCTCAAACGATTTCAATACTATTTTAATACCAAATTCGTTTATAAAACCGTTTTCCAATTTATTAGTATATACAAACCTTTACCTCACTCGTATGAGAAATCTAATTAAACGGCTTAGTAAAACAAGTGGTATGAAACGCTTGCGTTTACTTTGTCGGTTAATTCTTGGACTTGTTCGATTGAACCTCTTGTGACAATTTTCTAGTGGAGATTTATAGTTTGTTCGTAAATATTTAAGTTAAGCAAGTGGTTATGGGACATGAAGCTAAACTTTTATATTTACTAGCTTAGTGTAATTGACACTTCTCGATGATCATGACGATCCATTTTGTGATTTAGACTAGCAATGTGCGATGTCTCTTTGTCTGCGTGGGAGACTAAACCCCGTTCGTGTGTCAAATTTGTGGGGTAGCAACCCACGGTCTTCGAGCCATTCGTGTGTCAGGTCTTCGGACCATTCGTGTGTCAAATTAATGGTTAGCTACCATGAGATAGCTTCTCGTTCATGTGTTACAGCTGTTGGTGAGTTTTCATGCTCCCGTTCATGTGATAGGCCTCCCCCCTTTGTGATTTCTGGATTTCTTGTGTAGATTCCTAGAATTTGTGTTTCACCAATTTTCGTGATTTCCATTGATAAGTTTTATCAATATTTGTGCATTGGTGAATTTGTGTGTCATTGACCTTTGTGATTTCTGGATTTCTTGTGTAGATTCCTAGAATTTGTGTTTCACCAATTTTCGTGATTTCCATTGATAAGTTTTATCAATATTTGTGCATTGGTGAATTTGTGTGTCATTGACCTTTGTGATTTCTGGATTTCTTGTGTAGTCTTCTGAAATTTGTGCGTCATTGACTTTTGTGATTGACATTGATATTATCGTCAATATTTATAGTATGGTGAACGAAATAAGGAGTATGACGTTTCTTTGATTCTTGTGTAGATTTGGTGACATTGATTAATCCCTTGATGATTATCAACTAAGTATATATATATATATCACAGCTTGGCATTGTGATTATTATGTGTTTAGTCATATCTCTTATTCTATATCGTTTCATCTGATATTTATAGTTAGACTGATCCGTTTATTATTTTCTTATTAAATAATACTCGGGTCAGACCGAGATGTTTCAGGTGCTTCTGCTTGACTTCTCATCCGGGATTAACTCCTTGACTTCTGGGTTAACTACTTAGATTAGTAGTTATTTTGTTGTATACATTTGAGATATAGACTCCTTAATGTATACTTATTCTTTTGTGTAGTTCGTGTAACTATTCTTTTGTGGTATTGTGGATCTTTTTAGACCACTACTCTGATGTACACTTTCTAGTGTAATATTCATATCTTATTCCGCCTTTGTGATATGAATTGTCTGTGACTGATTTGTGTTATGCTTATTTCTATATTTGTTTTCCGAAGGATTTATATAGCCACCGTGTAGTAGCTTTGAGTTTGTGTCGGTATGTCGGATTTCCTCTTGTAATAGAATGCATGTTATATTATCTGACATATCGGTGCTCGCGCAAAGAAATTACATGGATGGTCGCTCCTCAACAGCCTTATTCTTTGTGCTAGTCGACAACATTCACCGTAATGTTCTTGGCTAGAGTGGGTATAGAGGTGGGGCGTCACAATAAATTTGGTCAATTTTAGAATTGAAATTTAAAATTTTGATTTTATTTATTTAATTTTTAGAAAATAGCCATTTTGGCCACTGACTTGGATTTCAACAAAACAAGTTTCATCAGATCCGTAACAGTGAGTTATTGTTGGATTTCAAGTTTCGATTCGATCGGACTTGTCGTTTGATCGTACGGACTCGAAACGCCTTGAAATCGATTAATTGAAATCAATTTGAATTCGATTTGAAATTTTTGTTTTTAGCATAACTTCTTCATACGATGGAATTTGGATGTGAAACCTTTTCCATTGCGTTTAAAATATATTAAAAAACCTATTTTGATATATGGGTTTACCTAATTTCGTTTCGGGGTCAGAACGGGCTTTTTGGGCCACTTTGTCGTTAGCGCGTATTCAACCCGATCCATTTATTCTATTCCAACTTTCTCTATAAATATTCTATTATAAACCCTAGCCTCCTTAATTCTCAATTGTCTGTACGTAAATTAATTCTATTTCTCTCCTCAATGGCAGAAAAAATTCTATAGTTTCAGATCCAATTGCAAATCAAATCCAAAGCATAAATTTCAAACTACTCAGAAAATTTGGAGAAATTTATATATCAAAGGTCTCAACGATACAAACCTACGACTGCTGTTCGTTTTTCAAGACAGTGACCAGATCGATCAAAAATCATGGTCAAAGGCAATTTGGGCGTTTTTAATTTCATCATCAATCGACGAAATTGGGACATGGGTTTTGAAGAGCTCGGCAAGAGGAGTCGTTTTGTGGTAGTCGCTTGGCCTATATCGAAGCGCGGTGGCTGGAAATCGTGATTAGGGTTTCAAAACCCTAAAATAAAGTGAGGCGGTGCACACACTTAGAGGCGGCCGGAGGTTGGGGCGTGGCCGTGGGAGGTGCGGCTCGGAGTTAGCAAGGCATTGGTGGCGACGAATCGATGATCGGTGGTCGGAGGCAACCGTGATCATTGGTCAAAGGCGTGGGTTTTGCGCGTGCAGTTCACGGTTGTGTTGCGTAAGAAGATGATCACGTGAGCATTGGCTACTAGCGACGTGGCGAGATTCTATTGGTTCGTTGTTTATTTTATATATTTTATTTATTTATTTTGGATTTCAATTGTTCAAATGCGCATAACTTTTGCATACGTGATCAAATTTATGCGCGGTTTCTTTTGTTATGATCGTATTGAAATTCCCAACTTGATGACGCTAGTTTGGACAAATTTCGAGACTGTCAAATTTTTAGGTTTAAATTGGATTTAAATTCAATTTAAATTCAAAAGGTGAGTGTTTTGACCCACCCACAACTTCTAAGATTTCTTATGTTTGTTAAATTTATTTATGATGTGATTTGAAATTTGTTTATAGCTGTTTGGCATATATTTCATCATTATCTCAGTTAATTTGCATTTATTCAATTAAGTTGTTATTTAATTCATTACTGCGTAATAACTGCCAGTTAAATTTTTAGTTAAATTTATTTTGCATATAAACTAATAGTTAATTTATTTTGCAAAATAAACTGCCAGTAAATGCCTGTTATTTATTATCTGTACATATATTGATGTATTGTTTGAAGTGGATGATAATTGTGATAAATGGATGTATGATTTTATGATGGATGGATGGATGTTTATTTATATCATCATAAATTGCAAGTTTTATGCATTTTATTGCATTCGGGATTACGGTTTGAAATGATATAAAATCGTAAATTTTATTTTAAATTACGGATTGAAATGATAAATATCTGTATCCCTTGACCATAGGATAGAAAATTTTATACAGGCATCGCGGTCCATATATAAAATATTTTGAAATGATTTTGCGATGGTTTTGTAATGAAATATTTGGTTTTATGAGATATTGATTTGGATATTTATAAATATCAATTATATATAATTTATTTCTTGGGTTAAGCTATGTATAAAAATTTGGTTAAAGTATAAAGAAGTAAAAAATTAAATGTTGATTTATTTAAGAGATAACACGGTTAAGTATTTATTTAAATTTATTGATGGAGATTATAATGTCTTAAATAAAATAAATGTTGGAAGATAAATATGAATTTTCTTTGAATTAAGGTATTTAAGAATTATCCTCGAATAAAATTTATTTGAAATATAAATTAATTTGGGGTTTAAAAAGGTATGATCTTTATAACTTGATTTTTGGTTTAGAGGACTTAGATGAATATCAAGTCGATTTAAATGAATATAATTAAGTTAATTTAATTGAGAGAATATCCGGTTATTTGAAGTTTATTGGTTTTACTTAAATGATATTTGATTTATTAAGTAAACATTTCAAATCTAAATAATAGTAATTGAATTTGATATATATCAAATTTTCAAAGAATAAGTTTCGAAATGGTGGAATAATTTAAACTTTGAAATATATGGAAATTGAAATGGTTTATTTGGGAATTTAAACCTATATTTGAATTTATTTATGAAATTTAAAAAGCTATTTTGTTATGCAAAGCGGTTTAATACTTAAACCATTTAAGTATTAGAAATTTTGTTTCGAAGCTATGGGTTTAAGGTATATATATTTGAAAGTACTATGGTTTTTGAAAACGGATATATTTGAAATAAAAATGATATCATATTGATTTGGGTTTTAAAATAGAAATGATATCGTGAAATGGATATTTTATTTTGGTTTTAAAGTATAAACTATTTTGAAAAGACCGCGGTGTTATAATAACGTTTTGTTGTTGAAGAGACCGGAATCGGAAGTTGTCATACTCTCTGCCAACTTCGAAACCCACTTTAACAACCGTGTACACGGTGGAGATTCGAGAATGAAGTAGGATGGTGGCGGCGTTTCCTTTGGGGTAAATACGTGGACCCAACTCCCGTGAGTTAGCATAAGGTGGCTAAAATAGAAGCGATCGACAGGTTAATTGAGGTAGCACCTTTGATCGGAAACATCCCTTCGATATTATACTTTGACTTTTGGATTGATTAGGTGGCCACTTTTGTTTCTTTTCTTCGATTTGGGGGTGTGGCTCGACGTGGGCGGTAGCTGCGGCTACACGTTACCACCCACCCGGAAGCGTAATTGGTATATCTACCCTGGCATTGCCTAGTTGTACCATGTCACCTACCCTAGCGCGCCTTGTGCGAGTTTCTATTTTTGTCGTACCTATGGAGTATCCTCTGGTAGCCTCCCAATCAGGAGGTATTACGGTACTATATAGACTGTTTGCATTGTTATGTGTTAAGGTGGAAAATGTAAAACCTTAACGTTATTTTAAAGTAAGTTTATTTTACAATTAGACACTATTATAATAGCGAAATATACTATATAGTAAATAGTTTAACGGATCCTTAGGAGATGTAAATCCCGAGCATCTCTTAAGTTACTGCACTCATATTTATTTCGGTTGATTTAACTCACCTAAGATCTTTTAGTTCTGAATCGAGTGTTTTGTCTTTTCAATTCGCTCGGGTCAGTCCGAGAGTTTCAGGATCGAAGACTTTATTTTTGGAGGACGAAGACGAGGATTTCATCATCATTATTATTATATATTACATGGTTCCACTACACACTGTATTCCGCTGCATTGATATTTATTGGTATGTGAACTCTGATATTTATTGTATAAAGAAGAATCAAATGTTTTGTAACAGTTTTATGAACTGTATATTGATTATTATATTTTTTCCTTCCGCTGTGAGATTCTGTTTTGTGTTTTCCTCTCTGTTTTTCTTATTTACCCCATAACAACCCACCCTTTTGTATGTTTTAAGTCTGACATGTGTGGTTTATCGTCAATTTAAACCGTATGAAAAGGCGGGATGTTACAGAATATATGTTGAAATGGAAATGATATAGTATAAACTATTTTGATTTGAATATAGTTTTGAAATAAAAATGGTTTTGGTTTCGAAGTTTAAACTATTTTGGAGGGAATATAGTTTTGAAATGAAATGATTTGATTTTTGAAGTATAAACTATTTTGAAATGACCATGGCATTATAATAACATTTGGTTATTAAAGAGACCGGGATCGGAAGTTGTCATACTCTCTGCCCACTCCGAAAACCACTTTAACAACCGTGTACGCGGTGGGGATTCTAGAATGAAGTAGGATGGTAGCGACATTCTTGAGGTATATTATGTGAACCCAACTCCCGTGAGTTGGCATAAGGTGGCTAAAACAGGAGCGATCTTGGGCCAAGTGAGGTCATTCCTCCTATCGGACACATTTCTTCGATACTATACTCTTACTTGTGGGTTATTTGATGGCCATCCTCCGATTTTGTTTGGGAATGTGTTTCGAGGTGGCCGTATGTGGCTGCTACGTTACGACCAGCCCGTGTGCGTAATTGGTTTATCTATCCCGGCATTGCCTTGTGTGTCGTGTCACTTACCATAGCGAGCTTTAATACGAGTTCGTTTTTCTCCCGTAGCCCATGGATTATTTAGGGTAGCCTCCCGGTCTGGAGGTATGCTGATACTGGATGGACTATTAAGACTATTACGTGTTGGGGGCTATATGGGTAACCCTCCAACGGTATTTAAAAGTAAGTTTATTTTACTGTGGACATTATTATAGTAGCCCAATACTTCTACATAGTAAATAGTTTAACGGATCCTTAAAGGATGGGCGATCCCAAGCATCCTTTAAGTAACTAATTCATTTTTGTTGTTGTTCACTTGAGTTGATTTACAGTTCATAAGTATTTATTCCCTGACTCGAGTGTTTTGTGTTTTTTTTACGCTTGAGTCGGAATGAGTGATTCAACATTCAAGACTCACCTTCGGAGTTGGACCTTTGCTTGAAGATCCAGCCATCTGTTTTGCTTTCAGTATCTAGCGATTTCAGTGATGTATTCTTATTTGTACTTGATGTATCTTGTTACTCTTCTGTTGTATCTTGTTTGACTCTGATGTATCTTATATATATACAGCAGCATCATGAACAACTACCTCTTTTAATTCTGTTGTATTATTATTTACTCTGCGTCTATGATCTGTGATTATGTATTTACTATATATTCTGAGATTTTGCCAAATTTTATTTACAACGCGGTATTTTGAACAATTCAAGTCCTACATGTGCGGATGCGAATGGTTGAAAATATCGAGTCGTTACATGTGATATTAGAGCTTTGGTAGCTCTAGAACTCGGCATGTATGGTAAATGTATTTACAGAATCACTCTCATTCGAGTTTGAATCTCTTTTTGGCTTGATTTCTTTGAATTTTGGAACGTTCCCTACGTTTCCAAAATCCATTCATGTCCCTCACTATTCAACTTCTTTTGATTCTGGAGTATCCCATAACTCCACTTCGAATAATCTTTATAATGAGTCAACGGTCTCGCCAATCTCAAATTGATATGTAAAGGGGTGAAACTCCTTTACAATAGCATCGATTCACCAAAGATTTTATATCCTCGGTTTAGATGTTAGTATCTCTTATTATTCCGAACTCTACTCTTGAGACCGAATGTAGATTTTCCCTAGAAATCCACATCGATCTTATTCTTTAAGTCACGGTTGACCCGGTTAAGGTTGCCCACGATTTATATAAACCTATCCATCTTCCTATCCTATTATTTAATCATCTCATCTTTGTTTCCAACTTATCTTCAAATCATTCTTGAAGTGTATTTGTAAACTAATATTTAAATTGTTTTATACATTGTGTTGTTTGAGTTGCTGATGTTGATTTGGGTTTCTGATCGATTCGTCTGATCAACGCTATAGATGAGATTTCCAAAAAATTTGCACAAAGCAAACTAACACAATATGTTTTTCAAATTTAGTAATGAAATAAATTTTATAACTATATTACAAGCCTTTTTTTGGATTTTATTTAATTGGTTGTTAAGAAATAATATTTGATTCTATATATTATTATCTCTTATTTCATATACAAATAATTGAACTATAAAACATGGTTATAAATTTGTTTGGAAATTTAAAATGAATTTTAAAACAAGAATTTGAGAATTTAATTTCCAATGGATTTCAAACCTTGTGTTTAAAGTTTTAAAGGATATATTATTTAAAGTATTTTCTAATAGAAAAAAGTTCCAAAGAATTTTAAAGTTTAAAATTAGTGCTCTTCTCTTTGTCGCAAGAAAATAACTTCGGTGATGACTGCAGCATCATTGACATTCATTTTCAGTTTCGAAGTAAAGAGACCGTTCTGTATCTTGCTACAGTTTTGTTTTGGGGAATTTAATTGATTTGAATTTCTAAAATAAGACTGGATTTATAACACATGCTGATATATGATTTAAATTTGAATGGATATATATATATAGTATATGTACATTTATTTATCTCAAAATAGTTTAGAATTTATCGAAAATTTAATTCCTAAATTTTATCTTGTAGGATAATTTCAAGTATAATTTCAAGATTTGGAAAAATATTCAAGCTTGAAATGATTGAATTAGAAAGTTTTATTTGTACAATACAGAATTTCATTCCAATATAACTTACCTAAGTTATACAAAAGTGAATATGTAATTGAATAAAATATAGTATGAAAAGGATTTTATAAATAAAATTTGAGTGTTTATAATAAATGTCATACACTTAAATTTTAGTAATAAAAAGGTTAATAGTGGTAAAAGAAGGGGTAATGGAATAATTTACAATATAAAATGATGTTAAAGGAACTAAGAAAAAATTAAAGCACTTATAATAAGTATAAAAATATTTAACATAGGTGATAAAATATATTGAGAGGAATAAATTTTATTTTATTTATGAATAAAGAAGAATTAAATTTACTAAGTACATTATGATATAATAAATGATTTTTTTTCAAATCCATGATTTTAGAGATTGTTTATTTAGATAATTTAATGATAAGATAATGAAATTAGAGATGGTTAAGATTTATTTAACTTATGCAAATTAATTTTCAATTTAAGTTGAAATTTTCAGGGTTTCAAATTTATTATCTTATTTTGTTTTTTTTCAAACTATACAGAATGGGAAGGCTATTGCTTATACCGGTCTGTTTGGAAATCTTTCTATAATCATTGGCACTCATTTTTGAATCTGAGCACTGCTTTCCATCCACAGACCGTCGATCAAACGGGAAGGGTGAATCAGATTCTGGAGGATCTTTTTTCATGCTTGTGTTCTTGATTCTAGAGGATCTTGGGAAGATCATCTCCACCTTGTTAAACTTGCCTATAACAATAGTTATCAGATATAATTTCAATTTTTTGTCTCTTATCTTAATCCTATTTCATTCTATCTTTTTCTGTGCTTTTCTGTACTTCATTCCTTTTCGGGGACGAAAAGTTTTGAGTGGAGGAGAGTGTAACAACCCAGTATTTTTTGATTATTTTAATTGTATATTTTAATTACTTTAAATTGATATTCCTGATTTAAAAAAATTATTTTACTTATTAAAATGGATAATTTTGTTATTTTAAATATTAATTTTTATTTTTATGTCAATTAGAATTCCAAACATGAATAAATAGAATATTCTCCAAAAAATGTGAATTTTGGTCAACATGGTCAAACTTTGACTTTTAAATTTAAATTTTAAAATTTAAATTTTATCATTTTATCATTTATTATGAAAATAAATAAAATTTCAAGAATACTTCTTTTCGTTTCGTTGAAATCCAATTAATATTGTAAAAGTTATGCTTTTTACAATATTGAATGTAAATTGGTTTATTTAACAAAATTGTTTATTATATAAATAATATTTTTGTTTGTTCTAATTTGTATATATATGTGTAATGTGGCTTGTTATGTATTTATTGTATTTTTAAAACATTTTAAAAGTGTAGTGATAATTTTCAAATGTTGATTGTATTTGGTTTAGAATTTTTAAATTCTAGTTTCAATTATTAAGCTATTTTCTTATTTATTTTCTATTTTTCCTTAAATTATTTATTTATTTTCTTTTTCACTTTATTTTTTTTCATTTTTTGTCATTTACTGAACTTTTATTTAGTTATTTTGACTAAAAGAAAATAAGAAATGCAAAGACTCAAAAACTTTTCATATGCGTGTGACTTTCCATTTACCTTTTGTCTTTTCATTTTTCAATCGACTTTTCGTTGAATGTAACCATCCTTTTCTCTTTTCTTCAGCCATGTAATTCATTTCATTTTCACGTAAAATACTTTCTCACGTCTGAAAAAAACTAATGGCCATCTTTTTTGAGAAAAAAATTGGTAATGGCTTCTTTCCTTTCTTTCCTTTTCTCTTCTTCTTTTCATTGTTCTTTTGCCTTTGCTCCCCTTTAAGTTGTTCGGCCTCTAATCCACCTAAACTCCACCGACCATCACCTCATCCATTTATACCAGCACCACCTTCTCTCCTCTTGTCAGGGTCAGGCCATGACCTCCACTTGATGCATCACTACAAAATTTACAAACCACTGCACCAAATTTTCCTTAGTCGAACACTTATCTTCACCTCCCCTCCATACATCACTTTGGCCACACCCTTAGCCGCCACCACCAGCTGCTACTTCACCTCTGGCCGCATCTTTAGCCAACTCCACCTCTGTCCAGATCTGAAGACCCATGGCCGAGCCCATATGATGGCATAGCCGAGCCAAATGTTGCACAACACCACTCCATTTTTGTCTTGACCAATTGCATCCTTCACCTTATAACTTCTACCATCATCACCACCTTGTTAACCGTGCTATATTGATGCCAAATCCGAGCTATATCACATGATGGCCGAGCATATGTTCCACCTAAGCCAAGCATTTGGATGGATAAAAGCAAGGTCTAATTATTTTGTCCTTTGTTGCTTTTTATCTCAATTCATTTCAATTGTGTTTTGTGTTACATATTCATGTATACATTGTCTTGTTTTGGTTGTTGCATACAAGATAATATCTTGGCTCTCTCTCTCATTTGAATCAAGTCGTGCTGTGTCGTTCCATATTGTGCTTTCTGGAATCTATTCGTGTAGTTTGACTTGCTAACTCCAGCTTGAAAAGGTGAGTCCTTCTCACTCTGACATTACTACTTATGAAATTGTAAATTGATGTCAAGTGTTTAGTAATTAAAAATGTGTATGCAAGTAAATGATGATTATATGATATGCTATGCCATGTTATTACCATGTTTACTTTGTTAATTATCACCTGACATCTGATATATGACATTATATTGTGACATTGACATTGTTCATATTGTTTATGTATATGTTCACACTGCAAATTCCCTGTTAGAATAGAATCACTGTGGGTTGAAATGATACATAACCAAACGGACATTAGAATAGGGAAAATCATTATGGGCTGAAATGATAGGCCTGGGTGATTTTTATTTATTTTTATTTATTTTTATTTATTTGGGATTGCGGGTTTGAAATGATAGAACCCGGGTTTTCTTTTTAAACCGCGGATTGAAATGATATATATCTATATCACTTGACCTAGGTTAGAAAATTATATACAAACCCCGTGGTATACTTTTAAATGATTTTTCTTAGGATATGTATTTTTACAAGTATAAATTTTGATTTTTAAATATATTTTTTTATGGTTTTAAGAAAGCTAAATATTAAGTTTTGAATTTGTGAATTTAAATATATAAATTTGAAGTAATGTGATTTTTGACATTAAATTTTATTTTAAAATGTAAGTAAATAATGGAAATTAAATTTAAAGTTTGAAATGATATTTTAAGTAAAATGTAAAGTTTTATTAAATTTATAAGTTAATAAAAAGTGAAATTTTGACTTAACAAGTGAATTGAGTTTTAAATTGGATATTTAATTATAAAATTGTGTTGTGACAAATCATATGTTAAATTGATTTAAATGTGAAATTTTGAAGTCTAAAAATATGGTCTATAAGTTTAAAATTTTCTAAAATTGTACATTAGTTGTTTCTGAAAAGTTATAATAAAATTTGGAATTTTATTTACAGCATTTCCCAAAAATGCTGTGGTCTTATGACAGCATTTTTAAATGTTGTTGTTATTGAATTTAACTGTGATTGAAATAATTAAATATCTATTACGGCATTTTATAACTGTCGTTGTTCCTAACTAAACCATTTTGGAAACTATAAGCTACGATAGCACTTTATAAATGTTGTCGTTGCTATATTTTGACAATGTTTTGAAATATTATAGATTTTAACACTGTTTGAGTTATATTTTGAAGTGTTAAGTGATTTAACTTTAGAAATTGATTATTTGTGAAATTTTAGGTGTTTTGAATATATTTTTAATATTTAATTTCGAATTTCAGGGAATTTAAACTGAATTTGAATTTAAATAAGGTTTACTTGGTTATGTGTTAAATGGAATGAAATGAAATGAGATAAATGAATTTTTGAATGAAATTTTGAAATGTATTTTTGTAATGATATTTGAGATAATAAATGAATGACATAATTGATTTTAAAAAGGTATTTAAATTTGAATATTTGACTTTGAATGATAATGAATTGATAAAGGATTTGAAAGGAAATGATTTTGAAATAGTCTGGAAATGATTCGATCTTTATTTTGATAAAGAATATGAATTTAAAATGATATTTGATTTTGATAAATGAATATTTGAAGTTTATATTAGTATGAAGGATATTTAGTTACTTGAAATTCTGGTTTATTTAAGTTATATTAGATTTATGAATGAATATTTCAAAACTAAGTAATAATGAAGTTAAATTTGGGATATATGAAATTATAAATTTAGTTTTGAAGGATATTTAAGCTTTGAAATATATTAAAAATTGAATAGTTTATTTTGTGGACTAAATCTGTATTTGAAATTGATGAGATTTGAAATGGTTTGTGGGCTGAATTGAATTGAAACTGATGGTTTGAATTGCATTAAATTGGAAATTTAAAAATTTCAAGTGTATTATTTTGAAATGTTATGATTTTCAAAATGTAATGAGATTTATAACTTTGAAAGTATTATGATTTTTGAAAGTGAATATATGTTGAAATGGAAATGATATAGTATAAACTGTTTTGATTTGAATATAGTTTTGAAATAAAAAAGGTTTTGGTTTCGAAGTACAAACTATTTTGAAATGACCATGGTGTTATAAAAACGTTTGGTTGTTAAAGAGACTGGGATCAGAAGTTGTCATACTCTCTGCCAACTCCGAAAACCACTTTAACAACCGTGTACGCCGTGGGGATTACAGAATGAAGTAGGATGGTGGCGACGTTCTTGAGGTATATTACGTGGACCCAATTCCCGTGAGTTGGCATAAGGCGGCTAAAACAGGAGCGTTCTCAGGCTAAGTGAGGTCATTCCTCCTATCAGACACATTTCTTCGATATTGTACTCTTACTTATGGTTGATTTGATGGCCATCCTCTAATTTTGTTTGGGAGTGTGTTTCGAGGTGGACGTATGTGGTTGCTGTGTTACCACCAACCCTTGTGCGTAATTGGTATATCTACCCTTGCATTGCCTTGTGTGTCGTGTCGCTTACTATAGCAATCTTTGCTATGAGTTTTTTTCTCTCTCGTAGCCCATGGAGTATTTAGGGTAGCCTCTCGATCTGGAGGTATGCTGATACACGATGGACTACTGGGACTATTACGTGTTAGGGGCTATATAGGTAACCCTTCAACGTTATTTAAAAGTAAGTTTATTTTACTGTGGACATTATTATAATAGCGCAATATTACTACATAGTAAATAGTTTAACGGATCCTTAAAGGATGGGCGATCCCAAGCATCCTTTAAGTTACCGATGCATTTTTGTTACTTTTCACTTGAGTCGATTTACAGTTCATAAGTATTTATGTCCTGACTCGAGTGTTTTGTGTTTTGCTTTGTGCACGAGTCAGACTGAGTGATTCAGGATTCAAGACTCACCTTCGGAGTTGGAGCTTTGCTTGAAGATCCAGCCATCTATTTTTCTTCCAGTATCCAGTGATTTCAGTGATGTATTCTGATTTGTACCTGATGTATCTTGTTACTCTTATGTTGTATCTTGTTTAACTCTAATGTATCTTTTATATATATATAGTAGAACTACTATGTCTTTTAATTCCGCTGCATTATTATTTACTCTGTGTCTGTGATCTGTGATTATTTACTGTATATT
This sequence comes from Allium cepa, assembly GCA_030765085.1. Classification (NCBI taxonomy): domain Eukaryota; kingdom Viridiplantae; phylum Streptophyta; class Magnoliopsida; order Asparagales; family Amaryllidaceae; genus Allium; species Allium cepa. The sequence continues at coordinate 202,033,769 of CM060945.1, read as the reverse complement.
CTGAGATTTTAACAAATTTAATTTACAACGCGGTATTGTGAGCAATTCAAGTCCGATATGTGCGGATGCGAATGGTTGAAAATATCGGATCATTCCAATAATTCTCCGTTGCGGATCCGATGAAACTGGTTTCGTCGAAATCCAAGTCAGTGGCCAAAATGGCTATTTTCCTATTAATTAAATAAATTAATAATTGATTAATTAAATCAAATTTTCAATTTCAATTCTAAAATTGACAATTATTATCATTTTTATATTTCTAAATCATTCTCACTAATTTAAACAAATTTAGATGTCAATTTAAAATTGATTAATTCCTCGATTTCAGTGTTTAATTTCAATTTCATTAAATTCAGAAATTAAAAATTAAAATTCAAAAAATCCATTTAATTGATTTTAAATCTAGTTATTCAATCCATTATCACCAAATAAATAAAATTAACATTGGTTCATGATTTATTACAGTAATATTCTCAAATTTCATCTTAATCTCCATTAATGTAATATTTAGATATTTTAATTTCATTTAATTGCAATCAATCCAATTATTATAGTTCAAATCCCAATAAATTGATAAATCTTTATTTCCATTCTTTTAAATTCCACAAATTGTCCTACTATAAATAACATTAACATTATTTCCAAATAATATTATAATTACTATTTATTATTATTAATTCAATATCTACGTTCTTTTTCCAATATTAAATTTATTACCAAGTATACATTTACCCTATTCAACTAATTGGGATTTCATTCAAGTTTATAATAATTAACTGTAAATAACACTGTAGCATTTCACATTAGTTATTATTTCATTAAATAAATTACAAAAAAATTTATATATTCCAATATTTATTCACAATTCCTAATTAAATTAACATTTTTAATTATCGAAAATTACGGGTCGTTATGCTCTACCCCACTCAAAACTTTTCGTCCCCAAAAAGGAAAAAGAAGGGAAAAGAAAGAAATAAGTAGTCAACACATCTTATTCAAAATATAAATTTTATTAACAAATAAATTTACTAAGTTTAATAATTTAAATAAGATATATCTATTTATAACAATTAAATATTTTATACTTAAATTAATAAAGTTTGGAAACATTTTACAAAATTTTCTAAGTGCAAAATTTAAGGAAAATTTCGGCAGAGTCTCCTTTGTATAGGGAGACTCGGAAGAAAATATAATATCAAATATAACAATATATAGCACAATATCTCAAAATAATATACCCCAACAACGGGAAAAACAATATAATAACGCTATAAAACCGTAATCCGAGAACGTACTTATTTGTCGGGAAAACAACGTTTAATTATGAAACCAAAAGCAGTAGCAATTGCTTCCATAACCAGTATTTCACTTATATAATCCCAAAAAGAGTTAATAATTATATAAAATGAAATGTTTAAAATTGCTTCAACCATAAACAAACAGATTAATACAAAAAACAATCACTTGCAACAAGGCATACAACCATCACATAAAATCAACACAAATAAATCGTTCATTCATATCAAATAAAACAAATAGTTGTTGGGTTCAAACTTTAAATTGCAATGGAAAATAAACTACTTAGTGCACCATTTACTCAACAGTCTTAGATGAAACTAAATAGATTATTCATTCATCCAAACAATTTTAAAGTATCCTTGCCCAAACAACCATAACTGAACAACCAACAATTTCAAATAATAGATCAATTTCGTTCTTATTAATTTCATTTCATTGCATTTGTTGTTTGATTTCCCTTTTGTTCATATAATGATTATCCTTTTTATTTACGTTTATTTCTTAAAAAATTTCAATTTCCGTTCATTCATTTATTACTTAATTTCATTTATAGTATTCATGTTTAATTAAATTATTTGGCATATCAATTTATTAACTTCAATTTATCATCATTTATTTATAATACTTCCCTTTCTATTATACTTAATTAGTAGCATTTCATCTACACATCAAATTCTTATTTATTACATCAAATTCTTATTTATTACTTCAAATTTTACTTGTATAATATCCATTACATTTTCTTATTAACATTTTACTTTTTACATCTTTAGTAAGTTATATACAAGTTAAAGAATGTAAATTGAAAATTATACAAGTTTATCTTATCTCTCTTAATAAATTAAACGTCCAATAATCGTATGTTTAGTTTTTTTTTTTAGGTTTCATATTTCAACTTTCTTTTTATTTTATTTATAACTTGGCATTAAATCTCTTATTTCCTTCGGAGCAATTATTAATTACTTAGATTCCATTTCACTAAAATATTTGAAACTATTAATTAACGAAAACTTAAGAACTAAATACCGAGTTTAATTTCAAATCATTTTAAAATAATGGATAAATGTACATACTTACAATTTATATATCCAATTATGTATAAAACAATTTGGAATTTATAGTTGTTTATCGAAATAAATCTGCTGTAAAACTACTACTATGGCCTTCCCACTTCGAAACTCGAAAATGAATGTCGATGATGCATGCACTCATCACCGAAATTATTTTCCAACGATGGAGAGGGGAGTACAGAACTTATTTCTTTCCAAAATTTCATTAAAACAATCCTTTTAATTTATATTAAATATTTATATCAGAAAATACTTCTAATAATAATATTATTATATCCTAAAATCATTCAAAAGAAATTTTCAAAACCTCGGAACTTAAATTCTTAAATTTCCAATTTTCATTTTATTCTATTTTCTTCAACTCTAGTTTCCAATCAATATTTATAAATTTACCTACCAAATAACCAACATAATACAACCAAATATATATCTTATTTATAAAAATTTATTTTATATATATATAGAAAATATAATAGGCAAAATTATTTCATTCACCTATATTCAAAGCAATATTGTGTTGGTCTGTCCTATTAAGTGTTTAGAAATCCCTATTGATGTCATAACGTCCTATGCACCAGCCAGAATTTATAAATACAAAACGGAACAAATTAACCCAATATTAAAACCTTTTTATAACACTAACAAATATGTTCTCTCATATATATACACATTCAGCAACTCATCATAGGGTATTACTACCCTATTAATTGTGAGTCAGACCCCACAAAACTAAAGTTTATCGCTAAACCAAAGTTCTGATACCAAATGTAACATCGCGCCTTTTTGTACGCTTTAAATCGAAGATAAACCACACACGTCAGACTCAAACCATAAAAATGGCGGATTGTTATGGGGTAAATAAGAAAAGCAGAGAAAGAAAAAAAATAGAATTTTGCAGTGGAAAGATAAAATATAACAATCAAATAAACGGTTCATGAAGTTGTTTACAGACATTTGATTATACTTATACAATACATATTAGAGTTACACATACCATAGAAAAATAAAATGCAGCGAAGTACACGATGTAGTGAATAACATAATAGATAATAGTAATTATATCTTCGTGTTCATCCTCCAAAATTAATCTTCAAATCCTATAATTCTCAGACTGACCTAAGCGAATTGAAAAGACAAAACACTCGAGTCAGAACTAAAAGATCTTATGTAAGTTAAATCAACAGAAATAAATATGAGTGTAATGAAGTCAGAGATGTTTATGGGATTTGACATCTCTTATCCAGTGTCAAACGTGAGTGCAGTAACTTAAGAGATGCTCGGGATTCACATCACTTAAGGATCCGTTAAAATATTTACTATGCAGTAATATTTCGCTATTATAATAATGTCTAATAGTAAAACAAACTTACTTTTAAATAGCGTTAAGGGGTTACCCATATAGCCCTTACCACGTAATAGTCCCAGTAGTCTATCCAGTATCAGCGCATCTCCAGATCAGGAGACTACCCTAAATAATCCACGGGCTATGGGACAAAACCAAACTCGTACAAGGCGTGCTAGGGTAGGTGACACAGCACAACTAGGCAATGTCAGGGTAGATATAACAATTACACTTCAAGACTGGTGGTAACGTATAACAGCTATTGCCACCCACCTCGAGCCACACACCCAAAATCAAAAGAGCCCAAATCAATCACAAAGTAATAGAATGGTATCGAAGGAGTGTGTCCAATAAAAGGTGCTACCTTCTTAGCCCCTCAATCGTTCCTGTTTTAGCCATCTTATGCCAACTCACGGGAGTCGGGTCCATGTATACACCTCAAAGGAAATGCCGCCACCATCCTACTTCATTTTGGAATCTCCACCGCGTCCACGGTTATTAAAGTGGTTTCGGAGTTGGCAGAGAGTATGACAACTTCTTATCCCGGTCTCTTTAACAACCAAACGTTATTTAAAACCCCAGTCATTTCAAACTAATTTATACTTCAAGACCAGAATATAATACCCGTTTCAAAACCATATAAATTCGATATCATTTCCATTTCAAAAACCCAAATCAATATAATTTCATTGTTATAAAACCCAAACCAATATAATATCATTTTTATTTCAAATATATCCCTTTTCCAAAATCATAGCACTTTCAAATTTATACACTTCAAAACCAAACATTTGAAATTATAACACTATAAAAACATAACACTTTGAAATTGATAACTTTTCAACACTTCAATTTCGATAAAACATTTCAATTTCTATATGTTTCAAGGTTTTAGATATTCCAAAATTTCAAAGCTAAATTTGATAATTTCGATTCAACGATTAAATTTTCTATTATGTAGTTTTGAAATATTTTACATAATGAATCCATTATCATTTCAATAAAACTCAAATTACAAATAGCTAACTATTTCCTTCAATTCATTTAGACTTGAAATACTCATTTAATTCACCTGACCCCAAAATCAAGTTATTATATGTATACCTTTTGAAATTTCCAATTTAATAAATTTCACATCAACCTTTTTGAGTTTAATTCTTAAATAAATTTAATTATAACTAAATTTCCAATTTATCTTCCAACCTTAATTTATTTAAATCATTATAAACTCTATATTAAAATATAATTTATATACCTTAACCATATTATCTTCCATAAAATCAAACTTTATTATTAATCTTGTTTCATATATATAAAAACAAATTATCCACAGCTTAACTCAAGCATAAAATAACATTTATAAAATATCTAAAATCAATATTTATATAAAACATATATTTCTTTATAAAACCATAGAAATCAATTTCAAAAATATTATATATAGACCAGTAGTGCCTGTATATAACTTTCTATCATATGGTCAAGTGATACAGATATTTATCATTTCAATCCGCAATTTAAAATAAAAATACGGTTGTATATCATTTCAAACCGCAATCCCGAATGAAATAAAATCCATAACAACTTGCAGTTTATAATGGTATAAAACACAACATCCATTCATCCAATAACAAGAATCAAACATTTATCACAATCATCATCCAATTCAATCAATGACATCAATATAGAACAGTTAATAAATAACATGCATTTACTGGTAGTTTATATTCAAAAGTAAATTAAATAACTATTTAATTGGCAGTTTATATGCAAATAATAAATTGAATAACAATTCAATTCAAATAAATTCAATTTAGCTGGGATGATGATTAAAAATATGCCAAACAGTCATAAATAAATTTCTAATCGCATCATAAATCAATTTAACAAACATAAGAAATTTTAGAAATTGTGAATGGGTTAAAACACTCACCTCTTGAATTTAAATAAAACTTAAATCCAATTTAAGCCCAAAATTTTCACAGTCTCAGAATTCATCCACACTTGCGTCAAACTGTTCGGAATTTCAATACGATCCAAACGCAAGAAACTACACCCAAAACGGACCTCGTATGTGAAAGTTATACAAATTAGAACGATCTTACGATTTAAATATTAGAATAAAGAAGATAATTAAATTAATAGACTTAGTACACGTCAGCACGCTATAGGAATCAACTTCACCGAAACCCTAATGTACAGATCCTTGTGCTCAAATGAACGAGCTGCCTACTAACACGAACGACGCTCCACCGCAGGTCATTGGGGCCGTGCTCCCCCTCTACCAGAGCTCCACCGACATCACCTAGGACCCCAAGGCCACGAGACACCCCCTTCGATCACCACAATCGACAGTGCAAAGAACAGCAGCCGCCATTGTAACGTTCCGCCATTTCGTACGCTCTAAATCGACACGTGTAACGAAAAATTTCTTTAATTAAATTTGTCATATTAATAAGATTTTGGAATTAAATTTACAAAGAAATATAAATTTTATAATTTATAATGACGTAAATGTTAAGAATTAACCTATGAAATATTATAATGATTACTATAGACATAATTAAAAAGGTTGAATTGAATCAATCCTATTTATTGGAAACTAAACTTATTGGTATGCAAATTTATAATAAATGAGCTTGTTGCAAGAAATTGAAATATGATACTATAGTGAATTGGAATTAAGATAAAAACGAGAGTGTTGAGGTATGTAAGGTCAAATTGATTGCATTTAATAAACTGGGGAATAAAATTCATTAAAGGTAATTAATTATTATGTTAATGCAAATTAAGATAATATGTGAAATTAATTTTAATTCCATTCATACTTGTAATAATTATTATAAGTTGCATGTAAAAATTGTTGATTGAATTGGAATTGTAATAAAAAAATATGAACAAATAAAGGTTTAAAATAACGGGAATTTGAGTAAAACAAGTGTAATTTTTGAATTAAATGAAATAGTATTGCTCAGTAGTAACTGAACGTAAATTTAGATAATAAGGTTAGAACAAGTTGATAAATAATAAATGTAGTGTAATCCCAATTGATTTAAACAATTTGAAGTTTTAATTGATTGAAAGTAGTAGATTTAGGGAATAGATTTAAAATTTTATCCATTGATACAATAATATGTAATAAATGGAAAATTTATACAATCAATGTCAGATAATTGATCATAATGTTTAATAATTGTTAAAACAATAACAGAAGTGTGAATGTAAGTTTAACAGAAACATGAATTTATTTGAAGGGAAATAATTGGTAAAAAGGCTAGAACTAAGGAAATTTTATTAATTGTTTTAAAACCTTAATTATTATGGGTAATATACAAGATTTCACATTTGAAATATAACCATTCAAACAAATCTATGATGAATATAGGAATATTGGGTAATAAATTTAATATAAGAAAAACCAATGCAAATTTGAATTAATCAGTGAAGCAATAATAATAAATAGTAATTAATTCAAAATTTGTAAGTTGAGAATAATGTAGATTAATATACGTTAGTTATTTAGGGTGGTGACTAAAAATTGGTAATCCATATGCAATTAATGATAATAGTGTTAATATAAGCTAATAAATTTAAATGTCAATGCAATACCAATTAATGGATAAAATGTATTTACGAAATTGGAATTAGGTAAATGAGTAACTTGTGTCAGTAAAAAATAAAGTTATAAATGCAGTAACTAATTTAGGGCAAGTAAATTTATGGAACAAATGTTAAGATCTTAACTGATGGTAATAATAATTGGAGATAATGTAAATTCCATTTATAATATGACTATTGGTTAATGAAAAGATTGTAAATCAAGATTTGTTTATTTATTTGAATATAAAGAATTAAGGTAATTGAGTTCATTGCAATTAAGTAAAATTAAACATTTATTATTACGTTAATTGAAAATTTAGTTGAAATTGGAAAATATTTATGTATCTTAATTTCATCCATTTGGCTATAATGGATTGAATAATAAGATTGAAGAGTGAATTCAATGGAATTTTTGAAAAGTTAATTTATAATTGATGAATATAATGAAATTTAAATTTTACACTGAAATTTATGATTGAATCAATATTTAATTGACATCTAAATTTGGTTTAAATTAGTGAGATGTTTAAGAAAAACAAAACTGATAAGATTTGTAAATTTTGAAAGTGGAAGTGAAAAAGTGATTTAGTTAATGAATTTTAATTTATTTAATTAATATAAAAATAGCCATTTTGGTCACTGACTCGGATTTCGGTGAAACCATATTCATCGGATTCATAACGGTGAATTATTGTACGAACGAACGCGAAACGCCTTGAAATCGTAAGAACGCGAAACGCCTTGAAATCGATGAAATTGAAATCAATTTGAAAAATATTGATTTTAGCATAATTTTTTCATACGATGCAATTTGAACCTAAAACCTTTTCCATCGCGTTTAAAATATTTTAAAATGTCTATTTCTATATATGGGTTGACCCAATTTCGTCCCGGAGTCGAAACGGCTTTTTGGGCCACTTTGGCGTTAGCGTGTATATCCAACCTTATCCATCCATTCTAATTTCTGACCTACCTATATAAACCCTGTTATAAACCCAAGCCGCCTTATTCCTCATTTCTATACGTACAGAAACTTCTGTGCTCCTCTCTCTCAATGGCTATAAACCCTAATCTATCCAATTCAAATTTTCAATCCAAAGCTAAAATTTCAAACTCCTCGGAAAAATTTGGAAAAAATATATATTGAAGCTCTCAATAGCGTAATTTTCTGGTACTATTCGTTTTTTCTTCGAGTTTCCGTGTGTCCAGAATTTAATGATTAACTATCGGCCGTTCGCTGTGCTGAAATCAAGTTCATCGGATCGTGGAATCAAGGGCAGGGTCGTGAAGAGGGGAACGAGCGCTATCCATCGGCGGGTCTGGTTTGCCGTTTCAACGGCTAGATGGTCATGAATTTCGAGCTAGGATTTTAGAATTTCGGTGGCGGCTGCACCTTCTTCCTAGGCATGGTCGAGCGTGCGTGTCAGCTTGCGGTGTACGCGAGACAGTCGCGGGGGGAGGGAGGGTCATGCGGTGGCGAACAAGGCACGGCGGCGTCGAACAGGTGGCAGTCGGCTAGGGTTTTGAATGCGTTCTGCTCATGTGCGTGCGTGCGTTATTGTTTTTGCCTATGCGTGCGCTAGGGCTTTGGGAGAGATGTAGAGGTGACGTGGCATTTGGTATAAGGGGGTGAGTTGTTTTTATTTTGTTTTAAATTAATGTTGATTTCAACTCATTTAACTCGAATAACTTTCACATACTATATGCGTTTCACGCGCGATTTTTTTGTTAGGATCATAATAAAGTTCCGGACATTTTGGCGCTAGTTTTGATGGATTTGGAGATTGTTCAATTTTTGGGTTTAAATTGGATTTAATTCAATTTAAATTTGAAAGATGAGTGTTTTAACTCACTCACAACTTCTAAAATTTCTTATGTTCGTTAAATTGATATATGATGTGATGTAAAATTTATTTATGGTTGTTTGGCATATTTTTAATCATCATCTCAGTTAATTTCATTTATTCGGATTAAATTGCTATTTGATTTATTCATTGCATTTAAACTACCAGTTAAATTGTTAATTAATTATTCATTGCATATAAACTGCCAGTTAAATAGTTATTTAATTTATTATTGAATATAACTATTAGTTAATATCTATTATTTATTACCCGTTATATATTAATGATATTGTTTGGATTGGATGATGTTTGGGATAATAAGTGTTTGGTGATTGATATTGGATGAATGGATGTTTATTTATATTGTTATAAACTGCAAGTTATTATGCATTCTTATTTCAGTCGGGATTGCGGTTTGAAAAGATATATAACCGTAATTTTTATTTTTAAATTGCGGATTGAAATGATAAATATCTGTATCACTTGACCATAGGATAGAAAATTATATACAGACACCGCGGTCTATATATAAAATTATTTTTGAAATGATTTCTATGGTTTTGTAAAGAAATATATGGGTATATAGATGTTGATTTTAGATATTACATAAATGCTATTTTATTATTGAATTTAGCTATGTATAAATTTGTTTTGAATTATAAAATAAGCTAAACAATGAAGTTTGATTTATTTTATATAATATGGTTAAGTGTCTATTTAAAATTCTATTGTATATAGAGTTTATAATAAATCAAATAAAATTAAGGTTGAAGATAAATGTGAATATGATTTGAATTAAAGTATTTAAGAATTATCCTTAATAAAATTGATTTGGAATGTAAATAAATTGAGATTTAAATGCTATGATTTTATAACTTGATTTTGATTAGAGGATTTAAATGAATATCAAATTGATTTAAAATAATATTATCAAGTTAATTTAATTAAAAGAATATCCTGTTATTGAAGTTTAAGGGTGTGACGCCCCACCTCTATACCCACGCTAGCCAAAAACACTACGGTGTAGTGCTGTCAACTAGCACGTAGAATAAGGCTGTTGAGGATCGACCATCCATGTGATTGCTTATCACACGGTGGCTATAAATAATCTTTGGAAACAAACATAGAAATAAGCATATGACAAATCAGTCACAGACATACATATCACAAAGGCGGAAGAAGATATGAATATATAACTAACACATGAAAGTGTACATCAGAGTAGTGGTCAAAAAGGTCCACAATAATACAAAAGAATAGCAACACGTGCTATACAAAAGATTACAACTATGAGTCTATATCTCAAGTGTATACAACAAAAACTGCTAATCTAAATAGTTAGCCAAAAGTCAGAGTACTGACATACTACTATAAGTATGCAAATGATGATCAACAGAAGATCAATCAATAAGAGATAAATCAATATCACAAGAATCTTCTCAAAGATCCAAAGAGGGCATCATACCCTAAACTTGTACTCATAACAAGTCATTGACATAAATTCCAGAAATCAACACAAGAAATCCAGAAATCACGGAAAAAGGGAAAGAGACCTATCACATGACGTTCCGAAGACCATGGGGAGCTACCCCATATGGGTGAGTCGGAATCACCTAGATGAGGTCTAGGCTAACCAAAAAGCAAAAAGGTATGTGTGAGTGGAATCACACAAATGGTGTCTAGCATAACCTCGCAACAAAAAGGTATGTGTGAGTGGAATCACACAAATGGCGTCTAGACTAACCTTGTGGACAGAGAGATATGTGTGAGTCGGAATCACACCCATGAGGTCTAGTCTAACCTTGCAAACAAAGAGACATCGTACAATTGCTAGTCTAAATCATAAAATGATCGTCATGATCAATGAGAAGTGTCAATTACACTAAGCTAGTAAATATAAAAGTTTATCTTCGTGTCCCATAACCACTTGCTTAACTTAAATATTTATGAACAAACTGTAAATCTTCACTAGAAAATTGTCACAAGAGGTTCAATCGAACAAGTCCAAGAATTAACCGACGAAGTGAACGCAAGCGTTTCATACCACTCGTTTTACTAAGCCGTTTAATTAGATTTCTCATCCGAGTGAGGTAAAGGTTTGCATATACTAGTAGATTGGAAAATGGTTTAAGAAAAGAGCTTTCTTATTGAAAATAGAGTTGAAATCATTTTGTTGAAAGAGTTTTGATATTTACTACTAGTATTGAAACATTCATATTTCTAAAGTTGTTATCCCGCCTTCTTAGCAAGGCCGTGATACCATAAAATGGACCGAGAAGCCAAAGATTGTTTGTCTCGAAGAATGGTCAACTCAGCATCTCAACATAACAAGTTCTGTTTAATGTTTTTCAGATAAGATCCCCTACGGAGGGAGGGTCCGGGGGGGTGGCAACCCCCCAAGGTAGGGGTGCGGAGGCAACACCCCCGCTACGGGCCCGGTCAGGTCACGGGGGTCCAGGGGGCAGCGCCCCGTCCAAAACGGTACGACCTAGTGAAGACCTAAGGGAGGATAGGATCGAGCGACCTATTGGTTGCGACCTAGGGGTGTTCGCGAGTTCGCAGAAATGAGCGACCTAACAGAGGCGAGCGACTTAAGGGACTCACGACCTAACAAAAGCACAGGCTAAGCGACCTAACATTTTAAGGCCGAACGACCTAATTAAACTCGCGATCTAACAGGGTACACGACCTAATGGTATTAAGGTCATGAGACCTAACGGTATTAAGGTCTAACGACCTAAGAGAGACGAGCGACCTACAAGTTAAAGGGGTCGAGCGACCTAGAGGTGTTCGCGACCTAGTGGTCGAGCGACTTAAGGGGGTACGCGACCTATCGAGGTTCGCGATCAAATGGAACAAAGGCCGAGCGACCTATGTGGAAAGGCCGAGCAACGACCTAAAGTATAAAGGTCTAACAACCTAAAGGGGGCCGACCTAAGGTCTAACGACCTAAGACCGAGGAGACGTTTCCAACAGAGTGAACGACTTAACGACCTAATCCTAACGACCTACGACCCAGCAACCTTGCTCTGAGGCGACATTTCGTGGCCAAACGACCTACGACCTAGTGCCGAGCGACCTAAGGCTGTAGAACGATTTAAGGCCAGAAACGAGCTATTTGAAGGTCGAGACTTTTCCACGCGAACGACCTAGCATTGGAAGAACGACCTAAGTGCAGAATTTTACCAACAACACTAAAAATTGGAGTTTTTCGCCAATCCAATCCAAACCAAATGCAAATGTACATGCTAAAGTGATGGGGAATCATTCCCAACAATCCCATATAGTTATAGACTAGAATTGTGAGATAAAAATCTCACCTTTGCACAAATTCAATGAAGAAGGAGCTTGAAGTCAATAGAGAAGCAACTACAAGCTTGAATCCAATGTCTTTACTTTGATTTTGGAGTTGGATGTTGAATTTGCTAATGAAATTGGGCTTGGAATTTTAATTTCCCTCTCCACTCACCATTAATGCTAAAACTAGAGTTAGGTAGGAATTTATGAAGAGATGAGGAGAAGGGGTTGGAACTTAGGTTTAATGGGCTAAACCAACCCAAAGTCCAAAGCGGGAAAAGTTAATGAAATTCCACTAACCCCAAACATATCAAAGTTTATACTTAAAAAGGTTGTAAACGGCATTTCGAACTCAATGGAAGTGGTCTCGGGTCCTAATTTGACCGTTTGCAAAAAGTAGCTTTTCGGACCAATATCCGATTAACGACAAAATATTTAAATAAAATATTTAAATATAAAATAGATAAATATGTGGGTTGTTACAAAGGGTTTTACTTAATTAATATTTGTTTTATTAAGTAGAAATTTCAAATTTAAATAATAGGAATTGGATTTGATATATATGAAATTATCAAAGAATCCATTTTGAAATAGTGGAATATTTAAAGATTGAAATATATGAATTATAAAAATTTAAGTTTTGAAATATAGAATATTTAAGCTTTGAAATATATGGGAATTAAAACGGTTTATTTGGAGGTTCAAATTGGTGTTGGGAATTTATTTGGGAAAATTTAGAAGCTATTTTATTATATAAAGAAATGTAATATTTAAACCATTTAAGTATTATAAGTCATGTTTTCAAAGCTACGGGTTTCAAGGTATATAGATTGGAAAGTGTTATGATTTTGGAAAAAGGATATATTTTGAAATTAAATGATATCATGTAGATTTGGGTTTTAAAAGGAAATGATATCATATTTATATGGTTTTGTAATGGATATTATATTCTGGTTTTTAAAAAAGCATAAACTATTTTGAAATGACCGCGGTGTTATAATGACGTTTGGTTATTGAAGAGACCGGGATCGGAAGTTGTCATACTCTCTGCCAACCCTAAAAACCACTTCAATAACCGTGTACGCGGTGGAGATTCCAGATTGAAGTAGGATGGTGACGGCGGTTTCTTTGAGGTAAATACGTGGACCCAACTCCCATGAGTTGGCATAAGGTGGCTAAAACAGGAGCGATCGACGGGTTAATGAGGTAGCACCTTTGATCAGACACATCCCTTCGATATTATACTCTGACTTTTGGATTATTCGGCGGCCACTTTTGATTTCTTTGATTTGGGGGTGTGGCTCGAGGTGGGCGGTAGCTGTGGCTACGCGTTACCACCGACCTGGAAGCGTCATTGGTATGCCTACCCTGGCATTGCCTAGTTGTGCCGTGTCACCTACCATACCGAACCTTTAATACGAGTTTCTATTTGTGTCGTACCTATGGAGTGTCTTCTCGTAGTCTCCCGATCAGGAGATATGCAGGCACTGTATAGACTATTGGCATTATTTGTGTTAAGGGCTATATGGGTAACCCCTTAATGCTATTTAAAAGTAAGTTTATTTTACTGTAGACATTATTATAATAGTGAAATATTACTACGTAGTAAATAGTTTAACGGTCCTTAGGAGATGTGAATCCCGAGCATCTCTTAAGTTACTGCACTCATTTTTATTGCTGTTAATTTAACTCACATATCATCTTTTAGTTCTGACTCGAGTGTTTTGTATTTTCAATTCGCTCGGTCAGTCCGAGCGTTTCAGGACTTGAAGATTTTATTCTGAAGGACGAAGATGATGATTTGTGGTACTATTATTATATTATATGGTTCCACTATGCACTATATTCCGCTGCATCGTTTATTATTCGTGGTATGTGCAACACTGATATGTATTGTATAAATATAATCAAATGTTTATAAACAGCATCATGAACCGTATATTTGATTATTATATTTTATCGTTCCGCTGCAAGAATCTGTTTTGTTTTATTTCTTCCTTCTTTTCCTTATTTACCCCATAACAATCCGCCCTTCCGTTTGGTTTGAATCGACATGTGTGTCGATTTAAAGCGTACGAAAAGGCGGGACGTTACATCTGGTATCAGAGCTTTGGTTTAGCGATAAACCTTAGCTTTGTGGGGTCTGACTCTTTACTAATAGGGTAGTAGTACCCTATGGGAGTCGCTGAGTGTATATATGAGAGGGCGTATTTGTTAGTGCTATAAAAAGGTTTTAATATTGTGTTAATCTGTTCCGTTTTGTATTTATAAATTCTGGTTGGTGCATGGGATGCTATGACATCAATAGGGATTTCTAAACACTTAATAGGACAGACTGACATAATATTTGTTTTAATATAGGCGAATGAAATAATTTTGTCTACTATATTTTCTATATATAAAATAAATTTTTATAAACGATATATATATTTGGTTGAAATATATTGGTTGTTAGTTAATGAAAGTTATAAATAATAGTTGAAATAAGATTTAAGATAAATTGAATGAAAATTGGAAATTCCAGAACTTAAGTTCCGGGATTTTCGAACATTTATTTTGACCGACGTTGGAATATAATAATAATATTATTATTAGAAGTATTATCTGATATAAATATTTTGATATAATTTGAAAGAATTATTTTAAAAAGGAATTTCAAAAAGAAAAATTTCTGTACTACTCTCTTTGTCGCTGGAAAATAATTTCGGTGATGAGCACGCGCATCATCGACATTCATTTTCGAGTTTTGAAGTGGGAAGGCTACTGTTCTAGTTACTGCAGATTTCTTCAGATAAACAAATATAAATTTTAATGTTGTAAGAATATATTTATCTATTATTTTAAAATGATTTGAAATTTAACCTGGCATTTAGTTCTTAAGTTTCCATTAATTAATAGTTTCAATTATTGTGGTGAAATGGAATGTAACTAATTAATAATTGGAACCTTTAATTAAAATAAGAGATAAATGCTAAGTTATAAATAAAATTTAAAGAAAGTTGAAATTGTAACTTATAAAACAAAGATGTAATTATTGAACATTAAATTAAATTAAAAGATGAGGTAAAACTTGTATAAGTTTCATTTGCATTTTCTTTAACACATATATAACTTACCAAAAGATGTAAAAAGTTGAAATGTTAATAAGAAAAATAATGGAAGTTGTACAAGTAAACTTATGAGTGGAAGTGTTCAATGAATTTCTTTAATAAATAAGAATTTGATGTTGAAATAGTTATAAACTTAAGTTATAATTGATATATACTATAATAAAATATGGTAGAAAGTAAGTATTGTAAGTAAGTAATTAGAACTTAAATAAATGAATATAAATGCTAAGCCATTGAATAGAACATGAATTCCATTAATAGACGAAAGGAAGTTAGCAAGCAATGAAAGAAAAATGAAGGTGAGTATTAATTGAACGAAAAGGAAATCAAACAACAAATGGATGAACTAATTGAAAAAAAGGAAAA
The DNA here is from genome assembly GCA_030765085.1 of Allium cepa. Taxonomy (NCBI): domain Eukaryota; kingdom Viridiplantae; phylum Streptophyta; class Magnoliopsida; order Asparagales; family Amaryllidaceae; genus Allium; species Allium cepa. The sequence continues at coordinate 202,017,841 of CM060945.1, read as the reverse complement.
AAAGAGAGAGAGAAAAACTTGATTTATTGTTGAAATTGTTGTTTGTTTTGGTTTATGGTTGTTTGGGTAAGGATACTTTAAATTTGGATTGGATGGATGAATAATCTATTGGTTTCATCTAAGACTGTTGAGTTAATGGTGCACTTAGTAGTTTATTTTACATTCTGTACAATTTAAAGTTTTAAACCCGAACAACTATTTGCTTTGTTTGATATGAATGAATGATTGATTTGTGTTGATTTTTATATGATGGTTGTATGACTTGTTGCAAGTGATTGATGTTCGTATTGATTTGTTTGTTATTGTTTGAAACAACTTTAAATATTTCATTTTACATAATTGTTTACCTTTTTGGAATAATATAAGTGAAATACAGGTTATGGAAGCAATTGCTACTGCTTTTGGTTTCATAATTAAGCGTTAATTGCCCGACAAATAGGTACGTTTTTTTGGATTACGGTTTATAGCGTATTATTTTGTTTTCCCGTGTTGGGATATATATTATTTTCGAAAATATATGTTATATATTGTTATATTTGGTATTATATTTTCTCCCGAGCCTCCCCGTACAATTATACTTCACCAAAATTTTCTGTAAATTTTAGACTTAGAAAATATTTTGAAAATGTTTTCCAAACCATATTAATTTGAATATAAAAGATTTAATTGTTTATAAATCTATATACTTTATTTAAATTATCCTATTCTGTAAATTTATTGTTATGAATATAATGCTTTGAATAGGATATATCGATTTCTTAATTCTTCTTTTCCTTTCTTTTTCCTTTTCGGGGACGAAAATTTTTGAGTGGGGGAGAGTGTAACGACCCGTAAATTTCGTTAATTAAATTTGTCATATTAATAAGATTTTGGAATTAAATTTATAAAGAAACAAAAAATTTATAATTTATAATGACGTAAATGTTAAGACCTAACCTATGAAGTATTATAGTGATTAATATAGACTTAATTAAAAAGGTTGAATTGAATCAATCCTATTTAATGGAAACTAAATTTATTAGTATGCAAATTTATAATAAATGAGCTTATTGCAAGAAATTGAAATTTGATACTATAGTGAATTGGAATTAAGATAAAAATGGGAATGTTGAGGTATGTAAGGTCAAATTGATTGCATTTAATAAACTGGGGGATAAAATTCATTAAAGGTAATTAATTATTATGTTAATGTAAATTAAGATAATATTTGAAATTAATGTTTAGTCCACTCATACTTGTAAACTATTATTATAATTTGCATGTTAAAATTGTTGATTGAATTGGAATTGTAATTAAATTTTTATGAACAAATAATGGTTTGCAATAACGAGAATTTGAGTAAAACAAGTGTAGTTATTGAATTAAATGAAATAGTATTTCTCAATAGTAAGTGAACGTAAATTTAGGTAATAAGGTTAGAACAAGTTAATAAATAATAAATGTAGTGTAATCCTAATTGATTTAAACAATTGTGAAGTTTTAATTGATTGAAAGTAGTAGATTTGGGGAATAGATTTAAAATTTTATCCATTGATACAATAATACATAATAAATGGAATATTTATACAATCAATGTCAGATAATTGATCATAATGTTTAATAATTATTAAAATAATAACAGAAGTGTGAATGTAAGTTTAACAGAAACATGAATTTATTTGAAGGGAAATAATTGGTAAAAAGGCTTGGACCAAGGAAATTTTATTAATAGTTTTAAAACCTTAATTAATATGGGTATAGACAAGATTTCACATTTGAAATATAGCCATTTAAACAAATCTAGGATGAATATAGGAATATTGGGTAATAAATTTAATACAAGAAAAACCAATGCAAATATTGAATTAATCAGTGAAGCAATAATAATAAATAGTAATTAATTCAAAATTTGTAAGTTGGGAATAATGTAGATTAATATACGCTAGTTATTTAGGGTAGTGACTAAAAATTGGCAACCATTTGCAATTAATGATAATAGTGTTGATATAAGCTAATAAATTTAAATGTCAATGCAATACCAATTAATGGATAAAATGTGATTACGAAATTGGAATTAGGTAAATAAGTAGCTTGTGTCTGTAAATAATAAACTTATAAATGTAGTAACTAATTTAGGGCAAGTAAATTTATGGAATAAATGTTAAGATCTTAGCTGATTGTAATTAATAATTAGAGATAATGTAAATGTAAATTTCATTTATAATATGACTATTGGTTAATGAAAAGATTGTATCAAGATTTGTTTATTTATTTGAATATAAAGAATTAAGGTAGTTGAGTTTATTGCAATTAAGTAAAATTAAACATTTATTATTACGTTAATTGAAAATTTAGTTGAAATTGGAAAATATTTATGTGTGTTAATTTCATCTATTTGGCTATAATGGATTGAATAATAAGAATGAATAGTGAATTCAATGGATTTTTTGAAAAGTTAATTTATAATTGATGAATATATTGAAATTTAAATTTTACGCTGAAATTTATGATTGAATCAACATTTAATTGACATCTAAATTTGGTTTAAATCACTGAGATTGTTTAAGAAAAACAAAACTGATCAGATTTGTAAATTTCGGAAGTGAAAGTGAAAAAGTGATTTAATTAATGAATTTTAATTTATTTAATTAATATAAAAATAGCCATTTTGGCCACTGACTCGGATTTCGACGAAACTAGTTTCATCGGATTCGTAACGGTGAATTATTGTAGGATTTCAAGTTTCGTAGCGATCGAACCTTTCGTTTGATCGTACGAACGCGAAACGCCTTGAAATCGATGAAATTGAAATCAATTGAAATCAATTTGAAAAATATAGATTTGAGCAAAACTTCTTCATACGATGCAATTTGGACCTGAAACCTTTTCCATCGCGTTTAAAATATTTTAAAATATCTATTTTGATATATGGGTTGATCCAATTTCGTTCCGGAGTCGAAACAGGCTTTTTGGGCCACTTTGGCGTTGGCGCGTATATCCAACCTTATCCATCCATTCAAATTTCTAACCTACCTATATAAACCATGTTATAATCCCTACCAGCCCTATTCCTCATTTCTATACGTACAGAGACTTCTGTGCTCCTCTTCCTCAATGGTTGTAAACCCTAATCTATCCAATTCAAATTTTCAATCCAAAGCTAAAATTTCAAACCCTTCGGAAAAAATATATATTGAAGCTCTCAATGAGCGTAATTTTCTGGTACTATTCATTTTTCGATTCGAGTTTATGTGTGTCCAGAATTTAATGATTAACTGTCGGCCGTTCGTTGTGCCGAAATCAAGTTCATCAGATCGTGGAAACAAGGGCAGGGTCGTGAAGAGGGGAACGAGCGCTATCCATCGGCGGGTCTGGTTTACCGTTTCAACGGCTAGATGGTTGTGAATTTCGAGATAGGTTTAAAGAATTTCGGTGGCGGCTGCACCTTCTTCCTCGGCAAGGTCGATCGTGCGTGTCAGTTTGCGGTGTACGCGAGACAGTCGCGTGGGGTAGGGGGCCGCGCGGTGGCGAACGAGGCACGGCGGTGTCTAATAGGTGGCGGCCGGCTAGGGTTTTGAACGCGTTCTGCTCACGTGCGTGCGTGCGTTATTGTTTTTGCCTATGCATGCTCTAGGGCTTTGGGAGAGATGTAGAGGTGACGTGGCATTTGGTATAAGGAGGTGAGTTGTTTTTATTTTGTTTTAAATTAATGTTGATTTCAACTCGTTTAACTCGAATAACTTTCACATACGATATCTGTTTCATGCGTGATTTTTTTCATTAGGATCGTAATAAAGTTCCGGACATTTTGGCACTAGTTTGGATGGATTTGGAGACTGTTCATGTTTTGGGTTTAAATTGGATTTAAATTCAATTTAAATTCGAAAGGTGAGCGTTTTAACCCACTCACAACTTCTAAAATTTCTTATATTTGTTAAATTGAAAAATGATGTGATTTAAAATTTATTTATGGTTGTTTGGCATATTTTTAATCATCATCTCAGTTAATTTCATTTATTTAAATTAAATTGCTATTTAATTTATTCATTGCATTTAAAACGCCAGTTAAATTGTTATTTAATTATTCATTGCATATAAACTGCCAGTCAAATAGTAATTTAATTTATTATTGAATATAACTGTTAGTTAATACCTATTATTTATTACCCGTTATATATTAATAAAATTGTTTGGATTGGATGATGTTTGGTATAATAAGTGTTTGATGATTGATATTGGATGAATGGATGTTTATTTATATTGTTATAAACTGCAAGTTATTATGCATTCTTATTTCATTCGGGATTGCAGTTTGAAATGATATATAACCGTAATTTTTATTTTTAAATTGCGGACTGAAATGATAAATATCCGCATCACTTGACCATAGGATAGAAAATTATATATAGACAACGCGGTCTACATATAAAATTATTTTTGAAATGATTTCTGTGTTTTTGTAAAGAAATATATGGGCATATAGATATTGATTTTAGATATTATATAAATGCTATTTTATTATTGAATTTAGCTATGTATAAATTTGTTTTGAATTATAAAATAAGCTAAATAATGTAGTTTGATTTCCTTTATATAATATGGTTAAGTATCTATTTAAAATTCTATTGTATATAGAGTTTATAATAACTCAAATAAAATTAAGGTTGAAGATAAATGTGAATATGATTCGAATTAAAGTATTTAAGAATTATCCTCGAAAAATTTGATTTGAAAATTGAAATGTAAATAAATTGAGATTTAAATGGTATGATATTATAATTGATTTTGATTAGAAGATTTAAATGAATATCAAATAGATTTAAAAGAATATTATCAAGTTAATTTAATTAAAAGAATATTCTATTATGGAAGTTTAAGGGTTTTACTTAAATAATATATGTTTTATTAAGTAGACATTTCAAAATTAAATAATAGGAATTGGATCTGATATATATATGAAATTAACAAAGAATCCATTTTGAAATAGTGGAATATTTAAAGATCGAAATATATGAATTATAAAAATTTAAGTTTTGAAATATAGAATATTTAAGCTTTGAAGTATATGGGAATTAAAATGGTTTATTTGGAGGTTCAAATTGGTGTTGGGAATTTATTTGGGAAAATTAAAGCTATTTTATTATATAAAGAAATTTAATATTTAAACCATTTAAGTATTATAAGTCATGTTTTCAAAGCAACGGGTTTCAAGGTATATAGACTGGAATGTGTTATGATTTTGGAAAAAGGATATATTTTGAAATTAAATGATATCATATAGATTTGGATTTTTAAAGGAAATGATATCGCATTTATATGGTTTTGTAATGGATATTATATTCTGGTTTTTAAAAAAGCATAAACTATTTTGAAAAGACCGGGGTGTTATAATAACGTTTGGTTGTTGAAGAGACCGGGATCAGAAGTTGTCATACTCTCTACCAACCCCAAAAACCACTTCAACAACCGTGTACGTGGTGGAGATTCCAGAATGAAGTATGATGGCGGCGGCGGTTCCTTTAAGGTAAATACGTTGACCCAACTCCCGTGAGTTGGCATAAGGTGGCTAAAACAGAAGCGATCGATGGGTTAATGAGGTAGCACCTCTGATCGGACACATCCCTTCGATATTATACTCTCACTTTTGGATTATTCGATAGCCACTTTTGATTTCTTTGATTTGGGGGTGTGGTTCGAGGTGGCGGTAGCTGCGGCTATGCAATACCACCGACTCGGAAGCATAATTGGTATATCTTCCCTGGCATTGCCTAGTTGTGTCGTGTCAACTACCATACCGAGCCTTTACTACGAGTTTCTATTTGTGTCGTACCTATGGAGTGTCTTCTCGTAGTCTCCCGATCAGGAGATATGTAGGCACCGTATATACTATTGGCATTATTTGTGTTAAAGGCTATATGGGTAACCCCTTAACTCTATTTAAAAGTAAGTTTATTTTACTGTAGACATTATTATAATAGCGAAATATGACTACATAGTAAATAATTTAATGGATCCTTAGGAGATGTGAATCCCGAGAATCTCTTAAGTTACTGACTCGAGTGTTTTGTCTTTTCAATTCGCTCGAGTCAATCCGAGCGTTTCAGGACTTGAAGATTTTATTATGGAGGACGAAGACGAAGATTTGTAGTACTATTATTATATTATATGGTTTCACTATACATTGTATTCCGCTGCATCGATTATTATTCGTGGTATGTGCAACTCTGATATGTATTGTATAAATATAACCAAATGTTTATAAACAGCTTCATGAACTATATATTTGATTATTATATTTTATCGTTCCGCTGCAAGATTCTATTTTGTTGTATTTCTTCCTTCTTTTCCTTATTTACCCCATAACAATCCGCCCTTCCGTTTGGTTTGAATCGACATGTGTGTCGATTTAAAGCGTACGAAAAGGAAGGACGTTACAGCCATAATTTTAAACCCTAATTGAAATTTTTGCATCGATCTGATCGTCAATTCGACGCAAAAACTATGCCGATGAACTCCTCATCGTCCACTCTAGAAAACCCATAAATCAATTCGTCGATCAGCCATTGTTCATCGACGCGCAATGAACGGCTTAAATGTTTCCTTGATTTCTGGCCATATCGAAACGCAAATTGAAAAACGAATCATATATTTGACTTGCGCTCTTCGAGAGCTTCAAATCCTTATATAATTCGATATAGTTTGAAGAGATTTAATTTTTTAGCTTTGGATTTTATTTTAAAATGCAATTGAAATTTAGGGTTCTGTCTGCCATTGAAAGAGGAGAAGCAAATAGAATTGTACGTACAGAAATGAGGAATAAGAAATAGGTTGGGGTTTATAACAAGATATACATACGCAAAGTTGAAATAGAATAGATGGACACGATTGATTTACACGTTGAATGATAAAATGACCCGAAAAGCCCGTTCCGACTTCGTAACGAAATTTGGTTAACCCATATATCAAAATAGATTTTTTTGAATATTTTAAACGCAATGGAACAGGTTTCAAGTCCAAATTCCATAGTATGGATAAGTTATGCTAAAATCAAATTATTTCAAATTGATTTCTATTGATTTCAAAACTAAATTAAATAATTATTTAACTAGCTGTTTATATGCAATAATAAATTGAATAACAATTTAATTCGAATAAATTCAATTTTACTAGGATGATGATTAAAAATATGCCTAACAGTCACAAATAAATTTCTAATCGCATCATAAATCAATTTAACAAACATAAGAAATTTTAGAAATTGTGAATGGGTTAAAACACTCACCTCTTGAATTTAAATTGAACTTAAATCCAATTTAAACCCAAAATTTTCAGTCTTGGAATTTTTCTAAACGAAAGTCAAACTGTCCGGAATTTCAATATGATCCAAATGCAAGAAACCGCGCCCAAAACGGACCTCATATGAAAGTTATACAAATTAGAACGATCTTACGATTTAAATATTAGAATAAACAAGATAATTAAATTAACAGACTTACTACGCGTCAGCACGCTACAGGAATCATCTTCACCGAAACCCTAACGTAAGATCCTTATGCTCGAATGAATGAGCCACCTACTAACACGAACGACGCGCCACCACAGGCCATTGCGGCCGTGCTCTCCCTCTGCCGGAGCTCGGCCGACATCGCCTAGGACCCCACTGCCACGAGACACCACCTTCGATTGCCACACAAACTGTGCAATGAATAGCAGTCGCCATAATTTTGAACCCTAATTGAAATTTTTGCATCGATCTGGCCGTCAATTCGACGCAAAAACTTTGCCGATGAACTTCCCATCGTCCACTCTACAAAACCCATAAATCAATTTGTCAATCAGCCGATGTCCATCGACACGCGATTAACGGCCATGAATGTTTCCTCAATTTCTGGCCACATCGAAACTCAAATTGAAAAACGAATCGTATATCTGACTTGCGCTCATCGAGAGCTTTAACTCTATATATAAATCGATATAGTTTGAAGAGATTTAATTTTTGGCTTTGAATTTTATTTGCAATTGCAATTGGAATTTAGGGTTCTGTCTGCCATTGAAAGAGGAGAAGCAAATAGAATTGTACGTATAGAAATAAGGAATAAGAAATAGGCTAGTGTTTATAACAAGGCATATATACGCAAAGTTGAAATAGAATAGATGGACACGATTAATTTACACGTTGAACGATAAAATGACCCAAAAAGCCCATTTTGACTCTGGAACGAAATTTGGTCAACCCATGTACTAAAATAGATGTTTTGAATATTTTAAACGCAATGGAACCGGTTTCAAGTCCAAATTCCGTCATATGGAAAAGTTATGCTAAAATCAAGTTATTTCAAATTGATTTCAATTAAATTGATTTCAAGGCATTTCGAGTCCGTACGATCAAGTGACAAGTCCGATTGCTACAGAACTTGAAATATACAATAATTCGCCGTTACGGATCCGATGAAACTGGTTTCGTCGAAATACGAGTCAGTGGCCAAAATGGCTATTTTCCTATTAATTAAACAAATTAATAATTGATTAATTAAATCTAATTTTCAATTTCAATTCTAGAATTGACAATTCTTATCATTTTTATATTTCTAAATCATTCTCAATAATTTAAAAAATTTAGATGTCAATTTAAAATTGATTAATTCCTCAATTTCAATGTTTAATTTCAATTTCATTAAATTCAGAAATTAGAAATTAAAATTCCAAAAATTCTTATAATTGATTTTAAATCTTGTTATTCAATCCATTATCACCAAATAGATAAAATTAACATTGGTTCGTGATTTACTATGTTAATATTCTCAAATTTCATCTTAATCTCCATTAACATAATATTTAGATATTTTAATTTCATTTAATTGCAATTAATCCGATTATTATAGTTCAAATCCTAATATAAATTGATAAATCTTTATTTCCATTCTTTTAAATTCCACAAATTGTCCTATTATAATAACGTTAACATTATTTCCAAATAATATTATAATTACTATTTATTATTATTAATTCATTAATTAATTCAATATCTACGTTCGTTTTCTTGTATTAGATTTACTATCAAGTATACATTTACCTTTTTTCAACTAATAGGGATTTCATTCAAGTTCATAATAATTAACTATAAATGACACTGTTGCATTTCAATTTAGTTATTATTTCATTAAATAAATTACAAAAAAAATTATATCTTCCAATATTTATTCATAATTCCTAATTAAATTAACATTTTTAATTATCGAAAATTATGGGTCGTTATAGTAACTTATTTTATTATAACTTATAAACTAACACTATTATCTAGGTATATATACATATGAACGTTATTATGCAAGATATATATAAGGTAGGTACTGATTATTGAAGAGGGGGAATTAATTTAAAGGACAAAATTTTCTGTATTTTTTGCCTCAAGGACACGACCTCAATATTTTTATCACAAGGACAAGCATTCTTTTAAAAATTATTCACAAGGACAAACATTTTCCAAAATTATTCATAAGGACAACAAAACTGATACCAAACTAAAAACTGATACCTAAAAACTGCTACCGATAACTGCAAACTGATACCTAAAAACTGCTATCAATAACTAAAAACTGATACCTACAGAAAGTTGTCCTTCAGGATAAAATATTGAAGGTCTGTCCTTGAGGCTAAAAAGCTGTGAAATTTTGTCCTTGACAATAATTTCCTGTATTGAAGACTGTACAATATAAAGATCAAGAATGAAGAAATCAAATTTGAAGACTCATGAGTATCAAGATCAAGATTTCAAGATAAGTGTCTAGTTGTTATTAAAACTTCATAATAGCATAGAAATCTTGATTCCAAATTTCATTTGGGATGGAATCCATTTCTACCTTCTTAGTGGCTTAAAAACCCACGACAACTAGCTTACAAACCTACGATAAGTGGCTTACAAGCCCACGAGCATCCTGGTTTTGTACAAGTTCTCAAGTCCCGATGTGATGAGATATCCTGTAGGAAGAAGCTTGCAAAACTACTTCAAAATGATTTTTCAAAATAAAATGCTTTTCAAAATATTTTATCCTTAAAAATTATCTTTTTAAATGATTTTCAAAAAGATGTTTTAGCCTTAAAATATTCTTTGTTTTTGTTTTTAAAATAAACTCTTGTTTTAAACTTCGTTTGTTTTTAAAACTATCTTCTAATTTTTAAATATTCTTTATAATATATATACTTGAGATTTAAAATCAAATTTATATACACTTTCTAAAAATATATTTTTCTACTCTTCTTTATTTTAAAACAAAGGAAAATTAGTTTTACTCCAAAATGAGATTTTGTTTTCCTTCCAATACCATTTTCAAAAACAAATTTTACTTAGTTTTTTAACTAAGGATGTCGACATTATGGGATACCCCATATCTGGCCGTTGAATTCAAAATTTTTAATTTTCAAAAGAAGTGTTTATTCGTTTAAACCTCTTCACGAATAGTTAGGACCATTGGTGGTCAATAAATAGCATTCACAAACGAATTTTTTAACTAACAAATTTCTTATTTTCTTCACTCCTTCTCCACAAATCCATATTCAAAAAATTTCATATTTCTAAGATCGTGCCGAAATTCTGCAAAATTCTCAAGTGAATCAAATTAAAATCTCATTCTTATTTGATTCTCTATCCTCTCTCGATGATCATAGTGCTATTCAGAGTTATAGGATCAATTTTTAATCAAAAGTTTATCGAGTATATCTATAAGGTGTGGTTGTGCCTGGAAATCAATTAAGTGATCTTGTGTCTCGTAAATCAAGAGACTTTGCCCCAGACTCGAGAGACAGAAGGGCACCTTAAGGCCTTTAGAAATTGAGGATTGTAATCTCGACATTGGTATAATAAAAATCTGTATGAGGTGTTTGCCTTGGTACAGGTCTGGATGTAGGGTAACTCTGAACTAGTATAAAATCCAGTGTGTTCTTTCCTTTTACTTCTTTTTATTTAATTTCCGGATCTGTGTTTTGTTCTGTGATTATTCTGTGATTAAGTTCTGCATTTTTTTATGTCATAATTTTTTAAACTAGTCCATACAAGTCTTAGAATCCATTAAACACTATTCACTCCCCTGGTTAAATTAGCCTTAAAATCCTTAATTCGCACTCCCTTTCAATTGGTATCAGAGCATAGGTTTCATAGTTTTCATAATCTGAAACTTAAAAAGTTAAAAATGGCATTTTCAGGAAATTTATCTATCGAATTGGTTTGTTATGCAGGAACAGACATGTTACATGGCTTTTGGAGAATCAATAACTAATAGACAAACTGTGCAAATTGAGAAAGATAAATGGCTACTTGGTAGTGGTTTTTCAAGGCATATGATTGGAAATCCTGAAATACTCAATGACATTATATATAAAGATGGTGGATTGGTCAACTTTGGAGATAACTCAAAAGGATATGTGATTGGCATCGGCAATGTCGGTAATTCTAAAACTCGTCTTATTTTTGTTGTTTTGCTCGTTAGGAATTTAAAATATAACTTGCATAGTATAAGTCAACTATGTGATAAAGGATTTAAAATTAAATTTGAAAAAGATAAGTGTCACATCGAGGATAATAAATCAAATATTTTCTTTGAAGGATTAGGAAGAAAAACATTTACGTCCTTAGTATGAAAGTTTTAAATGATAACTTATGTCTTTTGGCTAATACAAGTGACCCTTGGATTTGGCATAAAAGATCTGGTCATTTAAATTTCAAACTGTTATCTAGGTTATCAAAACTTGACTTAGTTAGATGGTCATTTAAATTTCAATCAAAGCTTGACTTAGTTAGAGGTCTTCCCAAGTTAAACCTTAAAGTAGATAGTATATGTGATGCTCGCCAATTAGGAAAACTTAAGAAAGTTCATTTAAATTAAAAGATATGATTTCTACAACTAAACCTCTAGAATTACTTCATTTAAATTTATTTAATCCATCTCAAGTTCAAACAATTAACCATAATAAATATGTTGTAATTGTATATGATTATTCTGGATATACTTGGACAATTTTTTTTAAATTTAAAAGTGATGCTTTTGAATTATTTAAGAATTTTTTAAAATCAAATTTCTTTAAAAATAAAGTCGTAGTGATCACGGTGGAGAATTTGAAAATGAAAATTTTGAGAATTTCTGTCATAAAAAAGGAATTACTTATAATTTCTCTTTTCCAAGAACTCCACAACAAAAAGGAGTGGTAGAACGTAAGAATAGAACAATTCAAGAGTGTGCTAGCGCAGTGCTTTTTGATAGTAACTTACCTAAAACTTTTAGGTTGAAGCAGTCGCTACATCTTGTTATATATTGAATAGGATTTTAATTAGTCCATTAACTAATAAAAAACCATATGAATTACTTTACAATAAGAAATCCATAATAGCTTATTTTAAAGTTTTTGGTAGTAAGCGTTTTATTCTTAATACAAAAGATAATTTAGATAAATTTGAACCTAAATCCGACAAAGGTATCTTCATCGGATATTCTTATAGAAGTAACGTATTTAGAGTTTACAATTTAAGAACTAACACTATTGAAGAAACGATGCATGTATCTTTTGATGAAAATTTTAAAGATACTGTACAAATAGAAGATGAAGAAGATTTTGTAACTTTAAATAATGAACCTAATGAAACTAATTGTGAAATCATTCAACCTAATAAAAGAATTAGGCTATTAAAAGATCATTCTATATAAAATATACTAGGAAATATTGAATCTATAGTTAAAATAAGAAATTAATTAAATAGTATGAGTAATGTAGCTTTTGCAACTATTGAACCTAAAAATCCAAAGGAAGCATCATCTGATGATCCATGGATTCTTACTATGCAAGAAGAATTGAATCAGTTCACCAGAAATGATGTTTGGGAACTTGTTCCTAGACCCGGGGATAAAAATATAATTGGAACAAAATGGGTTTATAAAAATAAAATGAATGGACTTGGTGAGATCGTGACAAATAAAGCTCGTTTAGTCGTGCAAGGTTATTGTCAAGAAGAAGGAATTAATTATGACGAAACATTTGCATCCATAGCAAGACTAGAAGCTTTCACGATTCTACTTGCTTTCGCAAACTACAATAATTTCAAGTTATATCAAATGGATGTTAGAAGTTCTTTTCTAAATGGTTTTGTAAAAAAAGATGTTTATGTTGAACAACCTCCACTTTTTGAAGATAATAAATTTTCAAATCACGTATATAAATTAAAGAAAGTTTTTTATGGTCTACAACAAGCTCCTAGAGCCTGGTATGAAAGACTAAGATCTTACTTACTACAATCTCGTTTTGAAATTGGTAAAATAGGTAAAAATCTTTTTATTAAAATAAAAAAATGATATTCAATTAGTACAAATATATGTAGATGATATAATATTTGGATCAACTAATAACATAATGAATGAAGAATTTTCAAATATGACTAAAGAATTTGAAATGAGTCATATATGAGGACTAAATTTCTTCTTAGGACTTCAAATCAAACAATTAGATAAAGGAATTTTCATTAGTCAAGAAAAATATGATAAGGATTTAATTAATAAATTTGGATTGACCACTTCTAGTAGGAAACCAACTCCAATGACAACTAATGTAGCTTTAGGTAAAGAAAATGAATTAAAAGATGTTGATCAAAAATTATATAGGTTCGCTGTTTTATATAACAACAAGTCGTCCTGACTCCTGCATAGTGTCTGTCTCTGTGCAAGATACCAATCTCAACCTAAAGAAACTCACTTAAAAGCTGTTAGAAGAATTTTAAGATATGTAAAACATACATTAGATTATGGTTTATTTTACCCTAAAAATGATGTATTTTATTTAATTTCATATTGTGATGCTGATTACGCTGGTTGTAAATCAGACCTAAAAAGTACAAGTGGAACTTGTCACTTTCTAGGACATTCTCTGGTTTTTTGGTTTAGTAAGAAGAAAAATATTGTATCCTTGTCAACAACTGAAGCAGAATATATATATCTGCTACTTTGGATTATTCTCATGTTATATATATGCAACAAACTTTAAAAGATTTTGGATTAACTATAACTAAATCACCAATTTATTGTGATAACACTAGCAATAAACCTATGTAAGAATCCAACTCATCATGCTAGAACAAAATATATTGATATTAGACATCATTTTCTTAGAGATAATATAAGTAAAGAAGTCATAACTCTTGAATATATTAATACTGAAAAACAAACTGCCCGTATATTCCCCAAACCATTAAATGAACGAAACTTTACTAAATTTAGAAGAGAATTAGGTATATGTTCATTAACTGAAATATAAATTATAAATAATACAAGTATAGTTAATTATTAATATAAATAAAAATTTCTCAAAAAAATTGAACTGGGAATGTCGACATGACCCATCCTCCTATGTCGATACAGGCTGAAATTTTCAAATTTAAATTTCCCTCTAAAAGTTAGTTAGTAAGTTATATATTATATATTTCGAATTTTACTCCTTTTCTCTGCTCTACTCTTTGTAATAAACTTCTAAAACGGTAAATTAATGGCTTCCTCTTCTTATAATGAACCTTCTTCACCCATTTCTCCTCATTCTGGTCCTTTTCAACGTTCCACACACGTACGAATTATCAAATTACAAGAAAAGATGAAAGATATGCTTCAAATGATGACGGAAATTCATGTGAGTCAACTGCGAATGGCTAGAGAACAAGATAGGCAAGGCAGAATCCTTAGGAATTCACAAAACTTCCTTATGGATAAACGTGTTAATCCCATTGTCATCGAAGAATCATCACAAGCCATGGATTCTGAGGAAGAAGAGCCTCTAGAAGAACCACAAGAGGATCAAGAAGAAGAACATCCTCTACCGAATCAGGATGTTCATATGGACGAAGATGATGGCATGATTTGTGTTGGAGAGGTCCTTTTTGATGCTAATTGGGAACTTGGTCGAACAACGTGGAAACTTTTGTCTACACTATCCATATTGTTCGGTCCATAAATTACCAATAGTTAAGGGTCCTCGTTAAGCGTTTTTCATTTTTCTCTTTCTCGATTGTATATTGGTTTGTTAATTTGTATATAAGTGTTATCTTAATTAATGTTAAAAACAATCTTTAGTGTGTAAAATCTTGAATTCCATTTAACTTAGGGTGCTATATTTTACTCATTCATAGTTATTATTCTTATTTCATATGTTTGTTTATCTCATTTTCTATTAAGTTCAAGGTTTATAGGTTATTTTTCTGTTGATGATGAAAATCTATAGAGTGAATCGTGTAGTGTATATGCAAGTTTATGTGACTAACTATATGATGCAACTAAGATAAAATTAATCTAGGTAAATATAGAGAATAAGCACACCAGGATTTTATACTGGTTCGGATCTCTCGTCCTACATCCAGTCCCAAAGCTCCCCTTCGGAATTCGACTATCAAACACCCTCACTTCACCCTGAGGAATAGGCCTGGTTACAATAGCTTGTTCTTGTCAAGTATGTGTTCTATAACACAGATATTGACTATTAAGTACAAATGCTTCCAATATATATATCTAGAGAGTATTGACTGAGAAGATCTGAATATATATATGGAAGAGTGAAATACAAGTATAGGTTGCTAGTGATCCAGAACATAACGGAGTATGTGGGTAAAGAGCACAAGTAAGTAAGGTAAGTTCTTCTTTTTGATTCTTCATGTTATTTATACTGGTAGAGTGATTCCTTGAGTAGTTGCATCCATTAACAAGTGCTCTATAGTTGCTTATGATGGTGATGAAGAGTTGCAACAAAAAGAAGCGAAGATGTCTTTTCAAATGCGGCAGTTGTAATTTGAAATTTAAATTCCGAGTTCAGCACCAAACGTCTGGTATTTGTTTCAGACATCTGGCTATATTTTTTTGCAGTAGCCTTTTAGACATCTGAATGCATTTACCAGACGTCTGATCCTTTCTGTTTTGAATTCCATAGGATTTCTTCAGACGTCTGGCTAGTGCACCCAAACGTCTGAAACCTGTGCATGTTTACTTTGTGCATCTGTGTCATTGCTCCATTGATCCTATCGACTTGTAGTCTCTTGTAATGTTCTTTAAGCATTGTTCTTGTCTTTCTAATGATGTTACTCTAGCAAGTATCTGCAATAGAAATATATATGCATATTCGATTTCCATTGTATAGTTGTTGTCATCAAAAACGTAGATTTGGTTTTTTAACAATCTCCCCCTTTTGATGATGACAACTATGCAACGTACTTATATATAATTTACAAATCTCCCCTTGAATATGTGCTTATCTATAGTTTATATATATATATATACTTATATTTCTCCTCCTTTGGCATTATCAAAAAAATTTAAAATTTTAGCCAACCGTCAAAGATAACAAAAAAAAAAAGAGAATTTCATTAATAATTTGAAATTGAGTACGTTCATAGATTTTGTCAAGTATACAAAAGTTGAAATCCTAAAATCTATGAATCTTTTGGTAAAGATTTTTCTTGATCGTCACCTTTATCTTCTTTTGGGGAAGAGCTAGGTTGATTTGTAGGAGATGTCGAAGCTTGTTTTAGAGGTTCATTCTCAAAAAGTTTGGAATGTTTCAAAGGAGGAGAAGACACATGGGTTGATCAATCTTCAGAAGCGGGTGTCGGACCATGAACCCATTGAAGAACCGCTTTGAAAATCGATAATACAGTTGAAATTTATGTTTCAACTGTTGCTAGGCATGTGGCAAAAGATGTTTCAAAGCTGTCAATACGCTTAGCCAAAACTTTTTGATTTTGAGACAATATAGGTTGATTTTTAAGAGTGAGATCTCGAATGCTTTCATTTGGTTTTGTTTCTGTTCGAGTTTCCAAATTCTCATTCTGGCTTGTATAATCAAATGGTGCAGGAGGAGGAGAAGTTGTCTCATGATGTTGTTCCTCCTCTTGTGATGGTTCATTTTGTGGTTAAGGTGGAGGCCCAACTTGTATGGCTTAACGATTGTGCGTCCAATCTTACAAAGAGACGAATTCTGGAGGAATTTCCAACATGTGCATTAGTGAGAAAAACTTTGAGGAAGCGTATATTGGAGATATTTCTTCAAAAGTTGATAAGTAAGAGGGGATATTGTGAGCATGTAGAAGTGTTATGATGTATGTGGGTAGATAAGTGATGGTCGTGACCGAGTCCAAAAATGTTTGAGTTCGTCAAACATAAATTTGGCCCAATTCACCCTAGTTAAATAGAGCATATAATGCTTTGTGTTCTAAATCTATTATCTGCTCATGACTTCCCATACGTGGAACGATGGTCTTGATGATCATTCGAGTAAGAAGTCTTGATTTTGGTCGTAGACATTTGGATGCAAATTTAAGCATTTCATCCTCCCATATTTGATGTGTTATACTGTTCCTTGGTTTGAAACGCATATCGGGAATATTATATAGATCTTCGCCTATATCGGAACATTCGAGAGTTCTACCTATTATTCCTGGAGTGAGTCTAATTGTGTTGCAATACACGCTAGACCATAACCTATTGTCTTCATTTTCAATGTTCCAAATTTGCGTAAAAAGGAAACATAGCCAATTGATCGATTTGGATGTCATTGGAAATGAATCATTTCAATATTTCTAGATCGGCATTCTCACACATTTCATCCAAATCGTACATTGGAAATTCAAGTAAGTTATAAAATGGACCTGTGTGAAGTTTCTTCTTCTGTATATCCTCATATCTTTTGAGTGGGTGTGGTGCTCGATTCATCCATCTTTCGATTTGATCATCTAAGCAAACTTAAGGATTTGAGGATGTTGGTTGGTCTTGTTTCTTTTGGATATCTTAGGGTTTTTGGTTCTAGGAGGCATTTTATTTGAGCAAGTGTAAAGATGTTTTTGACAAAAAAATCATCGATCGAGTATAGCCAATTGAAAACAGAAGTGAGATTAGAAAAAAAAATTGACGTTATCTAGGTGTTTTAAAGTGTCGACTGAATTTCAAAAGTCTGTAAGCGAATTCAGACATCTTATTTACCCTAATTCGAGCATAGTAAATAGTTTAAGACGTCTGGTTTGACTGGTAGAAGTCTGATTTAGTCAAGTTCAAAAATTTGATAGGTAGAGAGATTTTTCAGACGTTTGAAATAGTTCGATTTTTTATAATTTTTTGGCAGATATATAACTACGACATCTGGTTCCAAGTTCAGATGTCTGAAATAGTCTAGTATCTATCTCAATAAGACAGATCAAATTTTCAAACGTCTGAAGGGTTATAACAGACGTCTGACATATGCATAGTAATGAAAAATTCGTGGAATATCAGAGTGTCGACGTCTTAGGTCCATATCCAGATGTCTGAAACAAGTAATCTTTCTAAAAATAGCCTAAATTTTAAAGGTATTTCTTATTTCTCGACCCTCTATTGTTTAAAAAGAAATGTAGTATTATTTTGTGAAACAAAATTACAAATATACTTGACGACCCAAAAATTTTAAAGATTGAAATCGAAATATTTAATTGATTTTAAAATGTTTGGAGTTGATTCAAACTTGAATTTCAAATATCAGGATGAAATTTAGAAATTTAATTATCAAATTTAATTATAGAAATTTGGGTAAAATTATAAATCTTCAATTTTGAGCTTGTTAAAAATAATTTAATGGCTTAGAAAATTTATATTGGTAATACTGAGGTTAATAGAAGCTTCAGAATTTAATTTGGAACTGTTTTGTTCAGTTTTGAAAATTTATCGTTTAAATCGATATTTAAAAATAGCCTTCCGAGGCACTGTCTCGGAATTTGACAAAACCAGTTCCATTGGATCCGTAATATTGTATTATTATCGGATTTCAATTTTCGTAGCATTCGGAGTGATCGTTTGACCATACGATAAGCAAACGCGTTGAAATTTATATCGAAATATAATCATATAACTGATACAAGAAAGCTATCTTCCTCATGCGATCGAATTTGGCCTCGGAACCTTTTCCATTGCGTTCGGGATAGGCGTATAACATTATAAACGCCTGGCGGCATGTCTCGATTGGAGATCGAGACTTTGCATTACGAAATTTGAACGATTTAGTTTAAATTTGAATTTGAATCTAAAATATATATAGAGTATTTAATATAATATTATTATCATAAGGAAATTACACATTTTATCTCGCTTTAAACACTTGGCAAATTACAAAGACACGCGTTCGTTCTCTTTGTATTCAAAAGAGTTAAAAGGTAAAATATCAGAGCGAAATCAAACAAATTATGGCCGCCGATCCTCGCAGTAAAAAAAAGTAAAATAAAAATAGAATTTAAATCCAAATTGATTTCGTTCTCGTTCGAAAGCGCCTATGGACACATCTCTCCGATTCAATCGAATCAACTTTGAATCCAAATTGTGGGCTGTGGGAGGGGATTCTCGGAGTGCTTGCGAGTTACAACAATAGTGGTGACCGTTGCAGTGATGGATTGCGCACACGAGGACGCGACGACTTCGATTCGCTCGAGTTCATTCGAACGTAGGTGGATGGCATGCCCAGGTTAGGGTTTTCACTGGCGATCGATTTTGAGGGCGAGGTGATGTCGCGATGGAGGAGTTGTTTGTATAGAAGTGGATGGGCGGCATGGTATTTGTGCAGTCGCGGTATGAAGTGAGTTGTGGTGAGGTTGGCAAGGCGAAGCGGCAGCGCGAGGGGATTGGGGTCGCATGGGTTTGGGTCGGCAGCGACACTGGTGGTTGCGTTGGTAGTTGGCGATGCGCCTCGAGGCAGTGGGCATGGTCGTCGCGTTATTGGGTAAAGCGGTAAGGTATAATTTTTTTTTTTTAATTAAAAGTAATTTATATATATGTATATATGTATGTATATACCCAGTAACGAAAAAAAAATTCAGTGTGCTATTTACATATTATCTTATTTAAAATTTATTTTGAAAGTTTAAATATATGTGTATATATACAGTATAAGATTTATTTTTGGAATCTAAATTTTTGCTTTATAAGAGTATGTATATGGTTTCAAAAGAAAGTATATACATGCAGGTCTGAAATTTATAAAGAAATGAAATCTTAGTTACAATAAAATATATATAATATTTTTGTTTTATTATTTACATATACAAATTAAAAAGGAATTTGTTTAAAGTTAAAAGTGTTAGTTTAAATTGTTTGAAGGGGTATATAAAATTTGATTTCTTAATCTATATAAATTTATTTTTATAAATGAGGGTCTCAAAGGAAAAGAAAAGAAGATATTTTTGTTTCAAATCAAATTTTAATTTTTTAAAAATTAAATCATTGGTTAATTAAAACTATTCAATAGGAATTTAATTATTCGATTGATTCGAATATTATAAATTGTATAAATTGTTTATACAAGGTCTAACACAGTGAAGAAAACAAGTTGGGTTGAAAATGGATTGCATGCACAATAAAAGGTGAGATCTTCTCACTCAAAATTTTAATTGAAAATTCCAGTTATTGATTGATTGTGATTGTGTGTTTGGATAATTTATTTATTATTAGTTGTATTAGTTTAGACCCTATTGCGCCGCATAATAGCGGATAATATTTTATGAAACCCATATACCATGATATCCTACCTCGAAGTGGAATGGGTATTTAATTGTTCTGCTAATGTCTGTGAATGCAGGGAAACAGGTTGGAGGGATCCAACTGGATTCCTCAAATATTTAATTTGTTTTGTACGTTGTGTGTAGATTATTTTTAAATTCGTGTGACTATTTGTGATTGAAACCGTACAAGCTGTAATTCAGCCAAATATATTTTTGGTATCGTAGGATACCAGAAATAAATAAATAATTGATTTTGAAATTTGGATAGAAAATTTATAATGAATCCACTCAAAGGAATTGGGTGAATTTTAAAGGAAGGAAATTTAAAAAGATAAAGTTTTATCTTTGAAAACTTATCGAATTAACTCCAAAAATATGGGAAAATATTTTTATAAAGGAATTTCGAATAAGGTTGTTAAACAGTTGAAGAACTTATTTAAGATACGGATTTCAAATAATTAAAAGAGATAAAGAAATTTATTTCAAAAGGAAATAAATTTAGAAATTAAATTTTGGAATTTAATTTAAAGTTGAAATTAATTTTAGAAATCGATTCAGGAATTAATTTGAAGTAAAATAAACCTTAGGAATCGATTTGGAAATTTGCTTAGGTGTGTTGGAAATAATTTTGGGAAATCAATTTGAAATTGATTTGATTTGATATTGGAAAATTAATTTGGAGAAATAAAATTCGAAGTTGATTTGTATTTGAGATAAACTGGAAATCAGTTTGGAATTCGATTTAAATTCATATATCAGCTGATATTTGGAATGTAAATTTAAAACAAATCGAGAAGATTTATTAATTTATTTGAATGGGCCAATTTATATTGGGAAAAGAATTTTTCCCTGGAAAGCCGAGTACATTTTTAAAATAGCCATTGAATAAAATTTAAAAGTTTTTAGATTTGGTTTTAAAAATAATATTATTGGAGAAATTAGTTTTGGAGATTGTTTAAAGTAAAAAAAATTATTTCATTAATTGTATAAGGATTATTTAAAAGATTAAATTGATTTTTGATTTAGAAAATAGGTATTTAAATATTTATACTCTATCTACTAATCTTATTTTAAAACTAGTTTTTGGGCTTGAATTTTTATATGAGGTATTAGTATAATATTTTTCAAAACTAATATTTAAGCAAATATTTTAAAATAGTTTATTTTAAATATTTCCAATTATATTTTGAATGAGTATTTTTATATTATTTTAAAATATTTGAAATCGGTAGATTTTCAGTGGAAATGAATAAATATTTGGAAATTGATTTGAAATTTATTTTTTTCAAAGGATTGAAGTGTGAAATTTTATCTTGCGAAGATATATTGAAAAATAATAATTGGGAGAATTATTTGATGTCCAGTGACTGTTGTGAATGATGATTGATAGTTAAATAATCGACTATCAATTTTGGCCTTAATGGCATTTGAATTTCGATGCGACTAGGAGTCGAATTCCAAATGGATATTCGAAAACCACATCGAACCTTTGTGTTTGTGATGGATCTTTTGTTTAAAAGATCAAAGTGAAATTGTTGTGATTTATTGAATCTGAATGAACACTTATTTTCAAATTAAGTGCTCGTTATTCGGATTAGCCGGGAGAGGACCTTGCGTCATAAAACCCATTTCGAATAACGATACGACGAAATGGGATTGCATTTGAAGACGGTGTTGAAGACTGGGTATTTTGGATAGCGAAAGGATACCTGTCGAATGTCTCTGCACCGGGTTGCTCCGGTATAGAGATTTTATCACCCTTTGTGATGGGGATTCCGGACGTGATTAGTGAATATCCGGATTTGCAAGGGCTTCTTTAGAAGTGCCTTCGGTTCCGTCGATCCTGGAACGGACTTGTATGAATGTATGTCTGACGTTACACTTTGAGATGTAAAGCTGGTTTCTATCAAATACATTTCTGTTGGTGGCAGAGAATTTATTCTCTTAGCTTAACACCCTTCTCTGAGACGTACGAGCTCAGAGGTCATGTAGTTGATGGTTACTAGTGATACATTCCCAATTTGGTAATGTGGCATACGAAGTGCTGCTGATTATTTGTTGATCGAAACATGGCTTTTGTGAAAAGCGTAGCTTAGTGGACGAGACTTCGTCGAACCTCACACCCCGGAATGGTCAAAACAGGAAGAATGCGGCAAGGTTTTAAGGGGTAGCGCCTCTCAGGGTATGTACATTTCCTTCTGGATAGAAGTGGTATCATGGTATGGAGCTCAGATACTTAACTTATGTGAATATCGCATATATATATATATATATATATATATATATATATATATATATTTCTTTATGACTGTTGTTGTTAAGGATCCTCGGATAAAGGTTGTTTACAACCGGGGGATGGCATACTCGTGTAGTAGTTACCTATTTTTGCAGAGGTAACCCGACCTTGTGTTGGCAGAGATCCCGTTAGGTTCTCGGGGCGTCTATCCAAAGGCGTACCCATGTGGCAATGGGAATTTCCTTGGCCTGACCATTTGTTGGAAATCCAATTTCCAATACGAATCCAGTACGGTTTTAGTTGTATTACCTGCCATTTACTTATGGTGGTCACCACTGTTTAGATGGTAGCTATAGTAGACATAGTGCGAAATGCCTATATTGGCTAAGATTTATATTATACTTTCAAAATGTTTTCCACTATGCACTAATAATAATAATATCAAATGATTTTGCGTATCAAGCATATTTGACTATCATAAGGAGAAATCTCCTTCAATTCTGCGTTTGCATTGTGTGTGTGGCGGGAGGCCTTATAGTAGTTTCATTTTCCAAAAAGCATTGCAGATTTCTTTTAAAATTCTTTTGTTTTTTTCTTTTAGTAGAGAATAACTGTTTTAAGATCTCACACCAGTCCCATGACTGACCTGGAGTTTATTGCTCCCTTCCTAAACTCTGGGTGCACACAAAATTTCCACACGAGCAGCCTAGAGTTAGGTTATCAGGTCATTCTGGAATTCAGGAGTTGCTGTGGAGATCAGGAGCAAGCTGGATGGCGTAGCGCATCACTAGTATATGTTATATTTTCTTCTGCTGTTGTTGTACACTCTGATAATGTGATGTGATGTAATGTAATACCTGATATAGTGATTCTGTTTAAAGATATTTGTTTATCTATTATATTTGTTCCGCTGCGAAATGTGAGATTATGTTATAGTTTCTGTTCTACTTTTATCTTCTTCTTCTTAAACCCTAACGGTTCGGTTTTCCGACATTCGATTGCGCGGCATTTGATACAGTGGACGTATAAATGTCGACTTTCGGGCGTCGTAAAATCGGGTCGTTACAATGTGGTATCAGAGCAATTGGTTAAGCGACAACCTTGGCTCTGTTGGGTGTTACTCATTAGAGATAGAGTCAGCAGTACTCTAGAATGAGTTTGAGTGTAATAATAGATATGAGTACGTATTTGTTAGTGAATATAAATTGTTTTATATTATGTTGACTTATCGGTTATTTGTTTACAGATTATGGTCGGTGTAATCTGGCCAGCTGTTTCGATAGAGGTTTCTAAACTTTTAAAAAGATAAACCGACACAGTATTATTTTAAAATAGGGTAAATGAAATAATTTTACCCAAAACTATTTTCGTTTATAAAAGAAATAAATTTTTTGTGAATTATTATATTATATGGTTGCTTGGTTGTTAGGAAGCGATAATATTAGATTATTATCATCGTTGTATGAGAAATTGAAATCAAAAACAAAAGCTAAAGAAAGTAAAAATACAAATGAGATTTGTAAATGTAAATTTTAAATGTAATTAATAATTTGGAATGAAATTGGTAATATGAATGTATAAATGGGTTTTATAAATTGAAATGAAATTTAAATGGATCAAGTTGAATAAATCCAAACTTGGGGAAAAAAAGAAAGTAAAATGGATTGAATTCAAGTAAACTAATATGATAATTAATCAATTCATGAAATAGGAAATTTGAATTAGTTAAATTAAAACTTGAATTGTGAGTTAAATAAAAATGGTTTGAATTTGCAGAAAAATTCAAGTAAGTAGAAATAAATGAAAATTTCCTGGTTATTGATAAAATAAATCCGAGATGAATTGAGAAAGGAAAGTTGAAATTTAAATGGATAAGTGAGAAAAACTAATTTAATTAAATTAGTAGATGGAGTGAATTTGATAAATGAAAATCAAATCAAGGATTTAAATTGGGAAATGTTACAGGGAAAATTTTGAATTTTGAATTGAAATGAGTTAAGTAAATATTGGATCAAATGGAGCAAAATGTTAATAAAGGAATTTAAATTAGTTCGTGAAACTAATTAAAAGAATGATAAATTTAAAATGGTTCAGAATGAATTGAATTCAATATTTATAAATGAAAGGTAAAATGAATTCATATGGAATTTGGAATCCAATTTAAATATAAGTATGTATATAGAATAATTATCTTGAACTTAAGAAATAAATGGTAAAATTCTTAAGTATAATTTAGAGTTGGGAAATATTCTAAACTAATAAATGAAGGATAAACTGGAAATTGTAAAATGGTTTTTTTTATTGAAATGAATGTGAATATGCAATGCAAAATGAATTGAACGAAATCAATTTGAATTGAAATAGAATAAAGAGTAAATTGAGTTTGTATCAATTTAAATTAGTTATAAACTAGATTGGATATTCTATTAAGTGAATATCGTTAAAATTTGCATAGAAATGATTGTTCTTCAATGCAAATGTGATTGCATAAAATCCTATGAGTTAATGAAACCCAATCAAATTGATTTTTTTGAATCAATTGAAATAAATATGAGTTCATTTCGCTTAAAATAGATTGAATAAAAGAAAGTGAGTTATAAATCACTTGAATTGAATAGAAATGGTATGTGACTTTATTATAAGCAATTAAATTTGTATCGGAACCATATAAATTGCTTATGGAAACTATTTTGAATGTATTGCTTGTGAAAACTATGTGTTTACTATTGGAAATAAGTGAAATGTGAATAAATTTCTTATATACGTCACTTATGTGTTTAAATGGAGTAAATACAGGTACAAAAGGGCCTTTTGGCTGGATTTGGTCGTGCTAAAATGCTAATAATAAGCCGCTTTGCTTAAAAATGCTTAATAAGGTACGCATATGCAATAAAAATAGGAAATATGAACTGCTTTTGTTTTTCCGACCGGGTGGGTCGATGTATATATATTTATATCTTTTGTCAAATTGCAAAAGCTCCTCCGTACAAAGGAGATTCTGCCAAAATTTTCCGACAATTTTGGGAGTTAGAAAATTTTTGAAAAAATTATTAGTGGCAAACGATTTCAAAATTGAAATTGAAATAAATTAGTGAATGAAACCGAATTAAAATAATAATAAGAATCAGTTATAATTGAAAAAATAAAATTTAATATTCATAGTAGAAGATAAATTGAATTCAAATAGAATTGTAGTGTAAATTGAATTCAGATAAAGTTGAAAATGCAAGATTAATGAAAATGGATATGTAACTTCAATAGTGAAGTAAAAATAGTACAAGAAGCATATATATTGAAATTTTTTTAATAAAGGTGCAAAATGATATTTGAACATTGTAATTGGATATTATTGATATCAGGATATACAGGTGTATTAAAGGAAATGGAACAGGGATTTTGATTTTAAAGATAAAATTGAATTGCTCGACAAAAAGGTATGTACTTCAATTTCAGTATGTAATTTGGTTATTTTCTGGTCCAGCCGCTTTGCTTTTTGTTTTCTTTTGGGATTTGAGGGCCTGGGGTGCCATTTTGTAGTCATACTGAGCTAGACGCGCAAAGGAAACGCTGGTGAAATTTTTCGAAAATTTAGAGTGTTAGAAAAATTTTGAGAAAATTTTGAAAGTTTGAAATTTGAATTCAAACCTAAATTTGAGTTGGGAAGTAAACAATATTGTTTAGAATTTATAATTGAACTTGGAAAGTTAGTTGAAATGACTCTCTACAACAAAAAAAATTTGGTTGATAAATTGATAAAACTGTTTAAGTTGGAGAATATAACACGATTAAGGATCATTCTTCTTAACTAGTAATTTCGAGACGAAATTCTTTTAAGGGGGAAGGATGTGATGACCCGGAAATTTTAAACATTGAAATCGAAATATTTAATTGTTTTTAAAATGTTTGGGGTTGATTCAAACTTGAATTTCAAATATCATGATGAAATTTAGCAATTTAATTATCAAATTTAATTGCAGAAATATGGGTAAAATTGTAAATCTTCAATTTTGAGCCTGTTAAAAATAATTTAAAGGCTTAGAAAATTTATATTGATAATACTGACGTTAACAGAAGCTTCAGAATTTAATTTGGAACTGTTTTGTTCAGTTTTGAAAATTTATCGTTTAAATCGATATTTAAAAATAGCCTTCGAGGCACAGTCTCGGAATTCGACGAAACCAGTTCCATTGGATCCGTAATATTGTATTACTATCGGATTTCAATTTTCGTAGCATTCGGAGTGATCATTTGACCATACGATAAGCAAACGCGTTGAAATTTATATTGAAATTTAATTATATAACTGATACAAAAAAACTATCTTCTCCATGCGATCGAATTTGGCCTCGGAACCTTTTCCATTGCGTTCGGGATAGGCGTATAACATTATAAACGCCTGGGGGCATGTCTCAATTGGAGATCGAGATTTTACATTGCGAAATTTGAACGATTTAGTTTAAATTTGAATTTGAATTTAAAATATATATAGAGCATTTAATATAATATTATTATCATAAGGAAATTACACATTTAATCTCACTTTAAACACTTGGCAAATTACAAAGACACGCATCCGTTCTCTTTGTATTCAAAAGAGTTAAAGGGTAAAATATCAGAATTAAATCAAAAAAATTATGGCCGCCGATCCTCGTAGTAAAAAAAAGTAAAATAAAAATAGAATTTAAATCCAAATTGATTTCATTCTCGTTCGAAATCACCTATGGCCGCATCTCTCCAATTCAATCGAATCAACTTCGAATCCAAATTGTGGGCTGTGGAAGGGGGTTCTCGGAGTGCTTGCGAGTTACAACAGTAGTGGTGACCGTTGTACTGATGGACTGCGCACACGAGGGCGCGGCGACTTCGATTCGCTCAAGTTCATTCGAACGTAGGTGGATGGCATGCGCAGGTTAGGGTTTTCATTGGCGATCGATTTTGAGGGCGAGGTGATGTCGCAATGGAGGAGTTGTTTGTACAGAAGTGGATGGGCGGCATGGTATTTGTGCAGTTGCGATTTGAAGTGGGTTGTGGTGAGGTTGGCAAGGCGAAGCGGCCGCGCGAGGGGATTGGGGTCGCGGGGGTTTGGGTCGGCAGCGACACTGGTGGCTACGATGGTAGGAGGCGATGCGCCTTGAGGCAGTGGGCATGGTCGTCATGATATTGGGTAAAGCGGTAAGGTGTAATTTAACTTTTTTTGTTTTAATTAAAAGTAATTTATATATATATATATATGTATATACCCAGTAAAGAAAAAAAATCAGTGTGCTATTTACAGTTTATCTTATTTAAAATTTTATTTTGAAAGTTTATATGTATGTGTGTATGTACAGTACAAGATTTATTTTTGGAATCTAAATTTTTGTTTTATAAGAGTATGTATATGGTTTCAAAAGAAAGTATATACATGCAAGCCTGAAATTTATATAGAAATGAAATTTAGTTACAATAAAATATATATAATATTTTTGTTTTATTATTTACATATAAAAATTAAAAAGGAATTTATTTAAAGTTAAAAGTATTAGTTTAAATTGTTTGAAGGGGTATATAAAATTTGATTTCTTAATCTATATAAATTTATTTTTATAAATGAGGGTCTCAAAGGAAAAGAAAAGAAGATATTTTTGTTTCAAATCAAATATTAATTTTTAAAAAATTAAATCATTGGTTAATTAAAACTATTCAATAGGAATTTAATTATTCGATTGATTCGAATATTAATAAATTGTATAAATTGTTATACAAGGTCTAACACAGTGAAGAAAACAAGTTGGGTTGTAAATGGATTGCATGCATAATAAAAGGTGAGATCTTCTCACTCAAAATTTTAATTGATAATTCCAGTTATTGATTGATTGTGGAATTATGATAGTTAAATTAAAATTGCTTGATTGTGTGTTTGGGTAATTATTAGTTATATTAGTTTAGACCCTATTGCGCTGAATAGTAGCGGATGATATTTTATAAATCCCATATACCGTGATATTCCACCTCGAAGCGGAATGGGTATTTAATTGTTGTGCTAACGTCTGTGGATGCAGGGAAACAGGTTGGAGGGATCCAACTGGATTCCTCAAATATTTAATTTTTTTGTATGTTGTGCGTTGATTTTTTTTAAATTCGTGTGACTATTTGTGATTGAAACCGTAAAGGCTGTAATTCAGCCGAATATATTTTTGGTATCGTAGGATGCCAGAAATAAATAATTATTTGATTTTGAAATTTGGGTAGAAAATTTATAATGAATTCACTCAAAGGAATTAGGTGAATTTTAAAGGAAGGAAATTTAAATAGATAAAGTTTTATCTTTGAAAGCTTATCGAATTAACTCCAAAAATATGGGAAAATATTTTTATAAAGGAATTTCGAGTAAGGTTGTTAAATAGTTGAAGAATTTATTTAAGATACGGATTTTAAATAATTAAAAGAGATAAAGAAATTTATTTCAAAAGAAAATAAATTTAGAAATTAAATTTTGGAATTTAATTTAAAGTTGAAATAGATTTTAGAAATCGATTCAGGAATTAATTTGAAGTAAAATAAACCTTAAGAATCGATTTGGAAATTTGGTTTGGTGTGTTGGAAATAATTTTGGGAAATCAATTTGAAATTGATTTGATTTGATATTCGAAAAATAATTTGGAGAAATCAAATTGGAAGTTGATTTTGTATTTGAGATAAACTGGAAATCAATTTGGAATTCGATTAGGTGTGAGGATGATATTTGGGAATCGATTTAAATTCATATATCAGTTGATATTTGGAACGTAAATTTAAAACAAATCGAGAAGATTTATTAATTTATTTGAATGGACCAATTTATATTGGGAAAAGAATTTTTCCCTGGAAAGCCGATTATATTTTTAAAATAGCCTTTGAATAAAATTTAAAAGTTTTTAGATTTGGTTTTAAAAATAATATTGTTGGAGAAATTGTTTTTGGAGATTGTTTAAAGTAAAAAAAATTATTTAATTAATTATATTAGGATTATTTAAAAGATTAAATTGATTTTTGATTTAGAAAATAGATATTTAAATATTTATACTCTATCTAGTAATCTTATTTTAAAACTAGTTTTTGGGCTTGAATTTTTATATGAGGTATTAGTATAATATTTTTCATAACTAATATTTGAGAAAATATCTAAAATAGTTTATTTTAAATATTTCCAAGTATATAATATTTTCATATTATTTTAAAATATTTGAAATCGGCAGATTTTCAGTGGAAATGAATAAATGTTTGGAAATTGATTTGAAATTTATTTTTTTCAGAGGATTTAAATGTGAAATTTTATCTTGCGAAGATATATTGAAAAAAAATTGGAAGAATTATTTGAAATCCAGTGACTGTTGTGAATGATGATTGATAGTTAAATAACCGACTATCAATTTTGGCCTTCATGGCATTTGAATTTCGATGCGACCGGGAGTCGAATTCTAAATGGATATTCGAAAACCACATCGAACCTTTGTGTTTGTGATGGATCTTTTGTTTAAAAGATCAAAGTGAAATTGTTGTGATTTATTGAATCTGAATGAACACTTATTTTCAAATTAAGTGCTTGTTATTCGGATTAGCCGGGAGAGGACCTTGTGTCATAAAACCCATTCCGAATACGATACGACGAAATGGGATTGCATTTGAAGATGGTGTTGAAAACCGGGTATTTTCGAAAGCGAAAGGATACCTGTCGAATGTATCTGCACCGGGTTGCTCCGGTATAGAGATTTTATCACCCTTCGTGATGGGGATTCCGGACGTGATTGGTGAATATCCGAATTTGCAAGTGCTTCTTTGGAAGTGCCTTCGGTTCCGTTCGTGTAACATCCCGCCTTTTCGCACGATTAAAACAGACACACGTGCCAATTCAAACCATACTGAAGGGCGGATTGTTATGGGGTAAATAAGAAAACGAGAAAGAAACAAAACAAAACAGAATCTCACAGCGGAAGGATAAAATATAATAATAAATATACAGTTCATAAAACTGTTTACAAAACATTTGATTCTTCTTTATACAATAAATATCAGAGTTCACGTACCAATAATTGATTAACTATTCTTTAACCATAAATTAATAACTTTAATTATTAATTTATTTACCATTAACTACTTAGTTAATCAATTATTAGTTCTTAATTAAATTCCTTGAATAATTAACTATTAATTATCTACTAATTAACTTGAGTAGTTAATTACAACTTACTTATTACTTAAACATTAATTAATTCAAACTCTAATTATAATTAAAATGAAATTATTCTTAATTACTTTCTAAAATAATTACTTAATATTTATTATTCACTAATTAACATTTTCAAAGAAATCTTCGTTAAACTTTGAAAATCAATTTAATATTAACTACAACTTTAAAAGTTAATCAATTTCACATTTAACTTAATTACTTGATTAAAAATAATAATTAGATGTTTAAAACTTTGTTGAAGCATTAACTAAAACAATGAAAATTTGTTTAAATTTCTTGACTTTAACCGTTGAACTCTTTATTAAGTTTCAGTGTTTAAAACTTGTAGAAAACAAGTTGTTCAACTTCACACCGTTACAATATAATATTCCAGTTTAACAAAAAAAACCCGAGGACCATCCCTATGATACTCGAGCATTACTTCCAGTCCGACACCCTTTTTCCCCGAGGCTTCTACCTGTACGTTCGTTCTTCTTCCCTTTTTTTTCCCAGTGTAAATTTGAACTTAATTTTAAAACAAAAGCATCAGGTAATCAACTCACCAACTCGAGTTCCCTACCGAAGAGAACACTACATTTACCCGAGAATCACCTCGCGCCATTCACCATCGTACCTGACACAACGACAATAACGTGCCTGTGCACGTGTACGGCGGCGTGGCCGTCCTCTGGCGAACTCCATCATCATAGGCGAGTCACAAATCTTCCAAAAATTCGAAAACAAAACTCGCCTCACCTCCAAAAAATTAAAACGAAATTTAGCGTTTCGTTCGAAACCTGCAGTTCAACCTTCATCATAAAACCACCTCGCCACTGCCGCATGGTCCACCAGAGGCAAAGCCCCTTCGCCAACTCCATGTCCAGACCCTCCCCGGCCTTCACCCAACATCTAGTCGCACTCGATCCATTATTGGCGACGCTCTGATCGAATCATCCACCCTTATCAAAATTAGGTTTAAAAATTTTAAACCCTCGCGGCTGCCGCCACCACCGTATTCTGGCCACCTCCGCTCTATTTTTCCGAGCTCCACCTATCACTCCTCCACCTCCAGGAGGAAACTCGACTCCTCTAGTCGACGTGATCACCCACGGCGACTCAAAAAGCCCAATACGATCAAACCCAATTCACTCTCAATCCCTAACTCTAAAAATTAGAATTCTTGTTTTAAAAATCATTTTAATGTATGCGAAATCAACCCACACACCTGAATTTGTGAAACAAGAGATTTGTATTTTGACAAGTTTGAGTTTGCTAGGTGTTCCCTTGGTTTCCAGAAACTTTTCAAAATAAATTCAACTTAAATAAATTTGTATCTTGAGTATAAGCCATAACAACCAATATTTGTTTTAATACTAAGCCTAAACACAAAGTAAATCAAATGGAAATGATTTTGAGATCAAAGCTTATGTTAAAGATCATAGAACAGAGAGCACATGATCATCTGCCTGTACAATTGCTTCCAGTATTCAAGTGTACTCAAAGATGTTATATATACATATATACTACCATACTTATTTAGAGATATGTTGGCATCAAATTTACACCCTTTTTATATAAAAAAATGCTACTCACAATCAAAGGGAAGATGACAGAGAACTCTTTGTGTTGGAACTGCAGTATTTTTCTTGAATCCTGTTTTTAAGTTTGAAAACAAGGTGATGTTTATGTTTGTTTCTTCTTATTTTTTTTTCTGACTTTGCTGGGTTTCATTTGATGAACAAAATAACACAAATGAGTGTATTAATATACAGGAGGATGTTGTTCAAGGTAGGGGAGGCACGTTGCATTTAATGCAAAGGTATGTTGCATTTATTGTTTTGCAATTCAGTTTGTACTTGTTCAAGTTGTATTGTTATTTTATTTTTATTTTTATT
Source organism: Allium cepa (assembly GCA_030765085.1). Classification (NCBI taxonomy): domain Eukaryota; kingdom Viridiplantae; phylum Streptophyta; class Magnoliopsida; order Asparagales; family Amaryllidaceae; genus Allium; species Allium cepa. The sequence continues at coordinate 201,985,016 of CM060945.1, read as the reverse complement.
TTGTGTTTCAGCCCTCTTGCATTGTTTAAATGTAATATATTTTTTTAGTTTACCTGCATTGCTTCTAATTTGTTTATAACTTATACTATTTATGTGATGTATGTATATGCACAGTTCTGCTTTGTTTTGTAAGCATATTCATATGTACTTTTTCCATGTACACAAATCTACTTTTGCAGGCTTTGAATTTCTTTGCTTCTTGTTTACATCTTGCTTCATACTTCAAGTCTTTTCTTTAAATTCTTTTGTACATAGATAGTTTGCATATATTTTGTAGATTTCTATTCAAAGTTTAAACTGACTACATTTCCATTTGTACATGTTTTTATTTTGTAATTTATCTTCTAATTATATTTCTAACTTAAGTATTAAATTTATAACGTATATTTTATTTTTTACATTTTACACTTAATATTGATAAGTAGTTTTTATTTTAAACATTTTATTTCTAATCCAATTTAATTACATTTATAATAAGTTTCAAATCCAATTTATAAATTAATAAGTATACATATCTTATCAAAATTGAAAATTTCAAACAAATCCAAAAATTCAATTTAAATTAGAAATTTAAATTCGTCTTTAAAACTGGATCGTTACAATGTCTATTTTAACAATCAATAGATAACAATCATCATTCAAACATGCATTCAAGAATTTTAAATATAACTATTTAAAATTAAAAATCGAAACTATTCGATTGAGTGAGAAGTTCTCACCTTGATTTCAATTCTGTTCCAGCGTTTTATTTCAAATAAAATTAAACAAGCGTTTAATTTTACTCGAAATTTTCACTAGCTCCAAACGACTCCAAACCAGTTCCATAGTGTAGTGCTCGACAATACGATTCAAACGCACTTCGTCTCATCAGTTTTCGATCTCGCAGCAAAAAGTTATGGCATTTTGAAGTTATACGAATTATAATATATATATTTTACATTTTTAATTTCAATTTTAAACCTCTGCAAATCTGGGCCGTTCGTTCCTTAGCCCTAGATCCTGGCCGCATGCTATCATCTTTCCCAGGTCCTTCACGCGTTTGAGAACCCATAGGCTGCCGTTTGAAATTTCAAGCCGCACCACCCCCATATGATTGAAACTCCATCATTTCGCTACCATTCGAAGCACCACCTCCAGAGCCACCCATGCCGGCCGACCGCACCTCCCTAGTGCCCCCATCTCCTCGAAAAACGTGCTTGAAACCGGCCACTTCAACTCGTTTTTTCGATCGATCCAAGCCACTACAACAAAATTCGACCGTTGGATATATCGAGCTCGAGGAGATCTACAATTTACTAGTTGACACTTTCTTGAATCAATGCGTGGATTAAGAGATAAATGAGGGGAAAGGATGGTGTTTTCTGGCCATCGAATTAAAATGGCGGCCGGCTCTAGATTAGGGTTAGGTTTTTGCAAAAGAGAAGGGGTTGGGTTTCCTTTTATAGAATTTCAATGAAAAACACTATTCATTTCGGATTTTCAAAACTCCGATTTACACGCGGTGACTGGTGTTTCTGGGGTTTATCCCGCGTTTCGGACACAATGGAATAGGTTTCGGGGGCCAATTCGATCATCTGTGCGAGTTATGGAATTAAACGATCGTTTAAACTAATTTCTATGCGTTTGGGCTCGCCCCGGACAAACGGTAAATCCGATTGACACGAAATTTGAAACCATACAAAAATATCACATTACTGATCCGATGAAACTGGTTTCGTCGAAATCCAAGACTGTTTGAAAAATGGCTATTTTAACTCGCCAAATTAATATTAAAAACAATTTCGATGCGTTTCGAGCTGCCACGATCAAACGAAAACTCCAATTGCTACAAAAATTGAAATCCGATAATAACAAACTATTACGGATCCAATGGAACTAGTTTTGTCCAATTCTGAGACTATTCGAAAATTGGCTAATTTCACTAGTCGATTTAAATATTAAAATATTCAATTTTCACAAATTAACTCTTAATTCGATTTTAAAAGTTCTATAACCTCACTCTAACTCCAATATGATATAATAAAATTTTACAAATCATTTTCAATCATATTTAACCCAATATTTCAATTATTTCTGTATTTTCAACTATTAAATTATCGATTTAATTATTCAATTAAATCCAATTTTTCGAAATAAAATTTATTCGACTTATAAATTTCACTTATTAATATTTAAAATTAATTAAATATACAAATTTTAAATTGACAGAAATTCTGGGTCGTTACATTTCACGTCCAAATTCCATCGTATGAAGAAGTTACGCTGAAAACAATATTTTCAAATTGATTTCAAATTGATTTCAATTAAATCAATTTCAAGGCGTTTCGCGTTCATACGATCAAATGACAAGTCCGATCGCTACGAAACATGAAACCCTACAATAATTCACTGTTACGGATCCGATGAAACTAGTTTCGTCGAAATCCGAGTCTGTGACCAAAATGGCTATTTTTATATTAATTGAATAAATTAAGAATTAGTAAATAAATCCAAATTTTATATTTATATTCTAAAATTGACTCATTTTATCACTTTTAAAAATTCTTGATCATTTACAAAATTCCAACAAGTTTAGATGTCAAATTTAAAGAAGGTAAATTTATAAATTTCAATATAAATCCTTAATTTCATTAAATACCCAAATTATAAATAATATCCTAAAATTTCTTTTAGTTAAATAAACTAATTAGTATTCCATTCATTCCTGTCAAACAGATGGATTAAATATTGGATTCCAAATTATCACACAATTTCCCACATTATCTTTATCTCAAATAACGAATTATTTAACTATATTCAATCTCATTTAATTTTAATTAAATTCAATTATTAGACTTTAAGTTTCCATATAAATAAATAAATCTTGATTCCTATTCTTAAATTCACTATTTATCATAATACCATCTTGGGTACCATTTAATTTAGTATATATATATCCAGATACTTAACATTTTCCAATTGTTTATCTCAATTGCATAACATTAAATTTATATTTATTGCAATGGTTTCTGATTAAATTGAACGAACTAAGTATATAACTCATAATAATTGTTGTAAAACTCTCAATCCCACATTTATAAGTATATCCTTATCCGTTATATCTATTAATTAAATAAATTCCATTTTTAAGTCCATTTAAACTTATTACTAAGTACCCATTTACTTTTTTCCAATAAATTTGAATTCCATTCATTTTCCATACAATCACTTTCCCATTCACACCTCATTATCAACCCATAATTATTGCAATTCATTATCTTATATTGATTTTATACAATTACCATTAACTTTACATTCAATTACTATTCAATGCATATTTATTCATCAATCAATTTGATATTTACTTTCCTTTCCTTCTATTTGATAAATAACCTAGTATACACGTACATACATTCATTTCATTACATTCATTTATGGGTATTGCATTGAAATTTAATTTATTAGCTAATAACTACATTATTACCATTAATTACAATTGGATTCCCAATTTTATTGAATACCCTGGATAAATAACATATATATTAATCAAATCCTTACGTTTGTTTTTCTCATATTCCATTTAAAATCAAATCATAACATTTAAATGATTTTAATGAATTGGAATTTCATTCCAGTCGTAAATTATTAACTTTCAATAACATGATTCCTTAATTTATTCCAATTACCATTTACACTCTTTTATTGCATTTGAATCAATTTAATATTTTCATTAATTTCTCATATTAAATTTTGCATCCAGGTAAGAATCCTTTTTCTACTTAATTCAATTTGGATTTTATTCAAATTTCTATAAATTGGTTTTAAGTCACCATTTACATAATTTATTTTAGCCTTCATTTTAACATTTATTTATCCCCTTTATTATTTATACTAAAATAAATTACAAAAATCCTATTAAATAAACAAATTTAAATTGTCGAAATTTACGGGTCGTTACACTCTCCCCCACTCAAAACTTTTCGCCCCCGAAAAGGAAAAGAAGGGAAAAGTAGAAATAAGAAAATAATATATCTTTCTTAATTAAATTTATAAACAAATAAGTTTACAAAATAAAATAATTTAACATAAAATATACCAATTTATAACCATTTAAATCCTTTATACATAAATTGTTAAAGTTTTAAACATTTTCAATTTTTTTCTAAGTCCAAAATTTACGGAAAATTTTGGCAGAGTCTCCATTGTATGGAGAGGCTCGGAAGAAAACATAATATAAATATAACAATATACACAAATATTTTCCAAAATAATATATAACCCTACACGGGAAAATAGCGCTAAAAACCGTAATCCGAGAACGTACCTATTTGTCGGGCAACTTACGCTAAATTTATAGAACCAAAAGCAGTAGCAATTGCTTTCATAACCTGCATTTCACTTATAAACACTTATAAAATCTAAAGGGTTAACAATTTATATAAAGTGAACTACTTAAGTGGTTTCAATTACTAACAACAAATCAGTACAACAACCATCAATTCGACATCCAACATACAACAAATACAAAACAACCATTCAAACCAAACAAACAAATAGTTGTTCGGGTTCAAAACTTTTAAATTGTACGGAACGAATAATAAACTACTAGCGCATCATTTACTCTTCAGTCTTAGATAAAACTAAATAGATTATCCATTCACCCTAACTCCAATTTTAAAGTATTTTACCCAAACAACCATCAACTAAACAACAACTAATCCAAACAACAACCAACTTACTTATTATTAATTTTATTTCTTACATTAGTTGTTTATTTCCTTTCTCTCATTCATTGAGTGATTACTTCATTTCTTTTCATTTATTACTTAAAATATCATTTTTTTCATTTTAATGTCATGTAAGTTTCTTTTATTTCGTTATAATTATTCATTCATTTATTATTGCATGTCCTTATTTATTTACCCTTTAATTACTTATGTTTTTATAATCATCTATTTGTCATACTTACCTTCAATTATATTCACTTATAGTAAAATTTCAATTATAACTTAAGTTTATAACATTAGATTCTCATTTAATAGCCAACTCATTGGATACTTCATTACCTACTTTCACTTGTACAAATTCCATTGCGGTTCTTTTTAAACATTTCAAATTTTTATATTTGGTAAGTTATATATGTTTTTAAAGAATGTACTTGAAAGTTATACAAGTTTATCATTACCTATGATTAATTTAACATTCAATAATAATATTCTTTATTTCCTAGGTTATAATTCCAAATTTCATTTAATAACATTTATAATCTATCATTAAATCTCTTATTTCCTATAGAGGTTTTAATTTATTAATTATCTATGTTTCGATTCACTACAATAATTGAAACAATTAATTAATGAAAATTTAAGAATTTAATACCGGGTTCAATTTCAAATAATTCTAAAATAATAGATAAATATGTTCTTACAACTTATATATCTATAATTACATTTAAAACAATTCAAAATTTATAAATTTTCAAAAATGAATCTGTAGTAGAACTATTACAGTGGCCTTTCCCTTCGAAACTCGAAAATGAAAGTCGATGATGCGGCCGCCATCACCGAAATTATTTTCCAACGACAGAGAGGAAAGTACAAAACTTATTTTCTCAAAAATCCTTTTTAAAACAATTCTTCCTAATTACATTAATATATTTACATCAGAAAGTCCTCATAAACCAAATTATTATATTCCAAAATTTATTCGAAAGAAATTTCAAAACCCCGGATCTTAAGTTCTAAACTTCCAGATTTATTTTGTTTTATTATTCAATCTTATTTCTATTATTATTTACATTTTAATACCTACAACCAATCTATTGCAGCCAAATATAGATATCATTTGAAAATTTTTATTTTATATAGAAAATATAATAGGCAAAATTATTACATTCACCTACGAAAAAAAAATATTATGTTGGTCTGTCCTATTAAGTGTTTAGAAATTCCTATTGATGTCACAACGTCCCATGCATCAACCAGAATTTATAAATACAAAGAGGAAAAGATTAACACAGTATTAAAACCTTTTTATAACACCAACAAATACGCTCTCTCATATATATACACTCAGCGACTCCCATAGGTTATTACTACCTTATTAATAAAGAGTCAAACCCCACAAAGCTAAGGCTTATCGCTGAACCAAAGCTCTGATACCAGATGTAACATCCCGCCTTTTCGCACGATTAAAACAGACACACGAGCCAATTCAAACCATAGTGAAGGGCGGATTGTTATGGGGTAAATAAGAAAACGAGAAAGAAATAAAACAAAACAGAATCTCACATCGGAAGGACAAAATATAATAATAAATATACAGTTCATAAAACTGTTTACAAAACATTTGATTCTTCTTTATACAATAAATATCAGAGTTCACATACCAATAATATCAATGCAGCGGAATTAAATAGTGTAGTGGAATAATAGTAGATAATAGTAATACAAATCTTCGTCTTCGTCCTCCAGAGCTAAAACTTCCAATCCTGAAACGCTCGGACTGACCCGAGCGAATTTGAAAAGACAAAAACACTCGAGTCAGAACTAAAAGATCTTATGTGAGCTAAATTAACAGAAATAGATATGAGTGCAGTAACTCAAGAGATGCTCAGGATTTACATCTCCTAAGGATCCGTTAAACTATTTACTATATAGTATATTTCGCTCTTATAATAGTGTCTAATTGTAAAATAAACTTACTTTTTAATAGCGTTAAGGGGTTACCCATATAGCTCTTAACACAAATAATGCTAATAGTCTATACAGTGCCTGCATATCTCCTGATCGGGAGACTACGAGAAGACACTCCATAGGTACGACACAAATAGAAACTTGTACAAGGCGCGATAGGGTAGGTGACACGGCACAATTGGCAATGCCAGGGTAGATATACCGATTATGCTTCCGGGTCGGTGGTAACGCGTAGCGCGCAGCTACCGCCCACCTCGATCCATACCCCAAAATAAAATCAAAAGTGGCCACCGAGTCAATCCAAGAGTCAAAGTATAATATCGAAGGGATGTGTCCGATCAAAGGTGCTACCTTATTAACCCGTCAATCGCTCTTGTTTTAGCCACCTTATGCCAACTCACGGGAGTTGGGTCCTCGTATTTACCTTACAGGAAACGCCGCCACCAACCTACTTCATTCTGGAATCTCCACCGCGTACACGGTTGTTAAAGTGGTTTTCGGAGCTGGCAGAGAGTATGACAACTTCCGATCCCGGTCTCTTCAACAACCAAACGTTATTATAACACCGCGGTCATTTAAAAATTAATTATACTTTCAAAACCAGAATATAATTATCCATTTCAAAACCCATAAATACGATATCATTTCCTTTCCAAAACAAACTCATTTGGTATTATTTTTATAAAAACCCAAATTAATATAATATCATTTTATTTTAAATATATATTTCTTTTCCAAAATCATATTGTTTTCAAGCTTATAATAATCGAAAACCAAACATTGAATTATAACTTTCAAACTATAATACTTCGAAAATTCATAGCTTTAAACCATAATTTCTAAAACTTAAATGGTTTGGATATTCAAACAGTATATAGCATCAATAGTTTGGATTCAAAATTTCTTTATAAAATAAAATAATTTCCGCAACTTACAATTTATTTCATTTAAGATTAAGTCAAAATCCATAAATTTAAAATCGCTTTCAGTTTAAATAAACCACTTCAGTTTCAATATATTTCAAACTTTGAATATTAAACAATTGGAACTAAGGTTGGAAATTTCTATTTCACCAATTTAAAGTCCTATTATTTAGTTTGAAATAATAATTGCATAATAAACCCGTAATCATTTAAGTAAAACTAAATTACTTATAAAATAAAATTTCCTTCAATTTTTATACTAGAAATATTCATTTAATTCACCTTGAATAGAATTCAGTTATAAATATCATACCTTTTTTAAAATTTCAAGTTAATAAATTTTACATCAACTTATGAAGTTAACTTCTTAATTAAGCTCAATTCCAAATAAATTTTCCAATTTAACTCCCAATCTTAATTAAATTTAAATCCTTTAAAATTATATGTAATTTCAGTATCTTAACATGTACTTAACCATATAATATAAAATAATCAAACTCCGTCATTCAACTTATTTATTTTATTTAACAAATCCATACATAGCTTATCTTCAATACTTTAACTATAGATGTATATATAAAATAAGATTTTATATAATATCAAAATCTATATTTATTAACCGTATCCTATCCAAACCATAGAAAAATCATTTCAAAAATAATTTTTATATATATATCGCGGTGCCTGTATATAATTTTCTATCCTATGGTCAAGTGATACAGATATTTATCATTTCAATCCGCAATTTAAAAATAAAAAAATGCGGTGGTATATCATTTCAAACTGCAATCCTGAATGAATGAAATACATGATAACTTGCAGATTTATATAAATAACATCCATTCACCAAACATCAATCATCAATCATTAATTATAATCCTCATCAATTTATTTCAATCATCATCAATTTAAACAAACATCAATATATGACATATACAATATAACAGGAAATAAATGACAGTTATTAACTAACAGTTTATATTCAAAATAAATTTATTAACTGTTTAACTATCAGTTTATATGCAAAATAAATAAATTTAACTGTCAATTTATATGCAATAATAAAATTAATTAACAGTTATATTAAATAAATGCAATTTAACAGAGATGATGAACAAAACATGCCAAACAGTCATAAATAAATTTCTTCTCATATCTAAAATCAATTTAAAAGACATAGAAAATTTTAGAAAATGTAAGTGGGTTAAAACACTCAACTTTTGAATTTAAATCTAATTTAAAATCCGATTTAAACCCAAAAATTCGACGGTCTCCAAATCTGTCCAAACTAGCGTCAAAAGATCTGGAATTTAATTACGATCCTAACAAAAAAATTGCGCGTGAAACGGATAACGTATGAGAAAATTATTCGAGTTAAATGATTTGAAAATCAAAATAAAATAAAATAAATAAAAGAAACAAATCACCTTCCTCCAAGCCACGTCATTCCTTCAATTCGCAAGCTACAGGAGCTGCATCTTTCACGCACACGAGAAACAGTAAAACGCAACCCTAGCCGCCAACGTAGTAGGAAATTCGTCGCCACCACAGGCCATACGGCCACGATCCATCACCATCGTCGCTTCAATCACCTCAGTCCGACCTCCCTGCTACCTCGTGCGGCCCCCGCGTCTCACCCTTTTGCAGCCGCCGCCGCTCCCCTATTTGTCCAATCACAACGAAACTAGCGACCAACCCCAACAATGAATGGCATGGATGAACCCTACTTGAAAATCTCTGCGCGATGGTGCCCCCCGATCTTCGCCAGGACGAAGATCCACCATCGAAACATAAAACCCTAATATGGACGGTTTGGTTTGATTTACTATTTTCGGACAAACAGTGTGACGAAGCGAAAAACAAAAAGTACCATCATATTATGCTCTTCGAGAACTATGACATGTAATTTTTGTGAATTTTTCTGGAGACTTTGAATTTTGACTTTTGATTTGAATTGAAACTGGATCTAGGGTTTGCATCCATTGGAAAGGAGGAGTTGAGGGAAATGAACACCCAAAGAAATGAAGATAGATGGAGGCTAAGGTTTATAATTTGGTTTATATAGATAGGCTAGAAAATAGAATGGATGGATCCGATAAACAAACGTGCTAACGCTAACGTGGCCCAAAAAGCTCGTTCTGACCCCGGAACGAAATTGGTTAACCCCATATATCCAAAAAGGTATTTTAAAATATTCTGAGCACGATGGAAAAAGTTTCTCGTCCAAATTCCATCGTATGAAGAAGTTATGATGAAAACAATATTTTCAAATTGATTTCAATTAAATCGATTTCAAGGCGTTTCGCGTTCGTACAATCAAACGACAAGTCCGATCGCTATGAAACTTGAAACCCAACAATATTTCACTGTTACGGATCCGATGAAACTGGTTTCGTCGAAATCCAAGTCCGTGACCAAAATGGCTATTTTTATATTAATTATATAAATTAAGAATTAGTAAATAAATCCAAATTTTATATTTATATTCTAAAATTGACTCATTTTATCACTTTTAAAGATTCTTAATCATTTACAAAATTCCAACAAGTTTAGATGTCAAATTTAAATAAGGTAAATTTATAAATTTCAATATAAATCCTTAATTTCATTAAATACCCAAATTATAAATAATATCCTAAAATTTCGTTTAGTTAAATAACTAACTAGTATTCCATTCATTCCTGTCAAACAGATGGATTAAATATTGGATTCCAAATTATCACACAATTTCTCACATTATCTTTATCTCAAATAACGAATTATTTAACTATATTCAATCTCATTTAGTTTCAATTAAATTCAATTATTAGACTTTAAGTTTCCATATAAATAAATAAATCTTGATTTTTATTCTTAAATTCACTATTTATCATAATACCATCCTGGGTACCATTTAATTTAGTATATATATCCAGATACTTAACATTTTCCAATTGTTTATCTCAATTGCATAACATTAAATTTATATTTATTGCAATGGTTTCTGATTAAATTGAACGAACTAAGTATATAACTCATAATAATTGTTGTAAAACTCTCAATCCCACATTTATAAGTATATCCTTATCCGTTGTTTGCGTAAAAAATGGCTGCAAACACCCAAAGTCGTATGAGTTGGTTGATTTTATGTTGTATTTAGTGATTTGGGTGATTTATGCAAATATATAAAAAGCAAGGACTAAACTGTAAAAGACACACAGATTTATAGTGGTTCGGCCAGAACGTGCCTACGTCCACTTTATATGTTATTCTCCTTTTTTCTTTAGATTACAAGTACAAAGCTTTGATTATAAGTATCTAAAGTTGTTTGAGAGTTCCTTCCAGGCTTGAGCTCTCAAACTTGTCCCCCGTTGTTGTACCCCTGGCCCTCTATTTATAGAGTGAGGCTGGGGGCAGGGGACCTGGATGTTTATAGCTGCTGGTGGGCTTGGGCTGAAGCAATCTGGCCTGGCAGAGTTGGTTCGGCAACACCTTGGTTCGGCGGTGAGTGGTATATTGTTTGGACCGGTGGTAGGTTGGACCGGCAGTAGTATGGTGAGGTTGGAGCTGGTCCGGTGGTAGCATGGTCCGGTGGTAGCATGGTTCGGCTATGCTCGGTCCGGTAGTTGTAGGGGGGAGATGGTTGGTTCGGTGGTGTTGGATCGGTACTACCGAATGGAGAGAATGCCGAATGAACACTTGTATTTGGGAGTGCCGGATGAACCTGTGTGTTCTGAGTGCCGAATGAGGCCTTGCTTCATATTGCCGAATGAATTAATACCGAATGGACTTTTATGCATCGTTTATGAGTGAAATCCCAGACTTATACACGCCTGCTGGCTGCTTCTTCTTGGTCCCGCCGTGGTGGAAATGCACACAACATGGATATCCTAGTTTTGACCAAAAAATGGGATAACACTTTGCCCCCCAAAATATGCCTTGCGGTAGGAAGGCGTGTTTTGTAATGCCATGAGCTGGATGTTCGTATCCTGTTGACAACCTGTAAAGAGCTTGATATTTTATATGGCCCCAAATGACGACCGTTCGGGATCGAGCTATTTGGGATGAAGCGCGGCCGTTCATGGTCAAGCGCCTAACTTCAAATGACGATCGTTCGTGATCAAGTCATTTGAGGTGAAGTGCGACCGTGCGCGGTCAAGCGCATAAATCCGTGCGTCGATCGTTCGGGATCGAGTCATCTGCAGTGAAATGTGACCGTTCAAGGTCAAGCGCTTTACTTCAAATGACGACTGTTCGGGATCGAGTCATTCGAGGTAAAGTGCGACAGTGCGCGGTCGAGTGGGGACCGTTCAAGGTCAAGCGCTTAACTTTAAATGACGATCGTTTGTGATCGAGTCATTCGAGGTAAAGTGCGACAGTGCGCGGTCAAGTGGTGGTCCTCAAATGACGACCGTACGCGATCAAGCCATTTGAGGTAAGGCGTAACAGTCAGTGATCAGGTGGCGGACCTCAAATGACGACCGTTCGCGATCGAGCCATTTGAGGTAAGGTGAGTTGTGCCGTTCGAGGCGAGTTGTGTCGTTCGAGGCGAGTTGTGACTGTTCGAAGTCGGGTGCCGTTCGAGGCGAATTGTGACTGTTCGAAGTCGGGTGCCGTTCGAGGCGAGTTGTGACTGTTCGAAGTCGGGTGCCGTTCGAGGCGAATTGTGACTCTTCGAAGTCGGGTGCCGTTCGAGGCGAGTTGTGACTGTTCGAAGTCGGGTGCCGTTCGAGGCGAATTGTGACTGTTCGAAGTCGAGTTTGTGACCGTTCGCGGTCGGGTGCCGTTCGAGGCGAATGAGTGTGCCCGGGGGGGACTTAATATTATCAGTGTTGGAGTCATTGTTTGGGGGAATTTTTCGAATCAAAGACTTCGGCAGTTCGTTGCCATGCAATAGGTGCTCGTGGACCGTTCGCGATCCAACGGGCATACAAGTAAATAATTTTTTTCATAGAATTGTAAATGTTAAAGCAATAGTACCTTACAGCAGAAATGTCCAAACAGGAAGAATTCAAATGTTCAAATCGAAACAAAAGCAAAGCAAGGATGTGAAAGTGTAAGTTCCCACTCCGAAGCAGTCAATGATCATTCAGAGCATGCCTGGAGATTGTTCGCGATCTCGTACATGTGTAAACGATTTAATTGCATTAGTGGAAGCTTACGACATGTTCATCGTTATTTCAATCAAGCAATCAAGGGATAATCAAATGGTGCCCCGATCTAGGGTCACCTCTAGCCGAGGTAGACGGTGGTCGCTCTGGCTCCACTGCTGGAGTTCGCCTCCTCACATACTGAAGGAGCATACCGTTCCTGATATGCCCTTCCACCTCGTCCTTCAAATGCCTACAATCATTAGTGTTATGACCATTCAATTCATGAAATACACAAAACTTATCTGATTTTCTTTCGTCAGAGGTTGGATCCCTTCGCATTGGTCTACGGTACGGAACCTGCCCCTTGGTATCCTGATAAATCCGTTCCAAACTCTCATTCAGCTCTGAATAGGTGGTGAATCGTGGCTCTCTTCGTAGCCACTTTGTCCTGTCATCATTATCCTCAGCCTTTCTTTTTCCTTTGCTAGTCTCCGCACCCTTTCCAGGTGGGTTTCCGCTCTTGATTGCGTAAACGTCATCTTCTTCCTCTCTTTCTGCACTAGCATCTTCCAAACGCAGAAATTTTTCAGCCTCATGATAGAACTCTCCCAGATTCATAGGCGGGTCCTTGGTTAATGAATTCTTGAACTCTGTATTACCAGCTATTCCAGATATAGCTGCCATCATGACCATAGATGGATCTGGTCGACCCACTGATGTTGCCGCCGCATTAAATCGCGTTAGAAAGCTCCTCAAAGTCTCTCCAGTTTTCTGTTTCAAGGTTGCCAAAGTCATCACATTCTTGGGTCTCGCAATATGAACCCTGAATTGCCTCATGAATCTCTCAGTTAAATCTGCCCATGTTCTTATGGAGCCGCTCTCCAGTTGCCTAAACCATAACGCTGCAATGTCCGTCAAATATAGTGGAAAGCACCGAGCCATAACCTCCTCTGATGCCCCCAGCACTTCCATATGTCTCATATACTTCGTTAGATGGACCGTGGGGTCCGTTTTCCCGTTGTACATGTCCAATGATGGTAGCTTGAATTCTGGTGGGTTCCTAGCCATCCTAATCGCAGAAGAAAAAGGACTCCTGTTTACATCTTCCAAGTCTCTGTTTACTAAACCGCCTCTCATAGCTCTTCTAACCATCTCTGCTAATCTGTCATTGTCTCCAAGCTGTAGTTCTCGTTCACTGTCTTCGACCTGCCCCCCAAGTCCGTGGGAGTTTTCATGTGTATGCCTCCCTGGCTGAACGTTCATTCCTCTATTTCTACCAGTTGGTTCGGATGCCCCCATCTCACTTCCCGGGGTCGGATCAACATGCTCTGCGTGAGTGCCCCCTTGCTCTGGTGCTGCGCCAGATGGTCCTGCCCCATTCTGAACCCCAGTTGCTCCTTGGATTTGTGCTCCAATTTGCCCAATTTGTTGAAGTAAGTTCTGGATCATCTCTTCTTGTCTTCTCATCATGGCCTCCATCTCATCCCTAGTGATGAAGATCGACGCTTGATTCCCTCCTGAGGAAGCCTCTTGACTTCCTTGGTGTTCACTTCTCTCTGGCCTTTGCCTTCTACTTGTTTGTCTCGTCATAACTCTTAGATCTGAACTCTTAGATTTTCAAATTCAACTTCTATCCGATGTAGCGGGAGCTGGTTCCTCTCAATGAAAGCACCAAAATGTTTGCGTAAAAAATGGCCGCAAACACCCAAAGTCGTATGAGTTGGTTGATTTTATGTTGTATTTAGTGATTTGGGTGATTTATGCAAATATATAAAAAGCAGGGACTAAACTGTAAAAGACACACAGATTTATAGTGGTTCGGCCAGAACGTGCCTACGTCCACTTTATATGTTATTCTCCTTTTTTCTTTAGATTACAAGTACAAAGCTTTGATTACAAGTATCTAAAGTTGTTTGAGAGTTCCTTCCAGGCTTGAGCTCTCAAACTTGTCCCCCGTTGTTGTACCCCTGCCCCTCTATTTATAGAGTGAGGCTGGGGGCAGGGGACCTGGATGTTTATAGCTGCTGGTGGGCTTGGGCTGAAGCAATCTGGCCTGGCAGAGTTGGTTCGGCAACACCTTGGTTCGGCGGTGAGTGGTATGTTGTTTGGACCGGTGGTAGGTTGGACCGGTAGTAGTATGGTGAGGTTGGAGCTGGTCCTGTGGTAGCATGGTCCGGTGGTAGCATGGTTCGGCTATGCTCGGTCCGGTAGTTGTAGGGGGGAGATGGTTGGTTCGGTGGTGTTGGATCGGTACTACCGAATGGAGAGAATGTCGAATGAACACTTGTATTTGGGAGTGCCGGATGAACCTGTGTGTTCTGAGTGCCGAATGAGGCCTTGCTTCATATTGCCGAATGAATTAATACCGAATGGACTTTTATGCATCGTTTATGAGTGAAATCCCAGACTTATACACGCCTGCTGGCTGCTTCTTCTTGGTCACACCGTGGTGGAAACGCACACAACATGGATATCCTAGTTTTGACCAAAAAATGGGATAACATCCGTTTTATCTATTAATTAAATAAATTACATTTCTAAGTCCGTTTAAATTTATTACTAAGTACCCATTTGCTTCTTTCCAATAAATTTGAATTCCATTCATTTACCATACAATCACTTTCCCATTCACACCTCATTATCAACCCACAATTATTGCAATTCATTATCTTATATTGATTTTATACAATTACCATTAACTCTACATTCAATTACTATTCAATGCATATTTATTCATCAATCAATTTGATATTTACTTTCCTTTCCTTCTATTTGATAAATAACCTAGTATACATGTACATACATTCATTTCATTACATTCATTTAGGAGTATTGCATTGAAATTTAATTTATTAGCTAATACCAACATTATTACCATTAATTACAATTGGATTCCCAATTTTATTCAATACCCTGGATAAATAACATATATATTAATCAAATCCTTACATTTGTTTTTCTCATATTCCATTTAAAATCAAATCATAACATTTAAATGATTTTAATGAATTGGAATTTCATTCAAGTCGTAAATTATTAACTTTCAATAACATGATTCCTTAATTTATTCCAATTACCATTTACACTCTTTTATTGCATTTAAATCAATTTAATATTTTCATTAATTTCTCATATTAAATTTTACATCCAGGGAAGAATCCTTTTTCTACTCAATTCAATTTGGATTTTATTCAAATTTGTATAAATAGGTTTTAAGTCACCATTTACATAATTTATTTTAGCCTTCATTTTAACATTTATTTATCCCCTTTGTTGTTTCTAATAAAATAAATTACAAAAATCCTATTAACTAAACAAATTTAAATTGTCGATATTTACGGGTCGTTATAGTTCGATCCCGGAACGGACTTGTATGGATGTGTGTCTGGTGTTACACTTGAGATGTAAAGCTGGTTTCTATCAAATACATTTCTATTGGTGGCGGAGAATTTATTCTCTTAGCTTAACACCCTTCTCTGAGACGTACGAGCTCAGAGGTTATGTAGTTGATGGTTACTAGTGATACATTCCCAATTTGGTAATTTGGCATACGAAGTGCTGCTGATTATTTGTTGATCGAAGCACGGCTTTTGTGAAAAGCGTAGCTTTGTGGATGAGACTTTGTCGGACCTCACACCCCGGAATGGTCAAAACAGGAAGAATGCGGCAAGGTTTTAGGGGTAGCGCCCCTTAGGGTATGTACATTTCCTTTTGGATAGAAGTGGTATCATGGTGTGGAACCCAAATACTTAACTTATGTGAATATCGCAAATATATACATTTCTTTATGATTGTTGTTGTTGAGGATCCTCGGATAAAGGTTGTTTACAACCGGGGGATATCATACTCGTGTAGTAGTTACCTATTTTTGCAGAGGTAACTCGGCCTTGTGTTGGCAGAGATCCGGTTAGGTTCTCGGGGCGTCTATCCAGAGGCGTACCCATGTGGCAATGGGAAGCTCTTTGGCCTGACCATTTGTTGGAAATCCAATTTCCAATACGAATCCAATACGGTTTTAGTTGTATTACCTGCCATTTACTTATGGTGATCACCACTATTTAGATGGTAGCTATAGTAGACATAGTGCGAAATGCCTATGTTAGCTAAGATTTATATTATACTTTCGAAATGTTTTCCACTATGCACTAATAATAATAATATCATATGATTTTGCGTATCAAGCATATTTGACTATCACAAGGAGAAATCTCCTCCAATTCTGCGTTTGCATCGTGTGTGCGGTGGGAGGCCTTATGGTAGTTTCATTTTTCAAAAAGCATTGCATATTTCTTGTAAAAATCTTTTTTTTTCCTTTTAGTAGAGAATAACTATTTTAAGATCTCACATCAGTCCCGTGACTGGCCTAGAGTTTATTGTTCCCTTCCTAAACTCTGGGTGCCCACAAAATTTCCACACGGGCAGCCTAGAGTTAGGTTATCAGGTCATTCGGGAATTCACGAGTTGCTGTGGAGATCAGGAGCAAGCTGGATGGCGTAGCGTATCACTAGTATATGTTATATTTTCTTCTGCTGTTGTTGTTGTACACTCTGATAATGTAATGTGATGTGATGTGATGTAATAACTGATATAGTGATTCTGTTTAAAGATATTTATTTATCTATTATATTTGTTCCGCGGCGAAATGTGAGATTCTGTTATTGTTTCTGTTCTTCTTCTATCTTCTTCTTCATAAACCCTAACGGTTCAGTTTTCCGACATTCGATTGCGTGACATTTGATACAGTGGACGTATAAATGTCGACTTTCGGGCGTCGTAAAATCGGGTCGTTTCAATGTGGTATCAGAGCAATTGGTTAAGCGACAACCTTGGCTCTGTTGGGTGTTACTCATTAGAGATAGAGTCAGTAGTACTCTAGAATGAGTTTGAGTGTAATAATAGATATGAGCACGTATTTGTTAGTGAATATAAATTGTTTTATATTGTGTTGACTTATCGGTTGACTGTTTATAGATTCTGGTCGGTGCAGTCTGGCCAATTGTTTCGATAGGGGTTTTTAAACTTTTAAACAAGATAAACCGACACAGTATTGTTTTAAAATAGGGTAAATGACATAATTTTACCCAAAACTATTTTCGTATATAAAATAAATAAATTTTCTGTGAATTATTATATTATATGGTAAATATACAAATACAAATGAGATTTGTAAATGTAAATTTTAAATGTAATTTATAATTTGGAATAAAATTCATTAATGGAATGAAATTGGTAATATGAATGTATAAATGGGTTTTATAAATTGAAATGAAATTTAAATGGATCAAGTTGAATAAAAATCCAAACTTGGGGAAAAAAAGAAAGTAAAATGGATTGAATTCAAGTAAACTAATATGATAATTAATCAATTCATGAAATAGGAAAGTTGAATTAGTTAAATTAAAACTTGAATTGTGAGTTAAATAAAAATGGTTTGAATTTGCAGAAAAATTCAAGTAAGTAGAAATAAATGAAAATTTCCTGGTTATTGATAAAATAAATCCGAGATGAATTGAGAAAGGAAAGTTGAAATTTAAATGGATAAGTGAGAAAAACTAATTTAATTAAATTAGTAGATGGAGTGAATTTGATAAATGAAAATCAAATCAAGGATTTAAATTGGGAAGTGTTACAAGGAAAAATTTTGAATTTTGAATTGAAATGACTTAAGTAAATATTGGATCGAATGGAGCTAAATGTTAATAAAGGAATTTAAATTAGTTAGTGAAACTAATTAAAATAATGATAAATTTAAAATGGTTCAGAATGAATTGAATTCAATATTTATAATGAAAGGAAAATGAATTCATATGGAATTTGGAATCCAGTTTAAATATAAGTATGTATATAGAATAATTATCTGGAACTTAAGAAATAAATGGTAAAATTCTTAAGTATAATTTAGAGTTGGGAAATATTCTAAACTAACAAGTATGAAGGCACGTCCGATGGACGTGAGTAAGGGTATTTGTTGTAAAATTGGTAGGGTGTGAAGAGAGGTGGAGGAAATGTTCGAAGGGGAGGAAAAATGTTACGATGTGTATTTATTATGTTTCGAAGTATGCATATTATGTCAGTTGTCGTGTAGAAAATATTTTAGCGGAATGTTGGAAGGAAAGTACCACAGTTTAGTTAGCCCATATCTATGTCGGGCGTGATAACTGATGTTATTTTAGTCGAATACAGGTGTGAAAAATATAGTTTACTGAATGTAGGTTTGGCGATGTTCGGTTGAAACATGTAAAATACCGTCTTTAACAGTAGACTGGGTAATAATTTTGGGACGGAAGTGTATGGACGTTTTAAAACTAATCCGTTGGAACGTACAGAAGGTTTGTGGGAAAACATTGGTTGTCGTGTGTAGTACATAGCCGTGCCGTTGAATGTGGAGGTGCAGTAGTGGTATCGGAGCTTTTGTCGGAGATGGCAAGTGGATTTGGAAGTCTGCGTTAAAGAGAGTTTGTAAAAAGCAGGAAGTAAAGTACAGGTATATGTTCACGCAGACAGCCTATGTTGTGGTGTGTATGGAGGACGTGTGTATGTGCGAGGCAGCATGAATGGTGAAGTTAATGATATGGGGTGGTCGCAAAGGGGTGATGCGGGTAAACATATAAAAATTAAAATGTATTTACCTGATGACAGTGGAGTAGACAAAAGGAAATAAAAGGATAGTTAAGAAAATGGAATGAAAAAATTACATTGCTGAAGTAGGAAAAAAACATAATGCTGCAGTAGCGAACAAAGGTACATAAGCAAATACAGAAAGCTGGCAAAAAATGTTAAAAAGTTGGACGTCGTAAGAGCGCTAGTATGAACGATTAGCTAGAAAACAATCCACAATCTTATCACACTGTTCAATCTGCAATAAGAATGAAAATTATAAGTAGGTGTTAGACGATTAAGATTTGTGGGGTAGAGTAGTGGATGTAAGTAGTTGAAAACAACTAGGAATATATTAGTAAACAAACGTTTATATATGCGTGTGCTTGTGTGAACATATGATGGTGGGAATGATGGAAGAAGTCGGTTTACTGTAATCTCTTTCATTTTAATTCTACAGTTTTCAATATCGTCACGTTGCCCAAGTTGACGGAAGATGGATACGTAAGGATTGTAGGCATCTAGAATGTGCTGTAAGCGGAGAAGTACATCCGGTCTCAATGTCTCATTATCTATTTGTCGATTATGAATCTCATGGTCTGTGTCGTAGATGTAAAGTTGTAGATATCTTGGTCTGCTTTCAGTTGTTGGTAAAACACTTCCAATACGATGATATATGGAACCCTGGGCACGGTAGGAATAAATTCCGGATGTTGCATTTGCTAGGTTTTGATCTATATGTGCACCCATTGATGTAAAAGCAAATGCATTATTATAAGCTCTGATGTTTTTCCTGTAATGCGTACCAACTTCGCCTTGATCCATAAATAAGTTGTTTAGTTCATGTGGAGAAGTTGGGCGGCGAATAGTAATACTTCCATTGGAACAGCACATTTGGGAGGTTTCAGCGTATAATTTTTTGGCTCCACGGAATGAGCAGTATGTGGGTTGTGATAGTACGTGTGGAAGAAGAGAAGTTGTTGGGATAAAGTTTCGACCGCAGTTGTGAGTGGTGGGAAAAGGGGGCAGAGGTTCTAAATCTTGTTCATTTTCAGATGGTGTAGTTCCTGAAGATGGATTACCAGTCGTGAGATAAATAAGACATATATCGATAATGGAGTTAGAAAGCCAGCTGGAAAAAGGTGGGAAAAGTATATGTATATTTCAAACCGTATATGTTTGTAAGACCTTACAGTCATTTGATAACCGATGTACATTTCTAGTGTCAAAGCTGCGTAGATATGTATGCAAAGAAATATTATTGTATACTGTAAAACAGGACACAGTATAAATGTTTGTGTATTTAAAATGTAATATGTATATTCGTAACGTTATAAATGTATTGACACGACGTTATATGTTCAAAAATGGGTACAGCCCAAAGGTTTGATATGCGTTCAACTGCGTAAAGTTGATACTTGAAAAGTCATGAACCCTTTTGCAGAACTGCAGTTGTAATTTGTAGTTTGAGAAGTTGGCGTTGAAAAATTAATTGTGTACGGGGTGCACAAAATTGTAGAATTCACGGATGTATATGGAAATTTGGAGTTGGAACTATTAGTGAAATAAAAGAAGGGACAAAACACTATTGTCGGAAACTTCAAATCAGGTATATGTTTATTTGAAAAAGTTAAGAACAGCAGGTGGGAGCTTGCCATGTTTCTGGCATGTGTTTGTTGACATTTTATTGAAACCTCAAATGTTCTGTGACGCCCCACCTCTATACCCTCGCTAGCCAAGAACACTACGGTGTAGTGCTGTCAACTAGCAAGGAGAATAAGGCTGTTGAGGAGCGGCCATCAATAGTTAGGCCTTACACTAGTATTGGTTATCTCGATAGGAGTGGTATATATATATATATATATTCTTTCATTTTTCATCTCTGATTTATTTTCTCCCATCGACATACCCCAATTCCAGTATAAAACGAACTACGATGGTTCGTAATAGTTTAGAACAGTAAATATAAAATATTACACAGATAATATAATGCGGAAAATAAATAAAACATAAATTTTCATATATACAATAACTGATGTCAGTTACAATACATTTGACACGGTACATATGATACAACTACAACAGTCGACTCAGGAAGTTACATATACAAGTACATTAACGTATATAATATACATGAATACATATCTTCCTATACAATTATACAGACTACTACAAATAACGACGACTACTCCAAAAGATATGAAAGAACTTCATAGCTCTAGCAGCAACCCAAAGCAGAATATCTACAACCTGAAATACCCGGTCTGACCCGAGTATTAGATTCAAAAGAAAATAATACTCGAGTCAGTCTAATTCAAACTCAGTTATTAGTGCACAGAAGCAATAATAATTAAATAATGAATAGACAACAGTAATTAAACCAAATCAGAATGCAATTCAGAATATTGAATTGAATAAACAAAACAGTTCAGACCATTGAAATATCAATTAGAATATTAATTTGAGTAGGGCTGCAGTACACGCACGCGTGCACTGCCTCGCCACTACGGAATATGGAATACGCAAAAAGATCCATAAGTCAAAACAAATAGAATATCATACACGCCATACCGTGTGGTTGCAGTTCACGCTTGCGTGCACTGCCTTGCCACTACGGTGATGATGTACACAACCGGGCACGAGGTCAAACCCGAAATACCGGATTCAACTCAAGTGACTTCGAAAAGAAATCCAAATGCACATGGCAGTGGCATGATGAAACAGTGCTAACAAACAAATAATGGCAGTGGTACCAACATGAAGACACAGTGGAATAAGGTGACAGCAAGAGAGAGATATGGCCAAAATATATGAAACTGCTCATATACTCGAGCAACAGAGGCAAAATGCACCAAAACCGACATCAAGCATATAGGATAATCAAAGTCTACAAGAATGCATATAAATGCAAACAAATGCAAAGTCTAATTAATGCAACAGTGACTCAAAACATATGCAGTGAAGAGGGAATGCTCGAGTTATACCAGATTCAGGTATACACATGAGGACACTTATAAGTGCACATATGTTATGTTAGCAGTGCCAACAATTGTGACAGCAATTACAAAGGTATTTAACATCACATTGGATCGATTCAAAGTTCAGGTGAACTAAATAAGGTAGTGTACACAAAAATGAAACAGTGGACAGAGCTGCCTCAGCAAGCAAGACAGTGAAACATAGTTCAATGCAACACAGAGGCAAATGGTAAATTTGAACATGACAGCAAATAAACAACAGCCTCAACATGTATGTCGAAAAGGTTAAACAATATGAAGTGCACAACATTGCAATAACATGCTACATAAATGTATGTATACACACCAGCAATGAAGAGAAATGGGTGCAGACCAACCAAAGTGATACATGATACCAGTAACATGAAAATGAGACCAGGCATACATGATGACTACAAGATTGCAATTCTAGCCAATCCACCAATTTATTCATACACATCTACATATGTATATATTTACATATGCACAAATATTTTTAAATATATAGCGATGAACAGATGGGACAACACTAACTCGAATACATCAAGCAACTGAATTCAACAGTGAATCAAGCAACTCGACCAAATCCAGCTACTATATGAAAGCATTAAACTGGACAGAGCAACCCATGCTCGAAGTGAATAGTGGAAGAGCAAGGGCAACCCGAAGCAGTACAAACTCAAATGAGTAAGTGCCCCAGAGAAGACTGCACAGATAAAAAGGCCAGACAACACAATGTACACAATGAACTAACAGTAACCGATATTGCACTAACAAGGGTTTTTTTTTATAAATAATATCATGTAACTAAAATCAGGCATGTCACAAGAGAAACTCTTGGACTAAGGCTACAATCCAATAGAGTCAGAGATAATAATTTCCAAAGTCAATAGAGAATTCAAAGTAACTGTTAAATGTCGAAGTAATACTAGCAGTGACAATGCAAATTCACTTAATTCCAGACGAACGAAAATCAAACAAGTCAAAGCCAGTTCAACTCACTTGCCGAAGACAAGTTCATCGTCGAGTCAAAAAGAAACATCATGTAAAACAACAAGTCAAGTATACTACCAGGGTGAACGCGAATGGTCAGAGCTAAGCACACCGACGCCACAAAAATCAAAGTCATAATGATCAGTGAATCCAAAAATCCAACAAAGTGGTCGCAGTCATTGAACAGCAGGTGAAATCGAACGAAGTCGATAGTGCCACCAGAGGCGGTAAGCAAAATAGCCAAAGTCAAATAAAACAACTTCAAACGGACTGCAAGAAAAATGAATCGACAACTCAAACAATTGAATACGAATTGACAAAGTCGAAAATCATCACAGGCATCTAAACAACTCAAATGGCCGAAAGCATAACATCAATGCAACGATGGTGGTAGGTACGAACAAAGCTTAACAGTATTAGGTCGAGCAAATGTCGACATTTACATAAAAATCAATTGCCAGAAATTCGAAACAAGTGAACCCGAAAATCATCATCACAACAGTCCAATTTTTATACCGTGGGAATCAATTAATCAAGCAACCAAAATCACGAATTTAAACGAGCCAGAAATCATTAAATTGACTTGAATTAGATGTGAGCGGAGGACCACTCACCTTGGCCTGAAGCGAAGACGAATGCGACCCTCGTTCCGGAATCAAAGGGGACGCAGTGGAAGTTGGGGGAAGCCGTTCGAATTTGAGGAAGAACGAGAGAGGCCGCCATTAATTTTTCTTCGTTCGATTATGATGTAGGGTTTCGAATGAAAAGGGGGAAGAGGGGGACCGGTTGAAATAAAAAAAAGGAATCGTGGGCCGAGAATTTATTTTAAGGCCCATCAAACTTTTCAACAATTTATAAAAGAATTTCAAATTCAAAATTTAAAAAAACTTCAAATGGAAATTTGCAAGAATATTAATCGTCAAAATGTCAATTATTAATTGATGCAAATACCGGGTTGTTACAGACTCCCCTCGTTAAAGAAATTGCGTCCTCGCGATCATAAGGAATAAATGGACAAATGGTAACAACCATAAAGAACATCATCACAAGATGAAGAAATTAGAAATAGAAAGTTCACCATATAGAGCATGAAAGAGAAAGCCTGGACGTGTTTGCTCGATGAATTCTCTGGATTCCTAAGAGAAATCCATAGAATTTGAGAACCATTGAGAATCTCCACAAGAGAAACATCTTTATTTCAAAGGTGCTACACCCTCGAAGCAATGATGTGAATATAAGGTTGCTCAAGAATAGAAATCGGAAATCCCTAAGGCATTTCCGTAATTGGAAGACGTGGAAAACATCATGAATAGCAGAAAATTGAGTCGGTACACCGGTGTAGTACAATATAAACGCCAAAGAAATCTTTTAATTTCATAAAAGAAATTCACAAATTATCAACAAAATCTAATTATCAATAGATAATTCAGAAATCTCAAATCACAAATATTCGATTATCAAAAACGATAATCAAATCAACAAGTATTCGATTATCAAAATCGTAAATCAATCTTAAATCACAAATATTTAATTATCACAAACGATAATTAAATCTCAAATATCTAATTATCACAAGCGATAATCAGAAACAATAAATATCTTATTATCAAAAACGATAAATCAGAAATCACAAACATCCGATTATCAAAACGATAATCAGAAATTACCACAACGGTAATCAAATTTCAAATCACAAATATTTAATTATCACAATTGATAATTAAATCACAAATATCTAATTATCACAAACGATAATTAAATCTCAAATATCTAATTATCACAAGCGATAATTAAATCTCAAATATCTAATTATCACAAGCGATAATCAGAAACAATAAATATCTGATTATCAAACACGATAAATCAGAAATCACAAACATCCGATTATCAAAACGATAATCAGAAATTACCACAACGGTAATCAAATTTCAAATCACAAATATTTAATTATCACAATTGATAATTAAATCACAAATATCTAATTATCACAAACGATAATTAAATCTCAAATATCTAATTATCACAAGCGATAATTAAATCTCAAATATCTAATTATCACAAGCGATAATTAGAAACAGCAAATATCTGATTATCACAAACGATAATCAGAAATCACAAATTTTCAATTAACGAGTCCGAAATTAACCGAAATAGCAAACGCACATGACCCATAACCACGAGTTTTCCTAAATCGTTTAATTCACTTCATCGTTTCCTTGAAAGTGCAAAATTGTGTATTTTAGATAAATAACATTTTACGTTCTCAAACGGACAAGTCCGGAATTAAGCGAATCAGTAAAAGAAAGGGGTCATAGTCCTCGATTTTTCTGAAACGTTTAATTCGCTTCCTCATTCTTTTGAAAGCGCAAATCTTGAAAACATTTTTTTTAAAACACGTGATTAAAACAGCGACATCAGTAGCAGCTTCGATAAGTGGATTTTCATTCATCAAAAGTGTCACAAGAATCTTCTCAAAGATAGAAAGGAATATCATACCCTAAACTTGTATTCATAACAAGTCAATAACACACGAATTCACCAATGCACAAGAATTGATAAAACTTATCAATAGAAATCACGAAAATTGGTGAAACACAAATTCTAGAAATCATCACAAGAAATCCAGAAATCACAAGATAAGAGTATGAGAACTCGAACGGGAGTATGAAAACTCGAACGGAGTATGAAAACTCGAACGGAGTATGCAAACTCGAACGGAGTATGAAAACTCGAACGGAGTATGACATACAATAAAAGATATGGCATAACATAAAATATCCATATTATCGTACTGCTATAAGTATGTAAATAATGATCAACAGGAGATCAACCGACATGAGGTATGGAATAAATATGAAATATCCATACTGACATACTACTATAAGTATGCAAATAATGATCAATAGGAGATCAACCGATAAGAGATAATCAATATCACAAGAATCTTCTCAAAGATCCAAAGAGGTATCATACCCCAAATTTGTACTCATGACAAATCAATAACATATGAATTCACCAATGCACAAAAATAGGTGAAGCATAAAATTTCCAGAAATCATCATAAGGAATCTAGAAATCACAGAAAAAGGGAAAGAGGCCTATCACATGACGGTCCGAAGACCAAGGGGAGCTACCCCGCATGTGTGAATGGAATCACACAGATTGAGGTCAAGACTAACCAAAAAGCAGAAAGGTATGTGTAAATGGAATCACACAAGTAGTGTCTAGTCTGACCATCAGAACGATCATCATGATCAACGAGGAGTGTCAATTACACTAAGCATGTGTAAATGGAATCACACAGATTGAGGTCAAGACTAACCAAAAAGCAAAAAGGTATGCGTGAGTGGAATCACACAAGTGGTGTCTAGTCTAACCTTGCAATGAAAGAGACATCGCGCAATTGCTAGTCTAATTCATAAAGCGATCATCAAGATCAACGAGAAGTGTCAATTACACTAAGCTAGTGAATATAAAAGTTTAGCTTCATGTCCCATAACCACTAGCTTAACTTAAATATTTACGAACAAATTGTAGATCTTCACTAGAAAAATGTCACAAGTGGTTCAATCGAAAAAGTCCAAAAATTAACCGACGAAGTAAACGCAAGCGTTTCATACCACTTGTTTTGCTAAGCCGTTTAATTAGATTTCTCATACGAGTGAAATAAAGGTTTGTATATACTAATAGATTGGAAAACGGTTTAGGAAAAGATTTTGATATTGAAAATAGAGTTGAAAACATTTTGATAAAAGAGTTTTGATATTTACTACTAGTATTGAAACATTTGTATTTTTAAAGTGACAAATCACAAAAATGATTGTAGAAACAATCAATCACAAGAATTCACATACGAAGACGTGAATAGAATCCAAAGAAATCGATACTGTATCCATCCAAAAGTGTGTTCACGAAAATCCCGAAGAAAATGTTATCAAAGTTGCTAATAAATGATAGCAATAAATCGGGGAATTAACAAGAATCGATTAAATTTGGAAACCAAATCAATTCACTAAAATTCACCTTCGAAGACGTGAATAAAATCCAAAGAATTCGATTCTAAATCCATCAAAGTAGGAATATCCAAAAATTCCAGAAATAGAAGTTATCAAAGTCAACAAAGGAGATAACAACTAATCGGAAAAGAAGAATCGATTAACAAATGGGATAACGAAGCAAAACGAGCATAAATGCATAAATGACTTCAACAAAAAATAAAAATCAAGTCAATGTCGAAGTCAACAATTAATGGCCATAATAGAGTACAAAACGATTCAACATCATCATCAAAGGACTCAACGGCAAACCAAGTCAGAGTCTTGGAAATCAAGAATTTAGAAATTTCTCAAAAACAAAGTGACCAAAGTTGAATGGAATTCAAGCCGAAGAAAACATAAAATATCAAGTTCAGAATCACTGAGATTCGAACAAAATCAATCATCGGCTAAATCTAATCAAAGCCGAAAACACAAGAACCAAAATCAAATGCTTATGAATAAGCGTTAGGAATTCATACCTAACAATCAAAGACAATCATATGCAAATATGAGAGATAAAACGTCGACAAATAGTTGTAACACATGTGCTATCTAAGTTATGTTTTATATTTGTTCTAAACCCCAGGCTCTGATACCAAGCTGTGACGCCCCACCTCTATACCCTCGCTAGCCAAGAACACTACGGTGTAGTGCTGTCAACTAGCAAGGAGAATAAGGCTGTTGAGGAGCGGCCATCAATAGTTAGGCCTTACACTAGTATTGGTTATCTCGATAGGAGTGGTATATATATATATATTCTTTCATTTTTCATCTCTGATTTATTTTCTCCCATCGACATACCCCAATTCCAGTATAAAACGAACTACGATGGTTCGTAATAGTTTAGAACAGTAAATATAAAATATTACACAGATAATATAATGCGGAACACAAATAAAACATAAATTTTCATATATACAATAACTGATGTCAGTTACAATACATTTGACACGGTACATATGATACAACTACAACAGTCGACTCAGGAAGTTACATATACAAGCACATTAACGTATATAATATACATGAATACATATCTTCCTATACAATTATACAGACTACTACAAATAACGACGACTACTCCAAAAGATATGAAAGAACTTCATAGCTCTAGCAGCAACCCAAAGCAGAATATCTACAACCTGAAATACTCGGTCTGACCCGAGTATTAGATTCAAAAGAAAATAATACTCGAGTCAGTCTAATTCAAACTCAGTTATTAGTGCACAGAAGCAATAATAATTAAATAATGAATAGACAACAGTAATTAAACCAAATCAGAATGCAATTCAGAATATTGAATTGAATAAACAAAACAGTTCAAACCATTGAAATATCAATTAGAATATTAATTTGAGTAGGGTTGCAGTACACGCACGCGTGCACTGCCTCGCCACTACGGAATATGGAATACGCAAAAAGATCCATAAGTCAAAACAAATAGAATATCATACACGCCATACCGTGTGGCTGCAGTTCACGCTTGCGTGCACTGCCTTGCCACTACGGTGATGATGTACACAACCGGGCACGAGGTCAAACCCGAAATACCGGATTCAACTCAAGTGACCCCGAAAAGAAATCCAAATGCACATGGCAGTGACATGATGAAACAGTGCTAACAAACAAATAATGGCAGTGGTACCAACATGAAGACACAGTGGAATAAGGTGACAGCAAGAGAGAGATATAGCCAAAATATATGAAACTGCTCATATACTCGAGCAACAGAGGCAAAATGCACCAAAACCGACAGCAAGCATATAGGATAATCAAAGTCTACAAGAATGCATATAAATGCAAACAAATGCAAAGTCTAATGAATGCAACAGTGACTCAAAACATATGCAGTGAAGAGGGAATGCTCGAGTTATGCCAGATTCAGGTATACACATGAGGACACTTATAAGTGCACATATGTTATGTTAGCAGTGCCAACAATTGTGACAGCAATTACAAAGGTATTTAACATCACATTGGATCGGTTCAAAGTTCAGGTGAACTAAATAAGGTAGTGTACACAAAAATGAAACAGTGGACAGAGCTGCCTCAGCAAGCAAGACAGTGAAACACAGTTCAATGCAACACAGAGGCAAATGGTAAATTTGAACATGACAGCAAATAAACAACAGCCTCAACATGTATGTCCAAAAGGTTAAACAATATGAAGTGCACAACATTGCAATAACATGCTACATAAATGTATGTATACACACCAGCAATGAAGAGAAATGGGTGCAGACCAACCAAAGTGATACATGATACCAGTAACATGAAAATGAGACCAGGCATACATGATGACTACAAGATTGCAATTCTAGCCAATCCACAAATTTATTCATACACACCTACATATGTATATATTTACATATGCACAAATATTTTTAAATATATAGCGATGAACAGATGGGACAACACTAACTCGAATACATCAAGCAACTGAATTCAACAGTGAATCAAGCAACTCGACCAAATCCAGCTACTATATGAATGCATTAAACTGGACAGAGCAACCCATGCTCGAAGTGAATAGTGGAAGAGCAAGGGCAACCCGAAGCAGTACAAACTCAAATGAGTAAGTGCCCCAGAGAAGACTGCACAGATAAAAAGGCCAGACAACACAATGTACACAATGAACTAACAGTAACCGATATTGCACTAACAAGGGTTTTTTTTTTATAAATAATATCATGTAACTAAAATCAGGCATGTCACAAGAGAAACTCTTGGACTAAGGCTACAATCCAATAGAGTCAGAGATAATAATTTCCAAAGTCAATAGAGAATTCAAAGTAACTGTTAAATGTCGAAGTAATACTAGCAGTGACAATGCAAATTCACTTAATTCCAGACGAACGAAAATCAAACAAGTCAAAGCCAGTTCAACTCACTTGCCGAAGACAAGTTCATCGTCGAGTCAAAAAGAAACATCATGTAAAACAACAAGTCAAGTATACTACCAGGGTGAACGCGAATGGTCGGAGCCAAGCACACCGAGGCCACAAAAATCAAAGTCATAATGATCAGTGAATCCAAAAATCCAACAAAGTGGTCGCAGTCATTGAACAGCAGGTGAAATCGAACGAAGTCGATAGTGCCACCAGAGGCGGTAAGCAAAATAGCCAAAGTCAAATAAAACAACTTCAAACGGACTGCAAGAAAAATGAATCGACAACTCAAACAATTGAATACGAATTGACAAAGTCGAAAATCATCACAGGCATCTAAACAACTCAAATGGCCGAAAGCATAACATCAATGCAACGATGGTGGTAGGTACGAACAAAGCTTAACAGTATTAGGTCGAGCAAATGTCGACATTTACATAAAAATCAATTGCCAGAAATTCGAAACAAGTGAACCCGAAAATCATCATCACAACAGTCCAATTTTTATACCGGGGGAATCAATTAATCAAGCAACCAAAATCACGAATTTAAACGAGCCAAAAATCATTAAATCGACTTGAATTAGATGTGAGCGGAGGACCACTCACCTTGGTCTGAAGCGAAGACGAACGCGACCCTCGTTCCGGAATCAAAGGGGACGCAGTGGAAGTTGGGCGAAGCCGTTCGAATTTGAGGAAGAACGAGAGAGGCCGCCATTAATTTTTCTTCGTTCGATTATGATGTAGGGTTTCGAATGAAAAGGGGGAAGAGGTGGACCGGTTGAAATAAAAAAAAGGAATCGTGGGCCGAGAATTTATTTTAAGGCCCATCAAACTTTTCAACAATTTATAAAAGAATTTCAAATTCAAAATTTAAAAAAACTTCAAATGGAAATTTGCAAGAATATTAATCGTCAAAATGTCAATAATTAATTGATGCAAATACCGGGTTGTTACATGTTCAAACCAAAACGTGTTATGCTTTGCAAACCAAATTTATATATACGTTTTTCAAGACCCAATTTAATCTTTAACTTTTTTGAGAACCCGAAGGTATACATGTTAGGAGTCCATCTATGAACTCTGAGGATGTATAAACATTGATATGCGGTTCATAGGTTATGCAGTTTAAAGTGTATGCTGAAACGACAGTGCGCTTGAAATTCAGTACGCCTACAACTTGAAAATTTAGAAAAACCATTCATGTTAAAACCCAGACATGTGGTGGAAGTTAAGTTTTTTGAAACCTGCTGATGTGCACATAAATTGATGAGTGTAGTGGAAAAAAAATTAGGCTTTTAACCCTGCAATCCCTATTCCTTTTGCAGTTTGCAAATATGTGTAAGGCTGTGAACTTTCAGTGCGATTACATACGAATAGTTACAGTTGATACCGAATACGGTTGAACGTTACATATTTCGAACTGTATAGTACGTAGTCTGAGGTAGTGGACTGCAATATGTACTGCAGTCCGTATACTTTACAAAGGTGTTCAGCTGGGGAGCGTAGTATATCTAAAACTTTGTGTTAATACGTAAAATTGCGAAGAAAGTTTTTGGTAATCGAAGACCAAGTACATACGTACATTTGTAACCTTTTATATTTCTAAGACCTCATACTCATTTGAAAATTGATGTACATTTCAAGTGCAAAACTGCATAGATATGTATGTAAACAAATATTATATAGTTGAAAACATGAGAGAGTAGAAATGTTTGTGCATTGAAAGTCTAATATCTACATTCTTAACCTTATAACTGTATTGACACGAAGGTATATGTTCAGAAATAGGTACATTCCAAAGCGTTGATATGTGTAAAACTGCGTATAGGCGATAGTTGTAAACTGGCAATCCGTATTTATCAAAGTGTAGTTGGAAGTTGTAACGGCGTGGGAAAAGAGTTGTAAGTAAAGCAAAACGGAAAAGATCAAAAGACAAACCTGATGTAGATGGTAGCTGCAATTCTGATGTCAGCATCTGCTGTGCACGTCGTTGCCGTCTACGGTTAGCCAGCTGAGTTTCTCTTGCATCGTTGGACAGTCGTTGTCGTCTGGCTCGCTGTGCCAACCGACGGTATTCACGTTGCTCAGAATCCATCTGCTTGGCAGTCAGTGGTGGAAAATAATGAGTGACTAAGTAAGTGATGAATATATAGGGGAAGTAGGCAAGGTGAAGTTGGTGTAATTGGAAAGGTGGTGTTGTGGAACAGTGGGTGAAAAGTGGTGGAGGCAGGGAAGGAGTGGGTGGGGGGAATAGGTAGGTGGTGCAACTTTGGAAACGTGTGAATGGAGGAAGGAGGATGCAGAGGTTAAATAAACTTGATATTTGTGTACGTAGTCAGTGTAGGAGGTGGAAGACGTTGATATTTTGGAGTTTGAACGGTAGAAAAAGCAGAAAGGTTCAAAGTGGAAAAAGTCAACAGGGAGTAACTGCTATTTTTTGCAGTATGTGGGCTGTTAGTACAGTGTGCGTTGGGATATTTGAGAAGTAGGAAAAACAGTTGATTTTTAAAGCAAGTAAATGAGAGAAGTGGTAAACAGTAAAGATTAAAAAGCAGAAAAAAGTATCAGATATTTTAGATTTTAAATCAGTTAAATAGATATAATGTGAAAGTGGATTAAGTCAAAGTGCGGTAACTGAAATATTGAAATATTTGTCAGAGGTTAGTTGGAGGCTGCTGAACAGCCAAAAAATCAGTAAATTGACATCCTTGCATACTGCATTTTTGGTAATTAGTAGGCAAATGGTTGAACAGTAAAGTTAACTAAAGCTGCGCTGAAATGTTATGTACTGTTGGAGTACACACAATATGTAACCAAAA
Source organism: Allium cepa (assembly GCA_030765085.1). Classification (NCBI taxonomy): domain Eukaryota; kingdom Viridiplantae; phylum Streptophyta; class Magnoliopsida; order Asparagales; family Amaryllidaceae; genus Allium; species Allium cepa. The sequence goes on along the minus strand of CM060945.1, from coordinate 201,952,015 downwards.
TACAAACATTTATATATACATGAATATTTTTTATTATTATTATATATATATATACACAAATATATATACATATTTATATATGTGTGTGTGTGTGTATATATTTGTGTATGTTTGTATGTCTAAAGTAACAGTGTATATTTGTGTTTAGCGTAAAACGTATCAGCATTTGAACGAATTTTGATGCACTGCCTCGTGAATGATTAGTCGATGTTTAAAAAATAAATCGTAGTGAATGCAGCAGATGAACAGTTTGGGTTGTGTGTAATAAGTTGTATGTTCTTAATTCATAGAGCAAATAGTTGTGAGAAGGTAAAACATATATAAAATGGGTGAGTCAGTAGATAAAAAATTGTTCGGGGTAATAAAAAAATTATAAAATGTGATGGGAAAAAAAAATCAGGCATGTAAAATTGAAAGGTAGACGAACTGAAGTACTGTGTATGAAAATGTTGTGCGGGAAAAAGTCAGATGCAAACAAAAAATAAGTTGATAATTTTTTTGGAATAAAAAAATTACCCAATAAGTGTAGACAAATTTCCCATAGGGAAAAATTTGTGTAAAAGATCAGTTAGAAAAAATCAAATCAGCCGTGTAAAGGTCCAAAGCACACCAACCGAATTAGTATGTAACAAAGTACAGTGTATCGTGCTGGAAGCATACATATTTCAGTTAGTGGAGAAAGGAAGTGGATGTTAGTATTGTACCTGCCAGCATTGAAGTCCTTGTCATCCACCACAGTGGGTCTGTCAGCAGCATGGGTAGGCATCGCCCAGGTTAGCCGACCTTTTGTATGACTGAGGCAGCAGGCACAGATGGCAGAGCATGGTATGAAAACCGTGGTCAGAAGAGGAAAGAAATTGTAAAATGGTACACATTGACGTTGTACCTGCCAGCGCCGACGTCCACGTCAACCATCACATTGTTTCCATCAGCAGCATGGGATGGCATCGCGAACGTGAGCCGACTGTTCAATGACTGAGCCACCAGGTAGAGCTACAACAGCATGGCTCGATGTTGAAATGCTGTTGCACATGAGCAAATGGCAAGTGTCAATCAAGTGTAATAGTTTGTGTTTAATCAGGTAACATAAACTTTCAGGTTATTAATATGGGTGTGAAACGTGAGGGAAGAAAATAAATTCAGACGTACACAATTTCAAAGTATACCAACAGAATAACCGTGTAACAATATTTACTGTAAGGAAAGTCATATATCGGTTGTCAGAAATAAATATTGTAAACAAAGCGTGCATACAGCAGGGTTTGTTCTGCAACCGAACATAAATTTTCAGATGGAAAAAATGTTTTTGTAAATCGTGATGGGGAAAAAAAGTCAGGCATATAAAATTGAAAGGTAGACGAACTGAAGAACTATGTGTCAAAATGCAGTGTTGGAAAAAGTGTTACGCAAACAAAGAAGAAGTTGAAAATTCAGTTTTGGAAAAAAAAAATCCCAATCACTGTAGAGAAATTGCCCGTAGGAAAACATTTATGTAAAACTTGCAAGTATGTATGAAAACATAAATGCAGATACGTATGAAAGTTGCATACAAACTCATGATATCGGTATGCTACATATATCATGGGATTGATTTAACTGAACAGTTTAAATATCATACCTTAAGGATCAAACTATCATGCATTTGAACAATTTTAACTGTACAAAAAGTTGAATATATTTGTATAGTTAAATTTAAAGTTTGCAGCCAAAGGTATGATTAAATGTTTATGGCTTCATGGTAGGATGGTTGAAGCTCGATTAAGTGCAATCAAATGTTATGCAATATACAAAAGGAACACCTAAGACCAAAAGATACAGCAGATAAAGTGATGCTCGTACATTTCTATTTTTATATTTATTTACAAAAAAGAATCATATAGTTCAAAACTTTCCATAAAAGCTAAAATTGGGAGAAAATATAAATTCATGCCGTTGAACCAGGATGACATGTGTGAATCCTTTCCCATGTAAAACTTGCAAATATTTATGAAAACATAAATTAGTTACGTATGAAAGTGGCATACAAATTAATGATATGGCTATGCTTGAAAATGCAAACAGTATTGACCCACAAATCAAAATCCATGACAAAGCTAAGTGGGTGATGAAATTAAATTCATTCATAGTTCCTCAGTTTTGAAAATAGTAGATCGGCTTATAAAAGCGGATAAGGGTGGAATTTATTGGTTGTTGACATTGTTAAAAGGCAGTTTTCAAGCTGGGATGTGAAATAGGTAGAGAGTTTGAAGTTTTAATCCTCTATAAGTTCATCTTTGCATATTTGTAAATCGTGTAGGTGAAGCTATTGATCTCCAGTAAAAATGTCATACCTTGAGCGAGACCTCCATAGCTGACTGTCGAATTGATTATGTCATAAGTGGTGGTAGTCGCCGTTTACATTGACGCAGAGAGGCGATATATTTGACCTTGGCAATTGGGTAGCAGCGACAGCGGGTATGAGTTCGAAGTCAAAAACCATTGACCAATGTAGATGAAGTTGATGTTAATCGAGCTGCTTCGAATTTTTCGCCGAGAGTTAGCAGGGTCAACGGTGAAGCTGAATTTTGCGTTAGCTTCGTCGGGGGATCTGGAAGTCAATGAGTTGGTGATCTTGGTGTTGCTCCATAACCTTCAGTACACTCGAACGATTTTGTTAGCAATCGACGAACTTCGTCGAGCCTCCTTCACCCTGAGCCTGCAAGTAAGCTGTGTAAAATTGACTGTTGTAAATGCACAAACCCAAATATATGAAACTGCACTTATATGTGTAGATATATTAAACAGAATGTAAGCGGTACAGACATAAACTGAGATCAGCTGATCATGCTAACCATCGAACTTGCTCCTTAGGATTAAAATGTTTCTTCCAATCAATCGATGTTGTTAAGAACACCAGGTTAATTAATAAATATATCCCCTACGGCCATATATCATGGGATAGATTTGACTGCACAATTTAAATATCGTACCATAAGGATCAAACTGTCATGCGTTTGAACCATTTTAACTGTAAAAAAAGTTCAATATATTTGTATAGTTAAATTTAAAGTTTGCAGCCAAACTTATGATTAAATGTTTATGGGTTCATGGTAGGATGGTTGAAGCTCGATTAAGTGCAGTCAAATGTTATGCAATGTAGAAAAGGAACACTGAAGACCAAAAGATATAGCAGATAAACTGATGCTCGTATATTTCTATTTTTATATTTATTGGCAGAAATGAGTCATATAGTTCAAAACTTTGCGTAAAAGCTAAAATCGCCTGAGAATATAAATTCATGCCGTTGAACCAGGAGTACATGTATGAATCCTTTCCCATGTAAAACTTGCAAGTATGTATGAAAACATAAATGCAGATACATATGACAGTTGCATACAAATTCATGATATCGGTATGCTTGAAAATTCAAACAGTCTTTATCCGCAAATCAAAATCGATGACAAAGCCAGGTGGGTTGTGAAATCAAATTCATTTATAGTTCCTCAGTTTTGAAAATAATAGAGCAGCTTATATAAGCAGATAAGGTTGGAATTTATTGGTTGTTTACATTGTTAAAAGGCAATTTTTGAGTTGGGATCAGAAATAGGTAGAGAGTTTGAAGTTTGAATCCTCTATAAGTTCATGTTTGCATATTTGTAAATCGTGAAGGTGAAGCTATTGATCTCCAGTAAAAATGTCATACCTTTAGCGAGACCACCATAGCTGACTGTCGGATTGATTATGTTATGAGCGGTGACAGTCGGCGTTTACATTGACGCGGAGAGGCGATATAGTTGACCTCGGTAAGTGGGTAGCAGCGACAGAGGGTAGGACTTCGAACTCAAAAACCATTGACCAATGTCGATGAGGTTGATGTCAATCGAGCTGCTTTGAATTTTTCGAGGAGAGTAAGCAGGTTCAATGGTAAAGTTGAATTTTGTGTCAGCTTCGTCGAGGGAACTGGAAGTCAATGAGTTCATGACCTTGGTGTTGCTCCATAAGCTTCACTACACCCGAACGATTTTGTTAGCAATCGATGAACTTCGCCGAGCCTCCTTCACCCTGAGCCTGCAAGTAAACTGTGTAAAATTGACTGTTGTAAATTTATAAACCCAAGTATATGAAACTGCACATATATGTGTAGATATATTAAACAGAATGTAAGCGGTACAGACATAAATTGAGATCAGCTGATCATGCTAACCATCGAACTTGCTCCTTAGGATTAAACTGTTTCTTCCAATCAAGCGATGTTGTTAAGAACATCAAGTTAATTAATAAATATAATCCCTACGGCCATACATCATGGGATAGATTTGACTGCAAAATTTAAATATCATACGTTAAGAATCAAATTGTCATGCGTTTGAACTATTGTAACCGCAAAAAAAGTTGAATATATTTGTATAGTTAAATTTAAAGTTTGCAGCCAGAGGTTTGATTAAATGTTTATGGCTTCATGGTAGGATGGTTGAAGCTCGATTAAGTCTAATCAAATGTTATGCAATATAGAAAAGGAACACCTAAGACCAAAAGATACAACAGATAAAGTGATGGTTGTATATTTCTTTTTTTACATCTATTTACAGAAATGAATCATACAGTTCAAAACTTTACAGATAAGGTACAATGAGCAGAAAATATAATTTCATGTGAGCAGAAATAAACATCTTCATACCTGAAAACGGCACCGCAACAGATTCAGTAAACAAATACCACACAATGCAACATAACAGGCAATCATCGTACAGGATCTGCCGTAGGTGAGCATTTTTAAGCTGCTCGAAGCTTTTGTTGATAAGAAAACAACAGAAAGCAGACGAAGGAATAATCAAGGAGAGGTTATACACAAAGCCATGGCAATGTAACACCCAGCGGAACTATGTAGAATTAGGTTCTGAGGTGAAATTAGGGTTTTTTGGAATTTGGGAATTGTAGTGTACCGAGAAGGGTGGATTTGGAAATATACAAAACGGAGGGGCTTCTGTAAGAGGAGAAAAGAACATAGGGTTATGCTTACGAGGACGAAGCTGAATTTGACGGTGACCTCGTTAGCGGATCTGGAAGTCAATGACTTCGTTGTTGTGCCGTAAGCTGTACGAAAGGTGGATGGTTTAGGTACTAATTGGTGAACTTCGTCGAGCATTGTTCACCCTCAGCCTGCAAGTAACTTCGGCAAGCAGAAGATCCGGACAAATTGCCTTCGCTAATCGATTCCGGTTCGTGGTAGGCTCTTGACAGTTGGGGGGAGAAAAATAATGGGAGGATAAGACAGAGGCGCGTGAGGTGGAGCAGGAAAGGCGGTTGACATTTTGGGGATAAAACATGGGGACGATGAATGTGGTTTGAGTAGAAAGTGGGAGAATGAATGATAACGGTTGAGTAAAGCATGGGCAGGAGAATGGACGGAAATGCCCTCTGGTTTCTATTTGTATTCAGTTCTGCCTGCAATAGAGAGATGGGTTGGTTGGGAAGTTCAAAAAAGCTTCACCAAAGTGAAGAATTTGCATTATTAGTAGAGATAAATGGAGGATAAACTGGAAATTGTAAAATGGTTTTTTTATTGAAATGAATGTGAATATGGAATGCAAAATGAACTGAACGGAATCAATTTGAATTGAGATAGAATAAAGAGTAAACTGAGTTTGTATCAATTTAAATTAGTTATTGTAACAACCCGCATATTTATCGATTTTATATTTAAATATTTTATTTAAATATTTTATCGTTCGTCGGATTTTGGTCCGAAAAGCTACTTTTTGCAAACAGTCGAATTGGGACTCGAGACCACCCCCATTGAGTTCAAAATGACGTTTGCGACCTTTTTGAGTATAAACTTCGATATGTTTGGAGTAAGTTGAATTTTGCTACTTTTTCTTTAGGGCTTTGGGTTGGGTTTCAGCCCATTAACCCCACTTATACTCTAGCTCAGCCCTCTCCTCTCCATTCACTCATTCCTACTCCTCAAACTCAAACTCCAACTGAAAATGGTGGAAAGAAAAGGGAATTAGAAACTCCAAGACTTAGTTCCTCTTGCTAGCTCAAGTTCTTGCTCCAAAATCAAAGAGAACCCATTAGTAAGCATCTCGTTCTTCTTCTCCAACTCATTCTCTCTTTGATTTCAGAAAATTCCTAAACCTAATTTAGGAAATGTTTCTCTTTTAAGCTTAGATTCAAGCTTCTTGTGTTGAGATTGAAGTGTGGTTGATCTCCCTTCGTCTACAAGCTTCTTCTTCATTTGTTTGGGTTCAAAGGTGAGATTTTTATCTCACATCTTAGTCCATATTTATCTTCGATTGTTAGGTATGAATTCCTAACACTTATCCGTGTGCATTTGATTTTGATTTGGATTGCTTTTGTGAATATTCCAATTTTTAGTGTTTTGAGTTCAATTCTCTAAAAATCCTAACATTGATGTTTGAACATGTTTTTGGTGATGCATCGAGGAACATATAGGATCGGGTAGTCGATTGGCATAAACCCTTAGCGTCGTTGCTCGAGCGAATGCAATTTGATCGAGATTTGCACCTCATTTGAAATAGGGCAGGGGAGTGCTGGCAACAGGTTCGGCCGACGGACCTATAGCCCAGGCACTTCCTGCCTCTGTTTTGGAAGTGCTGGGTACAGGCTTCGGCCGACCGAGCCCCTGGGCCGGTCGACCGACCTGGTGCCTCGAGCACTTTCAACCTCTGGTTCGGTCAACCGGCTCAGAGAGTCTGGTTGACCGACCTGCTCCTATTTGCAAGTTTTGCCTATTTTGCCTATTTGCTTGAGAATTCCAACTTCAATCGATTCGTGTTGATTCCCTTTTGTTATTATCACTTACTATCGACTTTGATGACATTTTCTTCGTGATTTATGGGAATATCCATTTTGATGGATTCGAATATCGATTTCTTGGATTTTATTCACTTCTTCGAATGTGAATCTTTATGAATTGATTGTTTCTACAATCACTTCTATGATTTGTCACTTAAAAATATAAAGGTTTTTCTATACTAGTAGTAAATATCAAAACTCTTTCTTCAAATGATTTCAACACTATTTTATTACAAAGCTCGTTTTCTCAAACCGATTTCCAATCTATTAGTATATACAAACCTTTACCTCACTCGTATGAGAAATCCAATTAAACGGCTTAGTAAAACAAGTGGTATGAAACGCTTGCGTTTATTTCGTCGGTTAATTCTTAGACTTGTTCGATTGAATCTCTTGTGACAATTTTCTAGTGAAGATCTACAATTTGTTCGTAAAAATTTAAGTTAAGCTAGTGGTTATGGGACATGAAGCTAAGCTCATATATTTACTAGCTTACTGTAATTGACACTTCTCTGTGATCATGACGATCGTTTTTATGTTTTAGACTAGCATGTGCGATGTCTTTGCTTTTGATACATTGGATATACCGTTTGCACTACATCAATGTCTTTGCTTTTGATACATTGGATGTACCATTTGCACTACATCAATGATATGCTTTTGATACATTGGATGTACCGTTTGCACTACATCAATATCTTTGCTTTTGATTCATTGCATGTACCGTTTGCACTACATCAATGATATACTTTTGATACATTGGATGTACCGTTTTCACTACATCAATGTCTTTGCTTTTGATACATTGGATGTACCGTTTGCACTACATCAATGTCTTTTCTTTTGATTCATTGGATGTACCATTTGCACTACATCAATGATATGCTTTTGATACGTTGGATGTACCGTTTGCACTACATCAATGTCTTTGCTTTTGATTCATTGGATGTACCGTTTGCACTACATCAATGATATGCTTTTGATACGTTGGATGTACCGTTTGCACTACATCAATGTCTTTGCTTTTGATTCATTGGATGTACCGTTTGCACTACATCAATGATATGCTTTTGATACATTGGATGTACCGTTTGCACTACATCAATGTCTTTGCTTTTGATTCATTGGATGTACCGTTTGCACTACATCAATGTCTTGGCCATCCTTTTGTTGTGATTTCTGGATTTCGTGTGTTGAATTCTGGAATTTATGTTTCACCAACTTTTACGATTGGCATTGATATATATGTCCTTTATTGTGGCTTGGTGAATGAAATTAGGAGTATGACATTCCTTTTTATCTTTGAGAAGATCTTTGCGATATTGATTAATCTCTTATTGATTTTTCAATTATTTATTTATCATAGCTTGGCATTGTGATTATTATACGTTTAGTCATATCTCTTATTCTATATCATTTCATCTGATATTTATAGCTAGACTGATCCGTTTATTATTTTTCTTCTTAAATAATACTCGGGTCAGACTGAGATATTACAGGTGCTTCCTCATGGCTTCCTATCTGGAACCATCTTCTAACTTTTGGCTAACTACTTTAGTTTAGTAGTTTTTGTTGTATACATTTGAGATACAGACTCTATGTGTATACTTATTCTTTTGTCTAGCACTTGTATCTATTCTTTTTGATATTGTGGATCTTGTTTGACCACTACTCTGATGTACATTTTCATGTGTTATATTCATATCTATTTCCGCCTTTGTGATATGAATTATCTGTGACTGATTTGTGTTATGTTTATTTCTATATTTGTTTCTGAAGACCTTTATAGCCACTGTGTAGTAGCTTTGAGTTTGTGTCGGTATGTCGGATTTCCTCTTGAGATGAAAAGTTATATTTTTATCCGGCATATCGGTACTCTCACAAAGCAATTATACATATGGTCGCTCCTCAATAGTCTTATTCTCCATGCTAGTCGACAGCATTACTCCGTAGTGTTCTTGGCTAGCGTGGGTATAGAGGTGGGGCGTCACAGCTATAAACTAGATTGGATATTCTATTAAGTGAATATCGTCGAAATTTGCATAGAAATGATTGTTCTTTAACGCAAATGTGATTGCATAAAATCCTATGAGTTAATGAAACCTAATCAAATTGATTTTTTTGAATCAATTGAAATAGATATGAGTTCATTTCGTTAAAAAATAGATTGAATAAAAGAAAGTGAGTTATAAATCACTTGAATTGAATAGAAATGGCATGTGAATTTATTATAAGCAATTAAATTTGTATCGGAACCATATAAATTGCTTATGGAAACAATTTTGAATGTATTGCTTGTGAAAACTATGTGTTTACTATTGGAAATAAGTGAAATGTGAATAAATTTCTTATATACGTCCCTTATGTGCTTAAATGGAGTAAATACAGGTACAGAAGGGCCGTTTGGCTGGATTTGGTCATGCTAAATGCTGATAATAAGTCGCTTTGCTTAAAAATGCTAAATAAGGTACGCCTACGTAATAAAAATTGGAAATATGAACTGTTTTTGTTTTTCCGACCGGGTGGGTCGATGTATATATATTTATATCTTTTGTCAAATTGCAAAAGCTCCTCCGTACAAAGGAGACTCCGCCAAAATTTTCCGCAAATTTTGGGAATTAGAACATTTTTGAAAATATTGTTAGTGGCAAACGATTTCAAAATTGAAATTGAAGTAAATTAGTGAATGAAACCGAATTAAAATAATAATATGAATTAGTTATAATTGACAAAAAAACTCAATGTTCATAGTAGAAGATAAATTTAATTCAAATAGAATAGTAGTGTAAATTGAATTCAAATAAAGTTGAAAATGCAAGATTGAATGAAAATGGATATGTAACTTCAATAGTGAAGTAAAAATGGTACAAGAAGCATATATATTGAAAATTTTGTAATAAAGGTGCAAAATGATATTTGAACATTGTAATCGGATATTATGGATATCAGGATATACAGGTGTATTAAAGGAAATGGAACTGGGATTTTGATTTCAAAGATAGAATTGAATTGCTCGATAAAAAGGTATGTATTTCAATTTCAGTATGAAATTTGGTGATTTTCTGGTCCAGCCGCTTGGCTTTTTGTTTTCTTTTGGGATTTGAGGGCCTGTGGTGCCATTTTGTAGTTGACCGAGCTAGCCGCGCAAAGGAGACGCTGGCGAAATTTTACGAAAATTTAGAGTGTTAGAAAATTTTTGAGAAACTTTTGAAAGTTTGAAATTTGAATTCAAATCTAAATTTGAATTGGGAAGTAAACAATATTGTTTAGAATTTATAATTGAACTTGGAAAGTTAGTTGAAATGTATCTCTAACAAAAAAAAATTGGGTTGATAAATTGATAAAACTGTTTAGGTTGGAGAATATTACACGGGTTAAGGATCATTCTTCTTAACTAGTAATTTCGGGACGAAATTCTTTTATGGTGAGAAGGATGTGACGACCCGGAAATTTTAAACATTGAAATCGAAATATTTAATTGATTTTAAAATGTTTGGGGTTGATTCAAACTAGAATTTCAAATATCAGGATGAAATTTAGCAATTTAATTATCAAATTTAATTATAGAAATTTGGATAAAATTGTAAATCTTCAATTTTGAGCCTTTTAAAAATAATTTAATGGCTTAGAAAATTTATATTGATAATACTGAGGTTAATAGAAGCTTCAGAATTTAATTTGGAACTGTTTTGTTCAGTTTTGAAAATTTATCATTTAAATTGATATTTAAAAATAGCCTTCCGAGCCACAGTTTTGGAATTCGACGAAACCAGTTCCATTGGATCCGTAATATCGTATTATTATCGGATTTCAACTTTCGTAGCATTCGGAGTGATCGTTTGACCATACGATAAGCAAATGCGTTGAAATTTATATTGAAATTTAATTATATAATTGATACAAAAAAGCTATCTTCTCCATGCGATCGAATTTGGCCTCGGAACCTTTTCCATTGCGTTCGGGAAAGGCGTATAACATTATAAACGCCTGGCGGCATGTCTCGATTGGAGATCAAGATTTTGCGTTGCGAAATTTGAACGGTTTAGTTTAAATTTGAATTTGAATTTAAAATATATATTGAGTATTTAATATAATATTATTATCACAAGGAAATTACACATTTTATCTCACTTTAAACACTTGGCAAATTACAAAGACACGCGTTCGTTCTCTTTGTACTCAAAAGAGTTAAAAGGTAAAATATTAGAACGAAATCAAACAAATTATGGCCGCCGATCCTCGCAGTAAAATAAACAAACTAGAATATAATTTAAATCCAAATTGATTTCGTTCTCGTTCGAAATCACCTATGGACGCATCTCTCCAATTCAATCGAATCAACTTCGAATCCAAATTATGGGGAGTGGGAGGGGGTTCTCGGAGTGCTTGCGAGTTACAACAGTAGTGGTGGCCGTTGTAGTGATGGACTGCGCACACGAGGACGCGACGACTTCGATTCGCTCGAGTTCATTCGAAGTTAGGTGGATGGAATGCACAGGTTAGGGTTTTCATTGGCGATCGATTTTGAGGGCGAGGTGACGTCGCGGTGGAGGAGTTGTTTGTACAGAAGTGGATGGGCGGCGTGGTATTTGTGCAGTCGCGATTTGAAGTGGGTTGTGGTAAGGTTGGCAAGGTGAAGCGGTCGCGCGAGGGGATTGGGGTCGCATGGGTTTGGGTCGGCAGCGACACTGGTGGCTGTGATGGTAGGAGGCGATGCGCCTCGAGGCAGTGGGCATGGTCGTCGCGATATTCGGTAAAGCGGTAAGGTATAATTTAATTTTTTTTGTTTTAATTAGAAGTAATTTATATATATATATATATATATATATATGTATTTATATACCCAGTAAAGAAAAAAAAAATCAGTGTGCTATTTACAGTTTATCTTTTTTAAAATTTTATTTTGAAAGTTTATATATATGTGTATATATACAGTATAAGATTTATTTTTGGAATCTAAATTTTTGTTTTATGAGAGTATGTATATGGTTTCAAAAAAAAAAAATACATGCAGGTCTAAAATTTATATAGAAATGAAATCTTAGTTACAATAAAATATATATATTATTTTTTTTTTTTTATTTACATATACAAATTAAAAAGAAATTTGTTTAAAGTTAAAAGTATTAGTTTAAATTGTTTGAAGGGGTATATAAAATTTGGCTTCTTAATCTATATAAATTTATTTTTATAAATGAGGGTCTCAAAGGAAAAGAAAAGAAAATATTTTTGTTTCAAATAAATATTAATTTTTAAAAATTAAATCATCGATTAATTAAAACTATTCAATAGGAATTTAATTATTCGATTGATTCGAATATTAATAAATTGTATAAATTGTTTATACAAGGTCTAACACAGCGATGAAAACAAGTTGGGTTGAAAATGGATTGCATGCACAATAAAAGGTGAGATCTTCTCACTCAAAATTTCAATTGAAAATTCCAGTTATTGATTAATTGTGGAATTATGATAGTTAAATTAAAATTTCTTGATTGTGTGTTTGGGTAATTTATTTATTATTAGTTATATTAGTGTAGACCCTATTGCGCCGCATAATAGCGGATAATATTTTATAAATCCAATATACCGCGATATTCCACCTCGAAGTGGAATGGGTATTTAATTGTTGTGCTAACCTCTGTGGATGCAGGGAAACAGGTTGGAGGGATCCAACTGGATTCCTCAAATATTTAATTTTTTTTGTATGTTATGTGTTGATTATTTTTAAATTCGTGTGACTATTTGTGATTGAAACCGTAAAGGCTGTAATTCAGCCGAATATATTTTTGGTACTATAGGATACCAGAAATAAATAATTAATTGATTTTGAAATTTAGATAGAAAATTTATAATGAATTCACTCAAAGGAATTGGGTGAATTTTAAAGGAAGGAAATTTAAATAGATAAAGTTTTATTTTTGAAAACTTATCGAATTAACTCCAAAAATATGGGAAAATATTTTTATAAGGGAATTTCGAGTAAGGTTGTTAAATAGTTGAAGAATTTATTTAAGATACGGATTTTAAATAATTAAAATAGATAAATAAATTTATTTCAAAAGGAAATAAATTTAGAAATTAAATTTTGGAATTTAATTTAAAGTTGAAATTAATTTTAGAAATCGATTCAGGAATTAATTTGAAGTAAAATAAACCTTAGGAATCGATTTGGAAATTTGGTTTGGTGCGTTGGAAGTAGTTTTAGGAAATCAATTTGAAATTGATTTGATTTGATATTGGAAAATTAATTTAGAGAAATCAAATTGGAAGTTGATTTTGTATCTGAGATAAACTGGAAATCAATTTGGAATTCGATTAGGTGTGAAGATGATATTTGTAACAACCCTAGATTTTTCATATATTTTAATATTTGACTTTTTTTTATTTTGAAATTATTTTAAACTTATTTTATTTAAAACATTTCATTTTTAAATGTAGGTGTTTATTATTTCGTCAATTATAATTTCAAACCGGTATAAATTGGATATTTTACTGAAAGATGAATTTCTGTTCAAACTGGTCAAACCTTGACTTTTAAATTTCAAATTTAAATATTTAAATTCTTAAATTTTATCTTTCATTATGAAAATAGATTTAATAACTTGAATACTGCTTTTCGTTTTGTTGAAAACGGATTTAATTTGTGAAAGTTATGTACATTTCAATTTTGAGTATAATTTGTTTTATTTTGAAATTTGGTCTATTTTAAATTATATAAATCATATTTTCTATGTTATATTTTATTTTAATATGTGTTAATATGTTATTTTATGTATATTTTTTCTTTTAATATTTTTAAAGTGCTAATAGAATTTTTTTCAAAATTTACTGTATTTATTTCCTATTTTTAAGGGCTGTTTTCCTATTTTCTGCTATTTTCTTCATTAAAAACTATATTTAAATTAAATTTTAAATATTTATTTTATGAATATATTTTTATTTTATGTTATTATTTATGTTTGAAAATATTTTACAAGCTCATATGAATTTTCTAAAAATTATTCTATTTAATTTCAAATTTTCTAGTCTAGTTCACTATTTTAGCTATTTTTCTTAATTTAACTTTATATAATTAATAAATAATATATAAATTTTTATATTTTGATAAATTTTCGAAATTTTATCTGCGATTATTACTATTTCCAGAAATATGAAGTTATATAATTAAAATAAAGAAATATGAAAGGGTTTTGACTTTTGAATTGCCTTTTGCCTTTTTGAATTCCGCCTCTTCATTTTCCTCACAACTATTCGTTTCTCTTGCCATAACTCCCCACATTTCAGCCGACTATCTCATTTTCAATTCACGTATCTTTCTTTCCTCCTTCCTGAGAAAAAAATTTTGGCCCTCCCTTGCTTGAAGAATTTGGTAAAACTTTATTTCTTTTATCTCTTTTTCTATTTACATCGTTTATTTCTAGCTTGATTTTGCACATGCTTTCACCTCTTTTAGTATCGGCCATGCTTCCCTTGCTGCCTGGCCACCTCCAGCACCTGATGACACACTGCCGGCACCTCCTCCTTACCAGCCACCCAAACCATGAACCCCCTTGGTGACGCATATCCACAAAAGTTTCAAAACACCCTTCATACGAGCCTAACCGAGCACCACTCTAATTCCATCACCTCACCACCCCTCTAGCCGCCACCTACCACCTCCAGAACCCATGGCCACTCTACCACAGTGGACCCCACTCCTCTGGCCGTGACACCTAGGGCCTTGGCCGAGCCCAAATCCTTGACCAAATTCATGTATGCATGCTTATGTGTGTTATTGCCTTCATCCACCTTTACACCATCATTCCAACATGTAGGCCGAACCCATACTCACCCAAACCAGACCCAAACACCTGCAATTATGTTGTATTTCCCCTTATGGCTGAGCCTAGTAAAGGTTAAAAGCAAGTGCAAGCATTTCTATTTGATTCTGTGCAGTCTATTCTAGTGTAGTTTTGATCGTAGTTGATTTGAAACTCATCGTTGTTACATTGTTTTTGTTTGATGTGTATCCAAGGAATTTGACACTTAGCTCCTCCATTCGAATTTGTGTCATGCTTTTGTTCTTGTGTAGATCCTATTTGTGCAATTCGTCGTAGGTCATCAGCTCAAACCTGTGACTTATTCTTACCAGACAGTTTTATACTTATATGAATAGTAAATCGATTGCTTGTGAATATGTAAACTGCATCACCATATTTTATTAGTGATAGCTATGTCACTATCATATGATGTTCGCACATGATTAAACACCAGTTATATCATATGTTACTGTTATATTATTGCTGTTTTGTTATTTTTATCAGTATATCGCACTGCAAGTTCCTTTTAGATTAGAATCACTATGGGTTGAAATGATACATACCCGAACGGACTTTAGAATAAGGGAAAATCTTTATGGGCTGAAATGATAGGCCTGAATGATTTTCAATTTATTTCATTTACTTGGGACTGCGGGTTTGAAATGATAAAATCCAGATTTTCTTTGTAAATTACGGGTTGAAATGATATATTACCCGTATCACTTTTCCTAGTGTAGAAAATTATATACAGACCGTAGTTAATATATGTTTTTCTTAAAATTTTAAAATTATTTTAGAAATGTAAATATTAAAATAATTTGATTTATAATTAAAAATGATTTTGTAAAATATTATTGATTTCCTGAATAATTATAAGTGAAATAAATTAATGAAAAGTTATAAAATTTTGAATGTAAGTTATTTTGGAAAATTTGATTTAATTATAATTGGAAATTAAGTTGAATATGAAATCATGATAAATTTATGATAGTTTGAATTTAAATGAATTTAAAGTGAGTTTATGTCATATTAATGATTTCTAATAAAATTGAAATGTGAAATGAATGAATATTTAAGTTGAAATTTTGAAATATAACTAAAATTGAAAATTTATGGAATTGACTTAAAAGTGAATTTTAGTTAAGTAAATAAAAATAAAACTAAGTTATATTTGATAATTTGAACTTAAGTGTTAGGTTGAAATTTAATGTAAGGAATTTAAAATTGAACATTGCAATTTAATAAGTGAATTAGTGTTAAATATGAATTTTTAAATGGAAATTTAACTTTATGAAGTCATGGAATTAAAGAAAATTAAACGATGGATATAAAGGTCAAATTATATGATTTTATAAGTTAAAAATGATCTAAATAAAATATAATTGTTTGTGAAATTATACTGAATATTTGAAGTTAATTTATTGCATTTCTAAAATGCTATTAATTCTAATGTAAAGGATAATACAGCATCTGTAAACGTTGTAGTTGATAATAATGAACCAAATGGCTCAATTTAATTAAAGGCTATTATAGCATTTTTTTGTGAATGTTATAATGGTTGAATTTAACTAAGTTTATTTGAAACTAATGGAACCCTATTACAGCATTTTAATGTTGCCTTTTGTTAAATTGAACTGTTTTAAGTGTGACTTTCCGTAGCATTTTCTAAATGCTGCAAAAGTTGAATTCTCATTGTTTTAAGAGATTTAAGTGAATGAATGAACTTTGAAAGATTAAAATTTTGGAAATTTAATAATTTAATTATTAAATATAATATCTTCGTTTTAATGATTTAAATGAAGCAATTTGTTTCGAAATATAAACTATTTTGAAATGTGTTTTGAAATGGTATTTAAATTAAATAAAAATGAATGTGGTTTGGAAGATATGATATATTGATATTTTAAAATGGATTTTGAATGATATTGAATTTTTAAATGATATTTGATTTCGAAGTATAAATACTATTTTGAAATTTTAACCACGGGATGTATTTAATTTATGGTTTAACTGATCTTTAAAGGATGGGCGATCCCAAGCATCCTTTAAGTTATTGTGCATTTCTACTACAGTTCACTTGAGTTGATTTACATTATATAAGTATATATTGTCCTGACTCGAGTGTTTTGTGTTTTACTTTACGCTCGGGTCTGCTTGAGTATTCACAGCTTTGGATTCTCTTTCTGGAGCTGGTCTTTGCTGAAGTTTGTGCTTATCTACATTTACATCTACTTTCTATTTCAGCTATTCTAGTTAATCTCATGTATTAGTGAACTTCTATGTATTTGGGATTTCTATTATGTTGTTTTCAGACGGTATTATGTTTTGGTTTGAGAATCTGCCATAGTAGCTTCATGAACTACTATGTATTTTATATTCCGCTGCGAGGTATTCTGTTTGTTCTATGTCTGTGATTCTGTGATTTGTATTTCATTTGCTCCAAATTTATTTACAATGCGGTATTTTGAGCATTTCAAGTCCGACAAGTGCGGCTGTGAATGGCTAAAAAATATCGGGTTGTTACATTGGTATCAGAGCTTTGGTTTTAGGCAAACCATAGCCTGTGGAGCAAAAACTCATTAGAGATAGAGTAGAAATACCCTAGAATGAGTGAAATCAATCTCATAATCCTTTCTTGTGAGAAAATGTATTTTCGAAGTATAAAATAATTTCCAAATGATTTTTAAAGGATTTTCAAAGATTATTTTGGTATAAAAAATTTCTTATTTTGAAACCAAGATTTTCAAAACTTCATCCCTTCAGTATCTATCTTGCTAGAAATCTCTTGGTTAGGATTCTTATCGATTAGGATTCCTTAAACTTTGGAACGCTCCCACATGTTCTGAAATCCAGTCTTGTCTTCCTATTCTATCCATTTTGATTTTGGAGCATTTCATAACTCCACTTTGGAATGACCTCTATATAGATCGGTGATCCCGCAAATCTTTGATGATTTGTAAAGGGGTGAAAATCCTTTATAATTGGCATTGATTCACCGGAGATTCCTGTATCCTCGGTTTTCGATGCTCTCTATCTCATGTTCTACCCGGATTTTATCTCTGGCGATCGAATGTCGATTTGCCTTAGATTTCCGAATTGATTATATTACTGAAGTCACGGTTGACCGGTTAAGGTCGCCCGCGATTTATATAGGCTTATCATCTTCTATTTGGTAATAAAATTATCTTATCTTCGTTCATGCTTATCTTCAAAACAGAATTCTATTTGATTAGAATTCCTCTAAATTCGAATCTCCGTATTGCTTGAAATCTAACCTTGAATCATTCTTTGGAAATTTGTGTGTGATTGTATTTTGAATTTGTGCATACATCGAAATTATTATTTTGACAAGGATGACACTATTTTGTATATAAAAGTGAAATGTTTTCAATAAGGATTTTTTACCTTTGGAAAATGAAAATTTGAAGCTTTGAAAGGATTTGAAATTTTGGAAATTTATAAGAAAATGTGATTTATATAAAAATGATTTATAAATAAAGGGTTTTGAATTTGAATTTCGAGGAATCGAACTCCGGTGTTTTGAAATGGGTTTTTAAGATTTTGGAAAATATAGAATAATAATATGATTTAAAGATATTTTTCCAAATAAGAAATGTTTCAAATGTATTCGAATGAATTCCAATGATGTCAAAGAGATTTCAAAGAAGTTTCAAGAAATAAAACTCCAGAACCCACTTATGTAGCTGAAAAATAATTTCGGTGATGAATACATGCATCATCGACATTGATTTTTGAGTTTCTGAGTAGGGAAGAGGCCGCTCTAGTAGCTTTGCTATGCGAGTGATTTTATGAAACCAAATTTTGATTTTCGATTTCGAAGTATGGTTTGATATTCGAAAGATTTATGTGTATATATATAATTGAAATGATTTAAAATAAGCCAGTGTTCAATCCTCGAGATTCAGATTTGTTTTGGTATAACCTTACCTATTGGAATCGATTACTAATTTGTTGGTGATTTCCAACTCTTGGATTGAAAAATGATTTCTTCGACTATTTCGAAGGTTCGAGCACTTCCAAATCAAGGTTAACTTTTCAAAGCTAAGAAATTTTGAATGGTATAAGGTATTTGATAAAGTATAAGTTTAGTTTGGCATGATTATTGTATAAAGTAATATGATTTATATAAGTTTGAAACTGTTGTGGAGTGAAATAAATAAGACTATTTTGAATTATACTGGTATAAAATATAGTTTTGAAAAGATATTTGAAGTAAAATGTTGAGTTTTTGTTAAATTTATAAGTTAAGGAAAACAGTGAATTTTGACTTAACAAATGAAAGTGAGTTTTAAATTGAATATTTGATTTAAAATTTTGTTGTGATAAATCATATGTTAAAAATTATTTAAATGTGAAATTTTGATGTCTAGAAATATGATTTATAAGTTTAAAATTTGCTAAAATTGAAGTTGTATTGTTTTTTTTAAAAAGTTATAATAAAATCTGGAATTTTATTAATAGCATTTCTAAAATGCTATAGTTTTATGACAACACTTTAAAATGCTGTTGTTTTTGAATTTAACTTTGTTTGAATTAACTAAATATCTGTTATGGCATATTATAAACGCCGTTATTCTTGAACTAAACTATTTTGGAAACTATAAGTTACAATAGCACTTTTAAATGCTGTCATTGTTATAATTTGACAATGTTTCATAATGTTATAGATTTTAACACTGTTGAGTTATGTTTTAAAAAGTTAAATTATTTAATTTTGGAATTGATTATTGGTGAAATTTAAGGAGTTTTGAATATAATTTAATATTTAAATTTGAATTTTAAGGAATTTAAATTGAATTTGAATTTAATTAAGGTTTACTTGGTTATGTGTTAAATGGAATGAAATGTAATGAGATAAATGAATTTTTGAATTGAATTTTAAAATGTATTTTGTAATGATATTTGAAATAATAATTGAATGACATATTTGATTTTTTTAAATGATATTTAAATTTAAATTTGAAATTGAATTCAAATAATGATTGATAATGAGGCTTTGAATGATATAATCTTTATTCGATAAAGAATGTGAATCAGGAATAATAACTGATTTTGATAAATGAAATTTAAAGTTTATATTTGTATGAAAGGATTTTGGTTTACTTGTAATTTGAGTTTAATTAAAAATAATGGATTTATGAAATGAATATGTCAAAACTAAGAATAATGAAGTAAAATTTGAGATATATGAAATTATAAAATTTAGTTTTGGAATACGGTACATTTAAGCTCTGAAATGCATTAAAGATTGAATAGTTTATTTTGCGGATCAAATCTTTATTCGAAATTCGATAATATTTGAAATGTTTTTGTTGGAAAACTAAATTGAATTGAAACTGATGGTTTGAATTGAATTAAAGCTGGAACTTGTAGACTTGGGTTTAAATTGAATAAATTTGTGAAATGTAAAGAATTAAAGGGACGTTTTATGATTCCAAATGTATGGTTTAGAAAAGTTGTGATTTTCAAAGTATAATGATTTCAAGTATTTTGGTTTCGAAAGATTTATAACTTTGAAAGTATTATGATTTTTGAAAGTGAATATATGTTTGAAATAAAAATGAATTTGGTTGACCTAAATTTTTGTTGATTTGGAAATTTGGATTATTTTCTAAATCTATTGTTTTAAGAAACTTTGAAACTGAGTATATGTAATTTAGAAGAAATGATTTGGCGAAATCATATATTATTTTGAAACTGAAATGTTGTTGAAACAAACTAAGAACCTTGTTTTACTAAATACTTGATTTAGTAGTTATTGAAATTATATAAAATGGATTTGTATAAGTATGAAGTTGATTTGAAAATGTTGAATTGAAAAGGTGCTCAATTTGTAAATTCAAATCTTATATAATCGAAGTTTATATAAGTATGATTTGATATACCATTGATTTTGGAAAGTATTTGATTTGAAAATGAAATCTTATATATAATGGAACTTATATAAGTGTGATATTTGAAGTTATGATTTTGAAGGGCTACTATATATGGTATATTATATTTTGATGTAAGAGGTTTGGGAAGTACCCTCCGGAAGAAGTATAGTGATATGCTTCGACCCAGATGGACTTGGGGAATCTAGGAATGGATTCGACCGATAAACCCTAATGGACTTGGGTGAATTCAGAAATGGATTCGAACTCATATGGTTGTCCGGACTTAAACTCATGAGTTCCTCGATTTTTTTAAGGGTAGATGGTTCTTTAATTTACCCAATGGAGGCGCTTTCGATCTTAGGATCTGCTGTTCATGGATCTTCCGGGAAGGAAGTGCATCCATTGCGTAAATCATTGAGTCAGCAGCGTACCACTACAGTAGGGGTCGATGATCCCTTGTTTACGAACTGGCTACGATATTTTTCTGGAATCCGGAAGGTAGAAGGATCTTCTGGAAAGTGTTGTGTCCATTTCGTAAATACTGGATCAGTAGCGGGCCACTGCTATCGTATTATCATTATTTTACATTGGATTTTGAGCGGAACTTCTCATACCTATATTTTTTAGTATTTTCACTAGGTGTTGAAACTGGTCTACTAAGTACTTGGAGAATTCTAGCTTTGCGCCTGATCAACGCATAGCCAGAGTCTACAGGAACGAAAGTAAACTTGTTAAGACATCGAGTTATAAAAGTATTTTAGTATTGTATAAAGGATATTCTAATCACGATTTAAAATGTCTAAATCTTGTTTACTTCGAACTATCAAATTTGAATCAAATAACTAATTATCATATTAAATGTTTAACATGTCAAATATAAAAAAAATGGTTCATCCAGGTCTTTCAACCTTCTTTCCCTCCTAGCTACTTTTTCCCTACCTTCTTTCAGGATTTCTTCCAACCTATTTTTATTCTTGTTGTTTCTCCGCTTCCTTCCTTTTCGATGACGAAAAGATTTGAGTGGGGGAGAGTGTAACAACCCTAGATTTTTCATATATTTTAATATTTGACTTTGATTTATTTTGAAATTATTTTAAACTTATTTTATTTCAAACATTTCATTTTTAAATGTAGTGTTTATTATTATGTGAATTAGAATTTCAAACCGGTATAAATTGGATATTTTACTGAAAGATGAATTTCTGTTCAAACTGGTCAACCTTGACTTTTAAATTTAAAATTTAAAATTTAAATATTTAAATTCTTAAATTTTATCTTTTATTATGAAAATAGATTTAATAACTTGAATACTGCTTTTCGTTTCGTTGAAAACGGATTTAATTTGTGAAAGTTATGTACATTTCAATTTTGAGTATAATTTGTTTTATTTTGAAATTTGGTCGGGTTTAAATTATATAAATCATATTTTCTATGTTATATTTTATTTTAATATGTATTAATATGTTATTTTATCTATATTTTGTCTTTTAATATTTTTAAAGTGATAATAGAATTTTTCCAAAATTTACTGTATTTATTTCCTATTTTTAAGGGCTGTTTTCCTATTTTCTGCTATTTTCTTCATTAAAAACTATATTTAAATTAAATTTTAAATATTTATTTTGTGAATATATTTTTATTTTATGTTATTATTTATGTTTAAAAATATTTTACAAGCTCATATGAATTTTCTAAAAATTATTCTATTTAATTTCAAATTTTCTAGTCTAGTTCACTATTTTAGCTATTTTTCTTAATTTAAATTTATATAATTAATAAATAATATATAAATTTTTATATTTTGATAAATTTTCGAAATTTTATCTGGGATTATTATTATTTCCCGAAATATAAAGTTATATAATTAAAATAAAGAAATATGAATGGGTTTTGGCTTTTGAATTGCCTTTTGCCTTTTTGAATTCCGCCTCTTCATTTTCCTCACAACTCTTCATTTCTCTTGCCATAACTCCCCACATTTCAGCCAACTATCTAATTTTCAATTCACGTATCTTTCTTTCCTCCTACCTGAGAAAAAAATTTCGGCCCTCCCTTGCTTGAAGAATTTGGTAAAACTTTATTTCTTTTATCTCTTTTTATATTTACATCGTTTATTTCTAGCTTGATTTTGCACATGCTTTCACCTCTTTTAGGAACGGCCATGCCTCCCTTGCTACCTAGCCGCCTCCAGCACCGGATGACACACCACCAGCACCTCCTCCTTACCAGCTACCCAAGCCATGAACCCCTTTGGTGACGCATATCCACAAAAGTTTCAAAACACCCTTCATACTAGCCTAACCGAGCACCACTCTCATTCCATCACCTCACCACCCCTCTAGCTGCCACCTACCACACCACCACCACCTCCAGCACCTACGGCCACACCACCATAGTGGACCCCACTCCTCTGGCGGTGACACCTAGGGCCTTGGCCGAGCCCAAATCCTTGACCAAATTCATGTATGCATGCTTATGTGTGTTATTGCCTTCACCCACCTTTACACCATCATTCCAACATGTAGGCCGAACCCATACTCACCCAAACCAGACCCAAACACCTACAATTATGTTGTATTTCCCCTTATGGCTGAGCCTAGTAAAAGTTAAAAGCAAGTGCAAGCATTTCTATTTGATTATGTGCAGTCTATTCTAGTGTAGTTTTGATCGTAGTTGATTTGAAACTCATCGTTGTTACATTGTTTTTGTTTGATGTGTATCCAAGGAATTTGACACTTGGCTCCTCCATTCGAATCTGTGTCATGCTTTTGTGCTTGTGTAGATCCTGTTTGTGCAATTCGTCGTAGGTCATCCGCTCAAACCTGTGAGTTATTCTCACCAGACAGTTTTATACTTATATGAATAGTAAATCCATCGCTTGTGAATATGTAAACTGCATCACCATATTTTATTTTCTATGTCACTATACTATGATGTTCACACATGATTAAACACTAGTTATATCATATGTTACTGTTATATTATTGCTGTTTTGTTATTTATATCAGTATATCACACTGCAAGTTCCCTTTAGATTAGAATCACTATGGGTTGAAATGATACATACCCGAACGGACTTTAGAATAAGGGAAAATCATTATGGGCTGAAATGATAGGCCTGAATGATTTTCAATTTATTTCATTTACTTGGGACTGTAGGTTTGAAATGATAAAATCCGGATTTTCTTTGTAAATTACGGGTTGAAATGATATATTACCCGTATCACTTTTCCTACTGTAGAAAATTATATACAGACCCGTAGTTAATATATGTTTTTCTTAAAATTTTAAAATTATTTTAGAAATGTAAATATTAAAATAATTTGATTTAAATCTAATAAAAATGATTTTGTAAAATATTATTGATTTTCTGAATGATTATAAGTGAAATAAATTAATGAAAAGTTAGAAAATTTTGAATGTAAGTTATTTTGGAAAATTTGATTTAATTATAGTTGGAAATTAAGTTAAATATGAAATCATGATAAATTTATGATAATTTGAATTTAAATGAATTTAAAGTGATTTTAGATCATATTAATGATTTCTAATAAAATTGAAATGTGAAATGAATGAATATTTAAGTTGAAACTTTGAAATATAACTAAAATTGGAAATTTATGGAATTGACTTAAAAGTGAATTTTAGTTAAGTATATAAAAATAAAACTAAGTTATATTTGAGAATTTGAACTTAAGTGTTAGGTTGAAATTTAATGTAAGGAATTTAAAATTGAACATTGCAATTTAATAAGTGAATTAGTGTTAAATATGAATTTTTAAATGGAAATTTAACTTTATGAAGTCATGGAATTAAAGAAAATTAAATGATGGATATAAAGGTGAAATTATATGATTTTATAAGTTAAAAATGATCTAAATAAAATATAATTGTTTGTGAAATTATACTGAATATTTGAAGTTAATTTATTGCATTTCTAAAATGCTATTAAATCTAATGTAAAGGATAATACAGCATCTGTAAATGCTGTAGTTGATAATAATGAACTAAATGGCTCAATTTAATTAAAGGCTATTATAGCATTTTTTTGTGAATGCTATAATGGCTGAATTTAACTAAGTTTATTTGAAACTAATGGAACCCTATTACAGCATTTTAATGTTGTCTTTTGTTAAATTGAAGTGTTTTAAGTGTGACTTTCCGTAGCATTTTCTAAATGCTGCGAAAGTTGAATTCTCATTGTCTTAATAGATTTAAGTGAATGAATGAACTTTGAAAGATTAAAATTTTGGAAATTTAATAATTTAATTATTAAATATAATATCTTCGTTTTAATGATTTAAATGAAGCAATTTGTTTCGAAATATAAACTATTTTGAAATGGTATTTAAATTAAATAAAAATGAATGTGGTTTGGAAGATATGATATTTTGATATTTTGAAATGGATTTTGAATGATATTGAATTTTTAAATGATATTTGATTTCGAAGTATAAATACTATTTTGAAATTTTAACCACGGGATGTATTTAATTTATGGTTTAACTGATCTTTAAAGGATGGGTGATCCCAAGCATCCTTTAAGTTATGGTGCATTTCTACTACAGTTCACTTGAGTTGATTTACATTATATAAGTATATATTGTCCTGACTCGAGTGTTTTGTGTTTTACTTTACGCTCGGGTCTGCCTGAGTATTCACAGCTTTGGATTCTCTTTCTGGAGCTGGTCTTTGCTGGAGTTTGTGCTTATCTACATTTATATCTACTTTCTATTTCAGCTATTCTAGTTAATCTCATGTATTAGTGAACTTCTATGTATTTGGGATTTCTATTATGTTGTTTTCAGACGGTATTATGTTTTGGTTTGAGAATCTACCGCAGTAGCTTCATGAACTACTATGTATTTTATATTCCGCTGCGAGGTATTCTGTTTGTTCTATGTCTGTGATTCTGTGATTTGTATTTCATTTGCTCCAAGTTTATTTACAATGCGGTATTTTGAGCATTTCAAGTCCGACAAGTGCGGCTGTGAATGGCTAAAAAATATCGGGTTGTTACATTGGTATCAGAGCTTTGGTTTTAGGCAAACCATAGCCTGTGGAGCAAAAACTCATTAGAGATAGAGTAGAAATACCCTAGAATGAGTGAAATCAATCTCATAATCCTTTCTTGTGAGAAAATGTATTTTCGAAGTATAAAATAATTTCCAAATGATTTTTAAAGGATTTTCAAAGATTATTTTGGTATAAAAAATTTCTTATTTTGAAACCAAGATTTTCAAAACTTCATCCCTTCAGTATCTATCTTGTTAGAAATCTCTTGGTTAGGATTCTTATCGATTAGGATTCCTTGAACTTTGGAACGCTCCCACTTGTTCTGAAATCCAGTCTTGTCTTCCTATTCTATCCATTTTGATTTGGAGCATTTCATAACTCCACTTTGGAATGACCTCTATATAAATCGGTGATCCCGCAAATCTTTGATGATTTGTAAAGTGGTGAAAATCCTTTATAATTGGCATTGATTCACCAGAGATTCCTGTATCCTCGGTTTTCGATGCTCTCTATCTCCTGTTCTACCCGGATTTTATCTCTGGCGATCGAATGTCGATTTGCCTTAGATTTCCGAATTGATTATATTACTGAAGTCACGGTTGACCGGTTAAGGTCGCCCGCGATTTATATGGGCTTATCATCTTCTATTTGGTAATAAAATTATCTTATCTTCATTCGTGCTTATCTTCGAAACAGAATTCTATTTGATTAGAATTCCTCTAAATTTGTATCTCCGTATTGCTTGAAATCTAACCTTGAATCATTCTTTGGAAATTTGTGCTTGATTGTATTTTGAATTTGTGCATACATCGAAATTATTATTTTGACAAGGATGACCCTATTTTGTATATAAAAATGAAATGTTTTCAATAAGGATTTTTACCTTTGGAAAATGAAAATTTGAAGCTTTGAAAGGATTTGAAATTTTGGAAATTTATAAGAAAATGTGATTTATAAATAAAGGGTTTTGAATTTGAATTTCGAGGAATCGAACTCCTGTGTTTTAAAATGGGTTTTTAAGATTTTGGAAAATATATAATAATAATATGATTTAAAGATATTTTTCCAAAAAAGAAATGTTTCAAATGTATTCGAATGAATTCCAATGATGTCAAAGAGATTTCAAAGAAGTTTCAAGAAATAAAAGTCCAGAACCCACTTATGTCGCTGAAAAATAATTTCGGTGATGAATACATGCATCATCGACATTGATTTTTGAGTTTCTGAGTAGGGAAGAGGCCACTCTAGTAGCTTTACTATGCGGGTGATTTTATGAAACCAAATTTTGATTTTCGATTTCGAAGTATGGTTTGATATTCGAAAGATTTGTGTATATATATATAATTGAAATGATTTAAAATAAGCCAGTGTTCAATCCTCGAGATTCAGATTTGTTTTGGTATAACCTTACCTATTGGAATCGATTACTAATTTGTTGGTGATTTCCAACTCTTGGATTGAAAAATGATTTCTTCGACTATTTTGAAGGTTCGAGCACT
Source organism: Allium cepa (assembly GCA_030765085.1). NCBI lineage: Eukaryota > Viridiplantae > Streptophyta > Magnoliopsida > Asparagales > Amaryllidaceae > Allium > Allium cepa. The sequence continues at coordinate 201,925,003 of CM060945.1, read as the reverse complement.
TCCAAATCAAGGTTAACTTTTCAAAGCTAAGAAATTTTGAATGGTATAAGGTATTTGATAAAGTATAAGTTTAGTTTGGTATGATTAATGTATAAAGTAATCTGATTTATATAAGTTTGAAAATGTTGTGGAGTGAAATAAATAAGACTATTTTGAATTATACTGGTATAAAATATAGTTTTGAAAAGATATTTGAAGTAAAATGTTGAGTTCTTGCTAAATTTATAAGTTAAGGGAAACAGTGAATTTTGACTTAACAAATGAAAGTGAGTTTTAAATTGAATATTTGATTTAAAATTTTGTTGTGATAAATCATATGTTAAAATTATTTAAATGTGAAATTTTGAAGTCTAGAAATATGATTTATAAGTTTAAAATTTGCTAAAATTGAAGTTGTATTGTTTTTTTTTAAAAGTTATAATAAAATCTGGAATTTTATTAATAGCATTTCTAAAATGCTATAGTTTTATGACAACACTTTAAAATGCTGTTGTTTTTGAATTTAACTTTGTTTGAATTAACTAAATATCTATTATGGCATATTATAAATGCCGTTATTCTTGAACTAAACTATTTTGGAAACTATACGTTACAATAGAACTTTTAAATGCTGTCATTGTTATAATTTGACAATGTTTCATAATGTTATAGATTTTAACACTGTTGAGTTATGTTTTAAAAAGTTAAATGATTTAATTTTGGAATTGATTATTGGTGAAATTTAAGGATTTTTGAATATAATTTAATATTTAAATTTGAATTTTAAGGAATTTAAATTGAATTTGAATTTAAATAAGGTTTACTTGGTTATGTGTTAAATAGAATGAAATGTAATGAGATAAATGAATTTTTGAATTGAATTTTGAAATGTATTTTGTAATGATATTTGAAATAATAATTGAATGACATATTTGATTTTTTTTAAATGATATTTAAATTTAAATTTGAAATTGAATTCAAATAATGATTGATAATGAGGCTTTGAATGATGTAATCTTTATTTGATAAAGAATGTGAATCAGGAATGATAACTGATTTTGATAAATGAAATTTAAAGTTTATATTTGTATGAAAGGATATTTGGTTTACTTGTAATTTGAGTTTAATTAAAAATGATGGATTTATGAAATGAATATGTCAAAACTAAGAATAATGAAGTAAAATTTGAGATATATGAAATTATAAAATTTAGTTTTGGAATACGGTACATTTAAGCTCTGAAATATATTAAAGATTGAATAGTTTATTTTGCGGATCAAATCTTTATTCGAAATTTGATAATATTTGAAATGGTTTTGTTGGAAAACTAAATTGAATTGAAACTGATGGTTTGAATTGAATTAAAGCTAGAACTTGTAGACTTGGGTTTAAATTGAATAAATTTGTGAAATGTAAAGAATTGAATGGACGTTTTATGATTCCAAATGTATGATTTAGAAAAGTTATGATTTTCAAAGTATAATGATTTCAAGTATTTTGGTTTCGAAAGATTTATAACTTTGAAAGTATTATGATTTTTGAAAGTGAATATATGTTTGAAATTGAAATGAATTTGTTTGACCTAAATTTTTGTTGATTTGGAAATTTGGATTATTTTCTAAATCTATTGTTTTAAGAAACTTTGAAACTGAGTATATGTAATTTAGAAGAAATGATTTGGCGAAATCATATATGATTTTGAAACTGAAATGTTGTTGAAACAAATTAAGAACCTTGTTTTACTAAATACTTGATTTGGGTGTTATCGAAATTATATAAAATGGATTTGTATAAGTATGAAGTTGATTTGAAAATGTTGAATTGAAAAGGTACTCAATTTGTAAATTCAAATCTTATATAATCGAAGTTTATGTAAGTATGATTTGATATACCATTGATTTTGGAAAGTATTTGATTTGAAAATGAAATTTATATATAATGGAATTTATATAAGTGCGATATTTGAAGTTGTGATTTTGAAGGGCTACTACATATGATATATTATATTTTGATGTAAGAGATTTGGGAAGTACCCTCCGGAAGAAGTATAGTGATATGCTTTGACCCAGATGGACTTGGGGAATCCAGGAATGGATTCGACCGATAAACCCTAACGGACTTGGGTGAATTCAGAAATGGATTCGAACTGATATGGTTGTCCGGACTTAAACTCATGAGTTCCTCGATTTTTTCAGGGTAGATGGTTCTTTAATTTACCCAATGGAGGCGCTTTCGATCCTGGGATCTGCTGTTTATGGATCTTCCGGGAAGGAAGTGCAATCATTGCGTAAATCATTGAGTCAGCAGCGTACCACTACAGCAGGGGTCGATGATCCCTTGTTTACGAACTGGCTACGATATTTTTCTGGAATCCGGAAGGTAGAAGGATCTTCTGGAAAGTGTTGTGTCCATTTCGTAAATACTGGATCAGCAGCGGGCCACTGCTATCGTATTATCATCATTTTACATTGGATTTTGAGCGGAACTTCTCATACCTATTTTTTTAGTATTTTCACTAGGTGTTGAAACAGGTCTACTAAGTACTTGGAGAATTCTAGCTTTGTGCCTGATCAACGCATAGCCAGAGTCTGCAGGAACGAAAGTAAACTTGTTAAGACATCGAGTTATAAAAGTATTTTAGTATTGTATAAAGGATATTCTAATCATGATTTAAAATGTCTAAATCTTGTTTACTTTGAACTATCAAATTTGAATCAAATAACTAATTATCATATTAAATGTTTAACATGTCAAATATAAAAAAAATGGTTCATCCAGGTCTTTGAACCTTCTTTCCCTCCTAGCTACTTTTTCCCTACCTTCTTTCAGGATGTCTTCCAACCTATTGTTCTTTCTTGTTGTTTCTCCGCTTTCTTCCTTTTCGAGGACGAAAAGATTTGAGTGGGGGAGATTGTATTTTTCATATATTTTAATATTTGAGTTTTTTTATTTTGAAATTATTTTAAACTTATTTTATTTCAAACATTTCATTTTTAAATGTAGGTGTTTATTATTATGTGAATTATAATTTCAAATTGGTATAAATTGGATATTTTACTGAAAGATGAATTTCTGTTCAAACAGGTCAAACCTTGTCTTTTAATTTCAAATTTAAATATTTAAATTCTTAAATTTTTTCTTTTATTATGAAAATAGATTTAATAACTTGAATACTGCTTTTCGTTTCATTGAAAACGGATTTAATTTGTGAAAGTTATGTACATTTCAATTTTGAGTATAATTTGTTTTATTTTGAAATTTGGTCTATTTTAAATTATATAAATCATATTTTCTATGTTATATTTTATTTTAATATGTGTTAGTATGCTACTTTATGTATATTTTGTCTTTTAATATTTTTAAAGTGATAATAGAATTTTTCCAAAATTTAATGTATTTATTTCCTATTTTTAAGGGCTGTTTTCCTATTTTCTGCTATTTTCTTCATTAAAAACTATATTTAAATTAAATTTTAAATATTTATTTTGTGAATATATTTTTATTTTATGTCATTATTTATGGTTAAAAATATTTTACAAGCTCATATGAATTTTCTAAAAATTATTCTATTTAATTTCAAATTTTCTAGTCTAGTTCACTATTTTAGCAATTTTTCTTAATTTAACTTTATATAATTAATAAATAATATATAAATTTTTATATTTTGATAAATTTTCGAAATTTTATCTGGGATTATTATTATTTCCTGAAATATAAAGTTATATAATTAAAATAAAGAAATAAGAAAGGGTTTTGACTTTTGAATTGCCTTTTGCCTTTTTGAATTCCGCCTCTTCATTTTCCTCACAACTCTTCATTTCTCTTGCCATAACTCCCCACATTTCAGCCGACTATCTCATTTTCAATTCACGTATCTTTCTTTCCTCCTTCCTGAGAAAAAAATTTCGGCCCTCCCTTGCTTGAAGAATTTGGTAAAACTTTATTTCTTTTATCTCTTTTTCTATTTACATCATTTATTTCTAGCTTGATTTTGCTCATGCTTTCACCTCTTTTAGGATCGGCCATGCTTCCCTTGCTGCCTATCCACCTACAGCACCTGATGACACACCGCCAGCACCTCCTCCTTACCATCCACCCAAACCATGAACCCCCTTGGTGACGCATATCCACAAAAGTTTCAAAACACCCTTCATACTAGCCTAACCGAGCACCACTCTCATTCCATCACCTCACCACCCCTCTAGCCGCCACCTACCACACCACCACCACCTCCAGCACCTCCAGCACCCACGGCCATTCCACCATAGTGGACCCCACTCCTCTGGCCGTGACACCTAGGGCCTTGGCCGAGCCCAAATCCTTGACCAAATTCATGTATGCATGCTTATGTGTGTTATTGCCTTCACCCACCTTTACACCATCATTCCAACATGTAGGCCGAACCCATACTCACCCAAACCAGACCCAAACACCTGCAATTATGTTGTATTTCCCCTTATGGCTGAGCCTAGTAAAGGTTAAAAGCAAGTGTAATCATTTCTATTTGATTCTGTGCAGTCTATTCTAGTGTAGTTTTGATCGTAGTTGATTTGAAACCCATCGTTGTTACATTGTTTTTGTTTGATGTGTATCCATGGAATTTGACACTTGGCTCCTCCATTCGAATCTGTGTCGTGCTTTTGTGCTTGTGTAGATCATGTTTGTGCAATTCGTCGTAGGTCATCAGCTCAAACCTGTGAGTTATTTTCACGAGACAGTTTTTTACTTATATGAATAGTAAATCGATCGCTTGTGAATATGTAAACTGCATCACCATATTTTATTTGCTATGTCACTATCACATGATCTTTGCACATGACTAAACACCAGTTATATCATATGTTACTGTTATATTATTGCTGTTTTGTTATTTTTATCAGTATATCGCACTGCAAGTTCCTTTTAGATTAGAATCACTATGGGTTGAAATGATACATACCCGAACGGACTTTAGAATAAGGGAAAATCTTTATGGGCTGAAACGATAGGCTTGAATGATTTTCAATTTATTTCATTTACTTGGGACTGCGGGTTTGAAATGATAAAATCCGGATTTTCTTTGTAAATTACGGGTTGAAATGATATATTACCCGTATCACTTTTCCTAGTGTAGAAAATTATATACAGACCAGTAGTTAATATATGTTTTTCTTAAAATTTTAAAATTATTTTAGAAATGTAAATATTAAAATAATTTGATTTAAATCTAATTAAAAATGATTTTGTAAAATATTATTGATTTTCTGAATAATTATAAGTGAAATAAATTAATGAAAAGTTAGAAAATTTTGAATGTAAGTTATTTTGGGAAATTTGATTTAATTATAATTGGAAATTAAGTTGAATGTGAAACCATGATAAATTTATGATAATTTGAATTTAAATGAATTTAAAGTGATTTTATATCATATTAATGATTTCTAATAAAATTGAAATGTGAAATGAATGAATATTTAAGTTGAAATTTTGAAATATAACTAAAATTGGAAATTTATGGAATTGACTTAAAAGTGAATTTTGGTTAAGTAAATAAAAATAAAACTAAGTTATATTTGGGAATTTGAACTTAAGCGTTAGGTTGAAATTTAATGTAAGGAATTTAAAATTGAACATTGTAATTTAATAAGTGAATTAGTGTTAAATATGAATTTTTAAATGGAAATTTAAATTTATGAAGTCATGGAATTAAAGAAAATTAAATGATGGATATAAAGGTGAAATTATATGATTTTATAAGTTAAAAATGATCTAAATAAAATATAATTGTTTGTGAAATTATACTGAATATCTGAAGTTAATTTATTGCATTTCTAAAATGCTATTAATTCTAATATAAAGGATAATACAACATCTGTAAATGTTGTAGTTGATAATAATGAACCAAATGGCTCAATTTAATTAAAGGCTATTATAGCATTTTTTTGTGAATGTTTTAATGGTTGAATTTAACTAAGTTTATTTGAATCTAATGGAACCCTATTACAGCATATTAATGTTGTCTTTTGTTAAATTGAACTGTTTTAAGTGTGACTTTCCGTAGCATTTTCTAAATGCTGCGAAAGTTGAATTCTCATTGTTTCAATAGATTTAAGTGAATGAATGAACTTTGAAAGATTAAAATTTTGGAAATTTAATAATTTAATTATTAAATATAATATCTTCGTTTTAATGATTTAAATGAAGCAATTTGTTTCGAAATATAAACTATTTTGAAATGTGTTTTGAAATTAAATAAAAATGAATGTGGTTTGAAAGATATGATATTTTGATATTTTGAAATGGATTTTGAATGATATTGAATTTTTAAATGATATTTGATTTCGAAGTCTAAATACTATTTTGAAATTTTAAGCACGGGATGTATTTAATTTATGGTTTAACTGATCTTTAAAGGATGGGCGATCCCAAGCATCCTTTAAGTTATGGTGCATTTCTACTACAGTTCACTTGAGTTGATTTACATTATATAAGTATATATTGTCCCGAGTCTGCCTGAGTATTCACAGCTTTGGATTCTCTTTCTAGAGCTGGTCTTTGCTGGAGTTTGTGCTTATCTACATTTATATCTATTTTCTATTTCAGATATTCTAGTTTATATCATGTATTAGTGAACTTCTATGTATTTGGGATTTCTACTATGTTGTTTTCAGACTGTATTATGTTTTGGTTTGAGACTCTGCCGTAGTAGCTTCATGAACTACTATGTATTTTATATTCCGCTGCGAGGTATTCTGTTTGTTCTGTGTCTGTGATTCTGTGATTTGTATTTCATTTGCTCCAAATTTATTTACAATGCGGTATTTTGAGCAATTCAAGTCCGACATGTGCGGCTGCGAATGGCTAAAAAATATCGGGTTGTTACAATATTTGGGAATCGATTTAAATTCATATATCAGTTTATATTTGGAATGTAAATTAAAACAAATCGAGAAGATTTATTAATTTATTTGAATGGACCAATTTATATTGGGAAAAGAATTTTTCCTTGGAAAGCCGAGTATATTTTTAAAATAGCCTTTGAATAAAATTTAAAAGTTTTTAGATTTGGTTTTAAAAATAATATTGTTGGAGAAATTAGTTTTGGAGATTGTTTAAAGTAAAAAAATTTATTTAATTAATTATATAAGGATTATTTAAAAGATTAAATTGATTTTTGATTTAGAAAATAGGTATTTAAATATTTATACTCTATCTACTAATCTTATTTTAAAACTAGTTTTTAGGTTTGAATTTTTATATGAGGTATTAGTATAATATTTTTCATAACTAATATTTAAGCAAATATTCTAAAATAGTTTATTTTAAATATTTCCAAGTATATTTTGAATGAGTATTTTTATATTATTTTAAAATATTTGAAATCGGCAGATTTTCGGTGGAAATGAATAAATGTTTGGAAATTGATTTGGAATTTATTTTTTTCAAAGGATTGAAGTGTGAAACTTTATCTTGCGAAGATATATTAAAGAAATAATTGGTAGAATTATTTGAAATCCAGTGACTATTGTGAATGATGATTGATAGTTAAATAACTGACTATCAATTTTGGCCTTAATGGCATTTGAATTTCGATGCGACAGGGAGTCGAATTCCAAATGGATATTCGAAAACCACATCGAACCTTTGTGTTTGTGATGGATCTTTTGTTTAAAAGATCAAAGTGAAATTATTGTGATTTATTGAATCTGAATGAACACTTATTTCAAATTAAGTGCTTGTTATTCGGATTAGCTGGGAGAGGACCTTGTGTCATAAAACCCATTCCGAATAACGATACGACGAAATGGGATTGCATTTGAAGACGGTGTTGAAGACCGGGTATTTTCGAAAGCGAAAGGATACACGTCAAATGTCTCTGCACCGGGTTGCTCCGGTATAGAGATTTTATCACCCTTTGTGATGGGGATTCCGGACGTGATTAGTGAATATCAGGATTTGCAAGGGCTTCTTTGGAAGTGCCTTCGGTTCCGTTCGATCCCAGAACGGACTTGTATGGATGTGTGTATGACATTACACTTTGAGATGTAAAGCTGGTTTCTATCAAATACATTTCTGTTGGTGGCGGAGAATTTATTCTCTTAGCTTAACACCCTTCTCTGAGACGTACGAGCTCAGAGGTTATGTAGTTGATGGTTACTAGTGATACATTCCCAATTTGGTAATGTGGAATACGAAGTGCTGCTGATTATTTGTTGATCAAAGCACGGCTTTTGTGAAAAGCGTAGCTTTGTGGACGAGACTTCGTCGGATCTCACACCCCGGAATGGTCAAAACACTACACCGCAAAAGGCTTTTAACAGCGTTTGATAAACGCTGTAATATGATACAACAGCGTTATTAGAAACGCTGTATAACGACATGCTGTCGTATATACATAACTTACAACAGCGTTTCTATAAACGCTGTTGAAACATCTCTGTGACAGCGTTTATTACGAGCTGTCAATAATATTTTTACAGCGTTTCAGACGTGCTGTATTATGTTTCAACAGCGTTTATAACCACACCAAAATAAACTTTTAACAGCGTTCTAAAAACGCTGTAATAGGATATAACAGCATTGTTAATAACGCTGTATAACTCCCGTTCCACAGTTGTTGCTCCCCTTTTCACAGCATTTTTATTATGCTGTTGGAGCAATGTACATTATCTTTTCATAGAATTGACAGCACTGTTTAAACGCTGTTGTTTGTTTGTACTATTTTTACAGCGTTGCCCCATTGCAATATTTACACACAGGTATCATTAATCTAAATAGCATTTTATTATATTTCAACTGGATAATATACATAACATATACAAATCAAACTAAAAAATATCATATAAAAACATAACAATCAACTATTTCAATAAATTAAGTTGAATACAATATCCATAAACAAAGTTTACATAAATTCATAAACAACGATAATATTTATAAACTAATATCCTACGACAATGGACAAAAGCACAATATCTGCACCGACAACCAAGGCAACAAATGCAACTGCAGATACTTTAGACAAATTAGAATCAGCATAGTTTAAAGGAACCTTATCTAATGCTTCCATTCTCCCTGCTCCTACATTTGGCTCTACATACACTTGGAACAGCAAGAAACTATCCGTCCCCAGAACATATTGCACCCTTGACCATTGTTTCATAAACCATCTAGCCTTGTCAACCTGGCCATCTCTACTATCCCATGTCACTGCCCCCTTGATCTCTGACTACAGCCCTATTATCCTCAAATGGGGTGCCAATCAACAGCTAACTTTTCCTCCTTTTAGATTTTTTAACTTCTGCACTAAACACAAGGACTTTGAGCATGTTTTTTTGCAGGGATGGAACACTATAATTCACGGCGACCATATGTACGTACTGCTGGAGAAGATGAAAAATTGCAAAAAAAAAAAATTAGGCCTTGACATAAGGGAACAGCTCTTCTACACTTAGTCATTAATTAATGCTTGCACAGCCTTATAACATGCAACTATCAAGTCTAGAATATAAACTCACTATTAAGCTAACAGCAGCAATGGAGGATGAATTGCAAATGGTAAAGCAAAAACTTGGAACGGAATATCATTTCGAAGGCGACAGAAATACTGCCTTTTTCCACACTGCATTGAAGATAAACCAAGCAAAAGTAAAGATTACCGACATCACTGATATGCAGGGAACACTCCATACTGAAGCCCCAAATATCAACAGAGCTTTTCTTGATTTCTTCCACCACTCTATGAATGATAACAATGACACCATTGACATCTCCTTAATTCCATCTCTCAGCCTTCCTAGAATAAGCAACACCGAAGCATGTAATATCATAACCTCTGTTACTGATGCAGAAATCAAAGAGGCGCTTTTTAGCCTAAATTCTACAAGCACTGGTGGTCCTGATGGATTCAACACGCTGTTCTATAAACATACATGGGAACACATAGCTCCTACATTTTGTAAAGCAATCCACCATTTTTTTCAAAACAAATAAACTTCTAAAAGGAGTAAACTCAACAAACCTTGCAATGATACCGAAAATCAGCAATCCAACTGTTGTTGATCAATTCCGACCGATAGCCTGTTGTTCTGTAATATACAAGGGCATCACGAAAATCATAGCATCTAGAATTAAGCCAACCCTATCGAGAATTATAGATCAAAATCAGACTGCTTTCTTATCATCAAGAAACATATCAGACAATATTTGAAGCTGAGGATTACAGCTGATGATTCAACTAGTTCCTTCAACTTTTTTCTTTTTAAAGTTATATTAATGTACTGATACGCACCTGCACAAGTTATGAAATTTTTAACAAGTAAACATGTAACTGAAGGAAGTAAACATGTAACTGAAGGAAGTAAACATGTAACAGCTTGAATAATTAAATTTACTATTGCATCCGTGGCTCCATAAACAGCCAGTGCACCACCTACACCGTATACTCCAAGTGCTGGTACTAAAACCTGTTTTGTGAACTCAGCCCTACAAAGAAAAGATAATAACACAAAACATTAGAAAATGGGTAAACTCATTAGTGGTAGGTAATAGGTATACGAATAATTTACCATACAAAGGCATGTTGTAAGCCGTAATAAAGAAGAAGAGGAACAATCCAAAGCAGTCTAGATTCAAGCAAAGGAGCAACAATTGAACTAAGTGTGTTATGAAAGCTAGATTTCTCATTAGCAATGATTTCTATAGTTTTTTCTTCTCTTTTGTTTAAGACATAGAGCAGAATAACACCCATAAGTTTGTTCGGACAATTTAAGATGAAATTCAAATAATTTTTGCACTATAAATAGGGTATCCCTGGGAATTAAAGGTTTTTGGCTACAACCCTTTACATAAGTACCGACTTGTCTGAATCATTATGTCTACTTTGTTTGCAGCAAGAAGTTTGAGCATATTTTTATATTGATTTTGAGAAAATGATGACCAGACTAACAAATCAGCTGAACATACTATAGTTCTTTAACTTTAGTCCTGATGGTTGAGCGACTATTTCCTTAGCGTTGAAGCCATCTTCGACTAAAGCTTGTTCCCATTTATCCATAAGAGCAGTTTTTGCTATTTGAGGGTTCTTTTCTCTTTCTATAAATTCAAAAGACTCGGAAGATGTTTCGAATGAATCATATGCCCTGAACAGGCGCACGTCAATAAGTGACGGATAGTGAGTCTGCAATAATTGTCGTTAGTTCATTATTATTCTTCAAAGGAAAAGTGTAAGATGCGTTATTATCTGTTATCTGCAAAGTTCCATCTTCATTATATAAGGAAGACTTCTGTGTGTTGTTGGTAAAAATAAGATACTCAGGCAATGGAACTAAGACTATGTTCAATGTCAAATTATTATATGAGGTGACCTCTCCAATCTAGAATTAATAAAGAAGGATGTTAGAGATGTTTGAGTTTAAATCACATTACCAAGTTCAAAATTTGTGATTTGGTGAAGGACAAACTCGAAATGGAGTAATAGAAGGACACCATGATGATGTCATCTCAATAAGGCGATATGCAATAAGATCCCCCACCTGCAACAAAACCAAGAAAGAAAAAAAAAGGTAGAGTGAAGGTGGACAAGTTAACTTAAAGATCGTTTAGAACATTTATATATTTTTACAATAACCTCATAAACTATATTCATCTTAAAGAAGAAATGTCAAGCTTGCTTCTAATATTCACTGATGTGAGAAGCTAGCAATTCAATTTCTAAGCTTTTTTTACCAGCATTGGCAAGAATATTAGACTTATATCAACAATCGCACACAAATCAAAGATAAATAAGATCATTATCCCATTTGATCGGAAAGGTCAATATTAGACTTACCTGAGGAATACGCTTTAATGGAAATAGGCTTTCAAAATCAATAGGACTGCTTGCATTCTTCTCATTCAAATGTACAATCTCCTTTCCATTTGATTGCTCATAATTAATAAGAGCATTATCCCATTTGCTAGTGTTCCCACTACACTGCCCTCTGTTGTTTATAACTTCATTCCATTTGCTAGCTGTTCCATTACACAGCTCTTTGTTGCTTATAGCACCATCCCACTTGCTAGTGTTTCCAGTACACTGCTCTGTATTGTTTATAACATCATTACACAAGCAGAATCTCCTAAGCTTGAAAAAACTGGTGCTTCTCAATCAAACTTGGCAAGTAAAAAAGGCAAATAAGCTATAATTACCTCTAGAATAGTGTCAGCACCAAATTCGTTCCTCCACCTGAGCATTTCGGCCCACATGATTATTGCTTTCTCAATATCAGATTTTCTTGCTTTCAAAAATTTGTATAAAATAAATAAAAGAATGAAGACATCAGAGAAAGTGCTTCTGATATTTAATTTCATAAAGCACTATTGTAATATATATTAACACAAAACTTTAAAAAAAACCTAGAAAATCTAATATTGTTGAAGCATGGATATTATTCATTATAAGCATAGAAAACTTTATCTGATGCACTACTTGTTACGTTAGACAATTTTTTCTACCGACCTCTTAACTACTATGGATCTAAACAATATACCTCAATAAAAACATCAACCTCCCTAAAATCTTCAAAATTTTGAATCATAACCTCTTCAAAAACTACTACAAATACAAAATTGGATAGTGTATGTCATAACTCATTAAACACTAAATAACAGCAATAATGTTGTATCAATTGGTCAGTAGTTCAAACTACAAGATTAAAGATAATGAATTCGATCCTTGAAATCGATATTTGTTGCCAATAATGAACCATGTTCAAAAAAATAATGTTATAATGATTTAGAATGTCGCACTTTGTAAATTAATAAAGGAACAAACCCATCAATTACTGCCTGTGCACTTACAAAAATATGTGTAAAGCCTTCACACACTTCGACTTATCAATAAGGACATTTTATAGGGTGGCAAAGATCATGTCCCAACTTAGGAGTGAGATTGAAGCAAAAGAATACACTTACAAATACTTTTATTTTTATTATCAAAAGAATACACTTACACATACATACTTACATATAGAGTTAGAATTAGTTGCTTATAGTATAAAAAAACACATCCATGAAGAATGTGCAGGCAGATAGAAAAAACCATAATGTGAATTTAAATACTTTGTATGACTACGTGTATGAGAAGTTAATGAAACTTTGTAACCAAAGGCTATAGTAAAATTTGTTTAGGCATGAATATAGTGCATATGTATACTCAAATAACCAAATGTCAAACAATACTCTTATATGTATATTTTTGTAATTTGCGAAAAACTTAGTTTCAATAAGTATTAATAAAATAGTAAAACTCAAAATATTTTTATGCCAAAAATACTTAATCTAATTCGATCACCAAATAAAACATAAACGGTATACATGTAACTAGATTTTACACTGAAGTTAAAAGTTACCTTCCCAAAAACAACAAAACTTTTGGTCAACTCGATCAAAATGCCTGAATCTTTTGAAGTCTGCTTGACTAGAAAAAAAAATGTGAAACCAATCTCTCCTTGCCTCTCCTTAGTGAATGAAGTTTTCCGTCTTTGGTAGCAAAATTATTTAGTGTAGAGGCAATAAAGTCGAACAGTTCCTATGTTATCAAATGAAGATAATATTTTAAAAAAATAATGAATGCATATTTTATATAATTGATTAGATAAAACATGGAGAAAAGATAGACAAAAACCTCTATAGTACCATACATCAGTTCTTAATATATTGACTTTTGCACAAATTCAGTATCAATAACTCTAATTTCCCTCCTACTAATATGACCTTCAGTATTAGGAAGTTTGAGCCACCCAGATCTAATGCATAAAAAAAGGCCTTCTTATCCCTTGAGAGGAAAAAAACTATGCCTCAAAAGGATATATTTATATTTACTCAATGAATTATCTTGTAACAAATTCTTTTCTGCTGCACATTGAGCAATATTAAACAGTTTTGTACTTTTCTAACTTGATGAAACAGATAATATTATTATGGCACAAGTAGTGTTTAGGAGCTGAGCATAGTCACATTTGCTGTAATGGTTCTAATTTGAAATGATATCAGACAACTGGACAACAGCTTTACTGAACTACTAGTACTGAGGATGAAAAGTCCTCAAAGGGCTAACAAGCTACCACTTACTAAAGATGTTAAAAAACTATGATATAGCTATGCTTATCAATGTTTTATTAGGTTATCGAAACACTGTTAGGTTTTGGTTCTTCAAGTCGATAAAGCTGGATTTATTACTAATGTTCATATTATAATTCATCATATTCATATTATAATTCAAATTAGTTATTTGAGAAGTTTGTTCCAAAAAAGTTTTTGTGAAACAAATGTTCAATGAAATTATAACCAAAGATGCTTTTGTGGAAGACAACTTACCCACAAAAGGCTACTGAGTTGGAGAATCTGCTCTTGTCCAAGGATACTCGACAAGATTACCGACGTAACATGTTCTTCTATCACGTGAGCTTTGGGCCTCATTTCAGGATAAAATCAAACAAACTATGAAAAACATGAAATTGATTTGTAGTTTAGAAAAATTATACCTACTCATTGCCTGGTGTTTCTTAATATTGGTGTTGGTCAAATGAGCATCACCGGGAGAAGCGTAAGTGCATTTGGAAAAGTAGCATCGATGATTCATCGTCTCCTGATAGTTGACCGTCGCACCTAAGAATATTTGATAAAGATAGTGAATTAATAAAATCCTATAAGGAGAAAAGTGCGGCCGCATGAGCAAGACTTTTCGATTATATGTCCACTTATTGTTCAATGAGGTTGCAAACAATTTGGAAACAATAAGCTTGGACCATTGTTCTCTTTAAGTGAAAAATAAACGAACAACTTACCATGTTATCCACTTATATAGACACAAACTTTTACAAAAACTTGGCAATTATGATGTAACAATCGAAATACATTTTCAACCTTTTGCTATAACAGAAAGGACAACATTTTTCAACAAGTGCTTGAGCATAATAATATACATATGTTGATTACATCAAACACTCATTTTTGTGAAATTGAAATAACTCAGTTAAGTAATCTTAGTTTTTCAAAACCGAATAAAATCATTTTTGCAATATTAGGTATTCTCAATATTGAGGAAACTGAGTGAACCTCGGGTTTGCAAAACTGAGCAACACTCAGAATTAGTCATTTTTTGGCTTAATCGAAAAATAATAAATGAAAATGAAAGTGAAAATGAGAGGAATGTAGGTTTTAAATGAAATTGGTCATTTTCATATCAACTTTTAAAAAGTACTTGTAAGCAGTGTCATGCATGCATAATAATCAGTGATTTGCGGAATTAGTCCATCTGCCCGTATTCTTAAAAGAGATTTAGTTTATTTCCAGTAGATGAAATTATCAATTATGCATCACCAATGCTTACTACCAAAACAAGTTAAGAAAATCATGGCCCTGAAAAATTATAAAAACAAAAAATAAAATAAACATTCTAAGCAAATGACAAAATCGAAGGACAGTAAAAGTAGAAGCCAACGGTACACACATTTCATGTTGGAACAGATAAAACAGAAATCAAGCACTGAGTACAGCAACTTTTTAAGCAACAAAGCAAAAGAGGTTACCTATAGACATTCATAGCTACTATGGATTGTCAATTTATCACTGTATAAGAATGATTCCAGGAGAAAAAAGACATTTACGAGATTAAATTGATAGATTGATAGTATAAATATAAGTAAAACAGTCTCAGACATCCAAGAAAGGAATGAAATGAACAGCACAAGCTCTTAAACCTGGCAGGGCGAAAGCTCTTAAACCAGCCTTTCCTTTGTCATCATTGACTGCTCGATTTTCCTGAAATTTCAATAAAAATTAATAATCAAAAAACATAAAAACTGATGATCGAGAAATGAATTAAAACAGTGAATGAAATGGGATCGAAACAATTGGCTTGATTTCTCCAAAGTGAAAATAAATTGCCGGACGTATAATCAGCGTCAATCATCCGGGGGAAAGGATCGTCATTTCACCAATTTTCATTCACCGTCAGATGTTAGGGCTAGAGCAAACTAGATGTTGCAGGCGAAACTAGAGTACGAACGAAATTTCATGGGAGATTTCAGTTTTAATTAGGTTTAAAATAATTTTGGGGAAGATTGGAAGTCGATTGTTTTCTGCTCTACGCGGGAGAGAAGAAATTATGGTGGCCAGTTAACCGCGAATCTAAAAATAAAGCGGGTCACTTTAAACAGCGTTCCACGTTCCAAAATTTAATTCACTACATACTTTTATCAGCATTCACAAAGAAAACGCTGTGCCTCTTTGCTGTTAAAAACGTTTTTTCTTGTAGTGAAACAGGAAGAATGCGGCAGGGTTTTAGGGGGTAGCGCCCCTTAGGGTATGTACATTTCCTTCTGGATAGAAGTGGTATCATGGTATGGAGCCCAGATACTCAACTTATGTGAATATCGCAAATATATATATATATATATATATATATATATATATATCTTTTGTGATTGTTGTTGTTGAGGATCCTCGGATAAAGGTTGTTTACAACCGAGGGATGGCATACTCGTGTAGTAGTTACCTATATTTGCAGAGGTAACCCGGCCTTGTGTTGGTAGAGATCCGGTTAGGTTCTCGAGGCGTCTATCTAGAGGCGCACCCATGTGGCAATTGAAAGTTCCTTGGCCTGACCATTTGTTGGAAATCCAATTTCCAATACGAATCCAGTACGGTTTTAGTTGTATTACCTGCCATTTACTTATGGTGGTCACCATTGTTTAGATGGTAGTTATAGTATACATAGTGCGAAATGCCTATGTTGGCTAAGGTTTATATTATACTTTCGAAATGTTTTCCACTATGCACTAATAATAATAAATATCAAATGATTTTGCGTATCAAGCATATTTGACATCATAAGGAGAAATCTCCTCCAATTCTGTGTTTGCATTGTGTGCGGTGGGAGGCCTTATGGTAGTTTCATTTCCCAAAAAGCATTGCGGATTTCTTTTAAAAATCTTTTGTTTTTTTTCTTTTAGTGGAGAATAACTGTTTTAAGATCTCACACCAGTCGCATGACTGATCTGGAGTTTATTGTTCCCTTCCTAAACTCTGAGTGCCCACATAATTTCCACACGGGCAGCCTAGAGTTAGGTTATCAGGTCATTCTGGAATTCACGAGTTGCTGTGGAGATCAGGAGCAAACTGGATGGCGTAGCGTATCACTAGTATATGTTATATTTTCTTCTGCTGTTGTTGTTGTACACTCTGATAATGTAATGTGATATGATGTAGTGTAATAACTGATATAGTGATTCTGTTTAAAGATATTTATTTATCTATTATATTTGTTCCACTGCGAAATGTGAGATTCTGTTATTGTTTCTGTTCTTCTTCTATCTTCTTATTCTTAAACCCTAACGGTTCGGCGTGGCATTTGATACAGTAGACATATAAATGTCGACTTTCGGGCGTCGTAAAATCGGGTCATTACAGATTCAAATACAGAATGAAATATAATCTATTTAGATGGCGATGAAGTTTTGTGATCATCTGACTTGTTATCCCTCCATGCTTTGAGTGGAGACCATATATTTCCATGTTCGTGGTTTCTTGGGAACCATAGAACTGCCTTGGTGAAGGGTCCAAGGGTGTACGTTACGAGGAAGAGGGATCCAAGGAACTGCAAGGCATCGGAAGAGGTTCATGGACATCTTTCTTCCGTGAAGTACAAAACTTCATCGCTACTTGCTCCCAAAAGCTTAGTCGACGTGCCATGACATTTTGTTCAAAATATAGCTCTCATTGTAGATCGATTGTTGTTTTTGATAGTGATGTATTTCATCAATTTTCTCTTTTATGTTAGGAGAGACAAATAAAGGTCATTTGGACTTCTTGTTATCCGAAGTGAATCCCATGTGATATGAGGATCAACTATACATCAGTTCCTGATTTGGTATAGGTGTAGGAAGCTATTGTGGTGTATCAACTGAGCTATCTGTAGTAGGTGTCGAGATGGATAGATAAGAATTTCAGAAGCCATGACTATATTTTGTTAAAAAAATATGAATTGTGTATATATTTTTCTTTCTTGCTGTAAGAATATTTATGTATAATTTCAAACATTATTTATAGATAATTTTCAAAAATTAACCAACTAAAATATTAAAGGTGAAGGATTTATCAATTGCAATTTGGGGATAGAAAATTATTAGCTAATCATAGCATAAATGAAGTAATGGTTATAAATTTAGGAGATCATTAAGAGGGCATATCCCAAAATCGCTTCGGAGTTTAATAAAAGTTTATTCGTTTAGTGGTTTTGTGAAAATATCTGCTACTTGATTTTCGGTATTTAGGTATTCTAATGAAATAATTCCTTTCTCAACAATGTCATGTAACAAAGGATGTCGTATATCTATATGTTTATTTCGCGAGTGATTTAGAGGGTTTTTTGATAAATTTATTACACTTGTGTTATCATAATATATTAGAGATTTGTTGATAATTTTGCCGAAATCCATAAGTGTTTGTTACATGTATATCACTTATGCACATGCTAGAGCTGCTGAAGTATATTCGGCTTCGCAAGTAGATAAGGAAACACAAATTTTCTTTTTGCTAAACTATGAAACTAATGATTGTTTGATAAAGTGACATGTTCCACTAGGACTCTTACGATCTGTTCTACATCCACCGAAATCCGCATCACTGTATGAAACTAGTTCAAACGATGATCCTTTAGGGTAAAACAAACCATAATCTCTAGCACTAGATTGATATCGTAAGATATGTTTAACAGCTCTTATGTGAGATTCTTTTGGTTTTTCTTGAAATCGAGCACAAAGACATACACTCATCATAATATCCGGTCGACAAGCCGTCGAATTGAGTAAGGAACCAATCATGCTACGATGTAATTTTCATCAAAATCTTTTCTGTTATCATCCCTTTCTAAGTGATAGTAGTACACATTGGTGTTAGTTTGCTTGAAGTTTTATCCATTTCAAAACGACGTAATAGATCGTTACAATATTTTTTTTGATGAATAAAAATACCATTTTCAAGTTGTTTTATTTGTAAATCTAAGAAGAAATTTAATTCTCCCATGTGAGACATTACAAATTCATTTTTCATAATATTTGAAAACTAATTGCATAGATTTTCGTTGGTTGAACCAAAAATAATATCGTCAACGTAAATTTGTACAACTAAAATATCATTATTTTCTCATTTAATAAATAAAGTTGTATCGATTTTTCCTATTTGAAATCCAGATGTAATCAAGTGATTTTTAAGGCATTCGTACCAAGCACGAGGAGCTTGTTTCAATCCATATAATGCTTTTTGTAATTTAAAAACATGGACGGGATATTTTTGTGAACAAATAATGGGGGTTGTTCAACATATACGTTTTCTTTAATTAATTCATTTAAAAATGCACTTTTGACATCCATTTGAAATAGTTTAAAATTATGATGATTTGCAAAGCGAGTAATGTACGAATGGCCTCTAATCTCGCTACTGGAGCAAAGGTTTCGTACTAATCGATACCTTCTTCTTGATTATAGCCTTGAGCAACTGAACATGCTTTATTTCTTACAATATTTCTGTTTTCATCAGCTTTGTTTTTGAATACCCATATTGTTCCTATAACCGATAGATCTTCTGGCCTTGGTACTAATCCTCAAACACTATTACGTTCAAATTGATTTAATTAGTCTTGCATAGCGATTATCCAAAAATTATCATTTGAAGCTTCTTTATAATTTTTTGTTTCAAAATTTGACACAAAAGCTATATGGCTTATTTAATTAAGTTGACTTCTAGTTTCGCTAGAGTTAAGATCTCCAATGATACTATCTTTTGGGTGATCCTTAAGAATTCTAGGGGATGATATCAAAGTATTATTTTGCACATTTGTCTTATTATTAATAGAGTTTGTTGTATTTGTTATTGGAATTATTTCTTCATCATCATTAGTATGATGGTTAAGAAGATTTTCGTCGAATGAAATATGTAAAATTTCTTCAATGGTATTCTTTCATTTATTAAAAATCCTATATGCTTTGCTGCGATCTGAATATCCAACAAATATTCCTTCATCGGCCTTCGGGTCAAATTTTCCTAAATTATCATTTGTATTTTGTAACAACCCGATATTTTCAGCCATTCGCATCCACACATGTCGGACTTGAATTGCTCAAAATACCGCATTATAAATAAATTTGGAGCAAATGAAAACAATCACAGAATCACAGCTACAGAAATATCAGAATAACTCGTAGCAGAAATTAAAATACCATAGTAGAAGAAACTATAACAAAATCCCAAAACAAATACATAATATCAGTTTGAAAAACATATACAATAGAAATCTCAAATACATAAAAGTTTATAAATACCAGAGATGAAATAGAACAACTTATGCTGAAAGGGAATAGATAACTAGACAAGCAGAATCTTCAGCGATTCCTAGCTCCAGAAACGAAATCCAAAGCTAAGCTGTAAATACTCAGGCTGACCCGAGCTAAAGTAAAACATAAAACACTCGAGACAGGACATACATACTTATATAATGTAAACCAACTCAAGTGAACTGTAGTAATAATGCACAATAACTTAAAGGATGCTTAGGATCGCCCATCCCCTAAGGATCAGTTAAACCACAAAGTAAATACATCCCGTTGTTAAAATTCCAAAATGGTATTTTATACTTCTAAATCAAATATCATTTCAAAATTCAATATCATTTCAAATCCATTTCAAAATATTGAAATATCATATCCTTCCAAACCGCATTCGTTTTATTTAATTAAATACCATTCCAAATCACATTTAAATTGGTTTATATATCAAAGAAAATATTCCAATTAAACCAATTAAATATTCCAATCAAACCAAGTAAATATTCTAATTAAACCAATTAAATATTCCAATTAAACCAATTAAATATTCTAATTAAACCAATTTAATATTCCATTTAAATCTTTAAAAAAATGAAGTTATTATATTTAAAAATCAAATATTTAATTCCCAAAAATTTAATCCTTTCGGAATCCATTTATTCACTTAAATTTATTAAAACAGTAAAATTCCAACTTTCGTAGCACTTAGCAAATGCTATGGAAAATTACATTTGAAAACCACTCATTTTAACAAAGATAGCATTTTAAAATGCTGTAATAGGTTTTAATTCAAATTTCAACAACTACAGCACTTACAAAGTGCTATAATAGCTCTTAGTTCATTTTTAGTTATAGTTCATTAGTATCAACTCCAGCGTTTACAAATGCTGTAATATCCTTTACTTAAGAAATGATAACATTTCAAAAATGCTATAAATTAAATTCTAATTTTTTAATACAATTTCATAAACAATTAAATTTTAATCTAACCATTTTTAACTTATAAAAATCATATTTTCTCACTTTAAAAATGATCATTTGAATATCTTTAAATTTATGACTTTTATGATTTTTATAAAGTGCGATTTCACAAATAATTATCAAATTTTAATAATTCACTTATAAAAATCACTTTACAATTTTATAATATTTCATTTGCTTTACATTCAAAATTAATTTATCATTTCATAAATTAAATTTATATTCCATTTTATTTTTCTTAACTTAACTTTTATTTCTAAAACACATTTCACATTTTCCAAGTTAAGTTATATTCAAATTTCAATTTTAAACATTTATTTATTTAACTATTTTTAATTTATAGAAAAATCAATAACACTTTATAAATCATTTTAAATTCAAATTAAAATCAATTTATCATATTTTCTTACTTAATTTAAACTATATTTATAAACAAAATCATAAACTCTTACTTATATTTCAAATTCTACTTTACCATTTATTTGTTTTATTATTTAACTTGTAGAAAATCTATAATATTTTATAAAAATCATTTTTAAATTAAATTCAAATCAAAATATCATAATATTTACATTTTTATAATATTTTATAAATTCAAGAAAATATATATTAACCACGGTTCTATAT
Organism: Allium cepa; assembly: GCA_030765085.1. Taxonomy (NCBI): domain Eukaryota; kingdom Viridiplantae; phylum Streptophyta; class Magnoliopsida; order Asparagales; family Amaryllidaceae; genus Allium; species Allium cepa. The sequence goes on along the minus strand of CM060945.1, from coordinate 201,903,071 downwards.
ATAATATTTTCTAAGCTAAGTCAATGATACGGATAATATATCATTTCAATCCATAATTTACAAAGGAAAAATCCAGGTTCTATCGTTTCAAACCCACAATCCCAAGTAAATGCCAATATATAAAAGTCCTTCAGGCCTATCATTTCAGCCCATAATGATTTTTCCCTATTCTAAAGTCCATTCGGTTATGTATCATTTCAACCCATAGTGATTCTATTCTACAGGGAACTTGCAGTGTGATAAACAGATATAAATAAACAGATATAAATAAACAGAATAGCATCATATATCAGTAACGGATGATATGACATGTGTATAACCAGGGTGAATGTAACGTTAGCGATTTTTCGTCCACGAACGTCGACATCAATACGTCCACTGTATCAACTGTCGAGCAATCGAAGGCCGGAAAACCGTACCGTTATGGTTAAATAAGAAGAAAAGGATAGAAGAAGAGGGAAAAGATAGGACAGAAAAGAAAATAGCAGAACAATATCAGAATCTCACAATCGCAGCGGAACAACATATAATACATAAATGAATAATCTTTAAACAAAGAATTATATCAGTTATTACAATACATCACATTACATTACATTATCAGAGTGAACAACAACAAACAATGCAGTGGAAAAAGAAATACTATATATTAGTAAATACGCCATGCCATCCAGCTTGCCTCCAACAACTCCTGAATTCCAGAATATCCTGATAAACCTTAACTCTTGACTGCCCGTGTGGAAATTGGTGGGCACCCAGAGTTTAGGAAGCAAAACAATAAACTCCGAGTCAGTCATGTGACTGGTGTGAGAACTCAAAACAGTTTATTTATCTTTAAAATCAAAATAGAGGAATATTTTTAAAGTCAATTCGAAATGCTTTTAAAAATGAGACTACCATAAGGCCTCCCGCACACACACACAATGCAAACGCAGAATCGGATGAGATTTTTCCTTATGATAGTCAAAGATGCTTGATACGCATTAAAAAGAACATTTGATATTATTACTAGTGCATAGTGTAGGAAAAATCATTTCGAAAGTAAATATATAAATCTTAGCCAGAATAGGCATTCCGCACTTATGCCTACTATAGCTACTATGTTCAATAGCAGGTTACCGCCACATTCCATGGCAGGTTATACAACTAAAACCGTACAAGATCGTATTGTTTCTTTGGATTTCCAACAAATGGTCAGGCCAAGGAACTTCCCATTACCACATGAGAACGCCTCTAGAAGGACTTCCCCGAGAACCTAACCGGATCTCTGCCAACACAAGGCCGGGTTACCCCTAACTGGGTAACTACTGACACAAATATGCCATCCCCCGGTCCTTTAGGACCTTTATCCGAGCGCTCGATAACCAACATCACACCATAATAAATAAAGTGTTTCAACATGAGTAAGTATCTGGGCTCCACAGCATGATACCACCCTTTTCCAGAAGGAAATGCACATACCCTAAGGGGCGCTACCCCCAATAACCTTGTTGCATCTTTCCTGTTTTGACCATTCCGGGGTGTGAGGTTCGACGAAGTCTCGTCCACAAAGCCATTCTTTTGGTACAAAGCCATGCTTTGGGTCAACAAATGATCAAAGAAATGATCACAAAGATAAGTGATCAAACAAATGATCATATCACAAATGATCAAACAATGATCATTTCACAGCAACACTCAGCATGTCACATTACCAAATTGGGAATATATCGCTGATAACCTTCAACTACATAACCTCTGAGCTCGTACGTCTCAGAGAAGGGTGTTAAGCTAAGAGAATAAATTCTCCGCCACCAATAGAAATATATTTGAAAGAAATCAGTTTTATATCTCAATTTGTAATGTCAGACATACAATCCATACAAGTCTGTTCCGGGATCGAACAGAACCGAAGGCACTTACAAAGAAGTCCTTGCAATCCGGATATTCACTAATCATGTCCAGACTTCCCATCACAAATGGAATTTCTATACCGGGGCCATTCGGTGCAGAAACATTCGACGGTAATCCTTCTGTTTTCAAAAATATCCGGTCTTCAACACCGATCATCAATGCTATCAATTACGTCATATCACTATTCGGAATGGGTAATCCGAATAACGAGCGCAATAATTTAAAAAATAAGTGTGGCATTCAAATTCAGCAAATCACAACAAATACCTATTCAAAGGTAAATATTGATAGTCGGTTATTGAACTATCAATGGATATGCACAACATCACCAGATTCCAAATAATTTTCCAAATTATGTATTTCCCAAAAATATCTTTACAAGATAAATAATTTTCACACTTCAACCATTTTGAAAACAATTTCAAATCACTTTTCACCTTTACCACTTTTGAAAACAAATTTCAAACATTTCCTTATGCGAAAATACTTTCATTTCAACATGGTTCATTTAAACCAATTAAATAAATCCTTAACGATTTACTTTATATTTACGTTTCAAATCCGTAAATTAATTCCCATACTTCAAAAACTAATCAACGTTTATTTTTAAACAAATTTCCCTTTTCATTTATAAATTCCATAATGAATTTATATTCCAAAATATCTATGAATATACGATTTCAATTATTCATTTGCAATTTATCTTCAAAAAGATAAATTGTCAAAACGTTTTATTTCACATTGGAAAAACATTTCCATACTTACTTATTAATAAGTAATTCACAAATCTATTTATTTTCAACCTTTTGAAAATATTCAATATACTTAAATTGAAATTAAGTAAATATTTCATTCTTTAAGGAAATCATTCTCTTAAACATATTTATTTGGGCCAAAACGAATGTTGCGTAAAATACCGTTACGACAACCCAAAATCACTAGTATAGGGATTCGAAATTAAAATAGATATATAAATCCCAATACTATACAAAAAATTTACTTTCGGAAATCGTTTACTATAACAACAGTGTTATAGTCCACCATTTCCTTCTATTTCTCGAAAACGTCTATTTCAACAATGAATGTTGAAATCTATGGTTTCGAATCTCAACACATTTTTAAAACATCGTTAGATCGTTTAATTCTGTTTAAAACATCACCTCCAAACCATTTTCTTTAACATATTATTCACTATTCAAAAACGTGAATATAGTACCTTAACCAATTTCATCATTTCTATTCATTTTATTTCAAAGGATTATTCACTGTCTAAAATGTGAATATAACTTCATAAATAAGTTATAACAATTTACTTATCAAAATAAGTCGTTTGCGGATTTATAAAACAATGTTTATAATTTCCATTTCTATTTATTTATTTTATAAATCTCCTTTATTAACCTATTCAATTTATAACTCAATTATATACTAAAAGTTCATATTATAAGTTAAATGCTTATAAGTTATTTGTTTGCAAAATCGTTCCTTTAAACTTCCCAAATTATAAATCTTATAACTTATAAGATTCATTTATTTACCCATATCTATTCTTTAAATAACTTTACAAATTTTATAAACCTACTGCTTATAAAATTCCATTTATAACTTCACCGTTTATAATCCTATAAATTTCATTTCTATTTATTGAAATTCATTTACAATTCATTCTAACACTTATAAAAACTCGTTTTATAATTCCAATATTTTTAATTTACAAATATCTATTTATAAATCTTTTATATAAATCAATTTATACTATTATTTAAAACGACTTTAAACTCTTTTATAATTTCATCATTCTCTTTGATTTATAAAATAATCAAATTTTATAAATCCTATTTTTTAAAACTTTTTCCAATAAATTCAAAAATCTCGATTTAAACTATTTTATAAAATCATTAACCCCATATTTTCAAAAAAACAACTTTTAACTATATTTCTCAAAATCATAATTTTTATAACATTAAAATTATAACGTTTATTTATTTATAATGGATCAATTCCAAAAATATTTTATAAACGTATACTCTTCAAAAAAATCAATTTTAAAACCCTTTTAAAATTCCAAAATTGGCCCAATGATGCTACACACCAAATAGTCAATCACGACAACAACGACATCATATATCGATATGATAGTCATCGAATATCAAAATATCCAAAATCAAATAAATACTGTTGAGGAATCCAGTTGGATCCCTCCAACCTGTTTTCCTGCATCCAAAGATGTTAGCACAATACCAATTCCGTTCCAGTACGAAATTATCGCGGTATATGGGATTTATAATATTATCCGCTTAATAGACGGCGCAATAGGGTCTCATCCGCTATATACTGCGGGAAATCAATTCCAAGTACATAAATAATACCAATTTCACTGTTTATGAAATATTCGCGGTATATGTTTTTAATAAATAACATCCGCTTACTAACGGCGTATAATGTCTATTTTAACAATCAATAGATAACAATCATCATTCAAACATGCATTCAAGTATTTTAAATATAACTATTTAAAATTAAAATCGAAACCGATTCGATTGAGTGAGAAGTTCTCACCTTGATTTCAATTTCGTTTTAGCGATTTATTTGGAATAAAATTAAACGGATGTTTAATTTTATCCGAAATTTTCACTAACTCCAAACGACTCTAATACAATTCCATAGCATAGTGCTCGTCCATACGATTCCAACGCAACTAGTTTCGTGCGTTTTCGACCTCGTATGAAAAAGATACGAATATTCAAAGTTACACGAATTTATAATTTATATAATTTCAACATTATTTATGTTTTTTTAAACCAAACCAAATCACTACCGTCCATTTCCTTTCCCTGAAATCGTGACCGCACCATCTTTCTTCTCCCCCAACCCCATATGCATGCGTTCCCTCTGCAGATCTTATTCACGTACGCAACCCATTGCTCACATTGAAACCCTAAATCACGCAACTGCTACAAGCATTTTCAAGTTGATCAAACGATGCCATTTTGAAGCCCTTCACATGCTCTACCTTCGGCCACCACCACGATGAGCTCGGTCGAGCCATTTGCACGAAAAACGAGGCCGAACGCATGGCCTTTGCAGCCACTTTCCCGATGATCCAAAGCTCCAAACACGATCATGACCGTTGAACTTCAAGAACTCAGAGTGCTCGACAACTTTCATTTAAAAAGTTTCTTGAATTGATGAACGGATTTGAAGAAAATGAGGGGAAAAGAAACAAAAATTTCGGCCATAGATTGAGGGGGTGGCGGCTCCTGAAGAATTAGGGTTAGGTTTTAATTTTTTTATTTTTTTGTGAATAAAGGCCCTATTTATAGAATTTTCTCAAACACTATTCATTTTGGATTTTTCAAACTCCGACTTATGCGCGATGACCAGCGTTCCTAAGGTTTACCCCGCGTTCCGAACACAATGGAACGTGTTTCGGGAGCTAATTCGGTCATCTGTGCGAGTTATGGCAATAAACGTTCAATTTAAAATTAAACCGATAAATTAAATTTCTAGGCGTTTTAGCTTGCACCGGACAAACGGTAAATCCGATTGACACGAAATTTGAAACCATACAATAATATCACATTACGAATCCGATGAAACTAGTTTCGTCGAAATCCGAGACTGTTTGAAAAATGACTATTTTAACTCGCCAATTAAATATTAAAACAATTTCGATGCGTTTCGAGCTGACATGATCAAACGAAAACTCCGATTGCTACGAAAATTGAAATCCGGTAATAACAAACCATTACGGATCCAATGGAACTAGTTTCGTCCAATTCTGAGACTGTTCGAAAAACGGCTAATTTCACTAGTCGATTTAATATTAAAATATTCATTTTTCACAAATTAACTTTTAATTTGATTTTAAAAGTTCTAAAATATCATTCTAACTCCAATATGATAAAATAAAATTTTACAAATCATTTTCAATCATATTAAACTCGATTATCAATTATTTCTGTAATTTAACATATTAAATTATCGATTTAATTATCCAATTAAATCCAATTATTCGAAATAAAATTTATTCGACTTATAAGTTTCACTTATTAATATTTAAACTTAGTTAAATATTTAAATTTTAAGTAATTAAAATTCTGGGTCGTTACATACTTCCCCCCTTAAAAGAATTTCGTCTTCGAAATTACCAAGTAAGAAAAGTTACAGAATTTATTTACTTTCCCAAAATTCATAGTTAAACTTCTTACAATAACTTTACTAAGCTTCCAAATCATACTTAGTTATCTTTTCAAAAACAACTACTATTGTTTAACTTTCAATTCCAAATCAAAGTTATAGTTTTCAAAATTTTCCTAATTTTTCTCAAATTTTTTTCTAACGCCTTAAATTTTCGAAAAAATTCGCCATAGTCTCTTTTGCGCGGCTCGATCCGAAAAAAAAATGACAGTATATATATCACAAATATACATCTCATCAAGTGATGAGGCATCCCGCAGGGAAAAAGTGTAAAAGTACGATATGTAATCCGAGATATGTACCTTATATATTATTAGCAAGCACATACGGCTAATATAGCGCGAAAGCGAGCTCCAAATGCGAAGCAAACGCGATCCGCACCTACTAAACACTCAACAAGCAGATGAGAAACATGTATAGAGACAATAGTATCGATATACAACATATAGCAACATAATAATTATATATGCCAACATAGCAAATGCAGTAAAAGCAATATATTCAACCATCAACCAACTATCATCCAACTAATCCATATCAAATTAATATTCATTCATATTCTCATTAATATTCAATGAAATGGGTTTTTAATTTAATCACATTTGATTCATTAACAGTTGATGTTTTTACTAACATTCATTTTCAATTAGTTTATATTCACTAATCCATATTCAAGTTGGTTCACTTCCAAATCAAATTCAATTCTATTTAAGATTCACTTAACTTCCAATTTGATTTCAATTACTTCAACTTCCAATTTCATTAACTCGATTTCATTAATATTTAATGAATTATATACAATCAACTAACAACCATATAACAACCAACTTTATTTGCTTATATTCATTTTTGTTTTACACCTTTTGCTTTCAATTGGTTTAATTAAAATTGATTTTCATTCAATTATTCAACTTCCAATAACATTAGATTTTAATGAATTAACACCTACATCCATTATTTCATATCAACTTAATTTACATTGAATTGATTAACATTTAATCCATTCATTCAATTCAATTTCAAAAGTTGAATTTCATCACTTAACTTAAGTTCACATTTATCACTTAACTTTATTAATTTACTTTGATATCAAAATCAACTTCATTCAACATCTCTTAAGTTATATTCCATTTTACAAATATCATTTGTTTTTCTTAACTTAAATTCTCACTTATAAATAAATTCAGATTCCAATTCTATGTAAATTTCCATTTAACTTTAAATTCATTTTTATTTACAACTCATATTCATAAATATATTCATATAGTTTCACTTCTTATATATATATAAGTTTATTTCACAATTGCAAATTACTTTAATTATAATTCAATTCTTATAATTCTTTTGCTTATACAATTATTCTTTAATTTAGATTATTCAAACATCTTTTAATAACTTATATATGTATTCTTACATTTTTGACAATTAAACAATCAACTTATATACACTTTAATAATTCTGAAAAATTATTCCTTTATATATAAAATATACTCATGGTAAAATTATTTCATTTACCCAATTTAAAACAATATCGTGTCGGTTTATCTTGTTTAAGAGTTTAGAAACCCCTATCTACGATAGTTAGCAAGACTACATCGACCGGAATCTATAAACAATCAACCGATAAGTCAACACAATACAAAACAATTTTATATTCACTAACAAATACGCTCTCATAGCTATTATTCCACTCAAACTCATTCTAGAGTACTACTGACTCTATCTCTAATGAGTAATACCCAACAGAGCCATGGTTGTCGCTTAACCATTTGCTTTGATACCACATGTAACGTTAGCGAATTTTCGTTCACGAACGTCGACATCAATACGTCCACTGTATCAACTGTCGAGCAATCGAAGGCCGAAAAACCGTACCGTTATGGTTAAAGAAGAAGAAAAAGATAGAAGAAGAGAGAAAAGATAGGACAGAACAGAAAACAGCAGAACAATATCAGAATCTCACAATCGCAGCAGAACAACATATAATACATAAATGAATAATCTTTAAACAAAGAACTATATCAGTTATTACATTACATCACATCATATTACATTATCAGAGTGAACAATAACAAACAATGCAGCGGAAAAAGAAATACTATATACTAGTAAATACGCCATGCCATCCAGCTTGCCTCCAACAACTCCTGAATTCCAGAATATCCTGATAAACCTTAACTCTTGACTGCCCGTGTGGAAATTGGTGGGCACCCAGAGTTTAGGAAGGAAAACAATAAACTCCGAGTCAGTCATGTGACTGGTGTGAGAACTCAAAACAGTTTATTTATCTTTAAAATCAAAATAGAGGAATATTTTTAAAGTCAATTCGAAATGCTTTTAAAAATGAGACTACCATAAGGCCTCCCGCACACACACACAATGCAAACGCAGAATCAGAGGAGATTTCTCCTTATGATAGTCAAAGATGCTTGATACGCATTAAAAAGAACATTTGATATTATTACTAGTGCATAGTGTAGGAAAAATCATTTCGAAAGTAAAGATATAAATCTTAGCCAGCATAGGCATTCCGCACTTATGCCTACTATAGCTACCATGTTCAATAGCAAGTTACCGCCACATTCCATGGCAGGTTATACAACTAAAACCGTACAAGATCGTATTGTTTCTTTGGATTTCCAACAAATGGTCAGGGCAACGAACTTCCCATTTCCACATGAGAACGCCTCTGGAAAGACGTCCCCGAGAACCTAACCGGATCTCTGCCAACACAAGGCCGGGTTACCCCTAACTGGGTAACTACTGACACGAATATGCCATCCCCCGGTCCTTTAGGACCTTTGTCCGAGCGCTCGATAACCAACATCACACCATAAAAATAAAGTGTTTCAACATGAGTAGGTATCTGGGCTACATACCATGATACCACCCTTTTCCATAAGGAAATGCACATACCCTAAGGGGCGCTACCCCCAATAACCTTGCTGCATCTTTCCTGTTTTGACCATTCCGGGGTGTGAGGTTCGACGAAGTCTCGTCCACAAAGCCACGCTTTGGTACAAAGCCATGCTTTGGGTCAACAAATGATCAAAGAAATGATCACAAAGATAAGTGATCAAACAAATGATCATATCACAAATGATCAAACAATGATCATTTCACAGCAACACTCAGCATGTCACATTACCAAATTGGGAATATATCGCTGATAACCTTCAACTACATAACCTATGAGCTCGTACGTCTCAGAGAAGGGTGTTAAGATAAGAGAATAAATTCTCCGCCACCAACAAAAATATATTTGAAAGAAATCAGTTTTATATCACAGTTTGTAATGTCAGACATACAATCCATACAAGTCTGTTCCGGGATCGAACAGAACCGAAGGCACTTACAAAGAAGTCCTTGCAATCCAGATATTCACTAATCACGTTCGGACTTCCCATCACATATGGAATTTCTATACCGGGGCCATTCGGTGCAGAAACATTCGACGGTAATCCTTCCGTTTTCAAAAATATCTGGTCTTCAACACCGGTCATCAATGCTATCCATTACATCGTATCACTATTCGGAATGGGTAGTCCGAATAACGAGCGCAATAATTTAAAAAATAAGTGTGGCATTCAAATTCAGCAAATCACAGCAAATACCTATTCAAAGGTAAATATTGATAGTCGGTTATTGAACTATCAATGGATATGCACAACATCACCAGATTCCAAATAATTTTCCAAATTATTTATTTCCCAAAAATATCTTTACAAGATAAATAATTTCACACTTCAACCATTTTGAAAACAATTTCAAAATCACTTTTCACCTTTACCACTTTTGAAAACAAATTTCAAACATTTCCTTATGCGAAAATACTTTCATTTCAACATGGTTGATTTAAACCAATTAAATAAATCCTTAACGATTTACTTTATATTTACGTTTCAAATCCGTAAATTAATTCCCATACTTCAAAAACTAATCAACGTTTATTTTTAAACAAATTCCCCTTTTCATTTATAAACTCCATAATGAATTTATATTCCAAAATATCTATGAATATACGATTTCAATTATTCATTTGCAATTTATCTTCAAAAAGATAAATTGTCAAAATGTTTTATTTCACATTGGAAAAACATTTCCATACTTACTTATTAATAAGTAATTCACAAATCTATTTATTTTCAACCTTTTGAAAATATTCAATATACTTAAATTGAAATTAACTATATATTTCATTTTTAAGGAAATCATTCTCTTAAACATATTTATTTGGGCCAAAACGAATGTTGCGTAAAACATCGTTACGACAACCCAAAATCACTAGTATAGGGATTCGAAATTAAAATAGATATATAAATCCCAATACTATACAAAACATTTCCTTTCGGAAATCATTTACTATAACAACAGTGTTATAGTCCACCATTTCCTTCTATTTCTTGAAAACGTCTATTTCAACAATGAATGTTGAAATCTATGGTTTCGAATCTCAACACATTTTTAAAACATCGTTAGATCGTTTAATTCTATTTTAAACATCACCTCCAAACCATTTTCTTTAACATATTATTCACTATTCAAAAACGTGAATATAGTACGTTAACCAATTTCATCATTTCTATTCATTTTATTTCAAAGGATTATTCACTGACTAAAATGTGAATATAACTCCATAAATAAGTTATAACAATTTACTTATCAAAATAAGTCGTTTGCGGATTTATAAAACAATGTTTATAATTTCCATTTCTATTTATTTTATATCAACTCCTTTTATAAATCTCCTTTATTAGCCTATTCAATTTATAACTCAATTATATACTAAAAGTTCATATTATAAGTTAAATGCTTATAAGTTATTTGTTTGCAAAATCGTTCCTTTAAACTTCCCAAATTATAAATCTTATAACTTATAAGATTCATTTATTTACCCATATCTATTCTTCAAATAACTTTACAAATTTTATAAACCTACTGCTTATAAAATTCCATTTATAACTTCACCGTTTATAATCCTATAAATTTCATTTCTATTTATTGAAATTCATTTACAATTCATTTTAACACTTATAAAAACTCGTTTTATAATTCCAATATTTTTAATTTACAAATATCTATTTATAAATCTTTTATATAAATCAATTTATACTATTATTTAAAACGTCTTTAAACTCTTTTATAATTTCATCATTCTCTTTGATTTATAAAATAATCAAATTTTATAAATCCTATTTTTTTAAACTTTTTCCAATAAATTCAAAAATCCCGATTTAAACTATTTTATAAAATCATTAACCCCATATTTTCAAAAAAACAACTTTTAACTATATTTCTCAAAAATCATAATTTTTATAACATTAAATTTATAACGTTTATTCATTTATAATAGATCAATTCCAAAAATATTTTATAAACGTATACTCTTCAAAAAAATCAATTTTAAAACCCTTTTAAAATTCTAAAATTGGCCCAATGATGCTACACACCAAATAGTCAATCACGACAACGACGACATCATATATCGATATGATAATCATCGAATATCAAAATATCCAAAATCAAATAAATACGGTTGAGGAATCCAGTTGGATCCCTCCAACCTGTTTTCCTGCATCCAAAGATGTTAGCACAATACCAATTCCGTTCCAGTACGAAATTATCGCGGTATATGGGATTTATAATATTATCCGCTTAATAGACGGTGCAATAGGGTCTCATCCGCTATATACTGCGGGAAATCAATTCCAAGTACATAAATAATACCAATTTCACTGTTTATGAAATATTCGTGGTATATGTTTTTAATAAATAACATCCGCTTACTAACGGCGTATAATGTCTATTTTAACAATCAATAGATAACAATCATCATTCAAACATGCATTCAAGTATTTTAAATATAACTATTTAAAATTAAAATCGAAACCGATTCGATTGAGTGAGAAGTTCTCACCTTGATTTCAATTTCGTTTTAGCGATTTATTTGGAATAAAATTAAACGGACGTTTAATTTTACCCGAAATTTTCACTAACTCCAAATGACTCCAATCCAATTCCATAGCATAGTGCTCGTCCATACGATTCCAACGCAACTTGTTTCGTGCGTTTTTGACCTCGTATGAAAAAGATACGAATATTCGAAGTTACACGAATTTATAATTTATATAATTTCAACATTATTTATGTTTTTTAAACCAAACCAAATCACTACCGTCCATTTCCTTTCCTTGAAATCGTGACCGCACCATCTTTCTTCTCCCCCAACCCCATACGCACGCATTCCCTCTCTAGATCTTATTCACGTACGCAACACATTGCTCACATTGAAACCCTAAATCACGCAACTGCTACAAGCATTTTCAAGTTGATCAAACGATGCCATTTTGAAGCCCTTCACATGCTCTACCTTCGGCCACCACCACGATGAGCTCGGTCGAGCCATTTGCATGAAAAACTAGGCCGAACGCATGGCCTTTGCAGCCACTTTCCCGATGACCCAAAGCTCCAAACACGATCATGACCGTTGAACTTCAAGAACTCAGAGTGCTCTACAACTTTCATTCAGAAAGTTTCTTGAATTGATGAACGGATTTGAAGAAAATGAGGGGAAAAGAAACGAGAATTTCGACCATAGATTGAGGGGGTGGCGGCTCCTGAAGAATTAGGGTTAGGTTTTATTTTATTTTTTATTTTTTTGTGAATAAAGGCCCTATTTATAGAATTTTCTCAAACACTATTCATTTTGGATTTTTCAAACTCCGATTTACGCGCGGTGACCAGAGTTCCTAAGGTTTACCCCGCATTTCGAACACAATGGAATGTGTTTCGGGATCTAATTCGGTCATCTGTGCGAGTTATGGCAATAAACGTTCGATTTAAAATTAAACCGATAAATCAAATTTCTAGGCGTTTTAGCCTGCACCGGACAAATGGTAAATCCGATTGACACGAAATTTGAAACCATACAATAATATCACATTACGGATCCGATAAAACTTGTTTCATCGAAATTCGAGACTGTTTGAAAACTGACTATTTTAACTCGCCAATTAAATATTAAAACAATTTCGATGCGTTTTGAGCTGCCACGATCAAACGAAAACTCCGATTGCTACAAAAATTGAAATCCGGTAATAACAAACTATTACGGATCCAATGGAACTAGTTTCGTCCAATTCTGAGACTATTCGAAAAACGGCTAATTTCACTAGTCGATTTAATATTAAAATATTCAATTTTCACAAATTAACTTTTAATTTGATTTTAAAAGTTCTAAAATATCATTCTAACTCCAATATGATAAAATAAAATTTTACAAATCATTTTCAATCATATTAAACTCAATTTTCAATTATTTCTGTAATTTAACATATTAAATTATCGATTTAATTATCCAATTAAATCCAATTATTCGAAATAAAATTTATTCGACTTATAAATTTCACTTATTAATATTTAAATTAATTAAATATTCAAATTTTAATTAATTAAAATTTTGGGTCGTTACGTGAACATCATATGATCATAGCATAGGCAGGTATAACATGATAGTATAGTCTGTAGATTCACATGCTATCAGTTTACTAATTATATAAGTACAGAATGCCTTGTGAGAAATACTCACTTATTTCAAGCTATAGATAGCAGAACAAAGCACACAAACGAATTTCGAAAGAACGATAACACGACTTTTGACTTGAGTGGGAAGAGAACCAAGCTAGATCTTGTACACAACCCATAAAACAAGACAAGTATAAATATGATTTCTAACCAAATATGCATATGATTTCAACATAGATTACATATAGAAACAATTTGAAAATGAAAGCAACTATGAAAGGAATGACTTGGCCATTGCCTCCATCATTCAAGTGTTCGGCCTAGTTTCAGTTGTGCTCGGCCAAAGTGGTGCATAGGGACAGGTATAGGTCCATAAAGGCACAGCTGGTAAGGAGTTGGAGTGGTGTAAGTTACAACATAGGAATACAAAGTGATTAAGGAAAATAAGTGATTTTTGTGCACTCATTGGTTTTGGCCTTGACTAATGTGTCTCGAACATTCATGCTACAGGTCAGGTGGGTCTGGAGTGGCTGCTAGAGGTGATGAAGGATCAGGTGGTGGCGCCCAAGGAGGTGGTCTAGGTGAAAATGAAGACTAAGTGATTTTTGGAGCTCGGGTAGGCAATAGTTGAAGTGTTTGAGGAGTTTTGTGGTATAATCTTCTTAGATGGGTCATGGCCTTGTCAAGACAGAGGGGAAGGAGGGCGAAGTGGCTGTGGTTGGTGGTGGAGTTGGTCGAAGGAGGTGGTGGAGGAGTATGGTCGAGCTAAAGCATGAAGAGACAAGGCAATTTCAAAGGAAAAATCAATAGAAATGAGAAGAAAAAGTGGGAAAAAGAAAACATTACCAAAGGTTTTCTCTTCAAATCTGGAAGTGCATGAAAATAAAGTGAGAAAGAGTGTTTTCACTTGAATCGCATAAAAGAAACACATGGCTATAGGCAAGAGAAAGGATGGCCCAATGATTGAAGGGGTGTGAAGGTGGAAGGTCAAAGGTTATAAAGGCTAAAGTCTCTTGATATTTCCCTTTTCATTTATTTAAATAAATCAAAATAGAAACAAGGTAAATAAAATAAAACTGAATAAAAAATAAAGTGAAAATGAAATGAATAAATAAATTTTAGAAGAATATATAAAAATATAAGAATATAGTTAATTATATGTAAACTAGTATTGAAAACTGAAAACAAAATATAACTAGTTTTGGAAAAATAACTACAACACTTCAAAAATATTTTAAAAATAAATATATACATAAAAAGACATATTACACACATATATGCAAATTAGAACAAGATATGACAAATACAAATATTATTTATATAAATTAAAATAGACAATTTTATTAAATAAATCAATTAACATACAATATTGTAAAAAGCATAACTTTCATAATATAAATCGGATTTCAACGAAACGAAAAGCTGTATTCTTGAAATTAAATTTATTTTCATAATAAAATATAAAATTCAAATATTCAAATATTTCAATTTAAAATTTAAAACTCAAAGTTTGACCAGATTGACAAAAAATTCACTTTTCTGGAAAAATATTCAATTTATTCATGTTTGGAATTATAATTCATACAAAAATCAAAATTATATTTAAAATAAAAAAAATTATCCATTTAAATATAATAAAGTTTTTAAATCAGGAATGTAAAATGAAATAATCAAAATAAACAATTAAAATAAATCACAAAATTCAAGGTTGTTACACTATCCCCTACTCAAATCTTTTCGTCCTCGAAAAGAACGGACAAGGAAACTAAGAAAAAGTAAAATAGACAAAACAAATAGTATCTAGGAAAACAAATTCCGGATTCGAAGCACAAATGCTCTCCTCCTTCTCCCAGGTACAATATCGATCATCAGTACTTACACGGTACTTTGACCAGATTAACAGATTTCCTTCTTAGCTGCTTCGTACTTCTGTCGACAATACGAAGTGGCATCTTCTCGACAGTCGGATTAGGCTTAAAATCCAAACTATGAAGAGCAGAAGGCTGAACAAAAAGAGATGGGTCAGGATGATACCAGCAAAGATGTGAGACGTGGGATACATCATGCACTCCAGAAAGTTTCTCGTGCAAATCCAAACGATAAGCCAAAGAACCAACTCTTTCCACAATGCTGAGAGGACCCTCAAAGAAGAAGAAGGTAGAAATAGCTAGAAGGGAGAATAGGTTGAAAGACAAGGATGAACCATATTTTAAAAACTATATAAATTTCAATTAAAATTTTTATATTTGTAACATTTTAATCATTTTAAAATATGATGAATAGTCATTTGATTCAAATTTGTTAGTTCGAAGTAAACAATATTTTAAATATTTTAAATTACCTAAAATAGTAAAATAAACGATCAAAATATCCTTTATATAATACTTTATCTAAATACTTTTATAACTCGATGTCTTAATAACTTTACTTTCGTACCTGCAGACTCTGGCCATGCGTTGATCAGGCGCAAGCTAGAATTCTCCAGGTACTTAGTATACTTGTTTCAACACCCAGTGAAAATACTTGAAAACCTTTTAAAAACAGATATGGAAAGTACAATCCAAACAAAAGAACTAAACCAAATCGCGTCGATCATGGATCGTGGATACACAATGGTTACGCCTGGATCCTTCAGGAAACATCAGTACCCGTAGGCTGACTAACGCAGACCTACGATTGCGCCATGAAGACTGGTAGTACTACAGATACACGATAGTTATTCCTGGATCCTCCAGGAAACATCCGTACCCTTAGGGTCTCGTAGCCCCGGCGGATTATGCTACCAAGCAACCCAAAAGATCGTAGATACACAATGGTTATGCCTAGATCTCCTAGGAAACATCCATACCCGTAGGCTCTCGTAGCCCCTGCGAATTACGCTATGCAGTTGTGCTCGTAAGACCATGGAGATCGCCATGGAATTCAGTGGACACTCGAGTATCATATCCGAAAAACCCAAATCAGAGAGAATAATATTGATAGAATGAATCCACAATGTGGCCACAAAGCGGATATCAAGCAGAAGGCACTTTCCATATCTTTACTTCGAAAATATGTATCATATAGTACCTTTCAAATCACTTTCAAATATCATAAAGTCCATTATATATAAGATTCCATTTCAAATCGAATACTTTCCAAAATCAATAGTATATCAAATCACACTTATATAGACTTCGATTATCTAAGATTTCTCTTTCCAAATTGAGTATGAGTACATTTTCGAATCAACAGTTTTCAAATCAATTTCATACTTATACAAATCCATTTTATATAAGTTCGATAACTCCCAAATCACAGTATTTAGTAGAACAAGGTTCTCAATTTCAATTCCTTTAAATAACGTTTCAGTTTCAAAATCTTATATGATTTTGCTAAATCATTTCTTCCAAATTATATATATTCAGTTTGAAAGATTCTTAAAACAATAGATTTAGAAACTAATCCTGGTTCCCAAATCGACAAAATTTAGGTCAAACAAATTCATTTCCAAAACCATCATATAAATACTGGTTTAAATTTCAATCTATTTTCGAAACCAATTTTTTTTTTCAAAATCAATTATACCCAATTCCAAGTTATAACTATCCCTTTTAAAACCTTTAAAATATTTATTTCAATTCAAAAAATCAATTTACCTTTTCCAAACTATTTAAAACTAAATTTTATTCAAAACATTCCAAAACTAAATCCATATCAGTATAATTCAAAATAGTCTTATTCGTTTACTTAACAAGATAGTTTCAACTCATTTACCTAATCGAATGATTTATATTTTTTTAAGGATTACTTAGCTCTGAAAAATTAAACCATGATTTGGAAGTGTTCGAACTTTAAAATATATTCGAAGAAATCATAATTAAAATCCAAAAGTTGGAAATCACCAACAAATTAGTAAATCAATTTCAATAGAGAAGGTTGTGCCAAAACAAATCTGAATCTCGAGGACTGAACACCGGCTTACTTTAAATCATTTCAGACATATATACATATATCTTTCGAATATCGAACCATACTTCAAAATCTGAAATCAAAATTGGTTTCACAAAATCACTCGCATAGCAAAGCTACTAGAGTGGCCTCTCCCTCACTCAGAAACTCGAAAATCAATGTCAATGATGCATGCATTCATCACCGAAATTATTTTCCAGCGACAATAATTGGGTTCTGCACTTTATTTTATTGAAACTTCTTTGAAATCTCTTTGAAATCATTGGAATTCATTCGAATACATTTGAAACATTTCTTATTTGGAAAATATCTTTAAATCATATAATTATAATATATTTTCCAAAATCTTAAAACCGATTTCAAAACACCAGAGTTCGATTCCTCAAAATTCAAATTTAAAACCCTTCGGTTATAAATCATTTTTATTTAAATCAAATTCTTATAAAATTTTCAAAATTTCAAATCCTTTTCAAATTTCAAAGAAAGAAAAATATATAATCCTTCAAATTTCATTTCCAAAAGATATAAAATCCTTATCGAAAACATTTTACTTTTATAAAATGTGGTCATCCTTATCAAAATAAAAATTTCGATGTATGCACAATTTCAACATACAACCAAACACAAATTTCCAAAGAATGATTCAGGATTAAATTTCAAACAAATAGAGATTTGAATTTAGAGGAACTCTAATCAAATAGAATTTTGGTTCGAAGATAAGCTCGAATGAAGATGAGATAATTTAATTACCAAATAGAAGGTGGACAAGCATATATAAATCACGGGCGATCTTAACCGAGTAAATCGTAAATTCAGGAATATAATTAATTCAGAAATCTAAGGCAAATCGACATTAGACCGCCAGGGATTGAATCCAGATATAGCAAAAGGTATATAGCATCGTAAACCAAGGATATAGAAATCTTTGGTGAATCAATGCAAATTGTAAAGGAGTTTCACCCCTTTACAAATCATTCAAAGATTTGCGGAATCACCGATCTTTACAGAGGTCATTTAGAGTGGAGTTATGGAATGCCCCAAAATCAAAAGGATAATATAGGTAAGTCAAGACTGGATTTCAGAACAAGTGGGAGCGTTCCAAAATTCAAGGAATCCTAATCGATAAGAATCCTAACCAAGAGATTTCTAACCAGGTGGATACCGAAGGGATGAAGTTTAGAAAAATCTTGATTTCAAAATAAGAAAAAATTATTTATACCAATATAATCTTTGAAAATCCTTTAAAATCATTTGGAAATCATTTTATACTTCGAAAATACACTGTCTCACAAGGAAATGATTCCGAGATTGATTTCACTCATTTTAGGTTATTTCTACCCTATCTCTAATGAGTTTTTGCTCTGTAGGCTAAACTCAGGTTATGGTTTGCCTAAAACCAAAGCTCTGATACCAAATGTAACAACCCGATATTTTCAACCATTCGCATCCACACAGTCGGACTTGAATTTCTCAGAATACCGCATAGTACATAAATTTGGAGCAAATGAAAACAATCACAGACACAGAAATATCAGAATAACTCGCAGCGGAAATTAAAATACCATAGTAGTTCTTGAAGCTGCTATAACAAAATCTCAAAATAAATACATAATATCAGTTTGAAAAGCATATACAATAGAAATCTTAAATACATAGAAGTTTATAAATACCAGAGCTGAAATAGAACAACTAAAACTGAAAGGGAATAAATAACTAGACAAGCAGAATCTTCAGCGATTCCTAGCTCCGGAAAAGAAATCCAAAGTTAAGCTGTAAATACTCAGGCTGACCCGAGCGTAAAGTAAAACACAAAACACTCGAGATAGGACATACATAATTATATAATGTAAACCAACTCAAGTGAACTGTAATAGTAATACACAATAACTTAAAGGATGCTTGGGATGTCCATCCTCTAAGGATCAGTTAAACCATAAATTAAATACATCCCGTAGTTAAAATTCTAAAATGGTATTTTATACTTCTAAATCAAATATCATTTCAAAATTCAATATCATTTCAACTCCATTTCAAAATATTAAAATATCATATCCATCCAAACCTCATTCATTTTATTTAATTAAATACCATTCCAAATTACATTTAAATTGGTTTATATATCAAAGAAAATATTCCAATTAAACCAATTAAATATTCCAATTAAACCAATTAAATATTCCAATTAAACCAATTAAATATTCCAATTAAACCAATTAGATATTCCATTTAAATCATAAAAAATGAAGTTATTATATTTAAAAATCAAATATTAAATTCTCAAAACTTTAATCCTTCGGAATCTATTTATTCACTTAAATTTATTAAAACGGTAAAATTCCAACTTTCGCTGCACTTAGAAAATGCAACGGAAAATTACATTTGAAAACCATTCATTTTAACAAAGATAGCATTTTAAACTGCTGTAATAGGTTTTAGTTCAAGTTTCAACAAGTATAGCACTTACAAAGTGCTATAATGGCCCTTAGTTTATTTTTAGTTATAGTTCACTAGTATCAACAACAGCATTTATAAATGCTGTAATATCCTTTACTTAAGAAATGATAGCATTTCAAAAATGTTGTAAATTAAATTCCAAGTTTTTTAGTATAATTTCATAAACAATTAAATTTTAATGTAAACATTTTTAACTTATGAAAATCATATTTTCTCACTTTAAAAATGATCATTTAAATACCTTTAAATTTATGATTTTTATAAAGTGCAATTTCACAAATAATTATCAAATTTCAATAATTCACTTATAAAAATCACTTTACAATTTTATAATATTTCACTTACTTTACATTTAAATTTAATTTACCATTTCATAAATTAAATTTAAATTCCATCTTATTTTTCTTAACTTAACTTTTATTTTTAAACACACATTTCACATTTTCCAAGTTAAGTTATATTCAAATTTCAATTTTAAACATTTGTTTATTTAACTATTTTTAATTTATAGAAAAATCAATAATACTTTATAAATCATTTTAAATTCAAATTAAAATCAATTTATCGTATTTTCTTACTTAATTTAAACTATATTTATAAATAAACTCATAAACTCCAAAATTTACTTATATTTCAAATTCTACTTTACCATTTATTTGTTTTACTTATTTAACTTGTAAAAAATCTCTAATATTTTATAAAAATCATTTTAAATTAAATTTAAATCAAAATATCATAATATTTACATTATTATAATATTTTATAAATTCAAGAAAATCTATATTAACTATGGTTCTGTATATAAAATTTTCTAACCTAAGTCAATGATACGGATAATACCATTTCAATCCATAATTTACAAAGGAAAAATTCGGGTTCTATCATTTCAAATCCGCAATCCCAAGTAAATGCCAATAAATAAATATCGTTCAGGCCTGTCATTTCATCCCATAACGATTTTCCCTATTCTAAAGTCCGTTCGGCTATGTATCATTTCAACCCATAGTGATTCTATTCTACAGGGAACTTGTAGTTTGATAAATTGATATAAATAAACAGAATAGCATCATATGACAGTAACAGATGATATGACAGGTTTATAACCAGAGTGAACATCATATGATCATACCATAGGCAGGTATAACATGATATTATAGTCTACAGATTCACATGCTATCAGTTTACTAATTATATAAGTACAGAATGCCTTGTGAGAAATACTCACTTATTTCAAGCTGGAGATTGCAGAACAAAGCACACAAACGAATTCCGAAAGAACGATAACACGACTTTTGACTTGAGTGGGAAGAGAACCAAGCTAGATCTTGTACACAACCCATAAAACAAGACAAGTATAAATATGATTTCTAACCAAATATGCATATGATTTCAACATAGATTACATATAGAAACAATTTGAAAATGAAAGCAACTATGAAAGGAATGACTTGGCCATTGCCTCCATCATTCAAGTGTTCGGCCTAGTTTCAGTTGTGCTCGGCCAAAGTGGTGCATAGGGACAGGTATAGGTCCATAAAGGCACAGCTGGTAAGGAGTTGGAGTGGTGTAAGTTACAACATAGGAATACAAAGTGATTAAGGCAAATAAGTGATTTTTGTACACTCATTGGTTTCGGCCTTGATTGATGTGGGCTCGACCATTCATGCTACAGGTCAGGTGGGGTTTGGAGTGGTGGCCTGATGTGGTGGAGGATTAGGTGGTGGTGGCCAAAGAGGTGGTCTAGGTGAAAAATGAAGACTAAGTGATTTTTGGAGCACGGGTAGGCAATAGTTGAAGTGTTTGAGGAGTTTTGTGGTGTAATCTTCTTAGATGGGTCACGGCCTTGTCAAAACAGAGGGGAAGGAGGATGAAGTGGCTATGGATGTTGGTGGAGTTGGTTGGAGGAGGTGGTGGAGGAGTATGGCCGAGCTAAAGCATGAAGAGGCAACAATTTCAAAGGAAAAATAAATAGAAATGAGAAGAAAAGATGGGAAAAAGAAGACATTACCAAAGGTTTTCTCTTCAGATCTTAAAGTTGCACGAAAATGAAGTGAGAAAGAGTGTTTTCATGTGAATTGCATAAAAGAAACACACGGCTATAGGCAGGAGAAAGGATGGCCCAAAGATTGAAGGGGTGTGAAGGTGGAAGGTCAAAGGTTATAAAGGCCAAAGTCTCTTGATATTCCCCTTTTCCTTTATTCAATAAAACTGAATAAAAATAAAGTGAAATGAAATGAATAGATAAATTTTAGAAAAATATATAAAAATATAAGAATATATTTAGTTATATGTAAACTAGTACTGAAAATTGAAAACAAAATATAACTAGTTTTGGAAAAATAACTACAACACTTTAAAAATATTTTAAAAATAAATATATACATAAAAGGACATATTACACACATATATACAAATTAGAGCAAGATATGACAAATGAAAATATTATTTATATAAATTAAAATAGAATTTTATTAAATAAATCAATTTACATACAATATTGTAAAAAGCATAACTTTCACAATATAAATCGGATTTCAACGAAACGAAAAGCAGTATTCTTAAAACTATATTTATTTTCGTAATAAAATATGAAATTCAAAAATTAAAATATTTCATTTTAAATTTAAAAGTCAAAGTTTGACCAGATAGACCAAAAATCCACTTTTCTGAAAAAATATTCTATTTATTCATGTTTGGAATTATAATTCACACAAAAATCAAAATTTATATTTAAAATAACAAAAAATATCCATTTTAATAAATATAATAAAGTTTTTAACTCAGGAATTTTAAATAAAATAATCTAAATAAATCACAAAATTTAGGGTTGTTACATATTTGATATAAAACATTTTGATCCGAAGTTTTAAAATATGATACTTTAGTTTTCTTCCAAAAATATTTCAAAACAAGTTTGTTTAGTCAAAGGACGTATGGTTACTCGATTCAACGCATAACAAGTTGTGGCAATAGCTTCTGCCCAGAAATGTTTTGGTAGATCACTACTATTTAATAGTGTTCGTGCACATTCTTGTATCGTATGATTTTTTTCTTTCTACTACACCATTCTGTTGAGGTGTGCGAGGAAAAGAAAAATTAAGACTTATTCCTTTCTCATTGCAAAAATTAGTAAAAAGATCATTTTCGAATTCTTCACCGTGATCACTTCTAATATTTTAAATTTTCAAATCCATTTGTGTTTTAATTCTTTTAGCAAATATTTGTTGTGATTTATAAATCGTAAGATTTAAAAGAACTATTCTTTAGTTTTCCAATTTGGCAATCATCACATAAATTTTCTACTTTGTAATTTATTTTAGGTAAATCTCTAACTGGCTCATATTTTGCTAATTTATTAATATATTTAAAATTGATATGACAAAATCGTTATGCCATAACCATGGATCGTCATATTTGGTGGTTAAACACAAATTTTAATTTTTATTTATATTCATATTAAGACATAAATATTTTTGTTACCAAAACCTTCAAATATAAGTTGTTTGTTATTATCAAAAATATTACATCTATCTTTTTCGAAATTGATTTGAAGACCTTTATCGCATAATTGACTAATACTTAGTCGGTTGTGTTTTAGATTTTCTACTAATAAAACATTTGTAATAATAGGAGAGTTAGAAATACCAGAGTTGATTACTTCTCCAATACCCACGACATATCCTTTTGAGTTATCTCCAAAGGTAACCGTTCCACCATCGATGTATGTTATATTTGATAACATTTTTGAATTTCCGGTCATATGCTTGGAGCATCCGCTATCTAGTATCCATTTCTCCTTATTTTTATTTTAGGTACCTGCGAAATAAAAGATGTTTTAATTGGTACCCATGTACTTTGTTAGGGTCCTAGATGTTAGGAGAAGTAGGTAGCCTTACCCAAGATGGTTTGGTACCTTTGTGAATATAATTTTTATTATGGACTACATTCTCTACGAAATTTTTAAAATGTTTTGGTCTAGTCAAATTATTGTTTGTCTTAGGAATCCAAATTTTTATATTTTGGGTATTCATATTAGATTTAGGTGAACTTTTAGTCTTTTTATAACTATATTTCTTAACATCATTTCCTCTTGGTTTAGGAGTATTTTTAAATCCTATCCCATTTCTATTACCTGATGGTTTTGAAGTTTTGATAAGATTATCTAAATTTTATTTTCCTTTATTAAATTTTGAAACATTATTTGTGAATTTATCTAATTTTTCTTTTAACACTAAATTTTCAATTTTCAATGTTTCAGTATTACTTTTCGAGTTGACATTTTATTTTAGCAAATTATCCTTTACTATTTTAGTTTTGTCAAGATCAATAGCAATAGCCTCATTTTCGACTAAATTATTGTTAATTTTTTCTTGAGATAATTCTGGTTCTTCTTCTAAAATAATTTTTTCATCTTCTAACATTCCTACTAAAAGTTCTAATCTATTTATTTTGGCTATATGTTCTTTGTTAATTTTTTTAATTTGTCTAAATTTATCATCTAATTCGATGCTAAGTTCTAATAATTCGTCATAGCTAAGTTCGAGACATACCTTTTCAGTTTGTACCATAAAACACACATTAGCTTATTCTCCATCACTATCACTATCAGATGATGAAGAATCTGAGTCATCCCATGTTACTTTGAAAGCCTTCTTTTTTTTGGATTTTCAAATTTGTTCTTCTTTTTATCATTATTGAGCTTGGGATAGTCTTTCTTCATATGTCCAAATTGATCACATTCATAGCATTTGATTGATGTTTGATTTGTTGAGCTTTGATATCATCCCCTAGAATTTTAAGGATCATCCAAAAGATAATATCATTGAAGATCTTAATTCTAGAGTAACTAGAAATCAACTTAATCAAATAAGCCATATAGCATTTGTGTCAAATTTTGAACCAAAAAATTATAAAGAAGCTTCAAATGATAATTTTTGGATAATCGCTATGCAAGAAGAATTAATTCAATTTGAACGTAATAATGTTTAGGAATTAGTGCCAAAACCAGAAGATCGATCAGTTATAGGAACAAAATGGGTATTCAAAAAAAAGCTAATGAAAACAGAAATATTGTTAGAAATAAAGCACGTTAAGTTTCTCAAGGCTATAATCAAGAAGAAGGTATTGATTATAACGAAACCTTTGCTCCAGTAATGAGAGTAGAGGTCATTCGTACATTACTCGCTTTTGCAAATCATCACAATTTTAAACTACTTCAAATGGATTTGAATATTAAAAATATTAGAAGTGATCATGATGGAGAATTCGAAAATGATCTTTTTACTAATTTTGCAATAAGAAAGGAATAAGTCATAATTTTTCTTTTCCCCGCACACCTCAACAGAATGGTTAGTATAAAGGAAAAAATCATACGTTACAAGAATGTGCACGAGCATTACTAAATAATTGTGGCCTACCAAAACATTTCTGTGTTGAAGCTATTGCCGCAGCTTGTTATGTGTTGAATCGAGTAACCATGTGTCCTATGACTAAACAAACTTGTTTTGAAATACTTTTTGGAAGAAAACCTAAAGTATCATACTTTAAAACTTTCGGATCAAAATGTTTTATATTAAATATAAAAGATAATTTAGGAAAATTTGACCCGAAGGCCAGTGAAGGAACCTTTGTTGGATATTCAGATCGCAGCAAAGCATATAGGACTTTTAATAAACGAAATAATAATATTGAAGAAAGTTTACATGTTTTGTTCGACGTAAATCTTCTTAACCATCATACTGATGATGATGAAGAAATAATTCCAGTAACAAATACAACAAACTTTTATTAAACTCCGACGCGATTTAGTGATATGCTCTCTTAATGATCTTCTAAATTTATAACCACTCCTTCATTTATGCTATGATTAGCTAATAATTTTCTATCCACAAATTGCAATTGATAAATCCTTCACCTTTAATTTTTATTTAGTTAGTTTTTGAAATTATCTATAAATAATGTTTAAAATTATATATAAATATTCTTACAAAAAGAAAGAAAAAATATATACACAATTCATATATTTTTAACAAAATATAGTCATGGTTTCTGAAATTCTTATCTATCCATCTTGACACCTACTGTGGATAGCTCGACTGATACACCATAACGGCTTCCTACACCCACACTAAATCAGGAACCGACGTATAGATAGTTCTCATATTATATAGGATTCATTACCAATAACAAGAAGTCCAAACGATTTTTATTTGTCTCTTCTAACACAAAGGAGAAAAGAGATGAAACACATCACTATCAAAAACAATAAATAGATCTACAACGAGAACTATATTTTGAACAAAAAGTAACGGCACGTCGAATAAGCTTATTGGAGCAAGTAGCAATGAAGTTTTGTACTTCGCGGAAGAAAGATGTCCATGAACCTCTTCCGATGCGTTGCAGTTCCTTGGATCCCTCTTCCTCGTATCGTACACCCTTAGACCCTTCACCAAGGGGATTCTCTGGTTTCCCGAGAACCCACAAACGTGGAAATATATGGTCTCCACTCAAAGCATGGAGGGATAACAAGTCAGATGATCATAAAACTCCATCACCATCTAAATAGATTATATTTCGTTCTTTATTTGTATCTACATATATTTGTAATTTTGTTTCACAAAAATAATACTACGTTTCTTTTTAAACAATAGAGGGTTGAGAAGTAAACATTTAAAATTTAGGCTATTTTTAGAAAGATTGCTTGTTTCAGACATCTGGGTATGGACCTCAGACGTCTGAATTATGTCTCTGCCATCAATTTACAAAAAAATCGACCTATTTCAGACGTCTGATACTGTAACCAGACGTCTGAAAAATCTCTCTAACTATCAAATTTTTAAAACAACTAAACCAAACGTCTACCAAATAAACTATAACGACCCTGACTCAACCTTCGAAAATCGGCACCCATACTTCACTTGTACTCGAATGATGCATATTCAAATGCCGAATCTGATTCGCCGGAGCTTATAACACATTAAGTAATAACAGCACAATGGAAGAAAAATAATAACTTTATTGATATACAACATTTGATACAATGAATATTGTTAGCGCCAAAATTGGTCACTAACACCCTTAGAGAGTTTGTGTAGAGAGATTAATGAAGAAGATAAATTAAAACAGAGAAGATAATATGAATTAAAATGCGGGGGACGAGAACACATAATTTATAGTGGTTCGGCGTTGTAGCCTACGTCCACTTTGAAGTTGATCCTTTATTTCTTCACTTTCAAACTTGATTACAGATACAATCCACTTTTTTGTATTCGAATACAATTGTGAAATAAAGGTAGAAGTCTTGGATGAGGTTTGGTTGAGGCAGAGTCTCCCCTGTGTTCTCTGAAATCTCATCCCTTTTTTCTGTGCCCCTGCCCCTCTATTTATAAGCGAATGTGGATTGGACTTCCCTGGTGGGCCAGATGGCTAGACAGCTCGGTCCAGATAGGGCGCGCTCTGCATGCCGAGTGAAACAGGCCGAACGGTCGGCATGCCGAGCCCTCCTTTCCAAGTCGACGAATCTCCCTGTTGAATGGAGGAAGCGGGCCGAATGATGTAGGGACGCCGAGTGAAATGTGGATGCCGGGTGAGGAGCATGCCGAGTGAAAGACAAGCCGCGCAAGGGACATGCCGAATGATCCGAGTGAAGGGAAGTGAAGTGCTAAACGGTCTTATGCCGAGTGTAATCTTGGACTGCCGAACGTCTCTTAATGCCGAGCGTCCACTCATGCCGAGTACAACTTTGCACCGCCGAATGTCCACTTATGCCGAGTACAACTCTGCACGCCGAATGTCCACTTATGCCGAGTACAACTCTGCACGCCGAGTGTCCACTTATGCCGAGTACAACTCTGCATGCCGAGTGTCCACTTATGCCGAGCGCTGTGATTGCCTGGTCGATCTTCCAGGTAACATTTTGCCCCCCAAAGTACACCGTGTGTTCAAACAGGGTGTGCTTTGAATTACTGGATCAGGGCATTGTCACCGGAATCTAAGGATGCCGAACGATACGAGTGCTGAGTGAAACCTTTTCGTCCGGTAGAGCCGGTCAAAGTCTCTTCGACTTCTCCTTCTTCCTTATAAAAACCACCTCCTTTTTCTTCCTTTCTTTACTTTTACTCCTGCAATTCCAAATTCTCGAACCACTCTTGCAATCAAAATCCAAGGACTTCTCAAACCTTTCTAAAGCTCGATCCACGAACTAGGTACAATCCCTTTACCTAACTCCTTTCCCTGGTCAGTTTCCACCAATTCGCATAGGGCAGAACCATTTTTGAACGGGGCTGTGTAGATGGAGGACCCAAATTCCGATTGGGGTATCTCCAAGGCCGAGCGACGCATGATAGGGATAGATGGTTAGGGATATGAATGCTTCGTAGGGTTTGTTTAGTCGCCTGAGTTGGATGTTGTGGCTCGGCACGGTGCCTAGGTTTCATAGGGGGTTATGGCAGAGAGTTAGGTGGAGGAGAGGAAAGTATGGAGGTCGTGCCGAGCATTAGGACTCAGCATAATCTTGATTCGGCATTGCACATTGTTGGCCGGACGATGGGTTTGAAGGCTAGGGAGGAAGTGTGAGTCAGTGGGTAGGCCGAATGTTGTTTCGGCCGAACAGCAGTGTAGCCGAACAGACATTAGTGCCGAGCATACTTTCGGGCCGAACAAATATAAGCGCCGAACATACCGACATGCCGAACGAGCACAAATTCCGAACATAGTGACATGCCGGCCAAGTATAAATGATACTGACGTGCCGAACAGACTTAGGCCAGACAAACAGGGGCCTTGCCAAATTACATAACTGAGTATGTCGAACAAACTTAGACCGGACAAACGTATCCACACGCCGAACAACATAAATGCCGAACAAACAGTAAATGCCAAACATACTTATACGCCGAACATAGTTAGTATGCCGAGCACACATAAATGCCGGACATATACAAATGCCGAACATACTCTCCTTGCCCAATTTCATAACTGGTCTTTACTTGGCATAATCGGATAATTACCTCTAGTGTCTTACTGCAGTCGTTATTCAGAAGGCTTTCGGAGACGGTCAGTGATGACGGTTTTCGGAAGCGATGTTTTTAGGCTTGACGTTATATTAAATGCTTATGCACGATTGATTGCACTAGTTCACACACCACATGGGGGGGTTATCTGCGTTGTTAATTCTACCGTCGATCATTTTTCGAGTATAGTTCGCACAGGTGCTTGGTTGGGTCTGCTATTTATTCAAGATGTCCAAAAGATCCAGTTCTGCTACACTTTCCGACAAACCTGGGCCGTCTTCTAAGCGAACGACCCCCGACACAGCTGACCCGTCAGTTTCTCCGGCTCATGACTGGGCTCCCGATACTTTGGAATCGGCTATTTTACTGGATGACCCAGTCGATTCACAAGCTTCAAGAGTCACTGAAGCCGCGCTCAAGCGGATATGTTCTATTCATGGCATCCCATTTGTTGATGTGCTCGTTCCATCGGGGCATGACCGCCCACATCTGCCCCCAGTGGGATATACGGCGTGTAGCAAAT
This sequence comes from Allium cepa, assembly GCA_030765085.1. Taxonomy (NCBI): domain Eukaryota; kingdom Viridiplantae; phylum Streptophyta; class Magnoliopsida; order Asparagales; family Amaryllidaceae; genus Allium; species Allium cepa. The sequence continues at coordinate 201,873,515 of CM060945.1, read as the reverse complement.
TCATGTGCTGGGTTGGTAGCGTGCCACCGTTCAACCTATTCCTCCGTGACGTTCTGCGGTACCTAGATGTCGCCCCGTCTCAGCTTCATCCAAACGGACACGCTTTTATTTATGGCACGTACATGCTTTTCATGGCCGTCTTCTCTAAGCCTCCAACCCCTGGCGATATAAGGTACATATATATGACCAAGAAACGGGGAGTCAGCCCCTCTTACATGTTCCTTGAGCCGCATCGAAAGTGCCAACTTTTCACTAGCGCGTGGAGTAGCAAATTCGCCCTGTACAAACAGCAGTGGTTTTACGTGCGCTGCCCCCAAGGCTTTGCGAGGCGATGGATTGAAGGAAGTAAGTCTTTTCTCTGAGTCGATATCCGCTCCTGGTTGAGGTTGAGCTTCTCCTAACTCACTGTTCTATCTTTTCAGGATCCGTCCCACATCCCGAGGGCCGAGGGTATTCCGATGCTGTCGACGCCATTAGAGCTCTTCCTGCTGAAGAGCGAGATATCCGAGCCCTCATTTCCAATGAGTCATTATCAAAGTTCGGTTTGCTAGCCCCTGGCCGCCGGGTTAGTCTTCCAGAGGGCACCTCGCTTCCCAAGCCCGTGCACATCAGAGGGAAAAAACTGCCTGAATCATCCGTTCGCCCTTCTCTTGAAGCTCCGGAAGAAGGGGAAATTTCAAGCGAGCCACCTGAGAAGCAAGGTGAGGATTTAGGCTTTGCAGCCGAAGTTCATGATATCGAAACGTCATCTTCCCCTTCGAAGGGGAAAAAGAAGCTGGCGTGCAAGTCGAGGAAGGAGAAAGTTGGTGGGACTTCCAAAGTCACGCCTATTCAGCCACAGAAAGAGGCTTCTTCACAGCGCGTTGAAAGTTCTCTGAAGGGCTTATCGAACCTCTCCATTCCCGACGACTTGCTCAACTATGATTTCAACGACCCGGAGCTGTTTAAGTTTCGCTCACCCGTCAGGGGCGATGCAGGTGTCCCGGCCCCGATCCAAGGGGAAAAGACTCCCGTTAGCAAAGCCACTGGTCTGTCGGGGGGTAGCACTAGGGCACACACACAAACACATGCATTTCACTTTGCATCTACTCTTCTTTCACCATTCTGCTGTCTCGCTAATTCGCCACCGTTTGATTACAGGTGACATGAGGCGCTCTCACGTATACGACCGCCTTCGCGGTTCGTCGACTTTACGCCAGTCTGGTCGGGACTCGGGCCTCGGGAAGCGCCGAGACAGAGACAGCGACAGTGACCGAGATTATCATGCCCGGGACTCGTCATCCCGGAAGAAAACTTATTATCAGCCCGAACACCGCCGGGAGACCTCTTCTTATCAAGAGCGAAGCAAAGACGAACGTGGCCATAAGAGGTCGCATTCTGATGCTCCCCGGGACCAACACTCTGACTCTTCTTCTACCCGGCACTCCCGAGATTCTCATAGGAAGGGTGAACTTTCAAAGCCGTCTCCTCCCGCTCCCATAACAGACCCGACAGTGTCGAAGAGATTGGACGAACTTAAGGCTAAGTTTCCGAAGATTTGTTTTGATGGGTTAAAGTTCCTTCCGGCGATTCATCCTATTCCCGGAGATGTCAAACAAAATGCTATCGCCTGTACCAATGACGTCTACGTGCAACATGACGCGCTCTTCCATCTGGCCGAGAAACTTTCTGAAGTCTCTATGGAGCGCCAGAACGAAATTGACCGCCTAAAGCTTGAAGCTATTCATGACAGGGATATCATTAAGGCCCAGGATGAAGAAATTGCCGCTTATAAGTCCGAGCTTGAAGCTACTCGTCAGAGCGCTAAGGACATTGTCGAGGCTATTTCCTGCCTTGAATTGACTCATAAGAAAGAGCTCGATGAAGCGGTTCAACGGTGTGGGGCATTAGCTTTGGAGAAAGATTTCGTCCAAAAGGAGCGAGATGCGCTTAATAGGCGAGTTAAGGAGCTCGAGGAGCAACTCAATAAGGAGAAGGAAGAGAAAGTGGCCGCCCAGGTTGAGGCACAGCACTATTGTGATGAGATCGTCGCCACCCGGCTCTTAAAGGAGAAACTAGAGGACGATCTCTCCAAAGTTGAGGCCCTAAAGAATGAAGCCCGTGAGGAGGGTAAAAAGATAGCGACTGCCGATGTTGACTCTCGCCTTGAGGCAGCTAGGGAAGAAGGTAGGGAGGAAATTAAGACTGAATTCGACCCGCTGATCGCCGAGTTCAATGCCCGAGTCCTCATGCATAGGGATTTAACTTTTCTGGGCGACGGCTACCTTGAGTCATTGGCCGAGGCATGGGAGACCCTGATTCAGATCAGGAAGGTTGAGAGCGGCGCCGATAAGGTCGACGAAGAAGCATTGATAAAAGAATTCCTGAGGGGGAAGGAGCCTTCAGATTTATCGGCGGCTAAAGCCTTCTATAGCAAAGGTTCTCCCTCCAGGAAGGGGAAAGAGGTGGCTACGGACCCTTCCGGCGTTGTGCCCCCAGTTCACGCGCCTACCCAATCGGCCAGTCGGTCAACACTTGACCCCTTCGAGCAACATGTTGGTTATGACCCGGAAGCCCCCGGGCTTGGCATTCATGCTTTATCTCCCATCCCGGAGGGTGAGACCCCCCCGATGACTGAGAACCCACCGGCATCTGGTGAGTAACTTCTATTCTTCACAAAGATCTTTCTCGTTCCCCCAGAAGTTGTTGTGTTCTAACACTTGTTCTTTTTTTCGTGATTTCTGCGGAGGTTGTTCTGACCCCGAGCCTATTCCGAGGAGCGATGCTGCCAAGGAGGTGGAGAAAAAGACGAGTGACACTACTCAAGCTAGCGGGGATCCTGGTCCAGATGCTCAAGTAATCGGGGCGCTTGATGAAGGCAAATCCGAATCTTCCTCGGAGAGTTTTGAAATAGAAATCACAGGCGCCTCTGAGCACACATCCGAGTTGAGCATGAAGGAACGGCTCGAGAAAGAGAAAAGAGATACTACCTCAGTCAAGGTCGAGCCGCGTGAAGTGGACCTGGACGATCCTCTTAACAAACCATTGAAGGTCATTCTTCCTGGCAAGTCCCAACCCATGGATGTTCCCCCTACGTCTTCGGTCGTCACCCCTCCGTCAGGGAAGGACTCCAAAAGTAAGCGCTCTGGGAAGAAGTCAAAGAAACACAAGAAATGATCGTCGTCCCTGTTCAACGAGAACTAGTTTAAGTCGTGTACTAATTTTTGTAGGCTGTGTAAATAGGCTGTCGGCCCCGGACTTCGGAGCGTTTTTGTAACTGGAAGCTTTTTGTGAATAAAGTTTGATCTTCACTTTTGTCTTCTCAAAAGACTTTTTATATTCAGCTTCTTTTATGGTTGTGATTGAAATCTGAATTGTTATGGGTAACTTAGACTTCTTGGTTCGTCTTTACATGGCTTGGGAGCTTCCCTGGATTTGATCAATCTCCACTTAGTGCTTCAAGTACTTAGAATATTTCATAGCCCGTATGTTGGGGACTTGACATATCCAAGTCATTTGCGTCGTAGTTCCTATTCAAGGAACTAAGAGGTCTGAACTACTTGTAATTAAGCCTATATACCGGACTTCGAGTACTCCAGTCCATGCTCCGGGGACTTGGAGATTCCGAGTCATTTGTATTCGAGTCCGCGCTCCGGGGACTTAGAGTACTCCAGTCCGCACTCCGGGGACTTGGAGATTTTGAATCATTTATACTCGAGTCCGCACTCCGGGGACTTAGAGTACTCTAGTCCGCACTCCGGGGACTTGAAGATTTTGAATCGTTTATACTCGAGTCCGCACTCCGGGGACTTAGAGTACTCCAGTCCGCACTCCGGGGACTTAGAGATTTTGAATCGTTTATACTCAAGCCCGCACTCCGGGGACTTAGAGTACTCCAGTCCGCACTCCGGGGACTTGGAGATTTTGAGTCGTTTATACTCGAGTCCGCACTCCGGGGACTTGGAGATTTTGAATCGTTTATACTCGAGTCCGCACTCCGGGGACTTGGAGATTTTGAATCGTTTATACCCGAGTCCGCACTCCGGGGACTTAGAGTACTCCAGTCCGCAATCCGGGGACTTGGAGATTTTGAATCGTTTATACTCGAGTCCGCACTCCGGGGACTTAGAGTACTCCAGTCCGCACTCCGGGGACTTGGAGATTTTGAGTCGTTTATACTCGAGTCCACACTCCGGGGACTTAGAGTACTCCAGTCCGCACTCCGGGGACTTGGAGATTTTGAATCGTTTATACTCGAGTCCACACTCCGGGGACTTAGAGTACTCCAGTCCGCACTCCAGGGACTTGGATATTTTGAATCGTTTATACTCGAGTCCGCACTCCGGGGACTTAGAGTACTCCAGTCCGCACTCCGGGGACTTGGAGATTTTGAATCGTTTATACTCGAGTCCGCACTCCGGGGGCTTAGAGTACTCCAGTCCGCACTCCGGGAACTTGGAGATTTTGAATCGTTTATACTTGAGTCCGCACTCTGGGGACTTAGAGTACTCCAGTCCGCACTCCGGGGACTTGGAGATTTTGAATCGTTTATACTCGAGTCCGCACTCTGAGGACTTAGAGTACTCCAGTCCGTACTCCGGGGATTGGAGATTTTGAATCGTTTATTATAAGCGTTCGTACGCTAGCCAGGATATCATTATTCTTAATTGCGCGTCATAGGAATATCATACGAAGAGACATTGGTCATTCATGGAAAAGATGGCTTCAAGCCTTTATTGATGAAAACAAGCTAGATTATCTTATTACATGTCAAGAAGAAAGCATACTGGAAATAAATGCAACTACCGCATAAAGGAAATAGAATAAGTGTAATAATGCCGCAAATGCTCGTTGTTCCATGCTCGAGGGAGTGTTGCACCATCGATGGTCGTTAGCTTGAAAGTTCCTTCTCCAAGCCTCCGTTCGATGACGTATGGACCTTCCCATGCGGGATTCATGTGCGAAGGGGTTGGAAAGACTCGTTTCAAAACAAGATCTCCCATACTAAAGGTTCTTGGCCGGACTTTTCCATTATAATATTTAGCGACTCGGTGTCTGTATGAGGCCGCTCTCAAATCAGCTTCTTCGCGTTTCTCATCAATGAAGTCTAATGATTCCAATAGGAGATCCTGGTTTGATGCAGGATCATAATAGGTTACCCGGTGTGACGGAACTTCAAGTTCTACGGGTATGACGGCTTCCGTGTCGTACGCCAGTGCAAATGGTGTGTGGCCAGTCGCGGTCTTGTGGGTAGTTCTATAGGCCCAAAGCGTTGTTGGGAGTTCATCCACCCACTTGCCTCTACCCTTTTCCAAACGCTTCTTCAATATGGACTTGATGATCTTATTGACGGCTTCTACCTGCCCATTCGCCTTCGGGTGAGCAACTGCTGCGAACCTCTTCTCAATGCCATACCTCTGACAGAACTCTTCGAATTCCTTGCTTTCGAATTGAGTTCCGTTGTCCGTTATGATGGTCCGTGGGAGGCCAAAACGACATATGATATTTCGTACAATGAAATTATGACTTTCTTGGTGGTGATTGTGGCCATTGGCTCTACTTTCGCCCACTTGGTGAAATAATCGACTGCCACTATTGCATATCTCATGCCTCCTTTGGCCATGGGCAGAGATCCAATTAGGTCGATTCCCCACATTGCAAATGGCCAGGGACTAATCATTTGTGTGAGTTCCTTTGGCGGAGCTCTCGGAATCTTTGCATATATCTGGCATTTGTCGCATCTTCTCGCATAGTCTGCAGCATCCCGATTTACAGTTGGCCAATAATATCCATAGCGGAGGATTTTCCTCGCCAAAGTTTGCCCCCCGGTATGATCACCACATTCTCCCTCATGGACTTCTTCCAACACCCGTTTTACCTTGTCATGGGCCACGCACCGGAGCAAGGGGGTCGAGAATCCCCTCCGATACATTATCCCGTCTTGTATTACATAACGCGAAGCCTTACGGAGGACTTGGCGTCTTTCGCTTCTTTTCTCAGGTAAGTCTCTGTATAGCAAGTACTGTTTGATCGGGGTCAGCCATGATCCCCTTTCGAGTTCGGTCTCCAAGACGAGATCTATCTCCATCATGTCTATACTTGGAGCAAGCAGAGTCTTGATAGGGAACAATCCCATCTGCTGTGCATCGCCAGTACTCGCGAATTTAGCCAACGAGTCGGCTTCCCTGTTCTGTTCGCGCGGGACATGCGAAATGTCATAATATTCCAGGTTTACTAGTAGCTCCCGGACCCTAGCAAGGTAAGGAGCCAGTCTCTGTCCTTTCGCTTGGTAGTTTCCCCGTACCTGATATACCACCAGCTGTGAGTCGCAAAAGATTTCGATGGACCTTACCCTCAGTTCATTGGCAAGTCTTAAGCCAGCAATTAGTGCTTCGTATTCGGCTTCGTTATTTGTCGCTGTAAATTCGAGCTTCAAAGCATAGCAAATCGATCGATTTTCGGGAGTTACCAGAACTATCCCGGCTCCCGACCAACGGTCGTTAGATGTCCCGTCAGTGAACATCTTCCATCGAACAGGAGGGATTACTTTGTGATTTTCACTTGGTTCATCCGAAATGGTGAACTCAGCAACGAAGTCAGCTAATGCCTGCCCTTGGATGGTCCTTCGCGGCAGGTAGGTGATATCAAACTGGCTTAACTCGATGTTCCACTTTAGCATCCTATCGGAAGTTTCCGGTCGTTGGAGTACCTGTCGCAAGGGTTGGTCGGTGTAAACACTGATTGAGTGCGCCTGAAAGTAGGGACGAAGTTTGCGTGATGCAATCACCAGGCAATAGGCAAGTTTCTCGATCTTTGGATAATTTTTTCTGCCCCCGTCAGTCATTTACTAACATAGTACACCGGCCTTTGAACCTTGTCTTCTTCGCGAACTAGGGCTGTACTGATAGCGTGTTGAGACACAGCCAAATATACGTACAACGTCTCATGGTCTACCGGTTTTGACAGCACTGGGGGACTTTCCAAGTGTCTTACCAGGGCTCGGAATGCTTTCTCGCAGTCAGTCGTCCATTCGAAGTTTCTCTTTCCTTTCTTTATGACATCGAAGAAGGGAACACACTTATCTATGGCTCTGGATATGAATCGACTGAGCGCAGCTACTTTTCCGTTCAAGCTCTGTACCTGCTTTGTGGTCCTAAGTGCCTGTATATCTCGGATGGCCTGGATTTTTTTCGGGTTAGCTTCAATTCCTCGTGCATTCACAATGAACCCCAAGAACTTCCCTGAAGCCACGCCGAATGAACACTTTGAAGGATTGATCTTCATCCCATAGTGCCTTAGTATCTCGAACATTTCTGCCAAGTCTCGAATGTGGTCGTTTGACTGCCGTGACTTCACAAGCATGTCATCCACATAGACTTCCATTGTTCTCCCAATCTGATCTTTGAACATTCGATTTACCAGACGCTGGTAAGTTGCTCCGGCGTTCTTCAGTCCGAAGGGCATCACTACATAGTAGTATAACCCAACATTCGTGACAAAGCTGGTGTGTTCTTGGTCCGGGATGTGCATCGGAATTTGGTTGTATCTAGAGTATGCATCCATAAATGACAATAACTCGTGCCCTGCCGTTGAATCGACCAGTTGATCAATTCGTGGTAGCGGGAAGCTATCCTTCGGGCATGCTTTGTTTAAATCAGAATAGTCAACGCAGGTTCTCCATTTCCCGTTTGCTTTCTTTACCAACACAGGGTTGGACACCCATTCCGGGTAGAGGGCGTCGTGGACAAACCCATTGGCTTTGAGTCTATCCACTTCCTCTTTGAGCGCTGTGGACCTTTCCGGGTCCATGCCTCTTCTTTTTTGCTTCACAGGTACGTGTTTCGGGTCTATATTCAACATATGGCTCGCAATTGCCGAGGAAATCCCATGCATATCAGAGTGTGTCCAGGCGAAGACATCAAGATTCGCTCGGAGGAAATCAGATAAATTCTCTGCCATTAGGGGATCGAGCTGTGACCCAATCTTAAGAACTCGTGTCGGGTCGCTGTGGCTAACTGGAATATCAATTGTTAGTTCGGCCGGTGCTGCGTCTGGTTCCCTGGGTTCCCCTTCGTCGTCTCTCGGATCTATGTCTTCAATGATCCGAGAATGTCGCCCGAGCCAGGGCTCGGGCGCTAATTGTCAATCATCAGAATTCGGGATGCGGACGATGCTGTCCGCAGTCTTTCCCTTTTCTCTACGCTGGGCTTCTCTCAACTCAGCCACGTAACATGCACGTCCGGTTGCTTGGTCGCCATGCACTACGCCAACTCCTTTGTCCGTCGGGAATTTCAGTGTGAGGCACCACGGGGCCAAGGCTGCCCTGAAATCTGCGAGGGCTGGTCGTCCCAGAAACACGTTGTATGGTGAATCAACATCCAGCACTATGAATGGTAGGATTCTCACTCTCCTGCGTTCACCTTGTCCCAGTTCAACTGGTAACTCCACATATCCTACTGCGTCTGTGGTTGCACCGTTAAAGCCATGGATTCGGGCTTTAGATGGCTTCAAATCCTTAGTCTCTAGCTTCATTTGGTCATACGCTTTCTTGAAGATGATGTTAACTGAACTTCCGCAATCAATTAGGATTCTCCTTACGAACGCCGATCCGATGGTTGCGGATATGACCAATGGATCGATGGTGGGAGCTTCCACCTTATCCGGTCCCTATTCCTGAATACAATATCATCGTGCATCGTGCGCTGCTGCTTTGCGGGAGTTCCATCCACCACATTTGAACAGCACTCATGCTCTGTATGTCTCAAGGAATTAGCGTATCGCTCCATTTCCTGCCAATTTTTATCCGCAGGATGAGGTCCACCAGCAATTGTGTTAAAAATCAACCTTCCCACAGTTCGAGTAGGTTGCTCTGGTTGGTATAGAGCTGGGCCACGTCCGGGGTCTGAAGTCTCTTGTCTCCCTTCTGGCGTATCTTTGACGAATTCCTGCAGCTTCTTCTGCCTAATTAATTTTTCAATAGCGTCATGGAGATGCCTGCATTCGTCTGTGTTGTGCCCATAAGACTCGTGAAAGCGGCAATACTTTCCAGTCCGCTTTTGCTCCTCTGTTGATTCTTTAGGGCGTGGTTTTCTATATTGAAAAGTGTTGCAGGTCGATAAGTAGATGTTTTCAAAAGACGCATTCAGTGGAGTGTATTCGTTGTAGGTTGGGATCCTTGACTTCCATCTCCCTGTTTCCTTCTTCTTTCCAGGATTTCCACTTCCATTTCCCTTAGACTGTCCGGGATTATTTTGGACGCTGGCCTGGGTCTTTCCAGGGTTATTGTCGGTTGCCTTCGTGGCGATGCTGCCCTTTACATATTCCTGAACGGACCCTGGTGCCTTGTCTTTCCTTATCCACCGAGCTTCTTCCCCCCTTATGAACTGGTGGGCTTTCGAATAGAAACGTTCCAACGTAGCTGGTGGCTTTCCTGCCAACCAATCCCCAAATTCAGAGTCTGGATCCACTCCACGCATTACTGCCATCAAAATCGCGTGGTCGTTTGGATTGCTCACTTCAGTAGCGGCAACATGAAATCTCTGCAAGTATGCTTTCAGTGATTCTCCGGGAGCTTGGGTCACGCTTGATAAGGACATCACATCCTTGGGTCGAGTGGCGTGTATCCTGAATTGTTCTATGAATTTCCTTGCTAATTCGTCGAAGTTTGAGATTGACCGTGGAGGAAGTCGAGTAAACCACATGGTGGCAATTCCGGACAGAGTTATTGGAAAGCACCTGCACTTAGTTGCGTCGTTGGCCCTTGCTGAATCCATCATCCATTCATACCTCATTACATGTTGTCTAGGGTCAGTTTTTCCTTCATAGGCGGGTATGGTGGGCATGTTAAACTTCCTTGGGTATTCAGCCTGTAGAATGGTATCTGTGAAGGGAGTATGACTCTTAGACATTCCCCAATCTTCATTAGTCAAACCTTGATTCTTTCTCATCAACTGCCTGACCATAGCTGTCAAATCCGGGGTTTGTATGGTAGGAGGAAGATTGGGTTCCGCTCCACGGGCTTGATTTCTAGTAGAGCGATCAGTGGCACCTGCTTGGTCATCTTCATCCCTACGGCGTCTACGCTTGGGAGGTTCATCAGCTGAAGTTGAGCTATCATCTTCAGAGTAGAGGACAGGGCTACTTCCAGCATTCTGATGCTGCTGTTGAGCAAGTCGGGCCATGAGGTCAGCATTAACTTGCATTTGCTCAGCGAGTTGCCTTCTGCTTTCCGTAAGCTCCTTTATCAAGTCATTCAGTTCTGCTCGTGAAACAGCTTCCGCTTGGTTTTGGCTGGAGGGCCCCGTGCCTCGAATTGCTTGTTGATCGTTTGGTCCAAGTTGTTGAACACTAGCGGTTTCGCGGGCATCTACATTTTGGGAGCTCGATCTTGTTCGTGGTCTTCCCATGGTAGAGTCGTTGGTTGCAACTCTGAGTAGAATCAACAGATGCCTTATGGATAATTACGGATCTTCCTCGGGGGATTTATGCAATCCAGTAGCTACAAAGTAGATCCTCACAACCTAAGAATTCATCTCTCAATGAAAGCACCAAAATGTTAGCTCCAAAATTGGTCACTAACACCCTTAGAGAGTTTGTGTAGAGAGATTAATGAAGAAGATAAATTAAAACAGAGAAGATAATATGAATTAAAATGCGGGGGACGAGAACACAGAATTTATAGTGGTTCGGCGTTGTAGCCTACGTCCACTTTGAAGTTGATCCTTTATTTCTTCACTTTCAAACTTGATTACAGATATAATCCGCTTTTTTGTATTCGAATACAATTGTGAAATAAAGGTAGAAGTCTTGGATGAGGTTTGGTTGAGGCAGAGTCTCCCCTATGTTCTTTGAAATCTCATCCCTTTTTTCTGTGCCCCTGCCCCTCTATTTATAAGCGAATGTGGATTGGACTTCCCTGGTGGGCCAGATGGCTAGACAGCTCGGTCCAGATAGGGCGCGCTCTGCATGCCGAGTGAAACAGGCCGAACGGTCGGCATGCCAAGCCCTCCTTTCCAAGTCGACGAATCTCCCTGTTGAATGGAGGAAGCGGGCCGAACGATGTAGGGATGCCGAGTGAAATGTGGATGCCGGGTGAGGAGCATGCCGAGTGAAAGACAAGCCGCGTAAGGGACATGCCGAATGATCCGAGTGAAGGGAAGTGAAGTGCTAAACGGTCTTATGCCGAGTGTAATCTTAGACTGTCGAACGTCTCTTAATGCCGAGCGTCCACTCATGCCGAGTACAACTCTGCACCGCCGAATGTCCACTTATGCCGAGTACAACTCTGCACGCCGAATGTCCACTTATGCCGAGTACAACTCTGCACGCCGAATGTCCACTTATGCCGAGTACAACTCTGCATGCGAGTGTCCACTTATGCCGAGCGCTGTGATTGCCTGGTCGATCTTCCAGGTAACAAATATCTATCAGGGATATAAAACGGTGGAAAAATGAATCACAAATATGATCTTCTAAAGAATAGAAAGAAAGATAGGATCCAGAACTACAACTCCATAGACAAAGCTCCAAAGTCTCCAAGCCACAAGCTCGAACCACCATCCACACTGAAGTGAAGCAACTCAATACAAATGTGATTGCCAATATCCAGAGATTGAATACTATCGAATCTACACCTACTATTCAACTATCTGAAAAATCCCAACTCTAAACTGCCCGTGTCGAAAATTGTGGGCACCCAGAGTTTAGGAAGGGAACAATAAACTCCGGGTCAGTCATGGGACTAGTATGAGAAAACAAAAACAGTTTATCTTTAAAAAAACAACAAAAGAAGTAAAAGAAATCCGCAATGCTTTTTGGAAAATGAAACTACCATAAGGCCTCCCACCGCATACACAATGCAAACACAGAATTGGAGGAGATTTCTCCTTATGATAGTCAAACATGCTTGATATGCAAAATCCTTCTGATATTATTATTAGTGCATAGTGCAGAAAATCTTTCAAAAGTATAATATTAATCTTTGCCAGCATAGACATTTCGAACTATGCCTTTTATAGCTACCATCTAAATAGTGGTGACCACCATAAGTAAATGGCAGGTTATACAACTAAAACCATACAAGGTGCGTATGGGATGGTTGGATATCCAACAAATGGTCGGGCAAAGGAACTTCCCACACAAAATGGAACGGCTATGGAGGGACGTCTACGAGAATCTAACCGAATTTCTGCCAACACAAGGTCGGGTTACCTCTGTAAGTAGGTAACTACTAACACGAGCATGCCATTCCCCGGTCATTGCCAACCTTTATCCGAGGTACCTCTCAACCAACAACCACAAAGCAATAAGTTTGCAGCATCCACAAAGTTAAGAATCTGGGCTCCGTACCATGATACCACTTATAACCCAGAAGAAAATAAACATACCCTTAGGTGGCGCTACCCCCAAATAACCTTGCTGTAAAGATTCCTGTTTCGACCATTACTGGGTTGTGAGGCTCGATGAAGTCTCGTCCACAAAGCTATACTTTTCCCAAAGCCATGCTTTGATCAACAAATGATCAGTAGCACTTCATATGCCACATTACCAAATTGGGAATGTATCACTAGTAAACATCAACTACAGAACCTGTGAGCTCGTACGTCTCAAAGAATGGTGTGAAGCTAAGATGATAAATTCTCCGCCACCAAACATAAATGTATTTTATAGAAACCAGGTTTGCATCTCAAAGTGTAATGTCAGACACACATCCATACAAGTCTGGTCTGGGTTCGTACAGAACCGAAGGCACTTCCAAAGAAGCCCTTGCACTCCGAGAATTCCCAATCTCGATCGGACTCCCCATCACATATGGAGAACTCTATACCGGCGCGACTCAGTGCAGAGACATTCGATGGGTAATCCTTTCGCTTTCGAAAATAACTGATCTTCACCACCAGTCTTCAAATGCTATCCATATCGTCGAATCATTATTGGGAATGGTTATATGGCACAAAGTCCTCTCCCAGCTAAACTGAATAATGAGCGCAATATTTAAAAACATATGGATATTGGGCTCTTAGTTAAGTCACACTTTTAAAATCCCAACCCTTTTCTTCAAATGGTTTAAACAAATTACCATTTTCAAATCTTTAAACCAAAAAGATTTACTTCACAAAGTTCACCAATCTTTCACAAAGATTAATTCATAGCTTTCAAAACAATTCCATTTCAAGTTGAATTAACTGATCCAATCTTTAAATCAAAGATTCTATTCATAGCTTTCAAAACCATTTCCATTTCAAATCTTTTATAAAAAAGATACACCTTTCCAATTTCAAAAAAAAGTTCAACAACCTGTCACAAAGATTTATTCATAGCTTCCAAAACAATTCTATTTCAAATTTTTCAACATAAATTGGAAATCCTTACTTTATATGAAAGCTATTATTATTTGAAAACAAATAATTTTCGTTTCGGAAAAATCCGATTTCATTTGCCCGAGTTAAAGCCCTTCAAGTATAAAACTAGGGTTAAACTCAAATTCTCAAACCAATACTTTTAAAATGGTTTTAAAACCCATATAAACACCTTTATAACTTGTATAGCCTTTTTGAACCATAATTTCCAAATAAAAAAATTCAATTTCAAATCTTGAATTCAAATTTAAATCAAATTATTTAAATTCCAAACTTTATCAAGTTATTCAAAATAACATTTATTTTCAAAACTTCTTTCAAAAGATTTTCATATTTAACCCAAGTTCATTTCCGAAATCATTTTGGATTCAAAATTCATCTTTTAAAACCATTACATCATTTGAACAAAAAAATATTAAATTCAAATCATTTGTGACTTAACCGATTTCCCGTGAAATCCATATTTGTATGTATATAGTGTAGTCCAGGGGTTTTACACTATAGTGCAACATCATCAATCATCACAGATTCAACCATATCATTATCGATAAGTGGTATAATCTATAACGCTTATCATCATTCACAGATTCATAGATAATATCAATTTATCACAGATGAATAAATTACATTCATCGTAGATAATTAAATTACATTTAGTACAGCTCAAATCAAAATAATTCATACCACACAGCATCACACATCAGGGATATCAGACAATTCAACATTCAATAGAATTTAAACATCCATAAGTGAAGTTAATTAATCATCTGATTAATTAAAACCAGATTTATCACTAATCCAGGTTAATTAACATTGCGAATTATTTTTAATTAATTAACCTTTAATAATAGATTTATTATCCTTTAATTATCAGTTAATTAACCTTAATTGATAATTAAATCAACCTTTAATAATTAAATAATTTATCTTAAATTATTTAATTATTCCTTAATTAATTACTCTTAATAAATTACACAAATTAATTATTCTAAATTAATTAGAATAAGTGATTATTCTAATCACACAAATTAATTTCATTGAGTAATTATTATTATTTTTATCACTAGATAGAACAACTTTAATTATTAATTAATTACTTAATTAAGTAATTTTCTCTAAGTAATAAATTACTCTTTAATTACTTATTTTTAATAAATCAACCTTTAATTTAATTAATAAGTCAACCTTTTATTATAATTAATCTTTAATTACCTTCATCATGTAATTAAGCTTTAAGAAATTAATTATCTTTGATTCAGTTATACAAAGCTATTAGCTTTTAAATTAATTACACAAAGTAAATGTACTTACTTAATCACTTAATTACATCTTTTAAGACTTATTAAATAAAACAAATTATCCTTAATAATAATTAAATTTAAAAATCTTTAATCTTTGAAACAAAATCATTATCAATTCATAAATCAACTTAGATCTTTGAGTTAACTATATAAAATATTTGGTATTCACGATTAACTCCTTAATTTCAACATTATTTTATTTTATTTTGAAACACTTATGGACTCAATTACATAATTGATCTAATATGAAATCACTTTTTGAAACAAAACAAATTTGAACATTTGAAAACTTCGAAAACCTAACTATTTTAAATATAGTTAAATTTGGCTAAACATCTTGATAAATTTAAACTAGCTTTTGCTTTTCAAGACTTGAACTTGATTTCCTTTTTTAAAATTTCAAAACCTGTACAAAATTTGAAAATCTGTTATTAATAAAACTACCCAAGCCCGTACTTAAATCGACTCGAGCCAAATTCAATTTTTTCCGAGACAAACCCGAGGCTATCAAACAAAAACTCGAGTAAACTCTTTCTTCCCACCCAATCAACAACCATCAGATACCAATGTGCACCGTGCCCGTGCATAGATGATCGGCTCGATTCCGACCAATGCCGTGACTCTTGACACAACGACGACAACTCCCTCAATCCATTTGGCCATTCAATTCGATCAACTTCAACAGGAAACAAAATTTCGTCCCTCAATTCAAACTGGAACCCAATCATCGACAATAAAAACTTCTCATTAGATCACCGTAGATCACCTGCAACAATGCCGTAGTGTTCAAACACTCGCTGGAGCCTCCTCCTTTTCCCCCGGGCCGATCACCCTACGTGTCCTGACGATGATGAATTTTCCCCCAAAATTATATCGACCAAACTGGGTTATTAAACCCTAGATCACAGCCTTATCGTCATCACGGTGAATAATAAATTCACCCATAATTTTTCCAATAACCATTGATCCTACAGCTATCCTCAGTTAGAATCCCGAAGCCACTCGACGATGCGATCATCAGAAATCGAGCAAATGTTCGAATCTGATCAACTTCCAATATCTTGTGATTCACTTAGTTAAAACTCCTCATATTTATTTTAAAAATCATGGTTTTTGATGTTGAACACGGTGATGTAGATGAATCAAAAGGATGCAATACTTGAATTTCGACACGATTCTTGAGTTTCACTGTAAATCTCATTCCAGACAAATTATTCTCATTTTTGAAACTTAAAAATATTATTAAAATTTAAATTATAATGCTACAAACAATTTTCATTCAGACATCATGATTTAAATCTTATTATTCGAAGAGATAAAAAAATTCTTTCTCTAGTGGTTTTAGATCTGTGGATATACAGATTTTGTACATATACACACAGTCATGCATCATACATAAATATACACACATATTTATAATCATATCAGAAATTTCCATAGCATCAACATCAAGCATTCATCACAACATCACAAGATATCAACAAAAAAAATAGGCCTTAAAAAGATAATTTGCTCGCCTGTGAGTAGAGGCAGGGAACAGAGAAGCAAACTTGACCTGGATGTCTGAGAAAAACATAGAAGCAAACCCTAAACTTGAATGCTTGATTTAGCTGAGATAATTATTAATTTGAATCTGCTATTTGTAGAAACTGTTTTGATTTCTTCATTTTCCAAGCTTGAAAATCTTTGAAAGCTTGTTTACTGCCTTCAGATTTGTTTGTGAATGGGATTGATACTGATCTTTTTTTTAATTTGCCTAAACTGATCTATAGTTTGATGTTCATCGGTTTGGAACTTGATGTTTGCATTTTGAATTTGTTATCTGATTTTTTTGCTTTATATCTTATTTTAATTTTTCAGTTTAAAAAATGGAAGGTGAGATGATTTAGAAAAACATGTATAGCCTGGTTTCTCACTAACTTCTCTTTTTGTTTATTATATTATCTCTAATTCAAATTAAGAGAATTTTAAAACTATGCCACTTGTTAATTTTAACTCAACACTTGTCTTCATAGATTAACACTTGTTTAATTTTCACAATAAAATGCTTACACTTGTTTAAAAATAAGTAAATTTATGCTTAAAACCTTTTCTTTATTTTATTTATAACTTTTTTTAAACCCTTATCATTTTGTAATTTATATCTTAAATATTAATGTTTGTACAATTTAAATTCATCTTATTCACATATGTATTATATTTTGTTTACACTTGATAAAACAAATGCATTTCTATATATATAAGTTTTGGAATTTACTTCTAAATAACTTTTTGAAAATTATTTATATATGTATTATTTTAAAGAAAAAGAATGTTAAACTTATTTCAAACTATTATACTTATAAATAAATATCTATATATATGTGTGTGTGTGTGTGTGTACAGTTTATATTTTTCAATAATTACTTTTTCTCTCATATATATATTTATAACTTAAAGAATATGACTTCAAAATCAATTGTACATTAATAAATAAACATGTATATATGTTAAATAATGTTTGGAATATATATACACACACACACATACATATTATGAGTACAAAACAAATTCTTATAAATTTTAAAATAAAGGGTTTTTTTCAAATTCAATATATTCCCAAAATATCTATTTTCAATTTCAAATCAAATTTTCAATTTAAAATCTATATTTATATACATTTATTTAAATAACAAACACATCTCTTTATTTATTGTATAAAAATTCAATTTAATTCACAATTAATCCCAAAAATTATTAATTACCAAATTAATTCTTAATTTAATCAAAAAATCAAATCAATTACTTAATTAATTTGGTTTAAAAAAGGGATCGTTACATATTCCCCCCTTAAGAAAATTTCGTCCTCGAAATTTGCCAAACAGGAAGATAACAAAAGATGGATACACAAAGATAGAGAATCAGTTTTCCAGATCAAACTAAGTATCTATTTTGCATTTGGCATACCAAATTGGAATATCATCAAAAATTATGAGAATGAACTCATTCAATACTATACAAGATACTCGGGTCTCCTGGTCTACGAATATATAGGGGTATTTATAATGACCTGATATTTTCAACCATTCGCATCCGCACATGTCAGACTTAAATTGCTCAAAATATCAGATTGTTAATTGAAATTTGGCAAAACTCGGCCTATACAGTAAATAAATCAACCATACAATCACAGACACAGAGTAATATAAAATAATGCAGCGGAATAGATAAATAGTAGTTCATGAAGCTACTATATAAATATCAGAGTTAGAAATAAAAATACAACAGAAAATCCTAGATGCAGTGAAATCTCCAGCACGGGCAGATGACCTCTCTGATCCAATCGATTGGATGACTGGAAGGATAGATAGCTCGATCTTCAAGCAAAGCTCCAACTTCGAAGGTGAGTCTCAAATGCTGTATCACTCAGTCTGACCGAGCGTAAAGCAAAACACAAAACACTCGAGTCAGGATTAACATTCTTATATCTATAAATCCAACTCAAGTGAAATATCAACTGAAATATAATTAACTTAGAGGATGTTTGGGATACCCATCCTCTAAAGGATCCAAGGAACTATCTACAGGGTAGAAATATACACTATAACACCATGGTCATTTCAATTTTATTTATATTTCAAAACTAAAATATCATTTTCATTTCAAATATCTCTATTTTCTAAATTAGTATATATTTATCCAATAATTTATGAAGTAAAGTATTTTTATTTCCTCAAATTTCACAAATCGCTTCAAAAATCAACTCGACCTTCCCGTTCAAATTTGATTAAATCAAAATTTATCAATTTCCATTCAATTTAGTTTCTGACTAAACTAATTCAAATTTTATCTATTTTAAATATGGATTTGAACCACAAAATAAACCATTTAAATTTCAATATATTCGAAGTTAATAAATTTCGGAGCTTTAAATATTCCACAAATCTATTTCAGAAATACAAATTTAACAAATCCTTAAACGTATTTCATATTTATAAAATCAATCTTAATTAAATTATCTTAATATTAAATCTATATATAAAATAACCTTTATATATAATACTTTAAATCAATATTCATTAAAACCATATATTTCTTTTCAAGACCATAGAAATTATTTTCAAAACATTCATATAGACCACGGCGTCGATGTAAAATTTTCTATTCTATATACAAGGGATACGGATATTTATCATTTCAATCCATAAGTTAAATATATACGGGTGGATATCATTTCAACCCGTAATCCCAAGTTCAATTCAAATGAAAATCGCTTGGGTTTATCATTTCAACCCATAATGAAATTCTCCTATTCTAAAATCCGTTCGGGTATGTATCATTTCAACCCATAGTGATTTCTATACTAACAGGGAACTTGTAGAGTGATAACAGATATGAAAATAATAATAACAACAGGCATATATCATCAAAAATAAATATAAACAATAGGATATGGTGTCATATCCCATAAGTGAACAGTTACAGATAATAGCATATATAACAATTTAAATAACCACAGCAACATATTTCAATTGTCGTTTCAGTTTAATCAAATTTAAAAAATAAAAGAATGTTAATCGTGAGTGATTGCTCACCTTTCGAGGCTAGAGAATACAGAAGATGACATGGATACGCATACTGATACAGACACTGAAATTTGAATTATAAACCCGAGCACGAATTTCAAAGCAAAGTAGGATTGGCATGAATTGGACGAACGAGGCTGATAATCAAGAATTTATGAATTTGAATTAGAATCAGTCTGATATATACAGAAATTTTTTGCTCTTTTAATAAAAATTAAAACTGCATCCCTAAGAAAAATTTAAAGTCGAATCACATATATATATGTATATGTATATGTATATGTATAATTTACCTTTTTTTTCATACATAAACCAATAGCTTTAACATTTGAAATAAAACATATGTTAAATAAAAATCCTTATAATTTTTCCAAACCATTTTAATTTTTACATATAGATCGAAACTTCTATTTACAAATCTAAGACCTAAACCACCCCATACGACCTATGTATATAATATCATTAAGATTTATATTTTAAAATAAGATTAATATATAAAACTTCAAGAAATTACACTGTTCAAATCTCATTTATAAACTACTGTATACATATGGTACAAAATCCACTTCACAATACAATTATAAATTTTAAACACTTTACCTATATATATAAACTAATATATAACTACCCATACATAAACAGTAAAGCCTATACACAGACTTATATAAAATTTTAGACCACGGACGTACGAATTACTTATATAACTTATATTATAACTTATTGTATAAATATATATATAATACTATAACCTGTGCAGACCAAAAGTATAAGTTAGAATGTAAACTTTATACAATATATATAAATAGCAACTTATATAACTTTAATGAAAAAATTTCTTTTGAAAGCAACTGGTCTACACTAAAACACATATACACCCTTAACTTTTATGCAAACATGCAAGCCAACTGAAATGAAAACTTATATATTAGAAAACTAACTTCATACATAAGTGTATGCAAAGTATATAGATATACATATAAGGCCATAAAGATATATCTATAATTATTATAACTTTATATAAATATATGTCATATACGAACTTAGGAAAATAAACAACTTCAAAAATCCTATACAACTTCCATAATAATAAGATGTAAATTGACCTTCAATAAAAGTTATAAACCTGTTTATTATAAAACTATATATATAATAACGGATTTACAAAACTTATAAAATAAATCATACAATATGGTTTGTAAAATATACATATATGGACTCATTGTTAAAACAAAAATGAATATAAATCTATTTGCCAAATATGCAGACTCCATTTGCAGATCCAACACTACTCACACATATTAAATATGCATACACTTCTAGAAACAAAACAAACTTTTCAAAAAAAAAATGGAAACCGCGTTTGGTATATATATATTCAAATCCAACAACTTTATATAAACCACTATATGTATGCATCTTATATTTTTATACCATTATCAATATATCATAACTATACTCCATATAAACAACTATGCGTACCAACTTTGAATGCTAGAATATGCATCAACAGCACGTACAGGGGACGTGTATTGATAAAATCATCCATATCATAGCTAAATTTAAAACTATATGTAATATATATATAAATAACACTTGCAAATATAAACTTAACTTACATATGCGTGGTTATGCGAACAGTAGAGGAAACAGAGGAGGGTCGCTGCGTCTTCGATGGATATTACGCAAGGGGAAAAGTGGGTTCGGTGGAGGAGCAGAGTATGGAAAAGGTGAAGGAGAGGCCGAAATTTGTAGTGCCAAGCAAGTTTATATAGAAGAGGAAGAAACAATAAAGAGGGGAAGAAGAAAAATCTGGGAAGAAGCAATAAAAAAGGGAAGAAAATACGACCAGAAGTAAATGGAAACGACTAAATAAAAGTAACCAAAGAAATAGCACAATCACATGCTATGATTCAATGGAGGATTTAAGGCAATATATTCAACTGGAACTGCTATGTAGGCTTTTTGTTTACCGAGGGTTCGAATCCCTCTCTTTCCGTTTCTGTTAATTCACCATCGTTACCAACTACAATATATCAAATCAAATAAAAACGAATATCATGATTCAGGAAAAAAAATCAAAGCAAATAAATGGTAGCACGTTTCAAATTTGAACGGAAGGAAAGAGAAAAGTCACAATTCCAGAAAAATATCAAAGTAACAGCTACACATTTATTCAAGAGCTATTAAAGCAATTTTTAAATTGTGAAGGCGACGTTACCCTGCGGTATAATTTTAAAATAAGAATGCTGAACGAAAATCAACAGTCAAATATGGTGCGGTGTAAATGGCAAGAGTCACGCTGATTACTGAATAAAATAAAATGAATAACCATTTATTTTATTTTTTTAGATGGTGGAAAAATGAAGAAATAAAAGGTCAGTGAAAGTAGGAATGAATATATTAGAAAAGTAACTATTCTAGTAGCAACGGTCATCTTAGATTAAGTTGAAAATTTTATAATAATTTATTACCGTGGCTATAGTTCAAATTTTTTTGAAAGCAAGGAAACCGAAAGGTCACAATTAAAGGTAAGATTTAAAACTTTAATAAATACAAAATGTATCTAAGTTTATACGTAGTGTATATATATAATGAACGACCATAATGAAAGAAGTGGAAACAGGGAGCGCAGGAAAGGAAAGGTTAGAAAAATAAAATTTTCACCCTTAAATTCCGGAGATAAATAAGGTAACGTACCTCTTTAATGAAATGTACAGCAACGGACACAAGCTAAAATTTAGCTGAAAGTTTAAAGAAATGAGGGGAAGATGGTTTTTTTTAAATTAATCACTTCCCAGAATTAATATGTCAATGAAAAAAGGAAAGGAAATGAATCAGGGAAACGTATTATAACTTATATATAACTATTAAACAGATAGATGGAAGAAAAGGTGAGCAGGTGAGTAAAAGTGGAAACTGATTTATGAGCGAAATGGAGTGTGAGCTGTTGCCTGGGAAGAAAATGGAACAGTATAAAAATTAAAGGCAATGGACTGCTGAAATTAAATGAGTATAAAACGTGTAAAAGTTATATACTGAAACAGCTATAAATTTCAATTATTATTATAAACGGGGAATAACGAAAGGCAAGGACGATGATTTCAAAGTTTATTAATGGCTAGGAATGGGAAAGTCTATCTGTGAATTGGAAAAAGATATTAAGCAATTGAAATCGGTAGAAAAAGTAACAGCTACACACTGTTTTAGAAACAATCAGAGCAATTAATATCTTGATTGGACAGAAATAATAAATATGGAAGGACACGTTATAAAGGCAAAATGAACCGTTTGAAAATAAATAAAAGAAATGATGGCAAATAAAACAACCGTGCCTTGAATTTTCCAAAATAAATTATTTTACGAACATCAATTATTGCTGACTTAAATTGAACAGAATCACACCCTAAAATATACTTTCTTAATTTTTGATGAAAATTTATCATTTGCCACATTTAACTATCCAAATGTAAGATTTTATTTCAAAATATTATTACTTCAAATTTCTCAAAAATCAAATTAAATACGCTAAATAAAACCATTAAAAATTAACAAAATTTTACGGGTTGTTACAGTATTGGTTAGTCCGAAGGATAACTAACTGTTCGTAAAATATATTTAGGCCCAATAGAACAAGTAATGGATACTCAATCTTGGTTGGAATATCCCATTGTATACATCAACTTGTCCCTCTTCGGGCTTTGATCCACACAAGAAATTACAAGAGAATTTCAAACTTTGGTTTTAACCAGAACCATTTCATCGACAAATCTTCATATTTTATTCATTAACACGTTTTAAATAGAATCTCAATTCCATTAAAGTTTAAAACGAAAAGCTGATAGGAATCCGATGAAGAGAATATGAATTAGGAACCTATCTATAACGATTTGCAGAGCCACCACACCAAAACATCTCCTTGGAGCTGCTACAAAGCCGTCAAAGAAATGATGATCAAAGAGATTGATCGAAAAGGATTGTTTCTGGATTGTAGGGTATTGACCATTTGGAGTGGTATTCCCTTGTCCCCTATCTTGTCCTCTTCTTGCACTCGTACTTGCTATCGGTGAATAGTAAGAGAATTTACTAAGGCATTCGGATGGATATCTTAGGAATATACTCATTCTAGGGTATACTTCACCCTATCTCTAATGAGTTACCTAATGTGTTATGCTCCTGAGTTAAAGTTTCAAGCTTCAGCTCTGATACCAATTATAACGACCCTGACCCGACCTGTCAATATCGGCACCCGCATTTTATTTGTACTCGAATGCCGCAGATTCAAATGCCTAATCTGGTTCGTCGGAGCTTATAGCACATTAAGTAATAACAACACAGCAGAAGAGAAATAATAATTTTATTGATATACAACATTTGATACAATGAATATCTATCAGAGATATACAATGGCGGAAAAATGAATCAAAAATATGATCTTCCAAAGAATAAAAAGAAAAATAGGATCCAGAATTGCAACTCCATAGCCAAAGCTCCAAAGTCTCCAAGCCACAAGCTCGAACCACCATCCACACTGAAGTGCAGCAACTCGATACAAATGTGATTGCCAACATCCAGGGATTGAATACTATCGAATCTACACCTACTATTCGGCTATCTGAAAAATCCCAACTCTAGACTTTCCGTGTGAAAAATTTTAGGCCCAGAGTTCTGGAAGGGAACAATAAACTCCGGGTTAGTCAAGGGACTGCTATGAGCAAATAAAAACAGTTTATCTTTAAAACAAACAACCAAAGAAGTAAAAGAAATCCGTAATGCCTTTTGGAAAATGAAACTACCATAAGGCCTTCCACCGCACACAAATGAAGAATTGGAGGAGATTTTTCCTTATGATAATCAAACATTCTTGATACGCAAAATCATTTTGATGTTATTATTAGTGCACAGTGCAGAAAATCTTTCGAAAGTATAATATTAATCTTAGCCATCATAGACATTTTGAACTATGCCTACTATAGCTACCATCTAAATAGTGGTGACCACCATAAGTAAATGGCAGGTTATAAAACTAAAATCATACAAGGAACATATTGGATGATTGGATTTCCAACAAATGGTCAGGCAAAGTAACTTCCCACAAAAAATGGAACGCCTCCGGAGGAACGTCCCCGAGAACCTAACCGGATCTCTGCCAACACAAAGCCGGGTTACCTCTGTAACTAGGTAACTACTGACACGAGCATGCCATCCCCGGTCATTACCAACCTTTATCCGAGGTACCTCTCAACCAACACCCACAAAGAAATACGTTTGCAGCATCCACAAAGTTAAGTATCTGGGCTCCATACCATGAAACCACTTACAATCCAGAAGGAAACGGACGTACCCTCAGGGGGCGCTACCCCCAAATAACCTTGCTGCAATGATTCCTGTTTCGACCATTACGGGGCTGTGAGGCTCGACTAAGTCTCATCCATAAAGCTACACTTTTCACAAATCCATGCTTTGATCAACAAATGATCAGCAGCACTTTGTATGCCACATTACCAAATTGGAAATGTATCCCTAATAACCATCAACTACATAACCTCTGAGCTCGTACGTCTTAGAGAAGGGTGTTAAGCTAAGAGAATAAATTCTCTGCCACCAAACAGAAATGTATTTGATAGAAACAAGTTTTACATCTCAAAGTGTAATATCAGACACACATCCATACAAGTTTATTTCGGGTTCGAACGGATCCAAAGGAACTTCCAAAGAAGCCCTTGCACTCCGAGAATTTCCAATCCTGAACGGACTCTAAAAAGATCTTGACTCGACCTTCGAAAATCGGCACCGAATACGACACTCGTATTCAAATGTCGTAGATCCAAACGTCGAATCTGGTTCACCGGAGCTTATAACACAATTAAGTAAACAACACAGCGGAAGAAAACGAAATGAATATCATTGATATACAATATTCGATACAACAATGATACAATATGAATAAATATCAGAGATACAAGATAACAATGCTACAGCGGAATAACAATATGGTATAGCATCGGAACCAAAAACTCCAAACAACAACAGCAACTCTAACTCCAAAGCACCAATCCAGAAATAGCTCGAACCACCATCAAATTGCACCAAGATAAGCAAGTCTCGTCCATAAACCTACAGACTCCAATATCCAAGATCTCCAAAGAATACCAAAGAGAAAGCTGAAAGCTACTGAATCGATATCCATATCTACTATCTGAAAAACACTACTTTAGACTGTCCGTGTGGAAAATTGTGGGCACCCAGAGTTCAGGAAAGGAACAATAAACTCCGGATCAGTCGTGGGACTGGGTGAGCAAACAAAAACAGTTTTATCTTTTAAAACAAACAAAAGAATTTAAATTTGAAATCCGCAATGCTTTTAAGAAAATGAAACTATCATAAGGCCTCCCGCCACACACACAATGCAAACGCAGACTTGGAGGAGATTTCTCCTTATGATAGTCAAACATGCTTACTACGCAAAATTCTCTTTTGATATTATTATTAGTACATAGCGGAAAACATTTCAAAAGTATAATATTAATCTTAGCCAGCATAGGTACCATTATATTATGCCAGTTATTGCTACCATTTTAAGTGGCAGGTTCTACAACTAAAACCGTACAGGGCTCGTATTGGTGATTGGATTTCCAACAAATGGTCAGGCCAAGGAACTTCCCATTGCCACATGGGTACGCCTCTGGAGGGACGCCCCGAGAACCTAACCGGATCTCTGCCAACACAAGGCCGGGTTACCTCTGTAACTAGGTAACTACTGACACGAGTATGTCATCCCCCGGTCGTAACCAATCTTTATCTCGGGATTCACCAACAACCACAAAGTAATAAATTTGCAGCAACCACATAGGTTAAGTATCTGGGTTCCATACCATGATACCACCTCTATCCAGAAAGAAATGAACATGCCCTCAGGGGGCGCTACCCCCAAATAACCTTGCCGCATTCTTCCTGTTTTGACCATTTCGGGTTGTGAAGTTCGACGAAGTCTCGTCCACAAAGCTGCGCCTTTTACAAAGCCATGCTTTGATTAGCAAATGATCAGCAGCACTTCGTATGCCACATTACCAAATTTGAGAATTTATCACTAGTAACCATCAACTACATAACCTCTGAGCTCGTATGTCTCAGAGAAGGGTGTTAAGCTAAGAGAATAAATCTCCGCCACCAAACAGAAATTTATTTGATAGAAACCGATTTTACATCTCAAAGTGTAATGTCAGACACACATCCATACGAGTCTGTTCCGGGTTTGAACAGAACCGAAGGCGCTTCCGAAGAAGCCCTTGCAAATCCGGATAATCCCTAATCACGTCTAGACTCCCCATCACAAAGGGTGATCAAATCTCTATACCGGGGACCATTTGGTGCAGAGACATTCGACGGGTTATCCTTTCGTTTTCGAAAAATATCCGGTCTTCACCACCGGTCTTCAAATGCTATCCATATACATCGTATCATTATTCGAAATGGGTTATATGACACAAAGATCCTCTCCCGGCTAAACCGAATAATGAGCGCAATATTTAAAATTATATGGATAATGGGATTTCAGTTAAGTCACAACTTATTATCCAAAACTTTTCTTTCAAATGGTTAAACAAATTACCATTTACAATTCTTTTAAACAAAAAGATTCTTTTCAAAAACCCTCAATGGTTTAAACAATTTCCACATTTAAATCTTTTAAACAAAAGATTCACTCTAAAGACCCTTTTCAATTTAAACCAAGGATTACCAATCTTTTAAACAAAGACTTATTCATAGCCTTTCAAAACAATTCCATTTGAAGGTGGATTAACTCATCTGGTCATTAAATTAAAGACTCGCTTCATAACTTTTAAACAATTCCCGTTTCCATCTTTTATATATAAAAGATACACCATTTAAAAATCCTCTTCAATTTCAAAATAGGGTTCAACTATCTTTCACAAAGATTCAATTATAGCTTTCAAAACCATTCAATTTCAAATTTGAAACCTTTTCATCATAATTATTATTTGAAACCACTTGTTTCCGTTTCGGAAAACCCGATTTTTACTTGCATGAGTTAAGGCCTTTCAAATATAAACTTGGGTTAAATTTCAAATTCTCAAAACCATACGTGTAAAATGGTTTAAAAACCCATATAAACATATTTATAGCTTGCATAGCCTTTTTAAACCATAAATTTTAAACATAGAATTTAATTTCAAATCTTGAATTCAAATTCAAATCAAACTATTTAAAAATCTGTGACTTAACCGATTTCCTTGTGAAATCCATATTTGTATGTGAATGGTGTAGTCCAAGGGTTTTACACAATAGTGCAGCAACATCCATTGTCACAGATTCAAGTATAGCAATAACGATAGGCGGTATAATCTACAACGCTTATCCTTATTCACAAATAAAGTAAATTTATCAATTACAAATATTCATCATTACGATTCGATGTGGGTTTCAGATAACTAGCTGGAATCTGACTCCCTGTCGCATTGAAATTCAAATGTTGTTTTACGACCAAAGGGTTTTCATATCTACACAAAAACAATCACAAATATTACAATTCGGCACAAGCAATTCATATCTCATAGCATTACAATTACATATCAAATATATCAATTCATCATACAGCATTCAATAACAATCAACATCTTTGATTAAGGTGAATAAAACGTGTGGTTTTAAAATTTATTACCCACATGATGACTTTCAATAGTAATCTTTAAATCAATGATTAATTATTATTAGCTACAATTGATTAAGTCCTAACTACCTCCATTAACTAATCATCTCTCTAATTAATTACTTAATTAATTAACCCTTGATTGTAATTAATTGAATCTTAATTCCAATTAATTATCCTTAATTGGTTATTCTTAATTTAAATCACCCTAATGGATTAACCACATAAATTAATTATACTTCAAAGTAATTAACCCCTAATATTTGATTAATCAATCTTTAGTCTTTAATTATCTACCCTTAATCTCTTTCGCTAAGTAATTATTAATTTTTATTTAATCATTCATTAATCTCCTGATTTATTAGTTTGAATTATTAATCAATTACTTTAATTACTTTCATTAAGTAATTCACCTTAAATAATAATTTTCCTTTTAACGAATATGTTAACTTAACTTTGAAAGTTACTCAACCATTTTTAAAACATCATTTATAATAATTATTCTTAATTATTAATAAATTAATCTTAATTACAAATCATTAATTACTTGATTATCATTAACGATATGAATTAACTTACTTTTAAGTTAAACATTTGATTTTTTTAATTTGATTTTTTTTTTAATTTCTAAATCACTTATTCAGTTTTATTTAAAATAATTTATTAAAATATAAGTTTAAAACTTAATTGTTTTTAATCCTTTATTTCAAAACCTTAAATTTAAACCTTTGATCTTAATAATAAAATCATCATTTATAAATTAAACAATTCTTAGAAATTTATTTTTACTAATCTGTTATAGTTACAAAACCCAGAAACACAAGACCCCAGGAAACACGAGTGAAACCCGAGCTAAAACCCCATGAACTCGAGCTCTACTTCGATTTTCTCGAAAACTGACCAGAGTGCCCAAATTTCCAATTAAATTTTTTTTCTAAGTTCTTCTACACGGCGCGCTAACATTCTACTCGAGTGATAACTCCAGCTCGAACCCCTCACGCATGATAACACTTCGAGTCAAACTCTCATTCCTGCGGGCCTGAACTCCATTTCTTTCTTCTTCTTCCCCAACTTCCTGATGCTCCAAACCGTGCACGGTGCACACCAACCTAGCCATTACCGATCAAGTCGCCAACCACCACCAAGTCAACGCTGGCCCTCCTGAGCTACCTTAACACCCAAACATCCAAAAAAATCCCAAATCAAAATCGAGCATTTCCATGCTTCTTGGAACCCAAACTCAATACCAAAATCCACCTCACGCCGTCAACAACGTCCACGGCCGACCCAGCCAACACAATCAAGGCCTCTCAGACGACCCTCAAATAATTTCCCCTTGGTGCAATTCCCTCCGAACATCCCACGTTGCCACACGAGCACGATGAACAGCTCGACCCAATTTTGGGTTCTTAAACCCTAAAGCCCCTTTGATCAACCACCTCGGCACGTATAAAAATCCCGGACCATTTTTCCTATGATCATCAACATGCAAGCTACCATTGACATCAATTCGACCCTTCAACATCACGTCAATCGTTGGCAATTGACGAAAGTACAGAAATCATTCAACTTACAAATGCTCATAATTTACGAGTTTAAAAATCTTGATTTCACCATCAAAATTCATGGTTTTTGAAATTAATTTGAATGATATATGTAAATCTTGAATTCAGGAAATTCAAAATTTTGATAAACTTTGAGTTTCCCTATATATTTGAATTTCCAGAGAAAACTTTAATTACTTTTGCTTGAAATTATTTTTAAATCTTAGAACATGTTTAAACAATCAACTCTTGTCTAAATTTTAAAATCTAACAAAAATTAGGGAAAGAGAAATCAAATTTCTTTCTAAACAGGTTTGCATCCCTATAATATTTAGACAAAGACTAATGTATGTTCTCAGACATGCACATCAAAGAGGGTTTAACTATTTTCTAGTTTGAAGATATTCATGCAACATCCTTACTCAAATGATTATCACAAATTTCAAGTTTTCTCACCAGGTTTTGTTGAAGATAGAGGACAAAAGTCTGTAAATTTTAATTTTTGATCTTAAAGCCTTTACAAAACAGAGTTGATCTTGATGTTGGGTTGCCTTTAAACTGCCTGAGACTTGTTTTTGAAACTGAAAATGATCTTTGCCTTATTGAATTTTTGATTTAGCTGCATTTGCTTTTCCAGATTTTCTTTGTTCCAGTTTCAAGCTTTTGTTTTCTTCTTGATCTGTAGTTTTTCTGAGATTGATCTTGCATTTGATTTTGAATATCCAAATTTATTTCTTCCTTTTGTTTTCAGATTTCTGATTTGTATTCATTTTGTATTTTGGTTGAGATGAAGAAAAGATTTAGCTGAAGATTAAAAGAAACAAATCTCTTCTTCTTATTTTACAATTTTAATTTTAAATTAAATTATTAAGAGAATGACACTTGTCCCCTTAAGTTCAAATTATCTTACACATATACACTCTTATTTACAATTGTCACTAACATATGTTAATAAGTTTACAAGTGTTTTAATATTTAATTAATATTTTAAATGTTATTTTCTTATTTATAAATTTATTTAAGTTATGAATAAGTAATTATGTACTATTTATATGATAATAAAATGTGTGCTTATCTTTTTAATAAACAAGTTTTAGATTTTAATAAATATAAAAGTGACTTCATGTAAACATTTATTAACAAATAACTTATGCTTTTGATTCAATTTATATAACATATGTTTATATGCTTGAGAAATCTATTTTAATTTAACTCTTTATATAAAAATTTAAAACAAGCTATCTTATGTTAAAATTTCTAAAATTGAAAGAATATTAAAACAATTGAACTCTCAAATTTAAATCTTATCTAAAACTCAAATTTAAAATATGTATATCTATATTAAATAACAAATTATCTTTGTTATTAAAATTTAAATCTCAAATATTCCTGTTTCGATTATTACTGGGTTGTGAGGCTCGATGAAGTCTCGTCCACAAAGCTACACTTTTCACAAAGTCATGCTTTGACCTACAAATGATCAGCAGCACTTCATATGCCATATTACCAAATTGAGAATGTATCATTGGTAACCATCAACTACAGAACCTCTGAGCTCGTCCATCTCAAAGAATGGTGTTAAGCTAAGTGAATAAATTCTCCGCCACTAAACAGAAATATATTTATAGAAACCAGGTTTACATCTCAAAGTGTAATGTCAGACACACATCCATACAAGTCTGGTCCGGGTTCGAACAGAACCAAAGGCACTTCCAAAGAAGCCCTTGCACTCCGGGAATTCCCAATCTCGATCGAACTCCCCATCACATATGGAGAACTCAATACCGGCGCGACTCAAAGACATTCGATGGGTAATCCTTTCATTTTCGAAAATACCGGTCATCACCACCGGTCTTCAAATGTTATCCATATCGTCGTATCATTATTCGGAATGGTTATATGGCACAAAGTCCTCTCCAGGGTAAACCGAATAATGAGCACAATATTTAAAACAATATGGATATTGGGATCTTAGTTAAGTCACACTTTTAAATTCTCAACCCTTTTCTTCAAATGGTTTAAACAAATTACCATTTTCAAATCTTTAAACCAAAAAGATCTACTTCACAAAGTTCACCAATCTTTCACAAAGATTAATTCATAGATTTCAAAACAATTCCATTTCAAATTGGATTAACTGATCCAATCTTTAAATCAAAGATTCAATTCATAGCTTTCAAAACCATTTCCATTTCAAATCTTTTATAAAAAAGATACACCTTTACAACTTCAAAACAAAGTTCAACAACCTTTCACAAACATTTATTCGTAGCTTCCAAAACAAATATATTTCAAATTTGAAATTTTTTCAACATAAATTGTAAATCCTTTCTTTATATGGAAGCTATTATTATTTGAAAACAATTAGTTTTCGTTTCGGAAAAATCCGATTTCATTTGCCCGAGTTAAAGCCCTTCAAGCATAAAACTAGGGTTAAATTTAAATTCTCAAACCAATACTTTAAAATGGTTTTAAAACCCATATAAACACCTTTATAACTTGTATAACCTTTTTAAACTATAATTTCCAAATAAAAAATTCAATTTCAAATCTTGAATTCAAATTTAAATCAAATTATTTAAATTTCAAACTTTATCAAGTTATTCAAAATAACTTATATTTTCAAAACTTCTTTCAAAAGCTTTTCATATTTAATCCAATTTCATTTCCAAAATCATTTTGGATTCAAAATTCAACTTTCAAAACCATTACATCATTTGAATAAAATAATATTAAATTAAAATCATTTGTGACTTAACCGATTTCCCGTGAAATCCATATTTGTGTGTATATATTGCAGTCCAGGGGTTATACACAATAGTGCAACATCATCAATCGTCACAGATTCAATCATATCAATATAGATAAGCGGTATAATCTTTAACGCTTATCATCATTCACATATTCACAGATAATATCAATTTATCACAGATTAATAAATTACATTCGTCATAGATAATTAAATTACATTCATCACACCTCAAATCAAAATAATTCATATCACACAGCATCACACATCAGGGATATCAAACAATTCAACATTTAATAGAATTTAAACATCCATAAGTGAAGTTAATTAATCATCTGATTTATTGAAACTAGATCTATCACTAATCCAGGTTAATTAACATTACAAATTATTTTTAATTAAGTAACCTTTAATAATAGATTTATTATCCTTTAATTATCAATTAATTAACCTTAATTAATAATTAAATCGACCTTTAATAATTAAATAATTTATCTTTAATTATTTAATTGATCCTTAATTAATTACTCTTAATAAATTACACAAATTAATTATTCTAAATTAATTACAATAAGTAATTATTCTAATCAAATAAATTAATTACATTGGGTGATTATTATTATTATTATTATCACTGGATAGAACAACTTTAATTATTAATTGATTACTTAATAAAGTAATTTTTTTAAGTAATAAATTACTCTTTAATTACTTATTGTTTCATAAATCAAACTTTAATTCAATTAATAAGCCAACCTTTTATTTATAATTAATCTTTAGTTACCTTCATCAAGTAATTAAGCTTTAAGAAATTAATTATCTTTGATTCAGTTACACAAAGCTATTAGCTTTTAAATTAATTACACAAAGTAATTGTACTTACTTAATCGCTTAATTACATCCTTTAAGACTTATTAAATAAAACAAATTATCCTTAATAATAATTAAATTTAGAAATCTTTAATCTTTGAAACAAAATCATTATCAATTCATAGATCAACTTAGATCTTTGAGTTAACTAAATAAAACATTTGGTATTCATGATTAACTCCTTAATTTCAACATCATCTTATTTTATTTTGAAACACTTATGGACTCAATTACATAATTGATGATCTGATATGTAATTACTTTTTGAAACAAAACAAATTTAAACATTTGAAAACTTCGAAAACATATCTATTTTAAATATAGTTAAATTTGGCTAAACATCTTGATAAATTTAAACTTGCGTTTTCTTTTGAAGACTTGAAATTGATTTCCTTTTTTAAAATTTCAAAAACTTTAAAAAAATTACTTTCCAAATTTGAAAATTTGTTATTAATAAAACTACCCGATCCCGTACTTAAATCCACTCGAGTCAAATTCAATTTTTTCCAACACAAACCCGAGGCTATCAAGCAAAAAACTCAAGTAAACTCTTTCTTCCCATCCACTCCACAACCATCGGATACCAATATGCACCGTGCCCGTGCACAGATGGTCGGCTCGATTTCGACTAATGTCGTGACTCTCGACACAACGACGACAACTCCCTCAACCCATCTGGCCATCCAGTTCGATCAAATTCGACAGGAAACATAATTTCGTCCCTCGACTCAAACTGGAACTCAATCACTGACAACAAAAACTTCTCGTTAGATCACTATAGATCATCTGCAACCATGCCGTAGCATTTAGACAATCGCCAAAGCCTCCTCCTCCTTTTTCCCTAGACCGATCACCCCACGTGTCCTGACGATGACGAATTTTCTCCCAAAACTATATCGACCAAACTGGGTTATTAAACCCTAGATCACCGCCTTATCGTCATCAAAGTGAATAATAAATTCACCCAGGATTTTTCCAACACGCACTAATCCTACAGCGAGCCTCAGTTAGAATCCCGACACCACTCTACGATACGATCATCAGAAATCGAGCAAATGTTCGAATCTGATCAACTTCCAATATCTTATGATTTACTTAGTTAAAAATCCTGATATTTATTTCAAAAATCATGGTTTTTGATGTTGAACACGGTGATGTAAATGAATCAAAAGGAAACGATACTTGAGTTTCACTGTAAATCTCATTCCAGACAAATTATTCTCATTTTTAAAACTTAAAAATATTTTTAGAACTTAAATTATAATGTTAAAAACAATTTTCATTCAGACTTCATGATTTAAGTCTTATTATTCGAAGAGATAAAAAATTTCTTTCTCTGGTGGTTTTGGATCAGTGGATATACAGATTTTATACATATACACACAGGCATGCATCATACATAAATATACACACATATTTATAATCATATCAGAAATTTCCACAGCATCAACATCAAGCATCATCACAACATCACAGTATATCAACAAAAAAATTAGGCCTTAAAAAGATAATTTGCTCACCTGTGAGTAAAGGCAGAGAACAGGGAAGCAAACTTGACCTGGATGTCTGAGAAGAACGGAGAAGCAAAGCCTAAACTTGAATGCTTGATTTAGCTGAGAAGATTATTGATTTGAATATGCTATTTGTTGAAACTGTTTTGATTTCTTCATTTTCCAAGCTTGAAAATCTTTGAAAGCTTGCTTACTGCCTTCAGATTTGTTTATGAATGGGATTGATATTGATCTTTTTTTTAATTTTCCTGAACTAATCTATAGTTTGATTTGCATCGGTTTGGAAATTGATGTTTGCATTTTGAATTTGTTCTCTAATTTTTTTGCTCTAGATCTTATTTTAATTTTTCAGTTTGAAAAACGAAAGGTGAGAAGATTTTAGAAAAACATGTATAGCATGGTTTCTCACTAACTTCTCTTTTTTTTATTATATTATCTCTAACTCAAATTAAGAGAATTTTAAAACTATTCCACTTGTTTATTTTAACTTAACACTTATCTTCATAAATTAACACTTGTTTAATTTTCATAATAAAATGCTTACATTTGTTTAAAAATAAGTAAATTTATACTCAAAACCTTTTCTTTATTTTATTTATAAATTTTGTTTTAAACCCTTATCATTTTATAAATTATGTTAAATATTAATGTTTGTACAATTTAAATTCATCTTATTCACATATGTATTATATCTTGTTTACACTAGATAAAACAAATACATTTTTAAATATAAGTATTGGAATTTAATTCTAAACAACTTTTTGAAAATTATTTATATATGTATTATTTTAAAGAAAAAGAATATTAAACTTATTTCAAACTATAATACTTTTAAATAAATATCTATATATGTGTGTGTGTAGTTTATATTATTCAATAATTACTTTTCTCTCATATATATATTTATAACTTAAAGAATATGATTTTAAAATCAATTGTACATTAATGAATAAACATGTATATATGTTATAATTTAATCTTTAAATAGATTTTGGAATATATATACACATACATATTATGATTACAAAACAAATTCTTATAAATTCTAAAATATAGGGTTCTTTTCAAATTCAATATATTTCCAAAATATCTACTTTTGAATTTCAAATCAAATTTTCAATTTAAAATCTATATTTATATACATTTATATTAAACACATCTCTTTATTTATTTTAGAAAAAATCGATTTAATTCACAATTAATCCCAAAAATTGATCATTACCAAATTAATTCTTAACTTAATCAAGAAATCAAATCAATTACTAATTTAATTTGGTTTAAAAAATGAGATCGTTACATAAATCAGACATCTTAAGTTAGTTATGTGTATGAATTAGGGTAAATCAGACGTCTGAATTCGCTTCCAGACGTCTGAAATTCAATCGACACTTTAAAACACCCAGATAACGTCAATTTTTTTTCTAATCTCACTTCTATTTTCAACTGCATATACTCCATCGATTATTTTTTTCTCAACCACATCTTTTCTTTTTACACTTACTCGATTATAATGCCTCCTAGAACTAAAAACCCTAAGATATCCAAAAGAAAACAAGATCAACCGACATCCTCAAATCCTCAAGTCTGCTCAGATGATCAAATCGAAAGATGGATGAATCGAGCACCACACTCACTCAAGAGATATGAGGATATACAGAAGAAGAAACTTCACATAGGTCCATTTTATAACCTACTTAAATTTCCAATGTATGATTTGGATGAAATGTGTGAGAATGCCAGTCTATAAACATTGATATCATTCACTTCCAATGACATCCAAATCGATCAATTGGCTATATTTATTTTTTACGCAAATTTGGATAGCATGGCAGTATGGAACACTGAAAATGAAGACAATTGGTTATGGTCTAGCGTGTATGGAAACACGATTAGACTCACTTCAGGAATAATATGTAGAACTCCCGGATGTTTCGATACGGGCGAAGATCTATATAATATTCTCGATATGCATTTCAAACTAATGAACAGTATAACACATCAAATATGGGAGGATGAAACGCCTAAATTTGCATCCAAATATCTACGACCAAAAGCAAGACTTCTTGCTCGAATGATCATCAATACCATCGTTCCATGAATGGGAAGTCATGAGAAGATAACTGAGTTAGAACACAAAGCTTTATGTGCTCTATTTAGCGGAACAAGGGTGAATTAGGCCAAATTTATTTTTGACGAGCTCAAACATTTTTGGACTCGATCACGGCCATCAATTATCTGCCTTACATACATCATAAGACTCCTACGTGCTCACAACATCCACTCCTACTCATCAACTTTTGAAGAAATCTCTCCAAAATATGCTTCAACAATTTTTTTCTCACTAATTCACCTACCGGAAATTCCTACGAAATTTATCACTTTTGAAGATTGGATGCACAATCGTCAAGCCAGGCAAGTTGGGCCTCTACCTCAACCACAAAATGAACCATCACAAGAGAAAGAACAACATCGTGAGATAACTCCTCCTCCTACACCATTTGATTATACAAGCAAGGATGAGATTTTGGAAACTCAAACAGAAACAAGCCAAAAGGAAAGCGTTCGAGATCTCACTCTTAAAAATCAACATATATCGTCTCAAAATCAAAAGGTTTTGGCTAAGCGTATTAAGGGCTTTGAAACATCTTTTGCGACAAGCTTAGCAACAGTTGAAACATCACTTTCAACTGTATTATTGGTTCTCAAAGAGGTTCTTCAAAGGGTTCGCGGTCTGACACCTTCTTCTAAAGATTGGCCAACCCCAATGCCTTCTCCTCCTTTGAAACATTCCAAACTTTTTGAGGACGAACCTCTAAAACAAGCTTCGACATCTCCTACAAAGCAACCTAGCTCTTCCTAAAAAGAAGATAAAGGAGATGATCAAGAAAAAGTTTCTCCAGAAGAATCATGGATTTTAGGATTTCAACTTTTGTATACTTGACAAAATCTATGAATGTACTCAATTTCAAATTATTAATGAAATTCTCTTCTTTTTTGTGTTTTTAACGATTGGCTAAAATTTTAGAATTCTTTTTAATAATGCCAAAGGGGGAGAAATATAAGTGTATATATATATATAAACTATAAATAGGCACATATTCAAGGAAAGATTTATGAATTATATATAAGTACGTTGTATAGTTGTCATCATCAAAAGGGGGAGATTGTTAGGAAATCAAATCTACGGTTTCGATGAAAACAACTATACAATGGAAATCAAATATACATATATATTTCTATTTGCATATACTTGCTAGAGTAACATCACTAGAAAGACAAGAACAAGGCTCAAAGAACATTACAAGAGACTACAAGTTGATAGGATCAATGGAGCAACAACACAGATGCACAAAGTAAATATGCATAGGTTTCAAACATCTGGGTGCACTAGCCAGACATCTGAAGAAATCCTCTAGAATTCAAAACAGAAAGGATAAGACGTTTGGGTATTTCACTTAGACGGCTGAAAGGCTACTGTATACAAAAAAAAATATAGCCAGACGTCTGAAATAAATACCAGACGTCTGGTGCTGAACTTGGAATTTAAAATTCAAATTACAACTGCCGCATTTGAAAAGACATCTTCGCTTCTCTTCGCTGCAACTCTTCATCACCATCAGAAGCAACTATAAAGCACTTGTTAATGGATGCAACTACTTAAGGAATCTCTCTACCACTATAAATAACATCAAGAATCAAAGAGAAGAACTTACTCTACTTACTTGCAATCTTTACTTACATACTCTATTATATTTTTGATTTCTAGCAATGTATACTTATATTTCACTCTTCCATATAATCAGATCACCTCAATCAATACTCTCAAGATATATATATTGGAATCATTTGTACTTAGTACTCAATATCTGTGTTATAGAACACACGCTTGACCAGAACAAGCTATTGTAACCAAGCCTATTCCTCCGGGTAAAGTGAAGGTGTTTGATAGTCGAATTCCAAAGGGGAGCTTCGGGACTGGATGTAGAACGGGAGGTCCGAACCAGTATAAAATCCTGATGTGCTTATTCTATATTTACCTAGATGTATATTATCTTAGTTGCATCATATATTTTTTCACATATACTTGCATATACACTATACGATCCACCTTATAGACTTTCAATTGAATTGAAAGTCTATAGGGTGGATCGTGTAGTGTATATGCAAGCATATATGACTAACTATATGATGCAACTAAGATAAAATTAATCTAGGTAAATATAGAATAAGCATACCATGATTTTATACTGGTTCGGATCTTCCGTCTTACGTCCAGTCCCGAAGCTCCCCTTCGAAATTCGACTATCAAACACCCTCACTTCACCCAGAGGAATAGGCTTGTTTACAATAGCTTGTTCTTATCAAGTATGTGTTCTATAACATGGATATTGACTATTAAGTACAAATGCTTTCAATATATATCTAGAAAGTATTGATTGAGAAGATATAAATATATATAGAAGAGTGAAATACAAGTATACAGAGTATGTGAGTAAAGAGCGCAAGTAAGTAAGGTAAGTTCTTCTCTTTGATTCTTGATGTTATTTATAGTGGTAGAGACATTCCTTGAGTAGATGCATCGATTAACAAGTGCTCTATAGTTGCTTCTGATGGTGATTAAGAGTTGCCGTGAAGAGAAGAGAAGATGTCTTTTCAAATGCGGCAGTTGTAATTTGAATTTTAAATTTTGAGTTCAGCACCAGACGTCTGGTATTTGTTTCAAACATCTGGCTATATATACTTTTTTGTATGCAGTAGCCTTTCAGACGTCTGGGTGCATTAGCCAGACGTCTGATCCTTTCTGTTTTGAATTCCAGAGGATTTCTTCAGACATCTAGCTAGTGCACCTAGACGTCTGAAACATGTGCATGTTTACTTTGTGCGCCTGTGTTGTTGCTCCATTGATCCAATCGACTTGTAGTCTCTTGTAACGTTCTTTGAGCCTTATTCTTGTCTTTCTAATGATGTTACTCTAGCAAGTATCTGCAAATAGAAATACATATATATATATATATATGCATATTCGATTTCCATTGTATAGTTGTTGTCATCGAAACCGTAGATTTGATTTCCTAACAGATGACAGAGGGGGAGAAGTTATATAAAATAGTAGGCTTGGAATAAGGGGGAGATGTTGGTGTAAGGAGGAGTTATGGTATGATCGAAGTGGTAAGTATATTTTATAAGGTTGTCATAATCAAAAAGAGGGAGATTGTTAGGAACTGGAGATAGTGGTTTTAATGAAAATAACCTTTGTGACTTATTTTATTATAACTTATATAATAACACTATTGTTTAGATATATATATATATATATATATATATATATATATGAATGTTATTATGCAGAATATATATATAAGGCAAGTACTGATTATTGAAGACTGTACGGTATAAGGATCAAGAATGAAGAAATCAAGTTTGGAGACTCATGAGTATCAAGATCAAGATTTCAAGATAAATGTCTAGTTTTTGTTAAAACTTCATAATAGGACGGAAATCTTTATTCCAAATTTCATTTGAGGTGGAACCTATTACTACCTTCGTAGTGGCTTACAAACCCATGACAAGTGGCTTACAAACCTATGAAAAGTGGCTTACAAACCCACGAACATCCTGGTTTTGTACAAGTTCTCGAGTCCTGATATGATGAGATATTCTACAGAAAGAAGCATGCAAAACTACTTCAAAATGGTTTTTCAAAATGATTTTCAAAACTGCTTTTCAAAATATTTTAGCCTTAAAAATTATCTTTTCAAATGATTTTCGGAAAGATGTTTTATGCTTGAAATATTCTTTGTTTTTGTTTCTAAAACAAACTCTTGTTTTAAACTTTGTTTGTTTTTAAAACTATCTTATGATTTTTAAATATTCTTTATACTATATATACTTGAGATTTAAAATCAAATTTATATACATAGTCTAAAAATATATTTTTCTACTCTTCTTTATTTAAAACCATAGGAAAGTTAATTTTACTCCAGAATTATTTCATCCTGTTTTCCTTTCAATACCATTTTCAAAAACAAATTTTACATAGTTTTTAACTAAGGATGTCGACGTCATGGGATACCTCATGTCGACATGGTGGTCGTTGAATTCACAAGTTTCAATTTTCAAAAGAAGAGTCTATTTGTTTAAATCTCTTCACGAATGGTTATAACCATTGATGGTCTATAAATAGCCTTCACAAATGAATTTTTAAATAGAAATTTCTTATTTTCTTCACTCCTTCTCCACAAATCCATATTCTAAAATTTTCATATTTTCAAGGTCGTGCCAAAATTTTGCCGAATTCTCAAGTGAATCAAATTAGAATCTCATTCTTGTTTGATTCCTTGTCCTATCTCGAAGATCAAAGTTCTATTCGGTGTTATAGGATTAATTTGTAATTAAAAGTTTATCGCGTCTCTCTATAAGGTGTGGTTGTATTTGGAAATCAATTGGGTGATCTTGTGTCCCGTAGTCAAGAGAGTTTGCCCCAAACTCGAGAGACAAGAGGGTACCTCAAGGCCTTTAGAAATTGAGGATTACAATCTCAACATTGGTAAAATAAAAATCTGTATGAGATGTTTTCCTTGGCACAGGACTGGATGTAGAGTAACTCCGAACCAGTATAAAATCTAATATGTTCTTTCCTTTTACTGCTTTTTTTTACTTTCTGCATCTATGTTCGATTCTGTGATTAAAATCTGCATTTGTTTATATCATAATTTTTAAATTAGTCCACATAAGTCATATAATCCATTAAACCCCCTCTAGTGTTATATTAGCATTAATATCCTTAATCCACACTCCCTTTCAGTGATCACACCGGGGAGAAAACCTAGTGAAGAAGATACTCTGTTATGGTTATTTCTTGCCAACTATCAACCGAGACACGGCTTATTATGCTGGACGATGCGACAAGTGTCAGATGGTTGCAAAAACTCAAAGAGCCCCGTCGGTAGAAATCGCTCAAATGGTCAGTCCATGGTCGCTTGCTATTTGAGGTATTGACATTATCGACTCTTTATCAATTTCCAAAGGTGGTATGAAGTACGCCATCATAGTAGTTGATTACTTCACTAAATGGGCTGAAGCCGAACCTGTGGCCACGATCATTACTAAGAAACTAACCGGTTTTGTTATTCGAATCATGTGTCATTTAGATCTCCCCCAAACAATCATAACTGACAATGGGACCCAACTCAATAGTTCTGAATTCAAAGAATTATGTTGCCGACATTATATCGAGAAAAAATTTGCAGCAATTGCTCACCCTCAAGCTATTGGACAGATCGAAGCTGTCAACAAATTATAAAGTTTATTCTAAAGAAACATTTGGAAAAGGCTAGAGGAAAGTGGGTTGATGAACCCCAGTCAGCATTAGGGGCATATAGAACCACCCACAATTCACGATTGACCATACTCCATTTGCCCTTGCTTACGGTTCTTAAGCCATGATCCTTGTAGAACTTGAAGTCCTATTTCATCGAGTGACTTACTATGACCCTAGAACTAACTGCGATCTCCTTTTGAAATCTC
Organism: Allium cepa; assembly: GCA_030765085.1. Lineage (NCBI taxonomy): Eukaryota > Viridiplantae > Streptophyta > Magnoliopsida > Asparagales > Amaryllidaceae > Allium > Allium cepa. The sequence continues at coordinate 201,831,443 of CM060945.1, read as the reverse complement.
TAGACATGGTCGATAAGAAGTGCAAAGAAGCTGACTTAAGGGCAGCTGCACACTAAAACCGAATCACCCGATACTACAGTGTTAAAGTTCAGCCTAAGACCTTTGAAATCGAAGACCTTTTCCTAAAATGGATCTTTCCTAGCCCCGTAAACATGGGTCCGAGATGGGAAGGACAGTATTTCATCAATCAGAAGCTTGGAGATGGAAATTTTAAGCTAACGATTGTAGATGTCATCACAATTCCTAGAGCATGGAATAGCGAGCATTTACAATGCTATTTCACTTAGTTTTGTTCCATTCAATTGTATATCATTTAGAGTTTGCTTTTGTAGTTGAATTCAAAGTTGTGTAACAAGTTAGATTCTACCGCTTCATTTACAGTTCGTAATAAAATCTGAAGTCCCTTCCATATCTATGAATTGTTTATGCATAATATAATAGTTGTGATGTACGACCAACTTACGTTCACGTATGTGTAATGTAAATCAACAAGTACCTAAAGTCTGGTGCCAACCAAATACACAGGTCCATGATCGAATGAAACCAAACGAATGTGACTCGACCATTCATCCATTAACTCTCGCCTATAATCTGATAGGTTGAGATAAAATAGAGAACGGGTGTGACTTGACCATCCGTTGACTAACTCCATTTCTCGATTTGACCCGAAGAACGTAAACAAAAAAATTTCGTGGTACGATCAACCACTCTTTGAATTTTGCGCCGGACTTGGAGGCAATAGAATTAATCAAAGGAAATGTGGTTTGACCATTTCCCAAAACAACTATAGTCACCAAAGTGTGGGATGGAGTATAAACATCCAACTGGTGCGATGAACCACCGATCAACTAACTCTGGTCACTAGAGTATAAATAAACGAATGAGTGCGACTCTACCATCCATTCGCTAACTTTGACCTAAGTACGATAGGAGGAGTACAAAACCATAATGGATGGGATCCGACCATCCATGAGCTAACTCCACTAACCCAAGAATGGAGGTAGGAATAAAATTGTAATGACCCTAATTTTGACTAACATTATTTAAAACATTTAATAAGATAATTTAAATAATATAATATAAAGGAATAAGGAAATTAAAATTTGGTAATTAAGTAAGTCATGCCTTAGTTAATAAACTAATAAGAGAAACATAAGGTAAGGATAAGAAGGCGGAATATGATAAGGGCGAAATGAGAATAGCCTTCATTCCTACCCTTAAACCCTTCTATTTTCATTTCCTTCGTTCAATTACACACATACAAACTAAACCTAGAGTGAGGCTGGCCATAGCAATGGGAAAACAAGAAAAACTTAAAGATTAAGGAATTGAAGCTAACAGAAATCAAGATTACATCAAATCTCATCTTTCTCATCCAAATCAAGGTGAATAATGAATATGCATCTCACATCTTTTATGATGTTTCGTTTTTATGCATAAACCCATTTCTTTTGCAAGTATTATGCCATGTTTTAGTAGTTTGAATGACTGTATGCTTGTTGATGATTTTCTAGAATTTAAGTATGAAATGTAGTGATATGTTTAAGCTTGGAACGCTATCATACGATACCCAAATGACTTGAGAATATGATGTGATGTTTGAACATTTTGGAAGTGGGTTTTCAATTTCAAATTTTTCAAGCAAAGAAGGATTTCATATGAATTTTCTAAGTAGAGAAATTGGTGGATTTTTGGGTTTAATTATTTAAAATAATTGAATAAATCTTTTGACCTTGAAATTTTTATGTGTCAAAGAGTATGATTAATTTGATTTATTTTGATTTTTGGGGATTTTTCATGAGTTTTTGGTATGATAAATAAATTATTTAAGCAAGGAGGGCTTAATTGTTTTTATTGAGAAATTAAGATTGGGGTTAATTTGCAAAAAAATTACTGATGATAATTGTGATAGATTTTCGGTAAAGAAATTGAAAAGTTTTTATTAGCCACTAAGATCTTGATAAATTATAGAGGTTTGTTGAAAAGAAACAACTTTTTATAGTAATTTTGTAGTTTTCAAGTTAATTACCATTCTATAATGTAGACATTGCCCATGTCGAGCCTCATCTCACCGCATCACAGAGTCATCGATTAGGAACCAACCAATATGTATGATGTCAACGAGCTTGGCATGAAATGGATTAGGCTTTAACCTCATCAACGAAGTAATAAAGATAAAGAGATAGGACTCGATATGGGCATGTCGAGGCGCTTGATGCTACATTTTTACTAAGAAGCATGATGTCGCATGCACTTCTTAATGTTTTTGTCTCGCCGACCCAGATGGTCATCGAGCCTAATTTATGGCACATTTAAATTTTTCATCGAGCCAAATGTTTTAATTTCTCATCAAGTTTGTAGTATGCCTCTTTTAATATTGTTATTGAGGTTAGTGAATGCCTTTAACTAGTCTTCGAGCTTAAGCCATGTTTTTATGTCATCGAGCTTAACCTATAATCCAAATTTTATACCCTTGATGAGGCCTTGAGGCCAATGTTTTTATGTGTTATCAAAGTTTAATTTTATAGTTTTAACACTATGATTTATGAAGTAATAACTTCGACATCACCCCCATGTATTTTTTCAAATAAAAGACCTCAACATGCTTTTGAGTGGGCAAATATTTTAATGGCGATGGCTTCATCAAGTTTTGTAATTGTAAAGGTATTACATAGTTTGACCTTATAGCCTAAGTTTTGAGAGGTTCGAAGACCTTAATGATTTCAATTTTTATCAACAGTGTTTTGTAAAGCATATATCATGGCATAAGTGTTTTAAGTAAAGTAATGGACCAATATTTTCCTTGTTTTAAGAATAATTTCAAGGGTTAAATCATTTACAAAGATTTTATTTTCAAAGAAATAAGGATAGGGTAGTTAACCTAGAATTTTACTAAAAGAATGACTCGGAGGTTAGACAATCGGATAGGACTATTGCAGGGTCGCACCCTATATTTAGCTAGTAACCCCTAGCTAATATAAGTCCAAAATTCCAGTATGTATGGCTTTGACATGGGTAAGGCTTAAAGAAGGTTGCACACAAAAAGGAATACACAAAGTAGAGATAGGTAATTGGTGAGTCCACAAAACCATTAGGATCGGTGAACCTAGAAGTAGTAAGATAAGGACAGACCATCCAATTTTTCTCTAATAGTAAGTTGGAACATTTATTGCATTTGTTAGGCCTGAGTCAGCCATAGGTTTATAGTCAGCCTGATAAAGTTATAATGTTGGGATAGATAGTCCACTGGTTATCTTTTTGTATGCATACATGTTATTGAATATTGTTTATTATAACCTTTTTGGTTGTAGGATTTTAATTACGAAAGATACGCTTTTAAAAGATATTAGTGAGGGGAAACCCGTTCCGCTATGCGGCGTGGTCTCACTTAATATCGATAAATTGAGATGTCCTATTATTCACACTAAGCTTTATGTCTGACTTGAAGTTTATGCTTTCCCTTTAAACTCTCGAGCGCTTAAAACTAATTTGAGTAGGTCAGGAGTAAAGTTTCTAGGTTTAGTAGGTTTTTGTGAATAAAGCTTTCGAAGACGTGCAGGAGGCAAAAATTAGCTATGTATGAGATTATCTATTTATCTATTCCACTGTAATTGAATGTTGTATGTAATGACGTATGTTATAACTGTCTATTTGATAACTATAATCATCTGAGGGGGCATCTTCCTATGCTGCTCTTGGCATATTTTGTAATATTTACATTTATTTGAACCTGGGCAATGTTATGGGATTATGCACTGAATATGAAATGTAAAGAGAAAAGTTGTTTTAAAATTGTGTTTGAAATATTTCATATTCTTGTGCTTCTGATATATGGATACCATTAACATTACCGTAATTTTTCACCGAAAATTAATAGTATAGATGACTGCAGCATCTGTAGTCGTTAGTTTCAGACCTCAAAATGGGGGATGTTACAAATTGGTATCAGAGCATAGGTTTATGTAAAACTTAAAAGAATTTGAACTTAAAAAGAGGCTTTAAAACATAATCCAAATGAATCAGAGAATATTATTAGGGTAACGAGATAACGCTGTAATAACGTATTTGAATTTGTAATATATAAGTATATGCTTTATCACTATTTTCCCGTCTCTCTTAGACCGTTCTTCCATGTCTTACTTGTAACGACCCCGGATTTTTATGAATTTAAATTGATAATTTAAATGAAAATTTGAATAAAAATTTGTAGAATTAATTATAAATGGCGGCGAGTTTCCCCGATCTCAAATAAAAATGTGTTAAATTATTTGAATTTAAATCTTATATTAATGGTTTGGAAAATAAATATTAAAGTATATACATCGACACAAGTACGAAATGAATAAATAAGTGAATCGTTAATTTATTATTGATGGTTAAAAATATATATAATAAATACAAGTTAATACAAATGGAGTAGTCTACAACAGTAATAAAAGTAAAATAAAAATAGAAGTTCACTTATTTTGTAAAGTAATAATAATTTTAAGTTATGAATAAAAATAAGAACATTGATATATAAAACAAAAACAATAAGTGTAAAACAAAACTAAAAAGAATAAGTGCACAAGTATCAGGTTAGAGCATACTTACAAAGCAAACGAAAGAAGTATAAAAACAATAACAATGCATGTAAACAAAATAAGAAACAAATGCACTTACCAAGTTAAAATAAATGTTTAAAAATTTAACATAGAAACATATTTATTAAAGTATAAGATAAGGAAAGTAAGTATCCATAGTAAACTAAAAATAAAATAAATAACAAACAAAGTACTCAAAGCAAAGTAATGAAATAACAAAGTCTAAACTTGAAAAATAAAAATGCAGGCAAGTGAAAATATAAACAAAGTAATATTCAACTTTATATCTATGAACAAACAAAAGAAGATAAATGTGCAGATTGAGTAAACATGTAGGGTATGAAACAAGCTAATGAAGTACAAAATAAAAATACAAACAAACAAAACTTCATATTCAAATGCAAAAGAAGTCAAATATAATAAATGCATAAACAAACAAAGAACTGTGCAAAACATAAAAGAATAGGAAGCATGGGAACAAAGTATCTTCAGCCATGACTTGCTTACACCTTCCCCTGTACACAAATCTTCATTTATATACATACAACATCTTCAGCCATGCCTATTCTGTACAAACATGTCGCCTATAGCCATATATCTCTGCCTTTTCATTTTAATTCGAAAACTAATATTTCAAAACTTAAGAAGCAAAGCAGAGAAAGCAAAATAGAAAGAAAGGGAAAGCTACAACTAGAAAACAAAGGGGTCTCTGTTGCATATAAAAAGAAAAAAAAAATCAAAGCTAAAGAAAATTCCAGTTTTCAAGTATCAACTTCCAGGCTTTTGCAATCTTTGTTCCCTGTCTTCTGTTCAAACTGTTCCAGGTGAGCAAACACTTGAACTCATTTGTTCATCTTTTTGGTTGGCATCTGATGATCTATAAATAAATGACATAAAGGATGCGTGCATGAATATGAACTTTTGTATTGAGGGTATGCTTGTGCCTGTCTGTGATATATGTCTCTGTTATAAAGTATTACTGAGTTCAATCCTGTTTAAAAATCGAGAACTTCCCCTCAAATCAATTGTTGATCTTGATGTTCAAAGGAAACTTGTTAGAATTTCCAGGAACTCTTCCCTAAAAATATTTGGGGGCACTGAAAATAAATAAGTTTTCTAGAAAATATCAAACACAGTGGAATCTCATGTTTTTGTGAAAATGTAATTGATTAAATTTTCATTTTCGAGTATATGATCTTGTTCACCTTTACGAATCATGATTTTTAAAACAAAAATCTAGATTTTTAGTGCGATTTCGAGTGAGAAATTGCGAGTTGAACGAATTCGACCATTTGGGCAAACTACGGTGGTCGGCGACATTGTTCGCCTCGTGATTGGAGCTGTAGCTAGCTGAGGAATTTTAGAATCTAGGAAAAATATTGGAAAAATTTTCTAATGCAAGGATTTTGGGGGTGAGAACGATTTAGGGTTCGAACTCGTTATTTGGTCGCTGAGGTTGGCGATGCTGCCGCGATCTCTATAGGAGATCGAGTGGTACAAAATTCGGGGAGATGAAGCGTTAGTGGCCAGGGGGCGCGTGGTTGAAGTCGCGCGACTTCAGGTGGTCGAGGCGTGGCAAATGCGGTGTTGACAGGTTGGAGGTTGTAACGACCCAGAATTTTATTTAATTAAAATTTGAATATTTAATTAATTTTAAATATTAAAAAAAAAGTGAATTTATAAGTCAAATAAATTTTTATTTGATTTATTGGATTTAATTGAATAATTAAATCGATAATTTAATACGTTAAATTATGGAAATAATTGAAAATTGAGTTAAATATGATTGAAAATGATTTGTAAAATTTTATTTTATCATATTGAAGTTAGAGAGATATTTTAGAACTTTTAAAATCAAATTAAAAGTTAATCTGTGAAAATTGAATATTTTAATATTTAATAATCGACTGTAAAATAGCCAATTTTTGAACAGTCTCAGAATTGAACGAAACCAGTTTCATTGGATCCGTAATAGTTAGTTATTACCGGATTTCAAATTTCGTGTCAATCGGAGTTATCGTTTGATCGTGGCAGCTCGAAACGCATCGAATCGTTTTTAATTTAAATTTGGCGAGTCAAAATAGCCATTTTTCAAAAGGTCTCGGAATTCGACGAAACCAGTTTCATCGGATCCGTAATGTGATATTATTGTAAGGTTTCAAATTTCAAGTCAATCGGATTTACCGTTTGTCCGGTACAAATTAAAACGCCTAGAAATCGGTTTAAATCGGTTTAATTTAAATTGAACGTTTTCAGCCATAACTCGCACATACTTCCGAATTAGCTTCCGAAACCTGTTCCATTGTGTCCGGAACGCGGGATAAACCCTAGGTACGCTGGTTACGGCGTCTAAATCGGAGTTCGGAAAATCCGGGATGAATAGTGTCGCTCGTTCCTTATAAATAGCCCCTACCTCTTCATAATTTGATAAAACATCACAAAACCCTAACCCTAAAGTAGTAGCCGCCACTTTTAGATTCTAGGGCCAGAAATCATCCTCTTTCATTCATCAAAATCTCTCAATCCACTCGTTTTTAGAAAAAGTTGTTAACTAAAGAATCGAAGAGCACGAGATGAGCTTTAAATCCATACGGATATGATCGGGAATGGAGTAACGATGGCGGAGCAAATGGTGGCCGTGCGTGGGCTGTAGGGGGACGTGCGCGCGTGCCTATGGGTGGCCGAACTTCCAATGGTGGCTGGTGGTGGTAGCTTGCTTCGAGAGCTTCGCGTTGGCGTTGGTGTGATCGAGTTTCGTTGTGTATAGATGGAGTATTATCAAACCCTAATCTATGTTGAATGGGTTAGGAGTTCGGCCTTGCTTCCTGTAGAAAGACGTGAGGTAGAAGATGATGAGGGACGGCCTGATGGTGTGGGCTAAGGATCCAAGGGCTAGGATTAGTTTGAGGTTAAAGTTTTAAAATAAATGTTGTAATTAAGTTATAAAAAATACGTGCAATCTTGTAAAATTCATATCTTTTTCATACGAGGTCGAAAAAATGCAAACCCAGTTGCGTTGGAATCGTATGGACGAGCACTACGCGATGGAGTTGGTTTGGAGTCGTTTGGAGTTAGTGAGAATTTCGGGTAAAATTAAACGCGCGTTTAATTTTATTCGAAATAAAAGCTAAAACGGAAATTAAAACCAAGGTGAGAACTTCTCACTCAATCGAATAGATTTCGATATTTATTTTAAATAGTTAGATTTAAAATATTTGAATGCATGTTTGAATGATGACTGTAAATTATTGATTGTTAAATTAGACATTATACGCCGTTAGTAAGCGGATGTTATTTATTAAAAACATATACCGCGAATATTTCATAAACAGTGAAATTGGTATTATATATAATATCAATATATATATATTGGCATATGTATATATTGCAGTTGTTGATTTCCCGCATTTTTTGTTTAGCGGATGAGACCCTATTACGCCGTTATTAAGCGGATAATATTTATTAAAAACATGTACCGCGATAATTTCGTACTGGAGCGAAATTGGTATTGTGCTAATGTTTTTGGATGCAGGAAAACAGGTTGGAGGGATCCAACTGGATTCCTCAACAGTTTTTATTTGATTTCAGATATTTTGATATTTGATGGATTATCATATCGATATATGATATCATTGTTAGTCGTGATTGACTATTTGGTGTGTAGCATCATTGGACCCAGATTTTGGGATTTTAAAATGTTTTTAAAAGTGATTTTTGAAAAGATAAAATATTTTTGGAATTGATCCATTATAAATAAATGAACGTTATAATTTTTAAAGTTATAAAAAATTATAATTTTTGTGAAATATAGTTAAAAGCTGATTTTTGAAAATAAGGAATTAATGACTTTATAAAAGAGTTTAAATGGAATTCTGAACTTGTTATAAAAAGTTTAAAAATTGGATTTATAAAATTTGATTATTTTATAAATCGAAATGATGAAATTATAAAAGAATTTAAAGATGTTTTTAAAGAATAATATAAACTGATTTATATTAAGAGATTTATAAATGAATATTTATAAATTGAAATATAGACATTATAAAACGAGTTTTTATAAGTGTTTGAATGATTTGTAAATGAATTTCATTAATGAATGAAATTTATAGAATTATATAACGGTGAAGTTATAAATGGAATTTTATAAACAATAGGTTTATAAAGTTTGTAAAGTTCAAAGGAACAATTTTTTCCAGATAAATAAATTATAAGTGTTTGACTTATAATTTAGACTTTTGGTCTATAATTAAGATTATAAATCGAATAGGTAAATAAAGAAGATTTATAAAGGAAGTTGTTATGAAATAAATGGAAATGGAATTTTTAAACGTTGTTTTATAAATTCACAAATGATTTATTTTGATAAGTTAATTATTATAACTTATAAATTGAGTTATATTCACGTTTTTGAATAGTGGATAATCCTTAGAGTAAAATGAATAGAAAGGATGAAATTTGTTAATGTAGGATATTCACGTTTTTGAATAGTGAATAATACGTTAAAGAAAATGTTTTAGAATGTGATATTTTAAACAGAATTAAAACGATCTAACGATGTTTTAAAATGTGTTGAGATTCGAAACCCTAGATTTCAACATTGATTGTTGAAATAGACGATTTCGAGAGATAAAAGGGAATGGTGGACTATAACACTGTTGTTATAGTAAATGATTTCCGAAAGGAAATGTTTTGAATAGTATTGGGATTTATATATCTATTTTAATTTCGAATCCCTATACTAGTGATTTTGGGTTGTCGTAATGATGTTTTACGTAACATTCGTTTTGGCCCAAGTAGATATGTTTAAGAAAGGATTTTCTTAATATAATGAAATATATACTTAATTCGATTTAAGTATATTGAATATTTTCTAAGTGTTGAAAATAAAAGAGATTTGTGAATTACTTATGAATAAATAAGTATGGAAATGTTTTCCAATATGAAGTGAATAATTAGAATTTATCTTTTTCTGAAGATAAATTGAAATAAATTATTGAAATCGTATATGCACGAATATTTTGAAATATAAATTCATTATGGAATTTATATGTGAAAAGTGAAATTGGTTAAAAATAAATATTGATTTATTTTTGAAGTGTTGAAATAATATATCTTGTAAAGATATTTTGGAAAATAAATAATTTGGAAAATTATTTGGAATCTGGTGATGTGTGCATATCCAGTGATAGTTCAATAGCCGACTATCAATATTTCCCTTTGAATGGGTATTTGATGTGAATTGATTGAATTTGAATGCACACTTATTTTTGAATAAGCGCTCACTATTCGGGTTAACCGGGAAAGGACCATGGGGTCGTATAACCCATTCCGAATATGTGATACGTCGTTGTGAATTGCATTGAAGATCGGTGTTGAAGACCCGGTATTTGCGAAAGCGATAGGATGACCTATCGATTGTCTCTGCACTGAGTTGCAACGGTATAGAGACTCCCTAAGTGATGGGAAATCCGATCAGGATTGTGAATATCCGGATTGCAAGGACTTCTTTGTAAGTGCCTTCGGTTCTGTTCGATCCCGGAACAGACTTGTATGGATTGTATGTCTGACATTACAATTTGAGATATAAAGCCGATTTCTTTCAAGTATATTTCTGTTGGTGGCGGAGAATTTATTCTTTGCTTAACACCCTTCTTTGAGACGTACGAGCTCAAAGGTTATATAGTTGAAGTTATCAGCGATATATTCCCAGTTTGGTAATGTGACATGCTGAGTGATGCTGAAATGATCATTGTGTTGATTATTGTGATAGGATCATTTATTTGATCGTCTATCTTAGTGATCATTGTGTTGATCATTTGTTGACCCAAAGCATGGCTTTTGTATAAAGTATGTTTTTGTGGACGTGAATTCGTCGAGCCTCACATCCCGGAAATGGTCAAAACAGGAAAGAAGCAGCAAGGTTATGAGGGGTAGCACCCTTTAGGATGTGTCCATTTCCTTCTGGAAAAGGGTGGTATCATGGTATGGAGCCCAGATACTTACTCATGTTGAAAACACTTTGTTATGATTGTGTGAATTGATTAGAGAGCGCTCTCGGAAAAAGGTCCCAAAGGACCGGGGGATGGCATATTCGGTCAGTTGTTGCTCAGTTAGGAGTAACCCGGCCTTGTGTTGGTTGAGATCCGGTTTGGTTCTCGGGGATGTCCATCCAGAGGCATTCTCAGTGGCAATGGGAAGTTCCTTGGCCTGACCATTTGTTGGAAATCCAATTCCCAATACGAAACTTGTACGGTATTAGTTGTAGAACCTGCTATTCACTTATGGTGGTCACCACTGTTTGGATAGTAGCTATAGTAGGCATACGATAATGGTCGTATGTTGGCTAAGATTTATATTCTACTTTCGAAATGAATTTGTTATACACTATGCACTAATAATAATATCAAATGTTATTTTAAATGCGTATCAAGCATCTTTGGCTATCATAAGGAGAAATCTCCTCCGATTCTGCGTTTGCATGTGTGTGTGTGCGGGAGGCCTTATGGTAGTCTCATTTTTAAAAGCATTGCGAATTGATTAAAAATATTCCTCTATTTTGATTTTAAAGATAAATAAACTGTTTTGAGTTCTCACACCAGTCACATGACTGACTTGGAGTTTATTGTTTTCCTTCCTAAACTCTGGGTGCCCACCAATTTCCACACGGGCAGTTAAGAGTTAGGTTTATCAGGATATTCTGGATATTCTGGAGTTGCTGGAGGCAAGCTGGATGGCATGGCGTATTACTAGTTTATATAGTATTTCTTTTTCCGCTGCACTGTTTGTTGTTGTATGATGTTGTACACTCTGATGATATGATGTAATGAAATGTGATGTAATGTAATAACTGATATAGTTCTTTGTTTAAAGATTATTCATTTATTATTATATGTTGTTCCGCTGCGAATTGTGAGATTCTGTTGTTGTTCTGTTGTTTTCTTCTGTCCCGTTCTATTTTTGAAATTCTTCTATCTTCTATTTTCAAATTCTCTATTTTCTTTTCTTTCTCTGTTTTCTAAAAAAATTGTCTATCTTCTTTTCCCTCTATTTTCTATCTCTTCTCTATCTTCTCTCTTTTTCTTTTCTTAAATTCTTTCTTTTTAAAACCCATAACATCTCGGTTTTTCGGCAACGAAAATCCGTACTGTTACAGAGGTGGGAGCTTTCGTTTGTTCCAGGTATTGACTTTTTGTTCGAATTCTGATTTATGACCGATGGTGATGGGTTGAGGGTCGAAGTGTGTTGCCGCGATGATGTGAGATGTGATGGAGGGTTCGTCGGAGGTGGTGGGTGATTCCGGCAGTTGTGCACGTGCACGGTGGTGACGAGGTGACTGGTGAATTTTCTGGGCGGTCGCGTGCGCGTACTCGAGTAATTCGAGGGTTGCTTCGACCGTGTCTTCAGGCTTGCTCGTGTGTGTGTGTTTCTGCAATTGGCTCTTAACAAATGTTTAAATGAAAAAAAAAATATGAGGAGAAGGAAAGAAACAGGGAAAGAAAGAAGAAGGAGATAGAGTGGAGGAGAACACGGGGAAACAGGGAAAAGGCTCGAGTGATGGTTCGAAGTTTTGCGTGCTGGACTCGAAGCAGGTAAAGGGGAGAGTTGGGTGAATGTTTTGTACAGGTTTTATAAACCAAACCTGATCTGTTTGTCATTTCAAATTTAAACTTTTAATTAAGGATTGAACTGAGATTTAAATCAAAATTTTAAAATATAAGTTCAAGTTTAGTTGAAGTGTTGTTTGGAAATAAAGTTTTAAAATTTTTTTTAATTTGTTTCAAATAACTTAAAAATGTTTAAGTTCAAGTGTGTTTAAAGAGGATTGAAATTTATAATGGAACTTGAAAGTATACAGTAAGCATTTAAACAAGTTTTAAATAAAAGTTTAAATCTTAACATTTTTTTTTATTGGCAAATAAATCGTAATAGGAATGAGTTTCACCTTATGTTAGCATAGAATTAATGATTTATAATTCGTTTAGTATCAAGTTAATTAACATGGATAATTTATTTAAATGATTAAGGATTTGGAATAATTAAATAAATAATTAAAGGTTTAATTACTTAATTAAAGTTTAAAGATTTATTAAGTTAATTAATTTGAAAATTAAGAATTATTAATTGGATATTAATTAATAATTAAAGTTGATTTAATCATGTGATTAAGCAATAAATTGATTTAAGGATAATGTGATAAATTAATTAAAGTAATTAATTTGAGAATAATTAAATTATCAAGGGCTAATTAATAAATAAAAGTGACCAAGAATAATTATAAATTAAGGAGTAATCAATGGTTAATTAAAGGATAGTTATTTAAATGTTTTGAAATTAATTGATTACTGATTTTCCATAACTAGCAGATTTATTCATAGAAATTAATCTGATTCACTTGGTCATATAATTGGATTAATCCTACCTACGGATGCTTGGATTATATTGGATGTTAAACTGTTTAATATCTCTGTTATAGGATGCTTTATGATTAACCTGATTTGTATTGTGATCTGTGATGAAATTTATCATCTGTGATATATATATATATATATCTGTGAATCTGTGTATGAAAGATAAGCATTATAATTTATATCGCTTATCGAATATACTGTTGTATTTGATCTGTGATGATTGAATGATGTTGCACTATTGTGTTAAACCCCTGAACCACACCATACACACACAATTATGGATTTCACGAGGAAATCGATTAAGTCGCAGATTTTTGAAATAGTTATATTTGAATTTTTTAAATTCAAATGTTTTGGAAATGGAATCGGAATAAATGTGAAAAGCTTTTGGAATGGAATTTCAAAATAGAATTTATTATTTTTAAATTACTTGATTAAGTTTTGGAATTTAAATAAGTTGATTTAAATTTAAATTCAATACTTGAAATTGAATTCTGTAATTTGAAATTAGGGATTAATGATATTATACTAGTCATTATGAGTTAAACCATTTTTAAAGTATTATTTTTGGGAATTTGAATTTAACTCAAGGATTTCAACTCGTATAAATGAATCAGATTTCCAAAATGAAAACTGTTGTTTTCAAATGAAAAACACTTTTAGATAAGAACTGAAATTCCAGTTAATTAGGGGAATTTCAAGATTGAATAGAAAAATGATTTTCCTAAGTTATGAATGAATTCTTTTTGAAAGCTATGAATTAAATCTGTTTATTTTTAACAGATTTAAATTGAAGATTTGTTTAAATCAAATTGAAATGAAATTGTTTTGAAGGCTATAAGTTAAATCTTTGATTTAAAGATTTAACGAGTTAATCAAATTGAAATGAAAATTGATTTGGAAAATCTGTGAATGAATCTTTTATTTAAAAGATTAAAATGTGAAAATTGTTTAAACCGTTAAAGGTTGTGAAAATGAATCTTTTTGTTTAAAGATTGAAAATGGTAATTTATTTAAACCATTTGAAGAAAAGTTTTGGGGAAATAAGTTGTGACTTAATTGAAATCCCAATATCCATATATATTTTTTAAATATTTTCGCTCACTATTCGGTTTAGCCGGGAAAGGATCTTTGTGTCGTATAACCCATTCTGAATATGTGATACGTCGTTATGGATAGCATTTGAAGACCGGTGATGAAGACCGGGTATTTATGAAAGCGATAGGATGACCTATCGATTGTTTCTGCACCGAGTCGCGCCGGTATAGAAACTCCCTAAGTGATGGGAGAATCCGATCGGGATTGTGAATATCCGGATTGCAAGGACTTCTTTGTAAGTGCCTTTGGTTCTGTTCGAGCCCGGAACAGACTTGTATGGATTGTGTGTCTGACATTACAAATTGAGATGTAAAGCCGATTTCTTTCAAATATATTTCTGTTGGTGGCGGAGAATTTATTCTTTTAGCTTAACACCCTTCTCTGAGACGTACGAGCTCAGAGGTTATATAGTTGAAGTTATCAGCAATACATTCCCAATTTGGTAATGTGACATGCTGAGTGTTGCTGTGAAATGATCATTGTGTTGATTATTTATGATAGGATCATTTATTTGATCGTCTATCTTTGTGATCATTTCTATGATCATTTGTTGACCCAAAGCATGGCTTTTGTATAAAGTATGTTTTTGTGGACGTGACTTCGTCGAGCCTCACACCCCGTGAATGGTCAAAACAGGAAAGATGCGGCAAGGTTATGAGGGGTAGCGCCCTTTAGGATGTGTGCATTTCCTTCTGGAAAAGGGTGGTATCATGGTATGGAGCCCAGATACTTACTCATGTTGAAAACACTTTGTTATGATTGTGTGAATTGATTACGAGCGCTCGGTGAAAGGTCCCAAAGGACCGGGGGATGGCATATTCGGTCAGTTGTTACTCAGTTAGGGGTAACCCGGCCTTGTGTTGGTAGAGATCCGGTTTGGTTCTCGGGGATGTCCATCCAGAGGCATTCTCATGTGGCAATGGGAAGTTCCTTGGCCTGATCATTCGTTGGAAATCCAATTCCCAATACGAAACTTTGTACGGTATTAGTTGTAGAACCTTCCATTCACTTATGGTGGTCACCACTGTTTGGATGGTAGCTATAGTAGGCATAGTTCGAAATGTCTATGTTGGCTAAGATTTATATTCTACTTTCGAAATAAATTTTTCCTACACTATGCACTAGTAATAATATCAAATATTATTTTTAATGCGTATCAAGCATCTTTGACTACCATAAGGAGAAATCTCCTTTGATTCTGCGTTTGCATTGTGTGTGTGTGCGGGAGGCCTTATGGTAGTCTCATTTTTAAAAAAGCATTTCGAATTGACTTTGAAAATCTTTTATTGAATGTTTTTAAAAGATAAACTGTTTTTGTTGCTCACACCAGTCCCACGACTGATCCGGAGTTTATTGTTTCTTTCCTAAACTCTGGGTGCTCATTATTTTCTACACGAGCAGTCTAGAGTTGGGTTTTTCAGATAGTTAGATATAGTAGATTATCTGGAGTTAGTTCAGTCTTTGGATCGCACCAGTCTTGGTTATCTAGGTGCATCGTTATTGGGAGTTCGAGCTATTGCTGGATTGATTCTTGGAAATGGAGTTGCAGTTATTTCTGGAGTTCTTACTTGAAGACTGTCCTAGAGTTATTTGTTTCGCTGCTAGATGTCATCTATTTTCTTTTCCGCTGCTGTTTTATTGTATCATATCTCTGATGTATATTGATATCTATTGGATCATTTGTTGTATCAGATATTGTATATCAGTGTATTATTCTTTTTATTCCGCTGTGTTGTATACTTAATGTTGTTATAAGCTCCGGCGAATCGGGTTTGAACGGTCGAATCTATGGCATTCGAATACGATTTGAAGTATGGATGTTGATTTTCGAGCGGGCAAAATTCGTCTCGTTACATTTGGTATCAGAGCTAAGGGTTGAACTTTAGCTCAGGAGTGTAACACATTAAGTAACTCATTAGAGATAGGGTGAAGTAAATCCTAGAATGAGTAATCCTTAAGATATCCGTTTGAATGCCTCAGTAAATTCTCTTACTATCTGCTAATAGTGAGTATGAGTGCAAGAAGAGAACGAGATAAGGGACAGGTAAATACGACTATAATTAGTCAAAAGTCTGTAACAACAGTGGAAACATCTTTCTTATCAATTTTCTTTGATTCGTTTCCAAATTCTTTTGATTGCTTCGTATCAGCTCTAGGAAGAAGTTCCGGTGCGATGATGACTCTACGAATCGTTGTAGAAATTTTTACTTCATATTTCATCAGTTTCTTTTTAGTTTTTGGATTTAAACTTTAATGAATTTGAAATTGGAAATTTTAAATGAATTAGAAATTTTAAATTGAGTTTAATTGATTAATAGAATATGAAGGATAATCGAATTGTATCGATAAAACGATTTTGTTTAAAACCAAATTTTGAAATTCTATTGTAATTTCTTGTGAATACCAAGGTCCGAAGAGGGACAAATTGGTATGTATTCTGAGATATTCCGACTTGAATTTGGAATCCATATCTTAAGTTTGAGGAATTATAGGAGATCGAATCTATCTATCTCCGTGTTGTTTTCGTGCCTGCGAATTTCGAGGACGAAATTCTTTTAAGGGGGGAAGTCTGTAACGACCCCGGATTTTTATGAATTTAAATTGATAATTTAAATGAAAATTTGAATAAAAATTTGTAGAATTAATTATAAATGGCGGCGAGTTTCCCCGATCTCAAATAAAAATGTGTTAAATTATTTGAATTTAAATCTTATATTAATGGTTTGGAAAATAAATATTAAAGTATATACATCGACACAAGTACGAAATGAATAAATAAGTGAATTGTTAATTTATTATTGACGGTTAAAAATATATATAATAAATACAAGTTAATACAAATGGAGTAGTCTACAACAGTAATAAAAGTAAAATAAAAATAGAAGTTCACTTATTTTGTAAAGTAATAATAATTTTAAGTTATGAATAAAAATAAGAACATTGATATATAAAACAAAAACAATAAGTGTAAAACAAAACTAAAAAGAATAAGTGCACAAGTATCAGGTTAGAGCATACTTACAAAGCAAATGAAAGAAGTATAAAAACAATAACAATGCATGTAAACAAAATAAGAAACAAATGCACTTACCAAGTTAAAATAAATGTTTAAAAATTTAACATAGAAACATATTTATTAAAGTATAAGATAAGGAAAGTAAGTATCCATAGTAAACTAAAAATAAAATAAATAACAAACAAAGTACTCAAAGCAAAGTAATGAAATAAAAAAGTCTAAACTTGAAAAATAAAAATGCAGGCAAGTGAAAATATAAACAAAGTAATATTCAACTTTATATCTATGAACAAACAAAAGAAGATAAATGTGCAGATTGAGTAAACATGTAGGGTATGAAACAAGCTAATGAAGTACAAAATAAAAATACAAACAAACAAAACTTCATATTCAAATGCAAAAGAAGTCAAATATAATAAATGCATAAACAAACAAAGAACTGTGCAAAACATAAAAGAATAGGAAGCATGGGAACAAAGTATCTTCAGCCATGACTTGCTTACACCTTCCCCTGTACACAAATCTTCATTTATATACATACAACATCTTCAGCCATGCCTATTCTGTACAAACATGTCGCCTATAGCCATATATCTCTGCCTTTTCATTTTAATTCGAAAACTAATATTTCAAAACTTAAGAAGCAAAGCAGAGAAAGCAAAATAGAAAGAAAGGGAAAGCTACAACTAGAAAACAAAGGGGTCTCTGTTGCATATAAAAAGAAAAAAAAAATCAAAGCTAAAGAAAATTCCAGTTTTCAAGTATCAACTTCCAGGCTTTTGCAATCTTTGTTCCCTGTCTTCTGTTCAAACTGTTCCAGGTGAGCAAACACTTGAACTCATTTGTTCATCTTTTTGGTTGGCATCTGATGATCTATAAATAAATGACATAAAGGATGCGTGCATGAATATGAACTTTTGTATTGAGGGTATGCTTGTGCCTGTCTGTGATATATGTCTCTGTTATAAAGTATTACTGAGTTCAATCCTGTTTAAAAATCGAGAACTTCCCCTCAAATCAATTGTTGATCTTGATGTTCAAAGGAAACTTGTTAGAATTTCCAGGAACTCTTCCCTAAAAATATTTGGGGGCACTGAAAATAAATAAGTTTTCTAGAAAATATCAAACACAGTGGAATCTCATGTTTTTGTGAAAATGTAATTGATTAAATTTTCATTTTCGAGTATATGATCTTGTTCACCTTTACGAATCATGATTTTTAAAACAAAAATCTAGATTTTTAGTGCGATTTCGAGTGAGAAATTGCGAGTTGAACGAATTCGACCATTTGGGCAAACTACGGTGGTCGGCGACATTGTTCGCCTCGTGATTGGAGCTGTAGCTAGCTGAGGAATTTTAGAATCTAGGAAAAATATTGGAAAAATTTTCTAATGCAAGGATTTTGGGGGTGAGAACGATTTAGGGTTCGAACTCGTTATTTGGTCGCTGAGGTTGGCGATGCTGCCGCGATCTCTATAGGAGATCGAGTGGTACAAAATTCGGGGAGATGAAGCGTTAGTGGCCAGGGGGCGCGTGGTTGAAGTCGCGCGACTTCAGGTGGTCGAGGCGTGGCAAACGCGGTGTTGACAGGTTGGAGGTGGGAGCTTTCGTTTGTTCCAGGTATTGACTTTTTGTTCGAATTCTGATTTATGACCGATGGTGATGGGTTGAGGGTCGAAGTGTGTTGCCGCGATGATGTGAGATGTGATGGAGGGTTCGTCGGAGGTGGTGGGTGATTCCGGCAGTTGTGCACGTGCACGGTGGTGACGAGGTGACTGGTGAATTTTCTGGGCGGTCGCGTGCGCGTACTCGAGTAATTCGAGGGTTGCTTCGACCGTGTCTTCAGGCTTGCTCGTGTGTGTGTGTTTCTGCAATTGGCTCTTAACAAATGTTTAAATGAAAAAAAAAATATGAGGAGAAGGAAAGAAACAGGGAAAGAAAGAAGAAGGAGATAGAGTGGAGGAGAACACGGGGAAACAGGGAAAAGGCTCGAGTGATGGTTCGAAGTTTTGCGTGCTGGACTCGAAGCAGGTAAAGGGGAGAGTTGGGTGAATGTTTTGTACAGGTTTTATAAACCAAACCTGATCTGTTTGTCATTTCAAATTTAAACTTTTAATTAAGGATTGAACTGAGATTTAAATCAAAATTTTAAAATATAAGTTCAAGTTTAGTTGAAGTGTTGTTTGGAAATAAAGTTTTAAAATTTTTTTTAATTTGTTTCAAATAACTTAAAAATGTTTAAGTTCAAGTGTGTTTAAAGAGGATTGAAATTTATAATGGAACTTGAAAGTATACAGTAAGCATTTAAACAAGTTTTAAATAAAAGTTTAAATCTTAACATTTTTTTTTTATTGGCAAATAAATCGTAATAGGAATGAGTTTCACCTTATGTTAGCATAGAATTAATGATTTATAATTCGTTTAGTATTAAGTTAATTAACATGGATAATTTATTTAAATGATTAAGGATTTGGAATAATTAAATAAATAATTAAAGGTTTAATTACTTAATTAAAGTTTAAAGATTTATTAAGTTAATTAATTTGAAAATTAAGAATTATTAATTGGATATTAATTAATAATTAAAGTTGATTTAATCATGTGATTAAGCAATAAATTGATTTAAGGATAATGTGATAAATTAATTAAAGTAATTAATTTGAGAATAATTAAATTATCAAGGGCTAATTAATAAATAAAAGTGACCAAGAATAATTATAAATTAAGGAGTAATCAATGGTTAATTAAAGGATAGTTATTTAAATGTTTTGAAATTAATTGATTACTGATTTTCCATAACTAGCAGATTTATTCATAGAAATTAATCTGATTCACTTGGTCATATAATTGGATTAATCCTACCTACGGATGCTTGGATTATATTGGATGTTAAACTGTTTAATATCTCTGTTATAGGATGCTTTATGATTAACCTGATTTGTATTGTGATCTGTGATGAAATTTATCATCTGTGATATATATATATATATATCTGTGAATCTGTGTATGAAAGATAAGCATTATAATTTATATCGCTTATCGAATATACTGTTGTATTTGATCTGTGATGATTGAATGATGTTGCACTATTGTGTTAAACCCCTGAACCACACCATACACACACAATTATGGATTTCACGAGGAAATCGATTAAGTCGCATATTTTTGAAATAGTTATATTTGAATTTTTTAAATTCAAATGTTTTGGAAATGGAATCGGAATAAATGTGAAAAGCTTTTGGAATGGAATTTCAAAATAGAATTTATTATTTTTAAATTACTTGATTAAGTTTTGGAATTTAAATAAGTTGATTTAAATTTAAATTCAATACTTGAAATTGAATTCTGTAATTTGAAATTAGGGATTAATGATATTATACTAGTCATTATGAGTTAAACCATTTTTAAAGTATTATTTTTGGGAATTTGAATTTAACTCAAGGATTTCAACTCGTATAAATGAATCAGATTTCCAAAATGAAAACTGTTGTTTTCAAATGAAAAACACTTTTAGATAAGAACTGAAATTCCAGTTAATTAGGGGAATTTCAAGATTGAATAGAAAAATGATTTTCCTAAGTTATGAATGAATTCTTTTTGAAAGCTATGAATTAAATCTGTTTATTTTTAACAGATTTAAATTGAAGATTTGTTTAAATCAAATTGAAATGAAATTGTTTTGAAGGCTATAAGTTAAATCTTTGATTTAAAGATTTAACGAGTTAATCAAATTGAAATGAAAATTGATTTGGAAAATCTGTGAATGAATCTTTTATTTAAAAGATTAAAATGTGAAAATTGTTTAAACCGTTAAAGGTTGTGAAAATGAATCTTTTTGTTTAAAGATTGAAAATGGTAATTTATTTAAACCATTTGAAGAAAAGTTTTGGGGAAATAAGTTGTGACTTAATTGAAATCCCAATATCCATATATATTTTTTAAATATTTTCGCTCACTATTCGGTTTAGCCGGGAAAGGACCTTTGTGTCGTATAACCCATTCTGAATATGTGATACGTCGTTATGGATAGCATTTGAAGACCGGTGATGAAGACCGGGTATTTATGAAAGCGATAGGATGACCTATCGATTGTTTCTGCACCGAGTCGCGCCGGTATAGAAACTCCCTAAGTGATGGGAGAATCCGATCGGGATTGTGAATATCCGGATTGCAAGGACTTCTTTGTAAGTGCCTTTGGTTCTGTTCGAGCCCGGAACAGACTTGTATGGATTGTGTGTCTGACATTACAAATTGAGATGTAAAGCCGATTTCTTTCAAATATATTTCTGTTGGTGGCGGAGAATTTATTCTTTTAGCTTAACACCCTTCTCTGAGACGTACGAGCTCAGAGGTTATATAGTTGAAGTTATCAGCAATACATTCCCAATTTGGTAATGTGACATGCTGAGTGTTGCTGTGAAATGATCATTGTGTTGATTATTTATGATAGGATCATTTATTTGATCGTCTATCTTTGTGATCATTTCTATGATCATTTGTTGACCCAAAGCATGGCTTTTGTATAAAGTATGTTTTTGTGGACGTGACTTCGTCGAGCCTCACACCCCGTGAATGGTCAAAACAGGAAAGATGCGGCAAGGTTATGAGGGGTAGCGCCCTTTAGGATGTGTGCATTTCCTTCTGGAAAAGGGTGGTATCATGGTATGGAGCCCAGATACTTACTCATGTTGAAAACACTTTGTTATGATTGTGTGAATTGATTACGAGCGCTCGGTGAAAGGTCCCAAAGGACCGGGGGATGGCATATTCGGTCAGTTGTTACTCAGTTAGGGGTAACCCGGCCTTGTGTTGGTAGAGATCCGGTTTGGTTCTCGGGGATGTCCATCCAGAGGCATTCTCATGTGGCAATGGGAAGTTCCTTGGCCTGATCATTCGTTGGAAATCCAATTCCCAATACGAAACTTTGTACGGTATTAGTTGTAGAACCTGCCATTCACTTATGGTGGTCACCACTGTTTGGATGGTAGCTATAGTAGGCATAGTTCGAAATGTCTATGTTGGCTAAGATTTATATTCTACTTTCGAAATAAATTTTTCCTACACTATGCACTAGTAATAATATCAAATATTATTTTTAATGCGTATCAAGCATCTTTGACTACCATAAGGAGAAATCTCCTCCGATTCTGCGTTTGCATTGTGTGTGTGTGTGCGGGAGGCCTTATGGTAGTCTCATTTTTAAAAAAGCATTTCGAATTGACTTTGAAAATCTTTTATTGAATGTTTTTAAAAGATAAACTGTTTTTGTTGCTCACACCAGTCCCACGACTGATCCGGAGTTTATTGTTTCTTTCCTAAACTCTGGGTGCTCATTATTTTCTACACGAGCAGTCTAGAGTTGGGTTTTTCAGATAGTTAGATATAGTAGATTATCTGGAGTTAGTTCAGTCTTTGGATCGCACCAGTCTTGGTTATCTAGGTGCATCGTTATTGGGAGTTCGAGCTATTGCTGGATTGATTCTTGGAAATGGAGTTGCAGTTATTTCTGGAGTTCTTATTTGAAGACTGTCCTAGAGTTATTTGTTTCGCTGCTAGATGTCATCTATTTTCTTTTCCGCTGCTGTTTTATTGTATCATATCTCTGATGTATATTGATATCTATTGGATCATCTGTTGTATCAGATATTGTATATCAGTGTATTATTCTTTTTATTCCGCTGTGTTGTATACTTAATGTTGTTATAAGCTCCGGCGAATCGGGTTTGAACGGTCGAATCTATGGCATTCGAATACGATTTGAAGTATGGATGTTGATTTTCGAGCGGGCAAAATCCGTCTCGTTACATTACTAAGCTTCAAATTCAGATTTAAAGCAAAGTAAGATATGGAGATAAGAAATGGAAGAGTGAATCTTGATAGAGGAAACACCACAATAAACAAAAATGCCAGACCCAATACTAGAAGGAATCCGGGTTAGGCACGAGCTGCTAATGTAGGTGCTGGAACACCGCAGGTGGATATGGGAGCTACGTATCAATTCTTTGTCAACATGATGCAAGTAGGTGCTGCTACTGGATTAGAAAAGGGAAATGTTGGAGGAGTGAATCAGGAAGCTCTGGTTGTCGATAATTATGTTGTGTTGGATAGAGACTGTGCAATACAAGATGGAAAGCCGTTTATTAGAACGGAAGATGCTACCAAAGTGGATAACTTGTTGCTCCATTATAAGAGGATTTTCCTTGATCTTGGACTTAATGATGAGAAGAGGAGGAGGTTAGTGTCCAGGCAACTTGAAGAACATACATTGCATTAGTGAAACAGTGTTACTATTGGAGTAGCGTAGGTAACCCTGACTTGGGCAGAATTTAGGAGAAGGTTTGAAGAAAGGTTAATGTCAGAAAATTCTAAGTCTACCCTATTGAGAAAGTTTGTTGAGCTGGTGTAGAGGGATATAACTGTGTTGGAGTATGCTATGAGATTTGAGGAATTGTCTCGGTATGGGTATGCTACCGTGGATACAGTAATTAAAAGGAATAAGAAATTCATCTTTGATTGAGATCTGAACTTGCTAGGACAACTTTACCACATCTCAGAGATCCATGAGATGTAGTTGTTGGAATGGCTTTAAGGAACGAAGAGATGCTTGCTTTCTTTGGCAGCAACTAAGTAATGGAGGCTCAATATGGGCAAAATTAGAAGAGGAAATTTTGCCAAAAGAAAGGAGCTCAGAGGAATAAAGCTGCCAAGAAAGGAAAATCTAAGATTATCTAATATAAATGTGATAAGAAAAGGCATTTCACAAATGAATGTCGTTCTGGAGAGGAAAGAAGGTGATTGGGGGGAAGAACATCAAGTGCTTCAACTATGATCAAATCGGCTATTACAAGAACAGGTGCAAGGAACCAGCCAAAGTTGAGAAGGACATGGTATTTGCATTGGAACCTGCTACCTTGAGACCAACAGTTGAGGAGAAAGGAAAAGCTATGATGGAAGGTATGCTGGTATACTTACTAGAGTTCTATTTGATAGCGGTGCATTACATTCTTTCATATCTCATTGTTCGGTAAATAAGCTTAGCCTAGAACCCTCATACCTAGTTACTTCCTTAAGGGTTGCAAATCGGATAGGAGGGTATGCAACTTTTGGGATAAGATGTGACCAGTTAGAGTTTAAATTGCTAGGTCACATATTTTCTTGCAGTTTGCATATGTTTGATTTCAAAGGCTTTGGAATTATTTGGTATGGACTAGTTAAGTAAGTATGATGCTAGGATACTTTGCCACGATAGAAAAATATCACTACAACACCCTAGTAATAGTGATCGAATTATATATTCTGTAGGAAACTCGAGTTTTGGTGTATGTCCTTTGTTGGGTGTAATGGAGAAGGAAGACGAGTTGAATAGAGTTTTTCTTATTAGAGAATTCATAGACGTCTTTGAACCAGTAATAGGAATACAGCCGAAGCGAGCTATTGAATTTCAGATAGATCTTGTACCAAGAGCTAAATCTGTTAGGAGACCACCAAGTAGGATGACACCTACCAAGACGAAGGAGTTAAATGTGCAACTGGAGGATTTAGAAGGGAAGAGTTTTAGTAGACCAAGCAATTTGCTTAGAGAGCAGCTGTAATGCATGTTAAGAAGCTAGATAGATCGTTAAGGTTGTGTATCGACTATCGTACGTTAAATGAAAGAACGATAAAGAATCAATATCCATTTTCGAGGATTGATGATTTATTTGATCAGTTCAGTGGAAATAAAGTATTTTCTTAGTTAGATTTGGAAACAGGGTTCCATCAACTAAGAGAGGCGGACAATAATATTCCTTTGACGGCATTAAGAACTATGTATGGATCGTTTGAGTGGTTTGTAATGTTCGTTCGAGTCTGTTAATGCCCCAGCCTTTTTCGTACACTTAATGAATCAAATCTTACGAGAAACTTAGATAGATTCATATCGGTTTCATAGATGACATTTTGATATATTCGAAGGATGAAAGAGACTATGAAGCTCATCTTAGGATAGTTCTTAAGACATTGAGACATCATCATTTAAAAGAAAAAATTTCAAAGTATAATTTTTGGAAGAAAGAGGTGAAGTTTCTTGTTCATATTATCTTGGAAAAAGGGTTGTTAGTAGATCCCGCTAAGACTGAAGTAGTTAATAATTAGAAGAGACCCGAGAAAATGACCGAGATAAAGTGTTTTCTTGGACTAGCTGGCTATTACAGTAGATTCATCAAGGATTTCTCGCGGATAGAAGCGTCAATAACTAAGCTAACATGAAGGATATGAAGTATGTTTAGACCAATAAATGTGTAGAGGCATTACAAAAGCTGAAATATTTATTGACTAATGCGTCAATGTTAGTTGTTTTGGATGGGTATCAAGATTTAGTAGTGTATACGGATGTATGCGCAACTAGATTAGGAGTTGTGTAAATGCAGAGGGGTAAAGTAATTGCCTATGCTTCTCAACACCTCAAACTGCATAAAGTTAGTTATCCAATGCATGACTTAGAGTTATCTGTAGTGATTTTTGCACTAAATGCGTGGATACATTACCTTTTAGGAGAGAGATTCGAGTTGTTGATGGAATACAAGTCATTATGAAATTATTCTTTCAGAAGAAGTTGAATATGAAACCGTAGAGATGGCTAGATTTTTTAGCCACTTACGATTTTGGAATTGAATATACACCGAGGAAAGGAAATAGATTTGCAGATGCGCTCAGTAGAAGGAATTATAATGTAGTGTTAGCAAAGATAGCTAAGTTGGAAGATTTAGAAGCATTGACTAGCAGTGTCCAGTTAAGATCTACGGCAAGTTCAAGCCAAGAAATCGCTATGTTGTAATGTTTAGAAGTTCGACCGGTAATGATCGAAAGGATTGCTTCTAAGCAAGGAGATGATCCATTACTAGCTGAACAGATTGAACGGTTAAAGAGTGGAACTGAGATTGATTATTTAAAAGATTTCAGTATTGGCCAAAATTGGTGGTTGAGAAAGAAAGTAAGGTTATGTGTTTTGAATATTAAAAGCATAAGGAAGGAAGTTCTTAAAGAGTGTCATTGATCAAAGTTCACCATTTATCCGAGAGGAACCAAGAGGTATTAGGATATGAAAGAAGTTTCTTCGGGGAAGGTATGAATAGGGACTTTGGCTTATGGGCAAAGCAGTGTTTAAACTATCAGCAATTAAAAGCCAAGCATCAAAAGCCAAGTGGATTGCTTCAGCCTTTAGATATTCCAGTTTGGAAGTGGGATTCTATATTTATGGAATTCATAGATGGATTGATAAGGTTGAACAAAAGAAATGAAAGTATCTGAGTTATAGTGGACAGATTAACTAAGAATACACACTTTATACTCGTTAATTCGACTAGGACGACACTAGTTTTAGCTAAGTTATTCATGAAGAATATAGTTAGATTACATGGGATTCCTTGTAGCATAGTAAGTGACGGAGATTCCTTGTTCACTAGTGAATTATGGAAGAGGCTATAAGAAGTTTTAGGTACCAAGCTCAAGAGAGAACTGCTTACCAACCACAGACCAATGGGCCAACAGAAATGGTTAACAAAGTCTTAGAAGATTTGTTAAGAGTTTTCAGTAGATTTTGGAGGATCGTGGGAAGACCATCTGCACTTAGTCTAGTTTTTGTATAACAACGGTTATCAAACTAGTATATATATGGCACAATTTGAAGCTTTGTATGGAAGGCCATGCAAATATCCTATATGCTAGCTAGAGATCGAAGATAGATTAGCTCTTGGTCCGGATTTAGTAAGAGAAGCCATAGAAAAGATTGAGTTAATTAGGGATAGAATGAAGGAAGCTCAATTTAGGCTGAAAAGCTGTAATCGGCCGTATTTTACATATCAGAGGATCGTTAAATATTCTATTTAATTCATTTGAGGTCATATCGTTCTAATATTTTAAAATATGATTCTTAGAGATGTTTTATGAGTCCATGATTTTTTCCCGAATTTCTATGTGACCATTTTGCCCTTGGAAATTTTATTTCAGTCATAACTTTTGATAGGAGCCGATTTAGATGTTCTAACCTAGTTTATTGCTTTGGGATGGTGGTCTCCCACTTTGTAGAGTGGTCAATAGGAAAACGGATAAGTGGTTTGGAAGTTATAGCAGTTTAAGTTTTGTAAACTAGTGGCCAGAATTAGAAAAGGGATTAATGGGCCATTAGAAAGCCCGTTAGTCTAATCAAATTTGGCTATAAATAGAGGTGAGGAGACCATTTGAAACATTTGTCTCTCATTTCATATCAGCCCCAAAACCTACCCCCTCTCTAATTCATCATTCTTTGCATAGATTTTATCCCAAATCGTCTCTAACCTCAAATTAGAGGCTAAATCTTCATCCAGGGGCTTAATCTCGTCGATTGGATCACATCTACATCCAATTTGCTATTGTCCGAATTGGATCTCCTCTCATTTTCATAGGTTTGATTGGTTTGGTGAGTGATTATGATCTCTCACTAGTCTACGATGGGTAATATGTTGTAATTAGGTAATTATAAGTTAGAATTGTCAAATTAAACTATAAATTGGTTAGGCATAGGTAATTTTAGATTACGAAACCAAAGATTAACCTAATTAATCATGTATTATGGATTAGATCATTGACTAGTGTCATCTATGTATATATGACTATGTAAATCTATGATTTAAATTAGATATATGCTTGTTCATGATCGTTGATTGAATTGGACGACTTGAATGTTTATGAGTGTAAAAGAATGATTTTCTACGTTTGATTCACTGTGTTTGCCATTGCTTGCTATGCTTGATTAGTTTTCTAGTGTTGTACATGTTTAGGACTTAGATTGGTGATCGGAGCATATCGGGAGCAAAGTTCTTTTGTATCACACGAAACTTAGGATAGGCTCTGGAGCACATAAGGAAGATGCCTTGAAAATTTCATGACGATTAGGGCAAAGTATTTGGATCGGCATCGATCCGATCTGATAGGATCGGTACCGATCCGAATTTTATGCATCTATCGATATGGGATCCAAGGGGTGGTGGAGCATGGGTTCCAGTGATGTTCTATGAAGTTGGACCAAAGGATAAGCCAAGTATTGAAGATTTGATGGATTATCTATGTTGGATTGGCTATGGACCATAGATGGAAGGACCAAGAGGCTAAGAGAAGCAAGGGGTCTATGGCATCTAGAGGAAGTGTACTAGAGGGTGGAAATGAGGTGGAGCCAAAATTGGCAAATTATTCAGATCGATATCGATCTGATCGAATTGGATGTGTACCGATCCAAATTATTGGCTCCAATTATTATGAGATCTGGGGTGGAGACTCTGGAGTTATAGTGGATCACGCTGGACGTCATGACTCGCTGATTGCTTCTATGGTTTGGTAGTTATGCCGTAATGAAGTTTTAGCTCTTCGATCAGAAACTCGGATAGGAGCAGGATCGAAGGAGTAAATTGACAGCTCAGGATGCAATGAGGTTATATGATAATGGATTGGGATGAGTAGTAAGCTCGTGCCCGGAAATGGATTGGAGTTGTGGAAAGCTCTGAAGAATTGGTAGTGCCAAGGAACCATTGATGACTTGGAGTGTTCTAGTTGTATTCAAAGTAAGGGTACTATATACGGGGGCACCCGAGGGCTGGTAGCGCCAGTCATGTACTTTGAATCGGTAGGGGCTAGGTCAGATGGTATAGAGGTATCACAAGAGACAACCGTGTGGGATTTTAACCGGTGAGTACGGTGAACATGATCGAGAACTAGGATTTCCATTAGTCTCTGGCAAAGTGAGGACGAGACCATACGAGTTATCATATGTTCAAGGCTTTAGAAGATGATAGCTAGAATTTGGACTCTATGGTTGTTATGATTGCTATGTTTGGTTTTGGTAGGCTATCATCTAGAGGAATGCTAAAGAAGGGATTTGGAATAGGGCCAATGGAGGAGGCTGCTTAGATTCTTCTATCCTATTCTATTATGGTATCTTATTGTCGTTTATTTTGAGTGGCATATTATATCTTATTATTATGTGCTAACTCTTTAGTTGCGGGGAGGGGTCGGATATGGTTTTGTGTACCTATCTAGTACCATATTTTCCAGTATAGATTTTGATAGTCATTTACCGCTATAGTTGACTGACCCAAGGTTTTATGTTTTCTCTTATCATCTTGGTTACTCTTAAATGAGTAGACTAGATGATAGGTTTGGAGTCATAATTGATGTACGAAGACGAGCTCGGAGAAGATATGGTGTATTACTCTATATTTCTTGTTTTCGTTGTTTGTTGTAATATACTCTAAGGGATGTAGTGAGGAAATGTCATACTGAGATATTATGACATTTGTACCATAGCTCATGATGTTCTAGTAGACGTGTTATCTTTCATTTGTTATGGCTCACTATATTTCTCTTGTATAATTTCTATATTATATTATATCCATGCATTGTGAGACATGGAAAGGTTTTCTACTTTAAATTTCAACCTTGATGATCGTCTCATGTAAGCTTGGCACATTTACAGCGCTTTTTTAGGTCATTTGGTGTGGGTGGTATGGGGTGGTCATCACATTTGGCATCAGAGCACAGGTTACGAGTTAACTAAGGCAATTCGAGAATATACACTAAAGGAGGGAGCATGCTTATTAATGAAGACATTACACTATATAATATTTTTATATAGCATAGTACGCAATTGGGTACCATTATAGCTTTTCTTGGAAAGAGGCTAATCATTCTTATTATAGATAAGGATGAATCGAAACATAAGAAACGTTATTAGGAATAACTATGCTTCAAGAGTGGAAGAGGGAGCGGGATCAGGTGCTGCCATACCCAATTTTCAAGCCATATTTGATGCTATGATGGCTTAGCTGATGAGGAGATCCTAAACTATTCCCGGTGTGGTTTTAGATGGTGGCGCTCCTATGCAAGTACCTAGAGTCGAATTCCCCAAGCTTTGTAAGGATTATTCTACTCTAGGAAGAAAGCCAATCTTGGTGATAGAATCAACTATTGAAGTGCAAGATTGGGTGGATACTTGTGAGCGTATCTTCAATGATATGGAAGTGGAAGATGCCATGAAAAGGAAGCTTTCTTTAGGAAACTACAGGGCCGAGCAATGAATTGTTGGAATCCTATTACCATTACTACTCCAAAAGATCAGATTCCTTGGGATCAATTCAAAGTAAGATTTGAAGAGAAGTTTATTCTAACGGCTCAAAAATCAGTGCTCTTCAAGAAGTTTGCCAAGTTGAAGCAAGAAGAGATGTCTATTTTTGAGTATATGGCAGAGTTTGATGGTTTGTCGAGGCATGGGATGTCTTTTATTGATACGCCTATAAAGAAGAATGAGAAATTTATTATTCTATTAGATGACTATCTGGGAGAGAAGCTAGTGGACCATATCGAAGTTTCTTTTAAGAAGCTTGTTGAGAAAGCCCTTAGACATGGGTGTTTGTAATCGGAGAATAAGACTGCTACAATGGTTGTTGCTGAAAATGATGAACCAAAACCGCAACAAGGCAGTAGGGGTAAGAAGAAATAGAATGGAAAGAGGAAGCAACAACAACAGCAAGGAAAAGGGAGCCAAAAGAAGAATAAGGGTGAGGTTATTTGTCGCAATTGTAGGGAGAAAGGCCACTATGCTAATGAATGTAAGGCGGCTAAAAAGTGCTTCGACTGTGATAAGCTTGAGCAAATGAAGAGGAATTGTCCATAACCACCTAAGGATAAGCAGATTGTGAACGCATATGCTTTGAATGTTGTCCTAACTTCATCTTGTGCTCCTATCACTAGGGATAGAGGGAAGGGAGTCATAGTGCAAGGTATGCTTTCCATCCGAGATGCTTCTATTTGAGTTCTTTTTTATATTGGAGCTTCGCATTCTTTTATTTGTGATGAGCTAGTATGAAGAATAGTTTTGGGAACTGAGATAGTAGACCAACCTTTGATCGTGGCGAACCTTGTTGGAGGATCTACTGATCTTTGTATGATTTGTGAAGGTTTATTGTTATTAGGTCATGGATGTTCTTTTGTTTGTGATTGCTTTGTTCTTAATTTTGTTGGGTTCAGAATTATTTTGGAAATGGACTGGATTAAGAGGTATGTAGCTTAGTGGATTGCGAGAAGCTAGAGGTGACAATTAGGAATATGGAAGGGAAAACGGTAGTGATACGCTGCTTACCAAAGGATGGGGTATTAGTCAGCTTTCTTTATTCGCTTGAGATTCCATAGGAAGGATAATCATCCACGCTTATCGCTAGAGAAGATCCTAATGTCTTTGAGGAAGTGATAAATTTACCGCCGCATAGGGAGATCGAGTTACTGATCGACTTAGTGGATGGAGCTAGACCCATAATTATGCCTTTGAGGCGTATAGCACCCAAAGAATGTTGGAATCTCAATTTTGATTATGACAAACTATATAAAATATTATGTGAATACTAACTATCTTTGCAGGAGATTTGTTGCAGATTCCTTTTCAGATGTTTAAAACTGAGTATTGTGTGTCTAGAGTCTGTACTTTACATAGAAATTTGTTAAAATCTCTCCTGAAACGATATATACACACATGCATAAAGGTTTGAATTCAGACATCTGAATTCATTCATTCATCTGAATGCTGAAACCTGAATACTGTAAACAATACTCAGAGGTCAAAATGAAAATTTTCAGACGTCTGAATTTAGTCAAAATTTGCCTAAATCTTGTTGTTTGTGTTTCAATCTAATTCAAAAGTCTGAATTTTTTAATTCAAACGTCTAAATATTTCCAACTGCTATTTTCTTGAAAAGTCACTTGTCTTCACCGAAGAGAAACATTTTCAAAATCAATAGTTGCACATGTTCTTTTCAATATAATTTTTCATACATGGTTGCAACTCTTTATATACTATAAATAGATTACAGAATTCAACAAACAATTCGCCAAATTTACTTTTAGCATTCTTTAATTCTCATATATTCTCAAGCTTTCAAATTGCACTCAAATTACTTATATACCTTGATCATTAATCACTTTATCTTCCACAATTCTCAAAGCACATCACACTATATATCATAAAGGAGAAGATTATAGGAAGATTGACTTAATTGACTTATCAAAGTTATTTAAGAACACACTACAGTCAGATACATTTGTTATTTGTAAAGAATTCCTGTTCGGTTGCTCAGGCAGTTGAAGGCCTATTCTGTTGCTTAGGCAGTTGGAGTCTTGTTCGGTTGCTCAGGCGGTGTAAACATGTTCCTTCGGGTTAAGTGAGGGTTGTGTTAGTGAAATTCCAGAAGGAGTCTAGGACTGGACGTAGGGCGATGCTTCGAACCAGTATAAAAATCTCTGATGTCATTTACTTTACTGCATTTACTGTTTATTTACTTATTCTGCACAAGTAGTTTATCCATATTACTCGATCCTATAGCATAGCTTCTTTTCATTTGGTATCGAAGCCTGATTTCATCTAACCGTAACACGGTTATTTGATTCTTTGCTAATATGGATAGTAACACAAGCACAGCACTATAAGCACTAACACCAGTTTTATAGAAGGTCAATCCACTACACGACCTCCATTTTTCAATGGTTTGAACTATAGTTATTGGCTACTCGTATGAGAATCTATAGTCAATCAAATAGCTTTGAATCATGGAATATCACACAAAATGAATACACTCTTCCTACAGGAGAATACTCCACATGGACAAACACACAAAAGTTAGATGCTTCTGCCAATCTAAAGCTATGAACATGTTATTTTGTGCACTAGATAGAAATGAATTCAATCGTATTAGCATGTGCCAAACTGCTTATGAAATACGGAGAACGCTTAAAATCACTTATGAAGGAATTAACAAAGTCAAACCAAGAAAAATCTCCATGCTCAAAAATCAGTTTCAAAATTTTAAAATGAAACAAGATGAATCCATCAATGATATGTACTCCAGATTTCAAGATATCTATCATTCACTATTAGGATTAGGAGAAAAGTATAATGATTTTGATATTGTATCAAAAATCCTAAACTCTTTAACGAATGAATAGGAAAGAAAAGTCTTGGCTGTGGAAGAAGCTAATGACCTCTCTACCATAAAACCTGAAGAGTTAATAGGAAATCTAATGTCCTAGGAAGTGAATTTGCAGGCAAAACGAGTACAAGCACAAGACAAAAAGAACATAGCTTTCCATGCTGAAGAAGAAAAGGATGAAGATTCAGATGAAAAAGATCTAGAATTTATTGCCAAAAATTTCAAAAAGTTCTAGAAATTCCGGAAAAACAACAGAAACAATGGAAAAAGGAACTTTCCAAGCAAACCATCATCTTCTGTTCTAGAATGTTTTAATTGTCATAAGAAAGGTCATATGCAGAAAGAATGTCCAGAACTAAATAAAAAATACCTCAACAAGGGCTGAAAAGATAAGAAAACGAAAGCATTCTCTGTTACATGGGATGATTCAAATACCTCTTCATTGGATAGCAGTAGTGGCAGTGAAAACGAGCAAGCTAGTATTTGCTTCATGACTACCAAAAACGAGGTTAGTGATTTTACCTTTGATGATATGATAGAAATAAATTCAGAGCTAGTTGACACTCTCAAAAAAATCAAAAGAAAATATAAAGTGTAACGACCCGGAATATTAGGAAATATCAATTTAATAATCTGTATTAATAATTAAATTGATTAGATAATTATTCTTTATAATTTTAATTTTAATTGGTAAATTTATTCTTTTTAAAGATTAATAAATTTTTAATCTGGCAATAATTGGTAAGAATTAATTTTTTTCAAAGCTAATGAATTTTTATTCTGTTTATAATATATATATTTGATGTATATTGTGAACGGAATATCTTTTGTTTTAAATTAAGGATTGAATTTTCAAATTTGTAATATATGTGTGTATATGTTGTAATTTGAGTTGTTTTGAAATTTATTTAATCTATTGATAATTTATAATTGTAATTTAAAGCTTTATTTTAAAATTAATATTTTTTTCAAAAGTTAATTTAGTTTAATTCATTTGTTTTCAAGTATAAGATAATTGTTATTTTAAATATGATAGTTTAAAAAGAATTTAAACAAGCTTTGTTTTGTTTTCTTTTAAAATGCTTAAATTAAAAATGGTTATAAATGTATATAGATAAAAGTTTTAGATTTGTGAATACATGTATAGGCAATTCATTTGTATTTTAACTAGTTTTATAATATTCTCTTTTAAAGGTAAATTTATATTCACATATATAAATATTTATTTATAAAGTAACTTAAATAAGTAGATTTATACTACATTTTAAAAATAAATTTATGTATACATATGTAAAATTATATTTATTAAGAGAATTAAATTATGTAAGTTTATATTACATTTAAATTAAATGAAAATTTTACTTAAAACCCTTAAGACATGTGTAAACATAATAAACACCCTTAATAACACTTGTAAAACTTTTAAATCATGCTTGAGACACTTGTTTAATTTTATAACAAGTGGAAATATATCGATCTTAATTTTTAATAAATATTTTAAGAAGAAAACTAGTTTCTTCATAACACTTTCATTACTTTGTTTCAACTTAACTCAAAACAGAAATTTATTCTCAATACCTAAAACTTGAGATTTAGATTTAAAAGCAAATCAAAACTGGAAATCTGCAAATTCAAATGGATATTCAACTTCAAAATATGAAGTTCTTCTTAATAGTCAAAGCAAATAAGATTTAAAACCTGCAAATTAAAACTGCAACACCAATTTTCAATCTGCAAAATGAAGTCCTTATCAAGCTGCAACCTTCAAATTACTACAACTTCAACATGCAAAAGGGAGATCTGAATTTAATCAATCTGCAAATCAACAATGAAGCTACAACTTCAAACTGCAATCAAAAATTCTACAATTCAAGTTGAGATCAACTCAGCAAGTAGATCAAAGCTTTTTCAGATTTTATTCAAAGGCCTGAAAAATAATATGCTCTGCTTTTATTCTGAGGTGAGTAATCATTTTAAAAACAGATTTGGTTTAATCTTTGGGTTAAATAATAATGCATGCAAGTGAATTCTTGCTTTGATAATGAATATTTGATTATGAGAATGCATGATTATCATAAGTACTTAGTCCCTGTAAATTTGAATTTAAACTCTATTGTTTAAGCAGGATTTGATTTTCATCTTTAAATCCAAAATCCTTCAAATCTATAACTCTTTTTGGACTTGTTATATAAATGAAAAGTGTATATATTTTTTTAAAGCTATGGGTATGTAAATATAGGAAATTTACGGTAAAACCAAATTTTAGTTAAAAATCAACCATCCTAATTTTTGTTTGGAAGAGTATGATTGTGTTTGTGGTATGAAATCATGAATTTAGAAGAAGAAATCATAATTTTTAATTGCATAAATATGGTGAATTTGGGGTTTATTCGAAATTGGGAATTTTGAGAATTTCCGATTATCTATACATTAATTTGGTTTGAAGCTTGGATTGAAGCTTGTGCATAGACTGTTGATTATGGGAAAAATTTAATTTAATTTTTCTAATGGCTGAGGAGTTAGGAATTGAGCAAACTAGGGTTTTCTGGACTGTTTTGCTTATTGATGGGTTTGTGGATTTTGCGTTGTCGTGGAGTTGATCGAGTGTGATCGCGAGTGGAAGGATGGTAGCGTGGTGATATGGAGGTGCTTTGGAAGGAGTATTGGAGTTGCCTGTCGATAGGATCGTCGGTGGCGATGGGGTTTTGTGGATTGAGGATGCTGCAGTTTTTTAGCTTAAGGGTCGAATTTTGGATTCACGCTTGGATTTTGATTCTGGGTTTTCGATGATGCTCGGGAGTGGTTGGGTGATCTACGGCAATTGTCATGACGACCTGTAATGGCCATAGGTGGAGGCGCATGTGCACCGTGCACATTCGTGTGCACTGGAAAATTTCAATTGGGGAAGACAGGGCTTTACTCGGGTATGCTCAGGCGTTTTATCGCGTATGTCTCGAAGATTTTAGGGCTGGGTTTTTCCTCGGGGAAGACTCGCATGATTACCGAGTCGGTCTCGGGTTTAGGGTGGATGTATTTTGTTAGTACTGTAATGATTTTTAGTTGCATAGTAAACTTGAATTTTAAATAAATGTAGGTAAGTTTTGAAATTATAAAACAAGTTTATAAAAGGGAAACAAAAGTATAAAGGTTGAACTTGTTCTTAGATGAAAAAGTAAATCAAACATTTTATAATGTTAATTGAATTTTTTTTTTAAATTTAAAGTGTTTAAATGATTTCTTTTGAAAATAATTAATTAAATTTTAAATTTTAATTTAGAGAAATGTTTTTGTAACGACCCGTAAATTTTAACGGTTTTAGTAACGTTATTAATTGAAATTTTGTGGAATTTTAAACGATAAAATTCTAGAATATAAATTTATATTTGGAATGCGTCTAGTTAAACATAACAACTGGAAAATTTTATCTGAAAATATGAAAGTTTATTTCGTGTGTAATTTTATTCCAATTTAATCAGTTAGTATTGCTGAAAATAAAATGTTTTTGAAACCTAAATATTTTTATATAGAAAAATTCCAAAACGTCTTCTGAGTAAGACGTCATTTTTCGTTTTTCAAAATTCGAACTTCTTTAGCTCCGTCGATCTTATTTTCCTACGTTTTTGTGCATTTTCCGCTAGTAGAAAATTGGAATTTTTTATAATCCAATCATACCACTGATAT
Organism: Allium cepa; assembly: GCA_030765085.1. Taxonomy (NCBI): domain Eukaryota; kingdom Viridiplantae; phylum Streptophyta; class Magnoliopsida; order Asparagales; family Amaryllidaceae; genus Allium; species Allium cepa. The sequence continues at coordinate 201,794,674 of CM060945.1, read as the reverse complement.
ACGTATACCTTTTTTTGTCTCGTCGTGCTGATCTCCGCGGTATATTCGTATGTGTGTTTCGACGTTCGGTGGACGGAAAAATCTGTAAACGTTAAGCCGTATCGGTACGTTACGTGAGACTTTTGGATTTCCTACTATCTCAATTATCTACCGTGTCACACCAGGGGGACATTAGATTTTACTATTTACGAGAATTGTCATTTGACCTTTGCAATTCCCTATGATCATTATCTTTACTGGTTGATTTTCACTTTCTATCCGTAGTCATTTATTTTCATCTGTAGCCAAATCATCCTCCTTTTACTCTAGCCTGCACGTCTTCCACCTTTTCAACCTAAACCGCTATTTCATCTACATTTTTATCTTTGGTTCATTTTCCCAGATCATCCTCCTCCTATATTTTTTCTTCTTCTTTTTTTTTGTTCTGCGAAAGAAAGGAAAAAACTAAAATGGCAGTGCATATTCTTTTCAAGCACCTAAACTTCTCCCATCCTCCTGTACTACTTCTTTCTCCTTCATTTGCTTATCACTTCTTCCACCTTTCTTCTAGTTTCCCTTGCACACACCTGACAACGCTGCAAGCACTCAAGCTGATGCCACCGCGTATTCGCGGACCTCCCTGTCCTTTCAAGCAAATCACCTCGACCGGCCTTCTCTTCTGTCTGCCTTCCTTACAGTGCACCAACTGCAACCAAGTAGCAGCCTTGTACAACGAAGACCCGACCTGCCTTCGCCTTCCACCATGGCCCGCTCCACCGCACGACCCACCTTATCTCCACCTTCACGAGATCCCCCCCAACGTGAGATAGCACGCAACCGCCTGTGCCATGTAGCCTCCATGACACTCAACTGCCCCACACCTCACCGCCGTGAACCCGCAGCCTCGGCCTCCGCCTGCTCTCTGCCTCCGACCCACTGCTCTCCCTACCTCGGCCGCCTTGTTTTCCTTGCTTCCACTGTAAAGCCACCTATGCCAACCCCCCATGCAAACTCGAACCCGACACCTTGCTTGCGTGGCCGAGAATTCCATCACAGCTTCCTCTGTTTTCTGGCCTTGGAGACCTGCCACGTTCATCACCTCGCCGGCGTCTTCTATTTATATATGTGGTATGTTAATTTTGTTAGGAAATTTGTTATGTAAATTTAAATATATAGAGTAACTGTTGCATAAGTTATAGTAGTATACATACATAACCCACTATACATCAATACTATTATTTACTCTCTATAGTTTATATGATGTTCATAATTTATTTGAATTATATAAGAATCGATCGTGTATTTACGTATAAAAAAAAGTGTTAGTTCATATATCTACATAGGTGGACCTGAGAAACATCTCTCTATTTTATACGAGTATGGTTGTAACCACCCTAGATTTTTGCCTATATTTTTAAATTTGACTTTATTTTATTTTGAATTTATCTTTAAACTTGTTTTATTTAAAACTTTTCATTTTTTAAATATAAATTTTGATTATTATGTAAATTATAGTTTCAAACTAGTATAAATTGGATATTTTGCCGAAAAGTGAATTTCTGTTCAAACTAGTCAAACTTTGAGTTTTAAATCTTAAATTTAAATATTTAAATTCTTAAATTTTATCTCTTATTATGAAAATAGGTGTAATAACATGAACACTGCTTTTTGTTTCATTGAAAACGGATTTAAATTGTGAAAGTTATGTATATTTTAATTTTGAGTGAAATTTGCTTTATTTACCAATTTTGTATATTTTACATTATATAAATTATATTTTCTTTGTCATATTTTATTTTAATATGTGTTAATATGTTATTTTATGTATATTTTTGTATTTTAATATTTTTAATGTGATAATAAAAAAAATTCAAAATTTATTGCATTTATTTTCTATTTTTAAAGGCTAGTTTCCATTTTTCTGCTATTTTCTTCATTAAATTATATTTAATTAAAATTTATTTATTTATTTTTGTGAATTCATTTTTATTTTTTGTTATTATCTTTATTTCTAAATATTTTTTAAGTACATAAAAATTTTCCAAAGTTCATTGCATTTATTTTTCATATTTTCAAGACTAGTTTGAAATTTTTGCTGTTTTATTAATTAAATTACATATAATTAACATTTACTTATTTTGTTTACTTATTTAATTTATTTCTGTGTTTATTTTATCTATATTTATAATTATTTTATGTGTATTTAAAATTACAAAAAGAATTAGAGAAATATGAAGAGTTTAAACCTTTCATTTATCTTTGACTTTTCACCTCCCTGCCTTTTCATTTTTCAACCTCCACTTACATTCAATTGTGGCTGACCGTATCTCATTTCTCCAGCCGTATACCATCTTCATTTTCACGTGAGAAAATAGTTTCTCAACTCCAAAAAAACTTCGGCCTCCATTCCTAAACAAAGCATGGCAAAGTTCTTCTCATTTTTCACTTATTTTTCTTGTTTTCCTTATCTCTTTGCACTTGTCTTCACTTTTTTTAGCTCAGCCCTTGCCCCACCACCACCATAGCCACCTCCCCCACCACCACATCAGGTTGTCCTACCCCTCCGGCCCTCTGTACAAGCCTAGCCATGTACCCCATGATGACCAGATCCAACAAAAATCCACAAAACTCCACATAATTATGCCTAGTCGAGCACCATCCATCTTCCACCACCTTCAACTCCTCTTTGGCCAGCCATACACCACCACCACCAGCTTTTCCTGACCTGAAACCCACTGCCATGTCATCCCTAACCCACCTGAAGATCTGACCGTGACTTGTATTGCTTTGGCCGAGCCTTAATTTGCTTGAAAATCATGTTGTTTATGCCTTATAGCTTGTAGTTCATACACATATACTTTGCTCCATCACTTTCCCATGCTAGGCCGACCTCTCATGGACCCAAACCAGATCCTAACACACACTTTTTCCATGCAAACCTGACCTAGGACTGAAGCATAGAAGGTAGGAAGCAAGTGCAAAGACTTTGGATTTGTTTTATGCATTAATTCTTAACATTGTTTTAGTATATGTTGGTTTGAAAACTTATGTTACATATACTTGTTTTGTTTGAATGTATCCAAGGCTATTAATCTTTGGCTCACCACTTTCAAATCATTGTCGTGCTTTCGTGCCTCTGGAAATCTTAGTTGTGTGTATTTGGTTGTCATCTCCAGCTTATACAAGTGAGTAATTCTCACCAGACGATTTGTACTTATATAACTAGTAAACTGACCCCTTTTGAATCTGTAAAATGCATTACCATATCATACCTGCTATATTATGATTATATGATGTTCACCCATGCTTAAACACCTGTTATATCATATGTTACTGTTATATTATGTTGTTCTATTATTTATATCAGATTATCACACTGCAAGTTCCCTTTAGATTAGAATCACTATGGGTTGAAATGATACATACCCGAACGGACTTTAGAATAAACGAAAATCGTTATGGGCTGAAATGATAGGCCTGAGCGATTTTCAATTTATTTCATTTACTTGGGACTGCGGGTTTGAAATGATAAAACCCAGATTTTCTTTGTAAATTACGGGTTGAAATGATATATTGCCCGTATCACTTTACCTAGCGTAGAAAATTATATACAGGCCCGTAGTAAAATATGTTTTTCTAAAAAAATTAAAATATTTATAAATGTAATTATTATAATATTTTGATTTAAAATTAATTAAAAATAATTTTTGTAAAGTATTATTGATTTTTGGAAATTTATAAGTAAAATAAATTATGGAAAATTTAGAAAATCTGAATGTAAGTTATTTTGGAAATTTTGAATTAATTATAACTGCAATTATGATAAATTTACGATAATTTGAATTTAAAATGAATTTAAAATGATTTTATAATATATTAATGATTTTTGAGTAAAGTTAAAAAGTGAAAGGGTTGATTATTTAAGTTGAAATTTTGAAATATAACCAAATGGGAATTTGTGAATTTGGCTTAAAAGTGAATTTTAAGTTAAGTGAATAAAATTGAAATCAAGTTATATTTTGAAATTTTAAACTTAGGTGTTAAGTTGAAATTTAATTCAATGAATTTAAAATTGAATGTTGAGATTTAATAAGTGAATTATTATTAAATCTTGATTTTTGAATGGAAATTTAACTTTATAAAATCATGAACTTAAGGAAAATTAAATGTTGTTTATAAATGTGAAAATGTATGATTTTATAAGAATAAAAAAATGTTTTAAATAAAATTATAATTGGTTGTGAAATTATATTGAATATTTGAAGTTAATTAACTGCATTTTTGAAATGCTATTAATTGCAATGTAAATGATATTACAGTATTTGTAAATGATGTAGTTGATGATAATGAACTAAAAAGTTAAATTAAATTAAAGGCTATTATAGCAATATTTTTAAGTGCTATAATTGTTGACTTTAACTAAGTTATTTGAAATTTAAGTAAACCCTATTATAGCATTTTTAAAATGCTGACTTTTGTTAAATTGAACCGTTTTGAATGTAACTTTCCGTAGCGTTTTCTAAATGCTGCGAAAAGTGAATTTTCACAGTTTTGATAAACTTAAGTGAATAAATGAACTTTGAAAGTTGAAAATTTTGAAAATTTAATAATTTAATTATTAAATATAATAACTTCATTTTAATGATTTAAAATGATTTTTGAAATATAAACCGTTTTGAAATGTGAATTGAAATGGTATTTTAAATTGAATAAAATGAATAATGATTTGAAAGGAAGTTGTAAAGATATGATATTTTAATATATTAAAATGATTTGAAATGAAGTTTTGAAAGATATGATATTTTGACATTAAACGATTTGAAAAAAAATAAAGTTTTGAAAGATATGATATTTCGATATTAAAATGATTTGAAAAGAAATTCTAAAAGATATGATAATTTAGAAGTGAAGCTTTGAAAGGTTATGATATTTTAATATATTAAAATGATTTTAAAGGAAGTTTTGAAAGGATAGGATAATTTAATATACTGAAATGGTTAGAAATGACTTAATATTTATTTTGATAAATATTTGAATTTGGAAGATATGGTATGATGATATATTGAAATGGTTTGGAATGATTTAATCTTTATTTTGATAAAGATTTGGATTGAAATGATTTTTTATTTTAAAGTATAAAATATTGTTTTAAAGTTATAACTACGAGTTATAATAACGATTGGTTGGCAATGAGACCGGGATCGGATATGGGCACACTCTCTGTCGATACCGAAAACCACTTTGACTAACCATGTACGCGGTGGAGATTCTAGAATGAAGTAGGATGGTGGCGACGTTCTTAAGGTATATTTACGTGGACCCGACTCCCGTGAGTTGGCATAAGGTGGCTAAAACAGGAGCGATCTCGGGCCAAGTGAAGTCATTCCCCCGATCGGACACATTACTTCGATATTATACTCTTACTTGTGATTGATTAGATGGCCATCCTCCGATTTTGATATGGGAGTGTGTTCCGAGGTGGGCTTATGTGGCTGCTACGTTACCACCAGCCCGTGTGCGTAATTGGTATATCTACCCTGGCATTGCCTTGTGTGCCGTGTCACCTACCATACCGAACCTTTACTACGAGTTTTTTTTCCTTCTGTAGCCCGTGTGGTATCATCTGACAGTCATCCGGAGTGGAGATGGCATGATATTGGATGGACTACTGGGACTATTATGTATGAAGGGTGATATGGGTAGCCCAGAACGTTATTTAAAAGTATGTTTATTTTACTGTAGACATTATTATAATAGCGAAATATTACTATATATTAAATAGTTTAACGGATCCTTAGAGGATGGGCGGTCCCAGGCATCCTTTAAGTTACTTGTACTTTATTACAGTTCACTTGAGTAGGTTTACATTATATAGGTATATATTGTCCTGACTCGAGTGTTTGTATTTTATTTACGCTCGGGTCAGCCTGAGTTATTCACAGATTTGGATTCCACTTTCTGGAGATTGGAATCGCTGGAGATCATCTGCTTATCTAGTTTTATCTATTTCAGTTCTGTTGTTCTATTCAGCTTGTACTTGGTTATCATCTTGACACTTCTATTGTACTTTATTTCTTCTGTTGTACTTTATTTCTTCTGTTGTATTTTATTTAACTCTGATATATTTATATAGTAGCTTCATGAACTACTATTTCTTTTTCTTCCGCTGCATTATTAAATACTCTATGTCTGTGATCTATGATTATTATTTACTGTATGTTCTGAGATTTGCCAAATTTTATTTACAATGCGGTATTTTGAGAAATTCAAGTCCGACATGTGCGGATGCGAATGGTTGAAAATACCCGGTTGTTACAGTTGGTATCAGAGCTTTGGCTTTGAGGCAAAAATTAGAATATACGGTAAATTTATTTACAGAATCACTTTCATCCAAACTTGAATCCCTTCCTCTTTGATTCAGATTTCCTTTGAATTTTGGAACGTTCCCTGCGGTTGAAAAATCCATTCGTGTTCCTCACTATTCATCTTCTTTTGATTATGGAGTATCCCATAACTCCACTTCGAATGAACTTTATAGTGAATTGGCGGCCTCACCAATATTCTAATGACTTGTAAAGGGGTGAAACTCCTTTACAATTAGCATCAATTCACCAGAGATATATATATATATATCCTTGGTTTAGATGCTAATATCTTTTTTTGTTCCAAACTCTATCTCTTGAGATCGAATGTAGATTTACTCCAGTCAATCCACGTCGATCTCTTCCTTTAAGTCACAGTTGACCCGGTTAAGATTGCCCGCAATTTATTTAAGCTTATCCATCCCACTACTCTGTTTAACCATCTTGTCTTTTGTTTTCTAAACTATCTCCAAACATTTTGAATTGTACTTGTAAATCAATATTAATGTTTTGTTTTATACTGTATTGTTTGAGTTGTTGAGATTGATTTGGGTTTCCGATTGATTCGTCTGATCGACGCTATCGATAGGATTTCTAAAACACTTTGACAAACCAAACTGGCACAATATTATTTTAAAATTTTGGTTAATGAAATAAATTTTGATATAAGTAAATTTATGGAACTTAATAAAATGATTTAAATTAATCATTTGAAATGATAATACTTGTTTATCATTTATTGTTCTATGAATGAATTTATAAATAGCTGTTTACAAATTGATTTTGGAATTGAAATAAATTTAAAATAAGAAATTTGAGAATTTAATTTCCGATGGTTTCAAACCTTGTGCTTAAAGTTTTAAAAGGGGTATATTATTTAAAGTATTTTCTAATAGAAATTTGTTCCAAGAAATTTTATAGTTTAAAATTAGTGCTCTTCTTTTTATTGCTGGAAAATAACTTCAGTGATGACCACAGCATCATCGATATTCGTTTTTGAGTTTCGAAGTGAAGAGACCGTTCTGTAGTCTTGCTACAGTTTTGTTTTGGGAAATTTAATTGATTTGAATTTATAAAAAAAATAAGACTGGATTTATAATATATATAGATATATGATTTAAATTTGATTTAACATATTATGTGTATATATTTATTTATCTCTAAATGATTTGAAGGAATCGGAAATTTTATTTTATACTTTATCTTAAAAGAATCATTTCAATTATAAAAAAAAGTCAAAATTTTAGATAAATGTTTCAAAATTGAGATGAGGGAATTAGAAGGTTTTATTTGTATAATAATCAATTGCATTTGAATATAACTTACCTTAATTTTTAAAAGTTAACAATGTAATTAGACAATATACAATATAAAAAAATTTATAAATAAAATTTGAGTGGTTATAATAAATGTTATACACTTAAATTTTAGTTATAAAAGATTTACAGAAGTAAATAGAGAAAAAAAAATTAGATAATTTTATTTAAATAACTTAATAATCAAATTTGATTTATTATGGAACCTTAAGTCTAACCTAGGAATTTTAATAAAGGTTATTTCCTGAAATGAATATGTTTGTATAATAAACAATGTATCTTTGAATAGATAAATAAAATATATTTGAATGGGACATTTTGTAATAAAGTTTATTTAATTTAGAATCGTAATTTAATTGATGTCTAAATGAATAAATGTGTAAAGTAATCTGATTGTTATATTTGCTATGATAAATATTTTATTTATGAAATAGATATGTCTTGTAAAACGAATGATTATGATTTAAAAAGTTAAGATGTATTTTCAATATCACTGAAATTGGATAATTAAAAAATTTGGTTTTCAAATGGAAATTTCAAGTGTAACTTATTGAAGGAATATCTATTTATGAAATGGTATTTTAAATAAAGTGTTAGGTTATTTGTTAAATTAAGAGTTAAGTAAAATAGTGAACTTTTGACTTAATAAATGAAGTATAGTTTAATTTGGGTATTCCATTCATAAAAGTTTGTTTTAAATAAATCATAAGTTAAATGATATCCAAATGAATATTTCAGAAATTGAACTGGTTGAAATACTAATATATCTACTGTAGCACTTTAAAAGTACTGCTATTTTTGAAAATACAATGTTTTGGAAATTTTATAATTGAATGAATGAACTTAGAAATGTTACAATTTTGAAATAAATATTATTTGACATTGAATTTAAATGGTTTAAATGGAGATTATTTTAAAAGTGTTATGATTTTAGTAGTATGATTTCCAAATAATAACATCTCTGAAGTATTATGATTTCAAAGCGTCGTGGTTTCAAATTTATTATCTTATTTTGTTTTTCAAAGTATCTTTTAGTTGTCCTTATTTTCCTTATCTTGCTACAGAATGGGGAGGCTATTACTTATACCAGTCTGTTTAGAAATGTTTCTATAATCATTGAAAATCTTTGGTACTCGTCTGGATCTGAGCACTGCTTACCATCCACAGACCGACGGTCAAACGGAAAAGGGTGAATCAGATTTTAAAGGATCTTTTCGTGCTTGTCTTCCTGATTCTGGAGGATCTTGGAAAGATCACCTCCACCTTGTTAAACTTACCTATAACAACAGTTATCAAGTATAATCTCAATCTTCTTATTACCTTGTCTTAATCTTATTTCAATCTTTTTCTGTGCATTCCCGTACCTCATTCCTTTTCGGGGACGAAGAGTTTTAAGTAGGGGAGAGTGTAAAAACCCTAGATTTTTGCCTATATTTTTAAATTTGACTTTATTTTATTTTGAATTTATCTTTAAACTGGTTTTATTCCAAACGTTTCATTTTTTAAATATAAATTTTGATTATTATGTAAGTTATAGTTTCAAACTAGTATAAATTGGATATTTTACTGAAAAGTGAATTTCTGTTCAAACTGGTCAAACTTTGGGTTTTAAATCTTAAATTTAAATATTTAAATTCTTAAATTTTATCTTTTATTATGAAAATAAAAGCTCCACCTAAAAAGAAAATTAGGAAAAATATTAATCCTGCTGCAAAACAGTCAAAAAGCAATACTTACCCGAAAAACATAAAAGTCTGGGTTCCTAAAACAAACAACAGTTTGATTAGGAAGAAATATATTAACATATTTTTAGAAACTGTTCATAAAAATAAAGATTACATTCTCAAATTGGATACTGAACCCTCTTGGGTTTGGTTTCCGAAGACTTTACTCTTAGGGCCCTATTAAAAAGGTGGGTACCAATGTTATCTCATATTTTTTAGGTCCCACTCAAGAAAAGAGGAAAATTGATACTCGATAGTGGTTGCTCAAAACATATGACAAGAGACAAAGATATGCTATCAAATATTACTTACTCAGATGGAGGCTCCATCACATTTGGAGGTAACTCAAAAGGCTATATCATCGAAAAAGGCGATGTGAGCAACAACGGTATTTCAAATTTACCTCTTATTTCAAATGTTTTACTAGTAAAAAATTTAAGACATAATTTACTTAATATCAGCCAATTATGTGACGAAGGATTCAAAATCACTTTTCTGAAAACAAATGTAGTATTTTTAATCAAAATATTATCTTTAAAGGAAATAGGGACAGAAATATCTACGTTATGAATATGAAAATAAATCATAATTCATAGATGTGTTTAATAGCCAAAGAAAATGATCCTTGGTTATGGTACAAATGATTCTGTCACATTAATTTCAAAGCTATAAATAAGCTTTCTAAAAATAATTTAGTAAAAGGTCTATCAAAAATGAATTTTAAAATTGATCATATTTGTGATGCATGTCAGTTAGGAAAATTAACTAAGTCATATTTTAAATCTAAAAAAGTTATTTCAACTTTACAACCACTTGAATTACTACATATGGATTTATTTGGACCAACACAAGCACAATCCATTAACCATAGTAGATATGTGTTTGTAATTGTTGATGATTTTTCTAGATATACTTGGACTATTTTTATGGAAAATAAAAGTGATACTTTTGATCATTTCAAAACTTTTGTCAAAATAATTCAAAATCTTAAAGGATTGAAAATCAAAAATATAAGGAGTGATCATGGAGGTGAATTGAAAACAAAGCCTTTGAACATTTTTGTAAGAAGAAGGGAATATTCCATAATTTTTCGTTTCCTAGAACTCCACAACAAAATGGAGCCGTAGAACGTAAAAACAGAACCTTACAAGAATGTGCAAGGACTAAATGGAAGTACATTACCAAAACATTTCTGGGCTGAAGCAGTTGCAATAGCTTGTTATGTTTTGAATCGTGTTTCTATTCGACCACTAACTAAGAATACTCCTTATGAACTACTTAACGGTCGAAAACCAAATATTTCTTATTTTAAAGTTTTCGGTTCAAAGTGTTTCATTTTAAACACAAAAGATCAGCTTGATAAATTCGATTCAAAATACGATTAAGGAATCTTTGTAGGATATTCAGATCGAAGCAAAACTTATCGAGTCTATAATAAAAGAACCACATCGAAGAAACACTTCATGTATCCTTCGATGAAAATTTTAATCAAATACCAAGTATAAGAGATGATGAAGAATTCCCTGATAATATCATAAAATTTTGAAAATAATGAAAACATGGTTAACAATAACAATGAATTAAGATATCCACCTAGATTATTAAGCGATCATCTTTCTTAATGTCATTGGAGAACTCAATTCATCTGTTAAAACAAGAAGTCAATTAAATCAAATGGGTCATGTAGCTTTCCTTTCTGATATTGAACCAAAAAATATTAAAGAAGCTTCCACCGATGAAAATGGGTTAATCACTATGCAAGAAGTGCTAAACCAATTCGAAAGAAATGACGTTTAGGATTTAATTCCAAGGCCTAGCGATCAATCAGTTATTGGTACAAAGTGGGTCTTCAAAAATAAAGCAAATGAAAAAGGAAATATTACTAGGAATAAAGCTAGATTAGTTGCACAGGGATATAATCAAGAAGAAGGGATTGACAATGAAGAAACATTTGCTCCAGCCGCTAGACTAGAAGCAATACGAGTCTTACTAGCCTATGCATGATTTCATAACTTTAAATTATATCAAATGGATGTTAAAAGTACCTTTTTAAATGGTTTTATAAAAGAAAAAGTTTATGTTGAACAACTTCCTTTATTCATACACGAACAATTTCCTGACCATGTCTATGAACTTAAAAAGGCCTTATACGGTTTAAAACAAGCACCTCGTGCTTGGCACGATCGTCTTAAAAAATATATGATAGATTCTGGTTTCGAAATTGGAAAGGTTGATTAAACACTTTTTATTAAAAGAAACAAGCAATATATTTTAATTGTTCAAATATATGTTGATGATATTATTTTTGAATCTACAAATGAAAATTTATGTCAAGAATTTTCTAAAATAATGACTAAAGAATTTGAAATGTCACATATGAATGAATTAAATTATTTTCTTGGCTTTCAAATAAAAACAATTAGAAAATGGTATTTTTATAAATCAAGAAAAATATTGTAACAATCTAATTAAACACTTTGATACGGAAAATACTTCTACCAAACCAACTCCTATGAGTACAACTATGCATCTTGATAAAGATGAAAGTGGAAAAAGTATTGACCAAAAATTATATCAAAGTATGATTGGACCGTTACTATATTTAGTAGCTAGTAGACCTGACATAATGATGAGTGTTTGCTTGTGTGCACGATTTCAAGCAGATCCCAAAGAATCACATTTGCGAGCAGTGAAACACATACGACGGTATCTTAATAAAGGACTTTGGACTATTCCATCCAAAGGAATGTCCTTTGGAATTAGTGTCCTATAGTGACGCTGATTTTGGAGGAAGCCAGACAGATAGAAAAAGTATAAGTGTGGCTTGTCACTTCATTGGACGGTCTCTTGTATCCTGGTTTAGTAAGAAACAAAATTGTGTTTCATTATCGACATGTGAAGCAGAATATATTTCTACAGCTTTGGCATGTGCTCAAGTTATCTATATGCAACAAACACTAGAAGATTTTGTTTTTAATTTATTTAAATCAACTATTTATTGTGATAATTCTAGTGTTATAAATTTATCTAAAAATCCTATTAATCAGTCACGAACAAAACATATTGACATTCGTCATCATTTTCTTCGTGATAATATTGAAAAAGATCTAATAAATCTAGAATTTGTGTCCTTTGACAAACAATTGGCGGTTATCTTTACAAAACCTTTAAATGAAAATACTTTCATCAATTTAAGACGAGAACTTAGAATCGTCTCTTTTAAAGATTTATAAGTTCACATATTTTTTAAAAATATATTTTTATATTTTATCATATCAATAATAATAAAAATAATAATAAGGGGGAGGAGTTTTTTCCAACACTCGAACTCAGGATCTCATACTCGATAGTCTTCTACTCTACCACTTCACTCTTTATCTTTTTCTGAAACATTAGTTTGTTTTTGGATTTTTATTTACCTTTCATTTTCTCCTGTTTTTCCTACGGTTATTATTCTCATAACCATACAATTTTTTTAATATTTTTATTAAGCCTCTAACTATATATTCTTTGAAATTCTTTTTTATTGTTCCAGAATTCATTCAATTATTTTTTAATTTCAAAATATTGTTTCAAAATGTCATCTCAATACAACTCTGAATCATCTGAGCTTTCTTATACTTCTCCTTCCTCAGGATCGGTAGATCTACCAACTCCTACACTAATCTATGAACCGGTTCTGATTGTTCTACCCTCAATTCATGTTGGATATACTCCACCAACTAAAAGAACAAGACGGTCTCTCTTTTTTGGATCACCATCCACAAAAGAGAAAATAGATGAGATTCATCACTATCAGAGAGAAACATTAGAATTACAACGCGAATTATACTATGAACAAAAAGTTAATGCCAAACAGCTTAGCTTTTTGAAAAAAGTCACGTTAAAGTTCTGTGATTCTTCATCAAAAGACACAGTTCATCAACCGTCTATCGTTCATTCTCTAAATCGTCACAATCCTTGGGAACCATCATCACAACAACCACCGACGTCACCAAATTCTTGGGAACGTGGCAACAGATGGTCTCCACTTCGACCATTTGTAGAGAACATTAAAATTGAAGAAGAGTCATATCATACTCCAAGTTCTTCTTTAAAATCTCTTTAATTATTTTTTGTTGTTTATTTACTACTGTTAACTTGTTATTTCATTCTGTTTGTTCTAAAGCTTGTATTATTTAATAATATATATTGTTTTCTATATTCAATAAAGCTAATATGTGCCTCTGAGCAAAATTCAGACGGCTGTTTTATTCGAAACAGACGTCTGAATATTCAAGGAAGAAAATTTTTACCCCAGATTCTAACGTCTGAATCAAATAAAACAAACGTCTAAATAAGGTTAAATTTGAACTATTTCTTTGCGGGTTGTATCTCAGTCCAATTCAGACGGCTGAATTTTTATGAGCCAATTTTTTTCATCTTGCTTCTTTTTTTTTCTTTCCACTTATACCCCAGCCTTTTCACCCACTATATATTTTCTTTTTCACTCCATTCACAATTACTTCAGAACCCCAGCCCCCATTTGCAACTCTTTCAAAGCTTTTACCTTTCCTCTAACTCTCAAATGGCACCAAGATCAAAACGAACTAGAGAATCAACCTCCGGACCATCCGAAGATCAAATTCGACAATGGATATGGAACAATGTTATTGTTTCCCAGTATAATTCTATGAAGAATTCCAACATATTCGAAGGATCATTCATGAAATTCCTGGATTTCGCAGCTTATCGTGTTAGAGAGTTGGCGGAACAATTCCACTTTGATAGCTTAATTGGGTATATTCCTAACAATGTTAAGAATAATCATCTTATGATCTTGCAAATTTAAATTTGGATCATCAAAATCCCCAAAACTGACAAGATTGTATTTGGTCGATAGTTTGTGGCGTAAGAATCTTCTTACCTTTACAAAGACTAGGTCGAATTGATATTAATGAGATTGAAGTTGATATGGATCATCGAGATGAAGTTTCACATCAGTTCTTGTCTAATCAACTTATAAATTTAGGCAATTTAAAATCTACCTTCTTATGGCCACAAGCTAGACTCATTCATCGTGCACTTATTTGTTCTTTACAACCAAGGACGGGGAATTATAAAAAAGTTTATAAAGAAAAATTCCAAGCCCTTTTTCTATCTACCCCAATCAACAAGTGAATTAGGGAAAAATTATTTTGCATGAATTTCAAGACATCACAATCCAGAGAAAATATAGAACCATTCATCATGGTGCTTATATTATGCGCATCCTCCTAAATGTCGGCGTACCAATGCTCGACTCCGATTTTACAACTATTAGTGAGTTAGGCGCTAAAACTTTAGAATTGATGGATCTTCCACCGCGACCTCCTCCTCAACAAATCATTTCCTTCCATCAATGGTCGCAAAATGTTCAACAAGGTGTTCCTCAACCTCGAGACACTAGTATTGCTTCTTCTTCTCATATTCAACATGAAGAAGAAGAAGAGGACGATGACACCATTCAAGAAATTGGCCCGAAAACTTCTTCAAGGCAAGCTATCATCACTCTCTCCCGAAATCAATCAAAGATTCATCGGGACATAAAGGCACTTAAGAAGAAGACGGACAGAAAACTCAACTCTATCAAAGGCTTTCTCAATAAAATATGGGACCGAATTTCTTGTTTCGGTTCTTCATCCATTCAAGCTTACAACCCATCCCCATTTCAGTGGTCTTCCTCAAGCTCGAGGTCTAATCATAATGATCCGTCTATTTCAAGTCAACTTTAATTATCTATGTCAATTTTTCAACTTATGTTTGATTTGCTTATGTTTTAACTTGTCTTGTCAAGTTGTATGAGAAATTTCAAAACAATTATTCCTATTGTTTCTTCGTGTATTAACTACTCTAATTGGTTTAATGAGGTGAACTATCTATTCTTATCTATTCTCTTTCTTTTTGTCGATGACAAAGGGGGAGAAATCTAAAAATCGTGCATATTGATAGAGGGAGTAACAATATTATAAATATTTACTGTTGATTATAAAGTTATCGTCATCAAAAAGGGGGAGAATGTTGGAATCTCGATTTTGATTATGACAAGCTATATAAAATATTACGTGAATACTAACCATCTTTGAAGGAGATTTGTTGCAAATTCCTTTTCAGATGTTTAAAGCTGAGTATTGTGTGTCTAGTGTCTTTAATTTACTTAGAAATTTGTTAAAATCTCTCCTAAAATGATATATATATATATATATATGCACATACATTCTCAAGGCAAGAATTCGATGCCCATCAGCCCTACTCCCTCAAGGTAAGAAGTTTGTGTTACCTGTTAATCCAACAAACACAGTTGGGAAACGAATGCTTCCTACTGGGCAGGCTAACCTCCCATTCCTGGTTCGAGTCGGACTAGCTAGGTTGGGGCTCTACTCTTCGAGTGGAGTTTTAGAAAAATAAAAGATTAAGGAATCAAAGCTAAAGGAAATCAAGACTACACCAAATTTCATATTTCTCATCTAAATCACGGTGAATATGAATATACACCTCATGTTTTTTTATTATGTTTCGGTTTTAAGTGTAAACCCATTTCTTTTGCAAGTATGCCAAGTTATAACATTTTGAATGGTTATATGGCTGTTGATGATTTTCTAGAAATTAAATATGAAATTTTTGGATATGTTTGAGTTGGAAAACCTATCATACAATACCCAAATGATTTGATATTTTGATATGATATTATAAATATCATTTCAGAAGTGGGTTTTTAATTTCATAATTTTCCATGGATTTTATATGAATTTTCTAAGTAGATAAATTGGTGGAATTTGGGTATAATTACTTAAAATAATTAAATAAAGTTTTTGGTCCTGAAATTATTATATGTCGAAGAGTATGATTAACTTGATTTCGATTTTTGGAGATTTTTCATAAGTGTTTGTTTATATGATAAACAAATTATTTAAGCAAGAAGGGCTTAATTGTTTTATTGAGAAATTAAGATAGGGGGTTAATTGCAAAATTGTTTAGTAATGATAATTATTAAGTGCGATAGATTTTCAGTAAAGAAATTAAAAATATTTTATTAGCCAACGAGATCTTGACAAATTATAGATGTTTGATGAAAAGAAACAATTTTTTATAGTAATATTACAGTTTTCAAGTTAATTACTATTCTGCCATGTCGACATTGTCCATGTCGAGCTCATCTCAGAGTCATCAACATGGAACCAACTAATATGTATGATGTCAACGAGCTTGGCATGAAATGGATTAGGTTTGAACCTCGTCGAGACCAAAGTAATAAAGATAAAGAGATAGGACTCGATATGGGAATGTCGAGGCGCTTGATGTTGCATTTTTACTAAGAAGCATGATGCCACATGCACTTCTTAATGTTTTTGCCTGATAGAACCAGATGGTTATCAGGCCTACTCTATGTCGCGTTTAAATTTGTCATCGAGCCTAATGTTTAATTTTCCATCGAGCCTAATGTTTTAGTTTATCATCGAGCCGATTGCTTTAAATTGTCACCAAGCCGAATGCTTTAAATTATCACTGAGCCTAACCCTTACCGCTTGTAACTTCTCATCGAGAGTTTGTACTATGCTGCTTTTATTATTATTATCAGGCTTAGTGAATACTTTTAACAAGTCTTCGAGCCTAACCCATGAATTTTCGCAATGACCCACGAGCATACAAGCGCGTCCATGAGCCAATGACAAAATTATGTACCTAAATGTGCATGTGTACATGTTTAACATCTGATTTGTTGAATTGATAGAAATTGAATTCTCACTTGGATTTCATAGAATATAAGTCACTGCTGATAGCCAAAACCTACTACTTGATCAAGAAGCTCGACGGAACCTTGCGGAGACAAAGACTGAGGATTACATCCTAGATTTATACAGACTAATATCGACCTCGCAACAAATGGAGAGAGATACGACTCTTCAGAGGGACAATTCAATGAAGGGGTGATGACTGCTCGGGAGCTAAGTGGAATCCTCCCCGAAAACTCTAACTTGCTTCAAATTCAAAGCATGTCATGTTTGAAAAAAGACATACAATAGGGGGCAAGTGTTACACAGCCTTTTGACTCGGCTATATTCAGACTGACTGGACAAGTTAGACTCGACTACCATCAAGGCCAGTAGCCCAGAGAGATAATCATAGGGTCCAAAGATCAAGTATAGTCCACAATACGAAGCAGCGATGGAGCAAAATAGAAAGATGGACTCTACAGATCATTCTAAGTATGGATTAGTGCCTCCCCCAAATAGATGATTGCTGCTGATCCCTTCCACTATGCAAGGGATCGGATCGCATCAGACCAGCAGTCAACTCAAAGAAAATCGATCTATATCTCAAAATCCAAAAGACAACTATGAAAACAACTATGGAAACATGAAGCTAGCATGATGAGGGATCCACGCAAGCTGCCACGTGGAAGGGACCATTGATTGGTGTTGATCCCTCGTTTTTGGCAATTATGCCATGAAATTTTTT
This sequence comes from Allium cepa, assembly GCA_030765085.1. Taxonomy (NCBI): domain Eukaryota; kingdom Viridiplantae; phylum Streptophyta; class Magnoliopsida; order Asparagales; family Amaryllidaceae; genus Allium; species Allium cepa. Next base: position 201,776,815 of record CM060945.1, on the reverse strand, counting down.
GGGTGACCTTGTCTGCAGCTGGTGATTCTACTGCCAAAAATTCAGGAAGATTTTCAGTCGTCTACCCCTTTAAATATGGTCCATAGTTCATTTTAGGGATTTTTACGCTGTTGTTTTCTTTGTACTCCATTGTAATTACGGATTCCGATACGATCCCTCTTGTACTCAGAAATTCAAGTCATTAATAAAGTGATCTCTTCAAAGTGGACATAGGTACTCAACGCCAAAACACTATTCTATTTTGCCATTGTTTTTTTGCTTGTCTTCTGCTTATTTTCTTTGTTTTAGTTTTCTTTTATTCATTTATTTGTCTACACATCATCTATTGGGTGTTTGAGTCAACCTTTGGTGCAAACAATATGTAGCCTCCGATATGTGTTTATGATGGAAGTGGGTAATTATAATTTAATGTATAAAACTATAGAAAGAAAATGAAATCGAGAGTCATTAGAGTTGGTTGGAATGTGAAAACATATCCAACCATAGAACCCATAGAGAATATATGCTTGCGTATAGAGAAGGGATACCCTCATGTTAGGATTATGCTTGAAATAGAAGCTCCGTAAACATAGGCAATTGAGCAGTTCATTAAGAAGATGCCGAGGCTGGACTAGCACAGTCAAAGTAGGTCCACTTCAAATTTGTTTAGAGGAGGGTATTACTTTGACTGCACTAAGAAATCTAAATGGATGATGCGGGGGTCGTAAATGTATGCAACATTACACGTGGGTAACAACCACTAAGGGTAGGGCTGCATAATTCGCGGTCAGACAACGATCTCTTGCTGTAGACGGGAAGGACATGGTTATACCTAGACTGGATGATTCACCTACTAGGATATTCAGTTAGGTCATGCAACACCGTAGTTGTTTGTTGGTTTGGTTGATAGGGTAGGGCAAGTTAACTCATAACGAGACTCCTTCGAAACATGGAAGGGGTGGTTTGTGGAGCCGAGCCCACGTAATAGGATGTAGACAAAGTAGAAAATCCCTAAGGAGAACACGGCCTTATGAAGGAAAGGTCGTCGGTATAGACTGGAGGATTTCCTCGATATATATGATGACGAGTTCGTGATACGATGCGGTGTTGAACGAGAGATACCAAGAGATAGAATCTAGGTCCGTTAGGGGACTATAGGATATATATTCACACACACACACAAAATATGTAGATGAGAACGGTTAATATGTAGAGATGAAGTCGAAATGACTAATAACAAAATCTAACATAACATAAAACAGCGAACAATCGGCATAAACTAGTGTTATGTATAAGACGTATAATTTTTCTAATCACCAGAATGTTGTTCTGACCCCTCCTCGTTACAACCCACAAGATGGATTGAAGGACACGGACTGGTGTTTGGCGTGTTCGGTACTGACAAGGACATTTGATTTTGAAAGTGTTAAACCTTGGTTAGTGCTTATGTGATCTATTATATTTTAAATTATTGCGCTGCAAGTTATTTCGGTAGCACTCTGATATGCTTTCCTTTGCTTTATTTACAAGATACGAAACCAACGATTCGTACTTTGGTAGACTTGGGTTTTCGATTTAGCGAAAATTCAGGTCTTGGGTGTGAGTTGTTACAATTAAAAATGGTTATTCACCATCTTTATCTCAACAACCAATGATACTTTTTCACACTTTGAGCAATGAGGACGAGAAAATTATGAGATGGACAAATTTAATAATTTTTTAGCTTCATGAACACGTTGTGATTTTTTTTAGCGTGGAGGACACAATTTTCAAATAACTATAGCAAAATGACAATTTTTTCATGAGAAGGACAAGATGCAACAGATGTGGTGTGGTCGATAGAGGATGTTCGTGGCCGCTTCAGTGAAGGCGAGACAGGCTTCAACGGGATGATGACGAGATAGGTGGATGCGATGCGATGGCGGGGACGACATGATAGGTGGTAGTGAGATAAGACTCAACTAGGATTTTTGAAGGAGTGTGAGCTGGATTGTTTAAAGATGTGGTGGCAATGAGTAATAATGGAGAATGGGTAACTCTTATGGCAACAATGACATAATGAAGCAGCTAGGTTATAGAAGAAGCGGTAAATTAAGGAAGAAGTAGCAAATTGAGAAAGAAGATAATATATAGTAATGCTGCCATGCAGTATCATATTTTGTTTTTTTAAAATAAATTGATTATGTATATTTTGTTCATAATGTTATGCTACAGTAGCAGGTTCTGAATATATTAATTTATTTTTAAATAGTATTAGTCGACTTTAAATAATTATAGCATCTTATTTTTCATATATACTAATGACTGTAAAATATTATTTTCTATTTTTTAAGAAATATAATTATGTATATTTTTGTTCAAAATGTTATTTTATAGCAGTATTTTTGCAGTAGCAGTTTCTGAATTGCAGTAGCTTTTTTAAAATTATAGTAGCAATTTGTAAACAACTGTAGCATCCTTTTAGATGTGTGTATATAATGATAACGTGTAGTATTATTCTTTACTTTTTTAAATAAATATAGTTATGTCTATTTCTGTTCATAATGCTTTATAGCAGCATTTTATGAATTGTAATAGCAGTTTCTGAATTGTAGTAGCTTTTATAAAATTATAGCAGCAGTTTATAAAATATTGTAGTTTTTATTTATAAGATGTATAGACTGTATCTCACAACATTATTTTGTAATAGTATTATGAATTAGAGTATCATTTTATAAAGTATAATTAATATTTTCTTGACTTTTTAGTGGGTTTTATGAATTGTATTATCATTTTTGAATTAGTATTTTTAAATTCCACTTTCTAGCACATTTTATGATTTTTTGTACCGGTGATATCATTTTTATTTATTTTTTGAAAATTTATAATACAATTTTCATAAATTAGTTTAGAATGGTAGTACAAGCTTTATAAAGATGATATCATTTTTATAATTTTTGAATATTTATCGTGCTATTTTTCTTAAATTATTTTATTACTACCATGTAGTTTCAATTTTGTGTTTACTGAATTAAAAAAATACAACAATTATATTTCAATTTCATTATGTAATAATTGATCTTGCATTGTGTACTTATTTTTTGGTTAAATGGTACGACTTAGAAGCATTTTATACTTACTACATTTCTTTTTACATTATTTTCTCATTTAATAAGGTAAGCAATGATATTGTTATGAGGTGAAAGATGTAGACCAACACGGTAGGCAATGTATAGATGCATGATTTTGTTTTTTAGGGTTGTGTTTTGAGAAGATGACTGCTAAGGAGATGACGGTTATAGAAAGCGGCAGGCATAAGCAGTGGTAGAGCGTGGGTGTGAGGAGACGTGGAGGTGCGGTGTCGTGGGATCAGTGGTGTGGGAGTCTGTGATTTAACTAATGCGCGTACTCGTGGAAGAATGTATTCTTGTGGTTAAAGTTTGAAGTGGTGTTGAAGCTAAAAATATCTGGAAGTTTGTGTTTTAAAGTACCAAACTAATCAAACCATAGGGATTTTTGAAAAAAAGTCCATTATCTCTTTTAGCTAGGGTTTTTTTTTCCACAAGATTTCTATAAATCTATGTGTTTTGATTGCCCACCTCATGGAGATATGGGGCATTTGACCAAGGTGATATGCCTTCCTTTGAGTGCTTCCAAAAAATTGTTTCAAATTATGGCTATTTCTATTAAAATCCCATTATTTCTTTTACACACTTCAGTAAAAATAATAAAATTTTAGTTACAATTATACCTCTTTATAGAATCAAGTACATGTCCTTTTTCAATCTTTTGTTTAAGATTATAAAAAACATAACCATCACTCTCATTTTTATGGCTATGAATATGATAATCGATGGATTAATCTAACAACTTGATTGTCATCGATTTTTGATCAACAGAATTTTTTTACAATAACAAAGAATAAAAAAAACTAAGTGTGCTACACGATTCTCTTGGATTTACTCAATACCAAGTTTGTCATGCACTAGGATTCAATCAGAATACCTAGTCGTCATGCACTAGAAATTAATCGAAATCTGATGGAACGTATGTTAAGAATTTATAAAATCTATCATTGTATTGGTAGAAAGGAATAACAACACTGATATAAAATGATGAAATGTAAAAAGGAAAAAATAAATGAGTTGATGAAGTATGTGAAAAAAAATAAAATTGAAGATGGATATGAAATTAATCAATAGTAAGAATGAACCAAAAATGATATAAGGGTAGGCATAACATAAAATGGGTGGCAAAGGGAATACATTTGTTGTTGAAAGTTTTTAATGGCGCCTGGAAAAGGATACTCATGGGGCGGTAACAGATCTAGCCTTGAACTACTAACTCCTTTAAACTATTGTGTAACCCGTGCGTTGCACACGGTAAAGTTGTAAAAGCATTGTATTCATAAATATTCAGAAAAATAGAAATTATTTATGCAGTATAAGGTAAATATGTTATGTTATCGATTATAAATCAAACATTTATCATTCTTTATGTATATAATATTTGTTAAGCAATTTATAGAATTTATATTCGAACTAAAATTGATTTTACAATTGTATTAATAAGAATGTGATATACATATTGAAATTGATAGCATTTGAGATTTATTAGACAAATTAATAATTATCAGTTACTCAAATTTACTTAATAATTTATAATTAACTATTGAATTAATTAATTAATTAATTCAAATATATGGACTTGAGTGCAATATGGTAAGATCAAATCGAAGAGAAATTTTTATTGTCATTAGTATAAAAATATAGGTATTTGAGTGTAAAACCATGAACATAATTAGCAAATATTGTGTATAATTGTGAAAAAGATAACTTGCACAATTTGCTTGTAATTATGAGAGAATGAAAGAGGGGACAAAACTTTTATTCCTAAGCGAACTAACTTCCATTAAAGGAGATGGTTGGAAGTTCTCTGCCCTACTATTATTTATTCAGTAGATAATTTATTGAGATAAATAAAATATAAATTAAAGTTGTTTCCAACGTTTTTGTACTTAATGTTTATTATGTGACTTACATATTCTTACATTTGAAGTTTTTTTTTTCCATTTTTGTTAATAAAAATATTATATACATAACAATTTTTTTTTATTAGTAGACAAAACAATGAATGACATAGTTAATGTAGTTTATCTTGAATAGTTTAAATTAGGATATTTAGTTACTTAACGGATTTAAATGTAAAATATTGCAGAAAATTGAGTGGAAGTATTTAACTGTAGAAATTATAAAAGATGGGCATTTGCATGGAATATGGTTGGTGGGAAGTTGCAGAACAATAATAATTTCAAAAATCATAAATTATATTAAAATATTTTGAAATTAAATAGCACGAGAGAATTAAGGAGGGAGAAAATTGCCACAGGTGCAAATTCTTTTTATATTATTATATCAGTGTGTACCCCCTGCATTGCACATTGTATGATCTAGAAAAACAATTTTATACATATTTGTAAAGAATTCAATTTACTATGTAATATCTGGTGAATTTGATTAAGATAAAAGAAATAATGGGTTTACCCTATTATTTTTTAAGCATGTAATTTTTGCTATGCGATTTATGTATTTTATTTGTACAAAAAATTAAATTATCATTTTGTAGATAATATTGACTTTGATACTAATTTATTATTTGTTAGCATTTAATATTTGTATATTTGTTAAGAAAATAAATTAAAGTTAGTATTCTAAATTAATTTTAAAATTAACAATTTATAAATTCAACAAACAAATATATATATATATATATATATATATATATATATATATATATATATTGAGTTTAATATATTGCTTGGTACCTTTTAAAAAAATAAATGATATATAGACTGTATTTCAAATATTACGTTAGAAAATGGCAGAAAACCTAAAAATGAAAGTGTAATAGTGATGAATTTGTATATTTTTATGCATTTTAAACTCTTGCAGTTAATATCATCATCAGAAATTAGTACATAATATGGTCAAAGTGATAAACAAAATATTTGTTTAACAACTAACCGAAATGTTGATTAAAAGAAACATTACAGATATATTGTTATTTTATAATAATTTGGATTTTAAACCATTGTTTTGTACATCATTGATCTTAATTTGTAATAAACTTTTAAAAATATATATTAACATCTACTTCAAAAATACAATAAGTTAAAAAAGAAAAATAATTAAATCGAAATAGAGTATATTTTAGTTATTAATTAACGTAGATTATGAATATACATAAGTAATATTTAACATTTTCAGAAAATATATTAATTGAAAATATTCATTTATTTCAAAACTATAAACTATGGTATTCGTCACCTATCAGTAATTCATTGTTATTCTTAAAAAAATTGTTAATGAAAAAGAATCCACTTGATGCATCAATTTAAAAAAAAAAAGAATATTATATATGTTTGTAATAATATACAAAGTTTAGCAAAAAAAATTATGTGTACTTTTTCCGTAATAAATCGCTAAGTTTAGAAAGAAATAAATTATATAAGTTTGAATTTAGAATAATGTAAAGGGATAAAAGATAGTTTTGTATACAATTGTGAAAAAAAAACTATCAAAAATTGTGAAAATTTTAATATGGAATTGACCGAAATATTAGTTTTGTAATTTTTGTCAATATAAGTGAGGTATACAATACGCTAAATTGTTAATTTTTTAGGACCTACTAGACCAAATGATAAATATTAGTTATTTTAATTTATTTTAAAGTTCAAATTTTATGTCGTTTATTAATTTAAATATATGGACTCAAGTGCAAAATTAATTTAAATATATGGACTTAAATGCAAAACAACGTGATTAAACTTCGGAGAATGTTAAAAATGATGATAGAAATTATTAATTATTGATATTTAGATGTGCAATGACAATGAAGAGAGTTAGTAGAACTTTATAATAATTATTATAATAATAAATGATAGGGAGTTGAAAATAGATTATCCGAGAGAATTAAGGATGGAGAGAGGAGGAAATGCTAGAAATATAAGAAAAGCAGCTTACGCATTGCTGTTATTTAATATATAATTTGTATATTGCTATTGGCACGTCGATTCCCTCTTCTAGCCACTACACTGAAGGCCACCCTAAAATAACGTACACTCCACTTCCTTTTCTCTCCAAATCAAGTGGCACTTCGATCTGCTACAAATGACCGAAATACTGTTCGGCCACCTTCGGCTGTTTTCCATCCATGAATAAGGTTCCGTTGCTAACGGTCATGCGGCGTTAAACCACTGAAAAACTGCTGAGACAAACGGTTATTTATAACTGAGTGAATGAATATGATATTGATGGACAGAAACGTATACAAAAAATTCATTTCTATTAAACTATACTGGTGTCAAACAGAAAATCGGGTACCAAATAGGGCTATTAATGAATACCCGAAAAATCGGTATCCGTCCGAATGCGTGTCCGAAAATATGAAAAATATCCGTTATCCGAAAAACGGATACGGATATGGTTATTGTGGTATCCGTATCCAAAAATATCCGTCCGATTAACTTATGCATATATATATTTAATTAAAATTATATTTAATTAGTATATTATTTTTCAACTATTTCTTAACCATTGGATATTACTACGATATGTTTTTTTGCTCATTTTTAGTGAAAACAAACAGTTTTAATGTTTACTTTTCGAATATTTTTGAATACACATATGGATATTGGTATAAAACAATGTATTCCTTAGTTTTTTATGAATATTAGTGCAAAAACTGTTTTATATTGATCCAAACCTTTTCATTTATACTTTTAAATTTATTGATTATGGACGGAGCGGATAAATATCCGATATCCATCCGTATCCGAAAATTAAACTGATACGGATATCCGATATCCGAAAAATAAACGGACACAGATATCCGATATACGAAAATGATTTCGAATACTTATATGGATATGGCACTATCCGCATCCGAAAGTATACGTCGACGACCAATAGCAAACAGCCATGATTCAACATATAAGAATACTCGCAGCACAGTCGTAAAATATATTATTAATAATAACAAAAGCGATTAATAATTTAGAAAGGGAAGAAACTCCGCCTATCCCTCCTCGCCTCTCAGCTTCAAGCTGCTAACCATGCATCTCTCACAATTACCATTCTTCTTCCAAAATCGCAACAGCGATGAACCTCCTCGATTCTATAAAATTAGGGTTCGGTTTGTCCTCTTCTATCCTCCCTTTCCGCCGAACCCAATCCCTCGTTCCGTCGCATCCTTACATCCGTCGCCGGCCATGGCAGCCGCGCCGCATTCTCGATCCCGACAGCGAAATTATCTTAAAATGGTACCCCTGCTGCATTCTACTTTTGTTCATCATCTGTATTTCCTACTTATTGAATTTGTTTGTCGCTGTTGTTCATTCTGAATCTGATTTTAAACTTTGGTCCACTTTCAATGTTACGAGTGGAGATGCACTTCTGACCTGAACAAAATGTTAGTTATTCAAACACATTACCGGTTGGTCTTGACTACATATTACATCAGAGTGGGTCAGCTTAAGTTAATTTGTTCTAATTAAAATAACCCCTGTTCATATGCCTTTTAAGAGGAATTTTTTTGATGCTTATGTTTCAACACAAAATATAATGCCATAACTCATATTTGATTCATGTATATGTTCATGGACATATTTGAAAACGGTTTGATCACAAAGTTTAAATTCGTGGCAAGTCAGTTTAAGACCCGAACTATGAAATTTGATGCTAAGCAAGAATTAAAATTACTCTCTTAAGCGGAAGTTGCTATTGGAGATAAACATGACTTTATTAATCTAGATTTTTCCATATGGAAAATATCTCGTATACATGCTAGATATTTATGGAATATATTTGAAATTATATAAGAAAATATCTAGAAGATATTTATGGAATAATATATTTGAAATTGTATGGAAGAATATTTATGAGATATTTATAGGAAACCATTAGATTCAGTGAATCTTCACTGTTTATTTGAGATGTGAACTTCTGTACATATAAGAAAAATATGAATTTTTGTAATAAAGTTTTCTCCTTATAAGAAAAAAATCGTTTTTTCTTCTCCAACATTTTATCTATTTTCTTCCAAAATCAAATCTGTTTGATATTGAAGAAAACTTTCAACAAAGTGGTGTCAGAACTTGGAGATCCTCATAAAAGGATGGCAAATTGCGGCGTTCCCTTACAAGTTCCAGTGCTTACCAAGATCAATTATAACAATTGGAGTTTAAGGATGATGAATCTCTTTGAAGCACACAACGTATGAGAGATAGTTGAGAAAGACTACACCGAACAAGGGAATGAACATAGTCTATCTCAGACTCAAACGAATATTTTAAGAGACTCAAGGATGAGAGACAAGAAGATTCTTTGTCTAATTTATCAAAAATTGAATGACGATACTTTTGAGAAGGTTTCGGTATCAAAAATCAACCAAAGAAGCATGGAAGAAGCTTCAAAAATCTTACAAATGAATCGATCAAGTCAAAAAGTACGTCTTCAAACTTTAAGAGGAGAGTTTGAAACTTTGTATATGAAAGAAGGAGAACTTGTTTCTGATTACTTCTCAAAAGTTTTAACGGTTACTAATAAGCTAAAAAGAATCTGTGACAAGTTAAATGATGTAAAGATTATGGAGAAGATTTTTAGATTATTAGATTCAAAGTTCGAATATATTGTCGCCATCATTGATGAGACAAAAAACTTGAAGGTTATGGCAATAGAGGAACTTCTCGGTTCATTGCAGACTTATGAAGAAAAGAAAAGGAAGAAGAAAGAGATCGTAAAGCAACTGCTCAAGACACAGGTTGATTCAAAAAAGAAATAAAGCGATTGAAGCCAACAAAGACGAAGTTGTGGTCAAGAACGGGGATGAAGTTGTGGATATGGACACAGACGAGGTTGGAGATCCAATAAAGACAACAACAATGACAACAGCAACCAAAAGGAGAAAGATCAACAAAAGATCATGGAAGAGGAAATTCAAAATTAAGATATGACAAATAATGCGTCAAATGCTGCAATTGTGAAAACTTTGCTTCTGAATGTAGAGCTCTTAGCAATAATAAAGTCGTATAGAAGGCCAGTTACATTAAAGAAAGAAGTCAAGATGATGATATTTTATTGCTGGCTTACAAGTGAAAGAAAGAGAAGAGCAAAGCTTATATAATTTTGAACAAAACTATTTTTCACATAATCTTTTGTGAAATGAGATGCAAAAGTGAAATCTGAAAAACATACACAAAAATTAGATTGGTCAAAAATTGCAAGAGTGAAGTTATGAAAAAATGCGAAGATAAATTATATATATCATTCAAAATTTATGACACAGGAACATGGTGGAAGATGGAAAGCTTACTATTTGAAAATTTTTATTGTAATAATGGAGGACAAAATGAAAGGAGTAAAAGAAGAATCCGTGAACTTGTATCGAAGATTTCGACGTGGTAAGAAGGCCAACGCAATGAAAAAAGTTTGAACAATGTCTCTATTCTTACCGAACCACGTGAAATACTAAGATTTCAAGCATTACTTGGTATCACAAAATCAAATTTATAAAGGGGTGTTGGAAATAAATTTGATTTTGTTAATTTAGATTTTTCCATGTAGGAAATATTTAGAATACATGGTAGATATTTGAAATTGTATAATAAAATATGTAGAAAATATTTATGAAATAATATATTTGAAATTGTATGAGAGAATATTTATGAAATATTTATGGAGAACCGTTAGGTTAAGCAAATCTCCACCGTTTATTTGAGATGTGAACTCTTATAAATAGAGGTGGATTCACTCATTTAGGATGTAAGAAAAATGTAAGAAAAACTATGAACTTTATTACAAAAGTTTAGTAATAAAAAATTTCTCCTTGTAAGACAAAAATTGTTTTTTCCTTCTTCAACCTCTTATCTATCTTCTTCTAAAATCAAATCTATTTGCCATTGAAGAAAACTTCCTACCATTACATGACTTTATCACTTTAGACTTAGAGTATAAATTATTTATCTTCATTTTATGACTGAATATGAAAATACCTCCTACTGGTAGATAACTTAAATATAGATAACTTGCAATCAACATTTGAATTTCAGAAAGCTACAAGGCTAGAAGAATGGGTATGTAACTTAAATATAGATAACTTGCAATCAATATTTGAATTTCAGAAAGCTACAAGGCTAGAAGAATGGGTATGAAACAAGTTCCAAAGATAATCCAATGGCTGCCCTTCAGTGGAAAGCTTACATCTGCACTTCCCTGACCTTTCGTTTTTGTCCCTGTAGCATAATTCATTCAAACTTGGTAGACTGTCAAAGGGACAGTTATTTTCATTAAATGGCATGATTAAAGTAGTACTTTGAAGAAAGAGAAATGCTAGCACCACTCTCTGTTAATCATTTTAACAGAGTATAGTTGTACTTCTCTTTTATTGGTGGAAATCTATCGGTGGAAATTACCGGTTCTCATTTTGGAAGTATTAATTGTAAAATGATTAATATGTGGATCCAGTGATTTCCAGCAATTAGAAAGCAAGCACACCAATACTCTCTTTAAAAGAGAGTGATGCTAGAATTGCTCTTTGAACAAAAATTAAGCTGGAAAGAGATAAATAAAACTTTTTGTCCTCTTACTATAATATCACTTCTCCGTTTTTTTTGGTTGGAATAATGAGATCTTGGCTTTTCTAATAATATTTTAGAATTCAAAAAAAAAATTAAACCAAAGGATTCAATATAGTGTGTGTGATAATGATGAATTATAAAACGTTTAAAAATTATGAAATCCTGTATCTCATAAACATAGATAAAAGTTCTTAAATTGTGAATTATAGTTTTTGTGAAAAATTTAGTCATTAATTCTGTAATTTCTCTCTCTTTTTTTTAATTTATATTTTTAACCTTTTTTTTTACTTGTTTCAGTTTAAACATTTTTAATCTTGAAATTTGTGGACGTGAAAATTGTTAACTTTTCAAATATAACCCTTTTAGAATTTTAAATTAATAGTTTGAAAGTTAAAAAAAAATTAAAGATCATAAATTTTAATATTTAAAATTCTTGAATTGAAAATTAGCAACTATAATCATTTCTAAATTTAATGATTTTATACTTAGTAAATAGTTATAAAAGCTAAGAAGATGGACAAAATTGAACTTCAATGATATTTGGAAATGTGGAATTCAAATTTATAAGAATTTAATAATAAATATTTAACCTTTCACATTTTGAATATCTCGTTATTTTAAGTTTTTCCTTGAAAAATATAGACAGCGAAATTCAGTTTCAAGGTATTATAATCAAACCTTCATTTTCTCCTTTTATTTATTTTTCCCTTGAAATATAAATGCATGCAAGGGAAAATTGTAGCCCTGTAGGTTTGATCATAATACATACCCTCATGGTCTCATCCAATTGTGCTCTACTTTAGGTTCTTTTAGCAATCAGCTTATTGTGCTTGTTCGTCAATGAATAACAGGTGTTAAATTCATAAACAACAAACGAGTGCGAACAAAAGTTTACATGCATTAGACTGAATGTATTTTAATGACTTGGAACACACATAAGTTACAAACATAGATAAATTTATTTTGGTGGAAATAATATTTGAGTGAATCGTTCAAAATCATCAGAATGTGATCGAGCAGTCCTAATTATTGTTATACATTCAGTTAGGTTTAGTGAACTAAATTGGATTTTAGTGAACCCAATTGTTTATGACTGTCCAAGCATTAACCAAATGATCCTCAAAGTTTGTGTTTACTTTTCATTCCTTTTACTGCAGTTGTAATTTTGTAACATACAAAAGTTCAACAAATAGAATCCACTTTATGCTCTATCGTATATTGTTATTCATAGTAATTTAACACCTTCAGTGCATCCAATAAAATTTATTTTAACGAAAACTGATTGAAATATATACAAGTATATATTGCATCATGTGAGGTGAAGCCTTGGCGGAACGGTTAGGTCATCCGCATGGTGATATGGGCGTCCAGGTTCGAGTCCGAAAGCAGTCTCTTCGCAATGCGTGGAAAAGGATGCATACATTATCGACCTCCACAGAGCCCGCTATCGTGCGGAAGTCTCGTGCACTAGCTTCCACCTTTATATATCTGCATCGTCTTTTATTTTATAATTTTACATGTCAAGTGCATTGGCATGTTTGATGTATTTGCATGTTAAAATAAGTTTGTCTTGAAATATAACTGTTTATGCCTAACCTTTGTTGTAATATCATTTTAGGCATCCACTTATGTCTCGTGTAGGTGCTACGCGAGGCTTACTTCCTAGCTATTTGCCTAGGCACGCCTAAGCGAGGCTTACTACCTCATGCAAGTACTTAAATAGCTATCTAAGCAGTATATGATTCCGTAATATATCTTTGCTAAAGTACTTTTTCATTTGGGTTTTTATTCTAGTTTTTTTTCTTCCAAGTATGAGATCTTGGCTGGAACCTTGGAACTCCGATCGTTCCAGCTAAGGTCCAAAGTAATATTTTACTTGCCCTTCTCGTGGCTAAGCATCTAAATATATTTGTTAATCTTAGGCCCTTTAGAGGGAATCATTTGCGCATAATTACAGAAATGCTGCACTAGGAAAAACTTAATCCTTTTGGGGTTTAAATTTGGCAATTATTTGTTCTGTGTGAAGTTTAAAATGATTTTATAGCGTCACCAGCTAATGTACATTGTAACCATCAGGTACCAAGTCTTCCTGATGACTTGCCTTCTCGCTCTCTACCTCGACCCATTTTACTTTTATCTCCTATACATTGGGGGGGATGCCTGCATGAGAGTTGATTATACTATAGGAGTACCTGTGACATTTTTGAGGACAATTACAGATATGTTTTATTTTGCCCATATGGTCCTTAAATTTAGGACAGCTTTTGTTGCACCCAGTTCGAGGGTTTTCGGACGAGGTGAGTTAGTTCGGGATCCAGAGCAGATTGCACTTCGGTACTTGAAGAAAGACTTTATCCTTGATTTCATTGCTATGCTTCCCATTCCACAGGTTTATAGTTTTTTTTTTTTTTTTTTTTTTTTTTTTAAATAGGTTGGACTCATGTTTTCCTGTTATTTGTATTTCCTCCTTTCTAACTTAGTCATATTACTTTTAAGCACAGTAGAAGGAAAATACAAACTCAACTGATGTAAACACAGAATCCCATAGCTGAAAGTCCCAAAAACCCTTTTAAAAAGGATTTCATAGTCATTTCAACACAGAAATCTACCAATTCAATTAAAATCACAATGAAAGCCCCATTTTTCACCCTTTTCTTAATTGGATCAGAAAAAGGAGACAGAAATCTTAAATGGACAAATAATCCGTGAGTAGTATAGAATGGCAGGCCGTATGAATTCTTTGATGAAGTCCTTGATTGTTTTTCATTTGCAATATGATGGTATTCACAAATGTTCAAAGTTGATATTCTATCTTATCACATAATTATTTCCGAGTCTCCTAAAACTGACAAAACTTGAGTTAGTGAATGAGATAAAATTCAGGTAGAAGGGAGAAAGAATATACAACACACATTCACGTTTTCTTGTGTATGTTTTAATTTTTTAATTGCTAATCGCAGGTTGTGATATGGGGGTTGATCCCAGTGATTAGCAATAACAATGAAAATCATGGCAATAATACACTAAACATGCTTGTGTTCCTCCAGTACATTCCAAGATTACTTCTTATTGTTCCACTAAATGCTCGAATTGTGAAGGCTACTGGAGTCGTTGCAAAGACCGCTTGGGCCGGAGCTTTCTACAATCTCCTTCTGTACATGCTTGCAAGTCATGTATAATGATACAATTTCATATTTTTGAATTGCAGAAAACCCCTTGCTTTGATCCGATAAATAAAAATATGAATACAAGAGTTAATCTGTCCATGACTACCCAATTTGAAAGCTCTATTTCCCCTTTCTGGATTTCAATAGACTACAACTATTCTTACTGTTAAAGGTTAAGAAGCATCCATAATCGAGGAAATTTAGTGTGCAGAGCTGCATAAAGAAGCATACTGCAACTTAAAACTAAAATTTTGCACAATTTGGCGTAAAGTTGGGGGCTTTTCTCAGAAGTAGCCATTTCTTTATTTTGTTCCATGTGAAATCAAACATTCGTTATTCCATATCTTGTAGGTTTTGGGCTCTGTATGGTACCTACTATCAATGGAGAGACAATATCAGTGTTGGATGATTGAATGCACTAAAGAGAATGGCACACATGGACCAAAATGTGATCCTATATTTTTTGACTGCTATCGTGATTCGCCAGCTCGAAAAGAATGGTTGCAGTCTACTAGCCTGATAAAAAAGTGTGATGCCCAAAACGACCATGCACATTTTAAGTTTGGAATTTTTGCAGATGCTCTCACTAAGGACATCGTAGAAGCATCATTTTTTGCAAAATATCTGTATTGTCTTTGGTGGGGTTTGAGGAATTTGAGGTACATGTTCTTTTATCAGCCACGATCGATAACTCCAACATATTTTATTCTATCATTTTTTTTTACGTGTGAAATTTAACCCGATAGTATTTGCTGTTAATCCTGATTTATCTATTAAACTTGCAATTTGTTTTTCTTGGCAATTCTAAAATGTAATTTTCTGACACTTTATGATATACCATTTTAGTGGCCTTGACATTAGAGTTTAGGTTCTTTTATGTGTAATTTGTGTATGTCTGTTGATATGTAAATGTATCACTGTAGTGGTTCCAACCCATCTAGCTGCCCATGTCGTGTATGGATAGTGCAAATGTCCATTTATTCCATTGCCTCTGGTTTGAGTATGCAATTGTTCTGTTAAAATATTGTATTTGAGACATGAGCGGAGTAGCATCTGGCATGGGGTGCAAATAATGGAATCTAGTATCTGTTTTTTCATCAACATTTATTATATTATATTAATTATCACTATTACTATTACTATTACTATTACTTATTACTTATTACTATTACTATTACTATTACTATTACTATAATAGAGAGAAATACTAGCAACACTCTCTCATTGATTGGATGCTAGATTCTCATCCAACAATGAGAGAGTGTTGCTAGCATTTCCCAACTTCACAAGACACTTTTTTATGTGCACGCTATTTCATTTTTCGCTTAAATATGATTTTATTGGTATTACTTTCTTTTTCCAATGAATGAATTCTTTCTATCCCTCCTCTCTTTTTTCCTTTCAGTTCATATGGACAAAACCTGTCAACAAGCACTTGGATGGGAGAAACATCATTTGCTATTATTATATGCCTCATGGGTCTTGTTCTGTTCTCACACCTCATTGGGAATATGCAGGTATTAAACATTGCATTGGCATTTTTATCATGTGTTTTCTTTTAGAACTATTCTAAGAGAAGTAATTATCTTGCTAGCTGATCATCAAGCAACTTTCCATATACTTGGTTGCACAAAATCTTATAATCATCTTTTGTAGTAAACCTCATAGTGGGGGAGTCATAGACCATCTAGGGGAAAGTCAGGTAGATCGTTTAGGAATTGACTTGTTGACATGCTCTTTTCAAAACAATATTAACCTAGCTAAAGTCGAATTGTTGTCACCCCCCCCCCCCCCCCCCCCACCCCACAACACACGCACACACACAAACCCAACTTTTCACGTGCGATGCTGTTGCTTATAATTTATATGTTGTAACTCAGATTTTGAGAGAGTTGATTTTATTGTCTTCATTATACATAATGGCATTAGCTTTAATAAAGGTTGCTTTAGAATTTTTCGATTTTGGCAATTGACTGTTGTAATATTTCATAAAGTTCCAGTTAGGGATGGAGGCAAGAGCTACAACCTTCCTGGACTACCCGGTTTAGTTAAGAGTTTCACACATTTCTCGTAGAATATTTTTTTATAATATGATATATCTATATGCTCCTGACTTTTAAAGCTGGACCCGGGCTATAGCTGAGGGTAACTAGTGCACATATCCATCACTGGTTCCAGTATTGGGATTAACAAAGGAGAATGCAAACTAAACTAGATGTGATAACATGATTAATGTATCTACTATATTACGCCATTATGGAGATTATTGTTTTTCATGTTTACCCAGAATTTTATTTGCTACTGACTTTTCATATACTACTTTTATATCTTCAGTTTTTATTTCATTTTTATTCTTTGATTGTCAGCAACATGTCATATTATATCCAACAGAAGTATACAAGGTTTATCTTCTGTTATAAAACGAACTTGAAAGGTTCGAAGATGCGTTATGAATTTTTGTATAACCTACTTCAGTTTACAGTTTTTCTCGACAAGTTACTTGTATCTTAGGTCTTATCATTTCATTACTGAAAGAGTAATTTGTTATTGATTGCTAGACTTTCTTGCAATCCACAACTGTAAAACTAGAGGAATGGAGAGTTAAAAGGAGGGACATGGAAGAGTGGATGAGACATCGCCAGTTGCCACCAGAGCTACAAGAAAGAGTTAGACAATTTGTGCAGTACAAGTGGCTTGCTACAAGAGGCGTAGATGAAGAATCTATCTTAAATGATTTACCTTTAGACCTTCGGCGCGAAATCCAGCGTCATCTTTGCCTTGCCCTTGTTCGTCGTGTGAGTTTTAAATATTTCTATAATTTACTTATTTAACTTACACCAGCATGATTTGTAGGATAAATATTTAATGTCATGGTAAGACAAACCAACATATTTCTATCGATTGCGAGTCTGAGTCCTTGACATTATATCTTGGAATATTTATCTGTCAATGTAAGGTTCATTCCATGTTGACCCCTCCTAATACCTCTCATAGTGGTCAATTAACCTTATGCATCGTGTTATACAATTTTATGATAGTGTGATTTGTCTAGAATCTCTTTTACGGTCTTTTGACATAGCACCTTGTTCTGTTTGTTACATTAGACTTAACCTACTTAGCTACTCCTATGCCTAGATTTTTATAAAAATTCTGAAAATTGTGTACTTCCGAAGCCAAGTAAATTCTGTCAAATAAATTATTAGGAATATTTGGAAAAGAAGGATAAGTCTATTAAAATAAACATCATAGGGCTTACTCTAATATCTCAATTAACATTATAGTATGTTAAAATTCCAAAAATCTTTTTATATGGAAACCCTTATATTTGTGCATGTAATATGTATCCCTATGTTTGTCATTCTTTTACAGCCAGAACATTCGTAATCAAATGCTACACATGACGTGGAACAATTAATTTTGATAACGTTATTCATATCACAATATAGTGCTACATTTGGTAATGTTTATTTACACCAAGGTATTTAAGAATATAACTGTGGAAGTTTAGGTACTTTGTGCTAGTAGTAAGGCTTTAGTAAGGAATTCTCGGCCATCAAATTTTCTTGCTATGATCCTGGGCAAGAATTAAGGCTGTGTTCTTGGACACACTGAACACAACATTTTTTACAATGTAGATTTCTTACGTCTGACTTAAGAAAAGGCTAGGTGGATGTAAGATTTACGTCTGCGTTGCTAAGGGTTGCGTTAGAATAATGGAAAAAGAATGTTATGGCTGGACAAAGTATTACCTCTGATGTAAGAAAAGGTGAGTTAGACTAGAAGACCTTACATCTAAATTATTAAATTTATTGAATTATGAGTTATTTAATTTAAATTATTAATCTTCAAATTTCAATTATTAATTAACAAATTTAAATTATTCTTATTGTTTTCCGATTATATAATTATTAAATTAAATCCATCAACTTATGAATCATTATATATTAAATATATAATTCATTAATTATTAAATTTTAATTCTTAACTACTAAGGAATTATCAAGATCCCTCAATCTTGTCAAGGACCACTAGCTTGACTGACAAGTGGTATGACACTCTGGACAGAGGTTTTGGAGGTCATGGGTTTGAACCTCCAAGACATTAAAATGGGCGCTCTATTTGAATAAAGTACCACTCTTGTTATAAAAATTAAAAGATCCTTCATTCTTTACCGATCCCTTTAACTTTTTGGATCGATATTCTTTGGATTTAGCTATTTTTTGTAGATATGCTTTGGATTTTGCTAATTTTTTTGTATGCACGATGATATTATCATTATAAATAAGCTTTACAAAATTTTAAAATATTACGATGAATAAAGTACCACTCTTGTTATAAAAAAAAGATCCTTGATTACCGATCGCTTTAACCTTTTGTATCGATATTCTTTGGATTTAGCTATTTTTTGTGGATATGCTTTGGATTTTGCTAATTTTTTTGTATACATGATGATATTATCATTATATATAACCTTTACAAAATTTTAGATTATTCCGAGTCTTTTCACTTCTTTAAAACTGTAAAAGTCGACGAAAATATCAGTTTTGATCATTGACGTTCTAATGTAGTTTCGAAGGTATTAGAACTTTTAAAATATTATATTTCTCTGTAATAATCTGTATAATGCGAACGTCGTATCTACCAAAATTAGCTAAATTTGAATTATATGGATACTAAAGTTAAAGGGAAGATTTTAGGAGAATTAAGAAGATTAAATTATTATTCTTCATCAGTCAAGGTTGGTGCAGTTGGTTGAATGTCCGGACTGAGAGACCAAAAGTCAGGAGTTCGAAAAGTTGACACCCCTGTAACAAGTATTCGAAGTATGTGTTTGGCAGTCACATACTAGCCTAGAGTTTAGAGTTTATAAGCAAAACTTGGTTCTGTAGATGATTCGAAAAAAAATATATATTAAATTTAAATTTCATCAGTTTATCAATTATTATTTACCACAATTGAATTATTATTTATTAAGTAAATAACTTTATATCTTCTCTCAACTTCCAAGTTCAAAGTGTATAAGAATGCAAGTTAATTGAATCGGCGTTCACTGAATCCTGCATTCAAGAACGGATCCTCAATAAACAAGCATCAAAGCGTATAAGAATGTGAGTTAATTGAATCGGCGTTTGCTGAATCCTGCATTCGAAAACAGATCCTCAGTAAACAAGCATGATTTGTAACTGCTATAATTTTGAAACTTCATAATTTATGAAATCAACTTTATTACTTGAAGTCATTAAGTTTGACTTGGCATCATATGATCACGAATGATATTAATAATTTATGTTAAAAAAAAAATGTATCCTCGATCCTTTTTAAAATGCTGTTTGTCATCGCTGAATAGGTACCATTTTTCTCCCAAATGGATGACCAGTTACTAGACGCCATATGTGAACGCTTAGTCTCATCTTTAAGCACTAAGGACACGTACATAGTTCGAGAAGGTGATCCAGTCAGTGACATGCTCTTTATAATCCGAGGCACACTAGAGAGTTCAACCACAAACGGGGGCAGATCTGGATTCTATAATTCCATTATACTTAGACCAGGTGACTTTTGTGGTGAGGAGTTATTGACGTGGGCCTTGATGCCAAACCCTAATGCCAATTATCCTCTATCGACACGCACTGTCCGAACTCTGGATGAAGTCGAGGCATTTTCTCTTCCAGCTGATGATCTTAGGTTTGTTGCTAATCAGTTTAGGCGGCTTCATAGCAAAAAGCTTCAGCATGCTTTCAGGTTATTACTTGGTATTTATTTCCCTATACTGGTTATTTAGTGCTTGATTATACCAACTGCGCCTATTTGTGAATAGCTACTGTCAGTTAATCAATTAACCGTAAATTACTAATTTGATAATCACATATAATTTAACTATTAAAAATTAACAACGCATCAATTGTCTTATTTGAGAAACCAGTATACAATAAATAGATATGCCCCACTTATTATCGTGTATAAATACATACGAGTCCCATCATTTGCTTGAGTAATCGAGTTATCAATTGTTGACATTCCATTTGATCTTTTGATCAACCGACAAGTAGGTCCTATCGTTTGCTCAAGCAATAGTGTATGGATCAAGGTTAGAGATCTAGGTTTCAGTCCCGATTTTCGTAAAATTTAGACTTTTAGATCTAATTTGTAAATTCGGTTTTGGATTTCAATTTTTTTCTCCATATAACTAACAGGCGAATGTTGAATTTATTAAAACAAAATACTGTATTTTATCTTCAATTGAAAAAAAGTATACACAAACAATATTGACTGATTATAAATATTTATTCCTTGCTTTATTTTCAATTTTTTTAGTTACACTATTTGTATATTTTGTTTGTTTCCAGAGTTAAAATTTTAGATTTTGAATATTCATAAAAAAATCAATTTTTTTTTTTAACTTCTGTAAAATTTGAGGTATAATAGATTATTTTTTTATTGGATTGGAATTTTGGTTTGATTTGGTTTCGATCCTACTGAAACCGAAATGGAATAACTGAAATCTAGGTGTTGGGGTCGAAACCTTAACCTTGGTGTATCTTGATAATTGTTTTAGCAAATTGACTCATTGGTCCAGTTGCTCTTATAAAAACGATGCCTGATGTACGTTAATCATTTATATGATCAGTTTCAGTCTAGAAATAATAATTCTAGATCTCACATGCAAAATGTCACTTGCATGCTTAAATCTTGACGTGTGTATCATTTACTTGGACATGAGAGAGAAAGTTGTCATACATATCCTGCTTTAGTGGCAATAAAACTTAAATAATCGAACCAATGATCATCGGCAGCAGTACTAAAACACCTAGTTTGAGTAGCTAGATGTTTTAAGTTTATTCATTAGGCATACATATTAACCAATGTTTGGGAAAAATGAAACTTCTTGTAAAGTTTGGTTAAGCTGGCCCGTTTTCCCTGCCATTTTGAAAATTCTATTTTTCTACTTAAAATGGTTTGGCAATAACTTATTGTAAGCATCCTCAAGAGGATTTTTTTTTAAGTAGTAATTTTAAGCAAGGAACGGCATCCAAGTCCCTAGAATGGGAAGATGGTGGAAGAAAAGTCCCTTACGAAAAAGTTATGAAAATTTGGTCCCTATTTTTTGTTTTAAACTAATTTATACTACTTTTGCCCCTGATTTCAATGCTGTGCCGATTTTCTAGAAAGGGACAATTTGGTAAAAAATAACAAAATATGGACCTAATTTATATGGGTTTATTAGTAGGGACTTTTTGCGCATGAGCTTTGAGAATATGGACCTTTGGTCCAAAACCCCAATTTTAAGTGGTTTTGACTAAATAGTAAGAAAGTAAAAGTGTACAAACAGACAAAAGCTTTAATTATAACCAAGTTTAGTAGTGAAATTTGAAATAAGGAACAAGCAAGTTCTTGTTGCTAAATTGTTGTGAAACACTTCAAATTTTGAAAATAACTTGCAACTACTATATATTCTTATAAGCTATTGCCAAAACAATCTTAGGGCAAGAAAGGTCCGGATGAGCTTCATTTCAGTTTTAATTTGGCACCATTCTAGTTTTCTTTTATTGCAAGATTCCAGTTGGTATTGCAAATACGAAGTTTAACCAAATTCAAATTTGTTTTACAGGTACTATTCTCATCAGTGGAGACAATGGGGCGGTTGTTTCATTCAAGCAGCATGGAGACGCTACAAGAAGAGGAAGTTGAACAAAATGCTTGCTTCACAGCAGAGCCTAACATACTCAGACGATTCCTATCAGGAAAACGAAGAATATTCAGACGAGCATGATGAAGACATGAATGAAGATGCTGACAGGACATCAGCAGAAAATGCAAACAACATCCAGCATTTAAACGCTACGATACTTGCTTCTAAGTTTGCGAAAAATACAAAGAGAGGGGCTGTTCAGAAAGCTAAGCCACACAATCCTTCTAGCGATAGCTTAAAGATGCCCAAGTTGTTCAAGCCTGATGAGCCTGACTTCTCTATAGACGATAGTCTCATATGAAATATAGCTACTTTTCTTCCCTTTTTTCTTTTTTTAAACCCCTTTTTGTGGATATGTTAAACAGGATGCAAGAAAAATGAATTGTTAGTAAACAGATGAATTAGTGCTATTTATGAGTAAGCTCTCTAGATTTTACTGCTGCACTGCTGCTCATTATGATCAATGATGTGAGCTTACAGTGACATCCTTATAACTCAACTTATAATAGAAAGCATATCTCAACTGGTAATTGGGAACCAAACTGTACTGAAATACTAGTTCATTCGCCTTCCTACCATCCACTAACTCAACACATTATAAGGATATTCTAACCATTTATAAGAATATAAACCTTCTAAAAGTCGTAGAAACTAACAATTACATTTCCTTTGGTGCCTCTAATAACCTGTAATGCTGCTCTGTTCAAGCACCCTGTCGACGAAGGAAAATCAGGATAATAAAAATCATCAGTATGCTATCTTATATCCCATAACCCATTGATAAAATATAATAGAACATATAAACAAAATAAGAAAGACAACGGTACAGTCAATATACAAACAATATAATATGAAAGTACACGATCTATCAAATGATTATGTAGATAAATGAGTCAGTATCTCTCTAGTACGTAGAACTAAGTGCATTAATAATCTCTCTCTCTCTATCGTAAATTAGTGAGTGCTAAGTGCTCGTAGCACCACATAGAGATAATAATGAATCTCCAAATACAGTGGTAGAACCTTAAGCCTCCTGCTCTTTTTCATTGATCAGCTAACATGCACGGTCATGTCAAACTTGCTTTAAGCTACTCATAAGAGTACACGAAGAGTTATACGGGAAAAACATACGAATAACTGCATGTTAGACAACAATCCGATATGATTATAAAACACACACACATATAAAGAGGTAAATATACTCATACCTCAACCGGTCCGCTCTTATCCTACACACGATATGTTTGCACATAATATATATTTAGGGATATGCCATAGGACAAACTCTGTAATTTACTGTAAATTATCAACTCTGTAATTAATCCTCGTTCGTAATAAATGTGTTTTCTTTATGTTATATATTTATTATAATGTGTTATAAATAATTAAATATTTAACAAAAAACTATAAATTGTGTGTTTGTGATAGTAATTATAAATAGTTATAATTATGAGTATTGTATTATAATATAATAAACACATCATTTTAAATGTCCATGGTCAAGATATATTAAGGTTGGATATTGATGCATCCGTTGAAACTAGAGTATATAACGATCTCCAACTGTTGGAGATGTTATTTCCTGAGATGACGATTTTGATGACAATCTTAGGACATGTTATAAAATATAAATAATAATATTCTTGTCTAGATATATATGTGTATGTATGATATATATGCAAGTACTGAGAATGAAGACCGTACAGTATAAGATTCAAGACTTACGAATTCAAGATTCAAGAAACCAAGACCGAAGACTTATGAGGATCAAGAGTTCAAGATATCAAGATAAGTAGTAGTGTCTAGATTTATGCTACAACTTTATAATAGCACTAAAATCTTTATTCGGATTTCCATTGTGGAATGTAATCCACCTTCTCGCTTTAATAGTGGGATGGAACCCACGACCTCTTTAGTGAGATGGAACCCACGACCGTCTCTAGTGGGATGAAATCCACGAAATTTTCATAATGAGTTATTTTAACTATATTTCCAAAAACTATCTTTTTAAAAGTCATATTTCTCAGTTTAAATATTTTAACCTTAAACTATTCTTACCATCTTTTACATTTTGATTTCAAAATCATCTCTTGTTTTTACACTATCTCCTGGTTTTAATATTATAGCTTTAAATTTCAAAGATATGTTCTATATTTAGTTTTTAATATTACCTTTATATTATAGATTATATATTTTTGAGATTGCTTTTTAAATCTCTTTTATAAGTTTACACTATATTCAAAATGGTTTACAAAGTTTAGAAATTGGTTTGACAAGTTTTAGAATAAAAATCATTTAAAAAAAAAATTTAATTTTCAAAATATACATAGGCATGTCGACATATCCCATCCCCCATGTCGACATTGTGACTGTAGAATTCAAAATTCAAATTTGCAAAAGAAGTGTCTATTCATCATAACCGTTCACGAATGGGCATGACCGTTGTTCTTCGATAAATACCAGTTGTTTTCAACGAATTTTAAGTTAGTTTTTCTTCACTTCTTCACTCATTCTTCTCCACTCAAATATTCTCTTATATTTTAACAAAACTTTGCCGAATTCTAAGTGAATCAAACTCGATCGTCTCTAGTTTGATTCTATATCACCGTCTCTCAAAGATCTCAGTGTTATTCAGAGTTATAGGATAATTTGTATCAAAGAAGTGTATCGAGTCTCTCTATCTATCAACGTGATATTGAAAACGGTGTGATTGTGGCCCGTACATCAATTGGATGTGATTATAGCCCATAAATCAATTAGCTGATCTTGTAGCCTAGTTAAATTAAGAGAGTTTGCCATAGGCTCGGAGATAGGAAGATGTATCTCATGGCCTTGAAATCGAGGTTGTAATATCGACATTATATTTGAAGAGAAATCTGCACAAGAAATTGTATGGGACTGGATGTAGGGTAAATCCGAACTAGTATAAAATTCTAATGTGTTCTTTCCTTTGCTCTTTTTATTTACTATTTGCGTCTGTGTCTGATTCTATGATTGTCTCCGTGTTTGTGAAATTGCATCTGCATGTGTTTAATTTGGAAAGATTCAAAAAATTTAACAAAATCCATTAAACACCATTCACCCCCTTTTAGTGTTAATTCAGTCTTAAGATATGTAATCCGCATTTTCTACATTTGGTATCAGAGCATTGGTTTTCAAAGTTTTCATAATCTGAAACTTGTAAAATTTTTCAAATGGCTACCAACATTGGTAATGTCAACACTATCACTAGTTCATTTGTAGAGGGCCAGTCTACTGCCAGACCATCATTTTTTTAATGGCAATAACTATGGATATTTGACATGTATGATGAAAATATATTTACAATCAATAGGATTAGACACTTGAAATATCATACAAACTGAATACACTGAACCCACAGCTGATTTTGCACAGTGGACCACTGAGCAAAAGCTCAAAACAATTCCAAAGCCATGAATATTCTGTTCTGTTCACTTGATAGGAATGAGTTTAACGGAGTGTCTATCCGTAAGTCTACATATGAGATTTGAAAATTTTTGCAAGTTACTCATGAAAGAACAAGCAAAGTTAAACAGACTAAAATATCCATCTTAACCAATCAGTTTCAATTATTCAAGAGGAATCCAAATGAGTCCATTTTAGACATATACAGTCGGTTTCAAGACATTGTGCATTCACTAATAGCATTAGGAAAGAACTTTTCCGAAGAAGATCAAGTTAGAAAAATTCTGAATTCACTCACTCCAGAATGAGATTAAAAGACTCTAGCAATTGAAGAGGTTAATGATATCAGTGCACTGAAAATTGAAGAACTAAAAGGGAATTTGATGTCATTTGAAGTACAAATGCAAGAGAGAAGAGAAAGCAAGGCCACAGAAAAGAAGTCAATAGCGTTTAATGCAATAACAAACGGTTCAGGCTCAAACAATGACGACGATGAAGAAATAGCCTTGATGACAAGGAATTTTAGAAGGTTTCTGAAATACAGAAAGATGAACAACTATAAGAGAAATGATCACAAGAATTCTGAAAATAATAATGAGACTCTCAATAACGTCAGATGCTACAATTATGATGAGCTAGGCTACTTAAAAAGAGATTGTCCGCATTCGGATAAGTAGAAATTTCCTCCAAGTAATGATTCATCAAAGAAAAGAAAGAGAGCGTATACTGCTACACTAGACGATTCGAACTCATCCTCTAGTGGTGAAGATCAAGAGATGGAATTTCAAATATATGCTTTACAACTATTCACGAATCTGATGATCTTGGTAATACGAATCTAAAAATAGGTACACATTTAAATTATATTGGTTGAAATTGCTTGTTTGAATGCTTGAATGTTTGTATGTTTAGAAATTGCTTGCTATGTGAATTTAAAATTTTGATTTTCAAAATAATATTATTTTACTAATATTTTAATATTAAAGTATTAATACTAAAGTTTTATTATATTTAATATTATTTCAGATATTAGGATTAAACAAAATAAGAAAACTTAGTCACATGTATTACATGACCCATGTCGACATGGCTCTACCCCTCATGTTGACATCCCCTAGAATTTTGAAATTCAAATTTGAATTCAAAACTTTGAATTTCCCGCTACCTTTTCACCAACTCCAAAGCTCTTAAAAGGTGTCTCTTGACCAGAGAACATGAGTATTGAATATCTATTTATCTTCTTAATTTTATCCTATCTTTTCACTTTCATTTCAAAATTCAAACTCTCTTCCAAACTTTCAAGCTCTCTACTCTCTTCAAGAATGACTTCCTCAAGCACTCCATCCACCATTAGGCTGTCCAAAGCCATCAAAGAATTCTTCTACAATGACACGGAAGCTATCAAAGCTCACATAAGCTATGTAAACTTCGAAAAAGTCCATACGAGAAAATTTGCAATCTTTAATGACTTTCCTTCTTTTAAACTCAATATTCTTTTCGAAGAGAATCAAATTCTTAGTTAATTGATAATTCTCAAAATGATTTCGTTTGTTATCCTAATCTTGTTAAAATGTTTTATGCAAATTTGAATCGCGATTTTTATGAAGGAAATGAAGGAGAAGTTTGGAGTAGTGTTAAAGGAACACGAATTGTTTTGAATAGTGAGATTTTGAAAAATATTTTGGGTTGTAAGTATACTGGAATGAATCTTTCGGATTTTCAAATTGATGAACATGACCGAGAGACATTTCATCATATTTTTAAAGGGGATGAAAACTGTAACGACCCAAAATTTTCGATCCCGAAAATTCCAGATAGTTATGGAAAAGAAGAAGAGATAGAAGAAGAAGAAAATCAGAAACACAAACATCTCACATTCGTAGCGGATAAAATATATTAATAGATAATAACAATCTACAAAAGAATATTATATCTTTTGATTACATTTTAATACATCAGAGTTTCACATATACACAGTCACTGAATATACACAATTATCATATCATGGATTTACAATAATATAACACAGCGGAAATACTCTATGCGTTCCTGCCATCCGGCTCGCCTCATGAGCTCCAGAACGTCTTTGCCTGAAAATCTGCAATACTCGGTCTGAACCGAGCATTACACCAAAGTAACACCCGGGTCAGGCTGGAAACGAACGTGAGTAAACCCAACTAACATGAAATACAAAGTATACAACTCATATAAACCCGAGTAACTTATATCAATTCACAAGCCACAAACTATTATAGACAACACTTAGCCCACATATAAGTTTCTAAATACCAAAGATTTAGATTTTAAAACAGTCCAATACCTCCAAATCACTTCACTCCAGCATATAGATTTTATATATCAATCTACAAACATTCGAAGTGGTTTCGGGTATTTCCCCAATATCCGACCCCGGTCTCTTCGAATCTCATATCATCCTATTCCAAGTTATCCAAATGAAATACTCAACATTTCATATCAGAGTTATTAACTCCTTCAAATCAGCCAATAGCATTCAATCATTCAGAAGCAAAGCTTAATCACATACAAATCATTTCTATTGATTCTAGTTGAATTTCAAACCTTAATCACTTAGATTCTCCATTAATTAATTCTAAATTAATTAATCAACCCTTCCTTATTCATCTTAATTAATCACCCTGGATTAATTATCCTCCAATTCCATTCAAGTAATTATCTTTAATTAATTTCACGACATTAATTATTGTTACTAAATCAATGAGTAATCTTTAATTACTTCACAAATTAATTAACTATAATCAATTACACTAATTCTTAATTACTTATATTAATTAATTTCTCATGAGTCACTTATGATAAATTCATCTTAATTAATCACTCTTTAATTACATCATTAATTTTATAAATTTAAGATTTCCAATTATATTTTAATTTACCCTAATCTAAATTAATTACTTAAACCACAATATTAATCATTCTCGATAAATCTCATCATGCAATTAACTATCGTTTATTTACGTCATTAAATAAATTAATTACTCGTTTTATAATAGAAGCTTTATCAAGTCAATTTACAATTACGCTTTAACATTCAAGTTGTTAAAACACTTAATATTTAAAAACTTAATTTGTTAGATTTAACTTTGATATAGAATCTCGTTTTAAATCTCTACTTTACAATTTTAACTTCAGTTTTTAAATATCATTTTCATTTCTTTCCAGTTCATTCTTATTTTTATTCTACAATTATTTCACTTTCAAAATTCACCCTTATATCCCTTACAAAAAAAATCCAATTTATATATTTCGATAACTCAAGGTACCGAAATATTCAAGCAACTCACAACATTCATTATTCCAATTGCCAATAATAATCATTCCAAACTACCAATCATTCCAATATATACTAGATAATACTATATAATATAGCATATCAATTCAATTCAACCATTCAACCAATCATTATAACCTAATCATTTAAATTTAAATAAAAATCCAGAAGCGTGAGGTTTACTCACCTTTGATTTCTGATTTGCAATCCATTCTCATCACGATTAATTCCTCCACAATTGGACCTTGTATAACAATTTACAATTTATTAATTTACAATTTATTAATATCTGAAATAACCGAACAATCATTTTCCATTTTATAATTTAATTAATTAATAATTCATTTCTAAACTAATAATTTTTTTTCCTCTCTGCTGTAAATAAATTAAATTTAAATTGGAAAAAAATGAGGATACCTCACTGTCGTTGCTGATTTGCAGCAATCCAAAACTTCGGCATCTCGTACAACACCCACACTGCATGCATCTATACGAACCGCTACTGCCAAGATCGAGCCGAAACCCTATCCCCAAATCTCGAATCCCTCCAACGAACCCCTAGTTCCACCTTGCCACACATCACTCCCCACGCCACTTCGTCGTTACCATTGGCAATGCAACTTTGATAATCATGCCACCGCAACTCGCAGACAAGACAACCCCCCCCCAAATCGATCATGACAAAGCATTCCTCTCCAAAATCCCATGAACGAGTCGCCCTCCCTCATCTTCGATCTGGAGTGAGCACGTAGGGTTTCAGAGGCAAGGTTAAAGAATCGATTAGTTTTAAAGCGAGCACGAACAAATTCGATCGTTCGACTCTTCAAGCTGGAGAAAGCCGCGATTCATTGAAATCCCCTCCTTTTCGATTTGCTTTAGACCTAACGGCCTTTTTTTATATACGAGTTCGATTTACTGCTATGACTAGAGAGAGGGATGGGGAAGATATAGGTTTGGGATGGCTTGTTGAGCATGAATATATATTTTAATTTTTTTATTATATTATAAAACTTTCAAACGTCTCGCTAATAGCCCTTTAAAATTTTGAACTCCACTTAAGGAATGCCGCAAGGCGATTATATGGTTTTACCCGCGTTCCGAACACAATGGAACGTGTTTCGGAAGCTAATTCGATCACATGCGTGAGTTACAGAAGTAAACGATAATTTCTAAGCGTTTTGAGCTGCTAGGGTCAAACAACAACTCCAATTGCTACGAAAATTGAAATCCGATAATAACTAACTATTACAGCTCCAATGGAACTGGTTTCGTCGAATTTCGGGACTGTGCCTCGGAAGAGTATTTTTAAATTCAATTTAAACGATATGATTTCAAAACTGAACAAATCACCTTCAAATTAAATTTTAACCATTCTATTAACTTCAATATCATCGTTATAAATTTTATAAGCCTTCAAATTATTTAAACAGGCTTAGAAATTTCAGATTCAACAATTTACCCAATTTGAATTATTAAATTCAATATTTACACTATATAATTCAATGATTTAATTATCAAGTAAATATTGCTATCTTGAATTCAAGTTAAAATAAACTTTTAAATATTTTAAAATCAATTAATTATTCCAATTCAAATTGTTAAAAATTACGGGTCGTCACATTCCTCCCCCCTTAAAAGAATTTCGTCCCCGAAATTACTAGTTAGGAAGAATGGACTAATACCTGTTTACCTTTCCCCCAAAACCAACAGTTTTATCAACATCCTACCAACTGTCTTTTATAAAAGACTTCTTATCCTTCTTACTAACTTCCCAAACTCTCCCACAGTTTTCAACAATCCATTTTTACTCAACCATTCAAATTTCAATTTAAAACCAAATTTGGAATTATCAAAATTTTCTCAAAAATTTTCTAACTCTCCAAATTCCCGAAATTTTTTGCAAGTGTCTTCTTTGCGCGGCTAGCTCGGTACTACTACAAAATGCCCTACGAGCTCCCAAATTCCAAAAGAAAACAAAAGCCAAGTGGCTAGATCAAAAATCCAATCCAATTTCATACAGAAATTTTAAATACATACCTTTTTGTCGGGCAATTCAAATTTATCTTCTGAAATCACAAACCATTTCCTTTCCCTTTATACTACCTGCATATCTTACTTAGCAAAAATATTCAATCGTAACCCTTCAAATCATTTTATACATTTTCTTACAGAAATTTTCACATCTACTTTTATGCAAATTAGTTTTCCCCGTTTTCATATGAATTCAATTTATTCTCACTTCTGAGTATTAAATTTTATCTTTCATTTATAACTGATTCATATTAGTTTCACCTACTAATTTACTTTAATTTCCAATTTGAAATCGTTTTGTCGTTAACAAAATTTTTTCAAAAATTTTCTAACTCCCAAAATTTTTGAAATTTTTTGGCAGCGTCTCCTTTGTACGGAGGAGCTTTTGCAATTTGACAAGAGATATAAATATATATACATCGACCCACACGGTCGGAAAAAGCAAAAAAAAATCATATTTCCTATTTTTGTTGCGTAGGCATACCTTATTAAGCATTTTTAAGCATGCGGCTTATTTATTTTAGCAATTAGTGCATCCAAATCTAGCCAAACGGCCTTCAGGTACATGTACTTACTCAATTTAAACATATAAGCACTATATATGTGATGAAGTTTATAACATTTCTCTTACTAAAACAACTATAACACTTCAATTCTAAAAGAAATGTATTCAAAATGACTTCCACGAGCAATTTATATGATTTCAAACCTAATTCAATTACTTTCAACCAATTTATGTACCATTTCCTTCGATTTTAATGTTATGCAACCCAATTTCTTACATTCAATTGATTTTTAATCCAAACAAGCTCATATTCACTTTAAATGGTTCAAAATCAATTTTATTTAATCTCTATCAACTCATAGAATTTTAATTACTTTTATTTACGCCAAACGACGACTATTTTTATGCAATTTTGACGATATTCGCTTAATAGAGTATTTATTTCAGTTTAAATCTACTTTAAATTAATTTTTCATTCTATATTTAATTCCATTTTATTTCCAATTTATTCACCAACCAAACATTGCATTTCATTCATCTCCGCATTGGTTTCAATTTAAAACTTTTTCATTGAGTTTGTCAACATTCAATGCTTAAACTAATATCCATTTCCTAAAAATAAATTTAACCCAAACCTTTTTATTTAATAACCTTCCATTCTAATAATCCAATACCAACTGAAACTTTGATTTAATTTTTATTCAAGCAGACTTCATCTATTTATTATTTAATTCGATTAACCCATTTATCCACCCCATATTTAAATTTTTAATTCACTTACTTAATTCATTTTCGAATTTATTTTATTAATACAAAGCCATTCTCAATTTATTTCTATTCACTTGGGTTTTATTTACAGCTCAAACCATTTCTATTATAATTCACCTTCATTTCATTCGACAACACTTCTCTTATATCTAATTCACTTGCAAATTTCGTTAAATTCTATTCATATCACACTTGAAATTCGTTTGTTATTCAAACCATCACTATTTCGATTCCACTCTATTTTATTTTTACATCTCCTCTAATTTATTTCATTATCAAATCCAAGTCGAATTCTATTTACAATTTGAATTCATTACCAAACTCCATTATTAATTCACAATCCATTTTATTTAACCGAATTAAATTTTATCAACATACTCTATCAATTAATTATTTAGTTAATTAGCTTACTTCCAACTTTTAAATCAATATTTGATTTTATTACAAAAACCACTTCATTAAATTTCCTGAGTTTAAATCTTATTTATAATTCCAGTTTGGACTTTCTCTTTTATTTTCCCAAAATTCCAACACTTCTATTTTAAAAATTTAGAAATGCTTTTAAACCCACCTCATACTATTAAAATAGCTTTTATAAAAATATTTCTTATAACTCGATGTCTCAACCAGTCCATCCTTGTTCTCACAGAAATTCAGTCATACGTTGATCAGGTGTAGGACTGAAAATCTATAAGTACTTGGTAAACCCGTTTTCAACACCCAGTGAAAATATTTGGGAAATAATTTTATTGAAAATATAGAAAACAGTTTTTGAAAATAGAGGAAATATCTTTGGTGAGAATGCTCTGGAAATCATCACCCCTATCCATGGTCGCAGTTACATTCCAGGGTTACGTTGCCATCGCAGCAAAAGTCCATGTAACTGTAGGCTCTCCGCAGCCTCTCGATTACGCCATGGAACCTACGACAGATCGCAGTTACATACCAGGGTTACGTTGTCATCGCAGCAAAAGTCCATGTAAATGTTGGCTCTCAGCGGCACACACGATTTTCGCTGTTAAAATGAAACTTCTCCACTCCTACATAGGTCGCAGTCTACCGATATAAAATCAAACGCAGACTGTTGGCTCTCAACAGCACACACGACTTTCGCTATGGTATATACTACTCATAATCCCCAGGAACTAGTTTTGTCCGGACTCCACACAGGATCAATTTTAGAACCCCCCCTTAGGGCTCAAGGCAGCACCACCCGGTGGCACTCCTGAGAAGTTCATTTTAAGGGAGCGCCTTTTTCCCCAGAGCCATCATCAAAACACCTTATACTATATACATATAGTATCTTTCAAATCATACACCTAGTATGATCTCATACAAAATTCCTTTACACAAAATCGATTATTCCAAAATTGATAATTCTCAAACTAGGCTTTCCAAATTCAATATTGATTTTACCCAAAAATCAAAAGCCTTTCAAAATCCAAAGGTTCTCAAAACTTTTTCCAAATTCCTCATAAGATCCTTTATATATATATATATATATATATATATATAATTTTTTTAAAAACTGTGGATCATTATCAAACTTGTATAAAACTCCTTTATACTTCAAAACATCTTCAAAATCCTTTTCTTCCGTCAATAGATTCAACAAGGAAAGATTTATCTTATATAACAAAGATATATAACTTTGTTTATTCAAAATCAAATATTCAAATTTGATTACTCTTTCAATATCAATTTCATTCAAATTCATACAATGTACACATATCATACGTACGCCATACCAATTTGATCGCTCACTCGATCACACAATTTCACTTCCGAACTAGTATCGTCCACCCGACTTCCTAGTGCGGACACAGATTCTGGTTTCTTGATTAGAAACCGTCATTCTCCTTGCATAGCCATAACAATGATAGAGAATATCCAGAACCAATCAACAATCCATATCCAGGTTCCCCGTCAAAAATCGAGTGAAAAATCCCAACTCGGATCAACAAACTATCTCAAAATTCTGTGCTCGAATCTGGATAAAATCACTGTGTGAATAGAATAATATACGTATATCCTATGTATTTAACTTTATTGCTTATTAACCAAATCAATTTCCTTTCTATTCACATTCCTTTAATTCTCATTCACTTATTTACAATTGCCTTAATCCCCATTTGGATCATATCTTCAATCCTTATCTCAATTGGGTATTTAATCAATAACAGTTTGGACTCCGACCAGTTTATTTTAGAAAATAGCTTGAAAACTTTAAAAATAGATAAGTAGTTGAAAAATAATTATTAGTTTGCAAAATAGCTATAAAATAGTTAACTAATTGTAAAATAGTCCAAAAATAGTTGAATAGTTTCAGGAATTTTAAATAATTGCAAAAATAGTTGTAAAATAGAAATTAGTTTGTGCAATAGTTGAAAAATACTAATTAGTTTAGAAAATGGTTGAAAAATTGTTAAATAGTTTCAAAAATAATGGCAAAACAAATATAAAATAAGTTAGCTTTAAAAAGAAGGGTTTTATATATTTAATAGCTTGGAAGAATAAATTTATATTTAAAACAATTTATGTTGAAAATAGTCCAGAGTCAAACTGTTCACTTCCCCAACAATTCAATTTAAACTTCCACTTCCATTTAAATTGACCCAATTCCAATTTGAATAAATCCAATTCTATTGGACTTGATTTATTCCCAATTCAAGTTGAATTAATTCTCAATTTCTTTCCAACTCCAAATCAAATTCCATTTGATTCTTACTTATTCAACTTTATTTACAGTTCCAAATTATTCAAATAAATTTGGACTAATTTCAAATTGAATCCACTTCAATTTCATATCATTTCAATTTCTGCTTGAATTAAATCCCAATTCCATTCAAATTTTAAACCTTCCCAAACATTTCTTGTTTTTAAAAAAATAAGACTATATTCAAAGTAGTCTGAATTATATTATTTATTATTATTTTTAACTCTTTGAAACAATTGATTATTTCTAGACTTAGGTTTTAAAACTTCACAATTTTTAATTTAGAAGTTATACTCATTTTATAACTTTACTTCATTTGGCTAACTTAATAACAAATATATCATTATTAAACACAATGACTGTTTATGATAATACCCAGGGTAATCATATCTAAATACCAATTCCTTTTTATATTATTCTTACTTTTATAAATTCAAGATTAAATTTCAGTTTGAATCCTTTTCAAACTTACCTTTATTTAAAGTTTTTAAACAATTTAATTTATGAGCTTAACTTCTAGAATTTCATTTCAATCAATTTAAATTCAATTTGGTTGAATTTCTGTTACCACTTAATTTAATTCCAATTCAAGTTTTCAGTTATGTTGTATTTTATATTACTTCTTAATTTAATTCCAATAATTTAGCAATCAAACACCCAAAAATTTATTAGTAGGGAATATTGCTTTATATATCAAAATAAACTTTTATATAAAATCATTTAAAACCTTTATATAAGAAAATAACAAGTACGCTCCCATATATATACACTCAACTCATTCTAGAGTTCTACGGTCTCTATTTTAATGAGTAACTCCCACCAGAGCCAAGGTTCTCGCTTAACCTTTCAGCTCTGATACCAAATGTAATGACCCGAAATTTTTGATCCCGAAAATTCCAGATAGTTATGGAAAAGAAGAAGAGATAGAAGAAGAAGAAAATCAGAAACATCAAACATCTCACATTCGCAGCGGATAAAATTTAATAATAGATAATAACAGTCTACAAAAGAATATTATATCCATCGATTACATTTTAATACATCAGAGTTTCACATATACACAGTCGCTGAATATACACAATTATCATATCACAGATTCACAATAATATAACACAGCGGAAATCCTCTATACGTTCCTGCCATCCGGCTCGCCTCCTGAGCTCCAGAACATCCTTACCTGAAAATCTGTAATACTCGGTCTGACCCGAGCATTACACCAAAGTAACACCCGGGTCAGGCTGGAAACCAGCGTGAGTAAATCCAACTAACATGAAATACAAAGTATACAACTCATATAAACCCGGGGAACTTATATCAATTCATAAGCCATAAATTATTATAGACAAAACTTAGCCCACATATAAGTTTCTAAATACCAAAGATTTTGATTTTAAAACAGTCCAATACCTCCAAATCACTTCACTCCAGCATATAGATTTTATATATCAATCTACTAACATTCGAAGTGGTTTCGGGTATTTCCCCAATATCCGACCCCGGTCTCTTCGAATCTCATATCATCCTATTCCAAGTTATCCAAATGAAATACTCAACATTTCATATCAGAGTTATCAACTCCTTCAAATCATCCAATACCATTCAATCATTCAGAAGCAAAGCTTAATCACATACAAATCATTTCTATTGATTCTACTTGAATTTCAAACCTTAATCACTTAGGTTCTTTCATTAATTAATTCTAAATTAATTAATCAACCCTTCCTTATTCATCTTAATTAATCACCCTGGATTAATTATCCTCCAATTCCATTCAAGTAATTATCTTTAATTAATTTCACGACATTAATTATTCTTTCCAAATCAATGAGTAATCTTTAATTACTTCACAAATTAATTAACTATAATCAATTACACTAATTCTTAATTACTTATATTAATTAATTTCTCATGAGTCACTTATGATAAATTCATCTTAATTAATCACTCTTTAATTACATCATTAATTTTATAAATTTAAGATTTCCAATTATAATTTAATTTATCCTAATCTAAATTAATTACTTAAACCACAATATTAATCATTCTCGATAAATCTCATCATGCAATTAACTATCGTTTATTTTCGTCATTAAATAAATTAATTACTCGTTTTATAATAGAAGCTTAAAGGAATTTAATACCAATTTTTTTAATCAAGTCAATTTACAATTACACTTTAACATTCAAGTTGTTAAAACACTTAATATTTAAAAACTTAATTTGTTAGATTTAACTTTGATATAGAATCTCGTTTTAAATCTCCACTTTACAATTTTAACTTCGGTTTTTAAATATCATTTTCATTTCTTTCCAGTTCATTCTTATTTTTATTCTACAATTATTTCACTTTCAAAATTCACCCTTATATCCCTTACAAAAAAAAATCCAATTTATATATTTCGATAACTCAGGGTACCGAAATATTCAAGCAACTCACAACATTCATTATTCCAATTGCCAATAATAATCATTCCAAACTACCAATCATTCCAATATATACTAGATAATACTATATAATATAGCATATCAATTCAATTCAACCATTCAACCAATCATTATAACCTAATCATTTAAATTTAAATAAAAATCCAGAAGCGTGAGGTTTACTCACCTTTGATTTCTGATTTGCAATCCATTCTCATCACGATTAATTCCTCCACAATTGGACCTTGTATAACAATTTACAATTTATTAATTTACAATTTATTAATATCTGAAATAACCGAACAATCATTTTCCATTTTATAATTTAATTAATTAATAATTCAATTCTAAACTAATATTGTTTTTCCTCTCTGCTGTAAATAAATTAATTTAAATTGAAAAAAATGAGGATACCTCACTGTCGTTGCTGATTTGCAACAATCCAAAACTTCGGCATCTCGTACAACACCCACACTGCGTGCATCCATACGAACTGCTACTGCAAAGCTCGAGCCGAAACCCTATCCCCAAATCGCGAATCCCTCCAATGAACCCCGAGTTCCACCTTGCCGCGCACCACTTCTCATGCTCCTTTGTCGTTACCATTGGCAATGCGACTTTGATAATCATGCCTCCGCAACTCGCAGACAAGACAGCCCCTCCCCCAAATCGATCACGACAAAGCATTCCTCTCCAAAATCCCGCGAACGATTCGCCCTCCCTCATCTTCGATCTGGAGTGAGCACGTAGGGATTCAGAGGCGAGGTTAAAGAATCAATTAGTTTTAAAGCGAGCACGAATGAATTTGATTGTTCGACTCTTCAAGCTGGAGAAAGCCGCGATTCATTGAAATCCCCTCTTTTTCGATTTGCTTTAGACCTAGCGACTCTTCTTTTATATACGAGTTCGATTTACTGCTATGACTAGAGAGAGGGACGGGGAAGATATAGGTTTGGGATGGCTTGTTGAGCACGAATTTTTGTTTTAATTTTTTTATTATACTATAAAACTTTCAAACGTCTCGCTAATAGCCCTTTAAAATTTTGAACTCCACTTAAGGAATGCCGCAAGGCGATTATAAGGTTTTTCCCGCGTTCTGAACACAATGGAACGTGTTTCAGAAGCTAATTCGATCACATGCGCGAGTTACAAAAGTAAATGATAAATTTTAATTTAAATCGATTAAAATAGTTTCTAAGCGTTTTGAGCTGCCAGTGTCAAACGACAACTCCAATTGCAACGAAAATTGAAATCCGATAATAACTAACTATTACGGACCCAATGGAACTGGTTTCGTCGAATTCCGAGACTGTGCCTCGGAAGAGTATTTTTAAATTCGATTTAAACGATATGATTTCAAAATTGAACAAATTACCTTCATATTAAATTTTAACCATTCTTTTAACTTCAATATCATCGTTATAAATTTTATAAGCTTTCAAATTATTTAAACAGGCTTAGAAATTTCAGATCCAACAATTTACCCAATTTCAATTATTAAATTCAATATTTAAACTATATAATTCAATGATTTCATTATCAAGTAAATATTGCTATCTTGAATTCAAGTTAAAATCAACTTTTAAATATTTTAAAATCAATTAACTATTCCAATTCAAATTGTTAAAAATTCCGGGTCGTCACAAAAACTTTGAATTTATAGATCGAAATTTCCGCCCTAAAGCAAGAATTGTTAACCTTCTTTTGCAACATACCATAACTCCATGATCGGGAAATTTCAATCACTCGACCTAAAAAGTTTGGAAGGCTTCTTTTTCTATTTTTGGGCATTATGACGTTAATTGGGCACAAGTAACTTTGTACGAACTTCGTCGCAAAAAATTTACCTTATGAGAAAACACTTTGTATCATGGAATTTATCTTACTCGGACTTCTAACTATTTTGGAGTTTATTATATGAGAGAGGAGTTTGTTTCTCGAAAAATGTTTAACCAT
Organism: Allium cepa; assembly: GCA_030765085.1. Taxonomy (NCBI): domain Eukaryota; kingdom Viridiplantae; phylum Streptophyta; class Magnoliopsida; order Asparagales; family Amaryllidaceae; genus Allium; species Allium cepa. Next base: position 201,737,229 of record CM060945.1, on the reverse strand, counting down.
GTAAATATCTCTCTTATGAAAATCCCACCCGTGTTTCAACCATATGAAACACTTGAGGAAAAAGATGAAAGGTTGGCTCATGAAGAAATGGAAAAAGAAGAGGAGTAGGAGGAAGAAGGGGAGGAAATGGAGATTGAAGAAGAAGGAGAGGAGGAGGAAGAGACATCATTGGAAGTATTGAATACCCTATCACTCCCAATAATACATCCAACGAGACATTTCTCAAAACCAAAAGATAATAGTGAAAAATCAAAGGATTCTCAAAAGATCCTTTAGTAAAAGTTGGATAAAATTTCCACCAAAATGAAAAATTCTTTGGCAAAGTGAGTCGCAAACTTTGATTATCATCATCTTCATCATCCTCTATCGAATTCTAGTTTTCATTTCAAGTCGTATTAGTTTGTGTGTTTCGATTAGTTAATGTTATGTATTGTTTATGTAATATTAACTAAAATTCATCAATGAAAATCTTTTATTTCTGCTTATTAGCTCTAAAATATCTTGGGAATGCTTGTTATTATATTATATAAGTTTATATATAGACTTGTATATAATATGAAAAAACAAAGAAAATTGCCAAAATTAACAAGGGCATGTCGACACCCCTACCCCCATGTCGACATGTAACGGCCATAAAATGGTTTTTGTTTTGAAATCAAAATTGACATAATTACCTTATGTCTTTTCATTTCAAACGATTTTCTAACTCTTTAAATACCCTTTTCTTCCATAAAAATTCATACCGTCAATTCTCCTTATTTTCTACTAATTTCTTCATATTCTATCAAAAATTGCCTCTCTTATTCATAATCTAAGTGAGAATATTGAAGAAACTCTTAAATCTTTCAAGAACATACTTACTTTTATCCTTCGCAATCAATGAAACTTGGAATTAAGCCAAATGAAGATGATAAAGGAACAAGAAAGACACTTCGATGCCATTCGATGGATGATTTCAGCCCTCAACAAAAAAAAAACTTGAAGCGAATCCGAAAGGAACTCTGAACAAGGATAATGAAGAATGGGATGCTATAATGGCAGACCCTATCTTCGGTGAAGAAGTATGGGTTGAAGTTCCAAGAATTTTTTGATTTTACTTGTATGGTTTGATTTACTTTATTTGATTTGGTTTGATGTGGTTTGAATTATTTGGTTTGATTTGACTTGATTTGAATTGTTTGAATTGATTTGAACATGGTATGTAATATATGATTGAAATGGTGTGGTTTGATTAATATATTGACTGATTATGTTTGAAATTTTCATATCTCTCACATTTACCTCACTATATTTTACTCATATTATTATACATCTCATTTATATTCTACTATACTGTATTATTATCCTATATAATGCTATAGTATAAGATTTAGGAGGAGTTATGTAGTTTATGATTAGTTTTTGTTGATGACAAAGGGGGAGAATTATAAAGTAAGTTAGATAGGCTTAGATTAAGGGGGAGTTAGTATATTAAGGGGGAGTTGTTGGAGTAAGGGAGAGTTAGAGTAGGATCAGAGTTTTGTGGAGTAGATTTTATAAACAAAGGTTGTCATCATTAAAAAGGGGGGGGGGGGATTGTTAGTTCCTGAGATAATGGGTTTGATCACAACAACCTTGGGACTTCTTATAAAATATAGATACTAATATTCTTGTCTATATATATATGTATATGTAGGATATATATGTAGGTACTAAGAATAAAGACTGTATAGTATAGGGATTCACGACTGATGAATTCAAAATTGTAGAAACCAGGACTGAAGACTCATGAGTATCAAGAGTTCAAGATATCAAGAGTTCAAGATTTCAAGATTTCAAGATAAGTAATAGTGTCTAGATTTATGTCAAAACTTCATAATAGCACTAAAATCTTTATTTGAATTTTAATTGTGGAATGGAATCCACCACCTTGCTTTAATAGTGGGATAGAACCTACGACCTCATTAGTGGGATGGAACCCACGACCTTCTCTAGTGGAATGGAATCCACAAAATTTTCAAAATGATTTATTTTAACTATATCTCCAAAAACTATCTTTTAAAAGTCATCTCTCTTGGTTTAAATATTTTATCCTTAAACTATTCTTACCATATTTTACATTTTGATTTCAAAATCATCTCTTGTTTTGAAGCTATCTCCTGGATTTAATATTATACCCTTAAATTTCAAAAATATATTCTATACTTAGTTTTTAATATTACCTTTATATTATAGATTATATATTTTCAAGATTACTTTTTAAATCTCTTTTATAAGTTTAAACTATATTCAAAATGGTTTACAGAGTTAAGAAATTGTTTTGACAAGTTTTAGAATAGAAATCATTTTAGAGCAAAATTAATTTTCAAAATATATATAGGCATGTCGACATACCCGATCCCCCCGTGTTGACATGGTGACCGTAGAATTCAAAATTCAAATTTTCAAAAGAAGTGTCTATTCGTAATAACCTTTCACGAATGGACATGACCGTTGTTCTCCTATAAATACCAGTTGCTTTCAACGAATTTTAAGTTAGTTTTTCTTCATCTCTTCACTCCTTCTCCACTCAAATAGTCTCTTATATTTTAACAAAATTCTGTCGAAATCCTAAGGGAATCAAACTGGATTATCTCTAGTTTGATTCTCTACTACTCTCTCTCAAAGATCTCAGTGCTATTTAGAGTTAGGATCATTTGTAATCAAAGAAGTGTATCGAGTCTCTCTATCTATCAAAGTGATATTGGAAACGGTGTGATTGTGGCCCGTAAATTAATTGGTTGTGATTGTGGCCCATAAATCAATTAGGTGATCTTATAGCCTGGTTAAATCAAGAGAGTTTGCCATGGACCCGGAGGCAGGAAGGTGTATCATGGCCTTGAAATCGAGGTTGTAATATCGACATCTTATTTGAAAAAAATCTGCACAAGAAATTGTGTGAGACTGGATGTAGGGTAACTCCGAACCAGTATAAAATTCTGGCGTGTTCTTTACTTTACTACTTTTTATTTACTATTTGCATCTGTGTCTAATTCTGTGATTGTCTCCGTGTTTGTCAAATTGCATCTGTATGTGTTTAGTTTGAAAAGATTTCAAAAATTTCATAAAATCCATTAAACATTATTCACCCCCTCTCTAGTGTTAATCCAGCCTTAAGATCCGTAATCCTCATTTCCTTCAGAAGAGTTTATTATTTATGATCGCTAGAGGCATTAAGGGGTTACATAGTGATAGTTATTGGATAACTATGGGGTGACTCACTCAATAGTTTTCTGTTGGTTAATATAATTATATATGGTTAAATATAAAATATTGATGTACTAATATACAGTTCTCTTGACTTGGGAATATTGTTGATCTTCAGTATGAAAGCTCCGCTATGATTATGGTCAAATCGTGGCACGACATTCATCAAATAATTGTAGTTGGATTGAGTGAAAGTATAGAAAGTGAAACGCTATTCCAGAGAGGATTCATCTCTCCGGTTATACGAGATTAGTATCACAATCAACTAATGTCAACACTGAATCAAAATATCTCGCTAGAGTAGTTCGGTTAATAATAATAATTACTATTAAATCAATAACTTTATGTTTGGACTGTAGAGTTAAATATGGACGATGTTAGAATTTTGAAAATTACTGAATTTCGTAAGTCCAAAGTGATGCAGTTTTGACGAAGGTAATTAATGTAAATTGTAACACACCATGAAATTGATAAGAGATTAATTAAATAATAAGAAGGCAAAAAATGAAAATTTTGTAAAATTCACAATTTTGCAAGGAAGTTACACTAATTCATCTGTGGCGTTTTTTGATCAATTTCCTTATATAAAGTTTTGAAATTGAAGCTCAAACAAAAAAGTATTAACGTTTGAAGTTTTCAAATATAAAGTAATTTAAATGGAATTCAAATTAATAATTAATTCTAAAGTAAAATTTAAAAATTAACTGTAATAACTTAGGGGTTAGGTAAATGTTAATTGAATTAATAAGGAACTAAATAAAAAATTAGATGACTAATAAAATCTTCCCAAATATATGCTATCGTGCCTTCCTTGGGCCAATTAACCGCTTTGGGAAGGGTGGTCGACCGGTGCAGTGCTGACGGCCGAGGTTAGTTATGGCCAAGAATGTCTCGGAGGGTATTATTTTAAACCGAATTTTATCTGACGGTTCTGGTGATTTCTAACCACTATAACTAAGAGCCTGGCCCCCTCACTTTTATTCATAAATTACTTGGAAACTATCCAAATCTCTGTCAGTTTCTTCCTTCCACACGATTCAAAAATTTCTTATGGTCTTCAGGTAAGAGATTTTAGTTATTTATATTCAATTCCTAATTTATTCTCCTCCAACCCTTAAAATTCGAAATCTAATTAATATATATTCCAGTTATTATGTATTTCAAAAGAAAGAGAGCTAGGAAGAGATTAAATAGCTTAAGTAGCAGGCGTATTCAAATCTAAAGGAGAAAGCTATGAATTATCTGTGAGTGGAAATCTTAGTTTTTCTTGTTTTAATAATAGTATTTTATAGGCTGGGTTTGATATATGCCTTTGAGAATTTTATTTTTACGAAAATTTCAAATCTAAACCCACAAAATCCACCCAAAGCCAAGTGTCAATACTTGTGTTATTGGGATCTCAATTATTTTATATTAAAACGATATAATTTGTGTAGTTATTTGCAATTTTAATGTTTTACATTCTATTTCACTTCTCATCTTCTCTTTGATACGATTGAGGGTTTCTAAATATGAATCTCTTTTCCATTTTACATGTGAAAGTTTAATAAAGTGTAAAAGTTTGAATTCTAAATTCTATTAATGTTGGTTCTACTAGTTTGATGTGAAATAGGTTTGTTAGCTAATTCTATGCACTTACAAAAGTTTATTTTGGGATAAGGATACCAGCTAAGTTGTATGTTATGGTATGGAGTTAAACTTCTATAAACTGAAAGTTTTAACATTCAACAATTTGTATAAGGAGAAATCTTCGCACCCTTACGAATATATTAGTTATGTATATTAGCGTATAAATAACCTATAATTAATAACATATTAATATCATAATATATAGGTTAATTATTAGCATTAAAACACCTAGGATGAAAGTTAAGAATGAATATGATTAGTGGTGAAATAAAAAATCTTTCTTTATAGCCTTAGTAGAATGCAGTGAGGTATATGGTAGAATGGTTAGGAGAGTATAAATTAGGGATGCAAAGTCAGTCAAATGCACTTGAAAGTCTGTCCAGGTAATCTGGCTACCAATAATGCGACAATTTGGCCGATGTAAGACATCGCCTATAATAAGTAACCATGGAGGACGCGAGGTTAGTCCCAATTCAATAAGGTAAGTCTACACAGTTAATCTGGCTACTAGTGCTTATGAATAGTCAGACTATTATGAAATGTCGCAGTTGGGTTATAATTCATAATACATAGGTCCTGCTTCAGGGATCGGGGATCTGAAATAGTAAGTGGTCGTTGTAGGGTTTGCCTCCTCCCTAATTACGAAGTATTAAATTGTCGAGGATAGCGCATAAGCATGATAGATGGATGTCTCGGGAAGGGTCTGCTTCGCGTTTGAGGTATTAAGTTGTAAAGGCCCGAAAATCCATACTCCTTTGAGCTGGCAACATTCCACAACAATCCAGCCAAAGAGGAACAAACTTCCAAAACTTTATGGTTAAAGAAGAAGAAAGAGGTAGAAGGAGAGAGAAAAGAGAGAAGAAGAAAGAAAAGAACAACAACAGAAAGAACAATATCAGAATCTAACCATCGCAGCGGAACAACATATAATAGATAAATGAATATTCATTAAAACAAAAGAACTAAATATTTTATACATTACATCACATTACATTCATTATCAGAGTTTACAACAAACAAACAGCGGAAAAGAAATACTATATACCATAGATATAATAAATAATAGACTACGCCATCCAGCTCGCCTCTAGATATCTGTAGCAACACCTGAAACCAGAATGACCTGATAATCTAACTCTAGACTGCCCGTGTAGAAATTGGTGGGCACCCAGAGTTTAGGAAGGGAACAATAAACTCCAGGTCAGTCATGTGACTGGTGTGAGAACCTAAAACAGTTTATTCTTAAAAACAACCAAAGAAATATTTTTCTTTAAGTAAATTCGAAATGCTTTTGGAAAATGAAACTACCATAAGGCCTCCCGCCACACACACAATGCAAACGCAGACTTGGCGGAGATTTCTCCTTATGATAGTCATAGATGCTTACTACGCAGAAATCAAATCATTTTTGATATTATTATTAGTGCATAGTGTAGAAAACAATTTCGAAAGTAGAATATAAATCTTAGCTAACATACGACCATTATCGTATGCCTACTATAGCTACTATGTTCAATAGCAGGTTACCGCCACATTCCGTAGTAGGTAATACAACTAAAACCGTACAAGGCTCGTATTGTTTCTTTGGATTTCCAACAAATGGTCAGGCCAAGGAACTTCCCATTGCCACATGGAAACGGCTCTGGAATGACGTCCCGAGAACCTAACCGGATCTCTGCCAACACAAGGCCGGGTTACCCCTAACTGGGTAACTACTGACACAAATATGTCATTCCCCGATCGTAACCGATCTATATCCGAGGATCCCCGATTTCCAACAACCACAAAGTAATAAATTTGCAGTAACCACATAGGTTAAGTATCTGGGCTCCATACCATGATACCACCTCTATCCAGAAGGAATGGCATACACTAAAGGGGTGCTACCCCCTAATAACCTTGCTGCATCTTTCCTGTTTTGACCATTTCCGGGGTGTGAGGCTCGATGAAGTCTCGTCCACAAAGCCACGCTTTCAAACAAAAGTCGAGCTTTGGGTCAACAAATGATCAAAGCAATGATCATCAAGATAGACGATCAAACAAATGATCCTATCACAAATGATCATTCAACGATCATTTTACAGCAACACTCAGCATGCCACATTACCAATTTGGGAATGTATCACTAGTGACCATCAACTATATAACCTCTGAGCTCGTACGTCTCAGAGAAGGGTGTTAAGCTAAGAGAATAAATTCTCCGCCACCAACAGAAATATATTTGATAGAAACCAGCTTTACATCTCAAATTGTAACGTCAGACATATAATCCACACAAGTCTGTTCTGGGATCGAACAGAACCGAAGGTACTTACAAATAAGTCCTTGCAATCTGGATATTCACTAATCACATCCGGACATCCCGTCACTAAGGGTGATAAAACCTCTATATCGGAGATCAGCCGATGCAGAGTAACTCGACGGTAATCCATCCGTTTTCACATATACCCGGTCTTCAATTGCAATTCACAACGACGTATCACATATTCGGAGTGGGTTATACGACCCCATGGTCCTTTCCCGGTTAACCCGAATAGTGAGCGCTTATTTAAAAATAAGCGTGGCATCCAATTCAAGCAATCACAACAAATACCTATTTAAAGGTAAATATTGATAGTCGATTATTTAACTATCAATAAAGATGCGCAACATCACCAGATTCCAAATAATTTTCCAAATTATTTATCTTCCAAAATATCTTTACTAGATAGATATATATAATTTCCACACTTCAAAAATAAATCAACGTTTATTTTTGAAACCAATTTTCCCCTTTCCATTTATAAATTCTATAGTGAATTTATATTTCAAAATATCTATTGATCTACGGTTTTCAATAGATTTCAAATATTCAATTCTAATTTATCTTCAAAAAGATAATTCTTAAAAACATTCCATTTCATATTGGAAAAGCATTTCCATACTTATTTTATAATAAGTATTTCATAAATCTTATTTATTTTCAACAATTTGAAAATATTCAATATACTTAAATCACTATTAAGTATAGATTTCATTCTTTAAGGAAATCATTCTTTTATTCACATTTATTTGGGTCAAAACGAATGTTGCGTAAAACATCGTTACGACAACCTAAAATCACTAGTATAGGGATTCGAAATTAAATAGATATATAAATCCCAATACTATACAAAAATATTTCCTTTCGGAAATCATGTACTATAACAACAGTGTTATAGTCCATTATTTCCTTATTTTCTCGAAAACGTCTATTTCAACAATAAATGTTGAAATCTACGACTTCCTTTCCTTCTATTTCTTGAAAACGTCTATTTCAACAATGAATGTTGAAATCTATGTTTTCGATACTTGATGCATTTTAAAACATCTTTAAATCGTTTTAAATTCTATTTAAAACATCCTTTTCCCAAAAGATATCCCTTTTATTTAACGATATATTCACTGTTCAAAAACGTGAATATAACTCCTTTAATAAACTTTTATATTCAATTTATCAAATTCCATTGATTTCGAATTTATAAACAATGTCTATAAATTCTATTCCTATTTATAAAACTTCGATTTATAAATCTCCTTTTATTAATCCAATTAAATTTACATAGCTCAATTTTATATTAAAAATCTATATTATAAATTAATTACTTATAATATCATTTATTTACAAAGTCGTTCCTTTTTAAAACTTCACAAATTTTAAATCTTAATCCTTTTAAGATTCCTTTATGTCCTATGACAATTTCAACTTATAGGAATTTCTTCAATTTACAATTTCTATAAATACTCCCTTTTTAATGCCCAAAATCCATTTTATAAGTTTATTACTTATAATTTTTTTTTTCAACATCTGTTCACTTATAATCTTCACAGTTTGTAAATCTATAATTTTTAATGAAATTCATTTTTTATATCTTCTTAACACTTTATAAACTTGTTCCATAATTCCAATAATTTTAATTTATAAATATCAATTTGTAAAACCTTTTATATAAACTGTTTATACTAATTATTCAAAAATCCCAAAATATCTATTTTATAAATCTATTTAATTTAAAATTTTCCTTTTGGTTATATTTCAAAAAAAAGTCATAATTCCTATAACTTTAAAATCAAAATCTTAATTTATTTAAAATGAATCAAGTTCAAAAATTAAATAAAAACATATACTTTGAAAAATTATTTTAAAATCCTTTACAAATTCAAAATCGTTATTTTAACTTTAAAAATGGATCCGATGATGCCACAGCATCCAATAGTCAATCATGGCACAAATATCATATATCGATATGATAATCAATAATCACACAATATCTATAATCATATAAATATTTGTGAGGAATCCAGTTGGATCCCTCCAACCTGTTTCCCTGCATCCAAAGATGTTAGCACAATACCCATTCCACTTCGAGGTGGAATATCGCGGTATATGAGATTTTATAAAATATTATCCGCTTACTAACGGCGCAATAGGGTCTCATCCGCTATACAATGTGGGAAATCAATCAACTGCAATATATACATATGCCAATATATATATATATTGCTATATATATAGATATATCCTACAATATCTAATATCACAATCAAGCAAACAATCAATCAATCAGCAAATTTTAAATATAACTATTTAAAATTTAACAAACCCTTTTGAGTGAGAAGTTCTCACCTTAGCTATATATTTTGCAGTCCATTCCCATCCCAGACTTGTTTTCTCGATTTATAGACCTTGTATAAATATCGTACAATTCATTAATATTCGAACAGATCGAATAATCAATTATTATTCATTCATTTTAATTAACTAATGATTTTGTTTTAAAATTAAAATTTGATTTTGAACTAAAATATATAGATTAAGAAATCATTTCATTTTTTTATATATAACTAAAATCATCACTGTTTTAGTGAAAATAAAACTGGGTTCAGATTTCTGTTTTTCAAACCTTATACACATACTTTAGATTAAATAGAAATCCATTTCCCTTTTATTTTTTTCTTTTTCTTTTTACTGCATCTACATATTTATCTATATACATATCTTATAATTTAAATTCAAAATCTGTATATACTTACATACTGTGTTGCAGTTCAACTGTACATTTTCAAATTCATTTTTTTTTCAAATTTAAATTAAATTGAAACAACTGTAAATACCTTATTGACGAATCCAGATCGAAACCCTTCCCATCGAGTTACCGCCATCGCCATCTCAGGCTCGAGTCACCCAAGCCCTAGCGCCCCCACGAAGCTTGCCACTGCGCCACCATCGCGACCATTGCCTTACGTTGACATTCAATCGAACCCCCCCACGTGCACGCGAATCCAGCTACCGCGACCTTCCCCTTGTCCTCTGTCTTCCAATGCCTACGCGTGCGCGAGGCGCTCGAACTCGAGTGCCCCCCTTTTCGATTTGATGTCGCGGTATATGATTTGAACGAGAGAGAGGAGTAAAGAATTTTAATCTGCAGCCCTTTTTTCTCTTAGCTTTGATTTTTTTTTCGTTCGAATCTGAGAAGCTCGTGATTTGAAATGGGAACAAGATATTCTTCACTTTCTTTAGCTCGCGTAATAAAAGGAACGAAGGGGACATGGTACGTGATGCTTCAGGGAGTAGGTCTGCCTGAGGAAGGTAGGTCGGCTGATGGATAGTGTTGACCCATTATATTTTAATTTAAATTCAAATCGAATTTGATTTAAATCTTAATGTGTTTTCTCAACGTATGATCACACAATAACTCCGATAAACACGAAATTTAAAATCCGGTAATAATTCAATATTACGGACCCAATGGAACTGGTTTCATCGAATTTCGAGACTGTATGAAAAATGACTATATTTTAAATATCGATTTAAACGATATAAATTCAAAACTGAACAATCCACTATTAAATTCAATTCTGAAGCTTCTATTATCTTTAATATTATCAATATAAATTTTATAAGCCTTTGAAATATTTTTAATCAGTTTAAAATTGAAGATTCAAATTTTTATTCAACTTTCAATAGATTAAATCTTAGAATTTTATCGCCAATTTATTTTGAAAATTTGGAATTCAGTTCAAACCATCATTCAAATATTTAAAATTAATTAAATATTTTCAAATTTAAATTGTTCAAAATTCTGGATCGTTACATAAGTGGCTATTGCAGGGTCTGCCTCTTCCAAAAAGAAGTATTAAGTGGCCTGATGAGATTCATCCGATGTCAACCAGATTGTGCTAGTAGGGATCTGCCTTACGTTAGGTATTAAATGTCGAGGATCTACCTAAGATATATGAATTAAATGGTTAGAGTCTGCCTAATTTCCATTAAAAAGATATTAATTGCTCTAGGTACTTTCTCTCACATTATTATGACATGATTGACGATAGATGGTGAGACTGGAAATGGCCTTGGGTCTACAGTTGAAATAAGCCGTAGGGATTGGCTAAAAAGGTGTAAGTTATAGGATTGGACTGGGAAATCCTTCAGGCCTACAGCTGAAGGTATTTATAAGAAATATAGTTAGGTTACGTAAGACATATTCTTATCGAAATTATATTGCCCAAGTACTGATATGGAAAAACTCGATAATTCTTGTTTTTACCAAAATTGGACACAACACTCTTTAGACATATCTGAAGAGATTAAAGTGAAGAATATAAATGGAAATGAGTTTAATTTAACAAACACGCTAGAATAGACAAACAGAAATGTAAAGACACGAGAATTTAGAGTGGTTCGGCGTTGTAGCCTACGTCCTCTATGGGAAGTTTGCTGTTTTATTGACTTTGCTAACTGGTTGCAACTGATTACAACAGTACACTCTCAAGCATTAGAGATAAAATGGATTTTTTGCTAGAGTATTGGCATAGCAGAGTCCAAAAAGTTCCTTTTCTAGAGGCATTTGGCTGCTATTTATAGGCTGGAAAAATCCGACTGAGATCTTAGAATACTCCTTCTCACATATAGGTGGGCCCACGTGATCGATCCGGGGTGGTTCAAGATCGATCCATGATCGATACATGTACCATTCATATCAATCAAAAACAACTCCATTTAGGCTGAGATCGATCAAAGAAAAATTAAAGGTGGTACGCAAGCTCCTGTGAAAATTTGGTAGCATTTGGACTTGTAGATTTTGAGTTATGGTCGATCCAAGTTTGACATCTCCATAGACTGGCATCTTCGTATCGATCCATTTCGTATCGATTTGTTCGTGTCCATCACTTGCATATCGATCGAAGTGACATGGGGCTATATTCTAGGATCGATCCACTTTTCATGCCGAGTGACCGAGTCTTCCACAATTACATGCTTCATTTGTATCGACCTAGCATATTCCTTTCGTATCGATGACTTTGACTTTATTTCGTATCGATGTCTGAGGCTACTTCGTATCGATAATTTCCACATCAATTCGTATGGATATGAACTAGGCTCTTCGTATTGATTGAAGCCTCCAAGTTCGTATCGATATTTTTAAGTGTTGTTTCGTATCGATCTTTTTAGTGGTGTGTTTCATATCGATCAATGGCCGATTGATACGAACTGAGTTGATGGAGAGATTGACATGAAGCATGTATGAATGAGATCGAAACGAAGTGTTGTTTTTTGATGGATACGAAGTGGAGTAAACATGATCGATATGAAATGGAAACTCTCCATGGATACGTAGTAGTCTGGCCTTGATGGATACGAAGGAGATCGATGATTGATGGATACGAAATAAATATTTTTGAAGGGGTGGATACAAATTTGTGCAGATACAAATAGAGTTAATTTCCTTGACCTTGATCGATCAATATCTTGAGCATACGAAATCTGATTGAGTTGAAATTTGGAATATTGGCTCTTATAGCTTTGCTTGTCATGTCCTATCAATTGTAGCTCCATTTGGACTCGGACCAAATGTTTCAGTATCCATTGTAGACCCGTGTATAACTGATCTTTGGGATGGATAGTCCTTGGTTTCTAGTCAAGTCCTTTGCGTCACGGCCATTCCAAATGGTGGAATAACATTTTGCCCCCAAAGTACGTCTTGTGTGAACATTACGTGCTTTGAAAAACTACAATCTTCAGTTTGAAAAGTTCTATATGATTCGTTGAATAGTCGTTGCCTTTTCATCGTAAGATGTAACCTTTGATTGATTTCCAGTAATATAAATGCTGAATTGTTGACTTCAAATGATTGTGTAGCGTATTGTTGTAATCGAGCGTCAATGTTAGAAATTTGTTGTTCACTGTTGCAATTGTCACTAGGTGAGCATTCAAACCTGTAAATTTTGAAATTGAATGTTAGTTGGTCATACATGAATGTATGTTAACCTGACTCTTGTTAATGCCTGCACGTTCACGAGCCGTTGTCAAGCTTCTTTTATCGAGTTTCATGTCGATCACTCCTGGACCGACATGAAATTCAAGTTGTAACAACTTTTGATGGTCGATTTTGAGTATACCTTCATATCGATCCTCTCCTGGACCAATTTTAGAAGTCAGGATAGGTATTTTGTATCGATGGCTACCGATACGTAATTGTTCATTCTTTGAAATATTTTCGCATCGACGGATACGAATCTTTATAGGCTTCAAAGTGACAGATACGAAGTTGCTTCTTCGTATCGATGAATCTCTAATGGGTCTTAAAGGCTCGAACAAGTTTATGTTATCTCATTCGTATTGAAGGGTCGATGGATATGAATAATTAAACTTCAATCCGCTTTAGATTGACGGATGTGAGTAGGTTCTTTGTGTCGATGGAAGTAGCGGCCGCTCCAGGTTGATTTGCACAGTGGCCCTCGTATCGATGGCTTGATGGATACGAAGGACATATTCCTAGATTGACTACCGTTGACACGAGGAAGGCCTTTTGTATCATTCTGGCTTTGACCGTTCTGACCAGTCCATTCTATTGGGAGACGAATCGTCTTTTTTCCTTGAGTTCGAGTCTATATAAATGCATTTTGGACTTAGAAATTTTTTCTCTTGCTCTCATTTTTCTTTTGCTTTCGTACCGATTGAAAAACCAAGGAAAGAAAGCTATCTCCATCCCTAAATTAACATAATACTTTAATCTATCGACCAAACCTTTAAATTAGGTAATTGATTAATAATTTCAAACTAGAAATGATGAGACTCGAGTTTAATTGCTAATCCATTCATATTTACGGCCGATAATGGTGATGAGGAGGCTGAAGATGGGTCGGAGCAAGGTCGAGGAGGGTTGGAATGGCTTCAATGTCGTTTGGAGTAGAAGTATGGTAGATGGCTATGGAGGGATCATTTGTATAGATTAAGGAAGTGTGCTTTGTATCATTCTGAAAATACTTAAAGTTCGTATCAATGGATATGGATAGAGTTTCGTATCGAGGGATGGAGCAGCTTCGTATCGATGGATAATGGTTGGAGTTTGTATCGATCCAGAGCAATCGATACGAAAATCTAATCGTGCGATCGATACAAAGCATTGACTCTACCGATCGATACAAAGACGTTGGATTCAGATCGATACGAACTGGCCTTAAGGTGATCAATATGAAATCTTCTCCTTTGTGATAATACGATCTGGCCTTAAGGTGATCGAGATCGATACGAATGGGACTCCTGGTGATCGATCCAAATTTGCATCTTGACGGATACGAAATCTTTGCACACTCGAACATTCGAATCCAACGAGCTTCTGCTTTGCATAATTAGATTTAACTGTTTTATTGCATATTTGACTGTCCTTCAAAGCTCTTCGATGGAGCTACAACTTGACAAACTTGATGAATTTCAACGTAGATCGATCTTCGAAGTCTAGGGGCACGGTAGTGATGGTCAGTGATGACGGTCACTCTGATTGAATTTCGAAGTCTTGTCGTTCGAACGTCTTTCAAATTCCATAGAATCTCTTAAGTAGTATGTAACACTGCACTGCACAACACATTCACACATTTCACACTTTGGGAAACACGGGTTTATTGTCATCTAATGATGATTTTTACTGAGTTTAAAAGCTATGAAACCCAAAAGTTCACAATCACAGGATGTCCAGAGTCCACTCCTTCCCGCAATTGAAATGCTAGTTATTACAGCCGACATTATTAGCCCTGCTATGGATGAACTACCAGAAGCAGTTTTTATCGCTCATCCACAAGACTCCATTCCTTCCAATATTTCTGAAGATATGCTGGGCAGGATTTGTCTAGGGCATGGGCTATCAATAGACGATGTCTTGTTACCAAGACCAGAGGATAAAGCTCACATTCCCCCAGAAGGTTATACAGCCTGTAATAGATTTACGTGTGTAGCTGAGACACTCCCTCCGTTTAATCAATTAATCCAAGAAGTTCTACTTTTCTTGAGGATCACTCCATCCTAATTGCATCCGAACAGGTATGCCCTGTTGAATAGTTTATTCATTGTCTTCATGGAGCACCTTTTCCGACCTCCAAACTCCAGAGGAAGTTAGATATTTGTTAACATAAAGAGTCGAGGAGATAATCCTTTCTTCACTTTCTTAGAGCCAGTTAGGAACTGTTAGATCATGGTCGGGGCTTGGAGAAAGCTGAGCTATTCTAAGATGAATGGTACTTCGTTCGGTGTCCACCGGGGTTCGCTAGACGGTGGCTAGCAAAACTTAAGCGCACTAGCCTCTTTGCTGATTTACTGGATAATAATAATAATTAATGTCGATTCTAACACTTTCTTTCTTTTACAGCTTCAATTCCACGACCTAAAGATGCTCAATTTAAGGACAGAGTAAGATTTCTTCAAAAGGTGCCCGCCGAGTACAAGGAGATCGATGAAGTCCTTACAAATGAAAATCTTATTGCCGTTGGGCTAATTGATAGCGATCAAAGCATTGGAATTGCATAAGTTCTTAGGATGGCCCTGGTGAGGCAAGCTCGAAGGAGAGCTCCCGGGAGAGTAATTACTGAACAAGGCGGTGATGGGAATATGTCTACTGAAGATGAGTCCGCAGCCGGGCCTTTGCAAAGTCCTCGATCTTTAGAGCGGAAGAGAAGGGACTAGTCTACTGCTCGAATACCTGTAAGGCGCAAAACCATCAGAGTCACTTTATCTGGTACTAGTCAAGAGATTCCTCCTTTTAGATGGAGAGGTCTTTTGCGGGACAGGCAGACATCCCTATTTTGGATGACTTGCCTTTGCACCAAGATACTGGGCTAGAGGGGCTGTAAAGCGCCTTAGACATATGAGAGAAAACTCCTGTGAGTACGGCTATTACAACTGGTTGGTTAGGGGTTTGCACATGCATATACACACTTCACGACACCACACAATTTCTAATCATAAGCTATTCATCGCTAGAGATTACCAACTCTGTTTCTCTTTTCATTTCAAAGATACGATGTCGAAGCGAGGATCGATGATTGGTAGCCTCCATTCTGCACGCCATTCATCTAGTTCATATTCTGAGTCTCGCAGACGTAAGGCCAAAAGACAAAATGATCACGGCTACTCTAGTCAAGAGAGGGAGCGTTATGAGAGGGATAGAGATATGGAGGGGGAGAGGGAAAGGGAGTACAGGCGCCACTCTTGGTCGCGTCCTCCGCCATCTAAAGGTCCATCGCAACCCTCCGGATCTGGAAAACAAACTACCGAAATTTCATGCCAACCAGTGCTCCACAAACTTCAAGATCTGGCAAGCAGTGCAGTAGAACTAGGACAGATGCTCCCATCATCACTAAATCAGCGACTATGGAGACCAAGGGAGAGGGAGCCATTTGAATAACTTAGTTGAAAATAGATTTCCCTAATATCCGCTTCGATGGCTTTCACTTCCCCCCAAACTTGAAGCGGATCCCTACTGGGTTAGAGTAGACTGTCCACGACTATATGTATGATGTCTACAATCAGTATCGAGAATGGGTGAAAACAACTGAGAAAGCTTCTACAGTGGCCTTCGAGCGGGCGAAGACAATTGAAAATCTAGAGAAAAATCTATAGTGGGAGTAGACGTGTCTTCTTGCTCCCTTTTTTGGTAGACAGATAGGAATTTCTTTTGCTTCATGTAGGACGTGTATAGATGCAGGTTCGACCCCTGCATTTAGGAATTCTTAGAATAATTTTGGTACTTATCCTTTTCTTTCAAAGAATAGTTAAAATGAAATTCCATTTTGTTTTCAGCATAACTCTATGTTTATTTGCTTAAGTGTTTTACGCTTAAATTTCCATTCAACGTACTTGTGAGGCTTTAGTCTTCGAATTAGACCTAAGTTTGGCTGTTAAATCCTGAAGTCATGGCTTTATGTGATATCCTGGAATTTCAAACAATTTAAAATGTGATAATCTCCTTATTAAATTATTTAAAATTGGTAAAATTGTTATTTTTCAGATAAGAAATAATAATTGTTGTTTTTAAATATAGATATAAATAGAATAATTATTTACAAATTTAATTTGTTTTTTTATAAATAAATTTTAAAATAAAATTATTATTTTCAAAGTAATAATATGTTTGTTTAAATTAATATTTATATTTATTTGAATTGATTTTAAATTGGATTTTTAAATTTGAAATTTGAATTTGAAAATTTGGATTTAAACTTGGAATTTAAAAGATATATATATTAAAAATAATTTGGATATAAAAATATACGAATAAGGTTTTTATTTAGAATATGATTTGTTTTATATTATTTTCCTTAAAGAAAATTTATTTATAATATTTATTAATTTGTAAATAAATACAAAAATTTTATATTTACATTTAAAAATGGATTAATTATATTTTATATGATTTTATTTAGGATATAATTAGATTTTATTTTAAATTCTTTAACGGATTTTATTTGTCTAAAATTAAGAAAAGCATTTATTAATTTAGAAATGTACTTATTTAATAGGAAAATATATTAACATTTTAAAATAAATAAAAATGTATTATTGCAAGTGTTTAATTATAAAGCATGTTGATAACATGTGTAAAGAGTTAGATAATGGTAATGACAAATGTTAACCATTTGAACAAGTGTCATCCTTTTTATTTTATTTTACTTTAATTTTTAATAAATCATAATTTAAATTATATAAACATACATCCCTTCTCTTCTATTTCTTTTCTTATCTTCTATTTTCAAAAGCAAGAACTCAACCTATAAAACCATTTTCAAGCAAACCAAAACTAAAGCCTGTAAATCAATTTTCAACCAGAAGACAAAGCATTTTTCAACAAAACCAAACCTGTAAACAAGCCTATAACAAAAGATCAGCAAACAACTTCAACCTTCTCAAAGCAACATCAAGTATTTTCCAGTAAAACCAATCAAAGTCGTAAATCATCTGAGCAATTCAAGGTTTCCAGTAAAACAAGCTTTCAAATAATCTAAGTTTTCAATCCAGTTTTCAAGCCCTCTGCCTTTTTTAAAACAAGTGAGTAAAATCTTTATTTAAAAATTTTAAGTAAATACATGGTTGTTGCTTGTTAAATTCTGAGATAAGTGATGCTTTGCATATGTGTATACAAGTGTAAATTCCTGTATGTTTTTTTATGTTTGAACTATGTATGTCAGTTCTTCTCTGTTTCATAAGTTATAGATTTGAAATTAAATCAAATTCAATACCTCTCCCTATGTTCTATGCTTGGTTCTAGATTCAAACAACTTTTATTTGTTTAAACATAGATTAAGGTTTATAATTATATTTAAGCGAATTAAATTTGTAATTATCTAGGAAAACAGGAAGAACAATATAAAACTTAAGAATAGGTTAAAATCCATCATCATGGATTACCGATTCATGTTTATAACTTGAATTGATATTGAAAAATATGATTTTTAAGAAGAAAATCACTTTTTTTAGTTTAGTATCGGGTGTGCATTTTGGGAATGACCAGAAAATGTGTTTTAGTCTTTTTCTAGCGACTGGAGAGTGGTGTGGCCTAGGGGTTTCGTCTGGAGTAAGGTTGGTGATAAGGGATGTCGGCAAAAATGGTGGAAGTGACGACTGTTTGTTGTGGTGTCGATGGTGGACTGAAATAGGTTTTAAAACCTAGTTTAATTTGAGGTCGGAATTATGGTCGTCGAGGGGTCTCTGGTTGATCGAGTGGCGTCAGACTTTGGGAAATGGTGGCGTGGAAGCTCGGCAAGGTTTGGTCGAAGTTGTTCGACCTCTAATGGTCGGAATAGCTTGGATGAGGAGTTTTTTCTTTCTGGTTTGGGTTTTTGTTCCAGTTTCATCTGTGTGCCTCGATTTTGATTTGAGGCTTGTGCTAGTGTTTGGATGGTCAGGAACTGATGAAGGGACGATGGTCGATGTGTTGGAGGGTTCATCGGAGGTCAGAGGCGGCTCTGACGCCAGTGCACGTGCATGGTGGTTTTGTTTGTGTCAATGGGTTGTTATGGAGGTCGGCTCGAAGGGAAACTTGAGGAATTTTAGTTTATGCTCGGGCTTGTCTTGGGGATCGTGAGAGAAATTATTTTCAGATTTTAACTTTAAATTTTTAACAAAGTTTAAAAAATAAATAGAAAG
Organism: Allium cepa; assembly: GCA_030765085.1. Classification (NCBI taxonomy): domain Eukaryota; kingdom Viridiplantae; phylum Streptophyta; class Magnoliopsida; order Asparagales; family Amaryllidaceae; genus Allium; species Allium cepa. The sequence goes on along the minus strand of CM060945.1, from coordinate 201,717,941 downwards.
GAGGTGGGCAAAACCCGAGTGGTCTTCGAGTGGAACCCGAAGCAAGGGTTGGGCAGTTTTAAAAAGGATTTTAAAACAAGGTTTTTTGAAATTTAAAAATAAATTTAGTTAAAACTTTCTTACATAAAATTCCTTTATATATAATAATTGTTTGCTTTAACATTTGATTAAGAAGTTTTGAAATTTGTTTAATTTAAATTTCGTCAAGTAAAGTTGAAAATTATTTTAAAACTTAAGTTAGAAATGAAATTTTAAAAGTTTTTATAAAAGCAATTTTTTAAATTTAAATTAGTTTTAAAACTATCACTTGATAATGTTTTAAGTATTTAAAGGAAGTTATGATTTGGTAACTTTAATTTATCAAGTTAAATGTTTATTTTATTTCAAAACTTAATTAAATGATTTTATTAAGGAAGTTAATTATAAAGATAAAAATGTTTTTTTATGATAAATAAGTCATTATAAAGATAATGTTTTATCTTAAAGATAATTAAGGTTTTAATGAGTTGTGATTAAATAAGTTAATAAAGAAATTTAAATATAATTTATTAATTTAATTAATAAAGGATAAATTAAGAAATTAATTAAGAGTAATTAATTGATTTAATTAATGAATAATTAAGGATTTTTAATAATTTAGGGTTATAGGTTAATTAATTAGCGGTTAATTAATTTGTAATTAAGAATCATTAATTAGATAATTAGAGATTATTAATTAATGATTAGAGATTAATTAATTAAGTAATTAAGATTGATTAATTAAGTAATTAGAGAGTATTTAATTAAGTAATTAGAGGTTGCTTAACTAGAAATTAAGAAGTACTTAAGTTGTCATTAAGTTTTATTAATTAATAATTGGGTTTTATTAATTAATACTTAAAGGATAATTAATCTTTAATCAAAAATTAATTAAGATTCGTTAACCGGTAGTTAAGGATTAATTAATTTGTGATTAAGTTTTATTAATTAATAATTAAGGTTTATTAATTATTAATTAAGGGATGATTAATTAGTTAATTAATGATTAATTAATTGATTATAAAAGTAATTGAGGATTAATCAATTTGTATTGAAGAATATTAATTATTAATTAAGGTTTATTAATTAATAGTTAAAAAATAATTAATTTATAATTAAAGATTAATTAATTGATTGACAAGGTAATTAAGGAGTGATTAATTAATTAATAATTGTAATTAATTAGTGATTGATTAAGTAGGATTAGGTGATTAATTCTTATGTAATTAATTTAATTTAAGTTAATCAAATTAATTATGATACAGGTTAATAATTCTTGCTTGTGGATATGATTGTTTGTGTAGAATATCTGGATTGTTTGGTATCTATTGGATGATATTCTATGATGTGATATTAGATATATCTGTGATAAATATGTGATATTTATCTGTGTTAATGCTGTGTGAATTGAGGCATTGAATTGAATTAAATTGTTTAACTTTAAAACAACTTGACCTTTAAGATACATTTGGATTTCGATGAGACCTGGATCGGGTATCAGATTTGATTATCCGAAAACCACATCGTTCCAAGTTAAACGATAGGTTATGACATCTCAAAGTGATGATCGAGATGGAGATTCAGAGTGCAAGGGTTATTGTCGTTAACTCTTAGGGTGATTCAAAAATGAGTGTAACGAGATAATGCCTTCGTTTTCGTTCGAACCTGGAACGAACATGTATGGATGAATGCTATCAGACCATCGTCAATGGAAGACGATGAGCATTCCAAGATGTGTTCTTTAAAGGTAATCGTAGCCTCAAGCCTCATCAAACGGGAATGACTAAAACATGGGAGCTGCAGCAAGGCTAAGTGAGTCACGCTCAAGTAGGATAAGATTTCCCCTATCTAGAGTCCCTTTTTATTCGGCTGTGTAGCGATTGCTAACTAAAACCACGGGGTTGTCTTATTCGGGACTATCCAGTAAGGGATGGTTCTAGCTTTTTGTTGCAGGGGGTCGGGAGTGATCCTCGGTACGTTGATCTAGGCCACGTACTGTGACGGGTGGTACTCCAGTAGCCCTGCCATTGTATGGAATCCAATTTCCAATAAGTGCCCTCGGACTTGATTGTATAACCCACTTTGTGGCTAGTATGCTAGAATTTAATGAATGTAACAATTTTAGCTATGTGATTATTTATTTGAAAACCCCAATTATAATATGAACATATTTCCTATGAAATGTTTTGGTTAGCATAAGGTAAAAACTTACCCATGTTTATGTGTGGGAAGTCTTACGTGATACCTTTGTTTTCAAATGATTTTTAACGTTAAAAAACTTTAACCCGTTTACTCACATCAGACCCATGTCTGACCCGAAGTTTATTTCCGCTTTCTTAAACTCTTGGGTACTCAAATTTTATTAGTAGCCAAGTGATCTGGTTTGGCTTGATGAATTTTGGAAGCTTGGAGCCGGAGTCCAGACGTAGCTATATCTATCTATTTCCGCTGTGTTGAGGTCTTTGTCTGTTGTATTTTGGTTGTAATGGATAGACAGACCATTATAGCTATCTAATGTGAAGATGTTGTGTAATCTGTGTAACTCTGATATGTAAAGACTATGCAATATCTATATGATATATTATATTTTGTTCTGTATTCCTATGAGATTCTGATATTGTTTAGTTCTTTCTTCTATCTATTCTATTTCTACCTCTTTCTTTCTTATTGATGATGCGTCTTTCAGTGAATGAAAGGCGGGTCATCACACTTTGGGTCATAACTAAACGTTAAACAGAGTCCCAATATTGCACTATCTCGATCAATAGCTGGTACTTGAGTTTTGCCCTTAGTCTAGGGGATAAATTGAAGTGGTCGGTTGACAGTCATTTTTGCCTTCAATAAATTGAGCTTAACTTAGTCGGAACAAAGTTGAAATAAGTCAAGTTTGAATGGTCGGATCACACTCGCTCATCTACTGGTAATCGCATCTACACCCTGAGGATTACACTTGTGTGTCGACGATCGGTCATGCCCGTTTAACATTTAAAGATATATCTACACTCCAGGGAATTAAGTTGTTTTATGGGCGGTCGGTCACACCCGTTAAATGTTTAAAGATATGTCCGCACTCCAGGGACTTAGATAGATTTTTGGGTGGTAATCACATCCAATTGGTGTTTATACTCTGGTCCACACTCCAGGGACTCAGAGTTGTCTTACGGGTGGTTGGTTCATACTCGGTTTGTATTCATACTGCAGCCCACGCTCTAGGGACTTAGAGTTAGTCGAAGGGTGGTGGATGGTCAGTCACACCCTTTTTGATGTTTATACTTCAGTTCGCACTCTAGGAATCTAGAGTTGATCGACAGATTGTCGGTCACATCTGCCTAAATGTTTGAATCTCATTTGAACTCTAAGAACGATAACTTGATCAGGGACGTGGACGGTCGAATCACATCCAACCCGAGTAGGTAAGCGTAGTCATAGATGAATGGATCCATCCTCCTTGAGTTTAGATTGTACATAGGAGAAGTCGTGGGTGGATGGGTCCACTCTCCTGGAACCCACGTTTTGGATTTGCAATTTATACTCCAGCTCACACTCTGGGAACCGGAGTTTGTCGAAGGATTGTCGTGTATCAATCCTTTTTGGCTTCAGTGTACTTGTTTTTCCTCGAGCCTGGGGTTTCACTTAGTGAGTAACCGGTCATATCATAGTCACTCCCTATTTGAATAAGTCCCACCGTGGGATGGAACTTAGCTCTCCGTGCATTGTGATGGTCGCAAGACACATTTCTGGCTCGATTAATTTGCTTTTTATTGCTGAAATAAGAAAATATGGCAAAGTCAATTTCCTTATTACAAGTTCAAATTACATAAACAAATTTCCTATGAACAGCCGACTAAATGAATAAACAAAGCCTTTTATGTGTAGTAGCGACGGAGACTCTCGCTATTCCAAGCTCTAGGTAAAGTGAGACCATCAACAGTTGATAATTTAAATGTGCCATCTCTAAGTTTTCGTTCGATGACATACGACCCTTCCCATATTTCATATTTGAGGGGACCAGACAAATTATCTTTCATACAAGATCATCAAGTTCAAATGTTCGTGGTCGGACCTTAGCATTGTATAATCAGTGACTCGATTTCAGTGCGCTACTGCCCTCAAATCAGCCTCTTCACGCTTATTGTCCAATAAATCCAGAGATTCGGCTAGTTATATGGCATTTGTCTTTGGGTCATAGTATGTTACACGATGGGAAGGTACTTCCAATTCAACTAAAATAACAGCTTCAGAGCCGTAGGAAATGGAAAATGGAGTGTGATCGGTCGTGGCCTTGTGGGTGGTTCGATATGCCTATATGCCCATGGAAAGTTCATCGACCCATCTGCCTTCGGCCTTTTCCCGTTGCTTCTTCAAAGTGTACTTGATAACTTTGTTAACAGCTTTGACCTATCCATTTGCTTGAGGGTGAGCAACTGCCGAGAACTTTTTATGAATATGGAAATGTTGATAGAAGTTCTTGAACTCGACACTGTCGTACTAGGTCCCATTGTCAGTGATTGTAACGACCCTGAATTTTGACCCGGTTTATTTTAATAAATATTTAATATGGTTAAATAAATTGTGAACTGATTATTTTCAAATGAATATGATTTTGGAAATAATTGCTATTTGTTTATATAAATTTGTATTTTTAAAAGGAAAATTTGATTTTAGAAATTTAATAAAATCTCTTAGTAATATTTACCTTATATAATTAAATTAAAATTCTGTACTTTGTTTACATTTGGAAATATACATATGGGTGATGATGGTTAATTTAAATCTAACTCTAACAACATAAAATATAAATGTAAAATATAAGTCAAACATATGTATATAATTTAAATAAGTGATAGTAAAGTACAAATAGAAATGAATACAAATATAAGTAAGCAAAACATTTTAGATATAACGTGAACATTGATAGTCAAATATAAAATACAAATGTAAAATTTAACATAAGAATTAATTGGTCAAGATTGCATACAACATAAATTAAAAATTTGTAAACAAAGCTAAAATAAGAACAAGGTATAAAAACACAAAGTATAAGTAAAACAAAATCAAATGTAATGTAAAACCAAACTCAAACTTTTATGTATAACTTATGTAAACAAAATATTTTCATACACAAATTAACAACAACCATATATATATATTATTATTCAAGTAAGAAACAATGAAACAAATTATTTTCACAAGTAAAGCAAATGTATAAAAATAAACCTGACACATGTGAAATATTCAATTTGAAAACTAATAACAAGACAAATATCTAACAGTAACTAACTGCATATATACAAAACCAAGTGTTACCTGCAAAGTACATGCTTTCATATAAATATCTACATACAACAAATCTTGATTTTTGATATGCAAACATACTAGGCAAACAAAACATAAATTTCTATCAACTCAACCAAACATAATTATGATATATACACTAAGCAAGGAACTTGACAAATTGTTTTGATACAAGTATTTTCAGTTACAAGCTACTTGCTGAAGTACATAGCCCCAATCAAATGCATACAATATCTTCACAGTACAACATAACTATAATTATGTAAACTAATTAAGCAACACAACATTTAATATTTATCAGTTCAAGCACATATTTTTGTCTATTTAGGTTATGTACAAATCTGTATTTTTGCTTTGATAAGATCTGATCAACATAATCAAATAACAGTGAGATATGTATACAAAAATAAAATAGGCTTGTATTCATGTACCTGTAAATAATTATGCAGGCAAGTGATAAAATATCTATGTACTAATAGGATTAAGGTAGACATTTGGTACATTAGCATTTAATGTTGTATCATATCAGCCCCATAAGAAAAAAATCTTGCCTGATAAAACCAAAATAAGAAACAGCCTGTCTAGTTGCTACCTTGCTTCACACACACTATATCTTTTATGTATATATATGTGAGACATCTTCTATTTTTCAGTTCGTTCTGTAACTCATTATAAAAAAAAGGGTGAAATCAAATTAAAAACAAAGCTCAAGTTTAAACTCATAAGAACAGATGGGACTACAGATGTCAAATATGCTCTGTTCAACAGTATTTGTTTTCTGGTGAGTAAACATAAACATTCAAGCTTTAGTTTAATTTTAACATTAAGATGATTTGTGGATTTCATGTGATATATGTGTTTTCTCTTGGTATAAATATGTGCTTATATGCAGACTATTCTTTGATGATATGTTGTTCATCTCTGCCAAGTGATTACAGGGTTGAAAACTATTTAATCTTGTATTATTTTCATTTGATCATATAAAGGCCTTAAATTTCCCACAAAATAATATGCTCGAATTTCGATCAGGGATTTAAATTTGTTTTAAAACATGTTAAGAAGTTATGCTCAGTAAACTAAACTTTTACAGGCAACAAACATTATGTTGATAAATTCATCTGTTATAAAATATAAATTCAAGTTGATAACTTGGAACTTCAATGCGAAATAGGATTTTAAAAACAGAAATGGAAATTTTTAGTGTAAAATTTAAGAAGCAGTTCATGGTTTATAAAAAGGGGCATTTCTATCAATTACCGATTATTGATTCAATAATAAATGTTCAAATTTGTAGTTAAGCAAGTATAAACATGGATGATCACGTAAAAATTATCAGATAATTTTTATATTAAGTGAATTAAGGGATTGGGATTGATTTAGGGTTTTTGTTCAAAATTCTGACCTGCCTACAAACGTGATGAGTTCGTCACCTATGCGTGATCGAGCTTCATGTGATTCAAGAGGAAGGAAGCTTGTCGTGTTGTCGAGGTGTAGATGAATTTTGGGCTTCTCTGGTGGTCTATGCGGCGATCGCGAGGTGTTTGTATTGATGGCCGTGTTTGCAGTTTTTCGACTCTATGGCTTAATTTTGATTTCGATTATTTTTAGGTAATCTGAGATTCGATTTTGTGTCATTATGTAGATCGTGATTTGCCGAGAGGGGTGCGGTTCGCCGCAGTATGGCCGAGGCGCCGTGCACGTGCACGGCGTGGAGGAGGAAGTCAAAGTTGGTCAGTGGTGGATTCTCGAGTCGTACACGAGTGTTTGAGTAGGTCGCTTCGGGATTATCGCGAGTTAGTTTAAGGCTGTTGTTTTTATTTTTTTTACTTGGAAAAGTTAACTGCAGGAAAAAAAAGTGGAGAAGAAGAAGTTGTGCATAGGGAGTGAGGCTCGAGAAGTAGCGTGTTGTACTTGGAGTTATACTCGGGTATGTTCAGGAATGGCGCGAGTTTCCTTGGAACTGCAGTAATGCATCTTAATGTTGGGGTTAAACAGATTTATTTTCCTCAAATTTTTAAGTACTGAGAACATAATGATTGTTTAACAAGTTTTAACTAAGATTTCGATCCAAGTTATAATGATTTTTGATTAATACTTAACGAAGTTTTGAAAACGTTTAATTATTATATAATCCAGTAATTATGTTAATTAAGTATAAAGTAAATTAACAATTAAGTTGTTGTTAGTTTACATAATTGATTTCCAGAATCAATGAAGGCTTTTAAAAAAAATGTTAGCTGAAAAATTAATATTAATTGATGATTTCTGGAAGTGGATAAAAATAATTACTTTCTAATTTTAATTAGAGATGGATTATAAGTAATAAATAAATTAACTACTTAAGTAAATTAATGATTAATGGTTAAGTGATTAAATAATTTAATTAAGAATTAATAAAGTGATAAATTAAGTACTTAGTAGTTAATAAATAGGTAATTAAGTTCTATTAATAATTAAGTTTATCCATTAATGATTAAAGAATAGTTAATTAAGTTAATTAAGGTAAAATAAAATTGATTAGGAAGTAATAAATTATGTAGTGTGAAACAAATTGATTAAGAAATTGAGTAATTAAGGGAATTAATTACTTATTGTAATTAGTGAAGTTTAATATGAATTATTTGAGTTAATTAATTAAGTTTAATTAATTTAAATAATTATTTGATGATATGATAAGTATAATTACTTGGAGAAGTAATTAATGATAATGACTAGAAGCAATGGATTGAGGATGATAAACGGAAGTAATTTGAGTATAATTACTTTGGGAAAATTAATCAAGGGATTAATTTAAAGGAAATCAGTTGAGGTGTAATTAAGTGATGTGATAGAGTAATTAAGGTGGTTAATTACTGAATAGTATTAATCAAGAGTGATTAATAAATATAGTTTAGTGAAGATTAATTACTTAAGGTAATTAATTTAATACAGGATAATGAAATTAAAAGGGTAATTAGTAATCATTAATAAATATAATTAATAATAAGAGCTTAAAGAGTAATTAATGGGTATAATTAAGAAGTAATGTAATGTTTGTAATTGAAGGTTTATTTCTATATTTGGATAAGATAACTAATTTGTGAAAATAATTAAAAGATGATTACTTGAATAAAATTAAATGTTAATTAATCAAGCGTGATTAAGTGAAATAAATTTATTAATTGATTGATAATTGGTTAATAGTTATATAAGCAAGATTTATAATGGTAAGGTAATTAATTTAATTCCCTTTAAATTAAATTAGAGATGAAGTAATTAATTTAATTCATTTTAAATTAATTATAGCTAATATGATTGCTTATGTATGGATGGATGATATTATTTAACTTGAATGGTTTGAGATTTCTAGTTTGAGATAAATGATGCTATATGAAATGTATGCTCGATTGAAATATGATGATAATATGAATTATATGTGTGATGATAATATTGCCTATCTGTTTATGGCGATAATGTCGATTATCTATTGTGATATTGTGAATTATCTGTTTGTATATGGATAATTGAATTGTTTTTAACTTTAAAACAACTTGGCCCTAAAAGACACGTTTTGGATTTCGATGAGACCGGGATCGGGTTTCCATATTTGGACATCCGAAAACCACATCGATCCAAATTAACGATAGGTCGTGAATCTGATGTGAAGATGAAGATTCAGAGTGCAAAGGTTGTCGTCGTTAACTCTGAGGGTGATTCCAAAATGAGTGTAACGAGATAATACCTTCGGTTTCGTTCGAACCCGGAACGAACTTGTATGGATTAAATGCTTTCAGCACATCGTCAGGCGGGCGATGAGCATTCTAAGAAATAATGTTCTCTAAAGGTAATCGTAGCCTCAAGCCTCATCAACCGGGAATGGCTAAAACAGGGGTGGTGCAGCAAGGCTAGGTGGGTCATACCCAAGCAGGAAAAGATTTTCCCCTGTCTAGATGTCCCTTTTTATTCGGCTTAGTGAGCGGTTGGTCGCGCCAACTGCGGGGTTATCTTGTTCGGGACTGTTCAGTAAGGAATGGTTCCGGCCTTGTGTTGCAGGGGAGCGGGCGTACTCCTCGGTACGGTGATCTAGGCCCAGTACTGTGACGGGCGGTACCCCAGTAGCCTTGCCATTGTATGGAATCCATTTTCCAATAAGTGCCTACGGTTTTGATTGTATTACCCACTTTTGTGGCTAGTAGCTGGAATTTAATAATGTAACAATTTCGGCTATTTTCTATTTACTTGAAAACCCTAGGCACTATTATAATATCACAGAATTTCCTATGAAATGTTTTGGTTAGCGTAAGGTAAAAACTTACCCGTATTTATGTGTGGGAAGTCTTACGTGATACCTTTATTTTCAAATGTTTTTCAAGTTAAACAACCTTAAACTGTTTACTCATACCAGACCCATGTCTGACCCGTAGTTTATATTTTGTGTTTTTCATAAACTCTTGGGTACTCAAATTTTTACGAGTAGCCAAGTGATAGGTTCTTGGATTGTTGAGTCCTGGAGGAGCTTGGAGCAGGAGCCCAGACGTATGTAGATATCTATATAGTTCCGCTGTGTTAGTTAGAGTATGTTGTATTTTGAGATGTATGTAGTGATAGATGTATATAAAATTGTCAAGTGTATAATATTGTATAACTCTGATATATGTAAAATATGAAATTGTTATGTGATGTATTATATTTTATTCCATTCCGCTGTGAGATTCCGTGATTGTTGTTCTTTCTTTCTCTTTCTTTTCTATTTCTATCCCTTTCTTTCTTCATGATGATACGTCTTTCTGGTAGTAGAAGGGCGGGTCGTCGCAGTTGATATCAGAGCTGAAAGGTTAAGTGAGAACCTTGGCTCTGGTGGAGATTACTCATTAGAGATAGAGTCGGAAGTACTCTAGAATGAGTTTGAGCGTATTAATAGATATAAGTGCGTACTTTTTAGTGAATATAAAATGGTTTTGTATTATGTTGATTGATTTATTGAGTGGTATATGAACCTTCGTCAGTGCAGTCTGCACAACTGTACCGAAGGGGTTTCTTAACACTTGAATAGAACAATTCGACATGATATTGTTTTCAAAAGTGGGTGAATCAAATAATTTCATCCAAAATATATTTTGATATAATTTTTTTTTGTTTTTGCAAATTATTATATTGTTTAGGTGAGTGTGTTACAGACAAATAAGATTTATAAAGATTTATAATGGTTTGCATAACCAAGGAAAGTATGAGATTGAATTTGGAATTAAAATTAAAAATGAAGTTAAAAATGAGAATTTATTTTGGGTTAAGTTGAAAGTTTAATTTAATTTTGGAATTTAAATGATAAAATAATAATAATGATTGATGAAGTACATCAAATTTACAATGTAAATGGATTGGATTAGGAAATTTAATAGAAATAAAATTTTGGTTGAGATTAACTTAAGCTTAATAATTGGATTTAAATTTAAGATTGAAATAAAATGAATTGAGATATGGATGATATTAAATGAAATTATGTTAAATCCAAGTGAATTGGTAGATTTAAGAGAATAGTATGGTGCTTAATTTAACGGAAGTTAAGTTAAACAAATTGAATTGAAAAAGAATTCAGTTGAGATATAGATGATGTTAAATAAACTAAATTCTTACTTAAATAAATAAAAGTAAGTTGATATGAAATTGAATTGGAATAAATATATTCCGATAACTTGTATAGGAAATTGGCAACACATTGATTTAGGATATTTTTGGCTGTAGATGAGAGTTCAATCTCGAGTTAAAATGAAATATGAATATATATATTCAAGCTTAAATTGGGGAAAAATGTGAAAATATGAATGTGAGACTTATGAAAGAAAATGTGGAGAAGTAAAATAGTAAGCCAAATAAAATTTGTTTTGTATTTGGAAAATGAAATAAAAATCCAAACTTGAATTATAAAATAAAATTGAACACAGATAAAATAATAAGATGATTTTTGAAGATAAAATCCAATTCAAGCATGGATGAAATAAATATGGCCTTGGATTAAATCTTAACAAAATAAATAGAAGTTGATCTTGTGAGTATCAAATAAATTGGAAATAAATTTAAGAATGAAATTGAAACAAATAAATTAACCTAAGATTAAACTTTATAGAAGCATAGCTTCGAGGAAAGTGAGAGTTTATTTAGTAAAAGCTTGAATGATTTAAGTTGAATTAAATAAAATCTTTATTCGAATAGAAATAGTTGGATAAGAAATTAAATTTGTATAAATAAACTCTGATGGCTTATCAAAAGAATTTAAATGCTTGAAATAAAAAGTATGCTTGTTTAATACAGGTAAGATCTGGAGTTTAAAGTGAAAATGAATGTGATTAAAAAAAATGGATGTAAGTGTGGAGAATAAATAAATTTGTGGTTCATAAAGTTAAAAAGGTGGAATTATAAGCCAAAATAAAATTATTTTGTACTTGGGAAACAAAATAGACATCCAAACCAGATTACAAACTAGAAATGAACTCAAGAACTATAATGAGGTGATTTTTGTGATGAAATCAAATATTGAATTGGAAGTGGAAATAAACTAATTTGAAATAAATTAGTAAATTAAGTATGTAAATGAAATTAGAATTGGTCCAATAAAGTTGGATGGTGAATTAATAAATTTGATTGTAAATTAAAATAAATGGGAGGATGAGTCCTTGAGTTGTGTATATATATATATATAAAAAATTCAACTTGGATTGGTGTTGTATCTTATAGGATTGGACTGCCAGAACGGATGTCTGGAATTCATAATGTATCCCATGCATCTCATCTAGGAATTTATTCAGGATCATCACTAATTGTAGAACCAGTAGTTCAGGGAGATTTGGAATTTGATCAGAGTTTGGCTATGGTCAGGAATCCTGTTTGGATTATTGATCAAACCGAGAGGCAACTCGGGAGTAAGTAGTGAGGCTTGTCGAGTGAAGTGGAGCGAGAATCTCCGTGATTGCACCTGGGAAACTCTGGATAGTTCTAGGGAAGTTTATCCGGATTTGTGTTCGGATAACTAGTGTTGCTTGTTAGGATAGACTGTTTGATTGTTTGCTAATGTATGAATGATATGTATGTGTGAATGGTTGGTATAACAGCTTTTAAATTATCTTTGTTTTAAATTTCGGGGACGAAATTCTTTTAAGGGGAAAGGAATGTAACGACCCTGAATTTTGACCATGTTTATTTTAATAAATATTTAATCTGGTTAAATAAAATGTGAACTGATTATTTTGAAATGAATATGATTTTGGAAATAATTGCTATTTGTTTATATAAATTTGTATTTTTAAAAGGAAAATTTGATTCTGGAAATTTAATAAAATCTCTTAGTAATATTTACCTTATATAATTAAATTAAAATTCTGTACTTTATTTACATTTGGAAATATACATATGGGTGATAATGGTTAATTTAAATCTAATTCTAACAACAAAAAATATAAATGTAAAATATAAGTCAAACATATGTATATAATTTAAATAAGTGATAGTAAAGTACAAATAGAAATGAATACAAATATAAGTAAGGAAAACATTTTAGATATAACGTGAACATTGATAGTCAAATATAAAATACAAATGTAAAATTTAACATAAGAATTAATTGGTCAAGAATGCATACAACATAAATTAAAAATTTGTAAACAAAGCTAAAATAAGAACAAGGTATAAAAACACAAAGTATAAGTAAAACAAAATCAAATGTAATGTAAAACCAAACTCAAACTTTTATGTATAACTTATGTAAACAAAATATTTTCATACACAAATTAACAACAACCATATATATATATATTATTATTATTCAAGTAAGAAACAATGAAACAAATTATTTTCACAAGCAAAGCAAATGTATAAAAATAAACCTGACACATGTGAAATATTCAATTTGAAAACTAATAACAAGACAAATATCTAAGAGTAACTAACTGCATATATACAAAACCAAGTGTTACCTGCAAAGTACATACTTTCATATAAATATCTACATACAACAAATCTTGATTTTTGATATGCAAACATATTAGGCAAACAAAACATAAATTTCTATCAATTCAACCAAACATAATTATGATATATACACTAATCAAGGAACTTGACCAATTGTTTTGATACAAGTATTTTCAGTTACAAGCTACTAGCTGAAGTACATAGCCCCAATCAAATGCATACAATATCTTCACAGCACAACATAACTATAATTATGTAAACTAATTAAGCAACACAACATTTAATGTTTATCAGTTCAAGCACATATTTTTGTCTATTTAGGTTATGTACAAATATGTATTTTTGCTTTGATAAGATCTGATTAACATAATCAAATAACAGTGAGATATGTATACAAAATTAAAATAGGCTTGTATTCATGTACCTGTAAATAATTATGCAGGCAAGTGATAAAATATCTATGTACTAATAGGATTAAGGTAGACATTTGGTACATTAGCATTTAATGTTGTATCATATCAGCCCCATAAGAAAAAAATCTTGCCTGATAAAACCAAAATAAGAAACAACCTGTCTAGTTGCTACCTTCCTTCACACACACTATATCTTTTATGTATATATATGTGAGACATCTTCTATTTTTCAGTTCGTTCTGTAACTCATTATAAAAAATAGGGTGAAATCAAATTAAAAACAAAGCTCAAGTTTAAACTCATAAGAACAGATGGGACAACAGATGTCAAATATGCTCTGTTCAACAGTATTTGTTTTCTGGTGAGTAAACATAAACATTCAACTTTAGTTTAATTTTAACAGTAAGATGATTAGTGGATTTCATGTGATGTATGTGTTTTCTCTTGGTATAAATATGTGCTTATATGCAGACTATTCTTTGATCATATGTTGTTCATCTCTGCCAAGTGATTACAGGGTTGAAAACTATTTAATCTTGTATTATTTTCATTTGATCATATAAAGGCCTTAAATTTCCCACAAAATAATATGCTCGAATTTCGATCAGGGATTTAAATTTGTTTTAAAACATGTTAAGAAGTTATGCTCAGTAAACTAAACTTTTACAGGCAACAAACATTATGTTGATAAATTCATCTGTTATAAAATATAAATTCAAGTTGATAACTTGGAACTTCAATGCGAAATAGGATTTTAAAAACAGAAATGGAAATTTTTAGTGTAAAATTTAAGAAGCACTTCATGGTTTATAAAAAGGGGCATTTCTATCAATTACCGATTATTGATTCAATAATAAATGTTCAAATTTGTAGTTAAGCAAGTATAAACATGGATGATCACGTAAAAATTATCAGATAATTTTTATATTAAGTGAATTAAGGGATTGGGATTGATTTAGGGTTTTTGTTCAAAATTCTGACCTGCCTACAAACGTGATGAGTTCGTCACCTATGCGTGATCGAGCTTCACGCGATTCAAGAGGAAGGAAGCTTGTCGTGTTGTTGAGGTGTAGATGAATTTTGGGCTTCTCTGGTGGTCTATGCGGCGATCGCGAGGCGTTTGTATTGATGGCCGTGTTTGCAGTTTTTCGACTCTATGGCTTAATTTTGATTTCGATTATTTTTAGGTAATCTAAGATTCGATTTTGTGTCATTATGTAGATCGTGATTTGCCGAGAGGGGTGTGGTTCGCCGCAGTATGGCCGAGGCGCCGTGCACGTGCACGGCGTGGAGGAGGAAGTCAAAGTTGGTCAGTGGTGGATTCTCGAGTCGTACACGAGTGTTTGAGTAGGTCGCTTCGGGATTATCGCGAGTTAGTTTAAGGCTGTTGTTTTTATTTTTTTTACTTAGCAAAGTTAACTGCAGGAAAAAAAAAGTGGAGAAGAAGAAGTTGTGCATAGGGAGTGAGGCTCGAGAAGTAGCGTGTTGTACTTGGAGTTATACTCGGGTATGTTCAGGAATGGCGCGAGTTTCCTTGGAACTGCAGTAATGCATCTTAATGTTAGGGTTAAACAAATTTGTTTTCCTCAAATTTTTAAGCACTGATAACATAATGATTGTTTAACAAGTTTTAACTAAGATTTCGATCCAAGTTATAATGATTTTTGATTAATACTTAACGAAGTTTTGAAAACGTTTAATTATTATATAATCCAGTAATTATGTTAATTAAGTATAAAGTAAATTAACAATTAAGTTGTTGTTAGTTTACATAATTGATTTCCAGAATCAATGAAGGCTTTTAAAAAAAATGTTAGCTGAAAAATTAATATTAATTGATGATTTCTAGAAGTGGATAAAAATAATTACTTTCTAATTTTAATTAGAGATGGATTATGAGTAATAAATAAATTAACTACTTAAGTAAATTAATGATTAATGGTTAAGTGATTAAATAATTTAATTAAGAATTAATAAAGTGATAAATTAAGTACTTAGTAGTTAATAAATAGGTAATTAAGTTCTATTAATAATTAAGTTTATCCATTAATGATTAAAGAATAGTTAATTAAGTTAATTAAGGTAAAATAAAATTGATTACGAAGTAATAAATTATGTAGTGTGAAACAAATTGATTAAGAAATTGAGTAATTAAGGGAATTAATTACTTATTGTAATTAGTGAAGTTTAATATGAATTATTTGAGTTAATTAATTAAGTTTAATTAATTTAAATAATTATTTGATGATATGATAAGTATAATTACTTGGAGAAGTAATTAATGATAATGACTAGAAGCAATGGATTGAGGATGATAAATAGAAGTAATTTGAGTATAATTACTTTGGGAAAATTAATCAAGGGATTAATTTAAAGGAAATCAGTTGAGGTGTAATTAAGTGATGTGATAGAGTAATTAAGGTGGTTAATTACTGAATAGTATTAATCAAGAGTGATTAATAAATATAGTTTAGTGAAGATTAATTACTTAAGGTAATTAATTTAATACAGGATAATGAAATTAAAAGGGTAATTAGTAATCATTAATAAATATAATTAATAATAATAGCTTAAAGAGTAATTAACGGGTATAATTAAGAAGTAATGTAATGTTTGTAATTGAAGGTTTATTTCTATATTTGGATAAGATAACTAATTTGTGAAAATAATTAAAAGATGATTACTTGAATAAAATTAAATGTTAATTAATCAAGTGTGATTAAGTGAAATAAATTTATTAATTGATTGATAATTGGTTAATAGTTATATAATCAAGATTTATAATGGTAAGGTAATTAATTTAATTCCCTTTAAATTAAATTAGAGATGAAGTAATTAATTTAATTCATTTTAAATTAATTATGCTAATATGATTGCTTATGTATGGATGGATGATATTATTTAACTTGAATGGTTTGAGATTTCTAGTTTGAGATAAATGATGCTATATGAAATGTATGCTCGATTGAAATATGATGATAATATGAATTATCTGTGTGATGATAATATTTCCTATCTGTTTATGGTGATAATGTTGATTATCTATTGTGATATTGTGAATTATCTATCTGTGTGTATATGGATAATTGAATTGTTTTTAACTTTAAAACAACTTGGCCCTAAAAGACACGTTTTGGATTTCGATGAGACCGGGATCGGGTTTCCGTATATGGACATCCGAAAACCACATCGATCCAAATTAACGATAGGTCGTGAATCTGATGTGAAGATGAAGATTCAGAGTGCAAAGGTTGTCGTCGTTAACTCTGAGGGTGATTCCAAAATGAGTGTAACGAGATAATGCCTTCAGTTTCGTTCGAACCCAGAACGAACTTGTATGGATTGAATGCTTTCAGCACATCGTCAGGCGGGCGATGAGCATTCTAAGAAATAATGTTCTCTAAAGGTAATCGTAGCCTCAAGCCTCATCAACCGAGAATGGCTAAAACATGGGAGGTGCAGCAAGGCTAGGTGGGTCATACCCAAGCAGGACAAGATTTTCCCCTGTCTAGATGTCCCTTTTTATTCGGCTTAGTGAGCGGTTGGTCGTGCCAACTACGGGATTGTCTTGTTCGGGACTGTTCAGTAAGGAATGGTTCCAGCCTTGTGTTGCGGGGGAGCGAGCGTACTCCTCGGTACGATGATCTGGGCCCCGTACTGTGACGGGTGGTACCCCAGTAGCCCTGCCACTGTATGGAATCCATTTTCCAATAAGTGCCCACGGTTTTGATTGTATTACCCACTTTTGTGGCTAGTAGCTGGAATTTAATAATGTAACAATTTCGACTATTTTCTATTTACTTGAAAACCCTAGACACTATTATAATATCACAGAATTTCCTATGAAATGTTTTGGTTAGCGTAAGGTAAAAACTTACCCGTATTTATGTGTGGGAAGTCTTACGTGATACCTTTATTTTCAAATGTTTTTCAAGTTAAACAACCTTAAACCATTTACTCATACCAGACTCATGTCCGACCCGTAGTTTATATTTTGTGTTTTTCATAAACTCTTGGGTACTCAAATTTTTACGAGTAGCCAAGTGATAGGTTCTTGGATTGTTGAGTCCTGGATGAGCATGGAGCAGGAGCCCAGACGTATGTAGATATCTATATAGTTCCGCTGTGTTAGTTAGAGTATGTTGTGTTTTGAGATGTATGTAGTGACAGATGTATATAAAATTGTCAAGTGTATAATATTGTATAACTCTGATATATGTAAACTATGAAATTGTTATGTGATGTATTATATTTTGTTCCATTCCGCTGTGAGATTCCGTGATTGTCGTTCTTTCTTTCTCTTTCTTTTCTATTTCTATTTCTATCCCTTTCTTTCTTCATGATGATACGTCTTTCTGGTAGTAGAAGGGCGGGTCGTCACAGTGATAATCGTATGTGGGAGGTCAAAACGACAGATGATGTTGCAGACAACAAAATCGATTACCTTCTTTATTTTGATTGTAGTAGGGGGCTCAACTTCCGCTCATTTGTTAAAGTAGTCAATTGCAACGATGGCGTACTTCGCACCACCTTTAGCCAGAGGTAAAGAACTAATTATATCGATGCCTCACGTAGCAAACGGCCAGGGACTGACCATCTGAATGATTTCAATTGGCGGGGCCTTTGGAATCCGGGCATGCTTTTGGCATTTGTCACATCTCTTGGCATAGTCCAATGCATCTCGATTCACAGTCGACCAATAATACCCGTGTTGTAGTATCTTCTTAGCAAGGGATTGCCTCCAGTGTCATCGCCACATTATCCTTCGTGTACGTCTTGTAACACTCGTTTGATTTCTTCGTGGGCATCACACCAGAGTAAAGGAACATAGTATCCTCTCCTGTACATGACTCCATTCTGGACAATTAATCATGAAGCTTTCCGGAGAACTTGTTTTTTCTCACTTCTACGCTTAGGTAAAGCTCCGTGTTCGAGATAGTTTCTGAATGGAGTTATCCATGACTCCTTTTCGGCGTCGCCTCATGCACCCAGTCCATCTCCATCTGATCGATACTCGAAGAGGTAAGCGTCTCAATGGGGACGAGTCCCAATTGCCGTGCTTCACCAGTGCCAGCCAGTTTTACCAAAGAATCGGCCTTCTAATTGTGCTCTAGGGTTTATAGAGGATGACATAATAGTCGAACTGATTCAACACTTCCTGGACCCGGGCGAGATAATAAACCAACCTCTAGTCTCTGGCTTGGTATTCTCCCCGAAACTAGCATATGACTAAGTGCAAGTCATAATAGATCTCCATGGAAATAATTCTCAAGTCTCTGGCAAGTCTGAGTCTAGTGAGTAAAGCTTCATATTCGGCCTCATTGTTAGTTGGGCTGAAGTCGAACTTCAAAGCATAACATATGAATCGACCTTTTGGGGTTTCGAGTACAACTCCAGCGCCTGAGCAGCGGTCATTTGATGCACCGCCAGTATATAGCTTCGATATGTATTTGAGAGATTCACTGGTTTCACGTAAGTCCTCTGGTATAGTAAATTCAGCGATGAAGTCCGCCAGAACTTGTCCTTGGATGGCCCGTCTCAGTATATAAGCAATATTAAACTGTATCTACTCGATGTTCAACTTGATCAGCTTACCAAACATCTCAGGCTGCGTAAGGACCTGTGATTACGGCTGTTCAGTGTAGACCATGACCGAATGGGCCTGGAAATATGGACGGAGCTTTCTAGATGCAATGATGAGGCAGTAAGTGAGCTTTTCTACATTTGGATAGTTCCTTTCCGCCTCGGTCAATCATTTTCTAACATAATAGACTTGTCGTTGGACTCGATCCTCCTCGTGAACCAATGCGGCACTGATGGCGTTTGCCGAAACCATCAGATGGATGTGTAGTCTTTCATGATCAACCGGCTTTGACAGAATTGGTGGCGTAGCCAGGTTTGAATTATCGCTCGAAATGCACCTTCACATTCCATAGTCCATTTAAAGTTTCATTTTCCTTTCCTTCTTAGATCAAAGAAAGGAATGCATATATCGATTGATTTGAAAATGAAGCTGCTCAGAGCTTCCACCTTCCCATTGAGGATTTTTACTTGCTTTATAGTTCTGGGAGTCTAGAGATTCCAAATCGCCCAGATATTTTCAGGATTGGCTTCAATGCCTCGAGTATTGACAATGAATCTAAGGAACTTTTCGGATGCGACTCTGAAGTGACACTTCAATCGACTGAGCTTCATTTGGTACTCTCGAAGGATGTTGAGCATTATTTCCAAGTCTTTGACATGATCGATGGAGTGCCATGACTTTATAAGCATATCATCCACGTACACCTCCATAGTTTTCCCGATCTGGTTAGCAAACATTCTGTTGACAAGTTTTTGATAGGTTTCCTCGGCATTCTTAAGTCCGAATGGCATCACTTTATACAAATAGAGTCCTAGATCGGTGACAAAGCTAGTATGCTCCTAATTGGGTAGGTGCATGAGTACTTGATTTTAGCCGGAATACGCATCCATAAAAGACAAGTGCTTGTGTCCGACTGTTGAATCTACAGGCCGATCAATTTTGGGAAGCGGAAAGCTGTCTTTAGGGAATGTTTTATTTAGGTCTGAGTAGTTCACACAAGTTCTCCATTTCTCGTTTGGTTTCCTAACAAGCGTTGGGTTTGATACCTATTCTGGATATAATGCATCTGGATGAACTCATTCGTCTTGACTTTATCCACCTCTTCTTTCAAGGCGACAGATCTTTTTAGATCCATACCACGCCTTTTCTATTTAACCGGGACATGCCACGGGTCAATATTCAATGCACGGCTCGTGATGTCCATGAGATCCTACATATGTCTAAGTGCGTCCAAGAAAACACTTGAGGTTTGCTTAGAGAAATTCAACCAATTCCTCTCTCATCTGTTGGGTTAATTGAGATCCAACCTTTATCATTCTAAAATCATCACCATCGTTGATCGGAACAATGATCGTCAACTCTACCAAGGAAGCCTGATTGTATTTGACTTTCTCTTCATTATCATCATCTCTTGGATCAAGATCTTTTAGGAAATGGTTGTGGTGGCCGGGCCTAGGTCCAGGCGTTAGCTGTCAATTATCAGTAAAAAGAACACAGAGAGATTTCTCTACGTCCTTGCCTTTCTCCTTATGTTGCACCTTCTGCAGCTCAGCAACATAACAGGCGCATCCAGCCGCCCGATCTCCTTGTACAACTCCAATCCCATTATATGTGGGGAACTTAACAGTTAAGCACTATGGGGAAATGGCTGCTCTAAATTTAGCTAAGGCTGGTCGGCCCAAGAAATCATTATACAAAGAGTTAATGTCCAACACAACAAATTGTAGAATCCGGACTTCCCACGATTTCCTATTCCCAACTCCATTAGTAACTCGACCATCCCAGTGGGTATCATTGCACTTCCATTAAAGCCATGTAAGCGAGACTGACATGGCTTCAAGTCCTTAGCTTCCATTTTCATTTGGTCATAAGCTCGTTTGAAGAGAATATTCACGGAGCTTCCACTATCCAGCAAGATCCTCTTCATCCAAGCAAGACCTATAGCTGATATGACTAGTGGATCAGTGGTAGGGGCTTCGACTTTATCCTCATCTTTGTCTCGAAAAAAGATGTCATCTATCATTGTCTTTTGTTGTTTCGTTGGAGCCCACCATCAAGATTGCTGCAAATTTCAAAGTCTGCATGCCTAACCGAACTGGCATACGACTCTATTTCCCTCCAGCTCTGATCAGGTGGGTGAGGACCGAACCTAACTGTATTAATAACCAACCTCCCATCGATATGCGTAGGTTCCTCCGATCTAGCCTGATTCTGAACTTGATTCTAGCTTGATAGGCCGACTCCTCTAGCCTGAGGCGCCTGAACAAATTGTTCTAACTTCCTCTCTCTAATTAACTTCTCAATAATGTACTGTAATTGGCGACACTCATTGGTATTGTGACCATAAAAATCATGGTGTCTACAAAATTTCCCAGATTGAATTTTCTTTTTGGATGACTGCTTTAGAGCAATCTACTTATATTGGTGAGTATTACAGGTTTGCAAATAAACATTCTCCAAGGGTGTATTCAATGGGGTATATTGATCAAACATTGGAGCTCTACGCCGCGATCCGCGATGTTGATCTCATTTCCTACCTTGACCCCCATCGCCTTTGTGTTAATTCTGCTTATTCTGTATATTCAACTGCAATTTACTGGAACCCTCACTAGTTTGTTTCACAACGATGTTACTTTGAATGCCTTCCATACCGGGCCCTGCATTATCCTCCTTTCTAGATTGTCTAGTGTCTTCTCGCCTCAAGAATAGGTCCGCCTTATCATAGAAATGATCCAATGTTGCGGGGGGTTTGCCAGCCAAACCAATTGCAAAATTTGGAATCAGGATCGATTTCTTTGGTCAGTGCCATCAATATGGAATTATCATTAAGGTTACTGATCTCTACACAAGCGACATAAAATCTTTCCATATAACATCTGTATGTCTCTCCCGGAGCCTGAGTGATGTTGGATAAGGTGTTAACCTCCTTAGTCTTGTGACATGCATATGAAACCGTTCGACGAATTTCGTAGCTAATTGAGCAAAGCATGAAATGGATCGGGGCGGTTGGCGAGTAAACCACATGGTTGCGATACCCCTGAAAGAGATAGGAAAGCTTCTACATTTGACCAAATTGTCAGCCCATGTGGCATTCATAAGCCATTCATACTATAAGATGTGCTGGTTAGGGTTTGGACTCCCTTCATAAACAAGTAAAATCAGCATCCTTAGTCGGCGAGGTGGTTCAGCGTAGAGGATGTCCTCAATGAATGGTGCATGACTCTGGAAGATTCTCCAATCATCATTGGTGAGGCCCTGACTTTCACGGATCATCTGACGGATCATGGTTGGAATGTCTGGCATTTGGACATTCTAGGCCAAGGTGTGGTCAGATTCCACAATGCGAGGACGGTCCGGGCACATTCGATGGTCCATGCCTCGCCTCCTTGGTTCTAGATTTTCGGATACATATGGTTCATGAGTATGATTGCATTGATGAAAGATCGGATCTGCTTGGTTTCGATCGTCAGCTTCCATGTCTATAGCAGTGGCAGCTGCACGGCTATCAGTGGTGTGATAAGGAAGTGCCCTTTCTTGGGAGGAGGGTCCAACCTGGTACCCAGTGGAAGGTCCGGTCGTAGCTTGTCTGAGGTTGAGAGTTCACCGACGGGCTTGCGCGTAATTTCCATCCAGCCATGGACGTGTAAATCTTTGATTGTAATCAGAGGAAGCCGAGCTTTCGGTGGATGAATAGGAAGCATGATCCCTTCTGGATCTTCTTTGCCTCTCCTCGTTCAGTTGGTTTGTTAGCTCTGCGTTGGCATGGATCTACTGGGTAAGCTGTTGGTGACCCTGAGTCAGCTCTTACATCATCATTTGGAATTCCTCCCTAGTGACAGGGCCTTGCGGATCTGAAGGTCCAGCTGAGTTCTGACCTGTCGTGGGTAGCTGCACGGGGTTCTATCTATCCCGTCGTTCTTAATCTGCAGCAGTTGAGGCGGTTATAGTAGTAACCATGGTGAATGATGTAGCCCCTTCTTAGATTTGATGCAATCTCAATAGGATGGAAGAACTACTGGATGTGAGATCTAAATCTTCTCCTTAGAATCTTGAAACCCAACGATGATTATTGATCCAACGAGCAGGAGAAAAGTTGGGTTCTCTGTGAAAGCATAAAGTGTTTGTACCAAATTGGACAAAACGCTCTTCGAACGTATTTGAAGTGATTAAAGTGAAAAATATAAATGGAAAATGACGTTAATCTAACAAACATGCCAAAACAGACAAACAGAAATGTAAAGATATGAGAATTTAGAGTGATTCGGCATTGTAGCCTACATCCACTGTGGAAAGTTTGCTGTTTTATTGACTTTGCTAATAGGTTACAACAACAACAGTATACTCTTAAGCACTCGAGATATAATGGAGTATTCGGCGGAGTATTGGCTTAGCAGAGTCCAAAAAGTCCCTTTTCTAGGGGCACTGAGCTGCTATTTATAGGCCTAAGCTAGAAAAATATGAATGAGATCTCGAAATACTCCTCAGACGTGGGTGGGCCCATGTGATCGATCTGGGGTGATTTGGGATCGATCCATGATCGATACGTGTACCATTCATATCAATCAAAAACAACTTCATTTAGACTTAGATCGATCAGAGATAAAGTAGAGGTGGTATGCAAGCTCCTATGAAAATTTGGTAGCATTTGGACTTGTAGATTTTGAGTTATAATCGATCCAAGTTTGACATCACCATAGGCTGGCGCCTTCGTATCGATCCATTTCGTGTCGATCTATTCGTATCCATCACTTATGTATCGATTGGAGTGACGTGGCGCTGTATTCTAGGATCGATCCATTTTTTATGTCGAGTGACAGAGTCTTCCACTTTACATGCTTTGTTTGTATCGACCTAGTGTATTCCTTTCGTATTGATGACTACGACTTTATTTCGTATCGATGTCTGAGGCTACTTTGTATCGATAATTTCCACTTCAATTCGTATTGATATGAACTTAGGTTCTTTGTATCGGTTGAAGACTCCGACTTCGTATCGATGTTTTTAAGTGGTATTTTGTATTGGTCTTTTTAGTCGCATTTTTTGCATCAATCAATGGCCAATAGAGAAGAACTGGGTTGAGAAAGAGATTGATACGAAGCATGTATGAATGAGATCGATATGAAGTGTTGTTTGTTGATGAATAAAAAGTGGAGCAAACATGATCGATACGAAATGGCCACTCTCCATGGGTATGAAGTAGTGTGGCTTTGATGGATACGAAGGAAGTCGATGATTGATGGATATGAAATAAAGCTTTTTGAAGGGATGGATACGAATTTGTACGGATACGAATAGTATATTTCCTTGATCTTGATCGATCAATATCTTGAGCATACGAAGTCCGATTAACTTGAAATTTGAAAAGTTGTCTCTAATAGCTTTGCTTGTCGTGTCCTATTAATTGTAGCTTGGTCTGGGCTTAGAGTAAATGTGTCAGTATCCATAGTAGACTTGTGTATAACCGATTTTTAGGACGGACAATCCTTGGTTTCTAGTCAAGTCCTTGGTGTCACGGCCTTGCCAAAAGGTGGGATAACAATTCTATCCACTAGGCATTGTTATTCTAACTCCCTCCCCATTACAACACATGTTAGAGAAGATGATGCAGATTTAAGGAGACGAAGGTGAAGATGGAGTCTTGTGGCAGTTATTTACCTACCTACTTATGTTGTTCTTATATTTTTGATGTACCCACATGGTGATGTCGTATTTTGAGATATATGTGGTTGTTATGTTGTATTATGTTATGTTTTCTAAGACTTGAGTTTTAAAAAAATGGATACTGTTTCTGATATTATAATTTATCATTCCATTGTGAGATTTAGAATGTGTAGATAAATAGCTCTATGTTTTGTAAAACATTACCAACCAACAACCAACTTTGAAATGTGTCTAATGTTTGATAGGCCTTTTCTAGATCAAAATTAGGGCTGCTTCAGGGTGGGTGGTTACGTTTGTTATCAGAGTGTAACAAACCGCACTTTTTGACATACCGATCCAAAGCTCAATGCCGCTTTCAACCTCATGTTGTGCCGAGACATACGAGCTGTTGGTATTTTAAAACATTATAGAGCATAATTATAAGGGTAAGTTTAAAGGCATTTAACACTTTCAGATTCTCATAGCGAAAGGTATTAAAATATAAGTACACAAAAATAGACATCTTAGAAAAGCATTCTCCAAAATACTTGTTTTACATATACACTATTTTCAAAGTACTATATAAGCTTTACGTACATTTAATACAATAAGTGACTACAAAAGGAACACTGGATAATATGAGAACTCTAATGAGAAGCTCCTTTCTCCACGTATTTTGTTCAGTCAACTGCTAAACTGTCATCATGTAGTGGAAAAAATGGAATGAAGGAGCGGGTCATACAAAAGTCTTGTGAATGAGAACAAGTTTAATATGTGACAATTAAGTGTAATTAACTTTAAACTACGCTAAGTGATGTAGGGTGTGTAATGAGTGTCCGTTAATTCCTAAGGTCAATACCTAAGAATTCTTATCGAACACAATGGGTCGAACTAGAAACCAAACTTTACACTAACGATCAACCAACTTCTTTAGAGTTACCCAAAACTACCTATCATTACTAAGCTCGAGAGATAACCTTGAAATGCACAATGAAGGAACTAAGCCAGCCTGCAGCGGAAGAAATCGGTGAATTCCAATTTTTTTACCCTATTAGATCTTAGTTGAACCTATGAAGCCTAATTTAATTAGAACATTTTCAAATTTGTTTTAAATAAAATCATGTATTTTATTTAAATTAGTTAAAGGGAAGTTTAAATAAATTTAACTTTAAATGTGTAGTGTATCAAACACCTAACATTCATTAATAAGAGTTAATATATATAGGAAAGGAAACCTTTCATTTCATTCCATAAAACAAGTAGTTAGTTAAGAGCACTAATAAGATTTAATATATATAGGGAAGGAAGCCTTTCATTTCTTTCCCTAAAACAAGTAATTAATTAAGAGAATTAATTGCATTGAATAGAGAGATGAATCTTTCATTTCTCTCTTTAATTTGAATTAATTGATCATATTTAATTTACACACACACATGCACGTATCAAATACATATGTGTGTGTGCGCGTGCATATGTAATACGATAATCCATGAGGGTATAATATGTCCATATACAGATGCTGAGATTTACATTGCAATGGACACATTAGCTCATTTTGTTTGCAATGTAATTTGTCCAAATATATGCGTGTATAATATGGGAAGAAGCTGTATTAATATATGTAAATGAATATATACATATATACACATAATATATAATTGTATATATAAATATTTTATTGAATAAAATAATTTACAATATAATAATTTAACGTAAAATAATTATATAAAATATTACAAGTTTTCTAATTTTAGAAAATATAGAAACACATTTTAGGCTTAAAAATAATTTATGGAATTTTTTCAATTAAAATAATTTTCATCATTAAATAATTGATAACAACCGAAATCAAATTAATTCTTAAAAATATGAAATCAAGTTGAAAATTTTTATAACTTTTTTTGAAGATACAGGAGACACATTTTAGGCTTAGGAAAAACTTATAGAATTTTCATAATTGAATTTATATTTTTAATTATAATATTTATTGCAGGCTAAAAACAAGTTAATTATAAAAACTGTAACGACCCACCTTTTTGGACGATTTAAATCGATAATAAACCACACATATCTAATTCAAACCATTCAAAAAGGAAGATTGTTAATGGGGTAAATAAGAAAATAATAGAAAAGAAGGAAAAAACAAAACACAGAATCTCACAGTGGAATGACAAAATATAATAATCAAATAAACAGTTCATGAAGCTGTTTTACAAATGACATTTGATTATACTTTTACAATTCAAATCAACATTATACATACATCAGAAAATAAAAAAAATAATGCAGTCGAACACAATAAGCAGTGCAATAACAATAATAAATAGCAATAATATACTGGATCTTTGTCTTCGTCCTCCAGAAAATAAAAAGGTCTTTAACACACTGAAAAAACTCAAACTGACCCAAGCATAATGAAAAACAATGCACTCGAGTCAGAATTAAAAATTCCTATGTAAGTCAAATCAATCTCAAATAAAAATATGAGTGCAATGGCTTTATAGATGTTAATGGATATTTAATCTCCTATCAAGTGTACAACGTGAGTGTAGTAATTTACGAGATTTCAAATAATTCGAAATACCAATTTTAACCACTTTACTTAAAATAAATCCGAATTTTAAATTAAAAAATTAAATTTTTTAAATAATCCAGTTTCAATAAATAATCCAAATTCAGAAATTTTATGGATATATATATATCATTTCAACCTATAATCTAAATGTCTTAATTATCCAATTCTAAAATGATTCAGAGGACTCGTTAAATGATGTCAATAATATACAAGGTGATTACATGGCCATATTAAAATAAATAAACAACCGTACATCCAACATATCAATCAATAAGCATCCATTTCAAGCAACATCCAAATCAACCATTATATTTCAACATATAATAGTTATCAATATCGGGGTTAAACTATCAATTAAATTCCAATATAAAATTAAATGTCAATTTAGATTCAATATCAATTCAAATGTCAATTTAAATCAATAAACAACAATAAAAAAATTATATATCACATCATATATTTTATTTAACTCGCAATGGAATTTTTAGTATTACGTGAGTAGGTTGAATCACTCACCTTTTTGCTTTCCCTTTTCTAGCTAGATTTGGATCTGCAACTACTTTCTCATTTTATTTTGTTTCCCTTCTATCCTAATTTTTTTTATAGAAAGTTTTGGGGAGAAGATTATATAGAACTAGATTTGAAGAAAAAATGGAAAGAAGATAAGGTTTGAAAAAGAAAAAAAATTAAAGAAGAAGAAGAATTGAAAAAAGGAAGCTTTGAAAAAGAAGAAGAAGATTTGAAGAATAAGAAGAAGAAAAGAGGAAAAAAAGCTTTGGAAAAAAGGAGAGAAAGGAGATTTGAAGAGAGACAAAAATGAAGCTACAGAAGATGAAATTTAAGAAAAATAAAATGAAGCTATAAGAAGGAAGATTAAAACTAGTGAAAAGCTAATAAAGCTAAATATAAACAAAGTAGGAACTGAAATAAAGTAAAAATAACAACCCTAAAAAAATGGTAGGTACTATAAGAGGTGAAGGAAAGAATTAAAAATACGAAAAGTAGGTAACATTCATGAAATGAAAGGCTTTAGACAATGTAAATGAAAATGAGTAATGGAACAAACGAGAAAACAATGAAAAAAAGCGTGACAATTATTAATTAGAAAGGGAATGAATTGACCAACTCTATTCTATAAACAAACTTTTGGAATTCAAATTTCAAAACATTTGTTCACTCAATTAATTTTGTTAACCCCAAACATATAAAATTTGACATTCATTAAAGATTTAATTATCATAATATAACTAAATTTGAACACAACAATTTACACAACGGGGACCGCCACTACATAAAAAATAATATGAACCTTGATTTAAAAATTCAAAATTAAAAATAACATTTTTCTCGACACGTAATTATGAACTCAAATATTTAATTTATTTTAAATTTCAAGGTTAGCAATAAAATCACTTCAATGCAACCTATGCCTGCTATTTAACTACCGTAAATGTTGTTTTAAGAATTCCATTTTCTCTTATTATAACGTTACATTTATATACAGGATGAAAACGTTCACTTTATTTTCCTCAAACATTCTTTTACTTTCCTTAAACTGCTAATTCGTTACTTGCAATTTATAAATTAAACATCTTATATTCTAAAATGATCAACTTATAAAATATTAAATTCATTCTTATATTTCCAAATATTGTACATTCCAAATGAAAACATTCTTGTATTAAATTTATTAATTGCACTTTGTTTCTTTTTCCTTTTTCAATTGAAAGATTACAATAAATTTATTTCCAATTAATTTTTTTGAGAAAAATGTGTGGTTGTAACAACCGTGGTATTTTCAACCATTCGCATCCATTATAAGTGTATAGGTAGACACTCATGCCGGAATTAAATTGCTCAAAATACCGCGTTGTAAATAAAAATTTGGCAAATCTCAGAATATACAGTAAATAAAAATCATAGAATCACAGACACAGAGTAATAATAGTGCAGCGGAAGCAAAAGGAATAGTAGTTCATGAAGCTGCTATATAAAAATATCAGAGTTACATAAAATACAATAGAGGAAATAAGGTACAAAAGAAGTCTCACTTCGTAGAAGTCAACTAATACAAGCGCTGAAAGGAACAACAGGTTTCAAAAGATAAACATGACAAGTAGATAATCTCCAGCGATTCCAATCTCCAGAAAGTGGAAATCCAAATCTGTGAATAACTCAGGCTGACCCGAGCGTAAATAAAAATACAAACACTCGAGTCAGGACATACATACTTATACAATGTAAACCAACTCAAGTGAACTGTAGTAAAGGTACAAGTAACTTAGAAGATGCTTGGGACCGCCCATCCTCTAAGGATCCGTTAAACTATTTACTATGTAGTATATTGCGCTATATACAGTAGTGTCTAATCAGTAAAGTATAATCATATAGAAAATAGCGTTAAGGGGATGGTGAACCTTAACGCTGTCGGATCTTTAAAACCAAAATCGTAGTGGGCTCGATATAAGGATATGACACGGCACGCGAGGCAATGCCAGGGTGGATACACCGTTTGCACTCCCGGACCGGTGGTGACGGCAAGCCAGCAGCTTCCGCCCACCTCGAACAATACACCCGAATCAAATGTGGCGCCACCGAATCGAATCACAAAAGTAATAGAATGGTTTCCGATGGAGCATGCTCGATGAAAGGGTGCGACCCTTTGTGTAGCCCGGTATAACTCCTGTTTTAGTCATATATGCCAACTCACGGGAGTTGGGTCCACGTAATATACCTCGAGAACGTCGCCACCATCCTACTTCATTCTGGAATCTCCACCGCGTACACAGTTGTTAAAGTGGTTTTCGGTATTGGCCGGCTATAAGACAATATCCGATCCTGGTCTCTTTAACAACCAATCGTTATTATAACCCGTAGTTATAACTTTAAAACATATTTTATACTTCAAAATAAAATATCATTTCAACCCAAATCTTTATCAAAATAAAGATTAAATCATTTTCAAACCATTTCAATATATCATCATACCATATCTTTCAATTCAAATATTTATCAAAGTAATTATCAAGTCATTTCAAATCATTTTTAATACATAAACATCACATCTTCCAAATTCAATATTTATCAAAATAATTATCAAGTCATTTCAAATCATTTTTAATACATAAACATCATATCTTCCAAATTCAATATTTATCAAAATAATTATCAAGTCATTTCAAATCATTTTTAATACATAAACATCACATCTTTCAAACTTCATTTTCAAATCGTCTTAATTTCAAAATATCATAACTTTCAAAACTTCATCTTCGAATCATTTAATATATACCAGAATATCATATCTTTCAAAACTTCGTTTCAAATCATTTCAATATATCATATCTTTTCGAAACCACATTTCAATCATTTAATATATCAAAATATCATCTCTTTTCACAACCACATTCATTTCAATATCATTATTCATTTTATTCAATTTAAAATACCATTTCAATTCATATTTCAAAACAGTTTATATTCCAAAAATCATTTTTAATCACTAAAATGAAGTTATTATGTTTAATAATTAAATTATTAAACTTCCAAAATTTTCAACCTTCAATGTTCATTTATTCACTTAAGTTTATTAAAACGGTAAAGATTCACTTTTCGTGGCATTTAGAAAATGCTACGGAAAAATACATTCAAAACAGTTCACTTTAACAAAAGACAACATTTTAAAATGTTGTAATAGGGTTTACTTAAATTTCAAATAAACTTAGTTAAATTCAAAAATTATAGCACTTACAAAAATTTTCTATAATAGCTTTTAATTCAATTTAGCTTTTTAGTTCATTATCGTCAACTACAGCATTTACAATGCTGTAATATCATTCACATTGTAATTAATAGAATTTCAAAAATGCAGTAAATTAACTTCAAATATTCAATAAAATTTCTCAACCAATTATATTTTTATTTAAAACATTTTTTAACTTATAAAATCATACATTTCACATTTATAAACATCATTTAATTTTCCTCAAGTTCATGATTTTTTAAAGTTAAATTTCCATTCAAAAATCAAGTTTTAATAATAATTCACTTATCAAAATGCAATGTTCAATTTTAGATTCACTACATTAAATTTCAACTTAACATTTATGTTAAAATTCTCAAATATAACTTATTTTTATTTTTATTTACTTAACTAAAATTTCCCTTTCAAGTCAATTTCATAAATTTCCAATTTTAGTTATATTTCAAAATTTCAACTTAAAATATTCATTCATTTCACATTTCAGCTTTATTAAAAATCATTAATATGATATAAAATCACTTTAAATTCAATTTATATTCAAATTATCATAAATTCATATTCAATTAAATTTCCAATTATAATTAAATCAATTTTTCCAAAATAACTTACGTTCAAAATTTCTAACTTTTCCATTAATTCAATTCACTTACAATTATTCATAAAATCAATAATATTTTACAAAAATCCTTTTTAATTATATTTAAATCAAAATAATATAATATTTACATTTCTAAAATAACTTTAAAGATTTTAGGAAAACATATATTAACTACGGGTCTATATATAATTTTCTACGCTAGGTAAAGTGATACGGATATGTATCATTTCAATCCGCAGTTTAAAAAAAAAATCCGGGTTTTATCATTTCAAACCCGCAATCCCAAGTTAAATAAATGATTTGAAAATCATTCAGGCCTATCATTTCAGCCCATAACAATTTTCCCTTATTCCAAAGTCCGTTCGGGTATATATCATTTCAACCCATAGTGATTCTAATCAAAAGGGAACTTGCAGTGTGATAAACTGATATAAATAAACAGAATAGCATAATAAACAGTAACAAGTGATATAACAGGTGTAATAACAGGTGTAAACATCATATGATCATAATATAGCAGTTATAACATGATGCAATACATTTACAGATTCAAATGGTGTCGGTTTATCAGTTATATAGGTACAGATTGTCTGGTGAGAATAACTCACCGGTTTGCGCTGGAGACACAACAACGAATTTCACGAACGGAATCTACACAAGCACAAAAGCACGACACAGATACGAATGGAGGAGCCAAGGATTAATTCCCTTGAATACAAATCAAACAAACAATAACAAACATGAATTATAAACCAAGATATTACAAAACAATGCTAGGAATAAGTACACAATTCAAAGCTAGAACTTTTGCACTTGCATTCACCTTTGTATGCTTCAGCTATGGACTGGAAAAGCACTGTAATGGAATGGTTTTGGATCAGGTTTGGATGCAACAGGTCAGCGTATCATGGATTTGATGATGGTGCAAAGGTATGTGTACATGAAACTATGACTACAAGGCATAAACAAGGATTTTGGTCCATATTTGGCTCGACCTATGGCACACTTGGGCTGGCTATACTTACTCCAGATCTAGACAGTGGAGAGTGATGGTATAGCAGCACCCAAAGGTCATGTGGTTGCTGGTGGTGGTGGTTCTAGGGGTGGCCAAGAGGAGTATGTGAAAGGATATTGGCATTAAGGCTCGGCTAGGCTAGTTTTAAGGGTTTGCTTGCAATTTTTGTGGAGTTTTCAACATGGGGAGGCCACGGCCTGATCTGGTTCAGGTCTGGACAGTGGGTAGGTGGAGGGTCAAAGGTTGTATCGTGGTGGTGGTGGAACAATAGGAGGTGGCCAAGGCAAGATATGAAGGAGATAGTGGAGTATATGGCTAGGCTAGGCAATTTCAAGGGGTTTGGTGCAAAGTTTGTGATGCTAACCTCAATGGATGGGCAAAACTTGGTTAATGTCAGAGGAGGGGGAGGAGGAGCTGCTGTAGATGGTGGAGGAGATGGTGGAGCTGATGGTGGAGAGGTTAGGCTGAGCAAAGCATGAAGAAGCAGGGCAAAAATCAAGGCAAACAAATGGAAAAAGGAAGAAGATGAGAGGAGAATGGAAGCCATATTTTTCTTTGAAGTGCCGTGAGTTTTTAGGAGATGAAGGAGGACATTTGTTTACATGCAAATGATATGTGATCAGCTGAAAGAAATGAGATATGGTTGGCCTCAATTGAATGCAAGAGTTAGAAAATGAAAAGGTGGGAAAACAAAGAGACTTAAGCAACTAAAGAGTCACAAAACCTTTCAAATTTCCACTAAATTCTTTTTAATTTTAAATAACTGAAATATATATATAAATCCAGATAAAAATACTAAAATTTAGTAAATAAACAATAATAAATAAATAAATTATTAATTATATATGGTTTAATTATATAAAACAGCAAAATTTACAACTTGTCCTGAAAATATGAAAAATAAGTGCAATGAACTTGGAAAATTTTTTATGTACTTAAAAATATTTATAAATAAAGATAAGAACACAAAATAAAATGAATTCACAAAATAAATAAATAAATTTTAATTAAAATATAGTTTAGACGAAGAAAATAGCAGAAAAAGGAAACAGCCTTTTAAAAATAGGAAATCATCATAGTAAATTTTAGAAAAATCCTATTATTATTTTTAAAATATTTAGAGATGAAAATATACATAAATTAACATATCTACCCATATTAAAATAAATATAAGAAAGAAAAATATGATTTATAAAATTTAAAATAGGCAAAATTGCACAATAAAACAAATTATACTAGAAATTGAAATGTACATAACTTTTATATTTTAACTCCGTTTTCAACGAAACGAAAAGTGGTGTTCTTAGAATTTTATGTAATTTCATAATAAAAGATGAAATTTATAATTTTAAACTTTTAAAATTTTAAGTCAAAAGTCAAAGTTTGACTATTTTGACCAAAATCAACATTTCAGGAACATATTCAAATTACACAAGTTTGGAACTAAAATTTCATATAAAATCAAGATTTATATTTAAGTAATAAATTTAATCATTTAAAATAAGTAAAATAAGTTTTTTTTTAAATCAAAATAATTAAAATATATAAAAAAAAAATACAGGGTTGTCACAGTGGTCCTCTGCAGGAGGAGAGCACACATGTGTGTCTATATATATATATATATAAATATATCAACAGAAGTAAAGGAGCTGCCAACAAGCCTGACACGTAGCAAATGAACCCCCAAACACCAACCAAAAACTCCAGTCAAGAGCAACACCAAAAGAGCAGCAACTAGCTTAATGACTTCCACGACCGCAACCGCAAGAATCAAGATGAAACATCATAATATAAAACTTCAAAACAAACCACAAACAAACTCTAAATCAACAAAGGACACAATAAAACTCCCAAAGAAACGACAACCCTCTATCAAAAGGCTAAAAACCATTATGATTTAAACGAGAACTTCTCCTAATATTACTAGCAGAAAAGCTCTTACGATTTCTTCTCCTTAATTTGGCTTCACGAATTAATTTGGCTTCAAGAAGTAATTTGGCTTCACGAATTAATTCTTTAGCATGAGAAGGAGAATGAGGAAATTTACCTAAACCCACAAGAAAACAATACACAACAAATCTAAACCCTCCAGTCCAATAATAGACAGCTTGATCTGATTGCTGTAATTTGGAATTCTCCAAAACTCCACTCACATTGCTAACAATAGAATTGTTCTCCAAACCACTAGCTTCAAGATCTACAGAGAATTCACCCACTAATCCATTCACGTCTTTAATAAAAACATTATCCAAAAGATCAAATTTCTTCAACATGAATTCCGATCCACTGACACAAAATCGAATACCAAACTCAGAACCAATAACATCTAAAGGAATATCAAACCGAGGCAACAAAAAACTAGTGAAATCTAGAATAAAACTCCCCACTGCTTCTAAAATCACTAGACCTTCCTTGTACAAACCAAGATCACTTGACTTTATCTCAGGACAATATAAACCATCAGCAAAAATGATAGAAACCCCTTTAGATTCTGGAACTGTCTCATTAACTTACAAGCCTTCCTTCAACTCTTTCTTATTGAATGACAAAAAATTATGAGTACAAAGTGTCTCAACAATCTTGTGTGAAGGATCACTAACACCGTTCACATAAAAAACCCCAACCGCCGGATCTCCATCATCCATGATGCATCTATTAACATCTCCAGAAAGAACAATCAACTCTTCTGAACAAAAAACATATATGCTTGGAAAAAAACTAGGAAAATCTGATACTTGAAACTCTCCATCGATTACAGGGTTACATTTAAAGAAGTTAACGTCTACTTCTTTTACCCTAACATCTGAAAACTCATAAAAATCTACACCAGCCTCTGTACCAGAACTCACCAAAGGATCAAAAGCAACAAAGAGATCACTATCTCCTTCCCGAGAACAAACAACTAAGTCAGAATAAACTGAAACCCCATTTACTTCAATTACAGATGAATTCAAAAAATCAGGATTCAAAGAGACCCCAGCAGATCCATCAACTAACTCGGTATTAAGAAAACAACATCCTTTAACATCAGGATCTAGTAAAATCTTGTCTGCATGAGAAACTCAATTCAATTCATTCCCATACAACTTCTTAATGTCAAACCATTGTAAATCCTCACAATCTTGAACAACATTGTTATTCTTCGAACATTCGTTAAATTGAAACTCATTCCAATTGTTATAATTCGAATACTTACCAATGTTGTCTGTAGTTAGGCAATCGAAGTGCCACTAAACTTTATTGAAGAGATAGTTACAATCTTCCTTATTCACTACATAATAATCCACAACCAGCCCCCTTAGTCTCAAGAATTCAAGAACAAAAAAATAGTGGTGGTCTTTAGGACTCAAGGGCTCCGATCGAATAGGGTCGGAAAATGGAAAAGCTGGCTCTGGATTGAGAAATGGGTTGAAAATCGATGGGCATGACGATCTCCTGTGACCAGCCACTCCACATTTAAAGCAACGAATTTTGTTAGAACAATTTCTAATCTTGTGATTTTTATCTACGCACCTAAAACAATAAATATCCCTTTTCCTCTTCGATGCGCGAGATTTATGAAATAGATTCCGAGGATGATAAGATCTATCTACCTTGTTAAACCAATTAGAATTGCGGACTGGGTATCGATGCCGAGAAGATGGAAATCTGAAGTTTGATTAGGAATAATTCGATTGGGAAAAGAAAGAAGGTGGATTAATTCGATCGCCATTTTCTTGCAGACGAGAAAACTTCCACTCGTTCACCATTATTTTTTCTTATCTATATGTATACATGTTATTTTGTATGGTTATGTGGTGTCCATTTCCAATTAATTTTGATCTTCCACTTCAAAACAGACCATAATTGATGAAATCCATTAAATAAATACGTGAACATTGTAATCCTTATTTATAGTCATACAAACACGTTTATAAAATTACAGTATCCAACAAGCATCAAATTACATACTAAATAAATATTTTTCTCTATCAATCAATATTTATTTAATTCATCATTAAAACTGACATTTATGATTCCTGTTCCTATTATTAAATTATATTCTAATACGCGTTAGAACCTTCCACTTCATTGATTCATTGTAATTTGTTGTTTTGGAATTTTATTTATGGTCCAAACTTATGATCTAATAACATAGTTGACATATGTTTTACATTTCATTATGTTAATATACTCCAATTTCCATCCTTTATTTGTATTAACTACTATATTTTCATTTTATTGAATTTTGGTCAATTTCACACATTAATTATAATTAAAGTTTCAATTAATTTATTTACCTTGGTTTCATTCTCTTATTAAATCAATTATTACCTTACATACATAGTCAACATTGTTATATCTTCCCTATGTAGTTAATGCCCCGCTATTACCCCACTACAACCCCGCTATATCTCATAGCGGATTTCTACCGCTACAATTTTTCCATATAGCCCCAAAATATAGCATTTCCGCTTTAATCCCCGCTATTTCCGCTATATCCCGTTATTTCCGCTATATTCCACTATTCCCGCTATATCTTTTTTAATAAAATGAATTCAAAAATTTCATTTATACATTATAAAATTATGAAACTAATTTATTTGATTTAATTTTTAGTATATTTTTAGAAATGAAAATACTCTAATATTATACCAAATTCGATTATGTTATATAACAGTTTTTCATTTATTTGCAGTATATTCGCACATGTTTTTATTTAAAATTATTTATGTATTATTTATAATTCAACTGAATGATAATTTTTCATTTAACTACCATTTATATATTTGTAAAAACATTAAGTACGAGTTTTATATGCTATTTTCGAGCCATCCGCTATATCCCGCTATATCCTCGCTGTATCCCCGTTGTGACTTTTTGCACCTCCACCGCTTTGAATCTACCGAGCGCATTAACTGCATAGTATCTTCCATTACATCAATATTTTACCATTTCATCTTACCTTTCATTAACATAACCTTTTATTTAGTTGATTGTAATAAATTCACTTATTAAAATTTCCAATTCCAATAAATGTGAGCAAACTAATTTCCATCCTTTTGTTCAAATCAAAGGTCATGCTATGATAAAAATTTATTTGGTTACATTATATAGAATCAACGTTTTTACCATTATCAATTAAACCTACATTAACTACACTAATTAAGGGAATTAATTTCCATTTATTTCCAATTAAATTTAATAGACCAAATAAATAGGTAATATATGTAATAATTACCACTATTAACCTTTAATTACATTTTTAAGTTTATTGCTTACAAACATATGTTACCATTTCTTTCATAACACTAATTTTGTTTAATTTCCATTACAAATATATTATTTCATTAATGAATTCAATATTTACATTTTTTTTCCTATGTTCACCTTATAACCAAGTATAATCTTACACTATTTCAATTAATTGGAATTCCATTCAAATTGTTAATAATTAGCTTTAATTAACATTGTTGCATTTCATTTTAGTGTCATTCCAGTTATAAATCTTTAATTTTAATTTCTTCCAACATTTAATTACAAAAATCTTATTAAATTTACTATTTTTAATTGTCGAAAATTGCTGGTCGTTACAAAATCTATTGAATTAAGTTATATTATTTGAAAAAATTTCTAGTGGTACGTGGGACGCATTTTAGGCTCAAGAAAAATTTCTATAATTTTCTCAGTTTAAATTATATTTTTAACTAAATAATTATTTGTAGGCTGAAAGTAAATTAAATTAAGTCTTAAAAATCTAAATTCTTTACAACAAGCTTCTTGTATGGTGCAACAAATTTAGAAAAGACAAAATTGAAATTTTGAACCATTAATTATATTATACATAATAAAAAAAATACAAAATCATTAAATAATAATAAAATATGTATATACATATTTAATAAAATATATTTGTATCTTATTATCCATGATATAAAAAAAACTTAAGATCAAATATATACGATATGTAATAAGATATACAATTATACATATTAACTATTCGCAGATCTCTATACATTTTGTCTAGATCTATGTATATATATGTGTGTATGTACATATATATATGTAGGTATATGAATATATATATATATATATATTAATATAAATCAAAATTAAAATTAAAAATTTCTTCTTCTCCATTTTTTCAGAAAGTTAATTCAACAATAAATTAATAAAAAAATATTGCAGCACGCATAAAACCAATCCAGTTGTGACACACACATGTACGCAGAAAAATCTCACCTAATTTGAATAAAAAACAAATCTGAATACAAATAGATGATTTAAATGTTAATCAATTTTATATGATAAACTTGATATCAAAACAATAATAAATGAAATTTCACCTCTTAGTGAAGCCTTTTAGTCCACGTTGAACAATTATTTCTCTTCTTAGAACAATTCCCAATCCGTCAGGTTGCTAGTTCGGGATTGGAGACCATCTACTACAAATTAGTATTTTTAACTTGAATTGGATTTATGAATTTTGGGATTGTTGCTAGAGAATAGTTGCTTCCATTAAAATGAGGAGGATCAAGAAGAAAATGGCGGCTCAAAAATGAATTGGTTATTAAATTAGGGTTTTGAGACTAGTATTTATATGCATAAGAAAAGAGAGCAAACTATGTAAGTTTCTCACTAGATCCTAGCCACACATCTCCAAATTCTATTCCTATGTTGCAGCCACCTCCAACCACTTACAAGCCAATGTCTATCCTCTTTAAATATCATGGGTTGCGAGCCCATTTAACCCAAATTAAATATGTACAATCATATTTAACCTATTTTGTTATCCATATCTCATATCGTTCAATATATTCATAAATTTATAAATATATGCAATAATTTTATTTCTCAAATCACATTCAAATTTCATAATTAATATTTCATAAACATTAATTAATTTATTAGTTTATAACAATTATAAACTATTTAAATCACTTGTTCTAAAGAGAATTCATCGTTTCGGCTGTGTCACTCTAGGGTGTAAATTCAGTCAGCAATTAATGTCGAACTATTCTAACGTTAACGTTCACACTTAGAAAGTGGTGTGATGATATGGCCAAATTTATCTCTTACTCATTTTTGAATAGGTCTCATTTTAATTTAATAAGCATTACCCTGTTGTGATAATTAATTACACCAATTTTCTTCGTTAAAACTATGTCACTTTGGACTTATTGAATTTGGTAATGGTCAAATTTTCCAGCATTGTCTATATTCAATTGTGTTGTCCAAACACAAAGATTTTGGTTCAACAATGACAATTACTATTAACCATACTACTCTGGCCAGAGATTTGACTTTTTTTTTTTGACTTGAGTTGACCGTGATACTAACCCCAAATAACCGAGGGGATGAATTCCCTCTTGAATAATGCTTCACTTCCAATACTTCCACTTGACCCAACTATAGTCACTTGATGGATGTTGTGCCATGATTTGACTATAATCAAACCGGAGCTTTCATATTAAAGATTTATAGTATTCTCAAGTTGAAGGAACTGTGTAAATTATTCACATCGATATTTTCTGTTTGACCTTAATTATACTAACCATGAAAAAACTATCAAAAGGGTCATTCCATAGTTATCCTAGGTGCCCCCAACAGTCATGAGTAATACACTGCTCAACATTTTGAGAGCATTACGTACTCTAGTTACAATGGATATATCGATATCCAATCTCGATGCATCTTAACTAGGAACATTTATTATGGTGATAAATTACTCATAGTTACAACACTTTTTAACTACTATCAAAAAATGTACCAGTTATAGATTTTCCATTAAATATACTTTTAATTAATTAATTAAATTAATTAATTAATATATCCATATTATATTAAGTATACAATAGAAAGAGAATACATTTATTTCGAACAAGATTAATTAACAAGTCAGACATATGTAACGTATTACATAACTACCAATAGGACATAACCCTAACTCTATCAGTCTCCCACTTGCACTTGGGATCAATTATGGAAACTTATTCCAACTTCTCCAATTGGTTTTCTCACAACCAGTTGGGCCAGTCCCTCTGTGAACGAGTATGCTATTATGTTTCAAATTTCTACTTTGTCAATCAGCTCTGTCCGACGATGGTAAACTGTTTTATCATGTGAAATAATTCATAATATGCTTTTGACTTCAAGGGAGCTCTAAGTTTTGTTAGTAATTATATTGCGACATTATTATCATATAATAATGTCATGAGATTCTCAGCATTTAGAATCGGCTCAGTTATAAATTTATGACTTATATTTTTATATACGTCGCTTTCATTGTAGCGCTATTCAAGGCGATGTATTTATTCTTTTTCATTGAATTGGCCACGGTCTTTCATTTGGAACATTTTCAAATTAAACATTTGTTATCGACATATCATACTCAACATTACTTATGAAATTTTGAGTCAGAACATTCCTTCATAAGGAATTTGTTGTTTCTGTAAAACATTCTCTAGTATTTCATAAATATACGAGAACACTTCAAATAACCATTTAGTGATATCAGTTTGGATTTGATATTTGCTTCATGTATCAAATACATAAACAAAACATGATATTGTAGACAACATAACATGTTTGATAACTTTTATTGCTAATGCATAAGGAATCCATCTTACATGTTCCCCTATCAACATTTTAATAAGGTGTCCTTGCATATCATTTTGGGACATTCCCAATATCTTTTATACTTAATGTAAAAGAAAGCATTTACAATCCAATGTTTAGAACTAAAACAACTAAGGCTGATTTTAACACAAGTACATCGTTAAAATAAACAACGTATTGTTTACTTACAGTATAGAACTATCACTGTACCTTTTGACTTTCTTACTTATGAGCACACGCTTCCTCTGCATTTTGATTGGCTATCAAACTATTTGATATTTTCGTCAAAATATTTGTTCAATTTTGACATTATAAAATGATAGTTTCTATCATTCCTTGGATTATATCCATAATCTTACAAATTTAATAATGCTTCCACTAACTTTGAGACATTTTGGTTGTTATGTGCAAACAGTCAAGTTTAAATCTATATTTAGAAATTTCTATTTCAACACATATACCAAAACCTAAAGTCATACTTAGCTAAAATTTTGTAAGTAAATCTGAATTAACTTGAGCACATTGAATAATGAGTCTATTACATTAACATCAACAATTGAAATTCACAAGGTTATTATTATCAACGTTTCTCATTAAATTCAAATTGCATTAGTCTCTTAAAGACACAATTGTTGACGATCTACTACTGAAATCGTATGCTCATCCCTTCGGATATGACTATCAAAATCGTATTTCGATATAGTACTAGAATCCCTTCGGATTTGCGCATCATACCAATGGAGTCAATACTCTTAATGGCTTAATTGACAATAGGAATTAACTATTCTTTACATTGATAAGAAAGTCATAGTTTCTCTTTATTGTGCTAGAATACTTGTCAGACATCCTAATGCGATATGTTCAGTTAGGTCAGGTTAATTTCATTTCATCCCACATACTCAATTTTATCTTTGGATCGTATCCAATTCTATGTTACTACTATTAATTTCTTAAAGAAATTCCTTCACTGAAGTTGATATTTCTTGGAACAATAATTATTTTTCAGTGCAATGGAATAGGTATTTATAAACACTTTATGAATTACCTTTTATAATAAACTGATTTAGTTTTTAGTTTATAAAACTTATGTTCAAAACATAAATATGTCATCTAATGACAGACTTTTCAAAAATTCTTTTAGGGAGATTCATACAAGATCCCTAAAAAACAATTGTTATGTGTAAACTTTCGAGTCGCACATCCCGCCAACTCCTTGACCTAGGATATATTGGGATTCCTTATAAACCCTTACCCTGTATGTTTCGTAAACTATTATTTATATGAAATAATATTAACCTTATGTTCTACTCTTAAGTATATAAGCTTATAGAAAGAAATTGACTCAACTTCACATATAATTAGTCGTACTTTGTCCAACAAAGTTCGATTACTCCTTACCGATGCATCATTATGTATCAAAAGGAGGAGTAACTTTTGATATTGAATCTTCATTAATTTTTAAGTATGTTCAAAACTTTTTCCAATATATACTCACTCACTCGATCAAATAGAATCATTCTATCGCATATTATTTTATTTACTTCTGTTCTATACTCTATATGTTTACCATAGACATATTACATATGTACGAATATAGATGTCATGCCGATGATAACTCATCGGTGAATGTAACGAAGTACGTGGAACCATTTTGGTATTTATAGACTTATGATTGCATACAACTATATATATTAATTCAAAGAGTTCATCCACACTTATGATGCTCTCACTGAACGGGTGCATAGCCCTTTATTTATTTGAGATATAATTAAGCAGTATCATACGATTCATAATCATATAATAAAATCATTTCTCAAAACTACGACTTAGTCTATAATTCAAAATAAGTGTAAATAATATTAGAGACATGTATTTTGTCCAATGCATCATTTTATTATGAAAATAAATACCATATTATAGTTTTATTTCATAATGAATATTCATAATATTCACATTAAAATATAACTATGTCTATTTTCTGTCGGCACCAAAAAATAGTCATTATTTTGTAAATGATATTTGGCATGTTCTACGAAATCTATTTTCGTAATTTGATGCAATCAATAAGTGTTAAATGGGATGCTCCCACTATTTCCACCATTCCTATTATAATGTACTGAATTCGGAGGTCCGTTATTCACTTAATATAGATTACTTATTTCATATACTATAATTAGTTTACAACGAAGAGTTTTTGATCAAATATGTCGAACTCCAAGAAATAAATTTCATAGAAAATAATTTTTTATATGAAAATAAAATTTGGAATTGAAATTGCATTTCTCATTCCAATGATAAGTGTCACTTATTATTGTTACAATTCTCGTTTCTATTGTTTTCTTATGAAGCAGAATTGACCATTCACTCTCTTCATCCCAACTGTACCTTAAATCATATTTACTCTTATACATTTGTTTTCCTTTGTAAATAGTCAAACCATTCAAAATAAATCCCTTACTATAGTATCATAATGAACCTTTTACAAAAGCGCATTCGATTATCCTTAACATTTAAGGACATTAAATGTATTGCAATTTATGTAAATCGATCAAACCGACATTTCAGCAATCAAGTTCTTAGATTTAAACCGTAGTTTTGGCCTTATGTTATAATTAGCATAGTATGATCTTTTAGGTAGTCAATCAAATTGAATACTCGATCTCATAGTATTGTTTATTGGCTTATTTCGAATGAACTATATTCATTGAAGTATCTTATATTACTATAATCGTTCACCATATAACATT
Organism: Allium cepa; assembly: GCA_030765085.1. Lineage (NCBI taxonomy): Eukaryota > Viridiplantae > Streptophyta > Magnoliopsida > Asparagales > Amaryllidaceae > Allium > Allium cepa. The sequence goes on along the minus strand of CM060945.1, from coordinate 201,673,754 downwards.
TATATGTGATAGTATATGGATCAAATATCCATAGCCTTGTATTGCTTTTAGAGTTTCAAACTTATAGAATGCAATACACGGGCTCAACCAAATAAACACATAAATGACCATATTACAACATATTAATTAGTTTTAAAAATCAGGCACTTGCATGGGTATAGAAAACATTAACATTCAATAGGCATTTAATAGTGAGTATTATATTATATTTCCATTTGTCAATTTTTAATTTATTTCATTTGCATATATTAATTAATAAACATTTTATCAGTCATATTAAATGCAAAAATTTATCATTGTAGATAGTTATAACATTATTCAGCATATGTTTTTACAATATTAGAAAGGTTAAATGTTACCATTTTATTTTTCTAGTAAGGCTCCCACTAGTCTTTTATGTTTCTCCGAACCCTAAAATGAAATGTAGAAGTTTTTCAACTTCACTAATGGGTGTTAGGACTAATTTGTCTTGATATTATGACGTTGAGTTTGCTTAACAAATCATATCCTCATAAACGATTGATATCTCCTTATCAGTTTTGTCATATACAACTCGTAACCTATGTTTTCTTGTCCTAATCTCATTTCAACATTGAGTTTGCTCAACAAATCGAAGATTATTCACTCATACCTACCATATAGTGACGGCCTAAGTATACTATATGTACCCTGAGTTTTCTCAATAAATACATATAGTTATCTTACCTCACCTATTTAATATATTAATAATGCTACACATAACATCTCCAGCATGAGTTTGCTCAACAACTAAGGAGTAGGCGAGTAATATATATATATATATATATATGATAGTGGACAACATTATATTGAAGATTCATAATCTTCGATATATTATATTGAGTGATATTAACTTAAGGAATAATGTATTTTTTATGAAATACCCTCATGATTCAAGCATCAAACACATCAGTAATCATGGTATATGTACATTTACGTATTTATTTATTCCTTAGGTCTAGTTGAGTTTCTTTAATGTTTCACCTTTAGTTTATACTTTTATATTATAAGTTTTATTGTTATATAACTTTTATATTTGATATTACTTATATGATAGTCTTATGTATAATATTTTATTTAATTAAATCTTATACAATTAATCTAAATTAATTAACTCTTTAACCAATTTTATGTCAGTATTCCAATACAACTTTTATATTAGACATATCTACTATAACATTTATAGTGTATAATATAACTTTTAAAATATAATACATATATCTTATATGTGCGTATTTTAATCTAATCAATTAACCTTTACTTTATTTATTTAATTAAATAATTTTAATTAAATTATATTAATTTCAAATTTTATCTTACGCACACACACACACTTATGTTATCTTAAACACTTTAAAATAACATAACATATATCAACATATATAATACATGCATATAAGTATTAATTAATTAACTCACTTAATTTATTTATTTTATCAATCATTTAATAAACTTTAAATTTCAAAATCAATATTCAAAAAGTTTGAAACATTTTGAATTTTATGTTATATTTAACCTTTTATAATAAACATGTCTTTATTTTAAATTCAACTTTTAAATTTAAATCTTGCCTCAATTTTCAAAACTATTTTGAAAATTAGCCCAAGGCCCAATTCAAATTGGGCCTATTCTATTAGGGGCAACCTTTGGGCTCATTTCACCTTGAAGGCCAGATAGGTAATTAGGTAGGACATGGTACTTGATTACCCAATTCCAATCCTAGACATCACTTTTCTAGGCACCATACTACATATGCAAGCTTAATTAATCAGCTCTAACATGACAAATTTAGGCCGCATAGGCTATTAGGCTCCGATACCATTGAACAAACTAGGTCGGCCCGCAGCAGAAGAAATGAGTGAATTTCAATTTTTTTACCCTATTGGATCATAGTCGAGCCTATGAAGCATAATTTAATTCTGATATTCTAAATTTGTTTTGAATAAAATCATGTATGTTATTTAAATTAGTTAAAGGGAAGTTTAAGTAAATTTAATTTTAAATGTATACACCCTTCATATATATAGGAAAGGAAACCATTCATTTTTCCCTAAAATGAGTAATTAATTGAGAGAATTAATAAGATTTAATGTATACAGGGAAGAAAACCTTTAATTTCTTTCCCTAAAACAAGTAGTTGATTGGGAGCATTAATTGCATTAAATGGAGAGATTGTAAAGACCCGGAATTTTCGATCTTGAAAATTCCAGATAATTAGGAAAAGAACAGAAGAGATAGGAGAAAAGAAGAAATAGAAACAAGATACAGAATCTCACATTCGCAGCGGATAAAATAAAATATCAAATAATATCCTTTACTCAAAGAATCCTGAATCAGTCAATTACATTTTAATACATCAGAGTTACAATATTTCACAATCACTGGGCAATCAAAATAACATGTCCCAGAAATACAAACAATATAACACGGCGGAATACACTCCATACGTTCCTGCCATCCAGCTCGCATCCTGAGCTCTAGAACGTCCTTACCTGGAAATCTATAATACGCGGTCTGACTCGAGCATTACATCAAAGTGACACCCAGGTCAGGCTAGAAACCAGCGTGAGTAAACCCATCTAACATTGAATATAACAACATAAAACTTACATAAAACCCAGGGTAACTCGTATCAATTTACAAATTTACGGTTTGTTATAGACATCACTTATTTCACACATCAATTTCTAAGTACCAAAGGTTAAATTAAATGGTCCAATTCACTTAATCGTTTCATTCTAGCTTATTGGTTTCACATATCAATTTTTAAAAATCGAAGTGGTTTCAGGCATTTGCTAATACCCCACCCTGGTCTCTTCGAATCCAATGTCATCTCCAATCCACATTGTTAAGGTTAAAATAAACAATTCAAATTCTGGATATTATACCACATAACAAATTTAACTTAGATATATAACCCACATTATTCATAGTTCGATATGTCCATATCACAACACATCTCAATTGTCCATCAGAGACAACAACAAACCAAATCATCCATAATCATTCAACTATCCATACTTCAGACTTATTGGATATATAACTCCAGATTAATTTAATTAATCTCTAATTAAATTAACTGTCAACTTAATTCCTCGATTTACTTTAATATTGCTTACTTATCATTAATAAATTACAATTTTAATTAATTAATCATTCCTTAATCATCAATCTTAATTTATCATCCTTGATTAATTAACCTTTAATTACATTAAGTAATTTACCTTGATCACCACACCGATTAATTTGTCTAACCATTCTCATTAATTATCTTTTAATTAATCTCCTAATTAACAAAAATTTATTGTCTTGATACATAATTAATTATTATAATTAATTATCCTATATTTACTTACATTGATTAACTATTCCACTAAATAACTACTCCTCGATTACTTACATTAAGTAATTTTCATCATTGAATAACAACATTTAGTAATCTACCATTTATTCCCTTCCTTCGTAAATGACAATAAGCGATTATCCTTTAATTACTTTCATACTCATAAATCAATTTTATTAAGTAATTAATCTTTACTTAATCATCTTTATATTAATTGCTTTAATTAATTAATCATATTAACAAATCAATCCTTAAAATTTGAATATTCAAATTTCTTAACCTTTATTAATTATCTAATGATTTAATTAATTAATTGTTTCCTTCATTGATAACATAAATCAATTAACCACCCTTATTCAATAATTAATACTTTATTAAATCCCATCATTTTAATTTATCCCTAGAAAAAAACAGATAAGATTAGCCCATTTTATAATTATCTAATTACCACAGATTTGAAACATTTAAAACATTTAAAACTTTGGAACTCGTTTTTAAAAGTTGTTAACACCTTTAAAAAACAACTAGGTTTAACACTTCCTTTGAACTAACACCTTTAAATAAGGTTTAATACTTGTTTTGAAATAAACTTAAAAGCTGGGTAACATCAAATTTTAACCCAAGCAAAATTAACCAAAAACCCGAGTAAAACTAACCAAGCTCCGAGTCTTTTCCACCCTCTTGATACTTCGAGTCATTACGCAAGCAACACAAGAACAAACCCAAGTTTGAGCTTCTTCCCCAATCTAACAAACAACATCAGACACGAACAAAACAATCGTGCACGTGCACACCCAATCGGATCAACGCCGATCATCATTCCGACCATCAACCTGTCAGCTTCAACCCTTTCTAACCTATCAACCACCCAGATATGAAAACCTCCTCGAAAATCAAAATTGAGCCATCGACCCCAACTTGAAACAAATCAGTAACCAAAAATCCTTGTCGTACTCTCACCTTTGACCATCGGAGAACCCTCAACTTCATCCAGACCATCCCCTCATTCACCTCTTACTTCTCCCAAACCTACGATAGTTCCTAGATCATCTACGACGTCGCGAAATCCGATGATCCTTGTCTTCCCTTCGACCTTCAAGCCCAATCACATCAGCTAATTCGTCATTGATTGACAAAAATTGCTCAAAACATCACAAACGTTCAACTCGAGGAAGGTCACTAATTTCCAAACTAAAAATCAAGATATACCCATTAAAATTCATGATTTTCCATCACGAATTCAACAATGCAATCCAATCTTAAAATTGAATTGATAAAATTTAGACCCAAATTACAATTTCACTGTTATTTTTAAAATTTCCAGACAAATATTCAATATAAAGTCCTGGAATGATTTTTAATAGTGTTATTGCATGATTTCAAACACTTTTTATTTACAAATCATATGCTAACTATGATTCAAAGATGAGGTATTGGATTTTAAAGGAAATTAATCCCTGATAAAATAGAAGAGCCTGTATTTGCATAGTCACAGACATCCAATACTTATTACACATACATGCATTCATCTTAATCCAAGCATTTCAGGTAACAGCATAATTTTCATTCAAAACTTCGAAATCCAGGATTAAACTGCTTTTAAAATAGGTTTACTCACATGTAGAAGATAACAGAGAAGTTGAAACAGTTTGTATTTTGAAAAACTTAAATGCTGCTCCTATGAAACTTGAGCCTGTGAAATGTTTGATGATCTGAATTTAGTTGAGTTTGCTTGATTTAGTTTTGATGATTCAAGTAGAGAGAGTGGTTGCTTACAATTTCTTGGTTTGCCAATTTTTGTTTTACAGGATTGATTTTTGAGTTTTCTTTGTTTTAGAAATGAGTAAAGGGAAAAAATTGAAGGGAGAAGATATATGTTTATATAAGCCTAATTCTGATTTATTAAGCTTGAAGAAAATAAAAATACAAAGATGACACTTGTTACATTAGTTAACATTTGTCAATTTCATATTTTAATCCTATTACACATGTATTTAGCATGATTTAAAGGCTAACACTTGTAATTACTCATTCTTATTTATTTTTAAATGTTAAATTAAAGTTTTTGTATTATTTTTCTTAAATTATAAATATCTTTCTTAATTTATATAAATAGAACCCTTTTAGTGAAAATAATATAAAACAAATTATATTCTAATAAAATCATACATATATATTTTAAAATCAAAATATTTTAAGATGTTTATCTTTCGAATTTCCCATTCAAATTAAATTTCAATTTAATATCCAATTTAAAATCAACCCATATATATATATATATTTAAGCAAACACAAATTCAATTTGTACATAATTCTTTTATTTAAAATATATTTATATTTATGTATAAACAATATTTGTTTTAAAAGAATAACTTGTAATTATATTAGGAGATTATCAAATAAATATTTGTAACAGCTCCAATTTCGTACCATTCAAATCGACAATAATCCACACATGCCAGACTTGAATGATGCGAAATAACGGATTATAAATAAATTTGGAGCAAATAAAATCAAATATACAGAATCACAGACACAGAACAAACAGAATAACTCGCAGCGGAAAATAAAATACGTAGTAGTTCATGAGGCTACTACGACAGAGTCTCAAACCAAATACATAATACAGTCTGAAAACAACATAATAGAAATCCCACATACATAGAAGTTCACTAATACATGAGATAAACTAGAATAGCTGAAATAGAAGTAGATAAATATGTAGATAAGCAGAAACTCCAGCAAAGACCAGCTTAGAAAGAGAATCCAAAGCTGTAAACACTCAGGCTGACCCGAGCGTAAAGCAAAACACAAACACTCGTGTCAGGACAATATATACTTATATAATGTAAACCAACCCAAGTGAACAGTAATAAAGATACAAGTAACTTAAAAGATGCCTGGGACCGCCCATGCTCTAAGGATCCGTCAAACTATTTACTATATAGTAATATTTTGCTATTATAATAATGTATATAGTAAAATAAACATACTTTTAAATAGCGTTTCGGGCCACCTATATCACCCTTCACACATAATAGTCCCAGCAGTCCATCCAATATCATGACATCTCCACACCGGGTGACTGTCAGAGGATACCACACGGGCTACGGGAGAAAAACAAACTCGTAGTAAAGGCTCAGCATGGTAGGTGACACGACACATAAGGAAATGCCAAGGTAGATACACCAATTACGCACACAGGCTGGCGGTAACATAGCAGCCACTATGCCCACCCAGAACAACACTCCAAAATCAAGGGGTGCACCCAAACAATCACAACAGTAATAGAATGGTATCGAAGAAGTGTGTCCAGTCCAGAGGTGCGACCTCCTTTGACCCGAGATCGCTCCTATTATAGCCACCTTAAGCTAACTCATGGGAGTCAGGTCCACGTAAAGTACCTTAGGAATGTCGTCACCATCCTACTTCATTTTGGAATCTCCACTGCGTACACAGTTGTTATAGTGGTTTTTGGTATCGACAGTGAGTATGTCCATATCCGATCCCGGTCTCTTTAACAACCAATCGTTATTATAACCCATAGTTATTCAAATCCATTTCAAAATATCAAACTTATCATTTCATAAAAAAATTCAATTTATTCAATTTAAAAATACCGTTTCAATTCACATTTCAACTAGGGTACTCAGGGTACTAAATGGTTGACTGCCGTTACCACATGATCGACCACTACGGTACTCAGGTCGACCGGTCATGAAGTTAATTGGGGATTTCTTCATATTTTGATCGTCGATTATTTTTCTGCATTTAATTCCATTTATTAGCAAAGTTTAATTAACCAAAATTATTGACTAATTCGCATTCGATTTACTATTCAAATTAGGATTTGAAAATTTCGAGTTTGTAAGAGGTTGCAAACAAAATTGATGTAAAACTGATAATTTGTTTTCTAGAGTTATAAACTAGAATTTAGGGTTTCAAACATATTCAATTTGGGTTTAGCATATCGAATTAGGGTTCTAACATCCTAGATCAAATTACAGTAGTTTAAATTTAATTACAATAATCAAATTTATTCCTACTCACTTCTAGCCTAAGCTCTTGCACTTGAGAATTTAGCCTCTAATCGATAGCTCCTTTCCTAGATCGCCTTATTCCTCCTTTGATTACTTGCTCTTGCCTCTTAGATTGATTTGGATTTGATTTTACGGTTTTTAAGAAAGTTAGGTTTTGTAGAAAATTTGATAGAGTGTTGTTATTCTAAGCTTTTATTAGAGAATTAGTGTTTCATTAGTTACAAATTTACTAGGTTAACACTTAGGGCCAATAGATCAACTCGGTTGGCATCTAAGACCACCCGTTTAACTCTTCTTAAGCAAGCAACGAATTCAAGCCATTAAAACACATCACTACAGCTAACTAATCACTTGATTTTACCCCATCTTAGGTCGACTAACCCAAGGCTTAGGTCGACCACTACCGGTCGACCTAGGGTCTTCTTGGGTCATCCCAAGGCTATGTTTAAGTTTTAAATTTTCAACTCATTCTAACATCCATAACTCTCTTGTACTAAATCGGATTACGAAGTGTACTGTATGAAAATTGTTTGAAAAATCGCTACGAACAAAACTCTACAAATTTCATAACCAAATTCATACGTTTGCGAAAATTTTCTTTTAGTTCCTTATTTTATTTTAATTTCCTTATTAAATTTCCACTTAAATCTCTATTAAACTCTTGTTAAATTTTAAATAAATTTCCAGGGTGTTACATAGAGCCTAGTTTGCCCGATCAATTGATATAATTGTATATATGCGTGTACACTTATTATTTGTTGAAAATATTTTTAAAAAACCTACTATACATGCGTACATACATACATACATATTTTGAACATGCGCAAACAAATTAGGCAAATCTTGTATTTCAACAAATAATACTATCTTAGGGAACTATAAACAAATGTTTTAAAACTACAGATAGTTGATAATGGCTGGAAATCGTTCCTCTGAGACTGGGAACCCCTCTCCCAAAGAGATACTCGTTATTCGAGGGATGCTCGAATAGTTCAAGCAATACCTAAGGCATGTCGGGCAAGTTCCAATTTCTCAACAAGCTACACCAGTGGCACCCGTTGCTTTACCTACTGAAGTGGCAGCGTTGCCTAATAGACTTTCCTAAGATGTGCAAAGACTTTTAGAATATGTATGGAAAGGTGTATACAGGAGTTGAAGGTTTCATGAAGATGAAGATTTGGATTAACGATTGTGAGCATATCTTTCACAACTTGGATAGAGGATAAGATTAAGAGGAGAATGCAGCATAACATCTTAAAGGAGAGGCCTTAGGTTAGTGAAACATTGTGATTGTGGAGAATGCTGAGAGAGTTATCATTTGGGCAGAGTTCAAAAACCACTTTGAGTCACGATTTATGTCTAGGGCTAAGGTGAATTTACAACTAGAAATGTTTATACAATTTAGGCAAGGAGATTCCACTTTGAAGGAATATATAAGTAAGTTCGTTGAACTAGCTAGGTTCATAATGAGTATGATCGGTACCCCCATGAAGAAGGCCATGAAGTTTGTGAAAGGTCTGAACTCTCCACTTGGAGAATTTCTTTTGACCCAAATACCCACTGGCGCTACTTATGAAATTTTAGTTGAGATAGCCTTACTTTAGACAGTTTGTTTAAAGGAGAAGAAAAAGGAAAGAAGGCAGGACCAGTGCAAAATCATGGAGGATCCAAGAAGGGAGAATTTTGGGCGAACAAGAAGGCCAAGGGAAAGTTCGAGAAGAAGGGTGTAATTTGTCGGAGGTGCCCGAAGATAGGGATTTATGGCTCTACCTTCTCTAATATGTTTACTTTGCTCGGATATTGTTTCAAACAATCAATTTATGGCTCTACCTGGGTCTCAGGACGAATTTTAAATTATGCAATTGTTATACTAAACATTCGACCATTGTTATCCCACAACCGATCGCTAGGGCACTGCGATCGATCGGTCACGAAGTTAATTGGGGGTTTCTGCATATTTCGATTGTCGATTATTTTTTAGTGTCCGATTCCAGTTATTAGCAGAGTTTAATTAATCTAAATTACTAACCAATTCACATTGGACTAGCTATTCAAATTGGGATCGAAAAATTTAGGGTTTGCTAGAGGTTATACACAATTTGATGTTAATCAATAATTTGCTTTATAGAGTTATAGACTTGAATTTTAGGTTCCTAACATACTCAATTAGGGTTTAACATATCCAATTAGGGTTCTAGTATCATGGATCAAATTATAATAGCTCAAAATTTGATTACACTAATCAAATTAATAAATTTATGCCCACTTACCTCTAGCCTAAGCTCTTGCACTTGAGAATTTGGCCTCCAGTCGGTAGCTCCTTTCCTAGATCGTCTTAGTCCTCTTTTGATTGCTTGCCCTTGCCTGTTAGATTGATTTGGGTGTGATTTTAAGGTTTTTTTTATAGAACATTAGGGTTGGGGAAAATTTGATAGAGTGTCATTATTGTAAGCTTCAATTAGACAATTAGGGTTTATAGTGTTAGGTGAACACTTAGGGCCATTAGATCAACTCGGCTGGCATCTAGACCACTCGTCTAACTCTTCTCAAGCAAGGAATGGATCCAGACCAATGAAACTTGTCATTACAGCTTGCTAATTACATGATTTTACCGCATCTTAGGTCGATCGCCCCTAGGCTTATGTCGGCCGCTATCGGTCGACCTAGGGTCTTCTTGGGTTGACCCAAGACTGTTTAGTTTTAATTTCTAAAACTTGAAATTTAAACTCATTGTAACACTTGTAACTCTCACATACTAACTTGTATTACAAAGTGTTACATATGAAAATTATTCAGAAAATCGCTATGAACATAATAGAGCAAGTTTCGTAACCAAATTCGAACATCTGTGAAAATTTTCTTTTATGTTCTTATTTTATTTTAATTTAAGTTCCTTATTAAATTTTACATAAATTCTGAATTGTTACATTCTCACCCCTAAAAGGATTTCAACCTCGAAATTTCTAAGGATGAAAAATGCAGCTTATACAGACATCAACCAACAACTATAAATATACTCGACCAACATCCATGAGCAATCATTATCCTTAAAAAAATTCTAATGCTACGCGTGTTAGCGCCAAAATTTGTCACTAACACCCAAATCCAGATGAAAGCACCAAATCACAGTTACAGAACACAGATAGAACGTATGTAGAGAGTATAAATATCAAGAATAGTAAAAATTAAAAAGAAAGCAATAAGAATAAAGGATTTATAATGGTCCGACCGACTCTGGCCTACGTCCACTCCCGAAATTTTCTTTTTATTTATGTTAGAATCAATTACAGTTAGAATCTAGAGTTTTTGGAACAATAATGGAAGAATGGCCTTAATGAAGAAATAGAAAGGAAATAGAATGAAGATCCTCCTTTTTGAAGCCCCGCAAGCTGTATTTATAGGCAAACCTGAGGTGTTGGGCTTCCTGAGCGATCCGGTCCCACCAAGACTATAGCCAATCTAGACTCTTCATCCCAACCGATCCTAAGCTCTCCATGCGCCGGCCCGAAGTAGCCAGGGTACCGACCCGAAGTCCATCGCGTAACCTAGATCAAAGCTAAATGCCAACCCCATGTCTCCCTTTCCAACTGACCCAAACCGACCGATCCACGCAGCCGATCAACCTATGTCGATCCACCTTAACCAAACCACCTCAACGCCGATCCACTTCATGCCGATCGCTAGCCTTCCTGTCGACCCAAACTATACCGAGCCACACGAGCCGATCGACCAATGCTCCTAGACCGAACGACCTCATTTTGACCGAACTGACGCCTCCCAGACTGAACGGCCTCATCCTAACCAAACCATGCCTCCTAGACCGAACGGCCTCATTCTGACCGAACTATGCCTCCTAGACAGAACGGCCTCATCCTGACCGAACCATGCCTCCCAGACTGATCGGTCCCATCTTGACCAAACCATGCCTCCCTGACTAAACGACCGACACCAAACCCTCCATGACTGATCGTCTTTCCATTCAGCTGACTTAAACCCATAGTATTCCAGTCTCGACAAACGAGTAGTCGATTTTGTTGAATCCTCCTATACACGGCCTTGCCAAAAGGCGGGTTAACATTTGCCCCCCCAAAACATGCCTTGCTGTAGGAAGGTGTGTTTTGAATTGCCCCAAATCCGATATCCGAAGTCCATACGTTATCCATAGCCATACCTTCCAACTCATAATCCAATCCATTTTATCTAGTGTCATTGCCGTATTCTTATTCAAATCCGCAACTACTCCGAGTTGATATTCGATTTCGAATCCAATAGAAAAACCCTGAGCCAATTCCATAGCCATCCGAACCTGTCAACCGAGTTCTAATCCATTAATATCCAAATAACCAATAACCAAATCCACGACCACTCCAGGCCGATATCCTGTTTCGACCTTGAATCTCCGGTCAAGGGCTTTTATGTCCTCCGACCTTGGCACTCCAGCCAAGGACTTTTTAATATTCTCCGGCCTTGATTCTTCAGTCTAGGACTTTTTAATATTCTCCGGCCTCGGCTCTCCGAACGAGGACTTTTTAATATTCTCCGGCCTTGGCTCCCCGGTCCAAGACTTTTTAATATTCTCCGGCCTCAGCTCTCCGACGAGGACTTTTTAGTATTATGCTCGAGTCCATTCCATTGCTCTCTGATGAATGGACTCGTAACTTGCGATCATTGCCCCATCTCTCCGGTCCGGATCGTGATCGCAAGACCTGTATTATTTATTACATTGATCCAAATCCAATCATTCAAAATAAGAGTTTTTACAGCTAGGGAAAAACAAATAAATGTCTGTACATCTAAGGAAGAAACCAAAGTTTTCAGGATTTCATAGACTCGAGCAACAATTTTTGTCATCGTCTCAGAGCATGCCTAAGGACCGTCCTCGATCTCGTACATTTATGAGTGATTTAGCCATATTACTTTGAGTTTTATTACTTATTCAAAGCCATAAATCTATTTAGCTGATATCAAGCTGACGTTGCCTATGTCCAGTGTCATCTTCGTTCGAGGTGGGCGATGGCCGATCTTGTTCCACTGCCACAGCTCATTCCTTACATACTGTTGTATAAGACCATTCCTTACGTGCTCCTCAATGATATCTTTCAAATGCCCGCAGTCATTTGTGTTGTGCCAACCCAGCTCATGGAGTAGGCAATGCTTTCCCGACGCCCGCTCATATTCAAAAGGTTCCCTCCTTGCTGGCCTTCAATACTGGAGGCGTCCGTGAGTATCCAAATAAATCCTTTTTAGAGTCTCAGTTAAATCCGTGTAAGAAGAAAACTTTGACTCCCTCCGAGGCCTTTTCAAAGTTCTACTTTTGTCATTCATATCCCTTTTTCCTTTATCATCTTTATTTGGATCCTCCCTGGGTGGACCTCCACCCCTTACTGCATAAGCTTCAGCCTCTTTCCTTTCTCTCTCAGCCTGCGCATCTTCCAGCCAAAGGAACCTTTCCACCTTATGGTAGAACTCCTCAAGATCCCTCGATGGGTCCCATTCTAATGATATCTTGAAATTCGAATTATTTGTAATTCCTGAATCAATGGATCGGGCCGATCCACCGAAGCCACCACCGTATTGAATCTGGTTAAGAAATCCATGAGCGACTCTCCTTCCCATTGTTTCATCGATGTTAAAGTCATCACACTCTTATGTCTGACTATATGGACCGAAACCGTCTCATAAACCTTTCAATAAGCTCCATCCATGTGTCGATAGAGCAACTCTCCAGCTGTTTGAACCATAATTCTGCAATATCTGTCAAATACAAAGGGAAGCATCGTGCCATGACCTCCTTCGATGCCCTCAGCACTTCCATATGCCACATGTACCTTGTCAAGTGATTAGTGGGATCCGTTCTCTCGTCATACATCTCCAATATTGGTAGTTTGAAATCTAGTGGGTTTCTATCTTGCCTGATCACAATATCAAAGGGACTTTATTCACATCTTCTAAGTCTCTATTTACCAATCCGCCCCTCATGGCCTGCCTAACCATATCTGCCAACCTATCACAGTCATCGAGCAGTAGTCCTTGTCCGTTGCCTCCAATCTGCCACCCGAGTTCACGAGGGAATTCTGAGACCTGCTCTCCTAGATGAGCATCCATTCCTCTATCGACACCATGTTTTATAGCTCCACCTGGTACTCCGCCCGGGATTGGATCAACATGCTCCGGGGGAGTCCCTCCTAGTCCTCCACCCGGTAGTTGCGTTTCCTTGACTCTGCACTCCAACTTGTTAGAGTAGGTTCTTGTGACGCCCCACCTCTATACCCACGCTAGCCAAGGACACTACGGGGTAATGCCGTCAACTAGCACGGAGAATAAGGCTGTTGAGGAGCGACCATCCGTGTAACTTCTTTGTGCGAGCACCGCTATGTCGGATAGTATAGCATGCATTTGATTTAAGGAGGAAGTTCGACATACCGATACAAACTCAAAGCTATCACACGGTGGCTATAAATAAATCTTCGGAAACAAATATAGAAATAGACATAACATAAATCAGCCACAGATAATTCATATCACAAAGGCGGAAACAGATATGAATAATCCACACATAAAAGTGTGCATCAGAGTAGTGGTCAGAAAGATCCACAATAATACAAAAGAATAGCAACACGTGCTATACAAAAGAATACAACTATGAGGCTACATCTCAAGTGTAAACAGCAAAAACTGCCAATCTATGTGGTTAGCCAAAAGTCAGAGTAATGAATCCCTGGGGAAAAGTCAAGCAGAAGCACCCGTAACATCTCGGTCTGACCCGAGTATTATTTAATAAGAAAATAATAAACGGATCAGTCTAGCTATAAATATCAGATGACATGATATAGAATAAGAGATATGGAATAAACATATGATAACCATAATGGCATACTACAATAAGTATGTAATTGAAAATCAACATGAGATTAATCAATATCACAAGAATCTTCTCAAAGATCCAAAAAGGCATCATACCCAAAACTTGTATTCACAACAAGTCAATGACACACAAATTCACCAATGCACAAAAATTGATAAAGCATATCAATGAAAATCACTAAAATTGGCGAATCAAAAATTTCCAGAATTCAACACACGAAATCCAGAAATCAGAAAAAGGGGGAGGCCTATCACACGAACGGGAGCATGAAAACTCACCAACATATGTATCACACGAACGAGACGCTATCTCATGGTAGCTAGCCATTAATTTTTTTTGACACACGAACGGCCCGAAGACCACGGGGAGCTACCCCACATGTGTGAGTCGAAATCACACAGAAACGGGGTCTAGTCTCCCACGCAGACAAAGAGACATCGCACAATTGCTAGTCTAAATCACAAAAACGACCGTCATGATCAAAGTGAAGTGTCAATTACAGTAAGCTAGTAAATATATGAGCTTAGCTTCATGTCCCATAACCACTAGCTTAACTTAAATATTTATGAACAAATGGTAGATCTCCACTAGAAAATTGTCACAAGAGTTTCAATCGAACAAGTCCAAGAATTAACCAACGAAGTAAACGCAAGCGTTTCATACCACTTGTTTTACTAAGCCGTTTAATTAGATTTCTCATATGAGTGAGGAAAGGTTTGTATATACTAGTAGATTGGAAAAGGGTTTTAAGAAACGAGCTTTGTAAATACAATAGTGTTGAAATCGTTTTGACGAAGGAGTTTTGATATTTACTACTAGTATTGAAACCTTTATATTTTTAAAGTGACAAATCACAAAAAAGATTGTAGGAACAATCAATCACAAAAATTCACATTCAAAGACGTGAATAAAATCCAAAAAAACGATACCGAATCCATCAAAATGGATATTCCCAAAAATCACGAAGAAAATGTCGTCAAAGTCGATAATAAGTGATAATAACAAAAGGGAATCAACACGAATCGATTAAAGTTGGAATTCTCAAGCAAATAGGTAAACAGGTAAAAAGAGTGCAGATTCAGACGTCTGAAATCAAGGATTCAGACGTCTGAATTTGGAAAAAAAATATTTTCCAAAACAGAATTCAGACGTCTGAATCTTTGATTTCAAATGTCTGAAATAGGCACTTTTTAGCCTATTTCCTTTCTAGTTCCAAATGAACCAATTCAAACGTCTGAAATATAGATTGAGACGTCTGAATACTGGGGAATAAAAATTCCCAGTATAATATTCAGACGTCTGAATACTACGTTTCAGACGTCTGAATCAAGGGTTCAGGGCATTCCCTGAACCTAGGCCAAAAATGGCCAACGGATACCGGAAGCGATCGATCGAGCGGCAATGACTAAGGATTTACGCCAAGCGACAACCCAGCCGTAACGGCTCTTCGATACGCCTCAAATATCAATGTCCAAATATCCATAAAAGGATTTTCATAGATTTTGATTTCAAAACACAAAAATTGGAATATACACCAAATCAATCCAAACCAAAATCAATTGCACAAGAATAAGTGTTAGGAATTCATACCTAACAATCGAAGATAATTATAGACAAAGATGTGAGATAAAAATCTCACCTTTGAACCCAAACAAATGAAGAAGAAGCTTGAAAGCAAAGGAGAATCAACCACTCTTCAAATCCAACACAAGAAGCTTGATTCTAAGCTTTTAAAAGAAGAACATTCCCAAAGTTAGATTTAGGAATTTCTGAAATTGATAAGAGAATGAGTTGGAGAAGAAGAAGAGAAGGCTTACCAATGGGTTTTTCTATTAGTTTGGAGCTAGAGTTTGATTTGCAAAAGAAAACTAGGGTTTGGAGTTTTAATTTCCCATTCCACTCACCATTGTTGCTAAAGCTTGAGTATTAGGAATTAGAAATGAAGTAATGAAGAGTTGGAGTGGAGTTGGGACTGAATACATAAGTGGGGTTATTGGGCTCAGCCCAAACCAAAGCCCTAAGTAAAAAGTGGCAAAATTCCTCTAACTCCAAACATATCAAAGTTTACACTTAAAAAGATCGCAAACGTCATTTTGAACTCAATGGAAGTGGTCCCGAGTCCTAATTCGACCGTATGCAAAAAGTAGCTTTTCAGACTAAATTCCGAGTATCGATAAAATATTTAAATAAAATATTTAAATATAAAATCGATAAATATGCAGGTTGTTACAGACTCCCCTCCTTAAAGAAATTGCGTCCTCGCAATATTTAAGAAGAAGATATATAATAACAACCATAAAAGCATATTAACACAAAAGAATTTTGAAGTAAGAAGTTCACCTTAAAGAGCATGAGAAAGTAAGTCAGGATGCGTTCGCTCGATGAATTCTCTAGATTCCCAAGAGCAATCCTTAGGATTTGAGGACCATTGAACTTTCACAAGCGGAACATCTTTATTTCGAAGGCGCTTAACCTCCGAAGCAATAATACGAATAGGATGTTGCTCATAAGTTAGATTACGCAAAAATTCAATCTCTTCCACAACACCGGGCTCAAGAATATAATCGGAATCTCGAAGACATTTCCGTAATTGAGAAACGTGAAACACATCATGCATGGAAAAAAACCGAGCCGGTAATGATTGGCGATAAGCCATGGAACCAATACGTTCAGTGATAGAAAATGGCCCAGTATATCGAGGTGCTAACTTTCCCGACCGACTGAAACGTACAACACCTTTCATAGGTGAAACACGGATAAAAACAAGATCTCCAACAGAAAATTCTAATCTCCTTCTTCGATTATCGGCATAGGATTTTTGTCTACTCTGGGCTTCTTTCATCCTATGTCTAATAAGTTCAGTCTTTTCTGTGGAATCACGAATAAAGTCTGGACCTAAAACCAGCTTCTCACCAGCCTCAAGCCAATAAGAAGGAGATCGACATGGCCTTCCATAGAGTGCCTCAAAAGGTGCCATACCAATACTAGATTGGAAGCTATTATTATAGGAAAACTCAACAAGAGAAATATGATCTTCCCAACTTCCACCAAAATCAAAAACACATGCACGAAGAAGATCTTCAAGAGTTTGATTCACACGCTCGGTTTGTCCATCGGACTAGGAATGATAAGCGGTGCTAAAATTAAGCTTTGTTCCTAAAGCTTTTTGAAGACTCTTCCAAAATCCACTAGTAAACAATGGATCTCGATCGCTAACAATAGAAGTAGGAACTCCATGCAATTTAACAATTTCTTTAATAAAGAGTTTGGCCAAAAGAGGTACGGTCCGATTGGACCGAACGGGAATAAAATGGGCGGATTTAGTAAGTCTATCAACTATCACCCATAAGCTATCATGACCCGAACAAGAACGAGGAAGGCCGTCATTAAAATCCATGGAAATTTGATCCCACTTCCAAATTGGAATTTCTAAAGGTTTCAATAATCCACCGGGCCTTTGATGTTCGGCCTTAACGAGTTGGCAAGTCATGGAACACTTAAAAAAGTTAGCAATATCAGATTTCATTCCCTCCCAATAATAAAGCCGCTTCATATCCGCGTACATTTTACTACTACCGGGATGAATGGTGAATCTGGAATGATGAGAATCTTCTAAAATATCTTTACTTTGCTTTCCAATATTTGGTACGATAAGTCTACCAAATTTCCGAATGCCGCCACGAGAATTGGTATCAAAGTCTTTCAAACCTTCAATATCAATTTTATCCTTAATATTTTGGCCAAGAAGAGCCAATTCGGGATCTAGCCTTTGAGCTTCAAGAATGCGGTCTAAAAGAGAAGTATGAGCCTCAAGGCTACATAAAATAAGAGATGAACATAAATCGGATATGCGGTCTCGAATCTCACAAGTGGATAAGATCTCGAGATCGTTCCATTCAGATATCATCATAGAAACAACTGCTTGTTGCTTACGGCTAAGAGCATCGGCGACACGATTACCCTTACCGGGGGTATAAAGAATATCAAGATCATAAGGAGCAAGGAACTCGAGCCAATGTTGTTGACGCAAATTAAGTTACTTTTGAGAAAATAAATACCTCAAAGACTTATGATCGGTATAAAGAACAAATTTCTCTCCTAAAAGATAATGACGCCAAATTCGAAGGGTGAAAACAATAGCCGCGAGTTCTAAATCATGTGTGACATATCTAGTCTCGGCCGGCTTCAATTGCCTAGAAGCATAAGCAATAACACGTTCTTTTTGCATAAGAACGGCACCCAAACCAATGCGACTAGCATCAGTATAAACAATAAAATTTTGGTTTCCCTCGGGAATAACAGGAATAGGAGCATCGGAAAGGAGTTCTTTCAATTTCTGAAAAGAGGCTTCACATTTGTCCGACCAAATGTATTTCACTCCCTTCTTAGTTAAGCTAGTGAAAGGCATGACAATTTTAGAAAAGTCTTTAATAAAACGACGGTAATAGCCCGCCAATCCGAGAAAGCTACGTATTTCTGTCACACTCTCCAGTCTCTTCCAATCTTGAATCGCTTCAATCTTTGAAGGATCCACGGAAATTCCGGATTCGGAAATAATATGACTGAGAAACTTCACACGAGATCGCCAAAAATGGCATTTAGAAAATTTTGCTTTCAAGTGATTACCCCTAAGAGTTTCCAACACAATCCGAAGATGCTTTTCATGTTCCTCCTCAGTTTTTGAATACACAAGAATATCATCAATGAATATGAGTACAAACCGATCGAGGAAATCTTTGAAAACTCGATTCATGAGGTCAACGAAGTAAGCTAGAGCATTCGTTAACCCAAATGGCATAACAAGCCATTCATAAGATCCATATCGAGTACGGAATGATGTCAAAGGAACGCTATCCTCTGCGATACGAAGCTGATGGAAACCGGTAGCCAAGTCCAATTGTGAAAAGACTCTAGCACCACTAAGCTGATCGAATAGATCATCAATCCGAGGTAAAAGATATTTACTTTTGATAGTAAGATCATTAAGCTTGCGGTAGTCAACGCAAAGTCTAAGTGTACCATCGGATTTCTTCACGAAAATAGCCGAAGCTCCCCAAGGCGAGGAACTAGAGCGAATAAATTGCTTCATCTCCAATTCAGATAATTGTTTGCGCATCTCTTCTTGTTGTTGAAGTTGGGTTTGGAAGCTACTACTTCAACATCACTTTCTTTATCAGCCTGTTCCAAACGAAGAGCGATATCTATAAATTGGTCGAAAGGAACTTCTAACTTTAGAAGTAATGACTTCTTGAGGCTTCTGTTTAAGCCATAAACGAACCTCTAGTTCTTCTTCAATGGGGTGTTGATGTATTCAACCCCATATTTGGAAAGTGACTCGAAGGATGCAACATAATCCATCACGGAGGCTTCACCCTGAACAAGGTCTATGAAACGTCGAGCCAATGTCACTTTCTCTGCTTCTGGCACGAATTTTAATTCGAAGCATTTCCGAAATTGCTCCCAGGTGAGATCCGCTTCATTAACCTCAGAAATAAGAAGTTCGTACCAGTCCAATGCTCTCTCTTGGAGCATACTTGAAGCCACCTGAACACGTTGAAGATCGACGAGATTCATGCGAATGAAGATTCGATCGCAGGTCCTCAACCAAGCCTGGACCTCGATGATAGTTTCAGAACCTTTGAATGGCTTCCCACCCAGGTTGGTGTAATCTTTGCACAAACGTGCAAACCCAGATTTAGGGTGAGTAGGTTCCGGATTAGAACCAGCTGCTTGAGCATTCATGACAAGGTCAAGAAGTTGCTGGGTAGTCATAAAAACTCCATCATGGGGTGGAGCACTAGATGGTCCAGCTCTGGGACGACCAGGTCTAACCATTTTTCTTCCTTAAGAAAGAAGGAAAGAAAAAGAAAAAAAAGTTATTCACAAAACGAATTTCAATCAAACTTGATTGATAAAACAAGGAATCATTAAAGAAGATAGGATTAGACGGTACGAAGACTCGAATAAATCCTAAGGCACAACTCCTAAGAAAGACTTAGGACATGATCCTTGCTAGATTATTCCACATCGTTCCGAAGTTTGGCTCTGATACCAAGATGTGACGCCCCACCTCTATACCCATGCTAGCCAAGGACACTACGGGGTAATGCCGTCAACTGGCACTAAGAATAAGGCTCTTGAGGAGCGACCATCCGTGTAACTACTTTGTGTGAGCACCGCTATGTCGGATAGTATAGCATGCATTTGATTTGATGAGGAAGCCCGACATACCGATACAAACTCAAAGCTATCACACGGTGGCTATAAATAAATCTTCGGAAACAAATATAGAAATAGACATAACATAAATCAGTCACATATAATTCATATCACAAAGGAGGAAACAGATATGAATAATCCACACATTAAAGTGTGCATCAGAGTAGTGGTCAGAAAGATCCACAATAATACAGAAGAATAGCAACACGTGCCATACAAAAGAATACAACTATGAGTCTATATCTCAAGTGTAAACAACCAAAACTGCTAATCTATGTGGTTAACCAAAAGTCAGAGTAATGAATCCCTGGGGGGAAGTCAAGCAGAAGCACCTGTAACATCTCGGTCTGACCTTTGTATTATTTAATAAGAAAATAATAAACGGATCAGTCTAGCTATAAATATCAGATGACATGATATAGAATAAGAGATATGGCATAAACATATGATAACCATAATGGCATACTACAATAAGTATGTAATTGAAAATCAACATGAGATTAATCAATATCACAAGAATCTTCTCAAAGATCCCAAAAAGGCATCATACCCAAAACTTGTATTCACAACAAGTCAATGATACACAAATTCACCAATGCACAAAAATTGATAAAACATATCAATGAAAATCACTAAAATTGGTGAATCAAAAATTTCCAGAATTCAACACACGAAATCCAGAAATCATAAAAAGGGGGAGGCCTATCACACGAACGGGAGCATGAAAACTCACCAACATATGTATCACACGAACGAGATGCTATCTCATGGTAGCTAGCCATTAATTTTTTTTGACACACGAACGGCCCGAAGACCATGGGGAGCTACCCCACAGGTGTGAGTCGAAATCACACAGAAACGGGGTCTAGTCTCCCACGCAGACAAAGAGACATCGCACAATTGCTCTAAATCACAAAAATGACCGTCATGATCAAAGAGAAGTGTCAATTACAGTAAGCTAGTAAATATACGAGCTTAGCTTCATGTCCCATAACCACTAGCTTAACTTAAATATTTACGAACAAATGGTAGATCTCCACTAGAAAATTGTCACAAGAGTTTCAATCGAACAAGTCCAAGAATTAACCGACGAAGTAAACGCAAGCGTTTCATACCACTTGTTTTACTAAGCCGTTTAATTAGATTTCTCATATGAGTGAGGAAAGGTTTGTATATACTAGTAGATTGGAAAACGGTTTTAAGAAACGAGCTTTGTAAATACAATAGTGTTGAAATCGTTTTGACGAAGGAGTTTTGATATTTACTACTAGTATTGAAACCTTTATATTTTTAAAGTGACAAATCACAAAAAATATTGTAGGAACAATCAATCACAAAAATTCACATTCAAAGACGTGAATAAAATCCACAGAAATCGATACCGAATCCATCAAAATGGATATTCCCAAAAATCACGAAGAAAATGTCGTCAAAGTCGATAATAAGTGATAATAACAAAAGGGAATCAACACGAATCGATTAAAGTTGGAATTCTCAAGCAAATAGGCAAATAGGCAAAAAGAGTGCAGATTCAGACGTTTGAAATCAAGGATTCAGACGTCTGAATTTGGAAAATAAAATATTTTCCAAAACAGAATTCAGACGTCTGAATCTTTGATTTCAGACGTCTGAAATAGGCACTTTTTAGCCTATTTCCTTTCTAGTTCCAAATGAACCAATTCAGACGTCTGAAATATAGATTGAGACGTCTGAATACTGGGGAATAAAAATTCCCAGTATAATATTCAGACGTCTGAATACTATGTTTCAGACGTCTGAATCAAGGGTTCAGGGCATTCCCTGAACCTAGGCCAAAAATGGCCAAATGAATACCGGAAGCGATCGATCGAGCGACAACGATTAAGGATTTACGCCAAGAGACAACCCAGCCTTAATGGCTCTTCGATACGCCTCAAATATCAATGTCCAAATATCCATAAAAGGATTTTCATAGATTTTGATTTCAAAACACAAAAATTGGAATATACACCAAATCAATCCAAACCAAAATCAGTTGCACAAGAATAAGTGTTAGGAATTCATACCTAACAATTGAAGATAATTATAGACAAAGATGTGAGATAAAAATCTCACCTTTGAACCCAAACAAATGAAGAAGAAGCTTGAAAGCAAAGGAGAATTAACCACTCTTCAAATCCAACACAAGAAGCCTGATTCTAAGCTTTTAAAAGAAGAACATTCCCAAAGTTAGATTTAGGAATTTCTGAAATTGATAAGAGAATGAGTTGGAGAAGAAGAAGAGAAGGCTTACCAATGGGTTCTTCTATTAGTTTGGAGCTAGAGTTTGATTTGCAAAAGAAAACAAGGGTTTGGAGTTTTAATTTCCCATTCCACTCACCATTGTTGCTAAAGCTTGAGTATTAGGAATTAGAAATGAAGTAATGAAGAGTTGGAGTGGAGTTGGGACTGAATACATAAGTGGGGTTATTGGGCTCAGCCCAAACCAAAGCCCTAAGTAAAAAGTGGCAAAATTCCTCTAACTCCAAACATATCAAAGTTTACACTTAAAAAGATAGCAAACGTCATTTTGAACTCAATGGAAGTGGTCCCGAGTCCTAATTCGACCGTATGCAAAAAGTAGCTTTTCGGACTAAATTCCGAGTATCGATAAAATATTTAAATAAAATATTTAAATATAAAATCGATAAATATGGGGGTTGTTACAGTTCTGCATTATCTCCTCTTGTCTATTCAGCATTATTTCCATCTCGTCTCTGGTGATGAAAATCGAGGCCTGATTTGCTCTCGGGGAAGCCTCCTAACTCCCCTCATGTTGGCTCCTTTTAGTCCCTTGTCTTTTTGTCGATTGCTTTGCCATAGCTTTCCATTTCCAAGTCTTTAAGCTTTCAAATTCGTAATCCAAGCTTTAGAACCCTTGGGTGTTGCTAGCCTCTCAATGAAAGCACCAAAATGTTAGCGCCAAAATTGGTCACTAACACCTAAGTCCAGATGAAAGCACCAAATCACAGTCATAGAACACAGATAGAATGTATTTAGAGAGTATAAATATTAATAACAGTAATAATTAAAAAGAAAGCAATAAGAACAGAGGATTTATAGTGGTTCGGTTGACTCCGGCCTACGTCTACTAAGAAATTTCCTTTTTATTGATGTTAGAATCAATTACAGTTACAATCTAGAGTTTTTGGAACAATAATGAAAGAATGGCCATAATGAAGAAGTAGAAGGAAAATAGAATGAAATTCCTCCTTTCTTAAGCCTCGCTTGCTGTATGTATAGGAAAAACCTAAGGTGTTGGGCTTTCTGAGCGATCCAGACCCACTAAGACTATAGCCGAACCAGACTCTTTATCCCAACCGATCCCAAGCTCTCCATGAGCCAACCCGAAGTAGCCAGGGTACTGACCTGAAGTCCATCCCAAAGTTAACCCAAAGTAAAGCTAAATGCCGATGCCATGCCTCGCTTGCCGATCGACCGAAACTATGACGACCCACAATTTCGGTCATCTGAAATTCGTATATTTAATTGATTTTAAATATTTAAAAGTTAAATTTTATAAGCTGAATAAATTATATTTGAATACATAGATTTAATTAGATAATTAAATCGATAATTTAATATTTGAAATTGCAGAAATAATTGAAATAATTAGAAATTGAATTGAATGTGAAAAAAATGATATATAATGTAGAAACAAATTATGTTTGAATTATAATGATGTTACAGGACTTTTAAATCGAATTAAAAGTTATTTTGTATAAAATTGAATATTTGAATATTTGATTGACGTGTAAAAATTGCCATTTTTCAAATAGTCTCGGATTTCAACGAAACTAGTTTCATTGGATCCGTAATGTTGTATCATTGTAGGATTTCAAATTTTGTGTCAATCGGATTTACGATTTGTCTGGGGCAAGCTAAAACGCGTAGAAATCGGTTTAAGTGAATTTTAAATTTAAATATTCGATTCGAAAACCTATCTTTCAAATACGATCGAATCGGCTCTCGATATATGTTCCATTGCATTCAGAATAGGGGTAAGACATTATAAATGCCAGGTGGCACGTTTCATTTCGAGTTCGAAAATTTTCGGGATGAATAGTGTCGTCGAATTTTCTATAAAAGGCCAACTTTTATTCTATTTGCATCAAGCCCTACTAGGGTTAGGGCTAGCCATCACTTCCTATTTCAATGGCCAACATCTTCCAAACTTCTTCCCTCTTTTTCTTCAAATCCGTAGACAATCAAGGAAAATCTTCAACTACAACTTTGTAGAGCTCGACACGAAGAGCAAATCCAACGGTCGAGTTTGGGTTTCGAGCCACGTATCAACGTGAACCTCAAGGCAAAGGTCATGTGTTTAGGTAGGTTTTTCAAGGGAGATGCACGACCTAGTCGAGCATGGCTCTGGCTGATAGTGGAGCTTGCATGTGGATTCAGGTTGATGTTGCCTGATCGACGTCGAATCGATCGTATATGGCACGACAATTAGGGTTTGAGGCGTCTTCAATAGGTTTGTTCGCATGATAAGCCTGGTGGGAGAGCAAGAAAGAATGTACGAATTTGATTTACTTTGTTGAAATGCACGGCTATGATTATTCAAGGTTAAAAAATAAAATAGGAATTGAAATTTATATAATATAAATTCGTATGAACTTTAAAACTGCATATATTTTTCATACGACGTCCAATTCACATGAAACGAATTGCATCGGGTTCGTATGGACGAACATTACGCGATTTTGTGCTGATTTGGAGTTGATTAGAGCTATTGTGAATTTTGGGTAAAATTAAACGGTCGTTTAATTTTATTCGGAATAAAACACTGAAACTGCGATTGGAATCAATGTGAGTACAACTCACTCTTTCTGCCTCACCGATATTTTTATATAAGTGAGAAATAATTTATTATAAGTTGATTGATGATTTTTTGGATGATATATGATATGTTGATTGGTATTTGGATATATTTCTGCCTGGTGGAGCAGATGACCCTATAGGTTCCCGTGTATGAGCGGACGACCCTTTGTATGCGCATCTGCCTTGAAGCGAGCATTGTACACATATTCTAATATGTATATTTGTTGCAGGTGACAGGTTGGAGGGATCCAACTGGATTCCTCACAGTATTGATTTGTTTACAGATATTGTTATATATTCTGTTATCATATGATATATTATGTCTTGGATGCCGTGATTATTATATTTAGTGCTGTTGTAGCATTGGGCCATATTTTGGAAATCTAAAAATGTTAAAGTGACGATTTCCAAATTTAAAAGAATTTTCAAGTGATTTTGGAAATATATGTTTTGTTGAATTTTGAAGTGTTGAAGGAATGGATTTATTTTAAATAAAAAAATGTTATAAATTTTATGTTATAAAATTTATGATGTTTTGGGAAGTATAGTTGAAATGTGATTTTTGAAACGTGAAGTTAACTATTTTGTGAAATAGTATAATTTGAGATTTTTGAATTTATTATAAACGGTTTATAAATAAGATTTATAAAATTGAATTTTTATAAATCGAAATAATGGAATTATAAATAAGTTTTTATAAGTGTTAAAATGTAGTATAAATGAATCTTATAAGCAAATAAAATTTATAGATTTATGAAGTTGTGAAGTTATAAAAAGAATGATTTTGTAAATAAAGAGATTTATAAGTAATTTACTTATAAATGGGATTTTGGCATATAAATGATAAAACTGGAATTTGTTAATAAAAAGGATTTTAGAAAATAGAAGTTTTTATAAAATATAAATGGAATTTATAAACATTGTTTTATAAATCCGAAATCGATTGAATTTGATAAGTTGATTATTATAGGTTATTAAAGGAATTATATCCATGATTTTGGATAGTGGATAATCCTTTAATAAAAGTGAAATAGTAATAAATTTATTTGGCATTAAATCCACGATTTTGGACAGTGGATTTTCCTTAATACAAATGTGTAGAAATATTGGATTTGGTAAATGAACTGTGTTTCCGATTTTGGACAGTGAATAATATATTAAAGAAATGTTTTAGAAAGTGATATTTTGAAATGGAGTTAAATGATTTGAAGATTTTTTTAAGGTGTGTTAGGTATCAAAACCATAGATTTCAACATTCATTGTTGAAATAGACGTTTTTGAGAAATAATGAAATGATGGACCATAACATATTGTTATAGCAAATGATTTTCGAAAGAAAATGTTTTTGTATAGTATTGGGGTTTAAATATCTATCTTATTTTCGAATCCCTATACTATTGATTTTGGGTTGTCGTAGCGATGTTTTACGCAACATTCGTTTTGACCCAAATAAATGTGTTTAAATAGAATATTTTCCTTAAAGAATAAAATATATACTTAATCCTGATTTAAGTATATGACAAATTTTCTAAGTGTTGAAAATATAAATTGAATTGTGAATTTCTTATTATTAAATAAGTATTTGGAAATGTTTTACAATGTTGAATGATTTTGGGAATATTTTTTTTTAAAGATAATTTGAAGTGAATATTTGGCAAGTGGTTTAACTAATAAAAGATTAATTAAAGGGCCTAGAGATTGTTATGGTTCTGAATATTTGTTTGTTTGTTTTGATAGTTAAATAACCGATTATCAAACTTTCCAAATTTTAGTTTCTCAACTTGATGTGGGAACTATTTAGTCGTACACTTAGTACGTAGCCTTCTATGTAGGCTTGATTATCGTTTGTGTTAAGGATGTTGATTCATATAGTGTGGTATTACTCCAATCTGTCGAGCTTCCTTCTTGTCCCGAAGGATAGCAAGTTGAAAGTTGGATACATGATAAGTCTATGAGACTTATTTTTTATGTGAGGTTCAGAAATGCTTTTGTGTTGTTGGTGCGAAGAGACCGGGATCTGATTTATCTGAAAACCACTTCGGACCAACGTATATGCGACGAATCTGCAGGTTTCTTGTGATGATATTGATATTCCGGAGTTTCATAGTAGGGGACAGCTTGTTGATCATTTGGGGTTAAAATCCCAATATACATCAATAGCAGTGGTCTCTTCATTATGAAATATCCAATGCAAGGACTATTCGCTACTAATCCTAGGGATTTCCCGACAGAATGTGGTAGGAAAGTACTTTTGATTTGTCCTGTTCCTTGACAACTTGTATGGATGTTTGTCAGACATTGCATTTCTATAGATTAAGTACATTGGCTTTCACAAACATATATCAGTGGTGGTGGAGAAGGCAACTTCTCTTAGCTTAACACCCACCTTGAGACGTATGAGCTTAAGGGTTGTATTTCTGTGGAAGGCAATTACTAGTCAAAAGGAAATGGCCGTGTGGCATTCAAAGTGATGTGATTTGTGATTGTGAAAGGTAATCGTTACCTCGTCAGGCCTCATCAACCGAAAATGAAAAAAAAGGGTTAGATGCAGCAGAGCTAAGTGGGTCGCTCCCATTAGGGTATGATCATCCTCTTCTAGATATATCTTTGCATACCATGACGTCATGTATCTGATTAAGTGGTTTGTATGCTTAGAGGGCCCTCGGTAAAGGTCGGTAACGATCGGAGGATGACATATTCGGTACCATCTAGTTATAGTGGTGGGCCGGTCTTGTGTTGGTAGAGGGCAAATGTTATGTGCCCCGGGACATCCATCTAGAAGTGTGCTCCTTCGGAAGGTAGTCCCTTCACCTGGTCATTTGTGTGGAAATCCAAACTCCACTACCTACCTGCCCTTTTAATTGTAGAGCCTAATATGCTAGAATTTAATAATGGTAACAATTTCGGCTATTTTGAATATTATTTGTATACTAGACACTAGTATAATATCACATGAGTTTGATATGAAATGATTTAGTTATCGTAAGGTAAAAACATGTCCGTGTTTATGTGTGGGCGTGTCTTATGAGATATTTTTGTTTTGATAAAGGAAAAGTTTGGTAATTTAATAAATTCAGTTGAGTGCATTTCTCATGCTGGTTTACCAGACTGATCCGGGCGTTCTTCCCTTCAACTCTCGTGTCAGACCAAGTATATTTACAGGTCTATATTTGATGCTTTTGGAGCTTCAGCAGGAGAGCTGGAGATTTTCATTTTCATACATCCGTATTTGCTTGATTATCCGTTGCAGTGCTTAGTTGTTTTAAATTATCGGAATTTGTAAAGACAGGTTATTATAACTGTTCAGGCTGATAATTATTGATTGATTGTTGAACTCTGATTGATGTGTGTATATATATACAGTTTCTATTTTGTAAAGATCATTGATATGATACTATATATTTTCCGCTGCGATGTGAGATTCTGTATTGTTCTGTTTGGTTCTATCTTCTCTTGTCTTCTTCTCTCTTCTTATCTTTCTCCTGGCTTTCCGTCAATCTGTGCTTTTGGGTCGGACATGTGTGGATTATTGTCGATTCAAAGGGTACGGATTCTCGGGCCGTTACATTTGGTATCAGAGCTTAGATTTTGTATATTCCTATGCTTTGATGTGTACTCAGTATAGATAGGGGCAATAGCACCCTAGATTGGGTTCGAGTGTATTATATATATGAGCGCATATTTGTTAGTGATATAAAATGTTTTATATTGTGTTTGCTTATCTGTTGAGCTGTTTGTGAGTTTTGGTCGGTATATGGGACGCCATGTTATCGAAGGGATTTCCAAACACTTAAACGAAGCAAGTCGACATAGTATTATTTTAAATTGGGTAAATGAAATAATTTTACCTTAATTATATTTTATATGTAAAGAAATGATTTTTTAGAATTATTAAAGTGTATATAAATTGATTGTTTGGTTGTTGAAAATGTAAGTATATATGAGTTAATAAAAGCTGTTTGAATAATCTAAATAAAAACAATAATTGTAAGAGAATAAATTATATAAGCAAATGAATTATAAAATATGGCATTATAATTAATATGATATACAATTGTGAAATAATCTTATACATAGGAAAGGAAACAACATGAGTATATTTATAAATATGAGTTATAAATAAAAATGGACTTAAATTAAGAATTTGAAAATTTTGAATTCTATTGATTTGAAAGTTGTTTTTCAACGTTAAAGAGGTTATATTGTTATAAATAGAAAATAAGTGAAATTATATAAGTAAAATATTTGTAAATGTGATTTATAAATATAAAAAAAGATTTTTAAAGGAATATAAAGCATTGAATTCACTGCTGTTACTGGGAAATAATAAGGGTGATGACTGCATCATCATCAGTATCATTTTTGGGTTTCTGTGTGATGGATTTGCTACTAATAGTAAATTGAAATTGAAGTTTTTTGTGATAAGAAAATTTGATTTAAAATCCAAGTTGAAACTGATAAATATAAGTAAGACGAATTATGACTTATAATATGAAATTAAAAATTTAACTTGGTAAAGTTGAAATAAATGTGAGTAGCATAATAAAATATATGATTTGAAATTTAACTAAAGGAAGGTTAAACAAATTGAATTGGATTAGCTATGTTATTGAAATCAAAATTAAACTTAAGATGGTAAGTGATTACATAGTATGAATTTGGAAGTTTATAAAAATAAATTGTATAACTTATAAAGTGAGAAAAAGTAAGTAAAACCAATTGTTAAAATGATTAAATAGTTTTGTTAAGCAAAATAAAATCTTAATTTGAATAGTGATATGGAATTTGACTTGAGTAAAGTTAAATAAAATAGAATTTGAATTAAATTAGTAGTGAACTTAAGTTGTATAGTGAAAGTAAATGTAAGTAAGAATGAAAAGAAATATAACTTAAGTGATGTTGAATAAAGTTGTTTTTGGTATCGAAGTAAATTAATTAATAAAGTTAACTAATTGAATGCGAAATTGAGTTATATAAAGAAATTCAAATTTAATGGTTAGATGAATTAGCAAACTAATTGAAAATGAATTGATGTGGAATAGTGGTTGTAAGTGTAAATTCATTAAAGCTAATTAAATGTGTTAAACCAAATTGAATGTAAGTAAACTAAATAAATTTGGTTATGTTGGTTTTACATTGTTTGTTAGATGAATGTTAATTGATTGTATAGAAATTCATATGGAATTGAATTAACGAAATTGGAAATGGTTGAATTCAAATTGGAAGTTAAAGTGAATCTGAATAGAATTGAATTTGATTTAAATTGGAAGTGAACCAACTTGAATGTAAATTAGTGAATGTAAACTAATTGAATTTGAATAAACAAATGTTAGTAAATCCAATGTGAATGAATGAAATGTGATTAAATTGAAAATCAATTCAGTAAATATTAATGAGAAGTGAATGTATATTGATTTGGTTATAGATTTATTGGATAGATATTTGTTTGTTGGATGATAGTTGTTGGATGGTTGGATTTTGTGCTTTGATTGCATTTGCTATATTGGCGTATATTGTTGTTGGCATATGTTGTATATTGATATTACTTTCATATATACATGTTTCCCATTGTTTGTTGAGTGTTTCGTAGGTGCGTATGGCGCTTGCTTCGCATTTGGAGCTCGCTTTCGTGCTATATTAGTCGTATATGCTCGATAATAATATATAAGGTACATATCTCGGATTACATATCGTACTTTTATATTTTTTCCTTACAGGATGCCTTATCTTCGAAGATGAGATGTATATTTGTGATATATATATATATATTGTGATCCTAAGATGTTCGAACAACGCAAAGGAGACGCTGGCGATTTTTTTTTGAAAATTTGAGGTGTTGGAAATTTTGGAAATTTTTTATAACTAATATTTTGATTTTGGGTTATGAATTGGAACAATATTAGTAGTTTTGAAAAGATAATTATAAATGGATTTGAAAATTTAGTAAAGTTTTACAAGAAGTTTAACTAAATGATTTTGGGAAAGTTAAACAGTTAAGCGTAAATCTTGTTTGAATGAATTGTTTTGAAAAGTTAATGGATTTTGTGACTTTCTCTTACTGGGTAATTTCGAGGACGAAATTCCTTTAAGTCGAGGAGAATGTAACGACCCAGAATTTCAGTCATTTGAGATTCGTATATTTGATTGATTTTAGATATTTAAAAGTTAAATTTTATAAGATGAATAAATTATATTTGAATATCTAGATTTAATTGGATAATTAAATCGATAATTTAATATTTGAAATTGCAGAAATAATTAGAAATTGGATTGAATGTGAATAAAAATGATTTATAATGTTGAAACAAATTATGCTTGAATTATAATGATGCTACAAGACTTTTAAAATCGAATTAAAAGTTAGTTTGTAAAAAATTTAATGTTTTAACATTTAATTGACGTGTAAAAATAGCTATTTTTCAAACAGTCTCGGATTTCGACGAAACAAGTTTCATTGGATCCGTAATGTTATATTATTGTAGGATTTCAAATTTTGTGTCAATCGGATTTGCGATTTGTCCGGGGCAAGCTAAAACGCATAGAAATCAGTTTAAGTGAATTTTAAATTTAAATATTTGATTCAAAAACATATCTTTCAAGTATGATCGAATTGGCTCTCGATATATATTCCATTGTGTTCATAATAGGGGCAAAACATTATAAACGCCAGGCGGCACATTTTGATTCGAGTTCGAAAATTTCGGGATGAATAGTGTCGTCGAATTTTCTATAAAAGGCCAACTTTTATTCTATTTGCATCAAACCCTACTAGGGTTAAGGCTAGTCACCTCTTCCTATTTCAATGGCCGACGTCTTCCAAACTTCTTCCCTCTTTTTCTTCAAATCCATAGACAAACAAGGAAAATGTTTAACTACAACTTTGTAGAGCTCGACACACGAGCAAATCCAATGGTCGAGATTGGGTTTCGAGCCACATATCGACGTGAATCTCAAGGCAAAGGTCACGCATTTAAGCTCGTTTTTCAGGGGAGATGCATGACCGAGTCGTGCACAGCTCTGGCCGATAGTTGAGCTTGCATGTGGCTTCAGGTTGATGTTGCCTGATCGACAATCGATCGTATATGGCGCGACAATTAGGGTTTGAGGCGGCTTCAATGGGTTCGTTCGCGTGATAAGCCTGGTGGGAGAGGAAGAAAGAACGCATGGCTTTGATTTGCTTTGTTGAAATGCATGGCTGTGATTATTTGAGGTTAAAAAAGTAAAATAGAAATTGAAATTTATATAATATAAATTCATATGAACTTTAAAATTGCATATCTCTTTCATGAGGTCCATTTCACACGAAATGAATTGCGTTGGGTTCGTAGGGCGAACACTACGCGATGGAGCTGATTTGGAGTTGATTGGAGCTAGTGTGAATTTTGGGTAAAATTAAACGGTCGTTTAATTTTATTCGGAATAAAACACTGAAACTGCGATTGGAATCAATGTGAGTACAACTCACTCTTTCTGCCTCGCTGATATTTTTATATAAGTGAGAAATAATTTATTATAAGATGATTGATGATTGTTTGGATGATATATGATATATTGATTGGTATTTGGATATATTCCTGCCTAGTGGAGCAGATGCCCTATATGTTCTCGTGTATGAGCGGGTGACCCTTTGTACGCATGTCTGCCTTGAAGTGGACATTGTACACATATTCTAATATGTATATTTGTTGCAGGTGACAAGTTGGAGGGATCCAACTGGATTGCTCACCAGTATTGATTTGTTTATAGATATTGTTATATATTCTGTTATCATATGATATATGATGTTTTGGATGCCATGATTATTGTATTTAGTGTTGTTGCAGCATTGAGCCATATTTTGGAATTTAAAAATATTAAAGTGATGATTACCAAATTTAAAAGGATTTTCAGGTGATTTTGAAAATATACATTTTGTTGAATTTGAAATGTTAAAGGAATGGATTTATTTTAAATAAATAAATTTTATAACTTTTATGTTATAAAAATTATGATGTTTTGGGAAATATAATTGAAATGTGATTTTTGAAACGTGAAGTTAACTATTTTTTGAAATAGTATAATTTGAGATTTTTGAATTTATTATAAACGGTTTATAATAAAGATTTATAAAATTGAATTTTTATAAATCAGAATAATGGAATTATAAATGAGTTTTTATAAGTTTTGAAATGTTGTATAAATGAATCTTATAAGTAAATAAGATTTATAGACTTATGAAGTTGTAAGTAATAAAAAGAATGATTTTGTAAATAAAGAGATTTATAAGTAATTTACTTATAAATGGGATTTTGGCATATAAATGATAAAACTGGAATTTGTTAATAAAAAGAATTCTAGAAAATAGAAGTTTTTATAAAATATAAATGGAATTTATAAATACTGTTTTATAAATCCAAAATCGATTGAATTTGATAAGTTAATTATTATAGGTTATTAAAGGAATTATATCCACGATTTTGGACAATGGATAATCCTTTAATAAAAGTGCAATAGTAATAAATTTGATTTGGCATTAAATCCACGATTTTGGACAGTGGATTATCCTCAATATAAATGTGTAGATATATTGGATTTGGTAAATGAACTATATTCACAATTTTGGACAGTGAATAATATACTAAAGAAATGTTTTGGAAAGTGATATTTTAAAATGGAGTTAAGTGATTTAAAGATGTTTAAAAATGTGTTAAGTATCGAAATCATAGATTTTAACATTCATTGTTGAAATAGATGTTTTCGAGAAATAAGGAAATGATGGTCTATAACACTGTTGTTATAGTAAATGATTTTCGAACGGAAATGTTTTTGTATAGTATTGGAGTTTGTATATCTATCGTATTTTCGAATCCCTATACTATTGATTTTGGGTTGTCGTAACGATGTTTTATGCAACATTCGTTTTGACTCAAATAAATGTGTTTAAAGAGAATGTTTTCCTCAAAGAATAAAATATATACTTAATCCTGATTTAAGTATGTGACATATTTTCTAAGCATTGAAAATATAAATTGAATTGTGAATTACTTATTGTTAAATAAGTATTTGGAAATGTTTTCCAATGTTGAAATGATTTTGAGAATATATTTTTTAAAGATAATTTGAAGTGAATATTTGGCAAGTGGTTTAATTAATAAAAGATTAATTAAAAGGGCCTAGTGATTGTTATGGTGCTGAATATTTGTTTGTTTGTTTTGATAGTTAAATAACCGACTATCAAACTTTGCCAAATTTTAGTTCCTCGACTTGATATGGGAACTATTTAGTTGTACACTTGGTACGTAGCCTTTTTTGTAGGCTTGATTATCGTTTGCATTGAGGATGTTGATTCGTATAGTGCGGAGTATTACTCCAATCTATCGAGCTCCCTTCTTAGCCCGAAGGATAGCAAGTTGAAAGTTGGAGACGTGATAAGTCTATGAGACTTAGTTTCTGTGTGAGGTTGAGAAACGCTTTTGCGTTGTTGGTGCGAAGAGCCAAGATCAGATTTATCTGAAAACCACTTCGGACCAACGTATATGCGACGATTGTGCAGGTTCCTTGTGATGATATTGATATTCCAGAGTTTCATAGTGGGGGACTGCTTGTTGATCGTTTGGGGTTAAAATCCCAATATACATCCAGTAGTAGTGGTCTCTTCATTATGAAATATCCAATGCAAGGACTATTTGCTACTAATCATAGGGATTTCCCGACTGGATGTGGTGTGGTAGGAAAGTACTTTCGGTTTGTCCTGTTCCTGGGCAACTTGTATGGATGTTTGCTTGACATTGCATTTCTATAGATTACGTACATTGATTTTTACAAACGTACATCAGTGGTGGCGGAGAAGGCAACTTCTCTTAGCTTAACACCCTCCTTGATATGTAGGAGCTTAAGGGTTGTATTTTTGTCGAAGGCAATTAGTAGTCAAACGGAAATGGCCGTGTGGCATTCAAAGTGATGTGATATGTGATTGTGAAAGTTAAACGTTACCTCGTCAGGCCTTATCATCCGAAAATGACCAAAACAGGGTTAGATACAGCAGGGCTAAGTGGGTCGCTCTCATTAGGATATGATTATCCTCTTTTAGATATATCTTTGCACGCTATGACGTCGTGTATCTAATTATGTGGTTTGTATGCTTAGAGGGCCCTCGGTAAAGGTCGGTAACGACTAGAGGATGACATATTCGGTACCATCTAGTTATAGAGATGGGCCGGTCTTGTGTTGGTAGAGAGCAGATGTTCTGTTTCTCGGGACATCCATCCAGAGGTGCACCCCTTCGAAAGGTAGTCCCTTCACCTGGTCATTTGTATGGAAATCCAAACTCCACTATGTACCTGCCATTTTATTTGTAGAGCCGAGTATGCTAGAATTTAATAATGGTAACAATTTTGGCTATTTTGAATATTATTTGTTTACTAGACACTAGTATAATATCACATGAGTTTAATATGAAATGATTTAGTTATCGTAAGGTAAAAACATGTCTGTGTTTATGTATGGGCATGTCTTACGAGATACTTTTGTTTTGATAAAGGAAAAGTTTGGCAATTTAATAAATTCAGTTGAGTGTGTTTCTCACGCTGGTTTACCGGACTGATCTGGGCGTTCTTCCCTTTCAATGCTCGGGTAAGATTGAGTATATTTACAGGTCTAGATTTAATGCTTTTGGAGCTTCAGCATGAGAGCTGGAGATCTTCATTTTCGAACACCCGTATTTGCTTGATTATCCGCTACATTGCTTAGTTGTTTTAAATTATCAGTATTTGTAAGGACAAGTTATTATAACTGTTCAGGCTTATAACTATTGATTGATTGTTGAACTCTGATTGATGTGTGTATATATACGGTTTTGTTTTATAAAGATCATTGATATGATATTATATATTTTCCACTACGATATGAGATCTGTATTATTCTGTTTGGTTCAATCTTCTCTTTCTTCTCTTCTTCTCTCTTCTTTTCTTTTTCTTGATTTTCCGTCAGTCTTTGCTTTTTGGATCTGACATGTGTGGATTATTGTCGATTCAAAGGGTATGGATTCTCGGGCTGTTACACAAATCGATCGATACACACAGCCGATCGACTTATGTTGACCCACCTTGACCAAACAACCTCAATGCCGATCCACTTCATGCCGATCGCTAGTCTTTCTGCTGACCTAAACTATATCGAGCCACATGTGCCGATCTACCTATGCCACCCAGATCAAGCGACCTTATTCTAACCAAACCACGCCTCCCAGACCGAATGACCTCATCCTGACCGAACCATGCATCCCAGACCGAACGACCTCATTCTGACCGAACAACGCATCCAAGGCCGAACGGAGTCATCCTGACGAACCACACCTCCCAGACCGAGTGGCCCCATCTTGACCAAACCATACCTCCCAAACCAAACGACCGAAACCAAACCCTCCATGACTGTTCGTCTTTCCATCCAGCTGACTCAAACCTATCATATTTCCGTCTTGACAAACAAGTAGTCGATTTTGTTGAATCCGCCTATCCACAGCCTTACCAAAAGGCAGGTTAATGACATGTGCATATACACACGATGTGAAATGCATGTGAATCTATACAAATGCAAAAGTAGGCTGTCTGCTGATTCAGTTGACCTTCTGTTATGCAAAAATACTCGTGTTATGCATCGAAATGTTTGCAACATCCTAAATAAATATACTTGTAATTCTATATGTATGCACAACCATATAATCCATATGAAACATCCATATATATAACATCCACTAGCACAACAATGGTCATACATCCATATGTATCATATCTGACAAGCTAGACAATAAATAAGAGATAATGGGAATGTATGTGTACTACTTAGAGGATACGATGTCCTAGATGTGTAAACGAATATAATCCAAATAATGCATCCAAATGCATTTCATTGGCATCTATCCTCCATAACATATTCTACCGACGTGTTGCAATCATTCCAACCATCCAATGGCCTCTACCTAAGAAAGAACCTAAATATAAAAGTAATATATACTTTTCTAACTAAAATGGAAACATATCAGGAAAGAGCTCTGGATGGGTAGCTTGGATTCTTTCCTTCGGCTCCCATGTACTCTCAACCGGATCTCCTCCCTACTGAACTCTAACCAATTTAATTATTTCATTTCAGATTCGATTTGTCCCATTCCCAAAAACACGAATAGGTGCATGGCGAACAAGGGATTCACCTATTTTTAACTACCCTAATTGACACAGCTTGACCTTGGTAACTGCAACACATAGACACTTCCTCAAGTACCTAACGATGGCTTCTTTACAATTTAAACATGCTCCATCTTGCCTTAGTGATTTTCTACTTGTCTGTTTTCTAATTATGGACTCATCTCCACAGACTATAGAGGAATCAGCTCCTCGGACTACCCTATATGTCTTCTATCGGCATTTGTTTCTTGCCTATCTCGTGCAGTCCTTACCCTTCCATGAATCAAATCCTAACTACCCTTACCAACTTTCACCATTGACAAATGTTTTCAATTCAATTATACGTGCATCAGTAACCTTCCATAGTCCTTTCCAATAACTCAAATGATTACATCTTGCATCGTGCTAAATAACTTGAGCATAAGTCCACTCCCACTAAATGTAAGTCCTTAAAATCCTCAATGCACAATCTACTGCCCTAACTTTTCCGGTGGTATGCATAATCACCTCAACTCCAAAGTACCAATGTAACGACCCGTAATTTTCAATAATTAAAATTGTTATTTTGATAAAGTTTTGTGATTTAATGTTGAAAGAAGAAGAAAAATTTATGATTTAATAATAAGAACATATTTGGAATAAAAGGTAACTGTAGTAATTTAAGGTAATATTAATTTAAGGTAACATATAATTGCTTTGAATGTGATTCCAATTAATTAAAATGGTCAAGAGTTGTAATTGATATAGATTGCAAATAAATTATAGTAAGTATGTATTAATTGATAACTGGATTTAAGGAGGTATTGATAATTTAAAGGATGTACTAGTTAATTGACTAACGTGTAATAAATAGAAATCGGATAGATTTGTATTATGACAGTTGTTATAACATTTCATTGTAAATAATAAACTTATAAATGTGATAAAAAGTTAACGGTGACAATTTTCATATGTTACCTATTTATTTAGCCTGTTAAATTAAAGTTGGAAATCAATTGCAATTAATTCACTTAATTAGTGCAGTTAATGTAGATTAAATTGATAATGGTAGAATGTTAATTCAATAAGATGTAATCAATGAAAATTTTATGCACAATATGACAATTGATTGAATAAAAAGAATTGGAATCAAGTTTGACCAATTAATTGGAACTTAAAATTATAATAAATATATTTATTGCAATTAAATGCTATGTTAATGAACTAAGATGGAAATGGTAAAATGTTAATGCAATAAAATATATAACAATGTTAACTATGTATGTAGAGAAATAATCGATTGAATTAAAAGATCGAAACCAAATTAAGTAAATTTATTGAAATTAAATTATATTAATTGGATTTAATTACAGTTGAAATTGAACATTGTGCGTAGTGTAATATTTAGACACTGAATTGATATGTAAAATTGTTTTAAATTATGGTAAATGGCCTAGTAATAAAAATTGATGAAAATTGTTGGTTATCAAATTTGAATTAAAAAAAGTGATCAATTAATTTAATATTAATTTATTTAGTTAACGTGAAAATAACCATTTTGGCAACTGTCTTGGATTTTAGCAAAACTAGTTTCAAGGGATCCGTAAGGTGAATTATTGTAAGGTTTCGAGTTTCGTAGTGATCAGACTTGTCGTTTGATCGTATAGACTCAAAACGCGTAGAAATCGATTTAATTAAATTTAATTGAAACCAATTTGGAATAAACTGATTTTTCAAGCTAAATTCTTCATACGATGGAATTGGACTTGAAACCTGTTACATTGAATTTAAAAATATCGAAAACATCTATTTTGATATATGGGATGACCCATTTCACTTTCGGGAATGAAACAGACTTTTCGGGTCGTTTATCGTTCAACTTATATATGTATGGGATGACCCATTTCAAATCGATCTTTCCCATTCGTTTCTATTTCTGATCTGCTTATAGATAGCCCGTTTTAAACCTTGGCTATTTCCTATTCTCATTATAGTACATACAATTCTCCCTGACTGCTTCCTCTTCTCAATGGCAGACAAACCAAAACCAATTCCAAATTCAATTGCAAATCAAATCCAAAAATTAAACTCCTCATATATCAAATTATATATCAATTCGAAGCTATCGACGAGTGCAATCTGTTTTTGTGATTTGGTTTTCAATTGGGTTCACCGTTTGTCCAGAAATCGAGGTTGATCCTCAGCCATCCATTGGTTAAGGTTTTGATCCAACGACGGATCTGTGACTATAGGGTGATCGGGTGGCGGCGTTGGGAAGGTGGTATTGAGCAGATCTTGGGGGTGTTGTTCGTTCATCTAGAAGTGGCCAAAAATTGCCGTGATGGCCATAAAACAAAAATGGCAATGCACCACCTCTGGTGGATTTTGGATGGCCACGCTTTGGCCATGGAGGCGGCTGAAGGTAGGTGACGCGGTGGAACAGTCTGATCGAGGTGCAGTTGCGTGTGGAGGCGTGCGTTCATGGTTGATCAGTGGTGACTGTTATGGGTTACTATCTTGTGTACATGAGAATGAGAACATTAGGGTTTGAAGGTAAACAAACTATGAATTTTCCCTTTAATTAGTTTAATTTAAATCTAAATTTCAAACCGTTCTAACTCTTATAACTTTTGCACAGGAGGTTTGTTTCACACGTGGTTTGTTCCATTGGGAACGTATCGAAATTACGGACTTTATGAAATTGGTTTGGACAAATTCTGAGACTGTTGAAATTTAGGCCTTTAATTGAATTTCGAATCAATTTGAATTTAAAAGGTGAGTGTTTTGACCCACTCACAACTACTTAGTTACCTTATGTTAGTTAAATAAAATTCATGATGTGATTAGGAATTAATTGATTGATGTTTGGTATGTTTAAATTGTTATTCTAGTTAAATTTGACTTTTACTGTAGTTAATCATCGTTTAATCTAATATTGAATTTTAAATTTGTCAATTTAACACTTGTATTGATATTCAGTTATCTATTGATGTTCATTGATTGATTTGGGTGATGATTGTGATGTATATTTGAATGGTTGATATTGTATGACTGGATGATTCTATTTTATATTGTTATAAACTGCAAGTTCCCTATGTGTTGAAATGATACATACCCGAACGATCTATAGATCAGGGAAAAATCGTTATGGGTTGAAATGATATACTCGAGCGATTTTTTGGATTTTTATTTAGTTTTGGATTACGGCTTGAAATGATATATAACCGTAAAATTTTAATTTACGGATTGAAATGATAAATATTCGTATCACTTGATCTTAGGGTAGAAAATTATATATGGACACCGGATTGGTTAAATTTAACGATTTTGAATCTTTCAAATTATGAATTCATTTTACTGGTGTTTTGAAATAGAAATTGATTTATATAAACTGAATTATTTTCGAAGCCCAAGCGTAAATGTTGAAATCGGAATTAATTTAGTGAATTGTTCAGAGGATTTAAATTGGAATTTCAAAGTTGAAGTGTCAAATATAAGTGAATTTATCGGAATTGAGTTATTGAAATGTTTGGATATAACATTGAAATCTATTTTTTAACTAATTTAAACTATTTTTAATTAATTTAAAATATTTTATTTTACTTTAATCTATTGTATCCTATTTAATACAACTTCATCTATTTTTACCTATTTTAAAACTAATTAAATTTGTTTAATTTATTTTAAATCTGTTTAATATAATTTAAATATATTTTAAAATTATTTATATTACTTAAACCCACTTAATATAATTTGAATCTACTTGACTTATATTTAATTTATTTTAACCATTTTAAATCTAATTAAACCTATTTAATCTATATTTTAGTCTATGTAAATCATTTTAAAATCTAATTAAATCAAATTTAAATCTATTTAAACTATTTTACTATTTTAAACTACTTTAATATATTTTAAATTATTTTTCAAACTATTAAAACTATTTGTAGCCATCTAAACTATTTCTTAAAAATTCCAGACCGTGTAAAGTCGAAGTATTTATATTTAAATCCTTGATGATGATACAACCTAAGTTGGAATTTGGAAATTATACCCTTTGTGAAGTGACATATTTGAGTGAATTAGATGATTCGAAATGAAGAATTAATTAATATAACTTATCGATTATTCCAAAATGAATGTGAATTTCAATAGTGAATTTGATTTGAAAATATGATTTGAAGGGGAATATGATTTGAAAGAGATATGACTTGAAATTGAATATGATATTTTGATATCAATTATGAATTTGTTTTGAAAATGTAAAAGAACAATCCGGTATGAAATAAGCGTTTGGTTGTTAAGGACACTGAGATCAGATATTGCCATACTATCTGCCAGTACCGAAAACCACTTTAACAACTGTGTACGTGGTAGAGATTCCAGAATCGATGTAGGATGGCTTGGCGAACGATTCTATATGAGATATTTGCATGACCCTGACTCCCGTGAGTCAGCTTGATGTGGCTAAATTCAGGAGCCATGACAGGCCAAGTGAGGTCATTCCTTCGGTCGGACACATTTCTTAAATACTATATTATGACTTTGTGATTGATTTGGTGGCCACCTGTGATTTTGATTTGGGAGTGTGTTTCGAGGTGGGCGGTAGTAGCTTCTATGCATGATCACCAGTCGGGGTACGCAATTGGTATATCTACCCTGGGCATTGCCTCGAGTGCCTTGTCGCATGCCTTATCGCGCCTTCTACGAGTTTGTTTTGTACCATACCTATGGAGTTCCCTCTGGGTAAACCTCACAAAGGAATGTACGGTACTGTATAGATTGTGGGAATATATAAAATGTGTTAAAGGGGATATGGGTAACACCTTAATGCTATTTTAATACTTTTACTTTACTATAGACATATCATAATAGCATATTGTACTACATAGTAGATTGTTTGACGGATCCTTAGGAGATGTGAATCCCGAATATCTCTTAAGTTATTACACTCACGTTAGACACTAGATGGGAGATGCCAAACCATGTAGACATATTTGACGCCGTGACACTCATAATTACCATTGATATAACTTATATAATATCTTTTAGTTCTTGCTTGAGTGTTTTGTCTTTTCAATTCGCTCGGGTTAGCCTAAGCATTTCAGGGTTGAAGACCTTATTTCTAGAGGACGAAGACAAAGATTTGTACTATTATTATTTATGATATGTATTCCACTACATCATGTAGTTTCGCTGCATTTATTTACTTCTTTATTCCTATTTTATGTATCTTTGATTTTTGTGTTATAAAAGAATAATCAAATGTATTTATAAAACAGCTTCATCAACTGGTACTTGATTATTACATTTTGTCATTCCGCTGTGAGATTCTGTATTTATTTATTTTCTTTCTCTACTTTTTCTTATTTACCCCAATAACATTCTGCTTTTTTGTACGGTTTGAGTCTAAAGTGTGTGGTTCATCGTCGATTTAAACCATCAAAAAAGATAGGTCGTTACAACCAAGTGGGATAGCTCAAATGTACATGGTGTCTCCTACTATGGTACTTCCTGCTTATATTTTTGCTATATCTCCATTTTCCTCGTGGCTATCCAAACTGATGATTTCCCAATTGTTGAAAATAGCATATCTTCTTTTCTAATTTGGCTTAACTCAAGTCCTCTCTTTTTACTTCTGAATGGTTTCTTTACTCCTTAAAATAAATCATGGCACCCAGTTATATATTTAGTGTTTATAGGGATCTGTCCTATGTTAGTTTGGTCTATCTTTCCATTCAACCTTAATAATAAAAGTCCTAAAATTAATTAGAGCTATATCCTGGAATCATTCTAGCATTGATAATAATTATCTAAGGCATACTTCATTCACTTGCAATTATTATGCATACGACTATGTATTCTAAGTTAGTCTTCCACAAACTTTCTTAAGAAAATAGACTTTCTCCAATTTGAGGGATGACTGAAAAAAAAAACATTTCTCTTTCTCAAGTTCTTACCATAATTTTCTAATCTTCTTTCCTACAAAAATCGCTTCTACATTCTCAATGCGTGCAAAAAACCATATCTTGCCGTTGATAGAAACTTATGTCCTTAAACTAACCATCCATTATAAAATCTCGGCTTCTACTTTATCTTGGATGCCAATTGAAATTTGAACTTCAAAATTTTTCTATTCCTTGACATCATCCTGTCACGACCCGAAATCCAATGTTCGAAAATCGACATCAAATACCTCACTTGTATTCGACTACCGAAGATTCAAACATCGAACTCCAGTTTGGATGGTGTTTATAACAACATCAGATGAATATAAACAGCGGAAACAAAATGAATATCATTGATCACATACACAACATCATCATAATATCCATTACAACATTTAACAA
Organism: Allium cepa; assembly: GCA_030765085.1. Lineage (NCBI taxonomy): Eukaryota > Viridiplantae > Streptophyta > Magnoliopsida > Asparagales > Amaryllidaceae > Allium > Allium cepa. Next base: position 201,629,940 of record CM060945.1, on the reverse strand, counting down.
ATGTAAATCAAGGAAGACATGAAATTAACAAGTGGCAATAGCTTATATTTCTTTTAAGTTGATAATGTAAATAATAAATAAAAAGGAACCAGGTTTTCGTTTTTTCTTTCACAAACCTATAAGTTTAAATCAGAGAAAATTAAATCAGAATATTGATATGATCACTCAGATCAAACGATCAAAACAAAGGTCATCTCAAACCAGGCTACAACCTAGAAATCGAAGAGCAGTTCAAAAATCAAAGCTCAGTTTTATAAAGCAAACAAATTAAAGCCTGGAAATCAAAGTTTGGATTCAAACTGAAAACCAGAAAAGCATCAAAGTAAGGATCACTTTCCAGATCTTCATAAAGCATATATATGGATTCAATTCGAGATCAACATCAAACTTTCGAGCTTCAAAATTGTTTCAAGTCCCTGACCCAAATGCAAAGGCCATATCTATTTCAACTTAAATTCATAAAGTTCCAGGCTTTTGCTTCCACCCTGTTCTCTGCTTTTTAAGGTGAGCAAACTCATTGAATCTCCCTTTATATCTTGATGTCTGTGGTTGATGCTTGAACCTGTTATAAAAAAATGTTGTTTGAGTTGTCATTTAGGCTTATATGTTGTGTGTATATATGTAATGGGTGTGCATGCCTTTGTGTGTATAGATATGTTTTCTGTTGAGTAACAGGTTAACTAAGTTTAAGGAAAAAATAATCATATCTTGATATTTAAAACATTTTAGACTATGATTTCTGAAAGAAAATTGTTTATAACAATGTAAAGTAAGTTTTAAAAATAATTTCAGGTTGAAATAATAAGTGGATATGGTGAAATTATTTATTTACATTAAATTAAAATGAATCAGAAAATTCAAGTGTTTAAATTTTATAATCTGACAACATAATCATGTTCGTATTTCAAATTTATGATTTTGGTGGAAATCTTATGATTTTTAAACAAGTTGGCCGTGATTTTTTTAGGTTGATCAGAATTGGCATTATTGGCAATTTTCATCGATCGGCGAAGCTATGCTCGTCGAAATTTGGGCCAGAGGTAGCATGAGGTCTATGGATCATTAGAAAAATAGTGTATGATTTTTTAGTTCATCGGTGAAGTCAGCTGAGGTTGATTTAGGGTTTAACAAGTTGCCGATGAAGTAAATCAAGATGATTCGTTGTGGTCGAGGCTATTTAAGTCATCGGACCTGGGGGGATGGAAGGAGGAAACGGTGGCGGTGGTTCATGCGAAATCGCGCAACCTTCGGTGGATGTGATCGTCGTCATGGTGAAGTTTTTGTTGATCTGTAGGATTCCAGTTTTTGATCAAATAGCTTGTTTTCGTTTTTATCGTCGAATTCATCGATTTGTGGGGTTGTGCTAGTTGAAAGGATTATCGATGACTTGTTGACGTCGGTGAAGCTGATCGGAGGCGATCCAATCACCTAGCACGTGTACAGGTGATGGTAGTTTCAATGGATTTGGGTTTTAGGGAGAACTTTGCCTTGGGGTTGGTCTCTGGTAGGAAGAGATTGGGCTCGAGTTTATTCTCTTATACATGAATGTATATAGTGCAACAATTATTAAATTTTAAACAAGTTAAAAAAAACTAAAGCTCGGGGAAAATTTTGAGTTTGGCTCAAGTATTATCTCGGGAATGAAGTGTTCTGGCTCGGGTAATTTAAGGTTGGGCTCAGGTTTTTTTCCTGTGCAAGTTAATAAATTTTTCAAAAGCAAAAGAAGCTAAGTTTTAAAGCAAAAGCAATATAAGTTTTAAAAGTAATTTTTTTAATAAGTTTTCTAAAACAAGTTTTAAACTTGAATTTAAAATTCAAATATGATTTGAAATTAATTGATGTGGTTTTGAAATAAATTTTATATTAAATTAATTATTAAACCTTTAAAAGTTTTCAAATGTAATTAATTGAAGTGATTGAATGGATAATTAAGTAATGATTTAGTATTAAATCTTGGGTAATTAAAGTTTGATTGATTACTTAATAATAAAAGAGGTTAACTAAATAAATTAAGGAATAATCAATTGATAAATTAATTAATTGAGGATAATTAAATGATCAAAGGTAAATTAATTTAATTGAAGATAATTAATTAATTTTTTTAAAGACAATTACTTAGTTAAAAATAATTAATTAATGGTTAAAGTTAATTAAGTAATTAGAGATAATTACTTATTTCAATTAATTAAGGATAATTAATTAAAGGTTTACTTCCTTAATTATTTAAAGGATAATTAATTTGTGTGATTAGTTAATCACAGTGATGAATTTGGGAATAATTAATTTAAGGATAGTTAATTAGGGTTAATTAATTATTGTAATTAATTTTAAAGATAATTAATTAAGGGCTAATTAATTAAAGAATAATTGAATAATTAAGAGTTAATTATTTAATGATTAGAGATTTAATTAATTTATAATTAATGTTGATTAATTAATAATTTAAAAGTTAATTGATTATTTAAGGTTAATTAATTAAAATAATTTATAATTGATTAATCTGATTAAATTAATTAGATAATCAATTAATCTTATTTATGGATGTTTGGATTCTGTTGGATGATGAATTGTCTGATGTCCTTGATGTGTGATACTTTATGTTATGAATTATGCTGATTTGAGTTATGAACTATGAATGTTATTTATTTATCTGTGATAAATGTAATTTATTTATCTGTGATGAATTTATATCTGTGAATCTGTGAATAAAGATAAGCGTTATAGGATTATACCGCTTATCGATATTGCTGTGTTTTGGATTATGATGATTGATGATGTTGCATTATTGTGTAAAACCCCTGGACTACACTATACACACAAAAATATGGATTTCACGAGGAAATTGGTTAAGTCACAGATTTTTTGGAATAGTTTTAAAAATTGAATTTTGAATCCAAATGGTTTTGTAAATGGAATTGGGTTAAATGTGAAAAGCTTTTAAAAAAGGAGTTTTAAAGGCAAAAGATATTTGAATAACTTGATAAAGTTTGGAATTTAAATAATTTGATTTGAATTTAAATTCAAGATTTGAAATTGAATTCTATGTTTGGAAATTATGGTTTAAAAAGGTTATTCAACTTATAAATGTGTTTTTATGGGTTTTAAACCATTTTAGAAGTGTTGATTTGGGAATTTGAATTTAACCCAAAATTTTATACTTGAAGAGCTTTAACTCATGCAAATGTAATTGGATTTTTCCGAAACGAAAACTATTTGTTTTCAAATAATAATAGCTTTTATATACAGAAAAGATTTCCAATTTGTGTTGAAAAATTTCAAGAATGAAATGAAATTGTGAATTGTTTTGAAAACTATGAATGAATCTTTATGAAAGATTTTTAAACTTTGTTTTGGAATCAAAGGGGATTCTAATTGGTGTATCTTTTATATATAAAAGATTTGGAATGGGAATTGTTTTGAAAGTTATGAATGAATCTTTGGAAATGGTTTTGAAAGCTATGAATTAAATCTTGATTTAAAAATTGGATGAGTTAATCCAGTTTGAAAGGGAAATTGTTTTGAAAGAATATGAATGAATCTTTTTTAAAGATTGGTATACTTTGTTTTCAAATTGGAAAGGGATCTTAAAGGTGTATCCTTTCTATAAAAGATTTGAAATGGAAATTGGTTTGGAATCTGTGAATGAATCTTTGTGATAGATCGGTGAACTTTGTGAAATGAATCTTTTTGTTTAAAAGATTGGAAATGGTAATTGGTTTAAACCATTTAAAAGAAAGGTTTTGACCAATAAGTTGTGACTTAATTGAGATCCCAATATCCATATTATTTTAAATATTGCGCTCATTATTCGGTTTAGCCGGGAGAGGTCCTTGTGTCATATAACCCATTTCGAATAATGATACGACGTTATGGATATCATTTGAAGACCGGTGGTGAAGACTGGATATTTTCGAAAGCGAAAGGATAACTCGGCAAATGTCTCTACACCAGCTGATCCTCAGTATGGAGATCTCCATATGTGATGGGAAGTCCGAACGTGATTAGGGATTATCTGGATTTGGAAGAGCTTCTCTGAAAGTGCCTTCGTTTCTGTTCGAACCCGGAACAGACTTGTATGGATGTGTGTCTGACATTGCACATTGAGATGTAAAGCCGGTTTCTATCAAATACATTTTTGTTTGGTGGCGGAGATTTATTATCTTAGCTTAACACCCTTCTCTGGGACGTACGAGCTCGGAGGTTACGTAGTTGATGGTTACTAGTGATACATTCCCAATTTGGTAATGTGGCATACGAAGTGCTGCTGATCATTTGTTAATCGAAGCATGGCTTTGTGGAGGAGATTGCATTAGGACCTCACAACCCGGAAATGGTCGAAACAGGAATGTTGCAACAAGGTTTTTAGGGGTCGCGCCCCTATGGTATGTCCATTTCCTTCTGGATAAAAGGTGGTATCATGGTATGGAGCCCAGATATTTAACCTATGTGGTTACTACAAATTTATTACTTTGTGGTTGTTGGTATCGAGGCCTCGGATAAAGGTCGGTAACGACCGGGGGATAACATACTTTTGTGGTGGTCACCTATGTTATAGCTTGGTTAAAGCGTGAGGTAGCGTCGGCCTTGTGTTAGTAGAGATCCGATTAGGTTCTCGAGGCGTCCTCCCAGAGGCGTACCCATTTTGGTAAGGAAGTTCCTTGGCCTGACCATTTTTTGGAAATCCAAAGAAACAATACGTGTCCTATACGATTTTAGTTGTATAACCTGCCATGGAATGTGGCAGTAACCTGCTATTGTACATGGTAGCTATAGTAGGCATACGACGAAATGTGGTATGCTGGCTAAGATTAATATTATACTCTCGAAATGTTTTCTGCACTATGCACTAATAATAATATCAAATGGTTTTCGTGTATCAGGCATTTTTGACTATCATAAGGAGAAATCTCCTCCAAGTGTGCGCTTGTATTGTGTGTGGCAGGAGGCTTTATGGCAGTTTCATTTTCCAAAAAGCATTGCGATTTAAAACTTTTAAATTCTTTTGTTTGTTTTAGAGATAAACTATTTTGCTTTTCACATACTAGTCCCATGACTGACCCGGAGTTTATTGTTCCCATCCTAAACTCTGGGTGCCCACAATTTTCCACACGGGCGTTTAGAGTTGGGTTTTTTCAGATAATCAAATAGTAGGAATAGATTTGGTAGCCTTCAGTCTTTGGGAATCTTCTTCAGTCTTTGGATGACTGACCTCGCTTAAGGACAACTTGAATGGGAGTTCGAGCTATTTCTGGATTGGTGGTTGCTGATATCGGAGTTCCATTTGGAGTCCATGTTATTTCCGGTGCTGGTGCATTTGTGTTTCCGCTGTTTGTAGTATCATATCTCTGATATTTATTTGTAATTCATTGTTTTATATCATTGGATATTCTATCTTTGGAGTTATATGATATATTAATTCATTTCTTCCGCTGTGTTGTTATACTTAATGTGTTATAAGCTTCGGCGAACCAGATTCGGCGTTTTAATCTGCGACATTTGAATACAGGTTGAAGTATTCGGTGCCGATTTTCGAACGCGAAAATCTGGGTCGTCACACATCCCATGAAGAAGATCTTATTAACAAATGAATCTCTTATCTCTTTATTCTAACTATTTTTATGTGTTTCATTGTTGGGGCAACTTAATGTGGAATGGCGTCTTTCTATTTTAATCCAATATACATGATGACCATTACTTTTATTTATACTTATAGAATTTTTTTCATTTTAATGTATTGGAACTACACTTTTCCCAAAAGGAACGTGAACACGACAACTTTCCATAAATTATCTAAATTGTATTTGTGTTATGTTTGCAATTACAAGAAATTATTTCCTCTGTTTATTATTGAAATAGACAGTACAAAATATATTAAATATTTCTACTTTGTACATCTCTTTCATTTGGGCATATTACTTGTTATTTCAAACGATACACCATTGTATGGAAACTGGATAATTTATAAAAATTTACATTTGTACACAATTCATCCCAATGAATTATAATACTACCTAAATCCCAATTCCATTTTTTGACTACTTCCATTTCGTGTTTGCTAATCCATATCAATTACTTAAAAATTTTCTACAATGACTAACTCAACATTTTTACTTGCTCAGGTCGTGTTGGTCTACAAATTTGGAATTTATCATATTATTTCCTTTATGAAGGTTTCCATTGATGTGGAGACTAGTTTTTCCTTATTTCCCATATTCTAGTTTATGCTATACTTAACCCTACAATTCTAAGATCTACATTAGGAAAAAGTGGAACATATCTACAATTATACGATTCCAATAACATGTAATAAATAAATACCTTTCCATTATTGTCATCTGGCCTGCCTATAGCGTCTAGGGGACAACATAATACCTGGACTGTCCATAGCCTACAAGTATCCTATTTTCATCTATATGGTATCAACTAATATCTTATTGCTATAGCGCCAAGTATATACTTACTATTCCATTTTAGTTTGCTTAATGTAATCAAGGAAAAGCCTATTTGTTATTTTATATTCTTAATATAGATTGAAGCAGACCCTATTTATACATTTAACACTTGAAACCGAATTTTTTTTTGCATCTACATCATTCTTGATGTAATAAAACATCGTAGCCTACTATTTCCTTACTTGGAAATATGTTCACCCAAATCATACTTTTCAACCTTCCTTACACAAGGAACCTACAAGTCCAACCTTACTTGGGTAGAAAGATACATGGTGGTGTTTACTCTTCACTATTATTGAATGTTCGATTTAATATTTTATCCTTCGAATTCAACCGTTAATTGAAAAGATTATTAAATTCTCATAATTTCTTTTTATCCCTGTCCAAACCATTCAAGGCTTCCAATTCCATAGTTAATTTCTTTCTTAGTAGGCTATTTTAATACTATTTATCTAACTTTATTCCATTTCTTTCATTTAAGTTTAATTAATAGTCAATATTTTCACTTTACCTTTTTTAATCAAAACCCTTGATTTTTAACATCATTTTCATAAAACTAGTACTTAAAACTATAAATACCCTCTATTATTTTTAGCAACCGCTTCCTTCTTACTAAGATAATATTATTCTCTTTTATTAAATTATCAAAATGATTTAAGCTTTATTTGAAAAATGTACATAAACACCTTTCCATAAAATTTCTTTTATAACTAAAATATTTTCTCAAAAGCATATTTTAAAGGTAATTGTAACATCCCCGTTTTTGAATCAAATTTAAATTGGTAGTTTATTTAATTTTTGAAATTAAATTGTGAATTAATTTGGTATTTTCCAAATTTAATAGATATTTGTTTGTTTATTAATATAAATGGATATAAAAAATGATTTTTAAAATAGGATTTCTAATTGGACATTCAGAAATAAATATTTTGAATAATATTTTAATTATAAATTTAATTGTGAAATAATTTGAAATGTGGAACAAAAAAATAATATATATGTATATGTTTTTAAATAAATAATTTTAATTTGGAAATTCAAAATGTATTGGAAATGAATTGGATTTAAAATTTTATTTTTAAGTTAATAAGAATTTGTTTTCTAATTATAATTATTTGGAAGTTGCATTTTGAATTTAATAAAATAATTTTGAATTGCTGTTTGAAAGTTATAAATAAAATGTGATATAAATACAAATTGAGTGTAAATTGAATTGAATTTGAATTTCAAAAAAAAATTAAAAGATAAGTTGAATTCGAAGATTCTATGATTATAAGTTAATTTGTTTCCTAATTCTAATATATATACATTAGGATTTGGAAATAATATTTTTTATTTGATATACATATATATAATTTTCAAAAGGCTATTTAAAGGTTAAAATCTAATTTATATATATATTATTAGTATATAATTAAGTTTTAAAATCAATTTCCTTTAAAGTTATAAATGTGTGTGTGTGTGTGTATATATATATATAAAGAAATGCATTAATTAAAGAATTGTATATATAAAAACATTGTTTTTATCAAGTGTAAACAGGATATATTATACATGTAAATAAGATTTGAATAAGATGTTAAAACAAATTTAAACATATGTTAAGATATAAATGCACAAGGGTTCAAAAACCAAATTTATATATTAATTGAAACAAGGGTTTAAACACAATTTGATTATAAATGACATTTGTAACCAAAGTAACTACATATATTTACAAGTGTCGACATAATTAACAAGTGGCTTAATTTCTCTTTTTTTAAATTAAAACATATAAAATAAAGAAAAAAATGCCAGGCTATTTCCATTTGTCTCAAAACCGAAGCCTTAACTCATCTCAAACCAGAAAAACAAAACTAATATCAAACCTGAGAAAAAGAAAATCATCTCAAAACAAATTTGTGAAACAGATCAGAAAACAAAACAACAAAGTTAAATTAAAAACTTGGAAAACCAAGTCCTCTGTAAATTTCAAAGCCTAGAAGTTTTTCTGAAATCAAATCATCTCAGCAATCAATCTAGAAGAAATTACAGATTTTGCTTCTCTGTTAAACGCTGAGCAATTCAAGAAACAAAAGCTTTTGAAAAGGAATCTGGAAACAAATAAGTTCAAAAATAAAAAATAAAAAAATCTGAAAACAACTTTCTCAAAGTTCAACTTTTTCAAAATCCCAATCTTCTCTTTCTCAATTCTTCTAAAAGTAAATTGAAAACAAGTTAAAGTTTTTGTTTAAACTTGTACTATGTGTTTCAATAATTAATCAAAGCAAAGTTTTGAAGTTTCCTTTTTCTAGAAACTGTAAAAAAACACAATTCATCTAAATTTTGGTTTACAGGGTAACCCACATCACAAATCTAATCTCTCTCCTTCTTTACTTCTGAAAATGATTATAAACAAGCTAAAAATATTGTTTAACCCTGCACCGTGTGTCAGTAATGAATTAAAACAAGTATATACAGTTCTTTCTTCCTGGAAACATGAAACACAGTTACCATTCAAACTTTTCGGAAATTCAAACTTCACATATTTAAATTTCAGTTATATTATTTGATTCCTCACTGCGAAATAGGATTTTTAAAATAAATATGATGATTTCTAGTTGAGTGTACAAGGTATAGTTATTAATAGAACCAAATATGCTATTTAATCAACTTCTGGCGATCGAGCAAATCTGAAATGTTGAATTTTTGTTTTGAAGGTAGTTTGTTGACCAATGATTACAGGAAAATTGTTAAAAAAAATTATTTGCAAGAATTGATACGATGAGCTTTTGAAACTGGTAACCCTAGTTTTTTCGAGTGTGAGTGTTTTTGATTTGTTCGTCGTCTACGATTGATCGAGTGCTACGTGGTTTTGTGTGATGGTAGGGGGAGCGTCGACGAGTAGTTGACCGGAGCTTCAAGTTTTTTGATGATCGGGATGTCGAGAACGACGTATTTCCAGGTTTTGGGTTGAGGATGCCCCAGTTGTTCCAGGTTGCCATTTTGAGCTCAAAATTCAATTTCGAGGGGATGGGTGAATTCGGATGACCGGGGTGGCATATCTTAGGTTTTATTCCCCGAGAAGGGGGTAGCCGGCCTTGTGTCAGCAAAGAGCTGGGTTGGTTCTCGGGGCGTCCCGCCAGAGGCGTTCCCATGAAGTTCCTTAGCCTGACCATTTGTTGAAAATCCATTCATCCAATACGCGCCTTGTACGGTTTTAGTTGTATTACCTGCCATCTACTTATGTTGGCGCCCTACTGTTTGGATGGTAGCTATAGTAGGCATAGTTCGGAATGTCTATGCTGGCTAGGATTAATATTATACTTTCGAAATGTTTTTCCACTATGCACTAATAATGATATCAAATGACTTTCGCGTATCAAGCATTTTTGACTATCATAAGGAGAAATTTCCTCCAATTCAACGTTTTCATTGTGTGTGTGGCGCGAGGCTTTATGGTAGTTTCATTTTCCAAAAAGCATTGCGGATTTCAATCTAAATTCTTTTATTTGCTTTTAAGGTAAAACTGTTTTGTTTGCTCACACCAGTCCCATGACTAACCTGGAGTTTATTGTTCCTTTCCTAAACTCTGGGTGCCCACTATTTTCCACACGGGCAGTCTAGAGTTGGGTTTTTCAGATAGTCGAATAGTAGGAATTGATTCGATAGGCTTTGAAGCCCTTTGGATTTGTGGATCGCATTTGCTACACTTCAGCACTCACAGCTGACCTTGCTTAGCTTCGTGCAACTTGATGAGGGTTCGAGCTAGATTTGGATTGGAGCATTTGATTTGGAGATATGTTCTATTGAAGGCATTATCTTTCCGCTATTATTTCTTGTATCTTTGATAGTATTGATATCTATTGTACCATTCTATTGTATTCTGTTGTATCAGATATTGTATCAAATGTTGTACATCAAATGTATTATTTCTTTTTCTTCCGCCGTGTTGTACTTAATGTGTTATAAGCTTCGGCGAACTAGATTTGATGTTTGGATCTGCGGCATTTGAATACAAGTGTCGTATTCGGTGCCGATTTTCGAAGGTCGAGTCAGGGTCGTTATACTTGGTATCAGAACTGAAGGTTAAAACTTTAGCTCAGGAGTATAACACGTTAAGTGACTCGTTAGAGATAAGGTGAAGTGTACCCTAGAATGAGTATATCATGAGATATCCGTTCGAATGCCTCAATAAATTCTCTTACTATTCACTGATAGTAAGTATGAGTGCAAGAAGATGACGAGGTAGGGGATAGGGAAATACCAGTACAAATGGTCAATACCCTTCGACAGTGGAAATATCTTTCTTTATCAATCTCCTTTGATTCGTCTTTCCTATTTCTTTGATTGCTTCGTAGCAGCTCAAGGAAGAAGCTTCGGTGTGATGGTGGCCCTACGAATCCTTATAGATAAGTGTCTATTTCGTATTATCTTGGTCAAATTTCTATTAGCTTTTCGTTCTTAGCCTCAGCGAAATTGAAATTTGATTTGAAATAAATTATTAACTAAAATATAAAGTTAAATAAATTGTATCGATAAAACGATTTCGATTAAAACCAAATTTGAATTTTTATTGTGATTTCTTATGAGTATAAAAGTCCGAAGAGGGACCAGTTGGTATATACTTTGGAGTATTCCGACCTGAATTTGGAATTCATGTCTAGTGTTTGAGAATTATGGAAGATCAAATCCATCTATCTATTCTCTGGGTCTAGATATAGTCTACGAACGATTGGTTATCCCTTCGAACTAACTAATGCCCATATATATTTCTAGATCTGAATGACCCCGAGTATCTTGTAAAGAGTGAAATAGATTCGTTCTTGTATCTATTATTGATATTCTGATTTGGTAAGCCAAATACAGAATAGATAATCAGCTTCATTTGTGAGTCGATTCTCTATCTTGCGTATCTATCCAATCTTTGTTGTCTCCATGGCAAATTTCGGGGATGAAATTTTCTTAAGTAGGGGATATCTGTACATCCCAAAATTATCAATTTAAAATTAATAATATATTTTAACTTTTAGAATTTTATTTGGAAATAAATGAAAGAAAAATCTTAAAAAACAAATGAAATAAGTGAAAATTTGATACAAATAAATTCCAATTTTATTTTGAGTTGAAAATACTGAAATAAAGAATGTTTTAAAATGTCATTTAAATTTAAAATCTTATATATATGTATATTACAAATATGAGTAAAATTGAATGCATATTTAAAATTTAATTTAAATTTTTTCAAGATATGTGTGAATATAATACATGGACATAAATGTTTATATTTCAAGTTTTAAATTGAAATTTGAATTTAAATTTAAAATAAATGTTTTAAAAATTAGTAGCATTTAAAATTATTAAGATGTAATATATATGTAATGTAAATATTAGTTAAATTCTTTTAACATTGTACATGCATATATATAGAAATGAATCAAGGAATACATTTATTTGTAAAATATATATATAATATAAAAATTAAAGATAAAAAAAGTTTCTTTTGCTTTGTAAAAATCAAAGGCTGAACATACATCTACATGGAAGGTAGAGTAGAATGATAACAAAAATCTAGAGCTTAAGATTTTCTTCTTACAAATGGCACATACCATCATTTCTCAAATAAAATAATCAAATAAAAAATTTCAGAAAACTTTTCACCTTCCCAATTCAAAATTTTAAACCTCCTAATCTTTGAAGTTCAGTAACCAAAAATATTTTTGCAAATCTTAACTTCAACACTCAAGCAAGAAAAAAAAAACCAGAAAAAAGGGGAAAGCTGTCAAGTTTTCTTCAATTCAATTCAAAAGAAAAAGGAAAATATCCGAATCATCTTAAAGCTTTAGGATCAGGTAGGTTTTTAAAATTTTATAGTTAATAAAATTATGATTTTGAAGTCATATTTTAACAACAAATTCAAATCAAAACTGCAGATTTGTCTTAAAACAGTGAAGCTTCAGGTTTGACAAAGAGCAGTGCATTTTTTTTTTCTGAAAATAATTTAAAAGGGAAAGTAACCTTCTTTTTAAAGTTTGAACTTGAAGTTATAATTTCTAATGAATAAAGAGTTTAATACAATAATATTCAATCAATTACTTACAGGAAAAAAAATCAAGTCCAAGACTTAAACCATTTCTGGATTTCTAGTTTGAGAAGAAAAAGCATCTCTATTATTTAATCTGTAAGCAATTAAAAAACTACTGTTAATAATGAATTCAGTAAATAAACATGGAAAAGAATAAGCAAATATTTTCATTGATAACTTGTAGATCTAAACTCCAAATTCTAAAAGTAGGAAAGAAAAAAAGTTGCAGGCCTTCATTTTCATCTCTGTTTTGAAACTGCCAGGAAACTCTCTGGAAACAAGTGAGTAAACCCCTGTTTTCCTTTAATCAATTGTTGCTGTGTGGATGCTTGAATGATTAGGAAAATTTAAACTTAGTTTGGTTTGCAAGAATCTTGGTATATGATTGAATTTTTGGGTTGTGCATGATTGTACAAGAATGCAATCCCTGTTTTAGCTTCAGGCAAACAAAACCTGTCAAAGCCCTTCTCTCCCTCTGTCTCTATTTGTATGTACGCTAAACTATGGTTGGTCATGCTTTATGTTTCAGTTAACAAGTTGGAATTTTGTGTTTAAACTTGCACCATGTTCCAGTAACAACTCAAAGCAAGTTTTTATGATTTTCTTTTACTGGAAGCAGAATTACTTTTAAGTATCAGGTTTAACAAAGTAAACCATTTCAAAATCCCAATCTTCTCTTTCTCAATTCTTCTGAAAGTAGATTGAAAACAAGTTAGAGTTTTTTTTTAAACTTGTACTATGTGTTTCAATAATTAATCAAAGCAAAGTTTTGAAGTTTCCTTTTTCTAGAAAATGTAAAAAAAAAACAGTTCATCTAAATTTTAGTTTACATGGTAACCCACATCACAAACCTAATCTCTCTCCCTCTTTACTTCGGAAAATGATTATAAACAAGCTAAAAATATTGTTTAACCTTGCACTGTTTGTCAGTAATGAATTAAAACAAGTATATACAGTTCTTTCTTCCTGGAAACCATGAAACACAGTTACCATTCAAACTTTTCAAAAATTCAAACTTCACAGATTTAAATTTCAATTATATTATTTGATTCCTCACCGCGAAATAGGATTTTTAAAATAAATATGATGATTTCTAGTTGAGTGTACAAGGTGCAGTTACTAATAGAACCAAATATGCTTTTTAATCAATTTCTGGTGATCGAGCTAATCTGAAATGCTGAATTTTTGTTTTGAAGGTAGTTTGTTGACTAATTATTACAGGAAAATTGTTAAAAAAAATATTTGCAAGAATTGATACGGCGAGCTTTTGAAACTGGTAACCCAAGTTTTGTCGAGTGTGAGTGTTTTTGGTTTGTTCGTCGTCCATGTTTGATCAAGTGCTACGTGGTTCTGTGTGATGGTAGGGGGAGCATCGACGAGTAGTTGACCAGAGCTTCGAGTTTTCTGATGATCGGGATGTCGAGAACGACGCGTTTCTAGGTTTTCGGTTGAGGTTGCTCCAGTTGTTCCAGGTTGCCATTTTGAGCTCAAAATTCGATTTCGAGGGGATGGGTGAATTCGGATGACCGGGGATTAGGGCGTGGGTGATCGTCGACTTGCTCGACGATGTGGCGTCGTCTGGAGGTGGTCTGCGGTGACGTGTACGTGCACGTGGAGTTATGGTGTCAGCTGTGATGGGTCTGAGGTAGAAGAAGACGACTCGAAGCAGTACGCGGGGGATAGAGGAGGTAACTCGAAGTCAGGCTCGTGTGTGTTGCAGGGTTGTATCGAATTGAATTTAAAAACTTAACAAATTTTTGCAAAAGAATGTCACTCGGGTCCAAATTAGGCATAACTCGAAGAAGGGGATGTTTGGCTCGGGGTAAAACTCGAAGCAAGCCTCGAGTTGGTCAACAAAAACAGCAAACCTAGTTTTAACTAAACTTTGAAACTCAAGTTAAGTAATTTTTTTTCTAAATCAACTCTTTTTAAATTAATGATAATTGTTAATGGAATATGAAGTAAATGATATTGAATCAATTATTTAAAATTTATGAGTTCAAGAATATTTAAAAATTGTATATTTTCCTTTAAACCAAAAGTTGCTTTAAAACCTAACTTAATAAAACGTTTAAAAGTAAATCAATTGTTCAAGTGTTAATGTAAAAACCAAATTTATTTATAATGATGAAATAGTAATTAACCACTAAGGTTTGTAATGATTTTATAATTTATAATTAATTAATTAAAAATAGGCAATTCATAAAAGTAATTAAACTTAATTAATTAACAATTAAGAATTAATAAATTAAGACAATCAATTAAGGAGTAATTAATTTATAAAGCCTATTAAGATTAAATTAATCCATAATTAAGTTAAATTATACATTAATTTAAAAATAATTAATAAAGATAATTATATGGTTAATTCACCTTAATCACAATCACCTTAATCGAAGACGATTGACTATCATCGAATATTCTGTACTGGATTGATATTTCTGTTGAGATACTGTGATTGCTTTGTGATGAACTATGTTTGTGATTTGTTCCTATATGTATGTGAAAAACCCTTTTGTCCATAAAATGGCATTTGAATTTTGATGCGACAGGGAGTCGGATTCCAGTTGGTTATCCGAAACCCACATCGAATCGTGATGATGAATCTTTGTGATTGATTTATTTTATCTATGAATCTTTGAACGAAGATAAGCGTTATGGGTCATAGCGCTTATCAATATTGATATGATTGAATTTGTGATGATTGATGTTGTGTACTTCGGTGTAAAACCCCTAGACACACTTATACACACACAAACTCGGATTGCACATGAAAATCGGTTAAGTCACGGATTTTTGAAATAATTTTAAAATTGATTTTTTTTTTAAATCTAAATGGTTTTGGAAATGGATCGGATTTAAAGTGGAAAAAGCTTTCGAAAAGGGATTTCACAGATAAAAGTTATTTTTGAATAACTTAATTTAGTTTTGAAATCTGATTTAAACTTGAATTGAATACTTGAAATTCAATTCTATTTTGAGAATTTATGATGTAAAAGGTCATACAAGTTTATATGGGTTTTTAAACCATTGTGTTGTTTTGGGAATTTAATTTAACCCAAGTTCGAAAAACTTTAACTCGTATAATTGAAATCGGATTTTTCCAAAATGAAAACTGTTTGTTTTCAAATGATTAAAGCTTTCATATAAGAAGTAAATTTCCAATTCGAATTGAAAAACGGTTTTCCATGTTACGAATGAATCTTTGGAAACGATTTTGAAAGCTATGAGTAAAATTTTGGATTTGAAGATTAAATGAATTAATCCAATTAAAATGGAAATTGTTTGAAATCAGTAAATTGATCTTTGTGGAACTGGGTGAACTTTGTGAAATAAATATGTTGTTAAAGATTGAAAATGGTAATTGGGTTAAACCATTTGAAAGAAAAGCTTTGGATTTTTAAGTTGTGACTTAACCAAAATCCCATACCCATATGTTTTTAATTATTGCGCTTGTTATTCGGTTTAGCCGGGAGAAGACCTTATGTCATATAACCCATTTCGAATAATGATACATCGTTATGGATAGTATTTGAAGACCGGTGGTAAAGACCGGGTATTTGCGAGAACGATAGGATGACCTATCGATTGTCTCTGCACTGAATAGCTATGGTATAGAGATTCCCTAAGTGATGGGAAGTCCGATCGAGATTGTGAATACCCGGATTTGCATGGGCTTCTTCGGAAGTGCCTTCGGTTCTGTTCGAACCCGGAACAGACTTGTATGGTTGTGTGTCTGACACTACACTTTGAGATGTAAAGCCGATTTCTTTCAAATACATATCTGTTGGTGGCAGAGAATTTATTCTCTTAGCTTAACACCCTTCTCTGAGACGTACGAGCTCAGAGGTTATATAGTTGAAAGTTATCAGCGATATACTCCCAATTTGGTAGTGTGGCACGCTAAGTGCTGCTGTATGTTGATGATCATTTGTTGATCAAAGCAAGACTTTGTGAAAAAGCGTAGCTTTGTGGACGAGACCTCATCGAGCCTCACAAACCGGTAATGGTCGAAACCGGAAAGATGCGGCAAGGTTTCAGGGGTTGCTCCCTTAGGGTATGACCATTCCTTCTGGAAAAGGGTGGTATCATGGTATGGAGGCCAGATACTTACTCATGTGGACACTGTAGTATATTTATTATTACTGTGTGATGTTGTTGATGGAGGGCCCTCGGATAAAGGTCCCAAAGGACCGGGTGTGGCATATCTTAGTTTTATTCCTCGGGAAGGGGGTAGCAAGCCTTGTGTTGCAGAGAACCGGGTAGGTTCTCGGGGCGTCCCGCCAGAGGCTTTCCCATTTGGCAATAGGAAGTTCCTTAGCCTGACCATTTGCTGGAAATCCATTCATCCAATATGCGCCTTATACGGTTTTAGTTGTATTACCTGCCATCTACTTATGGTGGCGCCCCACTGTTATGATGGTAGCTATAGTAGGCATAGTTCGGAATGTCTGTGCTGGCTAGGATTAATATTATACTTTCAAAATGTTTTTCCACTATGCACTAATAATAATATCAAATGGCTTTCGCGTATCAAGCATTTTTGAATATCATAAGGAGAAATCTCCTCCAATTCTGCGTTTGCATTATGTTTGTGGCGGGAGGCCGTATGGTAGTTTCATTTTTCACAAAGCATTGCGGATTTCAATCTCAATGCTTTTATTTATTTTTAAGGTAAAACTGTTTTGTTTGCTCACACCGGTCTCATGACTGGCCTGGAGTTTATTGTTCCTTTCCTAAACTCCGAGTGCCCACTATTTTCCACACGGGCAGTCTAGAGTTGGGTTTTTCAGATAGTCTAATAGTAGGAATTGATTCCATAGGCTTCGAAGCCCTTTGGATTTGTGGATAGCATTTGCTACATTTCAACACTCACAGCTGACCTTGCTTAGCTTCGTGCAACTTGATGATGGTTCGAGCTAGCTTTGGATTGGAGCATTTGATTTGGAGATATGTTCTATTTAAGACATTATCTTTCCGCTGTTATTTCTTGTATCTCTGATAGTATTGATATCTATTGTTCCATTCTATTGTATTCTGTTGTATCAGATATTGTATCAAATGTTGTACATCAAATGTATTATTTCTTTTTCTTCCGCTGTGTTGTACTTAATGTGTTATAAGCTCCGTCGAACCAGATTCGACGTTTTAATCTGCGGCATTTGAATACGAGTGTCGTATTCGGTGCCGATTTTCGAAGGTCGAGTCAGGGTCGTTATAGTCCGTGTGGAAAAATTGTGGGCGCCCAGAGTTTAGGAAACAATAAACTCCAGGTTAGTCGTGAGACTGGTGTGATCAAACAAAAACAGTTTATCTTTAAAAAAAACAAAAAAAGAATTTAAAATAAATCTGCAATGCTTTTTAGAGAATGAAACTACCATAAGGCCTCCCGCCACACACACCATGCAAACGCAGAATTGGAGGAGATTTCTCCTTATGATAGTCAAAAATGCTTGATAGGCGAAAACCATTTTGATATTATTATTAGTGCATAGTGGAAAACATTTTGAAAGTATAATATTAATCCTAACCAGCATACAACCATTATTGTATGCGTACTATAGCTACCATGTTCAATAGCAGGCTACCGCCACATTCCATGGCAGGTTATACAACTAAAACCGTACAGGGCTCGTATTGTTTTGTTTGGATTTTCCAACAAATGGTCAGGCCAAGGAACTTCCCATTGCCACATGGGTACGCCTATGGAGGGACGCCCTGAGAACCTACCCGGCTCTCTACCAACACAGGATCGGTCTACCCCATTCCCGGGGGTAAAACCTAAGATATGCCACCCCGGTCCTTATCCGAGAGCTCTCGACACCAACAACATCACACAGTAATAAATATACTACAGTGTCCACATGAGTAAGTATCTGGGATCCATACCATGATACCACCCTTTTCCCTAAGGAATGGACATACCCTAAGGGAGCTACCCCTGAAACCTTGCCGCATCTTTCCTGTTTCGACCATTACTGGTTTGTGAGGCGCGATGAGGTCTCGTCCACAAAGCTACGCTTTTTCACAAAGCCTTGCTTTGATCAACAAATGATCAGCATCACTTTGTATGCCACATTACCAAATTGGGAATGTATCACTAGTAACCATCAACTACATAACCTTTGAGCTCGTACGTCTCAGAGAAGGGTGTTAAGCTAAGAGGATGAATATCTGCCACCAAATAGAAATGTATTTGATAGGAACCGGTTTTACATCTCAAAGTGTAATGTCAAACACACATCCATACAAGTCTATTCCGGGTTCAAACAGAACCGAAGGCACTTACGAATAAGCCCATGCAAATCCGGGTATTCACAATCCCAATCAGACTTCCCATCACTTAGGGAATCTCTATACCGACGCGATTCGGTGCAGAGACAATCGACGGGTTATCCTTTCGTTCTCGAAAATACCCAGTCTTCACCACCGCCGACAATCGACGTGTTATCAGTTTGTATGCCACATACAACGCTGTGGTCATCAATGCACCGCCGACAACTTCTTCGACCCACCAGACCACCCAAATCAACCAACTTCGTCAATAAACAAAAATATACTATTCGATCAACTTCCTGGAACCAAATCTGCTTGAGCGAATCCCATCGCAAGATCACCTTAGGCCACCAACGACGTTGATACTTCATTCAAAGCATCGCCTGTCTCCAAGGCTTCGATCGCCACCGGTCTCATGCATTCCGATCCACCATGGGCGAAACACGAATTCGAGATTCAATGATGACCAAAAGCATAAAAAAACCCTAAATTCACATCAACTAACTTCACCGAGTATCTGAAAATTTATTTACCATTTTTCTAATGATCATTAGTCCTCAAGCTACCTCTGACGTCAAACTCGAGATTATACAACCTCGAGATCACCATAATTTGCCATGTTTCTAATTTCTGTTCAACTTCTGAGTTCTCTTGATTCAAAACCTTAAAAATCATAGTTTTACTTCCAAAATTCATAGTTTTCAAAAACGTATCAGATTATGTAAATGAAACAGTAAATTAAGGAAATCGAAATCTTAACAATTCTTGAATATTTACTGTAAATCCTTGTATCGGATAATTTACTTGACAATTTCGCTTGTTTTTATTTTTGAAATTTGTATTTCATTACTATGATAAATTTTTATTCAAAGATCAGCACCTAAATCTTTTTAAAATTTGAGATATGATTTTTTTTCTTGATCTTTGTCAACCTGCTACTAAACAGAGACAGGTTTTCCTCCCTTTTTTTTTTCCTTTTCATGCTCCAATTTTTCTATGTATACTTATATACACATACAACAAACAAATTTATACATTCAAAGCAGGATAACATATATTAGAGAAGAAAATCAATTCAGGCATTCATACATAACAGTTTTTAAGGCAAGTTTGCTCAACTGGCTTCTGGAAGAATAGAGCAGTATTTTTTTTTATTTGTTTTGATCTGGATTTCTTACTTTGCCCCTGGAATTTGATGCTTGTTGAAATCGATCTGATTGCTTCATTCCCATGCATAAAGCATTTGCTTTCCTGGTTTTGATTTGCACCTTTCTTGATTACAGGTTGAAGATTTCCTTTTCTCTCTTCTCTATTTGATTTTATTTTTATGATTTGGTTTTGATATGATGTAACCCATATTTTGATTTGCATTGTATTGCTCAGTTGAAAACATGAGATAGATCTGGTTTTCAGTTTACTTTCCAGGTTTGAACTTGTATGTGCTTTGGGTTTCTAGATTTTGTTTTGATCGTTTTGTTATAAATTCTGGAACTTTTGATTTCTTGTTTGAGGAGAGTTTACATGATCTTTGTTTCTATTTTGATATTGAGATGATTTCTGACTATTTTTGTTTTCTTTTCTTGCTTCAGGATTGAGAAGGAAAAAAATAGGCTGCTTATTATCCTTTTCTTATGTATGTTTTCTAATATTCAAATTAAAAGAAAAGTTAAGTTTTTGCCACTTGTTATTCATGCATATCAAAGTTACTACACTTGTAAATTTCTTTTATTGCATGCTCTACACTTGTCCTATGCTTGCATTTTTATGTTTTACCCCTTGTTTTATTAATTTGTTAATATGAAACAATTTGTGCTTGAATATTTCCCTTTACTTTATTTATAAATCTTGTAATATGTTTTCTCATATTTATATTTTTAAACACCTTAAATTTTCATGTTAATAACACTTAAATATAACTTTATATTATATTTCCCATTTAAATAAATACACCTTTCTTCATTAACATTTATATAACCTTTTAAAGGAATTTATTTAAAAATTAAATTAAATTACGCAAGTATGTATAGATTATATGTATAAGTCTTTAGAATATAATTTTTTTCACTTTAAATAACTTTTTAAGGTTATTTATATTTCACTCAAATCATACTCTTATTATTTTATTTTATTTATGTATGTGTTATGCTTCAATGCGTATATTTAAACTACTTTATTTATACTTATACATCCTTAAAGAAAAAGGTTTGAAACTAAACTACATTTAATAAATAATCATGCATATGTATTTCTTAATTTTATAAAGCTTTAAATCTAATTTATTTTGTAAATCAATTTTTTTTATTTCCATACATCTTATTTAATTTAGAAAATACAAAAACAATTTTCATAAAATACTTATCTTTGAATTTCAACCCAAAATTCTACTTATAATATAATTTATTTTTCTAGAATTTCCAGCTTAAAATTCAATTAAATTTTATTTTTATATTTCAAATCCAATTAAATTCTCAGTTAATTCATAATTAAATCCATAATTTAATTTAATTACCAATTAAATTTGGCTTAAAAATCGAGATCGTTACCGATTCCCCTCTTAAGAAAATTTCATCCTCGAAATTCGCAAGGGAGACAATAAAGAATGGATAGATACACAGAGATAGAGAAATATCTTTTCAGAATAAACTGAACATTTATTCTGCATTTGGTTTACCAAATCAGAATATCAGTAATAGATATAAGAACGAATCTATTTAACCCTTCACAAGATACTCGGGGTCATCTAGATCTACGAATATGCATAGGCACTGGTTAGTGAAAGACGGGGCTATGCGGTAGGATCGTATAATATGGAATAACGGAATGATATAGATAAATAACGATAAGCAATAAGTAAAGTAGACACCAAGACTTTTATACTGGTTCGGACCTCTTGTCCTACGTCCAGTCCCTAAGCTTCTCTTAGGAATTCTACTAACAACCCTCACTTAACCCGGAGGAATAGGTTTACAACTTACCCGAACAACCGAACAGGATTTCTTGCCTCAACTACCGAAGAGGATTTCAACTCAATTACTAAAAAACAATATTCGACTTGTTGTGTTATTGTCAACACTAAGGAGTCTAATGTAGTACAATATTCCTACAATCTTATCCTCGAGAGTATGCAATGTGTTTGTGAAGATTTAGGAAATGTGAATTGCTATGAATCAAAAGAATGTTATAAACAAAACAGTGATTCAAGCAACAGATTGGTGATTGCTTTGAGAATATCTAGAGAATATGATAAAGAAAATAGTAAGATTAAAGCAAGAGAATTCAGTAAATTGAATGATGTTAGAATCATGTATATATACTTGTAGAAGAGGTGCATTTGTTGTCAAAGGTTGCAACCAAGAGATGCTTCCATTTCCATTAGAGAATGGTTGCAACTCTTGGGAGGAAGAATGTGACTTTTCAGAGAAAATTCGCAGGTTCAAATTCAGTCGACTGAGCAAGGAATTCAGTCAACTGAAAATATGAAGTAAAATTTTCAGGAACAAATTCAGTCGACTGTGTAGGAAGTTCAGTCGACTGAAACTGTGCATGTTTATATAGTTGTACCAGTTTCAGTCGACTGGCCATTCCTGTTCACTCGACTGAACTACTAAAATATGCACAGTGAAAGTTTAAATGAAAATAAAGTTCATAAAATGTGTTCTAGTGTTCGTGCAAGCCTCTTGAGGATAGATTTTAACAATAAATCTAGACTAAGACCTATATAAAAATCAAACTTATGTTTGTTTGGTCTTCATCGATCTTCCTTTAGCTTTGCACATATCTCTTCCTTGTTTGCACATTGTCATTGATCAAAATCTTCGCGTATCAACATTCACCCCCTTTTTGATTGATGACAATACTGATTTATTCTAGAGAAGTATTTACTTATTTTCTCCCCCTGAATGTATGCACTATCTTTCCTACAAAACAAAGTTAGTACCATAGATTTTCTCCCCCTTTGTCATCGACAAAAAAGAAGAATTAACAGTAGAAATATTTTATCAAAACAATCACTGAAGTATAGAGAATAGAAAACTTGCATAACCATGGTTAAAAAAGTTAAAATAATTGCTTCGAACAAGCACAAAATGGCTATTTATACAAGCCATAAGAAAGTTATAAATAAACATCAAACTATACTAAAATTACTCATCTTTATCCCAGTCATATGAACCTTCTCTTCCTCCTGTTGGTTCACGCATGACGGGTCCTCCTATTGGTGGTCTGTACGCTCTTCCTCCTTGGCCACCACTAGCTCCGCTTGTGCTGCCACTTGTTTGCTCTTCGGATGACGTCCATGTAAACGTAGGTGCCGGACGTTTGCCGCGAGATGTCGAAGCAGTAGTGGTGCTTGAGCACGAGATTGCATCCCATAGCTTGTTGAAGAATCCTTTGATTTTGTCAAGCTTGTGATCTACCTTTTTAAGAAGAGTATCAAGAATTTGTTGATTTCTTGATAATATCCCCAATGATTGGCTGGTAGTAAGCTTGGGTCAACAAGACGAATTTCATCATCTTGCTCGAAATGTTCTTCGTGGTGAGATTGTGGAGGTTGTTGTTGTTGTTCATGATGCCTTGCTTCCCATTCGGCGAGTGATATTATGCGAGGAGGTCGAGATGGGAGTTTCATTAGGCTTATGGTCCGGTGGTTAATTTGATGAACCATTTTATTCTCTGACTCGGGTAATGGCGTATCGACATTGAGGAGAAGTCGCATGATGTATTGTCTAAAATAGACAGTGCGCATTTTGCCATTATTAAAAGTGAGAAACTCATCAAGAATAAGCTATATCCAATTGATTTGTATATTGCCAAAAATAGCATATAGAGCTCGATAATTATTTGGGTAGACAATTTCGTACGAACCCGTGCGAGGAGTAATTGTTCTCATTAGAGCTTTGTGAAGGTTTCTTGCCATAGGTCGAAGAGAGGTAGACTTAAAATCTGTAAAGTTGATATTATCATCCATAAATCGATGGTTTATGTTATCGCGAATTTGTGGATTGAATTCTGTCTCGTCTAGCTTTCTTCCGACATTTGGTGATTCTAGAATGTGTGCTATTCTATCTAAGGAAAACCAAACTTTCTTTCCACATACCATACTCCAAACACTATTGTTTGGATTTCTTGGAGTTTGGTGTCCAAGATTAAGGTTAGCATAAAATAATTTGATCATTATATGATTTATGGCATGGTCATTTCTTTTCAAATCTAAAAGAGAAGTTAAACCTGCTTGATCGGTTAACGCTTGGATGTTGTATGTTTGAAAGCTTTGGAAATCAACGAAGGAATGCTCCAAAATACGGGAATTCTTCATCTTATTCCATCTAGTGACAGCTACTCCATCGTAAAGCCATTGCGCTATTTGAGCATCAATTGGCTCGGAGGATGAAGAAGAGGAAGCTCTTGATCTCTTTGGTGAAATTTGAGTGAATTTTGAGGAATTGGGGGCTAGGGTTTTGAAAATAATTGGGGAAGAAACTGTTTTGGAAAGTAAAAAGTGAATGGATAGGTAAAAAAATTGGTGGATAAAAAGGGGAAAGTTGCCTGGAATTGGCGTTCAGTCGACTGAATAGGCTGTTCAGTCGACTGAATTGAAGGCCGAAAATTTTCTGGGTTGAATTCAGTCGACCGAACAGGGTTTTTAGTCGACTGAATTTTTGTCTGAAAGTTTCTTTTTGTATTTCAGTCGACTGTGCAGAGGATTCAGTCGACCGAATTATAAAAAAATTTGCTTTCTGCCTTAAGTCCAGTCGACTGAGCAGGGGGTTTCAGTCGACTGACCTATGTATTTTGTTGTTCTTTGTTAATTTTGAAAGTAAACACTTTATTCAAGGAAATAATTACAATTATATAGATGTAATACAATAAATAGATTTCAAAACTAACTATTTCTTACGGTATGGACTTGGAGTCTTTTTCCCTTCATTCTTCATATAATTTATATCCTATGAATTTGAACTATATTGAGGAGTCCTAGGAGACATCCAAGGATTCACAGGATCGACTGGTGTACGGTAAGATGAAGACGGATGAAGTGAACTAACGGGGCGAGGTAGGGGTTCAGCCACTTCGTTCTTTTTTGATCCACAAAAGCGTAAACCGATTTTCTCTAGGAAGCTTAATCGTCTAGCCGTAACTTTTTGTTCGAAGTATAATTCTCATTGAAGATCTATTTGTTGTTGTCGAAAGTGATGAATTTCATCAATCTTTCTTTTTGTGTCTGGAGAAATAAAGAGTCCGCGTTTCGCTTTCTTGGATTCTGGTGTGTAGCCAGTACGATAATTGTTCCATTTGTAAACTGGCGCATGTGTCGGTGTTGGAGTGGGAAGTTTTGGAGACGTTGGAGTGTTATCGACTGAAGAGGTGATATTGATCGGGGAAAACGAGTTGTTGGACGACATTTTTATAATGAATTTTTCAAGATTTTTATTTGTGAGAATGAGTTGTGAAAAAGAAATATTTTTAAGATATATTTATAGTAGGGATTTTCTAAATATATAGTGGTTATAATTCTTTAAAGTTTTGCATCCACTTAATGATTTAATGGTTACCATAATTCAGTTAAAAATGTATGGTTTACAAATGACTATTATTTTATAATATATTATGTAACATATTCAAAAAATAAATTGAAAATCTCATTTTTTCTTTATTCAGTCGACTGAGCATATAGTGTTAGTCGACTGAATTGTGTAGATTTTTCTAACTTTCTCTATATGATATCTTTAAAAGAAATTATTCCTAACTCTCGTCGTAATTTTATGAAGGAGTTTTCTAATAGAGGTTTAGTAAATATATCGGCAATTTGATTTTCGATAGAAATATGTTCTAAATTAATTATTCCTTTTTCGATATTGTCACGTAGAAAATGGTGACGAATATCTATATGTTTTGTACGAGAGTGATTAACCGGATTTTTAGATAAGTTTATTGTACTTGTATTATCACGGTATATTGTAGAATTTGTTAAATTTATATTAAAATCTTTAAGTGTTTGTTGCATGTATATAACTTGAGTGCAAGCTAAAGCAGCTGATATATACTCTGCTTCGCAGGTGGAAAGCGAGACACAATTTTGTTTCTTACTAATCTAAGATACAAGTGATTTTCCAATGAAATGGCAAGTACCACTCGTACTTTTTCTATCTGTTCGAGATCCACCAAAATCAGCATCACTGAATGACACTAACTCAAATAAACACTCCTTTGGATAGAAAAGACCGAAATCTTTAGTGTTGTTAAGATATCGCATAATTCGTTTTACCGCTCTTAAGTGTGATTCTTTAGGATTAGATTGAAAATGTGCACATAAACAAAAACTCATCATTATGTTAGGTCTACTAGCGGTTAAGTAAAGTAAGGAACCTATCATACTTCTAAACAATTTTTGATATATACACTTTTGCCATTTTCATCTTGATCGAGATGTGTAGTGGTACTCATAGGAGTAGGTGTAACGCCCCGGAAATTTTCGACTTTCGAAAATTCAACATCGATACTCACTTTATCGACTGCCGAGAAATCGAAGGCCAAAAACCCGAAATGTTATGGTTTTAAGAAAAAGAAAAGAAAGAAGAAGAGAGGAAAGATAGAAGATGGAGGGAAAAGAAAATAGAAAATTTTAAAATAGAAGAAAAAAAGAGAATAGAAAATAGAAATATAGAACAACAACAGAATCACATCAGAATCTCACAATTCGCAGCGGAACAACATATAATAAATAAATGAATAATCTTTAAACAAAGAACCATATCAGTTATTACATTACATCACATCATCAGAGTGTACAACAATAACAAATAGTGCAGCGGAAAAAGAAATACTATATAAACTAGTAATACGCCATGCCATCCATCTTGCCTCCAGCAACTCCTGAATATCCAGAATATCCTGATAAACCTTAACTCTTGACTGCCCGTGTGGAAATTGGTGGGCACCCAGAGTTTAGGAAGGAAAACAATAAACTCCAAGTCAGTCATGTGACTGGTGTGAGAACTCAAAACAGTTTATTTATCTTTAAAATCAAAATAGAGGAATATTTTTATTTCAATTCGCAATGCTTTTAAAAATGAGACTACCATAAGGCCTCCCGCACACACACACAATGCAAACGCAGAATCGTAGGAGTTTCTCCTTATGATAGTCAAAGATGCTTGATACGCATTTAAAATAACATTTGATATTATTACTAGTGCATAGTGTAGAGAAATATTTCGAAAGTAGAATATAAATCTTAGCCAACATAGACATTTCGAACTATGCCTACTATAGCTACCATCCAAACAGTGGTGACCACCATAAGTGAATGATAGGTTCTACAACTAAAACCGTACAAGTTTCGTATTGGGAATTGGATTTCCAACAAATGGTCAGGCCAAGGAACTTCCCATTGCCACATGAGAATGCCTCTGGAAAGACATCCCCGAGAACCAAACCGGAACTCTGCCAACACAAGGCCGGGTTACCCCTAACTGGGTAACTACTGACACGAGCACGCCATTCCCCGATCGTAAACGACCTTTCTCACGGAA
Source organism: Allium cepa (assembly GCA_030765085.1). Classification (NCBI taxonomy): domain Eukaryota; kingdom Viridiplantae; phylum Streptophyta; class Magnoliopsida; order Asparagales; family Amaryllidaceae; genus Allium; species Allium cepa. Next base: position 201,602,617 of record CM060945.1, on the reverse strand, counting down.
TCCCGAAAGCCAACAACCACAAAGTAATAAATTCGTAGTAACCACATAGGTTAAATATCTGGGCTCCATACCATGATACAACCTCTATCCAGAAGGAAATGTACATACCCTAAAGGGTGCTACCCCTCATAACCTTGCCGCATCTTTCCTGTTTTGACCATTTCCGGGGTGTGAGGTTCGACGAAGTCACGTCCACAAAAACATACTTTATACAAAAGCCATGCTTTGGGTCAACAAATGATCAACACAATGATCACCAAGATAGACGATCAAATAAACGATCCTATCACAATAATCAACACAATGGTCATTTACAGCATCACTCAGCATATCACATTACCAAATTTGGAATATATCGCTGATAACTTCAACTATATAACCTCTGAGCTCGTACATCTCAGAGAAGGGTGTTAAGCTAAAGAATAAATTCTTCGCCACCAACAGAAATATATTTGAAAGAAATCGGCTTCATATCTCAAATTGTAATGTCAGACACACAATCCATACAAGTTTGTTCCGGGATCGAACAAAACCGAAGGCACTTACAAAGAAGTCCTTGCAATCCGGATATTCACAATCCTGATCGGATTTCCCATCACTTAGGGAGAACTCTATACCGGAGCAACTCGGTGCAGAGTAAATCGACAGGTCATCCTATCGCTCTCGCAAATACCGGGTCTTCAACACCGATCTTCAATGCAATTCATAACGACGTATCACATATTCGGAATGGGTTATACGACCCCATGGTCCTTTCCCGGTTAACCCGAATAGTGAGCGCTTATTCAAAAATAAGTGTAGCATTCACATTCAAACAAATCACATCAATTACCCATTCAAAGGGAAATATTGATAGTCGGTTATTGAACTATCAATGGATATGCATACATCACCAGTTTCCAAATAATTTTCCAAATTATTTATTTTCCAAAATATCTTTACAAGATATATTATTTCATACTTCAAAAATAAATCAATATTTATTTTTAAACAAATTCTCCTTTTCATTCATAAATTCCATAGTGAATTTATAATCCAAAATATCTATGAATATTCAATTTCGATTATTCATTCAATTTATCTTCAAAAAGATAAATTCTCTAATATTCACTTTATATTGGGAAAAACATTTCCATACTTATTTATTCATAAGTAATTCACAAATTTTATTTATTTTCAACACTTAGAAAATATTCAATATACTTAAATCGAAATTAAGTATATATTTCATTCTTTAAGGAAATCATTCACTTAACCACATTTATTTGGGCCAAAACAAATGTTGCGCAAAACATCGTTACGACAACCCAAAATCACTAGTATAGGGATTCGAAATTAAATAGATATATAAATCCCAATACTATACAAAACATTTCCTTTTGGAAATCATTTACTATAACAACAGTGTTATAGTCCATCATCTCCTTTTATTTCTCGAAAACGTCTATTTCAACAATAAATGTTGAAATCTATGGTTTCGAATCTCAACACATTTAAAACATCGTTAGATCGTTTTAATTCTATTTAAAACATCCAAATCCAAAACAATTTCTTTAACGTGTTATTCACTATTCAAAAACGTGAATATACTTTGTTAACAAATTTCATCCTTTTATTCATTTTAATTCAAAGGGTTATTCACTATTCAAAAATGTGAATATAACTCCACTTATAGGTTTTAACAAATTTTCTTATCAAAATAAGTCATTTGCGAATTTATAAAACAACGTTTATAAATTCCATTTCTATTTATTTATAAAAACTTCCTTTTTATAAATTCTTTTATTAACCTATTCCAGTTTATAACTCAATTATAAACTAAAAGTTCATATTATAAGTTAAATACTTATAAAACGATTATTTTACAAAATCGTTCTTTTTAACTTCCCGAATTATAAATCTTATAACTTATAAGATTCATTCATTTATCCAAAATCATTATTTTAATAACTTAATAAATTTTATAAACCTACTGCTTATAAAATTCCATTTATAACTTCACCGTATAAAATTCTATAAATTCCATTCAATTATGAAATTCATTTTCACTTCATTCAAACACTTATAAAAACTCGTTTTATAATGTCCATATTTCAATTTATAAATATCCATTTATAAATCTCTTAATATAAATCAATTTATATTATTCTTTAAAACGACTTTAATCTCCTTTATTATTTCACCATTTTGATTCATAAAATAATTAAATTTTATAAATCCTACATTTAACTTTTCACAATAAATTCTAAAATCCCGATTAAACTATTTTATAAAATCAATAGCATCATATTCTGAAAAATCAGTTTTTAACTATTTTTCACAAAAATCATAATTTTTTATAACATTAAAAATTATAACGTTTATTTATTTAAAATGGATCAATTCCAAAATTATTTTATAAAACGTATACTTTCTAAAATCACTTTAAAATCATTTTAAAATCCTAAAATTTGGGTCCAATGATGCTACACACCAAATAGTCAATCACGACTACAACAATATCATATATCAATATGAAAATCAATCAAATATCAAAATATCTGAAATCAAATAAATACTGTTGAGGAATCCAGTTGGATCCCTCCAACCTGTTTTCCTGCATCCAAAAACATTAGCACAATACCAATTTCGCTCCAGTACGAAATTATCGCGGTATATGTTCTTATTAAATATTATCCGCTTAATAACGGCGCAATAGGGTCTCATCCGCTAAAAAATGCGGGGAATCAACAACTGCAATATATACATATGCCAATATATATATATTGCTATTATATATATAATACCAATTTCACTGTTTATGAAATATTCGCGGTATATGTTTTTAATAAATAACATCCGCTTACTAACGGCGTATAATGTCTATTTTAACAATCAATAGATAACAATCAACATTCAAACATGCATTCAAATATTTTAAATCTAACTATTTAAAATAAAATCGAAACAGATTCGATTGAGTGAGAAGTTCTCACCTTGATTTTATTTCCCTTTTAGCGATTTATTTCGAATAAAATTAAACGGACGTTTAATTTTACCCAAAATTCTCACTAACTCCAAACGACTCCAAACCAACTCCATCGCGTAGTGCTCGTCCCTATGATTCCAACGCAACTGAGTTTGCATTTTTTCGACCTCGTATGAAAAAGATATGTATTTTTGAAGTTACATGATTTATATACTTATAAATTTACAACTAACTTTAATAATTTTCAACCTACACAATCTCCTAGCCACTGGATCCACTGCAAACTGATCTTGGCTGTTCCCCTTCTCTCCCTCCCCCTCACGTTTCTTCTACAGATCACTCACGCAAGCATGAACCCATCCCTCAATCACTAGGGTTTCAATTTGCATCGCCAATACTCGACGAAACTCGATCAAACCACTTGCAAATCGAAGCTCTTCGCGAGAGCTACCTCCACCACCCATGGCTTGAAGCTCGGCCCCTATATGGCCTTGAATTGCGTGCGAAAATCTGCAGGTTCGGCCCACCATAGTCCTCCTACGTTGCACCATTTCCGATCATCACCGTATGGAATCGAAGCTCTCGTCGAGCTTTACGACTTTCGTGTTGAACACCTTGGCTAAATCTTTGTAGATTGAGAGAGATTGAGGGGGAAAGGAGAATGATTTCTGGCCATTCAATAGTTAGGGCCGGCTGCACTTTGAATTAGGGTTTGATTTTTTTTTTTATTTGTGAGGGTTGTGGTGCTATTTATAGAAATTATCAAAACACTATTCATCCCGGAAATTCCGAACTCCGATTTACGCGCCGTAACCAGCGTTTCTAGGGTTTACCCCACTTTCCGGACACAATGGAACAGGTTTCGGAAGCTAATTCGGAAGTATGTGCGAGTTATGGCAATAAACGCTCAATTTGAATTAAACCGATTTAAGCGATTTTCTAGGCGTTTTAATTCGTACCGGACAAACGGTAAATCCAATTGACTTGAAATTTGAAACCTTACAATAATATCACATTACGGATCCGATGAAACTGGTTTCGTCGAAATCCGAGACTTTTTGAAAAATGGCTATTTTAACTCGCCAAATTTAAATTAAAAATAAATCGATGCGTTTCAAGCTGCCACGATCAAACGATAACTCTGATTGACACGAAATTTGAAATCCGGTAATAACTAACTATTACGGATCCAATGAAACTGGTTTCGTTCAATTCTGAGACTGTTCAAAAATTGACTACTTTTACTAGTCGATTTAAATATTAAAATATTCAATTTTCACAAATTAACTTTTAATTCGATTTTAAAAGTTCTAAAATATTGTTCTAACTCCCATTTGATAAAATAAAATTTTACAAATCATTTTCAATCATATTTAACCCTATTTTCAATTATTTTCATAATTTAACATATTAAATTATCGATTAAATTATTCAATTAAATCCAATAATTCAAATAAAAATTTATTTGACTTATAAATTCACTTATTAATATTTAAAAATTAATTAAATATTCAAATTTTAATCTCTAAAAATTCTGGGTCGTTACAATCTTCCCCACTTAAAAGAATTTCATCCCGAAATTACAAGTAAGAAAAGTTACAGAATTTATTAACTTTCCAAAATCCATAGTTAAATATCTTACAATACTTTACTAAGTTTTCAAATCAGTTAGTTATCTTTTCAAAAACAACTACTATTGTTTAACTTTCAACTTCAAATCAAAGTTTAAAGTTTTCAAAATTTTCCCATTTTCTCAAATTTTTTCTAACGCCTTAAATTTTCGGAAAAATTCGCCATAGTCTCCTTTGCGCGGCTCGATCCGAAAAAAAAATGACAGTATATATATCACAAATATACATCTCATCAAGTAATGAGGCATCCCGCAGGGAAAAAAGTGTAAAAGTACGGTATTTAATCCGAAATATGTACCTTATATTTTATTAGCAAGCATATACGGCTAATATAGCGCGAAAGCGAGCTCCAAATGCGAAGCAAACGCGATCCGCACCTACTAAACACTCAACAAACATCATGAGAACATGCATATATGACAATAATCCCAATATACAACATATAGTAACAAATCAACTATATATGTCACATAGCAAATGCAACTAAACAACAAATGCAAACATCAACCAACTACCATTCATAACCAATAAATATTCATTCATATTCTCATTAATATTAATGAATTGGTTTTCAATTTAAATCACATTTGATTCATTAATAGTGGATGTTTTTACTAACACTCATTTTCAATTAGTTTATATTCAAGTTGGTTCACTTCCAATTCAAATTCAATTCTATTCAAATTTATTTACTTATAATTTGAATTCAATTACATAGCTTTCAATTTCATTAGCACTTAATGAATTATATACAATCAACTAACAATCACATAACAACCAAAGTATATTAATTACAACCAAATTCCTTTGCTTATATTCATTTTGGTTTTACACCTTTAATTAAATTGACTTCCATTCAATTTATTCAACTTCCATAACATAAGATTTTAATGAATTAACACTTATATTCATTATTCCATATTAACTTAATTTACATTCAATTGATTTACATTTAATCCATTAATTCAATTCAATTACAAAAGTTGAATTTCATTTACATAACTTAAGTTCATATCTATCACTTAACTTTATTATTTTACTTTGATACTAATATCAACTTCATTCAACATCTTTTAAGTTATACTTCCATTTATAATCATCACTTGTTTTTACATAACTTAAATTCCTAAATATATCCATATAGTTTCACTTCTTATATATATAAGTTTATTTCACAATTGTAATCACTTTTAATTATAATTTAACTCTTATAATTCTTTTTGCTTATACAATTTATTCTTTTATTTAGATTATTCAAACAACTAAACAATCAACTTATATACACTTTAATAATTCCAAAAAAATTATTCCTTTATATATAAAAATATAATCAAGTAAAATTATTTCATTTACCCAACTTAAAACAAATATTGTGCCGAATTGTTCTATTCAAGTGTTTAGAAACCCCTTCGGCATAGTTGTCGAGACCACGCTGACGAAAGTTCATATACCACTCAACAAACCAATCATCACAATATAAAACAATTTTATATATTCACTAACAAATACGCTCTCATAGCTATTATTACACTCAACTCATTCTAGAGTACTACTGACTCTATCTCTAATGAATTATACCCAACAGAACCATGGTTGTCGCTTAACCATAAGCTCCGATACCAAAATGTAAAGATCTAGGCTTTTCAACCGTCGACAGCAGTCACAACCGGTAGGCTTTTCAACCATCCCAGCCCCACCGTGGCTTACACTGGTACCCCAGACCTTGCTTTTACGGCCAGCCTCTCGACTGTCTCAGGTTACACCTAACCAACCCCCTAAAAAAGGATGTATGGGAGTAAGAGTCTCCCGTTCGCCACCTAACCGCGAAGCGAGAACCCCCCATCACATAGCCCAATAGCTTAACAAGACTGGTGTGAGAACTCAAAACAGTTTATTTATCTTTAAAATCAAAATAGAGGAATATTTTTATTTCAATTCGCAATGCTTTTAAAAATGAGACTACCATAAGGCCTCCCGCACACACACACAATGCAAACGCAGAATCGGAGGAGATTTCTCCTTATGATAGTCAAAGATGCTTGATACGCATTTAAATAAACATTTGATATTATTACTAGTGCATAGTGTAGAGAAATATTTCGAAAGTAGAATATAAATCTTAGCCAACATAGACATTTCGAACTATGCCTACTATAGCTACCATCCAAACAGTGGTGACCACCATAAGTGAATGATAGGTTCTACAACTAAAACCGTACAAGTTTCGTATTGGGAATTGGATTTCCAACAAATGGTCAGGCCAAGGAACTTCCCATTGCCACATGAGAATGCCTCTGGAAAGACATCCCCGAGAACCAAACCGGAACTCTGCCAACACAAGGCCGGGTTACCCCTAACTGGGTAACTACTGACACGAGCACGCCATTCCCCGATCGTAAACGACCTTTCTCACGGGATCCCGAAAGCCAACAACCACAAAGTAATAAATTCGTAGTAACCACATAGGTTGAATATCTGGGCTCCATACCATGATACAACCTCTATCCAGAAGGAAATGTACATACCCTAAAGGGTGCTACCCCTCATAACATTGCCGCATCTTTCCTGTTTTGACCATTTCCGGGGTGTGAGGTTCGACGAAGTCACGTCCACAAAAACATACTTTATACAAAAGCCATGCTTTGGGTCAACAAATGATCAACACAATGATCACCAAGATAGACGATCAAATAAACGATCCTATCACAATAATAAACACAATGATCATTTACAGCATCACTCAGCATATCACATTACCAAATTGGGAATATATCGCTGATAACTTCAACTATATAACCTCTGAGCTCGTACGTCTCAGAGAAGGGTGTTAAGCTAAAGAATAAATTCTTCGCCACCAACAGAAATATATTTGAAAGAAATCGGCTTTGTATCTCAAATTGTAATGTCAGACACACAATCCATACAAGTTTGTTCCGGGATCGAACAAAACCGAAGGCACTTACAAAGAAGTCCTTGCAATCCGGATATTCACAATCCTGATCGGATTTCCCATCACTTAGGGAGAACTCTATACCGGAGCAACTCGGTGCAGAGTAAATCGACAGGTCATCCTATCGCTCTCGTAAATACCGGGTCTTCAACACCGATCTTCAATGCAATTCATAACGACGTATCACATATTCGGAATGGGTTATACGACCCCATGGTCCTTTCCCGGTTAACCCGAATAGTGAGCGCTTATTCAAAAATAAGTGTAGCATTCACATTCAAACAAATCACATCAATTACCCATTCAAAGGGAAATATTGATAGTCGGTTATTGAACTATCAATGGATATGCATACATCACCAGTTTCCAAATAATTTTCCAAATTATTTATTTTCCAAAATATCTTTACAAGATATATTATTTCATACTTCAAAAATAAATCAATATTTATTTTTAAACAAATTCTCCTTTTCATTCATAAATTCCATAGTGAATTTATAATCCAAAATATCTATGAATATTCAATTTCGATTATTCATTCAATTTATCTTCAAAAAGATAAATTCTCTAATATTCACTTTATATTGGGAAAAACATTTCCATACTTATTTATTCATAAGTAATTCACAAATTTTATTTATTTTCAACACTTAGAAAATATTCAATATACTTAAATCGAAATTAAGTATATATTTCATTCTTTAAGGAAATCATTCACTTAACCATATTTATTTGGGCCAAAACGAATGTTGCGCAAAACATCGTTACGACAACCCAAAATCACTAGTATAGGGATTCGAAATTAAATAGATATATATATCCCAATACTATACAAAACATTTCCTTTCGGAAATCATTTACTATAACAACAGTGTTATAGTCCATCATCTCCTTTTATTTCTCGAAAACGTCTATTTCAACAATAAATGTTGAAATCTATGGTTTCGAATCTCAACACATTTAAAACATCGTTAGATCGTTTTAATTCTATTTAAAACATCCAAATCCAAAACAATTTCTTTAACGTGTTATTCACTATTCAAAAACGTGAATATACTTTGTTAACAAATTTCATCCTTTTATTCATTTTAATTCAAAGGGTTATTCACTATTCAAAAATGTGAATATAACTCCACTTATAGGTTTTAACAAATTTTCTTATCAAAATAAGTCATTTGCGAATTTATAAAACAACGTTTATAAATTCCATTTCTATTTATTTATAAAAACTTCCTTTTTATAAATTCTTTTATTAACCTATTCCAGTTTATAACTCAATTATAAACTAAAAGTTCATATTATAAGTTAAATACTTATAAAACGATTATTTTACAAAATCGTTCTTTTTAACTTCCCGAATTATAAATCTTATAACTTATAAGATTCATTCATTTATCCAAAATCATTATTTTAATAACTTAATAAATTTTATAAACCTACTGCTTATAAAATTCCATTTATAACTTCACCGTATAAAATTCTATAAATTCCATTCAATTATGAAATTCATTTTCACTTCATTCAAACACTTATAAAAACTCGTTTTATAATGTCCATATTTCAATTTATAAATATCCATTTATAAATCTCTTAATATAAATCAATTTATATTATTCTTTAAAACGACTTTAATCTCCTTTATTATTTCACCATTTTGATTCATAAAATAATTAAATTTTATAAATCCTACATTTAACTTTTCACAATAAATTCTAAAATCCCGATTAAACTATTTTATAAAATCAATAGCATCATATTCTCAAAAATCAGTTTTTAACTATTTTTCACAAAAATCATAATTTTTTATAACATTAAAAATTATAACGTTTATTTATTTAAAATGGATCAATTCCAAAATTATTTTATAAAACGTATACTTTCTAAAATCACTTTAAAATCATTTTAAAATCCCAAAATTTGGGTCCAATGATGCTACACACCAAATAGTCAATCACGACTATAACAATATCATATATCAATATGAAAATCAATCAAATATCAAAATATCTGAAATCAAATAAATACTGTTGAGGAATCCAGTTGGATCCCTCCAACCTGTTTTCCTGCATCCAAAAACATTAGCACAATACCAATTTCGCTCCAGTACGAAATTATCGCGGTATATGTTCTTATTAAATATTATCCGCTTAATAACGGCGCAATAGGGTCTCATCCGCTAAAAAATGTGGGGAATCAACAACTGCAATATATACATATGCCAATATATATATATATTGCTATTATATATATAATACCAATTTCACTGTTTATGAAATATTCGCGGTATATGTTTTTAATAAATAACATCCGCTTACTAACGGCGTATAATGTCTATTTTAACAATCAATAGATAACAATCAACATTCAAACATGCATTCAAATATTTTAAATCTAACTATTTGAAATAAAATCGAAACTGATTCGATTGAGTGAGAAGTTCTCACCTTGATTTTATTTCCGTTTTAGCGATTAATTTCGAATAAAATTAAACGGACGTTTAATTTTACCCAAAATTCTCACTAACTCCAAACGACTCCAAACCAAATCCATCGCGTAGTGCTCGTCCCTACGATTCCAACGCAACTGAGTTTGCATTTTTTCGACCTCGTATGAAAAAGATATGTATTTTTGAAGTTACATGATTTATATACTTATAAATTTACAACTAACTTTAATAATTTTCAACCTACACAATCTCCTAGCCACTGGATCCACTGCAAACTGATCTTGGCCGTTCCCCTTCTCTCCCTCTCCCTCACGTTTCTTCTACAGGTCACTCACGCAAGCATGAACCCATCCCTCAATCACTAGGGTTTCAATTTGCATCGCCAATACTCGACGAAACTCGATCAAACCACTTGCAAATCGAAGCTCTTCGCGAGAGCTACCTCCACCACCCATGGCTTGAAGCTCGGCCCCTATATGGCCTTGAATTGCGTGCGAAAATCTATAGGTTCGGCCCACCATAGCTCCTCCTACTTTGCACCATTTACGATCATCACCGTATGGAATCGAAGCTCTCGTCGAGCTCTACGACTTTCGTGTTGAACACCTTGGCTAAATCTTTGTAGATTGAGAGAGATTGAGGGGGAAAGGAGAATGATTTCTGGCCATTCAATAGTTAGGGCCGGCTACACTTTGAATTAGGGTTTGATTTTTTTTTTATTTGTGAGGGTTGTGGTGCTATTTGTAGAAATTATCAAAACACTATTCATCCCGGAAATTCCGAACTCCGATTTACGCGCCGTAACCAGCGTTTCTAGGGTTTACCCCACGTTCCGGACACAATGGAACAGGTTTCGGAAGCTAATTCGGAAGTATGTGCGAGTTATGGCAATAAACGCTCAATTTGAATTAAACCGATTTAAGCGATTTTCTAGGCGTTTTAATTCGTACCGGACAAACGGTAAATCCAATTGACTTGAAATTTGAAACCTTACAATAATATCACATTACGGATCCGATGAAACTGGTTTCGTCGAAATCCGAGACTTTTTGAAAAATGGCTATTTTAACTCGCCAAATTTAAATTAAAAATAAATCGATGCGTTTCGAGCTGCCACGATCAAACGATAACTCCGATTGACACGAAATTTGAAATCCGGTAATAACTAACTATTACGGATCCAATGAAACTGGTTTCGTTCAATTCTGAGACTGTTCAAAAATTGACTATTTTTACTAGTCGATTTAAATATTAAAATATTCAATTTTCACAAATTAACTTTTAATTCGATTTTAAAAGTTCTAAAATATTGTTCTAACTCCCATATGATAAAATAAAATTTTACAAATCATTTTCAATCATATTTAACCCTATTTTCAATTATTTTCATAATTTAACATATTAAATTATCGATTAAATTATTCAATTAAATCCAATAATTCAAATAAAAATTTATTTGACTTATAAATTCACTTATTAATATTTAAAAATTAATTAAATATTCAAATTTTAATCTCTAGAAATTCTGGGTCGTTACAATCTTCCCCACTTAAAAGAATTTCGTCCCGAAATTACAAGTAAGAAAAGTTACAGAATTTATTAACTTTCCAAAATCCATAGTTAAATATCTTACAATACTTTACTAAGTTTTCAAATCAGTTAGTTATCTTTTCAAAAACAACTACTATTGTTTAACTTTCAACTTCAAATCAAAGTTTAAAGTTTTCAAAATTTTCCCATTTTCTCAAATTTTTTCTAACGCCTTAAATTTTCGGAAAAATTCGCCATAGTCTCCTTTGCGCGGCTCGATCCGAAAAAAAAAATGACAGTATATATATCACAAATATACATCTCATCAAGTAATGAGGCATCCCGCAGGGAAAAAAGTGTAAAAGTACGGTATTTAATCCGAAATATGTACCTTATATTTTATTAGCAAGCATATACGGCTAATATAGCGCGAAAGCGAGCTCCAAATGCGAAGCAAACGCGATCCGCACCTACTAAACACTCAACAAACATCATGAGAACATGCATATATGACAATAATCCCAATATACAACATATAGTAACATATCAACTATATATGTCACATAGCAAATGCAACTAAACAACAAATGCAAACATCAACCAACTACCATTCATAACCAATAAATATTCATTCATATTCTCATTAATATTAATGAATTGGTTTTCAATTTAAATCACATTTGATTCATTAATAGTGGATGTTTTTACTAACACTCATTTTCAATTAGTTTATATTCAAGTTGGTTCACTTCCAATTCAAATTCAATTCTATTCAAATTTATTTACTTATAATTTGAATTCAATTACATAGCTTTCAATTTCATTAGCACTTAATGAATTATATACAATCAACTAACAATCACATAACAACCAAAGTATATTAATTACAACCAAATTCCTTTGCTTATATTCATTTTGGTTTTACACCTTTAATTAAATTGACTTCCATTCAATTTATTCAACTTCCATAACATAAGATTTTAATGAATTAACACTTATATTCATTATTCCATATTAACTTAATTTACATTCAATTGATTTACATTTAATCCATTAATTCAATTCAATTACAAAAGTTGAATTTCATTTACATAACTTAAGTTCATATCTATCACTTAACTTTATTATTTTACTTTGATACTAATATCAACTTCATTCAACATCTTTTAAGTTATACTTCCATTTATAATCATCACTTGTTTTTACATAACTTAAATTCCTAAATATATCCATATAGTTTCACTTCTTATATATATAAGTTTATTTCACAATTGTAATCACTTTTAATTATAATTTAACTCTTATAATTCTTTTTTCTTATACAATTTATTCTTTTATTTAGATTATTCAAACAACTAAACAATCAACTTATATACACTTTAATAATTCCAAAAAAATTATTCCTTTATATATAAAAATATAATCAAGTAAAATTATTTCATTTACCCAACTTAAAACAAATATTGTGCCGAATTGTTCTATTCAAGTGTTTAGAAACCCCTTCGGCATAGTTGTCGAGACCACGCTGACGAAAGTTCATATACCACTCAACAAACCAATCATCACAATATAAAACAATTTTATATATTCACTAACAAATACGCTCTCATAGCTATTATTACACTCAACTCATTCTGGAGTACTACTGACTCTATCTCTAATGAATTATACCCAACAGAACCATGGTTGTCGCTTAACCATAAGCTCCGATACCAAAATGTAAAGATCTAGGCTTTTCAACCGTCGACAGCAGTCACAACCGGTAGGCTTTTCAACCATCCCAGCCCCACCGTGGCTTACACTGGTACCCCAGACCTTGCTTTTACGGCCAGCCTCTCGACTGTCTCAGGTTACACCTAACCAACCCCCTAAAAAAGGATGTATGGGAGTAAGAGTCTCCCGTTCGCCACCTAACCGCGAAGCGAGAACCCCCCATCACATAGCCCAATAGCTTAACAAGACTGGTGTGAGAACTCAAAACAGTTTATTTATCTTTAAAATCAAAATAGAGGAATATTTTTATTTCAATTCGCAATGCTTTTAAAAATGAGACTACCATAAGGCCTCCCGCACACACACACAATGCAAACGCAGAATCGGAGGAGATTTCTCCTTATGATAGTCAAAGATGCTTGATACGCATTTAAAATAACATTTGATATTATTACTAGTGCATAGTGTAGAGAAATATTTCGAAAGTAGAATATAAATCTTAGCCAACATAGACATTTCGAACTATGCCTACTATAGCTACCATCCAAACAGTGGTGACCACCATAAGTGAATGATAGGTTCTACAACTAAAACCGTACAAGTTTCGTATTGGGAATTGGATTTTCCAACAAATGGTCAGGCCAAGGAACTTCCCATTGCCACATGAGAATGCCTCTGGAAAGACATCCCCGAGAACCAAACCGGAACTCTGCCAACACAAGGCCGGGTTACCCCTAACTGGATAACTACTGACACGAGCACGCCATTCCCCGATCGTAAACGACCTTTCTCACGGGATCCCGAAAGCCAACAACCACAAAGTAATAAATTCGTAGTAACTACATAGGTTGAATATCTGGGCTCCATACCATGATACAACCTCTATCCAGAAGGAAATGTACATACCCTAAAGGGTGCTACCCCTCATAACCTTGCCGCATCTTTCCTGTTTTGACCATTTCCGAGGTGTGAGGTTCGACGAAGTCACGTCCACAAAAACATACTTTATACAAAAGCCATGCTTTGGGTCAACAAATGATCAACACAATGATCACCAAGATAGACGATCAAATAAACGATCCTATCACAATAATAAACACAATGATCATTTACAGCATCACTCAGCATATCACATTACCAAATTGGGAATATATCGCTGATAACTTCAACTATATAACCTATGAGCTCGTACGTCTCAGAGAAGGGTGTTAAGCTAAAGAATAAATTCTTCGCCACCAACAGAAATATATTTGAAAGAAATCGGCTTTATATCTCAAATTGTAATGTCAGACACACAATCCATACAAGTTTGTTCCGGGATCGAACAAAACCGAAGGCACTTACAAAGAAGTCCTTGCAATCCAGATATTCGCAATCCTGATCGGATTTCCCATCACTTAGGGAGAACTCTATACCGGAGCAACTCGGTGCAGAGTAAATCGACAGGTCATCCTATCGCTCTCGCAAATACCGGGTCTTCAACACCGATCTTCAATGCAATTCATAACGACGTATCACATATTCGGAATGGGTTATACGACCCCATGGTCCTTTCCCGGTTAACCCGAATAGTGAGCGCTTATTCAAAAATAAGTGTAGCATTCACATTCAAACAAATCACATCAATTACCCATTCAAAGGGAAATATTGATAGTCGGTTATTGAACTATCAATGGATATGCATACATCACCAGTTTCCAAATAATTTTCCAAATTATTTATTTTCCAAAATATCTTTACAAGATATATTATTTCATACTTCAAAAATAAATCAATATTTATTTTTAAACAAATTCTCCTTTTCATTCATAAATTCCATAGTGAATTTATAATCCAAAATATCTATGAATATTCAATTTCGATTATTCATTCAATTTATCTTCAAAAAGATAAATTCTCTAATATTCACTTTATATTGGGAAAAACATTTCCATACTTATTTATTCATAAGTAATTCACAAATTTTATTTATTTTCAACACTTAGAAAATATTCAATATACTTAAATCGAAATTAAGTATATATTTCATTCTTTAAGGAAATCATTCACTTAACCATATTTATTTGGGCCAAAACGAATGTTGCGCAAAACATCGTTACGACAACCCAAAATCACTAGTATAGGGATTCGAAATTAAATAGATATATAAATCCCAATACTATACAAAACATTTCATTTCGGAAATCATTTACTATAACAACAGTGTTATAGTCCATCATCTCCTTTTATTTCTCGAAAACGTCTATTTCAACAATAAATGTTGAAATCTATGGTTTCGAATCTCAACACATTTAAAACATCGTTAGATCGTTTTAATTCTATTTAAAACATCCAAATCCAAAACAATTTCTTTAACGTGTTATTCACTATTCAAAAACGTGAATATACTTTGTTAACAAATTTCATCCTTTTATTCATTTTAATTCAAAGGGTTATTCACTATTCAAAAATGTGAATATAACTCCACTTATAGGTTTTAACAAATTTTCTTATCAAAATAAGTCATTTGCGAATTTATAAAACAACGTTTATAAATTCCATTTCTATTTATTTATAAAAACTTCCTTTTTATAAATTCTTTTATTAACCTATTCCAGTTTATAACTCAATTATAAACTAAAAGTTCATATTATAAGTTAAATACTTATAAAACGATTATTTTACAAAATCGTTCTTTTTAACTTCCCGAATTATAAATCTTATAACTTATAAGATTCATTCATTTATCCAAAATCATTATTTTAATAACTTAATAAATTTTATAAACCTACTGCTTATAAAATTCCATTTATAACTTCACCATATAAAATTCTATAAATTCCATTCAATTATGAAATTCATTTTCACTTCATTCAAACACTTATAAAAACTCGTTTTATAATGTCCATATTTCAATTTATAAATATCCATTTATAAATCTCTTAATATAAATCAATTTATATTATTCTTTAAAACGACTTTAATCTCCTTTATTATTTCACCATTTTGATTCATAAAATAATTAAATTTTATAAATCCTACATTTAACTTTTCACAATAAATTCTAAAATCCCGATTAAACTATTTTATAAAATCAATAGCATCATATTCTCAAAAATCAGTTTTTAACTATTTTTCACAAAAATCATAATTTTTTATAACATTAAAAATTATAACGTTTATTTATTTAAAATGGATCAATTCCAAAATTATTTTATAAAACGTATACTTTCTAAAATCACTTTAAAATCATTTTAAAATCCCAAAATTTGGGTCCAATGATGCTACACACCAAATAGTCAATCACGACTACAACAATATCATATATCAATATGAAAATCAATCAAATATCAAAATATCTGAAATCAAATAAATACTGTTGAGGAATCCAGTTGGATCCCTCCAACCTGTTTTCCTGCATCCAAAAACATTAGCACAATACCAATTTCGCTCCAGTACGAAATTATCGCGGTATATGTTCTTATTAAATATTATCCGCTTAATAACGGCGCAATAGGGTCTCATCCGCTAAAAAATGCGGGGAATCAACAACTGCAATATATACATATGCCAATATATATATATTGCTATTATATATATAATACCAATTTCACTGTTTATGAAATATTCGCGGTATATGTTTTTAATAAATAACATCCGCTTACTAACGGCGTATAATGTCTATTTTAACAATCAATAGATAACAATCAACATTCAAACATGCATTCAAATATTTTAAATCTAACTATTTAAAATAAAATCGAAATTGATTCGATTGAGTGAGAAGTTCTCACCTTGATTTTATTTCCGTTTTAGCGATTTATTTCGAATAAAATTAAACGGACGTTTAATTTTACCCAAAATTCTCACTAACTCCAAACGACTCCAAACCAACTCCATCGCGTAGTGCTCGTCCCTTCGATTCCAACGCAACTGAGTTTGCATTTTTTCGACCTCGTATGAAAAAGATATGTATTTTTGAAGTTACATGATTTATATACTTATAAATTTACAACTAACTTTAATAATTTTCAACCTACACAATCTCCTAGCCACTGGATCCACTGCAAACTGATCTTGGCCGTTCCCCTTCTCTCCCTCTCCCTCACGTTTCTTCTACAGGTCACTCACGCAAGCATGAACTCATCCCTCAATCACTAGGGTTTCAATTTGCATCGCCAATACTCGACGAAACTCGATCAAACCACTTGCAAATCGAAGCTCTTCGCGAGAGCTACCTCCACCACCCATGGCTTGAAGCTTGGCCCCTATATGGCCTTGAATTGCGTGCGAAAATCTGTAGGTTCGGCCCACCATAGCTCCTCCTACGTTGCACCATTTCCGATCATCACCGTATGGAATCGAAGCTCTCGTCGAGCTCTACGACTTTCGTGTTGAACACCTTGGCTAAATCTTTGTAGATTGAGAGAGATTGAGGGGGAAAGGAGAATGATTTCTGGCCATTCAATAGTTAGGGCCGGCTGCACTTTGAATTAGGGTTTGATTTTTTTTTTTTAATTTGTGAGGGTTGTGGTGCTATTTATAGAAATTATCAAAACACTATTCATCCCGGAAATTCCGAACTCCGATTTACGCGCCGTAACCAGCGTTTCTAGGGTTTACCCCGCGTTCTGGACACAATGGAATAGGTTTTGGAAGCTAATTCGGAAGTATGTGCGAGTTATGGCAATAAACGCTCAATTTGAATTAAACCGATTTAAGCGATTTTCTAGGCGTTTTAATTCGTACCGGACAAACGGTAAATCCAATTGACTTGAAATTTGAAACCTTACAATAATATCACATTACGGATCCGATGAAACTGGTTTCGTCGAAATCCGAGACTTTTTGAAAAATGGCTATTTTAACTCGCCAAATTTAAATTAAAAATAAATCGATGCGTTTCGAGCTGCCACGATCAAACGATAACTCCGATTGACACGAAATTTGAAATCTGGTAATAACTAACTATTACGGATCCAATGAAACTAGTTTCGTTCAATTCTGAGACTGTTCAAAAATTGACTATTTTTACTAGTCGATTTAAATATTAAAATATTCAATTTTCACAAATTAACTTTTAATTCGATTTTAAAAGTTCTAAAATATTGTTCTAACTCCCATATGATAAAATAAAATTTTACAAATCATTTTCAATCATATTTAACCCTATTTTCAATTATTTTCATAATTTAACATATTAAATTATCGATTAAATTATTCAATTAAATCCAATAATTCGAATAAAAATTTATTTGACTTATAAATTCACTTATTAATATTTAAAAATTAATTAAATATTCAAATTTTAATCTCTAAAAATTCTGGGTCGTTACAGTAGGTTTAGCAGAAGTGTTTTCCATGCCGAATCGTTTAATTAAATTAGCACAATATTTTTCTTGGTTTATAAAAATTCCATTTGTTAATTGTTTGATTTGAAGTCCGAGAAAATCTGATAATTCTCCCATATGAGACATTTGAACTCATTAGTCATTATATTTGAAAATTCTTTACATAAATTTTCATTTGTTGAACCAAAAATAATATCGTCTACGTATATTGAATTATTAAAATATCTTTGGTAGTATTTTTAATAAAAAGCGTTTGATCTACTTTTCCAATTTTAAATCCCGAATTTAATAAATAACTTTTAAGTCTTTCATACCAAGCACGAGGTGCTTGTTTAAGACCATATAGTGCTTTCTTTAATTTAAGTACATGATCCGGATATTTTTCATGTATAAATAAAGGAGGTTGTTCTACATATACATTTTCTTTAATAAAACCATTTAGAAATGCACTTTTAACATCCATTTGATAAATTTTAAAATTGTGAAAACATGCAAAGGCTAATAGTATACGAATTGCTTCAAGTCTTGCAACGGGAGCAAAGGTTTCTTCAAAATCAATACCTTCTTCTTGATTATACCCTTGTGCTACTAGTCTTGCTTTATTCCTTGTTATATTACCTTGTTCGTCTACTTTATTTTTGTAAATCCATTTTGTTCCTATTACTGATTGACTATTAGGACGGGGAACTAATTCCCAAACATCGTTACGTTCAAATTGATTTAATTCTTCTTGCATTGCGATAATCCAATAATCATCTGTTGATGCTTCTTTAGGATTTTTAGGTTCTATTGATGAAATGAAAGCTACATGACCCATTTGATTTAGTTGATTTCTTGTCCTAACTTGAGAATTTATTTCTCCTATTATATTTTGAGTTGGATGATCTCGTAATATTCTAGGAGGAGTTCTTAGTTCATTATTACTATTTTCAAGGTTTGTTTCTTCTATATTTATCAATTCTTCGTCATCTTTTATATTTAAATTTTTATTAAAATTTCCATCAAAAGATATATGCAAAGTTTCTTCAATTATGTTTGTTCGTTTATTAAATACTCGATATGCTTTACTTCATTCTGAGTATCCTACGAAAATTCCTTCGTCAACTTTTGGATCGAATTTTCCTAGTTAATCTTTTGTATTTAAAATGAAACATTTTGATCCAAATATTTTAAAATAAGATATATTTGGCTTTTTATTATTAAATAGTTCATAATAATTATTTTTAGTTAATGGTCTAATTGATATTCTATTTAATACATAACATGCAGTAGCAACGGCTTCTGCCCAAAAATGTTTTGGTAGAGAACATCCATTTAATAATGTTCTTGCGCATTCTTGTAATGTTCTATTCTTTCTTTCTACAAATCCATTTTGTTGAGGAGTTCTAGGAAATGAAAAGTTATGATTTATTCCTTTCTTTTTACAAAAAGTTTCCAAAACTTCATTTTCGAAGTCGCCTCCATGATCGCTTCGAATATTTTTAATTTTCAAATCTTTAGTGTTTTGAATTCTTTTGACAAATTTTTTAAAATGCTCAAAAGTGTCACTTTTATTTTTCATAAAAATAGTCCATGTATATCTTAAAAAATCATCAACTATTACAAATACGTATCGACTATGATTAATGGATTGAACTTGTGTTGGCCCAAATAAATCCATATGTAGTAATTCTAATGGTTGTAAAGTCGAAATATTTTTCTTAGATTTGAAAGATGATTTCGTTAATTTTCCTTTTTGACAATCATCACAAAGATTATTTATTTTAAAGTTTATTTTGGGTAAACCTCTTACTAATTCATTTTTAGAAAGTTTTCTAATAGTTTTAAAATATATATGACAAAATCTTTTGTTCCATAACCAAGGATCATTATCTTTGGCAAGTAAACACATACTTGTATTATGATTAATATTCATATTTAGAACATAAATATTTCTATCTCTATTTCCTTCAAAAACAAGATTTTGGTTTTGATCAAAAATACTACATTTATTATCCGAGAAAGTTATTTTAAAACCTTTGTCACACAGTTGACTTATGCTAAGTAGATTATGTTTTAAATTTTCAACTAATGAAACATTTGTTATAAAAGGTAAATTTGATGTACCGTAATTGTTCACATCTCCTTTGCCAATGATATAGCCTTTTGAGTTGCCTCCGAAGGTAACTGAGTCACCATCAAAGTATGTGATGTTTGTAAGCATATCTTTGTCTCCGGTCATGTGTTTTGAACAACCACTGTCTAATATCCATTTCTTCTCTTTGAGTGGGACCTGAATATAAATATGAAATTATTGGTACCCACCTTTTAATAGGGTCCTAAAAAGTTAGAGTTTAGGAAACCAAACCCAATTTGGTTCAGTATCCTTTTTATAAATATAGTTTTCATTATGATGAACATTATCCATAAATGTTTTAATATATTTATTTCTTCTTAATACATTGTTAATCTTTGGTACCCAAATTTTAACTACCTTGGTTTCTACTTTTATTTTAATAGGTTTCTTTTGCAATATTTGTTGTTTTGAATCAACATTCCTCTTATGTTTTATATTTTTCTTATTAGGAATTTTTGACTCTTTTTTTATAACCTAAACCTTGTTTGTTTGAAGATGATTGAGAATTTTCTAATATCTTAGATAAATTTTCTCTTCCTTTGTTAAAGTTAGAAACATTTTTAGTGATGTCATCTAATTTAGCTTGAAGACTATTATTTTCTAATTCAACATGTTTAATCTTAATTCTTAACTCGTGATTTTCAGAAACAAATACATCATTCTTTTTCTTTTGAGTTTCAATTTCTTGACTTAAAAGTGATAATTGAGTTTCCGAATTTGAATAAGATTCTTGAACTTTTTCATGTTCTTCTTCAAGAATTTTCTTTTCATCATTTAACAGATCTCTTTCAAACTCAGCTTTGTTTTGATTTTCACGAATTTCCTTAGTTTTTCTTTTAAGAATTTTTATTGTGCTTAAAAGTTCAGTGTTTACTTCAATTAAATCATCAAAAGTTAAATTACTTACCTCAGAATCTTGAGCCAAGAAGTATACATTTGCCTGTTCATTGTCGCTATCACTATCATTTTCGGATGAAGATGAATCTGAATCGTCCCATGTTACAGAAAATGCCTTCTTTTTGAATTTATCCTTCTTGTTTTTGTTGTTGAAGCTTTTCTGATTTTCCTTCATTTGTTCTTGACAATCTTTTTGCATGTGTCCTTTCTTGTGACAATTGAAGCATTCTATATTTGAGGATGAAGGTTTGCTCAAGAAATTCTTTTTGAATCCGTTTTTGTTTCCCTTTCTATACTTTAAGAATTTCTTGAAATTTTTGGCTATACATGCTAGATCCTCATCTTCAGACTCTAATTCTTCCTTTTCCGCATGAAAAGCAACATTCTTTCTTTCTTGAGCTTGATCTTTCTTAGCTTGCATATTTACTACATACGACATAAGATTTCCAATCAATTCTTCTGGTTTCATTATAGATAGATCATTTGCTTCCTCAATTGCTAGTACTTTTCTCTCTCATTCATCAGTGAGTGAATTTAGAACTTTAGACACAATGTCAAAATCCGTGTATTTTTCTCCTAGTCCTATTAAGGCATGATGAATGTCTTGAAATCTCGAGTACATGTCATTGATGGATTCATTTTGTCGCATTCTAAAGTTTTGGAATTGGTTCTTCAGCATGGATATCTTTGTTTGTTTAACTTTGTTTGTGCCTTCATGTATGACTTTAAGTGTTTCACATATCTGATATGCAGTTGAACATATGCTAACACGGTTGAATTCATTTCTATCGAGGGTGCAAAATAGCATATTCATAGCTTTGGCATTTGCACTAGCTTCATTCTTCTGAGTTTGTGTCCATGTAGGATAATCGGTCGTGGGTACAACAAACTCTGCTTGAGTAGCATTCCAAGCTTCGAAACTTGTTGCTTGCATATAAATCCTCATCCTTGTAGCCCAATAGCTGTAGTTTAGTCCATTGAATAGGGGGGTCTTTGGGTAGATTGTCCTTCCGCAAATGTAGAATTATAGGCAGATGTTGTGCTTGTACTTGCGTTATTTTTCATATTATCAATATGTCTGATAACGGTGTTATGGTTATAGGACGGCCTTGCTCTGATACCAATTGAAAGAGGGGGCTATGCGGTAGGATCGTATAATATGGAATAGCGGAATGATATAGATAAATAACGATAAGCAATAAGTAAAGTAGACACCAAGACTTTATACTGGTTCGGACCTCTTGTCCTACGTCCAGTCCCTAAGCTTCTCTTAGGAATTCTACTAACAACCCTCACTTAACCCGGAGGAATAGGTTTACAACTTACCCGAACAACCGAACGGGATTTCGTGCCTCAACTACCGAAGAGGACTTCAACTCAACTACTAAAAAACAATATTCGACTTGTTGTGTTCTTGTCAACACTAATGAGCCTAATGTAGTACAATATTCCTATAATCTTATCCTCGAGAGTATGCAATGTGTTTGTGAAGATTTAGGAAATGTGAATTGCTATGAATCAAAAGAATGTTACAAACAAAACAGTGATTCAAGCAATAGATTGGTGATTGCTTTGAGAATATCTAGAGAATGTGATAAAGAAAATAGTAAGATTAAAGCAAGAGAATTCGGTAAATTGAATGATGTTAGAATCATGTATATATACTTGTAGAAGAGGTGCATTTGTTGTCAAAGGTTGCAAACAAGAGATGCTTCCATTTCCATTGGAGAATGGTTGCAACTCTTGGGAGGAAGAAGGTGACTTTTCAGAGAAAATTCGCAGGTTCAAATTCAGTCGACTGAGCAAGGAATTCAGTCAACTGAAAATATGAAGTAAAATTTTCAGGAACAAATTCAGTCGACTGTGCAGGAAGTTCAGTCGACTGAAACTGTGCATGTTTATATAGTTATACCAGTTTCAGTCGACTGGCCATTCCTGTTCAGTCGACTGAACTACTAAAATATGCACAGTGAAAGTTTAAATGAAAATAAAGTTCATAAAATGTGTTGTAGTGTTCGTGCAAGCCTCTTGAGGATAGATTTTAACAATAAATCTAGACTAAGACCTAAACAAAAATTATACTTATGTTTGTTTGGTCTTCATCGATCTTCCTTTAGCTTTACACATATCTCTTCCTTGTTTGCACATTGTCATTGATCAAAATCTTCGCGTATCAACAATCTCCCCCTTTTTGATTGATGACAATACTGATTTATTCTAGATATGTATTTACTTATTTTCTCCCCCTGAATGTATGCACTATCTTACCTACAAAACAAAGTTAGTACCATAGATTTTCTCCCCCTTTGTCAACGACAAAAAAGAAGAATTAACAGTAGAAATATTTTATCAAAACAATCATTGAAGCATAGAGAATAGAAAACTTGCATAACCATGGCTTAAAAAAGTTAAAAAAGTTGCTTCGAATAAGCACAAAATGGCTATTTATACAAGCCATAAGAAAGTTATAAATAAACATCAAACCATGCTAAAATTACTCATCTTTATCCCAGTCATATGAACCTTCTCTTCCTCCTGTTGGTTCACGTATGACGGGTCCTCCTATTGGTGGTCTGTACGCTCTTCCTCCTTGGCCACCACTAGCTCCGCTTGTGCTGCTACTTGTTTGCTCTTCGGATGACGTCCATGTAAACGTAGGTGCCGGACCTTTGCCGCGAGATGTCGAAGCAGTAGTGGTGCTTGAGCACGAGATTGCATCCCATAGCTTGTTGAAGAATCCTTTGTTTTTTTCAAGCTTGTGATCTACCTTTTTAAGACGAGTATTAATAATTTGTTGATTTCTTGATAATATCCCCAATGATTGGTTGGTAGTAAAGCTTGGGTCAACAAGACGAATTTCATCATCTTGCTCGAAATGTTCTTCATGGTGAGGTTGTGGAGGTTGTTGTTGTTCTTGATGCCTTGCTTCCCATTTCGCGATTGATATTATGCGAGGAGGTCGAGATGGGAATTGCATTAGGCTTATGGTCCGGTGGTTAATTTGATGAACCATTGTATTCTCTGACTCGGGTAATGGCGTATCGACATTGAGGAGAAGTCGCATGATGTATTCTCTAAAATAGATAGTGCGCATTTTTCCATTATTAAAAGTGAGAAACTCATCAAGAATAAGCTGTATCCAATTGACTTGTATATTGCCAAAAATAGCATATAGAGCTCGATAATTATTTGGGTAGACAATTTCGTACGAACCCGTGCGAGGAGTAATTGTTCTCATTAGAGCTTTGTGAAGGATTCTTGCCATAGGTCGAAGGGAGGTGGACTTAAAATCTCTAAAGTTGATATTATCATCCATAAATCGATGGTTTATGTTATCACGAATTTGTGGATTGAATTCTGTCTCGTCTAGCTTTCTTCCGACATTTGGTGATTCTAGAATGTGTGCTATTCTATCTAAGGAAAACCAAACTTTCTTTCCACATACCATACTCCAAACACTATTGTTTGGATTTCTTGGAGTTTGGTGTCCAAGATTAAGGTTAGCATAAAATAATTTGATCATTATATGATTTATGGCATGGTCATTTCTTTTCAAATCCAAAAGAGAAGTTAAACCTGCTTGATCGGTTAACGCTTGGATGTTGTATGTTTGAAAGCTTTGGAAATCAACGAAGGAATGCTCGAAAATACGGGAATTCTTCATCTTATTCCATCTAGTGACAGCTACTCCATCGTAAAGCCATTGCGCTATTTGAGCATCAATTGGCTCGGAGGATGAAGAAGAGGAAGCTCTTGATCTCTTTGGTGAAATTTGAGTGAGATTTGAGTGAATTTTGAGGAATTGGGGGCTAGGGTTTTGAAAATAATTGGGGAAGAAACTGTTTTGGAAAGTAAAAAGTGAATGGATAGGTAAAAAAATTGGTGGATAAAAAGGGGAAAGTTGCCTGAGAATTGGCGTTCAGTCGATTGAATAGGCTGTTCAGTCGACTGAATTGAAGGCCGAAAATTTTCTGGGTTGAATTCAGTCGACTGAACAGGGTTTTTAGTCGACTGAATTTTTGTCTGAAAGTTTCTTTTTGTATTTCAGTCGACTGTGCAGAGGATTCAGTCGACCGAATTATAAAAAAATTTGCTTTCTGCCTTAAGTCCAGTCGACTGAGCAGGGGGTTTCAGTCGACTGACCCATGTATTTTGTTGTTCTTTGTTAATTTTGAAAGTAAACACTTTATTCAAGGAAATAATTACAATTATATAGATGTAATACCATAAATAGATTTCAAAACTAACTATTTCTTAGGGGATGGACTTGGAGTCTTTTTCCCTTCATTCTTCATATAATTTATATCCTATGAATTTGGACTATATTGAGGAGTCCTAGGAGACATCCAAGGATTCACAGGATCGACTGGTGTACGGTAAGATGAAGACGGATGAAGTGAACTAACGGGGCGAGGTAGAGGTTCAGGCACTTCGTTCTTTTTTGATCCACAAAAGCGTAAACCGATTTGCTCTAGGAAGCTTAATCGTCTAGCCGTAACTTTTTGTTCGAAGTATAATTGTCATTGAAGATCTATTTGTTGTTGTTGAAAGTGATGAATTTCATCAATCTTTCTTTTTGTGTCTGGAGAAATAAAGAGTCCGCGTTTCGCTTTCTTGGATTCTGGTGTGTAGCCAGTACGATAATTGTTCCATTTGTAAACTGGCGCATGTGTCGTTGTTGGAGTGGGAAGTTTTGGAGACGTTGGAGTGTTATCGACTGAAGAGGTGATGTTGATCGGGGAAAACGAGTTGTTGGACGACATTTTTATAATGAATTTTTCAAGCTTTTTATTTGTGAGAATGAGTTGTGAAAAAGAAATATTTTTAAGATATATTTATAGTAGGGATTTTCTAAATATATAGTGGTTATAATTCTTTAATGTTTTTCATCCACTTAATGATTTAATGGTTACCATAATTCAGTTAAAAATGTATGGTTTACAAATGACTATTATTTTATAATATTTATGTAACATATTCAAAAAATAAATTGAAAATCTCATTTTTTCTTTATTCAGTCGACTGAGCATATAGTGTTAGTCGACTGAATTGTGTAGATTTTTCTAACTTTCTCTATATGATATCTTTAAAAGAAATTATTCCTAACTCTCGTCGTAATTTTATGAAGGAGTTTTCTAATAGAGGTTTAGTAAATATATCGGCAATTTGATTTTCGGTAGAAAAATGTTCTAAATTAATTATTCCTTTTTCGATATTGTCACGTAGAAAATGGTGATGAATATCTATATGTTTTGTACGAGAGTGATTAGCCGGATTTTTAGATAAGTTTATTGTACTTGTATTATCACAGTATATTGTAGAATTTGTTAAATTTATATTAAAATCTTTAAGTGTTTGTTGCATGTATATAACTTGAGTGCAAGCTAAAGCAGCTGATATATACTCTGCTTCGCAGGTGGAAAGCGAGACACAATTTTGTTTCTTACTAATCCAAGATACAAGTGATTTTCCAATGAAATGGCAAGTACCACTTGTACGTTTTCTATCTGTTCGAGATCCACCAAAATCAACATCACTGAATGACACTAACTCAAATGGACACTCCTTTGGATAGAAAAGACCGGAATCTTTAGTGTTGTTAAGATATCGCATAATTCGTTTTGCCGCTCTTAAATGTGATTCTTTTGGATTAGATTGAAAACGTGCACATAAACAAACACTCATCATCATGTCAGGTCTACTAGCGGTTAAGTAAAGTAAGGAACCTATCATACTTCTAAACAATTTTTGGTATACACTTTTGCCATTTTCATCTTGATCGAGATGTGTAGTGGTACTCATACGAGTAGGTTTAGCAGAAGTGTTTTCCATGCCGAATCGTTTAATTAAATTAGCACAATATTTTTCTTGGTTTATAAAAATTCCATTTGTTAATTGTTTGATTTGAAGTCCGAGAAAATCTGATAATTCTCCCATATGAGACATTTCGAACTCACTAGTCATTATATTTGAAAATTCTTTACATAAATTTTCATTTGTTGAACCAAAAATAATATCGTCTACGTATATTGAATTATTAAAATATCTTTGGTAGTATTTTTAATAAAAAGCGTTAGATCTACTTTTCCAGTTTTAAATCCCGAATTTAATAAATAACTTTTAAGTCTTTCATACAAAGCACGAGGTGCTTGTTTAAGACCATATAGTGCTTTCTTAATTTTATAAAGCTTTAAATCTAATTTATTTTGTAAATCAATTTTTTTTTATTTCCATACATCTTATTTAATTTAGAAAATACAAATACAATTTTTATAAAATACTTATCTTTGAATTTCAACCCAAAATTCTACTTATAATATAATTTATTTTTCTAGAATTTCCAGCTTAAAATTCAATTAAATTTTATTTTTATATTTCAAATCTAATTAAATTCTCAATTAATTCATAATTAAATCCAGAATTTAATTTAATTACCAATTAAATTTGGCTCAAAAATCGAGATCGTTACCGATTCCCCTCTTAAGAAAATTTCATCCTTGAAATTCGCAAGGGATACAACAAAGAATGGATAGATACACAGAGATAGAAAAATATATTTTCAGAATAAACTGAACATTTATTCTGCATTTGGTTTACCAAATCAGAATATCAGTAATAGATACAAGAACAAATCTATTTAACTCTTCACAAGATACTCGGGGTCATCTAGATCTACGAATATGCATAGGCACTGGTTAGTGAAAGAGGGGGCTTTGCGGTAGGATCGTATAATATGGAATAGCGGAATGATATAGATAAATAACGATAAGCAATAAGTAAAGTAGACACCAAGACTTTTATACTGGTTCGGACCTCTTGTCCTACGTCAAGTCCCTAAGCTTCTCTTAGGAATTCTACTAACAACCCTCACTTAACCCGGAGGAATAGGTTTACAACTTACCCGAACAACCGAACGGGATTTCTTGCCTCAACTACCGAAGAGGACTTCAACTCAATTACTAAAAAACAATATTCGACTTGTTGTGTTCTTGTCAACACTAATGAGTATAATGTAGTACAATATTCCTATAATCTTATCCTCGAGAGTATGCAATGTGTTTGTGAAGATTTAGGAAATGTGAATTGCTATGAATCAAAAGAATGTTACAAACAAAATAGTGATTCAAGCAATAGATTGGTGATTGCTTTGAGAATATCTAGAGAATATGATAAAGAAAATAGTAAGATTAAAGCAAGAGAATTCGGTAAATTGAATGATGTTAGAATCATGTATATATACTTGTAGAAGAGGTGCATTTGTTGTCAAAGGTTGCAAACAAGAGATGCTTCCATTTCCATTGGAGAATGGTTGCAACTCTTGGGAGGAAGAAGGTGTCTTTTCAGAGAAAATTCGCAGGTTCAAATTCAGTCGAATGAGCAGGGAATTCAGTCAACTGAAAATATGAAGTAAAATTTTCAGGAATAAATTCAGTCGACTGTGCAGGAAGTTCAGTCGACTGAAACTGTGCATGTTTATATAGTTGTACCGGTTTCAGTCGACTGGCCATTCCTGTTCACTCGACTGAACTACTAAAATATGCACAGTGAAAGTTTAAATGAAAATAAAGTTCATAAAATGTGTTCTAGTGTTCGTGCAAGCCTCTTGAGGATAGATTTTAACAATAAATTTAGACTAAGACCTATATAAAAATCATACTTATGTTTGTTTGGTCTTCATCAATCTTCCTTTAGCTTTGCACATATCTCTTCCTTGTTTGCACATTGTCATTGATCAAAATCTTCGCGTATCAACAGTTAGTTCGAAGGAATAACTAACCACTCGTCAAATATATCTAGACCCAAAAGAACGAACAAATGGATTCTATCTTCCACAATTCTCAAGCACTAGATATGGATTCCAAACTCAAGTCGGAATACCACAAAGTATATATAACTTGTCCCTCTTCGGACTTTGATACCCACAAGAAAATACAATAGAATTTCGAATTTGGTTTAATCGAAATTGTTTTATCGATACAAATTAATTTAACTTCATATTTAATTAACCAATTTATTCCAATTTAAATTTTCAAATTTATCAAAGTTAAAAACGAAAAGTTGATAGAAAACCAACGAAGAGAATACAAAATGGAAATTATCTATAAGGATTCGTAAGGCTACCATCACACCGAAGCTTCTTCCTCGAGCTGCCATGAAGACATCAAAGAATTTGGAAAGTCGAATCAAAGGATATTGATATAGAAAATTGTTTCCACTATTGCAAGGTATTGATCATTTATAGTGGTATTCCCCTGTCTCCTATCTCGTCCTCTTCTTGCACTCACACTTACTATCAGTGGATAGTAAGAGAATTTACCGAGGCATTCGAACGGATATCTTAGGGATATACTCATTCTAGGGTATACTTCACCCTATCTCTAATGAGTTACTTAATGTGTTATACTCCTGAGCTAAAGTTTTAACCTTCAGCTCTAATACCACTTATAACGACCCTGATTCGACCTTCGAAAATCGACACCGAATACGACACTCGTATTCAAATGCCGCAGATCCAAACGTCGAATCTAGTTCGCCGGAGCTTATAACACATTAAGTACAACACAGCGGAAGAAATGAAATAATACATTCGATATACAACATTTGATACAATATCTGATATAACAATGAATACAATAGAATGATACAATAGATATCAATACTATCAGAGATACAAGAAATAATAGCGGAAAGATAATGTCTTCAATGCCAAACTCCAAAAACTCTATCTTCAATCCAAAGCTAGCTCGATCCATTATCACGTTTCACAAAGATAAGCAAGGTCAGCCGTGAATGTTGAAGGGTAGCAATGCGATCCACAAATCCAAAAGCCTTTGAAGGCAAACGAATCAATTCCTACTATTCGACTATCTAAAAAACCCAACCCTGGACTGCCCGTGTGGAAAAATTGTGGGCATCCAGAGTTTAGGAAAGGAACAATAAACTCCAGGTCAGTCGTGGGACTGGTGTGAGAAAACAAAAACAGTTTATCTTTAAAACAAACAATAAAAGAATTTAAAATAAATTCGCAATGCTTTTTAGAGAATGAAACTATCATAAGGCCTCCCGCCACACACACCATGCAAACGCAGAATTGGAGGAGATTTCTCCTTATGATAGTCAAAAATGCTTGATATGCGAAAACCATTTTGATATTATTATTACTGCATAATGGAAAATATTTCGAAAGTATAATATTAATCCTAGCCAGCATACAACCATTATTGTATGCTTACTATAGCTACCATGCTCAATAGCAGGTTACCGCCACATTCCATGGCAACTTATACAACTAAAACCGTACAGGGCTCGTATTGTTTTGTTTGGATTTTCCAACAAATGGTCAGGCTAAGGAACTTCCCCTTGCCACATGGGTACGCCTCTGGAGGGACGCCCCGAGATCCTACCCGGCTCTCTGCCAACACAAGGCCGGTCTACCCCCTTCTCGGGGGTTAAACCTAAGATATGCCACCCCAGTCGATTGCGACCTTTATCCGAGAGCTCTCAACACCAACAACATCATACAGTAATAAATATACTATAGTGTCCACATGAGTAAGTATCTAGGCTCCATACCATGATACCACCCTTTTCCTGAAGAAATGGACATACCCTAGGGGAGCTACCCCTGAAACCTTGCCGCATCTTTCCTGTTTCGACCATTACCGGTTTGTGAGGCTCGATGAGGTCTCGTCCACAAAGCTACACTTTTTTACAAAGCCATGCTTTGATCAACAAATGATCAGCAGCACGTTGTATGCCACATTACCAAATTAGGAATGTATCACTAGTAACCATCAATGACATAACCTCTAAGCTCGTACGTCTCAAAGAAGGGTGTTAAGCTAAGAGGATGAATCTCCGCCACCAAACAGAAATGTATTTGATAGGAACCGGTTTTACATCTCAAAGTGTAATGTCAGACACACATCCATACAAGTCTGTTCCGGGTTCGAACAGAACCGAAGGTAGTTCCGAAGAAGCCCTTGCAAATCCGGGTATTCACAATCCCGGTCGGACTTCCCATCACTTAGGGAATCTCTATACCGGCGCGACTTAGTGCAGAGACTATCGACAGGTTTTCTTTTGTTCTCGAAAATACTCGGTCTTCACCACCGGTTTTCAAATGTTATCCATAACGACGTATCATTATTCGGAATGGGTTATATGACACAAGTTCCTCTCCCGGCTAAACCGAATAATGAGCGCAATATTTAAAAACATATGGATATGGGGTTTCAGTTAAGTCACAACTTAAAAACCCAAAACTTTTTTTTCAAATGGTTTAACCATTTTAAATCTTTTAAACAAAAAGGTTCATTTCACACAGACCAATTTCCCACAAAGGTTCATTCACGGCTTTTCAAAACAATTCCATTTCAAATTGGATTAACTTATCCAGTCTTAAATTAAAGATTTAATTCATAACTTTCAAACCATTTCCAATTCAAATCTTTTATGTGAAAGATATACCATTTAAAACTCTCTTCGATTTCAAAACAAGGTTTAATAATCTTTCACAAAGTTAAAGCTGATTACATTTACATTAGTTAAAGTCATTCAAGTTCAAAACTTGGTTTTAAATTTAAATTCCCAAAATAATACTTTTAAATGGTTAAAAACCCATATAAACACCTTTACAACTTGTATAATCTTTTTCAAGCCATAATTTCTAAATTATTGAATTCAATTTCAATTATTGAATTCAAATTCAAATCAAATTATTTAAATTTCAAAACTTTATTAAGTTATTCAAAATAACCTTTATTTTCGAAACTCATTTTCGAAAGCTTTCAATGCCAATTCCAAAACTATTTTGGATTCAAAAATTAATCTTTAAAATCATTAAAATTTTGTGACTTAACCGATTTCCTCGTGCAATCCATATTTGTGTGTGTAAGGTGTAGTCCATGGGTTTCACACAATAGTGCAACAACATAAATCATCACATCACCGATTGAAGTACATCAATATTGATAAGCGATATAATCCATAACGCTTACCTTTATTCACAGAAAAATGTATCACAGATAAAGGAATAAATAAATAAATTACACACAGCTAAACACACAGAATAGAATATTACAATCTTAGGATAACAATCAATTCGAGGCATTTCATACAATACAAACATTCAGAAGCAATCCAAGCATCCAATAATCATTTATAAATAGGATTTATTAACTGTTCAAATCCTAATTAATTCAGTTTAATTTCCAATTAAATTAATTACTTATGAATTAATTATCAAATCTTGATTAATTTATTTACAAATCATCTGGTATGAATTAATGAACTTAATCAACCTTAATTATTTATCTTAATTAATTACCTTTACTTAATTAATTATCCCCTAATTAATTATTCTTAATTGATTACAATAATTAAATTAACCTTTATGTTAATTACATAATCAATTATCCCTTAATTAATTATATTTAAGTATTACAAATTAATCAACCTTAGATCATTAACAAATCTTCCTTTAATTAATTTAATTAATCATCTTCTCTTAATCACCTTTATTAATTAATCATCCTTTGATTAATTATTCTTAATTAATCTTATAAATTAATTTAATCATATTAATTAATTATCCTTAAATTAATTATTCTTTGATCACTTGGTTAACCTTTAATGATAAAATAATTACTTTCAATTAAGTAATTACCTTTAAGCAATTAATTACCCTTTATTACTTAATTAACAATTAATTACCTTTATCAATAAATCATTCCTTAAATACTTTCATTAATTAATTAATTAATCTTTAAATCATTATTTAATTAACCTTAATCATGTAATTGCTTTACCTTTATTCTTGATTGATTAACAAAATTAATCAATCACCTTGATTTAAAACAAATAGTCCTTTAATTAATCATACTGATAAATTAATTACTTACCTTAATAATTAATTTGCACAATATATTATTTTAGAATCAAATCAATTTTAAATATTTAACTTAAAAATTTAAATTTTGAAACTTTGTTAAAAACTTATTAAATTTTCATTTTAACTTCTAAATCATGATTAATAAATTTGAAAAAACTTGATTAAATTCATCATTACCCTTTTAAAACTATCTTCACCCTTCAACATTTGTTAAATCTTATTTTAAACTTTTATGTATAGTTTAAACTTTGTTAATATTTCCCTAAAATTCTAAAACCCTACTGACCCGAGCACAACACTCGTTTACCCGAGCTCGTCTTCGGGCAATCTTCTCCTATCCATTGCTTCGAGTTGTTTCACATGTTTCTTCGAGTTTTCTCCCGAGCCACGCTCATCTTCCTCAATCAACAGATATGCAACAATATTCATGCACGTGCACGATCACCAAATCAACGTCTGACCGACGCCTTGGTCATCAACACACCGCAGGCAACTTCGTCGGCCCATCAGACCACCCAAATCAACCAACTTCGTAAGTAAACAAAAATATGCTATTCGATCAACTTCCTGGAACCAAACCTGCTTGAGCGAATCCCATCGCAAGATCACCTCAGGCCACCAACGACGTTGATACTTCATTCAAAGCATCGCCTGTCTCCAAGGCTTCGATCGCCACCGGTCTCATGCATTCCGATCCACCATGGGAGAAACACGAATTCGAGATTCAATAATGACCAAAAACAGAAAAAAAACCCTAAATTCACATAAACTAACTTCATCGAGTATTTGAAAATTTATTTACCATTTTTCTAATGATCATTAGTCCTTAAGCTACCTCTGTCATCAAACTCGAGATTATACAACCTTGCGATCACCAGAATTTGCCATGTTTCTAATTTCCGTTCAACTTCCGAGTTCTCTTGATTCAAAACCTTAAAAATCATAGTTTTACTTCCAAAATTCATAGTTTTCGAAAACGTATCAGATTATGTAAATGAAACAGTAAATTAAGGAAATCGAAATCTTAACAATTCTTGAATATTTACTGTAAGTCCTTGTTCCAGATAAATTACTTGACAATTTCACTTGTTTTCATTTTTAAAATTTGTATTTCATTACTATGATAAATTTTTATTCAAAGATCAGCACCTAAATCTTTTTAAAATTTGAGATATGATTTTTTTTTTCTTGATCTTTGTCAACCTGCTACTAAACAGAGACAGGTTTTCCCCCCTTTTTTCCTTTTCAAGCTCCCATTTTTCTATGTATACTTATATACACATACAGCATACAAATTTATACATTCAAAGCAGGATAACATATATCAGGGAAGAAAATCAATTCAGGCATTTATACATAACAATTTTTAAGGCAAGTTTGCTCACCTGGCTTAGGGAAGAACAGAGCAGTATTTTTTTTCTTTTATTTGTTTTGATCTAGAATTCTTGCTTTGCCCCAGGAATTTGATGCTTGTTGAAATTGATCTGATTGCTTCATTCCCAGGCTTAAAGCTTTTGCTTTCCAGGTTTTGATTTGCACCTTTCTTGATAACAGGTTGAAGATTTCCTTTTCTCTCTTCTCTGTTTGATTTTATTTTTTTGATTTACTTTTGAGATGATCTAACCCATATTTTGATTTGCATTATATTCCTCAGTTGAAAACATGAGTTAGATCTGGTTTTCAGTTTACTTTCCAGGTTTGGTCTTGTATTTGCTTTGGGTTTCCAGATTTTGTTTTGGTCTCTCTGTTTTAAATTCTGAAACTTTTGATTTCTTGTTTGAGGAGAGTTTACATGATCTTTGTTTCTATTT
Organism: Allium cepa; assembly: GCA_030765085.1. NCBI lineage: Eukaryota > Viridiplantae > Streptophyta > Magnoliopsida > Asparagales > Amaryllidaceae > Allium > Allium cepa. Next base: position 201,567,332 of record CM060945.1, on the reverse strand, counting down.
TGACATTGAGATGATTTCTGACTTTTTTTGTTTTGTTTTCTTACTTCAGATTTGAGAAAAAAAAATAGGCTGCTTATTATCTTTTTCTTATGTATGTTTTCTAATATTCAAATTAAAAGAATAATTAAGTTTTTTCCCTTTATTATTCATGCATATCAAAGTTACTGCACTTGTAAATTTCTTTTATTGCATGCTCTACACTTTTCCTATGCTTGCATTTTATGTTTTACCCCTTGTTTTATTAATTTGTTAATATGAAACAATTTGTGCTTGAATCCTTCCCTTTACTTTATTTATAAATCCTGTAATATTTTTCTCATATTTATATTTTTGAACACCTTAAATTTTCATGTTAATAACACTTGAATATAACTTTATATTATGTTTCCTATTTAAATAAATACACCTTTCTTCATTAACATTTATATAACCTTTTAAAGGAATTAATTTAAAATAATAATTATGCAAGTATGTATAGATTATATATATAAGTCTTTAGAATATAAATTATTTGACTTTAAACAACTTTTGAAGGTTATTTATTTTAATTCAAATCATACTCTTATTATTTTCTTTTATTTATGTATGTGTTATGTCTCAATGTTTATATTTAAATTACTTTATTTATACTTATACATCCTTAAAGAAAAAGGTTTGAAACTAAACTACACTTTAATAAATAATCATGCATATGTATTTCTTGATTTTATAAAGCTTTATATCTAATTTATTTAGTAAATCAAAATCTTTTTACTTCCAATATATTTATTTAGTTCCAAAATCAAATTCCAAATTATAATCCATACATCTTATTTAATTTAGAAAATAAAAATACAATTTTATACAATACTTATCTTTGAATTTCAACCTAAAATTCTACTTACAATATAATTTATTTTTCTAGTTTCCAGCTTAAAATTCAATTAAATTTTATTTTTATATTTCAAATCCAAATAAATTCTCAATTAATTCACAATTAAATCCAGAATTTAATTTAATTATCAATTAAATTTGACTCAAAAATCGGATCTTTACACTTAACATCACATTTCAAATCATTGCTTTATATCATTTTCACGTAAGAAGTAAGTAAGGAATATAATAATTATGTTTGGATTGATTTGATGTTTGCCTTTTGCTTTGAAATGACATGTTTGACTATCTGTGCTTACTTTTTCTTAATTATATTCTAGAATTTTCTAAATATATTTAGTAAAAGTAAACTTGATTAGTGATTTATTAATACTTATAATATTTGAATATATGTTCTCATATAGGAAAATAAAGGTGCGACGACGTTGCGACAACTTTCAGTCGACAAAACTTTGATTCTTGACAAAATGTTTTAATGTCACGTTTTAGCTAAACTATTTATTTATGTAAACCAAATTTAAAAATAAATTTATATATTGCTATTTGAATCTATAAACACTTATAAATTAATTAAAATAATTTATTTAACCGTCGAAACTTACTTTCCTAAAATCAGCATTTTGTCACTTTTGTCGATATAAGCGAATGTTACTATTTTTGTATATACTTATCTTTCCAAATCCTATCTAATATTGTTTGAATCATATAACCTTACCTATTTTATATTTAAAATCACTTTAAATAGAATATTTTAAAGTGGTCAAATTCTCGGATGTACATTATACCCTACTTAAAAGAATTTCGTCCTCGAAATTACCCAAAACAAAAGTTTGCCCAAAACATTTATCTTCAAACTTAATTCCATATAATATGCACAGATCATCTGTATGAAATATCTTATTTGATCTCTTACTCGAATAAATGACTTTATTTTCGAACTAGTATCGATCTCCAAATCCTCTAGTGCGGACTTTAATCAGGCTCTTTGCTCAGAAACCTTTGCTTTCCTTGCATAGCTCTCAACTATGATAGAAAACTAAAGTACCTAAGCAAAAATCCTCATCAACGTTCGTCGTCAAGAATCGACTGCTGAATTTTTTTTCAACCAGTGTAAACACCTCAAAGTTCCGAACTCGAATCTTAGACCAAAATTTATGCGATGAAATGACCTACATATAACATATGTATTTATTTACCCTCAAAAGCTTTCATAAGTTTTTTATTTTAAGCTCAAACACTTTACAAAGGTGCTTCTTGATAGTTCATTAATAAAACATTTTCCAAGTTATAATTACCTTTTTAAGGAGTCACTATTTTACTTGATAGTTTATGACTTAAACCTATATTTGTATGATGTACTTTTGCATCCAAAGAGTATATACATCCTAAATTTCAAATTGGTTTTACTTAAATCCATCTGTCTAACAAATTTAGACTTTATTGTAATTTACTATTATCTCAAATTCATAAGTTATAAAACTTATTTCTTATTTAATACTATTATTAATCTTCTAGCTTTGAAAAAACAAATTTTAAAATTAACGATATTAAAATTCTCTATTCTTAGATCCTTTTATTTATAAATCACATTTATAAATTATGCTTATCCAATTTCATTTACTCAAAACATTTCACAATCTTTTATCAATTTCTTAGTTCCGAGTTAGGTATGATTCGAGAATTTTCGCCGTTCAAAATCGTCGGAAATTCCACTTTATTTTAGCATTTAGTGATCCTAATTTATCTTTAGTTTAAAAACTTTTAAAAATATTACTAATCAATGATTCAAATTATTTCTTTAACTTAAGAAAATTATATCAAGTAACTGTAAACCAATCCAAGGAATTGGGTACTACTAATTGTATCAGATAACCTCTTAACAAGAAGAGTAAGACTTAAGAGAAATGTTCACTATCCGAACACATCTCTTGCCTATTTTTAGTTTATTTTCAAGCCAATCGAATTAGTTATCATAAAATACCTCTTTTTATTTGAAATAATACCATTTTCAAAATCCTTTAGAGATCAATTTGTAAATCCTATTTTATAAATTCATTTTATCTTATATTAATTAACTTCATTTAAATTACAATAATTCTCTTACTCGAATTTGAATTCTCATTTCTTTTATATATTTTTTCCATTTTACATAATTATTTTCTATTATTTAAATACTTTTTATCTTATATGTTCATTCCTTTAACAAATCTTATTATCAAGCACCTTATAGTCAAATCGTGAAACTTAATTCATAAGGTATTTGTACTTAAACCTTTAAATTAAACAATTGACCAATTTATGATAGTAACTTAACATTATTAGATCTGAATTTTTTATTTTGGAACAAGTATTAGAGATCTAAATACCTTATCAGATTTCTTACTTATCGATTATTTTTATGAAACATCTTATAGTCAAACTATGAAATTCTAATCACAAGATGTTCATATTTAAATTTCACTAATCCTGATTTCTAACTATACAACTTTTCAAAATATATACTTTATATTTAAAATATAATCCTAGGTAAAATTATTTCATATACCAATTTTCTCAAAGTCAGTGTGTCGGTTCGTCTTGTTTAAATGTTTAGGAACCCTCGTCGATAAGGTGATCAGGCGCATCGATCAGAATCCATAAATAACTCAACAGATAAATCAACATATAACAATTTATTAGTCAGTAACAAATAGCACTCATATATAACACACTCAAACTCATTCTAGGATGTTCTAACCCTATCTCTAATGAGTCACTCATCCTAGGGTATTACTAACCCTATCTCTGATGAGCCTTTACCCCACCAAAGCCAAGGTTCACGCTTAACCTTCAACTCTGATACCAAATTTAATGGCTCATTTTTCCGTACCCTTTCAATCGGCAATGAAGAACACATGCCTTACTCAATTGCATGAAAAGACGGACCATTAAGGGTAGAAAGAAAATAAAGATAGAAAAGAATCTCACATGAATGGAATAAGATATATTATTTCAAAAATAATCTTTACAGTGGAAAATTTTAACATACGATATCAGAGTCTAACCTAGATTCAGCCTAGATAGTTATAAATTTATGTCCTTACAATTGAAAAAAATAGCAAAAAAATGCAATAGATGTAGCGGATAATAGAATGCGTCCATATAATGGTCTTAAGCTCTCCCTTGGAAGCTCCAACCATCTTCAACTCAACCTGAAACTATTCGGATATGACTCGAGTATTAAAAATACCCGGATCAGGCTTGATAAACCGGCGTGAGATAATCAAAATTTTAAATGTATAGATCATGACGATGTTATCAAAACCTTTGAAAAAATGGTTATCTCATAAGACCACGCCCATAGATAAACACGGACGCATTTCTACCTTATGATAACTAAAATACTTTTATACCAAAATACACTTGATATTATTTTTAATGACATTCTTTTGAAAATACTTTTCAAATAAGATATCAATATCTGGACTAAATCTAAGGGAATATATCTAGACTGGGTCAACGAAATATACCGAACAGAATATATGATACCAGAAAAGGGTAGCTGAAATGTTTGCAAGTCATTATAGCTATTTTTGGACTACAATCAAAACCGTAAATCTCGTCTTGGGACTGGATTTGCAACGTGATAAAGAACTAGTGGCCATTTCTCCGATCCACGCATAATAAACATAGTTCCCACATGCCTCAATTGCTTTTCCTAAACTAGTCACTTGGAACTGTACTTGCTATACTACCATTGATAACCAGTAGTTCCCTGCTTTTCTCAAGCTAACCAATTTATCCAAATGGGGAAATAAACGCCTTAAGGGACGTATCCCCCAAAGGGACCAACGTATTGGACACCACCATACATACTCACTTATTCCCAATTTGTGTCTATCTGACCACATAGTATCCCATATCATTTTTCGAGATGTGTGGCAAGTGAGGATATGCTCAATTTCTTCAAAGAAACTCTTTTCATACAAAACTACGCTTTGATTATAACAGGTTCCACTTTGAATGCCACAATGCCATTCCTTTGATCATTATTTGACTCCCACAAGCATACAACCTCTAAGCTCATATGTCTTAGAGAAGGGTGTTAAGCTAAGAGAAGTTGCCTTCTCCACCACTAAGTAGATGTACATTTATAAAAGTCAAACATTGTGTCTCAGAAATGCAATGTTAGACATTCGTCCATACAAGTTCGTTCTGTGACTCAATGAAACCGAAGGCACTTTCCCCAGCCATTACTTGGCGAGAAACCCTTGCAATTTGAAAAAAATCTCCACAACAAGGAGACCAATATTGTAAATAACTCTATAATAGGAGCGACCCCGAGCATGTCAACAAGAAGTCCTCTACTATGAAGACCCTCGGTCTTCAATAATCATCATCTTCAACATGTCTTCACTTTCGAAAGTATAGATTGGTTCGAAGTGGTTTACGGATAGGAATCACCCAAATCCGACCTAGGTTCCTTCGAAGCCAATTATCGCTTTAAAAGATGTTAAGTTCATAAGTGGATAGTAATAATCAATCAATTACTTCATCTTTTACTTAATATCTTTCTTAGATATATTCTTTTCAACTTATACCTTTTTCTTTTGGAAAGTACATGGAATCATTAAGCCTCATTTATTAAATCATTTGGTTTATTTAAAACTCTATAGATCTTAAAGTCCAATCATTTTTTGTTTTACTTTGGAAAATTTTTCCAAATCATTTATTAAATCTCAATCAAAGATGTCTTATATTCAAGTTATAAATTTTAACTTAGGGAAAATATTCTCAAATCATTTATTAAATCTTAATCAATGATATCTTATATTCAAGATATAACTTTTAACTTAGGGAAAATATTCCTAAATCATTTGTTAAATCTTAATCAAAGATTTCTCTTTTAACTTCAAATCATATTCTCACAAATGAAAGACTTTCATAATAGAGTACTACTACCACCTTAGATATGGTAAATTTCACTCCAGGGACTAATGGCAAGTACTCCTGCATCATGAAGATCTTTGGCTTCAATACGTTTTATTTAGGAAATTAGTTTGAAGGGGTTTTTGGATAGGAATCACCCAAATCTGATCTTGGTTTTTCGGATAGGAATCACCCAAATCCGATCCTGGTTTCTTTGTACCAATCATCGAATAAAAGGTGTTAAGTGCTTGATTAACATTCAAAGAATTTGTTTCTTTTCTCTTATCTTGGAAAAACTTTAATGTGATCTTTTAGAGCATCCGGGCTTTCCTTTTGATCTATTCCACTGCTCACCTAAAATGATAAAACATAGGCCAGGTAAGTTCTGGGCACTGGTTGCTCCATCTCTAACCTTAGTTAAACACCTAATTTTATCTTCCCAGATCTTACATGCAGGACAAATGTACTAGTCGTTTCCGCATACTCGGTTATTTTCTTCATTTTGGAATTTATTACAAGATTCCAAGGTATCTTTTAAACTCTTAATTTTCATTCTTAAAACATTCATAATTGATTCTGGGAAAAACCGTTAAGTTTAAACCTTCTTTTAAAAAGTCGAGCAACGGCAACAGAAAAGTCCTATGAAAACTGCTTTATAAGCTCATTTGATTTAAAGAAATTTTTAATATTTGAAATTCATATTTTCCGTTCCAAATCTCTTTTAAACCATTTTAATAGATTTATCAAATTTATTTCATATTTTTAAAACATTTAAAATATCAATCGTAAAGAAATCTTTTTTTGGATTCTAAACTACGAAACCGCGATGTTTTAAAAAAAATTGTTCTGGACTTATTTCAAATTCTACTTGATGAAATCTTGATTTTATTTCTTCTTTGGAAAACTATGGATATAATAGACCATAAAATTCTTATCTCGAAGAATTCTGAGCTATATTCCACTTTGTGCACTCATTTAACTTTTATTGTGCGAAATCACGAACTATCGTTACGCGACGCGCCTAGTTTTGACTTGTTTTTTTAATTTCTTTTCAAACTTCTTGGAAACACTTTTAAATGTATATAAAACATTTCTGAATCATTTTAAACTCATTTCAAACAATATTTTTATCATTTCAAACTCATTTTTCATTTCATATTATAATATTATATTATCATAATATCATTTCAAATCTTTTTAGATATTTTAAAATTATTAAGAGGCTAAACAATTTCCATACACACATTTATATGGATTTAATTTTCATTCAAATAACTATGTTTATTAACAAATTCTCTTATCATTTATCAATCCAAGTTATCATCTATATCATAAACATATAATCAACCATAATATCAACTATAATATAAACAATTTATCCAATAGTTTTAATGGACATATCAAAATAGTTATAAGGATGATTTAACTTTAAATAAACATTGAGCACTCACGATTATTTGCACTCTACCAAAAATTTTCATTGACTTTCCTTTTGATTTCGATAGCACTCCCTTCTCCTTTTCTTGCTCCAGAGCTTCACAACTTGCTCCTCCCTTCTTTATAGGTTCGGCCTCTTCCTATTCCACTCCTTCCTCCATCATTTCTTCACTTCTTAGACGCTAAACTATGTTTTAATGGTAGTCTAAGGTCTTTGATAAAGTTTGGTGGTGTTTGAAGTTGATTTGATTTTAAGAAAAGTTAGTAAGTAAAGGGAAGAGAAAAAGCCATTAGAGAGTGGAAGAAAAGAGTAAAAAAGTGAGAAAGTGGATGCTTATTTATAGAAAAAGTTTTGGATTAAAAAAATATTTTGTAAAAAAAACCCAAATATCCTTTGCTTACTTTTTAAGCAACCTTATTTTTTCAACATTTAACATCACATTTCAAATCATTACTTTATGTCGTTTTCACTTAAGAAGTAAGTAAGAAATATAATAATTATGTTTGGTTTGATTTGATGTTTACTTTTTTCTTTGAAATGACATGTTTGTCTTTTTTTGCTACTTTTTCTTAATTATATTCTACAATTTGCTAAGTATTAGTAAAAGTAAACTTGATTAGTGAATTAATTAATACTTATACTATTTGAATATATGTTCATATATATGAAAATAAAGGTGCGACGATGTTGCGACAACTTTTAGTCGACAAGACGTTGATTCTCAACAAAATGTTTTACAGTCACATTTTGACGTTTTAGTTAACTATTTATTTATGTAAATCAAATTTAAAAATAAATTTTTATATTGCTATTTTAAAATTTAAACACTTATAAATTAATTAAAATAATTTATTTAACTGTCGAAACATACTTTCCTAAAATCAGCATTTTGTCACTTTTGTCGATATAAGCAAATATTACTGTTTTTGGGTATACTTCTCTTTTCAAATCCTATCAAATATTGTTTGAATCATATAACCTTACCTATTTTATATTTAAAATCACTTTAAATAGTATATTTTAAAGTGATCAAATTCTAGGTCGTTACAGAAACCCTCTTGTCTTTCTATGGCCTTTCGATGGTGTTGAAGATATCAATGTTGTCGGAAGGTACTTTGTTATATAAAATTTAAACCACTTTCTATAGCTTTCGAAAGGGGTAAGGGTTTCGAAGTTTATGGTTTCAAAAGCGGTTTTGACGTAAACCTTCTAACATTTTGCCTAGATGTTATATGCTTTCAAAAGAGGTAGTGCCGGTGCCATCAAGTTTTCACCAATAGTTTTATATGATGAAGGATGGTTTCCAAACAGATGCTTTCGCCTATATTCACTTTGACCCAAATAATATTTTAAGTATAAACCGAGTACTTCCGAAAGAGGTACTTTCAATGATTCCGGAAGGGCATCTTCCAATAGTGTCGAAAGTGGTACTTTCAACTAGTTTCGAAGCTAAGCTTCTAAAGTTAAATGCTAATACTTTAATATATTCGATAGGTTTTGAAAAGTAAATTTTAAAGCATTACAAGGCAGGAGCCTAATGCTTTTAAGAGCTTTTGAAGGAGGTCATCGTATGAAGTTGAAAGCTAGGTTTCGAAGGTATTGAAAGGTTTTATAACCCAAACTCTATTTTTAAAAGGAAAAACCTATGGCTATATTAAAGGAATTTTTATAATGGCTTTAAGAAGAAGCTATATTTGATTTAAACCCACATGAGTGGTATTGCTATGTTGTTATATAGCTTCTCCAAATATGAATATATTCACTTTGTAAAAGGACCCATAACTGCATTTAGGGGATAAAGGGTTGAAGAACCACTTAGATTAACCCAATATTGGACATAAATTGACAAAACTCTTGAATGAGTATAATTGCATCCAGGAGGCCAGGAAGACCATAATATAGGATGCTAAAATATAAAAGAAAGATATTGGCAGGGGCCAATAGGTTCTCAGTGACCCTATGAGAACTGTGTATAGGAAAAGATAATGGCGTGGGCTAATAGGTTCGTAGTTAGCCTATGAAAACTATGTAAATGAAGATGTCAGAAAGATAAGTTCATAGTTAGCTCATGAAAACTATGTATAAAGGAAGATGTCAGGTAGACAGGTTCATAGTAAGACCATGAAAACTACGATTGGATACTGGCAGGGGCCAGTAGGTTTGTAGTTAGCCCATGAAAACTATATTCAGATGAAATATTGACAGATGTCAATAGGTTCCTAGTCATCCCATGAAAACTAGGATAAGAAGAAATGATATTGGAGTTACCAATAGGTTCCTAGTCAACCCATGAAAACTAGGATAGGAGTAAGATATTGGAGTTACCAATAGGTTCATAATAATCTCATGAAAACTATGTAATTAGACAGGGATTCCTTAAATGTTTAACTAGTTATTAGTCAGCCCATGAAAACTAATAGGTTAATAGTAATCCTAGACACTATAATTGAGATAGATAGTCTAAAATGAATAGCAATGGGTAATCCAGAATTGATTCACTTTTTTTTGCATGACATCATGTTATACTGTTTTGGATTGATTTAAACATTGTGGATACAGGAGCACGGTATATGGTTTTATAAAGGTTTTAAGATATTAATGAGCGCAAAACCCATTCCGCTAAGCATCGTGGTCTCACTAGATATCTAAACGATTTGAGATGGTTGATTATTATTCATACAAGGCTTTATGTCTGACTCAAAGTTTATGTTTTCCCCTTAAACTCTCAAATACTCAATTGATTTTGAGTAGTTTGAGAGTCGAGTTTTTCAGGTACCTTTTAAAATGAATAAGATTCCGTAGACGTGCAGGAGGCATGATAGCTGTTTAGAGTTCTCTTTTCTTTTGATTCAGTTGTTTTGTTTATAATGCCAAAGTTGTCGTATTTCCTGTATATATTCTGATCATCCAAGGGGACACCTTCGTATGTCACTTTTGGATGTATATTGTAATAAATATATTTTCTCTAAATGTGAGTTTCGAATTTGGGATTATGTAATGAACTGGAAATATTATGAGATGAAATATGATTTTGTGTTTCTGTGTATCAATGAATCTAACATCGTCGTATTTGATCGCCGAGGATTAGTAACTATGGATGACTACAGCATCCGTAGCTGCTAGTTTTGAGCCTCCAAGTAAGGGGATGTTACAACATTCCCTCCACTATAAATAATAACCTAGCCCCCTCACTTTTATTCACAATATTTTGGGATACCTAGCGAAGCTTTCTAGTTTCTCTCTTTAGATTTAGAAAAAAGTTTTTAAGGGTTTCAGGTAACAAATTCTAGACGTTTAGTACTTTATTTCTAATTCTATTCTCCTCCAATCCCTTAATTTTTGAATCTAATCTATATATACACAAACTCCTTGTTGTATATTGTTACCCCACTTTTTGGTCAAAACTGGAATATCAACAAGTTGGCGAGGAACGATGGATATCAGGATTGGAAGCAAGGCGGCGATCAATGTCGTCAAAATTTGGTTGAACTCCGATCGGGACGAAATTGATTGAAGATGATGAAAAGGATTAGAAAAGGCTATGTTTCAAATTTTAGGTTAATCGGAGTTCGTATGAAGGAGATATGATCGATTCAAGGTAAGAAGGGCATACTGTTCGAACCCATCGGCACGCGAGGATGGTTCGAATCGATCAGGAGTTGCATTCGTATCGATACGGTCCGTATCGATACCTCTTCGAATCGATACACTTCGTATCGATCGGTATGGGTTCGACTTGGTTGCTTCGTATCGATTAGATGAGAAGGACAGGTGGACTTCGATTTGATCACAGCATGGATCTCCTTCGTATCCATAAGGTGTACACAGGTTAGTTCGTATCAATGGTGGCTCGAATCGATACAATTTGTATCGATCAAGGGGAAATGTAAGAGTTTGCTTCGAATTGATGCGCTTCGCGTCGTTGTAGAGTAACGGGATGGATGCGCAGAAGTCCCTCATATCGATCAAGCATTGGATTGATACGAAAAGGAAGTAGCAGTTTTGTGATTCTGGGTTCGTACCTATCGATACGGAGAGAGCGTTCGAGAAGGATACGCGGGGAGTCGACTTCATGGATTCGAAGGACTTAGGGACAATGTTCGTATCGATTCGAAGTGATCGATACGAACAGGGGAAGAAACGTTCAACGCGGCGACAAAGGTGGATCGACCCGGAGAATTCGTGACACGTCATCGATGCGCATGCACTTTGGATGGAGTCGAAGGAGGTGGGTTCGAAGCATGGATTCGAACCAGGCAGAACACACAGAGCTTTGATCTCGAATCGATCATATCTTCCAAACCGTTGATCCAAATGCAATGAAAATTTTATTGGAGCTTACATACATGTTGAAGAATGTTCTCACCAAATTTCAGCTCAGTTGGATGAATTCTTGATCGATTCAAATGGAGTTCGAATCGATCCCAAAGTGGGCCCAATTTCCTGAGGCCGGGCGCGTGGGCCCCCTCACGTGCCAGAAATGGTCTCCCTGATTTTAGGCGAAATATCAGCTTCCTACACCTATAAATAGAGCCCCAGGTCATTCAGAAAAGAGGTCGGAGAATTTGGAGAGAACAAGCACGCCCGGGCACTGCCAGAATCATTCCATATCGTCATTACTACCATTGATTTCGAATTTGGACTTTGTAATGGCTGTAATCACTTGTAACCAGCAAGGAGAATTAATAAAAGGATAAAATTTCGGAGTGGACGTAGGCCGGAGATAGCTGAACCACTATAAAACTTGTGTCTCTGTTCATTATTTCTGATTTGGTGCTTGTTATTTGCTGAGATCTGTTATGTGTGTTTGAATATTGTGGATTTGTATTCATACACTAGTGCTTTCACGGTATTTGGGGTTTGTGACCAATTTTGGCGCAAACACTTTGGTGCTTTCACTGAGAAGGACTAGCACCCGCTACATCGGATTCGAAGTTCAGATTTGAAGAAGTTCGAGGAGTTTCGATTTGAAGACAATGACTAGGCAAAACAGTAGAAGGCAAAGGGCTGAGAAAAGCCAACAGGAAGGAAGTCAATAACCATCCTCTAGAGCTGGGGAAGGACAGGCTTCAATCTACATAACTCGGGATGAAATGGAAGCTATGACGAATTCTTTGCAGGAGAGATTGTTGAAGAGCCAACAGGAAATGATGCAGACTTTCTTTGAGCAAATGAGAGCTACAGGGATGCAGAACTTAGGAACAGCTACGGCCGCTGTGGATGCAGGACAGGGGACTAGGGTCTTGGAACCCAATGAGGGACGAGATACGGAGCCAGAAAGCAATCAACAAGGGCTTGGGGGCAGGCCCACGGGATCCAACACAGGAGGACCTTTAGAAGGAGTTCAACAAGCTAGATGTAACGTTGCTGCTAGTGAACCACATGAGGAATATGTGCCAGAGTTCCCTCGGGGGCATGGGGGGCAACCCCCAACATACAATACTGGATTAGTAGAAATCATCAGAAGAACTGTGCGAGGTGGTTTGACCAACAGAGACTTGGAGGGAGTGAATAGGAGTACGTTCGCTCGAGAAATAAGGATGGCTCAGAATCCACCTAAGTTCAAGCTACCTAGCATGGAGGTATATGATGGTAAGGCGGACCCAACTGATCACTTGATGAGGTACACTAGGCACATGGAGGTGCTGGGGGCATCGGAGGAAGTGATGGCCCGATGCTTCCCTTTGTATCTGGCGGACTTAGCTGCAATGTGGTTTAGGCAGCTGGGAGAAGGATCTATCAGGACTTGGAGGGAATTGGTGGAAAAGTTTTTGGGACAGTTTCGGGTTCACATCAAGAGGCCGAAGAATGTGATGACATTGACATCGGTGAAGCAAAGGATGGATGAATCGCTTAGAACTTTTCTAACTCGATTCAGTGCGGCAGTCGCTTCGGTGGATCGGCCTGATCCATCGATGGTTTTAATGGCATCAGTATCAGGAGTCAGGGAGGACTCGGATTTCAAGGTATCTCTGATACGAGATCCCCCATGGGATCTCGACGAGTTCTTTCACGAGGCAGAAAGGTTCCTTCGGCAAGAAGATGCGAGTACGGATTTAAAGGTGAAAATGGTTAATGCAACTGTGGGTGAAGGACCATTCCGCAAAGGCTTGGATAAAGACAAAGGGAAAAGGAAATTGGACGATGATTCTGGAAACGCTAGGAAGCGATGGAAGGATCCAAAGTTTTGCACATACACAGGATTGAACGAGACGCTGGAGCGGATATACCTGGATACTCGAAATCGCCTTCCTTACCGGAGGCCGGCTAGGAGAGAACCATCAGAACGGGAAAGGACATCAGGAAGGCACTGCCTCTTCCATGATTTAGATGGACATGATACCAACAGCTGTAGGCACTTAAAGGATATAATCGAGGAGCATGTAAGGAATGGACAGTTACAGCAATATGTCGGAACTCGGAATGCAACGGTGGAGCAGGAGCAACCACCGACCACCTCACACCGTGATGATGTGAGGCCCAGGGATGATGGTTGATTGACCATCCACTGATCAGGATAATGTGAAATAAGTAGCGAACTACTGGAAAGCAACCAAGTCATTTATACATGTATGGGACGGAGGTAGCCCCTAGGCATGCTCTGAATGATGATAAACTGCGATGCTGTGGTTTGTGAAATTTATCTTTTGCTTTTTGATTGGACATTGCTTTTCTTTTTGGATTTGGTTTTGGAGTTCGGATCGAACTCCTGGTTTTGCTTGCTTTTTGATTTGGATTTTCCATTGGATGATTGTTTTTGGTTCTGGATGCTGGTTTGGATTTCTGATTCTTTGATTTTGATTTGGATTTTTGGGATTTGGATTCTGGATTGGATTTTTATCTGGTTTTTGATACATGGTCATCGGGTATGGATTATGCCTAGCAAGGGGTGAGTCACTTTGCCCGAACATGGTAAATTGACTCATTCAGGTCGTCGAGTATGGACTATGTTCGGCAAGGGTCCGGAGTGACCAGGATTCGGCCTAGGACTTAGGCCTCATATTATCGATTGTTGTTTCAGGTCGTTGAGTATGGACTATGCTCAACAAGGGTCCGGAGAGACCAGGATTCGGCTTAGGACTTAAGCCATGGCTTAGCTCAACGTCCAGGGACACTGGACCACGGTCGTCAGGTGTCGATTGCGCTTGGCAAGAACCCGGAGAGGTTAGCTCAACGTCCAGGGACACTGGACCACGGTCGTCAGGTGTGGATTGCGCTTGGCAAGAACCCGGAGAGGTTAGGTCGACGTCCAGGGACACTGGACCACGGTCGTCAGGTGTGGGTTACGCTTGGCAAGAACCCGAAGAGGTTATGGATTCGGATACCGACCCGGAGAGGTCCTGGATCTGGTTATTGGCTATTGGATAAGGATGGATTAGGACTCGGCTGCCGAGTTCAAATGGATATGGAATTGGCTAAGGCTTTGGTTATGGGATTTGGAATTGGGCATCGACTCGAAGCAGTCAAGGATGACATACTCTGGCGATATGGCTATGGACTTTGGATATTGGAATTGGAACTATTCAAAACACACCTTCTTACCAAAAGGCATGTTTTGGGGGGCAAAGTGTTACCCCACTTTTTGGTCAAAACTGGAATATCAACAAGTTGGCGAGGAATGATGGATATCAGGATTGGAGATCGATTGGAAGCAAGGCGGCAATCAATGTCGTCAAAATTTGGTTGAACTCCGATCGGGACGAAATTGATTGAAGATGATGAAAAGGATTAGAAAAGGCTATGTTTCAAATTTTAGGTTAATCGGAGTTCGTATGAAGGAGATATGATCGATTCAAGGTAAGAAGGGCATACTATACGAACCCATCGGCACGCGAGGATGGTTCGAATCGATCAGGAGTTGCGTTCGTATCGATACGGTCCATATCGATACCTATTCGAATCGATACACTTCGTATCGATCGGCATGGGTTCGACTCGGTTGCTTCGTATCGATCAGATGAGAAGGACAGGTGGACTTCGATTCGATCACAGCATGGATCTCCTTCGTATCCATAAGGTGTACACAGGTTAGTTCGTATCAATGGTGGCTCGAATCGATACAATCTGTATCGATCAAGGGGAAATGTAAGAGTTTGCTTCGAATCCATGTGCTTCGCGTCGTTGTAGAGTAACGGGATGGATGCGCAGAAGTCCCTCGTATCGATCAAGCATTGGATCGATACGAAAAGGAAGTAGCAGTTTTGGGATTCTGGGTTCGTACCTATCGATACGGAGAGAGCGTTCGAGAAGGATACGCGGGGAGTCGACTTCATGGATTCGAAGGACTTAGGGACAATGTTCGTATCGATTCGAAGCGATCGATACGAACAGGGGAAGAAACGTTCAACGCGACGACAAAGGTCATCGATGCACACGCACTTTGGATGGAGTCGAAGGAGGTGGGTTCGAAGCATGGATTCGAACCAGGCAGAACACACGGAGCTTTGATCTCGAATCGATCATATCTTCCAAACCGTTGATCCAAATGCAATGAAATTTTTATAGGAGCTTACATACATGTTGAAGAATATTCTCACCAAATTTCAGCTCAATTGGATGAATTCTTGATCGATTCGAACGGAGTTCGAATCGATCCCAAACTGGGCCCAATTTCCTGAGGCCGGGCGCGTGGGCCCCCCTCACGTGCCAGAAATGGTCTCCTTGATTTTAGGCGAAATATCAGCCTCCTACACCTATAAATAGAGCCCCAGGTCATTCAGAAAAGGGGTCGGAGAATTTGGAGAGAACAAGCACGCCCGGGCGCTGCCAGAATCATTCCATATCGTCATTACTACCATTGATTTCGAATTTGGACTTTGTAATGGCTGTAATCACTTGTAACCAACAAGGAGAATTAATAAAAGGATAAAACTTTGGAGTGGACGTAGGCCGTAGATAGCTGAACCACTATAAAACTTGTGTCTCTGTTCATTATTTCTGATTTGCTGCTTGTTATTTGCTGAGATCTGTTATGTGTGTTTGAATATTGTTGATTTGTATTTATACACTGGTGCTTTCACGGTATTTGGGGTTTGTGACCAATTTTGGTGAAAACATATAAATATATCTAAAAATGGAGATCTGAAAGTGATTATTGAAAGCATAACAAATCCAGAGGAGGAAGAGCTAATAGTGAGTGGAAATCTTAGTCTCACTATTTTAGTAGTCGAGTAGTATAGTTTGGATTTAATATATGCCTTCGGGAATTTTGATTTACGAAAACATCACATTGAACCCCCCAAATTTCCTCCAAAGCGAAATGTTAATTCTTAGGTTGGAATCTGTATTGTTTTATATTGAAATATGGAATTTGAGTACATTTTGCAGTTTCAATGTCTTTCCTTCTATTCCACTTCTTATCTTTTTCTTTGGATCAGATTAAGGGTTTTGATTAGGAAATAATGTTTAAGGTATGAGTTCTTATTCGTTTGCACCGCCTATTTTCACAATTTGAATAGAAATTAACTTTGTCTAATTTCATGTAAAAAGAAGCTGAAATAGCGTAAAAGTATGTAAATTATAAGTTTCTATTGATTATTTATTCCATTGTTTTAACATAAAATAAGTGGTCTAGATTTTGTTGCTATACAAGTTTGTTGATTTGATTTTTGGATATTAGATTTATGGTATATGTTTCAATAAGGAAATGGAACTTGTATAATTTTGAAGATTTGACGTTTAAACATTAGCTTAGAGCATAAACTCTGCATGCTTAGAACTTACTAAGTGTATGTGTGTGCATGTGTGTGTATTAGTATAAATGACGTATAATTATAACATATAAATAGCGCAATCAATAGGTTATTAATTATTATTGCATACCCTTTTACGAAAGTAATTAATTTTAAAGGCAAAATAAGATGTTTTCTTATAAGGTCTTAACTATAGATACGGTGAGATATGTGATAATATATATACAGTGTTATAAGTTATGACTAAGTTATAGGGATGTGAGGTCGGTCAAAAGCACATGGAAGTCTGCCCAGCTAATTGGCTACTAGCAATGCGATTTAGGAGCTGATATGAAGCATCTCCTATAATAAGCAACTACGGATAATGCGAGGTTAGTCTTAAAATCTATTGGGTAAATCTACCTAGCTAATCTGGCTATCGGTACCTATGAGTAGTTAGACTAATGTAAGACGTCATTATAGTATGGGTCATAATACGGAAGACCTTCTTCGGGGGTTGAAGGTATTAAGGGATATGTAAAGACCCACCCCTTCCCTATGTAGGAAGTAGTAAATGGTCAAGGTTATTGGCTAGGAATGAAAGAGGATATCTCAAGAAAGGCCCGCTTCGATAAGAAGTATAAAGTGGTCGAAGAGATTCCATGCAATGTCAGCTAGGTAAGTACTAGTGAGTTGCCCACCATGGAATAGATATTAAATGACAGTGACCTACCTTAAATAAAGGTATTAAATGGTCAAGAGTCTGCTTAATTTCCATTAAAAAGTACTAAATGACTTGGGTACTATCTCTTACATTGATAGGACATTATTGACGATAGATATGGGTTAATGGCCTGAAAGCATAATGGCTTTAGAATTGGATTAGGAAAGCCATAGGTTTAAAAGTCGAAAAGACTTAGAATAATGTTGATATACAAGAGGCATATTTCTATCTAAATTATATTTCCTAAGTACTATAATAGTAAGACTTAAGATTTTATTCACCGGATATATGTTGTTCTGACTCCCTCCTCATTATAACACAACTTAGGAATGACGATGTTGAAGGCGAGGAGGAAACTTGAGGCAGTTATCTATTTATCTACTCATGTTATTTTCTGATGTACCCATTGAAAACAATGTTATATTTTTAAATTGTTGTGCTACAAATATAAGATGGTTGTTATTGGTTCTATGTTATGTATTTTATGACATTTCGATTTTAAATAAAATGGGTACTTTTTCTGTTATTATATTTTATCCTTCCGCTATAAGTTTTGAATGTGTAGACAAATAGCTCTGTATTGTTCTTTATACCAACCAATAGCTGGCTTTGGAATGGGTCTTAGTTTCGATAGGCCTTCTTTGAGTTGAAATTTAGGTCTATTTCATGACAGGTTGTTACAGTTACTATCAAAATCTAGGTTACCCGATCAACAGGGATAAGTTTACGTAAAAGAGGAAAACTTGTTATTTTTGAAAGGGCTTTTTTAGAAACCCCTATTATTTATATAGACACTATTATTAACTTGCACAAAAACACTAAGCAAATCTTTATTTCGGCATATAATACTATCCTAGGTCATTATAACTTAAATTTTAACCTACTGATAGTAGATTATGGCTAAAAATCCTTATTCTGAGACTGAGAATCCCGCCCAAGGAATGCCCCTCATATAAGGGATGCCCGAATGGTTTAAACAATACCTCAGGCATATAGGACTAGTCAAGTTGCACAGGTGGCACCCGCTGCCCCGCCTACCGTAGTAGCACCTCACCCATTTGACTTCCCAAAATTATGTAGGGATTTTCTTAATATGGGAGAAAGAGTATCTAGGAAAAAAGGGTTCGTGGAGGCAAAGACAATGATAAATGACTGGAGAGGATATTTTGAGAGCTTGGTTAGGAGGATCAAATGAGCAAAGAATGATAGCTTGGCACCTTAAGGGAGAGCCCATAGATTGGTGGAATACTGTGGTTGAGGAGAATGATGATAGGAATGTCGCTTGGGATGAGTTTAACAACTGAATTAAGTCATGGTTTATGTCGAGAGAAGAAGTGAGCTTATAATTGGAAAGCTTTATACATCTAAGTTTGGAATGAATTTGGTAAATACACCCATGAAAAAGGCCACTAAGTTTGTCAAAGGCCTAAACTTCCCACTTAGGGAATTATTATTGACCAAAATGCCCGTTGGCAGCATATATGAGAGCTGATTGAGATGGCTTTCCTGTCGACAACTAGTGCAGAGAAGAAAGAGAAGTAGAAAGAGAAGGGAAGACCTACTCAAAACCAAGAAGGTGCCAAGAAAGGAAATTTTTGGGCAAATAAGAAGTCAAAGTGAAAGTTTAAGAAAGAAGGTAAGGGATGTAAGATATGCCAAAAGAAAGAAATATTGCCAAAGCTTGTAGAGTGAATTTGTTAAAGGAAGTTTCCAGGGAAAGTGTTATCTCTGCCACGAAGTAAGGCACTTCAAAAATCAACGTCTCAAGCCAGTGAAGGAAGGGCAGAGTGGATAAGCCTATGCCATTGAGGTTGTACCTACTTAGAGTACACTACCCTCTAAAGACCAAGGGAAGGTTGCAATGAAAGGTATAACTCTTATTTTTAGGAATACAATTCATGCCCTATTCGACTCCAAAGCATATGCGATGTTGATTTTATATATAATGCATATGTTCTTAATTTCGAGGGGTATGGACTTATCTTAAGAACGGATTAGTTGACGTATTACAAGGAAATCTTAGATTGTGATAGGAGGGTTGTATGTATTAAAAGTTGTAGACCCCAAGACTCTGTCAAGTTAAGTTATTTACATTCACTGAGCATATCTCAAAATGAGCTTTCATCTGTACCTATAGTTCAAGGATTTCCTAAGGTCTTTGAAGAAGTCTAGGGTCTCCCACCCCGAAAGGAGATTGAGTTTAGGATTGATTTGGAGAAAGACGCTACACTAGTTGCTCTCCCATTTAGACACATGGCTTCCAAAGAAATGCTAGAGCAAAATAAGCAGATCTTAGAGTTACTGTAGAAGGGATTCATCTGATGCAGTACTTTAGAATAGGGATCCCCAGTTGTCTTTGCCACTAAGGTTGACGGCTCAATAAGGATATATATCGATTATAGGGAACTCAACAAGTTGACAAGAAAGAAAAGTTATCCTTTACCTAAGACAAACGATTTCTTGGACCAGCTTGTGGGAGCAAAATCTTCCCCTAGTTGGACTTGACAATTGAAATTCATTAGTTAAGGATTGTAGACGATGGCAAACCAAAGATCGCATTTTGCATGCTTGATGGACTCTATGAATAGGAAATGATGCCTTTTGGATTGACAAATACCCATGCATACTTTGTAGATTTGATGAGTAGAGTATTTAGGGGACAATTGAATAAGTTTGTTATGGTTTTTATTGATGGCATCTTGGTATCTCCAAGAGTAAAGGAGGGCGTGAAAGTCACCTAAGGCAGATACTAGGTACTTTGATGAAACATTAACTATCTCAAAGTGCCACTTTTAGAAAAATAAGGTGAAATTTCTTGAACTTGTTGTTTTTAGAATGGATTAGCAGTGGCCCTGCAAAAATGGAAGCTATTCAAAATTGGAAGATTCGAAGGAATGCCATAGAGGTTAGAAGTTTCCTAGGGTTAGCGAGTAACAATAGGAAATTCATAAAGGAATTTGTAAAGGTAGCAGTCCCTTTAACTCGCCTAACCAAGAAGAATCTAGTCTTTTCATGGGATGAGTAGTTCACGAAATCATTTGAGAAGCTAAAGGAACTAATGATAAGTGCATCCATACTCGCCATTTCCAATAGGACGAAGCCTTTCATAGTTTATACAGATGCATGTGGCACAGGATTGGGAGCTGTTATTATGTAGGAAGGAAGGGTAATAGCTATGCTAGTAAGCAATTGAATGACCATGAGAAGAGATACCTAATTTGTGACTTGGAGTTGGCAGCTATTGTTTTTTCCTTGAAAATTTGGAGGCACTATCTTTTGGGGGAAAGGTTTAAGCTGTTCACCGACTATAAATCGCTCAAATACATATTTTCATAAAATGACTTAAATCTTAAACAACAAAGGTGGATGGAGTTTTTAGCATCCCATGACTTTGGGATACAGTATACCCTCGTAAAAGGAAATGTCGTCGTCGATGCCCTTGGCCGGATGCATGCTATCTTAGGTGCTATATATGAATGCAAGAAGTTGGAGTTCCTCTTGAATTTTAACTTTAAACCATCGATAGAACCCACACAAAGTTATTTGGCAGCAATCGAGGTTAGACTGGCATTGATAGACTGCATTGGATTAGAGTAAAAAGAGATAACAAGATAGTTGATATGTTATGCAAGCCAAGTAGAAGAGATCAATTTCCCCATGTCGGTTGATATGCAGTTGTCAAGAAGGGATGTTTGAGCAGAGATGCACTTCTTTACGTTCCAAAGATTAATAGTGTGTTAGAGAAAGTGCTTGCGGAGTGTCACAATTTAAGGATGACAATTCACCCCAGAGGATACAAGATGAATAGGGATATGAAACGAATTTTTTATTGGCTAGGGAGAAGAGAGTAGTTGAATTTGTTTCTAGATGTTTAACATGCCAAAGGACACAAGTTGATCAAGGGAAACCCGGAGAAACATTAGAAATTCTGAATTGGAAATGAGAACGTTTATCAATGGACTTTATAGATGGGTTGCCTAAGTACCGATGAGGAAATAAAGCATTTTGGGTCATAGTGGATACTCACTAAAAGCACCCACTTTATTACGTTAGGAGCAATAGGACTATAGTATCTCTATTATAGATTTTTATCAAAGAGGTGGTTCGAATTCATGGAATTGCTATTAGTATGTTAGTGGTAAGTACCCCATATTTACCAAAGTTTTAGAGGAGTTTGAAAGCAGCTTTAGGGACTTCGTTGAATCGTGGTACTGCTTCAACCATTAGACCGACGGAAAAAACTAAACGAGTGGATAGATCTTAGAGGTTTTGTTGAAAGCTTACATCATGGACTATGGAGGGAACTAGGAGCAGCACCAACCATTAGTCGAGTTCACGTATAATTATAGTTTCCAATTGATGATTGGTATGACACCCTTTTGAAGCACTTTCTAGGAGGCCATGAAAATCGTCGTACTATTGATGGGAAACTGCTGACAAAATCTTATTCGGACTAGATTTGATTCGCGGAACTTCATATAAGGTAGAGTTAATCAATAACGAATGAAGGCAATGTATGACTGCCTAAAATCGTACGTGGATAAGAGAAGGAAAGAGTTGGAGTTTGAGGTTGGAGACATGGTATTTATCAAAAATACCAAAGTTTCCACTCTTAGGAATGTCACGAGATTTGGAAAATAGGGAAAATTGGCACCAAGATTTGTTAGGTCTTTGCGAGTTGGAAAGAATAGGGAAATTTTCTTACCGTGTAGAATTACAAGATAGATGGGCTAGATTTCCCGACATTTTCCATGTTTTGCACCAAGGAAATATGTTTATAGCACAACTTCTGTTATAAAGCTTGATCAATGAGGGAATACTGAAATAGTGCCAACAACACTCAGTGCCACCACATGCATTGTGGAGAATAGAACTAGAAAACTCCACTACAAAGAAATTAGGCTGGTTCGAGTACAATGGGGAGACAATCCGGGGGAAAGCACATGGGAATTGAAGAGAAGATAAGGATCTATCATCCTGAGCTTTTCACCGGTAAAATATTCTCTCCAAAATTAGGCTTTTGCATCATGGTTGCTATATTGGATGGCAGGAGATGGTTGCTACACTTTTCACTATCTTTTTGCACTAATGAAGAAACTTTATGCATGTTTAAGATGTTTGCATACACACTTATATGTCATGATCATACATTTAAGCTAGGATAAAGCATACTTACAGTATGTTTGCACACAAAATCACATTCCACTTTTTCACTTTTGGTTGAGTAGATGGTTGTGTAGATAACATGGTTATATGACATGGTTTATTGCGGGTTATTGTTTGCCCTATGGAAAGATTTTGGGGACAAAATCCTTCTAAAAAGAGGGAATGTAACACCTCATAACAATTAATAAGAAATAAATAAGATAAGATAAGATAAATTAATTGATAAAGGAAAAAATGAAAATTTTGCAAAGTCGGAATTTGAACACAAAAGTTATGTTGTTGCATTTATGGCAATTTTCTAATCAATTTTCATATATAATATGTTGAAAACAGAGCTCAAACACAGAAGTTATGGACATTTGAAGTTTTTGGATTCAAAATTATTTAAATAGAATTCTAATTCAAATAGTTAAATAACTCTCAAATTTTAAATTCAAAAGTAAATAGCAGTTAGACTTTAGGGCTATGTAATCATTAAAATTATGGAGTAATAAAGGAATGAAATAAATAAAACAACGATAAAATAAATGTTCCTTGAAATAAGCAAACCGATCGACGACCTACCCAGGGCCGGTCGACTGTTGGTGGTCGAACGATAGGATAAGGGCAGTGATCGGTAAATGAGTGATGGCCAGAGTTTGTTTGCAACCTAACATTATCGATGTTATTATTATAAATCGGCTTAAATCCAATGGTTCTTGTGCATTCCAACCATTATAAATAAGAATCTTGCCCCCTCACTTTTGTTCGCATTATTTTGGGGAACCTAGCAAAGCTCTGCCATTCACTTTCTTTGGAGTTGGCAAAAAGTTCTTTAAGGTTCCATGTAATAAATTCTAGACGTTTATTACATAATTTCTAATTCTATTCTCCTCCAACCCCTCAATTTCCCTTAATTTCTAAATCTAATTTACGCACACACACATATGTATAGACATATATGTATGTATGTATGCATACACACACACAAACCCCTTGTTGTATATATCTAAAAGGGAGATCTGAATGAGATTATTGAAGGAGTGAAAAATCCAAAAGAGAAGGAGCTAATAATGAATGGAAATCTTAGTCTTTCTATTTTACTAATTGAATAGTGTAGTTTGGATTTGATATATGCCTTAGGGAATTTCGGTTTATGAAAACATCACATTAAGGCCCCTAAAATTTCCCCCTAGCGAAATGTAAATTCTTAGGTTAAAATCTAAATTATTTTATATTAAAATAATGAAATTTTTCTATATTTTACAATTTCATTGTTTTTCCTTTTATTCCACTTCTTATCTTTTTCTTAGGATCTGATTAAGGGTTTTGCTTAGGAAATGATGTGTGAGGTACGAATTGTTATTCGTAGTTTGCACCGCTTTTTTTCATAATTTGAATAGAAATCCCTTTGACTAGTTTCGTGTAAAAAGAAGTTGGAAAGAGCATAAAAATACGTAAATTATAAGTTTCTACTATTGATTTATCCCATTGTTTTAATGTAAAATTAGTGTGTTTGGATTCTGTTTCTATACACTCTGTAACGACCCATAAATTTTAATGGTTTTAATAATGAAATTAACTGAATTTTTATGAAATTTTAAAATATGAAATTTTAAATCGAAAATTTAATATTTGTAATACGTCTATTCAAACGTAGAAAATAGTAAATTTTCATCAGATAATATTGAAGTTTGTTTTATTGTGTAATTCTAATTCAATTTAAATCAGTTATTATTTGATAATGATAAAATGTTTTTCACAGCTGAATATTTTTACAAATAAATTTCTAAATCCTCTTATGAGTGAAACGTCATCTTTCGTTTTTCCAAATTTTGATTTCTATTGCTCTGTTTATCTTAATTCTGACAAAATAGCAGCATTTTCGGTGCCGATTATCGAGTTTTGATCGGATCATTGTACCACTGATATCTGTATGCCGTTTTGATCATCTCATCATGCTGATCTCTGCGGTATGTTCACTCTTGTGTTTTGAAGTCCGATATGCAGTGGAAACTGCGTGACAGTCTAATGCATCGGTATCCGTTTTAACTTTTGATTTGTGTGTTTATTCAAATTTCCACCTGTTAAAAATTAAACAGCCTAACATTTATTATTACGCACAACTGTTACCTTCCCCATCACTTCAATATCATATTTATAACTTGTCCTTCTCAAACATTACTCGGCTTTCAATTTTGGACTCTGCATTCACTTGAAAAAATGTATAATATAATAAGTATATCTCATATTTGCTTACAACTATCATCTTCTTTTTCGAAACGGCTGCTTATGTATTCAACCTTTGTCCATCTTATTACTGCAAACTTTATTAGCATGCCAGTTCATTGGATTATCTGTAAGTTGTATATTTGAACCATCATTTTCCCTTCTTCTCTCCCCTCAATTTTTTTCTCTTTTCCTTTCTTCTTGCCGTGCCCACCACCCATTCATTTTCTCCACTACCGCTCCCTCGTTCTCTCTCCCATGCTCACGTGTACGCCCTCCCTCCACCAACCGAACTCCGTACATCGCTCCTCTTCACGCCATAGCTCTACCGCCGACCTCGACAGCAGCCTGTCCGTGCTCCTCCCTCCGCCTTAGCTAGCCATTACCCACCTTCCTCCTCCTTTCCAGTGCCGAGCACCCATCTTCGGCCGTACGTCTTTGCCGCCTGCCGCCGCTTGGTCCATCACTTCCACTAGGCTGTGCCTTGCTCAGCCTCCTTCTCCTGTATTGGTACGCATACTGTACATTGTTATATTTAGAAGATAGAGATGGTTTTCAAGCAATGTTTGATGTTTATATAAAGTATGTTATTGTGTGTATTAGTTTATATGCATATCTGTTTGATTCTATTTCGTTTAACTCTATATATATTAGATTTATAGAAACTGTTATATATATATATATATATATATATATATAAGTTTTACAAGATTTTAAATATAAACTGCTACTCATATATATTATAGTGTTGTACGTTTATAGTATAAATATAACCAGTTTGATTTTTTAAAATATATTTGTATAGTTTATATATATTGTTCAGTTTCATGTATACTTGGTCTGCTGTGTATATATACGTAAGTTTTGAAAATAATGGTGAAGTTTACATATTTTTATGTATTAGCATTTATTTTTAGTGAAATTTTTGTGAGTTTATAATATATTAGTTAATTATATATTGGTTTGGGTGTGTTACAGTAAAACGTATACACAGTATTATATTAGCTTTAGTATATAAATGTTTATATTTCGGTTATGACGTCGTTGATCTACTTTGTATACAACAGATTAGTGGTATATATATATGTAATATATTTATTTTCAACCGTTTAGTAGTATGCTTTGTAAACTGTGTCTGCATATACATATAAGTCTAAGCATGTTTTTAAGGACTTTAAATTCGCACGTGTGGTGTGAGCATGCTAGTTTATTTTATATATGATCTGTTCTAGTCGTGTGTGTGTGTGTATTAAAGTAGGTTATATTTTTCATATAAGTATGGGAGTTTTCTAAACTTTTAATAAGTGTTTATGATGTAGAAATTTGAAATTGCATAATATGAATATTTTTTATATGTGTTTTAATTTATTTATGGGTTTAAATATTATACATGTGTGTGTGTGTGTGTGTTTATTTAAACCAATGATTTGAAATACATATACATCTAGTTCAATATGTGTTTAAATTTAATGTTGCTTTAAAGTTTAAAATAGGTATATTCTGTTTCTATCTCATGGATTTTGACTGGTTCTCCTCGATTTCTATTATCAACTCTGATCGTCGATTCGTGCCAATATTACTTTGCTTTGAGATTCGTGCTTGGATTTCGTAACTCGACTTCATTTTCTATCTCTCTAGCCTCGAAAGGTGAGCAATCACTCATGGTTAACATTCTTGTATTTATTAAATTTGATTTCAATTGAAACAACAATTTAAATATGTCGTTGTAGTTATTTAAATTGTTATATATGTTATTATTTGTAATTGTTCACCTGTGGGATATGACACCATATCCTGTTGTTTATATTATATTGTTATTGATGATATATGTCTGTTATTATTATTATCATATATGTTATCACTCTGCAAGTTCCCTGTTAGTATAGAATTCACTATGGGTTGAAATGATATATACCCGAACGGACTTTAGAATAGGAGAAAATCGTTATGAGTTGAAATGATAGACCCAAGCGATTTTCATTTGAATTTGGGATTGCGGGTTAAAATGAGATATACCCATATATATATATATGAATATATATATATATATATATATATATATATAAATTATGGATTGAAATGATAAATATCCGTATCACTTGACCATGAGATAGAAAGTTATGTACAGACACCATTGGTCTATATATAAATATTTTAAAATGATTTCTAGGGTTTTGAAAGGGAACACATATATGGTTTTATTTAATATTGGAAATATTTTATATGGAAATAAGTTTTAATATAAAGTAGATTTAATAATAATCTTTAATTTAATAAAGTTTGATTCTAAGTATTATATTTTTAAATAGATTTTCAAGGATTTGTATAAGTTAAGGAAGATAAATTGAATTAACTGAAATTGTATTTAACTAAGAATGCTAGTAAATTAAATCGATTTAAACTATTGAATTTTAAATTTGAGATTTGATTTTATAACTTGTTTTTGATTTAAAGTGATTCAATGGATATTTCAAGTTAAATAAATCGAAGGGAATATTTAGTTTAAATGTAATTTAAGGTTATTTAAATAATGCTGAATTTACTAAGTAAATATTCAGGACTAAATAATAACGAGGTTAATCAAGATCTATATGAAACTGTTAAGTTTAACTTTGAAAATATTGAATATTAAAGCTTTGAAATATATTAGAATTTAATGGTTTATTTGCGATTCAGATTTGTATTTGAAATCGATATAATTTGAATTTGTTATTTAGAAATTGAATTGAATAAAAATTGATAAATCTAGATTGAATTAAATTTGAATTTGGAGCTCGAGCTGATTGGAATCAATGTGTGATTTTGAGGATATATATATATATATATATATATATATATAATGAAAATGATATTTCGGTTTTGAAGTATAAATTATTTTGAAAGGACCACGGTGTTATAATGACGTTTAGCCCTATGGATCCTTAGAGGATGGTTATCCCAACATCCTTTAAGTTATTTGTATTTCAGTTGATATTTCACTTGAGTTGGATTTATTGATATACGAATGTTAATCCTGACTCGAGTATTTTGTGTTTTTCTTTACGCTCGGGTCAGACTGAGTGATACAACATTTGAGACTCCCTTTTGGAGTTTGGAGCTTCGCTTGGAAATCCAACTATCGATTCAGCTTTCAGCTTTTCCAGTTGATTTGTTCAAAGATGTCATCAGTCTGTATTTGAGATATTATGTTGTATTTTATTTCTAATTTTGATTTTTATATAGAAGCTTCATGAACTACTGTTTATCTATTTCGCTGCATTAATACTCTATGTTTGTGATTATTTATTTTTTGTATATGTTGAGATTTGCAAAAAATCTAAATTTACAATCTGGTATTTTGAGCAATTCTGTGATATCCCAGAAATTTTAGCAATATCAATTTAATAATCTGTATTTAAAATTAAATTGATTTGATAAATTTTGTTAATAAAATTTGACTTGATTTAATAATCCAATTAAATAGATATTTAATTGGTGAATTTTAAACTTTTTAAAAGCTAATAAAATGCTTTTTATTTATAATGTATATATATATATATATAAATTTATATATATTGTAAATAGATAAGTTTTGATTTGAAGTTTAATAAACAAATAAAATCTTGTTTTTAAATTCTAATATTCATTCTGATAATTTGGAAATTATTATTTTATTTAATATATAACTATTCAAAACTATGTAACAAGTAACTATATGGTTTTAAGATACTTAAGGAAAATGTTTTAAATTGTTTAAATATATTTTAAGCATAAGTTTAAATTTTAAATAAAATAAACAAAAGTTTATTTTATTTCCTTTTTAAATATAGTTGGATATATATAATTTGAAATTATATATGGAAGTTTAAAAATACAATTTACATATTAAACATTAATTCATTTAAATAAGATAAGTGATAAGTAATTTATAATTTCTTTTATAAATTATTTAAATTGATAAATGTGTTATTTTTTAATAATACTAATAAATGTATAAATATAGATAGGTTTTAAAAGAAAATAGTATTGTTATTTTTTTAAATTAAATATGTTGATATAAATTAGTTTTAAATTGGATTTTAAATTTATGATTAGATTTGAATTTGAATTAATTTTGAATTCAAAAGAATAAATATTTTTAAATTATTTGGATAAGCTTTCATTTTTATATAATTTGTTTTATTTCATTTTCTTTAAAAAGAAATGCACATACATATTTACATATGAAAATAATTTATACATATATAAGTATTTAACAAATAAAGAAAAGGGTTTTATTTACTTTTAAATTAAATAAAACAAATAAAATTACTTATAAGACAAATGTTAATATATTAAGTGGTATAATGACATGTGTTAAAGTTTTAAGCATGTTAAAACATGTGTTAAGTAATTAATTAAAATAGATGACAAGTGTAGTTAAATTAAGTAACTAATGTAACAAATGTAAAAAAATAATACAAGTGTCATATTTGTTTTAATTTTTTTCTTTTATTTTAAAATAAATCATCTTAAATTATATAAGCATGTTTTCTTCATTCTCATTCTTTTCTAATCTTCATTCTCAAAAGAAAACTAAAGATTTCAGCTGAAAACAAATCAGTTTCTAAACTCTCCAAAACCAGAAAATCTTCAAAGCCAGAAATCATTTATCAAACTTGAAATATGAACACTTTTCAAACCAAATCAATGTTACAAAACCCTGTAAATCTTTTGTCTCAGATTTGAACACCTTTTAAAACAAATCTGCAATGTTGTTTTCCCTGTTGTTTGCACAAGAAATGGGCAAACACCTCCAAGTCGTATGACTTAGTCAATTTTATGTTGTTCTTAGCGATTTGGTTGATTTATGCAAATATGTAAAAAGCAGGGACTAAACTGTAAAAGACACACAGATTTATAGTGGTTCGGCCAGAATGTGCCTACGTCCACTTCATATGTTATTCTCTTTCACTGTCAGATTACAAGTACAAAGCTTTGATCACAAGTGTATGAAAGTTATTTGAAAGTTCTGTCCGTGCTTGAGCTCTCAAACTTGTCCCCCATTATTGTAACCCTACCCCTCTATTTATAGAGTGAAGCTGGGGGTAGGGGTCTTGGATGTATATAGTTGCTGGTGGGCCTGGGCTGATGTGATTTGGCCTGGCACTGTTGGTTCGGTAATGCCTTCTTCACTTTCGTTCGGTAGCGTCTTCTTCGTTTTGGTTCGGTAGTGAGAGCATGGATGGGTCCGGTGATCTTGGTCCGTTGATGAGTGGGTTGAGTTCTGGTCCGGTAGTCTTGGTCCGGTGGTGAGTGGGTTGAGTTCTGGTCTGGTGGTCTTGGTCCGGTGGTGAGTGGGTTGAGTTCTGGTCCGGTAGTCTTTACTTCGGTTCGGCTAGGCTTTGGAAACGAGTTGGTTCGGTCTTCCATGGTTGTGAATCTAGTTCGGCAGTGGTAGGGATGCCGAATAAAACTTAGGTAAACGTAGACGAAATTGGTGCTTTTTGGTCTTGAAATCTCCTGGGTGAGAACACGCCCAACATTTGCCCCCCAAAGTGGGGCATATGCCATGCTTTGTTTTAGATCATTCAGTTTGGACATTCTCATTCGGTCCCAAGTGCCGAACCAGTTGGTCTGGTCATCCTACGCTTGCCTATAAGTACGGGCTTCATGCCTCTGTCATCCTTTATCGTTTGAAATAGTCGAATCAATCAAGTACCGAACCAGATTTGACTGCCGGACCAGGTGAGGCTTTCTTCTGCCGACTAAACTTTACGCTTGAACTACCGAATGAGATCGGGGAGTACGAGTGCCGAATGAACTTTATGCTTCGAACTTCCGAATGATCTTGGGGAGTACGAGTGCCGAATGGGCTCTTTGCCTCGAACTACCGAATGAACTTGGGGAGTACGAGTGCCGAATGGGCCCCTAGCCTCGAACTACCGAATGAACTTGGGGAGTACGAGGGCCGAATGGGCTCTTTTCCTCGAACTACCAAATGAACTTGGGGAGTACGAGCGCCGAATGGGCTCTTTGCCTCGAACTACCGAATGAACTTGGGGAGTACGAGCGCCGAATGGGCTCTTTACCTCGAACGACCAAATGAATTTGGGGAGTACGAGTGCCGAATGGGCTCTTTGCCTCGAACTACCGAATGAACTTGGGAAGTACGAGTGCCGAATGGGCCCTTAGCCTCGAAATACCGAATACCTTTTATATTTTGAATCATGAATGAGATCTCATACTGTAGGTACTTGTTTGTCTACATCCCTTTCTCTAACGATGTATTTTCTCGTGTTGCGGATATTGTCTCATAAAGTAGAAACTCGTTCTGACAAGAAGAAATTCAAGGACAAAGGAGAGTCCCCCATAGTGCCCCCAGTTCGGGCAGAACCAGAACGTCATGGACCAACCCCAAGATCATTAGTAGAGGGTACGGCCCTTAGGAGCTCTTGAACTCACCGCCTGACTGCTTTCCCAGCTCCCTCAAAGGTGAGCAGCTTGACGTTATATCTCGATCTTTTGGGATTGACGGAGCGCATATGATGTTGCCGGGGGAAGGAGTGATGCCGTATAACCCCCCTGAAGGATATTTTTCTTATAGTAGATATCACTGCATGTGCGGAGCCATTCCTCCGATCAACGCTTGGATAGTCAGCTTCATCACATACTTGAAGGTGGCCCCTTTCCAGCTTCAGCCCAACTCCTATGCCATCTTGGTGAGTCTGTTCATAATTTTCCAGAGAAAATACGGGCGTCCCCCTTCCAATCGGGAGATCCGGCACCTGTACAACTTGAGAGGCTACAAGAAAGGGTCTCCATATATTAGCTTAGAATCGGCCGTGTCTTTCAAGCCAGTCCTGGACTTATATTCAAAATTTAGCATGTTCAAGAAGGAATGGTTCTTTGTCAAGGATAACTCTGTTTCTTTCCACCGCTTCACCTCTGGCTGTAAGTTGAATCTCATTTATAACTTCCGTTCTTTACAATGCTCCTCCTTATGTGCTTTGTTTCTTGCTAGCGACAGGTGGCTTTGCGGTTGTAGAGAACGATCGTCTGGTTCAGATGGCTGCGGAAATAGAAGCCATTCCGAAAAAAGAGAGGGCAACTTCTTAGTTGATCAGGAATGCTACTCTTTTGGGGCTCAACTTGATTCTGTCACGCCAATCTGTGGTCAAGCAAAGGGACACAGCTGAGGAGAGGGCCGCCAAAGCTAAAGGTGGGGCTACAACGAAGAGCGGCAAAAGGAAACCCTTTTCGAAATATCTAATTGCCGGAGGGAAGAAACTTAAGAAGTCCGATGGACCCTCCCCCAGCACATGTCCAGACATCCCGGAGGAGGAAGATGTGGAGGAGGAAAGAGGCGAGGATGAAGGAGGTGAGGTGGAGAGTGGAAGTGGTGGAGAAGGTAATGGTGATGGTCATAGCGATGATGGTGGCGACGGACAGAGTGGCGATGGCACTGGGCTTTGTCTTCTAAGCAAGCAGGTGTGATCTAGGAGTGGACAGATGATGCTTTCCGCCTAGCTTTTGAAGGGTTGGAGGAAGGATCGGCTTTAGTGGAGAAGTTTAAGAAAGCTGACAAGGCCGAGACCGTTGCCGATTCATCTTCCAAGAGCGCTTCACTGAGGCAATTCCTGCGATTTAAGGTGAATTTTTGACTCCTGCAGACTCCATTTATGATAAGGATTTAGGAATATTTTATGGTCATCTTCCGTCTTGGAATGAGATCCAGGACTTATTGCAGTATCCTACTCCTCCCCAGGGTTTGTATGGCAAAAATGTCTCTTTACTCTTCTTATCTTGATATATTTCTTGAATTATAGTTCAATGTCTGCTTGTAACGCTTGGTTTTTATCCCAGAAGCGGGTAAGGTGGCCAAGACATCAGATGTCCGGCACCGTCTTGAACAATACAAACTTCTCAAGGCTTTTACTAAACCAAAGCCTCCGACTGACCGCCCTAGAGATGTAGTCGGCTACCGCCCTCTTCTTGGAGTTATTGAGGAGGATATCTAAAGGAAGAAGAGGAGTCGTTCCTTGTTTGAATCCTCACCTGGTCCTCAGTCCCCAACTCAGCCTCTTCGGGATACCACGAAGAAGAACTGAATTTATACCTTCTCCGCACTAGTCTGAAAATCCTACCGTTACCCGGATAGGCCATCCCGGCTTGGCTCGTAATCCGTTTGCAGGTCATCCGGATTTGGATCTAGGTTCTTGTGATATTACCTTTGATGAAGCTACCGGTGAGCACCTTCTTCCCCGTAATCCCATGGTAAGAGTATTGGATGAAGTAAGTCTCTGGACCTTGATTTGCCTACCACTCGGGTTGTAACTTTGGGGGACGAAGCTAAGGCAAATATTGACCGGGTTGTTGAGGAAACCAGAAAGCTGATGGGGCATCATGCATGACTGGTCAAGGCTGGAGAATAAATTGGGAGTGCTAACATTCGACTGTGGCTAATGGTTTCCGACCAGGCCAAACAACTTGCTGATCAGGCCATCCATATCTCTCAACATGAGGCCGCCTCAAGACAACTAAAGGAAACCCTAGAAAAGGCCAGTCGAGCAGAGTTACAGAAAATGGAGGCTGCTTGTAAGGGACGGATTGATATGGCTATCGCGATGGTGGATGAGGTCCGGAAAGCGGATCTCGAGCGGGTACAGGAGTTATCCGGGAAACTTGAAGCCAGAGAGCTTACTCAAACCAAGCTGAAGGAGGAGATGGAGGCAATGAGGAAATCCTTTCAGGCTGACTGCTCGTGATACCAATCAGAGAGGGATGCTGCTATTGTAAAGTTGTTGGCTTCTGAGGACCGAATAAGGGAGTTCGAGGAGAATGAGGGGATAATGGATGAGATGCTTCAGGACATATACTTTCGCACCTGGAAACAGGGCAACTTATCTTGGATGGATGACTATCCCCGAGTCATGGCCAGGATTTATCTCAGGGCTCTGGAGGAGGCTAAGGCCAATGCAGATAAGGAGGGTGGCGTGGCCTTTAGAATGGACGTGGTCACGGCTCAATTCACCAAGGAGGAGAAAGCGGCGGTGAAAGAGGGTATGCGGCTGCTTACTGCTGAGGTGGTAGGTGTGCAGTTAGAGGATGATGATCAAGGAGCAGATGCTGGTAAGTCTTCCCTTTTAGCTTCTCGTAACTTGATTGCTTATTGTTTATTTAGTGGATTCTCTCCTGAATTGGACAGGCGGGACCTCTGGAGCACCAACGACCTCTTGTCAACATGCTGAGAGTTCCAATCCCACGGTTAAGGAGATCTCGGAGGGCCAGCAGGACAGAGGTGAAGCTCCGATGCAGCCGACTCCTTGACTTGATCTAGATATCTTTTGGTTTGTTTGACATTGCTGTCTATGCTAGTCCCAAAAGATTCATGTAACTTTAAGGATGTAATTGTGTTATTTGTAACGGACGACTTTATTCTTGACATGTAATTTTTTACCTAAGCTGATTCTGTCATATTTGAATGCTTTTGTATTTTGATGTGTTGCATAAGAAATATAGCTGTGCACATGCCTGTGATTCAATTGTGTTTGATGCCAAGCTTTTGCTTAAAATATAATTTCATATCTTGCAATGTTAGTATGATGTGAGAATAAATTATAGCTATGTATTCGTATACAAGAGAAAAAAGTACCACCCTTCATGTTTTAGTCGTAGATGGTTGCTTTGAATGTCTTGTATGATTGAGTGTTGAATGCAGCTGAGTGACCTGTCATCCAGTTGTGAGTTCCTATTCCCATTAGCGAGCGTCTCCTATTTTGTGTCCTGTACTTTAGGGATCGTTATAGAGGACAGGAGGAAAGTTTTTAAATAAAATAGAAATATATGAAATAGTAAAACTTCCAATCACAGAAGGCCTGCAATGAGCTTAAGTTCGTGGCAAACGGGTTTTGTAGTCACTTTCCCTAGCTGTGGGTGTTGGAGACATTTGTCACCCATCTTACGCCTCCGTGGGGAGTTTCTCTTTTTTACCACAGCAGTACTTAAGACACTCGGAGCCGAGATCGCGCACAGTAACTATCCGGGCCATTATGGCCCGTAATCGTGGGTATTATTCGATTTACCATGGCCGGCTAGCGTGGGTGTCGATCGTCAACGGTGAACTACCCCTGGCTGGCCACACCTTATGTTGGGGCTTAAAGTAGGTTCACGGTTGCCGGCGAGCCGAACGCCGTAATGAGCTGCCTAGGCTATAGTCGGCCTACTCGGTGGCTTATAATCGGCTCATTATAGTTGGCTTTAAGGGCCGATCGCGAGCAATGAGTTAACCCGCAGCAGAGGGATGCTGGAGCAAAAGTGTCTCATTGGCGAGGGCATAGATTCGTATAGTACCTGTTAGGTCTTGTCCGGGTGAAGTCGCGCTGTGATGTGTCTTGAATGGAAATGCCTTTACACAGGATTTTGTTCAACAGAAAAGGATAAAGTTAACAAGCATCCAAGATATAAAGGAACAAGTTAAAAAAGAGACAAGTTTTAAAGTGGTTCGGCACGAAAATGCTTACGTCCACTGATTCTCTTTGTTAATTCACTTCATATGGGCAGTACAAGTTAAGAGAAGTATCGACGAAGGTGTGGATTTTCCATGCCCTCTGGAACACCTCTCCGTCCACTGTTGACAAAATATAAACTCCGTTATGGAGATCTTTATGAATTACATATGGTCTGTCCCAGATTGGATCTAATGCTTCGGGGCGTGGGAAGATTCGCTTGAGGACAATATCTCCTTCTTGTAAGCTACGATGCTTGACTTTGGAGTTGTATTGCGCTGCCACTTTTTGCTTGTGAGCTGCTGCTTTGAGTGCTGCATCGTTTCTTCTCTCTTCAATTAGATCCAAAGACATGTGAAGGAGTTCTTCGTTCTCTTCTGGGTTGCAGTGGATCCTATGGTGGGAAGGCACTATAGTTTCGACTGGGAGCATGGCCTCCGATCCGTATGCCAAAGAGAAAGGAGTATGCCCGTTGATGTTCTGAAAGATGTGCGGTAGGCCCAAAGTGCCGTAGGAAGTTCATCCACCCAAGCATCTTTTGACTTTTTAAGTTTCTTCTTGATTAGAATTTTGAGAATTTTGTTGACAGATTCGACTTGTCTTTTTGCCTGGGGATAAGCTACAGATGAGAAGCTTTTGTGAATTTCGTGCTCTTGGCACCAATCGGCGAACTCCTCGCTGTCAAACTGAAGTCCATTGTCCGATATGATTTTGAGTGGAACTTCGTACCTACATAGAACATTTTTGATTAAGAAGTTAATAACTTTTGCCGAGGATATTTTATTTAGAGGTTCCGCTTCCACCCATTTGGTGAAATAGTCGACTGTCACTATAGCATATTTGGCTCCGCCTCGGCCCACCGGCAGTTCGCCAATCAAGCCAACTCCCCATACTGCAAAGGGTCAAGGGCTGGTCATTTGAGTAATCTCATTTGTTGGTAGTCGAGGAATCTTAGCAAATTCCTGACATCTGTCGCATTTTTTGACGAAGTCTAAGACGTCTTTGTTTAAGGTGGGCTAGAAATATCCATATCGGAGTATCTTCTTTGCCAGAGTCTGCCCTCCAGTGTGATCTTCGTAGCTTCCTTGATGGATGTTGGATAAGATTTCCTTGGCTTCCCTTCCGACGACACACCTCAATAAGGGGTTAGAGAAGCCGCGCCGATAGAGGATGCCTTCTTGTATTGTGTAGCGGGAAGCTTTCCTCAAGATTTTCTTAACTTCTTTACGCTTGTCAGGCAGTGTGCCATCTTGTAGGAATTTTTGGATGGGAGTCACCCAAGTTTCCTCTTCGATTGCAGCTATCAGATTTACTTGCTCGAAACTCGGGGCTAGTTGCTTTGAGATGGCTACTGTTCCGAAAATGGTGTCGTCTTTCATGCTAGCTTGCTTTGCCAGTTTGTCGGCCTCTTGGTTCTCTTCTCGAGGAATGTGTTTGATTAAATAGTGATCCAATTGATCGAGTAGCAGCTTGGTCTTCTTCAGATATGCTGTGAGTCGTTCTCCTCGAGCCTGAAATTCTCCTAGTATTTGATTTACAATAAGTTGCGAGTCACTATGAAGGCATAGGGAACTGACTCCAATCTCTAGGGCCAGTTCTAATCCAGCTATTACTGCTTCATACTCTGCATCGTTGTTGGTGGCAGCGAATTCCAACCTTAGAGCATAATGTAGCTTCCTTCCCCTGGGAGTGATTATTACAACCCCTGCCCCCGAGCCTTGTTCGTTTGATGCTCCATCCACAAAGAGATTCCACTTGATGTCTTCTGCTATTTCAGATTGCTCTTTACCTTCGTTGGAAGTGAATTCGGCAATGAAATCGGACATGGCTTGTCCCTTGATGGCGGTGCGAGGATGGTAGGTGATATCATATTGACTCCGTTCAATGCACCATTTATGTAGTCGTCCAAAGTGTCAGGACGATGGAGTACCTGCCTTAGCGGTTGATCAGTTAGAACTCTGATGGAATGGGATTGGAAATAGTATCGCAGTTTCCGTAATGTGATTAGTAAACAGTATGCTACCTTCTCAAGTTTAGGATATCTGGCTTCTGCCCCCGTAAACCTCTTGCTCACAAAGTATACTGGCCGCTGTGCGCGGTTGTCTTCTCTCACCAAAGCGGCGCTCAGAGCATGAGATGACACAGCAAGGTATAGGTATAGCTCTTCGCCTTCGTTTGGAGTTGAGAGTACCGGTGGTCTCTGGAGGTGTTCGATTAGGTTGAGGAAGGCTATTAAGCATTCGTTAGTCCATTCGAACTTTTCTTTGACTTTCTTTAGAGCTTCGAAGAAAGGGATGCACTTGTTAGTCGCTTAGAGATGAATCTGCTTAGGGCGGCCACTTTCCCATTTAGGCTTTGCATTTCTCTTCGAGTGGAAGGTATCCTGATATCTCTCAGAGCTTGGACTTGTTCGAGGTTTGCTTCAATCCCCTGGCATGGACGATGAATCCCAAGAACTTTCCTGATGATACTCCGAATGAGCACTTTAGAGGATTCAGCTTCATTCCATATTGGCGAAGTACTTGAAACATCTCACCCAGGAAGCTTACGTGATCGTTGGCTTTCCTCGATTTTACTAGCATGTCATCCACATAAACCTCCATAGTTCGTCCTATCAGTTCCACAAACGTCTTGTTGACGAGGCACTGATAGTTAGCTCCGGCGTTCTTATGTCCAAATGGCATTACTCTATAGCAGTACAATCCCGGGCCAGTGATGAAACTAGTGCGGTCTTGATCGGGGGCGTGCATAGGAATTTGGTTATATCCTGAGTATGCGTCCATAAAAGATAAGAGTTCGTGCCCGGCTGTGTTGTCCACCAGCTGATCGATTCAGAGGAGGGGGAAGCAATCCTTCGGGCAAGCGTCATTTAAGTTGGAGAAGTCAATGCATGTTCGCCACTTCCCATTAGCCTTCTTTACTAGCACCGGGTTAGCGATCCACTCTGGGTAGATGGCTTCTCGTATAAAGTTATTGGCAAGCAAGTTCTTTACTTCTTCATCGAGGGCTGCTGATCGTTCTGGCCCCATACTTCTCTTTTTCTGCTTTACTGGCACCATGGTAGGATCGATTTTTAGTACGTGGCATGCCACGTCTGGGGAGATTCCAGTCATGTCAGCGTGCATCCATGCAAATACATCCAAGTTGTGGCAGAGAAAATCAATGAGTTGATCCCTCAATTCTGCTCTTTGCTGAGATCTGATTTTCAACAGTCTACTTGAGTCGTGTTTGTCTATGGATACAAACTCCATAGCCTCTGCAAGCTCTACGGTGGCCTCCTCCTCTTTGTCTCTGGGGTCTAATTCATTAAAAGGATCACTGGTATATCGAAGAGGAGGGGCTTTCTTTAGTTGCTATGCTTCCAAGTTTTTCATGCAGAGAGTAGTCTCTGTATTTTTCCCTCTATCCTTCCTGCGATTATTGCGAAGTTCAGTTACATAGCAATCTCGAGCGGCGTCTTGATATCCCTCTACTTCCCCTATTCCATTGTCTGTTGGAAATTCATTTTCAGGCACCACGGGGCCAAGACAATTTGGAAGTCAGACAAGGCTGGTCTTCCTAAAAAGGCGTTGTAGGCCGAGTGGTTATTTATTAGCACAAATGTTTGTTTCCGCACAACGGAGCGGGGGTGACTTCGTATTTCATCAAAGAGGTCCAATTGCCCGAGGGGCATCTTCGCGTCCCCAGTGAAACTGTGTAGTGATTTGTTGCAGGGAGACACATCCTTCATTGACAGCTTCATTCTGTCGAAAGCATGCTTGAATAGGATATTTACTGAGCTTCCCGTGTCTAATAGAATTCGAAAAACTTCGCCTGGGCCGAACCGGACAGAGATGACCATAGGATCCATGTGAGGGTACTGCCTTCCTTCTAGATCACGCCTATTGAATGTAATGTCATCATTCTCTTTTCGCTTTCGGTGGCGTTCTTCCATAACAGAATTAACGTAGCCTTCATTGTTTCTAAGTGACTTTCCGTATCTTTCCATCTCTGTCCAGTTCCTGTCGGCGATGTGTGGTCCTTCCAATATGGTATGGACCACTATCTTCTCTTGACTGGAGCCGTTGGTGTTGCGATTTCCCCCTCCTATTTTTGGGAGGGGTAGCCTTGGGTTCTCATTGGCAGGAGCTGAAGTCCTGTTCTGACCTTTTACATAGCGTTCCAGCCTCTTCCTTCTGATGTGTTCTTAAATTAAGTCCCGGAGATGATGGCATTCATTGGTATCATGCCCACGAGATTCGTGGAAGCGGTAGAACTTTCCATACTTAATTGCGTTATCTGATTCCTTCTGGTGCGGGGGGCTTCTGTATTGAACTTCGTCTTGAGTGGCCAGGAAGATGTTTTCGATTATTTCATTCAAAGGAGTGCAAGTGTCAAATCTCGGTCCTGGCCGATATAGACGCTTTTCTCCCTTCTTGCCCCCAGCACTATCTCTGGAGTCATTTCTTCGAACGTCCTTTGCTACAGCGGGTGTGTTGCCATGAGCTGCCTTAGTTTGTTTCCCTGTCTGCCTTTCAGTGGCGGCGTCTTCATGTCTCAT
The DNA here is from genome assembly GCA_030765085.1 of Allium cepa. Lineage (NCBI taxonomy): Eukaryota > Viridiplantae > Streptophyta > Magnoliopsida > Asparagales > Amaryllidaceae > Allium > Allium cepa. The sequence continues at coordinate 201,527,338 of CM060945.1, read as the reverse complement.
ATACTTCCCGGCTTCATGGAAGAAATCAAGTAAGGTCGCTGGTTTTTCTTTCGTTGATCTTCTAGCAAATTTAGTATCCGGATGCACACCACTACAGAGGGCCATTAAGATAAGTTTCTCATTGGCATCTTGGACTGCGGCCGCTGCGGCATTGAATCGGGTTAGATATTGTTGTACTGTCTCTCCAGGCTTCTGTTTGATATTGGGTAAGGAATAAGCGTCCTTGGGTTGTTCCACATGAATGCGGAACTAGCTGATGAACTTCTCTTTCAACATTTCCCATGAGCCGATGGATCCTTGGGGTAGATGGCAGAACCAGGAGGTAGCTAGATCTGCCAAGAATAGTGGAAAGCATTTGCACAATACTCCTTCTGTGGCTCCGCTCATGAGCATATGCTGTGTGTATCTCTGCAAGTGTACAACGGGGTCATAGATTCCCTTGTAAGGTTCCATTGTTGGCATTTTCCATTCTCGGGGGGTGATGGCAATTTCGATATTGCGGGTTAAAGGGCTGGTTACCCTAGCGCCTATCCCTCGATCTCTTTGATCCCATTGGACGCACTCCCTGAACAATCGCGCCATCCTTTCATCAGAACTTGGAGCAGATAGAAATGTGTTTGGTTCTTCTCTGCGAGTTTGATTCCGTCCAGATGACCTGTAGGGATGGTATCGTCTATCACTTCTAATATTTTACAGTGAGTGTCTCTGGTCTTCTGGGAGCATGCTAGGGTCAGCTACAGCTGGCCCATGTCTTGATCTTCTCCTGCTGGGTTCTGTTCCGAGCACTTCCTCAGGTCCAACATTGGGATGGACCCTAGCTCGGCCCCGTTCATTGGTGTTTCCATGGCTAGGTAGCATGACAGGCTCAGCTACAGCCGACCCTCGTCTGGTACCTCCCTCGCTTGGTTCGGTTCCAAGCGTTTCCTCGAGTCGAAATTCACGCTAAGTTCGGGCTCGGCTCCTACCATTGCTGTTTATGTTGTTAGCTTCTTTGAAGAAGAAAGATCTTGGTCACCTCTGTCATCCTCCAGACTGGGACTCATCCCATGATTCAGTGTTGCGGTTGGATTCTTCAGAATCCCTTAAGCGTGACATGAGTCGGTTCACCAAGGCTTCTTGTTGGGATATGAAGCGGTCAGTCACTTCAGCCACAACCCTGTCTAGATCTGCCCTAGTAATTGCTGCCGGCTGTTCCATGGCAGGGGCTGTCGGATTTGCATGATTTTCATTTGGTACCGCTGTTGGAACGGGACGATTCTCTTAATCTGGGATCACTGGATCTGGAATACTGCTAGTTGTGACGTTCTTTCCTTTGTTAACATCTTTCTTCTGCCTGGGAGGCATGTTTTCCAAGCAATGAGCGATGATGTTGGGAAGAAGGTTAAGTGGGAGAAGCTGAAGCTTCGAGCTCGTGCTCTCAGTGAAAGCACCAAAAATGTTTGCACAAAAAATGGGCAAACACCTCCAAGTCGTATGACTTAGTCGATTTTATGTTATTCTTAGCGATTTGGGTGATTTATGCAAATATGTAAAAAGCAGGGACTAAACTGTAAAAGACACACAGATTTATAGTGGTTCGGCCAGAATGTGCCTACGTCTACTTCATATGTTATTCTCTTTCACTGTTCAGATTACAAGTACAAAGCTTTGATCACAAGTGTATGAAAGTTGTTTGAAAGTTCTGTCCGTGCTTGAGCTCTCAAACTTGTCCCCCATTGTTGTACCCCTACCCCTCTACTTATAGAGTGAGGCTGGGGGTAGGGGTCTTGGATGTATATAGCTGCTGGTGGGCCTGGGCTGATGTGATTTGGCCTGGCACTGTTGGTTCGGTAATGCCTTCTTCACTTTGGTTCGGTAGTGTCTTCTTCGTTTTGGTTCGGTAGTGAGAGCATGGATGGGTCCGGTGATGAGTGGGTAGAGTTCTGGTACGGTAGTCTTGGTCGTGGTGAGTAGGTTGAGTTCTGGTCTGGTAGTCTTGGTCCGGTGGTGAGTGGGTTGAGTTCTGGTCCGGTAGTCTTTACTTTGGTTCGGCTAGGCTTTAGAAACGAGTTGGTTCGGTCTTCCATGGTTGTGGATCTAGTTCGGCGGTGGTAGGGATGCCGAATAAAACTTAGGTAAACCTGGACGAAATTGGTGCTTCTTGGTCTTGAAATCTCCAGGGTGAGAACACGCCCAACACCTGTAATTATTTTACAAGTTCAAACCATATTTTTCAAATGCAATGCAAACACTCCTCAAACTTGAAATCATTTTCAAAAACCCAAACTCAAGTTCTAATGCCTGGAACCAAATTCAAACCATAAGTAAGAATCAAAGCCTATAAACACTCAAAAAAGTTCTGCATCAAACCCTGTAAACAAATCAAGTCTGCAACCATCTTTCAAGGATGCATGCAAGTATATGTAAAGTAAATCTGGGCTAAATCAAAAGTTTTCAAAGCATTTCAAAGTTTTCAACGTTTGCAGTTTTAAAGAAATGAAGCATTTCAATTTCAAAGCAAGTCAGGTTTCAAATCCTGTTTTTCCCAAAAGTTCTCTGCCACTTTTTCATGCAATGTCAGGTGGGTAACATAAAAATTTAAATAGCTTAAGTATATAATTATGTTGTTTGTTCATATCTAAAAAAAAATTGTGAATGTATTTTTAAGATAGCTTTGTGTACATACATATAAGTACACTGGTATGCATGATGTATTTGGATTCTGTTTCTCTGATTCAAATTCCAGGCTAAATTTATATCCAAAATCTACTTGTTCTTGATCCCAGTTTTCTTAAGGCTTAATTCATGAAACAAATATGTTAGTTATACCATAGTTTTTAGTTTAAAAACTTATTAGGTAAAAATAATTTGGTGTTGTCTCTGTAAATTTAAAACATCAGAGCATGTTAAATAAAGGTAAAAACCCAAACATAATAATTTATAAATTCAGTATTATAAATTGAAAAATTAAACAAAAAAATGATTTTTAAAACTAAAATCATAGTTTTTAGTTTGGAATTGAGGCTGCAGTTCTTGTTTGAATAGAAAATGGGTTATAGTCAAACTCTGGTGATCGAGTTGATCGGAATGTTTGAGGTTCTTGCTGGTGGTAGTGGAGTGATCAGAGGGTGTGGCAAAAATGCCAGGAGGATGATCAGGGCTCGGTGGTGGCGACGGGAGGTTGATGAAGTCTGTTAACCTAGTTTTGGCAGTTCTGGGAATTGTGATCATCACGAAGTCTAGGGATGATCGAGTTTGACAAAACTCTGGGGAATGGAAGCTGGAGTATAGGAGAAGCCATGGTCGGTGGTAATGGTTCTCTGTTGATCGGAGAGGCGAGTTCAAGCCATTGACAGGTTTTAATATCTGGTTGCAATATTGGTTCCAGGTTTTGGGTTTGGAGCTAAATCTCGATTTCGGGTTTCTTTGGTAGATCTGTTGGTCGATGTTTGGTATGGGGTTGATCGCTAATGTGAGGAAGGTATGGGTGATGGTCGAAGTTGATCGGAGTCACGGTGCAAGTGCATCATGCACTTTTGTATCTGGTGAACTTTTGGGTTGAGTTCTAGAGTGAGGCTCGAGTTTTCTCGAGTAAACTTTGAGTGAGACCCGAAGCTAGGGGAGTTTTGACTCGAAGCATTGTGAAGGTGCCTCGGGTCATATGTTGCTTACAGTTTTGAAAACTTGTTAGTTTTTGAAATTTTAAAAATGAAATTTTAAAATGTAAAGCGAAAATATAAGCAAAGTTTAAATCAAAGTTTTAAAATCTGAATTCAAAATCTAATTTGTGTCTTAGTTTTGAATTAAAGAAAGTTTTATAAATTAAATTGTTTTAATAACTTTGATTGTTTAAAGTATGTTTTAAAATGTCAGTTTCAGATTTAAACCAGCAGAGTTTTAAAAATTTAAAACTAGGATTTAAAATGTTAAGTAGAGACTTAAACTAGATTTGAATCAAAAGTTAAGTTTGGATTCAAATGTAGTTTGAATCTCAGTTCTAAAATAAATTAAAGTTTTTTTAAAAAAAATTAAATAGTTTAAACAACTTAAAAGGGTTTAAATAGTTTGAATTTTAAAGTAAAGCTTTAAAATAAAAGAAGAGATTTAACCTAAATTTAAATCTGGATTCAAATCCAAATTTGAATCATAGTTTTGTAATAAAGGAAGTTTTTAAAATTTAAATTGTTTTAAAACAACTTTGAATGTTTAAGGTGTAATTTAGAATATGATTTGTATTTTAAAATGAATTTGGGTTTAAACTCCTTTAAACTTCTTTATAAAATAAGAAATTCTTTTCCATAAGTTTTAAAAGGGTTTTTAAAATGTTTTTAAACTTTGTTAAAGTTAAGTTTGACTTCATTTTAAATCTAAAATTTAAAATGAAATTTGAAACAAATTTAAAGTAAATTATTTTAAATTGCTTTACTAATGATAATGTAATCATTAATAAGAAATGTTTTTATTTTAAAGTAAATCAAAGAATTTAATGAATTGTGATTCATTAAATTAGTAAGGTATTTTAAATAAGATAATTAATTTATTTATTTATTTAATTAAGGGTTTGAATAAATTAATTAAGGTTAAGTTAGGTAATTAAGATTAATTAAATTGTAATTAATAATGATTAATTTAAGTTAAATGCCTAAGAAAAGTAATTAAAGAATTGTTGATAAGTTAATGAAGGTCATTAACTTGAGATTATTTAATAATTAATTAATGTGATTAATTTTGATAATTAATTGGATTAATTAAATTAGATAATCATTTATGGAATTTGGTTAAGTATGATTACTTTATGAAGGTAATTAAATGTATTAATTACTCATTGTGATTAATTAATTAATTTGATTAGTTTAAATTAATTAATTAAGTTTAATTAGTTTATAATAATCATTTGATGGGTTGATAATAAATCAATGAAGAATAATTACTTAGAGAAGTAATTAAGATAAGTAATTTACTAGAGGTAATTAATTGAAGTATGGAAAAGTTTTGGGATTAATTGCTTTATGTAATTAATATGAAAGGTAATTAGTTAGTGAAAGTAATTAATAATTAATTACTTAGTGTAATTAATTTAAGAATTGATTAATTAGGACATTTGAAAATAATTAAGTAATGTAATTAAATAAAGGGTAATTAGTTGATTTAATGCAGTAATTAAGGGTAGTTAATTACTAAATATGATTAATCAAAAGTGATTAATAATTGTGGTTTAATTAAGGTTAAATTACTTAAGTAGTTAATCAATTAAAATGTTATTAGGGATCATTAATTTATATAATTAATGATGTCGTTAAGGTTGATTAATTAAGATTAATTAATCAATGATAAATGATTAATGAAGTAATTAATTAATGTAATTGATTAAAGATTAATGTAGTTAATTATAGTTAATTAATTAATGAAGTAATTAAAGGTTAATTACTGTATTTGGTTAAGGATAATTAATTTGTGAAATAAATTAAAGAATAATTACTTGAATGTAATTAATGGATAATTAATCAAGGGTAATTAATCAAGGGAATTAATTAATGGTTAATTAATTAATTGATTGATTTGTAATTAATTAATGGTTATACAAGCAGGATTTATAGAATGAAGTAATTAATTTAATTTACTTTAAATTAATTAGTGATGAAATGATTATTTCAATTCAATAAATTAATTATAAGTGGTGTGATTATTAGTCCTTGTTTATATATGGACGATATAGATTTCTTGAATGGTTTGTATCTCAGATATGAGATAAATAATGTTGTGTGATATGGATGCTTGGTTGCATTGTAATGTTAATATGAATAATCTATTGGTGATGATAATGTAGGTTATCAATTTGTGAGGATAATATGGATTATCTTTTATGATGGTAATGTTGATTATCTATTGTGATGATGCGAATTATCTATCTGTATGTATATAGATAATTAAATTGAATTGTTTTAAATTTAAAACAACTTGGACCTAAAAGATGGCGTTTTGGATTCGATGAGACCGGGATCGGGTTTCCATATTTGGATATCCGAAAACCACATCGATCCAAATTAACGATAGGCCGTGAATCTCAAGAGAAGATGAAGATTCAGAGTGCAAGAGTTATCGTCGTTAACTCTGAGGGTGATTCCAAAATGTGTAACGAGATAATGCCTTCGTTTCGTTCGAACCCGGAAGGAACTTATATGGATTGAATGCTTTCAAAACATCGTCATGTGGACGATGAGCATTCTAAGATAGATGTGTTCTATAAAGGTAATCATAGCCTCAAGCCTCATCAATCAGGAATGGCTAAAACAGGGGAGGTGTAGCAAGGCTAACTGGGTCATGCCCAAGTAGGACGAGATTTTCCCCTGTCTAGAAGTTCCTTTTTATTCGGCTGTGTGGGCAGTTGGGTCGCGGCCAACTACAGGGTTGTCTTGTTCGGGACTGCCTAGTAAGGGATGTTTTTGGCTTTGTGTTGCAGGGGATTTGGAGTGATCTTTGGTACGGTGATATAGGCCCCGTACTATGACGGTCGGTACCCTAGTAGCCCTGCCATTGTATAGAATCCAAACTCCAATAAGTGCCATATGTATTGATTGTGCCCAACTATGTTGGAACGTGAGATGTAAGCATTCCAGCTATTTCTGTATTTTACTTGAAAACCCTAGACACTATAATAATATCATCGGATTTCCTATCAAATGTTTTGGTTAGTGTAACGTAAAAACTTTTCCATGTTTATGTGTGGGAAGTCTTATGTGATACTTTTCTTTTCAAAAGGTTTTTCAAAAGTTAAGAAACTTTAACCTGTTACTCACACCAGACCCATGTCTGACCCGGAGTTTATCTTTTGTTTTCTTAAACTCTTGGGTACTCAAATTTTTACGAGTAGCTAAGGGATTCAGGTTTGCTTTGACGAATTGTGGAGGAGCAAATGGAGTAGGAGGCTTCTTCGTTGTAATTATCTAGTATTCCGCTGTGTTGGTTTCTCTGAGTAGTTTTCTGTATTGTATTGAGTTGTAATAACTAGGTGGGTGTTTATAATTGTCTAGTATGTGATGTATAATCCGTGTAACTCTGATAGTGGTTGTATACTATGTACTACTTATGTTATTAATATAATTTGTTCATTCCGCTGTTGAGATTCAGATGTTGTTTCTTATTTCTTCTCTATCTTTTCTCTTTCTATCCCTTTCTTTCTTAATTCATGATGCGTCTTTCTAGATAGTGAAAGACGGGTCGTGACAGCTGGTATCAGAGCGCTAGGTTGAGTGAATACCTAGGCTTTGGAGTGTTTTCTTTCTTGAGAGAGCATATTTGTAATTTTGATATATATATTTATATATATTTATTTCTACCTATTTGTTGGGTTACCTCTTCGGGTTTTCCAATATAGGTTATAAAGGTAGATAAGGTAGTGGTGTGTGTAACACGACTACTACCATTGGTTGGAGTTTGAATATTTGAGGTTGGAAGTGTAACTGTCAAGACTGTAGACCCAATACCGTCTCGAGTGAGCTTTGCTGTGGTGAAAGGATTTCATCGATCTCTGAAGGAAACCTGTTAAGGTTCAGAGGCTATCTTTGAAGATGGATGAGTAAAGTTTGGATCTGTTAGTTGGCAGAAGTGGGTAATGGTATCTTGATACCTCAGAATGTAGTAGCTGCGTGATAAGATGCAGTGACTATGGATGTTTCCAAAGATGTTTCTTTGGAACAAGGTTAAGGAAGTGTGTCTGCTTTGGTGTTGTGGCTGAGTTCAGCTGGTTGTTTGTGTTTGGCTTTGAGGCCTGAGTTTCTCGAAGAGATTATGGATTAGGAAGTCTTTGGGCATATGTGTCAGCAGTGCAGCTCGGAGTGTTCTGTGTGCCAGCAAGAAGGTCTTCTGGTTAGCAGTTTTTCTGGTGGTGGAGTTCAGAAGCAGCAGAGTGGATCCATTTCTTCGATGGATTGGCTAGATAAGCATAAGCTGTTCTGATTAGTAAAGAGAGAACAATTTTCTTTGGATACTAGGCTTGGTTGATCGCAAAAGAGACTTGCGATAGTTTGAGTGTTCTTTTGAGTTATTGAAGATTTTTCTGGATGTCTTCTGGGAAGACAGAGGTTTTTCTGTATCTGGAGATTGAGTTTTCTTATCGACTGGATTCCAGGAGTAATTTCGATTGTTCAGCTAGTTGTAGGATGGTTCCTTGAGATAGGGTTTGGTGAAGCACCTCTGGATTGGTGGAATTTCTGAGTTTTCTTTATGGATCTGTTGAACCATATTTCTAGAATGTGTTGTCCTATCTGTGCTCATGTTCTTCATCAGCATTTTCTTCTATTCCAGATCAGAGTTGTGCAGCGGAAGCAGTTTGGGAGTGCATCTGTTTTGTCTTTTCCGGATAGGAGAAGTAAGTTCGGTCTTCTGTTGTTTGTGGAGTAGAGTTGTGTTCTTGGTTGATGGTTGATCTTGAAAGGATCATTTTGATGGGTTGTTTCTGGTCTAGTTTGTTTCTAGAGGCATCAGCAAGGGTTGAGCTGAGCATGGAAGATTTGATTTTGAGTAAGTTTTCTCCGATCCATGGAGCTATAAGATTGGGTAAGTCTGGGAAGCTAGCTCCGAGGTATCTTGGAACTTTTCTGTGTTCTTGTAAGGATAAGTGTTTTGGTCTTCAGGGTTGAATTGCCAGTTTGGATAACTGGGATTCAATGTGTTTCGCGTATCTCTGAGAGAGTACGTGTATCTCTGGTTGTGGAACCAGCTGTTCAGGAAGGTGTGGTTGTTGAGTCAGACTCGTCTGTAGTCTGATATCCTGTTTAGTTTGTAGATCTAGATGAGGAGAAGCTCTGTAGCTTCGTAGTTTTGATTGTTTGGATTCTGTAGAGCGAGTATCTCGGTATATATATATATATATATATATATATATATATACACACACACACTTGGGGAAACTCAGGGAAATTCTATCCAAAATTTTGTTTGGATAGTTAAATTTGTTTGATTGATAAATTGGTTGCTATGGTTGTTAGCATATGATTGATGTATGCTTGTGATTTAAAATTTAAAATCTTTGATGGGTTATTAAATTAGCTTTGCTTTTAAATTTCGGGGACGAAATTCTTTTAAGGGAGGAGGAATGTGATATCCTAGAAATTTTGGCAATATCGATTTAAAAATCTGTATTTAAAATTAAATTGATTTGATAAATTTTGTTGGTAAAATTTGACTTGATTTAATAATCCAATTAAATAGATATTTAATTGGTGAATTTTAATCTTTTTAAAAGCTAATAAAATGCTTTCTATTTATAATGTATATATATAAATTTATATATATTGTAAATAGATAAGTTTTGATTTGAAGTTTAATAAACAAATAAAATCTTGTTTTTAAATTCTAATATTCATTCTGATAATTTGGAAATTATTATTTTATTTACTATATAACTATTCGAAACTATTTAATAAGTAACTATATGGTTTTAAGATACTTAAGGAAAATTTTTTAAATTGTTTAAATATATTTTAAGCATAAGTTTAAATTATAAATAAAATAAACAAAAGTTTATTTTATTTCCTTTTTAAATATAGCTGGATATGTATAATTTTAAATTATATATTGAAGTTTAAAAATATAGTTTACATATCAAACATTAATTCATTTAAATAAGATAAGTGATAAGTAATTTATAATTTCTTTTATAAATTATTTAAATTGATAAATGAGTTATTTTCAAATAATATTAATAAATATATAAATATAGATAGGTTTTAAAAGACAATATTATTGTTATTTTTTTAAATTAAATATGTTGATATAAATTAGTTTTAAATTGGATTTTAAATTTATGATTAGATTTGAATTTGAATTAATTTTGAATTCAAAAGAATAAATATTTTTAAATTATTTGGATAAGCTTTCATTTTTATATAATTTGTTTTATTTCATTTTCTTTAAAAAGAAATGCACATACACATTTACATATGAAAATAATTTATACATATATATAAGTATTTAACAAATAAAGAAAAGGGTTTTATTTGCTTTTAAATTAAATAAAAACAAATAAAATTACTTATAAGACAAATGTTAATATATTAAGTGGTATGATGACATGTGTTAAAGTTTTAAGCATGTTAAAACATGTGTTAAGTAATTAATTAAAACAGATGACAAGTGTAGTTAAATTAAGTAACTAATGTAACAAATGTAAAAAATTAATACAAGTGTCATATTTGTTTTAATTTTTTTCTTTTATTTTAAAATAAATCATCTTAACTTATATAAGCATGTTTTCTTCATTCTCATTCTTTTCTAATCTTCATTCTAAAAAAAACTAAAGATTTCAGCTGAAAACAAATCAGTTTCTAAACTCTCCAAAACCAGAAAATCTTCAAAACCAGAAATCATTTATCAAACCTGAAATATGAACACTTTTCAAACCAAATCAATGTTGCAAAACCCTGTAAATCTTTTGTCTCATATCTGAACACCTTTTAAAACAAATCTGCAATGTTGTTTTCCCCGTAATTATTTTACAAGTTCAAACCAGATTTTTCAAATGCAATGCAAACACTCCTCAAACCTGAAATCATTTTCAAAAACCCAAACTCAAGTTCTAATGCCTGAAACCAAATTCAAACCATAAGTAAGAATCAAAGCCTATAAACACTCAAAACAATTCTGCATCAAACCCTGTAAACAAATCAAGTCTGCAACCATCTTTCAAGGATGCATGCAAGTATATGTGAAGTAAATCTGGGCTAAAGCAAAAGTTTTCAAAGCATTTCAAAGTTTTCAAAGCTTAGCAGTTTTAAAGAAATGAAGCATTTCAATTTCAAAACAAGTCAGGTTTCAAATCCTGTTTTTCCCCAAAGCTCTCTGCCACTGTTTCATGCAATGTCAGGTGAGTAACATAAAAATTTAAATAGCTTAAGAATATATTTATGTTGTTTGTTCATATCTAAAAAAATTGTGAATGTATTTTAAGATAGCTTTGTGTAAATACATATAAGTACACTGGTATGCATGATGTATTTGGATTCTGTTTCTCTGATTCAAATTCCATGCTAAATTTATATCCAAAATCTACTTGCTCTTGATCCCAATTTTGTTAAGGCTTAAGTCCTGAAACAAATATGTTAGTTATACCATAGTTTTTAGTTTAAAAAGTTATTAAGTAAAAATAATTTGGTGTTGTCTCTGTAAATTTAAAACATCAGAGCATGTTAAATAAAGGTAAAAACTCAAACATAATAATTTATAAATTCAGTATTATAAATTGAAAACTTAAACAAAAAAATGATTTTAAAAACTAAAATCATAGTTTTTAGTTTGGAATTGAGGATGTAGTTCTTGTTTGAACAGAAAATGGGTTATAGTCAAACTCTAGTGATCGAGTTGATCGGAATGTTTGAGGTTCTTGCTGGTGGTAGTGGAGTGATCAGAGGGTGTGGCAAAAATGCCAAGAGGATGATCAGGGCTCGGTGGTGGCGATGGGAGGTTGATGAAGCCTGTTAACCTAGTTTTGGCTGGTCTGGGAATTGTGATCGTAATGAAGTCTAGGGATGATCGAGTTTGACAAAACTCTGGGGAAAGGAAGCTGGAGTATAGGAGAAGCCATTGTCGATGGTGATGGTTCTCTGGAGATCGGAGAGGCGAGTTCGATCCATTGACGGGTTTTGGGATCTGGTTACAATATTGGTTCCAGGTTTTGGGTTTGGAGCTAAATATCGATTTTGGGCTTCTTTGGTAGATCTGTTGGTCGATGTTTGGTCTGGGGTTGATTGCTGATGTGAGGAAGGTATGGGTGATGGCCGGAGTTGATCGGAGTCACGGTGCAAGTGCATCATGCACTTTTGTATCTGGTGAACTTTTGGGTTGAATTCTAGAGTGAGGCTCGAGTTTTCTCAAGTAATCTTCGATTGAGACCCTAAGTTAGGGGAGTTTTGACTCGAAGCACTCTGAAGGTGCCTCGGGTCATATGTTGTTTACAGTTTTGAAAACCTGTTAGTTTTTGAAATTTTAAAATGTAAAGCAAAAATTTCAGCAAAGTTTAAATCAAAGTTTTAAAATCTGAATTCAAAATCTAATTTGTCTCTTAGTTTTGAATCAAAGAAAGTTTTATAAATTAAATTTTTTTAATAGCTTTAATTGTTTAAAGTATATTTTAAAATGTTTGTTTCAGATTTTAAACCAATAAAGTTTTAAAATTTTAAAACTAGGATTTAAAATGTGAAGTAGAGACTTAAACTAGATTTAAATCAAAAGTTAAGTTTGGATTCAAATGTAGTTTGAATCTCAGTTTTAAAATAAATAAAGTTTTTTTTTAAAAATTAAATAATTTAAACAACTTAAAAGGGTTTAAATAGTTTGAATTTAAAAGTAAAGCTTTAAAATAGAAGAAGAGATTTAACCTAAGTTTGAATCTGGATACAAATCCAAATTTGAATCATAGTTTTGTAATAAAGGAAGTTTTTAAAAATTAAATTGTTTTAAAACAACTTTGAATGTTTAAGGTGTAATTTAGAATGTGATTTGTATTTTAAAATGAATTTGGGTTTAAACTCCTTTAAACTTCTTTATAAAATAAGAAATTCTTTTGCATAAGTTTTAAAAGGGTTTTTAAAATGTTTTTAAACTTTGTTAAAGTTAAGTTTGACTTCATTTTAAATCTAAAATTTAGAATGAAATTTGAAACAAATTTAAAGTAATTGTTTTAAATTGCCTTGTTAATGATAATGCAATCATTAATAAGAAATGTTTTTATTTTAAAGTAAATCAAAGAATTGAATGAATTGTGATTCATTAAATTAGCAAGGTAATTTAAATAAGGTAATTAATTTATTTAATTAATTAATTAAGGGTTTGAATAAATTAATTAAGGTTAAGTTAAGTAATTAAGATTAATTAAATTGTAATTAATAATGATTAATTTAAGTTAAATGCCTAAGAAAAGTAATTAAAGAATTGTTGATAAGTTAATGAAGGTCATTAACTTGAGATTATTTAATAATTAATTAATGTGATTAATTTTGATAATTAATTGGATTAGTTAAATTAGATAATTATTTATGGAATTTGGTTAAGTATGATTACTTTATGAAGGTAATTAAAGGTATTAATTACTCATTGTTATTTATTAATTAATTTGATTAGTTTAAATTAATTAATTATGTTTAATTAATTTAGAATAATCATTTGATGGGTTGATAAGAAATCAATGAAGAATAATTACTTAGAGAAGTAATAAAGATAAGTAATTTACTAGAGGTAATTAATTGAAGTATGGAAAAGTTTTGGGATTAATTACTTTGTGTAATTAATATGAAAAGTAATTACTTAGTGAAAGTAATTAATAATTAATTACTTAGTGTAATTAATTTAAGAATTGATTAATTAGGACATTTGAAACCAATTAAGTAATGTAATTAAATAAGGGGTAATTAGTTGATTTAATGCAGTAATTAAGGGTAGTTAATTACTGAATATGATTAATCAAAAGTGATTAATAATTGTGGTTTAATTAAGGTTAAATTACATAAGTAGTTAATTAATTAAAATGTAATTGGGGATCATTAATTTATATAATTAATGATGTAGTTAAGGTTGATTAATTTAGATTAATTAATCAATGATAAGTGATTAATGAAGCAATTAATTAATGTAATTAATTAAGGATTAATGTAATTAATTATAGTTAATTAATTAATAAAGTAATTAAAGGTTAATTACTGTATTTGGTTAAGGATAATTAATTTGTGAAATCAATTAAAGAATAATTACTTGAATGTAATTAAAGAATAATTAATCAAGGTTAATTAATTAAGGGAATTAATTAATGATTAATTAATTAATTGATTGATTTGTAATTAATTAATGGTTATATAAGCAGGATTTATAGAATGAAGTAATTAATTTAATTTACTTTAAATTAATTAGTGATGAAATGATTAATTTAATTAATTTTAAACTAATTATAAATGGTGTGATTATTAAACCTTGTTTATATATGGATGATATAGATTTGCTTGAATGGTTTGAATCTCAGATATGAGATAAATAATGTTGTGTGATATGGATGCTTGGTTGTATTGTAATGTTAATATGAATTATCTATTGGTGATGACAATGTAGGTTATCAATTTGTGAGGATAATATGGATTATCTGTTTATGATGGTAATGTTGGTTATCTATTGTGATGATGTGAATTGTCTATCTGTGTGTATATAGATAATTAAATTGAATTGTTTTAAATTTAAAACAACTTGGACCTAAAAGATGGCGTTTTGGATTCGATGAGACCGGGATCGGGTTTCCATATTTGGATATCTGAAAACCACATCGATCCAAATTAACGATAGGCCGTGAATCTCAAGAGAAGATGAAGATTCAGAGTGCAAGGGTTATCGTCGTTAGCTCTGTGGGTGATTCCAAAATGAGTGTAAGGAGATAATGCCTTTGGTTTCGTTCGAACCGGAACGAACTTGTATGGATTGAATGCTTTCAAAACATCATCAGGTGGACGATGAGCATTCTAAGATAGATGTGTTCTATAAAGGTAATCGTAGCCTCAAGCCTCATCAATCGGGAATGTCTAAAACAGGGGAGGTGCAACAAGGCTAAGTGGGTCATGCCCAAGTAGGACAAGATTTTCCCCTGTCTAGAAGTCCCTTTTTATTCGGCTGTATGGGCAGTTGGGTCGCGGCCAACTACGGGGTTGTCTTGTTCGAGACTCTCCAGTAATGGATGGTTCTGGCTTTGTGTTGCAGGGGATTAGGAGTGATCCTCGGTACGGTGATCTAGGCCTTGTACTGTGACGGGAGGTACCCCAGTAGCCCTGCCATTGTATGGTATCCAAACTCCAATAAGTGTCATACGTATTGATTGTGCCCAACTATGTAGGAATGTGAGATGTAAGCATTCCAGCTATTTCTGTATTTTACTTGAAAACCCTAGACACTATAATAATATCACCGGATTTCCTGTCAAATGTTTTGGTTAGCGTAAGGTAAAAACTTTTCCATGTTTATGTGTGGGAAGTCTTACGTGATACCTTTCTTTTCAAAAAGGTTTTTCAAAAGTTAAGCAACTTTAACCTGTTACTCACACCAGACCCATGTCTGACCTGGAGTTTATCTTCTGTTTTCTTAAACTCTTGGGTACTCAAATTTTTATGAGTAGCCAAGGGATTCAGGTTTTCTTTGACGAATTGTGGAGGAGCAAATGGAGCAGGAGGCTTCTGCGTTGTAATTATCTAGTATTCCGCTGTGTTGGTTTCTCTGAGTAGTTTTTCTGTATTGTATTGAGTTGTAATAACTAGGCAGGTGTTTATAACTATCTAGTATGTGATGTATAATCTGTATATAGTAAATTTATTTGCAGAATCACTTAAATTCGAACTTGAATTTCTTCCCCTTTGATTTGGTTTTTTCCTTTGGACTTTGGAACGTTCCTTGCAGATACAAAATCCATTGTCTTCTCTCCCTATTTGTGTTTCTTGATTCTGGAGTATCCCATAATTCCACTTCGAATGATCTTTATAAGAATAGGCGATCTCGTCAATCTTTGAATAATTTGTAAAGGGGTGAAACTCCTTTACAATTGCCAATTTTGAATGATTTGAAGTCACGGTTGACTTGGTTAAGGTCGCCCATGATTTATATAAGTACCCATCCTCATTTCTGTAATATAATTATCTCGCCTTCATTCGAGCCTACCTTTGAATCAAGATTCTATTTGATTAGAATCCCTCTAATTTGAATCTGTATCTTTGTTTTGGAATATATTCTTGAATCATCCTTTGAAAAATTGGGTTTGTTTATATTTTAGAAATTGTTTTATAAATCAAAATTATTATTTTGATAAGTATGCTTATATTCTATATATAAAAGTGAAAATGTTTTCGATAAGGACTATATATCTTTAAAAAAAAACAAGAAGTTGATGTTTCGAAAGGATTTGAAATTTCGTAAATTTTATATATAAGAAATTGATTTACATAAAAATGATTTACAACTGAAGGATTTTAAATGGGTAATTCGAGGAGTTGAATTCCAGTGTTTCGAAATTGGTTTTTATATTTTGAAATTATATAATAATACGATTTGAAAGTATTTTTCGAATTAGAAACGTTTTAAATGGCTTCAAATGAATTCCAATGATTTCGAAGAAATTTCAAAGAAGTTTTTAGGAAATAGAAGTCCAGAACTCACTTATGTCGTTGGAAAATAATTTCGGTAATGAGTGCACGCATCATCGACATTGATTTTTGAGTTTCAGAGTGGGAGAGAGGCCACTCTAGTAGCTTTTCTATGCGAGTGATTTTGTGAAAACAAATTTTGATTTCAAGTGCCGAAGTATGATTTGATGTTCAAAAGATATATGTATATAGATTTAAAATGGTTTGAAATGGACCTGGTGTTCAGTCCTCGAGTTTCGGATTTGATTTGGTTTAACTCTATATATTGAAATTGATTTATTGATTTGTTGTTGAGTTCCAATTCTGAATTGGAAAGTTGATTTCTTCGGCTATTTTGAATGTTCGAGCACTTCCAAATCGAGGTTTAAATCTTCAAAGCTAAGTAATTTCGAAAAGTGTAAATCATTCGATAAAGTAAATGAGTTTGAAATGTTCTGTTAAGTAAATGAACAAGACTATTTTGAATTATACTAATTTGAAATTTTGTTTCGAAAGGTTTTAAATAAAATTTAGTTCTAAAGGTTTTGACTTTGGAACATCTTTTATAAAACTATATATTTGTATACATAGAATAATGAATTTCAAAAGGAAAATTGGATCTTTCGAATAAAAATAAATAGTTTAAAGGTTTTAAAGGGATAGTTATAAACTTGGAAATCATTTTGGGTATAATTGATTTTGAGAAAAATATTTGGTTTTGAAAATAGACTGGAATGTAAACCTAGTATTTATATAATGATTTTGGAATTGGTAGACCTAAATTATGTTGATTTAGGGACTGGGATTTCTTTCAAAAAACCTATTATTTTGGTAGCTTTGAACTGAAGATACTAAATTTGGAAGAAATAATTTGGTGAAATCGTATATGATCTTGAAAATGAACTGATATTGAAAAAAACTGAAATTGAGAACCTTGTTTTACTAAATACTCGATTTGGGAGCTATCGAAGTTTTATAAAATTGATTTGTATAATATGAAGCTGATTTGAAAACTATTGATTTGGAAAGGTACTCAGTTTGAAAAGTGAAACCTTATATAATCGAAGTCTATATAAGTGTGATTTGATATACTATTGATTTTGGAAAGTATTCAATTTGAAATGGAAGCTTATATATAATGGACTTTATATAAGTATGATATTTGAAAGTGATTTGGAAAGGTACTATATGATACATATTTTCGATGTAAAGATATGGAAAGTGCCTTCTGCTTGATATCTTCTTTGTGGCACATTGTGGATTCATTCTACCGAATATCATCCTCTTTGATTTTTTTTTTCGGAAGTGATACTCGAGTGTCCTACCATGGCGTAACCCATGGTCGTTTTTTTGGGTAGCGTAATCCGCAAGGCAAAGATTGCTTAAAGGGTACGGATGTTTCTTGGGGATCCAGGCATAACCATTGTGTATACTGCATTCTACCGGTTTTGTTGTCGTGGCGTAATCCACAAGGCAGAGATTGCTTAAAGGGTACGGATGTTTCTTGAGGGACCCAGGCGTAACCATTGTGTATCCTGCGGTCCATAGGTTTTGGTTATCATGGCGTAGTTCGCAAGGCAGTGATTGCTTAAAGGTATGGATGTTTCCTGAGGGATCCAGGAGTAACCATTGTGTATCTGCGATCCAGGTAATTTGTTTGGATTGTACTTTCCATATCGGTTTTGAAGGTTTTTAAAAGTATTTTCACTGGATTTTGAAACAGTTCTACTAAGTACTTGAAGAGTTCTAGCTTTGCACCTGATCAACGCATGGACAGAGTCTGCAAAAACGAGGATAAACTTGTTGAAACATCGAGTTATAAAAGTAGTTTCAAAGGAAAACTGGTTTCGATATAAAGTATTTTATTATAAAAGTATTTTGTTGTAAAGGTATTTTATTATAAAGGTATTTCCAACAAAGAAATTTTGTATTAATATTTGAAATTGAAATTCTTATGGTTTGAATTAACTATTCGTGCCCGATACTATTCTTTTGAATCTACCATATCTGCTCAGCTTTATTTATTCACCTATATTCTGTTTTTCCGAATTTACCTTCTTTTCCTTTTTGAATATATCCTTTTAAAATTGTTTTATTTATATACTACATGGTTTAATAGAAGATTTTTAATATTGTAAATATTTTAGAAATTATTAATTAAATAAAACATGTTTAAAAGAAAATGATTATAGATTTATCAATAAAATTTGAAAAGTATCTTGAGATAAAAAATTAATAAATTTATGGATTATGGATATAATAAATGGGTTTAACCAAACTGTTGAATATTAATTAACTAAAATTGAAATTTATTTGGTTAAATTAACTGTTTTATCTTGTCTTTCGATCTATTAATCTTTCTGGTTGTTTCTATTCTCCTATCTTCTTCCTTTTCGGGAACGAAAGTTTTGAGTGGGGAAGAGTGTAACGACCCATAAATTTTAGTGGTTTTAATTATGAAATTAACTGAATTTTTATGGAATTTTAAAATATTAAATTTTAAAATATTAAATTTTAAATTGAAAATTTAATATTTGTAATACGTCTATTTAGACGTAGCAAATAGTAATTTTCAGCAAATAATATTGAAGTTTGTTTTATTGTGTAATTCTAATTCAATTTAAATCAGTTAATATTTGATAATAATAAAATATTTTCCAAAGCTGAATATTTTACACAATAAATTTCTAAATCCTCTTCTGAGTGAGACGTCATCGTTCGTTTTTCCAAATTTTGATTTATATTGCTCCGTTTATCTTAATTCTGACAAAATAGCAGCATTTTCGGCACCGATTATCGACTTTTGATCGGACGATTGCACCACTAATATCTATATGCCGTTTTGATCATCTCATTGTGCTGATCTCTACGGTATATTCAATCTTGTGTTTTGAAGTTCGATACTTAGTGGAAACTGCGTGACAGTCTAATGTATCGATGTCCGTTTTAACTTTTGATTTGTATGTCTATTCAAATTTCCAGATGTTAAATATTAAAGAGCCTAGCATTTATTATTACGCACAATTGTTGCCTTTCCTGTCATTTCAATATCATATTTATGACTTTTCGTTCTCAAACGTTACTCGGCTTTCAATTTTGGACTCTGCATACACTTGAAAAAAACGTATAATATAATAAGTAAATCTCATATTTGCTTACAGCTATCATCATCTTTTCGAAACGTCTGCTTATGTATTCAACCTTTGGCCTTCTCATTACTGCAAACTTTATTAGCATGTCAGTTCATTGGATTATCTGTAAGTTGTATATTTGAACCATCATCTTCCCTTCTTCTTCTCTCCCCTCAATTTTTTCCTCTTTTCCTTCTTCTTGCCACGCCCACTACCCATTCATTTTCTCCACTGTCGCACCCTCGTTCTCTCTCCCATGCTCGCATGTACGCCCTCCCTCCATAAACCGAACTCCGTACACCGCTCCTCTTCACGCTATAGCTCTGCCGCTAACCACGACAGCAGCCGGCCCATGCTCCTCCCTCCGCCTTAGTTGGCCACTACCCAACTTCCTCCTCCTTTCCAGTGCCGACCACCCATCTTCGGCCGTACATCTTTGCCGCCTGCCACCGCTTGGTCCATGACTTCCACCAAGCTGTGCCTTGCTCGGACTCCTTCACTTGTATTGGTACACATACTGTATGTTGTTATATTTAGAAGATAGAGATGGTTTTCAAGCAATGATTGATGTTTATATAAAGTATGTTGTTGTGTGTATTAGTTTATACGCATATCTGTTTGATTTTTTTCGTTTAACTATATATATGTTAACGCTAAAAATGTACGCTAACACCCCGGTGTAAGTTGTAGTATAGTGAAAGCACCACCCGTTGGTACGGGAACTGAAAATAAGCAGAAAATAGCAGAGAAATAGTAAAGAGACAACAGTTTTTATAGTGGTTCAGCTTAAAGTCAAGCCTACGTCCACTTAATCTCTTTTATTGCTGATTTGATTACAACTCTTTCAATGATTCTTCAATTACAACACTATTAAGACGAGTAGCTAGAACTTCGATGTAGAAAGGCTCTTTGAATTCGTGTTGAATGAGTTAGATCTTTCTCAAAGTTTGTTGAAGTGTCTTCGGTGTTTGAAGTGTTGAAGTAGTCGAGAAAACAGCAAGGTATTGGCGTTCGAGAAATGATCCAAAAGTCCTTTTTTGGTGGAGTAGGTCGTAGGTCGTGGGCGACATAGGGTTAGGTCATAGGTCGTGGGCGACATAGGGTTAGGCCGTAGGTCGTGAGCGGCCTAAAGGACACGGGCTATGGCTTAAAATGGTTGTGCTTGATCAATTGCTTCTGCTGGTAGGTTGTAGCGACCTATGGGAGCGACTTACATGGAGCGACTTAGAAGAGGTAGCGACTTAAGGTTGGGAGCGACCTATATGCACGCGGCTTTACTCTGTTTTAACTCGCTAGGTCGCTGGACCTTTTAGGTCGTTAGGTCGCTAATCCCTTTAGGTCGTTAGGTCGCTAATCCCTTTAGGTCGTTAGGCCGCTGCACTGTTATGTTATGTTGTTGATCTTCTTAACTCGTTAGGTCGCTTGATGCTTAACTCGTTAGGTCGCTTGATGCTTAACTCGTTAGGTCACTGATCCCCTTAGCTCATTAGGTCGCTGCGTCGTGAAAAGAAGGAGTTAACACTTGCCCCTCGAAGCATATGCCTAGGTTATAAGTCGTGTGCTTCGATCTAACTCTGCTAGGTCGTGAGCGACCTAAATAGCTCGTTAACTCACGCGCCTATCTGTCTTCTCCTGTTTCTCCAATATAAGCTGTTAAACCGCTTCGTCCTCCTCACTTTATTGCTTACACTTTTCCTCCATTGCCGTGCTTGAGCTCAAGAACTTCAAAGCAGAATTCCCTTCCTTGTTGCTTCGATCATCATTCCCAACAACAAACCTAGGTAAATTGATCATCTATCCATTGTTCCTGCCTTCGATTTCTCCATGACCAATTTCACACAGTATTCGTTACCCTGTTGTAAGATTACCTCCTGATTCGCCCTTCGATCACCATTGAATTGTTGGTAATCGCTTTAAAAATGAATCGGCCTAGGATTTCACAAAGTTGTTTGGTGAGTTTTTGAATTTGTGGAGTTAACGATGGTTTCTGGAGATTTAGAGGAGATGATGAGGCTTTAGAAGCTTGGAAGAGATGTAGGGATATTTGGTTAACGGGTTAGTGGATTTTAGGTCAAGCCGTGGTGCTTCTGGTGATGCAAGGGTGGTGGACGCATGGCAAAGTGTGAGTGGAGAGTAGGCCTTAGGGTTTTTTTTGATGGGAGGAAGCTCAGCATTTCCGAGTTTCTTTTAGAGCGATCTAATGAGTTGAGCAACCTAAGAGCCTTACAACTTAACTTGCATAGCATACTTATTTGGATGGGACAACCCCTTAACAACCTATCTCCGGGTCGCATTGTGATCTAGGCGACTTAACTTCTTGCGACATAACCTTTAGGTCGCGGGTGTATTCGAACGACCTAACACTTAAACAAATATGCTTTGTCTTGACTTAAAGCCTTATGCCATAGCCTGTAGCACAACTTTAACTCGTAGGAGCATGAATAATAAACTCCATAACTCGCACAGAGCGACTTAATGAAGCTTCAACCTATACTAAGTCGTTTGAACTTGATCACTTGTAAAACTTGATAGCACTTAATTGAATCTTCAACTTGAACTGCCACGATAAACTGCTTGAACATGTTGCATTTTTCCACAGATTGAATTAACTTTTAAGCTAACAACCTGTCAAACACAATATTTGCAGAAAAATAGGACGAATATACCACCATTGACTGCCCACATCGAATGACAGATTAGTCGATAAAGAATAATCAACTTAATGGAATTACACGAATGAAGTGCTGTGGATTAACAAGTTCAAGTGTAGTTTTAAAGCAAAGCTAAATTAATCAACTAAAGCTGATATGCTTGCACCAATATTGTACTTGGACTTAAAATAACAAGCCCTGAAACTTTATAATCGACAAATGCCAATTAGTTTAATTCCAGTTATATTTGCTTTTCTTTTTATTAGTTTTGCACAACACTTCACACTTTTAGGAAACGTGCACCTTCATATTTGAATATCCAGTTCCTTGTGTAGAATGACTTCTCAACAAATACAAGAAGAGATGATAGAGCGGACCGAAGGAGTCTTTCCAATAGCTGATACTTTAGATAATCCTCCAGAGAGAGTTACAACTTCATTGAGCCAACGGGCTTTCATCCAGTTATGTACTCAATTTGGCATCGCTGAGGCGGATGCTCTGCTTCCAGGAGTGAACGATACTACCGATAGGCCTCCCCTGGCTTTGTTGCAGTCAACTGTCAAATGTGCTAGTTATCCCCCCATTCAATGATTTTCTTAGAGTACTCCTCCTTCGATTGACTATCTCTCCGTTCCAGCTGCACCCCAACGGTTACGCCATTTTGATGGGGTTGTGCGTACTGTTTAGGAGGACGCTTAATCGCCTCCCAAGGTTTGAAGAGATTTGCTATTTGTGCACATTTGCAAAGAACAAAGATCATCCTTCTATTACACTTGTGAGGGGCACAAGAAACCGTAAACTGATTACTGATCTTCCTGAGAGTGCTCACGGATTTTTGAATCGGTTCTTCTTTGTTTGCTGCCCCCGGGATTCTATGGCATCTGGAGAGTAGGAAGTAAGACTGCTTATCTCCGTTTACTTGATTTGTGAGCCTTTCAAAATTCAAGCCATCAAGTGCTAACTTCACTCTTTACTTTTGCAGCAATTCCTCCTCCATCAAGAGATTCTAACCATAAACTGACTTTTGATAGATTGAGTGTTGTAGCTGCTGAGGAGAGAAGTATTAAATTTCTGCTGAAGGACGAGTTTTTGCACCAATTCGAACTTTTGCACCCTTTTCGATCTATTCAACCCCGTGATGCCCCCAGTTCTTAGGCAGAAGTGTCAGATGCCCCAGCCTCCGTGAAGGAATCCGCCCCGAAGGAATCTATTGTGGAGGCTTCGTTAGTGAAATGCTTAAGTTCCGTTGACGGTGCGGGGTTATCTGGAAAATCTGAACTTTTCCCAGTTATTGAAGAAGAGGAACATCCTCAACGTTCTGGGAAAGCTACTGGAGAAGCTGGAACTGAGAAAGAAAGTCTCGTTATAAAGAGTGCAAAGTTTGTCGAGGAGGGCATGACTCATTCCATCGGGCATGATGGTGATGATGTCTTTGGGGGACTAAGTGACCTTATGGTGACTTCCCAAGAGCTTTTAAGGATGACACCATCAACTCTAAGCTCACTTCTCCATCAATCGAAGCAACGTCTGTTTTGCGGTCAACTCTATCAATCCAAGAATTGACTCCTAAGCCGAAGAGTGGTTTGTAGCTTGACGCGCGTAGTTCACACGCCACACACTTAGGATTTTGGCAATTATGTGCACTTAGCATCTTTATTTCGAAGACTTCTAAACTTGTCTCTTTTTCACTTTCAGGTTCTCCAATGGGACGTAGTGGTTCGTACTACGACGACTTTCAACGCTATGGGAGGCGCGATTCTTACGACCCCAGGCGTTATTTTCCTGCCCCCAGAGAAACCGATGAGGAAAGAGCTGCCAGAAAAGCTCGCGAGAGGCAGGCTTACGAGGAGCGATATGGAAGAAGAGATGACCGCCACGACTCTCACCAAAGGGATGACGACTCCCATAAAAGAAAGTCACACGATGACAAGGGGAAGAGTTTTGAAGATGAAGGGTCCAACAAGCGGGCCAAGCCTAGCGAAAAATCTTCATCTGAAATTTCCAAAGTGCCTGCTACTTCTATTTCTCTGGACATCCCTTCTAGTTCCCCTGCCTTCAAAAGAACTGAGATTCAGACAATCATTGATAGGCCTACATATCAAGTTGAGAATGCACCGCCTGCACTCCAAAGCCGGTTTCCACACTGGTGTTTAAAAGGAGTACGCTTTGACTTGGACTTGGTTCCCATTAACAAATAGGCTATGCTGAGAAATCTTGATTCTGTTAGGCTTGACATTTAACGAATGTCCGGGTGGCAGAAGTTAGTCGATGAGCTCCAAAGAGTGAACCGTCTAAATCTCGAAGCTTTTCTTACCATGGAAAATGATAAATCCGAATGGCAAAAAGTTCTTGACCAGCACGACACGGAGATAAAGAACATCACCGCATATAATGAGAAACTCGAGGCTGAAGTCAAGCAACTTAAAGATGACCTTGCTACCTCTTCTACTTCTTTTACTCAAAAGGAAGAGGTGCTTCAAAAGCAAGTAAGAGATGCCCATGCTAGTCAACGAGATGCTGAGGCTAGACTTGAGGCACAACAGAGACTTGTGGAAAGCTACCGCACTAATGTTGCTCAGTTGCGGGAAAAGACTAGCTCCCAGGACATGGAGATTGAAATGTTAAAATCTCAGCTTTCTAAAGTTGAAAAAGAGCGCGACGAGTCCATTGCTGGAAAAGCAGCAACTGAACAGTCTCATAACGAGACGAAGGCCAACGTCAGTTCTACTTTATTTGAGTTTTACATTCACAGCGTCTTGGGGCATGGCAGTCTCTCATTTTTGGGGCCAAAGTATGAAATTACCCTGGCAGAAGTGTGGGAAGCAGCGGTTGAAATGCTCAAAGGTGCCGGCTATGCTGAGGAGGGTCTTGAGGCTCATTTTTTGGACGATGAAGGTCAAGCCACCCTTGTCAGAGGGAAAAAACAGCTCGCCAAAGAACGAGCCGAAGCGACGGAAAGAGAGCGTCTAGGGAAGGCACCTTTGACCGACCCGACTCGTCCTTCGGCTTCGGTTGACGTCGACATTATTGGCTCTAGTTCTCATTCTCCACCTCCTGCCAAAGCAGAGACCAAAATTACGACTGCCCACTCCGAGGCCCAGGAAGACATTGAAGCCCACGATTTTGAAATCGACGTGATAAAGCCAACTCCTCCAGGTAACTTAAACACTGATCTAGATCAAGTGGACTACTTGTTTGCTTCACATAAGTTTGATGAACTTTTTGATCATTACTTAAACCTTGACGTGCCACTATCTCCTCTTTTTGCGGGAAATGCTGACGTTTAATTCTTCTTCTTCTGTAGTGAAAACAACAAGCACTGCACAAGCTTCGCGTCCTCTTGCTGTTGCACCATCATCTCCTCAAGTTACTCCTTCTCTTGCTTCTCAACCGGGGTCTCAAGAAGAACAGATAGAAGCTCTTCAAGGCTTGGATGACCCGGCCGCTTCGCAAGAGCAGAAAACTGAAGAGCATGAGGAGGGTGAGAGGACCCCGAAAGAATTCGCTGCCCGTGATACAAAGTTGATTGTTCTTATTGCTCTGGGCAGCGAATCTTCCTCAAAGAAGAGGGGGAAGCGTGGAGTCTCGAAGAAAAGGAAGGAGACTTCTGCTGGTGATGAGAAGGCAGAAGAGGACCCTATTGCGCCTCTTTCTCCTCTTTCCCCAACCCGTTCAAGCCGACTTAAGAAGTTAACCATCAGGCCAGGCGAAGGCTCCAAAGGCAGAGGGAAGAAGAAGTGATAGGTCCGGCTTTATCCTTCTTGTTTTGCTTTTTTGCTTTTATTTGAAAACTTGTATCGACCGGAGATTGTGCAGGTACCGGCCCCTGCTTTTTGAAACCTGTACATGTATACATATTTTTTATAGTATGGAATAAAATGATTCTTTTTACTTGTACAAACTTTTGTATGTATGTATAAATGCATTTACTCCTTTTTATCACACAAGTTTCTTTATTTTCCTTGTATGATATTGTAGTGAGTTTGTGGTATGTTGCTTGAGCGTCGCTTCTATTAATGCGAATATATTATATTGCCCCCATACCATGGCTTATTGCAATCTTCTCCATTTTGATAAAACTTATACTCTTACTTTGGATAACAATTCCTCCACTTTGAGAAGACTTGTACTCTTACTTTGGAGAATAATTCTTCCACTTTGAGAAGCTTTGTACTCTTACTTTGGAGAATACTTCTTCATTTTGTGGAAATATTATTCTACTCTAGTAGAGTGTGCTTTGTATTGGAGAAGTTTTCTTTCTTTTTTGTTTTAAAAAAAAGTTTATACACTTAGCTTGTGGAGATGGTCACTTTTATTTTTGACAAGTGGATTCCCCTACGCGGTGAAGTGGGCCTCTGAAAAGGGCTTTGATTCGTTTGTGCCTCCGATGAGGGCTTTTTGCTTGTGCCTCTGGAGAGGGATTTTGTTTGTTTGGGCCTCCGAAGAGGGCTTTTTGTTTGTGCCTCTAGAGAGGGCTTTTGTTTGTGCCTCTGGAGAGAGGGCTTTTTGTTTTTTCCCTGTACGCGGGGAAGCGTGCCTTCGAAGAGGGCTTTATTTTTTTCCTTTGCGCGGGGAAGCGTGCCTCCGAAGAGGGCTTTTGCCTTCGAAGAGGGCTTTGGCACTCCAACTTGGTGAAGTGTGCCTCCGAAGAGGGCTTTTGCCTCCGAAGAGGGCTTTGGCCCTCCATCTTGGTGAAGTGTGCCACCGAAGAGGGCTTTTGCCTCCGAACAGGGCTTTGGCACTCCAGCTTGGTGAAATGTGCCTCCAAAGAGGGCTTTTGCCTCCGAAGAGAGCTTTAGCACTCCAGCTTGGTGAAGTGTGCCTCCGAAGAGGGCTTTGTTGGTGGCTTGGAAGGTTGCATCTCACAGTTGAGTGGATCCATGGGGCAGACGCAAGCTACCTAACTGGATGTTTGTTTGCACAAACGATCACAATTAACTAGCAAGGGCCTGGAACCTTCACGTTGGGAAGGTGCCCCTTCGGTGGTTCCACCAACATTTTTGGTTGAAGCACAAGATTCCATTCTGACTGTTCTTTGTCTGCTTGCCCACGTCTTTCCACCATCTGCCACTCAACGATTCCTCGCTATCGTTTCCAAGCACATGTTCCCTTCATTTGCAAGTTGTTTGCTTTTTTCCAGAGAAGTACATTTCATTGTTAAGTGAATCCACGGGGCAGACGCAAGCTACTTGACCGGATGTCCGTTTGCACAAATGATCGCAATCGGTTAGCAAGGGCCTGGAACCTTCACGTTGGGAAGGTGCCCCTCCGGTGGAATCACCAACTATTTGTGAGAAGCACTTTTGATGTAGGAATTGAATATGGAATTTTTTTGGCTTGACATTTAATTATTGGTGATTTG
Organism: Allium cepa; assembly: GCA_030765085.1. Lineage (NCBI taxonomy): Eukaryota > Viridiplantae > Streptophyta > Magnoliopsida > Asparagales > Amaryllidaceae > Allium > Allium cepa. Next base: position 201,500,076 of record CM060945.1, on the reverse strand, counting down.
TAGGAATCGATTGGTCTTGTGTTGTGTTGAATATGTAAGCTTTGCTTTGATAGCCTGCATTATTAAATTGACATTTTAGCAATATAGTTAAGATACATGCACATCGAAATGAGACAGGCATTTTATAGTAATAAAGAACACAAGATTTATAGTGGTTCGGCCAAAAACTGGGCCTACATCCACTTTATAGTTCTTATTATTGATTTACACTACTTTTACAATGGTTTAAAATACAAGAATGAAACATCCATAATCATTTTACAAATTTAAGCATAGCTTCTAAGTAAAATATGGACGCAAGTGATTGCTGTTCCAAGCTCTCGGAATTGGATCTCCTTCGACAGTTGTAGCTTGAAGGTGCCATCGAGAAGTTCTTTTCCTATGACATATGGTCCTTCCCAATTTGGCCCAAACACTCCTGTTGCTGTCATGACCTTTTTCAAGACTAGATCCCCAATTTCAAAGCTGCGTTGGCGAACTTTAGAATTGAAGTGCCTGGCTATTCTTTGCTGATGGGCTGCAATTCTGAGCTCAGCTTCTTTCCTTCTTTCATCAAGCAAATCAAGTGCTTCAAGTTGCAACTTTTCATTTTCAGCTTGGTTGAAATGAATTCTCCTGTGTGAGGGGACTTCTATTTCTATCGGAATCATTGCTTCTGATCCATATGCTAATGAGAATGGAGTGTGCCCTGTCGTAGTTTTGTGAGTAGTTCTGTATTCCCATAGTGCTAGTGGTAGCTTATCGACCCAACCACCTTTCGCTTTTTCCAGCTGCTTTTTGATGGTTGATTTGATAATTTTGTTTACTGCTTCCACTTGCCCGTTTGCCTGCGGATGAGCCACTGCTGAGAAGCTTTTTTGGATCTTGAAACGCTTGCAAAAGTCCTGGAACTCTTCGCTTTCAAATTGGGTACCGTTGTCTGTGATTATCTTTTGAGGCACACCATACCTGCAAATGTTATTCTTAGTCACAAAGTTTATCATCTTTTTAGAGGTAATAGTAGCTAACGGTTCAGATTCAGCCTATTTAGTGAAATAATCAACAGCAACAATAGCATATCTGATTCCAGACTTGGCAGTTGGCAAAGGTCCAATGAGATCTATTTCCCAAATGGCAAATAGCCATGGACTGACCATCTGTGTTAGCTCGGTGGAAGGTGCTCTTGGGATTTTTGCAAATCTCTGGCATCTGTCACACTTTCGGGAGTAGCTAGCAGCATCTCGATTAATGCCTGGCCAAAAATACCCATAGCGGAGTACCTTCTTTGCTAGAGTTTGACCACCTGAATGATCCCCACACTCTCCTCCGTGCACTTCAGCTAAAATTGTCTTAGCCTCTTCCTTGGTTACATATTAGAGTAATGGCATCGAGAATCCCCGTCTGTACAACCGGCCGTCTTGAATTACATATCTCGAGGCTTTTCTCAACAATTTCTGGCACTCTTTTGAATTTTCTGGAAGGAAGCCCTTAAGTAGATATTCCTTGATCGGGGTCATCCACGATTCTTGCTTTTGAGATATAGCCATAATCCAGTCAATATCCATCTCATCAGTACTTGGAGCTGACAAGATTTCCACAGGTACAAATCCCAATAATTGAGCTTCGCTGGAGCTTGAATATTTTACGAGAGAATCTGCCTTCATATTCTCTTCTCGGGGTATATGGCTTATTGTATAACAACCAAAATCATTAAGAAGCTCTCAGGCCTTTGACAAGTAAGCAGGCAGATTTCCTCCTTAGTTTGAAACTCTTTCTTGACTTGGCACAGAATAAGCTTGGAATCACCGAAGATCTGCAATACTCTGATGTTCAGTTCTTTAGCAATCTTCAAACCGGCAATAAGAGCTTCATATTCCGCTTCATTATTTGTCGAAGGAAATTCTAGTCTCAATGCATAGCACAAAGATCGCCCTTCGGGGGTTTCAAGCACAACCCCAGCTCCGGAACAACATTCATTTCTTGCACCATCAACATATAATTTCCATTGGAACGGGATGTCATTAGTCACCTCTTCCTCACTGTCACCTTTATCTGTGTATTCTGCAATGAAGTCTGCTAAAGCTTGTCTATTGATTGCTCTTCGGGGATGGTAGGTGATATCATACTGGCTCAGTTCAATATTCCACTTCAGAAGGCGACCCGAAGTTTCAGGGCGAAATAGGACTTGCTTCAGAGGTTGATCAGTGAGGACTTTAATAGGATGAGCTTGGAAATATGGCCTCAACTTCCTGGATGCAATCAGCAAACAGTAGGCAAGCTTTTCCAGCTTTGAATAGTTCATCTCTGCCCCAGTGAATCTTTTGCTGGTATAATAAACCGGGCGTTGAACTTTTGCGTCTTCCCGTACCAGTGTTGCACTGAGAGCATGAGATGAAACCGCTAAATATAAGAAAAGATCTTCACCATTGCTGGGCTTAGAAAGTATTGGAGGCGTTTCCATGTGACGAATCAGTTCATCAAAATATTTTTGACATTCAGGAGTCCATTCAAAGTTTTTCTTTCCTTTCTTCAGAGCGTCAAAGAAGGGAATGCATTTATCAATGGCTTTAGAAATAAACCGACTCAAAGCAGCGACTTTCCCATTGAGGCTTTCTTCTTTGTCCTAGGGGCTTTGACTTCTCTTAAGGCAGTAATCTGAACAGGATTGGCTTCAATGCCCCTAACACTCACAATGAAACCCAAAAATTTTCTAGACTCTACCCCGAATGAGCATTTCAGAGATTTAGCTTCATCCCATACTTTCGAAGAACAGTAAACATTTCTTCCAAATGATCCATGTGGTCTACTGCCTTCTTCGATTTCACCAGCATATCATCAACATATACTTCCATAGTCCTGCCAATCTGGGGCTTGAACATGGCATTGACAAGTCTCTGATAAGTTGCCCCTGCATTCTTCAGTCCGAAGGGCATGACTTTATAGCAGTAAAGACCAACATCTGTGATGAAGCTCGTGTCCTCCTGATCTGGCTCATGCATCATGATTTGATAATATCCTGAGTAGGCATCCATAAAAGACAATAGTTCATGTCCGGCTGTTCCATCCACCAACCGATCAATCCTGGGTAAGGGGAAACAGTCTTTGGGGCATGCTTTGTTCAAGTCTGAAAAGTCGATGCATACTCTCCACTTTCCATTTGCTTTTTTAACCAACATCGGATTAGAAACCCAATTTGGATAAGTGGATTCTCTGATAAAGTCATTTTCCATGAGCCGATCTACTTCTTCTTTTAATGCTGCCGACCTTTCAGGACCCTGGGTTCTTCTCTTCTGCTTGACGGGTGTGAATTTCGGATCAATATTCAAAGCATGCACCGCGATTTCTGGAGATATTCCACACATGTCGGCATGACTCCAAGCGAATACATCCAGGTTTGCTTTCAAGAATGATATCAACATATTATGAACCGTCACACCGAATTGTGAACCCACATTCAGCACCTTGTTTGGATCCTTCACGTCAACAGGTATTGGCACCGTCACTTCCACCGGCACCACTCTGTTCTCCCCTCTGGTTTTTCTGGGATCAATCTCTTTTCGCGCACCACTATGTTCACCAGTGCAAGGTCCACCCTGTAATTGCTACAAGGTGGGTTCCTTGATGCGGAGCGGGCTGCCGCACCTTTACCCATCTCTCTTTTCTTCGCCTCTCGTAGCTCTGTGAGATAGCATTCTCGCCCAGCATTTTGGTCCCCTTTCACAACACCAACTCCATTATTAGTGGAGAATTTCATAGTCAGGCACCAGGGGGCGAGAATAGCCTTAAACGCGGCCAGAGCCGGTTGGCCCAAGAAGGCATTATAAGCAGAGAGTTCGTCAACAATCACAAAAGTTTGCTTTCAGACCACCTTCTTTTCCCCTTCTCCAAGTTCTACAAATAGGTCAATAGTCCCAACAGGCTGTTTTGGTTCTCCAGTGAACCCAACAATTTTTTGTGAAGAAGCTTGGACATCAGCCATGGGAATCTTCATCTGATCGAATGTCGTTTTGAAGAGGACATTGCAAGAAGCGCCGCAGTCCACAAGCACCCTTCTTACAATGGCTGGTCCGATGCCTGCAGAAATTACTAAGGGATCTATGGTGGGAGCCTCAACACCAACAGAATCCCTGGCCAGGAAAATGATGTCATCATTAAAAGTTCTCTGCTGTTTTAATGGTGTAGCATCTTCCAAAATAAAAACACTTTCTTCAGCTGGAGCATATCTCAAAGCATGAGCATATCTTTCCATCTCATCCCAACTTATGCCCACTGGGTGAGGTTCCCCTGTGATAACATTAATGATAGGCCTCTTAGATTCATGCGTTGTAGCCCTCTCACCTGAGCCAGAATGATGAGCTGGAACTTGTTGCCCCTGAGTAGATGAGCTCGGGTCACTTCTGTTTCTCTTTACATATTTTTGCAATTTATTCTGTCGCAGCAACTCTTCAATCAAATTCTTTAAATGGCGACATTCGTTAGTGTCATGGCCAGGTTGATTGTGAAACTGGCAGAATCTCCCATTATGAGCGGCATCTTTCCCAGGCTTTATCTTAGGGGGTTTGGGATATTCAACAGTATCCTTGGTTGCAAAGAAGATATTTTCTGGAGTGTCGGTTAAGGGAGTGAAATCTGAAGGTCTAAAGTGGCTGGATTTCTTCGCATCCTTCTGCTTTTTCCCGCCGTTATACTCCCTCTTCTGGCCATGAGATTCTTTCCTGTTAGAAGCAACAGTGCTATTTTCAACCTCAGTTACAACTACGTTTGCCGGCTCAGGAAGGCTTTCTAGGCGCATGAATTCATCGGCCATTTTGTAGAACTTCTCAAGCGAATTTGGCTCTTTCATCTTCAGCCATTTTCCAAATTCACTTGATTTATCAATAGCTCGCATTAAGTAGGTCAGAATTATTCAAGGTTCTGCATTATTAACTTCAAGCAAGGCTATGTTAAAGCGGTTCAAGAAAGATCTGATAGACTCTCCAGGCTGGAAAGTGACATTATATCCTTAGCCTTCGAAGCATATAACCTGAACTAGTCTTTGAACTTTCGAGTTAGATCCGAAAACTGATCCACCGATCGAACTGGCAATTTTGTGAACCACAGCAGGGCCACTCCCTCCAAATATACCGGAAAGTATCTGCATTTGATCTCATCCGTTGCCCTATCACCTGTCATATGCCAATCATACTTGTACAAGAACTGGTTGGGATCACTTGTTCCCCGATAAGCTGGAATAGTGGGGGGAACAAACTTCTTTGGAAATTCAGCTTTTAGGATCCTTTCAGTAAAGGGAGTCTTACTTGGAGCAAACCCCCAGTCCTTTTCATCTTCTTTCCTTTGCATACTTTCTTTCATAATTTGTCGAACCATTCCCGAGGGGTACTCCTTATCGTTTAGAGGCTCCGCGGGACAGACGTCAGCTACTTTTTCGGAAGTTTGCCTGGACAAACGTTTGCGAAGAGTTGGCTGCAGCCAGGAACCTCCGGCTTGGGGAGGTGCCCCTTTGGCGGTGCGAGCTGCCCTTTGAGGAATACTCTTTCCTTAAGAATCATGAACATCTTCGGCAAATGTTTCTTCATTGTTTTCCGGTTGACGGTTAACTCCAAGCAGAGCATTTAACCTATCCAACATTAAAGCATCTGGGCTTCCATTTGTTGATATAACCCAGAAACTACGGCATCCAACTCTGCCCTTGTGACTCCAACACTAGGAGCCGCTTCATTCGACACGGGAGAGGTGGCGGTGTTATCAAAAGTATCACCAGATCTAGCAGATCTATGTTTTCTTCCAGGAGCCATAATCTCAGATAAACTTTTGGTTCTTAAAGAAAGTCGTTCAACAAATCTTTGCGGAGCAATGATGAGAGTGCCCTGAGTTCGATTTCTCAGTGAAAGCACCCAAAAAGTTAACGCTAAAAATGTACGCTAACACCCCAGTGTAAGTTGTAGTATAGTGAAAGCACCACCCATTGGTACGGGAACTGAAAATAAGCAGAAAATAGCAGAGAAATAGTAAAGAGACAACAGTTTTTATAGTGGTTCGGCTTAAAATCAAGCCTACGTCCACTTAATCTCTTTTATTGCTGATTTGATTACAACTCTTTCAATGATTCTTCAATTACAACACTATTAAGACGAGTAGCTAGAACTTCGATGTAGAAAGGCTCTTTGAATTCATGTTGAATGAGTTAGATCTTTCTCAAAGTTCCTTAAAGTGTCTTCGGTGTTTGAAGTGTTGAAGGAGTCGAGAAAACAGCAAGGTATTGGCGTTCCAGAGATGATCCAAAAGTCCTTTTTTTGGTGGAGTAGGTCGTAGGTCATGGGCGACATAGGGTTAGGTCGTAGGTCGTGGGCGACATAGGGTTAGGTCGTAGGTCGTGAGCGACCTAAGGGACACGGGCTATGGCTTAAAATGGTTGTGCTTGATCAACTGCTTCTGCTGGTAGGTTGTAGCGACCTATGGGAGCAACTTACATGGAGAGACTTAGAAGAGGTAAAAACTTAAGGTTGGGAGCGACCTATATGCACGCGGCTTTACTTTGTTTTAACTCGCTAGGTCGCTGGACCTTTTAGGTCGTTACGTCGCTAATCCCTTTAGGTCGTTAGGTCTCTAATCCCTTTAGGTCGTTAAGCAGCTGCACTATTATGTTATGTCGTTGATCTTCTTAACTCGTTAGGTCGCTTGATGCTTAACTCGTTAGGTCGCTTGATGCTTAACTCGTTAGGTCACTTGATGCTTAACTTGTTAGGTCGCTGAGTCATTTAACTCATTAGGTCGCTGATGCCCTTAGCTCATTAGGTCGCTGAGTCGTGAAAAAGAGGAGTTAATAATATATATTGGATTTATAGAAACTATTATCTATGTATATAATTTTTACAAGATTTTAATTATAAACTACTACTTATATATATTATAGTGTTATACATTTATAGTATAAATATAACCAGTTTGATTTTTTTAAAATATATTTGTATAGTTTGTGTGTGTGTGTGTATATTGTTCGGTTTCATGTATACGTGGTATGTTGTGTATATATACGTATGTTTTGAAAATAATGGTAAAGTCTGCATATTTTTATGTACTAGCATTTAATTTTTGTGAAATTTTTATGAGTTTATAATATATTAGTTAATTATATATTAGTTTGGGTGTGTTATAGTAAAACGTATACACAATACTATATTAGCTTTAGTATATAAATGTTTATATTCCGGTTATGAAGTCGTTCATCTACTTTGTATATAAAAGTTTAGTGGTATATATATAATATATTTATTTTCAACAGTTTAGTAGTATACTTTGTAAACTGTGTCTGCATATACATGTAAGTCTAAGCATGTTTTTAAGTACTTTAAATTCGCATGTGTGGTGTGAGTATGTTAGTTTATTTTATATATGATCTGTTCTAGTCGTGTGTGTGTGTGTGTGTGTGTATATATATATTAAAGTAGGTTATATTTTACATATAAGTATGTGAGTTGTCTAAATTTTTAATAAGTGTTTATGACATAGAAATTTGAAATTGCATAATATGAATATTTTTATATGTGTTTTAATTTAATTATGGGTTTAAATATTATATATATATATATAGATGTATGTGTTTATTTAAACCAATGATTTGAAATACATATACATTTAGTTTAATATGTGTCTAAATTTAATGTTGCTTTAATGTTTAAAATAGATATATTCTATTTCTATCTCCTGGATTTTGACTAGTTCTCCTTGATTTCTGTTATCAACTTTGATCGTCGGTTCATGCCAATCTTACTTTGCTTTGAGATTCGTGCTTGGATTTCGTAACTCAACTTCATTTTCTATCTCTCTAGTCTCGAAAGGTGAGCAATCACTCATGGTTAACGTTCTTGTATTTATTAAATTTGATTTCAATTGAAACAACAATTGAAATACGCCGTTGTAGTTATTTAAATTGTTATATATGCTATTATTTGTAATTGTTCACCTGTGGGATATGACACCATATCCTGTTGCTTATATTATATTGTTATTGATGATATATGCCTGTTATTATTATTATTATCATATCTGTTATCACTCTACAAGTTCCCTGTTAGTATAGAATTCACTATGGGTTGAAATGATACATACTCGAACGGACTTTAGAATAGGAGAAAATCGTTATGGGTTGAAATGATAGACCCAAGTGATTTTCATTTGAATTGCATTTGGGATTGCGGGTTAAAATGATATATACCCGTATATATATATTTAAATTACGGATTGAAATCATAAATATCTGTGTCACTTGACCATGGGATAGAAAGTTAGATATAGACACCATTGGTCGACATATAAATATTTTAAAATGATTTCTAGGGTTTTGAAAGGGAACACATATATAGTTTTATTTAATACTGGAAATATTTTATATAGAAATAAGTTTTAATATAAAGTAGATTTATAATAATCTTTAATTTAATAAAGTTTGATTTAATTAATATAATATGCCTACATATTATATTTTTAAATAGATTTTCAAGGATTTGTAAAAGTTAAGGAAGATAAAGTTGAATTAATTGAAATTGTATTTAATTAAGAATGCTACTAAATTAAATTGATTTGAACTATTGAATTTGAAACTTAAGATTTGATTTTATAACTTGATTTTTGATTTAAAGTGATTAAATGGATATTTCAAGTTAAATAAATTGAAGGGAATATTTAGTTTAAATGTAATCTAAGGTTATTTAAATAATCCTGAATTTACTAAGTAAATATTCAAGACTAAATAATAATGAGGTTAAATCAAGATCTATATGAAACTGTTAAGTTTAACTTTGAAAATGTTGAATATTAAAGCTTTGAAATATGTTGGAATTTAAATGGTTTATTTGTGATTCAGATTTGTATTTGAAATCAATATAGTTTGAATTTGTTATTTAGAAATTGAATTGAATAAAAATGAATAAATCTAGATTGAATTAAATTTGAATTTGGAACTCGAGTTGATTGGAATCAAAGTGTGAATTTGAGGAAATGTATATATATATAAGGGAAATGATATTTCGGTTTGAAGTATAAATTATTTTGAAAGGACCACGGTGCTATAATGATGTTTAGTCCCATGGATCCTTAGAGGATGATTATCCCAACACCTTTAAGTTATTTGTATTTCAGTTGATATTTCACTCGAGTTGGATTTATTGATATAAGAATGTTAATCCTGACTCGAGTGTTTTGTGTTTTGCTTTACGCTCGGGTCAGACTGAGTGATACAGCATTTGAGACTCCCCTTTGGAGTTTGTGTAACAGCCCAAACTTTTAACAAGAATTTTTCACTTGTATTTTAAAAAACTTTGGGGTTTATTATATAAAAATATAAATTTTAAAATGATTAAAAATAAAAACAATTGACCAAATTTTTAATTAAATAATAAGATCACTGAAATTTTGACATGGTTAAGAATTAAATTTAATTTGGGGTTTTTGTCGAAGATGGTAAATAACTTAATTTCTAGCAAAATCAAGTTTTAATTAAGAAAACATTAATAGCTTAGGTGGTTAAGACATATGGGCTATTCACGACAGGTCACGAGTTCGAGTCTTAGCACGGTTAGAATTTTGATTTTTTTTAGTGTATAAATGAACTGGGTAATTACGCGTTAAAAAGGGCGCGTAAATTTAGGGAATAAATACCGCGCGCGCGTGTGTGTGTGTGTGTGTGTGTGTGTGTGTATATAAGAAAACGTATAGAATTTTAATCCGTTATTTCGGTATATTTTGGGCATAAAATATTGGCTATGGTACACATTCTTAAAAATATGACCTTAGTGTAAATGAGTAAATTTATCAGTGGCATGTGTTTTTAGAGGGAAGGAATATTCTAGCATTCAAATCAAATATGTTCCCTCTAAATTCAACGCATTACTTTAAAAATTTGATTTCCATAGATTTTTTTTCCATTCAACAAAATTTATTTCTTGCATTTTTCAAAACACAATTTTCTCCTAAATCTCAGTCATGCGCAGTACCCATTCTCCTATCTGCTTGCCTATTTCATATGTGTTTTTCTCTTTACTCATATCTCTTACGTTATTTTTCTCTTTCCAGTAAAATTTACTTCCCAATTTATATATATTTTAATTTGATCAAATCATTTCCAAAATGCTAAATAATAAATGAAAGTTTCACTTTGTTTAAAGGATAACTCTAAATGGGAATAAAAAAAAAAAAAATTGGATTATATACTTGCTTTAAAAATTTGTAATATTTGGTCCATTTGGATAATAAATCGCCTTTTTATGGTAATAAGAATCAGAGAGAGATGTAACCAAAGTTTTATCTTTTTAATTTAGTAATAAATGTTAAGAATTTATAGCATATTAATAAACTGATAATTTTGAATTTAAAAAGGGCACGCATTGTAATGGTATAAGTAACGTATAAACGTATAAATTAAAAATGTTACTTTTGCATAAATTTTGGGCGTATCGTATTGCGTTGGTTTGTCGTATTTTAAAATGCATACTGCAATATCTATATGGATTTATAAATCAGTCAGTAGTTTTTATAGCAAAACGTTACCTTTTTCCATAGCTTTCATTAGGGTTTTAATTTTTGTATAGAACTTTTCATTCCAAAATCTTGCTGAAAATTTTTGTAGCATCCCTTTAAAAAAAAAAAAAAATTTCAACAGCAATCAATTTATCTCGCTCATTATAAACACACAAAATCTTCAAGTGCTTTTCTTTGCCGTTTCTTTAATCAAGAATAAATCTCTTGCCTAAAATCAACGCATGCATTCAAATCTTACCTTGCCATTTACTTATCTGAAATTGCTCCTTTGCCAAAACAAACATTTCCTCTTGCCATTTCGCCTCTGCATATAAATCACGCAACTATTAATTGGGGAGAGAATAAAAAGAGATAACGTTGAAATCAAAATTTTCATATATCTGGCAGTAAATCACGCATATATCATCTGAGAGAAAAGCAATATTCCTTCCTTTGCGCGTGACATAAAATTTTATTCTTTTAACATTTTTGGCATTTGCCTCTTACCATTTATTTCTTGCGCATGTCCCTGTATTCATTTTTATTCACGCAGCCTTATCCAAAAAAAAAAAATCAACACTTCCATTTTTATTTAGTACGAAATTCACTGCTATCTCAATCAAATTTGCGTAGACTGGGAATCATAAATCTTATCGAGATAACTTGCCTTGATTTTTCACGTGTATATTTTACTTCCTTGCATACAAAGCAACTCCTCTTTATAAATACATAGCCTCGTCCAAAACTTTCCTCTGCATCTCATAGTTTAGCCTTCTTCTTCTTTTGTGCTGAAGCCTCTATCAGGTAATGGTTTTACTTTTTCTTTTCTTCTTCTTGTTGTTCTCTGTTTCCCTTTTGCCTTGCTCGGCTACTTCTCCACCACGGCACGCCCCTCTAAGTTTTCATAACCGAGCATATAAATTTCATCAACTAATATCTAGAGCATACCCTCACCTCAAACAAAACATATTTGCACACATACATGTCAGTTTCGTGAATAGGCAGGGCCGTGCATATATTGTAGATACATGAAGCATGCATTCAGTTTTTCTTAAATTTTGGGCTGAGCGTGTTGAACTAGGAAGCAATGCAATATCATTTTTAAACATATATCATAGATGCGTGAGTCATAGTGATGTAAGTTAGCAAATGAGAATATATTTGGAGCCATCTGAATACTTTGTGATATAGTAGTTGCGTGTGCCATGCATAAGTGCTGCCTGCATATTTTTTCCAAAGTGTTTATAATTTTCCAAATCTAGTTCACGTGTTGAAAAAGAAAATTGATATTTGGTAGAGAAAGAGAATAGGAGTGCAGAGTACACGTATATGGTTTATGAAGTAGCGTGTTTAGGTGCATGTGTGCATGTTTTGAAATTAAAGAGGCAGAGACGTATTGTATTTATGAATAGAGAGTTTGCATTAGGCAGAGACGCAAGTTTTGTGTAAATACATATTTTTCAAACTAAATAAGTTGGACATGCCGTTAGAAAAAAAAATATAAATAATAATAAATAGTATTGCCAAGCCTATGAAGTTGGGGTCGGGATGTGGGGTGAGGCAGTCGAGCAAAAGTTGAACCAAAATTTCTTTTACTCCATTCGTTCCAGTTGTTTCAAAATATTTGCTTTAACCGTAAATTGAAGTCGCGTATTGGTTTTATTTGGATTTTCTTCTAGATTTTGATCAAGTCGTTGCTTCCGCTATGAATTGATCGTGCTTTCTATACTCTTATTTCGGGATTTTCGTTTTGAATCAAATTTTTTTCAGCAGCATTCAGGTGAGTATTTCTCACCAGACAAACATACCTATATTTCTGTGAATTATCGCAAGTGTATTTGTAAAATTTTTATTAAACTTTATCTGTCTGTAATATAACGTATGATGTTAAACCCCATTTTAAATTGACACCTCATCAGTTGTTTATCTGTTGTAATATAGTTGCAGTTATATTATTTAATTCTTATTTACTCTTAAATCATCACTGCAAGTTCCCTGTAAATTGAGATCGTTATAGGCTGAAATGATAGGCCTGAACGACAATTATTATCCATATATGTTATTTAATTATTTAAATTTGATTTGTTAACTTGGGATTGTAGGTTTGAAATGATAGAACCCGGGGTTTTGTAAATTGCGGATTGAAATGATATAAATCCGTATCACTTGACCTAGGCTAGAAAACTATATACAGACCCGTGGTTTATATAATGTTTTTCTGAAATATTTTAAATTTATTTTAAAATGGAAGTTTATAATATTCTGGTTTAAATATATTTAAAGGATTTTATAAGATTTATAATGTTTTGAATGAGTTAAAAATGTTAAATAAACAAATAAATGTTTAAATAAATTTTGGAATATAACTTATTTTGGGAATTTCTGAATTTTGTTAAAAATAAGGTTTAAGTTAAGTAAATAATTGATAAAAAGTTATATTTGGGAATTTAAAACTTGATGGTTAAGTTAATAGTCTATTACAGCACTTAAATGCTGTCTTTTATAAACGAACTGTTTTACCCTATAGACTTTAGGTAGCATTTCATAAGTGCTACAGAAACTGGGATTTTAATTATTTAAAAATAAATTTATGGAAATAATCTTTGGGGAAATGGGTTTAAATTTTGGAAGTTAATATGTAATTAATAAAAATAAGGAATTGACTTTGAATGGTTTTAAATGGAAGAATTTAATTTTAAAAAGGGAGAAAAAGGCAAATAAATTTCTAATTAAATTGAATAGATTTAAATGGTATTTTATAAAATGACCAATGTTTACAAACAATATTTGATATTGAAGGTATTTGAAATTAATTTTGATTTCAAAGTATAAATACCATTTTTAAAAGCTGTAACCACGGGTTATAATAACATTTGGTTGTGAAAGAGGCCGGGATCGGATATCTGGCATACTCTCTGTCGATACCGAAAACCACTTTACCAACCTTGTACGTGGTGGAGATTCCAGAATGAAGTAGGATGGTGGTGACGTTTTCCTTGAGGTAAATACGTGGACCCGACTCCCGTGAGTTGCCATAAGGTGGCTAAAACAGGAGCGATTCTCGGATTAATGAGGTAGCACCTCTGATCGGACGCACTTCTTCGTATGCCATTCTATTACTTTTGTGATTGTTTTGGTGCGCATCTTTGATTTGGGAGTGTTGTTCGAGGTGGGCGGCAGCTGCGCGCTGCGCGTTTCCATCGGTCCGGAAGCGTAATTGGTATATCTACCCTGGCATTGCCTAGTTGTGTCGTGTCACCTACCATAGCGAGCCTTATACGATTTTGGTTTTGTACCATACCTATGGAGTGCCCTCTGACGACGCCCAGTACGGGGGAGATTACGGTACTGTATGGACTATGGGAATATATTATGTGTTAAGGGCTATATGGGTAACCCCTTAACGCTATTTAAAAGTAAGTTTATTTTACAAATAGACACTATTATAATAGCGATGTATTACTACATAGTAAATAGTTTAACGGATCCTTAGAGGATGGGCGGTCCCAAGCATCCTTTAAGTTACTTGCTCTATATTACAGTACACTTGAATTAGCTTACACTATATAAGTATGTATGTCCTGACTCGAGTGTTTATGTTTTATTTTACGCTCGGGTCAGCCTGAGTTGCAGTTCAGTTTTCATCCCGGAGCTAGGATTTCTGTAGATCACTTTCAAGCTGCTGGCAAACTTCCCTTCCAGTTCTTTATCTAAATTTATGAAATCAAGACTAGTGGACATTTGGATTGTTCTATTAATGATTTAAAACTATATTTGGATTAAAGACTATGTAATTTTTATTCGATTGAGACTATTTATAGTGGCTCCATGAACCACTAAGTATTTTTAAATTCCGCTGCGAGTATTCTGATTCTGTGTCTGTGATTCTATGATTAATTATTTACTGCATATTCTGAGTTTTGCCAAATTTATTTTTACAATGCGGTATTTTGAACAATTCAAGTCCGACATGTGCGGATGCGAATGGTTGAAAATATCGGATCATTACATTTGGTATCAGAGCTTTGGCTCTAGGCAAAACTTAGAATGTATGGTAAATTTGATTTACAGAATCACTTTCATTCGAGCTTGAATCTCTTCCTTTTGATTCGATTTCCTTTGAATTTTGGAACGTTCCCTGCGGTTCCGAAGTTCATTCGTGTCCCTCACTATTCATTTTCTTTCGATTCTGGAGTATCCCATAACTCCACTTCGGATGATCTTTATAGTGAATTGGCGGTCTCGCCAATATTCTAATAAAGGGGTGAAACTCCTTTACAATTAGCATTGATTCACCAAAAAATTATATTTAACCTCGGTTTAGATGCTAGTATCTTTGGTTATTCCGAACTCTATCTCTTCGGATCGAATGGTAAATCTATATTCGATCTGACTCTTTAAGTCACGGTTGACCAGGTTAAGGTTGCCCGCGATTTATATAAACTTATCTAGTTCCTTATTCTGTTATTTAATCATCGGATCTTCTGATTCCAATTTATCTTTAAATCAAAATTCTCTTTGATTTGAATCCATCAAATTTAAATCTCTATCCTTGTTTTGAAAAATTTATTCCTATATTTGGGAAAAATCTAATATTATATATAAGTATAATTTTCAGAATTTTATAATTAATTTAACTAGTTGTCAAGAGATAATAGTGTTTGATTTTATTTATGGTTTTGTAAACCATTGTTTTTGTCTTATATAAATAATTGAACTATAAAACATGGTTATAAATTTATTTGGAAACAGAAATGGATTTAAAACAAGAATTTAAGAATTTAATTTCTGATAGTTTCAAACCTTGTGTTAAAATTTTAAAGGGAGATATTATTTAAAATATTTTCGAATAAAAATTTGTTTCCAAAGAATTTTAAAGGTTTAAAAATCAGTGCTCTTCTCTTTGTCGCTAGGAAATAATTTCGGTAATGACAGCAACATCATCGACATTCATTTTCGAGTTTCGAAGTAAAAAGACCATTCTGTAGTCTTGCTACAGTGTTACCTTGAGAATTTAATTGATTTGAATCTCTAAATATGACTTGATTTATAATATATAGATATATGATTTAAATTTGATTTGACATATTATGTACATATATTTATTTGGGTTTTAATTCTTAAATTTTATCTTGAGGAATAATTTCAATAAAAAAAATCAAAATTTTGAATAAATAATTCCAACTTGAGATAATTGAATTTGAAAGTTTTATTTGTATAATACTCAATTTCATTTCAATATAACCTACCTTGATTTTCAGAAGTTAACAATGTAATTGGATATTATACAATATAAAAAGATTTATAAATAAAATTTGAGTGGTTATAATAAATGTTATACACTTAAATTCTAGTTATAAAAAGATTAACAGAGGTAAATAAAATAAAAGGGTAATGGAATAATTTTTAATATAAAATGATGTTAAGGAACTAAGAATAAATTTAAACAGTTGTAATAAGTGTAAACATATTTGACATAGATGAGAAAAATATATTGAGAGAAATTAATTTAATTATAGTTTGGAATAAAGAAGAAACTAAATGGGGAATTCAGTTTATTTTGGGAAATGGTAAATTTACTTTAACAATTAAGTTAAATTACCATTTCAAATTTGGATTAAAATTAAACATTTTAAATTAGAATGTTATAATACCTTGTGTAAAATTTGGATAAAAAAGAAATGAATGATTTTTTTAGTGTAGGGATATTATACAAGTAAATATGTAAATAAATAAGTGTTAAAATTTTAAGTCTAAATAGATGAAATCAATGATTAATTTAAAATTGAATTTTTATTGTTTAGATTAATGATTCTAATTTAAGTTTCAATTTAGTTTTCTTTCAGGTTGTTTCTATTCCCCTACCTTCTTCCTTTTCGAGGACGAAAAGTTTTGCGTGGGTGAGAGTGTAACAGCCCAAATTTTTAACAAGTATTTTTCACTTGTATTTTAAAAAACTTTGGGGTTTATTATATAAAAATCTAAATTTTAAAATGATTAAAAATAAAAACAATTGACCAAATTTTTAATTAAATAATAAGATCACCGAAATTTTGACATGGTTAAGAATTAACTTTAATTTGGGGTTTTTGTCGAAGATGGTAAATAACTTAATTTCTAGCAAAATAAAGTTTTAATTAAGATAACATTAATAGCTTAGGTGGTTAAGACATCTGGGCTGTTCACGATAGGTCACGAGTTCGAGTTTCAGCACGGTCAGAGTTTCGATTTTTTTTAGTGTATAAATGAACTGGGTAATTACGCGTTAAAAAGGGCGCGTAAATTTAGGGAATAAATACTCTGTGTGTGTGTGTGTGTCTATATATATATAAGAAATCGTATAGAATTTTAATCCGTTATTTCGGTATATTTTGGGCATAAAATATTGGCTATGGTACACATTCTTAAAAATATGACCTTAGTGTAAATGAGTAAATTTATCAGTGGCATGTGTTTTTAGAGGGAAGGAATATTCTAGCGTTCAAATCAGAAATGTTGCCTCTAAATTCAACGCATTACTTTAAAATTTTGATTTCCATAGATTTTTTTTCCATTCAACAAAATTTATTTCTTGCATTTTTCAAAACACAATTTTCTCCTAAATCTCAGTCATGCGCAGTACCCATTCTCCTATCTGCTTGCCTATTTCATATGCGTTTATCTCTTTACTCATATCTCTTACGTTATTTTTCTCTTTCCAGTAAAATTTACTTCCCAATTTATATATATTTTAATTTGATCAAATCATTTCCAAAATGCTAAATAATAAATGAAAGTTTCACTTTGTTTAAAGGATAACTCTAAATGGGAATAAAAATAATAATAATAAAAAATTGGATTATATACTTGCTTTAAAAATTTGTAGTATTTGGTCCATTTGGATAATAAATCGCCTTTTTATGGTAATAAGAATCAGAGAGAGATGTGACCAAAGTTTTATCTTTTTAATTAAGTAATAAATGTTAAGAATTTATAGCATATTAATAAACTGATAATTTCGAATTTAAAAAGGGCACGCATTGTAATGGTATAAGTAACGTATAAACGTATAAATTAAAAATGTTACTTTTGCATAAATTTTGGGCGTATTGTATTGCGTCAGTTTGTCGTATTTTAAAATGCATACTGCAATATCTATAAGGATTTATAAATCAGTCAGTAGTTTTTATAGCAAAACGTTACCTTTTTCCATAGCTTTCATTAGGGTTTTAATTTTTGTATAAAACTTTTCATTCCAAAATCTTGCTGAAATTTTTTGTAGCATCCCTTTAAAAAAAAAAAAAAATTCAACAGCAATCAATTTATCTCGCTCATTATAAACACACAAAATCTTCAAGTTCTTTTCTTTGCCGTTTCTTTAATCAAGAATAAATCTCTTGCCTAAAATCAACGCATGCATTCAAATCTTACCTTGCCATTTACTTATCTGAAATTGCTCCTTTGCCAAAACAAACATTTCCTCTTGCCATTTCGGCTCTGCATATAAATCACGCAACTATTAATTGGGGAGAGAATAAAAAGAGATAACGTTGAAATCAAAATTTTCATATATCTGGCAGTAAATCACGCATATATCATCTGAGAGAAAAGCAATTTGCCTTCCTTTGCGCGTGACATAAAATTTTATTCTTTTAACATTTTTGGCATTTGCCTCTTACCATTTATTTCTTGCGCATGTCCCTGTATTCATTTTTATTCACGCAAGCCTTATCCAAAAAAAAATAATCAACACTTCCATTTTTATTTAGTACGAAATTCATTGCTATCTCAATCAAATTTACGTAGACTGGGAATCATAAATCTTATCGAGATAAGTTTCCTTGATTTTTCACGTGTATATTTTACTTCCTTGCATACAAAGCAACTCCTCTTTATAAATACATAGCCTCGTCCAAAACTTTCCTCTGCATCTCATAGTTTAGCCTTCTTCTTCTTTTGTGCTGAAGCCTCTATCAGGTAATGGTTTTACTTTTTCTTTTCTTCTTCCAGTTTTTCCCTTTCTTCTTCTTATTGTTCTCTGTTTCCCTTTTGCCTTGCTCGGCTACTTCTCCACCACGGCACGTCCCTCTAAGTTTTCATAACCGAGCATATAAATTTCATCAACTAATATCTAGAGCATACCCTCACCTCAAACAAAATATATTTGCACACATACATGTCAGTTTCGTGAATAGGCAGGGTCGTGCATATATTGTAGATACATGAAGCATGCATTTAGTTTTTCTTAAATTTTGGGCTGAGCGTGTTGAACTAGGAAGCAGTGCAATATCATTTTCGAAGACATCTGGGCTATTCACGACAGGTCACGAGTTTGAGTCTCAGCACGGTCAGAATTTCGATTTTTTTTAGTGTATAAATGAACTGGGTAATTACGCGTTAAAAAGGGCGCGTAAATTTAGGGAATAAATACTCTGTGTGTGTGTGTGTGTGTGTCTATATATATATAAGAAATCGTATAGAATTTTAATCCGTTATTTCGGTATATTTTGGGCATAAAATATTGGCTATGGTACACATTCTTAAAAATATGACCTTAGTGTAAATGAGTAAATTTATCAGTGGCATGTGTTTTTAGAGGGAAGGAATATTCTAGCGTTCAAATCAGAAATGTTGCCTCTAAATTCAACGCATTACTTTAAAAATTTGATTTCCATAGATTTTTTTTCCATTCAACAAAATTTATTTCTTGCATTTTTCAAAACACAATTTTCTCCTAAATCTCAGTCATGCGCAGTACCCATTCTCCTATCTGCTTGCCTATTTCATATGCGTTTATCTCTTTACTCATATCTCTTACGTTATTTTTCTCTTTCCAGTAAAATTTACTTCCCAATTTATATATATTTTAATTTGATCAAATCATTTCCAAAATGCTAAATAATAAATGAAAGTTTCACTTTGTTTAAAGGATAACTCTAAATGGGAATAAAAATAATAATAATAAAAAATTGGATTATATACTTGCTTTAAAAATTTGTAGTATTTGGTCCATTTGGATAATAAATCGCCTTTTTATGGTAATAAGAATCAGAGAGAGATGTGACCAAAGTTTTATCTTTTTAATTAAGTAATAAATGTTAAGAATTTATAGCATATTAATAAACTGATAATTTCGAATTTAAAAAGGGCACGCATTGTAATGGTATAAGTAACGTATAAACGTATAAATTAAAAATGTTACTTTTGCAAAAATTTTGGGCGTATTGTATTGCGTCAGTTTGTCGTATTTTAAAATGCATACTGCAATATTTATAAGGATTTATAAATCAGTCAGTAGTTTTTATAGCAAAACGTTACCTTTTTCCATAGCTTTCATTAGGGTTTTAATTTTTGTATAAAACTTTTCATTCCAAAATCTTGCTGAAATTTTTTGTAGCATCCCTTTAAAAAAAAAAAAAATCAACAGCAATCAATTTATCTCGCTCATTATAAACACACAAAATCTTCAAGTTCTTTTCTTTGCCGTTTCTTTAATCAAGAATAAATCTCTTGCCTAAAATCAACGCATGCATTCAAATCTTACCTTGCCATTTACTTATCTGAAATTGCTCCTTTGCCAAAACAAACATTTCCTCTTGCCATTTCGGCTCTGCATATAAATCACGCAACTATTAATTGGGGAGAGAATAAAAAGAGATAACGTTGAAATCAAAATTTTCATATATCTGGCAGTAAATCACGCATATATCATCTGAGAGAAAAGCAATTTGCCTTCCTTTGCGCGTGACATAAAATTTTATTCTTTTAACATTTTTGGCATTTGCCTCTTACCATTTATTTCTTGCGCATGTCCCTGTATTCATTTTTATTCACGCAAGCCTTATCCAAAAAAAAATAATCAACACTTCCATTTTTATTTAGTACGAAATTCATTGCTATCTCAATCAAATTTGCGTAGACTGGGAATCATAAATCTTATCGAGATAAGTTGCCTTGATTTTTCACGTGTATATTTTACTTCCTTGCATACAAAGCAACTCCTCTTTATAAATACATAGCCTCGTCCAAAACTTTCCTCTGCATCTCATAGTTTAGCCTTCTTCTTCTTTTGTGCTGAAGCCTCTATCAGGTAATGGTTTTACTTTTTCTTTTCTTCTTCCAGTTTTTCCCTTTCTTCTTCTTATTGTTCTCTGTTTCCCTTTTTCCTTGCTCGGCTACTTCTCCACCACGGCACGTCCCTCTAAGTTTTCATAACCGAGCATATAAATTTCATCAACTAATATCTAGAGCATACCCTCACCTCAAACAAAATATATTTGCACACATACATGTCAGTTTCGTGAATAGGCAGGGTCGTGCATATATTGTAGATACATGAAGCATGCATTTAGTTTTTCTTAAATTTTGGGCTGAGCGTGTTGAACTAGGAAGCAGTGCAATATCATTTTCGAAGACATCTGGGCTATTCACGACAGGTCACGAGTTTGAGTCTCAGCACGGTCAGAATTTCGATTTTTTTTAGTGTATAAATGAACTGGGTAATTACGCGTTAAAAAGGGCGCGTAAATTTAGGGAATAAATACTGTGTGTGTGTGTATATATATATATATAAGAAAACGTATAGAATTTTAATCCGTTATTTCGGTATATTTTGGGCATAAAATATTGGCTATGGTACACATTCTTAAAAATATGACCTTAGTGTAAATGAGTAAATTTATCAGTGGCATGTGTTTTTAGAGGGAAGGAATATTCTAGCGTTCAAATCAAATATGTTGCCTCTAAATTCAACGCATTACTTTAAAATTTTGATTTCCATAGATTTTTTTTCCATTCAACAAAATTTATTTCTTGCATTTTTCAAAACACAATTTTCTCCTAAATCTCAGTCATGCGCAGTACCCATTCTCCTATCTGCTTGCCTATTTCATATGCGTTTTTCTCTTTACTCATATCTCTTACGTTATTTTTCTCTTTCCAGTAAAATTTACTTCCCAATTTATATATATTTTAATTTGATCAAATCATTTCCAAAATGCTAAATAATAAATGAAAGTTTCACTTTGTTTAAAGGATAACTCTAAATGGGAATAAAAATAATAAAAAAAAAAATTGGATTATATACTTGCTTTAAAAATTTGTAATATTTGGTCCATTTGGATAATAAATCGCCTTTTTATGGTAATAAGAATTAGAGAGAGATGTAACCAAAGTTTTATCTTTTTAATTTAGTAATAAATGTTAAGAATTTATAGCATATTAATAAACTGATAATTTCGAATTTAAAAAGGGCACGCATTGTAATGGTACAAGTAACGTATAAACGTCTAAATTAAAAATGTTACTTTTGCATAAATTTTGGGCGTATTGTATTACGTCGGTTTGTCATATTTTAAAATGCATACTGCAATATCTATATGGACTTATAAATCAGTCAGTAGTTTTTATAGAAAAACGTTACCTTTTTCCATAGCTTTCATTAGCGTTTTAATTTTTGTATAAAACTTTTCGTTCCAAAATCTTGCTGAAAATTTTTGTAGCATCCTTTTAAAAATAAAAAAAAATTTCAACAGCAATCAATTTATCTCGCTCATTATAAACACACAAAATCTTCAAGTTCTTTTCTTTGCCGTTTCTTCAATCAAGAATAAATCTCTTACCTAAAATCAACGCATGCATTCAAATCTTACCTTGCCATTTACTTATCTGAAATTGCTCCTTTGCCAAAACAAACATTTCCTCTTGCCATTTCGTCTCTGCATATAAATCACGCAACTATTAATTGGGGAGAGAATAAAAAGAGATAACGTTGAAATCAAAATTTTCATATATCTGGCAGTAAATCACGCATATATCATCTGAGAGAAAAGCAGTTTGCCTTCCTTTGCGCGTGACATAAAATTTTATTCTTTTAACATTTTTGGCATTTGTCTCTTACCATTTTTTTCTTGCGCATGTCTCCGTATTCATTTTTATTCACGCAAGCCTTATCCATAAAAAAAAAAATCAACACTTCCATTTTTATTTAGTACGAAATTCAATGCTATCTCAATCAAATTTGCGTAGACTGGGAATCATAAATCTAACTGAGATAACTTGCCTTGATTTTTCACGTGTATATTTTACTTCCTTGCATACAAAGCAATTCCTCTTTATAAATACATAGCCTCGTCCAAAACTTTCCTCTGCATCTCATAGTTTAGCCTTCTTCTTCTTTTGTGCTGAAGCCTCTATCAAGTAATGGTTTTACTTTTTCTTTTCTTCTTCCAGTTTTTCCCTTTCTTCTTCATGTTGTTCTCTATTTCCCTTTTGCCTTGCTCGGCTACTTCTCCACCACGGCACGTCCCTCTAAGTTTTCATAACCGAGCATATAAATTTCATCAACTAACATCTAGAGCATACCCTCACCTCAAACAAAACATATTTGCACACATACATGTCAGTTTCGTGAATAGGCAGGGCCGTGCATATATTGTAGATACATGAAGCATGCATTCAGTTTTTCTTAAATTTTGGGCTGAGCGTGTTGAACTAGGAAGCAGTGCAATATCATTTTTAAACATATATCATAGATGCGTGAGTCATAGTGATGTGAGTTAGCAAATGGGAATATATTTGGAGCCATCTGAATACTTTGTGATATAGTAGTTGCGTGTGCCATGCATAAGTGCTGCCTGCATATTTTTTCCAAAGTGTTTATAATTTTCCAAATCTAGTTCACGTGTTGAAAAAGAAAATTGATATTTGGTAGAGAAAGAGAATAGGAGTGCAGAGTACACGTATATGGTTTATGAAGTAGCGTGTTTAGGTGCATGTGTGCATGTTTTGAAATTAAAGTGGCAGAGACGTATTGTATTTATGAATAGAGAGAGTTTGCATTAGGCAGAGACACAAGTTTTGTGTAAATACATATTTTTCAAACTAAATAAGTTGGACATGCCGTTAGAAAAAAAAAATATAAATAATAATAAATAGTATTGCCAAGCCTATGAAGTTGGGGTCGGGATGTGGGGTGAGGCAGTCGAGCAAAAGTTGAACCAAAATTTCTTTTACTCCATTCGTTCCAGTTGTTTCAAAATATTTGCTTTAACCGTAAATTGAAGTCGCATATTGGTTTTACTTGGATTTTCTTCTAGATTTTGATCAAGTCGTTGCTTCCGCTATGAATTGATCGTGCTTTCTATACTCTTATTTTGGGATTTTCGTTTTGAATCAAATTTTTTTCAGCAGCATTCAGGTGAGTATTTCTCACCAGACAAACATACCTATATTTCTGTGAATTATCGCAAGTGTATTTGTAAAAATTTTATTAAATTTTATCTGTCTGTAATATAACGTATGATGTTAAACCCCATTTTAAATTGATACCTCATCAGTTGTTTATCTGTTGTAATATAGTTGCAGTTATATTATTTAATGCATATGTACTGTTAAATCATCACTGCAAGTTCCCTGTAAATTGAGATCGTTATAGGCTGAAATGATAGGCCTGAACGACAATTATTATCCATATATAGTATTTAATTGTTTAAATTTGATTTGTTAACTTGGGATTGCGGGTTTGAAATGATAGAACCTGGGGTTTTGTAAATTGCGGATTGAAATGATATAAATCCGTATCACTTGACCTAGGATAGAAAACTATATACACACCCGTGGTTTATATAATGTTTTTCTGAAATATTTTAAATTTATTTTAAAATGGAAGTTTATAATATTCTGGTTTAAATATATTTAAAGGATTTTTATAAGATTTATAATGTTTTGAATGAGTTAAAAATGTTAAATAAATAAATAAATGTTTAAATAAATTTTGGAATATAACTTATTTTGGGAATTTTTGAATTTTGTTAAAAATAAGGTTTAAGTTAAGTAAATAATTGATAAAAAGTTATATTTGGGAATTTAAAACTTGATGGTTAAGTTAATAGTCTATTACAGCACTTAAATGCTGTCTTTTATAAACGAACTGTTTTAACCTATAGACTTTAGGTAGCATTTCATAAGTGCTACAGAAACTGGGATTTTAATTATTTAAAAATAAATTTATGGAAATAATCTTTGGGGAAATGGGTTTAAATTTTGGAAGTTAATATGTAATTGATAAAAATAAGGAATTGACTTTGAATGGTTTTAAATGGAAGAATTTAATTTTAAAAAGGGAGAAAAAGGCAAATAATTTCTAATTAAATTGAATAGATTTAAATGGTATTTTATAAAATGACCAATGTTTACAAACAATATTTGATATTGAAGGTATTTGAAATTTATTTTGATTTCAAAGTATAAATACCATTTTTAAAAGCTGTAACCACGGGTTATAATAACGTTTGGTTGTGAAAGAGACCGGGATCGGATATCTGGCATACTCTCTGTCGATACCGAAAACCACTTTACCAACCGTGTACGCGGTGGAGATTCCGGAATGAAGTAGGATGGTGGTGACGTTTTCCTTGAGGTAAATACGTGGACCCGACTCCCGTGAGTTGGCATAAGGTGGCTAAAACAGGAGCGATTCTCGGATTAATGAGGTAGCACCTCTGATCGGACGCACTTCTTCGTATGCCATTCAATTACTTTTGTGATTGTTTTGGTGCGCACCTTTGATTTGGGAGTGTTGTTCGAGGTGGGCGGCAGCTGCGCGCTGCGCGTTTCCATCGGTCCGGAAGCGTAATTGGTATATCTACCCTGGCATTGCCTAGTTGTGCCGTGTCACCTACCATAGCGAGCCTTATACGATTTTGGTTTTGTACCATACCTATGGAGTGCCCTCTGACGACGCCCAGTACGGGGGAGATTATTTACTGCATATTCTGAGTTTTGCCAAATTTATGTTTACAACGCGGTATTTTGAACAATTCAAGTCCGACATGTGCGGATGCGAATGGTTGAAAATATCGGGTCATTACAGTTTGGAGCTACGCTTGGAAATCCAACTATCGATTCAGCTTTCAGCTTTTCCAGTTGATTTGTTCAAAGATGTCGTCAATCTATATTTGAGATATTCTGTTGTATTTTATTTCTATCTTTGATGTTTACATAGTAGCTTCATAAATTACTGTTTATCTATTCTGCTGCATTAATACTATGTGCCTGTGATTCTGTGATTATTTATTTATTGTATATGTTGAGATTTGCCAAAAATTTAAATTTACAATCTGGTATTTTGAGCAATTCAAGTCTGGCATGTGCGGATGCGAATGTTGAAAATAGCAGATCGTTACACCTTCTGTTGATTTGATTTTTGGATATCCAATTTATGGTATATGTGTTAATATGGATATTGGACTTGTATAATTTTGAAGATTTGACATTTAAATGTTAATTTAGGGTGCAAACTCCGCACACTTAGAATTTACTAAGTGCATGTGTGTGTATATGCATATATGAACATATAGATGGCGTAGTCAATAGGTTATAATCATTATTAAATTCTCCCCTAGGAAAGTAATTAATTGTAAAGGCGAAATAAAAAGTTTTCTTATAAGGCCTTAATTACGGATGTAGTAAGATGTGTGATAATATATTTTGAGAGTGTTATAAATTATGACTAAGTTTAAAGGATGCAAGGTCGGTCAAAAGCATACAAAAGTCTATCCAACTAATCTGACTACTAGTAGTGTGACTTTAGGGCTGATATGAGACATTGTCTATAATAAGTGACTACATATGACACGAGGTTAGTTCCAGATTCTATGGAGTAAAACTACCTAGCTAATCTGGCTATCAGTACCTACAAATGGAGGGACTAACGTGATATGTCAGTGTGGGGTACGGTAATAATGCGGACGACTTGCTTCAAGGATCGAATGTATTAAGTGTTAACCCAAAAATTGTGTTGATACCTATGATTCCATACTTAACCAAAAATTAGTCTAACGTCTCCGATGTTGTTAACATGCAGCAACATTGTAACGACCCACGTAAATTCGATGTTTGAAATGAATTAAATTAATAAGATTTTATTTTAAAATTTAGAAAGAAATAAAAATCTTATTAATTTATATGAAAGAAAATATTGAAATTTGATGTATCAAAGGTAATTAAAATTTACAAATTAAATTATATATTGCAATTAATAGTAATAGTGGAAATTGTTGCAAGTATTGAATTTATCAATGGAATAAAATATTGATTTACGGAAATTGAATATAAACGGAGGTAATAAAGTAATGCAAGAAAATAAATAATGTAATTAGTACAATCCCTTTTATTTGTAAACTATTGTAAGGTGTTAATTAATTGAAATATGAAAATTTGGAAATAGATTCAAAATTTATGTTAGATAAATGAATTGCAGTAATTAAAGTTAGTAATTAATAGGTTAAAGGGAATAACAATTTATTCATAAATGAATATAAGTGAATGTAACAAAATAAATAGGAAACGCTAATTATTCATAAGTGATGGTTGATGATATAAACGTTACTAACTATTAATGTAGTAACGTAAGATGTAAATGTATTTTCAACGGAAATGTAACCTTATTTCTAGGTAGAAATTGCAGGTAGATTTATGAAATGGAGTTTATGAGATAAATAGAATTGAATGTTTCGTTAGTATGAGTTTAAGGGAATATGGGGTAAATTGATTAAATCAATAAAAGACAATAAATGCAATGATGATGGGTTAGTAATAAAAGTGAATAGGGAAATGATTGTATAGTAAAAATGGAATTCCAACTTGTTGGAATGTAGTAAATACACTTAGTAATAAATTTAGGATAGGAAAACGAAATGGAAATATTGAATTAGTTAATTCGTGTATATATATAGAATGGCGATTATTGGATTGTAAATAATAAACTTATTAATGGTGATCAAGAGTTGTGACCACAAGTTATTATGAGTGATACATATATATTTAATTTAATTCAATTGATTTGGAAATCATTGCATTAAATATAAATTAAATGTTACGTTGAATAAGTTAAGGTAATAAATGGATAATAACGTAAATGTTCTTCATAGATATGATAATTTGAATCTATTGAAATTTATGGAATTTGAATATAACATTTTACGTTAATTGGAGATAAAGATGGAAATAGGTAATAATTGCATTAATTTGTAAGTAGAAATAAATCGTTAATGAGAACAAGTATTTAAGATTTACCACCTATTTAGTATATTAAGTTATAATGGAAAATCAATTGCAATAATTAACAATATATTTATTTCATTAATGATAATGACGTAATATTTGAAATATTAAATAGGATGGAATTCAAATGTATATAACGATAGAAATGTGAAATTTGGGGAATAGATTCAAAGTTATAAATGAGTTGTTAAAATAATACATAATAAGTGCAAATTGAATGAATCTATGGGAGCATAGATTTAAGTTTAGAAAACGATATTTTGGTTTAATTAAGTATTGCAAAATAAATGAAATTAACGTTTAAATATTTCGTTTATAGAGATTGAACTAAAATTCAAGGATATTAAAATAATAGATTTTGAACCCAACATGGAATCCTTCTACTTAAAATTTTTAGATGGAATAAACATTTGATTATATAATTGAATAGAGAAAAAGATTTATTTAGTATGTAATTTAATGCTTGTTGAAAACTGTAATTTTATAAACATGTTTGCTTGACTATAAATAAGGATTACAATGTTCACGTATTTATTTAATTGATTTCATCAATTAGGGTCTGTTTTGAAGTGGAAGATTAAAATTAATTGGAAATAAATTTATTAAAATCTTTCAATTGAAAAAGGAAAAGAAACAAAGTGCAATTAATAAAATTTATGTAAGAGTGTTTTCATTATGAATGTACATTATTTGGAAATATAAGAATTGATTTAATATTGTATAAGTTGATCATTTTAGAATATAAGAATGTTTACATTATGAATTGCAAGTAACAAATAAGCATTTTAAGGAAAATAAAAGAATGTTGAGGAAATAAAGTGAACGTTTCCATTCTAAATATAAGGAAGTGGAGAAATTAACACTGCAACGGATAGACTTATCTGCTTTTAGTTTACATCTAAATTTGTTTAGATCAATTTGGAAATTAATAAAATTGTGGATATATTTTGAAACGTAAACGAAACGTCTATATTTATATTTGTAAATACGTTTAAAATAAAATGTAAATGATAAGGAATTTATTTATTTCCTAAATCCATAACGTATGTAATTAATATTATTTATCTTTTGGGACCACCTCCGTTTGCACGTTAAAATTCGTGCACACCTATTCTTTTGCGATCTATCTATAAATAGGCGGTGAAACCTAGCCTCCATCTTCATTCCTCTGTATAGTCTCTTCTTCAACTTCTTCTCTTCTTCAATGGCAACAGACAATTTCTAGATCCAGTTTCAATCCAAATAAAAGTCAAATTTCAGACTCCTCTAAAAATTCCAGAAAAATTATATGTTGGAGTTCTCAGAATACGCAATCTACTGGTGGTGTTCGTTTTCCGTTTTGGGTTCGGTCTGGAAACATATTCGCGTGCTCCTGTAGCCAAAGCGCGTGGAAGACGATAGTGACGTGGCGAGTATTTAATTAAGGATCGTAATTTAATTCCGGACAGTTTGGAACTAGTTTGGACCAATTCGGAGACCGTCGAATTTTTGGGTTTAAATCGGATTTAAATTCGATTTAAATTCAAAATGTGAGTGTTTTAACCCACTCACAACTTCTAAAAGTTTTTATGTTTGCTAAATTTATTTTAAATATGAGTAGAAATTTATTTATGATTGTTGGCGTGTTTTATTCAGCATATCTGTTAAATCGCATTTATTTAACTTAACTGTTAATTTAGTTTATTTATTGCATAAAATTTGACAGGTAGAATTTATTTTTGCACATAAACTGCTAGTTAACAGTCATTAAATTTATTATGGAATAGAAACTGTTAGTTAATAATCTGTTATTAATTCCTGTATAATTCATATGCTATGTATCAATGATTGTTTAAAATTGGATGATGATTGCAATTGATGATTGATGATTGATATTTGGATGAATGAATGCTATAATTATATTGTATAAACTGCAAGTTATCATGCATTTTTCATTTCATTCGGGGTTGTGGTTTGAAATGATATACAACCGCAAAATTTTATTTTTAAATTGCGGATTGAAATGATAAATATCCGTATCACTTGACCATAGGATAGAAAATTATATACAGGCACCGTGGTCTATATATAAATTATTTTAAAGTGATTTCTATGGTTTGGATGGGATACGGTTTATAAAAATTTGATTTTGATATTTTATAAAATATTATTCTTCGGTATATATACATATGAAGTTAAAAATTTGAAAATTAAGTTGTGTATAAACCTGTTGAATAAAAATGAAAAATTGAGAAAATGGAATTTGGAAATTTATCTTATATGCTTAAGTTTGGAAATTTTAAGGTATGATATTTATAACTGGATTTTCCAAGATGAATTAAAAATGAAAATTCTAGTATAAAGTAAATTTGAGAAAATATTTAATTGCTAGAAATTGGAGTTTTATTTATGGAATTTATATGAATATTCAAGACTAAATAATAGAATATTAATTGTTGAAAGAAGAAAATCCAACTTTAGTTTTGAAATATTAATACTCCAAATGGATATATATACATAGAAATTGAAGGGGTTTTTGGAACTTGAAGTGATATTTAAATTATGGTTTAAACTTTAAATAAAGAAATATATTTGAAAAGCCATGGAAATTATTTTTCTTTACAAAGTAACTTTAAAGTTAAACCATTTATTTTACATTCGTTGAATATCCAAACCATTCAAGTTTTAGAAGTTATGGTTTTAAAATTTTGAATTTTGAAATATTATGCTTTGAAAGTATATTTCAAATATTTGGTTTCCGGATATTTTAAATTTTAAACCAGCATGATTTTGGAAAAGAATTATATTTGAGATAAAATGATATCATATTGTTTTGGGTTTAAATTGATATCGTATTCATAGTTTTGAAATGGAAAATTTTATTCTGGTTTTAAAGTATAAACTATTTTTAAATGACCGCGGTGTTATAATAACGATGGGTTGGCAAAGAGACCGGGATCGGATATGGACATACTCTCTGTCGATACCGAAAACCACTTTGACTAACCGTGTACGCGGTGGAGATTCCAGAATGAAGTAGGTGGTGGCGATGTTTCCTGTAAGGTAAATACGTGGACCCAACTCCCGTGAGTTGGCATAAGGTGGCTAAAACAGGAGTGATTCTCGGGCCAATGAGGTCATACCTCTGATCGGACGCTCCTCTTCGATATTATACTTTGACTTTGGATTGATTCAGTGGCCACTTATATTTTTGATCTTGGGGGAGTTTGTTCGAGGTGGGCGGTAACTGCGGCTACGCGTTTCCACCAGCCCGGATAGCAATTGGTAAATCTACCCTGGCATTGCCTAGTTGTGTTGTGTCACCTACCATACCGAGCCTTTATTACGAGTTTTGTTTTGTACCATACCTATGGAGTGCCCTCTGACGACGCCCAGTACGGGAGAGATTACGGTACTGTATAGACTATGGGAATATATTCTGTGTTAAGGGCTATATGGGTAACCCCTTAACGCTATTACAAAGTACGTTTATTTTACAATTAGACACTATTATAATAGCGCAATATACCACATAGTAAATAGTTTAACGGATCCTTAGGAGATGTAAATCCCGAGCATCTCTTGAGTTACTGCACTCATATTTACTCCTGTTGATTTAACTCACATAAGATCTTTTAGTTCTGACTCGAGTGTTTTGTCTTTTCAATTCGCTCGGGTCAGTCCGAGCGTTTCAGGATTTGAGGATTTAGCTCTGAAGGACGAAGACGAAGATTTGTATTTCTAGTATCTACTATATTATTCCACTACACCATTTAATTCCGTTGCATTGTTATTGGTATGTGTAACTATGATATGTAGTATATAAATGTTTTGTAAACAGATTTATAAACTATACATTTTATTATTATATTTTATCCTTTCGCTGCGAGATTCTGTTTTCTTTTATTTCTTTCTCGTTTTTCTTATTTACCCCATAACAATCCGCACTTCCGTATGGTTGAACTGGCACGTGTGTCGGTTTAAATCGTGTGAAAAGGCGGGATGTTACAGTTGGTATCAAATCTTTGGTTTAGCAATAAACCTTGGCTTTGTGTTGTTTGACTCTTTGTTAATAGGGTAGTAATAACCTATGGAAGTCGCTGAGTGTATATATATGAGAGAGCGTATTTGTTAGTGTTATAAAAAGATTTTAATATATTGTGTTAATCTGTTCCGTTTTGTATTTATAAATTCTGGTTGATGCATGGGACGCTGTGTCATCAATAGGGATTTCTAAATACTTAATAGGACAGACCGACATAATATCTGTTTTAATATAGGTGAATGAAATAATTTTGCCTATTATATTTTCTATATATAAAATAATTTTTTAAATGATATTATATGTATATTTTGTTGCAATAGATTGGGTGTTAGGAATAAAATTTATATATAATAGGTAAATAAGATTGAATTTAAAATCAATGAAATTTGGAAATTTTAGAGCTTAAGTCCGGGATTTTGAAATTTGCTTTCAAAGGATTTTGAAGTATAATAATATTGTTATAAATATTTTCCGATATAAATATTTCAGTATAATCCGGAAGAATTGTTTTAAAGAAGATTTTGGAGAAAATAAGTTTTGTACTTTCCTCTCTGTCACTGGAAAATAATTTCGGTGATGGCGGCCGCATCATCGACTTTCATTTTCGAGTTTCGAAGGGGAAAGGCCACTGTGGTAAATTCTACTGCAGATTTATTTTGAAATTATTTAAAATTTTAATTATTTTAAATATAATTAGAGATATAAAAGTTGTAAGAAATTATTTATCCATTATTTTTAAAATAATTTGAAATTTGGCCCGGTATTTAATTCTTAAATTTCCATTAATTAATTGTTTATATTACTTTGTGAAATAAAAGGTAAGTAATTGATGAATTGAAACCTCTAATTTAGGTAAGAGAATTAATGCTAAGCTATAAAGGAAGTTAAAATTTTAACTTATAAGGAAAAATTTAAAGATTTATTGAACATTAAATTTAGTTATAAGATGAGATAAAACTGGTATAAGTTCACTTGCATTTTATTTATTTTTACATAAATAACTTACCAAATATGAAAAGTTGAAATGTTAAATAAGAAGATTGGAATAGAATATTATACAAGTAGAAATTTTGGAAATAATGAAGTATTCAATGAATTGCTGTTAAATGAGAATTTAATGTTATAAACTTAAGTTATAATTGAAATTTTACTAAAATTAAAAGTAAGTTGAAATTGTAATTTATAAAACGAATATATATAATTATTGAACCATTAATTAATTAAAGAAATTGAGAAGAAACTTGTATAATTTTCACTTACATTCTTAAAGCATATATATAACTTACCATATAATAAAAGTTGCAATGTTAGTAAGAAAATGTAAGGGGAAATCTTATAAGTGAAGCTTGAGGTAAAAAAAAAGGTATTCAATGAATTTGCTGTTACAAAATGAGAATTAAATGTATAAACTTAAGTTAAAATGGAAATTTTAAGTATTATAAATAGATGATTATAAACTTAAGTAAATAAAACGGAATGCAAATATAATGAATATTGTAATAAATGATAAATGAAAATTGTAAGTAATGAAGGAATCACTCAATAAATGAAAGAAAAGAAATTAAACAACTAAAGCATGAAATAAATGTATAATAAGTTAATTTGGTTGTTGGTTTGAATTGTCATTGTTTGACTTATGGTTGGTTGGGCAAGAGAATTTGAAGTTGTTGGATGAATAAATAATCTATCGTTATTCCATCTAAGACTGTTGAGTAAGGGATGCACTTGATCGTTATTTTCATTCCATACAATTTCAAGTTTTGAACCCGAACAACTATTTGTTTGTTGGATTAGATGGTTGCTTTGTCTTGTGTATGTATGCTGTTTGTAAAGTTGATGGTTGTTGTATTGATTGGTTGATTAATGGTTGAAACCGCTTAAATATTTCACTTTATATAAATTGTAACCCTTTGGATTATATAAGAAAATGCAGTATCTTGGAAATATTTTGGAAATTTTTTTCCAAACTTTAATAATTTAAATATAAAGGATTAAATAGTTATAAATAGGATATCTTATTTAAAGTGATTAATTTTGTAAACTTAATTGTTTATAAGTTAAATATTTTGGATAAGATGTATTGTATTTAATTTTTCCCTTCTTTTCCTTTTCGAGGACGAAAAGTTTTGAGTGGAGGAGAGTGTAACGACCCGCGTAAATTCGATGTTTGAAATGAATTAAATTAATAGGATTTTATTTTAAAATTTATAAAGAAATAAAAATCTTATTAATTTATATGAAAGAAAATATTGAAATTTGATGTATCAAAGGTAATTAAAATTTGCAAATTAAATTATATATTGCAATTAATAGTAATAGTGGAAATTGTTGCAAGTATTGAATTTGTCAATGGAATAAAATATTGATTTACGGAAATTGAATATAAACGGAGGTAATAAAGTAATGCAAGAAAATAAATAATGTAATTAGTACAATCCCTTTTATTTGTAAACTATTGTAAGGTGTTAATTAATTGAAATACGAAAATTTGGAAATAGATTCAAAATTTATGTTAGATAAATGAATTGCAGTAATTAAAGTTAGTAATTAATAGGTTAAAGTGAATAACAATTTATTCATAAATGAATATAAGTGAATGTAACAAAATAAATAGGAAACGCTAATTATTCATTAGTGATGGTTGATGATATAAACGTTACTAACTATTAATGTAGTAACGTAAGATGTAAATGTATTTTCAACGGAAATGTAACCTTATTTCTAGGTAGAAATTGCAGGTAGATTTATGAAATGGAGTTTATGAGATAAATAGAATTGAATGTTTCGTTAGTATGAGTTTAAGGGAATATGGGGTAAATTGATTAAATCAATAAAAGACAATAAATGCAATGATGATGGGTTAGTAATAAAAGTGAATAGGGAAATGATTGTATAGTAGAAATGGAATTCCAACTTGTTGGAATGGAGTAAATACACTTAGTAATAAATTTAGGATAGGAAAACGAAATGGAAATATTGAATTAGTTAATTCGTATATATATATAGAATGGCGATTATTGGATTGTAAATAATAAACTTATTAATGGTGATCAAGAGTTGTGACCACAAGTTATTATGAGTGATACATATATATTTAATTCAATTCAATTGATTTGGAAATCATTGCATTAAATATAAATTAAATGTTACGTTGAATAAGTTAAGGTAATAAATGGATAATAACGTAAATGTTCTTCATAGATATGATAATTTGAATCTATTGAAATTTATGGAATTTGAATATAACATTTTACGTTAATTGGAGATAAAGATGGAAATAGGTAATAATTGCATTAATTTGTAAGTAGAAATAAATCGTTAATGAGAACAAGTATGTAAGATTTACCACCTATTTAGTATATTAAGTTATAACGGAAAATCAATTGCAATAATTAACAATATATTTATTTCATTAATGATAATGACGTAATATTTGAAATATTAAATAGGATGGAATTCAAATGTATATAACGATAGAAATGTGAAATTTGGGGAATAGATTCAAAGTTATAAATGAGTTGTTAAAATAATACATAATAAGTGCAAATTGAATGAATCTATGGGGGCATAGATTTATGTTTAGAAAACGATATTTTGGTTTAATTAAGTATTGCAAAATAAATGAAATTAACGTTTAAATATTTCGTTTATAGAGATTAAACTAAAATTCAAGGATATTAAAATAATAGATTTTGAACCCAACATGGAATCCTTCTACTTAAAATTTTTATATGGAATAAACATTTGATTATATAATTGAATAGAGAAAAAGATTTATTTAGTATGTAATTTAATGCTTGTTGAAAACTGTAATTTTATAAACATGTTTGCTTGACTATAAATAAGGATTACAATGTTCACGTATTTATTTAATTGATTTCATCAATTAGGGTCTGTTTTGAAGTGGAAGATTAAAATTAATTGGAAATAAATTTATTAAAATCTTTCAATTGAAAAAGGAAAAGAAACAAAGTGCAATTAATAAAATTTATGTAAGAGTGTTTTCATTATGAATGTACATTATTTGGAAATATAAGAATTGATTTAATATTGTATAAGTTGATCATTTTAGAATATAAGAATGTTTACATTATGAATTGCAAGTAACAAATAAGCATTTTAAGGAAAATAAAAGAATGTTGAGGAAATAAAGTGAACGTTTCCATTCTAAATATAAGGAAGTGGAGAAATTAACACTGCAACGGATAGACTTATCTGCTTTTAGTTTACATCTAAATTTGTTTAGATCAATTTGGAAATTAATAAAATTGTGGATATATTTTGAAACGTAAACGAAACGTCTAGATTTATATTTGTAAATACGTTTAAAATAAAATGTAAATGATAAGGAATTTATTTATTTCCTAAATCCATAACATATGTAATTAATATATATACATATGAAGTTAAAAATTTGAAAATTAAGTTGTGTATAAACCTGTTGAATAAAAATGAAAAATTGAGAAAATGGAATTTGGAAATTTATCTTATATGCTTAAGTTTGGAAATTTTAAGGTATGATATTTATAACTGGATTTTCCAAGATGAATTAAAAATGAAAATTCTAGTATAAAGTAAATTTGAGAAAATATTTAATTGCTAGAAATTGGAGTTTTATTTATGGAATTTATATGAATATTCAAGACTAAATAATAGAATATTAGTTGTTGAAAGAAGAAAATCCAACTTTAGTTTTGAAATATTAATACTCCAAATGGATATATATATATATAGAAATTGAAGGGGTTTTTGGAACTTGAAGTGATATTTAAATTATGGTTTAAACTTTAAATAAAGAAATATATTTGAAAAGCCATGGAAATTATATTTCTTTACAAAGTAACTTTAAAGTTAAACCATTTATTTTACATTCGTTGAATATCCAAACCATTCAAGTTTTAGGAGTTATGGTTTTAAAATTTTGAATTTTGAAATATTATGCTTTGAAAGTATATTTCAAATATTTGGTTTCTAGATATTTTAAATTTTAAACCAGCATGATTTTGGAAAAGAATTATATTTGAGATAAAATGATATCATATTGTTTTGGGTTTAAATTGATATCGTATTCATAGTTTTGAAATGGAAAATTTTATTCTGGTTTTAAAGTATAAACTATTTTTAAATGACCGCGGTGTTATAATAACGGTGGGTTGGCAAAGAGACCAGGATCGGATATGGACATACTCTCTGTCGATACCGAAAACCACTTTGACTAACCGTGTACGCGGTGGAGATTCCAGAATGAAGTAGGTGGTGGCGACGTTTCCTGTAAGGTAAATACGTGGACCCGACTCCCGTGAGTTGGCATAAGGTGGCTAAAACAGGAGTGATTCTCGGGCCAATGAGGTCATACCTCTGATCGGACGCTCCTCTTCGATATTATACTTTGGCTTTGGATTGATTCAGTGGCCACTTATATTTTTGATTTTGGGGGAGTTTGTTCGAGGTGGGCGGTAACTGCGGCTACGCGTTTCCACCAGCCCGGATAGCAATTGGTATATCTACCCTGGCATTGCCTAGTTGTGTCGCGTCACCTACCATACCGAGCCTTTATTACGAGTTTTGTTTTGTACCATACCTATGGAGTGCCCTCTGACGACGCCCAGTACGGGGGAGATTACGGTACTGTATAGACTATGGGAATATATTCTGTGTTAAGGGCTATATGGGTAACCCCTTAACGCTATTAAAAAGTAAGTTTATTTTACAATTAGACACTATTATAATAGCGCAATATACCACATAGTAAATAGTTTAACGGATCCTTAGGAGATGTAAATCCCGAGCATCTCTTGAGTTACTGCACTCATATTTACTCCTGTTGATTTAACTCACATAAGATCTTTTAGTTCTGACTCGAGTGTTTTGTCTTTTCAATTCGCTCGGGTCAGTCCGAGCGTTTCAGGATTTGAGGATTTAGCTCTGGAGGACGAAGACGAAGATTTGTATTTCTAGTATCTACTATATTATTCCACTACACCATTTAATTCCGCTGCATTGTTATTGGTATGTGTAACTCTGATATGTAGTATATAAATGTTTTGTAAACAGATTTATAAGCTATACATTTTATTATTATATTTTATCCTTCCGCTGTTAGATTCTGTTTTCTTTTATTTCTTTCTCGTTTTTCTTATTTACCCCATAACAATCCACCCTTCCGTATGGTTGAACTGGCACGTGTGTCGGTTTAAATCGTGCGAAAAGGCGGGATGTTACAAACATTCTTCATATTGATGACTTACAACATAACTCGGAACATTGATAATTTATGACATCCTTGTCGTATTGATGATTTTTGACATCTTTCCATATTGTGGTTATTCGATATCATCCACATTTTTATTGAAATTTGACGTCCTTAGCTTTTATTGGTATTCCGGACCCTGCTTTCAATACTCTAAATCGCTTCCCGTCCATGGGTGCTTATAAAGGTTCGACATCTGCTGAAAAGCGGATACCCCCTTGTGTTTACATATTTAACATTCTTTTTTTGTACCATGCTCTACAACATTACGTTGTAGAGGCTCGATATTCTTTTGTCTACAGGAATTTGATATCTTGTTAATATTAGGCATTCGATGCCTTTTCCAGTATTGTCATTCGACATTATTTGTTTCTTACGAAATGCTCAGTAACATCTACCTTTATAGAGCTTCATAACTATTTGGGATTTGGCATCATTCTTTAAGTGCTTTAGATGTTCGACATCACCTTAGAAGTCGACATCTTTGTTAAAATTTTGGTATCCCAATATGTGGTGACATTCTTCATTATTGCAGCTCGACATCCCTCCTGCCATTGCAAAAGTACGCTATCTTTACCTTTATAGGTTTGAGATGCTTTATATTTACAAGTTTGACGAACCTATTTTTCATAAATTAGATATCGTTTCTTTGCAGCTGCTTTTACGTTTATAGGCTCAATGCTCCTTCTTGCCTCCATATTCGACATGCACTTATGGGGACGACATGCCTTTTTAGATAGATGCATTTATATCTTATTGTTCATTCTCTTAGTAATATGTGGATAATATTAAGTGGTTATGCGAGGGCCTGCCTCTTCCCTATGTAGGAAGTAATAAAAGGTCAGGGTTATTAGTTTGGCATGAAAGAAAATATCTCGAGAAAGGGCCAAGTTCGATATGAAGTATTTAGTGACTAAAGAGATTGCATGCAATGTCAGCTAGATAAGTACAGGTGAGGAGTCCACCTTGGAATAGGTATTAAATAAAGGGGACCTGCCTTAAATAAAGATATTAAATGGTCAATAGTCTACCTAGTTTTCACTAAAAGGTACTAAGTAACTTGGATACTATCTTTTACATGGATAGGACCTTACTAACGATAGATAAGAGTTATTGGGCTAAAAGCATAATGGTTGTAGAATTGGATTAGGAAAGCCTCAGGGCTTAAAGTCAAAATGACTTAGAATAATGTTGATATGCAAAAGACATATTCCTATTTAATTATGTTGCCAAGATACTATAATAGTAAGGCATGGGATTCTTATTCAGCAGCCATATGTTGTTCTAACTCTCTCCTCGTTATAACACAGGTTAGAAAAGACAACGCTAAAGGCTGAGGCGAGGAGGAAACCTGTGGCGGTTATCTATTTATTTACTCATGTAATTTTCTAATGTACATATTAAAAACAATGTTGTTTTTTAAATTTTTGTGCTACGGATATTTGATGGTCGTTATTGGTTCTATGTTATGGATTTTATGACATTTGGATTTTAAATAAAATAGGTATTGTTTCTGTTGTTATATTATATCCTTCCGATGTGAGTTCTGAAAGTTTAGATGAATAGCTATGTATTGTTCTTTATACCAACTAACTGCCAACTTTGGAATAGGTTTAAGTTTTGATGAGCCTTTTCTAGGTTGGAATTTAGGTCTATTTCAGGGCGGGTTGTGTACCGACCCGTAGTTCTGTACCCCTTGAGTTGATAAAAATTCACCCTTGTTCAATCCAAAGTGTATGAAAAAGCGAATAACTAGGGAAAGAAGAAGAAAGAAATGGAAGAAAATAAAAAAAACTACAAAATTTCACAATCGCAGCGGAACAAAATATAATATATAATAACGGATTTTTGTACAAAAGAATTTGTAACAGTTTATATGCTTACAATCTTCATAGTACAATATTCAATACATCAATCTCCAAAATTATAATAACTTGTCCTCATATAGCCGAAAATATAAATCAAGTACGAAGATACGTCTCTACTCCTCCAGCTCGCTCCCTCAGCTCCATAGCATTCTATCCTGAATCTGTAATACTCGGTTTGACCTGAGCATTATAATAAAATAACAACTGAGTCAGCCTAGAAAACCAACGCGAGAATACACACTCAATTTGAATTATTAGAGTTATCAAAATCTTTTGAAAAACAAAGGTATGTCATAAGATCGCGTCATACATAAACATGACAGGTTTTTCCCTTACGATAACCAAAATATTTTATAGAAAAATCCCGTGATACTATAATAGAGTCTAAATACAAACACTTATTCAAATAGATGAAATTGTAACATTAATTAAATTCTAGCATACTAGGCTCTACAAACAAAACCACAAAGGCACGTATTGGAAAATGGATGTTGTACGAATGACTGGGCCACTAGGGTACCGCCCATCACAGTAGACCTCTAAAACAATGTACTGAGGACCTCGTCGGGATCTCCTACTATACAAGCCCGGCCTACCCCTAACATGGATGACCGAATATGTTATCACCTCGGGTGTTCCCACCCTTACCAACGAGCACTCCTTCATTAGTGCACAACCTTATCCATAATAAATAGGTTTCTGAGGACATCTAGAAAAGTGATAACATACCCTAATTGGATGCGACCCACTTAGCCTTGCTCATCTCCACTATTTTAATCTTTCCCAATTGATGAGGCACGAGGCTAAGCATTACCTTTCGAGAGAAAAATTCCACTTAGAATGCTCATCGTCTTCCAATGACGATGTTCTGATAGCATTCGTCCATACAAGTTTTCCTAGGTCTGGACAAACCGAATCGCCATCTTCATCATCTCCACGGTATTCATTCATTACATTCAAACTAGATCGAAGTGATTTTCGGATAATTAAATCTAATCCCGGTCTCTTCGAAATGATTAACGAAATTTGCCAATATTGATAGTAGGTTATTAAACTATCAATAAAACATCGATAAGCTTTCACTAGGCCTTATTATAACCTTTCCCAAAATATCTATTTTCAAAATATCTTTATAAGATATATCGATCCCTTCCAACCTTTGAAAAACAATTTAAATACTTAAATCCATAACAGGATATTTTCAAATCATCTCAACACTTAGAAATATTTCCCAATTTCCATTTTTTTATACTTAGGAAAATATTATATGTCTTATTTTCTAGAAAAATTCAAATACCAACACTTAAGAGAACATTTCGTAGGTTTCTCATAGTTCGGAATCACTAATAAATCCCTTTTTCCAATTTTCAAAACCCAGTATACTTATGTATAACCCCATTTAGCAATTTATAACTTCTTTTATAAATTTCAATTTCGTTTCAAAATTCCCATTTTCATACATTTGAAACCCATTTCCTCCAAATCCCTTATAAAATCCCTCTCCTCCAAAATCATATCCATTTATAAGTCTTATTTACGAATCTCGAAAGAATTTATAAAAAAAAAATTCAATCACTTCAAACTCTCTATATATGTACATATATATATATATAAAGTATTTAAAAGAGTAATAATTTATTTTTAAAACATGTTTAAGTAATTATTTAAAATATTGAAAACACTTTTATAAACATCAATAACTCATTTATAGATAGGCAAATAGATTTTCAATGATGATTTTAAAAGTTGGATTTTATTAAAATAAGTACTTAATATTTAAAAATCTATTTACTTGATTTAAAATTTCATAGTCTTGAATAATAAATTTTCCTTTTAAAAACAAACTTAACTTCTTAGATTTTTAAATAAAAAAAATCTTAAAACCCCAATAACCAATTCAATTTATAAATTCTTCTCGACCATTCGGATCTTCTTAACCATTTTTTCACCT
This sequence comes from Allium cepa, assembly GCA_030765085.1. Taxonomy (NCBI): domain Eukaryota; kingdom Viridiplantae; phylum Streptophyta; class Magnoliopsida; order Asparagales; family Amaryllidaceae; genus Allium; species Allium cepa. The sequence continues at coordinate 201,458,446 of CM060945.1, read as the reverse complement.
TTCAAAATAGTATATACTATTTTCTCACCCTATTTCCATATTTTAATATAAATTCACCCTTTGCATTATTTTTTCATTATATCCACCGATATCGCTTAACTTATTTATAAACATTGTTTATAAATTTTTATGCTGCTTTGCGTTTTACTTGTTTACAAAAAAACTTTATTTATAAAAGGCCATTTTATAAATCCATTTCTTTAAAATATATTTATAACTTCTAATCTATTTTTAATATCGAATTCATCTTCTTTTTTTATAAATCCAGAATTCCATTTGTAAATTCTTTATATAATTCATAATAGTTAAGTATAACCAAAAATCAAATATATTTCTCTAACTCAATTTCTTTAAACAACCCAACTTCAATATAAATATTTTTATATCAAAGATTCCCTTTTATCCCTTAAATTTTAAAAATATATTTATGGTATTTAAAATATCAACATTTAGGCCAGTGCTACAATAGCCTCCAATAATTTCAATCACTACAATAATCTAAAATAGATTATTCTACGCAATCCACATGTCAAAATATATGAAATTAAATCTAACATTTTGAGGAATCTAGTTGGTTCCATCCAACTTGTTTCCCTGCATCCATAGATGTTAATACAAGATAAAAATACCAATCCAACTTCGAGGGTATTTCGAGGTATATAGGGTCATCTGCTATTATGCGGGGCGCATAGGGTCTCGTCCACTATAATGTGTGGGAATACCACTCCAATTATAAATTTATATACACACACACACACGCATGCGCACGCACACACACTACTCTATATATAACATCCAATAGATAATTATAATTTATCAATTCAATCAAGCACCCAATGACTAAATTTAACTTTTAAAAATTTTAAATTTGGCAATCCAAATGAGTGAGAATTTTTCATCTCATTTTATTTGCAGATCATTCCAATCTCGACTTGTTTAATATGTTTTAGACCTCGTATATATGAAGAAATATTTATTAATAGCCATATGAGGTAATTAATTATAAAATCTAATTTAATTAAAAGTTTAAACTACAATCTTACCCCTAATTTTCGAACGGGATGGACGCACGCGCGCTTTCCCCTGAACCATCGCTGCCTGGCCTTGAACTGGTAAGCACATGCGACTTCGATCTACAACTCACTGCCAACACACGCATACAGACGGAACCTCGATGCCGACACAATTTCCACCGGTACTTATCAGAGTTCCAGCTCCACATTGCCGAGCCGAGCCATATCCACTTCGACACAGCATCGACGACTCCTAGCAATGATTCCTGAGCCCTTCCATCATAGATGAACCCACGCCGCCCTCCTCAACGAAGACCAGCATCGACCTTGTCACGATTACAACTCCCCCACACCTTGGCCATTGTAGCTCACCGCCCTCCCTAACCACGTCTTCAATGCAAAACTAGGCTCAAACGACTCGGGACCAAAACTCGGCCACCGCTTAGGATCACTTTTCGAATCACGACGCCTCATTGCCAACAATCGAACCGGCCGCTGTGCCTAACCTAGCACGCCTTCGTCCTCTCAAACATCGACTTCGAAAATGCGAGCATGAATTTGATTCGTAAGTTCTTTTTTCTTTTTATACGAAATTGCTTGTGATTTCGTTCCTTCCTTTTTTTATTATCGATTTCGTGTATCTATGAGGAAGACGAAGGAAAGAGATCACCTTTTTTTTAAAACTATTCGAACGAATTCGATTTCTGGTCTTCTTCGTGGATTTAGCAGAAAAGAGGGAAGAGGACGTTATTTAAACAAGCTAAAAGAAAGGATGGTGGCATAGAAGGGGCTAATTTGATTTTGATCTAATTTTATAATATTTTTATTTAATCTCGCTTTAGCAATTTAAAATTTCGATCTCCTATCGAGGCGTGCCACTAGGCGTTTATAATGTTATACCCGTATTCCGAATGCAATGGAAAATGTTTTGAATCCTAATTCGATCGTATGGAAAAGATAGATTTTTGGACCCAATTTTTTTATATTGAATTTTCGATATTAATTTCAACGTGTTTGTATCCCGTACGACCAAACGATAACTCCAAATATTACGAAATTTACAATCTGATAAAAGTACTCTATTACGGACCCAATGGAACTAGTTTCATCGAATTTCAAGACTGTGCCCCAGATTACTATTTTAAAGCGTCGATTAAATTGACGATTTAAAATTTTACGAAATCGCTTAAAATCCAGTTTTAAAATCTTACTAACTAATTCTAGTTCAAATAAAACAATCTCATCCTTGGAAATCGTTTTGGTTTCATATTCAAGTCCAATTTCAATTGTTCAAACGATTTTTAATTATAAACACAACAATTTAATTTATTAATTAAATCACTACATTTGGAACTTAAGTTTTTATTACACAATTTTTTGATCGATAAAATTTATATTAAAATTCCATTCACATTTAAAATAAATTAGATGTTCAAAATCAACGATCAAAAATCCAGGTCATTGCATTCCTCCCCCTTAAAAGAATTTCGTCCCCGAAATTGCTAAGGCATGGAAAATGCTCCAAACCAATTAACTTATCAAAATCCACTTAGTTAAAATTTGATATTCACTTTTCTAATTTTTTTAATTTTGCCCAACCAATTAGTTTTCAATTCGAATTCCAAAATCCTTCATTCTAACTACAATTCAAAATCAAATTGTCTTTAACAAAAAAATTCTAACACCTTAAATTTTCGAACAAATTTGGCAGTCTCCTTTGTATGGAGGACCTTTTGCAATATGACAAGAGAGATAAATATATATATATATAGACCCACATGGTCGGAAAACAATATATATATATATCAATAATTTATTTGTGGTATGCAATCCGAAAACTTACCTTATTTTAGCATTTTTAAGCAAGCGGTTTATTTATTTGGCAATTCACGCGACCAAAATCTAGTCAAATGCTCTCTGGGTACCTGTACTTACTCAACGTAAGTTTCAAAAAAAATCAAATTTAACAACATTCCACCTATTTAAATGGTTAAAACACGTAGATTTCATAAACCAATCATGTTAAACGTGTATTATAAGTAATTATAATGTTTTGACATTAATTTGATTACTTTCTATTCAATTCAAAACGATTTACAACCAAATTTATAGCACTCAATTCATATTCATACCAAACAACTCAAATCATTCCAAATTGATAAAAATTCAATTTATCCATATTCTATTTATTTATAGAATTTGTATATACTTTGTTTGCGCTAAACACAAATTTCCTATGCAAATTCGGTGCTATTTATTTAATAAAATACTCATTCCAGTTTATGGCTATTTTGCATTGATTCCAAATATTTGATTCTATTCTGTTTCAAATTTATTATCAATCAATTCATTTGCATTCCATTCATATCCACATTTATTGTATTCCAATCTGTTTTCTTTTAACTCGAAATCATTCCATGGTATTTTATTTAATGTTCGTTTTACAATTTTATTTGAACCAAGCCCCCATCCAAATATTTACTTAAGTTAATCCATCTATTTAAGATTAATTTACTATATAACTTAAGTATATTTTCATTTCAACCAACTTCCATTTTCATTTACAAATTAATTTAATTAGTTCACGCACTTAATCTACTTTAAATTATAATTTTCCATACTCAAATTCCTTCTCAAATTCCTTTAAATTTATATTCAAGGCCATATTCAATTTATTTACACTCATACTGAATTTATTTATACTCAACCCATTTGTTTTCAAACCATTTACATTTCATTTGACACACTTCCAATTACATTTAATTCAATTACAATTTTAGTCGAATTTTACTTATAACTCAAATTCCAATTCTAATATTCAATCTACTAACTAATCCATCTAATTAGTAATTCCGTTTTCTATTTCACAACTAGATGTTTATTCCAAATATCACTCAATTTAATTTACTTGAGTTCAATATTATTTTAAAATTCTAGTTTGGACTTTATTTCTTCACCTTAAAATATAACACCATTTTTATTTTGATTTTTCTATTTCATTTTCAATTTTATAAGTCACACGACTTGTTTTTTATATTTCCATCAATTCTATACTCGAATATGTTCACATTTATTTTTAACTCGAGATTATACATTTATTTTATAGCCCAAGTATATTCTTATTCAATAAATTTCAATTTTCAAACTATTCAAATTTATTTATTCATAATTCCATATTTTCACATAAATTTTATCTCTTTCAAAATTTATACTTTAAGGCTATATAATTATTTCACAATTCAAAATTTATATTTACTTCAATCCGATGTTATTTCTAATCCAATTCAAATTTTTATAACTTATAGTTATATAGTCACTTTATAATTCACATTTTCATATTTAATTCAATTGCATATGATTCATATCCAATTCACCTTTTATTTAAATTTCAATTCTTTCTAACCAACATTTTAAAACCCTATTCGAATTTTCCATACTTAAGTTAAATTTCACTCCAAGAAAATTTATTTTTATTTCATTCAATTTCATATCACCATTTGCTTCATTATATATTTTAATTAGTTTGCATAAGTTAGCTCTCATTCATTAATACACTATATTAATTTGATTCAAATCCAATCAATTAACTTTCAAAAATTTAATTTACTCAACTCAACTTAAGTTGAATTCCATTTCAACTTTCTCAATTTTTATTCCAAACTTCAGTTTTCACACTTTCCTCCTTATAAATATCATTTTCCATAGGATTCCAGAATTTTTAAACACCCGGTGTTTATTTCAAATCACTTTGGAAGCAAATTTATTTATATACTATTTTTGCTTTAACTAACCTCTTTCTTGGAATTTAAGAATCAACGTGATTTTAACCAAAATAATTCCTTCAGAATTTTCGAAACAACACTTGTTTTTACCGGAAAATCTCCATACTAAATTACCATGGAAGCAATCTGTCACTTAGAAACTCAAAAATAAATACCGATGATGTTGCAGCCATCACCAGGATTATTTTCCAACGACTACAGTGAGTTTAGTGCTATATCACTTTCAAAATCCATTTAAAACTATTTTTCTATTCAAAAATATCTCCAAAATAATAATATTATTATTCACCGTCAAACACTTTGGAAAATACTTCTAAAGATCTCCGGGATTTAAAGTATCTAAATTCTGCTTTGAATCCATTTTTAGTTTTCAACTCACTTGCATAATTCACTTATACAATCAAATGTGATTTATATAACCATTTCAAGTTTTAAAATCTTATTTTGGTTACATAAAAATGATCTAACACATCAATCGACTATAATTATTAAAATTATTCCTTTTATGTCAAAATATAATTTGGGCAAAATTATTCATTTACCCGATTTTAAACCGTACCGTGTCGGTTTACCGTGTTTAAGTGTTCAGAAACTCCTATCGATTTAGTGGTGTCCCACTATTCGATCAGAATTTATGTACCGCTCAACAGATAAATTAACACAATATAAAACCATTTATATTCACTAACAAATACGCAATCATATCTATTAAAACATTCAAACTCATTTTAGGGTATTGCTGACCCTATCTCTAATGAGTAATCCCCACCAGAGCCAAGGTTCTCACTTAACCTTCAGCTTTGATACCAAATGTAGCGACTCGCAATTCCGTACCCCTTGAGTTGATAAAAAATCAACATTGTTCAACCCAAAGTGTACAAAATAACGAATAATTAGGGAAAAGAAGAAGAAAGAAATAGAAGAAAATAGAACAACAACAATAGAATCTCACAATCGCAGCGGAAAAAATATAATATATAATAAAAGATTTTTGTTCAAAAGAATCTGTAACAGTTTATATACTTACAATCATCAGAGTACAATATTCAATACATCAATCTGGACTGTTATAATAACTTCTCCTCGTACCGCGAAAACTATAAATCAAGTATGAAGATACGTCTCAACTCCTCCAGCTCGCTTGCCAAGCTCCATGGCATTCTATCCTGAATCTGTAATACCCAGTCTGACCCAAGCATTACTATAAAATAACACCTGAGTCAGTTTGGAAAACCATAATGAGAAACCACACTCAATTTGAATTATTTGAGTTATCAAAATCCTTTGAAAAACAAAGGTATCTCATAAGACTGCGTCGTAAATAAGCACGATCGGTTTTTCCCTTACGATAACCAAAACATTTTATAGAAAAATCCAATTATATTATAATAGTGTCTAAATACAAATACTTATTCAAATAGCTGATTTTTACAATAATTAAATTCTGGCGTACTTGCATGTACAAGAAAAACAACAAAGGCATGTATTGGATAATGGATATCATACGAATGACAGGGCCACTAGGGTACCGCCCATCACAATACACCTCTAGCACAATGTATCGAGGACCTCGCCGAGATCCCCTGCTACACAAGCCCAGCCTAACCCTAACCTGGATAGACCGAATATGTTATTACCATAGGCGTTCCCACCCTTACCATCGAGCGCTCTTTCTTTCATGCACAATCATATCCATAATAAATAAGATTCCAAGGACATCTAGAAAAGTGATAACATACCCTTATTGGGTGCGACCCACTTAGCCTTGTTGCATCTTTCCTATTTTAGTCATTCCCGATTGATGACGGGTCGGGACTAAGCGTTACCTTTCAAGAAAACAATTCACTTAGAATGCGCATCGTTCTTCAATGACGATGTTCTGATAGCATTCGTCCATGCAAGTTGTCCTAGGTCTGGACAAACCGAATCACCATCTTCATCATCTCTATGGTATTCATTCGTTACTTTCAAACCAGATCGACGTGATTTCGGATAATTAAATCCGATCCCAGTCTCTTCGAAACGATTAACGAAATTGGCCAATATTGATTGTCGGTTATTAAACTATCAATAAAACATCCAGAAGCAGTCACTAGGCCTTATTATAACCTTTCCAAAAATATCTATTTTCAAATATCTTAATAAGATATATCAATCCCTTCAAACCTTTGAAAAACAATTTCAAATACTTAAATCCATAGCCGGATATTTTCTAGTTATCTCAACACCTAGAAATATTTCCCAATTTCCATTTTTTATACTTAGAAAAATATTATAAGTCTTATTTTCCAAAATCTTTTTCAAATACCAACAATTAAGAGAATGTTTCGTAGGTTTCTCATAGTCTTCGGAATCACTAATAAATCCCTTTTTCCAATTTCCAAAACCCCAGTATACTTATGTATAACCCTATTTAGCAATTTATAATTTTTTTTATAAATTCCAGTTTCATTTCAAAATTCCCATATTTATACATTTGAAACCCATTTCCTCCAAATCCCTTATAAAATCCCTCTCCTCCAAAATCATATCCATTTAAGTCTCGTTTACGAATCTCGAAAGAATTTATAAATAAAAAATTTCATTCACTTCAAATTCTATATATATAATAAGTATTTAAAAGAATAATAATATATTTTTAAAACATTTTCAAGTAATTATTAAGATATCGAAAACACTTTTATAAACATCAAAAACTCATTTTTAGATAAAAAATAGATTTTTAAAGCTTATTTTAAAAGTTAGAATTTACTGAAATAAATACTTAATATTTGAAAATCTACTTACCGGAATATTCCAATCCTATCTGGTTTAAAATTTCATAGTCTTAAATAATAAAATTTCCTTTTAAAAACAAACTTAACAGCTTAGATTTAAAAAAAAATTGAAACCTCAATAACCAATTCAATTTATAAATTCTTCTTGATCATATAATATCCATCGATTCGGATCTTCCTAACCATTTTTTCACCTTTCAAAATAGTATCCACTATTTTCTCACTCTATTTCCATATTTCAATACAAATTCACCTTTTGCATTATTTTTCCAATATATCCACTAATATCGCTTAACTTATTTATAAACATCGTTTATAAATTTTTATGCTCCTTTAAGTTTTACATTTTTATAAAAACAACTTTATTTATACAATTCCATTTTATAAATCCATTTCTTTATAAATCTATTTATAACTTCCAATCTATTTTTAATATCGACTTCAACTTCTTTTTTATTTTCTAGAATACCATTTTATAAATTCTATATATAATTCATTTTTTAAAATCTCCTTTTGATAATTCACAATTGTTAAGTATAACCGAAAATCAAATATATTTCTCTTACATAATTTCTTAAACAATGGCAACTTCGATATAAATATTTTCATATCAAAAATTCCCTTTTATCCCTTAAATTTAAAAAATATATTTATATTTTTTAATATATCAACATTCAGGCCAGTGCTACAATAGCATCCAATAATTCCATACACTACAATAATCTAAAATAGATTATTTTACACAATCCACATATCACAATATATGAAATTAAATTGAACATTTTAAGGAATCCAGTTGAATCCTTCCAACCTGTTTTCTTGCATCCACAGATGATAATACAACATAAAAATACCAATCCCACTTTAAGGAGGATATTGCAGCGTATAGGGTCATCCACTATTATGCGGGGGCGCATAGGGTCTCATCCGCTATAATGCCCGGGAATATCACTCCAGTTGCTAATACACACACACACACACACACACACACATATAGACACGCACACTACTATATATATAACATCCAACGGATGGTTATAATTTATCGATTCAATCAAGCACCCCATAATTAAATTTAACTTTGTAGAATTTTAAATTTGGCAATCCAAATGAGTGAGAATTTCTCACCTCTATTTTATTTGCAGACCATTCCAATCTCGAATTGTTTAATATATTTTGGACCTCATATATATAAAGAAATATTTATTAATTACAATACACGATAATTAACTACAAAATCTAATTTAATTGAAATTTTAAACTATAATCTTGCCCCTGTATTTAGAATGAGATGAACGCACGCGTGCGATCCCATGAACCATCGATGCCTGGCCTCGAACTTGCAAGCATACACGACTTCGAACTGCAACTCGCTGCCAACACAAGCACGCAGACGAAACATCGACACCGACATAATTGCCACTGGACCTCGTCAGACGTCCAGCTCCACATTGCCGTGCTGAGCGATGTAATGACCCATGAATTTCAATAATTAAAAATTGTTAATTTAATAAGATTTTGGTAATTAAATCTGGAATAAATAATAAATCTGAAATTTGTTAATTTATTATGATTGTGTAATTAATACTGAAAGAAATAAAATTGGGAATCATATTTATGAAAAAATAACGAGAATGCAAGGTAAACAATGCTAATTAAAGTTAATAAATACTAATTAATGAAAATATGTTATACTTGACTATAAATGGAACATAAGTGAATAAATGAAATATTGGATTTACCAAGGAAATAATAGATAGTTAATGGAAATAAGATGAATTAGTATTATGAAAATAAATGGTAACATTGATTTGTAAGTAATAAAAGCTTATTAATATGACTAAAGGTTAACGTAATGATTATTGTATGTTACCTATTTATGTAGCTTGTTAATTTAAATTGGAAATCAGTTACAATAATTATAACTTAATATTATGTTAATGTTAATTAAGGTAATATTTGGAAATAATGTTAATGTTATTCATAATTGGACAATTTGTTGAATTATAAGAAATGGAATAAAGATTTATCAAATTATTGAGATTTGAACTATAATAATTAAAGTAATTGCAATTAAATGAAATTAAATATCTAAATATTACGTTAATTGAAACTAGATGGAATGTGAGAATATTAATTTAATAGATTTCGAATCCAATGTTAATTTCATCCGTTTGATAATAATGAATTGAATAATAGAATGAAAAGTAAATTAAATAGAATTATTGGAAATTAAATTTTGAATTTTGAATTTAATGAAATTGAGGTTAATACTGAAATTGATAAATTAATCAACTCTAAATGGACATTTAAATTTGTTTAAATCATTGTAAATGATTGGGAAATCAAAAATGATGAAAATTTTCTATTAAAGAATTGAAATTGAAAATTTGATTTAATTAGTTAATTTATTAATTTAATTAATAAATGTAAAAATAGCCATTTTGACCACTGACTCGGATTTCGACAAAACCAGTTTCATCGGATCCGTAACGGTGAATTATTGTAGGGTTTCGAGTTTTGTAACGATCGGACTTGTCATTTGATCGTACGGACTTGAAACGCCTAGAAATCAATGAAATTGAAATCAATTGAAATCAATTTGAAATAACTTAATTTTTGCATAACTTCTTCATACAATGGAATTTGGACTTGAAACTTATTCCATTGCGTTTAAAATATTTTAAAACATCTATTTTGATATATGGGCTGACGCAATTTCGTTCCGGAGTCGAAACGGGCATTTTAGGCCATTATCATTCGATTTTTCTCAAACCAATTGAGCCCATCCGTTATATTTTGTTATGCGTGTATATATCCTATTATAAACCCTAGCCTATTTCTTATTCCTCATTTTTATCCGTATAATTCTATTTGCTTCTCCACTTTCAATGGCAGACAGAACCCTAAATCCCAAAATGCAATTTCAAATCAAATTCAAAGCCAAAAAATAAATCTCTTCAAACTATATCGAATTATATATGGATTTCAAGCCCTCGACGAGCGCAAGTCAAATATATGATTCGTTTTTCAATTTGAATTTTGATGTGGTCAGAAATCAAGGAAACATTCACGGCCGTTCATCGCGCGTCGATGAACATCAGCTGATCAGCAAATTGATTTATGGGTTCTGTAGAGTGTTCGATGGGGAGTTCATCGGCATAGTTTTTGCATCGAATTGACGGTCAGTTCGGCGGCAAATATTCGATTAGGGCTTGGCTTTTCCGACGGCTGCTGCAAATTTTGAGACAAAGGAGTCGCCTGAATCGACGTCGAGGCCGGGGGTGCTATGGCGAGGCGGCGCTTCAGTTAGGAGATGGCGCAGCGATGTTTCTAGCCGAGTTCGTGCTGGTAGCGACCGTGACCTGAGTGTCACGTGCGTGTTGGAACTCGCGTGCACTGCTGTTAATTTAATAAGATGCTTTGAACGCGTTTTTTATTTATTTATTTTGTTTTATTTTATATAAATTTTAATTCTGTAACGTTCTAACTCACGTAACTTTCTCATATGAATTCGGATTCGTACGCATTTTTCTCTGCTAGGTTCGTATTAGGATTCTGGACATTTTGGCACTGGTTTGGATGAAATATAAGATTGTTCAATTTTTGGTTTAAATTGGATTTAAACTCAATTTAAATTCAAAAGGTGAGTGTTTCAAACCATTCACAACTTCTAAAATTTCTTAAGTGTGTTAAATTAATTTCTGACGTGATTAGAAATTTATATATGCCTGTTTGGTATATTTTTATCATCATTCCAGTTAAATTGAATTTATTGAATTAATTTGTTATTTAATTTATTATTGCATATAAACTGCCAATTAAATTATTATTTAATTTATTATTGCATATAAACTGCCAGTCAAAACCTGTTATTTATTATCTGTTCTATATGGATGTCACTGTTTGAATTCGATGATGATTGTGATAAATGTTTGATGATTGATATTGGATGAGTGGATGTGTATTTATATTATTATAAACTGCAAGTTGTTATGCATTTTTATTTCATTCGGTATTGCGGTTTGAAATGATATATAACCATATTTATATTTTAAATTACGGATTATAATGATAAATATCCGTATAACTTGACCATATGGTAGAAAATTATATTCAAACACTGTGGTCTATATATAAAATATTTTGAAAATGATTTCTATGGTTTTGGAAAAAATATATGGTTGAATAAATATTGATTTTGATATTATATAAATGTTATTTTTATATATGGTTAAATGCTTGAATTTAAGCTATGTATAAGTTTGTTAAATAAAATTTTATGTTTAATAATAGAGTTTGATTTTTATTAAAATAAAACGTGAGTAAATATTTAAATTTTATTTTAATATTTAGTGTATAATGATTTAAATAAATTAAGGTTGGGAGATAAATTGGAGATTTATTTGAAATTAAATATATTTAAGAATTAATCTGAAAAAGGTTAATGTGAAATTTATTAAGTTGGAAATTTTAAAAGGTATAATTATAATAACTTGATTTTGGGGTCAAGGTGAATTAAACGAGTATTTCAGATACAAATGAATTGAAGGAAATATTTAGTTATTTGTAATGTGAGTTTTATTTAAATGATAAGGGATTTATTACGTAAAATATTTCAAAACTAAATAATAAATTTTAATTGTTGAATCGAAATTATCAAATTTAGTTTTGAAATACTGGAATATTTAAAGCCTTGAAATATATCAAAATTGAAATGTTTTATCGAAATTGAAATGTTTCGAAGTTATGAATTTCAAAGTATTATGTTTTAAAGGTGTTAAAATTTCAAATGTTTGGTTTCGAAGTGTATAATTTGGAACTGCTATGATTTTGGAGAAGGGATATATCTGGAAAAAAAAATGATATTGTATTGATTTGAAATAAAAATGATATCATATTGATTTGGGTTTCAAAATGGAAATGATATCATATTTATTTGTTTTGAAAAGGATATTATATTCTGATTTTGAAATATAATTATTTTGAAATGACTGCGGTGTTATAATAACGTTTGGTTGTTGAAGAGACCGGGATCGAAAGTTGTCATACTCTCTGTCAACTCCGAAAACCACTTTAACAACTGCGTACGCGGTGGAAATTCCAGAATGAAGTAGGATGGTGGCGGCGTCTCCTTTGAGGTATATATGTGGACCCGACTCCCGTGAGTTGGCATAAGGTGGCTAAAACAGGAGCGATCGACGGGCTAAGAAGGTAGCACCTTTTACGGACACTCTCCTTCGATACCATTCTATTACTTTGTGATTGTTTGGGGCCCTTTTTGATTTTGGGAATGTGGTCGAGGTGGGCCGCAGTAGCTGTTATGCGTTGCCATTGGTCCGAAAGCGTTATTGGTATATCTACCCTGGCATTGCCTACTTGTGCCGTGTCGCCTACCCTATCACGCCTTGTATGAGTTTGGTTTTCTCCCGTACCCCGTGTGGATCCTCTGGTGGCTTCCCAATCAATAGGGACTATGATACTGGATGGACAACTTGGACTATTACGTGTTAAGGGGAATATTGTTTCACTCCTTAACGTTATTTAAAAGTAAGTTTATTTTATTAATAGACATTATTATAATAGCGATATATTACTACATAGTAAATAGTTTAACGGAACCTTAGGAGATGTGCATCCCGAACATCTCTTAAGTTACTCCACTCACATTTGACACTGGATAGGAGATGTCAAATCCCGTAAACATCTCTGACGCCGTTACACTCATATTTATTTCAATTGATTTAACTTACATAAGATCTTTTAGTTCTGACTCGAGTGTTTTGTCTTTTTAATTCGCTCGGGTCAGTCTGAGCATTACAGGATTTGGAGACTTTATTTTGGAGGACGAAGACGAAGATATTATTACTATTATCTATTTTATTATTCACTGCATCATGTACTCCGCTGCATTTTATTATCCTTTGGTATGTGAAACTTTGATATGCATTGTATAAGTATAATCAATGTTTTGTAAACAGCTTCATGAACTGTTTATTTGATTATTACATTTTATCTTTCCGCTGCAAGATTCTATTTTATTTTTTCTTCTCTGCTTTTTCTTATTTACCCCATAACAATCCGCCCTTCTATATGGTTTAAGTATGACGTGTGTGGTTTATCGTCGATTTAAAGCGTATAAAAGGTCGGGATGTTACAGGCCACCTCCACTTTGACATAGCATCGCCGACTCCCAGCAACCATGCCTGAGCCCTTCCACCATGCATGAACACGCGCTGCCCTCCTCAATGAAGACCAGCTTCGACCTTGTCATGATCGCAAACCCCTCCCTCACACCTCTGCCATCGCACCTCATCGCCCTCCCTAACCATGTCTTTAACGCAAAACCCAGGCTCGAAGAACTCGAGACCAAAACTCTATCACTGTTGGCATCACTTTTTGACTCGCGATGCCTCACCGCCACCAATCGAACCCGTCGCTTCGCCTAACCAGCATGCCTTCGTCCTCTCTAGCATCAACTTCGACAATGTGATCACGAATTTGATTCACGATTTCTTTTTTTAATACAAAATCAATTTTGATTTCGTTCCTTCCTAATTTATTATTGATTTCGTGAATCTCTGAGGAAGACGAAGGAAAGAGATCGCCTTTTAAAAAAACTGTTCGAACGAATTCGATTTTTGGTCTAATTCGTGGATTTAATAGAAAAGAGAGGAGAGGACATGATTTAAATGTGCTAAAAGAAAGGATAGTGGCATGTTTGAATCGAGAAGGCACTGATTTGATTTTGATCTGATTTTGTAATATTTTTATTTAATTATAAATTATCTTGTTTAACAACTTAAAATTTCGATCTCCTGTTGAGGCGTGCCACTAGGCATATATAATGTCACACCCTTATTCCGAACGCAATGGAAAAGGTTTCGAGTCCTAATTCGATCATATGGAGAAGATAGCTTTTTGGATCTAATTTTGTTATACCGAATTTTCGATATTAATTTCAACGCATTTGAATCCCGTACGACCGAACTATAACTCCAAACACTATGAAATTTGAAATCCGATAAAAAGTACTTTATTACGGGCCAAATGGAACAGGTTTCGTCAAATTCCGAGTTTGTGCCTGTAAAGACCCGTAAATCCGTACTCCTTGAATAGACACTAATCTCCATTGATTAATTCAAGATGAACGAAAATACGAACCCTTAGGGTTTTAGGAAAAGAAAGAAAAAAAGAAGAGAAGAGAAAAAGATAGAAGATGGAGAAAAGATAGAAAAATAGAGAGGAAAGAAAACAGAAAATAGAACAACATCAGAATCTCACAATTCGCAGCGGAACAACATATAATAAATAAATGAATAATCTTTAAACAAAGAACTATATCAGTTATTACATTACATTACATTTCATTTCATCAGAGTGTACAACATCAAACAATGCAGCGGAAAAAGAACTACTATATAAACTAGTAATACGCCATGCCATCCAGCTTTCCTCCAGCAATTCCAGAATATCCTGATAAACCTTAACTCTTGACTGCCCGTGTGAAAATTGGTGGGCACCCAGAGTTTAGGAAGGAAAACAATAAACTCCGAGTCAGTCATGAGACTGGTGTGAGAACTAAAACAGTTTATTTTTCTTTAAAATCAAAATAGAAGAATATTTTAAAAATCAATTCGCAATGCTTTTAAAAATGAGACTACCATAAGACCTCCCGCCACACACACAATGCAAACGCAGACTTGGGGAAGATTTCTTCTTATGTTAGTCAAAGATGCTTGATACGCATTAAAATCAAATCAATTTTGATATTATTATTAGTGCATAGTGTAGAAGATATTTCGAAAGTAGAATATAAATCTTAGCCAGCATAGGTACCATTATATTATGCCTACTATAGGTACCATATTAGATGGCAGGTTCTACAACTAAAACCGTACAAGTCTCGTATTGTTTCTTTGGATTTCCAACGAATGATCAGGCCAAGGAACTTCCCATTGCCACATGAGAATGCCTCTGGATGGACATCCCTGAGAACCAAACCGGATCTCTACCAACACAAGGCCGGGTTACCCCTAACTGAGTAACAACTGACCGAATATGCCATCCCCCGGTCCTTTGGGACCTTTCACCGAGCGCTCGCAATCAATTCACACAATCATAAAGTGTTTTCAACATGAGTAAGTATCTGGGCTCCATACCATGATACCACCCTTTTCCATAAGGAAATGCACATATCCTAAAGGGCGCTACCCCTCATAACCTTGCCGCATCTTTCCTGTTTTGACCATTCCGGGGTGTGAGGCTCGACGAAGTTTCGTCCACAAAAACATACTTTATACAAAAGCCATGTTTTGGGTCAACAAATGATCATAGAAATGATCACCAGGATAGACGATCAAACAAATGATCCTATCACAAATAATCAACACAATGATCATTTCACAGCAACACTCACTATGTCACATTACCAAATTGGGAGTATATTGCTAATAACCTTCAACTATATAACCTCTAAGCTCGTACGTCTCAGAGAAGGGTGTTAAGCTAAGAGAATAAATTCTCCGCCACCAACAGAAATATATTTGAAAGAAATCGGCTGTATATCTCAATTTGTAATGTCAGACATACAATCCATACAAGTCTGTTCCGGGCTCAAACAGAACCGAAGGCACTTACAAAGAAGTCCTTGCAATCCGAATAATCTCTAATCACGTTCGGATTTCCCATCACATATGGAGATCTCAATACCGGGGATCAGCCAGTGCAGAGACAATCAACAAGAAACCCTTACGTTTTTGAAAATATCCGGTCTTCAACACCGATCTTCAAATGCAATTCATAACGACGTATCACATATTCGGAATGGGTTATACGACCCCAAGGTCCTTTCCCGGTCAACCCGAATAGTGAGCGCTTATTGTTAAAAAAAATAAGTGTGGCATTCAAATTCAAGCAAATCTCAACAAATTCCTATTTAAGGGTAAATATTGATAGTCGGTTATTGAACTATCAATAGATATGCCAACATCACCAGATTCCAAATAATTTTCCAAATTATTTATTTTCCAAAAATATCTTTATAAGATATATATTCTTTCCATTCTTTAAAAAAAAATCAATATTTATTTTTAAACTCATTTTCCAAATTCCATTTATAAATTCCATATTGAATTTATATTTCCAAAAATGTTTCCATGAGTATACGATTTCCATTCGAATTCTAATATTCATTTTCAATTTATCTTCAAAAAGATAAATTCCAAATATTCACTTAATATTGGAAAAGCATTTCTATACTTATTAAAAATAAGTAATTTACAGATCTTTTTATTTTCTATACTTAGAAAATATTTAATATACCCTAATCGAAATTAAGTATATATTTCATTCTTTAAGGAAATCATTCACTTAAACATATTTATTTGGGCCAAAACGAATGTTGCGTAAAACATCGTTACGACAACCCAAAATCACTAGTATAGGGATTCGAAATTAAAATAGATATATAAATCCCAATACTATACAAGACATTTCCTTTCGGAAATCATCTATTATAACAACAGTGTTATAATCTACCATTTCCTTCTATTTCTCGAAAACATCTATTTCAACAATAAATGTTGAAATCTATGGTTTCGAATCTCAACACCTTTTAAAACATCTTTAGATCGTTTTAATTCTATTTCAAAACATCACATCCAAAATAATTTCTTCACTATTCAAAATAATTCCATTTATAACTTCACCGTTATAATTCAATAATTCCAATTTATGAAATTCATTTACAATTCATTCTAATACTTGTAAAAGCTCGTTTTATAATTCCAATATTTTTAATTTATAAATATCAATTTATAAATCTTTTAATATAAAACAATTTATATTACTATTTTAAAACGTCTTTAACTCCTTTATAATTCATCATTTGATTTATAAAATAATCCAATTTTATAAATCCTATTTTTAAACTTTTTATAATAAATTCAGAAATCCCAGTTTAAACTATTTTATAAAATCATTAATCTCATATCTTCAAAAATCAATTTTTAACTGTATTTCTCAAAAATCATAATTTTTATAACATTTAAATTATAACATTTATTTATTTAAGATGAATCAATTTCAAAAATATTTTATAAACGTATACTTTCAAAAATCACTTTAGAAATCCCTTAAAAATCAAAATCGTTATTTTTAACTTAAAAATTGGATTCGATGATACAACACATCAAATAGTCAATCACGACTTTCAAACATCATATATCAATATGATAATCAATCAACATCACAATATCTAAAATCAATAAATATTTGTGAGGAATCCAGTTGGATCCCTCCAACCTGTTTCCCTGCATCCACAGACATTAGCACAATACCATTCCACTTCGAGGTGGAATATCGCGGTATATGGGATTTTATAAAATATTATCCGCTTACTAACGGCGCAATAGGGTCTCATCCGCTATACAAGGCGGGAAATCAATCAACTGCAATATATACATATGCCAATATATATATATTGCTATATATATAATATAATACCAATTCCACTTCAAGGTGGAATATCGCGGTATATGTGTGTAATAAATAACCTCCGCTTACTAACGGCGTATAGGGTCTATTCACATCCAATATATATATCAATCATCATTCAATCATTAAATCAACACAGTCAAGCAAATTTTAAATCTAACTATTTAAAATTTAAATAAATAACAAAATTCCTTTTGAGTGAGAAGTTCTCACCTTTGCTTTTATTAGCAATCCATTTCCATCTTGACTCGTTTTCTCTTGATTTATACCTTGTATGAATATTTACACAATTTATTAATATTCGAACAGATCGAATAATAAATTTTCATTAGATAATTTCGATTCATCGGCGATTTTGTTTTAATAGTTAAATTAACTAATGGTTTTATTTAAACGAATCATAAATTTTTAACTAATTATTTTACTTTAAATTAATATCCTTATATCAATTTCTTTTTAATACTTTGATTTAACAAAAATTAAATTCAAACTATTCTTTATAAATTCAATTTTTGTCGAATAAATTTAATTTCTATTTAAATAAATTTTATTAACTAACTATTTAATTTAAACAACATTTTCTTTTATAAAATATCCTTTAGTCCTTAATTACTCATTTTTTTTTCCAATAATAAATAATATTTTCTTTTGATAAATCATTTTATCAAATAAGTAAAATTTCTAACTAATTTTCCTTTTACAAAATATTTTTTTTCATTTGAAACTAAAATTTCTATTCAACTAATAATTTAGTTTTAAACTAAATTTTCTTTAAGTTTTAAAATTCCTATTATTATTTATTTCAAATATATATACATTTATTAAAATTAAATTAAATTTGAAATCATTAAAATTTTACAACTCGAAAATTATTTTACTGTCATAAAATTTTAAATACTGATTTCACTTCTTTTTTTTTTCTGCAACCTACATATATATCATTTTTTTTTAAAATTAAACGAATACTGCAAATTTAAATTTTGAATTAACTAAATTGTTAAAACAAAATCAATACCTTACAATCCCATCGCGACATCGTCGCCTTCGTCGTTGCCGATGCCTCACTGCCATCGCCCACGCGCGTGCGCCACCCTCGAGCGCGCCACTGCCATTAATCGCGACACCGCATCCCCATTCGACGCCGCCGTAACCTAGCCCCAAGCGCGCGCTTCCTCGTGCCGCGCCTCCACGCGATCGCGACCACTCTACTCGCCGCCGCCCCTATCGCGTACGCCTCGCAGTTGCCGTGCCGCACGCACCTAGCCTCGCCACCATCGCGACTCGAGCTCCATACGCGTGCGCCTCTTCGTGTGATGTCGCGGGCATGAGTGTCGATTTGGGGAGGGGGAAACTCGATTTGGGTTTTAAGAAGGCTTCGGCCATTTTTCTTTTTTTTTTCTATTTCGGCCGTTTGATTTTTTTTTTTATTTGGGGAAGAGGGAGATTTAAACGTGAAGGAGGCATGGTTTATTTCGTGATTATAGGCGTGGTTGTAGGCTGAAACAACGGAGAGTGTTTTAAGGAGGAACGTGTACTGATGTTGACAAATTTTATTTTTAAATTCAAATTGAATATTGAATTCGTTTTAAAATTTCAATGCGTTTATATGTCGTATGCTCACATATAAACTCCGAAAAACACGAAATTTGAAACCCGGCAATAATTCAATATTCCGGACCCAATGGAACACGTTTCGTCGAATTCCGAGACTGTGCCTCGGACGGCTATTTTTGAATTCGATTCAAACGATTTAATTTCAAAACTGAACAATTCACTTCCAAATTAAATTCTGAAGCTTCTATTATCTTCAGTATTATCAATATGAATTTTTACAAGCCTCTGAAATATTTTTAATCAGCTTAAAATTGAAGATTCAAATTATTATTCAACTTCCAATAGATTAGATTCTATAATCTAATTGCTAAATTCATTCTGATAATTTGAAATTCAATTCAAACCATCATTCAAATATTTAAAAATAATTAAATATTCTCAAATTAAATTGTTAAAAATTCTGGGTCGTTACAATCTTCCCTCCTTAAAAGAATTTCGTCCCGAAATTACAAGTTAAGAAGAATGCCCTTATCCCGTCTATTATTTTTCACAACCCAAATAGTTTTATCAACTTACTAACCTAAATCTTTTTACTAGAGATTCACTATTATTTCAACTAGCTTTCCAACTTCACTTATAAGTTTCAAACAATATTGTTTACCTAACAATTCAAATTTAAATTCAAATTCAAATTTCAAACTTTCAAAATTTCTCAAAATTTTTCTAACACCCTAAATTTTCGAAAAATTTCGCCATCGTCTCCTTTGCGCGGCTAGCTCGGTACGACTACAAAATGGCACCACGACCCCTCAGAATCAAAAAGAAAAGAGAAAGCCAAGTGGCTGGAGAAGAAAATCATCAAATTTCATACTGAAATTCAAATACGTACCTTTTTGTCGAGCAATTTAATTTTATCTTTGAAATCAAAATCTCAATTCCATTTCTTTTAATACACCTGTGTAACCTGCTAGTAGTAGCATCCATAATATCCAATTCCAATATTCAAACCATTTTGCCAATTCATTACAAAATTTCCAATATATGCTTATTATACATTCTCACTTCACCATTGAAGTTACCAATTCATTTTCATTAAATTTTACATTTCAATTCAATTCACAATTCCAATTCTATTTGAATTCAATTCACAATTTAAATTTCATTCGAATTCAATTCTCAATTCCAAACATTGAATTCTAACGATTATCTTTCATTTACTAATTCATATTACTACTTTAAATTAGTTTCATTCACCAATTCATTTCAATTTCAATTTCCATATTCAATTCATCTCGAATTTACTGAATTACTAACAAAGGGAATTTCAATTTATTTCTTTTACTTACTGGAATTTATATACAAATTCAAATTTATCTTCAAATTTAGCTCACGACTAAACTTTAATTTTAACCAATTCAAATTCCAATTTATTAGTCCATGAATTAATAATTTATCAAGTTAGTTTACTTGAATTCAATCCATTTTATTTCTTATTTAATTCCAATTCAATTTATTTCACGAATCCCAATTGCATATGAATTCATTTCCTTATTTAATTCCATATACAAATGATAATAATTCAATATTATCACTTCCTAACAATCATGCAACCATATATTATAATAATTCATAGAAAATCATTTCTTTTCTATACAAAAATAGTTTTGGGCAAAATTATCTTATTTACCCGATTCAAAAACAATTTTATATTCACTAACAAATACGCGCTCATATCTATTATTACACTCAAACTCATTCTAGAGTACTGCTGAATCTATCTCTAATGAGTAATACCCAACAGAACCATGGTTGTCGCTTAACCATAAGCTCTGATACCAAATGTAACGGTCACGATTTTTCGTTGCCGAAAAACCAAAATGTTATGGGTTTTAAGAAAAAAGAAAAAGACAAAAAGAAGAGAGAAGATAGAAAAAGATAGAAGATGGAGAAAAGATAGAAAAATAGAGAGGAAAGAAAACAGAAAATAGAACAACATCAGAATCTCACAATTCGCAGCGGAACAACATATAATAAATAAATGAATAATCTTTAAACAAAGAACTATATCAGTTATTACATTACATTACATTTCATTTCATCAGAGTGTACAACATCAAACAATGCAGCGGAAAAAGAACTACTATATAAACTAGTAATACGCCATGCCATCCAGCTTGCCTCCAGCAATTCCAGAATATCCTGATAAACCTTAACTCTTGACTGCCCGTGTGAAAATTGGTGGGCACCCAGAGTTTAGGAAGGAAAACAATAAACTCCGAGTCAGTCATGAGACTGGTGTGAGAACTAAAACAGTTTATTTTTCTTTAAAATCAAAATAGAAGAATATTTTAAAAATCAATTCGCAATGCTTTTAAAAATGAGACTACCATAAGACCTCCCGCCACACACACAATGCAAACGCAGACTTGGGGAAGATTTCTTCTTATGTTAGTCAAAGATGCTTGATACGCATTAAAATCAAATCAATTTTGATATTATTATTAGTGCATAGTGTAGAAGATATTTCGAAAGTAGAATATAAATCTTAGCCAGCATAGGTACCATTATATTATGCCTACTATAGCTACCATATTAGATGGCAGGTTCTACAACTAAAACCGTACAAGTCTCGTATTGTTTCTTTGGATTTCCAACGAATGATCAGGCCAAGGAACTTCCCATTGCCACATGAGAATGCCTCTGGATGGACATCCCTGAGAACCAAACCGGATCTCTACCAACACAAGGCCGGGTTACCCCTAACTGAGTAACAACTGACCGAATATGCCATCCCCCGGTCCTTTGGGACCTTTCACCGAGCGCTCGCAATCAATTCACACAATCATAAAGTGTTTTCAACATGAGTAAGTATCTGGGCTCCATACCATGATACCACCCTTTTCCATAAGGAAATGCACATATCCTAAAGGGCGCTACCCCTCATAACCTTGCCGCATCTTTCCTGTTTTGACCATTCCGGGGTGTGAGGCTCGACGAAGTTTCGTCCACAAAAACATACTTTATACAAAAGCCATGCTTTGGGTCAACAAATGATCATAGAAATGATCACCAGGATAGACGATCAAACAAATGATCCTATCACAAATAATCAACACAATGATCATTTCACAGCAACACTCACTATGTCACATTACCAAATTGGGAGTATATTGCTAATAACCTTCAACTATATAACCTCTGAGCTCGTACGTCTCAGAGAAGGGTGTTAAGCTAAGAGAATAAATTCTCCGCCACCAACAGAAATATATTTGAAAGAAATCGGCTTTATATCTCAATTTGTAATATCAGACATACAATCCATACAAGTCTGTTCCGGGCTCGAACAGAACCGAAGGCACTTACAAAGAAGTCCTTGCAATCCGAATAATCTCTAATCACGTTCGGATTTCCCATCACATATGGAGATCTCAATACCGGGGATCAGCCAGTGCAGAGACAATCAACAAGAAACCCTTACGTTTTTGAAAATATCCGGTCTTCAACACCGATCTTCAAATGCAATTCATAACGACGTATCACATATTCGGAATGGGTTATACGACCCCAAGGTCCTTTCCCGGTCAACCCGAATAGTGAGCGCTTATTGTTAAAAAAAATAAGTGTGGCATTCAAATTCAAGCAAATCTCAACAAATTCCTTTTTAAGGGTAAATATTGATAGTCGGTTATTGAACTATCAATAGATATGCCAACATCACCAGATTCCAAATAATTTTCCAAATTATTTATTTTCCAAAAATATCTTTATAAGATATATATTCTTTCCATTCTTTAAAAAAAATCAATATTTATTTTTAAACTCATTTTCCAAATTCCATTTATAAATTCCATATTGAATTTATATTTCCAAAAATGTTTCCATGAGTATACGATTTCCATTCGAATTCTAATATTCATTTTCAATTTATCTTCAAAAAGATAAATTCCAAATATTCACTTAATATTGGAAAAGCATTTCTATACTTATTAAAAATAAGTAATTTACAGATCTTTTTATTTTCTATACTTAGAAAATATTTAATATACCCTAATCGAAATTAAGTATATATTTCATTCTTTAAGGAAATCATTCACTTAAACATATTTATTTGGGCCAAAACGAATGTTGCGTAAAACATCGTTACGACAACCCAAAATCACTAGTATAGGGATTCGAAATTAAAATAGATATATATATCCCAATACTATACAAGACATTTCCTTTCGGAAATCATCTATTATAACAACAGTGTTATAATCTACCATTTCCTTCTATTTCTCGAAAACATCTATTTCAACAATAAATGTTGAAATCTATGGTTTCGAATCTCAACACCTTTTAAAACATCTTTAGATCGTTTTAATTCTATTTCAAAACATCACATCCAAAATAATTTCTTCACTATTCAAAAACGTGAATATACCTTGTTAATAAATTTCATCACTTCTATTCATTTTATTTTAAAGGATTATTCACTGTTTAAAACGTGAATATAATTCCATTTACAAATTACAACAATTCCTTATCAAAATAAGTCGTTGCGGATTTATAAAACAACGTTTATAAATTCTATTTCTATTTATTTTATATCAACTCCTTTTTATAAATTCCTTTATTAACCTATCTCAATTCATATCACAATGATATAATAAAAATTCATATTATAAGTCAAATACTTATAATTTATTTGTTTACAAAAATCGTTCTTTTAAACTTCCCAAGTTTATAAATCTTATAACTTATAAGATTCATTTATTTATCCAAAATCTATTCTTTTAAATAACTTTAAAAATTTTATAAACCTACTGTTTATAAAATTCCATTTATAACTTCACCGTTATAATTCTATAATTCCAATTTATGAAATTCATTTACAATTCATTCTAATACTTGTAAAAGCTCGTTTTATAATTCCATTTTAATTTATAAATATCAATTTATAAATCTTTTAATATAAAACAATTTATATTACTATTTTAAAACGTCTTTAACTCCTTTATAATTCATCATTTGATTTATAAAATAATCCAATTTTATAAATCCTATTTTTAAACTTTTTATAATAAATTCAGAAATCCCAGTTTAAACTATTTTATAAAATCATTAATCTCATATCTTCAAAAATCAATTTTTAACTGTATTTCTCAAAAATCATAATTTTTATAACATTAAAATTATAACGTTTATTTATTTAAGATGAATCAATTTCAAAAATATTTTATAAATGTATACTTTCAAAAATCACTTTAGAAATCCCTTAAAAATCAAAATCGTTATTTTTAACTTAAAAATTGGATTCGATGATACAACACATCAAATAGTCAATCACGACTTTCAAACATCATATATCAATATGATAATCAATCAACATCACAATATCTAAAATCAATAAATATTTGTGAGGAATCCAGTTGGATCCCTCCAACCTGTTTCCCTGCATCCACAGACATTAGCACAATACCATTCCACTTCGAGGTGGAATATCGCGGTATATGGGATTTTATAAAATATTATCCGCTTACTAACGGCGCAATAGGGTCTCATCCGCTATACAAGGCGGGAAATCAATCAACTGCAATATATACATATGCCAATATATATATATTGCTATATATATAATATAATACCAATTCCACTTCAAGGTGGAATATCGCGGTATATGTGTGTAATAAATAACCTCCGCTTACTAACGGCGTATAGGGTCTATTCACATCCAATATATATATCAATCATCATTCAATCATTAAATCAACACAGTCAAGCAAATTTTAAATCTAACTATTTAAAATTTAAATAAATAACAAAATTCCTTTTGAGTGAGAAGTTCTCACCTTTGCTTTTATTAGCAATCCATTTCCATCTTGACTCGTTTTCTCTTGATTTATACCTTGTATGAATATTTACACAATTTATTAATATTCGAACAGATCGAATAATAAATTTTCATTAGATAATTTCGATTAATCGGCGATTTTGTTTTAATAGTTAAATTAACTAATGGTTTTATTTAAACGAATCATAAATTTTTAACTAATTATTTTACTTTAAATTAATATCCTTATATCAATTTCTTTTTAATACTTTGATTTAACAAAAATTAAATTCAAACTATTCTTTATAAATTCAATTTTTATCGAATAAATTTAATTTCTATTTAAATAAATTTTATTAACTAACTATTTAATTTAAACAACATTTTCTTTTATAAAATATCCTTTAGTCCTTAATTACTCATTTTTTTCCAATAATAAATAATATTTTCTTTTGATAAATCATTTTATCAAATAAGTAAAATTTCTAACTAATTCTCCTTTTACAAAATATTTTTTTTCATTTGAAACTAAAATTTCTATTCAACTAATAATTTAGTTTTAAACTAAATTTTCTTTAAGTTTTAAAATTCCTATTATTATTTATTTCAAATCTATATACATTTATTAAAATTAAATTAAATTTGAAATCATTAAAATTTTACAACTCGAAAATTATTTTACTGTCATAAAATTTTAAATACTGATTTCACTTCTTCTTTTTTTCTGCAACCTACATATATATCATTTTTTTTTAAATTAAACGAATACTGCAAATTTAAATTTTGAATTAACTAAATTGTTAAAACAAAATCAATACCTTACAATCCCATCGCGACATCGTCGCCTTCGTCGTTGCCGATGCCTCACTGCCATCGCCCACGCGCGTGCGCCACCCTCGAGCGCGCCACTGCCATTAATCGCGACACCGCATCCCCATTCGACGCCGCCGTAACCTAGCCCCAAGCGCGCGCTTCCTCGTGTCGCGCCTCCACGCGATCGCGACCACTCTACTCGCCGCCGCCCCTATCGCGTACGCCTCGCAGTTGCCGTGCCGCGCGCACCTAGCCTCGCCACCATCGCGACTCGAGCTCCATACGCGTGCGCCTCTTCGTGTGATGTCGCGGGCATGAGTGTCGATTTGGGGAGGGGGAAACTCGATTTGGGTTTTAAGAAGGCTTCGGCCATTTTTCTTTTTTTTTTCTATTTCGGCCGTTTGATTTTTTTTTATTTGGGGAAGAGGGAGATTTAAACGTGAAGGAGGCATGGTTTATTTCGTGATTATAGGCGTGGTTGTAGGCTGAAACAACGGAGAGTGTTTTAAGGAGGAACGTGTACTGATGTTGACAAATTTTATTTTTAAATTCAAATTGAATATTGAATTCGTTTTAAAATTTCAATGCGTTTATATGTCGTATGCTCACATATAAACTCCGAAAAATACGAAATTTGAAACCCGGCAATAATTCAATATTCCGGACCCAATGGAACTGGTTTCGTCGAATTCCGAGACTGTGCCTCGGACGGCTATTTTTGAATTCGATTCAAACGATTTAATTTCAAAACTGAACAATTCACTTCCAAATTAAATTCTGAAGCTTCTATTATCTTCAGTATTATCAATATGAATTTTTACAAGCCTTTGAAATATTTTTAATCAGCTTAAAATTGAAGATTCAAATTATTATTCAACTTCCAATAGATTAGATTCTATAATCTAATTGCTAAATTCATTCTGATAATTTGAAATTCAATTCAAACCATCATTCAAATATTTAAAAATAATTAAATATTCTCAAATTAAATTGTTAAAAATTCTGGGTCGTTACAATCTTCCCTCCTTAAAAGAATTTCGTCCCGAAATTACAAGTTAAGAAGAATGCCCTTATCCCGTCTATTATTTTTCACAACCCAAATAGTTTTATCAACTTACTAACCTAAATCTTTTTACTAGAGATTCACTATTATTTCAACTAGCTTTCCAACTTCACTTATAAGTTTCAAACAATATTGTTTACCTAACAATTCAAATTTAAATTCAAATTCAAATTTCAAACTTTCAAAATTTCTCAAAATTTTTCTAACACCCTAAATTTTCGAAAAATTTCGCCATCGTCTCCTTTGCGCGGCTAGCTCGGTACGACTACAAAATGGCACCACGACCCCTCAGAATCAAAAAGAAAAGAGAAAGCCAAGTGGCTGGAGAAGAAAATCATCAAATTTCATACTGAAATTCAAATACGTACCTTTTTGTCGAGCAATTTAATTTTATCTTTGAAATCAAAATCTCAATTCCATTTCTTTTAATACACCTGTATAACCTGCTAGTAGTAGCATCCATAATATCCAATTCCAATATTCAAACCATTTTGCCAATTCATTACAAAATTTCCAATATATGCTTATTATACATTCTCACTTCACTATTGAAGTTACCAATTCATTTTCATTAAATTTTACATTTCAATTCAATTCACAATTCCAATTCTATTTGAATTCAATTCACAATTTAAATTTCATTCGAATTCAATTCTCAATTCCAAACATTGAATTCTAACGATTATCTTTCATTTACTAATTCATATTACTACTTTAAATTAGTTTCATTCACCAATTCATTTCAATTTCAATTTCCATATTCAATTCATCTCGAATTTACTGAATTACTAACAAAGGGAATTTCAATTTATTTCTTTTACTTACTGGAATTTATATACAAATTCAAATTTATCTTCAAATTTAGCTCACGACTAAACTTTAATTTTAACCAATTCAAATTCCAATTTATTAGTCCATGAATTAATAATTTATCAAGTTAGTTTACTTGAATTCAATCCATTTTATTTCTTATTTAATTCCAATTCAATTTATTTCACGAATCCCAATTGCATATGAATTCATTTCCTTATTTAATTCCATATACAAATGATAATAATTCAATATTATCACTTCCTAACAATCATGCAACCATATATTATAATAATTCATAGAAAATCATTTCTTTTCTATACAAAAATAGTTTTGGGCAAAATTATCTTATTTACCCGATTCAAAAACAATTTTATATTCACTAACAAATACGCGCTCATATCTATTATTACACTCAAACTCATTCTAGAGTACTGCTGAATCTATCTCTAATGAGTAATACCCAACAGAACCATGGTTGTCGCTTAACCATAAGCTCTGATACCAAATGTAACGGTCACGATTTTTCGTTGCCGAAAAACCAAAATGTTATGGGTTTTAAGAAAAAAGAAAAAGACAAAAAGAAGAGAGAAGATAGAAAAAGATAGAAGATGGAGAAAAGATAGAAAAATAGAGAGGAAAGAAAACATAAAATAGAACAACATCAGAATCTCACAATTCGCAGCGGAACAACATATAATAAATAAATGAATAATCTTTAAACAAAGAACTATATCAGTTATTACATTACATTACATTTCATTTCATCAGAGTGTACAACATCAAACAATGCAGCGGAAAAAGAACTACTATATAAACTAGTAATACGCCATGCCATCCAGCTTGCCTCCAGCAATTCCAGAATATCCTGATAAACCTTAACTCTTGACTGCCCGTGTGAAAATTGGTGGGCACCCAGAGTTTAGGAAGGAAAACAATAAACTCCGAGTCAGTCATGAGACTGGTGTGAGAACTAAAACAGTTTATTTTTCTTTAAAATCAAAATAGAAGAATATTTTAAAAATCAATTCGCAATGCTTTTAAAAATGAGACTACCATAAGACCTCCCGCCACACACACAATGCAAACGCAGACTTGGGGAAGATTTCTTCTTATGTTAGTCAAAGATGCTTGATACGCATTAAAATCAAATCAATTTTGATATTATTATTAGTGCATAGTGTAGAAGATATTTCGAAAGTAGAATATAAATCTTAGCCAGCATAGGTACCATTATATTATGCCTACTATAGCTACCATATTAGATGGCAGGTTCTACAACTAAAACCGTACAAGTCTCGTATTGTTTCTTTGGATTTCCAACGAATGATCAGGCCAAGGAACTTCCCATTGCCACATGAGAATGCCTCTGGATGGACATCCCTGAGAACCAAACCGGATCTCTACCAACACAAGGCCGGGTTACCCCTAACTGAGTAACAACTGACCGAATATGCCATCCCCCGGTCCTTTGGGACCTTTCACCGAGCGCTCGCAATCAATTCACACAATCATAAAGTGTTTTCAACATGAGTAAGTATCTGGGCTCCATACCATGATACCACCCTTTTCCATAAGGAAATGCACATATCCTAAAGGGCGCTACCCCTCATAACCTTGCCGCATCTTTCCTGTTTTGACCATTCCGGGGTGTGAGGCTCGACGAAGTTTCGTCCACAAAAACATACTTTATACAAAAGCCATGCTTTGGGTCAACAAATGATCATAGAAATGATCACCAGGATAGACGATCAAACAAATGATCCTATCACAAATAATCAACACAATGATCATTTCACAGCAACACTCACTATGTCACATTACCAAATTGGGAGTATATTGCTAATAACCTTCAACTATATAACCTCTAAGCTCGTACGTCTCAGAGAAGGGTGTTAAGCTAAGAGAATAAATTCTCCGCCACCAACAGAAATATATTTGAAAGAAATCGGCTTTATATCTCAATTTGTAATGTCAGACATACAATCCATACAAGTCTGTTTCGGGCTCGAACAGAACCGAAGGCACTTACAAAGAAGTCCTTGCAATCCGAATAATCTCTAATCACGTTCGGATTTCCCATCACATATGGAGATCTCAATACCGGGGATCAGCCAGTGCAGAGACAATCAACAAGAAACCCTTACGTTTTTGAAAATATCCGGTCTTCAACACCGATCTTCAAATGCAATTCATAACGACGTATCACATATTCGGAATGGGTTATACGACCCCAAGGTCCTTTCCCGGTCAACCCGAATAGTGAGCGCTTATTGTTAAAAAAAATAAGTGTGGCATTCAAATTCAAGCAAATCTCAACAAATTCCTATTTAAGGGTAAATATTGATAGTCGGTTATTGAACTATCAATAGATATGCCAACATCACCAGATTCCAAATAATTTTCCAAATTATTTATTTTCCAAAAATATCTTTATAAGATATATATTCTTTCCATTCTTTAAAAAAAAATCAATATTTATTTTTAAACTCATTTTCCAAATTCCATTTATAAATTCCATATTGAATTTATATTTCCAAAAATGTTTCCATGAGTATACGATTTCCATTCGAATTCTAATATTCATTTTCAATTTATCTTCAAAAAGATAAATTCCAAATATTCACTTAATATTGGAAAAGCATTTCTATACTTATTAAAAATAAGTAATTTACAGATCTTTTTATTTTCTATACTTAGAAAATATTTAATATACCCTAATCGAAATTAAGTATATATTTCATTCTTTAAGGAAATCATTCACTTAAACATATTTATTTGGGCCAAAACGAATGTTGCGTAAAACATCGTTACGACAACCCAAAATCACTAGTATAGGGATTCGAAATTAAAATAGATATATAAATCCCAATACTATACAAGACATTTCCTTTCGGAAATCATCTATTATAACAACAGTGTTATAATCTACCATTTCCTTCTATTTCTCGAAAACATCTATTTCAACAATAAATGTTGAAATCTATGGTTTCGAATCTCAACACCTTTTAAAACATCTTTAGATCGTTTTAATTCTATTTCAAAACATCACATCCAAAATAATTTCTTCACTATTCAAAATAATTCCATTTATAACTTCACCGTTATAATTCAATAATTCCAATTTATGAAATTCATTTACAATTCATTCTAATACTTGTAAAAGCTCGTTTTATAATTCCAATATTTTTAATTTATAAATATCAATTTATAAATCTTTTAATATAAAACAATTTATATTACTATTTTAAAACGTCTTTAACTCCTTTATAATTCATCATTTGATTTATAAAATAATCCAATTTTATAAATCCTATTTTTAAACTTTTTATAATAAATTCAGAAATCCCAGTTTAAACTATTTTATAAAATCATTAATCTCATATCTTCAAAAATCAATTTTTAACTGTATTTCTCAAAAATCATAATTTTTATAACATTTAAATTATAACATTTATTTATTTAAGATGAATCAATTTCAAAAATATTTTATAAACGTATACTTTCAAAAATCACTTTAGAAATCCCTTAAAAATCAAAATCGTTATTTTTAACTTAAAAATTGGATTCGATGATACAACACATCAAATAGTCAATCACGACTTTCAAACATCATATATCAATATGATAATCAATCAACATCACAATATCTAAAATCAATAAATATTTGTGAGGAATCCAGTTGGATCCCTCCAACCTGTTTCCCTGCATCCACAGACATTAGCACAATACCATTCCACTTCGAGGTGGAATATCGCGGTATATGGGATTTTATAAAATATTATCCGCTTACTAACGGCGCAATAGGGTCTCATCCGCTATACAAGGCGGGAAATCAATCAACTGCAATATATACATATGCCAATATATATATTGCTATATATATAATATAATACCAATTCCACTTCAAGGTGGAATATCGCGGTATATGTGTGTAATAAATAACCTCCGCTTACTAACGGCGTATAGGGTCTATTCACATCCAATATATATATCAATCATCATTCAATCATTAAATCAACACAGTCAAGCAAATTTTAAATCTAACTATTTAAAATTTAAATAAATAACAAAATTCCTTTTGAGTGAGAAGTTCTCACCTTTGCTTTTATTAGCAATCCATTTCCATCTTGACTCGTTTTCTCTTGATTTATACCTTGTATGAATATTTACACAATTTATTAATATTCGAACAGATCGAATAATAAATTTTCATTAGATAATTTCGATTCATCGGCGATTTTGTTTTAATAGTTAAATTAACTAATGGTTTTATTTAAACGAATCATAAATTTTTAACTAATTATTTTACTTTAAATTAATATCCTTATATCAATTTCTTTTTAATACTTTGATTTAACAAAAATTAAATTCAAACTATTCTTTATAAATTCAATTTTTGTCGAATAAATTTAATTTCTATTTAAATAAATTTTATTAACTAACTATTTAATTTAAACAACATTTTCTTTTATAAAATATCCTTTAGTCCTTAATTACTCATTTTTTTTCCAATAATAAATAATATTTTCTTTTGATAAATCATTTTATCAAATAAGTAAAATTTCTAACTAATTTTCCTTTTACAAAATATTTTTTTTCATTTGAAACTAAAATTTCTATTCAACTAATAATTTAGTTTTAAACTAAATTTTCTTTAAGTTTTAAAATTCCTATTATTATTTATTTCAAATCTATATACATTTATTAAAATTAAATTAAATTTGAAATCATTAAAATTTTACAACTTGAAAATTATTTTACTGTCATAAAATTTTAAATACTGATTTCACTTCTTCTTTTTTTTTTCTGCAACCTACATATATATCATTTTTTTTTTAAATTAAACGAATACTGCAAATTTAAATTTTGAATTAACTAAATTGTTAAAACAAAATCAATACCTTACAATCCCATCGCGACATCGTCGCCTTCGTCGTTGCCGATGCCTCACTGCCATCGCCCACGCGCGTGCGCCACCCTCGAGCGCGCCACTGCCATTAATCGCGACACCGCATCCCCATTCGACGCCGCCGTAACCTAGCCCCAAGCGCGCGCTTCCTCGTGCCGCGCCTCCACGCGATCGCGACCACTCTACTCGCCGCCGCCCCTATCGCGTACGCCTCGCAGTTGCCGTGCCGCGCGCACCTAGCCTCACCGCCATCGCGACTCGATCTCCATACGCGTGCGCCTCTTCGTGTGATGTCGCGGGCATGAGTGTCGATTTGGGGAGGGGGAAACTCGATTTGGGTTTTAAGAAGGCTTCGGCCATTTTTCTTTTTTTTTTCTATTTCGGCCGTTTGATTTTTTTTTTATTTGGGGAAGAGGGAGATTTAAACGTGAAGGAGGCATGGTTTATTTCGTGATTATAGGCGTGGTTGTAGGCTGAAACAACGGAGAGTGTTTTAAGGAGGAACGTGTACTAATGTTGACAAATTTTATTTTTTAAATTCAAATTGAATATTGAATTCGTTTTAAAATTTCAATGCGTTTATATGTCGTATGCTCACATATAAACTCCGAAAAATACGAAATTTGAAACCCGGCAATAATTCAATATTCCGGACCCAATGGAACTGGTTTCGTCGAATTCCGAGACTGTACCTCGGACGGCTATTTTTGAATTCGATTCAAACGATTTAATTTCAAAACTGAACAATTCACTTCCAAATTAAATTCTGAAGCTTCTATTATCTTCAGTATTATCAATATGAATTTTTACAAGCCTTTGAAATATTTTTAATCAGCTTAAAATTGAAGATTCAAATTATTATTCAACTTCCAATAGATTAGATTCTATAATTTAATTGCTAAATTCATTCTGATAATTTGAAATTCAATTCAAACCATCATTCAAATATTTAAAAATAATTAAATATTCTCAAATTAAATTGTTAAAAATTCTGGGTCGTTACAGTGCCCCGTATCGCTATTTTAACACGTCGATTAAATTGACGATTTCAAAATTCCGAAATCACTAAAAATTCAGTTTTAAAATCTTACTAACTAATTCTGATTCAAATAAAATTATATCATCCTTGGTAATCATTTTGGTTCATATTCAACTCCAATTTCAATTATTTAAAAGATTTTTAATTATTAACATAACATTTAAATTTATTAATTATATCATTATATTTGGAACATAAGTTTTTATTACACAATTTTTTGATCGATGAACTTCATATTAAAATTCCATTCACATTCAAAACTCACATTTAAAATAAATAAAATGTTCAAAATCAACGATCAAAAATCCGGGTACATTCGTTCCCCTTAAAAGAATTTCGTCTCCGAATTGCGAAGGCATGAAAAATGCTCCAAACCCATTAACTTATCAAAATCAACTTACTTAAAATTCGATATTCACTTTTCTAATCTTTTAGTTTCGCCCAACCAATTACTTTTCAATTCTAATTCCAAAATCCTTTATTCTAATTACAATTCAAAATCAAATTGTCGTTAACAAAAAAATTTCAAAATTTTTCTAACACTCTAAATTTCTAAAAAAAAATTGACAGTCTCCTTTGTATGGAGGACCTTTTGCAATATGACAAGAGAAATAAATATATAGACATCGACCCATATGGTCATAAAACAATATATATATATATATATATATATATCAATACTTTACATTTTGTGGTACTTAATCCAAAAACGTACCTTATTTTAGCATTTTTAAGCAAGCGGCTTATTTATCTGGCAATTCGTACGACCAAAATCTAGTCAAATGCCCTCCGGGTACCAGTACATACACAATTTTAGTCAAATGCCCTCCGGGTACCTGTACTTACTCAATTTAAACACGTAAGTTTCAAAAACATCAAATTTAATAACATTCCACTTATTTAAATGGTTAAAACACATAGATTTCATAAACCAATCACGCTAAACATGTATGTAAAAAATTATAAGGTTCTGACATTAATTTGATTACTTCCTATCGTTTCTATTTAATTCAAAATGATTTACAACCAAATTTATTGCACTCAATTCATATTCATATCAAACAACGCAAATCCATTCCAAATTGATCAAATTTAATTTATCCACATTCTATTTATTTATAGAATTTTTATTCACTTTGTTTGCGTTAAACACAAATTTTCTATGCAAATTCGGTGCTATTTATTTAATAAAATACCCATTCCAGTTTATAACTATTTTAAATTGATCCCAAATCAATTTATATTTGATTCTATTCCCTTTGAAATTTATGTTCAATCAATTCATTTGCATTCCATTCATTTATTATATTGCAATCCATTTTATTAAACTCGGAATCATTCCAAGTTCGCGATGAAGGAATTTTTGTAGGAATTATTGGTTGTAAAATAGATTTGATTAATATTCAGAAATAAAACTGATTACAAGGAATGGAAAGAAATTAACCAATCCTAAATGAACTCAACACATTAGAATGTTTAATAATTATTCTCGCACACCAAGGAGAAATTAAGAGTTCATCATAATGTCGAGAATAGATATTGCTCGGTTGTTAATTAAACCATTTAGAGTATTGACTCTATCGTATGGTATGATATGCAAATCCAAAATGGATTCCAAGAAAACTATCAAAATATGATTTTGACAGTTGTACCCAAAGGGATATGATCCATTAGTGTAACGACCCTAGATTTTAAATTAATTTAAATTGATAATTTAATTTAATTTATGAATAAAAATTGTGAAAATAATTGGTAACTAATATAATATTTTAGTTAAATTTTAAATAATCGAGGATTAATTTGGATATTTGAAAATGAACTTATAGTTATATAAAATATGACAAAACATAAAACAAAGTAAATACAAGTTTGGCAATGCAAAATAAAGTATTCAAACAAAAAAAATACAAAGTATGCAAGACAAAGACAAGAAACATAAACAAAGCAAAGTTGAATAAGTATAGGCTGGAAAGAAGTAAAAGAAAACAAAGAAAAATATTATATGTGGGTAGCTTGCAAAAGAAACAAACAAGTTACAAAATTATATTCAGTATGTACACTTAAAACAATACAAAGGCAAATGAAAGTGTTTAAAACAAATATAAAACAAAACAAAGTATAAGTTGATGACAGTGTAAGCTAATGAAATAAGACATGAAAAATTATTCATTTGTTCAAGTAATCAATGCAAGTCAAAATTGTATCTCTCAGCCACCAAGTTAATTAATGCAGCCACCACAGTCTCATCAGGCAAGAAAAAAAATGCAGGCTGAAGTAAACAATAGCCAAAAGAAGAAAATCATGCAAAATCAAATGTTGTTAGCCGAGATCTTGTTTCATAAAACAAATGAAAATACAAGTACAAAATAGAAACATATATACCAACAACCATCATTTCAGCCAAAACAAAGAAGTATATAATATCATTAGCTGTAATCAAGTACAAGCAAATTGTAACTTCTCCATAATGCAAGCAACTTCACCCATGTTATTGTACAAACAAACATACCCTGCCGTACAAACATGATATCAACCAGTAAAGTTTTCTTTGATATATATTAGCCTTATCACTTCGGTTCTTCAAAGATGAGTAACTTCAAAAGTAAATGCCAGTGCAAAGTATCTCTGGAAAATAAAATAAAGTTGCAGGAAACAAAAGTCAAAGTAAAAAAATATGCAGGCTCAAATTTCTTCTCTGTTCCTTGTTCTTGTTCTCTGCCTTATTCAAGATCCAGGTGAGTAACTAAATTAAATTCCAACTAAGTAAATCTATATTTGATGGTCAATATGTTTGAATTTGAAGTTGCTTAGTATGTGTGTATATATACGTAAATTGTTCTCTGTCTATATATATATATATGCAGATGGGTATGTCTGTATATGCTGAAACTTTTTTTTTCCTTGCTTAAGAACGTATGGTCTGATCAACAAATTCAAATATCAAACTACTTGATTTTTGATGGGCCTTGGTTTCAAAAGCAAACATGTTTGTTTAAGTATTGGTTATTATTTAAAAATTGTTTCAAGTAAAATAAAAGTGTATCTGTTAATAAAGATTTGGATTATACAGAGCAAACTTCAAATGCTGATAATGTTAAGTGTTTCGAAACTTTGATTTACTTATACAACCTGAATTCATACTTGAAAATAGAATTTTAAAAAGTAAAATAGGAATTTTTAGTCAATAATACTAGTAGCAGTTCAGAGATGAACTGGGAAAGGTTTTGGAGCAAATTCTGGTGATCTACTTGGATGGAGTGGTTGGGTTCGTGTCTGGGGATGGAGGAGTAAGCAGTGGTGCTGGGAAAAATAGTGGAATAGTCGGCAGATCATCATGGTGGCCGAAAATCGCCGAGCTAGGGTTTAAGCTCTAAATTTTGTCATAGTAGGAAATCTCATCAGTGTCGCTTCATTTTTGCATCGGGATTCGTGGGACCAGGTGGGAATGTGGCGTCAGACATTGGGGAGGGTTCGTGTGTGTTCGTGCGTTCTCCGGTGGCGTGAGTGGCGGTGAAGAGGTTGAAGTCCAACTGTGCTGAGTAACAGGTTTCGAGCAAAATGCCTAAATTTCGATTCAGATTTCTTTGAGGCGATTCGAATTTGATTTTCGTGCCTACGCGACATTTGGAACTTGTCGATGATACTGGTGATTGCCGGAGGTCGGCCGCGCCTCCGTGCACGTGCACAGCATGGTGAACCATGTCAGTGTCGATGATGGCATCTGACTCGTGACGTGCTCGAGTTTTGAGGTGGGTCGCTTCGGGGTTTTGATCGCGCATAGATTTTGAACCTGATGCTTTAATTTATAGCTTAGGTAAAACTTAAACTACAGGAAAGAAACAAAAGAAAAAAAAAGAGGGGAGAAGAAGAAGAACTGCAGGAAACTCGGGAGGATGGGGTGATTAACTCGAAGTGTAACTCGAGTTTTAAATAGGGGAAGTCTCGAGTTTTTTTCTAACTGAAGTATAAAATAAAAAAATAAAATACAAAGTAGTTAAGCAATTTGTGTTTCAATAGGATTTAAGCATTTGAATTTAATAAATGTTTAACAGCTTAAGTTTTTAATTTTCTTAATTAATGCTTAACAATGTTTTAAACACTTAATTATTATTTTAAATTAGGTAAATACTTTAAGTTAAATATAAAATTTATTGACATTAAAGTTTTGTAGTTAATAATAATTTGATTTTCAAAATTTAAAGAAGAGCTTTAAATTGACTATTAAGAAGAATAATTAATATAAATTGTTTTAGTATCCAATTAATTAACTAACAAATGTTTTGAAATAATTTAGTATTAAACTTTAATTAATCAATGTTCTAGTATGGAAATGATTCCAAGTATTTAAATTTAATAGATTCAAATGATAAAACTAAGTAGATTGGCTTAAAAACTTTTCTTATATAAGAAATAAATGTTATTTACATTCATTTTTAAGAATTATAAAGTGAACTTCAAAATGGAACTTATGTTTAAAAGAATAATCATTTTTGAATTTTAAATCCCAAATGCAATTTAAACCTAAATTTAAAGTGTAATGTTTAAAATACACTTAAATGTGAATGAAATCATTAATGCAGAAATGAAATATCTTAGAGATAATTAAGAAGAAAATATATATGATTTAACCAATAAGGAAATTAAAGAATGATTTACTTAATTTTATAAATAAATAATTAAGGATTAATCACTTATTGTAATTAAATTTGAATATTTTGATTAATTAAAGTTAATTTATTTTAATTAATTTAAGAAAATCATTAGATAAATTGGTAACATATGATTTGGAATTTATAAATCAGAATTGGATAATAAATTCATAAGTAATTAATTAAATTGGAAATGAATTGAATTAATTAGAAAATTAATTTAACTAATCCTGTTTATAAATGATTATTAAATGCTTGACCTTACTTATGAATGATTGTATTGTATGAGATGCTTTGAATTGATTGCCCTAACTGATCTGTGACATTTTGTTTTGTGGATT
Source organism: Allium cepa (assembly GCA_030765085.1). Taxonomy (NCBI): domain Eukaryota; kingdom Viridiplantae; phylum Streptophyta; class Magnoliopsida; order Asparagales; family Amaryllidaceae; genus Allium; species Allium cepa. Next base: position 201,419,384 of record CM060945.1, on the reverse strand, counting down.
GAATTGAGTATTTCATTCATTTATTGATGATACATCTGCATATTATCTGTGAATTGTAAATAGAAGATAAGCGTTATACTTTATATCGCTTATCAACTTTATTTCTGTGTTTTATCTGTGATGATTGAATGATGTTGCACTATTGTGTTAAACCCCTGGACCACACTTATACACACACCAATATGGATTTCACGAGGAAATCGATTAAGTCACAGATTTTGAAATGATTTTTGAATTTGAATTTTTAAAATTCAAATGTTTTGAAAATGGATTGGGTTTAAAGTGAAAAGATTTTTGAAATGGAATTTCAAAGATGAAATTTATTTTGAATAACTTGATTAAGTTTTGGAATCTAAATATTTTGATTTAAAATTTGAATTCAATACTTGAAATTGAATTCTATGATTTGAAACTAGGGATTAACGATATTATACTAGTTATATATGAGTCAAACCAATTTTTGAAGTATTGTTTTTTTTGGGAATTTGAATTAACCCAAAGATGGTAACTTGTATAAATGAAATCGGGTTTTTTTTTCGAAATAAGACTGTTGTTTCTAAATAATAAAAAGCTTTCATAGGAGAAACGAATTTCAAATTATATAAAAGGGATTTCAAGTTTAAACTGAAATAGTTTACCAAGTTATTGATGAATATTTGGAAATGAATTTTGAAAGTGAATATTTGGGAACGGTTTGAAAGCTATAAGATAAATCTTTAATTTAAAGATTTAAATGAGTTAATCCAATTGAGATGGAAATTGTTTTGAAATCCGTAAATGGAATTTGTGAAATTAATCTTTTGTTAAAAGATTTGAAATGGTGATTTGTTTAAACCATTTGAAAGAAAAGTTTTGAATTATTAAGTTGTGACTTAATTGAAATCCCTTATCCATATGTTTTAAATGTTGCGCTTACTATTCGGGTTAGCCGGAAAAGGGCCTTTAGGTCGTATAACCCATTTCGAATATGTGATTCGACGTTATGGATAGCATTTGAAGACCGGTGGTGAAGACCAGGTATTTGCGAGAACGATAGGATGACCTATCGATTGTCTCTGCACCGAGTAGCTACGGTATAGAGATTCCCTAAGTGATGGGAAGTTCGATTGGGATTGTGAATACCCGGATTGCAAGGGCTTCATTGGAAGTGCCTTCGGCTCTGTTCTAAATCCAGAACAGACTTGTATGGATAGTTATGTCTGACATTACAATTTGAGATATAAAGCTGATTTCTTTCAAATATATTTCTGTTGGTGGCGGAGAAATTATTCTCTTAGCTTAACACCCTTCTCTGAGACGTACGAGCTCAGAGGTTATATAGTTGATGGTTATCAGCGATATATTCCCAATTTGGTAATGTGACATGCTGAGTGTTGCTGTGAAATGATCATTGTGTTGATTATTTGTGATAGGATCATTTATTTGATCGTCTATCCTGGTGATCATTTCTATGATCATTTGTTGACCCAAAGCATGGCTTTTGTATAAAGTATGTTTTTGTGGACGTGACTTCGTCGAGCCTCACACCTCGGGAATGGTCAAAACAGGAAAGATGAGGCAAGGTTATGAGGGGTAGCGCCCTTTAGGATATGTGCATTTCCTTCTGGAAAAGGGTGGTATCATGGTATGGAGCCCAGATACTTACTCATGTTGAAAACACTTTATGATTGTGTGAATTGATTACGAGCGCTCGGTGAAAGGTCCCAAAGGACCGGGGGATGGCATATTCGGTCAGTTGTTACTCAGTTAGGGGGAACCTGGCCTTGTGTTGGCAGAGATCCGGTTTGGTTCTCGGGGACGTCCATCCAGAGGCATTCTCATGAGGCAATGGGAAGTTCCTTGGCCTGATCATTCGTTGGAAATCCAAAGAAACAATACGAGACTTGTACGGTTTTAGTTGTATAACTTGCCATGGAATGTGGCGGTAACCTGCTATTGAACATGGTAGCTATAGTAGGCATAAGTGCGGAATGTCTATGCTGGCTAAGATTTATATCTTTATTTTCGAAAGAATTTTTCCTACACTATGCACTAGTAATAATATCAAATGTTTTTTTAATGCGTATCAAGCATCTTTGACTATCATAAGGAGAAATCTCCTCCGATTCTGCGTTTGCATTGTGTGTGTGTGCGGGAGGCCTTATGGTAGTCTCATTTTTAAAAAGCATTGCGAATTGACTTTGAAAATATTTTGTTGAATGTTTTAAAAGATAAACTATTTTTGTTGCTCACACCAGTCCCACGACTGATCCGGAGTTTATTGTTTCTTTCCTAAACTCTGGGTGCTCATTATTTTCTACACGAGCAGTCTAGAGTTGGGTTTTTCAGATAGTCAGGTTTAGTAGATTATCTGGAGTTAGTTCAGTCTTTGGATCACACCAGTCTTGCTTAGCTTGGTGCATCGTTATTGGGAGTTCGAGCTATTGCTGGATTGATTCTTGGAGATGGAGTGGCAGTTCTCGGAGTTCTCTTTTGAAGACTATCTTAGAGTTATATTGTTCCGCTGCTAGATGTTATCTATTTTTCTTTTCTGCTGCTATTTATTGTATCATATCTCTGATGTATATTGATATCTATTGGATCATCTGTTGTATCAGATATTGTATCAAAGCTGTATATCAATGTATTATTCTTTTATTCCGCTGTGTTATTTACTTAATGTTGTTATAAGCTCCGGCGAATCGGATTTGAACGGTCGAATCTATGGCATTCGAATACGTTATGAAGTATGGATGTCGATTTTCGAGCGGGCAAAATCCGTCTCGTCACATTTGGTATCAGAGCTAAGGGTTAAAACTTTAGCTCAGGAGTATAACACGTTAAGTAGCTCATTAGAGATAGGGTGAAGTTTCCCTAGAATGAGTAATTCCTAAGATATCCGTTTGAATGCCTCAGTAAATTATCTTACTGATAGTAAGTATGAGTGCAAGAAGATGACGAGATAGGGGACAAGGGAATACGACTATAAATGGTCGATGCCCTGCAACAGTGGAAACAAACTTTCTATATCAATCTCTTTTGATTCATCTTTTCAAATTCTTTTGATTGCTTCGTGACAGCTCCAAAAGAAGTTTCGATATGATGGTGGCCCTACGATTCGTTATAGAAAATCCTTATCTTTATCGATTTCTTATCAGTTTCTGATTTAAACTTTAATGAATATGAATTTAAAATTTGAGATTGAAAATTTTAAATAAATTAGAAATTTTAAATTGAGTTAAAATTGAATAATAGAATATGAAGGATAAATTGAATTGTATCGATAAAGCGATTTCGTTTAAAATCAAATTTTGAAATTCTGTTGAAATTTCTTGGGTTGGTCGAAGTCCGAAGAGGGACAAATTGGTATATATTTTGAGATATTCCAACTTGAATTTGGAATTCATATCTTGAATTTAAGGAATTATAGGAGATCGAATCTATCTATCTCTTTGTTGTTTTCGTGCCAGCGAATTTCTAGGACGAAATTCTTTTTAAGAGGGGAAGTTTGTAACGACCCTAGATTTTAAATTAATTTAAATTGATAATTTAATTTAATTTATGAATAAAAATTGTGAAAATAATTGGTAACTAATATAATATTTTAGTTAAATTTTAAATAATCGAGGATTAATTTGGATATTTGAAAATGAACTTATAGTTATATAAAATATGACAAAACATAAAACAAAGTAAATACAAGTTTGGCAATGCAAAATAAAGTATTCAAACAAAAAAAATACAAAGTATGCAAGACAAAGACAAGAAACATAAACAAAGCAAAGTTGAATAAGTATAGGCTGGAAAGAAGTAAAAGAAAACAAAGAAAAATATTATATGTGGGTAGCTTGCAAAAGAAACAAACAAGTTACAAAATTATATTCAGTATGTACACTTAAAACAATACAAAGGCAAATGAAAGTGTTTAAAACAAATATAAAACAAAACAAAGTATAAGTTGATGACAGTGTAAGCTAATGAAATAAGACATGAAAAATTATTCATTTGTTCAAGTAATCAATGCAAGTCAAAATTGTATCTCTCAGCCACCAAGTTAATTAATGCAGCCACCACAGTCTCATCAGGCAAGAAAAAAAATGCAGGCTGAAGTAAACAATAGCCAAAAGAAGAAAATCATGCAAAATCAAATGTTGTTAGCCGAGATCTTGTTTCATAAAACAAATGAAAATACAAGTACAAAATAGAAACATATATACCAACAACCATCATTTCAGCCAAAACAAAGAAGTATATAATATCATTAGCTGTAATCAAGTACAAGCAAATTGTAACTTCTCCATAATGCAAGCAACTTCACCCATGTTATTGTACAAACAAACATACCCTGCCGTACAAACATGATATCAACCAGTAAAGTTTTCTTTGATATATATTAGCCTTATCACTTCGGTTCTTCAAAGATGAGTAACTTCAAAAGTAAATGCCAGTGCAAAGTATCTCTGGAAAATAAAATAAAGTTGCAGGAAACAAAAGTCAAAGTAAAAAAATATGCAGGCTCAAATTTCTTCTCTGTTCCTTGTTCTTGTTCTCTGCCTTATTCAAGATCCAGGTGAGTAACTAAATTAAAATCCAACTAAGTAAATCTATATTTGATGGTCAATATGTTTGAATTTGAAGTTGCTTAGTATGTGTATATATATACGTAAATTGTTCTCTGTCTATATATATATGCAGATGGGTATGTCTGTATATGCTGAAACTTTTTTTTTCCTTGCTTAAGAACGTATGGTCTGATCAACAAATTCAAATATCAAACTACTTGATTTTTGATGGGCCTTGGTTTCAAAAGCAAACATGTTTGTTTAAGTATTGGTTATTATTTAAAAATTGTTTCAAGTAAAATAAAAGTGTATCTGTTAATAAAGATTTGGATTATACAGAGCAAACTTCAAATGCTGATAATGTTAAGTGTTTCGAAACTTTGATTTACTTATACAACCTGAATTCATACTTGAAAATAGAATTTTTAAAAGTAAAATAGGAATGTTTAGTCAATAATACTAGTAGCAGTTCAGAGATGAACTGGGAAAGGTTTTGGAGCGAATTCTGGTGATCTACTTGGATGGAGTGGTTGGGTTCGTGTCTGGGGATGGAGGAGTAAGCAGTGGTGCTGGGAAAATTAGTGGAATGGTCGGCAGATCATCATGGTGGCCGAAAATCGCCGAGCTAGGGTTTAAGCTCTAAATTTTGTCATAGTAGGAAATCTCATCAGTGTCGCTTCATTTTTGCGTCGGGATTCGTGGGACCAGGTGGGAATGTGGCGTCAGACATTGGGGAGGGTTCGTGTGTGTTCGTGCGTTCTCCGGTGGCGTGAGTGGCGGTGAAGAGGTTGAAGTCCAACTGTGGTGAGTAACAGGTTTCGAGCAAAATGCCTAAATTTCGATTCGGATTTCTTTGAGGCGATTCGAATTTGATTTTCGTGCCTACACGACATTTGGAACTTGTCGATGATACTGGTGATTGCCGGAGGTCGGCCGCGCCTCCGTGCACGTGCACAGCATGGTGAACCATGTCAGTGTCGATGATGGCATCTGACTCGTGACGTGCTCGAGTTTTGAGGTGGGTCGCTTCGGGGTTTTGATCGCGCATAGATTTTGAACCTGATGCTTTAATTTATAGCTTAGGTAAAACTTAAACTACAGGAAAGAAACAAAAGAAAAAAAAAAGAGGGGAGAAGAAGAAGAACTGCAGGAAACTCGGGAGGATGGGGTGATTAACTCGAAGTGTAACTCGAGTTTTAAATAGGGGAAGTCTCGAGTTTTTTTCTAACTCAAGTATAAAATAAAAAAATAAAATATAAAGTAGTTAAGCAATTTGTGTTTCAATAGGATTTAAGCATTTGAATTTAATAAATGTTTAACAGCTTAAGTTTTTAATTTTCTTAATTAATGCTTAACAATGTTTTAAACACTTAATTATTATTTTAAATTAGGTAAATACTTTAAGTTAAATATAAAATTTATTGACATTAAAGTTTTGTAGTTAATAATAATTTGATTTTCAAAATTTAAAGAAGAGCTTTAAATTGACTATTAAGAAGAATAATTAATATAAATTGTTTTAGTATCCAATTAATTAACTAACAAATGTTTTGAAATAATTTAGTATTAAACTTTAATTAATCAATGTTCTAGTATGGAAATGATTCCAAATATTTAAATTTAATAGATTCAAATGATAAAACTAAGTAGATTGGCTTAAAAACTTTTCTTATATAAGAAATAAATGTTATTTACATTCATTTTTAAGAATTATAAAGTGAACTTCAAAATGGAACTTAGGTTTAAAAGAATAATCATTTTTGAATTTTAAATCCCAAATGCAATTTAAACCTAAATTTAAAGTGTAATGTTTAAAATACACTTAAATGTGAATGAAATCATTAATGCAGAAATTAATTATATTAGAGATAATTAAGAAGAAAATATATATGATTTAACCAATTAGGAAATTAAAGAATGATTTACTTAATTTTATAAATAAATAATTAAGTATTAATCACTTATTGTAATTAAATTTGGATATTTTGATTAATTAAAGTTAATTTATTTTAATTAATTTAAGAAAATCATTAGATAAATTGGTAACATATGATTTGGAATTTATAAATCAGAATTGGATAATAAATTCATAAGTAATTAATTAAATTGGAAATGAATTGAATTAATTAGAAAATTAATTTAACTAATCCTGTTTATAAATGATTATTAAATGCTTGACCTTACTTATGAATGATTGTATTGTATGAGATGCTTTGAATTGATTGCCCTAACTGATCTGTGACATTTTGTTTTGTGGATTAAATTGATTGCCCTAACTGATCTGTGACATTTTGTTTTGTGGATTGAATTGAGTATTTCATTCATTTATTGATGATACATCTGCATATTATCTGTGAATTGTGAATAGAAGATAAGCGTTATACTTTATATCGCTTATCAACTATATTTCTGTGTTTTATCTGTGATGATTGAATGATGTTGCACTATTGTGTTAAACCCCTGGACCACACTTATACACACACCAATATGGATTTCACGAGGAAATCGATTAAGTCACAGATTTTGAAATGATTTTTGAATTTGAATTTTTAAAATTCAAATGTTTTGAAAATGGATTGGGTTTAAAGTGAAAAGATTTTTGAAATGGAATTTCAAAGATGAAATTTATTTTGAATAACTTGATTAAGTTTTGGAATCTAAATATTTTGATTTAAAATTTGAATTCAATACTTGAAATTGAATTCTATGATTTGAAACTAGGGATTAACGATATTATACTAGTTATATATGAGTCAAACCATTTTTAAAGTATTGTTTTTTTTGGGAATTTGAATTAACCCAAAGATGGTAACTTGTATAAATGAAATCGGGTTTTTTTTTTCGAAATAAGACTGTTGTTTCTAAATAATAAAAAGCTTTCATATGAGAAACGAATTTCAAATTATATAAAAGGGATTTCAAGTTTAAACTGAAATAGTTTACCAAGTTATTGATGAATATTTGGAAATGAATTTTGAAAGTGAATATTTGGGAACGGTTTGAAAGCTATAAGATAAATCTTTAATTTAAAGATTTAAATGAATTAATCCAATTGAGATGGAAATTGTTTTGAAATCCGTAAATGGAATTTGTGAAATTAATCTTTTGTTAAAAGATTTGAAATGGTGATTTGTTTAAACCATTTGAAAGAAAAGTTTTGAATTATTAAATTGTGACTTAATTGAAATCCCTTATCCATATGTTTTAAATGTTGCGCTTACTATTCGGGTTAGCCGAGAAAGGACCTTTGGGTCGTATAACCCATTCCGAATATGTGATTCGACGTTATGGATAGCATTTGAAGACCGGTGGTGAAGACCAGGTATTTGCGAGAACGATAGGATGACCTATCGATTGTCTCTGCACCGAGTAGCTACGGTATAGAGATTCCCTAAGTGATGGGAAGTTCGATTGGGATTGTGAATACCCGGATTGCAAGGGCTTCATTGGAAGTGCCTTCGGCTCTATTCTAAATCCAGAACAGACTTGTATGGATAGTTATGTCTGACATTACAATTTGAGATATAAAGCTGATTTCTTTCAAATATATTTCTGTTGGTGGCGGAGAAATTATTCTCTTAGCTTAACACCCTTCTCTGAGACGTACGAGCTCAGAGGTTATATAGTTGATGGTTATCAGCGATATATTCCCAATTTGGTAATGTGACATGCTGAGTGTTGCTGTGAAATGATCATTGTGTTGATTATTTGTGATAGGATCATTTATTTGATCGTCTATCCTGGTGATCATTTCTATGATCATTTCTTGACCCAAAGCATGGCTTTTGTATAAAGTACGTTTTTGTGGACGTGACTTCGTCGAGCCTCACACCTCGGGAATGGTCAAAACAGGAAAGATGCGGCAAGGTTATGAGGGGTAGCGCCCTTTAGGATATGTGCATTTCCTTCTGGAAAAGGGTGGTATTATGGTATGGAGCCCAGATACTTACTCATGTTGAAAACACTTTATGATTGTGTGAATTGATTACGAGCGCTCGGTGAAAGGTCCTAAAGGACCGGGGTATGACATATTCGGTCAGTTGTTACTCAGTTAGGGGTAAGCCGGCCTTGTGTTGGCAGAGATCCGGTTTGGTTCTCGGGGACATCCATCCAGAGGCGTTCTCATGAGGCAATGGGAAGTTCCTTGGCCTGATCATTCGTTGGAAATCCAAAGAAACAATACGAGACTTGTACGGTTTTAGTTGTATAACCTGCCATGGAATGTGGCGGTAACCTGCTATTGAACATGGTAGCTATAGTAGGCATAAGTGCGGAATGTCTATGCTGGCTAAGATTTATATCTTTATTTTCGAAAGAATTTTTCCTACACTATGCACTAGTAATAATATCAAATGTTTTTTTTATGCGTATCAAGCATCTTTGACTATCATAAGGAGAAATCTCCTCCGATTCTGCGTTTGCATTGTGTGTGTGTGCGGGAGGCCTTATGGTAGTCTCATTTTTAAAAAGCATTGCGAATTGACTTTGAAAATCTTTTGTTGAATGTTTTAAAAGATAAACTGTTTTTGTTGCTCACACCAGTCCCACGACTGATCCGGAGTTTATTGTTTCTTTCCTAAACTCTGGGTGCTCATTATTTTCTACACGAGCAGTCTAGAGTTGGGTTTTTCAGATAGTCAGGTTTAGTAGATTATCTGGAGTTAGTTCAGTCTTTGGATCACACCAGTCTTGCTTAGCTTGGTGCATCGTTACTGGGAGTTCGATCTATTGCTGGATTGATTCTTGGAGATGGAGTGGCAGTTCTCGGAGTTCTCTTTTGAAGACTATCTTAGAGTTATATTGTTCCGCTACTAGATGTGATCTATTTTTCTTTTCCGCTGCTATTTGTTGTATCATATCTCTGATGTATATTGATATCTATTGGATCATCTGTTGTATCAGATATTGTATCAAAGCTGTATATCAATGTATTATTCTTTTATTCCGCTGTGTTATTTACTTAATGTTGTTATAAGCTCCGGCGAATCGGATTTGAACGGTCGAATCTACGGCATTCGAATACGTTATGAAGTATGGATGTCGATTTTCGAGCGGGCAAAATCCGTCTCGTCACAATTAGCCACAAATGTGACTTCAAGAGAAAGACTAATGTAGTTGGAATATAGTAAGCAACATTTATAAGAATAATATCTTAAATTTCAGTTGTAGAAATTAACTTCAAAGATTCGTCATTCAACGTGCTCATGTTAATTCTGATTTTACTCACAAAATTATCGCATGATATGACTTTATTTTGGTGCATATTTGTTGAAATAGAAAATTCTAAACAATGATTTAGAATAGACCGTTTGCACATAACAACCAACTTATCTCGAAGTCAATGGGATTGATATTGAGTTTGTGGGTCTTTAGCATATGATCAAAGAATTGATATGAAAGTATCAATTGATGAACATCAGGGTTGAATAAATATTTTAATAGAAATATCAAATAGTTTCATTTTCAGTTACAATGTAGAGGAGGCGTGTATCTATAAGAAAGAACATTAAAATGGTGCGTAGATATTGCTAAACTATAATTAAACAACATACTGTTGATTATTAACAGTCTATATATGTTCAAATTAGTTCTAGTTTAGTTGTTTAAATCCCTGATATAGGATTTCTAAAAACATATGTTATAATCAGTATAAAAGGATATTAGGAATGTCCCAGATGATATGCATAAACACCATATTAAAATGTTTAATATGGAGCATGTAAAATGGATTCATTATGTATCGGCAATGGGATTTATCATACATGTTGTATTGAGTACAATATCATATTTAGGTAATGAATCTGATACATGAAGCAAATATCAAATCTGTAGTAAGATAACTGAAAGTTGTTAAGAGTATTCTAGAGTATTTACGAAATACTAGAAAATTATTTATATAAAACAGTGAACTCCTTATAAAGGAGTATTTAGACTCGAACTTCATAAATGATATTGAGTATAATATGTCAATCTTAAATTCATGTTACAACCTTAATTAAGAATCTTTGGAAATGTTCCAAATAAAAGGTTACGGCTGAATCAACAAAAATGTTAAATACATCGCCTTGAATAGCGCCACAATAGAAGCAATGTATAAACATAAATGCACAAATTTATAACTGAACTAAGGGTGATTCCATGTATTAATAATACTACATCATTGTTATGTGATAACAATGTAATGATAATAGCTCTCTATAAGTCGAGAACCGTACTCTGAATAGTTCCACATGATAAAGGCAATTTATCGGTATTGGAGAAAGTTGATTGACAAAGTAGACAATCAAAACAATATAGAAGACCCATTCACAAATGGATTGGCTAGATTAGTTCCCATCAAACTAATCAAAGGGATGTGATAAAAATTCCATAATTGGACCTAAATGCAAATGGGCGGTAAATAGAGTTAGTTGTATGCCCTAATGGCAATGTTGTAATTTAATGCGAATTATTAACTTTGTAACAAAATCTTCTTCGAAATAAAAAGTGTTTTATTTCTATTATAAATTTGATATATATTTTGTTATATTAGTTATTTATTTATTTAATTATATTAAATAGAAAATCGATAAATGGTATGTTTTGTGATAATAATTACAATGTGTTGTAATTATGAGCAATTTATCACAATGGACACAAACATATCGTTTAAATATTCCTAGTCAAGATATTTTGTTACTGGATATTTATATATTCATTGATATTAGAGTATGTATCCCTCTCCAAATGTTGGGTGGTGTATTACTCACAGCCGTTGGGGGCACCAAAGGTTTGCATATTGATGGTTATTAAATAACTATAGAATGACTCAATCGATAGTTTTCTATTGATTAACATAATTAAGGTCGAGCAGAGGATATTGAAGTGACAATATTACAAAGTTCTCTCGACTTAAGAATATTGTTGAACTTCAATGTGAAAACTCCTCTTTGATTATAGTTAAATCATGGCACGGCATCCATCAAACGACTATAGTTGGGCCTAAGTTGAAGCATTGGAAGTGAAACACTATCCAAAAGAGAATTTACCTACACAATTATATGAGGTTAATATCATGGTCAACTATAGTCAAATCAAACTCAAAATCCATAGATAGAGTAGTGCGACTAATATTAATTGTTATTATTGAATCAATGACTTTGTATTTACTATACAAGTTGAATATGGACGATATTTGAATTTCGACAAATACCAATTCCATAGTCATAATATGGTATAGTTTTGATAAAGAGAAACGGTGTAAATAATTATCACTTTCGGAGCCGTTTAAAATAGTAAAATTAGTTTTTACCAAAACTGGGTAAGTGATAAATTCAACCAAACTATCACACCACTAGCTAAATTGACGTGTGAATGTTAATATTCGAGTTATTCAATATTAATCACTGACTGAACTTACACTTAAGTGTCACACAACTGCAATGTTGAATACTCCAAATAGCACCTGATTTAATTAAATTATATTTGTTATAAACTAATTAAATTGATTAATATTTATGAAATATTAGTTATATGTAATCTTATTTGCTCTATTTGGATCGGTATTGAAAATAGTGCATATATAAAAGCTATATACACATGTATTGATATACGATATTGATGTGCATTTGAATTTGATTTAAAATATTAATTTACTAATATAGTTTGAAAGTGCGGTTAGACCCATTAGCATAGTAATAATGGTCGAGTAGAGGAAGAGTTAAAGAGGGTGATATTTTTGATATTTTGGGTTTGAAATGGTAGAGAAAAGAAAGGATCTAGATCCCCTTTTCCTCCCACTTTCTTTCCTTGTTTAAACCCACTAACCCCTTTCATCTGAAGGTTGCCTTTACTTGCCTTTTCATACTCTATAGGCTGCAAGCATCTAGACCTTCACCTCCTCCATTTTCAAAACAAATACAGGATCAAATCAAATTATATCAAACGTGTTAGACCTCTCCAATTGGTAGCACTTACGAAAAGAGTAGGAATAGTATTCAAGGGGTGGATTTGATTCGACATTCAAGGTGTTGCTGCTGGCCATAGCTAAGGTAAACATTTTATGCAATCCATATGCCTAATTGTTATGTTATCTCAAATGTATAAGTTAGATTTATTTCGTGAATTCTTATATATATGCATTTTCATATATAAATATATATACACACACGCATACACACACACAAACATAAACACACACACGCACATATGAAACTGATGAAAAAATTATTTTGTACTCATTTATTTTCAATCATCTATAAATAAATAAATAAAAAAATTTCTAAAATAAAAATCATGCTTAAAAATATTTTTAAATTTAAAAATTTAATTTTTTTTAAACTAGTGCATGTGTTTGTGAATGTACAAATAAAATTTTAAAAATTCCATGCATTTATTCGAATGTAAAAATATATGCATATGTATGTAAATTAGTTTAATTCGAAGTTCATATATTATTATTTAACAATTTAAACATTAAATTATAATTTGTTAATATTTACATGTATGTAAATATGTATTAATTAATATAATATGCATATATTTTATAAAATGTAATTTTAAAAATTCAAAATTTCCATACGGAAATTTGTGGTTTAAATTAAACAAAATTGTAACATCCTCCCTTTTTGTACGCTTTAAATCGACGATAAACCACACACGTCAGACTCAAACCATACAAAAGGGTGAATTATTATTAGGGTGAATAAGAAAAAGAAAGAAAGAAATAAAACTGAACAGAATCTTGCAGCGGAATGACAAAATATAATAATCAAATAACAGTTCATGAAGCTGTTTACAAAACACTTTATTTACTAATACAATATAAAATCAGAGTTACACATACCAGAGAATAATAAGTAACAATGTGGCAGAACAGTATGAATGTAGTGGAATAATATAATAGATAATAGTAACAAAATCTTCGTCTTTGTCCTCTTGAAATAAAGTCTTCAAACCCTGAAATGCTCAGGCTGACCCGAGCAAATTGAAAAGACAAAACACTCGAGTCAGAACTAAAAGATCTTATGTAAGTTAAATCGGCGGTAAACAATATGAGTGGAACATCGTCAGAGATGTTTACAGGGTTTGACATCTCCTATCCAGTGTCTAACGTGAATGCAGTAACTTGAGAGATGCTCGGGATTCACATCTCCTAAGGATCCGTTAAACTATCCACTATGTAGTAATATTTCGCTATTATAATAATGTCTATAGTAAAATAAACTTACTTTAAAATAGTGTTAAGGAGTTACCAAATCTTCTCTTTAACACAATAATAGTCCCAGTAGTCCATCCAGTATCAGCGCATCTCCAGATCGGGAGACTACCCTAAATACTCCAGAGGCTACGGGAGAAAATCAAACTCATACATGGCTCGCTAGGGTAGGTGACACGATGCAACTAGGCAATGCCAGGATAGATATACCAATTAAGCTTTCGAACCGGTGGTGATGCGTAGCCGCTACTTCCACCCACCTCAAGCCACACCCCCAAAATCAAAGGGCCCTAATCAATCACAAAGAAATAGAATGGTATCGAAGGAGTGTGTCCGATAAAGGGTGCTACCTTCTTAGCCTATCAATCGCTCCTATTTTAGCCACCTTATGCCAACTCACGGGAGTCGAGTCCACGTGTATACCAAAATAGAATGTCGCCACCATCCTACTTCATTCTGGAATCTCCACCGCATACACTGTTCTTAAAGTGGTTTTCGGAGTTGGCAGAGAGTATGACAACTTCTGATCCCGGTCTCTTTAACAACCCAACGTTATCATAACACCGCGGTCATTTCAAAATAATTTATGCTTCAAAACCAAAATGCCATTGTCGTTTCAAAACCATATCAATATGATGTCATTTACATTTCGAATATATCCTTTTTCAAAATCATAGCACTTTCAAAGTTACAAACTTTCGAAATCAAAACACTTGAAATATAACACTTTCAAATCATAATACTTTGAAACTCATAACTTTGAAACATAACTTCCACCACTTAAATGGTTAAAATATTAAAACACTTTATATAATAAACTAGCTTCTTCAATTTCACAAATCAATTCCAAAACAACTTGGATTTCTAAATTTTAAATATAACCAAATCCCAAATCATAAACTTAAATACGATTCAGTTTCCAAATAAACTATTCCAAATTTTATCGATTTCAAAACAGATTTGATCCATAGAATAAACCATTTCAAATTCAATATATTTCAAACTTTAAGTATTCAACAATTTCAAAACTAGGTTTGGTAATTACGATTCAACAATTCAATTTTCTATTACTTAGTTTTGAAATATTTTACATAATAAATCCATTATCATTTAAATAAGACTCAAATTACGAATAACTAAATATTTCCTTCAATTTATTTATACTTGAAATATTCATTTAATTCACCCTAAAGCAAAATCAAGTTATAAAAATCATACCTTCTAAAATTTCAAATTTAATAAATTTCACATCAAACTTATTTAAGTTTAATTCTTAAATAAATTCAGTTACAAATTAAACTCAAATTTATCTTCCAACCTTAATTCATTTAAATCATTATAAACTCTATATTAAAATATAATTTAAATACTTAACCATATTATCTTCAATAAAAATCAAACTTATTATTAAGCTTATTCTATATCAAAACAAATTATACATAGCTTAAAATCAAGGATAAAATAACATTTATATAATATCTAAAATCAATGTTTATCTAAAACCATATATTTCTTTACAAAACCATATAAATCATTTCAAAATATTTTTATATATAGACCACGGTGTCTTTATATAATTTTCTATCCTATGGTCAAGCGATAGGGATATTTATCATTTCAATCCGTAATTTAAAATATAAATACGGTTATATATCATTTCAAACCACAATTCCGAATGAAATAAAAATCCATAACAACTGCAGTTTATAACAATATAAAATACAACATCCATTCATCCAATATCAATCATCAAACATTTATCACAATCATCACCCAATTCAATCAATAACATCAATATATAATAGATAATAAATAACAGGTATTTACTAGCAGTTTATATTCAATAATAAATTAAATTACTATTTTATCTAAATAAATCAAATAAACTTAGATGATGATTTAAAATATGCCAAACGGTCATATAAATTTCTAATCACATCATAAATCAATTTAACAAACATAAGAAATTTTAGAAGTTGTGAGTGGGTTAAAACACTCACCTTTTGAATTTAAATTGAATTTGAATCCAATTTAAACCCAATTTGAGCAATCTCAGAATCCATTCAAACTAGTGCCAAAATGTCCGGAATTTCAATACGATCCTATTGGAGAAAACCGCGCACGAAAGGTACCTCGTATGTAAAAGTTATTACGATTAGAACGATATGATTTCAATTTAAAACAAATAAAGTTAAGTAATAAAAAACGGACCCCTCACCAATCTTCCATGCACCAAAACCTAGGCAACCCAACATCGTTCGATCGAGCCTTCGCGACCATGCACCCAGGCCGCCGCCTTCAACAACGATGCCGCACCAATCACCGCTGAAACCAGTCGCGCGAGCACCTCCCAACATCGCCTACATGCGCGCGAACTTCGGCATTGATCGGACCACCAGAACAAGCCCAACCGCCATAAGGAATGGAACCCTAATCCGATTTTGTAGCCTAATCCACCGTCAACTCGCTATCTAACTTGCTTGGATGCACTCCCCTCGGTCCTCTCTAGAAAATGGTACCACCAATTTGTCGATCAGGCGGAATTGATTTCAACGCAATGGATGGTCGAAAATAATTCTTCTATTTCTGGATGAACAGTCGTTCAATTTGGAAAATGAATTACAGATCAGAGATGCGCTCGTCAAGAGCTTCGAATCGATACGTAATTCGATATAGTTTGAGGAGATTTAATTTTTGATTTGATTTTGAATTGCAATTGAATTTGGAATTGATAATTTGTCTACCATTGAGAAAGAGGAGCAACAGAAAGAATTGTACGTATAGAAATGAGAAATAGAAAGGCTGTTAGGGTTTATAACTGGATATTTATAGGTAGGTTGGAAAATAGAAATAACGGATCGTATTTGATTTGGATTGGAATGATAAACGACCCGAAAAGCCCGTTCTGCCTCCGGAACAAAAATGGATCAACCCATATATCAAAATATATGTTTTCAAATAATTTAAACTCAATGGAACAGGTTTCAAGTCCTAATTCCATATATGAAGAAGTTATGCTAAAATTAATTCATTTCAAATTGATTTCAATTGATATCAATAAATTGATTTCTAGGCGTTTCGAGTCCGTACGATCAAATGACAAGTTCGATCGTTACAAAATTTGATATCCGATAGTAATTCACTGTTGCGGATCTGATAAAACTGGTTTCATCGAAATATGAGACAGTAGTCAAAATAGCTATTTTGTAGTTAATTAAATAAATTAACATTAAATTAAATTAAATCACTTTTCAATTATTTTTATTTCCAAATTCTATCACTTTGGATTACTTAGTGTTATCTGGATTCTGGCTGTTCTAGAAACATAACGGACGACAAATCAAAGTTCCTTAGCTTGGTATAAAGGTGGCAGAATCACAATGAGAAACAACGAAAAATTATCGTAAAGGTAAAACAAGTAATGGTATATTCATCTTGAATGATTTATTTAATGTGATAATCTGCACCATAATCTAAATTTAATTCAGCCAGTTATTTGATAAAGAAATGAATGCTGATTTTGATTCTGACTTTTTCAAAATTGTTGGCCAATTCTACTTTTCATACCGAGAACACTACATTCACCTCTAGAGTCTTTGAACTACTTCATATAAATTTTAATAGACTAATGATGGTATCTTATTGATTGATTATTACTCCCGGTGCACGTAAATATATTTGTTTATCCTATGGCTTCTAGATTTGGCACTATATTCACTGATTTGTTGATTAGCACAGCTTCAAATTCAAGAAAATTTCATTTGAAAGATGTTAAAATTGATTTTAAGATATTTTGATGCACGCTTCACTATATGGTCTATCGGATTTAACTAATGATAATTTTGAATGAAAGGAAAATTCGGATGCAGATTACACTGATAATCTAGCTGGTAGAAAAATTACTAGTGAAACGTGATTTATGTTGAGACATTTCAGTAGCTGCATCGTTTTTTCAAAGAAAATATGTGCATATTTTTCATTTCAAATATTTTCAAATAGCAAAAATTTTCTTGTAAAATCTCTTCTAGAAAATCATTTTTGACTTTGCTTCAGATTAGTCATTTTTAGAAAATTTGATAATTATTTTTGAATATGATCTTAAATGACTATATTAACTAATCTGACTACCTACTGATTATTGAAAAGATAAATAGTGAACGAAAAAGTGATGAGTGTTGATATTAACCATATATTATAACTTGAGGCAGTATAATATTAAATTTCCTTAGAAATTTAAACAAGGGTTACAAAAACTTTTGTTGGTGAAAATTCCATGACGATCTCTAATTCTATCACATTCTAACGACCGTCAATCATCAAAATTCAATATAGTTTGTCAATATGTGGTATTTTAAACATGAAATCATTCGTTTTTCATTTTACACTTTTTTTTAAAAAAAAGATCCAAAGTATTCACTCCCATTTAAAAGACCTCACGGTTATGCATGGGTGAATTACTTGGAATTTTTGATTATGTGCTTCCATACTCATTTAAAAGTCCTCACGGTTGTGCATGTATGGAACGCATAGCAAAATTGATTGATTTAATAGACATGTTGATTCTAATCCATTTAAAAGTCCTCACGGTTATGCGTGGTTAGAAGATACTTGAATTCATTTTTTAATAAAAAATTTGGTATACTCTCATTTAAAAGTCCTAACGCTTATGTATGGTTAGTAGATATTCAAATTCCTGATATAAATATACCATAAATAGACACAACCATATGGTTTTATATGATGGCATCATTCCTATCATTCTAAAAGTGGAATATACGCCTAACAGAGTATTTATGATTTTTATTTGTTTTTTTATTGAAATTTAATATTTATACTTGATTGAGTAATAATGTTGATTTAATGTCTACACTTTATCTCTACTTTTATAACACTATTACTGTTTTGCTGATAACAAAAGGGGGAGTGAAAAGTTAAGATTTTGGCAAACAAAGGTCAAATATTTTCTGTTTGCATCTAGGCTCATTTGCATATTTTTATTTACATGCATATATAAAGGGGGAGCTTTGTGTAGAGAGGGAGTATTCAAATAGGGGGAGCAAATTGAATAATTAAATACATTTAATAAAATCAAAATCTTAAATATATATTTGTTATCATCAAAATGGGGAGATTGTTGAATATGCAAGTATATGATTTTTGTTTGATGATAATAAACATATATATATATATATATATATATATATATATTCATTTAAACGTATTTGTTAATGTACAATTTATTTTTCACATAATTAAATAAATATTTGTTGAATAAAATAAATAACACAGAATTCAAATTCAAACGGATATTTTATTCAAAAAAATATTTATCACAATTTTGAATAGTACAAATTCAAGCTCTCACTGTATATATACAATTTCAAGTATAATACGATTTTGATTACATCACAATTTATCATTTACATAAGCACCTCACTACATATCACTCATTCACTCGTATTTATCATCAAGTCCATTTCAGATTGAATCCAGCATCTGAGCAATCTGCAAAAATATACACTGACACAGTAAAATTGAAAATAAATTATTTTTGCAGTTTAAAATAAAATGTAATTTTGAAAATATTATTTGCCTCAGTTATTTGGGTTGTTCGTCATCATTTAAATTTGAATTCATTATACACAAACAGCTTGTGACATGCATAGTGTATCACTGCACATGCCATAAGGCCATGCATACTGATATACGCTCGATAAAATTACAGGGACAAGTGAGCACAGGTCAAACCCAAATGAAAAGTCGGGTTCAACTCAAGTGCAATACAAATAAAGTCACAACTCGAGCACAAGGTCAAACTCGAGCTTTAAAGCTAGATTCAACACAGGTGCAATTAAAAATGCACAAGTTCAAGAAAATGGTCAAGACAACAAAAACAAGTCTCAACCAAAAAGGTTCACTGCTATACACTTGAAGACATATGTATCAGTGAACATATATAAGCACTGAAACAAAGGAGAAAACCAGACATGGAGTTCGAGACAGTCGGGACATACATGTGAAAAAAACCAAGATTCAAGTAAAACACTACAACATGCAACATGTAGACAATGTCAACAAGACTTGGCATGTACATGAAGACAGCAACTACACATAAGGTTCAAAGTGAAGTCAAAATGAAACTCAAGGCAAATACAACATGAATTTACAGATTCAAATGAAACTGGACTTCAACAAGGCCACATGCAACCCTACGACTTCAAGCATGCGAATACAAGAAAACCGAACAATGCCAACTGATTAGAGGAAAGCAACCAACAGTAGTTACAAAACAGTCAGATCAATGGCACAGGCTCAACATCAAAGACCGGACCCAAAACATACATATAGTTGAAGTGAAGACAGAGCTCGAGGCTACAACTTAGACAATGCAAGTGCAGACAAGCTACATGATCACTGGCCGCATATAAACCAACAACTCAAGTCAGTGCACAACAACCCAATACAAACTACATGAAGTCTATGCATAAACATATATACACATATGCATATACACATGTATATATACATGTAGTGACAGCATAGCAGACTAACCAAGTTAAACAATGCAAGCTCAAATTGAATCATGTACAAATATAGTCTCAGCAAAGAAATGCAGCAGCAGCAACATAGTATCAAGTCCGGCTACCACATGAGTGGCAACAACAACCATGAAATATTAGTGCACTCACATATATGATATCGATTCAGAGCTAACTTAATGCACATGTTAACAGAGTTCAATACAACACAGTGACAAGCTAACCAGACAGCATGTAGACATCAAGCTACAAAGTTTAAGTTTTCAAACATAAACCAAAGTTCAAAAATGCAAGTTCAAGACATGGAGCAGACAGGTTCAAAAATCACGGGACAGCAGACGGGCAAGTGCACTAGAGACATACTGCACAACCAAAGGACAAGCCCCCGATCAAAGTAGCAGCAGTTTCAAATCATAGTAGCAAGTTAATTTCAAACCCAAAAATGATAACTGGAAACACAAGCTTACATGCACATATATACATACATGAATGTATGTACACAAGTGTTGTTATACAATAGAGATGACACTGTAACTACCTATCAAACATCAGATCAACTGAATACAAGTAAGTGAGACAGCAAGCACATGAATGCATAGTGCAAACTACAACAGACAGTGTATAATTCAAGTATAGTATCAATCAACATAGTATGACCAGAGCATGGACAAGAGTGAAAACTGAAATGTAACCCGAAGTCAATTCTCAAAGCAAACGCAAAGTCAAAGTTCAATGAAGTCAAGGTCAAACATTTTTATAGTAGTAGTTTCAAAATAATCAATGCAAAGCAAAGCCAAACATGCCAGAAGTTCAAAGCCAGGTAATATCATCGCATAAACAAAGTCAAGCTCAAAGTCAATACGGAATCATATTCAAAATATCAAAGAACCAAAATTTGAAACAGCAAAGTACAACTCGAACAAGTCAAATTCCAAAATAATTCAAAGCCGTGATTGTAAAGGAATGGAACTGTTCAAAATCAAAGTCGTGGAAATCAAGTAACAAAGAATTATATGAATTTGAACAAGTCAGTACAATCTCAAGCATTCAAGCATAATCAAGTGGCCGAGAAGAATTCGGGCATATAGTTATCAGACGAATTCGTATAAAATATACGAATGAAAATCAAGGGGTTCGAACCCTATATAAAACCCTAAAACATCATCGGAAATATTCATTCGAGTTCAAGATAGAAATTCAGAGTATACTCTTAAATAGAAACTCATACCAAAGGTCGAGCAGAATCAATATCGAAAAAGAAAAAAATCGCATACCATTCTAACAATCGAACTCGACCTAATTGAGGCAGCCGCAGGCAATCATTGATAGAGGAAAATATTCAAAGCATCATCGACAAATTGAAGCGGCGACACAAAGCCCTAATTTCGAATGAAAAGGAACGAGCACCATTTTTTTACAAGGAAAAGAAACGGCCGATTACAGATAAAAGAAAAAGGGCATATTGTCTTCACTTTAATATCCGGGCCGGTCTATTTACTTTGGGCTTCCATATTTTAAAAATTAGGGTTTTGTTTATAATTTTTTTTAAAATTTGTATTTTTCCTTTTTAAACTCTTGTAATTTCTAGTTGTGTGACTAGGGGACGAACTACGGTGGTGTAGTTCGAGAATTTGCAACTCGGTGGCTGATTTGTAATACGGCTTTGAGCGTAGAGTTAATGTTAGTTGATAGCGGGTATCGCGAGTTTACGTGTGTAAGCGTCTGACAACGTTATTTCCAGCAGAAATCTTGGGTGCAACACGTAGGCAGGGTTTTGCCGAAGCTGGGTAAATTCTGTGTTGTTCTATTTCTGCATTTTTATTATTCTGCTATTATCTATGCTGCTGACTATTATCGGTGCCGAAATTATTTTCTACAGTAAATTTTTATAAATAATAGTGTCACCCTATTCCCCCCCTCTAGGGTGAAGTAGATCCTACAACACCTGACACGGTTATGAACATATGTAATGATGCACAAAAAACCGCAGCTTCTAATAATGCTAAAGCTATGAATGTTCTATTTTGTTCACTAGACAATAATGAATTTTCACGTTTCATGTTATGTTACTCTACATATGTTATTTGGCGTACCTTACAAGTTACACACGAAGGCACAAACAAAGTTAAACAAACTAAGATTTCAATTTTACAAAGTCTATTTTCATCATTTAAAATGGAACAAAATGAATCTATAGTAGACATATACTCAAGATTCCAAACCATTCAACACGATTTAATGGCACTTGGAGTCAAATTCACAAATTTTGATTTAATATCTAGAATACTCAATTCTTTAAATCCATAGGAGGAAAGAAAATTATTAGCTATCGAAGAAGCTAATGATCTCTCAGCACTCTTAGTTGAAGAATTGATAGAAATTTAATGTCCTATGAAACTAATTTGCAGGCATGAAAAGGAAAAATTAGGAAAAGAAGAACACCGCATTCCCAGCAACAAATGAAGACTCCGACTTAGACGAAGAAGAAATTGTATTTATTGCCAAAAAGGGAAAAAAATTCAGGAAGTTTAGGAAAATGACTAGATTTCAGAAAGGAGGAAAATCAAGCTCAACAAATCAAACATCAATCAAATTCTATGAATATGACCAATTTGGACATATGAAGAAAGACCGTCCCAAGCTCAACAATGATAAAAAGAAGAACAAATTTGAAAAATTCCAAAAGAAGAAAGCTTTCAAAGTAACATGGGATGACTCGGATTCTTCATCATCATCAGACAGTGATAGCGATAGTGACGAAGAACAAGCTAATGTGTGTGTCTTGGCCCAAAATGATGAGGTATGTCCCGAACTTAGTTATGATGAATTATTAGAACTTAGCATAGAATTAGATGATAAATTTAGACTTAAAAAATTGAACAAAGAACATATAACCAAAATAAATAGATTAGAACTTGAAGTAGGAATGTTAAAAGATGAAAAAATTACTTTAGAGGAGGAACTAGAATTATCTCAACAAAAAATTAAAAATAGTTTGATTGAAAAAGAGACTATTGCTATTGATTTTGATAAAACTAAATTAGAAAAGGATAACTTGTTAAAAGAAAACGTCAATTTGAAAAGTAATATTGAAATATTTCAAATTGACAATTGAAAATTTAGAATTAAAATAAAATTATATAAAATTACAAATATTTTAAATTTTAATAAAGGAAAACAAGATTTGGAAAATCTTATCAAAACTTCATAAACATCTGGTAATAGAAATGGAATCGGATTTCAAAACATTCCTAAACAAAGAGGGAATGATATTAAGAAATATAGTTATATTTATAAAATGAATAAAAGATCACCTATGTCTAATATGAATATAAGAAATATAAAAATTTGGATTCCTAAGACAAGTAATAATTTATTAGACAAAAAACATGTTAATAATCTTTTAGAAAATATAATCTATAATAAAAATTATTATTCTTAAAGGTACCAAACCTTCTTGGGTATGGCTTCCTACTCCTCCTAACATTTAGGACCCTAACAAAGTATAGTGGTACCAATTAAATCATCTTTTATTTTGCAGGTACTCAAAATAAAAAATAAAGAGAAATGTATAGTTGATAGTGGATGCTCCAAACATATGACAGGAAATTCAAAAAGGTTATCAAATATAACATATATCGATGGCGGAACGTTAACTTTTTGGAGATAACTCAAAGGGATACGCCATGGACATTGAAGAAATCATCAACTTTGGTATTTATAACTCTCCTATTATTACAAATGTTTTGTTAGTAGAAAAACTAAAACACAACCTACTTAGTATTAGTCAATTATGCGATAAAGGTTTTCAAATCAATTTTGAAAAAGATAGGTGTAATATTTTCGATAATAACAAACAACTTATATTTGAGGGTTTTAGAAACAAACATATTTATGTGTTAAACATGAATACAAATAGAAATTCAAATTTTTGTTTAACCGCCAAACATGATGATCCATGGTTGTGGCATAAACGATTTTGTCATATTATATTAATAAATTAGCAAAATATGAGCTAGTTAGAGGTTTACCTAAAATAAATTACAAAGTAGAAATTTATGTGACTATTGTCAAATTGGAAAACAAAAGAAAATCTCTTTTAAATCTAAAAATAATATTTCTACAAAACATCCATTAGAATTATTTCATTAAAATTTATTTGGTCTAACTCAAGTATGATCTATAAATCACAACAAATATGTTTTCGTAATAGTTAATGATTTTTCAAGATATACGTGGACTTTATTTTTAAAACATAAAAGTGACACCTTTGGTATGTTTAAAATTTTTGCTAAAAGAATTAAAACACAAATGGATTTGAAAATTAAGAATATTCAAAGTGATCATAGTGGAGAATTCGAAAATGATCTTTTTACTAATTTTTGTAATAAAAAAGGTACAAGTCATAATCTTTCTCTTCCCCGCACACCTCAATAGAATGGTAGAGTAGAAAGAAAAAATTCATACGTTACAAGAAAATGCATGAACACTACCAAATAGTAGTGGTGCACCAAAAAAAATTTAGGCTGAAGCTATTGCCATAGCTTGTTATGTTTTGAATTGAGTAAACATAAGACCTATGACTAAACAAACTTGTTTTGAAATATTTTTTGCAAGAAAACCTAAAGTATCATACTTTAAAACTTTTGGATCAAAATGTTATATATCAAATACAAAAGATAATTTAGGAAAATTTGATCCGAAGGCCGATGAAAAAAATCTTTGTTGGATATTCGGACCGTAGCAAAGCATATAGAATTTTTAATAAACGAAATAACACTATTGAAGAAAGTTTACATGTTTCGTTCGATGAAAATCTTCTTAACCATCATAGTAATGATGATGAAGAAATAATTCCAATAAAAAATAAAACAAATTCTTTTAATAATGAGACAAATGCGCAATATAATACTTTAGTATCATCTCCTAGAATTCTTAAGGATCATCCAAAAGATAATATCATTTGAGATCTCAATTCTAGAGTAACTAGAAATCAACTTAACCAAATAAGTCATATAGCATTTGTGTCAAATTTTGAATCAAACAATTATAATGAAGTTTCAAATGATAACTTTTGGATAATAGCTATGCAAGAAGAATTAAATCAATTTGAATGTAATAATGTTTGGGAATTATTACCAAGACCAGAAAATCAATCGGTTATAGGAACAACATGGGTATTTAAAAACAAAGCAGATTGAAAACGGAAATATAGTTAGAAATAAAGCACGTTTATTTGCTCAATGTTATAATCAAGAAGAAGGTATCAACTACAACGAAACGTTTGCTCCAGTAGCGAGACTCGAGGCCATACGTACATTACTCGCTTTTGCAAATCGTCATAATTTTAAACTATTTCAAATGGATGTCATAAGTGTTTTTTAAATGGTTTTATTAAAGAAAACGTATATGTTGAACAACCTCCTTTATTTGTTCACGAAAAATATCCCGACCATGTTTCTAAATTACAAAAAGCTTTATATGGTTTAAAACAAGCTCCCCATGCCTGATACGAACGTCTTAAGAATCATTTAATTACATCTGGTTTTCAAATAGGTAAAATCGATACAACTTTATTTATTAAACGAGAAAATAACGATACTTTAGTTGAAATTTACATAGATGATATTATTTTTGGTTCAACTAATGAAAATCTTTGTAATCAATACTTAAATATTATGACAAATGAATTTGAAATGTCTCACATGGGAGAATTAAATTTCTTCTTAGGTTTACAAATAGAACAACTTGAAAATGGTATTTTTATTCATCAAGAAAATATGTTAACAATCTATTACATCCTTTTGAAATGGATAAAACTTCAAGCAAACCAACACCGATGAGTACTAGTGTTCACGTGGAAAAAGATGATAACGGAAAAGATTTCGATGAAAAATTATATTGTAGTATGATTGGCTCCTTACTCTATTTGATGGCTAGTCGACCCGACATTATGATGAGTGTATGTCTTTGTGCCTGATTTCAAGAAAAACCAAAAGAATCTCACTAAAGAGATGTTAAACGTATCTTGCTATATCTATCTAGTACTAGAGATTACAGTTTGTTTTGCCCTAAGGGATCATCATTTGAACTAGTTTCATAAGTGATGCGGATTTTGGTGGATGTAAAACAGATCGTAAGAGTACCAGTGGGACATGTCACTTTATCGGACAATCATTAGTTTCATGGTTTAGCAAAAAGCAAAATTGTGTCTCCTTATCTACTTGCGAAGCCGAGTATATTTCAGCAGCTCTAGCATGTACACAAGTGATATACATGCACAAACACTTACGGATTTTGGTAAAGTTATCAATAAATCACCAATATATTGCGATAACACGAGTGCAATAAATATATCAAAAAAACCCTGTAAATCACTCACACAATAAACATATAGATATACGACATCATTTTTTAATGAAAATATAGAAAAGGGAATTATTACATTAGAATACGTAAGTACCGAGAATCAAATAGCATTCACAAAACCACTAAATGAACAAACTTTTGTTAAACTGCAACGCGATTTAGGAATATGCTCTATTAATGATCTTCTAAACTAATAGCCACATCTCTATTTATTCTATGTTTAGCTAAAAAAAAATTTATCCACAAATTAAAATTGATAACTCCTTCACCTTAAATTTTTTAGGTGGTTGGTTTCTGAAGATTACCTATAAATAATTTTCGAAATTATATATAAAGCTTTACACAACAAGAAGTAAAGAATATATATAGATTTCATTTTTTTTACAACAGAAAATATAATCATGTCTTCTAAAAATTCTCATATATCCTTCCGACACCTACAACGGATAGCTCAGCGGATACACCTCAGCGCCTTCCTACCCCTACACCAAATCAGGAACCGACGTATATGTGGTCCTCCTATCACACGGGATTCACTCCCAATAACAAGAAGTCCAAACAAGCTCTATTTGTTTCTCCTAAAACCAAGGAGAAAATTAATGAGATACATCACTATAAAAAGCAACAAACAGATCAACGACAAGAATTATATTTTGAAAAAAAGTCATGTCGCGACGACTAAGTTTTCTAGAACAAGTAGCGATAAAATTTTGTAATTCATGGAACAAGGATGTACATGAACCACTTCCGGTTCCTTGTAGTTCTTTGGATCCCTCATTCTCGTATCGTACACATTTTGACCCTTCACCAAGTCCATTCTTTGGTTTCTCAAAAACCCGCGAATGTGGAAATATATGGTCTCCACTCAAGCCATGGAGGGATGACAAGTCAGAAGATCGCAAAACTCCATCGCCGTCTAAATAGATTAAATTATATCATTGTATTTGTATCTACATATATTTTTAATTCTGTTTCACAAAAATAATAATATATATTTTTTAAATAAAAATAGAAAGTCGAAAAATAAGAAACACCCTTTAAAATTAGGCTATTTTTAGAAAAATTGGTCATTTCAGACGTCTGAACATTACCTTCAGACATCTGACACTTTGATATCACACAAATTTTAGACCATCATGCATATATCAGACGTTTGATATAACCTTCCAGACATCTGAAAATTTTCTCCGCTTACTAAAAAGTAGATACCAGAATATTTCAGACGTATGAACTATGAACCAGACATCTGAATAAAGTCTCTGCCACCATATTCGATCTATTTCAGACGTCTAATATTTAAACCAGACGTCTGAGAAAACTATCTGTCATTCAGAAATGAAAATTCAATCTATTCCAAATGTTTGATAATATAAACAGACGTCTGAAAAATCTCTCTGACTATCAAATTTTATAACTTGACCAAATCCAGACATCTACCACAACAAATCGGACGTCTGATTCTATTTATTGTTATAAAACTAGGTTAAATCAGACGTCTGAAATTCAATCGATACATTTATACACCCAGATAACATCTATTTTTTTTT
This sequence comes from Allium cepa, assembly GCA_030765085.1. Lineage (NCBI taxonomy): Eukaryota > Viridiplantae > Streptophyta > Magnoliopsida > Asparagales > Amaryllidaceae > Allium > Allium cepa. Next base: position 201,391,192 of record CM060945.1, on the reverse strand, counting down.
ACTTCATTTCATTTTATTTCTACTGCAATCTCGATTTTTTTCTCAATCTTCCAAACTTGATCGAATTTGATGGCTCCTAAAACAAAAAATCCTAAAATCTCTAAGCGAAAATAAGATTAAGCAACTTCCTCAAGTTTGCTCAGATGATCAAATTGAACGATGGATGAATCGAGTACCTCATTCATTCAAGAGATATAAGGATATACAGAAGAAGAAACTCCACACGGGTCCATTTTATAACTTACTCAAGTTCCCAATGTACGATTTAGATGAAATGTGTGAAAATGCCGGTTTAGAAACTTTGATATCTTTCAATACCAATAACATCCAAATTGATCGGTTGGCTATATTTCTTTTCTATGCTAATTTGGATAGTACAGCGGTTCGGAACACTGAATACGAGGATAATTGGTTATGGTCTAGTGTTTATGTAAACATAATTAGGCTCACTCCAGGAATCATCAACAGAACTCTCGGAAGTTCCGACTCCAGAGAAGATTTATATAGTATTCCCGATATGCGTCTTAAACCAAGAGATAATATAACACATAAGATGAAATGCCAAAATTTGCATCCAAATATCTACGACCTAAGGCCAAACTTCTAACTGGAATGATCATCAACATTATCATTCCCCATCTTCGAAGTCACGAACAGATAATGGAGTTAGAGCACAAGGCCCTGCATGCTATATTCAGCGGAACAGGGTTTAACTGGGCTAAATTTATATTTGACGAGCTCAAAAAAATTTGGACTCAATCATTCCCATCAATTGTATACACCACATACATCATGAGACTTCTACATGCTCACAACATCCCCTCCTATTTATCCACTTTTGAATAAATTTCTTCGAAATATGCTTCCACGAAATTTTTCTCACTAATGCACCTATCGGAAATTCCTCCGGAGTTTATATCATTTAAAGAGTGGACGCAACTTCGTCAAGCCAGACAAGTTGGGCCTCCACCCCAATCACACCCTGAACCATCACAAGAGGTGGAACAACATTTCAAAACTGTTCCTCCTGCACCATTTGATTTTACGTGCCATGATGAGATTTTGGAGACTCGAACAGAGACAAATCCAAATGAAAGTATTCGAGACCTCACTCTTCAAAATCAGCATATCTTATCTCGTAATCAAAAAAAATTGGCTAAGCACATTGATAGTTTTGAAACGTCTTTTGCTACATGCCTGGCCACAGTTGAAACACAAGTGTATTTCCAGTTCTCAAAGAGGTTCTTCAAAGGGTTCGTGGCACTACACCACCTTCCGAAGATTGGCCAACCCCAGTGCCTTCTCCTCCTTCAAAACATTCCAAACTTTTTGGGAGAGAATGAACCTCCAGAACAAGCTCCGACATCTCCAACAAAGCAACCTAGCTCTTCCAAAAATGAAGATAAATGAGATGATCAAGAAAAAGCTTCCCCAAAAGACTCATAGATTTTTAGGACTCCATCTTATGTACAATTGATAAAAATTTATGAATGTACTCGATTAAAATATTTAATGAAATTTCTCTTTTGGTGTTTTATCTCTGTGTATATTTTTGTCTTACAACGATTAGTAAAATATTTCATGATTTCTACATTTAACAAAGTATATATCCTTTTTGATAATGCCAAAAGGGGAGAAATAATATTCAGGGGGAGATCACAATAAGTTATGAAAAGCACATATTCAGGGGGAGATTTATAAAATTATATATAAGTATATTGTATAGATGTCATCATCGAAAAGGAGGAGATTGTTAGGAAATCAAATCTATAGTTCCGATGACAACAACTATACGATGGAAATCGAATATGCATATATATTTCTATATACAGGTACTTGTTAGAGGAACATCACTAGAAAGACAAAAACAAGGATCAAAGAATGTTACAAGAGACTACAAGTCGATAGGATCAAAAAAGAAACAAGAAAGACGCACAAAATAGACATGTACAAGTTTCAGATGTCTAGGTGCACAAGCCAGACGTCTGGAAAAGTCCTCTAGAACAACAAACAGACTGAAACGACCCGCAAATCCGAACCCCTTGAGTCAACACTATTCTATATCTATCAACTCAAAATGAACAAAAATACGAACCATTTGGGTTAAAGAGAAGAGGTAGAAGAAGAAGATAGAAAACAACATCAGAATCTAACCATCGCAGCAGAATAAAATATAATAGATAATCACAGATCTTTACACCAAAACAAATTCTATATCTATTTATACAGACATCATCAGAGTATACATAACACTCAACTGGACAGTAATCATAATTTGTCCTCACAATCTAAATACACAGGGGAATATGTAACACAAATACGGAAGTACGTATCGCCATCCAGCTCGTTCCTGAGCTCCACAGCATCCTTTCCTGTATCCTATAATACTCGGTCTGACCCGAGTATTATAGATAAATAACACCCGAGTCAGTCTGGAATACCAGCGTGAGAAAACCACACTCAAATTGATTATTAATGTTCAAAAATTATTTGAAAATCAAAAGCATCTCGTAAGACCACGCCACAAATAAACATGTCGGATTTTTACCTTACGATAGCCAAAACACTTTTTATTAAAATTCTCTGATATTATAACAGTGTCTATAGAAAGTAAAATAGAATCTTAGCTGAAATGCTTGTATCTCACGTTTCAGCAATAGTTGGGCACAATGAAAATCGTACGGGCGCGTAGGGAAAATGGATTTCCAACTAATGACTAAGCACTGGGTACCACCTGTCGTGGTACCTGGTCTAGATCAGCATACCGAGGATCACTCCCGACCCCCTGCAACACAAGACCGGGACTACCCCTTATTGGATAATCCCGAGTAAGATCACCCCACGGTTGGGATCAGCAACCGCACCACTAAGCCGAAATAAAAGGTACATCTAGATAGGGATGACCTTACCCTAAATGGGTGCAGCCTACCAAGCCTTGCTGTATAACCCCTGATTTTCAGTCATTCCCCGTTGATGAGGCTTGAGGCTAAGCATTACCTTTAGAGAATTCATCTTTTAGAATGCTCATCGTCCACCTGACGATGTTCTGAAAGCATTCATCATTACAAGTCCGTCCCGGGTTTGAACGGAACCGAAGGCACTATTCCTACTGCATCCATTTTGGAATCATCCTCAGGATTAGTAGCGACTAGCCCTTGCACTTCACTGCTCCATCTTCGAATCCAAACCCGTCTTCCTCACGAAAATGTTCAAACCGGATCGAAGTGGTTTTCGAGAAATAAATCACGATCCCGGTCTTTTCGAAACGATCAACGCATTGGCCAATATTGATAGTCGGTTATTTAACTATCAACTAACATTCACAAACATCCATCGACCATAAATAATTTTCCAAATTGTTTATTAACCTCAAAATATCTTTGCAAGACATATTTCCACTGTTCAAACCCTTTCAAAATAGTTTTCAATCCATACTTTCCATGAAATAAATTTCCCAATATTTGTTTCCACTGAAACACCAAGCACAAAAACTTTGGATTTTAAAATAATTTAAAACACTTTATTATAAATTATCCTTTAAAACATTTAAATCAAAAACTACTTCAATACTTTATTAAAAATATATACTATAGGAATATTTGAAAATGAGGTTGCTTTATAAAATATAAAACTAGATTTTCTCCTTTAAAACAAAATACCAAGTCACCTTTAAATAATTACTACGATAATAGATTTGAAAAATACTTACTTCAGAATTTAAACATTTAGAAATAATAAATTTCCTAAAACATGCTTTTTAAAACAACATTAAAGCCCTTAACTTATATTTAAAAGTTACTTTGAAAACGAACTGGGCTATCCAGGGAAATACACTTCTCTTCACATCCTTTAAAAATAAATCACTATTAATTTTTAAACAAATTTTTCCATTTCTTTAATAAATTCCCATCGTGAATTTATTCATCAAATATCCACTGATATATTACTTCACCTTTGTAAAACCAGTTTATAAATTCCAAAGTCCCACTTTTCTTTTAAAAAAAATCTTGGTTTTACACAATTAAATCAATCTCTAAATTGATTTCCAATTTACTTCATTTTTAAATAAATTTCCTCACTTAGTCCATTCATTTCAAAATCCATTAATTATAGACTTTATTTTTTTCCTTTCGTTTTGATTTTAAATCTTTTAACTGAAACATACTGATTTCAGATTTTCCAAATTTCTATTTTATTCTTTTCAATAATTTAAATCTTAAATTTAAAATAAATGCTTTATTATTTTAAATAATAACACTAAATTTTAAAATTCATTATCTACCTGTTTATTTGAAATCCCCTTTTCATATACGGAATTTATTTATTAGAATTTTAAAACCACTATTATTCTTATCCAGTTCATTCTTAATTTATTTAAATTCTCTACAATTATTTTGCTTACAAATTCTCTTCTTTTATTTTCTTTTCAAAAATCCAATTCTCTATATTTTGATAACTCAGTGTACCGAAATATATTCAAGTAAACCATAGCGTTCATATTCCAATTATCAATAATATTCATCACAGAATATCGAATATTCATAACAGAGAATATTAAACAATGTAAATAATTTTGAGAAATCCAGTTGGATCCCTCCAACCTGTTTCCCTACTACCACGGACGTTAACACAACATAAAATACCAATTCCACTTTGAGGTGGAATATCGCGGTATATGGGTTTCAAATATAATATCATCTGCTATTATGCAGCACATAGGGTCTATTTATTATTAACTAATGACAATCATCATTCAAGCAAAACAACCATACTTTTAAATTTAACTAAAATAATCCAGGTGACTGAGATTAACTCACCTTTATCATTTTGCAGTCCATTTCCTTTACGACTTGTTCTTCACGATCATTGACCTTGTATAACATTGTATGATTTATTAATATTTGAAAAATCAAACAATAAATTTCCAGTTGATGAATTTTATTAGCTAACGGTTTAATCCTCAATTAATAATTTTCCTTTAACACAATCATTTAGTAACTAAAATCATTTAATAAGTTAATAAAACGGGTTTAAAGATTTACTTTTTATATGACTCATATCCTTTTCTCAAAATCTATAAATAATTTATGTTTCCTATACATATTTAAATTAAATTCAGTTTTCCTTAAAATTTGAAGAAACTGCTTAATAGGTAAAATTTTCTTTTTACTATAAATAAAAACAGTAATCACTTTACTGTATATATATATATATATATATTCATATATAAATAAATTATCTCATAAAACTTACTGTTATATTTTTTCTTTTATTTCTGACTTCTGATCATTCAAATTTAAACTAAAATGGAAAGTGTAAATAAACAAGTTGTAAATTTATACCTAACAGACTTCCACTGAATCCATCGCCTTCTCCCTCTACCTTGACGTGCTGTCGAACCTCCTTGCCTTCGCGACCTCGCCATCATGCCTCTCCATCGAGTTTGAGTCAAACTCGTACGCCCTTCCTCCACCCTATCATGGACCCTGCTATCGAGCTTCCCCCTTCACCATTTCCACGAATCCCCACGTCAAACTATCGCATGCGAACGAGAGTTCACCCCAACCCTAATCGCTGTCGTGCATAACCCAATCGAGCATCGGCAACCCTAACCCTATTGATTCGCTCGAACTCGCAGGAGGAGGAAAGAGCATGCGTTCGATTCGAATTCCCTTTTCGGCTATACCATTTCTGCATTTTCGAATTTGATTTCATCCTCTCTTTTTTGCTGAATGCCGATTTATCTTTGTTCGGCCATGATTTTATTTTCCACTAGGAAGAGAAAAGATTGCTAAAAGGTTTTGTTTTCGTTATGTTTTGAATTTGATTGAAAGGAAACGTCGTGCATTTGAAAGAGGGGGCAGAAAAAACATTTACATGTTGAAGGCGCTTTGCTACATTGATTGAAATGAAGCGTACAAAGCACAAGTGCGACATTATTTCGGCTGAAGGCTGTATATATATTAAATTGATTTCAAATTGTCTCAACTTTGTAGTTCAAATTTTCCGACCTCCTAACGAGACATGCGCTAGGCGTTTATAATATTATACCCCTATTCCGAACACAATGAAAAAGGTTTCGAGTCCCTACTCGATCGTATGGAGAAGATAGCCTTTTGGATTGAGTTATTAAACTAAATTTTCGATATAAATTTCAGTGCGTTTATATATCGTATGCTCACACAACAACTCCAAACACTACGAAAATTGAAATCCGATAATAATACACTATTATGGATCCAACGGAACTGGTTTCGTCGAATTCCGAGACTGTGCCTTAGAAGGCTATTTTTAAATATCAATTTAAACGTTATAATTTTTAAACTGAACAAATCACCTTCAAATTCAATTTTAACACTTTTACTATCTTCAGTATTATCAATATAAATTTTACAAGCCTTCAAATTATTTTTAACAAGCATAAAACTTCAGATTCAACATTTTTATCCAATTTCCAGTAATTAAGTCCAAAAATTAAATTTTCAAATAATGGTGATATTTGAAATTTAAGTTACAAACTATCTTTTAAATATTACAATAAATTAAATATCCCAATTTAAATTGTCCAAAATTCTGGGTCGTCACATCCCTCCCCTCTAAAAAGAATTTCGTCCCCGAAATTACTAGTTAAGAAGAATGGTCCAATACCCGTTTACTTATCCCCAAAACCAAACAATTCCAAATAATTCTCAAAACAATCTTTTATTAAAGACACACAAACCCTTTTCTCTAGCTTTCCTAACATATCTGTAAGTCCCAAAGAATATTACTTCCTTAACAGTTCAATTTTGAATTTAAAACCAATTTTGATTTATCAAAATTTTCTCAAAATTTTCTAACTTCCTAAATTTCCGAAAAATTTCGCCAGCGTCTCCTTTGCGCGGCTAGCTCGGAACAACTACAAAATGCCTCTACGGACCCTAAATTCCAAAAGAAACAAAAAGTCAAGTGGCTAAATCAAAAACCAAATCAAATTTCATACAGAAATTTAAACACATACCTTTTTATCGAGCAACTCAAATTTATCTTCTGAAATCAAAACCAATTTTCCTTTCCCTTTATAATACCTGCATATCCTATTTAGCAATAATATCCAAGCATAACTTTTAAAATCATTTTATACATTTCCTTACAGAATTTTTCATATCTACTTCTATTCAAATTAGTTTCCCATTTCCATATGAATTCAATTTATCTTCAACTCTGGATGTCGAATTTTATCTTCCATTTATAACTGATTCATATCATTATTTTAAATTAGTTTCATCCACTAATTTATTTCAATTTCCAATTTGAAATCATTTTGTTGCTAATGAATTTTTTTTCAAAAATTTTCTAACTCCTAAAATTTTCGAAATTTTTTGGCAGAGTCTCCTTTGTACGAAGGAGCTTTTGAAATTTGACAAGAGATATAAATATATATACATCGACCCACACGGTCGGAAAAACAAAAACAGTTCATATTTCCTACTTTTATTGCGTAGGCGTACCTTTATTTAGCATTTTTAAGCAAGCGGCTAATTTAATTAGCATTTTGCGCGATCAAATCCAGCCCAACGGCTTCTCGGTACCTGTACTTACTCAACTAAAACATGTAAGTGCTGAATATATGCAATTTAATAGTATTTCACTTCTTTTAATATAGCTAACAAATAAGTTTCACATATAATACATATTATATAATTTCCATAAGCACATACAAGGTTTCGAAACTTATTACAATTGCTTACGACCAATTCTCAAATCATTCCATTCAGTTTAAGTGATTTACAGCACACTCGCTTATATTTAATTCATTCTAAGCAAAACAAACTCATATTCATTCCAATTGATTTCAAAATTATCCTATTTCACTTCTAATAACTCATATAATTTTATCTAATCTCGTTTACTTCGACCGACCCATTCTCTTATGAAATTCAAAAATATTCATGTGAATAAATAATTACTTAAGATTATAACCATTTTAAATTGATTCCAACTCAATTTATATTTAATTCCTTCTATTTTAGTTCATTCTATTAAACTTGAAAACATTCCATATCTCTTATTGTCATTAAGTTATTTCAACTCCTTAACAATTTTATTCTGTATTCGCCTTCATTCATTTGAGTCCATTTTATCAAGCTTGAACCATTCCATGCTTATATATTAATAACCATTTCCCAATTTAAATTTACCCAAGCTTTTATTTAATGGACTTTTACCTTTACTCGAAACCAAGCTTTCACTAATTTAAACTTAAATTAATTTACATCAGATTATTCAAATTTCATACTTAAGCTCATTTTCATTTTGCAAATAAATTTTCCTTTTCAATTTAACTTGATTCTATTTCAATCAATTCTCATTTCAAACTACAAATTTATTTAATTAGTTCATCTGTTTCGTGTAAATTTTAAATTTCTAGATTCAATTCATTCTCAATTCATTTAATTAATTACAAGGCAATTTTCAATTTATTCCCACTCATCTGGGTTTTATTGCAACTAAAACCATCCCTATTTTAATCCAATTTCATTTTATTTGGCAACATTTTCAATTATATTTACTTCACTAACAATTCAAGTCGAATTTGATTTATAACTTAAGTTTTATTTTCAAACTTCAGTATTAACTCATAAGTTCAGCTTCTATTTAACTACGTTAGGTTCCATTTACATATTTCACTAACTAATTTATTATCTAATTAGTTCTCCCCCTATTTATAATTCAATACTTGATTTTTAATCTCAAAAATCACTTCATTTAATTTTCTTAAGTCCAATTTATTTTATAATTCAAGTTTGGATTTTAGTTTTATTTTCCAAATCATCAAACAATATTTATTTTGGGTTTTCTATCCCACTTTTAAATTTTATAAGTCATAACTTATTATTTTACACATTTCCATTCATTCTAGACTTGAATATATTCATCTTTATTTTTAACTAATGATTTATTTAACTCAATTCGATTCAATTTTCTTCCTCAATCCAAGTTAATTTCATTTTTAACTTTTCACTTTTGATTTTAATTCCAACATTCAAAGCTTATATTTTTCTTCCTTATTTAAAAATCATCTCAACTTACAAGTTTATAACTTACCTCATCAGGATTTCCGATTCAAATAAGGATTCAGGATTTCAAACACCCGGCTTTTGGCACAAATCATTTTGAAATCTCCAATATCTCAAAATCACACTTCTCGAATTTTTAAACCAATCCTGGTTTTTATCCTCAACAAATTCCCTTTGAAATTTCAAAAAACAAACTAGTTCTTCTGAACCAATCAATTTGGCAGAAATCCGTTTCTTAGAAACTTGAAAATGAACATCGATGATGATGCAGTCATCACCGAAGCTATTTTATAGCGACTGAAGTGAGTTCAATGTTATATCCCTTCCCAAAATTTATTTGAAACAATTTCTTTACAGAAATACTTCTAAAACAATAATACTATTATTTATCTTCAAAACACTTTGAAAAACACTTCCAAAATCTCTGGGGTATTCAAATTTTCAAATTTTAACTTAAATCAAATTTTAACTATAATTTATTTGTATAATTTATGCTCATACAATTTTTCCCTTTGATTATACAAGTCATTCCAATTTTTATAATCTTATTTGTTTAAAATATTATCATCCAAACAATCAAGTTATATAACAATTTAAGAAGATATTTCTTTTATATCAAAATATAATTTTGGGCAAAATTATTTCATTCACCCTCCTTTGAAACAATACTGTGTCAGTTTATCTTGTCAGGTGTTTGTAAACTCTTCTCGAATAGCGGCCAACCTACTCGACTAGAATTCATATTCTACCCAACTAATAAGTCAACACAATATTAAAACAATTTATATTCATTAACAAATACGCGCTCATATCTATTAATAGCTCAAACTCATTCTAGAGTACTACGGACTCAATTTTCAATGAGTAATCCCCACCATAGCCAAGGTTATCACCAACCTAAGCTCTGATACCAAATGAAACGACCCATAAATCTGAAACCCTTGGGTCAACACTATTCTACATATATCAACTCAAGATGAACAGAAACACGAACCATTTGGGTTAAAGAAAAAGAGCTAGAAGAAGAAGATAGAAAACAACATTAGAATCTAACCATCGCAGCGGAATAAAATATAATAGATAATCGCGGATCTTTACACCAAAACAAATTCTATATCTGTTTATACATACATCATCAGAGTATACATAACACTCAACTGGACAGTAATCATTATATTCCCTCACAATCTGAATACACAGCGGAATATGTAACACAAATACGGAAGTACGTATCGCCATCCAGCTCGTCTCCTGAGCTCCACATCACCCTTTCATGTATTCTATAATACTCGGTCTGACCCGAGCATTATAGTTAAATAACACCCGAGTCAGTCTGGAATACCAGCGTGAGAAAACCATACTAAAATTGATTATTAATGTTCCAAAATTCTTTTAAAATCAAAAGCATCTCGTAAGACCACGCCACAAATAAACATGTCGGGTTTTTACCTTACGATATCCAAAACACTTTTTATTAAAATTCTCTGATATTATAATAGTGTCTATAGAAAGTAAAATAGAATCTAGCTGAAATGCTTGCATCTCACATTTCGGCAATAGTTGGTGTAACGACCCCACTTCCTACGCCCAGGAAGAAGCATCGTTAATAAGAAAGAAAGAGGTGCGAAAATAGAAAAGATAGAGAAGAAAGAACAACAATATCAGAATCTCACAGCGGAACGAATAAAATATATTAATCACATAAATATTTACATAATATATACATCAATCAGAGCTATACAGATAATACATCACATACTAGACAGTTATAACACCTGTCTACTTAATACAACTCAATACACAATACATCACAGAGATACCACACAGCGGAACTATATATATATATATATCTATAACGCTGAAGCCTCCTGCTCCATTGCTCCTCCAGAATTCGTCAAAGCTAAACCTGAATCCCTTGGCTACCCGTAAAAATTTGGGTACCCGAGAGTTTATGAAAAACAAAAATAAACTTCGGGTCAGACATGGGTCTGGTATGAGTAACAGGTTAAAGTTGCTTAATTTTGAAAATCCTTTGAAAACAAAAGCTATCACGTAAGACTTCCCACACATAAACATGGAAAAGTTTTTTACCTTACGCTAACCAAAACATTTGATAGGAAATTCTGTGATATTATAATAGGTCTAGGGTTTTCAAGTAAATAGAAAATAGCCGAAATTGTTACATTAATTAAATTCCAGCTACTAGCCACAAAAGTGGGTAATACAATCAAAACCGTTGGCACTTATTGGATTTTGGATTCCATACAATGGCAGGGCTAATGGGGTACCGCCCGTCACAGTACGTGGCCTAGATCAACGTACCGAGGATTACTCCCTTCATCCCCTGCAACACAAGGCCGGAACCATTCCTTACTGAACAGTCCTGAACAAGATAAACCCCGCAGTTGGCTGTAGACCAACTGCCCACTAAGCCGAATAAAAAGGGACATCTAGACAGGGGAATATCCTTGTCCTGCTTGGGCATGACCCACCTAACCTTGCCGCACCTCCCCTGTTTTAGCCATTCCCGGTTGATGAGGCTTGAGGTTACGATTACCTTTATAGAACATATCTCTTAGAATGCTCATCGTCCGCCTGACGATGTGTTGAAAGCATTCAATCCATACAAGTTCATTTCGGGTTCGAACGAAACCGAAGGCATTATCTCGTTACACTCATTTTGGAATCACCCTCAGAGTTAACGACGATAACCCTTGCATTCAGAACCTTCATCTTCACTTCAGATTCACGACCTATCGTTAATTTGGAAACGATGTGGTTTTCGGATATTCCTAATGCGGAAAACCCGATCCCGGTCTCATCGAAATCCAAAGCGTGTCTTTTAAGGCCAAGTTGTCTATTTAGTCTTAACAATGAATTCAATATCATCAATATACACAGATAGATAATTCACATCTCATAACAGATAATCACATCATCATAATAAACAGATAATTAATATCATCATCCACATAGATAATTAAACATTATCATACTTAAACTATACATCCAAATCACATAGATATTATTCATCCACATCTGAGATTACAATCAAACAATGAAATATCAACATCATCCATCAACAATGATTTATGAATTACAAGCTATAGTTAATTTAAAATGAATTAAATTAACTCCTTCCATCTTAATTAATTTAAAATAAATTAAATTAATTACTCATTCCATAAATCCCGCTCTCATAATCAATAATTGATTATAAATCAAATTACTAAATCATTCTCTAATTACAAGAATAATTTAGTCTTTGTTTAATTAAAATGAATTATTATAAATCATTCATAGCAATTTAACATTTAATTACTTTCCTATTAATTATTCCTTAATTAAACAATTCTTAATTACATCATTAATTATAGTAATTAATGATCTTCAATTTATATTAAATTACTTCAATTAATCTTTATTTAAACACAATTATTAATCACCCCTTGATTAATAACAAACCAGTAATTAACTATCCTTAATTACTTATTAACAAATTAATCATTCCATGATTAATTAATTCCATAAATTAATCCTTTGATTTATTACAAAAGAGATTACTCACATTACTTCATTTACAAATCATCTTGAATGAATCTCATCAAGTAATTATCATCTAATTACTATTCTGAGTAATTATGCTCCATTAATTACATTTATATTGATTTATTTCCATTTAATTATCTTGTTGATTTATTATTCTCAAATAAATCAATTTCTTAATTACATTTCATTATTAATTATATTAATTAATGATTTCTATTTACATCTTCATTTATTAACTTATATTAAGAATACAAATCTTCAAATTATAAATATTAATCCTCTTGATTAATATCATACAGTAATTAATCATCCATAATAAATTACTTCTCAATAACACTCTTAATTAATTCCCTGATTAATTTTAAGTGATTATATTTCAATTACTTCCATTAACAACATCACCCAATTAATTACATCCCGTAATTATCCTTCAATTACTTCTCTAAGTAATTCAATTTCAAAATATCTGTTAATTAAACTAAATTAATTAACTCAAATTAAATCAATGTACACAATTAATAAGTAATTGATTTCTTAATTACTTTTCAATAAATAATTTCATTTAAACTATTAAATTAATTAATCTAATTAATTTATTATAAAATCAACCATATTAATTAATTATAACATAATCTGGTTAATGAACTTCATTAATAATTATTTAATTATCAACTTATATTAATTATTATTAATTATAAGTTAATTAACCATTTAAAAATCTAATCTATAGTTCTAAATCACATATTAGTTAATTAATTCATTAATTAACTTTAATTACTATATTTACACTATAATTACTAGATTAATTAATATCTATTATTAATTATTCTACCTAATTAACTTAAAGGCTGATGCACACAAATTCTAAAACTTCATGAATTAAGGCAAATCATTCTCATTTTTGATTATATTTTCAATCCCAATATGTTTGAAAACATTTATTTCAATAAATTCTAATTTTATCCTTCATAAAGTTTTTTAACACCAATTTATTTTCAAAACCCTTTTTTTTTAAATTTACATACTTAATAGCATTAAACTATTTGAATCAAATTTTAAATTATTAAACTTTAATTTAGTTTCATGTCTGGAATTACATATCTAAGTCTTGACTTCCTTTGGAGTTGACATGTCTCAATCTCTTCTTAACAGTTTAAAATTTTCATTTTAACTCAACTTAGTTTGAAAATACTTTAACCATTTACCACTTTTAAATTATTTAAAATTATTTAAATTTTGAAACATTATTATTGTCAACTCTCTTTCGAATCTAACTTAAATTCATGTTGCAAACTTGATTTAAAATTTGACTTGGCTTTGAGTTAAATTTAAAACAAAATCCACAAAACAGTTTTAAAAACTGTTACAGGTTTAAAACCTGAACATGAACAACCCGAGCACCCCCCTCATGTTACTTCGAGTAATACGCGAGTTTCCCCCGAGAAAACCCGTATCCTGCTTCGAGTTACTCACCGGGCGCGCGCGAATAAAAAAAACAAGACAGAACCTGGAAACAACACCTCACCTCCCTCAAACCTGTCAGCGCCGCTCTTCCCCAACCCTGACCACACGGCGACTAGCAGCTCCGGCCATGAACGCTGCCAAGACTGTGCTACCCCCTCACAAATTCCCACGGCGCTCGATCGCCATATGGCGTCAAACAGAACCAACCACTTTGGCCTCTTCAACCAGGTTATGTGCACGAATTTTGCTCAAAATAAATTGGGTGCCAGATGAAATTTTAAGTTGATTTATCTTAACTAAATGCTTAGACTTAGTTTGAGATGATACAAACATCATTTACTTGAAACTGAAGTGCAAGCATAAATCAGGGAAGAAGTAACTAATGTTTAATAGCAAAATTTTATTTTACAGAGAGTATCAGAAACAAGAATATGCAAACACTGCAGGTAGATTTGGTTCCAGATAAAGCTCAAGACTATGTTGCTTTAAGTATAATTCTAAACTTGTACTCATGATTGAACAAACTTAAATTGTTTAGATCTCTAATCCTAACAAAGATTAGATGAATAGATTTGTATTTTGATATAACTTTCACATTTCTGAACTAAGAGCAGAGACACTTGAATGCAACAGGCAAGTATATAAACATTTATAAACCCAGAATTATCAACCCCATACATATATATACACAAACAAGCATATTTCATCTCAGAAATCTTCACAAGCAACAAATTAAAATTTACATAGGCTTTTAAATTTAAAGGTTTACTCACAGTTAAACAGTTCTTCCTTATCTAACTTGAATTCAAGTTTAAAATTTACTTTATGATCAACAACACATTTATTTCATACTTCATCAAGCAACCAGATTACTAAGTATTTAAAAAAAGAAGTTACTCACTGATATATGGAAGAACAGAGGTACTTTGTTGAAGCAGGCATGAAATTCAGGCTTGAATCTACTGTGACTTCATTCTACTTTGCTTCTTGAATTTTGTTTAAGTATGAAATAGTTTTACTTTCATGTTTTAGTTGAAATGAAGTTTACTTTAGATTTTCCTTAGTTCGAACTGGTATGAAGCTAACATATAGAAAAGGAAAAGAGGTAGGGTTATAATTATGTTTCAAGAAATTATGACAATATAAAATATAATCTTGTTTGTACAGTTTTATTCCAGAGATATTTTCTTTAATGGTGGCTGATATAAATGCTTAGTGTCCTAAAAGATTTTTTTCATTAATTACTTTTTGTTTGTTAGCTTAAGATATTTAATACTATCTTCCCTAGCAAGCTTCACATATATATGCACTTTGTTTTGGTTTTATTACTGTCATTTGCTTTGTTTGCTTACTACGGCCTGCATATGATTTCACTTGTTTGGATAACATATATTTTATTTCTGTCCTTATTGCTTTACTTCAGCCTGCACACATTTTTGTGCTTTTAAACATATACATATATTTATACTGCAGTTTGTTTTTATCTTTATTTTGTTACAGTCTTTTACTTCAGGTTCATGCCTATCATATTTAAGTGTAATACTTATACAAGCCTACAGATATTTATCTAGATGTTTAAACATATTCATATATATACTACAGTCCAGTTTTTATGTTAGCTTACAAATCTAAAATATCTTTTGTTTGTACAATCACACAAGTGACCTTGATGCTTTAAACCTATATATATGCTGCAGTTTTTATATTGGTTTACAAATTTGAAAATTTATTTGTTCTAGTTTCATCGCTGACTTGTTATATTTTGAAATGCATGTGAATGTTGTTATTTTTGTTCTGTTATTTGCAAACTAAATGAATTTATAGTTGTTAAGCTATTATAATGTAACCAATGTACTACTTTACATTTTCCTAATTTATCTTTTAGTCTTATATTTATATTTATTAATATTATTTAAGAGTAACTCATTTATCAATTTATAATGGTAAATAAATTAAATTATCTTTTTATCATAAACTACATATTTTATTAATGTATGTTGATGTATTGTTTGACAAAATTCTGTTAAAAACTCATATATCATTTTAAATTCATATTTTTAATCAAGCTATACCAAAAAGAAAAGAAAAGAAATCATTTTGTTAATAATTCTAAATTTAAACTTAAGTTAAAATGAGTCTTGAACTATTTAAACATTTACTTATGTATTAAAAATCCTGTATTTATTTATCTAGCTATGTTTGTATTAAATACAATTTCTAATTCACTAAAATATATATTTGTATTTAAACATATTTTATTAATTAAATTTTAAAACAAATTCATCTATTCACAATGTATACAAATATATACATATATAAATAGAAAGCAAACAATTAATTTCTAACAGATAAAATTTACCAGTTAGATATTTATTAAAAGAAAAGTATCAATTCAGATTTTATTATCAAATCAATTTAATATTTAATGTAGATTATTAAATTGATATTGCTAGAAAATTCCGGGTCGTCACATTCCTCCCCCCTTAAAAAAATTTCGTCCCCGAAATTTAAAAGCAAAGGTAATTTAATAATATATTTAAGATTTAAATTAAATTTAAACCATAAGCATATATCAATCACATGCTAACAATCATCACAACCAATCTACTCAATCAACAAAGCTAACTATCCAGACAAAATTCTGGATAGAGCTCCCTAGAGTTTCCCAGTATA
Organism: Allium cepa; assembly: GCA_030765085.1. NCBI lineage: Eukaryota > Viridiplantae > Streptophyta > Magnoliopsida > Asparagales > Amaryllidaceae > Allium > Allium cepa. Next base: position 201,374,447 of record CM060945.1, on the reverse strand, counting down.
ATACCGGAATACTCAATCTATAGAATCTAAATAGTCTATACTACTAATCTACAGAACTCCTTCGAATCAGATAAAATTCATACAAAATCAAATCTCCGTCTCCCCAAATCCAAATTCCTTCGTCTCTTATTCACCAAATACTTCTGACAATCCAGAGCTACCTTCAATCTACTGATCAGCTCAACCTTCGCTGATAACTCCTATAACAATCTGAATCCAAAAACAATCCAGTAGAATAATTTCCAAAACCAAGAACTCAATCTTTTCTATCCTCAGTAGAAAATAACTTCTCTTTCTTAGAAAAGAAAAACTAATGCACTTCCAACTGCTTCCGCTGCACAACTCTGATCTGGATAGATGAAAATGCTGATGATACACATAAGCACAACTGGACAACACATTACAAAAATATGATTCAGCAGATCCAAAATAAAACTTAGAAGTCCCTCCAAAACTTGAGCTGCTTTACCAATTTCTCTCTCTTGAAACCATTCTATTACTAAGCTAAACCATCGGTATTATTTCTGAAATCCAGTCGATATCAAACTCAACTCCTCAGATGCTAAGACAAACTACCGACCTCTTCAAAGATATCCAGAAGAATTCCTGCCATCCCAGAGAATACTTAACTATCGCAAGTCTCTTTTGCAATCAATCCAAGCTAATATCCAAAGAAAACTGTACTCTCCTTACCAATCTGAATAACTTAAACTCAACTAGCTAATCCATTGAAGAAAAATGGATCCACAAAGCTGCCTCTGAACTTCACCTCTAAAGAACTGCGGACAGATGACCTCCTCGCGTGCCGGCAGAACTGTCTGAGATGCAACGCTGTTACTGATGCCAAAACTCCTTAATCCAGAAATTCCTCAGAAAACTCAGGCCTCTAAGCCAAACACAACATTCAGCTGAACTCAACCTCAAAACTGATGCAGACACAGTTCCTTATCCAAAGATCTTTGAGAACTTCTTTGGAAATAATCCATTGCTACTGCATCTCAACACACAACTACTACTTCTTGAGTTACCCAGATAATATTTCCAGCTTCTGCCCAACTCACACAATCCAAATCTACTCATCCACTCTGTACAACAAAATGGACTTCAAATCTTAACAGTTTCCTCAAGAGATTTGGTGAAATCCTTACACCCCAAATTTACTCGAGACGGTATTAGGTCTACAGTCTCGTCCAATATACTTCCAACCACTGGTAGTCGTGTTACACACACTACTACGCAATCTACCCTTATACTTATATTGGAAAACACGGACAGGTAATCCAACAAATAGATAGAAATAAATAAATATATATATATATATATATATATATATATATATATATCAAATTTACAAATACGCTCTCTCAGGAAAGAAATCACTTAAGAGCCTAGGTATTCACTCAACCTAGCGCTCTGATACCACTGTAACGACCCCACTTCCTACGCCCAGGAAGAAGCATCGTTAATAAGAAAGAAAGAGGTGAGAAAATAGAAAAGATAGAGAAGAAAGAACAACAATATCAGAATCTCACAGCGGAACGAATAAAATATATTAATCACATAAATATTTACATAATATATACATCAATCAGAGCTATACAGATAATACATCACATACTAGACAGTTATAACACCTGTCTAGTAAATACAACTCAATACACAATACATCACAGAGATACCACACAGCGGAACTATATATATATATCTATAACGCTGAAGCCTCCTGCTCCATTGCTCCTCCAGAATTCGTCAAAGCTAAACCTGAATCCCTTGGCTACCCGTAAAAATTTGGGTACCCGAGAGTTTATGAAAAACAAAAATAAACTTCGGGTCAGACATGGGTCTGGTATGAGTAACAGGTTAAAGTTGCTTAATTTTGAAAATCCTTTGAAAACAAAAGCTATCACGTAAGACTTCCCACACATAAACATGAAAAAGTTTTTTACCTTACGCTAACCAAAACATTTGATAGGAAATTCTGTGATATTATAATAGGTCTAGGGTTTTCAAGTAAATAGAAAATAGCCGAAATTGTTACATTCATTAAATTCCAGCTACTAGCCACAAAAGTGGGTAATACAATCAAAACCGTTGGCAGTTATTGGATTTTGGATTCCATACAATGGCAGGGCTACTGGGGTACCGCCCGTCACAGTACGTGGCCTAGATCAACGTACCGAGGATTACTCCCTTCATCCCCTGCAACACAAGGCCGGAACCATTCCTTACTGAACAGTCCCGAACAAGATAAACCCCGCAGTTGGCTGCAGACCAACTGCCCACTAAGCCGAATAAAAAGGGACATCTAGACAGGGGAATATCCTTGTCCTGCTTGGGCATGACCCACCTAACCTTGCTGCACCTCCCCTGTTTTAGCCATTCCCGGTTGATGAGGCTTGAGGTTACGATTACCTTTATAGAACATATCTCTTAGAATGCTCATCGTCCGCCTGACGATGTGTTGAAAGCATTCAATCCATACAAGTTCATTTCGGGTTCGAACGAAACCGAAGGCATTATCTCGTTACACTCATTTTGGAATCACCCTCAGAGTTAACGACGATAACCCTTGCATTCAGAACCTTCATCTTCACTTCAGATTCACGACCTATCGTTAATTTGGAAACGATGTGGTTTTCGGATATTCCTAATGCGGAAAACCCGATCCCGGTCTCATCGAAATCCAAAGCGTGTCTTTTAAGGCCAAGTTGTCTATTTAGTCTTAACAATGAATTCAATATCATCAATATACACAGATAGATAATTCACATCTCATAACAGATAATCACATCATCATAATAAACAGATAATTAATATCATCATCCACATAGATAATTAAACATTATCATACTTAAACTATACATCCAAATTACATAGATATTATTCATCCACATCTGAGATTACAATCAAACAATGAAATATCAACATCATCCATCAACAATGATTTATGAATTACAAGCTATAGTTAATTTAAAATGAATTAAATTAACTCCTTCCATCTTAATTAATTTAAAATAAATTAAATTAATTACTCATTCCATAAATCCCGCTCTCATAATCAATAATTGATTATAAATCAAATTACTAAATCATTCTCTAATTACAAGAATAATTTAGTCTTTGTTTAATTAAAATGAATTATTATAAATCATTCATAGCAATTTAACATTTAATTACTTTCCTATTAATTATTCCTTAATTAAACAATTCTTAATTACATCATTAATTATAGTAATTAATGATCTTCAATTTATATTAAATTACTTCAATTAATCTTTATTTAAACACAATTATTAATCACCCCTTGATTAATAACAAACCAGTAATTAACTATCCTTAATTACTTATTAACAAATTAATCATTCCATGATTAATTAATTCCATAAATTAATCCTTTGATTTATTACAAAAGAGATTACTCACATTACTTCATTTACAAATCATCTTGAATGAATCTCATCAGTTAATTAAACTAAATTAATTAACTCAAATTAAATCAATGTACATAATTAATAAGTAATTGATTTCTTAATTACTTTTCAATAAATAATTTCATTTAAACTATTAAATTAATTAATCTAATTAATTTATTATAAAATCAACCATATTAATTAATTATAACATAATCTGGTTAATGAACTTCATTAATAATTATTTAATTATCAACTTATATTAATTATTATTAATTATAAGTTAATTAACCATTTAAAAATCTAATCTATAGTTCTAAATCACATATTAGTTAATTAATTCATTAATTAACTTTAATTACTATATTTACACTATAATTACTAGATTAATTAATATCTATTATTAATTATTCTACCTAATTAACTTAAAGGCTGATGCACACAAATTCTAAAACTTCATGAATTAAGGCAAACCATTCTCATTTTTGATTATATTTTCAATTCCAATATGTTTGAAAACATTTATTTCAATAAATTCTAAATTTATCCTTCATAAAGTTTTTTAACACCAATTTATTTTCAAAACCCTTTTTTTTTTAAATTTACATACTTAATAGCATTAAACTATTTGAATCAAATTTTAAATTATAAAACTTTAATTTAGTTTCAAGTCTGGAATTACATATCTAAGTCTTGACTTCCTTTGGAGTTGACATGTCTCAATCTCTTCTTAACAGTTTAAAATTTTCATTTTAACTCAACTTAGTTTGAAAATACTTTAACCATTTACCACTTTTAAATTATTTAAAATTATTTAAATTTTGAAACATTATTATTGTCAACTCTCTTTCGAATCTAACTTAAATTCATGTTGCAAACTTGATTTAAAATTTGACTTGGCTTTGAGTTAAATTTAAAACAAAATCAACAAAACAGTTTTAAAAACTGTTACAGGTTTAAAACCTGAACATGAACAACCCAAGCACCCCCCTTATGTTACTTCGAGTAATACGCGAGTTTCCCCCGAGAAAACCCGTATCCTGCTTCGAGTTACTCACCAGGCGCGCGCGAATAAAAAAAACAAGACAGAACCTGGAAACAACACCTCACCTCCCTCAAACCTGTCAGCGCCGCTCTTCCCCAACCCTGACCACACGGCGACTAGCAGCTCCGGCCATGAACGCTACCAAGACTGTGCTACCCCCTCACAAATTCCCACGGCGCTCGATCGCCAGATAGCGTCAAACAGAACCAACCACTTCGGCCTCTTCAACCAGGTTATGTGCACGAATTTTGCTCAAAATAAATTGGGTGCCAGATGAAATATTAAGTTGATTTATCTTAACTAAATGCTTAGACTTAGTTTGAGATGATACAAACATCATTTACTTGAAACTGAAGTGCAAGCATAAATCAGGGAAGAAGTAACTAATGTTTAATAGCAAAATTTTATTTTACAGAGAGTATCAGAAACAAGAATATGCAAACACTGCAGGTAGATTTGGTTCCAGATAAAGCTCAAGACTATGTTGCTTTAAGTATAATTCTAAACTTGCACTCATGATTGAACAAACTTAAATTGTTTAGATCTCTAATCCTAACAAAGATTAGATGAATAGATTTGTATTTGGATATAACTTTCACATTTCTGAACTAAGAGCAGAGACACTTGAATGCAACAGGCAAGTATATAAACATTTATAAACCCAGAATTATCAACCCCATACATATATATATAAACAAGCATATTTCATCTCAGAAATCTTCACAAGCAACAAATTAAAATTTACATAGGCTTTTAAATTTAAAGGTTTACTCACAGTTAAACAGTTCTTCCTTATCTAACTTGAATTCAAGTTTAAAATTTACTTTATGATCAACAACATATTTATTTCATACTTCATCAAGCAACCAGATTACAAAGTATTTAAAAAAAGAAGTTACTCACTGATATATGGAAGAACAGAGGTACTTTGTTGAAGCAGGCATGAAATTCAGGCTTGAATCTACTGTGACTTCATTCTACTTTGCTTCTTGAATTTTGTTTAAGTATGAAATAGTTTTACTTTCATGTTTTAGTTGAAATGAAGTTTACTTTAGATTTTCCTTAGTTCGAACTGGTATGAAGCTAACATATAGAAAAGGAAAAGAGGCAGGGTTATAATTATGTTTCAAGAAATTGTGACAATATAAAATATAATCTTGTTTGTACAGTTTTATTCCAGAGATATTTTATTTAATGGTGGCTGATATAAATGCTTAGTGTACTAAAAGATTTTTTTCATTAATTACTTTTTGTTTGTTAGCTTAAGATATTTAATACTATCTTCCCTAGCAAGCTTCACATATATATGCACTTTGTTTTGGTTTTATTACTGTCATTTGCTTTGTTTGCTTACTACGGCCTGCATATGATTTCACTTGTTTGGATAACATATATTTTATTTCTGTCCTTATTGCTTTACTTCAGCCTGCACACATTTTTGTGCTTTTAAACATATACATATATTTATACTGCAGTTTGTTTTTATCTTTATTTTGTTACAGTCTTTTACTTCTGGTTCATGCCTATCATATTTAAGTGTAATACTTATACAAGCCTACAGATATTTATCTAGATGTTTAAACATATTCATATATATACTACAGTCCAGTTTTTATGTTAGCTTACAAATCTAAAATACCTTTTGTATGTACAATCACACAAGTGACCTTGATGCTTTAAACCTATATATATGCTGCAGTTTTTATATTGGTTTACAAATTTGAAAATTTATTTGTTCTAGTTTCATCGCTGACTTGTTATATTTTGAAATGCATGTGAATGTTGTTATTTTTGTTCTGTTATTTGCAAACTAAATGAATTTATAGTTGTTAAGCTATTATAATGTAACCAATGTACTACTTTACATTTTCCTAATTTATCTTTTAGTCTTATATTTATATTTATTAATATTATTTAAGAGTAACTCATTTATCAATTTATAATGGTAAATAAATTAAATTATCTTTTTATCATAAACAACATATTTTATTAATGTATGTTGATGTATTGTTTGACAAAATTCTGTTAAAAACTCATATATCATTTTAAATTCATATTTTTAATCAAGCTATACCAAAAAGAAAAGAAAACAAATCATTTTGTTAATAATTCTAAATTTAAACTTAAGTTAAAATGAGTCTTGAACTATTTAAACATTTACTTATGTATTGAAAATCCTGTATTTATTTATCTAGCTTTGAAATGTTTGTATTAAATAAAACACAATTTCTAATTCACTAAAATATATATTTGTATTTAAACATATTTTATTAATTAAATTTTAAAACAAATTCATCTATTCACAATGTATACAAATATATACATATATAAATAGAAAGCAAACAATTAATTTCTAACAGAGAAAATTTACCAGTTAGATATTTATTAAAAGAAAATTATCAATTCAGATTTTATTATCAAATCAATTTAATATTTAATGCAGATTATTAAATTGATATTGCTAGAAAATTCCGGGTCGTCACAGTTGGGCACAATCAAAACCGTACGGGCACGTAGGGAAAATGGATTTCCAACTATTGACTAGGCACCGGGGTATCACCTGTCACGGTACCTGGTCTAGATCAGCATACCGAGGATCACTCCCGAGCCCCTGCAACACAAGACCGGGACTACCACTTACTGGATAATCCCAAGTAAGATCACCCCACGGTTGGGATCAGCAACCGTACCACTAAGCCGAAATAAAAGGGACATCTAGACAGGGATGACCTCACCCTAAATAGATGCTACCCACCCAGCCTTGCTGCACAACCCCTGATTTTCATTCATTCCCGGTTGATAAGGCTTAAGGATAAGCGTTACCTTAAGAGAATTCATCTCTTAGAATGCTCATCGTCCAACTAACGATGTTCTGAAAGCATTCATCCATACAAGTCCGTCCCGGGTTCGAACGGAACGGAAGGCACTATTCCTACTACATCCATTTTGGAATCATACTCAGGATTAGTTGCGACTAGCCTTTGCACTTCACTGCTCCATCTTCGAATCCAAACTAGTCTTCCCCACGAAAACGTTCAAACCGGATCGAAGTGGTTTTCGAGAAATAAATCACGATCCCGGTCTCTTCGAAACGATCAACACATTGGCCAATATTGATAGTCGGTTATTTAACTATCAATTAATATTTAAAAACATTCATCAACCATAAATAATTTTCCAAATTGTTTATTAACCTCAAAATATCTTTGTAAGATATATTTCCACTGTTCAAACCATTTTGAAACAGTTTTCAAACCATACTTTCCATGAAATAAATTTCCAAATATTTATTTCCACTTAAAACACCAAGCACAAAAACTTTGGATTTTAAAATAATGTAAAACAATCTATAACTAGATTTTCTCCTTTAAAACAAAATACCAAGTCACCTTTAAATAATTACTACGATAATAGATTTGAAAAATACTTACTTCAGAATTTAAACATTTAGAAATAATAAATTTCCTAAAACATGCTTTTTAAAACAACATTAAAGCCTTTAACTTATATTTAAAAGTTTACTTTGAAAACGTACTTGGCTATCCAGGGAAATACACTTCTCTTCACTATTTATTTTTAAACAAAATTTTCCATTTCTTTAATAAATTCCCATCGTGAATTTATTCTTCAAATATCCACTGATATATTACTTCACCTTTATAAAACCAGTTTATAAATTCCAAAGTCTCACTTCTCTTTTTTAAAAAATCCTGGTTTTACACAATTAAATCAATCTCCAAATTGATTTCCAATTTACTTCATTTTTAAATGAATTTCCTTACTTACTCCATTCATTTCCAAATCCATTAATTATAGACTTTTTTTCTTCTTTTCGTTTCGATTTTAAATCTTTTAACTGAAACATACCAATTTCAGATTTTCCAAATTTCTTCTTTATTCTTTTCAATAATTTAAATCTTAAGTTTAAAATAAATTCTTTATTCTTTTAAATAATAACACTGAATTTTAAAATTCATTATCTACCTGTTTATTCAAAATCCACTTTTCATATACGGAATTTATTTATTAGAATTTTAAAACCACTATTATTCATATCCAGTTCATTCTTAATGTATTTAAACTCTCTATAATTATTTCGTTTACAAATTCTCTTCTTTTATTTTTGTTTCAAAAATCCAATTCTATATATTTTGATAACTTGTTGTGTCGAAATATATTCAAGTAAACCATAGCATTCAATATTCCAATTATCAATAATATTCATCACAGAATATCGAATATTCATAACAGAGAATATTAAACAATATAAATAATTTTGAGGAATCCAGTTGGATCCCTCCAACCTGTTTTCCTGCATCCACAGACGTTAGCACAACATAAAATACCAATTTCACTTCGAGGTGGAATATCGCGGTATATAGGTTTTAAATATAATTTCATCTGCTATTATGCGGCGCATAGGCTCTATTTATTATTAACTAATGACAATCATCATTCAAGCAAAACAACCAATAGTTTTAAATTTAACTAAAATAATCCAGGTGAGTGAGATTAACTCACCTTTATCGTTTTGCAGTCCATTTCCTTTACGACTTGTTCTTCATGATCATTGATCTTATATAACATTGTATGATTTATTAATGCTTGAAAAATCGAATAATAAATTTTCAGTTGATGAATTTTATTAGCTAATGGTTTAATGCTTAATTAATAATTTTCCTTTAATACAATCATTTAGTAACTAAAATCATTTAATAAGTTAATAAAACATGTTTAATGATCTACTTTTTATATGACTCTTATCCTTTTCTAAAAATCTATAAATAATTTCTGTTTCCTATACATATTTAAATTCAGTTCAATTTTCCTTAAAATTTAAAGAAAGTTCTTAGCAGGTAAAATTTTCTTTTTACTTTAAATAAAAACAGTAATTACTTTACTGTATATGTACATATATATAAATAAATTGTCTAATAAAACTTACTGTTATATTTTTTCTTTTGTTTCTGACTTCTGATCATTCAAATTTAAATTGAAATGGAAAGTGTAAATAAACAATTTGTAAATTTATACCTAATAGACTTCCACCGAATCCATCACCTTCTCCCTCGACCTTGACGTGCCATCGAACCCCTTGCCCTCGCGACCTCCTCATCGTGCCTCTCCATCAAGTTCGAGTCCAACTCGTATGCCCTTCCTCCACCCTATCGCGGCCCTTGCTATCGAGCTTCCCCCTTCACCGTTGCCACGAATCCCCACGTCAAACTATCGCACGCGAACGAGAGTTCACCCTAACCCTAATCGCTGTCGCGCGTAACCCAGTCGAGGTCGGCAACCCTAACCCTATTGATTCGCTCGAACTTGCAGGAGGAGGAAAGAGCATGCGTTCGATTCGAATTCCCTTTTCGGCTCTACCATTTCATCGTTTTCGAATTTGATTTCATCCTCTCTTTTTTTTTGCTGAATGTCGATTTATCTTTATTCAGCCATGATTTTATTTTCCACTAGGAAGAGAAAAGATTGCTAAAAGGTTTTGTTTTCGTTATGTTTTGAATTCGATTGAAAGGAAACGTCATGCATTTGAAAGAAGGGGCAGAACAAGACATTTGCGTGTTGAAGACGCTTTGCTACAGTGATTGAAATGAAGCGTACAAAGCACAGGTGCGACATTATTTCGGCTGAAGGCTGATTATTTGTATGTGAATAAATATATATATTAAATTGATTTCAAATTGTCCCAACTTTGTAGTTTAAATTTTCCGACCTCCTAACGAGACGTGCCGCTAGGCGTTTATAATGTTATACCCCTATTCCAAACACAATGGAAAAGGTTTCGAGTCCCTACTCGATCGTATGGAGAAGATAGCTTTTTGGATTCAGTTATTAAATTAAATTTTCGATATAAATTTCAGCGCGTTTATATATCGTACGCTCACACAACAACTCCAAATACTACGAAAATTGAAATTCGATAATAATACACTGTTACGGATCCAATGGAACTGGTTTCGTCAAATTCCAATATTGTGCCTCGGAAGGCTATTTTTAAGCATCAATTTAAACGTTGTATTTTCAAAACTGAACAAATCACCTTCAAATTACTATCTTCAGTATTATCAATATAAATTTTACAAGCCTTCAAATTATTTTTAACAAGCTTAAAACTTCAGATTCAACATTTTTATCCAATTTCCAGTAATTAAGTCCAAAAATTAAATTTCCAAATAATGGTGATATTTGAAATTTAAGTTACAAACTAACTTTTAAATATTAAAATTAATTAAATATCCCAATTTAAATTGTCCAAAATTTCAGGTCGTCACACAGACAGGACCAGACGTCTGGTAGATGCGCTCAGACGTTTGAAAATCTATTATGTACAAAAAATATATAGTGTCAGATGTCTGATACAAATTCCAGACGTCTGATTTCGAACTCGAAATTTAAATTCAAACTTCAACTACCACATTCGAATTGACATCTCTACTTCTCTTCGCTGCAACTCTTCATCATCAACAGAAGCAGCTATAGAGCACTTGTTAATGGACGCAACTACTCAAGCAACCTCTCTACAACTATATATATCATCAAGAATCAAAGAGAATATTCACCTTACTTACTTTCGCTCTCTACTTACATACTCTGTCATATTCTTAATCTCTAGCAATCTATGCTTGTATTTCACTCTTTCATATATTCAGTTCTTCACAGTCAATACTCTCTAGATATATATTGGAAGCATTTGTACTTATCAGTCAATATCTGTGTTATAGAACACATATTTGAGAAGAACAATTTATTGTAACCAAGCCTATTCCTCCAGGTGAAGCGAGGTATTTGATAGTCGAATTCCGAAGGGAAACTTCAGGACTGGACGTAGGACGGGAGGTCTGAATCAGTATAAAATCCTGGTGTGCTTATTCTATACTTACAGAGATTAATATTGTTTTAGTTGCATCATATATTTTGTACATATACTTGCATATACACTACACGATCCACCTTGTAGACTTACATGTACATCATTATATCACTTAATTAGTCTCAAATCAATCCATAACATCAAACAACATAACTTAATTAACCCCAAAATCCATTTCTAAGTTTACTAACTTTTTCAAAAGTAGTAATTAAGGACTCTAAATTAAAATGAGCAGGTATAATCATGTTTATAACATGAATACAAGCCTATACCATAACATAGCATTCTCTAAATCATTCCATACAACTTTATAATCATAAACAAATAAATCTATGAAGTATAAAAAGTAAATATGAGTATAGAATCATCCCACTCCCCTTCTTCTTCCCCAAATCAAGTTCCAAAGCAACAAAACCCAACTTTTTCTCTCTTGAAATTTGATATCTCAATCCAAATTTTGGTTCAACCCAAACCATTGATGGGTTTTGAGAGAAATAGGTAGAGAAGATTTGTAGTGATTTTATCGGAATTTATAAAATATTATTTAAGCATGATTTAGTGGATTAGGGCTTAGGGGTTAAAAGGGAATTATGAAAGTAATTAAGCATTGGAGAGGAAGTGTTAGTTGAATGAAAAGTGAGTGGAGAGTTAGCTTTTTATAAGCTAACTTATGGTAAAGCTAATGGGTTTTAGCCCAAAAATTCATTTCATCCAAACAAAACACTATTCACTTCGAAAACTAATCGACCCATACATAACCAAGTTTATACACATTCTTCTCACGATGGAACTGCAGTTTCAACTGCGAGTCCCTTTAGTTCCAACTCGTCTGTCTGCAAAAGTCGAGTACAATGGGTGTTCCATTAATTAACGATTAAATATTTAAATAAATTATTTAAATATCCAACCGTTGAAATTGTGAGTTGTTACACCCAGTTTCAACAGTAATGACATAGGCAATTCTTCAGTAAATCTTCGTAAGGAATTCATCGGTAACTCCCCTAAAGGACTCGTAGGGAAGGCATCGGGAAATTTTTATCGTTGCCTTCTCATCAAAATATAGGCGCCGGCAGGGCATCGGGAAAGGATTTCTCGATGCCTATTCGATGAAGGAATATGTTGTAATTTTTCTAGTGTAAATAACACTAAAAAATGAAAGCCTGCTACAAGGTAGCATTATAACATTAAATGTTATATTCTATCTACTTCAAACAATATTATTATGAGTAGCTTTAAAATATGAAATGTTACTCTAAGTAGGATTAAATCATGGAATGCTATATAATGATAAGGTATAAAGGTATTTAAATCCAACTATTAAATACTGCATAAAATACCTTCATAAAATTTCTCTTTAGATGTAATTTATAACTAGCATTACAAATACTAGTAGTATTAAAATGTAAAATGCTACATAATGGTAATGCATAATGCTATATAAAATTAATTGTTCAAATGTTATGTAGAAAAATACAAAAATTATAGCAAATGAAGAGATGTTACTGAATGGTAAATTAAAACATAAAATGCTGAATTTAACTTTACAATTCACATAATTCAATAATGATTATCATTAAAACATAGAAATGCTTACGATTTACAAGTAGCACTACAAATATTTAAATTTAGGAAGAAATAGAAATCTTATTTATTTTTAAGAAAGAGAATGTTGAAATTAGATGTATGAAGGGTAATTAAAACTTACAAATTGAATTATATATTGCAGTTAATTGTAATAGTGGAAAGTGTTGCAATTGGCTATAAGGTTAGAAATAAGTAAATAAAGGCAAGTACTGAATTCATCAATGAAAATAAATTTTTATTTAGTACAATCCCTTTTTATTAACTATTGTAAGGTGTTAATTAATTGAAATGGAAAATTTGACAATATATTAAATTGTATGTTGAATGATAAATTGCAATAACTAAAGTTAGTAATTAAAGGGTTAAAGGGAATACCAATTTACTCATAAAGTGAATATAAGTGAATGTAAATAGGAAACGATAATTATTCATAATTTAGAATCTTAATTTGTATGTGTGCATATATTTAATGGAATATGAGAAAAACAAATGTAAGGATTTGATTAATATATATGTTATTTATTCAGGGTATTGAATAATATTGGGAATCCAATTGTAATTAATAGTAATAATGTTGGTATTAGCTAATAAACTAAATTTTAATGCAATACCCATAAATGAATGGGATGAAATAAATGTATGTAAAAGTATACTAGGTTATTTATCAAATAAAAGGAAAGAAAAATAAATATCGAATTTGATTGATGAATAAATATGCGTTGAATAGTAATCGAATGTAAAGTTAATGGTAATTGTATAAAATCAAAATATGATAATGAATTGCAATAATAGTGGGTTGATAATAAGGTGTGAATGGGAAAGTGATTGTTATATAAATTGAATGGAATTCAAATTGATGGGAAAAGTAAATGGGTACTTAGTAATAAATTTAAACGGACTTAAAAATGGAATTTATGTAATTAATAGATATAACGGATAAGGATACTTATAAATGTGGGATTGAGAGTTTTACAACAATTATTATGAGTTATATTTATATTCATACATTCAATTTAATTTGTAAATCATTGAAATAAATGGTACGTTTAAATAAATTTAGGTAATAAGGGGGAATAACGTAAATAAATTCTTCATTAAATGATGGTTCGAGTATATAAAGAATGGAGGTAAAGCTTTATAAATTGATTTGAATCTAAAATTTAATGAAAGGAGTAATTGGAATTAAATAGATCAAATGTTTGAAGTTACGAAAATTTTAATTTAGATAAAAGGGGTATGCATTTATGTAATAGAGTATGAATCTATTATTAAGTTTATTTATAAAATGGCAGTTGGGTAAATGAAAGGGTGCAAAAGTAAGCTTGTCAGTATATTGAAGTAATGTATGATAATAGGTTTAATTGAAATAAATGAAAATTTAACATCTAAATATTACGTTAATAGGAAGTAATTGTTCTACTTATCATTTCATTCATTTAGCCCATTTTGAAACTTAATCAACGGAAATTAATGTAATTGAAAATTTTCAATTAATAGGAGAGAGAATACTAATTGTAATAGGTGCAATTAAAAACAGCTTATGTTTTGTGAAATATAAGAAAAGTTTTGATTCAATGAAAAAAAAACATTTAAATCAATAAAATGAATGTTTCATCTGTGAATGTAAGCTTAATTTAATTTAAATGAAAAATAGAAAGATTGATTTTATAGAAAGAACTATATGTTTATTTGAACTGTGTTTAGCTTACAGACTGATTACAAGAATAGGAAAATAATCTTTTTATTACTCTTGTATATAAACAATTTTTCTATTTTTTTATGCATTTTAGTTATCTGTTTTAAAATTTAACCTTGTAAGTGATTGCAATTAATGTAGTTCAAATATTTCAATTAAAAGGAAAGAAAACGGTGATTTCAATTAATAGATTTAATTAAAAAAACGCGCGTTCTGTGGTAAACAAAAAGGGTGTTTCAATGGTAATAAGAGATCATTTTGGGAAAAACAAATCAAATGTTTTCATTTTTAAGGTAAGTATAAAAAAATTATTATGCATAGACAAAAACCCAAATGCATAGAAATTCGAATATTACTTGAGTTAATGAAGTAATTTTGGTGTGTTTAGGGTTAACAAAATTTATTAAGTAAACAATTGTTTTGAAATTTGAATTCTAGAAGTTTGTTTACAGTATAGAGTTAGTCCATTCATTCCCTTTCTAATTAATAATTGCCTCTTTTTAATACCTGCTACTTTTAAAAGGGCTGTTCATATTTACTATATTTCAAAACCAAGTTTTTTCATATTTACTTTATTTCTTTCCATTCATTTTCCAACTTCATTTTTCTGAAACGTCATTTCATTTATTTCTAATTAATAGCGGTCCCTCTTTTCAAATATCTTTGATCCTAAACCTATTCTAACCTTATAAATAAGATATGACGCAAATGAAACCACAGCCTCCATTCTAATCTTCTTATTTTTTTCCTTTTTTTTCTCTTTTCTCTTCAAATCTCCTTATTATCTCTCATTTTAATTTTTCCTTCCTCTTCAAATATTCTTCTTATTCAAAATTTTCTTCTATTTCAAACTTTCTTCTTTCTTTTCAAATCTAGATCTTCTCTTCCATTTTCAGTTCTTATTTTAATCATTTTCTTTTTCAATTCTTCTTTTTCAAATCTTTTTTTTTCTTTCAACCTTTTAAAAATACATACATTCATATAATAAGGAGGAAAATTAAAGTAAATCGAAATAAGGGAAAAATTACGGAACAAAGCTAGCAATCAAGAAGAAGCATACGCGAGGGAAGAGTGGATGTGGCACGGTATTTTATTTTTGTTTTGTTTATTTTTAATTTCTATTGCAAATCGTTTAATTATGATAACTTTCACATACGAACTCCGTTTCACGCGCGGTTTTTTTGTTAGGATCGTAATTAAATTCCGGATCTGTTGACGCTGGTTTGAATGAATTTGGAGACCGTCAAATTTTTGGATTTAAATTGGATTTGAAATCAATTTAAATCCAAAAGGTGAGTGTTTTAACCCACTCACAACTTCTAAAATTTCTTATGTTTGTTAATTTGACTTAAGATATGAGTAGGAAGTTATTTATGACTGTTTGGCATGTTTTATTTATCACCTCTGTTAAATCGCATTTATTTAGTTTAACTGTTAATTAATTTTATTATTGCATATGAATTGACAGTTAAGAATTTATTTATTTGCATATAAACTGATAGTTAACAGTTAATAAATTTATTATTGAATATAAACTGTTGGTTAATACATGTATAATTTATATGCTCTATATCGATGATTGTTTCAATTGGATAATGATTGCAAATAATGGTTGATGATTGATATTTGGATGAATGGATGCTACATTTATATTGTATAAACTTCAAATCATCATGCATTTTTATTTCATTCGGGATTGCGGTTTGAAATGATATACAACCGCATTTTTATTTTAAATTACGGGTTGAAATGATAAACATCCGTATCACTTGACCATAGGGTAGAAAATTTTGTACAGGCACCGCGATAAATATATAAAATTATTTTTGAAATGTTTTACTATGGTTTTGTAAAGCTATATATATATATATATGGTTTATGGGATATTGATTTGGTTACTTATATATATATAGTAAATTTTCGGTTTTAAGCTTTGTATAAATTTAATTTGAAGTATAAAATAAAGTTAAATTTTTAAGATCAAATACGATTAAGCATTTATTTAAAATTTAATTTCTCGAAGTTCTATTGACTTAAACGAGAATAAGGTTGGAAGATGAATATTAAGTTAAATTGGAAATTAAATAAAAAGTTAGAATTTCTAAAGGATATGATTTTTATAACTTGATTTTTGTGTAGAGTGATTTAAATGAATATCAAGTTGATTTAAATGAATATATAATAAATTGAAAGATTTTCCAGTTGTGTGAAGTTAAAGGTTTTCTTAAATTATATTGAATTCATTAAGTAAATATTTCAAGTTTAAATAATAAGTAATTGAATTAAATATATATGGGATTGTCAAATGAGTTGTTTTTGAAATGGTGAAATATTTAAAGCTTTGAAACATAAGAATTAAAAATGGTATTTGGAAGTTTAAATCGATATTTGGAATTGATTTGTGAAATGTAAAGAAGCTATTTTGTTTTATAAAAGTAATTTAATATTTAACCATTTGAGAGATGGAATTTGTTTCAAAGTTATGGCTTTCAAGGTAGTATAATTTGGAAATATTATATTCAAGAGTTTTTGATTTCTAAATATTTTACTTTGAAACCACTATGATTTTTGGAAAGAATATATTGGAAAATAAATATGATATCATATTGTTTTAGGTTTTAAAAGGAAATGATATCATATTTATATGGTTTTGAAATGGATATTATAGTCTGGTTTTAAAAGTATAAATTATTTTAAAGGACCGCGGCGTTATAATAACGTTTGGTTGTTGAAGAGACCGGGATCGGAAGTTGTCATACTCTCTGCCAACTCCGAAAACCACTTTAACAACCGTGTACGCGGTGGAGATTCCAGAATGAAGTAGGTTGGTGGAGGCGTTTCCTGCAAGGTAAATACGTGGACCCGACTCCCGTGAGTTGGCATAAGGTGGCTAAAATAGGAGCGATTATCGGGCCAATGAGGTCATTCCTCTGATCGGACACTCCTCTTCGATATTATACTTTGACTTTGGATTGTTTCAGTGGCCGCTTTTACTTTGATTTTTGGGGGAGTTTGTTCGAGGTGAGCGGTAGCTGCGGCTACGCGTTTCCATCAGCCCGGATACCAATTGGTATAACTACCCTGGCATTGTCTAGTTGTGCCGTGTCACCTACCATACCGAGCATTTACTACAAGTTTCTATTTGTGTCGTACCTATGAAGTGTCTTCTCATAGTCTCCCGATCAGGAGATATGCAGGCACTGTATAGACTATTGGCACTATTACGTGTTAAGGTGGAAAATGTAAAGCCTTAACGCTATTTAAAGTAAGTTTATTTTACAAATAGACACTATTATAATAGCGCAATATACTATATAGTAAATAGTTTAACGGATTCTTAGGAGGTGTAAATCCCGAGCATCTCTTGAGTTGCCGCACTCATATTTATTTATGTTAATTTGACTCACATAAGATCTTTTAGTTCTGACTCGAGTGTTTTTGTCTTTTCAAATTCGCTCGGGTCAGTCCGAGCATTTCAGGATTTGAAGTTTTAGCTCTGGAGGACGAAGACGAAGATTTGTATTACTATCTACTATATTATTCCACTACACTATTTAATTCCGCTGCATTGATATTTATTGGTATGTGAACTCTGATATTTATTGTATAAAAAAGAATCAAATGTTTGTAAACAGTTTTATGAACTGTATATTTATTATTATATTTTATCCTTCCGCTGTGAGATTCTGTTTTCTTTTTATTTCTTTCTTGTTTTTCTTATTTACCCCATAACAATCCGCCCTTCTGTATGGTTTGAATTGGCACGTATGTCGATTTAAAGCGTGTGAAAAGGCGGGACGTTACACGTTCGATCACATAAACTTATTATACGAATCAATTACGCCAAAGCAATACAAATCTATGAATTAGCAAAATCAAAATACAACTCAAAATGCAAAAATAAAAAAGTACAATAAAAATAATTATTTTACAAAATTTGTATTAAAATGCTATATAAAAATAACATTATGAGCTAACATATACATCATCCTAACAAAAAAAATTAATTTTGAAGAGCTATTGCAAAATAGCATTACGAATTATAATAACTTCTACTTCCCATTATATCCTTATCTCATGCCCCTCCGCTCGATTGGCACTCTTCCCATTATAATCCCCATCGTCGCTCCATCTCCGTCAAAGTTGTTACCTTCATCTTGCTACCTTATCTCCCATACAACTACGCAACCATCCATCACATCAGCTATTCCACCTTCATAATTCATCGCATCACCATTAGTGGATGTGCCACGTCACCTCGTCCATTAGTAGTTTCATCGATCCTTACGTAGTGCATATGTAATTACTGAGGTTTTACTATATCATTGTCGATGTTTTGTCTAAGGCATAAATAATCTGTTGTTCTGAGGATTAAAGTGCTCAAAGTTTGCTCTTTAAGCCATTTTCGTGTTTTAGAGATTTAGTAAGTAAGTTTTCCAAAAAAAAAAAATTTGAAATTTTAAAATTGTTTACAAAATTCGAATACTTCAAGAATAATCAAAATTTTGCATGAGTTTTTATAAAGTAGAAATATTTTTTATAAATTTGAACTTTGTCTAAAAAAGTTCGATTTTTGTTAGATGTTTCAATCGTTCTTTCACAGAACCATTATTCCTTAAGTTTATTTTTTTTTTATAAACTTCTCCTGAAATTAATACATAAATCAGTTTTTTTCCAGAAAGATTATATATACTAAATTTTAAATTTATTATACTTCACAAAATTTTAAAACAATAAAAGGTCTTCAACTTTAAAAATTATTCTTCAAGCATTTCAAAAAGAAATCAAAATTTTCATTAAAATTTTTAAATGTTTTGAAAAGACTAGATGTTTTAACCTTTTTACGTTTTTTGCGCAACTAACCATAGTAATGAAAAAAGGAAAAGAAAAAAGAACAACTAAAATTTGACGATTGATTCATGCCTTTGTATGATAATATTAGTGTTTACTTAAATCCACTGTATATCTGATTTAGGGGCAATTTATTAGTGAAGGTATTAGTTAAAAGGAAAAATCTGTATGTCTCAAAGGCACGTGTTTTAAAATTTGGTCTGAAGGACGATAGAATACTAAATTAAACTAAAACAGAATGTCAAATTAAACTAACATCAGATGAACGTAATGCTAAATTAAACTAGCATCGGATGAATTAAAATAATATTCATTTTCAAAGTATATATAGTAATCGATTTGATTTAGCATTACATTCATCTGATGCTAATTTAATATTTATCATTTTATTTTATCCGATGCTAATCTATTGTCCTTCACCTTGAATTTTTAAACTCGTTTCCTTCGGTCCAAAAAGGTACAAATGTTTTTCCTTGATCTTAATTTTTTTGTTTATGGAAAGAGACACATGACCATATGGTAATTAGACTCTTAAACTTAATCATGTTATTGTTATCAAACAACACCCACCATATAAAAATGGACGATAAACATACAAAGTCAATGAATCCAACTAGATTATGTCAAATATCAATCACTTCTAAATTATAATATGTATAAAGTTTGAATGTCCACATCTGATGAGCTTACAACCTTTTCATTTTACGTAAATTTTGTACATATCAACTCTTTTAAGAATTAGAAAAATCAAGATGGATAAATTAATCCACCTAACTATACAGAAATTTTGCACATACGTTCAAATTCAATTATAATATGATATGATACCTTCAAAACGAAATGATAAGTTGAAATGTGCAAATAAACTTGTCTAAATTACATCTATCTGTACATACTTTAGTTTAAACTCTTTGGAATAATCATGCAGCTAGCATCAATATATAGAAAGATGAATCAACAAATAATAGAACGAAAGAACCAAATGCAAACAGACCCATTAGAACAGGCAAAAAGACGACTCTTATACACGAGCCACAGAGAAACGTAAACTAGGTAAAGCTACTTAATTAAACATATGAAAGAAATAAACCATTAAACCATGCACTGACAACATTACAACCAGCATACTTATACACATTTCCATTTTACAACTGCTTACAGCAGGCTGCAGCTCTCCATCTGCACAACCAACCTATAACACCTGAAATTACATCGGTTAACAATTACAGGGCCAAATGAATTACCTCATTTCTCTTAAAATCTGGGAAAACACTCATCAGTCTAGACATGCATATGTTACTATTTCAATTTCTCCAGCACCCGAAACATACACATGGATCATTTCAATGAAATGCTTCGTTATATCAATGGAATGATGGCCGATATACCTGCTTCCGAGCTGGTTTCCTTGTCCTTTCAGCGTCTTCTATTCAGCACACTGAATGTGCACATATTCAACTTAATTTTGTATAGGTCCTTGCTTCCGTATTTAAGACTGATGGCCAAATATATGGAAATCGTACCCTAGCCACTTAATTTTGCAGTCTCACTCGCCACTTTCTCTTCTTCAGAACGCAACTGCAGTTCCTCGTATGCCTTCAAAGATTTAGCTGTGAAAACCTCCATTGTTTCAAAGACATGCTTCAGACACAACTGCAAACTCTTCACAGAAGCATCGGAATCAGAATGATCATACTGGCCAGGTACTACTAACTCCAGTTTCTTATTCAGAGCATCAATTTCCTTATGTATAACCTGTGCATCTCTCTCCCTTGCTTTGATTAACCTATCCATGTCTCCACTGGGCATCACTTTATGGTTTGGGTCTAACCCATTCTTCTCCCATATGTTTCTCAAAATGGCTATGAATCCTCTCATAGCGTTTATGACATCAACTTCTGATATCATGTCAATGACCTGTGCCCATGAATTGCATATGACAAAAATTGGAGGAGCGCCTATTCGACCTGGAGAGTAAGGAGCGACTCCATCAGCAGTTATTTCTGGTTCGTAATTAAGGCATAGTGTAAGCCATGCATTTAAGGATTTGACGAAGCTTTTTTGGGCGGTTATCCATGAGGAGAAGCTGTCTGTCCACTTTAGTACATCGCGTTCTAGGTTGAAGACTACATTTAGATGACCGTCGTTGAATTTTTGGGAAGATGATATGGAGTCTAGATTTTTAGCTTCGGATATTGCCTGAGTTTGTGTTTGATGGCATTCGAGCATAGCTTTCCACATTTTCATTAATCTGAAATGCCACGTTGAGTGTCAGTTTCTAGGGTACACTGGACTTATTAGATGCCATTCAAATACTTCCAAGTCTTTGTGTTGAAAAAGAATGGTGGATTTAAGTGGAAACGGAATTGATAGAGAGAAAAAGCTTAAGCAAGTGCCCCCAATGACCAATATCTTAAGTGGTATGACGTGTGATAAAGGTCTTGAGTTCAAAACATCTAAGCATACATAAATAATCATGTTAAAAAATTATTATTATCAAATAACTGTTAGATGCCTGTTATGGAATATCGGTTTGTCTCTAGATTGTTTATCTAAAGACTAAATGTTTTGGGATCGAACCCCTTGAGCATAAATTAACCTAGCGAGTGCCAGGAAAGATATTATATTAAGGCCTACGCGTCATACTAATCTAGCAAAGGAACATTCTTTTTATTTTTAACAAAAATAATAATAATGGAGTTTCTGGTAGTGTCTGATAACCACCGAAATTCTCTCAACAAATAGTCAGTAGAGCTAACAAGGTCCACAACAAGAACCCGGTCTAATATGAATATCAAATATGAACATGAATGAAACACATGATAAGTAGAATGAGTGGCAGTCTAAGAAGTGAATGAGTTACATCCCAACTGGAAAATAGATTAAAAATATAAAAAGGGGACAGACTCCCCATTGATCATTGCAATCTCGCATCAAACATATCGCTAGGCATATAAAGTGAAGAATAAAATAGATATGTGGGTTTCAGATGATTCGAATAGCAAATCGTAGGCCAATATCATTTTGTCCTATAGAGTATATCATGAAGGTGTAGCTCAAAAAATTCACTATCGGCAACAGTTGAGAGAATCCATCACCAAGAAAATGAACTTTATCTCATCCATGGTTATATGAATACATATAGAGCTAGGATTGGCAACCCACTTCATTTAATCTCCAATCTTAGCCCCCTAATTTCAACTTTCAACCACGAATTTGTAGTTAATTGATAGTATAATGCATCAAAAGTGAAAAACAATTAATATTCAAATACAAACTTATGGTTGAAATTTAGAGGCTAAGAGTGAGAGCTAAATAAACGGAACTGTTAATCCTAGCGCACGTACGCACATATTCATGCACAGTTTTCCTCCGTGTCATATTAATATTCACTTGTACTCTTTATTTTGCCTTTCTTTTTTCTTTGTATCTAAACATAACTTGTAACTCTAGCATGTCTGGACTTGATGTCATGGTAAAACCAACCAATGGGTTTGAGTCTCACGCAATATTTTGGTATATTAATTATCTGTAGGTAATTTTAGTTTCCAACAATGACCATTTTATAAGAACTCTTTTATTTAGTTTTGAGTTTAGCTTGTTTGAAAAATCAGTTTATGAGAGCCATGCAGAATAAATTGCTACAAGTAAGCTCAACCATAATCATCTAGAAAATAATTATTGATTTGATATATTTGGTTTGTTAACAGTCATCCACCTCTTATGCTATAGATTTCGACTATTTCCTACTCTTCGGCAAATTATATACTCTATGAGTCGGCATCAAGGTTCCACGGTTTGCCAAACACCAATATGTTAATCATTTCCACTTCGTAAGGACCAAAACGGAATCTGACCAGGATTCTGATTTCAATTAAAAAGGCACTAAATAAAAGTAAGCTTCAATTCTTTTCACAAAAACACAGTATAACAAAGAAAATATACAAATTTAAAAAGTACAGATATAGTGAAATTTAAAAAATGAAAGTCGAAAGCCAAGTTAAAAATGAACCCCAATTCATTGCTTCTCTTTCTGACCTAAGAACGATCTCTAATTCAACAACACGATTTCTTCAGATCCTATCAAAAAATCTATAACGCAACCATTAGAAAAATATTTGTATTTGTATTATAAATATTCAAAATCATTCCATTTTAAACCTAAAAATATTAGATTTTATTTTAATAAATACAACATATATCAAAAAGGTAATTCTGTAGAAAATACTTACCAGAACTTATAAACTAAAACTGAAATTGAAAATTTCGAAAGGACTGAAAATTCTAAAAGCTCAGTAGACCAAAACTAAGTCTTAAACCATGGCTGGTATAAGTTATGTATGATAGCTTATTTGTTCAAGCAATAAGTAAAATAGGTAATAATATGTGAGTGGTACTGATGATACAGGTGAAGACTATAAACAATAGTCAAATTAAGGAGTAGGCCTGAAACTCCATTAAAGAGTGGCATGCAAAGCCTTAATTCTTGGTTTGTTGGTTTAATAAAGAAATTGAATACTAATTTGCAGAGAAGTATTTGCAAAACAAACGTGGAGGCTATTCATAATAGACCTAAAAACTGCATTATGTTGGTTCCAAGGGACAGAACAATATGAGCACCAGGACTGACTGCTAACCAAAATGTTTATCATATAATTCAAGTTGTGATAAACAAATTAATTTGATTTACCCATTAATTAGCTCGCCAATCTGGGGCCACAACTCATCATCTCTTATCTTATTTATTGTGTTTGATATGGAATCAATGACTTGAATTGCTATTCTAATCTTGGTGGATAGCTTCTTGATCAACTTCTGAACATCACCGATTTTGTTCTGCTCAGCGCCTCTTTCAGCCAAATACCTTTGCCGCTTTCGGTTTTTATCAAGAAGTAGCCTCATCTTTTCCTCAAGCTGCATTTTATATGAGAAAAAGAAAGCACGTTCAGGAAAACTGGGACTGCATAGGCAAAAGAATCTATGATAATGTGTGGACATGACACAGTCTGTAACAAGTAACGAGTAAACAGAAAAAGTAATAAGCAGGGGTATCATCAGGAAATAAAAATAGTGTTGAAAGTTGACTAGACAAGCAAATAAATTCATGTTCCAACACCAATAAGACAACTTCTAGAAGGCCAGCTTATTTAGTAAAAAACCGTGCTTTGGTAGTTCTTACTCGGAAAATTAATGGATACAAATCACAAAGTCGATGAAAAAAAATAACTTCTTTTCCCACAGGATGCTTTTTGCTAATAACATGCTCAATAATTTATAGGATGTAAAACATTGGAAAAGAATGTATGTGAATTAGCCTACAATGTGCAGCTAAATGGTTGAGCGCAGTATTGAGAAGTGAGGTGCATAGTTCGAAGTACAATAAAACACATAACCCCTTTATTCAACCGAATGCTGAGAAGTGGGAGGTGTAGTGTTCAAACTAGGATAAAGAAATAACCTATTTATTTAACCAAATGCTTGTTAGGGGATGGCATACATTTATCAAATACATTTATCAAATATATAATAAAATGGTTTACTAGAAAACTCAATTTCTTAGGTCTTCCTGGAGAATTAACCACATACATTTATCAAATATATAATAAAATGTTAGGAAATCATCTACGTATACTTATCAAACATTTCGAGTGAAAGTGTAGAAGCAATCCCAGTAGTTTTTATCCTTGTCCATCACATCAAATTGGTGGTTCTCTCTCCATCTCAACTCGAGTTTCAAATACTAAAGTATTATCAGGCAATATTTTGTATGCTTTTCCATAAATGGCATGAGTAAATTTTCAAATATTATTTTATATTCAAATTGAAGAATAGAGACCTAAAACTTCATGAATGCTAATAAACAATAAAGCTTTAATAAAATTGCATAATACCGTTAACAAATGTTTCTTTTATTACAGTTTATTTCCATCGTGTATCTAACTTTATGCTAAGTAGTGGCGTTCTCTTACTTTTTTTTTTGGGCTCCCATATATGTATCACTTCATCTTATTATGGTATAACAAGAGGAAATGGGTATAGCTTGATATCTGCAGTGCAGTAGATGGCTATAGGCCACTGTAAAAAGGAAAAGAAAAACTATACATTTGCGTGCTAAGTTTATACCCATGTTATTTATTTTCCACGTTTAGGGTGCATCATAACATCTACGCAATGATTACCCCAGATGTACATTTGTATGCTGAAATTCCCTTTTAAATTTCTTCAGTATTGGATAAAGTGGAAAGTTCAGTGCATATGGTAATCTTTTTGTTTGTGAATGTGGTGTTCATGAGACCACTGTTAGATAGTGGTCAGTCACTATACAAACATATAAGACAAACTTGGCAAGCTGTACTGTCATGTTCTCTTACTATTTATTCATTAAAGATACGATGCATCATGCAAAGCATATGTATTAAAATATTTATAACATAAATGTATGCGTTGTGTTTAACTAATTATGACCTGTTCAAAATACAATTACATGAGAATAGCAGATTGGGTATCCATACTTCCAATATTTCCAAACCTAAACAAATCAGAAGATAAAAATAGAAAGTCTTACCCTAACTTCATCTTGAAGTTTTTTCTCCCAAATATACAACTTGTGCAATGTTGAAGATATATTCTTGGAGCTTGTTTCAATGTCTTCCTCCAGACTCAAAAGTTCCTCCCCGTCAGAAGCTGATGGAGGCATAACACAAATGATCCTAGACGACACTATAAAGCAAAACAAAGTCTTTTATACATAGTAATAAGGCAAAAATATTCTAAAGACCACTAAAATAAATTTAAATCGAACCCCTAAATTCACCTTCCATCACTGAATTCTTCCTAAATCGATAAGGTTGCTTTCCAACCTCAAGCAACTTAGAAATCTCCAATGCCGCTTCTGAAGCCTTCTCAAACTGAATCCTGATCTCGCTTCCAATTTCCATAACATTATGATAACTCCTTGGCCTGCTAGTACTTGCAGCATTCATATCCATCTGCGGATGCGGAACTTCATCGGCAACTACGTTCTTCTCCACCACATCATCCTCACTCTCAACAACATTAGAGGACTTTGGATTCAAGCTAGCTCCTACACCACCATCATCGATATATCCATTTTTATTATAACTTTTAGAGCTAGAACCGACAAACTTCTGATCACCATAGACCTCTTTAACAACCTCATGCTCCAAATTCTCATCTTCCAATTCCGGTATACCCTCTTCGTCTCTAACATCCCTAGAGCTTCTACTTGGAGTATAAGTTGGATAGTAATTCTCCTGCAGCTCAAAAGGGTTCAAAAACTCCCAATTTGACACTCTAGGAGGTGAAGGTGGTGGAGGTGGAGGCTTCTGATTAACCGACGAGTTCTCTCCAGGATGATTACCAAACCTACTAGATGCCAGAGGTGATGAAGAATTACCAAAATATCCATAACTAGGATGATCATAAGGATAAGAGTTTGAATACCCATTACCATAATCATTGTAATTAATGGACTGTGACGATGAAGGGTCAAAAAAATGAACTGTAGGTGGCGGCGGCTCGTTCTTGGCGTAATGAAAGTTCATAAAACTCGAGCCCAAACCAAAATTTTGCTGCTGGCTATCGTAATCGGTATTATAGTTGTGATAAGGCTGATAATTATTGTAAATATGAGGAGGACCAGGAATCTCAGGATGCAAGTGTGAATGAGAAGTCGTTTCGCTTCTATCATCCTCATCATCAGAATCTACATGATCAGAATCAGAAGAGTGGAACTCAATATGACCACCAGAGCCGGCCTCTGAATTTGAATGAGAATGACCGGCAGCAGCAGCAGCAGAAGTGCTACCAACGTTATTATTACCACTGCTAGGCATGGACGGAGCAAATGATTCGCCTTTTCTCTGAGGAGGGAGAGAGATTTCTGAAACATTACCAGTGATGCTAGAAGCAAGATTAAGAAACTTGTGGAGAGAGTCCGCCACGGAAATAAGAGAAGAGGAGTAAGCTGAATGGGCATCAGCAACAGCGTAGCGGTGGCGGATGGCGGCGGAGATAAACTCCGTGCGGTTGCGGCAAAGAGATAAGGCTTCTTGGGCTTCCAGTTTTGAGCCCGAACAACCCATGATTATATGAATTTGAAATTTGAAAGAGAAGAAGAATTTAATGGGTAGATCTAAATTGGAAATTTAGGGTCTGGTCATAAGGGAGGATTGTAATTTGATTCTTTTTTCCTTTTTGTGGCTTTTGAGAATGACACAGGGCAATGGCGGATGGAGAGAGTGAGAAAGAGGAAGAATTAACCTTAAAAGTTGTTTTGGCCATGAATTCACTGTTGGCATGTAGTGGCCTAACCTAGCAAATATCTTTACCATTAATAATGTAGACAGTGTTATGTACGCCCACGTTATAGTGTTCAAAAAATCCTTTGAAAGATTTTGAACGGGAGGCTACGTTAATAATAGTTGTAGTAGCAAAAGGGGGAATTACTATTGAAGGATAGAATTATTTGAGTTTTCAGAACAACTAGTCATGTACATTACTCGTCATTTCATCATTTTCACTAAAATTAATTGAGAAAACAAATTTGATTTTGAAAACCTTTGACTTTATTAATATTAACAAAGAAGAAAAATGGTCTTATTATTCGAAACAAGCGTTACCGCACGTTTTTCGCACGTAGGTTATTCTTTTACAACTTCATTATTTCCATTGCCCTCTTGGGCATCAGAATAACCTCTCTTGTCTCTGTCGTGGCCCTGACCTCCAGAAGGACAGTCATTGTTATCATCATGATCATCAGTATCCCAGTTCATATGATCATCATCCTCCTTCTCATTGGGATCTTTATTTTAGTTATTCTCCTTCTCAAAGTCAGATTCAATGTCAAACGATGGGATGTCGAAAGAGAGAGCTTTCTTAAAGTCAACCGCCCCCTCTTCACTCTCGGATTCAGAACCCTGCTTGACTCGCTCGATTTTGTCCATGACTCTTTTGGCTATAGTCGAATGAAGTGAAGGAAAACCAAAGTCGGGACATTTATCACGATTATCAAAATAAGCAAGCATGAGGGCATCCTCACAGTAGTTCATCATCATGAGCCCCAGGAAGGAATCGACGAAACTGGAAACATGCTTTTGGAAGTTGGAGAGATTTTGAACAGCAAGTTTAAGCTAAGCTCTAGACCTCTTGAGTTTATCTCCAGGTAATGTATCCTTAGAAATCAAACGAGCCTTCTCATCTTCCGCATCTTTTAGATCAAGCTCTCTTGTAAATTTCTTATCGAAGGTAAGTCGATGAGCTTGCCTCTCTACTTCAAAGTCAGCTTCAACCTTGGAAAAGGAAGCCCTAATTCAGTCCAACTCAGAAGAAGAGTCATTTCGAACAGCTATCAGCAAAGATATTTGACTTTTTAACTCGGTATTTTCCTCCTGGAGCTTGGAGGATCCAACGGAAAGTTTGGAGACATGCTCGTTAAGGGAAACCTAGTTCCTGGAAATCTATGACAAGAGAGGAAACACAGGTTAACAATTAGAAAGATCTAGTGATAACAGAATTAATTGAATAAGAGCTTACCAAGAGTTGTTGCTCCACAAGAGAGCGATGATTTTCGGCCAATTTTGGATTAAAAGATGGCAGAGAAGAGGAGGTAAAAGATTCTGACTGAAGAATGGACTTAACAAGATCGTCAAATTCAGTTGGCAAAGAAGCGGAAGATTATGATTTTGGAAGAGTGTGAGACTTAGAAGGAGACTTAAAAGGGGCAACCTGCATCTTTCCAATGCAGTTGGAGAGACAGAAATTGAAATAGACAGAATTGAAGCAGGTGAAGGAGGAATTGGCTCAACAATATTTTCTAAAGCTTCAACTGTTCTAAACTTTTCTTCGGAAATATGTCCCCTTCTTCCTCATCAACGTCAATGATCTTTGTTATTTTGGTTGGAGGGGCCTCCTCAGGAGGCACTGCTTGCCTTCTCTTCAAGGATTTCTTAGAGTTAGCAAAAAGCTCCAAAACTTGTGAGACATCTGTAGATGAGGGGGGAGGAGAAACTTCACGTAAAGGCACGACGGCCTTGGGGAGAACTAGAGTGAATCCTAGAAGATATAAAATTAGTTAAAGGAAATTTGAGAATTATATAGAAAGAGAATGCTGAGTTAATAAGATACCTTAAGCGTGAGAACCAATAGGTGATAATGAAGTAAAAAGATCAACATTACCCGAAGAATAGAAGAGGTTTCCCCGGGAGTTGCAAATGATGGTAGGTGGAGTGCCAAGAATCTTTTGACCAGTTGGTAATAAAGAGTGCTTCCTCAAATTTGAAAGGGTCAAGAGCGTCAACCTGCTCCTAAGACGTTTTGGAGCTGCAGTTAATGAGTTGATAATTTCTTAGTCTGCATTGCTGAGTGTTTTAGAGGACTCACCTGAAAAGGATTAAAGATTAGTTAACAAGAAGCATAGAGGAAAGCTGAAACGACGTTGAAAAGGAATTTACGAGGAAAAGAAAAGGCCCCTTGGACATGTGAGAATCATTTGACAAAAAAGAATTGGTTCTCCCAATCCTTAAACTTGTTAAAACTGTCCACTATCACTTTCTTATATACATTCACCCTGCAAATCTCCTTATTGGACTTACTTAACCTTGCCAATTTGGTCAAGGAAGTTAAATTCTCAGGGCCAAGCGAAGGAAGTCCAGATTCCAGTGCTACCATTTCGAGAGACAGAAGATAGGTATACATGTTAAGAGAGAGTTTTATTGGAGCAACTCCAATGTAAGACAAGAAGGAGTGCAGAAATGCAAAAAATTGAAGGAAACCACCGTGCCATACATGGATGGCAGTGAATGCAAACTACCCTGCTGGAGGGTTGTTAATAGTATCAGTGGAGCTGGGAGGAATGATTTCAACTCCGGTGATGCCAAACTCTTTCAAAATGTATCTACTTCACTCTGAGTTTCAATGAGAGAACGCTTGGCAATAGCTTCAACTTTTGGGGAACTCGTTGTTCTGTCAGGTAAAAACGTTCTAATTAAAAACCTTTAACCAATTGTAGATTTAAATAGCTTTCAAGAATATAAAGTTTATGCTTTCGACATTGTCGAAAGGTTGCGGCTGGAGTCTTTGGCAAAGTCGAAAGGAATATAACAAGAACCTCCGACAACGTCGGAGGGCAAATAGAGTGGACTTTCGACAATGTCAGAGGGGATAATGACTTCAATTTTGACCATTCTGCACTAACAAAATTTATAAGTAAGCAAAACTGTAACTTTCTGACGTCGACAAGGTGGAAAGGAAAAGTGAGATATTTACTTAGTCGCTACCTTTCGACCACACCGAAGGGTTTATGAAAACCTAGGCCCACTGCAATTGCAACCTAAAGTTAAATGGCAAGACCTTTCGACACAAACAAAATTGGAAATCTAAAATTTCGTAAATAGTAAGACATGGATAATGTTAATATTATAGAAAGGTCTGGTCAAAGGTGTTAAAATATGACTTCAAGATTAAAAGATTTCAACCTTGTCGGAGGCATGTAGACAAAAGGTTTAAACCCTTTAATCTTGTCGAAAGCTCTTGGTCAGATGGTTTAACCATGATTTTAAGTTGATATCAAAATACCTTCCGACATCGTCGAAAGATGCAAAAGAGGTAAATCTAGCTCTTGGTGCCTCGACTTTTTTCAAAGGGGTAGGAAAGTCATTTTGCATCACCTAATTGTATGCTAGTAGGACCCAGGTTATCATATCAGGTTTAAGAAAACCCGCACCCAATAATAAATGCTATTTTAATTTTTTCTTGAAGGACAAGCAAAATGAAACTGTTAGCAAAAATATGCCCGCATCTGAAATCGAATTAGTTCGATTCCAAAGGATAGCATAACATTATCAATAAAAAAAATCAATCTTGAAAAGTCAAAGGTTGGATTTAGATGTTTTTGGAATAAAATTAAACCCTATAAGGGGAGTTTCCCGCGGCAAACATTGCCGATCTAGGATCCATAACCATAAGTAAAGTTATCCAAAAACTAATTTAAGAAAAAAAAAGAATTTCCATAAAAAAAACCCAATTCGATTTCAAATTTGGGAAATTGGAAATCTGGTTAGAAACTAATATGGGAGAAGATGAAACTAAGATATATAAAGAAAATTCAAAGAACACCTTGCTGTGGTGAGTGAAGATCAAGAAATTTTTTAAGAATTCCTTTACTTGTTTGCGATAATTTTGATTTCAGGTAAGAGTGGAAGAAAGAGAAGGAGCATGTTATATAAAGAAAATTCGTCCAAAATCTCCATCGTCAGATTAGATTTAGGTGGACCTTCTAGATCGACGTGGGAAGATCAAGCGGCAGAAAATTTTGAAGCCTTCGGCAAAGATGACTTGGAAAGTCAAGAGCATCCCTTCGAATAGGAGGAGGCAAATGTTACACTAAAAACTAACCTTCCGACTAAGACAAATGGTCTCTAAACAAGCAAGGAAAAGAAAGGCGCTGCTCAAAAATTCCAAGACATCCAAAGGGATGTAGTCGTTGAAATTCACTAACATAAAACCTCTAGAATGGGTCGAAAGGTTCCGTCTCTAGTATCCAAGGAGTTCGAAAGGGAAGAAGGAGTCAAAGAAAGTGTAAGCAACTACTTAATGACCTTTTCAAAAGCATACTAAGCCTTTAGAACCGATCGAGAAACATACAAGACACCTTTCAACAATGCCGAAAGGTGAAGGCAATGTTCATGAGTCAGCAAAGAGTAAAGAAGAAACCTTCCGATAAGGTCGAAAGGTTCACAATAGCATATATGAATAAAACACTTCGGCAACAGTGAAAGGTTTATGAAGGCATAAAGGAGAAAAGACCCTTCAACAATATCTAAAGGTCCACAAAACCTTTCGACCAGGTCGAAAGGTTTACAACTGTATATATAGGAGGACTTTCTGCCTTGGCCGAAGGCATGAGGCCGAAAGGAGGGCCGCCTGCATCTATAAATAGGACCCAAGGGTCCCCATTTTGGGGGCAGATTTCTCCTAGCTTATTCTTATAATATCAAAAGAGAGGTGTTGTAACCCTAATTGGGAATCAATTTGGGGATTTACAAAAGAGTTAATCTTGAATAAAAAGGGGATGTCTTATGTTCTGTAAAATTACTTATTGTTTTGCTTAAATCTTCGTTAGATTAACTTGTATTTTCAGGATTAACTCCATCGGAAGGTTCTTGCCGACAAGATCTGAAACTCAATTGTTCAAGCAATGACTTCAACCTTTAAACATCATCAACCCTTCAACCCTACCCTTTCGACAAGGTCGACAGCGGGCCTAGATCAACAATAGCAGTAACCTTCCATAATCATCGACTTTATGGTCTAAGTACTTCAACTAAGTCGGTGGTTCTTCATACTTTGACAACACTAAAACCTTCCGTAATTACTAGTCGAGCAATCTAACCTTTCGGAAAAGCCTAAGTCAAGGAATATAAGGCTCAACCCAACGACGAGCATCCACACACCTTTCAAAAAAGTTAAAACCAATTTCATATAAGCGATCAAACCTTTCGGCAAGGTCAAAAGCTCTTATACACCACCTAGGAATTTGATGTCTAACCATTGCTAAAGAGATTAGTCATCCAAACCATTCGATGATATTAAAGATTAGCTTTAAAGGAATAAATTCGGTTAACAATCATTCATACCACAAAGAAAAAAAATCCACAAAACCTCCTACAAGTTCTACTATGGTAAAAAGTTTTCTACTTGGAGGACAAACCTTTCGACTATGCCGAAATGTCCAAATCAAAAATCAGTAACTAACAAAGCTATGCGCAAAGGCTATTCTTAGGGATATCTTGTCCTTCATTAAAACTGTCCTTCCTATTCCTATTGAAGCATCTTTTATTGTGTTGACCATAACTTTGGTTAACATTTTTGGCACTATAAGGAGGGCTCGAACCTCTGATTTTTGGATCACTCACTAAATTTTCCGCTTGGACACTCACTTAGGACTCGTCAACTTCTCTTTTTGAATAAGAAAGGGTTTACTTTGGATATAAGACTTATAATCCATTTGAATACAATTAAAAGAAGGTATAGATTCAATGTTCGAAGCGAGGGAAAGCTTTTGCAAAGAAAGCTCATTTCATGGATCAACGGAACCTCTAGATGTAAGTCATAATTATCGAATGAATTATAGCCAACCCTTCCTTAAAGAGAAAATCCTTTGGCTCCGGGCTCTGAAAGTCGTTAAGAGGAGAAGACGGGTTATACCCTATGACTCATGGAAGTGGAATATCAACCCGATCCGGTTGGAGCCGACCCCAACCTTTGCTCTAGAAAAAGGAGAATTCAAAGAAAAAGGATCTATTTCGGAAAATGAGATGGACCATTCAGTCATATTCCTATGCAACTTTCTTTGAAAAGGAGATGATGAAGGATTATGACAACTTTGCACATAAATGGAATAAGATTATAAATGAAGTCCACCACTCAAGGAAAGGCCATGGACGCATAGGAAGATTCACAACCAAGGGACTAAGGATAGTAAATGAATTGCCAAGTAGGAGTATAAGCATTACCAAGAGATTTCCAACCGAAATCTTAAGACTGAAATAAAAATCCTTAGAATAGGACCAACGAATAATGAGAAGAAAACCCGCCCCTCAAGAAGAAGTGCTTGAACCGTACCGAAAGAGGATTAGACGCCAGTCAAAAACGGCTCAGAAATCAAGACTTCTTAAAGAATATAATCCTACTACCACAGTTGAAGATACCTACATTCAAACTAAAAAAGAAGCTGAATTAATGGCCTTCTCGGGAAAAGAAGTCAGGATGTGAAAAGAAACTTAAAACATCGCATTGCAACTTTTACCTGATAAATGGACATGAAATAAATTAATGGTCTTGCACTTCTTAAAACAAGGAAAACTTGAACAGTTTGTAAAGGATTGAACGAACTATGGAATAACAGCCATGCTCTGAAGATAAGAAAAGACTATATGATCAGGAGAGAGATTCTCCTTAAACTTGAACTACCTAAAATGGTGGGCTACCAATAATGGTAGAAAGCCCTTGGTCGTGCTAAGATGGCCAGGTCAAAGCACCACCTGGAGGGAGGGCGTAAGCTCCGTGCCAAAATTAGAAATGGCCAGGTTAAAGCAACACAAGCCCTTATCTGCGTCATGCTATGGCCAAAATAAGGCACCTCCTAGAGGGAGGACGGGTAATCCCTTGGTCCCGCCATGCTATGGCCTGGCTAAGGTGCTGAACAAGCCCTTAACCGCATCGTGCTATAGCCAAGTTAAGGCGCCTCCTGTAAGGAGGTCAGGTTGGTCCTTGGCCCTACTTCAGAATAAGCTAGCCGAGCGCACTGGAAACTCGGATGAAATGTC
Source organism: Allium cepa (assembly GCA_030765085.1). Lineage (NCBI taxonomy): Eukaryota > Viridiplantae > Streptophyta > Magnoliopsida > Asparagales > Amaryllidaceae > Allium > Allium cepa. The sequence continues at coordinate 201,339,631 of CM060945.1, read as the reverse complement.
CGGTGGACTAAGAAAAGTCCATGCCTGAAATGGGCACCGCCAGAAATCAGCATCGCCTAAAATGGAAACCGCCAAAATTTTGGCAATGTCTAAAAAGACAAATAGCCTGAAACGGGCTCTGCTTAAATAAGCATAAAATTAGACTAAAGAGTCCCCGCCTGAAATAGGCCAAAACAAATGACAAAGAAAACTCGAGTCCGAGAAAGAAAAAGCATACAGAACATCGTTAAAACCTAAAGATGGCACATCCGACAAGAAAATTAGAGAGAAGTCACTGACTTCTTCTCTTGAACATTTGCCAGATGGGTATTCTGGTCTTCTATTACAGAGAATGATATTCCAGTCTTTTACTACTTATTTCTAGATTGGTCCTCTAGTCTTCTTTTTCCAGATTGGTTTTCCGGTTCTCTGATACCCATGGCCTAAAAGTGGTCTTTTGATTACCTATTAATACTGGATCAGCGGACTATTCATTACTGAAAAGAGTATTCCAGACTTCAAAATCCTCATATTTCAAAGTTTAATATCCGAATATGGGTTTCAAAATTCTTACTTTTAAACACCAACTATCGAGAGCCCAAATCTGGGTTTCGAATTATTAGCAAATGCCAAGTTATTATATCCGAATCTAGGTATCAAAGAATGCTACTTATTTAAACCCTAATCTGGGTGCAGGGGCTCAAATTACTATTCTTCTCAAATGCTTGAATCTGGGTCGAGAAATACTAATGTGGCGGGAAGGAAGTTACTACTTTAAGACCTCAAACGTTGACTCCTCAAACAAGAAGAATAGAATGGTATGGAATGGAAAAAGACTTAACAAGAATATGAGTCAGCAAATAGATGACTCAGAGGCATATTAAAGGTCACATTACAAAGGACCATGCATCACGTGATATTTACAAGATTATCGTAATTTGCAAAGTCATTTACATACAACATAACATATATGAGATAAACTCACATGACCTAAACACACTGAATATAAATCTTGAAATGTTTTATTGAGGGTCTCCGCCATCGAAGGATTAGTGACACGATTAATTGCAGCACGAAGAACTTTCTTAAGTTTCTTCTCTTTCTCCCCGATTGTGTTTTTGTCATCAATTGATTCAATGTTAGTTTTTAGGGCACGATTGAAGGCCCTATTCATTGCTTTAAGGATAGTGTTTTCCCTTTCCAACTCTGTGATGTGCTTGTCAAGCAAATAGATGTCGTATTCCAATTTTTGATTTTTGGCAGCGTAATCGTTAATGGTCTAGGAATATTAAACTTTCTATTTCTCGTTAAAATACTAAGAAACTTCAAATATTACTCTCTAACGCCAAGGACCCACCACATTGTCATCCAAGCTTGGGAGAGGACTGACCATAGTGGGAAAATTTTAAACTACGAGGGACTTCGATCTAGTAGTCTTCGTAGTCGAAGAGGTTGCTTGTATGACCGAAAGTTCAATATTTGAAATGCTATCATCTAAAATGAATTCTAGAGAGGTGCATTGTGGCTAACTATCTTTCAATTTTAGCTCCAAGTCACATATTTACTGGATGAGCCTAGACATCTTCTCATCAAAGTCAATGAAGGATTCGACTTTACTTTTTGTTTGAGCAAAGTAATCACCTTGTCCTTCTTTCTAATTTTGGCCTCGAGATGGTCAGTATAATCTTTGCAACTTGTGGTGATGGTTTTCTGGGTAAGATATCTTCTATACCATTGCACAGATCTAGTGTTGCCATCGAAATGCTTCAGTAATACTTCATCTTGAACCACAGTCGCTCCACTCTCTGTCAGTAGCCTTTCGCTTTTAATGTCAACACGGGATATTAAGTTTTGAGTGGGTAAAGTTGAAGACGACCGTGATTCCTATTTAAACAAAAGAGATAAAATAAAATCAGAGTTGTGATAAGAGGAAACTTTGTTACTATAATAGTGGATTACAACCCATATGGAGGAAAAGTTAAAGGATACAACAATCAATTCATTCACATTCAAAATTGAGAGACTACATCCTAACTTTGCCTAGAGTGTTAACCGAAAGCATAACCGTCGAGTCAAATGGAATAGTGACTTCTTTAGGGGTAATAACCGGAGAATACATGCTGTACTCCAACTTCCCAACCGGGGACTATCACGACCGCAAATCAGCTTTGATTGGAATGTTATAATTTCCCTTAAGAAAGTTTCTTTAAGATGAGGGAATTCCAAGTATAACTTTTTTATGTCCCGAAGAAAGCAGTATCTCGCTAACTTCAAAGTCTTTAAGAGTGATGCTTTTTCAGAATAGAACCTTCTCAGATTGAAATATTGACTTAGGGTGTCTCTTGGGACAACATGACCTAAAGAACCGATATTCTGAAATGACACAATAGAGGAAAGAAGCTGAGTATACAAAGCATTGCAAAAGACATGTGTTCATAAGACAGTTACTTGTTACACATTTACAGTTATTTATCAGGTTCATACAAAACAGAGTTAGAGAAAAACTCAGAAATAAAATTTTCATTGTAATACTTAAGCTTCTCAACAGGAACATCATGCGGAATCGGTTTGACTTGAGGTAAATTCTAGCATGCCCTAGGATATGAGTCAGATCCAAATTCGTCTAAATACCTTTTATGAAAATTTCTAAGGAGACCCCCATCGAATTCACCTAAGTATGAGAAATCTATGGTTAAGTGTCTACAATATACTTTATACAGGAAGTTAATCAATAATATCTATTTCTTCAATCACCATCCAAAATAAGGTTATTAGCTCTTTATTTTCCTTCAACAGAGCGTCTTATCGGAGACGTGCTTTCTTTAGTAAAGGATCTGCTCTCTAAAATTTAAAAGATTCAAGTGTAGAGGTACTCCTGTCGAGATTGTGATACTTCTCAAACAACGCATTATGCTCCATTATTAATTTGTCTAATTCCCTATATAGCTTGTTAATTTTTGCTTGTTTTCTCTTAAGTTTTGTACTATAGGGAAATTTCGACTTATTCTCTATCTAAAACAAATGATGTATTACTAACTGTTACCTACCAAGTGTAAAACCTTTAAACAGAGAAGCCCATACCCGAGAAACCGGGACAAAAACTTAAGGAGTTTGTTCTTTCCATGAAGGAACCTCGGAATGGACATGAACAATTTCCTCCTCCAGAAGAGCATTTAGCTCAGGAGATGCTGGAGGTATATCTTTATGGGGTGATGGCTTCTTTTTAGGGGATTTTGTTGAACTACCATCGTCCTCTTGGGCATCATAATGACCTCCCTTGTCTCCATCATAGCCCTGACCTCCGGAAGGATAGTCATTGTCATCATCATCATCATCAGTATCCTAGTCCATATAATCATCATCCTCCTTCTTATTGGGATCTGAAATACCCCATATCCCTTAGTATACCCAAAAGGAAACATTAAAAGGCATAGTGCATTATAGGTATAACTAAAGCTAACAAAGACTAAGATTCACAAGACAAATATAGATAAAAACGGTGGAAACTTAAAATAATAACTTAATTAAAAAAGCGTCATAGTTGCTTCATAAATAAGTCAAATACCAAATACCATATACATGTCTAATAATCCAGCATGTCTCATGAAACGAAAACTCATATTCTCAAAAATCAGAGTACATAATATTCCTCATAACAAGCCAGTACATAGAAAGAACAAAAGCTAAAAATAAAACAAATACAAAATAGAGAACTCTTCTAAGAAGCCACCAAGAATCAGCAATCTACTAACTTCTCCATTGATTGCTTATGGGGGGAAGGAAAAAATAGAGGAGTGGGTCAGACTAAAAGTTCGGTGAATGATAGTAATTACTAGAATTTTTAAGCAAGATAAAAGTAATAGACTAGATAACAGTTCTAGCATAAATATAGATAACAAAGAAAATAGTAAAGAGATAAACTAGAAGTAAGTACGATTAAATATTGCTCAAATTATAAAATAGGTTAACTTTGATTGTTTGCAATTGTCCTTGCTAGCTACTTAGATTAGGCTGAATTCTCAATCCTACTTTAATTAGGCTGAAGTCATAATTCCACCCTTTGATCGACCTCCTACTAATGTGCCTACCATGGATCAGACCCTACGGTCCCTAAACAGAAGACACCAATGTTTGCGAAGACACCTACTAAGCGCTTTGGAACTCAATAGCAACTTATATCCCCTAGTTGATGTCACACGCTCAGTCACCGTCGGTTCGCACTATCTATTGCTCCCTCTTTTGACCTTTTATTTACCCTAGACAGCATAACCGTGCCCTCATCTCATTCAGGCTAATGTGAGATCACCGTGTCCATAGAAATAATAGGGGATGCTGTTGGTACAGGTCCCTGTTGTGAGAAATGCGGATTACGGATCTTAAGGCTAGAGTTAACACTATAGGGGGGATGAATAATGTTTATAAAGAATTACTAAATCTTTTGAGTTTATGTTGATTTATACACAGAAGTATGCAATATACAAACACATATATGATCACAGAAATAAACACAGACACATGAATAAAATAAAAAGCAGTAAAGGAAAGAACAATCCGGATTTTATACTGGTTCGGAGTTACCCTACATCCAGTCCCACACACAAGTACGGATTTCCATTCAAAAGCAATTGTACAATTACACCATCGATTTCAAGGCTATGAGGTACACCCTCCAGAACCACAATCCTCTAGGTAGAAATACTTGATTTTCCGGGCAACAAGTTCACCTACTTGATTTTATGGTCAACAAGCTTACCCAATTGATTTCCCATGGCTATAATCACACCTTATCTTGCTTGATTGATTTTCAAGGCTACAATCACACCTTTTCTCGCTAAGTTGATTACAAAAAGCCTATAACTCTGAATAGCACTGAGGATCTTGTTGAGAGAGTGATAGAGAATCAAACTACGAATGATCGAGTTCGATTCAATGTTGATTTAGGCAGAGTAATGGTAAGAATATGTATTAAGAAAAGTGGAAGAAGAAGAGAAGTGAAAAACCAGAAAATCTGATATAAAATTCGTTGAAACTGACCCCTATTTATAGAAGAACAACATTCATGTCAATTCGTAAAGAGTTATGACGAATAGACACTTCTTTGAAATTTAAATTTTAAACTCAACCGACACCATGTCGATATGGGGTACTTGGGCATGTCGACATCCCAAAGGATTTTTTGCTGTTTTGATTTTCTTTGAAAATAACTTTTATTTTATATTAAAACTATTTTAAACTTTATAAATATACTTGACTATAGTTAAAATTCATAAGTAAATATAGATAATAATGTATGTAGAATTTAACTATAATTTTATATTTAAATTTAAGTATAAATATCTAAAAGTTAAATATATTATATTAAAAGATAGTTTAAAATCAAGAGTAATTTGACTTTGAAATTAAAGATGATTTTGAAGCTAAAATTATTAAAATCAGATAGAGGTTTTCGTTGCTTTTAAAATGAAGGTTTTAAAATCATTTTGAAAACAAGATATAATTTTGAAAAATCATTTTGAATAAAAAGTTAGCGGATACAAAACAATGTTCCACTAGATTTTTCGTAGGTTCCATCCTACTTAGGGTTCCATCCCTTTAACAGGCTCGAAGTGGATTCCATTCCATGAATAAATTGGATTTTAAGAAGACATTGCTTTTCTATGAGTTTTAACAAAATTTCTAATTAAAGAATAAATTACTTGAATTCTTGAACTCTTGATAATCTTGATACTCATGAGTCTTCAATCTTGATATCTTGAATCTCTATACTGTACAGTCTTCATTCTTGGTACCTGCATGGTTAAATCCTGCATATACATATATATCTAAACTTATAATGTTAGTATTTAAATTTTATAATCTATTCTAAGGTTGTTGTCATCAAAACCATCATCTCACGGACTAACAATCTCCCCCTTTTTGATGATGACAACCTTTGTTTATAAAATATTACTTCTATCCTAATAACTCCCCCTAAAACTAATAAATCCCCCTTAATCTATGCCTAACTGCCTTATTTTATACTTCTCTCCCTTTGTCATAAAAAAAACAAACTCCCCCTCATTCTTGGACTAGAGTACCTGCATTAACAAACTATACAATGGAATATATAATAGATAGATTAAGAATTAAGTATCCTTATGAACAAGATAATTAATCTAGGATTATATACATTTCAATGTATATACATTTCAATGTATATACATATACATGTTTTATGTAGCAAACATCAAACCACTCAATCCACATCGAGTATCAATCCAAACCGAATCAAATTAATTCAAACAAACAATTCAAACAAAGCAAACAAATAAAATCAAACATTATGTGGAACTTCCACCCATCCTTCTTCTCCAAAGATTGGGTCTGCCTTAATAGCATCCCAATTTTCATTGTCGTTGGTGAGAGAGATTGGAGGATGTGCTTCGTTATCATCCTTGTGTATGGAGGAAATCATCCATCGTATTGCATCGAAATGCCTTTTTTTCTCCTTGATCATCTGCATTTGACTCAATTCTAAGTGTCGCTGGTTACGAAGAATGAACGAGAGAATACTCTTGAATGAATTAAGAGTTTCTTCAAGATTTTTGGATAAATTGTGAATTGGATTAGCCATAGTTGAATTTGTGAAAGAAATGAAGAATTAGAAGATAGGAAATAATTTTCAGTGAAGAATTCTGAAAGAAACAGGTATATGTAGGTGTAGAAATTCGTTTGAAATGAATAGACATATGGTTGTTATTCAAATTTCAAATTCAAAATGAATTGTCATTTCTTACCAGTACATGTCGACATGGTCATAGGGGGTATGTCGATATGGGTTAGTGAAAAAATATGACTAGTTAGATTTTATGAATAATTGTGTGTGTATATATATTTATATAATATACTAACATTTATTCTGGAGATAAGATAAACTAGATAATAGAAAGGAAATTTCATTTCATTGCATAATAAGATGATACAATGATTAAACATATGAAACTACATGAATTTTCGAATTAAAAGAAGCTAAAACACATAAAACATGATCTTAAAAGATAAAACTAGTCAGAGGATGATGATGATGAAGAAAGTCCAAGTTTCTTGCTGACTTTGGAAATGAACTTGTTCATCTTGGATGAAATTTTGTCCAACTTCTTACTAACGGATCGTTTAAGAATCCGTTGATTCTCAACAATTGTCTTTTGGTTTTTGAGAAGGGTTTTGGTGGATGGATTAGGAGGATAGTCGATGCTTTCCAAAGAGGTTTCACCCTCTTCTTCTTCAATTTCCATTTCATCCCCTTCTTCTTCTTCTTCCTCTTCCTCTTCTTCCATTTTCTCATGAGCCAAATGCTCTTTCTTTTTGGTAAGGGTCTCATAAGGTTTTAAAAAAAATGGAATTTTCATAAGCGAAATGTTGGAATGATTGAAAATTTTGCTAGAAACAAATTCTTCGCCTTTGAAATCCACTCCAAAATAGTTAAAAATCTGAGTGAGATAAATTCCATGATACAAAGTATTCTTACCCATTTCAAGATTTTTAGGACGAAGTTCATCCAAAATAACCTACGCCCAATTTATATCATAATTTCCAAAAATAGCAAAAAGTGCTTTGCAAACTTTTGAAGTAGGATTGTTAAAATTCCCCGATCTTGGGGTCAAAGTATGTTGCAAAATAAGATTGACAATTCTTGCCTTTGGTCAAAATTTCGATTTTTGAATTCAAAATTATCATTCCCTTCAAAAATGTGATGAAATGTCTCACGATCATTTTCATCGATTTTAAAATAAGAAAGATCCATTCCCGTACAGTTGCAATTGAGAATGGTACCCAAAAGATCACAATTCAAAACAATCCTAGTGCCTTTGAAACTACTCCAAATTTCATCCTCGTTTCCATAATAAAATCCACAATTTAAATTAGCATAGAAAATTTTGACAAGATTTGGATGGCAAACAAAATCATTTTGAGAAGCATCAATAAGATTAAGAAATCCATTGTTTGCAAAAAGAGAATCAAGCTCATAAGAAGAGAAATCTTGAAAAATAGCAAACTTTCCAAGATGGACTTTGGCATAATTAGCATAATTTATGTATGCTTTTATTGTCTCCGGATCATTGAATAGTTGCTCTTTTATTTTTCTAGAAATTCTCATGGTGGAGGGGTTGCTTGAAGAAGCCATTAAAGTATAGAGTAGAGAGCTTGAAGTTATGAAGAGAGAGTTTGAATTTGAAAATGAGAGTGAAAAGCTATGATAAAGGATAGTGAATAAATAGATTCTCAAAGGACATATTCTCTGCTCAAAAGATAGCTTTTCAGAGAATTGAATAAAGTGAAAAGATGGAGGGAAATTCAAACACTTGAATTCAAATTTTGAAATTCAAATTCTGGTGCCCATGTCGACATCATGGTAGGGACCATGTCGACATATGCCAGTGAATTTTCATGAATTATTTTTCTTAAGTTCTCTAATAAATATATATATATATACTCTATTATTTTTAATGTCTATATATATATATGGAACTTATTAGAATTATAGTATATTCCATAATATATCAAAATAATAAAAATAATAATAAAAATAATAAAATAATAATGAAATAATAGTAAAAAAGATTTTAAAATTCAAATAACACACCAATTCAAAATCAATCAATCAAGCAATCAAGCATCTAATTCTAAGCAAGCAATTTCAACCAATTGTATTGTAAACATGTACCTTTTTCTGAGTCTGTTTCTTCGAATTCGTCGAGTCATGAATTGCTGTGAAACACAAATTTGAATTATCTATCTTCTGATCATCATCACTTGAGGACGAGTCTAAGTCATCTAGAGTAGCAGTAAATGCACGCTTCCATTTCTTTGCTGGATCATTGTTCATAGGAGGATTTTGCCTATCTGGATATGGACAGTCTCTTTTGATGTGGCCTGGTTCATCACAGTTGAAATATTTGACATTGTTTGGCACTATATTCTGATTTCCAGAGTTCTTATAGTTGTTTGTCTTGAGATTATTCATCTTTCTGTATTTCAGGAATTTCCTAAAATTTCTGGTCATCAAGGCTATCTCTTCATCATTATCGCTGTTTGAATCTGATCCATCAGTCAATGCATTGAATGCCATTGATTTCTTTTCAGATGTTTTGCTTTCTCTTCTCCCGATCATTTGAACTTCATAAGACATTAGATTTCCAATTAATTCTTCTATCTTTAAAGTACCGATGTCATTTGCCTCTTCGATAGCAAGTGTCTTTTGATCCCATTCTGGAGTAAGAGAATTTAAAATCTTTCTGACTTGATCTTCTTCAGAAAATTCCTTTCCCAAAGATATTAGAGAATACACAATATACTGAAATCTACTATATATATCGAAAATAGACTCATTAGGATTCATTTTAAACAATTGAAACTGATTTGTGAGCATGGAAATTTTGGTCTGTTTAACTTTGGTTGTTCCTTCGTGAGTAACTTGTAAAGTTTTCCATATTTCATATGCAGACTTACAAACGGACACTCTATTGAATTCATTTCTATCTAGTGAACAAAACAAAATATTCATTGCCTTAGAATTATGTTGTGCAACAGTCTTTTGCTCAGCAGTCCACTGTGCAAAATCAGTTGTGGGTTCAGAATATTCAGTTTGTGTAATATTTCAAGTATCTAATCCTATAGATTGTAAATATATTTTCATCCTACATGCCCAATATGCATAGTTACTGCCATTAAAAAGTGATGGTCTGACAATAGACTGACTTTCTACAAATGAACTAATGACATGAATACTAGTGTTAGTAACAGTATGGGTGTTGGTAACCATTTTGAAAACTTTTCAAAAATCAGATTATGAAACTTTGAAAACCTCGCTCTGACACCAATTGTGAGAAATGCGGATTATGGATCTTAAGGCTAGAGTTAACACTAGAGGGAGGGGGGGTGAATAGTGTTTATAAAGAATTTACTAAATCTTTTTGAGTTTATGTTGATTTATACACAGAAGTATGCAATATACAGACACAGATATGACCACAGAAACAAACATAGACGCAAAAATAAAATAAAAGGCAGTAAAGGAAAGAACACACCGGATTTTATAATGGTTCAGAGTTACCCTACATCCAGCCCCGCACACAAATATGGATTTCCTTTCAAAAGCAATTGTACAATTACACCCTTGATTTCAAGGCTACGAGGTACACCCTCCAGAATCACAATCCTCTGGGTAGAGATACTTGATTTTCCGGGCAACAAGTTCACCCACTTGATTTTACGGGCAACAAGCTCACCCAATTGATTTTCCAAGGCTACAATCACACCTTATCTCGCTTGAATGATTTTCAAGGCTACAATCACACCTTTTCTCGCTAAGTTGATTACAAAAAGCCTATAACTCTGAATAGCACTAAGGATCTTGTTGAGAGTGTGATAGAGAATCAAACTACGAATGATCGTGTTTGATTCAATGTTGATTTCGGCAGAGTAATGGTAAGAATATGTATTAAGAAAAGTGGAAGAAGAAGAGAAGTGAAAAACCAGAAAATCTGATATAAAATTCGTTGAAACTGACCCTTATTTATAGAAGAACAACAGTCATGTCCATTCGTGAAGAGTTATGATGAATAGACACTTCTTTTGAAATTTAAATTTTAAACTCAACTGACACCATGTCGACATGGGGTACTTGGGCATGTCGACATCCCAAAGGATTTTTTGGTATTTTGATTTTCTTTGAAAATAACTTTTATTTTATATTAAAACTATTTTAAACTTTATAAATATACTTGACTATAGTTAAAATTCATAAGTAAATATAGAGAATAATATATATAGAATTTAACTATAATTTTATATTTAAATTTAAGTATAAATATCTAAAAGTTAAATATATTATATCAAAAGATAGTTTAAAATCAGGAGTAATTTGACTTTGAAATTAAAGATGATTTTGAAGCTAAAATTACTAAAATTAGCATAGAGGTTTTTGATGCTTTTAAAAGGAAGGTTTTGGAATCATTTTGAAAACAAGATATAATTTTGAAAAATCATTTTGAATAAAAAGTTAGCGGATACAAAACAATGTTCCACTAGATTTTTCGTAGGTTCCATCCTACTTAGGGTTCCATCCCTTTTACAGGCTCGAAGTGGATTCCATTCCATGAATAAATTGGATTTTAAGATGCCAGTGCTTTTCTATGATTTTTAACAAAATTTATAATTAAAGAATAAATTACTTGAATTCTTGAACTCTTGATAATCTTGATACTCATGAGTCTTCAATCTTGATATCTTGAATCTCTATACTGTACAGTCTTCATTCTTGGCACTTGCATGGTTAAATCCTGTATATACATATATATCTAAACTTATAATGTTAGTACTTATATTTTATAATCTATTCTAAGATGTTGTCATTAAAACCATCATCTCACAGACTAACACCTGTTAACAAAATCTAGTTGCGCATCTTGTCCAAATCCCCATAACTCGGACTTCTAATTATTGATCGCCTCTCTACCCTAAAAAGCATAAGGGAAATGCTGTCGATACAGAGCTTCGTCTTTAACTTTTGATTGCCCATCTATCATAAACTACATAAGGGAAATGCTGCTGGTACGGATCTTCCTCTTTAATTTTTTATCGCTTATCTACGCTAAACAACATAAGAGAAATGCTACATGTACAGATCTTCCTCTTTAACTTTTGATCGCCTATCTACCCTAAACAACACAAGGGAAATGCTGTCGGTACGAATCTTACATCTATCTTTGCTTATTAACTTAGATAAATTATTTGAATAAGCCTTTACTATCATTCTTGCTATTTTTGCTCACTAATTTATCCTATGTCTTGAAATAAGCCTCATTATGATCTTTTTCTTATTATAACCTACGTTATAATCATGCTTATTACTTAGCCCAAGGTCTAAGTGTGAAAATAAGCATCTTTCATATTTTACTCTTTTTAGTTATAATCCTACGTTTTAACTATGCCAAGTTCTTTTTAATTCAGTTCATTAATGTCATAATTAGGCATAACTTCAGTCCAATTCCATTTATATTACAGTCTAATTTATTTATTACAGTCCAATTCCATTTTTTATTATAGTCTTTATAATTTACATCTCATTTTCTTCATTCAATATTCTCACTTATATAATTCATATTCGTGTTTAATTTATTCTAATCCATACGCGAAGAAAAGGAGGAAGAAGAGAATAGATGCTTGCATAAAATCCAAAACGTAGTAAAAGATGTAAATAAAGCCATAAATAACAGTAAATAAACTTAAATATTGTAAATAGATAAAAAGCTATGCTTAAAAGTAATAAACTATAATTAACTGGAAAAAGAATAATTAAAAAGGAATAGACTGGAAAATAAATCTAAAACTGATAAAAAGGATATTCCAACATTGTAGTAAAAGTACAACTATTGAAAACTCTATTATTTTAAATTACTTAAAGAAATCTTAAAATAAAAACAATCACTCAATACCGGTCCTAAGCTCTTCTTTGGTCTTCCTAGATTCACTTGGTGTTGTGAAACAATTTAATTTATAACGATTTTCTCCTTTGGAAAAATTATTCCGTTTAGGGTCCTTCCTAGAAAGGTGAACCCAATTGGAGAAAATCTATAATGAGAAAAAGTGTTAGGTTTAGGGGTCTATTTATAGGTATAGAAGTGGGTCTCAGACCATTAAATTTGGGGATTGAATAGGATGCAACCATGTCATAGGCTAAATAGGAGCCATCGGATGCAAGAATGGAGGGACCGGATTGAAATAAAGTATGCAAAATACGTGTAAAAGATTCATTCGAACCTACTGGAATGATTGTTCGTTCCTTCACCTGAGGCGGATCGACAGGGCGGTCGACTGCCTTGGTACCTCGGTCGACCCGCCGATCGACCTACCTTTTTTTAATTTTTGTTTAATATGTTTCTCGTTCATATTAGCTCAGTTTCTAACGTTCTATATTTGGAAATTGACCGAAAAATTACCATGGACACAATGGTGTAACTCCCGTGGCTCAATTTCGATAATTTCATGAAGTTATTTTATTATTCAATTAATTAGTGAATTAATTATTATGGATTAAATTTCGGGTTGTTACTTTCTCCCCTCCTTAAGGGATTTCGTCCTCGAAATCTCTAAGGATAAAAGAATGTACTAAATATTTTCATATGATACTACAACCAACTACTCAATCATCAACCATTCATCCATTGTCCTCAAGTTTTTCTAATGCACTATATGATACTTATGAAATTAGTGTAGTGTAAATGTTCCCACCTGATGCAAAAGATTAGGCGGTCCACCAATTCAGTTGACCTCCTTTATTGCAATCATGCCCATTCCATGTATCCAAATGAATGCAAAAATTTCCTAATGATAACTGATAGTTCTATATATGTGCTAGAACCATCGTCCAAATGCAACAATCATGTGATAAACATCCATTTATGGAAACCATGGAAAATAGAATAAAATGTGAACACATCCATATACATATGCTCTAGTGTCCTAGTTAAGTCGATCCCTAAAGAATAATAGTGCCAAGTGTACCTATAAGCATCCATTAGCATCCACTACCAAACACTTGCAATCACTAGCATACATCACTCATAACATGTTCTATTAACATGTTTACATCAAATCCTATCATCCAAAGTTTAAATCCTAACTTCTACCCTCCCAAAGGATTATAAAGGAAAGAACCTATTCAAAACTAAAGATGGAAAAAAGAAATTCTAATACCTATTATCAAAGTGACATGGATATAAGATACGAATTTTTCCTAATCAAATTAGTCTTCTTCGAAATCTCTCTAACTATGTCGGAACTAAGAAGCAACCTTTCCATAGACTCCAACCAACATGAAGACATCTTACACGGTCCTCGCAAAATGGGCTTCAAAAGGTGTCATTCCAATGCTAGCTTGAAAACTACTACCATATGAATTCAACTAAAGAAAGATGCTTCTCCCAAGTTCCTCAAAAAAAACGAGAATGCACATCCTCACCAACGTGCATCTTACCATATTATTAATATCACTTGCTATTTTCCTTTAGTAAACACACATGAACCAACATTCCTAGGTTCTCACTAGTGTTATATGCACTTTACGGAAACTTCCATTATTACTCCCCAAAAGTAGTTACTGTTTTCATTTCTGTGGTCTTACATTTTTTCCGTCACTCCTTGGGAAATGATTTCTACCTATTCCACTTTTAAGAATTTTGTTTGGTATTTACCCTCTCATTTCAAAAACTAAAGCTTCTAAATTTTCAAATCCCAAAGTCTTTGTCTTTAAAAGGTGTTAATTTTTTCAGTTTCAATTAATTCAAAAATACTTGGTCACTTAATATTATTTCCCAAACCTAATGGGAAAAACTTTCCAATTTTTAAGTCTAAAACTTATACCTCTCTTTCTTTTAAAGTCTTTTACAGTTTTCTATAAAAAATTGAATTTTCAAATTTTACTTCTATTAAGTTTTTCATTTCAAAAACTTATTTACTTTTCACCAAAAAATTATTTTAGTTTCATAGAAAATTATATCATTATTCTTTTCATTCCAATAGACTAAAGTATGTTTAGTTTATATTCTCCCATAATAAATATCTTTTAATATCTAACTTAAACTTATCTTCATAAATGTTTTAATATATCCATAATTAGAAAATATTTTCTCACACTTACTAAAATAATAAGTATATTCACAAATCACTTTATTTCTAACTTTAGAAATTATCTTTTAAAAATACAACTTTATTTGGGTTAAAAACAGATTTTGCGTAAAATACTGTTACTACAACCCAAAAATACTAGTGTATGTATTTAATTAAAGTAAATACTAATAAATTACATACTACGTAAAAACATTTCCTTCAAGAGTCACCTACCATAAAGGTAGCGTTATAGTATATGCTCCCTTCATTTTCACGAAAACATCTATTATAACAATAAATGTTGTAATCTACGTTTTTAATACTTAACACATTCTAGGTTTTTATATTTAAAATCTTTGTTTACTTACAAAGAAACTAACGAGCTATATACGCTCTATAATTCTCCGAAAAGAATTTCAAAGTTTATATCTTATAAAAACCAATCTAAATTTCTTATCATATTCCCAAAAACCCAGTATTTACTTTTTAAAAAATATTAACAAGTCTTCTTTTCAGTTTTAATAATTTCATTTTATTGGGTTAGACATAAAGTGTATTTTCCTACCTACTGCCCTAGGAGTACCTTTCCTAAACTGAAGTCTTTTACTCCTATTCCTCTTTAATGCTTATATTTTTACTCTAAGGCACTACCACTAAATCCACTTATATGAAACGATTATAATTTCTACAATTATCTACATGCAGCCTTATCAATGCTAACATCACTGAACCTAAGCTGATGTAATCCAGTGGCTAAATCAAGTTGAGAGAATACTAAAGAGCCAACCAAATGGTCAAAAAGATCATCTCTCCTAGAAGGTAGCCCCTAACCTCCTCAAAGACGTCTGGAAAATCTCTGATGAAAGAACTGAATCTAACCCTTGTTGATGATGAATCGAGGGAATAAAGGAAGCTCAACATAACTGACCCTTGCGGGTCGCAAGAAACCTCGAGAGTCCTACTGCTGCATGTCCCTAATCTAACGACTCCTCTCATGGTCCAATATCGCTTCACAAGTGGATACCCAATCCATTTCCAAAATCTTCCCATACCCCGTGAATTCCAATACATAGTTGTCATAATCAAATCCTATGCCTAGGATAAAATTTTTCAAACCCCTACAAACCATAGACAAGTGTGCCGATCCTTCTATAGGGTTTGAAACAACAACGAGGTCTATTATTAAAGAAATGTCTAAGTGCAAACAGTCCACCAAAGAAGTAGAAGTAAAAGAGTGTGGTACTTACAGATTTAAAAGAGTTCGAAAGGGGAAAATCATAAATAGGTATCAAATTTTCCTACCTCGATCCGGTATGCTGCTGGAAGGTGCTGCCTCCAAAGCTTAAATTTTGCCGCTAGTGCATTGTTCCCTACCCCATCTTCTGGGGACACGATTTACTAAAGTGGCCAGGCTGTCCATAATTGAAACACCTCACCTTCATTGTTGCCTTTCTACAGTCTTTTGTGTAATGACCCATCATCCACAACTCTTGCACTTATCGTTTTTCTTTATCTGTTTTTTGAGGTCCTTCTCCTCTCTTCTTAGAACGTTCAGACTTAACAACTTCTTTTGACTCCCCTTCCTTTACTGCATCTGGCATAAGCGCCATCTCAACTAAAGACTCATAAGTAGCTCCCACCGGTAAATGAGTCAGCAATAATCTCTGAAGGGGTTAATTCAATCCATTTGCAAACTTCGTAACTTTCTTGTGCGGCATGTTCGCCAATTCCATACCAAACTACGATAGCTCATTGAATTGATTGATGTATTCCTTAATAGCCAAACTCCTTTTCTTCAAATTGATAACCTCTCCAGTTGTACACTCTCTTCCATCTAAGATAGAAACTTCCTATCAAATCGCTCCCGGAATCCATCCCAAGTAACATTTCTACCCTCCAACTCGATTACCTCGTAGCAATAAGACGCCTCCTCCTTCAGTTTCCAAGAGGCCAACTGAACCCGCTGCTGATCGTCCAATCCCAAAAGACCAAAAATCCTCTCGGTGTCCCTAAGCCAAGCTCTAGCCTCTATGAAAGTCTCCTTGCCAGAATATGTCTTCCCACCCAAACTCGTAAAATCCTTACAAAGTTTAGAGAAATTGATGGTGACAGGTGGATTGATGGGGTTCCCACTCGCTGGTGTAGGATTAGGCACTGGCCCGTGCACCCCTAGAGTCATGGCTTGTAAATACCTACGAAACCAGGCTGAGACTGGAATGCCCTCGGGAAGGTTTGGGTCATCAGCCATTCTATGAAAAGAAAACGATAGTTTAGGAAAGTGTCAAAAGGGGATTGAACTGGACTTATGAGGAGATTTTTCTAAAAATTCTTTTATACTTAAAAACATTTCTAAGAGTTCTTTTAAAAAATACTTTCAAAACAAGTTAATTTTGAAAAATACTTTACTTTAAAATAAATTTTTAGGAATCCTGTAACCTTAGGCTCTGATACCAAGTGAAACACCCCACACCCCTTAATATACTCAAAAGGGCACATTAAAAGGCCTGGTGCATTGTAGGTATAACTAAAGTTAACAATGACTAAGATTCACAAGACAAATATAGAAAAAATAGCAGAAACATAAAATAATAACTTAATTAAAACAAAGCTTCATAATTGCTTCATAAATAAGTCAAATTCCAAATACCACATACATGTCTAAAAATCTAGCATGTCTTATGAAACAAAAACTCATAGTCTCAAAAATCATAGTACATAATATCCCTCATTAAAAGTCAGTACATAGAAAGAACAAAGCTGAAAATAAAAGAAATACATAGAGAACTCCTCTAAAAAGCCGCCAAGTAACAACAATCTACTAACTTCTCCCTTGATTGCCTATGGGAGTATATGGGAAAATAGAGGAGTGGGTCAGACTCAAAGTCTGGTGGATGATAGTATTTACTAGAGTCTTTAAGCAAGATAAAAGTAATAGACTCTACAACAATTCTAGCATAAATAAGGATAAAAAAGGAAATAGGAAATAGATAAACTGGAAATAAGTATGATTACATATTACTCAAATTATAAGATAGGTTAACTTTGATTGTTTGCACTTGTCCCTGCTAGCTACTTTGATTAGGCTGAATTCCCAATCCTACTTTAGTTAGGCCGAAGTTCTAATTCTATCCTTTGACTGGCCTCCTACTAATGTGCCTGCTGCGGATCGGACCCTATGGACCAGAAACAGAAGACACCAATGTCTGTGATGATATCTACTAAGTGCTTTAGAACTCAAAAGTGACTTATCTCCCCTAGTCGATGTCGCACGCTTGATCACCGTTGGTTCACGCTATCTATTACTCCATCTTTTGACCTTTTATTTACCCAAGACGCATAAGCGTGCCCTCATCTCACTTCAGGCTAATGTGAGATCACCATGTCCATAGAAATAATAGGGGATGCTGTTGGTACTAGTCCCTGTTAAACAAAATCTAGTTGCACCCCTTGTCCAAATCCCCATGATTCGGACTTCTAATTATTGATCGCCTATCTACCCTAAACAACATAAGCGAAATGCTGTCGGTATGGATCTTCCTCTTTAACTTTTAGTCGTCCATCGACCTTAAAAAACATTAGGGAAATGCTGCTGGTACGGATCATTCTCTTTAACTTTTGATCGCCTATCTACCTAAACAGCATAAGGGAAATGCTGCGTGTACAGATTTTCCTTTTTAACTTTTGATTGCCTATCTACCTAAACAGCATAAGGGAAATGCTTCCATTACGAATCTTACTTCTATTTTTACTTATCAACTTAGGTAATTATTTGAATAAGCCTTTTCTATCATTCTTGCTATTTTTGCTTATTAATTTATCCTAAGTCTTGAAATAAGCCTCATTATGTTCTTTTTCTTATTATAACCTACGTTATAACCATGCTTATTACTTAATTCAAGGTATAAGTGTGAAAATAAGCTTCTTTCATATTTTACTCTTTCTAGTTATAATCCTAAGTTATAACTAGGCCAATTTCTTTTTAATTCAGTCCAATTAATGTCATAACTAGGCATAATTTCAGTCCAATTCCATTTATATTACAGTCCAATTTATTTATTACAGTCCAATTCCATTATTTATTATAGTCTTTATAATTTACATCTCATTTTCTTCATTCAATATTCTCACTTATATAATCCATATTTGCATTTAATTTATTCTAATCCACACGTGAAGAAAATGAGGAAGAAGAGAATAGACGCTTGCATAAAATCCAAAACGTAGAAAAAGATGTAAATAAATTCATAAATAACAGTAAATAAACTTAAATACTGTAAATAAATTTAAATAAATTAAAAGCTATGCTTAATAATAATAAACTATAATTAACTGGAAAAAGAATAACTAAAAAGGAATAGACTGGAAAATAAATCTGAAACCGATTAAAAGGCTATTCCAACATCGTAGTAAAACTACAACTATTGGAAACCCTATTATTTTAAACTACTTAAAGAAATCTTAAAATAATTACAATCACTCACCTCCGGTCCTAAGCTCTTCCTTTGGTCTTCCTATATCCACTTGGTGTTGTAAAATAATTTAAATTATAATGATTTTCTCCTTTGGAAAAATTATTCCGTTTAGGGTCCTTCCTAAAAAGGTGAACCCAATTGGAGAAAATCTAGAATGAGAAAGGTGTTAGGTTTAGGGTCTATTTATAGATATATAAGTGGATCTCAAACCGTTAGATTTGGGGATTGAATAGGATGCAACCATGTCATAGGCTGAATAGGAGCCATCGAATGCAAGAATGGAGGGATCAGATTACAATAAAGTATGCAAATACGTGTAAAAGATTCGTTCGAACCTACTCGAACGAAGGAACGATTATTCATTCCTTCACCTAAGGCGGGCCAACCACGCGGTCGACGGCCTTGGTACCTAGGTCAACCCATCGATCGACCTGCCCTTTTTTTTAATTTTTGTTTAATTTTTTCTCATTCATATTAGCTCGGTTTCTAATGTTCTATATATGAAAATTGACCAAAAAATTACCACGGACACAATGGTGCAACACCTGTGGCTCAATTCTGATAATTTTGCAAATTTATTTTATTATTTAATTAATTAACGAATTTATTATTATGGGTTAAATTTCTGGTTGTTACTGGATCTTTATTTTGGTTATCCTCCTCCTCAGATTCAGACTCAATCTCAAATGATGGGATGTCGAAAGAGGGAGCTTTCTTAAAGTCAACCGCCCCCTCTTCACTCTTGAATTCAGAACCCTGCTTGACTAACTCGATTTTGTCCATGACTCTTTTAACTAAAGTCGGGTGAAGTAAAGGAAAACCAAAGTTAGGACATCTATAATGATTATCAAAATAAGCAAGCATGTGGGTATCCATATAGTAGTTCATCGTCCTGGTCCCCAAGGTGGAATGGACGAACTCAAAATCATGCTTTTGGAAGTTAGAGAGTGTTTGAATAGCAAGTTTAAGCGAACCTCTAGACCTCTTGAGTTTATCTCCCAGCAATGTATTCTTAGAAATCAAACGATCCATCTCATCTTCCGCATCTATTAGAGCAAGGTCCCTTGCAAATTTATCATCGGAGGTAAGTCGATGAGCTTGCCTCTCTACTGCAAAGTCAGCTTCAACCAAGGAAACGGAAGCATTAATTCACTCCGACTCAGAAGAAGAGTCATTTCAAACAGCTGTCAGTAAAGATATTTGACTTTTTAACTCGACATTTTCCTCATGGATCTTGGAGGATCCAACGGAAAGTTTGGAGACATGCTCGTTAAGGGAAACCCAGTTCATGGAAATCTACAATAAGAGAAGAAACACAGGTTAACAATCAGAAAGACCCAATGATAATATAATTAATTGAATAAGAGCTTACCAAAAGTTGTTGCTCCATAAGAGAGCGATGAATTTCTGCCAAGTATGGATTAAACGATGGAAGAGAAGAGGTAAAATATTTTGACTGAAGAATGGACTTAACAAGATCATCAAAATAAGTTGGTAAAGAAGCGGAAGATAATGATTTTGAAAGAGTGTGAGACTTAGAACGAGACTTAAAAAGGGTAACCTGCATCTATTCCAGTGTAGTAGGAGAGACAAAAATTGAAATAGACGGAAATGGAGCAGGTAAAGGAGGAATTGGCTCCATAATATTTTCTGAAGCTTCAAATGGACTTTTTAAAGTTTTCTTCGGAAATATGTCTCCTTCTTCCTCATCAACATTGATGATCTTTGTTA
Source organism: Allium cepa (assembly GCA_030765085.1). Taxonomy (NCBI): domain Eukaryota; kingdom Viridiplantae; phylum Streptophyta; class Magnoliopsida; order Asparagales; family Amaryllidaceae; genus Allium; species Allium cepa. Next base: position 201,318,800 of record CM060945.1, on the reverse strand, counting down.
TTTTGATTGGAGAGGCCTCCTTAAGAGGAATTGCTTGCCTTCTCTTCGAGGATTTCTTGGACTTAGGTTACCATATCGGGTCTAAAGAAACCCGCACCCAGTAATAAATGCGATTTCAATTTTTTCTCGAAGGACAAGAAAAATGAAACTGTTAGTGAAACTCATTGCACTCATCTGAAATCGAATTAGTTCGATTCTGAAGTATAATATAACACTGTCAGTAAAAAAAAAAATCAATCTTGAAAAGTCAAAGATTGGATTTAGATTTTTTGGGAATAAAATTAAAACCTGGAAGGAGAGTTTCCCACGGCAAATATGGCCGATCTAGTATCCAAAACCATTGGTAAAGTTTATCCAAAAACTGATTTAAGAATAAAGGAATTTCCAGAAAAAAATCCCAATTAGATTTCGCATTCGGGAAATTGGAAATCTTATTAGAAACTATATGGGAGAAGATGGAACTAAGATTTATAAAGAAAATTCAAAGAATACCTTGCTATGGTGAGTCGAGATCAAGAAATTTTTTAAGAATTCTTCACCTGTGTGCAATAATTTTGATTTTAGGTAAGAGTGGAAGAAAGAGAAAGAGCAGGTTATGTAAAGAAAAGTCGCCCATATTCTTAACTGTTGGATTAGATTTAGGTGGACGTTCTCGATCGACGAGGGAAGATCATGAGGAATTTTTTTAAAGCTTTCGGCAAAGATGATTTGGAAAGTCAAGAGCATCCCTTCTAATGGAGGGAAAAATTTTACACTAAAAACTAAATTTTCGGCTAAGACGAAGGGTCTCCAAACAATCAAGGGAAAGAAAGGTGCAGCTCAAACCTTTCGAAACTTCCGAAGGGATGCAGTCGTTGAAATTCTCTAACATAAAATCTGTTAAAGTGGTCGAAAGGTTCCGTCTTTAGTATCGAAGGAGTTCGAAGGGGAAGAAGGAGTCAAAGCAAGTGTAAGCAACTACTTAATGACCTTTCCGAAAGCATCTAAGCCTTTCGAACCGATTGAGAAACATACAAGCCATCTTTCGACAATGCCGAAAGGTGAAGGCAACGTTCATGAGTCTGCAAAGAGTAAAAAAGCAAAACCTTCCAACAAGGTCGAAAGGTTCACAATAGCATATATGAGGAAAACCCTTTGACAACAACGAAAGTTTTATGAAGGCATAAAGGAGAATAGACCTTTAAACAATGTCCGAAGGTCCACAAAACCTTTCGACAGTTTGAAAGGTTTACAACTATATATAAAAGGGGACCTTCCGGCTCGACCGAATGCATGAGGCCGAAAGAAGGGCAGCCTGCATCTATAAATAGGACCCAAGGGTCCAGGTTTTGGAGGCCGTTTTCTCCCAGCTTATTCTCGTAATATAAAAAGGGAGGTGTCGTAAGCCTAATTGGAAATTAATTTATAAAAGAGTCAATTTTGAATAAAAAGAGGAAGTATTATGTTCTGTTAAATTACTTATTGTTTTGCTTAAATCTTTGTTTGACTAACTCGTATTTTCAGGATTATCTCTATCGGAAGGTTCTTGTCGACAAGATCAGAAACTTAATTGTTCAAGCCATGACTTCAACCCTTAGACATCATTAACCCTTCAACCCTAACCTTTCGACAAGGTCGACAGCGGGCGTGGATCAACGTTAGTAGTAACCATCCAAAATCATCAACTTTATGGTCTAAGTCCTTCAACTAAGTCGGTGGTTCTTCATACTTTGACAACACTAATTACTAGTAGAGAAATCTAACATTTCGGTAAAGCCTATGTCAAGGAATACAAGGCTCAACCCAATGGCGGGCATCCACATCCCTTTCGACAAAGTTAAATTGATTTCATATAAGCGATCAAACCTTTCGGCAAAGTCAAAAGCTCCTATACACCACCCAGGAATTTGATGTATAATTTATTGCTAAAGAGATTAGTCATTCCAACAAACCTTTTGATGATACTAAAGATTAGCTTTAAAGGAATAAATTCGGTTAACAATCATTCATACCATAAAGGAAAAAAAATCCACAAAACCTCCTACAAGTTCTACCGAGGTAAAAAAATTCTCTACTTGGAGAACCAAACCTTTTGACTATGCCGAAAGGTCCAAATCAAAAATCAGCAACTAACAAAGCAAGCGCAAAGGCAATTCTTAGGGATATCTTGTCCTTTATTAAGGTAGTCCCTTCCTATTCCTGTTGAAGTATCTTTTGGGGTATTGGGCATAATTTTGGTTAACTATTTATATATATATATATATATATATATATATATATATATATATATATAAAAGCCCCTCAATTGCCTCCTATCTTCAACCCCAAATTTCTATTTAAATAATGATGTGAGTGGAAAGAAAGAGAAAGAAGGTCTATTTAAATGGAAACTTAGGGTGGATATCATGGGTTGTCGGGGTGCTGCACTGTTTAGGGGGCATTTGAACCTATCACACACCCATTAAAGATTCAGAATACCATTTTTTAAGTGTTAAAGGAAACTAGTTTTGCTAATTAAAAATAAATATTTTATGAATGCACAATGTATATAGCATTATTAGTTAGAAGTAGCATATTTTACTAAATGCAAAATAAAATAACTTAATAAGTTAAAAGCATATTTCAGTAATGCAAATTAAAATAACTTTACAAGTTAAAAGTAGCATATAATATGGTAAATGCGAAATACAAATGGCATTATATATTAATTTAAATCTCTAAAATGTAGAAATTTCTAATTTATATGGATTTAAAATCTGTTTCCATATTTAAATCCTAAGATTTATGATATCCGTATAGACAAAATAAGTTTACATATGTATTATGTATGTATGTATATTTATGTTAATATGTCCATGAAAAGGTTAATTTCATGGAAACTAGAATTTAAAAAGTGGCAATTTGGTTCCGTTAACTGAAATCAATCTTCATACGCAAAAACTACCTACCAAAAATTCTCTATCAATAAAAATATTTATGTTGAACTTATAACACGATATTCAATAATTTTTTGTTAAATCTCCTAAAAATCATGAGCATTTCGGCATAAAACTTAATGAAAATTTTGATTTTTACTTCGAATGTATGCATTTCTATTGCAAAATTATCTGTGGTTTTCACTATAGATATTTGGCTTTTAGTTCTGAAATATATGCAGTTTTTACTATTAAATATTTGCATTTTATACCAAACTTTTTTTTTACCAATTTGATCCTTTTACACTTTTGCTAAAATATACATGGAGAGAAAAACAAATTGGATAGAGTAGTGATACTGAAAGTTGATTTTCGACATTTTTTATGATTTAGATGAGTTTTAAAAAATAGGACATAGGATTATTAATGAATACTCGAAAAAATTGAAATTCATTCACATCCATATCCAAAAAATGAAAATATGAAATTCGAAATATGAATATGCATATATATGATAATATCTACATATGAAAATTATCCTTCCTACTTTATCGAGATAGTAGTTGAGATTGTGCATATTTTAATGCATAAAAAACAATTGAGATTTACTGTTTTATGAAGTATATGCGTGTATAAATGAATATTTGATGCTAAAAACTGATTTTCATCATCGCATTTTTATTTCTTGTATCTGTATTAGCATTATCTCTAAAAAAAGATATATGTTGGATTGTTATCCAACATTCTATCCAAGTGACATTTCAATGGAAATGCACTATGGATAACTAAGGAATGGACCGTGTCCTTGAAGACGATTGACTACAAAGAATAAACGAAAAAAATATGAGAAAATTAGCTAAGTCCATGGATTGGTACTAATCCGTCAAAATTACCGAATTACCCAAGTTAAGTGGATCTCTAGCTAAGTTAAAGAACAAGACAATTTTTGGGCATCGGGGATGGATGGATACTGATCCATCAAAAAGGCCATTTTGACCCTAAAGTTAAAAAGCATTGTAGACTAAAACATTTTGGACCAAAGCACAATCTTTTGGACCAATGTCATGGATTAGTACTAATCCACGGATAGATCAGTACCAATCCATTAAGTCTCATGATTTGATCTAGAATTGACCTGATCTCTTTTCTAATACCAAATCTGATTGATTGACTATTTCCAAACAAGATATGACGAATCTAAAGGCATGAAACAATCCAATTCAACAACAAATAGGCTATCGTCTCCAATGGAAAACCGAATCTTTTTTTTGCTTATTAAAGATGGTGGGAAACTCCGCCATTTTTGTGCTTTGGGGTTGAACTTCGAAATCCATTGTTAAAACTGGTAGATCGAGTGAAATCAAGCAATAAAGTATCAAATTGGATGTAGGCAAGCGATTTGATGAACAAATATAAAAATATTATGTTTTCTCTTCTTACTTTCTTTTATTTCTTACTATTTTTCATTTATTCACAACTTTTCTATCAATTAGGGTATTAGCCAAAAATTAAATCTAGCAATTTTTATGTGTTTTCACTGAGAACTTGAAGGTTGGGCTGGATCTTGATTTGCTACTTGGATATAAAGAAAATCCCCAAGGGAATCTGACAAAAGATGAGCCCTAATAAGAATCAATGTAAGACGGTGACTGAAGAGGAAATCATTAGAGAAAATAACAGAGAGAGTGAGATTTATGCAATCTCCATCGGATTTAATGATGAAATGAGAGTTGGATGCAATAATGGCTACGACGAATCGCAAGATGGTAGCAACGCGGCGAGCTATTACATAAGAGTTGTAAAAGCAATTTGCATCAATGAAGTAGCCTCTATAAGGAGAAGAATATCGCTCTAGAGATCATGGAGTTAGAGGAGACTCTCTATCTAGATCGAGCAAAGGAATTTGTGTTGATAGACACAGACTAGGAAAGGAAAAAGATGGAGATGGAGGTTCTTAAGATGGTAGAAGCATAAGAAAGGAACTAGAGTTGAAGGATCGACCCTGCGATGGATTGAGGTTTATCCATCAAGGAGAAAAAAAACGTAGGCAATATTGTTGGGGATGCTAGTGAAGTGTTGGCCATGTCGTAAGCTTGAATGATGGAAGAACTTAAAGGAAAAGGAGTAAATCTAGGGGATGCGTCCTGGATTGACATTGTAGAAGGCTAGAAGAATTAGACTCCCTTTAGCCAGGGACCTTGGGCACCGTGATGATAGCCACTACCATTCGGGCAGTGGTCACTCGTAGAATTAAACGCATAGTGATTCACGCGACGACTGCCACTCAGCGAAAGGATGGATACTAACGAATTAATTACTAAAATGATCTGAGAGATTGCTTCAACAGAATAAGTTGGAGGATAACTGGGAGACCACCTCTAGTCAGAATCTGCTTGCGGCGGAGATTAGGTTGGCTCTATACCCTATGAAGTTTTTGATGCCAAAATTGTCGAGTTATAATGGATTGGCGGATCCAATTCAACATCTATTGAAATATGACTGGAACATGGATGATGACCTAGCAAACGATGCAAAGTGTAGATACTTCCTTCTTTCCTTGGAAGGACTAGCGGCTATATGGTTCTATAGGCTAGAGCCGAGATCCATATTACCGTACAATTAGTTGGCGAATAAGTTTTCGAACCAAATTATGGTTCATTTTGTACAATAAAAGGATGTAATGTCATTAAAAAACATCCAACAAAGGAATGAAGAAACTTTGAAAAGCTATTGAAACAATTTAATGCTACAATGACAAAGGTAAAAAAATTGCAGGAAGATTGTGGTGCAAATAACGATGGTTGGAGGAGTAGACGAGGAGATTAATTTTGAAGGTAGTAGACTATGTAGAAGCCAACCACACTAATGGATTATTATAGAATGGAAAACCAATTTTTGTGTTTGGAAGAGGGAAAAATGGAAAATAAGTTAAATGTCGGTAGTCAAGCTGGACCAAGAGCATGGTGAAGAATAACAAAACTGTTAAGCAAGATGGTAATAATGGAAATAATAATGGTGACGATAAAGGACTAATAACAACATTAGAGGCAAGAAGCAGGATCATAGAAAATGCTTTTTATTTAGTCGAGATGACAAATATACGACGTTGAATGACTCCATGGAGATTTATCTTGCAATTCAAGGTACTGTTAGGCATAGTAAGCCTGCTCCGAGAAAGGCTACGGATGAGAAAACACGCTTTTGGTAGTATTGTAGATTCCATGAGAATCATAGGCATAATACCGATGAGTGTCGACATTTGAAGGACATGATAGAGGAGTTGATTATGAAGAAGAAACTTCAATTGTATGTAAGGTAACCATAGAAAAACGTGCAAGAAAACAGGCAACAAATCTATGTAATCACCTCGAGAAATATAGAAGGGACCAGTGGAGAGGGTTCAAGATCATAAGATACGGCCTAGTGATCAATACAATTTTTAGAGGTCCGCTTCCCATAGAGAAAACCTGGAATGAGATAGAATGCTATGGGAGGCCCTTGATCATGTAATATTGAAAATATGTTATACTATCGAGGATGGTGCTCCCGCTAAGTAGCAAAGGAGGATAAATGATGACATTGTATTTAGAAACAGGGATGCTAATGTGGTCGAAGCTCCAACCTTCAATCTGATGGTCATACGGCAATGATTGCACTGACTTTGCTTTTTCGAGTGTTTATGGATAGCGAAAACTTGGTGAACAGACTATCAAGAGAGTGTTTGATGAGATGCAACTCATCAAAAAGGGTTTGTTGCCTTGTAAACCTCAACTTTAGGGATTTACCTAAGAGGCAACGTCTCTGATTGGATGCATTAAGTGAAGGAACCCGGTCAATTTCGTAGCGGGTGAAAATGTTAGATTTTAAAAAAAATCCATATTTGGATTATAGTGGATCCATGAAGTCTAATTAGTTTCACTAGATCTAATCTAATCACTATTAATAAAATCATATTTTGTCAACATTGTCTTGATCTTATTAATTTAATCTATGTTAATTAAGAATAAAATTTGAAAGGGTATTAATATATCAAATATTTTCATATTTTAGAAGGTGGGACAAACATGTGAAACATATTATGAGGTAATTAGTAAGTGTATATGGATGGGAACAAACATGAAATTAGATCTTGATATAATCATATCAAAACCTAAATGGAAAGAGATAAATGTGAAATCATAGATTGATTCCACATTTCCTCTTTAGAAAACATTTAATCAACACTCATCTAATCAATTTACAAGGGATGATGTATTACAACTATAGTCTAAAATGACAAAAGCTACAAACAATAACATGGTCAATTTACACATGTGTAGATATTGTAGTTTTTATCTACTATGTATATATTTTCTATTTGTATGTATAAATTCTTTCCTCAATTTTAAATTTTTCAATGAAAAATAAATTTATACTTATATATAAAATGCTTTAAAACAAGCCTTAACAGTAAAATATAAATATATATAAATGCACACATAGATACATGCAAAAACTTGCACATGGATACACACAGACATGGATGCATGCATGCATGCATGCATGCCTGCATGCATGTATGTATAATGATTGAGCTAGAATGATTTTTTATTTAAAACAAACATCTATATTGCATTAAATCTTTCTAAAGTATTTGCGTACACACACATATGCACACACACATGAATACGTATGTATGTATGTTGAATTTTAACCCAAAAATAAAACTATTTTTATCAAAATACTATAAAAAAAATTGCATAAATCAGATCAAATAAGATATCATTTGAAATTGATTTAATGTTCAACAGAAACATTAAAATTAGTAAATTGTATTGTATGTTTAGTAATCCAAAACCATATGTCATAAATCAAAACATTGTTTTATGCATACATAAATTCTGATTTTAATTTATCAAGATAAAAGAGGTCAAATCATTTACAAGTAGTATAAATTGTATTACCAGTTTCAGACCAAGTTGAGGCAATGATATGTAAATATAAATTATGATAAGTATATTACAATAAAGAAAACTAATTAAAATCAGAATATACCTTTCAAATCTAGCCAATAAATGACACCTTGATTTGGAATTCTCTCTTTAGATCGTTGAACCTTCATCCTACTTTATAGGAAAAGAATGAACCATCTAGCCTTATATTTATTTAACGTTTTTATTTGATTTGGAGTTGTTTATTTAGAAGAGGAAAGCATTTTTGGCTATATCAAGGGGAGAAGAGCACTACAAGAAATTTTATTTTTGGTGCGCACAAAAAACGCTCCAAAACTTACGGTAGCATCTTAATGAACGCCATGATAAAACCCATAACTAAAAATCCATGATTTTTAGTTGCATTTATTTCAACCCCACTATAAATACTTTTATTGCAGCATTTTTGAAACGCTACTAACATCTTTGTTGTAGCATTGCTAAAACTCCACGAAAAGGCACTATTCGTTATAATATGTTTTGGTAGAGTTTTCTAAATGTTGTAATAAAGGGCGCAACTTATAGCCAAACCCTACACCCGCATTTATTAAAGGCTAATGTATATGTTTTGGATGTTTCATCAGCGCTTTATCTTTTAGTTTTGATAATTATGTAGCTTTTCTAAACGCCGCTAAAATTTTCCGCCCCTGTAACCTTGTTAACTCTCCAATTCAATTTGTTCATAGCTTATATTATAATATAGTAATACATAAACACAAACATTTAAGTATAAACCACAAAATACATAAACACATACACATTCAAGCATAAATACATTCAACAACCACAAAATACATAAACACATGCACATTCAAACATAAAACAGTCAAAGAACCACAAAATATATAAACAACTGCACTAACATAAACACAACTAATTCATAGCCGAATAGTAGTTTTAAGACAAGAAGTTAACCGTACATAGAGAAATTTACACAACTAAACTATCATAAACAGTATGTCATGATAGTGCTGCAGCTAAAGTACCATAAACAGCCGAACTAAGCAAGTATAATAAACAACCAAACTACCTAACAAGTACCATAAACAAGTAATGATGATGTTGCTCATTTCTTCGGAAACGCTGATCTACCTGTAGCAAATAATAATCAACAATGAGACTCAAGTTATAATCAATACCGAGACTCTATCCAAACATGATATTGCAAATGTGTAATGTGATATTGCAAATGTGATAACGGAGAATCTATAAGCAGCAATACCTACAGTTATACCTGAAGCTTCATCCAAATTATCAGTAGCAAGTCATTATCTGCATAAAACATTCAAAATATAATAGGTCAAATAGAAATGGGCATGCGTTTAGTGATAATATAATATGAAGGGCATGCTAGACATATAATAGTGTCAGTAATGACCCCACATCATATACAAATCAATGCAACAAAGAAAGAACAAGTGGCTGGTCAAATATTAATAATCTGAATTGCCAGTTATCAAACATAGACATTGAATACTATACGCACCTATTATTCAACTGTCAATACAACACTTTTTCTACAAACAGTACTCTGATATTTTAAGGTCAAGCTTAAACAGTAGACTGTTGTATCAAATATCATCTTTGCATTGTTCACATGCTCATTGTGTTATGCTAATCAAAGATATAAAATTGAAAACGTGTACGATACATATCAAAATGTGGAAAAATAAACACGCATTCAGATGTCTGTGTTTAGTTTTTGCAAAAATCTTACGTGTTCAATGCACTTGCAAAGTGGAAAAAAGGCTAGCATTCATTGTGTACCAGAAACCTAGCAATATCATCAGAAAAAATAACGAATAAGGTACTAAAAACATAGCAGGTATATGATATGCATTCCCAAAGACTATTGGTAGAGGAGGTTGCTGTTATGAATTATTAATGTATTTTTCATGAGCAGATCAAAGGCATTTTAAATTTTGGGTTTTCAATAAAACAAATATATCATACAACACATGGAAAAAAAATTAATTTTCTTGTTTTCCCATCATTTTAAATTTTGTTTTAAACCGTGGTGCTTGTAACATATGTTGAAAACGGTAAAACAAACTCAAATTGAAACCAATGTGCCATAACTTCGAGAATTGATAGCCAACCATAATGGAAGACATCATGGACATACAAAAATTTTTGAGGCGATAGCGACCTTTGCAAATTGGCCAAGCCGTGGGAACGCCAAACGCATCTTCCATGCATATCAACTCTGATGTAGGTCTCTATAGCTCTGCGTTTGGAATTCTCACAGTTACAACCCAAGCTTTTACATCATCACATCTCAATGGACGAAAATGGACCATCGTTATTAGATCAGTTGAAGTGATAGTTCCTTCAACCACTACTTAGTTCGTTTCACCCATATCAATCAACTTTCATTTAATATCTTTTTCCGACTTTGCAATCGGCTGGAAAAAAGGGATTATTATGCAGAAAATATACATACACATAAATACTGAATATATATGCGATATTTGTATACATACACATAAATATTGAACATAAATACGATGATACATAAGAACCACAATTATAGTCATCATGAATGATAAAAAGAAGAACTCGTCTGGATTCCATCAGACATCATGTATACTTAAGTTTGAAATCAACAATAAACAGGAATCACTTATACTATAAGTCATGTTGCCACTTCACAAAATGATTAGGAACGAGGGTAGAATCATAAATGATATTGAATATCATCAAAAGATATAAATTTTAACATTATATCTTGAATAGACAAAGCCATAAAATTGCACGAAGAGTGGAACCGGAGCCAAATTAATAAGAAAATCAGTGCATTAAATGAAACCAAATTAAAATAATAAACAAACAAAATAAATAAACCATGATTCAAAACAAAGTTAGCTCTGAAATTAGATGTAAAAACCTGCACATAAACATGAAATCAAACAAAATAAAGTATATGCACTTCATGTTATGTAGCACACATTTTCTAAAAAATGATCCAACAAGGAATTTTCATACAATAGTTTAATTATTTTTGACTCACAAAATAAATAAACCCTAGAAAAATAAAAAAAGCCTAAAAATGAGCTGTTAATTTATACTCAGAAAGAGTGAGAGACACATATATTATAATGGTCCTTTGATTTAACTACTTGAATGTATCATTGCACCGTCATGAGTGATACATATTTGAAAATTCTAAATTGAATTATGAGCGTCGTTGAAATTATAAACTAATTGATATCACATACTGTGATCCAAATTATTAATGCTCGTTAAGACGATCATAGTTAGATACTGTTCCTAAATTTTGGTAAATAATCATAGCATGGATTCATCCTGACATCTGAATCATTATACTTTGAAATTGTTGTCATTTCAGAATAAAAAACTATACAGTGCAATTTAAATTAAACTCAATTTTAGCATAACGTTCAAATTTTTTGTCAGATAGCTCAGATATCATTAGTTAAAGTAAAATGTTAACATCGCAGTTGCGAATGATCAATTACACAAATATCCTAATAATAATTCAATCCTACTTTAAACTGAACATCGTATTTTCTATAAATTGGCAGTTGCTTTTCCCTACTCTCCATACAAACAACTCAACCATATATCTCTTGTAACGACCCATAATTTTCGGTAATTAAAATTTTAAATTAAATAAGGTTTTGGGATTTAATACAAAAACAACAACAACAGAGCCATTATTCCCAAACAATTGAGGGTCGGCTAGAGATGGAACCTGAAACTAAATGACAAAAGTAATTCTAAGGTTATAACAATAACAATAACAATAATAATAGCAATGATAAAATTAAGTCAAATAGGTAAATTAATAATAATAGTAACTAAGTAAAATAAAGATAGAAATACATATGTATGTAAAAATAAATAAATAAATTAAAAAAATGAAAAAGAATGATGACAACAGTACAAATAGTATTAATGGTGCTGATAGTAACATTGATCAAAGACCAAACGCTACGTCTTAGGCTCTTTTTCCCTAATCCTATAATCTAAAACTTATAAGACTCACAGCTCATGGTTTTGGTATGCAGATCGCTAACTTCCACACGCTTCTATCTGTTACCAGCTCTTCGGCTATATTCCAACTCTTCAAGTCCCTTTTAACAACTTCCTCTCATGTCAACTTTGATCGACCCTACCTCTCTTTGACCAAACGACGCGGCCTATAATTCCGACGTGCACAGCTGCCTCGGATGGACTTCGTTGGAGATGTCCAAACCATCTTAAGCGATGTTGAATTAGTTTCTCCTCAATTGGTGCTACTCTAAGTTTTTCATGTATATCATCATTTCTTATTCGGCCTCTTCTTGTGTGACCGCAACTCCATCGCAGCATGCGCATCTCTGCTACGCTTATCTTCTGGATGTGTTGGTTTTTAGTAGGCTAACATTCTGCAGGCCTAATTGCCGTTCTATAGAACTTTCCTTTAAGTTTCTATGGGACTTTATTGTCACAAAGAATGCCAAATTCTTTTCGCCACTTCACCCATCCCGCTCGAATTTGAGAAATAACATCTTCATCAATCTCACCATTACACGGCAACATTGATCCTAGATATCGAAAGGATTCCTTTTTAGGAACTATTTGTCCGGTCAGAATAACATCTCCATCCTTTGACCTAACACCGCTGACCTTGCACTTCATAACTCTGTTTTAGTTCCACTAAGCCTAAATCCTTTATATTCTAAAGTCTATCTCCACAGCTCGAGTTGTCTATCAACCTCAATCCTACTATCATCAATTAGCACAACATCATCAACAAAGAGCATACACCAAGGAATCTCCCTTTGTATACTCTTCGTAACCTCATCCATCACTAGGGCAAATATGGAACTGGGATTTAATATTTGAAGAAATTAAAAATTTGTGATCTATTGATGAGAAAAATAACTAGAATGAAATCCAATAATGCTAATTTAAAGCAAATGATAAATTTTTTAATGCACTTTCAAACAATTGAATGATAGTAAATATAAAATTTGGTTATAAATTGTAAATAAGGAAACAAAACCAATGTTGTAATAAAAAAGAAATTATGCATTATTAATTGAAATTGGGTAATATAGAATGGTTAATCAGTATGTGAATTTATTAGCTTAATTTGTAAACAGTAAACATAAATGTGTTTGATTTGGTAAGTTGTAACAATTGTTTAATTATCATTTCATTATTTAATATGTTGAAATTAAACTGTAAATCAATTACAATTAAATGTAATTAAATATTGCATTAATATGAGTTAAGATGATAACTGTTAAATGTCAATGCAATAAAATATAAAGTAATGTCAATTATATTCACAAGGCAATAGTTGATTAAATAATAAAAGCGAATTTAATGGAATTTTAATTTATAATTTAACGAATTTATTACAGTTATACTTAAACGCTGTAATTTATGCAATATTTAATACTGAAATCCAATGTGACAAATTTGTTTTCAAATGATTATTTGATTTATGGGTAATTAGAAATGATATAAATTATTAGTTATAAAAATTGAATTTAAAAATGATTTAATTGATTTAACAACAATTTATTTAATTAACGTGAAAATAGCCATTTTGTTCACTGTTTCAGATTTCGATGAAATTAGTTTCATCGGATCTGTAACAGTGAATTATTATAGGATCTTAAGTTTCGCTGCGATCGAACTTGTTGTTTGATCATGCGGGCTCGAAATGCCTAGAAATCAATTTAATGAATTCGATTTAAATAAGCTGATTTTAAAAGCTAACATCTGTATACAATGGAACTTGGATTTGAAACTTGTTCCACTGAGTTTAAAAATATCGAAAACATCTATTTTCATATATCGGATGACCCGGTTTCGTTTCGGATGCGGAACAGGCTTTTCGGGTCGTTATTGTCATTTCAAACCAATTCGATATGTTCATTCTTTCTTATCGGATCTTGTCTATATAAATAGATTTTTTCTAAACCCTAACAACCTTTCTATTTCTTATTACAGTACATATAATTCCATCTATCTGTTCCTCCTTCTCAAATGGAAGATACCTTAATTCCTAGATTCAATTGCAAATCAAAATTAAAACTCCTCAAACTATATCATATTATATATCGTTGGAAAGCTATCGATGAGTACAATCTAAATCTTCTATTCATTTTTGCAATCGGATTTTGGTTTGTCCGAAAATGACCAAAATATTTTCGACCGTTCATTGTGGTGGTTGATCTTTGGCGATGACGCCCTGATTCGAGGATGCTGCAGTGTGGGGATGGACGTGGGGAGTTCACCACTGTGGTTCGTTTGATGAGTTGACAGTTGGTCCATTGTTGATAATTCGATTAGGGTTTGATTTGGCGGCGGCAGCTGGGGTTCATGGAGGCGATCAGTCGGCTTTAGGGGTTCGTGGGTGGTCGTGGAGCATGGAGCGGAGGCCGGCAATTCGATTGGTGATAGGAGGAGTGGCCACGACTAGCTGTTGGCACAGTGGAGTAAGCAAGTAGACTGGTGGTGGATGGTTTTAGGCTCGAATGTTTGTCTGTAGGGTCACGTGTTTGATGATGGTGGTAAATTACATTTATTCCCCTTTGTTTAATATTATTTAATTTTAATTTTTAAACGTTCTAATGCTAATAACTGTTGCATACGAGCTCAGATTTGGACGAGGTTTTCTCCGTTGCGATCGTATCGGAATTTTTGACAATATTGAATAATTTTTGATGAATTCTGAAACTGTTCAATTTTGGACCTTTAATTGGATTTTAAATCGATTTGAAATCAAAGGTAAGTGCTTTAACTCACTCATAACTACTGAATTGTCTTATGTTAGTTAAATTGAATATATGATGTGATTAGAAGTTAATTTACCGCTATTTGGTACATTTAATTTATCATTCCAGTTAAATATGAATTTTTCAAATTTAATTGCCATTTAATTTAATATTGAATTTAATTTTCCAGTTAAAACTTGCCAATGATAATCAATAATTGTTGTTATTATTGGTTGATTGAATGGTGATTGTGATGGATGTTTAACTATTGATATTGGATGACTGGATGTAATGTTCATTTTATATATTGTTGTCATGCTGCAAGTTCCCATAGCTATTGTTAGGGAAATCACTAAGGGTTGAAATGATACATATTCGAACTATTTATAGATTAGGGAAAAACCATTACGGGTTAAAATGATAGAAACGAGTAATTTTATTAATTTTGAATTTTAAATTGGGATTGCATGTTGAAATGATATATACCCGTAAATTTAAGATTATTACGGGTTGAAATGACATATATCCGTATCACTTGACCACAAGGTAGAAAATTATATACGAACATCGAATTGGTTAAATTAAATGATTTCAAAACCTTAAATTTTTGAATCCATTTAAATGATATTTTGAAATAAAATTTGATTTATTTTGAAATAACATTTGATTTATATAAACTGAATTATTTTGAAAATCCAAGCTTTAAATGTTGAAATTAGAATTGGTTTAATGAATCGTTTAAAGAATTAAAATGGAAATTTCAAAGTTGAATTTTGAAATATAAGTTGAATTTATCGAAATTGAGTTATTGAAAATGTTTGAATATTTAAACTTTAAAATCTATGAAATTGAAGTGCTTTAAAATTATAGTTTAAACATGAATTTGAAATCGATGTAAATTGAGATAATTTTATGGGAATTTGAATTAAAAGAAAATTTAGTTTTGGTGAAATCTGGATATGGTCCAGATTTGTTGTAATGGAAGAAATAGTTTAATTTGATATTAATTTCAAATTAATTAATTTAATGTAAACTGTTTAACGATATATCATTTTAAATTCAAATTTATTTAGATTTTCAAAATATTTAGTATATAAACCATTTCCAATAATCAAATTATTTTATATTAAACTATTAAAACTGTATTTAATCTATTTTTTTTACTATTTTATTCTATTTTTAATCTATTCTAATTAAACTATTTCAATCTATTTTAAAATATTTAAACTATTTCAATATATTTTAACTATTTTAACTATTTAAAACTACTTTAATCTATTTTAAACTAATTAAACTATTTCAATATATTTTAAACTATTTTAACTATTTCAAGCTACTTTAACCTATTTTAAACTATTTTAAACCATTTAAACTATTTTGAAGTATTTTAACTATTTTAAACTATTTTAAAACTATTTAAACTCTTTATAACTATCTAAACTTTTTTCTAAATTTCAGACTATGTAAAGTTGAAGTGTTTATATTTAAATCCTTGAATTAAAAGCGAATATGGCTAAATAATGTTATAACCTAAGTTGGAATTTAAAATGATATTTTCTAGTAAAGTGACATATTTGAGTAAATATGATGATTCTAAAATAAGGGTTTAACATATTTTATGGATATGATTTCGAAAGTGATATGATTTCGCAAGTGAATATGATTTCGAAAGTGATTTTGAGAATATGATATTTTGATATCAATTATGAATTGATTCTAAAAATGTAAAAGAACCATCTGGTGTGAAATAAGCATATGGTTGTTAAAGAGACCGGGATCAGATTTATCGCACTCTTTGCCAATACCGAAAACCACTTTAACAACCATGTACATGGTGGAGATTCCAGAATGAAGTAGGATGGCTTGACGAACGATTCTGTATAAGGTATTATCATAGCCCTGACTCCCTCGAGTCAGCTTTATGTGACTAAAACTGGAGCTGTATCGGGCCAAGTGAGGTCGCATCTTCGATCGGACATACTTCTTCGATACTATATTATGACTTTGTAATTGATTTTGTAGTCACCCCTCGATTAAATTATGAGAGTGTGTTCCGAGGTGGGCGGTAGTAGCTGCTATGTGTTACCACCAGTCTGGGAGTGCAAACGGTAGAATCCAAGCCTGGAATTGCCTCGCATGCCTTGCTATTAATTTGCTATTATTAATGAGAATTAATTGTATAGACTTAAGTTAAATTGGAAATTTTACTATAAGTAAAAGTAAGTAGTATAAATAGATGATAGAAACTTTAGTAAATAAACTGGAATACAAATATAATGAATTTTGTGATAAATGGAAATTGAAAATTTGTAAGAAATAAAGAAATCACTCCATAAATGAAAGAAAGAAAATCAAACCATTGAAGCATGAGATAAATGTATAATAAATAAATTTGGGTGTTGGTTTGAATTGTGTTGTTTGATTTATGTTGTTGGGTAAGAAATTTGAAGTGGTTAAATGAATAAGTATCTATCTTTGTTCCATCTAAGACTGTTGAGTAAAGGATGCACTTGATAGATAATTTTATTTCATACAAATTTCAAGTTTGAACCCAAACAACTATTTGTTTGATGGATTAAATGGTTGCTTTGTTTGTGTATGTATGTTGTTTGTAAGGTTGATGATTGTTGAATTGTTTGGTTGATTAATGATTGAATCCACTTGAATAGTTCACTTTAAAATAAATATTTAACCTTTTAGATTTTATAAGTGAAATGCAGGCTATGGAAGCCACTGCTACTGCTCTGGTTCCATAATAATAAGCGTATTGCCCGACAAATAGGTACATTTTCGGATTACGTTTAAAGCGCTATTTTTCCGTGTTGGGATATAATATTTTGATAATATATGTAATATATTTGTATATTTTGATATTATACTTTCTCCCGAGCCTCACCGTACAAAGGAGACTCTGTCAAAAATTTTCGTAAATTTTGGACTTAGAATTTTGTTGAATATTTTCCAAACTTTAATGATTTAAGTATAAAAGGTTGTAATGATTATAAACGGGTATATTTCATTAAAGGAAATTAATCCAGTAAATTATTGTTTATAAGTTAATATTTGAAATAAGATGTACTGTTTATTCTTCCTTCTCCCTTCTTTTTCCTTTTCGGGGACGAAAAGTTTTGAGTGGGGGAGATTGTAACGACCCGTTAAATTAATAATATTAAATGAATTGAATTAATATAATTTCTAATCTAATTGAGAATAAATGTAGAAATTTGGTATAGTAGTTGTAATTTAGTGTAACAATAAAATTTTATGATAATAGATTTGGATAATGTAGATTGTCACAATTTGATTTAAAGTTAAATATAAGAAACTGATATAAGTGTTGAATTAGTGAATATCAATAAAAAGATTAAGTAGAATGGAATTCATTTAATATAAAATAAATAGTGGAAGACTTACATTGGATTGTAAAATGGATAGTAACTAAATAAAAGGTGACCGCTGAATAAATCAATGCAATAAGTGTTGATAAGGAAATTTAATGAATGTTGTCAATAATAAATGGACTTAAGATAGTAATAAAATTTGTTTTGCCTATGTAAATTTTATGTATTGATAAGCTATAATTAAATTTGAAATTTGGTAGTAAATAGGGGATAAGTTGACTAAGGCAATTAGTAATTTAATAAATGAATGCATAGTAAGTAAGTGGAAATGTATGCATAAAAATATTTTCATATATGGGATAATTACAAAAGTTTACCCATTTATCTAATGTATATAATTGAATCTAAATTTAGGGCAACATTTTGTTATTGATGGTATAAGTGAATTTGAATAAAAGGGTAAAAATTATGTAGATGTAACATGTATTGAGTATATAGCTAAGAAGGGCATTCGATGTAAATGAATCTAAATTAATGTGTCTAGTCAATAAAGGAGAACTTTAAGGGAATAAATATAAATGAATGTATTTGGGGAATGGAGTCCTTTTATATGTTGAATAGTATAACGTTGTTATTAAGAATGAACGTTACTTTAGTAATTATTAATATGGTAACGGAAGAGTGTATAAATTTTATAGTAACGTAAAACGTATTGTAAGGTAATAATTATGTGTAGACTTATAAAAAAGATTTATGACAATAATTATTGTACGTATTTATTCTATTTGTTTGTTAAGTTTATTTTAATCAATTTCAATTTATGCACTAAATTATTTCAGTTAGTGTGGAATTTTTGTAAGTGGATAAATAAGATGTAACCAAGGGAAAATTTCATTTTTATAATATAATAATTAGTGTAATCTTAAGAATGAAACCGAAGTGGAATGAATTAATTGAGGTTTTAAGTTTTATTCAAGTGTAAGTTAACAAAATTTCCAATAAGATTGAAATACAGTAATTTATGCAAATAAAAGATGGAAATTGGGTAAATATTAATGTATTGGAATATAAAAGAAACGTTAACTATGTAGGGAGTAATAATTGATTTATTTGTGAGTTGTAATCAAATAGAGTCAAATTTATTAGAATTTATTGCAATTAATGGGATTAATTGCAGTAACCTTTGAAGATTTATTCACTAAAATAATTGACGATGGAAATTATATGTAAATTTGCTTTTAGTTAATATTAAATATCCAGAGGGCTAGAAATGACACAAATCTACTAGTTTAGAAATTTACAATAAAAAGTGGTAAGTAATTTTTCTAAATATTTAGATAGTAGGAAGATGTAGATTTAGATGGAATTTATTTTTTAACTATTTCATAAGTTGAGATCTATGTTTAGAATTGAGATTTTTAATGTATAGATATTGAGCCAATGTTAGTTTCATTAAATTGACATCAATAACTTTGAATAATAGAAAGAAAGTGAATTTAATAAATTTAATCAAACGTATAATGTTGAATTTATTAAAAATTGGAATTTAACCTTTAAGTAAGGATTAACATCTAAATTGATGAATAGAACAACTATGTATTGACACTTGAATTGTTTAGAATTGGAGTAAATAATTAAGAAAATTTAAAGGGAGAAATTTGGTCAATTTTTGAATTTAGATGTAAAAATTGGATTTTTATAATTTATTTAATTTATTTAATGAATATTGAAAATAGCCATTTTGGTCACGGACTCGGATTTCGATGAAACCAGTTTCATCGGATCCGTATCGGTGAATTATTATAGGGTTTCAAGTTTCGTATCGATCGGACCTGTCGTTTGATCGTACGGACGCGAAACGCCTTGAAAATCAATTTTAATAAAATCAATTTGAAATCAATTTGGAAATTTTGTTTTCATCATAACTTCTTCATACGATCAAATTTGGACGTGGAACTTTTTCCATCGCGTTCAGAATATCTTAAAATACCTATTTGGATATATAGATTTAATAAATTCGGTTCCGGAGGCATAGCGGGCTTTTTGGGCCTTAGTTTATTCCGCACGTTCATTCTACGGTCTATCTACTCTATCTCTAACCCCTCTATATAAACCTAGCTACAAGCCCTAGCCTCCGCCTAATTTCATTTCATCTGTGCATATACTTTCTTCAAGCTCCTCTTCTTCTTCAATGGGTGCAAACCCTAGATCCAATCAATTCAAAATTTCAATGAAAATTCAAACTCTCCAGAAAAATTCCACAAAAATACACGTTAATCTTCTCGAAACACGTAATCCCATGGTGAAATTCGTTTTTCAGTTGGAGTTACCGTTTACCCAGAATAAATTCAAACAGTTCATGGCCGTTCATCAGCGCCGCATCAAAGTTCGTCTGATCGAAATTCTGTTTCTGGGTATTGTAGTATGGACGATTGGGAGTACATCAGTATAATTCGTTCGTCGATTCGATGGTTGGATGGTTCGTATAATTCGAATTAGGGTTTTGGGTGGCGGCGGCCGGTGGAGTTTTGGGCGACCGGACCTATATGGGGGGTACGGCTTGGCGAGCTGGGACCCACGGTGGTGGTAGCTTCGACTAACGAGGCCGGAGGAGCATGGGAACGGCGGTCAAAGCCTGGGTCAAAGCACGGTAGATGGCACATACGTTCGTTGCTGATCGCGTACTAGGGCTTCTGATGTTTACGTGGGTTGACCGTTGCGTGCGCAGTGAAGTGTATGACGTGGCATATAAAGGTTAGGTGAAATATGGGTCATTTTGTTTATTTTAAATTTTGAATTCAATCACCATTTTTCGCCATAACTTTCTCATACGACCTCGGATTCAAACGAGATTTCTTTTGTTAGGATCGTAATTTAATTCCGGACTTGATGACGCTGGTTTGGACGAATTCCGAGATGGGCAAATTTTTGGGTTTAAATCAAATTTAAATTCGATCTAAATTCAAAAGGTGAGTGTTTTAACCCACTCACAACTACTAGAAGCTTTTATGTTTGTTAAATTAATTTTAGAAATGAATAGAAATTTATTTATGGGTATTTGGCATGTTTATTTTATTCATATCTGTTGAATTGCATTTATTAAATTTAACTGTTAATTTAATTAATTTATTGCGTATAAATTTACAGTTAAAATTTATTTGTTTGTATATGAACTGCTAGTTAACAGTTATATAATTTATTACTGAATATAGACTGTAGATTAATAGCTGTTAAATTTAATCTGAATAAAATTGCCAGTTATTACCTGTTATATATTATTAAATATAAATTGTTATTGATTGATATTGCTTCATGATTGTGATTGGATGATGGGTGATGTGATGGATGTTTTATTGTATATCATTAAATTGCAAATTATCATGCATATTTCATTTCATTCGGGATTGTGGTTCGAAATGATATATAACCGCAAAATTTTATATTTTTAAATTGTGGATTGAAATGATAAATATCCGTATCATTTGACCATAGGATAGAAAATTTTATACAGGCACCGCGGTCTATATATAACTATTTTAATGTGATTTCTATGGTTTGGATGGAATACGGTTTATAATAATCTTAAATTTTATATTGTATAAATATTTTTCTTCCATATATATAAACATATGAAGTTGAAAATTTTGAAATTAAAAGGTGTATAAAAATCTTTATTAAAAATGGAAGAAAATTAAGAAAATGGAGTTTAATAATTTATATCATATGTTTAAATGTTAAGTTTGGAAATTTTAAGATATGATATTTATAATTGGATTTTTCCCAAAATAAATTGAAATGAATAATCTAGTATAATTTGAATTGGGAAAAATATATATATTTTATTACTAGAAATTGAAGTCTTATTTTTATGGATTTTATATGAATATTCAAGACTAATTAATAGAACAATTGATTTGTTGAAAGCATAAAATCCAACTTTAGTTTGAAATATTGATACTCAAAATGGATATACGTATATATTAATAAGTTGAAGTGGTTTTGGAACTTGAGAGAGATAATATAAATTTTGGTTTAGACTTTAATAAAGAAATGTATTTGTAAAGCCATGAGAACTATTTTCTTTACAAAGTAACATTTAAGTTAAACCATTTAATTCATATACCGTTGAATACCCAAACCATTCAAGTTTTAAAAGTTATGGTTTTAAATTATGAATTTCGAAATATTATGCTTTGAAAGGATATTTGGCTTTCAGACGTTATAAATTTTAAAGCATTTGGATTTTTGAAAGGGTTTATATTTGGGATAAAGGATATCATATTGTTTTGGGTTTTAAAATGATATCGTATTCATAATTTTAAAATGGAAATGTTTATTCTGGTTTTAAAGTATGAGCTATTTTTAAATGACTGCGGTGTTATAATAACGATGGGTTGGCAAAGAGACCGGGATCGGATATGGACATACTCTCTGTCGATACCGAAAACCACTTTGACTAACCGTGTACGCGGTGGAGATTCCAGAATGAAGTAGGTGGTGGCGACGTTTCCTGTAAGGTAAATACGTGGACCCGACTCCCGTGAGTTGGCATAAGGTGGCTAAAACATGAGCGATTCTCAGGCCAATGAGGTCATTCCTCTTATCGGACCCTCCTCTTCGATATTATACTTTGATTTTGGATTGATTCAGTGGCCACTTCTATATTTTGATTTTGGGGAGTTAGTCCGAGGTGGGCGGTAACTGCGGCTACGCGTTTCCACCAGCCTGGATAGCAATTGGTATATCTACCCTGGCATTGCCTAGTTGTGCCGTGTCACCTACCATACCGAGCCTTTACTACGAGTTTCTATTTGTGTCGTACCTATGGAGTATCCTCTGGTAGCTTCCCGATCAGGAGGTATTACGGTACTGTATAGACTATTGGCATTATTTGTGTTAAGGGCTATATGGGTAACCCCTTAACGCTATTAAAAAGTAAGTTTATTTTATAAATAGACACTATTATAATAGCGCAATATACTACATAGTAAATAGTTTAACGGATCCTTAGGAGATGTAAATCCCGAACATCTCTTGAGTTACTGTACTCATATTTATTTCTGTTAATTTAACTCACATAAGATCTTTTAGTTTGACTCGAGTGTTTTTGTCTTTTCAAATTCGCTCGGGTCAGTCCGAGCGTTTCAGGATCGAAGATTTTAGCTTTGGAGGACGAAGACGAAGAATCCGTATTATATTATTTATAGTATTGCACCACACTCTAAATTTCCGCTGCATTGATTGTATTGGTATGTGTAACTCTGATATTCATTGTATAAGTAAAATAAATATTTTGTAAACAGTTATCATGAACTGTATATTGATTATTATATTTTATCCTTCCGCTGTGAGATTCTATTTTGTTTTATTTCTTCTCTGTTTTTTTCTTATTTACCCCATAACAATCCGCCCTTGCGTATGCTTTGAATTGGCACGTGTGTCGGTTTAAAGTGTGCGAAAAGGCGGGATGTTACAATTGGTATCAGAGCTTTGGTTTAGCGATAAACTTTGGCTTTGTGGGGTTTGACTCTTTGTTAATAGGGTAATAATACCCTATGGGAGTCGCTGAGAGTATATATATGAGAGAGCGTATTTGTTAGTTTTATAAAAAGATTTTGATATTGTGTTAATCTGTTCCACTTTGTATTTATAAATTCTGGTTGATGCATGGGACGCTATGTCATCAATAGGGATTTCTAAACACTTAATAGGACAGACCGACATAATATTTGTTTTTAATATAGGTGAATGAAATAACTTTGCCTATTATATTTTCTATATATAAAAATATTTTTATAAAGATATATTTTGGTTGCTATAGTTGGGTGTTAGGTAATAAAAATATTTGTAATGAATTAAAGCTAAGTTGAATTTTAATAAATCAAATTGGAGATTTTAGAACTTAAGTCCGGGATTTTTGAAATCTTCTTTCAAAGGATTTATGAAATATAATGATTTGGTTTATAAATATTTTCTTATATAAATATTTAGTATAATTCGAAAGAATTGGTTTAAAGAGGATTTTGAAGAAAATAAGTTTGTACTTTCCTCTCTGTCGCTGGAAAATAATTTCGGTGATGACGGCCGCATCATCGACTTTCATTTTCGAGTTTCGAAGGGAAAGACCACTGTAGTAAATTCTACTGCAGATTTATGTTGGAAATATCTGAATTTGTTTGTTTTAAATATAATTGAGATATAAAGTTGTAGGAAACTAATTATCTATTATTTCAAAATAAATTGAAATCTGACCCGGAATTTAATTCTAAAATTTTCCATTAATTAATTGTTAAATTTTAGTGGAATAAAAAAAAAGTAAGTAATAAATGGATTGAAAACCTCTAATAAGTAAGAGAATTAATGCTAAGTATAAAGGAAGTTAAAAATTTAAATTATAAATAATGGTAAAGATTTATTGGAAAATCAATGAATTAAAAGAATTGAGATTAAACTTGTATAAGTTCTTTTGCTTTTTCTTTAACATAAATAACTTACCAAGTATAAAAAGTTGAAATGTAAATTAAGAGTGGAATAGAATATTATGCAAGTAGAATTTTTGGAAATAATGAAGTATTCAATAAATTACTGTTATAAATAAGAATTTAATGGTATTAACTTAAGTGATGATTGGAATTTTACTAAAATTAAAGGTTGTATTATTAATAGGTGATTTTAACCTTAAGAAAGTAAAAAAAAAAAAAAGAAATTCCTTAATTTATAAAGTTTGATTGTAGGGTTATTAACTTAAGTACGCCTTAATTTCCCCTATTCTAATATAATGGAAAGTAGGAAAAATATAAATGACTGCAATCCATAGTTAATGAATGAGTAAAATCTTTCACTTATAGGAATGCAAGTTATAAGGTTAATAAATTAAGTGTAAGTAGAGGGTTACTGTAATTAAATATAATGGAAACTTCAACATTAAATAAATGAATGAGATTAAAGGTAAGTCGAAATTGTAATTTATAAAACAAATATATATTAATTAAAGGAATGGAGAAGAAACTTGTAAATTTTCACTTACATTCTTAAAACATACATAACTTACCATATAATAAAAAGTTGCAATGTTAGTAGGAAAATGTAAAGGGAAATCTTACAAGTGAAGAGTAAGGTAATAAAGGTATTCTATTAATTTGCTATTATTAATGAGAATTAATTGTATAGACTTAAGTTAAATTGGAAATTTTACTATAAGTAAAAGTAAGTAGTATAAATAGATGATAGAAACTTTAGTAAATAAATTGGAATACAAATATAATGAATTTTGTGATAAATGGAAATTGAAAATTTGTAAGAAATAAAGAAATCACTCCATAAATGAAAGAAAGAAAATCAAACCATTGAAGCATGAGATAAATGTATAATAAATAAATTTGGGTGTTGGTTTGAATTGTGTTGTTTGATTTATGTTGTTGGGTAAGAAATTTGAAGTGGTTAAATGAATAAGTATCTATCTTTGTTCCATCTAAGACTGTTGAGTAAAGGATGCACTTGATAGATAATTTCATTTCATACAAATTTCAAGTTTGAACCCAAACAACTATTTGTTTGATGGATTAAATGGTTGCTTTGTTTGTGTATGTATGTTGTTTGTAAGGTTGATGATTGTTGAATTGTTTGGTTGATTAATGATTGAATCCACTTGAATAGTTCACTTTAAAATAAATATTTAACCTTTTAGATTTTATAAGTGAAATGCAGGCTATGGAAGCCACTGCTACTGCTCTGGTTCCATAATAATAAGCGTATTGCCCGACTAATAGGTACGTTTTCGGATTACGTTTAAAGCGCTGTTTTTCCGTGTTGGGATATAATATTTTGATAATATATGTAATATATTTGTATATTTTGATATTATACTTTCTCCCGAGCCTCACCGTACAAAGGAGACTCTGTCAAAAATTTTCGTAAATTTTGGACTTAGAATTTTGTTGAATATTTTCCAAACTTTAATGATTTAAGTATAAAAGGTTGTAATGATTATAAACGGGTATATTTCATTAAAGGAAATTAATCCAGTAAATTATTGTTTATAAGTTAATATTTGAAATAAGATGTACTGTTTATTCTTCCTTCTCCCTTCTTTTTCCTTTTCGGGGACGAAAAGTTTTGAGTGGGGGAGATTGGAACGACCCGTTAAATTAATAATATTAAATGAATTGAATTAATATAATTTCTAATCTAATTGAGAATAAATGTAGAAATTTGGTATAGTAGTTGTAATTTAGTGTAACAATAAAATTTTATGACAATAGATTTGGATAATGTAGATTGTCACAATTTGATTTAAAGTTAAATATAAGAAACTGATATAAGGGCTAAATTAGTGAATATCAATAAAAAGATTAAGTAGAATGGAATTCATTTAATATAAAATAAATAGTGGAAGACTTACATTGGATTGTAAAATGGATAGTAACTAAATAAAAGGTGACCGCTGAATAAATCAATGCAATAAGTGTTGATAAGGAAATTTAATGAATGTTGTCAATAATAAATGGACTTAAGATAGTAATAAAATTTGTTTTGCCTATGTAAATTTTATGTATTGATAAGCTATAATTAAATTTGAAATTTGGTAGTAAATAGGGGATAAGTTGACTAAGGCAATTAGTAATTTAATAAATGAATGCATAGTAAGTAAGTGGAAATGTATGCATAAAAATATTTTCATATATGGGATAATTACAAAAGTTTACCCATTTATCTAATGTATATAATTGAATCTAAATTTAGGGCAACATTTTGTTATTGATGGTATAAGTGAATTTGAATAAAAGGGTAAAAATTATGTAGATGTAACATGTATTGAGTATATAGCTAAGAAGGGCATTCGATGTAAATGAATCTAAATTAATGTGTCTAGTCAATAAAGGAGAACTTTAAGGGAATAAATATAAATGAATGTATTTGGGGAATGGAGTCCTTTTATATGTTGAATAGTATAACGTTGTTATTAAGAATGAACGTTACTTTAGTAATTATTAATATGGTAACGGAAGAGTGTATAAATTTTATAGTAACGTAAAACGTATTGTAAGGTAATAATTATGTGTAGACTTATAAAAAAGATTTATGACAATAATTATTGTACGTATTTATTCTATTTGTTTGTTAAGTTTATTTTAATCAATTTCAATTTATGCACTAAATTATTTCAGTTAGTGTGGAATTTTTGTAAGTGGATAAATAAGATGTAACCAAGGGAAAATTTCATTTTTATAATATAATAATTAGTGTAATCTTAAGAATGAAACCGAAGTGGAATGAATTAATTGAGGTTTTAAGTTTTATTCAAGTGTAAGTTAACAAAATTTCCAATAAGATTGAAATACAGTAATTTATGCAAATAAAAGATGGAAATTGGGTAAATATTAATGTATTGGAATATAAAAGAAACGTTAACTATGTAGGGAGTAATAATTGATTTATTTGTGAGTTGTAATCAAATAGAGTCAAATTTATTAGAATTTATTGCAATTAATGGGATTAATTGCAGTAACCTTTGAAGATTTATTCACTAAAATAATTGACGATGGAAATTATATGTAAATTTGCTTTTAGTTAATATTAAATATCCAGAGGGCTAGAAATGACACAAATCTACTAGTTTAGAAATTTACAATAAAAAGTGGTAAGTAATTTTTCTAAATATTTAGATAGTAGGAAGATGTAGATTTAGATGGAATTTATTTTTTAACTATTTCATAAGTTGAGATCTATGTTTAGAATTGAGATTTTTAATGTATAGATATTGAGCCAATGTTAGTTTCATTAAATTGACATCAATAACTTTGAATAATAGAAAGAAAGTGAATTTAATAAATTTAATCAAACGTATAATGTTGAATTTATTAAAAATTGGAATTTAACCTTTAAGTAAGGATTAACATCTAAATTGATGAATAGAACAACTATGTATTGACACTTGAATTGTTTAGAATTGGAGTAAATAATTAAGAAAATTTAAAGGGAGAAATTTGGTCAATTTTTGAATTTAGATGTAAAAATTGGATTTTTATAATTTATTTAATTTATTTAATGAATATTGAAAATAGCCATTTTGGTCACGGACTCGGATTTCGATGAAACCAGTTTCATCGGATCCGTATCGGTGAATTATTATAGGGTTTCAAGTTTCGTATCGATCGGACCTGTCGTTTGATCGTACGGACGCGAAATGCCTTGAAAATCAATTTTAATAAAATCAATTTGAAATCAATTTGGAAATTTTGTTTTCAGCATAACTTCTTCATACGATCAAATTTGGACGTGGAACTTTTTCCATCGCGTTCAGAATATCTTAAAATACCTATTTGGATATATAGATTTAATAAATTCGGTTCCGGAGGCATAGCGGGCCTTTTGGACCTTAGTTTGTTCCGCACGTTCATTCTACGGTCTATCTACTCTATCTCTAACCCCTCTATATAAACCTAGCTACAAGCCCTAGCCTCCGCCTAATTTCATTTCATCTGCGCATATACTTTCTTCAAGCTCCTCTTCTTCTTCAATGGGTGCAAACCCTAGATCCAATCAATTCAAAATTTCAATGAAAATTCAAACTCTCCAGAAAAATTCCACAAAAATACACGTTAATCTTCTCGAAACACGTAATCCCATGGTGAAATTCGTTTTTCAGTTGGAGTTACCGTTTACCCAGAATAAATTCAAACAGTTCATGGCCGTTCATCAGCGCCGCATCAAAGTTCGTCTGATCGAAATTCTGTTTCTGGGTATTGTAGTATGGACGATTGGGAGTACATCAGTATAATTCGTTCGTCGATTCGATGGTTGGATGGTTCGTATAATTCGAATTAGGGTTTTGGGTGGCGGCGGCCGGTGGAGTTTTGGGCGACCGGACCTATATGGGGGTGCGGCTTGGCGAGCTGGGACCCACGGTGGTGGTAGCTTCGACTAACGAGGCCGGAGGAGCATGGGAACGGCGGTCAAAGCCTGGGTCAAAGCACGGTAGATGGCACATACGTTCGTTGCTGATCGCGTACTAGGGCTTCTGATGTTTACATGGGTTGACCGTTGCGTGCGCAGTGAAGTGTATGACGTGGCATATAAAGGTTAGGTGAAATATGGGTCATTTTGTTTATTTTAAATTTTGAATTCAATCACCATTTTTCGCCATAACTTTCTCATACGACCTCGGATTCAAATGAAATTTCTTTTGTTAGGATCGTAATTTAATTCCGGACTTGATGACGTTAGTTTGGACGAATTCCGAGACGGGCGAATTTTTGGGTTTAAATCGAATTTAAATTCGATCTAAATTCAAAAGGTGAGTGTTTTAATCCACTCACAACTACTAGAAGCTTTTATGTTTGTTAAATTAATTTTAGAAATGAATAGAAATTTATTTATGGGTATTTGGCATGTTTATTTTATTCATATCTGTTGAATTGCATTTATTAAATTTAACTGTTAATTTAATTAATTTATTGCGTATAAATTTACAGTTAAAATTTATTTGTTTGTATATGAACTGCTAGTTAACAGTTATATAATTTATTACTGAATATAGACTGTAGATTAATAGCTGTTAAATTTAATCTGAATAAAATTGCCAGTTATTGCCTGTTATATATTATCAAATATAAATTTTATTGATTGATATTGCTTGATGATTGTGATTGGATGATGGGTGATGTGATGGATGTTTTATTGTATATCATTAAATTGCAAATTATCATGCATATTTCATTTCATTCGGGATTGTGGTTTGAAATGATATATAACCGCAAAATTTTATATTTTTAAATTGCGGATTGAAATGATAAATATCCGTATCACTTGACCATAGGATAGAAAATTTTATACAGGCACCGCAGTCTATATATAACTATTTTAATGTGATTTCTATGGTTTGGATGGAATACGGTTTATAATAATCTTAAATTTTATATTGTATAAATATTTTTCTTCCATATATATATACATATGAAGTTGAAAATTTTGAAATTAAAAGGTGTATAAAAATCTTTATTAAAAATGGAAGAAAATTAAGAAAATGGAGTTTAATTATATCATATGTTTAAATGTTAAGTTTGGAAATTTTAAGATATGATATTTATAATTGGATTTTTCCCAAAATAAATTGAAATGAATAATCTAGTATAATTTGAATTGGGAAAAATATATATATTTTATTACTAGAAATTGAAGTCTTATTTTTATGGATTTTATATGAATATTCAAGACTAATTAATAGAACAATTGATTTGTTGAAAGCATAAAATCCAACTTTAGTTTGAAATATTGATACTCAAAATGGATATACGTATATATAAATAAGTTGAAGTGGTTTTGGAACTTGAGAGAGATAATATAAATTTTGGTTTAGACTTTAATAAAGAAATGTATTTGTAAAGCCATGAGAACTATTTTCTTTACAAAGTAACATTTAAGTTAAACCATTTAATTCATATACCGTTGAATACCCAAACCATTCAAGTTTTAAAAGTTATGGTTTTAAATTATGAATTTCGAAATATTATGCTTTGAAAGGATATTTGGCTTTCAGACGTTATAAATTTTAAAGCATTTGGATTTTTGAAAGGGTTTATATTTGGGATAAAGGATATCATATTGTTTTGGGTTTTAAAATGATATCGTATTCATAATTTTAAAATGGAAATGTTTATTCTGGTTTTAAAGTATGAGCTATTTTTAAATGACCGCGGTGTTATAATAACGATGGGTTGGCAAAGAGACCGGGATCGGATATGGACATACTCTCTGTCGATACCGAAAACCACTTTGACTAACCGTGTACGCGGTGGAGATTCCAGAATGAAGTAGGTGGTGGCGACGTTTCCTGTAAGGTAAATACATGGACCCGACTCCCGTGAGTTGGCATAAGGTGGCTAAAACAGGAGCGATTCTCAGGCCAATGAGGTCATTCCTCTGATCGGACCCTCCTCTTCGATATTATACTTTGATTTTGGATTGATTCAGTGGCCACTTCTATATTTTGATTTTGGGGAGTTAGTCCGAGGTGGGCGGTAACTGCGGCTACACGTTTCCACCAGCCTGGATAGCAATTGGTATATCTACCCTGGCATTGCCTAGTTGTGCCGTGTCACCTACCATACCGAGCCTTTACTACGAGTTTCTATTTGTGTCGTACCTATGGAGTATCCTCTGGTAGCTTCCCGATCAGGAGGTATTACGGTACTGTATAGACTATTGGCATTATTTGTGTTAAGGGCTATATGGGTAACCCCTTAACGCTATTAAAAAGTAAGTTTATTTTATAAATAGACACTATTATAATAGCGCAATATACTACATAGTAAATAGTTTAACGGATCCTTAGGAGATGTAAATCCCGAACATCTCTTGAGTTACTGTACTCATATTTATTTCTGTTAATAATCGTTTTACAAAAATAAACAAAATTTATCGCATTTTGTCAGTTTTACACTGTAAATTAGAGATTTTGATATTATTTAAATATGATTTTTAAATATAGAGAGACTTGTTTTAATTTATTTAAAGAGGTAAAAAGTTTATTTTAAAGTTTGGTTTACTTCAATATATAGCTTAATAAAAAGTCAAATTTTGAAGGTAAAATTTGTCGACAAAAGCACAGTTTTCAACCAAAACAAGTTGTCGACAAGTTGTTGCAACTTGATACATTTTCTAGCTTATAAATACAAGTTTACAAACTATTTAAACATTTTACGTTCAGCACTAAAGACAAAAAGAGTTTACTTTTGAAAATAGTTTACATAAATAAAAAAAAATGTAAAAATTATGATTTGACAAAAGAGTGTAGAAGTAAACAAATAAAACAACATCATTACATATCTTTCTTTTCTCTTATACATGATGTGAACTAAACACCTTGAATTCAAACAAAATAAAGTATGAAAAGATAAGTAACTAAAGGAATTAATGACATATATGCTCACTATTAATGCATACTTACAAATCTATTAAATGTAAATCAAATCAAGCAAAAGTCTTCTTTTTAAAATACAAACTTTAAGAAGAAAAAAAGAGTAATTGTAACGACCCATGTAAATTCGATGCTTAAAATGAATTATATTAATAGGATTTTTAATTTTTTTTATAGAAAGAAACGGAAATCTTATTTATTTATATGAAAGAGAATGGTTAAATTAGATGTATCTAGGTTAATTGAAATTTACAAATTGAATGTTTACTGCAATTAAGTGTAATAGTGGAAATTGTTGCAATTGGATATAAGGTTAGAAATAAGTAAATAAAGGCAAGGATTGAATTCATTAATGAAAATAAAATTTTATTTAGTACAATCCTTTTTATTTATTATTGGAAGGTGTTAATTATTAAAAAGGTGAAAATTTGAAAATAGATTCAAATTGTATGTAGATAATAAATTGGAATAATTAAAGTTAGTAATAAATGGAATATCAAAACTATTCATAAAGTGAATATAAGTAGATGTAACAAATGAATAGGAAATGCTAGTTATTCATAAAGTGAAGAAATGGAACCTAGATGGAATAAGAAATTGGATTTAGAATCTTAATTTGTAGATGTGCATATATTTATAAAGGGATTATAAAAGGGTAAAATAACCATACACAAGTATATTAAAGGTTGTAATAGTAGGATACTAGTAAATTCACTCATTTACCTATAAAGATAATTAGGTGTGCCTTAATTGTAACTAATAAAATAACGAAAGAAGTAAATGTATTTATTTAGAGTATTAATTTCAATTGGATAAGGATTTTAAGTAATAAGGTTAATGCGAGGTAAGTAATGCTGAATTTAGGTTAGTAATAATGAATAGTAATAAATTGAAAATTTGTAGCATATATCATAATTTACCTGCTTCATTGTTAATGGAATTAGAATGTGTAATAAGTAATAATCAGATAAAGGAATGTTACCCTAATGGAAAAGGAAATAATTAAGTGTTGAGTAAATTATAGGATTGTATTTATTATAAACGTTATTCTAATAATAATGGTCAATTGTGGAATTAATATGGGGAGTATATAAAGAAATAAATAGGGAAGTATACGTTATAAGTTAATTATAACCTAAACTTACGTGAAAGGTTGAAATTGGATCTAATTGGAAACTTATTTAATAAATTGGATTATAGAAAGATTATTTTAAGAAAATATTAAGTACTATAATTAGTAGAATGACTTACATTTAAGATTTGAGATAGAGATTTGTCTCAGGAATTATAAAGTTAAGTAAATCAAGGTGATAGAAAAATTTTGAATTATAGAAGGTGAATTTGAATAGTGAGTCAATTGGTTAATTTATAATAGTAGGACTTATTGAGATAAATGAAGTAGTATTTGTAACAATGTTAAGACTTTCGTATTGGATAGTTTGTTGTAATATAAGACTTGGAAATAAAATTATTAACGTATTGGAAAACAATTACATTTGATGAAATTAAATGTTGAAATATTACATAGATAAGAATTTAGATGAAATGGATTAATTTATGAAATAAAATGGTAAGTAATTATAATATTGTTATTAATAATAGACGTTACTTTAAGGATAATTAATGTAGTAATGTAAGGTGAAAATGTAAATTAAAAGGGAAACGTAAAATTTAGTTAAGGCAGTAATTTACGAATTGGGAATAAAATTCAAATGTTATATTAGGCTGTAAATCAATTTGGGAATAAAATTTTATTTAATTGGGGTAAATTGATATATACTAATGTTAAATATATACATAAGACGATGATTGATTTAATAAAGAGAATTGAATACGAATGGTATAAAATTTCATTTGAAATAAGATTTTATAATTTATTGAATTTACTTTAATTAAAGGTAAACACTAAAATTTTTGAAATAAATATTTATTTGATATGGAGGTTTGGTTAATAAATTTGAAGCTAATTGCAATCAGAAATGATAGGAATGGTAAGTTGACCATTTATTCATAATAAGATCTAAAAATCAAATAAATGGATTATTGGAATTTAAATTTGACAAATTGTGAATTCATTTAAATTCGGATCCATTTGTCTATTCCAACTTCATCTATAAATACCCCGCTAAACCCTAGCCTCCGCCTATTCTCATTTGTCTGCGCATAAAATTTCATCAGCTCCTTCTCCTCCTCAATGGTAGACAAACAAAGCTTAGATTCAAAAAAAAAAATTCCAAACCAAATCAAAAGCTAAAATTCAAACTTCTCAGAAAAATCTGGAAGCAAAACGCATGAGGGAGAGAGGGAAAGAAAGGGGGATGACGTGGCGCTTGAAGGTGTTCTTTTATTTCTATTCTTTTTTTTTTGAAATTTCAATCACCATTAAAGCGTATAACTTTCTCCTACGAACTCCGTTTCACGCAAGATTTTTTTTGTTAGGATCGTAATAAAATTCCAGATCTTTTGACACAGGTTTGGACAGATTTGGAGATCGTCGAATTTTTGGATTTAAATCGGATTTTTAATTCGATTTAAATTCAAAAGGTGAGTGTTTTAACCCACTCACAATTTTTAAAATTTCTTGTGTTTGTTAAATTAATTTTAGATATGGGTAGAAATTTTTTTTATGACTGTTTGGCATGTTTTATTCACTATTTCTGTTTAAACGCATTTATTCAATATAACCGTAAATTTATTTATTTATTGCATATAAATTTGACAATTATAATTTATTTAATTGCATATTAAGTACCAGTCATAGTTATGTTAAATTTTTATTTCATATTAACTGCCAGTTAAATTTACGTTTATTTTTGCATATAAACTGCCAATTTACAGTTATTAAATTTATTTTGAGTATAAACTGATAATTGATACCATTATTTATCACCTGTTATGTATTGTTGATTGTTTGAAACTGGATGACGACTGTGATAAATGGATGTATGATTTGATGGATGAATGGATGATTAATTTTATTAATTGCAAGTTGCTATGCATTTTATTCATTCGGGATTGCGGTTTGAAATGAT
The DNA here is from genome assembly GCA_030765085.1 of Allium cepa. Classification (NCBI taxonomy): domain Eukaryota; kingdom Viridiplantae; phylum Streptophyta; class Magnoliopsida; order Asparagales; family Amaryllidaceae; genus Allium; species Allium cepa. The sequence goes on along the minus strand of CM060945.1, from coordinate 201,283,908 downwards.
ATATAACCGCATTTTTTTTTTTCATTTTAAATTGCGGATTGAAATGATAAACATCCGTATCACTTGATCATAGGGTAGAAAATTATATACAGGCACCGCGGTAAATATATAAAATTATTTTTGAAATGTTTTTCTATGGTTTTGTAAAGTTATATATATATGGTTTATGAGATATTGATTTGGTTATTGATAAAGGCTATTATATATATATAGTAATTTTCGGTTTTTAAGCTTTGTATAAATTAGATTTGAAGTTTAAATAAAGTTTGATTTTAAGATCAAATAAGATTAAACATTTATTTAAAATTTAATTTCTGGAGTTTTATGACTTAAATGAGAATAGATTTGGAAGATGAATATTAAGTTAAATTAAAATTTAATAAAAATTAGAATTTTTAAAGGATATGATTTTTATAACTTGATTTTTGTGTAAAGTGATTTTAATGAATATCAGGTTGATTAAATGAATATATAATAAATTGAAAGATGATCCAGTTATATGAAGTTAAAGGTTTTCTTAAATTATATTGAATTCATTAAGCAAACATTTCAAGTCTAAATAATAAGTAACTAAATTTGATATATATATGGAATTGTCAAATGAGTCTGTTTGAAATGGTGAAATATTTAAAGCCTTGAAACATAAGAATTGAAATGGTATTTGGAAGTTTAAATCGATATTTGAAATTGATTTGTGAAATCTAAAGAAGCTATTTTGTCTATAAAAGTAATTTAATATTTAACCATTTAAGAGATGGAAATTTTGTTTCAAAGCTATGTTTTCAAGGTAGTATAATTTGGAAATATTATATTCAAGTGTTTTGATTTCTAAATATTTTACTTTGGAAACCCTATGATTTTGGAAAGAATATATATTGGAAAATAAATGATATCGTATTGATTTGGGGTTTTACGAATAAATGATATCGGGTTTATATGGGTTTTAAATGGATATTTTATTATGGTTTTAAAAGTATTTTTTTTAAATAACCGCGGTGTTATAATAACGATTGGTTGGCAAAGAGACCGGGATCGGATATGGACATACTCTCTGTCGATACCGAAAACCACTTTGACTAACCGTGTACGCGGTGGAGATTCCAGAATGAAGTAGGTTGGTGGCGACGTTTCCTGTAAGGTAAATACGTGGACCCAACTCCCGTGAGTTGGCATAAGGTGGCTAAAATAGGAGCGATTGACGGGTTAATGAGGTAGCACCTCTGATCGGACACTTCCCTTCGATACTATACTTTGATTTTGGATTGATTCGGTGGCCACCTTCATTTTTGATTTCTTTGATGTGGGGAGTTTGTTTGAGGTGGGCGGCAGCTGCGCGCTGCGCGTTTCCATCGGCCCGGAAGCGTAATTGGTATATCTACCCTGGCATTGCCTAGTTGTGCCGTGTCACCTACCCTACCGCGCCTTTACTACGAGTTTCTATTTGTGTCGTACCTATGGAGTATCCTCTGGTAGCCTCCCGATCAGGAGGTATTATGGTACCGTATAGACTATTGGCATTATTTGTGTTAAGGGCTATATGGGTAACCCCTTAACACTATTAAAAAGTAAGTTTATTTTACAAATAGACACTATTATAATAGCGCAATATACTATATAGTAAATAGTTTAACGGATCCTTAGGAGATGTAAATCCCGAGCATCTCTTGAGTTACTGCACTCATATTTATTTCTGTTAATTTAACTTACATAAGATCTTTTAGTTATGACTCGAGTGTTTTGTATTTTCAATTCGCTCGGGTCAGTCCGAGCGTTTCAGGATTTGAAGATTAAGCTCTAGAGGACGAAGACGAAGACGTATATTATTATTATTATTTATACTAGTGCACTACACACTGTTCCGCTGCATTGTTGTTGGTATGTGTAACTCTGATATGTATTATATGAATGTTTTGTAAACAGATTTATAAACTATGTAACGACCCGTATTTTACGTGTCTATTAAATCGTAAAATAGTTGCATGAAGTCGATGTGTAGTGCTTAAGTCGTGAGAGAGCTTAAGTCGTGACCGACTTAGTGCTTAGGAGGATAGCTAGTATGAGCGACTCATAGTGTGTCCGACTTAAGAAGGTCAGGCGAGTTATAGTAGTTAACGGGTTAACTAGTGGACGAGATAAGGTTCAACTCGTATGGCCGAGTTAAGGTAGTAACCGACTTATAGAATAGACCGACCTAAGGAGTTTGTGACTTATGAATGTTGAGCGAGTTATGCGTTGGTATTAGGTCGTAGGCGACTTATAGAATTAGCGACCTATAGGATGGGAGCGACCTAAGGTAGATATCCGACCTATAGGAATGAGTGACTTAGGGTTAACGACCTAACAGTTAGCCGAGTTAACATGATAAGTGATAGGTCGTATACGAGTCAAGGTGATAGAGCGACCTATGGAAGTAATGACCTAAGAGTTACGAGTTATGGTTTCTGACCGACCTAAGTATCGACCGAGTTAAGGTGAAGAGACCCAGTAGTTAGCCGACCTAAGAGTTAGACGACCTATAAGAATGGACCGACTTAAGAGTGTTTACGACCTATGGGAGTTAGGTCGTGAACGAGTTATTGTGGTTGGCCGACCTATAGGGTTTAGCGACTTATTGAATGAGCGACCTAGGGAAGCCAGTCTTGTTAGTTAGGTCGGCAGGGTTTTTAGGTCGTGAGAGTTTAGGTCTGCACAGGCTAAGTCGTTAGCGACTTAGTGATGAGTCGTAGCTCGTGTTGTTCGGTAGGTTGGGCCGCTTGTTGTTAGGTCGTGTGAGTGGTTAGGTCGAGTGATTACAACAGTTAGGTCGGGGAGGTGGCTAGATCGTTAAGTCGTGGGGTAGATAGGTCGGCAACGACCCAGGATAGGTCGGGAGAAGATTTTAGGTCGGCAGCGACCTAAGACCGAGCGAGTTAATTCCGAGCGAACGACCTAAGGGTGATTTCAGCCTATAAATAGAGGGGTTTGGCTCACTTTTTGGCACCGGTTTTTGAAGCGACGAAGTGCTGCCATTTTGAGAGCTCGACTACAACATTTCTTTATCTTCTTTTCTCTACTCCAATCTAGTTCTAAAATCTATACAAGATCGAAGATTGAGATTGAAGATCCAAGAGCTAAAGTTGAAGATCTTCATCCAACCAAGCTAGATTTCATCGTTTCAAGCGGGATTTCGACGAATCAAGCTTGAAGCTTCGCTGTCCAGATCTGAAGTTGATAGTTTTTGAAGTGTTTGGGTGATTTGGTGAGTGGTGGTTATCTCTCTCGCGGACCCAAAGGAGTATATTGGATTGGTGGTTTGTTGGAGTGTTGTAGATAGTGATTTTATGCATTTTTCCTTAGATCCAAGTGTAGATCCATTACTTATGAAGATGTTTACTTATGCAAGTTCATTTACCAAGTTGTAGAGATAAAAACCCATGATTTATATTTGTTGGATCTATGCTAAAAACCCATGATTCATGTATGTTATATCTATGCTCATTTATTTACGAAATTGCCATTGTAGTTATAAATGCCTACTTAGACCATATTTGATTACTTGATTGCTTAAGATAATGATTGATTTGATTGATTGCTACGTATGTTAGTTGATTGATAGTTAGATCTAGACAAGATGGTCGAAGATGATTCAAAAGCTAAGTGGAAAGGCTCTTGAATGGTGAAAGCTGCTTGTGGCATATGAAGCAGATGTTGAAGCTCATATGTATGGATTAGATGATGTTGAGATGGGACTTTGCCATGATGCGATGAGGCAAGCCATGATGTTGAGATGAGACTTTGCTATGATGCGATAAAGCGAAGCATGATGTGAGATAGCCTTGGTTTAATCCAGACGGGATCATCCCAAGCATGTTGATAACTCGATGATGCGATGCGAGTTGGTTGATAATGGTTAGCTTGAGAGGCGCTTGAGCTAGTTTGGAAATAGTCGTCGAGGAGGATGACTAGGAGGCTGAGATCTCATCGTTGTTGAAGGTTCTAGCATGCTCAAAGCAAGAGTACGTTGGAACGGGCTGCGACGACGTTCCAAGCACGGGCTGCGACGACGTGCTAGTACTCTGGGTAGTTGCGAAAATTCCTAGGCACGGGCTGCGACGACGTGCGGAGTTATGTCTAGAACCGGGGTTACCATTAGCCCTTGACAGATGGTCGTTCAACTAACGGTGAAATCAAGGCAATGATAACAGTGATATCCAGAGTCATGGATGTTTGGACGTTTGATTGTATCATCATTCGGTCTCAAGAGCGGTGTTTTCTGGGTGCTTATCTGATCTTGGTTTAGGCCTTGGGGGTTTGTATTTGGAAAACATCGACCTTGACTCGAGTGATTATTGCTTTACTTTAATTGCTTGCTATGTTATGCTTGCTTCTCCTTAATGTGTGTCTGGGGGCTATCACTGTAGAAAGAGGTGGAGTGGGATGGTTTGGTTTCTGTTCCTTTTATCCCTTATACTTTTTTTGGTATGTTTGATAGTTGATTTACTGCTCACTAAGACTTTGTCTGACTCAAGGTTTTATGTCTCCTCTTATCACCTTGGGCTGTTCATCCATGTTGGGATGGGCAGACTAGGTAGCAGGTGACAGGTGCTGTTCTTGGAGATCTACGCTGATGATGACAAAGACGAGCAGGAGGCTTTTGCATATTATTTCATATTATATGTACTGGGTGTTCCGCTGCTGTATTTGTTTGAGTGTTATGTAGTGAGGCTTTGATGTATGGATGATTCATATGTTTGTATAAAACTATTATGATGCTTATATGATGATGTCCTGTTCTATAGAGCTTCACTATATTATATTTCTCTATTGTATTTATCCATGCGCTGTGAGTTGTACGATAGATTCTGCGATGTTTATTCTACCTTGACGGTCACCCATGGCTGCCTGGCACACCTTCAGCGCACCATTCTCTTGTTTCCGTGCAGGAGTCATGGGCGGTCGTCACAAACTGTATATTTTATTATTATATTTTATCCTTCCGCTGCGAGATTCTATTTTCTTTTATTTCTTTCTTATTTTTCTTATTTACCCCATAACAATCCGCCCTCCCGTATGGATTGAATCGGCATGTGTGTCTGTTTAAATCGTGTGAAAAGGCGGGACGTTACAGTTGGTATCACAGCTTTGGTTTAGCGATAAACCATAGCTTTGTGGGGGTTTGACTCTTTACTAACAGGGCAGTAATACCCTATGGGAGTCGCTGAGTGTGTATATATGAGAGAGCGTATTTGTTTGTGTTATAAAAAGGTTTTAATATTGTGTTGATCTGTTCCGTTTTGTATTTATAAATTTTGGTTGGTGCATGGGACGCTATGACATCAATAGGAATTTCTAAACACTTAATAGGACAGACCGACATAATATTTGTTTTTAATATAGGTGAATGAAATAATTTTGCCTATTATATTTTCTATATATAAAATAAAATTTTCAAATGATATCTATATTTGATTGCAATATATTGGTTGTTAGGAATAAAATTTATAAATAATAGGTAAATAAGATTAAAAATAAATAAATGTAATTTGGGAATTTAGAATTTAAGTTCCGGGGTTTTTGAAAACTTCTTTCAAATGATTTGGAATATAATAATATTGTTATAAGTATTTTCTGATATAAATATTTAATATAATTTAAAAGAAATTGTTTTAAAGAAGATTTTTGGAGAAAATAAGTTTTGTACTTTCCTCTCTGTCGCTGGAATAGTTTCGGTGATGAGTGCACGCATCATCGACATTCATTTTCGAGTTTCGAAGCGGGAAGGCCACTGTAGTAATTAACTGCAGAATCGTTAAGAAATTTTATCGTTTTAATTATAATTGGATATATATGTTAAGCATAGATATCTATCTATTATTTTAAATGATTTAAAATTAAACCCAGTATTTGGTTCTTAGGTTCCAGTTAATTAATAGGACAATTAAGTGTAGCAAATTTGAACCTTTAAGTAAAGTAAAAATGGTATTAAATGAAATTGGAAATTTGTAACTTATTAAATAAAGATTACTATTATTGAACTTTAATTTAATTTAAGGAAATAGAACAAACTTGTATAACTTTCAATTATACTCTTAAATAACATATATAACTTACCAAATATTAAAAGTTGAAATGTTTAATAGGAAATGTAATGAAAATTATACAAGTAAAGGTAGGTAATGAAGTATTCAATGAAATCGCTGTTAAATGAGAATTTAATGTTATAAACTTAAGTTATAATTGAATTTTTACCAAGTAAATATAATTAAAGGTAAGTATGGTAAATAAACGATTATAAACTTAAGTAATTAAAGTGAAAATAAATGAATGTAATATAATAAAGAGAAATTGTAAATTTAAGAAATAGGGTAGAGTTATTTCTGAATATAATTGAAAGAAATAAAATGGAAATAAAATTGAATGAAATAAATGAAAATAAAAGATAAACTGTTATATGAATGAAAAGAATCAAACAACTAATGTATGAAATAAAATTTATAATAAGTTAATTTGATTTGTTGATTTAAATTGTTGTTTGTCGTGGTTTGGAGTTGTTGGGTAAGGGAACTTTAATCTTGTTGGGGTGGATGAATAATCCATTGGGTTTAATCTAAGACTGTTGAGTAAATGATGCACTTGATGGTTTATTCTTTATTCCGTATAACTTAAAAGTTTTGAACCCGAACAACTATTTGTTTGTTTGATTGAATGGTTGTTTGTATTTGTTGTATATGCTGTTTGTTGAAATTGTTGGTTGTTGTATTGATTTGTTGATAGTGATTGAAACCACTTAAATATTTCACTTTATATAAATTGTTACCTCTTTGGATTTTATAAGTGAAATACGGGTTATGGAAGCAATTGTTACTGCTTTTGGTTCCATAAATTAAGCGTAAATTGCACGACAAATAGGTACGTTTAGAATTACGGTTTATAGCGCTATTTTATACATTTTCCCGTGTAGGGATACATATTATTTTTGGAAAATATTTGTGTATATTGTTATACTTTGATATTATATTTTCTCCCGAGCCTCTCCGTACAAAGGAGACTCTGCCAAAATTCTCCGTAAAATTTTAGACTTAGAATATTTTAAAAATGTTTTCCGAACTTTAGTAATTTAAGTATAAAAAGATATTATGATTATAAAATGGGTATATTTTATTTAAGGTAATAAATTTAGTAAGTTATTGTTTATGAGTTAATATTTTAATAAGTTGTATTGTTATTTAATTCTTCTTTTCCCCTCCTTTCCTTTTCGGGGACGAAAAGTTTTGAGTGGGGGAGAGTGTAACGACCCGTGTAAATTCGATGCTTAAAATGAATTATATTAATAGGATTTTTAATTTTTTTTAGAAAGAAACGGAAATCTTATTTATTTATATGAAAGAGAATGTTGAAATTAGATGTATCTAGGTTAATTGAAATTTACAAATTGAATGTTTACTGCAATTAAGTGTAATAGTGGAAATTGTTGCAATTGGATATAAGGTTAGAAATAAGTAAATAAAGGCAAGGATTGAATTCATTAATGAAAATAAAATTTTATTTAGTACAATCCTTTTTATTTATTATTGGAAGGTGTTAATTATTAAAAAGGTGAAAATTTGAAAATAGATTAAAATTGTATGTAGATAATAAATTAGAATAATTAAAGTTAGTAATAAATGGAATATCAAAACTATTCATAAAGTGAATATAAGTAGATGTAACAAATGAATAGGAAATGCTAGTTATTCATAAAGTGAAGAAATGGAACCTAGATGGAATAAGAAATTGGATTTAGAATCTTAATTTGTAGATGTGCATATATTTATAAATGGATTATAAAAGGGTAAAATAACCATATACGAGTATATTAAAGGTTGTAATAGTAGGATACTAGTAAATTCACTCATTTACCTATAAAGATAATTAGGTGTGCCTTAATTGTAACTAATAAAATAACGAAAGAAGTAAATGTATTTATTTAGAGTATTAATTTCAATTGGATAAGGATTTTAAGTAATAAGGTTAATGCGAGGTAAGTAATGCTGAATTTAGGTTAATAATAATGAATAGTAATAAATTGAAAATTTGTAGCATATATCATAATTTACCTGCTTCCTTGTTAATGGATTAGAATGTGTAATAAGTAATAATCAGATAAAGGAATGTTACCCTAATGAAAAAGGAAATAATTAAGTGTTGAGTAAATTATAGGATTGTATTTATTATAAACGTTATTCTAATAATAATGGTTAATTGTGGAATTAATATGGGGAGTATATAAAGAAATAACTAGGGAAGTGTACGTTATAAGTTAATTATAACCTAAACTTACGTGCAAGGTTGAAATTGGATCTAATTGGAAACTTATTTAATAAATTGGATTATAGAAAGATTATTTTAAGAAAATATTAAGTACTATAATTAGTAGAATGACTTACATTTAAGATTTGAGATCGAGATTTGTCTAAGGAATTATAAAGTTAAGTAAATAAAGGTGATAGAAAATTTTTGAATTATAGAAGGTGAATTTGAATAGTGAGTCAATTGGTTAATTTATAATAGTAGGACTTATTGAGATAAATGAAATCAAATTTTATTTATCATGTTAAAGTAAGAATTACGTTGAAATAGGATATTTATGTGATAATTTTTAATCCAAAGGGTAAACCTCTATATTTGAGATTAATGAAAGGAATAAATATAGGTTGATTCAATAAAAAAGGAAGTTTTGGAAATTTATCAACAGTTTTGGATTTTATGGAATTGAATATTTATATTGATTTAATCTTGAATAAATTGGCATTTAAAATTTGTTAAATCATTTTAAATATTGAGAAAATAGTACTAAATCAATTGCAATAGATATAAATAAATTTTTACGTTAATGTTAATATAAAGTACTTTTTGAAGATAACGTCAAATTCATTTATGGAGATTTAGTTAAATGGGAACTTTGATTTGAGAAGTAAAAGCGTATTAATGTGACTAAAGGTTAGAGTATGATTATTGTATGTTGCCTATTTTGGTAGCTTGTTAATTTGCAATTTTGAAATCAGTTACAATAATTTTTAATTAAGTATTGCGTTAATGTTAATTTAAGTAGTATTTGTAACAATGTTAAGACTTTCGTATTGGATAGTTTGTTGTAATATAAGACTTGGAAATAAAATTATTAACGTATTGGAAAACAATTACATTTGATGAAATTAAATGTTGAAATATTACATAGATAAGAATTTAGATGAAATGGATTAATTTATGAAATAAAATGGTAAGTAATTATAATATTGTTATTAATAATAGACGTTACTTTAAGGATAATTAATGTAGTAACGTAAGGTGAAAATGTAAATTAAAAGGGAAACGTAAAATTTAGTTAAGGTAGTAATTTATGAATTGGGAATAAAATTCAAATGTTAGATTAGGCTGTACATCAATTTGGGAATAAAATTTTATTTAATTGGGGTAAATTGATATATACTAATGTTAAATATATACATAAGATGATGATTGATTTAATAAAGAGAATTGAATACGGATGGTATAAAATTTCATTTGAAATAAGATTTTATAATTTATTGAATTTACTTTAATTAAAGGTAAACACTAAATTTTTTGCAATAAATCTTTATTTGATATGGAGGTTTGGTTAATAAATTTGAAGCTAATTGCAATCAGAAATGATAGGAATGGTAAGTTGACCATTTATTCATAATAAGATCTAAAAATCAAATAAATGGATTATTGGAATTTAAATTTGACAAATTGTGAATTCATTTAAATTCGGATCCATTTGTCTATTCCAACTTCATCTATAAATACCCCGCTGAACCCTAGCCTCTGCCTATTCTCATTTGTCTGCGCGTAAAATTTCATCAGCTCCTTCTCCTCCTCAATGGTAGACAAACAAAGCTTAGATTCAAAAAAAAAAAATTCCAAACCAAATCAAAAGCTAAAATTCAAACTTCTCAGAAAAATATGGAAGTAAAACGCATGAGGGAGAGAGGGAAAGAAAGGGGGATGACGTGGCGCTTGAAGGTGTTCTTTTATTTCTATTCTTTTTTTTTGAAATTTCAATCACCATTAATGCGTATAACTTTCTCCTACGAACTCCGTTTCACGCAAGATTTTTTTTGTTAGGATCGTAATAAAATTCCAGATCTTTTGACACTGGTTTGGACAGATTTGGAGATCGTTGAATTTTTGGATTTAAATCGGATTTTTAATTCGATTTAAATTCAAAAGGTGAGTGTTTTAACCCACTCACAATTTCTAAAATTTCTTGTGTTTGTTAAATTAATTTTAGATATGGGTAGAAATTTTTTTTATGACTGTTTGGCATGTTTTATTCACTATTTCTGTTTAAACGCATTTATTTAATATAACCGTAAATTTATTTATTTATTGCATATAAATTTGACAATTAGAATTTATTTAATTTCATATTAACTACCAGTCATAGTTATGTTAAGTTTTTATTTCATATTAACTGCCAGTTAAATTTACGTTTATTTTTGGATATAAACTGCCAATTTACAGTTATTAAATTTATTTTGAGTATAAACTGATAATTGATACCATTATTTATCACCTGTTATGTATTGATGATTGTTTGAAATGGATGATGACTGTGATAAATGGATGTATGATTTGATGGATGAATGGATGATTAATTTTATTAATTGCAAGTTGCTATGCATTTCATTCATTCGGGATTGCGGTTTGAAATGATATATAACCGCATTTTTTTTTCATTTTAAATTACGGATTGAAATGATAAACATCTGTATCACTTGACCATAGGATAGAAAATTATATACAGGCACCGCGTTAAATATATAAAATTATTTTTGAAATGTTTTTCTATGGTTTTGTAAAGTTATATATATATGGTTTATGAGATATTGATTTGGTTATTGATAAAGGCTATTATATATATATATAGTAATTTTCGGTTTTTAAGCTTTGTATAAATTTGATTTGAAGTTTAAATAAAGTTTGATTTTAAGATCAAATAAGATTAAACATTTATTTAAAATTTAATTTCTGGAGTTTTATGACTTAAATGAGAATAGATTTGGAAGATGAATATTAAGTTAAATTGAAATTTAATAAAAATTAGAATTTTTAAAGGATATGATTTTTATAACTTGATTTTTGGGTAAAGTGATTTTAATGAATATCAGGTTGATTAAATGAATATATAATAAATTGAAAGATGATCCAGTTATATTAAGTTAAAGGTTTTCTTAAATTATATTGAATTCATTAAGCAAACATTTCAAGTCTAAATAATAAGTAACTGAATTTGATATATATATGGAATTGTCAAATGAGTCTGTTTGAAATGGTGAAATATTTGAAGCCTTGAAACATAAGAATTGAAATGGTATTTGGAAGTTTAAATCGATATTTGAAATTGATTTGTGAAATCTAAAGAAGCTATTTTGTTTATAAAAGTAATTTAATATTTAACCATTTAAGAGATGGAAATTTTGTTTCAAAGCTAAGTTTTCAAGGTAGTATAATTTGGAAATATTATATTCAAGAGTTTTGATTTCTAAATATTTTACTTTGGAAACCCTATGATTTTGGAAAGAATATATATTGGAAAATAAATGATATCGTATTGATTTGGGGTTTTACGAATAAATGATATCGGGTTTATATGGGTTTTAAATGGTTATTTTATTATGGTTTTAAAAGTATTTTTTTTAATAACCGCGGTGTTATAATAACGATTGGTTGGCAAAGAGACCGGGATCGGATATGGACATACTCTCTGTCGATACCGAAAACCACTTTGACTAACCGTGTACGCGGTGGAGATTCCAGAATGAAGTAGGTTGGTGGCGACGTTTCCTGTAAGGTAAATACGTGGATCCAACTCCCGTGAGTTGGCATAAGGTGGCTAAAACAGGAGCGATTGACGGGTTAATGAGGTAGCACCTCTGATCGGACACTTCCCTTCGATACTATACTCTAATTTTGGATTGATTCGGTGGCCACCTTCATTTTTGATTTCTTTGATGTGGGGAGTTTGTTCGAGGTGGACGGCAGCTGCGCGCTGCGCGTTTCCATCGGCCCGGAAGCGTAATTGGTATATCTACCCTGACATTGCCTAGTTGTGCCATGTCACCTACCCTACCGCGCCTTTACTACGAGTTTCTATTTGTGTCGTACCTATGGAGTATCCTCTGGTAGCCTCCCGATCAGGAGGTATTATGGTACTGTATAGACTATTGGCATTATTTGTGTTAAGGGCTATATGGGTAACCCCTTAACGCTATTAAAAAGTAAGTTTATTTTACCAATAGACACTATTATAATAGCGCAATATACTATATAGTAAATAGTTTAACGGATCCTTAGGAGATGTAAATCCCGAGCATCTCTTGAGTTACTGCACTCATATTTATTTCTGTTAATTTAACTTACATAAGATCTTTTAGTTCTGACTCGAGTGTTTTGTATTTTCAATTCGCTCGGGTCAGTCCGAGCGTTTCAGGGTTTGAAGATTTAGCTCTAGAGGACGAAGACGAAGATGTATATTATTATTATTTATACTAGTGCACTACACACTATTCCGCTGCATTGTTGTTGGTATGTGTAACTCTGATATGTATTATATGAATGTTTTGTAAACAGATTTATAAACTGTATATTTTATTATTATATTTTATCCTTCTGCTGCGAGATTCTATTTTCTTTTATTTCTTTCTTATTTTTCTTATTTACCCCATAACAATCCGCCCTCCCGTATGGATTGAATCGGCATGTGTGTCTGTTTAAATCGTGCGAAAAGGCGGGACGTTACAGTAATTGTTTCACAAATTCAAATCACATTAATGAGCCATCCTTTCCTTTCATAAATGCATGTCCTTAAGGGTAAAATCAAGGGTAGAAAGGTAAATTAAAAGTCAAAAAGTAGAGAAGAGTATTTTAGTCATTTTCCATCCAAAACTCAAGTATAAATATGCATCCATACCTTTCATTTTTCACACTTCATTCTCTACCTTCTTCTTCACTTTCTCCTTCTTCTTCACCTCCATTTCCATGGCATCCAACCTCTCTTCCACCTCCATTCTTCCTTCTACCTTCAAGCTATCACCTTCACATCACCATACCATCACCTTACACCCTTAAGACTCAAGACCAAACCCACCTACCCCTTTCAAAATCCCAAAGCCGACCCCACGCCCCTCCTACACCAAGGCCGTATCCCCTACACCCAAGCCGAGCCTAAAACCCACCTACCCAAGCACCTACAAGCCGTACCCTCCTCCACACTCACATACCCAAGGCCGTACACCCATTCCCCTCCAAAAGCTTTTGGCTAAAATAAAAAAAGAGAAAAGAAAAGAAAAGAAAGAAAAGAAAAGAGGGAAGGAAAGAAAATGACAAAAGGCGAGACATTGGAAATAACACGTTAGCGAGAGACGAAAATCTTACGTTAAAGTTTGACGGAGTGGATATGTAGGTGAGAAATTCTCACCACTTTTTGAATTATATTGATTATCATGTTTAATTGTTATGTAAGATAATCACTATTTGATGATATGGATGTTTGATTGATTGTTTCAATATGTTGGATAATCCATAGTAATGTTATGACATTTACTGTATTGAATATGTTAATGTTATATGATTGTTATATGGTTGTGATGATAATCTGGACATCAAAATTTTACTAATTAAGTATTCCCTTTATTTAATAAGACTCTATTTTAGTAATATGAGATATTGTGGAAAAATAAGTCTCTTTTCATTTAGAAGTGAAATTAAAGTTAAAATAAAAGAGAATTTGAAATTTGAAGTGAAATGGATTTGAAAAGGATAGTTAAATTGAAATTGATATGAATAGTTAAATTGAAATTGAAATCGATTTTGAAAAAGTAAAGTTTAGTTTGAGGTTGAATTGCAGTTTAAATTGAAATTGGATTTGAAATCTAAGTTTTAAATGAGTTTAATTTAAGATTAGAAAAATTGAGTTAAAATTGGAATTTAAATTTTAATATTAAAATAATAGGAATATAATAATATTATAATATGATAATAGTGAAAATATATATTAAATACTTTAAAAAGTGAAAATATTGATTTAAAATGATTTGTAATGATTTTATAAGTGATAAAATTCAATTTGAATAGATTATTTCAAATATTGAAAAATAAGTTAAAATTAGACGCATCGCGCAACGGTAGTTCGCGATTTCTCGCCGAAAAGTTCAAATGAATTTGTAGAATGGAATATGGCTTGGAATTCTTCGAGATAAGAAAATTCCGGACTATTATATCTGTATCTTCTAAACGAAGAAAGAAAATCAAAGTTTCATCCAGTAGATTTTGAAATAAGTCCAAATCAATTTTTCAGAATAATCGCGCTAGTGCAGTTAAGTGACCATAACAGGAAATATGTTTAAATAGATGTTTTTAATTATGGGAAAATATGGAATAAATTTGATAAATCTATTTAAATGATTTAAAAGAAATTTGGATTGGAAAAGTATGAATAATCGAATTTTTAAAAGTTGTTAATTCAAATAAGCTTATTTAGCATTTTCCGTAGCACTTTTCTACCACGAATTCTATAACTTCTGCAAAATGAGTTTAAATGTAACAACCTTTTCCAGAATTAATTGTGAATATTTTAAATAGGATAATTAAGCGTTTTTGAAAGATAATTTGGAATATTTATAAGCAATTCCAAAATAAAGTTGAAAATCTGAGTATGCGAAAACGACTAGTACATTTGTCCCTCCTGTGAGATCTGGGAAGATAAAACAAGGTGTTTAACTATGGTTCGAGATGGAGCAACTAGTGCCCTGAACTTACCTGGCCTATGTTTTCTTTTCTTAGGTGAGGGGTGGAACAAATCGAAAGGAAAGCCCGGATGCTCTTAAGTAAAAAGATCGTATGGAGTTTTCAGAATAAAAGGAGATTGGTATTATCCAAAAGTTAAGCAATCTCCAAAAATGAATGATTTCTATGATCCTATTTACTTCAAAATGTTTGTTAAGATTGATTTAGGGTTTATCGTAATCGATGTCTTAAATAACATTATTTTTGACCCGACTAAAAGTTAAGAAATTTGGATCAAGAATTAAGTAAGGAAATCTGAGATATTTTCCAAAGTAAAAGAATGAATTACTTAGAATTATCCTAAGTTAAAAGGAATAGATATTTCAAAATCATCCGAAAAGAATTAAAGTGAAAAGAGACTTAATAAATCCTATATACTCATATTCACTTTTTATTAATAATTGGATTACGAAGGAACCAGAGTCGGATTTGAGTAATTCCTACCCGAAAACCACTTCAAACCAATGTATACGTCCGAACGTGAAGACATGTTGAAGATGATTATTGAAGACCGTGGATCTTCATAACGTGAAGACTGCTTGTTGAACATGCTCTGGGTAGCTCCCAATTATAGAGTTATTTATAGCATTGGTCTTCTCGTGATGGAGATTTTTCGGATTGCAGGGACTGGTCGCTACTAGTGGTAGTAGGAGAATGCCTTCGGTTTGTCCTGTTCATGGACAACTTGTATGGACGTTTGTCTGACATTGCATTTCCAACGATTACGTACATTTGGTTTTACAAAAAGTACATCAGTGGTGGCGGAGAAGGCAACTTCTCTTAGCTTAACACCCTCCTTGAGACGTACGAGCTCAAGGGTTGTATTTTTGTGGAAGGTAATTAGTAGTTAACAGAAATGGCAATGTGGCATTCAAAGATGTGATATGTGCTATGTGAAAAGGTAATCGTTGCCTCAAGCCTCATCAAACCGGAAATGACCGAACCAGGATTAGATGCGGCAAGGCTAAGTGGGTCATTCTCAATTAGGGTATGGTCATCCCCTTCTAGATATATTTCTTCCCGCTATGACGTCGAGGTGTAAATTAATGTGGTGTATGCTATGAGGGCACTCGAATAAAGGTCGGTAACGACCGGGGGATGACATATTCGGTACTATCTAGTTAAAGAGGTGTGCCGGTCTTGTGTTGGTAGAGGATCCTTTGTGATGGTCCTCGGGACATCCATCTAGAGGTGTACCCCTTCGAAAGATAGATCCTACGCCTGGTCATTTGTATGGAAATCCATTCTCCAATAAGAACCTACGGTTTTGTTTGTATTGGCGTAATGAATAGACTCGAAAAGCTATATGGGTAACCATTTCGGATAAGATTAATAAGTTTATTTGCAAATATTTTCAAAGAGATGTCATTAAGAATAATATCAAACGTTTTGATGTAAAAGTGATTTAGTTATAATAAGGTAAAAACCCATCCATGTTTATGTGTGGGCGTGGTCTTATGAGATACTCTTTATTTCCAAAGGATTTATAAAAAGGCTGATATACGACACTGTCATCTATTATTGATTTTTTCTCACGCTGGTTTATCAAGCCTGATCCGGGTATTTTCAATACTCGGGTCAGATCCGAGTAGTTTCAGGTTTAGTCAAAGATGGTTGGAGTTTCCAAAGGAGAGCTGGAGATATTCATCGACGTATGGACATATTCCTTTTATCCCCTGCACTTAGTGTATTTTGTTTGATGGTTGTCAGCAATTGTAAGGACTAATGTTTATAACTATCTAAGTTGAATTTAGATTAGACTCTGATATATGTATTTAAAAGTTTTCCGCTGTAAAAATATCTATTCAATATTATATGTTATTCCATTCGAGTGAGATTCTGTTCCGTCTACTTTTCTTTATACCCTTAAAGATCCATCTTTTCGTGCAATTTGATTTAGACATGTGTGGTTTATTGTCGATTCAAAGAGTACGGGAAAACAGGACTTTACAGAATGCATTAATATAGAAATAACTAATACATATGATAACCGTGCAGATAAAAAATGGCCACTAAAGAAAATTAATACAAGTTCAAGTGAATTTCCAAACAGCCCAGATTTAGCCTATCAAAAATTAATAATCATGTTCAAGTAAAACATACAATCTACTCAAGTATGCTTTCACAATACTTCCTAACATAGCTAACATCTTCATCATCCATTTCAGTTATTTTGCGATCTTTAATGACTTGGATATTTTCCTCGACATAATTATGTATCTCTAAGTAATCAAAACTTCTTGATGGTGCTTCCATTATAACATACCAATTAGAAACATCATTTTCTCTTGAGTAAAATACATGTCTTGCTTAGGATGCAAGTTGTTGGAGAAAATCCCTTCAGATGATCAGTATAAGGGAATAAAAAACCCAACGCAGTGGAAAACAACTAGACCGTGATTGTAGTGAGACGAAACAAACAGAGATAAACACTAGAACAAACAGTCACAGATCAATGCAATGCAGAAAAATAAATAACACCAGTATTTATAGTGGTTCCACTACCGCGTGGCAGTGTACGACCACATGGGGAGAGGATATTTGATTAATCACCAAAAGATTAGAGTTATAAGATTGATTCACTTTTGGAGGCTACACGTAAGAAGGATTTGCAATACAGAAAAAATTCTGCAGAGTTTCAGCTCTCTAGGATGGATGTCACTATTGTCCAGAAGCTCCACCATTTATAAAGTGAAGGTATGAGGATGGGTAGCTGCTATATAGCAGTCTTGGATTTTGGTTCAGCATCTATCTGGACCAGCACAATGTGGTTCGATAACACACTTCACAATCTGGTCCGATATAGGACAACATGTTTGATCGGGCAAAGCTTGTCATTTGGTTTGGAAGCCAATGCCTGAACAAGAAATCTGGACTGGCATCTCAGTTTGGTTCAGTCTTCGTCACTTCACCGAACGAAAACTTTGGTTTGGAAAATTATTCTTCACCGCTCCAAACACCCTCAACGCTGAATGAAACACCACCGCTCCATAAATATGGAGTGGCAAAAACTAGCAACATCGGTTGAGATTTCTCATCCAACACTTCCACTTCTCTTCTTTACCGAATGAAGCACTAGCTTCCCAAATCAGCACCGAACGAACTCCACCGGACCAAATCTTTGGTCTGACGTCTCCTCCACCGAACGAAGCCACAAAGCATTGCGACTTCGCCTCTCCTTCACTGCACCTAAGGGAATGAAGCCACAAAGCATTGCGACTTCGCCTCTCCTTCACTGCACCTAAGGTCAGGGCTTCTCCAAGCTTCGTGAGTATCTCCAATGGCCTCATCTTCTTTAGATTTGAAATGAGGTATCAAAACTAACAATCTCTACCTTGATACCAGATTTCCAAACAAGCCTTCTAACCCCATCTATACTTTTATGCTCCAAACAATGGATACTTACCCAATAAGCGGCAATGCCATCACCCATTACACTCTGTCAACGAACTCTGGCAAGGCCACCGCCGTCAACAAAGTGTTCAAAGTACCCAGTCCGTGTTGTACCTGTCAATCTCCACCATGAAAATAAATGTCTCCATGAACCATCTTAACTCTTCCCACGTGCCACCTCGTGGCACCTAGCACTTCAATAAGTGAATCAAGTCAGAGCAATACTCAACTTTGCAATAGGCAATGACTTGGTAAACATGCCAGCTGCATTCTCCTTTGTGTGAATTTTCTGAAGACGAACTAGCTTTTCTTCACTCATCGAGACAAGGAACGACTCTCTCACCTCAATATGCTTCGTCCTCGAGTGAATGCCAGATTTTCAGGTAATTGAATTGTACTTTGACTGTCATAATGCACATTCACTCCTTTGTATGCAAAGCCCAAATCACACAACAATCGCCTTAAATAAAGCGCTCCTTAGCTGCTTCAACCGCAGTTATGAGCTCTGCCTCTGTAGTAGACAAAGCCACAATGGTCTGCAACCTTGCACTCCAGCTGATCGCTGTCCCACCAAAGATGAACACATATTCGGAGGTTGACTTCCTTCAGTCTCTATCACCGACATGGCCGGAATCGAAAAATCCAACCAAGCTGAAATCTATATCTCTTCTCCCAAAGGAAAGTGCATGGTTTAGAGTTCCTCTAAGGTATTTGAAGATACACTTCACTGCTTTCCAATGCGTCATTTCTGGGTTCACCATGAATTTACTCACCAATCCAACTTCTTATGCAATGTCAGACCTAGTGCTAACCATGGCATACATCAAGCTGCCAACTGCACTTGCATATGGGACCTTCATCGTATAAGCCTTGTCCTTTTCCGAGATTGAAGAGCCTTTACTAGAAAGCTGTATGTGCAAAGGCATGGGTGTGCCGTTGCCTTTGTTCCTTCCATGCTAAACCGAGCACACACCTTTCGAATGTTCTCCTTTTGAGTGAGGCCCAAAAATCCTAGCTTTCTATCTCTTTGGATTTCTATATCCATAATTTTCTTTGCTTCTCCAAGGTTCTTCATTTCGAATTCCGCTTTTAGCTTTAGCTTCAAACTGCCGATTTCAGATTTATCCTTGGAAGCAATCAACATATCATCCATGTACAAGAATAGTTGCATCCATCTACCATTCTTTAAATGCTTAAAGTACACACAAGCGTCATTGATGCTACGATCAAAACCAAGTGAAAGAATGAAAGAGTTAAACCTCTTGTACCATTGTCTAGGCGACTGCTTAAATCCATACAATGACTTCTTCAATTTGTAAACCCAATTTTCTTTCTCATCTACAACAAATCCTTCTGGTTGCTTCATGTGGATGGTCTCATCCAAGTCTCCCTGCAAGAAGCGATTTTCATGTCCAGTTTCTCCAAATCCAAGTCATGAGCTGCGACGATAGCGAGCAAAATGCGGATGGACATATGCCTCACTACTGGAGAGAATATCTCATCATATTCCAATCCCTTTCATTGTGAAAACCCATTTGCAACTAGTCTAGCCTTGTATCTCCCATCATCCTTCACCTTGAACACCCACTTGCAACCTATGGCTCGGCTTCCTTGAGGAGGTGGTAACAAATCCCAAGTCTTGTTCTTCTTCAATGACTCTAACTCTTCTTCCATAGCGCACCTCCACTTCGAAATATGACATGACTTCAAAGATTCATCAAGGTCAAGAGGCTCCTCTAGAAACACATGTAGGGCATAGTCAAACTGATCACAAAGGCTATGGTTCGTAAACTACCAATCACCATACCTTTCCGGCGGCCTAATAGTCCTACGACTGACCCGGGTAGGTACTGCTTCGCCTAAACTTCATTCAGCTCCACCTTGAACCGAACTTCCTCTAGATTCATGCATATCACCAGCCCTCCTAGAAGGTACCTGTGGACTATAGTGTGATGTTTCATCAACTGCATTTTCCTCGACAACATCAAATACAACTCTGTTATTTGGATGGAACACGAGAACTTATTCCATCTCCTTATGCCTATCAGAATCTTCTAATGTGTTAGGTAGCTTTTCCTACAGATTGAACATAGCAGACTCATCAAAAGTAAAATTCTGGAATGGGCAATCTTTCTATCAACAGGGTTCCAAATTCAATACCCTTTAATACCATCGGTGTATCCCATTAGTATGCCCTTGTATGCTCTAGCCTTCAACTTGTTATCATCTATGTGGTGAACATACACAAGACAACCAAAAATTCGAAAATAACTAAGATACACCACTTTACCTTTCCACTTCTCCTCTGAAATCTTCCCATCTATGGCTGAGCACGGAATTCGATTTATGATATGCACCGTAGATGATTACGCCTCAGCCCAAAGCCTCTAGTCAAGCCTACCGTCAACCTCAAGCAACGAGTCTTTTCCAATGGAGTCCCGTTCATCCTTTCTATAGCCCCATTGGATTACAGATCTCCGGGTGAAGTGAAATGTCTCTGAATGCCATGCTGTCTACAAAAGTTGAGGAACTCCCTAGAGACAAATTCACTGCTATTATCAGATCTCAGCACCTTGAACCTAGAACCAGATTGGTTCTCAACAAGTGCTTTCCAGTCTTTGAACTTCGAAAAACTTTCTAATTTGGCCTTCATCACATATAGCCATACTTTCCAAGAAAAGTTATCAATGAAAGGGATAAAATACTTTGCTCCTCCAAGAGGAGTAGCAATAGGTCCTCAAACATCTATATGCACGTACTCAAGTACTCGCCTCGATCTACGGAGTCCAACTCCAAAAGATACTTTAGTTTGCTTGCCTAACACACACTTCTATTAAAAGTCCATCTTATCGAAGCTTTCTCCTTTGATCATATTCCGTCCCAGAAGTAACTCCAAGCTCTTCTCTGAAATATGACCCAAACTGAGATGCCAAAGCCTTGTTGCATCCAAAGCACGAGAACTATCTACTCCAATACACGACTCTCTAAGAATTGTGGTTCCTTTCACTAAATAAAAATATTGGAACTCATCTCCTTTCATAAATACAAAGCACCTCTTGAAATCTTCAGACTATCCTTCTCGATAGTTACCTTGCTTCCCAAAGATGCCAATTGTCCTAGAGAAATTAAGGAATTCCGACGACCTAGAACATACCGGACACCTGTCAAAGTGCGTATCACTCCGTCAAACATCCTGATCCTTACTGTATCTTCGCCTATTGCTCTACAGCTAGAATCATTACCTATAAGAGTAGAGCTTCCCTTTCATCCAATGAAAGAACTGAAGTAATCCTTATTAGGCGTAATATGGAAAGATGCGCCCGAATCCAACACCCAAGGGTTTGAGACATCCGATACTGCTACAGACAACACATTGTCAGATACAGACTTCTCCACCGTAAATGATGAAGATCCGTCTTCTTCCTTCTTCAAATCTGGGCAATCCTTTTTCCAATGACCAGGTTTCTTACAGATAAAGCACTTCCCGTCCTTAGACTTTCCTCTCTTGCCATTATCGGGCTTCCTGGACTTGAAGCACCCTCTAGATGCCAATTCATCTTATCTTCACTACCGCTTTCAACAAAAAGGCCGTGACTACTACTTCCACCTCTACTTCCTTCACTTATCTCCTCCATCTGATCTCTCAATCCCTTAGATAGAAGGCGTGACTTCACATCTTCCACTGTCAGTGTGTCTCTAGTGAAGATAAGAAAGTTAGCGAAACCCATGTAACGCTATGTAAGAGAACACAAAAGAATCATTTCCATTTTCTCCTCATCCATCTTCAAGTCAACAATCTTCATCACGAGATTATCAAAGAAATTAAGATGTTCCTTCACTAAAGTACCCTCTCTCATCCGTATGGTGAAAAATGTCTTCAGCAAAATTAGACGGTTAGTCAAAGATTTCTTCAAGTAGAGATTTTCTAGCTTGGTCCAAATGCCCCTAGTAGTGGTCTCACCGCTAATCTCTAAGATAACATTCTCACCCATAGGTAGTTGTAAAGTAGTAAATGCCCATTTCCCTGTCTCCTTCCTTTCTGTGACTGAGATATCAGCCGTCAACTCCATAGCGGCAAATACTACTGGATAGACTTTATTCCTCATTAGAAAAACCTTCATCCTCCATTGTCACTTCTCGAAGTCTTTATCCCGATTTCACTTCTTAATTGCCAACTGTTATCCCGACACGATATACATCCCTCTAGTATAGGATCTTGTAACAACTAAGCCACTTCATCTCCTGTTATAGCATCTAACACTCCTCAATCAACCTTGTAGCTCTAATACCAGACTGGTGGGGAAAATCCCTTCAAATAATCAGTCTAAGGGAATAAAAAGCCCAACTTAGTGGAAAACAATTGGATAGTGATTATAGTGAGGCGAAACAAACAGAGATGAACACTAGAACATATAGTCACAGATCAATGCACTGCAGAAAAAAATAACACTAGTATTTATAGTGGTCCATTACCATGAGGCAGTATATAGGGAGTGAAGATTTCATTAATCACTGAAAGACTTGAGTTATAAGATTGATTCACTTTTGGAGGCTATACATAAGAAGAATTAACAATAAAAACAAAATTCTACAAAATTTCAGCTCTCTAAGATGGCTGCCAACGTTGTCCAGAAGCTCCACTATTTATAAAGTGAAGATATGAGAAGGGGTAGCTGCTATATAGCAGCCCTAGGTTGTGGTTCGACATCCATCTAGACTGGCACAATTTGGTTCGACATATCCCATCTGATTTGGTAGCACACTTCACAATCAGGTCCGGTATAGGCCAACATGTTTGGTCAGGCAAAACTTGTCATTTGGTTCGGTAGCCAATGCCCGAATGAGAAATCTAGACTGGCATCTTAGTTTGGTTAGGTCTTCATCACTTCACCGAATGAAAACTTTGGTTCAACAAATTATTCTTCATCGCTCCAAACACCCTCAACGCCGAAAGAAACACCACCCTTCATAAATATGGAGTGGCAAAGCCTAGCAACATTGGATGAGATTTCTTGTCCGACACTTCTTCTTTACCAAATGAAGCATTAGCTTCCAAAATCAGTACTGAACGAACTCCACTGGACCAAATCTTTGGTCCTGCATCTCTCCGCCGAACGAAGCCACAAAGCATTGCGACTTCGTGTCTCCTTCACCGCACCTTGGGTTAAGGCTTCTCCAAGCTTAACGAGTATCACCAATGGCCTCATCTTCTACAGATTTGAAATCAGGTATCAAAACTAACACAAGTATTCATGAATCTCCTGAAAATGATGTTTGACGTAAATTAACAAGAGTGAACCCATCATCATCAACTTTTACTCCACTTCCTTTATACGTCCAATGACACATAAAAACATGAATATAAAACAAATGATAATCTAATAAAATTATATCCGTCTATATTGCATAATAAGTGACCACATCAAACACTTGAAACATATCTTTTGCACTTGCTCTACATATAGTAGTTGTATTAAAAGTCACCCTATAATTCTGAGTTTCTCTCCCCATATCTTTTATATGAAAATGTTGCCCATTGATGATATATCCTCTGTAAGACATGGCATCATTCTTTGGATCAAAAGCAATCCATCTTAACATGTCATTATGATCCTTGGAGGTAATAGGTATCTACAACAAATTTCATTTAGCATGCATATTTTAGAGTAATATTAGTAGTCAAATGAGAATATATTTGGAATCTAACTAACCTTCCTTTTAATCCAATCGACAAAAAAAATTTGTATGCGTTTCCCAAAGCAAGGTCGAACTTTTTCTCATACACTGTTCTGAATTTTCTAACTCTTCCAAATGCAAACTAGTATAGAATAAGTGATTATGAGTTATATTTAGCATTACGAACACATCATAATAATTAAAAAAATGCAACATAAACTTACTCTATAAATGGTTCCGCCACAGCCATACTCATTAACATGGATAAATGAGCACTTTCTTTCTTATTAATCGATAATGCAACCATATTGGACATTGAAATCGGATGTTCCTCGAGTATTACACTACTTTCATAATCTTCATTTTGAGTTTCTTTCTCCTCTATATGTCCTGATTTTTTCAAAAATTCATTGAAAAACATCATGGATTCTTTTGCAAGATAGGATTCTGCAATACATTCCTCTGGTCGTGCAATGTTTCTTACATAATCTTTAAGCGTCTTCAAATACCTTACAAATGGGTACATCCAATGAAAATGAACCGGTCCACATATTAGTGCTTCATTTCCAAGATGAATTGAAAAAAGTACCATTATATCAAAAAAAGATGGTGGAATTTTTTCTCTAGCTTGCATAAAACTTCAATAATCTCACCATTGATTTGTTCTACCTTCTCTCTATCAAGAACCCGTTGACATAATTTATTGAAAAAAGAACATAAATGAATCATTGCTTTTCTTGCCTTCTTGGTCATTAATCCTCTCAATGCTACTTGCAATAAGTGTCACATTAATACATGGTAACCATGCAACATCAATCCGCTAATCTTGCATTCCTGCAATGAAATTCAATTCTACAAATTTGAACAGTAGCCATCTAGTCCTTTGTAATCGTACAGTCTTTTTTGAAATATTTTTCTCTTAGAATTTCACAAACATATATGGAGCCAGTGGAAGATATGTTTTTTCCCATGATATTGTATATGAAGCTCATGTCGAATTCCCCAATCCTCTAAATCCTTTCTATAATTGGTTCCATCTTTTGATTTATTACCATACAACATCGTGCCCAATTGGCTTTCACCAATGTTTTTCTCAACATGGATCACATCTAAATTGTGACGTAATGGAAGTTCCTGCGAAAACCAAAGCTATAACGCATTACTGTGGTTTTCTTCTGTTAAAACAATGAAAACTAAATAAATTAACCACTAACCTCCCAACATGGCAAATAAAATCAAATCAATCTTTTTTTCCACCTCGATCACTCTATTTTTGTAGAATCATTAATATTATCATCTTAATCTTCTGTATCATAAGCATACTTCCTCTTCTTCCTTTTCTTTTTTCTTTTCCAAAATCATTTGGATAATCCTTCAACAAAGCATAAATGTTTCTCCCAGTTAGAATTCTAGGAGCATTACCTTTCTTCACGATGTTATCAAACAATGCCTTTTGTTTCCTTTGTGAATCCGAAGTACGTACATATCTTTAATGACCCTGTGGACATTCTTCGGACTATCATTCAACGAACGAGAATGGAATTAACACCACATAATGGGCAAGCTTTTTCGATATCCAGCAAGATTTCCATAAGCTGGAAAATCATTAACCGTCCAAAGAAAAAATGCATGCAGTTTAAACAATGTTTTACTAAATGCATCATAAGCATCAACTCTATTACACCACAAACGATGCAAGTCTTCAACCAAAGATGCCAAATATACATTAATATCATTCTCGGGTTGCTTTGGGTCTGGAATAAGTAAAGTTAACATAATATTTTCCTTCTTCATATATAACATAGATGAGGGATTGTATGTCACAAGCATTATCGACTAGCTACTATATTTCGAACTCAACATGGAAAATAGATTGAATCCATCTATAGCAAGACCAAGCCTAAGATTGCGTGGATCAGATGAAAAAGATTTATAGTTTTTATCCACCATTTTCTATGTCATAGAATCCACAGGATGATGCATTTTTCCATCATTGCTTGCATTATTAAAATGCCAACTTAAATCTTCTGCCATCTTTTGAGATCTATACATTCTTCGAAATTGTCACGACCCGTCGTCCTAAGCCCAGAAAGACACATCATGAATTAAGAAAGAAAGTGATAGAGAATAGAAAAGAAAGAGAAGAAAGAAGGAAAGACAACATCAGAATCTCAACAGCGGAACGAATAAATTATATTAATAACATAAGTATTACATAGTATACAACTATTATCAGAGTTACACAGATTATACATCACATACTAGACAGTTATGAACACCTGTCTATTTATTACAACTCAATACAATACAAAGATACCAATCACAGTGGAACACTATAAATATCTATAACGCTGAAGCCTCCTGCTCCATTGCTCCTCCGCAATTTGTCGAAGCTAACCTGAATCCCTTGGCTACTTGTAAAAATTTGAGTACCCAAGAGTTTAAGAAAACATAAATAAAGTCTGGGTCAGACATGGGTCTGGTGTGAGTAACAGGTTAAAGTTGCTTAACTTTGAAAACCTTTGAAAACAAAAGGTATCATGTAAGACTTCCCACACATAAACATGGAAAAGTTTTTACCTTACGCCAACCAAAACATTTGATAGGAAATCCGGTGATATTATAATGGGTCTAGGGTTTTCAAGTAAATATGAAATAGCCGAAATCGTTACATGATTAAATTCCAACTACTAGCCACGAAAGTGGGTAATACAGTCAAAACCGTTGGCACTTATTGGATTATGGATTCCATACAACGGCAGGGCTACTAGGGTACCGCCCGTCATAGTACGTGGCCTAGATCAACGTATCGAGGATTACTCCCAATCCCCTGCAACACAAGGCCGGAACCATCCCTTACTGGATAGTCCTAAACAAGACAACCCCGGCAGTTGTCGCGACCAACTGCCCACACAGCCGAATAAAAAGGGACCTCTAGACAGGGGAAAATCTCGTCCTACTTGGGCATGACCCACTTAGCCTTGCTGCACCTCCCATGTTTTAGCCATTCCCGGTTGATGAGGCTTGAGGCTACGATTACTTTTATAGAACACATCTATCTTAGATTGCTCATCGTCCACCTGACGATGTTTCGAAAGCATTCAATCCATACAAATTCATTTCGGGTTCGAACGAAACCGAAGGCATTATCTCGTTACACTCATTTTGGAATCACCCTCAGAGTTAACGACGATAACCCTTGCACTCTGAATCTTCATCTTCACTTGAGATTCACGACCTATCGTTAATTTGGATCGATGTTGTTTTCGGATATCCAAATATGGAAACCCAATCCCGGTCTCGTCGAAATCCAAAACGTATCTTTTAGGTCTAAGTTGTTTTAAAATTTAAAATAATTTAATTTAATTATCTATATGCACACAGATAGATAATTCACATCATCACAATAGATAATCAACATTATCATCATAAACAGATAATTCATATTATTATCACAAATAGATAATCTACATTATCATCACAAATAGATAATCTACATTAGCATCACAAATAGATAATTCATATTATCATCATAATGCAACCAAAGCATCCATATCACACAGCATTATTTATCTCATATCTGAGATTCAATTTATTCAAGGAAATCTATATCATCCATATATAAACAAGGATTAATAATCACACCATTTATATTTAATTTAAAATGAATTTAATTATTTCATCTCTAATTAATTTAAAGTAAATTAAATTAATTACTTCATTCTATAAATCCTGCTTATATAACCGTTAAATAACTACAAATCAATCAATTAACTAACCTCTAATCAATCCCCTTAATTAATCACCCTTGATTAATTATCCCTTAATTACATTCAAGTAATTATTCTTTAATTAATTTCACAAATTAATTATCCTTAACCAAATGCAATAATTAACCTTTAATTACTTCATTAATTAAATAACTATAATTAATTACATTAATCCTTAATTAATTACATTAATTAATTACTTTAATCACTTATCATTAATTAATTACTTTAATCAACCTTAATTACATCATTAATTATATAAATTAATGATCCTTAATTACATTTTAATTAATTAACTAATTAAGTAATTAACTGCGACGACCCGGAATTTTCGAGCATTTAAAATTGAAATATTTAATTGATTGTAAATATTCAAAGGAGTAATTTTAACTTGTATTATGAATATCACAATTTATTTGATAATTAAATTATTGGATTTAAATAATTTGAGGTTGGGTGAAATGTTGGATCTGGAGTTTTAAGCCGGTTAAAAATAGTTTGAAGGCTTGTAAAATTTATATTGATAATACTAAAGAGAATAGAAGTGATCAAATCAAATTTAAAAATGGTTTGTTAAGTTTTAAAATTGAATCTAACACTGAATGGTTCAGTTTTAAAATTTTGTCGTTTTAAATTGAATTTAAAAATAGTCTTTCGAGACACAGTCTCGGAATCCGACGAAACCAGTTCCATTGGGTCCGTAATATTGTATTATTATCGGATTTTAAATTTGGTAGTGTTTGGAGTTGTCGTGTGATCATTCGATAGATGAACGCGTTGGAAATTTAATTGATAATAGCCGATTCGGAATTTAAATATAATTCTTCAACTAGTCAAATACATCTCACATCAGAACTTTTGGAGTTCATTTCGAATCACTGTTCGAGTCTCTGCTGACATGTAATATTCCTTTCCATTGTTCAACCAGTTCAAAGTCTTGTTTTAAGTAGTAATAAAATAAAAGTAAAAGCTTTCTTTTATATTATTTGCCAAGCCTTGCCTTGGAAGCCAAAAGAAAAATAATATAAACCAAACAGCCGAAGAAATCTCGAAAACCCCTCTTCTCGTTCGTTCAAAAATTTCAAAAATCATGGCCGAGTTATTTTTTTCTCCTCCCTACCCCTTTTTATTTCTCGTAAATAAAAATAAAAATATAACTTAAGCAAATTGAAATCACCGCGTAAGGGGGGGGGGGGGACTCGAGCTCGCCGTCACGAGGGATGGAATGGGATTCGCGAGTTCGAGGTTGTCTATGATTTGGTTTGAAGCCTCAGGGTTTGCGTAGTCGATTTGCATCTCCAGTGAAGGCTGCGCTCATGATTTGGATACGGCCATCAATTAGCAGTGAGTCGAGCTACTCCTAGAGTTTCGAGCACGACTGGTGTTCGTCTTTGGGACTGTGGCGGGTGGAGAAGATCGACGTCGCGAGTGGATTCACGTTAGGGCACGGCGAATAAGGGGAGCGCTGTCACGTTTGTGTTGGTCAGGGGATTCAAGGAGGTGTTACGGTTAGCTGTGAGGTATATACTCTTATGTTTTATTTAACTAAACGATTATATACGAATTGAAAAAAAAAATTAGCAGTAAAAGTTATGACTGTTTCATAATGATTATATTCATTGTTTTGTCGGTAAGATAAACAGGGAGATTAATTTGTTTGGTAAACTTATTAAATTTTTAGTAACTAAAAATATTTTATTTTAGGAAAAATAGAAATTTTTGTTATATGTAGGATCTTGGGAATATAGGAAATGGTATAGAGATTAGTTTTAACCTATGTAAATTTTTCTAATAAGCATGTAAAATTTCAAAATAATATATATTTAGGATGATTAATTAATTTAAGTTACTAAAAATATTTGTTATAGGAAAATTAGTTTGAAATTAAATTATTAGTTAACTCAAGTTAATAAAATGGTAATTAATTAGTTTGTTTATTAAAAATATTAATGAATCGTATAACTATTATACAAGGTTTTAAAACACGGAAGCAAACCAGTTTGGAAATAGACTGCAATCAAGAGGGAAGGTGAGTTAATCTCACTCAGTTTAAGTTTAAATTTAAATGATTAAATTTAAATAATTGATTGTGGTTGAATTGATTGATGTGATGTAGTATAGTATAATTTGAACTTGGCATATTATGTGATGCTAACGTCTGTGAAAGCAGGGAAAACAGGTTGGAGGGATCCAACTGGACCCCTCAACTTTATTTAATTATTTAATATTCTCTGTTCTGAATATTTGATATTCTGTAATGAATTATGTGGAAATATTGGATGCTATGGCTCGATTGTTATAATCGGGAAATAATGAATTACCCAAAATATATAATTTGAGTTTGGGAATGGAAATAAAAGAAGTAAAATTGTAAGTAAAATAATTATAGAAAAGTTGAATAAAGTTATAAATGAACTGGAAAGGAAATAAAGTAACTTTAACATTTTAATAAATAAATCTTGAGTATGGGAAGGAAAATTTAATTAAACAGAGAGTTCATGAAACTAAAATCTCAATGTTATTGTTTAAAAGAACAAAACATTTATTTTAAATTGAGGATTTAAATTTATTTAAGAAGAATAAAGAAGAAATTGGGAATAACCTGAGATTTGTATATTTCAGCTAAAGGAGTTAAAAATCAAACTGAAAATAATAATAAAGTCCATAATTAATGAATTTTGAAATGAACTGTTAAGCGAAGAAATTTATTTCAAATGGAATAAATTGGAAGTCAACTTGGAAAATTGATTTAAGTGATTGAGATTGGAAATCTCTCTCTGGATAACCGAGTACGCTTTCAGAGTAAATTTTTAAATATAAATTGAATGTTTAAAGTTGTTTTAAGAAGTATGTTTTGTAAAATTTATTATGTCTAATATTAAATTTCTAAAGCAAGTATTTCCTTTTAATATATTATAGCAATAATTATTTACAGAGTGATTTAGTATTTGTTTTAAAAAGTTCAAATCTGGTTTTATGTTTTATTAAGTAACCTTATTATCAAATAGTACTATAGTATGTAGTTTTAACAAATTATTGGAGTAATTTAACTTAAATGTTTAAAGTATATTTTCAAAGTAAAATGTTTTAAATTATTTAAAAATCTATTTTTCTATGCTTGGTGATTTCAGAGGAGATAGAAAATATTTGAGAAAGTTGATTCTGAAAAGAAAGATGGTTTTGAAAACTATTTTCAAAAGGTTGAAAATAGAAATATATATTGTGAAGATATTTTTGGAGATTAATAAATAATTTGGAAATTATTTATTGGTTGATGGTTGTTTTGTGAATATAATTGATAGTTAAATAACCGACTATCAATATTGGACAATGCGTTGATCGTTTCGAAGAGACCGGGATCGAGATTTATTTCTTGAAAGCCACTTCGATCCGGTTTGTACGTTTTCGTGCGAAAAACAATTTTTGGATTCAAAGATGGAGCGGTGAAGTGCAAGGGCTAGTCGCTACTAATCCTGAGGATATTTCCAACATGGATGTAGTAGGAATAGTGCCTTCGGTTCCGTTCGAACCCGGGACGGACTTGTATGGACGAATGCTTGCGAATCATCGTCAGGCGGGCGATGGGCATTCTAAGTGAAACGTTCTAAAAGGTAACGCTTAGCCTCAAGCCTCATCAAATGGGAATGACTGAAAATCAGGGGATATGCAACAAGGTTAGGTGGGTCATGCCCAAGCAGGACAAGATATTTCCCCTGTCTAGATGCCCCTTTTTATATATTACGGCCTAGTGGGTGGTTGGTCGAGCCAACCACGGGGTTTATCTTGTTCGGGACTGTTCAGTAAGGAATGGTTCCGGCCTTGTGTTGCAGGGGATGAAGGGAGTAATCCTCGGTACGGTGATCTAGGCCCCGTACTGTGACAGGTGGTACCCCAGTGCCTAGTCATTGTTGGAAATCCAATCTCCCTACGAGCCTTGTACGAGTTTTGTTTGTACTACCCACTCTGTGGCTAGTAGCTGGAATTTAATAGATGTAAAAATTTCGGCTATTTTATAAGTATTTGTATATAGACCCTATTATAATATCAGAGGATTTCTATAAAAATTGTTTTAGCTATCGCAAGGTAAAAACCCGACATGTTTATTTGTGGCGTGGTCTTACGAGATGCTTTTGTTTTCAAAGGATTTTTGAAACTTTAATAATCAATTGGGTGTGATTTTCTCACGCTGGTAATCCAGACTGACTCGGGTGTTATTTAACTGTAATGCTCAGGTCAGACCGAGTATTATAGAATACAGGATATGATGCTGTGGAACTCAGGAGACGAGCTGGATGACGATACGTATTCTCGTACTTGTATATATATATATATATATATATATATATTTCCGCTGTGTTGAGTTGTTGTGTACCCATTGTATGTTATTGATGTGAGCTGTGACTGATGTACTCTGATGATGTAATATATGTAAACTGATATATTTGATTTTGAGTAAAGATTATTTATTATCTATTATATTTTATTCCGCTGCGATGGTTAGATTCTGATGTTGATTTTGTTTTCTCTTCTTCTACCTCTTCTTCTTAAACCCAATGGTTCGTATTTCTATGCAACTTGAGTTGATTGTTGTAGAATAGTGTCGACTCAAGGGGTACGGATTTGCGGGTTGTTACATTAACCTTAATTAAACCACAATTATTAATCACTTTTGATTAATCACATTCAATAATTAACTACCCTTAATTACTTCATTGAGTAAATTAATTACTCCTAAATTAATTACATTTAACAATTAATTATATTTATTAATCACCCTTGATTAATCTCATTAGTAATTAATTACCCTTGATTAATTACATTATTTAATTATTTTCAAATGACTTAATTAATCAATTCTTAAATTAATTACACCAAGTAATTAATTATTAATTACTTTCACAAAGTAATCACCCTTCATATTAATTACACAAAGCAATTAATCCCAAAACTCTTCCATACTTCAATTAATTACCTCTGGTAATTTACTTATCTTAATTACTTCTCTAAGTAATTATTCTTCATTAATTACTTATCAACCCATCCAATGGTTATTCTAAATTAATTAAACTTAATTAATTAACTTAAACTAATCAAATTAATAAATTAATTACAATGAGTAATTAATACCTTTAATTACTTTCATAAAGTAACCAAATTCCATAAATAGTTATCTAAATTAATTAATCCAATTAATTATCAAAATTAATTACATTAATTAATTATTAAATAATCTCAAGTTAATGACCTTCATTATCTTATCAATAATTCTTTAATTACCTTTTCTTAAGTAATTAACTTAGATTATTCAATATTAATAACAAATAAATTTATCCTTAATAACCCATTAATTAATCTCTAATTATTTAATTAAGTTTAACTATAATTTAATTAATCTTAAATTACTTGATAAATTAATTCCTAATCATTAATTAAAATCTTAACTTATCTAATTAATGATCTTTTTTTCAAAATTAATTAATCTTAATTAATTAACTTCAACCTTAATTAATTAATTCAAATCATATAAATAATTAAATTAATTAATTATTCTTTAATTACTCTAAATAATTCAATTTATCTCAAATCACTAAGTCTTAGTTAACTTTAAGGTAACACCTTTTCTTATTAATGATTCAATTATCATTCAAAAACCCATTTGAAAACATTTTACTTTCAACTTTCAAAATTCATTTCGAATATAAAATTTAAAATGAAAACAACTTTAACTTAACAGAGTTTAAAAACCATTTATAAACTTTTAAAATCAAATGTTGAAGAAATACTCATCTTATAAAAGAACTTAAAGAATTTAAACCAAATTTACTTTTAAATTCTAACCATTTAAAATACTTGTTAAACAATTAAAGTTGTTTAAATCAATTTAATTTATAAAACTTAATTTAAATTTAAAACTAGGATTCAAACTCAGTTTTGAATCCATACTTTAAATTTTGGGTTTTAAACTCTGTTTAAACTTGCTTCAGATTTTGAAACTAAATTGAATTTGGAAACAAACAGGTTTCCAGAGAAACCTGTAACCACCCTATACCGAGCCCCTTCTATTTACTTGGAGTAAAACCTTTCATCACTTCGAGCAAAAAAATCGAATTCCTCGAGAATTATCCGAGTCCAAAAATTCTACAACCCCAATCTTCTCTTGACACAATCATTTCACCGTGCATATGCACGGTGGCTACGACCCTCTTCGGTCATCACCTATACCTTGAGCAAGTCATCGATCATCCTCAGATCCAACATTGACCATCAGAACCACTCAAACATCACGAATTCAAAATATAACATGCGAACCAAACCTGGAACAACCAATTTCAGAACTGTAACCATCTCGTCCTTGAATTTCCGACCACCATCACCTCTGAGATTCTGACCAGACCATCGTCAACGCTCCAACTTCCACCTCCTTAAGTTCTATCGAACTCGATCACTTAGAGACATTAGGATGATCACAAATTCTTAAACCAGCAAAAACTAGGTCTAGAAACTTCCCCTATCAACCACCATCGCCACGATCATCCTACCATCACCAGAAACAACCCCTACCTTCCAGATTCTTGGGATCATCAGAAACAACTAAATTTCCAATTTCTGGTTAAACCAAAAATGCTTTCAAATCCCATTACTAAAAATCATAATTTTTGTTTCAAAAATCAAGTTTTAGCTTTAGCTTTTGATTCATATACTGAATCTATGAAACAATTAAATTGAATTTTCACTAATTTTAAGTTTACACTGTTGTTTCTTTATTGCAGTAAAAATGCAATTTTTTTTAACTTAAACAAATTTTTAAACTAAAATTTATGATAAAATAAACATACATTGTTCAAGACTTAAGTCTTAACAAAGATTTGAACAAGAGCAAGAGAAATTTTATTAAAATTTGGACCAGGAACTAAAATCAGAGGAAACACACAGTCATACAGCAATACCCACCAAACATTCACATATGTACACAGAGATATACTTTCAAATGCATTCACAACATACTTGTTTTCAGAGGTGAGCATGCAACATAAACATATACTTAAACTTTTAAAATTGTGAGGTTATTCACCTGAACTTGCATGAAACAGTGGCAGCTTTAGCTTTTGAAACTTCAAACTTGAATGCTTCTTTGAATTTGATTTAAAACCTAAGTTGCCGTTGTTTAGATTTGCATGCAGGCTTGCTCTTGCTTCATATTTTACTTGCTTGCTTAAAAACTTAGGTTGAAAAGAAAATGCGTTGCATGCTTTAGCTGTTCTCAGATTTGGAAAAATGCAGATGCTCAGGAATAAAGCATGCAGGCCTTGATTTGATTTTTGGTTTGAGGAGAAGTTCCAGATTAAAGAAAATGAATTTCAGTGGATGTTGACTACAGATCTGAGAATGAACTATAGGTTTTTGTTTGAGCTTTGAAAATGTTATTACAGGGAAATAAATTTGATTTGGTTTATGGCTTGAGGAGTTTGATATGGAAATGAAATTACAGGCTTTAGATTTTTCGTTGAAAATTTGGAAAATGATTACAAGTTGAAGAATTTGAATTTAGAAAAGGGTTTGCAGATTACTTTCTGGTTTGAGGAGGAAATTTTCAGATTTAAACATGATTTTGGTTTTGAGTAATTTGGTTACTGATTTGTTTTCAATTTTGGTTTAGCTAAAATTCTTTTCTTTGATTTTGAAAATGAAGATTAGAAAAGAATGAGAATGAAGAAAACATGCTTATATAAGTTAAGATGATTTATTTTAAAATAAAAGAAAAATTAAAAACAAATATGACACTTGTATTAAATCTTTACATTTGTCAATTAGAGTAGATTATTGGTTCACATTTGTCTCATTAGTTACTTAAGATATTAACACTTGTTATATACATATTTTTATTTATTTTAAAAGTAAATAAAACCCTTTTTCTTTATTTGTTAAATACTTATATATATATATATATATATATATAAATTATTTTCATATGTAAATGTATATGTGCATTTCTTTTTAAAGAAAATGAAATTAAACAAATTATAATGAAAGCTTATCCAAATAATTTAAAAATGTTTATTCTTTTGAATTCAAAATTAATTCAAATTCAAATCCAATCATAAATTTAAAAATCCAATTTAAAGCTAATTTATATCAACATATTAAATTTAAAAATAACAATAATATTGTCTTTTAACCTATATATATTTATACATTTATTAATATTATTTGAAAATAACATATTTATGAATTTAAATAATTTATAAAAGAGATTATAAATTACATATCACTTTATCTTATTATATGAATCAATGTTTCATTTGTAGAGTTGTATTTTAAACTTCTATATAAAATTTCAAATCATATTTATCAAGCAATATTCAAAAAGGAAATAAAAATAAACCATTTATTAATTTATACTTAAATTTAAAATATAATTTAAACAAATTAGTATTTACCTTAAGTATTTAAAACCATATAGTTATTTATTAAATAGTTTTGAATAGTTATATATTAAATAAAATAATAATTTCCAAATTATTAAAATGTATATTAGAATTTAAAAACAAGATTTTATTTGTTTATTAAACTTCAAATCAAAACTTATCTATTTACAATATACACACACACACACACGCACATTATAAATAGAAAGCATTTTATTAGCTTTTAAAAGATAAAATTCACTAATTAAATATCTATTTAATTGGATTATTAAATAAAGTCAAATTTTATTAACAAAATTTATCACATCAATTTAATTTTAAATACAGATTATTAAATTGACATTTCCCAAAATTCCGGGTCATCACATTCCTCCCCCCTTAAAAGAATTTCGTCCTCGAAATTTAAAAGCAAAGGTAATTTAATAATCTCATTAAAAATTTAGTTTTAAATCACAAGCATATATTAACAACCATAGCAACCAATCATCCAATCAAACAAATCTAACTATCCAGACAAAATTCTGGATAGAATTTCCTCGAGTTTCTCAAGTATATATACCGGAATACTCGCTCTACAGATCAAACAATCAACACTACTAAGCTACAGAGCTCCTACTTATCTAGATCTACAGAACTAAACAGGATATCAGACTACACTCAAGTCTGACTCAACCACCAAACCTCCTGAACTGCTGGTTCCAAAACCAGAGATAGATCATACACGTACTCCCTCAAAGATACATGAAACTAATCGAATCTCAGTTATCCAAACTGGAAATTCAACCCAGAGGACCGAACACTTCTCCTACCAAAACACAGAAGAGATCCAAAATACCTCGGAGCTAGCTTCCTAGACTTACCCAATCTTATAGCTCCTTGGATCGAAGATAACATTCTCAAAATCAAATCTTCGACCTAGAATCCAAATTCCTTCGTCTCTTTATCCTCAAAATCTTCTGACGATCCTGGGCTGCCTACATCCTTCCTGATCAGCTCAACCCTTGTTGATACCTCAAGAAACAATCTAGACCAGAAACAACCGATCAAAATGATCCTCTCAAGATCAACCATCAACCAAGAACACAACTCTACTCCACAAACAACAGAAGATTGAACTTACTTCTTCTATCCGGAAAAGACAAAACAGATGCACTCCTAAACCGCTTTCGCTGCACAACTCTGATCTGGAATAGAAGAAAATGCTGATGTAGAACATAAGCACAGACTGGACAATACATTCCAGAAATATGATTCAACAAATGCATAAAGAAAACTCAGAAATTCCACCAAAACCCAAGCTGCTTCACCAAATCTATCTCTAGGAACCATCCTTCTACTAACCTGGACCAACGATGTCACTCTTGGAATCGTAGTCGATAAGAAAACTCAATCTCCAGATGCGGACAAACCTCCGACTTCCCTGAACATATTCGGAAAAATCTCTGATAACATGTGACAGCCCGCAAATCCGCACCCCTTGAATCAACACTATTATACCGCTGTTAACTCAAATGGCGCAGAAATACGAACCATTTAGGTTTAAGAAGAAGAGATAGGAGAAGAAGAAGAAGCTAAACAATGTCAGAATCTCACAGTCGCAGCGGAATAAAATATAGTAGTAAATATAGAACTTTACACAAAATGAAATCTATAACTGTTTTATATATCATATCATAAGAGTATCTCATACACACAATATTTACCAGTCAGATAAATCCATACAATCACAGCAGCGGAATATATATAGGTACTGATAATACGTCTCGGACTCCAGCTCCTCTCCTGCTCCATAGCATCCTGTCCTGAACATATAATACTCGGTCTGACCCGAGCATTATAATGAAATAACACCCGAGTCAGTCTGGAATACCAGCTGATAATAATGCATCCAAATAGAATATTAAAGTTTCAAAAATCCTTTTGAAAACAAAAGCATCTCGTAAGACCACGCCACAAATAAACATGTCGGGTTTTTACCTTACGATAGCTAAAACACTTTTTATAGAAATCCTCTGATATTATAATAGGGTCTATTTACAAATACTTATAAAATAGCCAAAATTGTTACATGATTAAATTCCAACTACTAGCCACAAAGTGGGTAATACAAACAAAACTCGTAAAAGGCTCGTAGGGAGAATGGATTTCCAACAATGACTAGGCACCGGGGTACCATCTGTCACAGTACGGGGCCTAGATCATCGTACCGAGGACCACTCCCGATCCCCTGCAACACAAGGCCGGACCCATCCCTTACTGGACAGTTCCGAATAAGATCACCCCGCGGTTGGGATCAGCAACCGCCCACTAAGCCGAAATAAAAAGGGACATCTAGACAGGGATGACCTTACTCTCCAGTGGGGGCTACCAACGAAGCCTTGCTGCATATCCCCTAATTTTCAGTCATTCCCATTTGATGAGGCTTGAGGCTAAGCGCTACCTTTTTAGAACGTTTCACTTAGAATGCCCATCGCCCACCTGACCATGTTTCGCAAGCATTCGTCCATACAAGTCCGTCCCGGGTTCGAACGAAACCGAAGGCACTACTCCTACCATATCCATTTTGGAAATATCCTCAGGATAAGTAGCGACTAGCCCTTGCACTTCACTGCTCCATCTTCGATTCCAAACGCCTTTTTCGCACGGAAACGTACAAACCGGATCGAAGTGGTTTTCGAGAAATAAATCTCGATCCCGGTCTCTTCGAAACGATCAACGCATTTGTCCAATATTGATAGTCGGTGATTTAACTATCAATTATATTCACAAACATCCATCACACAATAAATAATTCCCACATTATTTATTTGCCTCAAATATCTTTAAAAGATATACTTTCAAATTTCCAAAACTCATTTGAAAACAATTTCCCAAAATTCTTCCTTTACAAGGTAAATTCTTTACCCTTATTTCCCATTGGAAATAATCAAGTTCAAAACATTTAGATTTAAAACAATTTAAAATACTTTATTCGTAAATATACTTTGAAATATTAAAGTTACTACTAGTTATTTACTCTAAAATAATTTCAACATATTTTAAGTAAAGCCACTTGATAAGGCGTTAACTAGTTTAAAATGGGGTTTAGTTAAATGAAATTTTAAAGATGGAGTTTTAGAAAAATTGCTATAAGGTTCCAAATAACTTAAATTAAACTACCTTTTAAGGAAATCCATATATAAAAATTATTACTAATAACATTCTTAAGATAATTACCATTATAGCTAATTTATATATTATTTACCTTAAAATAATAATCTCTCAAAACACTTTTGAAACAAATTTAAACTTTATTTTTTTCTTCTAAATTTGCTTTAAAACACGAACTTGGTTTCCCAGGGAAATACACTTCTATTCAAACAACTCATACAATCCTTCTTATAAATCCCACCCGATTTATTCCAATTCAAATTTACGTTCCATGCATAAAATAAACTTCTTTGAAGTTTTAAAACACCTTTTCCATTTCTAGAACTTCACCTTTACAGTCTAGGCTTAAATATTATTTATATTTTTTTTATAAAACTATTGGGAATTTATTAACGAGAATAATACTTAAGAATTACTTAAATAAAATTCCCATGGTGAAAAAGCATTTCAATATTTTATTTACATTTAAAAACTGTAAATTTGTATTTGGAAAGCCTCTTTTAAATATATTTTCAATTTCCAGGAAAACATCATCAAATAACCCATCGTCATTTTTATCAATGTATAATTTCTTATGGAATTTATCCTCATAAATCCATATTTTCACATTTATCAACTGATGAGTTTTCCATTTCATTTATAAATCCCAAAATTTACCAATTTCCATTCTTCATTCAACCATATTCCAAATTTTATTCCTTTAGATCTTTTATTTAACAATTCTTTCTATTTCTTTTAAAACTCAATTTATTTTATTTATGCTTATCAACTTCAGGTTTAAATTTATCAATTCATGTCACAACAACCGAATTCCAAATTTAGCTATCACAGTATATAAATAAAATACATCATCAGTCATAACAACAATTCCAATATTGTGAGGAATCCAGTTGGATCCCTCCAACCTGTTTTCCCTGCATCCACAAACATTAGCACAACTATATATATATATATATATATATTGATTCAATTTGATAGTAATTATCAAATTCAGCAAAACATCAAACAAATAGTCAATATTAGCTGTTTAACTATACTGGTATCCAGATGTGAGTGAGAATAACTCACCTTAGATTTTGGAGAGCGTTCGAAATTTAAATTAAATCGAACGACGTTCGATTTAACTCAAATTTCTACTTGCCCGGAATGATTCCCGGACTGCACCATCGCGTAGTATGCATTTCTGCGATTCCAGCGTTTCCAGTTTCGTCAAGAACGGGTAAAGCATGAGTGAGATATTGAATTTTAAAGATTGTATAAACATTTATATAAATAATTTACATATTTTTTTATTATACCAACGCAAAACACGGCCATACCCCGTCTTCCCCATCGTGTATGCAAACTTCAGGAACAAGACGCGAACAAGAACCCAACATCACTTCTTAGGGTTGCGAGCCGCCTCCCCCATACTCCACTACACCACGATCCATTACCCCCAAATGAAAGTCCATCGCCCCCTCTAGCATCGGCCAGAGCCTGGTTGAACGCGGCGGCCCCTACGCCTCGAGATCCACCCACGAATGAGCAACGGTCTAACCGCCGTAGTCCCTTAACCAACCCACGAAACCACATTGCTACCGTTGGATCTGAAGATCCCTTAACGATCTACAACTTTCATTTAGAAAGTTTTCTAAATCAAAACCTGGATTGAGTGATTTTTGGAGGGGAGACGAATTGATTATCGGCCATTAAAGAAAAATGAACGGCGGCCTGAGAAGTGATACTAGGGTTTTGAACGATAAAATGTGTATTTAATATAATTTAATATTATTTTATTAATAAAATTCTCAACTTAACATCATATGCAAACGAACTCCAAACTACGCGTTCCGACAGGCGTTTCTAGGGTTTATCCGCGTTCCGGACACAATGGAACAGTTTTCGTAAGCTAATTCGGTCGTATGTGCGAGTTACGGAATTAAACGATTAATTTAAAATTAAATCGGTTAAAACGATTTCTATGCGTTTCGAGCTGCTACGGTCAAATGGCAACTCCGATTGCTACGAAAATTGAAATCCGATAATAACTAACTATTACGGATCCAATGGAACTGGTTTCATCGAATTCCGAGATTGTGCCCCGGAAGGCTATTTTAACTCGTCTATTAAATCGAGCGGTTTTCAAAATTGTCGAAAGCGCTTAAAATTTCGCTTTTAAAATTTTAGTACTTTAATAATAAATCATACAAAATATATAATCACATTACAAATCATTCTGGCTCATTTCGGACCCAAAATCTGATTAATTGCACTTTAATAATATTAAATTCATTTTTAAATTAATATAAAA
This sequence comes from Allium cepa, assembly GCA_030765085.1. NCBI lineage: Eukaryota > Viridiplantae > Streptophyta > Magnoliopsida > Asparagales > Amaryllidaceae > Allium > Allium cepa. The sequence goes on along the minus strand of CM060945.1, from coordinate 201,242,371 downwards.
TCCCAAATATTAATTTATCAACTTTAAAAATTCATCTAAAATTCCCACCATACTATTTACACTCAAATAACTCAAAATAAATTTTTATAACCATTCTTATCACTATTTACATCCAAATGTACCCTTTTATCTAAATCCTGAATATTTAATTATATTTTTCCATTATTCAAATTCAACCGGAATTACTATAATTAAAAATTATAGCTTATTTCATTGATTGAACCCGAATCCATCCATTTACAAAATCAATTAAAAATCCACATTAACATTTAAAACGAATTAAATGTTCAAATTCATTGGCTTAAAAATCCGGGATGTTATATTCCTCCCCCCTTATAAAAATTTCATCCACAAAATTTGCTAAGATAGAAACTATGCTCAAACTCACTTACTCATCCAATTTGCTTAGTTAAAACTTATATTCACTTTCCAAAATCCTTTAGCCCAATCCCAAATTCATTTGTTTTACTTACTCTAAAGCTTTAAATTCTAACGTATATCAAAATAACTTTCCAAGTTAATAAATTTTCCCAAAAATTTTCTAACTCCCAAAATTTCCGAATTTTTTTGGCAGAGTCTCCTTTGGACGGAGGAGCTTTCGCGATATCGCGATACAGATAAATATATATACATCGACCCACACGGCCGGAAACCAAAATATATCACAATATATACAACATTTCCCAATTATATTTGCGTAGGCGTACCTTTTTAGCAAATTTTAATAGCAAGCGGCTAATATAACGCATATACGCGCTCCAACTCTCTCGAATGCCTCCCGTACCTGTACTTACTCAACAAACTCATCAGTTTCAAAGATATGAACATTTTAACAACATTTCCAATATAAATGCAAGCCAACATATCCATTTATATCTCAAACAACACTTTGCATAATTTCATAAGTAAACTATATTTTTATAACACGCATAAAGTTTCCTTTTCTAATGCCAAATCCCACTTTATTTCACACAAAGGATTTACATATAAGTTTCGCTATTTCAATTCATACTCTACCCAATTTTCGAATTGATTCTCCAAGCAAATTTCAATTCAATTTGTTACATTTGCATTTCTATTATAACTCACTTACATTTATACTCAAATCCATTTATTAAGACTTTAGCCCATTCTACTTTCATCCAAACCAACTTCATTTTATTTTACTTGAATGATTTACATTCGAGTTTACTATATACCATTCATATTTATTACTACCAATTCATTTCTATTCAATATGATTACATATGCCTTACTTGCATTTCTTTACTTTAACTTACATTCCCATTTTGATTTACAATCAAATTTTATCTTAAACTTGAAACATTTGCATTTCTTTTATGATCCATTTTCATTCATATGCAAAATCACTTAATTAGATTGCATTTATCTAATTAATTTAAAATCATCTTTATTTGCTTCTTCCGATCAATTCACATGCATCCATATACAAACTCTTTGAATTTTATTCCAATCCATATCAATTTATTTAAAAATCAATTTCAATTGCTAGTTAAACAACTCAATTTCGAATACATGCAATTTTCATGTCATGCGAGCAAAATAACCACCACTTAAGCTTATAACCATTAAAATTAATTCTACTTAGTTTTATATTAATTTTATTCAATTTTGCCTAGTCCACAAGCCAAGTATTTTTATTCCAATGCAATTGTTAAATTAAATTTTCCTTACATTTTTATTTCATTAACCAATTTAGGTTTATATTAATATCATTCATTTCTGGTTGATATACAACTCATACATTCTTATTTCATCTCAAGAATTAATTAAAAGTCTTTTTCACTCTCATTTCAATTTATTAATCTCAACCAATTCCATTCAAGAATACTCAATAAAGCTTATACATCATTATAGTTTTCAATTTGCTTATGTTGTTTAAATCATACAATATTTTCATTATCTTCTTATATCAATTTTATTTTATTTCCATTTGATTCTCATTCAATCAAATTCCAATCCATTTACAAATTCGAATGCCCTTTGTTTACTTATTCAATCCATTTTAGATTTATTTTATTGACAAAGTGACCATTTAAATTATTGCACTCATTTGCATTTATTTATAAATCAAATCACCATTATTATAATCTAATCTCATTATCCATTCACACTTCCAATATTAATTACCAAAATTAAATTCCATTTCAAAACTGGACTTTATTTACTTTTTAAATTTTGGCCCAACTACCAGAATTTTGTTCATGCCAATACAATTTCCATTTATTTTAGCTTACACAAAATTCATTTCCAAACAATCATTTTGAATTTAGTTGAATGAGCATTTACTTCATTCATCATCATTTAAACTAAATCAAATTTCCATTCAATTTGATTCTTATCCAAATTTATTTCAAGTTTAACTAAATTGTATTTAGCCAAATTAAATTCATTCCAATCCTTTACTACTTCAATAAGAATTGAATTCCACTCAATATTGTTTATAATGCAACTGAATTTTGAATTTCACTTCCATCCAATTTATCCCTCCATAAATAAGTTCAAAACTTATTTTCTATTTTAAGTTCATCCACATCTTTTATATCTCACTTCTTCTTATCTTACTTTACATTACATTTAGAATCAAGTTTGAATTCACCATACCACTCAACTATTTCCATTTGCGATTATAATTCCGTTTTACTTGGGTCAAAATCAAAGTGTCCATTCTCAAGTTCATCAACTTATTTATTTAAAAGCTCATATTGCTCATTTTAATCCATCTACATCTTATAATCACAATTTCAAAATTTATATATATATATGTGTATATATCTCTGACCTCTTAAAGATACAAATTTTCTTTAATTTAATTCCTTGAACAATTTTAAATCCACAATTCCACATTATAAGTATAATACTTAATAGCTCATGGATATAATTTATTATACAGTGACCCACAATTACAAAGTCATCTTACATTTCAATTTGATCTAAGTCAATTTAATTCTAAACCCAATTTATTTAACTTATCCAAGTCAAATTCCAATTTCCTACCCACTTCAATATATTTCATTCACCTCCAATTACTCAATTTAATTTTAATTTAAAATTTACATTTCCTTCTTATTAGCATCAAATTTACCAAATAAGTTCATTAGTTGATGCATTTTAACTTTACACACCATTTAAATAGAATGTTCCAGAATTCAATTACCCAGTTTTATTCCAAAACCATTTCGAAATAATAATCAATTCATACCCATTTGGTATATCAATCAAATCTCCAGACTTTCCAAAACAACTTGTTTATACCAAACAAATTCCCTCCCTTGAAATTTTCAAAACAACTGGCATACCCAACAAGTCCAAACAATATCATAACCAACCATTTTGGTAGCAATCCATCACTTTAGAAACTCGAAAATAAATTCTAATGATGTGGCCAGCATCATCAGGATTATTTTCCAGTGACTGAAGTGAGTTCAATGCTTTCTTACTTCCCAAATTCATTTCAAAACAGTTTCCATTCAAAAATACTTCCAAAAATAATATTCCAATATACCCTTCAAACTTATCAAACATTTCAAACTTCCCAGGATTTTAAATTTCCAAACTTTGTTTTCAATACATTTAAATTCCTTTTTAAAACTTTCGATTTTAAATTCTGGTTTTAAATCAATTTCAATTTCACTTCTTCTTATTTAAAACATATTTAGTCAAATCTATTTGGTCATAAACCAATTTAATATTTTAAATTCTTATTTGTTATATCATTTCAAATTTTAGATCATATTTCACGTTCTTATTTGATTATAGTAGGAACAACCAAACAAACAATATATATATAATTGGGAAAACCATTTCTTTTTATATCAAAATATAATTGGGGTAAAATTATTTCATTTACCCACTTTAAAACAATACCATGTCGGTTTATCTTGTTTAAGAGTTTAGAAACCCCTATCGATACGGTTGTACTTCCCGTATCGACCAGAATTCATAAACACTCAACCGATAATCAACACAGTATATAAAAAGAAATTTTATATTCACTAACAAGTACGCTCTCATATCTATTATTACTCTCAACTCATTATAGAGTACTATTGACTCTGTTTAATGAGTAAATTTCCCCACCAAAGCCTAGGTTGTCGCCAACCTAAGCTCTGATACCAAGTGTGACAGCCCGCAAATCCGCACCCCTTGAATCAACACTATTATACCGCTGTTAACTCAAATGGCGCAGAAATACGAACCATTTGGGTTTAAGAAGAAGAGATAGAAGAAGAAGAAGAAGCTAAACAATGTCAGAATCTCACAGTCGCAGCGGAATAAAATATAGTAGGAAATATAGAACTTTACACAAAATGAAATCTATAACTGTTTTATATATCATATCATCAGAGTATCTCATACACACAATATTTACCAGTATGACAAATCCATACAATCACAGCAGCGGAATATATATAGGTACTGATAATACGTCTCGGACTCCAGCCCTCTCCTGCTCCATAGCATCCTGTCCTGAACATATAATACTCGGTCTGACCCGAGCATTATAATGAAATAACACCCGAGTCAGTCTGGAATACCAGCTGATAATAATGCATCCAAATTGATTATTAAAGTTTCAAAAAACCTTTTGAAAACAAAAGCATTTCGTAAGACCACGCCACAAATAAACATGTTGGGTTTTTACCTTACGATAGCTAAAACACTTTTTATAGAAATCCTCTGATATTATAATAGGGTCTATTTACAAATACTTATAAAATAGCCGAAATTGTTACATGATTAAATTCCAACTACTAGCCACAAAGTGGGTAATACAAACAAAACTCGTAAAAGGCTCGTAGGGAGAATGGATTTCCAACAATGACTAGGCACCGGGGTACCACCTGTCACAGTACGGGGCCTAGATCACCGTACCGAGGACCACTCCCGATCCCCTGCAACACAAGGCCGGACCCATCCCTTACTGGACAGTTCCGAATAAGATCACCCCGCGGTTGGGATCAGCAACCGCCCACTAAGCCGAAATAAAAAGGGACATCTAGACAGGGATGACCTTACTCTCCAGTGGGGGCTACCCATGAAGCCTTGCTTCATATCCCCTGATTTTCAGTCATTCCCATTTGAAGAGGCTTGAGGCTAAGCGTTACCTTTTTAGAACGTTTCACTTAGAATGCCCATCCCCTACCTGACGATGTTTCGCAAGCATTCGTCCATACAAGTCCATCCCGGGTTCGAACAGAACCGAAGGCACTACTCCTACCATATCCATTTTGGAAATATCCTCAGGATTAGTAGCGACTAGCCCTTGCACTTCACTGCTCCATCTTTGACTCCAAACGCGTTTTTCGGACGGAAACGTACAAACCGGATCGAAGTGGTTTTCGAGAAATAAATCTCGATCCCGGTCTCTTCGAAACGATCAACGCATTTGTCCAATATTGATAGTCGGTGATTTAACTATCAATTATTATTCACAAACATCCATCACACAATAAATAATTCCCACATTATTTATTTGCCTCAAATATCTTTAAAAGATATACTTTCAAATTTCCAAAACTCATTTGAAAACAATTTCCCAAAATTCTTCCTTTACAAGGTAAATTCTTTACCCTTATTTCCCATTGGAAATAACCAAGTTCAAAACATTTAGATTTAAAACAATTTAAAATACTTTATTCTTAAATATACTTTGAAATATTAAAGTTACTACTAGTTATTTACTCTAAAATAATTTCAAAATATTTTAAGTAAAGCCACTTGATAAGGCATTAACTAGTTTAAAATGGGGTTTAGTTAAATGAAATTTTAAAGATGGAGTTTTAGAAAAATTGCTACAAGGTTCCAAATAACTTAAATTAAACTACCTTTCAAGGAAATCCATATATAAAAATAATTACTAATAACATTCTTAAGATAATTACTATTGTAGCTAATTTATATATTATTTACCTTAAAATAATAATCTCTCAAAACACTTTTGAAACAAATTTAAACTTTAATTTTTTTCTTCTAAATTTGCTTTGAAACACGAACTTGGTTTCCCAGGGAAATACACTTCTATTCAAATAACTCATACAATCCTTCTTATAAATCCCGCCCGAATTATTCCAATTGAAATTTACGTTCCATGCATAAAATAAACTTCTTTGAAGTTTTAAAACACCTTTTCCATTTCTAGAACTTCACCTTTACAGTCTAGGCTTAAATATTATTTATATATTTTTTTTATAAAAATATTGGGAATTTATTAACGAGAATAATACTTAAGAATTACTTAAATAAAATTCCCATGGTGAAAAAGCATTTGAATATTTTATTTACATTTAAAAACTGTAAATTTATATTTGGAAAGCCTCTTTTAAATATATTTCAATTTCCAGGAAAACATCATCAAATAACCCCATCGTCATTTTTATCAATTTATAATTTCTTATGGAATTTATCCTCACAAATCCATATTTTCACATTTATCAACTGATGAGTTTTCCATTTCATTTATAAATCCCAAAATTTACCAATTTCCATTCTTCATTCAACCAAATTCCAAATTTTATTCCTTTAGATCTTTTATTTAACAATTCTTTCTATTTCTTTTAAAACTCAATTTATTTTATTTATGCTTATCAATTTCAGGTTTAAATTTATCAATTCATGTCACAACAACCGAATTCCAAATTTAGCTATCACAGTATATAAATAAAATACATCATCAGTCATAACAACAATTCTAATATTGTGAGGAATCCAGTTGGATCCCTCCAACCTGTTTTCCTTACATCCACAAACATTAGCACAACTATATATATATCGATTCAATTTGATAGTAATTATCAAATTCAGCTAAACATCCAAACAAACAGTTAATATTAGCTGTTTAACTTTACTGGTATCCAGATGTGAGTGAGAATAACTCACCTTAGGTTTTGGCGAGAGTTCAAAATTTAAATTAAACCGAACGACGTTCGATTTAACTCAAATTTCTGCTTGCCCGGAATGATTCCCGGACTGCACCATTGCGTAGTATGCATTTCTGCGATTCCAGCATTTCCAGTTTCGTCAAAAAGGGATAAAGCATGAGTGAGATATTGAATTTTAAAGATTGTATAAACATTTTTATAAATAATTTACATTTTTTTTATTATTATACCAACGCAAAACACGGCCATACCCCGTCTTCCCCATCGCATACGCAAACTTCAGGAACAAGACGCGAACAAGAACCCAACATCACTTCTTAGGATTGCGAGCCGCCTCCCCCATACTCCACTACACCATGATCCATTACCCCCAAATGAAAGTCCATCGCCCCCTCTAGCATCGGCCAGAGCCTGGTTGAACGCGGCGGCCCCTACGCCTCGAGATCCACCCACGAACGAGCAACGTTCTAACAGCCGTAGTCCCTTAACCAACCCACGAAACCACATCGCTACCGTTGGATCTGTAGATCCCTTAACGATCTACAACTTTCATTTAGAAAGTTTTCTAAATCAAAACCTGGATTGAGAGATTTTTGGAGGGGAAACGAATTGATTATCGGCCATTAAAGAAAAATGAACAGCGGCCTGAGAAGTGATACTAGGGTTTTGAACGATAAAATGTGTATTTAATATAATTTAATATTATTTTATTAATAAAATTCTCAACTTAACATCATATGCAAACGAACTCCAAACTACGCGTTCCGACAGGCGTTTCTAGGTTTTATCGCGTTCCGGATATAATGGAACAGGTTTCGTAAGCTAATTCGGTCGTATGTGCGAGTTACGGAATTAAACGATCAATTTAAAATTAAACCGGTTAAAACGATTTCTATGCGTTTCGAGCTGCTACGGTCAAACGACAACTCCGATTGCTACGAAAATTGAAATCCGATAATAACTAACTATTACGGATCCAATGGAACTAGTTTCGTCGAATTCCGAGACTGTGCCCCGGAAGGCTATTTTAACTCGTCTATTAAATCGAGCGGTTTTCAAAATTGTCGAAAACGCTTAAAATTTCGCTTTTAAAATTTTAGTACTTTAATAATAAATCATATAAAATATATAATCACATTACAAATCATTCTGGCTCATTCCGGACCCAAAATCTGATTAATTGCACTTTAATAATATTAAATTCATTTTTAAATTAATATAAAATCCCAAATATTAATTTATCAACTTTAAAAATTCATCTAAAATTCCCACCATACTATTTACACTCAAATAACACAAAATGAATTTTTATAACCATTCTTATCACTATTTACATCCAGATGTACCCTTTTATCTAAATCCAGAATATTTAATTATATTTTTCCATTATTCAAATTCAACCGGAATTACTATAATTAAAAATTATAGCTTATTTCATTGATTGAACCCGAATCCATCCATTTACAAAATTAATTAAAAATCCACATTAACATTTAAAACGAATTAAATGTTCAAATTCAATGGCTTAACAATCCGGGATGTTACATAACACAAGAGAACACTCAGCTATCGCAAGTCACTTTTGCGATCAACCCAGACTAATATCCAAGAAAACTGTTCTCTCTTTACCAATCAGAATAGCTTACGCTTATCTAGCCAACCCATCGAAGAAATGGATCCACTCTGCTGCTTCTGAACTCCACCTCAAGAAAAACTGCTAAGCCAGAAACTTCCTTGCCGGCATACAGAATACTCCAAACTGCACTGCTAACACAGATGCTCAAGACTTCCTTATCCAAAGTTCTTCGAGAAACTCGGACCTTAAACAAAACAAAAACACCTTGCTGGACCCAGCCACAACACTGAAGCAGACCTGCTTCTTTAAACTCGTTCCAAAAGAAACATCTTCGGAAACATCCATAGTCACTGCATCTCATCACGCAGCTACTACATTCTAAGGAATCAAGATACCATCATTCACTTCTGCCAACCAACAGATCCAAACTTTCACTTATCCAAACTGCACTTCAAAGATGGACTCCGAACCTTAACAGGTTTCCTTCATAGATTAGTGAAATCCTTTCACCACTGCAAAGCTCACTCGAGACGGTATTGGGTCTACAGTCTCGACAGATACACTTCCAACCTCAAACATTCAAACTCCAACCAATGGTAGTAGTTGTGTTACACACACTGTAGGATCGATTTCACCCTAGAGGGGGGGGGTGAATAGGGTGATACTATTAATTATAAAGATTCATTGCTGAAGATAATAAAATTATTTCAACACAGATCACAGAATAATAGCAACACAAATAATAGTAGAATAATAAATGCAGAAATAGAACGGCACAGAATTTACCCAGCTTCGGCAAAACCCTGCCTACGTGCTACCCCCAAGGTTTCTACTAGAAATTAAGTAGTCACACGCTCACACACGTAAACTCGCGACACCCGCTACTGACTAACCTAACTCTATGCTCAAAACCCTGCCACAACTCAGCCACTGAGTTGCGAATTCTCAAACTACGCCATGTAGTTTGTCCCTTAGTCACACGACTAGAAATTACAATGGTTTAAAAGGAATTATAAATTAAAAAACAATTAAAATTTAAAACTAAACCCTAATGAGCCTTATTATAATTTTAAACCCAAGAAATAAAGGCCGGCCCAAAAATTTATTTTCTCTGTTTACTTTCATTGGCCCGTTCCTTTGTTTATAATAATGGAGGCTCTTGCTTCTTCGTTTGTCCTTCTTCCTTCAAAAAATTAGGGCTTTTTGAAAATTCGAAGGATGCCGACTTGAAATATTCGATTGAATATATGATCTAGCGTTCTCTTTTGTCAATCGATGGTCTCTTGGATTTGCTTCGACTGCTTCGAATTTGATCGAGTTCTAGATGGCTTCGATATGTAATTTATTCCTTTTTGCTTTTCTATTATGCTTGATTGAACTCGATTGCAAAATGCCGATGATGATTCAGTGGGTTTATATATGGATTCGATCTCCTTTGTTTGCGTTCGTCTGATTTGTTCAACAATTTGCTTCGGCCATTTGATTTCGTTTTGATGCTTGAGATTTCTCTGACTTTTTCAATTCACACGGTACTGAACTGTGACTTGGTTCGATTCCTTGATTGCTTGGTTATCACGGCACTAATTGTTTCATGGCCACCACGACTTCATTTGACTTCGATCATATGATTTTGTGTATCGGCCTTGACTGCTACTTTGAATTTGATTTGTTTGTTATCACTTGACTTCGACTTGATATTGTTACTGCTTTTCTTACGTGATAGTGTTTGATGATGTTTTAAAAAATAAATAAACTGTTACAGTTGAATCTTTGTCATTTGTTGATCTCGGCCACTTCACTTGGTTGCTTCATCATGTATACACTTTGATAATCAAGTTGTATTATTTGTGACATTGAGCCTTGACTTTGATCATGGTTACTCTGTTGCTTCTTTTTGAAAATGGGCTGCTCCTTTGTTTCAGTGCTTATATATGTCTACTAATATAATTCATGTTGTATTCCATTTTGTTTACATGAAGTCTGGTTCATTGTTGTTCCATTTTTACTACTGTGTCACCATATATGTATATTCATGTTTTGAGACTGTTATCATCTCTAGTTGTTCACTGGTCTGGTCTGTAGCTCTGTTCATCATTGTTGTAGCATTGTGTACATGTGTGCACATTGATGTTATATGCATTTGTGGAATTGTTTCACTGATGCATCACTTGTTTCCATTCACTTGAAATTGCTCTGTGCCTTGGTTATATTGAATTAGTTGAGTCTGCATTGTCATGTTGCATTGAGTTTGATCATCCTGTAGCATATTTTGATAGAACCATTGCATGACAATACTGTACTGTATATACTCGTATATACTTGTAAAAATGTTGGACATCTGAATGCTGATTGCTTTGGTTCATGTATTCATTGAGATGTTCATTGTCATGTTGCATTGAGATGTTGTCATTGCCCTTGTGCACTGTTGTTTGCTGTCATGTTGAATTGAGAACTTTTGTGTTGTATTGAGTTTGCTGGTGCATATGTTTGAATCTGAAGTATATGAGCTGCTGTCATGCTTCACTGTGACCTTCATGTATTTTGTTTATAGCCAGTTGCCTCTGGTTTGAGTTTTGCTTTCACTTGAGACCGTATGTAGCTGTCTGGTCATTTTTGAGGCATTTTGCATATATGGGCTGATATGTGTTTGTGTACATATTCACTTGGTGGCATTTGGTTGCATATCCATCACTGCACTGTTTGATTGAACTTGAATTTTATGCTCGACAGTTTTATGATGTTTTGTAGCGCACCTGAGTTGAATACAGTTTGTAGCTTGGATTTGACCTTGTGCTGAAAGTTGTGACATTATTTCATTGCACTTGAGTTGAATCCGGTATTTTGGGTTTGACCTGTGCTCACCTATCCCTGTCAATTTATCAAGTGTATATATCGATGTGAACGGCCTTGTGGCATATATAGTGATACACTGTGTATGTCACAAGCTGTTCGTGCATGATGAATTGAAAATTAAATGATGACGAACAACCCAAATAACCAAGGTAAATATTATTTTCAAAATTCATATTTTATTTTATACTACAAAAATATTTCCTTTTCAATTTTACTGCGTCAATATTTATTTTTGCAGATTGCTCAGATGCTGGATTCAATGTGGAATGAAGTTGAAGATAAAATACGAGTTGAGTGAATGAGTGATGTGTAGTGAGGTCAAATGTAAATGTGAATCATGATGTATCAGTTGTACTATAATTGTATATATATAGTGAGAGCTTAAACTTTGTACTATTCAAAGATTGTAATAAATATTTGTTTGAATAAAAATTCTGTTTGAATTCAAATTCCATGTTATTTATTTTTATTCAGCAAATATTTATTTAATCTATGAAAAATAAAATAGTACAATAACAAATACATTTACACAAATATATATATGTTTATTATCATCAAACAAAAATCATATAATCGCATATTCAACACACACCACTACCTTATCTACCTTTATAACCTACATTGGAAAACCCGAACAGGTAACCCAACAAATAGGTAGAAATAAATATATATATATATCAAAATTACAAATACGCTCTCTCAAGAAAGAAAACACTCCAAAGCCTAGGTATTCACTCAACCTAGCGCTCTGATACCAACTATCACGATCCGTCTTCCTAAGCCCAGAAAGACGCATCATGAATTAAGAAAGAAAGGGATAGAGAATAGAAAAGAAAGAGAAGAAAGAAGGAAAGACAACATCACAATCCCAATAGAGGAACGAACAAATTATATTAATAACATAAGTATTACATAGTATACGACCATTATCAAAGTTACACAGATTATACATCACATAATAGACAGTTATAAACAACTGTCAAGTTATTACAACTCAACACAATACAAAGATACCAATCACAGCGGAACACTATAAATATCTATAACGCTGAAGCCTCCTGTTCCATTGCTCCACCACACTTTGTCAAAGCTAACCTGAATCCCTTGGCTACTTGCAAAAATTTGAGTACCCAAGAGTTTAAGAAAACATAAATAAACTCCGTGTCAGACATGGGTCTGGTGTGAGTAACAGGTTAAAGTTGCTTAACTTTGAAAACCTTTGAAAACAAAAGGTATCACGTAAGACTTCCCACACATAAACATGGAAAAGTTTTTACCTTACGCTAACCAAAACATTTGATAGGAAATCCGGTGATATTATAATAGGTCTAGGGTTTTCAAGTAAATATGAAATAGCCGAAATTGTCACATGATTAAATTCTAGCTACTAGCCACGAAAGTGGGTAATACAATTAAAACCGTTGGCACTTATTGAATTTTGGATTCTATACAATGGCAGGGCTACTGGGGTACCGCCCGTCACAGTATGTGGCCTAGATCAACGTACCGAGGATTACTCCCAATCCCCTGCAACACAAGGCCGGAACCACCCCTTACTGGATAGTCCCGAACAAGACAACCCCGGCAGTTGTCGCGACCAACTGCCCACACAGCCGAATAAAAAGAGACCTCTAGACAGGGAAAAATCTCGTCCTACTTGGGCATGACCCACTTAGCCTTGCTGCACCTCCCCTGTTTTAGCCATTCCCGGTCGATGAGGTTGAGGTTACGATTACCTTTATAGAACAAATCTATCTTAGAATGCTCATCGTCCACCTGACGATGTTCTGAAAGCATTCAATCCATACAAGTCCGTTCCGGGTTCGAACGAAACCGAAGGCATTATCTCGTTACACTCATTTTGGAATCACCCTCAGAGTTAACGACGATAACCCTTGCACTCTGAATCTTCATCTTCACTTGAGATTCATGACCTATCGTTAATTTGGATCGATGTTGTTTTCGGATATCCAAATATGGAAACCCGATCCTGGTCTCATCGAAATCCAAAACATATCTTTTAGGTCCAAGTTGTTTTAAAATTTAAAACAATTCAATATAATTATCTATATGCACACAGATATATAATTCACATCATCACAATAGATAATCAACATTATCATCATAAATAGATAATCCATGTTATTATCACAAATAGATAATCTACATTATCATCACAAATAGATAATCTACATTATCATCACAAATAGATAATTCATATTATCATCATAATGCAACTAAAGCATCCATCGCACAACATTATTTATCTCATATCTGAGATTCAACCTATTCAAGGAAATCTATATCATCCATATATAAATAAGGATTAATAATCACACCATTTATATTTAATTTAAAATGAATTTAATTATTTCATATCTAATTAATTTAAAGTAAATTAAATTAATTACTTCATTCTATAAATCCTGCTTATATAATCATTAATTAATTACAAATCAATAAATTAATTAACCTCTAATTAATCCCTTAATTAATCACCCTTGATAAATTATCCCTTATTACATTCAAGTAATTATTCTTTAATTAATTTCACAAATTAATTATCCTTAACCAAATACAATAATTAACCTTTAATTACTTCATTAATTGAATAACTATAATTAATTACATTAATCCTTAATTAATTACATTAATTCATTACTTTAATCACTTATCATTGATTAATTAATATTAATTAATCAACCTTAATTAGATCATTAATTATATAAATTAATGATCCCTAATTACATTTTAATTAATTAACTACATTAAGTAATTAACCTTAATTAAACCACAATTATTAATCACTTTTGATTAATCACATTCAGTAATTAACTACCCTTAATTACTTCATTGAGTAAATTAATTACTCCTAAATTAATTACATTTAATAATTAATTATATTTATTAATCACCCTTGATTAATCTTATTAGTAATTAATTACCCTTGATTAATTACATTACTTAATTATTTTCAAATGACTTAATTAATCAATTCTTAAATTAATTACACTAAGTAATTAATTATTAATTACTTTCACTAAGTAATCACCCTTCATATTAATTACACAAAGCAATTAATCCCAAAACTCTTCCACTTCAATTAATTACCTCTAGTAATTTACTTATCTTAATTACTTCTCTAAGTAATTATTCTTCACTAATTACTTATTAATCCATCCAATGATTATTCTAAATTAATTAAACTTAATTAATTAACTTAAACTAATCAAATTAATTAATTACAATGAGTAATTAATACCTTTAATTACTTTCATAAAGTAACCAAATTCCATAAATGGTTATCTAAATTAATTAGTCCAATTAATTATCAAAATTAATTACATTAATAAATTATTAAATAATCTCAAGTTAATGACCTTCATTAACTTATCAATAATTCTTTAATTACCTTTTCTTAAGTAATTAACTTAGATTATTCATTATTAATAACAAATTAATTCATCCTTAATAACCCATTAATTAATCTCTAATTATTTAATTAAGTTTAACTGTAATTATTTAATCTTAAATTACTTGATAAATTAATTTCTAATCATTAATTAAAATCTTAACTTATCTAATTAATGATCTTATTTTCAAAATTAATTAATCTTAATTAATTAACTTCAACCTTAATTAATTAATTCAAATCATATAAATAATTAAATTAATTAATTATTCTTTAATTACTCTAAATAATTCAATTTATCTCAAATCACTAAGTCTTAGTTAACTTTAAGGTAACACCTTTTCTGATTAATGATTCAATTAGCATTCACAAACTTATTTGAAAACATTTTACTTTCAACTTTCAAATTTCATTTTAAATATAAAATTTAAAATGAAAACAGCTTTAACTTAACAGAGTTTAAAAACCATTTACAAACTTTTAAAATCATATGTTGAAGAAATACTCATCTTATAAAAGAACTTAAAGAATTTAAACCAAATTTATTTTTAAATTCTAACCATTTAAAATACATGTTAAACAATTAAAGTTATTTAAATCAATTTAATTTATAAAACTTAATTTAAATTAAAAACTAGGATTCAAACTCAGTTTTGAATCCATACTTTAAATTTTGGGTTTTAAACTCTGTTTAAACTTGCTTCAGATTTTAAAACTAAATTGAATTTGGAAACAAACAGGTTTCTAGAGAAACCTGTAACTACCCTATACCGAGCCCCTTCTATTTACTTCGAGTAAAACCTTTCATCACTTCGAGCAAAAAACTCGAATTCCTCGAGAATTATCCAAGTCCAAAAATTCTGCAACCCTAATCTTCACCTGACACAATCATTACACCGTGCATATGCACGGTGGCTATGACCCTCTTCGCTCATCACCTATACCTTGAGCAAGTCGTCGATCGTCCTCAGATCCAACATCGACTATTAGAACCACCCAAACATCACGAATTCAAAATATAACATGCGAAGCAAACCTGAACAACCAATTTCAGACCTATAACCACCTCATCCTTGAATTTTCGACCACCATCACCTCTGAGATTCTGACCAGACCATCGTCAACGCTCCAGCTTCCACCTCCTTAAGTTCTATCGAACTCGATCACCCAGAGACATTGGGATGATCACAAATTCTTAAACCAGCAAAAGCTAGGTTTAAGAACTTCCCCTACCAACCACCATCGCCACGATCATCTACACACCGATCCATTATTTTTCCTTCACTCACTGATCATCCTACCATTACCATAAAAAAAACCCTACCTTCCAGATTCTCGGGATCATCAGAAACAACTAAATTTCCAATTTCTCGTTAAACCAGAAATGCTCTTAAATCCCATTACTAAAAATCATAATTTTTGTTTCAAAAATCAAGTTTTAACTTTAGCTTTAGCTTTTGATTCATATACTTGAATCTATGAAACAATTAAATTGAATTTTTACTTATTTTAAGTTTACACTATTGTTTCTTTATTTCCAGTGAAAATGATTTTTTTTTTAACTTAAAAAAAAAATTTAAACTAAAATTTATGATAAAATAAACATACATTGTTCAAGACTTAAGTCTTAACAAAGATTTGAACAAGAGCAAGAGAAATTTTATTAAAATTTGTATAAGGAACTAGAATCAGAGGAAACACACAGTCATACAACAATGCCCACCAAACATTCACATATGTACACAGAGATATACTTTCAAATGCATTCACAACATACTTGTTTTCAGAGGTGAACATGCAACATAAACATATACTTAAACTTTTAAAATTGTGATGTTACTCACCTGACATTGCATGAAACAGAGGCAGTTTTAGCTTTTGAAACTTCAAACTTGAATGCTTCTTTGAATTTGATTTAAAACTTGAGTTGCTGTTGTTTAGATTTGCATGCAGGCTTGCTCTTGCTTCATATTTTACTTGCTTGCTTAAAAACTTAGGTTGAAAAGAAAATGCTTTGCATGCTTTAGTTGTTCTCAGATTTGGAAAAATACAGATGCTCAGGAATAAAGCATGCAGGCCTTGATTTGATTTTTGTTTGAGGAGAAGTTCCAGATTAAAGAAAATGAATTTCAGTGGATGTTGACTACAGATATGAGAATGAACTATTGGTTTTTGTTTGTGCTTTGAAAATGTTATTACAGGGAAATAAATTTGATTTGGTTTCTGGCTTGAGGGGTTTGATATGGAAATGAAATTACAGGCTTTAGATTTTGCTTTGAAAATTTGGAAAATGATTACAAGTTGAAGAATTTGAATTTAGAAAAGGGTTTGCAGATTACTTTCTGGTTTGAGGGGGAATTTTCAGATTTGAACATGATTTTGGTCTGAGTAATTTGGTTACTGATTTGTTTTCAATTTTGATTCAGCTGAAAATTTTTTCTTAACTTTTGAAAATGAAGATTAGAAAAGAACGAGAATGAAGAAAACATGCTTATATAAGTTAAGATGATTTATTTTAAAATAAATGAAAAATTAAAAACAAATATGACACTTGTATTAAATCTTTACATTTTTCAATTAGAGTAGATTATTAGTATACATTTGTCTCATTAGTTACTTAAGATATTAACACTTTTTATATTCATATATTTACTTATTTTTATTTAATTTAAAAGTAAACAAAACCCTTTTTCTTTATTTGTTAAATACTTATATATATATAAATTATTTTCATATGTAAATGTATATGTGCATTTCTTTTTAAAGAAAATGAAATTAAACAAATTATAATGAAAGCTTATCCTAATAATTTAAAAATGTTTATTCTTTTGAATTCAAAATTAATTCAAATTCAAATCCAATCATAAATTTAAAAACCCAATTTAAAGCTAATTTATGTCAACATATTAAGTTTAAAAATAACAATAATATTGTCTTTTAACCTATCTATATTTATACATTTATTAGTATTATTTGAAAATAACATATTTATCAATTTAAATAATTTATGAAAGAGATTTAAATTACATATCACTTTATCTTATTATATGAATTAATGTTTCATTTGTAGAGTTGTATTTTAAACTTCTATATAAAATTTCAAATCATATTTATCAAGCTATATTAAAAAAGGAAATAAAAATAAACCTTTTATTAATTTATACTTAAACTTAAGATATAATTTAAACAAATTAATATTTAACTTAAGTATTTAAAACCATATAGTTATTTATTAAATAGTGTTGAACAGTTATATATTAAATAAAATAATAATTTCCAAATTATCAAAATGCATATTAGAATTTAAAAACAAGATTTTATTTGTTTATTAAACTTTAAATCAAAACTTATCTATTTACAATATGTATATATATAGACACACACACACACACACACACACACACACACACACACACACACACACACTATAAACAGAAAGCATTTTATTAGCTTTTAAAAGGGAAAATTCACCAATTAAATATCTATTTAATTGGATTATTAAATCAAGTCAAATTTTATTAATAAAATTTATCAAATCAATTTAATTTTAAATACAGATTATTAAATTGACATTGCCCAAAATTCCAGGTCATCACAGAAATCTTGAAATTATTGGAACGTATCTCAATATTTTAACTGGAAAACCTTGTATAACCTCTTTAGTATCTTGATTTTTCTTCCATCTCGAAGAACCACATTTTTGACAAGTATTTAAATCTATGTATTCTTTTCAACAAAGGCAACAGTCATTTTCATAAGCGTGAAACCTATGTCGAATGCTTTAAGAAATTTCTTTACTTTATATAAGGTTTTTGGAAGCACGTTATCCTTCGGCAAAAATAAATATTTCACAATTAAAAGCTTATCAAACCCACTATCAGACAAGCTAGTCTCACATTTAAAATTATACAAGATGGTGATGGTAGAAAATTTTGGTTGATCTGTGTAACTAGTATACAATGGAGTTTCCGCATCTTCCAAGTTCTTGAGTAACTCATCCTCTTTTCTTTGATAATCAACATTGCCTTTATCATCATCAAAAAATTCAAAATTCAAAAAATCTTCATCTTCATTGTGAATCATTTTAAATAAGTCATATATGGCAAAAACATTTGTTTTCTTCTCCATATTTATCTCTTCATCAAGGTTAAACCATACACCGTCCATGTATCTAGGATCCATTCCTCCTATCGGACAAGTGAGGTCATTCCTCCTATCTGACACACTTCTTCGATATTATATTCTGATTTTTTTTGATTGTTTTGGTGGCCGCCCTCCGATTTTTGATTTAGGAGTGTGTTTCGAGGTGGGCGGTAGTAGCTGCTACGCGTTACCACCAGTCCAGATCCGTAAATGGTATATCTACCCTGGCATTTCCTCGTGTGCCGTGTTCACATACCCTAGCACGCCTTCTACGAGTTTGTTTTGTAACATACCTATGGGGTTCCCTCTGTGTAAACCTATCGGAGGAGCATACGGTACTGTATAGACTATGGGAATATATTAAATGTGTTAAGGGGGATACGGGTAACCCCTTAAAGCTATTTTAATACTTTTAATTTACTATAGACACTATTATAATAATGTATTGTATTACATAGTAAATAGTTTAACGGATCCTTTGGAGATGTGAATCTCGAGCATCTCTTGAGTTACTGCACTCATGTTAGACACTGGATAGGAGATGTCAAATCCCATAAACATCTCTGACGCCGTTCCACTCATATTATTTCCCGTTGATTTAACTTCAATAAGATCTTTTAGTTCTTACTCAAGTGTTTTGTCTTTTCAATTCACTCGGGTCAGCCTGAGCATTTTATGGTTTGAAGACCTTATTTCTTGAGGATGAAGAAGAATATTGTATTATTATTATTTATTGTATTTCACTGCATCATATATTCTGCTGCATTATTTATTATTCTCTAGTATGTGTAACTCTGATTTGTGTTGTATATGTATAATCAAATGTTTTATAAAACTGCAAGATTCTATTTTATTTTTTTCTTTCTTTCTTTGGTTTTCCTTATTTAACCTACAACAATCTGCCTCTTTGAATGGTTTGAGCCCGACGTGTGTATCTGCTTAAAAAGTCCAAAAAGGCAGGTACTTACAATTAACTGCTATACCTGAAAAAACTAGGCCGAAAGGCTAAAACATACCTTTCAAAACCGGTTACCATAGTCCTTTCAAAAACATTGAAAACATCTCTTTTGAAAGCTTTATAAATCTTTGACATCTTCTTTTAAAACATTTCATTTCAAACCTGCCTTTTGAAAACATTGGAAACCTTCCATTTAACACTGAAGACAAACCTTTCGAAAAAATTATGGAAACACCCCTTCGAAACCTTTATCATATACCTTTCGAAAATACTGAGGAACCTCCCCTTTGAAAACCTCTATTAGTTACCTTTCGAAAGCATTGAAGTACTCTAATCAAAAACAAACCTTTCGAAAGCATTCAGTTTAAGTAAAACATATGGAACAACCTTTCGAAACCATTCAAAACCATCCATTTGAAACTTTTGGATTTAACCTTCAAAATATATAAAAAGGGTCCTAAAATAACCAAGTCGAAGGCAACTCTTTCGAAAGCAATTTTCTAAGTAAAAGAAGTGGATGGTGTCGAAACCAATCCCTTCGAAAGCATTGGAGAAGCAGCTCTAATTTTAATACAAAGGAACCCTCTCGAAGGCACTACTTCGCAAGGTAAAAGGCGGTAGGTTGGGGTTTCGACCCCTTCCATTAAAACAAAGAAGCAACCTCTTTCGGAAGCTCTTTCCTTTAAAACCATTTGACCAAGTCAAAAGCTATCTTATTTGAAAGCATTCATTTCAAAATCAAAGCAAGCACATTTCCTTTTGAAAGCACAACAAGGTTTCGACCCCTTCGAAACCGCTATTTCGACTCAATAACTTTCACTTATATCCAATCCACTACATAGCAAGGCTTTTGATATCATATGTATTTGTTTCGGCTTAGGTTGTAGGCGGAAGTATGCAGTCAAAGGGTGCTGCCGAAAGTGGCGAAATAGAAAAACCTTCTAAAATTTGGTTTTTAACTTAAAAAGGTAATTTATTTTCAATTGACGTGGTTTTTTTGATAATGTACGATTGGTTGCCAATTTCTTTTCCAAAATCTTTTCTAAAAGAACTGTCGAATTTCAAAAATAATAATTTAAAACATTTGCAAATTGCCTCTTCTTCTTTACAAATATATAAAACATTCAAGTCCCACACCTTAAATAATTATATACTTATTAAAATACCGAGGAAAATTCTCCAAAAATTCCCATAATACACTTTTAATATGTTTTCCAACATGTATAAATTTTTGACCCAAAGCTAATATAAAATAGCCGTAATTAATTTTAAACCTAACTAACCATTTTCTTCACTAAAAAATTTATAATAATCCCATTAATTCAAAAAATTATGAAACTTGAAACTCATCTCTACAATATCATTCCTGACCATATATTAAAATCGCAAGGCATTTGGATGTCATTTGATAGGTTTTTCAAATCATAACTATTCATAAAAATCTATATGAGTGAGCATAATTCATCAACAAACATATATATATATATATATATATATATCTAACATTCAAAACATGACAATATACTTTGCAAAAATATTAGGATATGATTCTAGAAACCGAAAACATCAAAATGATGAGATGTAACATATTACTCACCTTTAGCTTGTTGCTAGGGAATTGAAATTTGATATTGGATTAAGTTGATTAAGCTTCTTCCTCTTGATTGAGCTTATCTTCCACTTACTTCTTTTTAATAGTGGCTAGTCTATTTTTGTGTTTAGTTTTTGCTTATGAATGTGAGAATGAAAGTGCATAATAGTTTAGGGTATAATAATATGACTTATTCTTATTTTGCCTCTTATCTAATTTCCCTTTCTTATTTCATTTTAGCTCCCCTTAGTTCATTAGTTTAAATGGGCATGACTACCTTCTATTTATACAAATTTTAATCCCTTAACCATTTACATTATTTCATTTAATTTAACTAATTAACCGTCCTAAATAATGTTAATCAAAATTAGGGTCGTTACACTTGTTCTCTTAGAGTGGATAAAAAATAGGTAGCAATGAAGGCATCAGACAAATTCCATTGAGTGAATTATATCATTAGTTGTATAGTGTTGACAAGTAATTATAGTTCAGCTGTAACCTACACAACTTAATGGTGCTCCTTAGTGTGTGTGTACTAAATATAAAAGGAATTAGTTACTTTCACATTATAGGTTAACTACCCTTAATGTTCCTAAATCCAACTATGACTTATGAAAGCTTCCACTAATAGGTGGAATATGTCGAAACTAAATAATCCTAGAAATATCTATAGTATATGGTGTCAATGATAGACCGCTTGACCATATATTAAGTTAACATCTTGATGGCAACATTTTATTGTGCACTGAGTTAACATTCTAGGTGGTAGTCACATGGGTCGCACCTAATCGGGTATACATTACAATGCCAGACCCACTCATCGAATCATAGTCCGATAATACTTGCCATTAATGCAATAAGTAACCTCCTCGTTAGTGTTTTTACCTAACTTATATATCGTTACACATGTAGCAACAAGGGTCGGATCCAACCGTTTTGTAGGATTAACATATCCTACTATGATGAATGTCTTTACCTTTTCTTTCCATCTTTCACCAATAGGTGATTAGGACTGGCTACGAACGATAAAAAATTCTAATTGCGATATAATCGCAAGCCGTATTGAGTGTCAAATTTAACAACTTCATGAAGGCAGAACCTGGGATGTTACCAAGTGTGATATAGTTTAGGCTTATTACATAACTTCGCTCAGCTATCCCGAAGGATAAGAAAGTGGGAACGAGTTTCCTAGATCTATCCTACTTGGCCTGCACCAAGTCCAGGTTCAATCTAGGCTTGCTTTAGTAATTCAAACATTTGAATTTTAATATTCGATCTCTTGTATAAAAATTTAGCTATAGATGCTTAGATGTATTACCCTATATTTAGACGTATGACTTTTACTCTAGACGTATGAATACGGGTGCAGGCATTGGAATCTTGTCAGATCTGAACTATTTCTTTTTGTTTCATATTTTCTAAAATCTAGATGTCTGATTACAAATTCAAACATCTGAATTAGTATTTTTAGGTATGTTATCTTATTCATTTTGTTCATCTTTTCATGGATTCAAGTACAAATGTAAGGTTAATTTTTAACAAGTGTTTTTGGTACAATTTCTATATTATTTGTACATAACATTGGGTAATTTGTCCCAGTGATTGTATAATGTTTAAATTAATCACTAGGTATGTTTTAATCAATTATCCGTGTATATTTCAATCAATTACGTATGTATTTTTTAAGGTAATAGAATCAAATCTAGGTAAATTTCAAAGAATGTATTAATATATTAATTATTCACCTAGCGAATTCAAAATTGTCATATAAAATCAAATTTATAAAATTAAAGGTAGTTTCAATCTAAGTTTACCTTTCCTTCCGAAGTTAAAATGATTATCTTATTAATTTATTAACTAGGTTTTTCCCACTATTTCAAGGAAAGATGGAATGCCAATGGCGTCTGTCTATTCTCTAATTCACCCGACCCGATAGTACCCATTTTGGGAACGTCCAGTGCCAAATTCACTGAATGGGTAAGTCGCCAATCCCTAAAATGTACTATGTAATGTACTTTATCCGCTGGGTTACGGGTACTGGTGGGTATTTTAATAGAGGTTTCTATCAATCTACCCCTGTGTGATTCCTGTTGAATCATATACTCGGGGGGTGGCGCGGGGCAGACGATTTCCAAACGGACTCCTCATTCATTAGATAGAGAAGATCACCAAGATTTCGTGATCTGCTGCCGAACCTATTCCAATTCCAACAGCTCGGACTCGGATCGTGGGGATCGCCGGAATACTTCGTAAGTATTTTTGAATAAAAAGCATTGATTTAAATTAAAAATCATAATTTTAATTCTAGAAAGGTATATAAATGATATTCGAATACTTGTTTACAAAATCACATCATAGATAAATCCACTCACCTTATTGGTTGTTTGAAGAAATTTCCTCTCTGATCCGATTAGAATTGCTTCTTCTCTTATTTTTAGTTTGATTCCCTTGTTTATTTTTGAACGAATTTGATTTACTTTTTGTTTGGAGATTCATTTTAGAGATTGAGGAAGAAGAAGAAGAAAATATGAAGGATCATAGAAGCGTTGGCTGGGGTTTTTAAAATGAAAGAGGCTTGGCTTGGTTATATACTTATAGATAGAAATTAAATGAAGTCTAGGTCTAGGAAAATTATTTGTTTATCCATATATCATTTATCCGTACATACACACAAAATTCCTTACCTTTTAGTTCCTTAAAGAAAATAACATTTATCATCTCCCAATAATGTTATTAATTATAATTCAAATCAATATCGTTTATTATAATTCTTATCAATGTTGTCTATTATAATTCAAATCAATACCATTTATTGATATTCTACATATATATATATATGTATGTATTATTAACTATTGTAAGGAATCATGGATTGATATTCAAATGTACGCACGTATGTATGTGTATTGACATTAATTATAAACCTTTCTCTTTATTAGTAATTGCTCAATTAATTTGTAATTAGTTGGTATTAATCATTCCAAAGTCATAAATGGAGTTACCTTTATTTTTCATAAATAAAGAGACAACACACATTTTCCCTTAAGAAATGTGTTCTTTTCATAGCTATATTATTACCTTCCCTTTTTAACATTCTTAAGATATCATTTCATTAATTATTAATTATAGCAATAAATTTCATTATCAAGGTAATTAATGTTTTCCTTCTGAAGTGGTTTATCATTTGTGCATGTAAATATCTTTATTCCTTTTCTTTTAAAGCACGTTAAAATAATTGTATCTTTTTAAATGAATTCAAGTATATTCATAATTTTACTATATACAAATAAGAGTTATAAATTGCTTATTGAATAAATCTGACTTATTCCTATAATAAACCCTTAAGCTTAAATATCAAAACATGAACAGAACCTAGAATGCGCACTATGGTGAACGATCTATATCTCCTTCATCTATTTTTCCTTTCTGACATTTTATATATAAATTGGGCTAGAAAAATCTAGTTGATGAAATGGAAAATTCCAATTTTCCAAATTCCTTCATTTGTATAATCCAGCTTTTCGGCCTTATGTAAAATTACCTAAATATCATTTTAATTAAATAATTATTTTAATTATTAAAAATATGTGGTGTTGCATTCTCCTACCCCCAAAAGAATTTCACTTCCAAAAGTTCAAGAGATGAAAATTGCAACTCGTTGATTTCACCATATAATAGCAGCCATATGTATGTGCAATACATACACTTAAACTAGACCACACACAAGCATCCAATCTCTACATATCAAACATATCTATTTCCTAATATTTATAGCGATATGAGGTATGATATACATATAGCTTTCAACTATGATTTAACTCCAAATAATAATATATAGCAATGAAAATAATAGGTGCAAATTAACCATACTTGCAATAGCAAAATAGGCAGAAATTCATTCATCATATTAATAATATGTTATGAACATGGCATGCAAATAATGCATAGTACTAATGCAGCTCCTATATGAATGCAAGATCATGGTATATAGACATGGATGCAAAACATTCTAAAATATACTGAAAATTTCTATATGTGTGCAACATGATATACATTAAGTCTAGCCATATATCAAAACACAAGCTACACAACAAAGCATACCACACCATCCAATTTCCTAATTTAAGAACAATAATTTGTAGTAACCATTTATTCATACTTAAATAAACTAATCACTCTAACAAACAAGCAATTGGAAAAAATCTTTAGAAAAGAGTCGACATGAAAATATTAGATTCTCTCCTTCCCTTTCAAAGTACTCTCAACTGGATCGTTCTTCCAACCTTGAATTATTGACTTTACTACTGGTATATAAACTCAATCAAAATCACTACAAATGTACATGCATAGTAAACCTCTGCAATCCTTGCTAACTCGGATAAAATGATGTTGACATGCACCATAAATGATAACGTGAGCATAAGTATGCACTGAAGGAAACAGAGCATTAAGAAACCCCAAATGCACATAAACAATGCCTTAAATAATCCAGTAGTATACCAATCACTTCATCTTTTAGATACTATCGTAAGACAACTCGAAAGTGGGAGGTGTCTCACTAGCATGAGATGACTTGAATATCTTGCTATTATTCCTTTTCACTTAAAGATATCAAAATCCAATGACCTCTTAATTTGGTGAAAATAGCATAACTTCTTTTCTAACTGCGATTCAACTTAATCCATATCATTTCACATATGATTTTCTTATCTGATCCTCCAATAGTTATGATACCAAGGTATCATGTTTTCAGTTTGTAAATTTTTTCTAAGTTCTATAGCATAGAGGCAGTATACATTAAAGAATTAAAGTAAAATATCCTATGAATTAGTCTATTTAAATGTAGCAAACAGAATTTTAAGTCTAAGTTGAGTCCTAAATTTAAGTGAAATCCCAACCTAATTTTTTTAGCATTAAAGGCAATCACCTGGGTGATACATCATTCACGCACAATTGTTATGCAACACAAAGTATGTACCCTTAAGTCAACACTTCATGATATCATTATTATTAATTAAATAGTTTCCTTCTAATTCAAGAGATGATTGAAAGGAATCCTACTATCCTCTTCTCAAAATCTTATGAAAATCCTCCTAATCTCATTTTCCATTAAATCGCCTCCACATTCTCAATGCTTACAGATTGCAATATCTTTTACTAAATGAGAATTTAAATTCTTGAATTAGCTATTCCATGTGTAATCTTAATTACTACTTCATCTATGATATATTTTTCAATTTGAACTTCTAAAAATTTACCATTACTTAATGCAATCCCTTTAATGGGATCTTTTTGAAACATAAATTCTTACATTTTTACTCATTGTTTTATGGCCGAGACAACTCAAGATGGAATGGAGTCTTGCGATATTAATCCAATAAACATAATGTTCAAAACTTGAATACTGTTGTACCTAAAAACTCATTTAGGTACATCTAAAACGGACAATGTCTTACCCTAGTGAACATGATATGGAACTCATGTCACTTTAGCCTCAAACAATGTATTTGGAGTTGTGATGAAAACTCAAGCAATGATACTTTATTAAAATTTCCACAGAATGTGTGCTATAAGACAACAACCTACTTCTCCGGCAATTTATAACTTCCTAAGCCAAAAGAAACATGTGTGGTGTAATACTAACGGAAATGTCGGATCAACAATCCCCATCTTCATAATAATCCAAATCATCTACCTCTTACAACGATGTTAAAAGAGCAAATACTTTAGGAACTTATGATTTATAAACAAATTAAATCATATTTAAGTAGGAAAACATAAAGTGGTATTCACTCTTTATTGTTATAGAAAATTCGATTTTGTACTCCACCATTCTAATTCGCACATCGACTAAACATACCACCCAATCTCTATATTGATTTCTTTTTTTACCCTAAATTCCCAAGCTTCACAATTTCCCAATGTACAATACTAGCAAGTCCTTAGCATCTTGGCATATTGACTATTGTATCTAGTTTATGATAATCAATTCAAACTTTATAGGCTGTGCAATTCTTCCAACTCCAATCAAATTTCAAGTGAAGTTTTTTTCCAAAATCTTCGATTCCCAATCTTATTTTTCACTAAAACTAGTAAGCTTAAGAAATTATAAGATTATCCACTAATTTTTATTGGACGTTCCCTTTTGATAAAAAATCATGATACATTTTTTTTTTCAAATCAAATTTTTATCCAAAATGGTTCAACTTAGCCTAGAAAAGTGGAGAGAAAACGTATCTTTCTAAAAAAATTCTCAATAATTCTTCACAAAGGTGTATTTTAAAAGAAAGTATGATATTTTAACTTTTCTTTTCAAAGTGCGATATAAATATTTTTGAAAAGATGGGCTTGCATACTTTTTTTCAATTTATCATACATAAGTTTCACCATCCAAAAGCAAAGTACACATCAAAATGTAAGTGCAACAATGTGCCTCATGCTAACATTTTACAAAAGCTAAAGTTTTAAAATAATTAATTTTTTATTAGTTTTCCCATGTTTGAAGCTTAAAATAAAGGGTTACTAGTTTGATCTTCAACTGCTATAGTTTTCAGAAAATCTCAGACATTAAGGGTTTCTAACTTTTTAGGAAAAAAACTTCAAATAGTTCATTACTTGAATTGGAGTAGATGAAACAACCTAATTTACACAAGCTTAATTAAATCATGCAATCTAATAATGCTTGAAATGCATAGGGTTTTGGCTCCTTTTGTTTTAAAATGGCCAACTCAAGTCTCTACTTTAATACAATGTCCGACTCCAATTTAGGAACACTTTAGCTATTCAATTCAACTCAAATGGAGTTTTTGAGTCTATTTCCAATATAAGAATACGATTTCTTCTTTAACTGAGGAGATTTACTCTAACCTTAAGGTGTCCTTTTTTCTATGGGTCCAAGTGTACTACTCTTTTTTATTTACCCACTATTGCTAGTTGGTACAAGGAACTTCTATTAGTATTTGTTTGAGGAGTAAATTATTATATATGTGATGGGTTTATGTTTTACCCCCAAATTATTATAATCTTATTATCTATTTTAACTCATAGTTGTTTTCTTATATAAGGGGCAAACCAACAACTACCTTTTAAGTCAAAATATATAGGGTGTGGCATATATATATATATATATATATAGTAAAAAATTACAAATACATTCACTCATATGCCTTAATTTTATAGGAATCACTTAACCGAAGCACTGATACCAACTATAACAATCCATACCTTAAGATGCACCAATATAAAGCCTAAAAATGGCATTTGAGCTTGCATCGTGCCATGACATATGAATCGTTAGTGTTATCCCGCTTTTTGGCAAAACCGTGATACCAAAAGATCGGTCAAAAACAAAAGACAGTTCGTCTCAGAGATTGGTTGTACTTCACTTCGCTATGGATATCGATGAATTTTGTCCGAGTTCGGATTGTGCCAGAATTGACAAGACATGATGTGCAAAGCTGTAGAAGCCAGCGTTTCAAGTTTCAAGCCAATCCGAGTTCGTATGCTCAAGATATGATGGATTCAGTTTGAGAAAGATAGCGCTTGTTCGGTTCGAACCCATAGGATACCCCATAGTTCTAATCGATGGCCAGCAATTATGTTCGAATCCATTGATTCGACTCCACCTACTTCGAATCCATCACTTTGGAATACTTCGAATCCATGAAGTTCGTACCCATCCTCATGTCTCAGCTCGACTCCATCTAGTTCGACTCCATGCTACTTCGTGTCCATTGCGTTCGCACCGGTTAGAAAGGAATTAGCCTTGCGTCTACCTAGTTCGAATCCATCATCCTCGCATTAGTTCGAACCCATGAGATATGACCGTGCCTCGAACCCATCAAGATAGCAATAGTTCGAATCCACCCTCGTATGCCTTAGTTCGAATCCATCAGGTATATATTGCTTCGAATCCATGAGAAGTTCCTCTGCTTCGACTCCATCGGGCAAGCCCTCACTTCAAATCCATCCTCGCATGTCTATGTTCGAGTCCATCTAAAACCCTCCCTAGTTCGAATCCATCAGATTATTCCTATCTTCGAATCCGTCAAGCTGAAACCCTTCGAATCCATGCAGTTGTAGGGACTTCGACTCCATCTAATAACTGTCTTCGAATCCACCCTGTTGAGGCAAATTCGAATCGATCAATAGTGACTTGCCCTGATCGATTCGAAGGAGCATTGGTTCAATTAATACGAAGGAGGCACGTCTTCGAATCGATCACCTCGAATCCACAAAGTCCATGCAGCTAAAACCAAGGATTAGACCCAGTAAACTCGAAGGAAAAGGAGGATTGACCCGAAGCACATGGACCACATCATCATCTTCACATGCAGAAGCATGGATTCGAACCTATGGATTCGAACGAATCCATAGGACGAGGAGCGCCATCTTGAATCGATCATAACTCGAGATCTACATGTCCAAATGCTATGAAATTTTCACAGGAGCTTGCATATACATAGAAGAATGTCCACGCCAAGTTTCATCACGGTTGGACACTTTCTCGATCGATTCGAACCAAGGGTCGAATCGATCCCAAAGTGGGCCTGGATCTCCAGAATTCGGCCATATGGGCCCCCTCACATGCCAGAAGCGATCCTCCCAGATTTTAGGCGAAATATCAGCTTTCTGAAGCTATAAATATAGCCTCGGGTCATTCAGAAAAGGGGATCGGAATTCTGAAGCGCCAAGACTCTACCAGATTCAATTCTACACCCTATCATCGTTGTTGCATTCGAGTTTCAAAGCTATAATCCATGGTAACTTGTTGTAACCACTGTAATGACCAAGAGAATAATCAATAAAGATAGAAAACTTCAAAGTGAACGTAGGAAAGATCGCCGAACCACTATAAATCCAGTGATGTTTACTTTTTTTCTGCTGTTTCTGTTGAATGTTCATCATTTTTGTTATCTACAAATTTGTTATTTGTGACTGCGAACGGGTGCTTTCACGACTACTGGGTGTTTGTGGTCAATTTTGACGCAAACATTTTGGTGCTTTCACTGAGAATTGAACTCAGGATAATTTGAATTTGAAGGCTTAAAGATTTAGATCTAAGAACCATGACGAGAAAATCAGCAGAAGGCCAAGGCCAGAGAGAAGTGAACACCAAGGAAGTCAAGAGGCTTCTTTAGGAGCGAATCAAGCATCGATCTTCATCACTAGGGACGAGATGGAGACAATGATGAAGAAACAGGAGGAGCTGATCCAAAGTTTGTTCCAACAGATAGGACAACTTGGAGCACATAATAGAGAAGCGAATGGAGTTCAAAACGGAGCAGGACCTTCCGGCGTAGCACCTGAACTAGGGGACACGCACATGGAGAATGTTGATCCAACCCCTGAGAGAGAGAGATGCATCTACCCAAGCTAGGAGTAGCAGAGGAGTGAACGCTCAGTCAAGGAGGCAAATCCCAGAATTCCCTTGTGGACGCGGGGGGCAGGTTGAAAGTAATGAACGAAGGTTGCATCTCGGTGACAACGACAGATTGGCGGAGATGGTTAGAAGAGCTATGAGAGGTGGTTTGCTAAACAAAGATTTGGAGTATGTTAATAGGAGTCCTTTTACTCCAGCAATCAGAGGAGCTAGGAACCCGCCGGATTTCAAGTTACCATCATTGGACATGTATGACGGAAGAACAGAACCCACGGTTCATCTAACGAAGCATATGAGGCATATGGAAGTGCTGGGGGCATCAGAGGAGGTTATGGCTCGGTGCTTTCCATTGTACTTGGCGGATATTGCAACATTGTGGTTTAGACAATTGGAGAATGGATCCATCGGAACATGGAATGGTTTAATTGAGAGATTTATGAGGCAATTCAGGGTTCACATTACAAGACCTAAGAATGTGATGACTATGGCAACCCTAAAGCAGAAAGCCGGAGAGACCTTGAGGAGTTATCTAACGTGATTCAATGCAGCAGCAGCTTCGGTGATCGAGAAGATCCATCTATGGTGGTGATGGCGGCTGTGTCCGAAGTAGCTAACGGCACAGAGTTCAAAAATTCATTGACTAAAGATCCACCCGTAGATCTAGAGGAATTCTAAAATGAGGCAGAAAAGTTTTTACGATTAAAGGATGCGAATGCAGAAAGAGAAGAAGGAGAGGGAATAGAAGTTTATGTGTTTAAAGACAAAAAGCCTTTCGAAAAGGACTCAGACAAGGATAAGGAAAACGAAAGGCTGAGGATTATAATGACAAGTCAAAGCGGCAACGGAGGGAGCCGCGATTCACCACTTACACCGAGCTGAATGAGAGTTTGGAGCGAATCTACAGAGATACGCAAGGGCAAGTTCCATACCGTAGGCCAATACGAAGGGACCCCACTGCTGACGAGAGAAAATCAGACAGATATTGCTTATTCCATGAGTTGAACGGTCATAACACAAACGACTGTAGGCATCTAAAGGATGAGGTAGAAGGACACATCAGGAATGGTATGCTGCTTCAGTATGTGAGGAGACGAGCCCCAGCGGTAGAGTCAGAGCGGCCACCGTCTACATCAGCTATGGGCGACCCTTAACCAGGACATCGTTTGGTTATCAATTAATTAAAATAACGATGAACAAGTTGCAAGCTTCCACTAACACAATTAAATCATTTACACATGTACGAGATCGCGAACGTTCTCCAGGCATGCTCTGAATGATCATTGATTGTTTCGTAGTGGGAACTTACACTTTGACATCTTTGCTTTGCTTTTGTTTCATGTTGATTTGGACATTTGAACTTGGACATTTCTGTTTTAAAATTCATCCGTTGAATAGATATTTGATCCTGCTAATTCTGAAATGGCTAAGCTACTTACACATGTATGGGATCGCGAACGGTCCTTAGGCATGCTCTGAGATGGCGATAAACCGCCCTGACAAACAATCCAGGGACCCACGCGAACGTGAGCCTGGTATCGATTATACCAAGCCCTCCCGGGCACACTTTCTCGCCCCGAACGGCACCCGACTTCGAACAGTCACAACTCGCCACGAACGGCACACGATCGCGAACGGTCACAACTCGCCTCGAACAGGCACAACTCGCCTCGAACAGGCACGACTCGCCCCGAACGGCATAACTCATCTCACCTCAAATGGCTCGATCGCGAACGGTCGTCATTTGAGGTCCTCCACTTGACCGCACATGGTCGCACTTCACCTCAAATGGCTTGATCCCGAACGATCGTCATTTGAAGTCAGGCGCTTGACCATGAACGGTCGCACTTCATCTCAAATATCTTGATCCCGAACGGACGTTATTTGAGGTCACATAAAACTATAACTTCCTTTGCAGGACATCAATAGGATATGAACGTCCAGCTCATGGCATTACAAAACACGCCTTCCTACCGCAAGGCATGTTTCGGGGGGCAAATGTTATCCCGCTTTTTGGCAAAACCGTGATACCAAAAGATCGGTCAAAAACAAAAGACAGTTCGTCTCAGAGATTGGTTGTACTTCACTTCGCTATGGATATCGATGAATTTTGTCCGAGTCCGGATTGTGCCAGAATTGACAAGACATGATGAGCAAAGCTGTAGAAGCCAGCGTTTCAAGTTCCAAGCCAATCCGAGTTCGTATGCTCAAGATATGATGGATTCAGTTTGAGAAAGATAGCCCTTGTTCGGTTCGAACCCATAGGATACCCCATAGTTCGAATCGATGGCCAGAAATTATGTTCGAATCCATTGATTCGACTCCACCTACTTCGAATCCATCACTTTGGAATACTTCGAATCCACGAAGTTCGTACCTATCCTCATGTCTCAGCTCGACTCCATCTAGTTCGACTCCATGCTACTTCGTGTCCATTGCGTTCGCACCGGTTAGAAAGGAATTAGCCTCGCATCTACCTAGTTCGAATCCATCATCCTCGCATTAGTTCGAACCCATGAGATATGGCCGTGCCTCGAATCCATCAAGATAGCAATAGTTCGAATCCACCCTCGTATGCCTTAGTTCGAATCCATCAGGTATATATTGCTTCGAATCCATGAGAAGTTCCTCTGCTTCGACTCCATCGGGCAAGCCCTCACTTCAAATCCATCCTCGCATGTCTATGTTCGAATCCATCCAAAACCCTCCCTAGTTTGAATCCATCAGAGTATTCCTATCTTCGAGTCCGTCAAGCCGAAACCCTTTGAATCCATGCAGTTGCAGGGACTTCGACTCCATCTAATAACTGTCTTCGAATCCACCCTGTTGAGGCAAATTCGAAACGATCAATAGTGACTTGCCCTGATTGATTCGAAGGAGCATTGGTTCAATTAATACGAAGGAGGCATGTCATCGAATCGATCAGCTCGAATCCACCAAGTCCATGTAGCTAAAACCAAGGATTAGACCCAGTAAACTCGGAGGAAAAGGAGGATTGACCCGAAGCACACGGACCACATCATCATCTTCACATGCAGAAGCATGGATTCGAACCTATGGATTCGAACCGTATCGATTCGAACGAATCCAGAGGACGAGGAGCACCATCTTGAATCGATCATAACTCGAGATCTACAAGTCCAAATGCTATGAAATTTTCACAGGAGCTTGCGTATATATAGAAGAATTTCCACGCCAAGTTTCATCACGGTTGGACACTTTCTCGATCGATTCGAACCAAGGGTTGAAACGATCCCAAAGTGGGCCCGGATCTCCAGAATTCGGCCATATGGGCCCCCTCACATGCCAGAAGCGATCCTCCCGGATTTTAGGCGAAATATCAGCCTTCTGCAGCTCTAATTAGAGCCTTAGGTCATTCAGAAAAGGGGATCAGAATTCTGAAGCGCCAAGACTCTACCAGATTCAATTCTACACCCTATCATCGTTGTTGCATTCGAGTTTAAAAGCTATAATCCATGGTAACTTGCTGTAGCCACTGTAATCACCAAGAGAATAATCAATAAAGATAGAAAACTTCAAAGTGGACGTAGGCAAGATCGCCGAACCACTATAAATCCTATGCCGTTTACTTGTTTTCTGCTGTTTCTGTTGAATGTTCATCATTTTTGTTATCTACAAATTTGTTATTTGTGACTGCGAATGGGTGCTTTCACGACTATTGGGTGTTTGTGGTCAATTTTGACGCAAACAGTTAGGTTTTTATGGTTTGCATGATATAAAGAATAATATGATTTTAAAATATTCTGTACTTTCAGATCTCATATTAAAAGGAAATAAAATATAAGTACTGAAAATAATCCTAAATCAGGATTGTCTCAAAATATTCACGGTCTATACAAGTAATAAAATAATAAAGTCTCTGAATGATAGTATAAAAAAAGTTTAAATGCCAAATATACATAAGGTACATAGGAGAGTAACTATAAGTTATATATTTACGATGTGCTAAGCCACCTTCTCCATGAACCCTATCCTAATCACTTCACCTAGTGCCCTATCCTCCCATAATAGATATAGAAGAGGGAGAGATGGAGGGGATCATAGAAGGTCTGGTGAGTGAATTATATAACTAGTGGCATGGGGTTGACAAGTAATAAAAAATCAATTATAACCTACACCACCTAGGGGTGTTCCTTATTGTCCGTAGACTATATGTGTGTGTGTATCAAAATTAGTTACTTTCACATTATAGGTTGGCTATCATTAATGTGCCTAATTCCAATTATAATTTATGAAAGTTTCTACCCATAGGTGGAATATACCAAAACTAAATAATCCTAGAAATATCTCCAGTATATGGACTCAACGATAGACTACCTAACCATACATTAAGTTAATATTCTTGATGGTAACATTTTACTGTGCATTAAGTTAACATTCTTAATGGTAGTCAATTGGGCTGCACCTAACCGAGTATACAACATAACGCCCGACCACTCATCGAATCACAATCTGACAGTACTTGCCATCTATGCACTTAGTAACGTCTTCATTATTGTCTATCCTAAGCTCTATATTGTTACAAAAGTAACAACAAGGGTCGGACCCAAGACTTCTATAAGATTAACAGTTCCTACTATGGTGAACATCTTCGCCTGCTTTTTTCATCTTTCACCAACAGGTGACTAGGAACATATATGAATGATAAGAACTTCTAACTACGATATAATCACATGCCATGTTGAGTGTCACATTTAACAACTTCATGAAGTGAGAATCTTGGACATCACCAAGTGTGATACTATTCAGGCTTGTTGCACGACTCCATACAGCAATGTGAACTCTCGAAAAATAAGGTAGTAGGAACAAGTTTCCCAATCTATACTACTTTGCCAGCACTACGTGCAGGTACAACCTAGGCTTGCTTTAGTAATTCAAACATTTGCATTTTGATTCACATGTCTAATCTCCTATTTCAGAATTTAGCTATAGGTATTTAGACGTCTGACCCTATATTCAATGTCGGTCTTTGATCTAGATCTCTGAATAAAAGTTTATAGATTTGAACTTGCTCAGATTTGAACTATTTCTTTTCTGTTTTGGATTTTCTAAAATCTGGATTTTCGATTACAAATTCAGATGTATGAATTTGTATTTTCAGGTCTGTTATCTTATACATTTTGTTCATCTTCTTTGCAGATTCAATTATAGATGTAAGCTTCATTTTTAAAATGTGTTTTTCGTACAATATCTATTTTGTTTATACCCAAGTTTAGGCAATTTGTCTTAATGATTTTATAATGTTTAAATTATTACTAAGGTATATTTCAACCAATTGTCCAAGTATATTTCAATCAATTATCTATGTAATTTCAAGTTGATGGAATCAAATCTTGGTAAATTTCAAAGGATATATCCATTTATTGTTTATCCATTTAACAAATTAAAACTCATCATTTAAAATTAGATCTATAAAATTAGGGATAGTTTCAATCAAATGTTACCATTCCTTCCCAAATTACAATGATTATCTTATCAATTTATAACTAAGGTTCCCACTATATCAGTTCACAAGTATTTTTGAATAAAAAGCATTGATTTAGGTTAAAAATCATATTTTTATTTCTAAGTAGGTATATAAATGAAAGTTGAATACTTTTTTATAACATAATCACATCGTAGATAATCCACCCAACATATGTGCTGTTTGAAGAAATTTCCTCTCTAATCCAATTAGACTTTATGCTACTCTTTTTTCGCTTAGCTCCCACCTCTTTTTATTTGCTTATTCTCTTCTTTTTAATTTGATTCCCTTATTTGGTTTTGGATGAATCTGGTTTATATTTTGTTTAGAGATTTATTTTAGATTTTGAGTAAGAAGAAGAAGATATGAAGAATTACAGAAGTTGTGGCTAGGGTTTTAAGAACGAGAGAAGCGAGGCTTGGCTATATATTTATAGGCATAAATTGGGTAAAGTATAGGTCTATGAAAATATTTGTTTATTCGTATATCACTTATTCTTACATATACACAAAATTCCTTTTCTTTTATTTCCTTAAAAAAGTAACGTTTATCTTCACAAAATTATGTCATTAATTATGATTCAAATCAACACCATTTATTAAAATTTCAATCAATGTCGTATATGCAGTTCAAACTAATACCATTTATTAATATTCTACACACATAAACAAACACACACACACACATCTGTGTGTATTGGCATCAATTAGGAACCTTTCTCTTTCTTAATAATTTGTCAATCAATTTTTATTTAATCGGTATCAGTCTTTGCAAATTAAAAAATGGGATTTACCTTTATTCTTTATACGTTTTTTCCTTAAAAAATGCACTCTTTTTATAAGTATATTGTTACCTTCCCTTTCTAATTTACATAACATATCCTTTTATTAATTATAGTAATAAATTTCATTATCATAGTAATTAATGCTTTCCCTCTGAAGCGGTTTCAAGTTTGTGCATGTAGATATCTTTCCCCATTTTCTTTTAATGCACATTAACTGAATTATACTTTTTTTTAAAGAAATTCAAACATATTCGTAATTTTACTATATATAAACAAGAATTATAAATTTCTTACAAAATAAATGTTGATTTATTCATGTAATTAACGCTTAAACTTAAACATCAAAACATATACAAAAACCGAAATGCACACCACATTAAACGATTTATCTCCTTCATCAGGCATCCATTTTTGATATTTTATATGTTAATTTGGATTAGAAAAATCTATTTGACGTGATGGAAAGGTTAGATTTATCAAATTCCTTTACTTGGAAGAATTCTATTTTTCAGCCTTATGTAAAATAACCAAAATGTCCTTTTAAATTAATTTATTTTTATTATTAAAAATATGAGGTGTTACACTCTAATACCAACTGTAACTCCCTTATTTAGAATCCCTAAGATGGAACTTTAATGTGCTGCAGTCACCTTGGAATTATCTTTCAACGATAGAGATTTAGTTAGTTACATAATAACAATTTAAGTAAATAGAGCACCTAATAAACATTACATAACGTCATCATTTTAGATGTTCAAATTGTTACCATAATCATTCCCACTTAGGGATCAAAAATATTATACAATCACAGTTAACAATATTATGCCCATCATATGAATATGCTGTCAAAAACACTTAATACAATGAACTCAAAATAAAAAATATTACTCCCATGTCTCCTTCTTCATCATCGGTTCACATTATTCATCCATCCAAAAGCATCCAATCTAAACCTATAAACTCAACCTACTCAAATGATTATGCATGTGTTTATGGGAAAAATAATAAAAAACCCACAAATCACATATGAAGTCTGGCACGAGCAATTTATTGTCCTAAACATAAAACATTCTGACTACGCTGCTACAACACAGAATGAGTTTTACCATCATTATAACATAATTCATTTTAAAAAAATGCATGAGTCAATAATTTCTTCTCAAGGGTCTCATTCTTACTAATTTTCCATAGTTATGACAATAGTCATTTCTATCAACTTGCCCTTTAGTAGTCATTCTATTTTTGTAACCAAACCTAAAACACCGTATCCTAGGCTACCATCCAAGACTTACACCTTTTACAAAATACAAAAGGTTTTAGTCTTAGCATTAGGCTTCCTCTAAGGCCTTCTGCCTTTGTGACGCCCCACCTCTATACCCACGCTAGCCAAGAACACTACGGTGTAGTGCTGTCAACTAGCACGGAGAATAAGGCTGTTGAGGAGCGGCCATCCGTGTAATTGCTTTGCGCGAGCATCGATATGTCAGATAGCATAACATGCATTTTCTTTATCAAGAGGAAATCCGACACCCCGATACAAACTCAAAGCTACTACACAGTGGCTATAAAGGTCTTCGGAAACAAATATAGAAATAAACATAACATAAATCAGTCACAGACAATTCATATCACAAAGGCGGAAATAGATATGAATATTACACATGAAAGTGTACATCAGAGTAGTGGTCAAAAGGATCCACAATAATACAACGGAATAGATACCAGTGCTAGACAAAAGAATAAGTATACACCATAGAGTCTGAATCTCAAATGTATACAACAA
This sequence comes from Allium cepa, assembly GCA_030765085.1. Lineage (NCBI taxonomy): Eukaryota > Viridiplantae > Streptophyta > Magnoliopsida > Asparagales > Amaryllidaceae > Allium > Allium cepa. The sequence goes on along the minus strand of CM060945.1, from coordinate 201,203,505 downwards.
AAACTACTAAACTAAAGTAGTTAGCCAAAAGATCAGATGATGGTTCCAGGTAGGAAGCCATGAATAAGCACCTGTAATATCTCAGTCTGAACCGAGTATTATTTAACAAGAAAATAATAAACGGATCAGTCTAGCTATAAATATCAGATGAAGTGATATATAATAAGGGATATGACATAAACATATAATAATCACAATGCCAAGCTGTGATAAATAAGTAATTGAAAATCAACAAGAGATTAATCAATATCACAATAATCTACTCAAGATAAAAAGGAATGTCATACTCCTAATTTCATTCGCCAAGCCACAATAATTGACATATATATCAATGCCCATCGTAAAAGTTGGTGAAACATAAATTCCAGAAATCAACACACTAAATCCAGAAATCACAATAAAAAGGAACAACGACGTCGTACAGCAGGACATCCGATGAACCAAATCACAATAAAAAGGATGGCCAATCCCAAAAACTGGACATCGACACACCTAAAAAGACATGCCCCATGAACAGTCGAACATCGACGCACCTAGAAAGATACGCCCCATGCTCTAGCATCGACGCACCTAGAAAGATACGCCCCATGCACAAATAAATAAACATCGATGCACCTAGAAAGATACACCCCATGCTCTAGCATCGACGCACCTAGAAAGATACGCCCCGTGCACAAATAAATAAACATCGATGCACCTAGAAAGATACACCCCATGCTCTAGCATCGACGCACCTAGAAAGATACGCCCCATGCACAAATAAATAAACATCGATGCACCTAGGAAGATACACCCCATGCTCTAGCATCGACGCACCTAGAAAGATACGCCCCATGCATAAATAAAACATTGACGCACCTAGAAAGGTACGACCCATGTGAGAAATGAGACGAAGCTCAATAAAATGAGGAACAGTCCTCCACATAAACAAAGAGACATCGCACATTTGCTAGTCTAAACCATAAAGATGATCGTTATGATCAAAGAGAAGTGTCAATTACAATAAGCTAGTAAATATATGAGCTTAGCTTCATGTCCCATAACCACTAGCTTAACTTAAATATTTACGAACAAATTGTAGATCTCCACTAGAAAATTGTCACAAGGGATTCAATCGAACAAGTCCAAGAATTAACCGACAAAGTAAACGCAAGCGTTTCATACCACTCGTTTTACTAAGTTATTTAATTAGATTTCTCATACAAGTGAGGTAAAGGTTTGTATATACTAATAGGTTGGAAATCGATTTGAGAAAACGAGCTTTGTAATAAAATAGTGTTGAAATCATTTGAAGAAAGACTTTTGATATTTACTACTAGTATAGAAAACCTTTATATTTTTAAAGTGACAAATCACAAAGAAGATTGTAGGAACAATCAATCACAAAGATTCACATTCGAAAATGTGAATAAAATCCAAAGAAATCGATATAAAATCCATCAAAGTGGATATATCTAAAATTCCCAAAGAAAAGGTCATCAAAGTCGATAATAAATGACAACAACAAAAGGGAGACAACACGAATCGATTAAAGTTGGATATTCAAACGAATTAGCAAGATAGGCAAATCTGGCAAAAATCATTAGGTCGGTCGACCGGCAGCAGGGCTCGGTCGACCAGACCCTATTACACAAAAATCCTCGGGAAGCAGGTCGGTCGGCCGAACCCCTGTAGTCGATCGACCGGACCCTAAAACAGAAAGTGCTTATGCACTTAGAAGCAGGTCGGTCGACCGGACCAGGGGGTCGGTCGGCCGAGCCTGTTTCCAGCCTCATCCATGCCTATTACAAATGAGGTTCAATCTTGACCAAATTGCATTCGCACGAGCAACGGCACTAAGGGTTTATGTCAATCGACTACCCGGCCCTATAAGCTCCTCGATGCATCACCAAAAACATGTTCAAACATCAAAATTAGGATTTTTAATGAATCGAACTCAAAACACTAAAAATTGGAATACTCACAAAAGCAATCCAAATCAAAATCAAATGCACATGAATAAGTGTTAGGAATTCATACCTAACAATCGAAGATAATCATAAGCATAGATGTGAGATTAAAAATCTCACCTTTTTAACTCAAGAACAAGAAGAAGAAGCTACGAAGAAATGGCAAGAACAAGCACTCTTCAATTCCAACTCAACAAGCTTGAATCTAAGCTTAAAAGAGAAACATTTCCTAAATTAGGTTTAGGAATTTTCTGAAATTGGAAGGAGAAATGTTTGGAGAAGAAGAAGAGGAAGCTTACCAATGGGTTCTCATGAACTTTGGAGCAAGGAGATGGATTTGCAAAGGAAGCTAGGGCTTGGAGTTTTAATTCTTTTTCTCTTCCACCATTGTTGAAAGCTTGAAGAGTTAGGAATTAGAAATGAAGTAATGAAGAGTTGGAGTGGGTTGGGACCGAGTTAGTAAGTGGGTTCAGCCCAAACCAAAGCCCAAAGCAAAAAGTAGCAAAATTCAACTTTCTCCAAACATATCGAAGCTTATACTCAAAAAGGTCGCAAACGGCATTTTGAACTCAATGGGGGTGGTCTCGAGTCCTAATTCGACCGTATGCAAAAAGTAGCTTTTCGGACTAAAATCCGACGAACGATAAAATATTTAAATAAAATATTTAAATATAAAATCGATAAATATGCGGGTTGTTACAGACTCCCCCCCTTAAAGAAATTGCGTCCTCGCAATACTTAAGAAGAAAATAAGAAGTAACAACCATGTAAGCATATCAACACAAAAGAAAATTCGAAATAGGAAGTTCACCATAAAGTGCACGAAAGAGTTAGCAAGAAATCTGGTGAAACTTCAATTTCCACAATATTACCGGGCTCAAGAATAAAAACCGAAAACATAAAAGCATTTCCGTAGATAAAAGACATGGGGAACGTCAAGAATAGCAGAAAATTGAGCCAGTGCAACGGCGTAGTACAAAAACGGTACGCCCGAGAAACTAGAAACTCGAATAATTTGGAACACCGATGTAGTACAAAGACGGTACGTCCAGTGAACCAAAAAGCCAAGTCATTGATGTAGTACAAACGGTACATCTAATGAATCTAACAATAAAGACATTGATGTAGTACAAACGGTACATCCAATGTATCCAAAAAGAAAAGACATCGATGTAGTACAAACAGTACATCCGATGAATCAAAAGCAAAGACATCGATGTAGTACAAACGGTACATCCGATGAATCAAAAGCAAAGACATCGATGTAGTACAAATGGTACATCCGATGAATCAAAAGCAAAGACATGGATGTAGTACAAACGGTACATCCGATGAATCAAAAGCAAAGACATCGATGTACATCCGATGAATCAAAAGCAAAGACATCGATGTAGTACAAACGGTACATCCGATGAATCAAAGCAAAGACATCGATGTAGTACAAACGGTACATCTGATGAATCAAAAGCAAAGACATCGATGTAGTACAAATGGTACGTCCGATGAATCAAAAGCAAAGACATCGATGTAGTACAAACGGTACATCCGATGAATCAAAGCCCGAATGATTTCGGAACACCGACGTAGTACAAAAACGGTACGTCCAATGAACCGAACACAATAAAAGAACATCGGACGCAAGTTCATAAAAGAAATGAGATGAAACTCAATAAAACGAAGTACGTCAAAATGCCCGATGAACTTGATAAAAAGATAATTTCATTCGGTCATCAACAAAGAAACAACCCCTTGTTGCTTATGACTAAACGCATTGGCAACACGATTTCCCCTTCGGGAATAAATAGAATATCAAGATCATAGGAAGCTAGGAACTCGAGTCAACATGAAGTTCCTTAAGAGAACATAAGTATTCCAAAGATTTATGATCGAGATAGAGAACAAATTTCTCATCCAAATATGATGATGCAAAAATCCAAAAGTAAAAACAATAGCCGCGAACACTAGATCATGAGTGGCATATCTAGTCTCGATAAGCTATAATGATTTAGAAGCACAAGAGATAGCACGTTCTCCTTTGCAAGAGAATGGCATCCAAACCAATACGACTAGTATCGGTACAAATAGCAAAGTCTTAGTTCCCCTTTAGGAATCACAAGAATAAGAGTATCGAAAAGAAAGAATTTCTTTTAAATAATCTTCTTTCCTGAAAAGTTAAAACTTTCAAAATTACATTTATCATTATGTAATAATCATTCTAGAAAATTTTACTATTTTCAAGTTAATATACTGTGTCTGACTGTCTCGTCAAAGCATTTAGGAGATTCTTATCGATAACGGTGATCAAGCGCATCGACCAAAATTCCTAAAGCACTCAACGGGCAATACAATCACAAAATCATCTTTTATATGATAAAAATATCTCTTAAAAAGTTTTAAGAATATTCTTTGTTCGTTTTAAGAACAAAAGTCCGGTTATACCTCTAAATAAATCTTATGAAAAAGATTTTGCAAAATTTTAAATTTGCTATTTTCATCCAAAATCAATAAATAAAAGAATGGATTCATCGAGATATTCATAGAATATTCGATCTATAAAATGGATGAAATAAGCTAGACAAACTGAATGACAAAATAATTCATTCATAGAATCATAACGAGTGCGGAATGCGGTAAGTGGAATGCTAACTTCCGCAACTCGTAGCAATGAAAACCGGTAGTAAGGTCAAACTGAAAAGACCTTAGCACCACACAAAGATTACTTAGGTGATAAATCCTAAGACAAGCTCAAAAATACCTGAAAATTTCACAAACTATTTAGATGAGAGAAATAAAACTTTCCTCATCATGAGGGTTTAAGGAAAAAAATGATGCCATCAAGTTGGAATCAAAATCATAAAGGAAAAATAGAAATCTGCTTAACAGATAGAAAATGTCGAAGATGAATAGTCCACACGGAAAATCGGATATGAGCTTCACAATGATCAAGCCGATCCTTTCAAAGAAAATCAATTCTGAAGCCTAAGTAAAAATATCGGCTTGGAAAGATAAATCACATAAAATAGTTTCGACATCAATAGAAAGCAAATTGAGTGTTGCGGATCTACCATCCGGATTCACAATCCTCAAAGAAGTCATCAAGCCCAAAATATTCAAAGAAAAAGAATCGACAAGTTCTTTTGATATAAAAATAATGAGATGGAACCCATATCAAAAAGAACTCAAATAAGAAGATCATGAAATAAAACAATGTCATCAAGGATTGAGTGAAAAGTACCTTGACCATGAGAAGTGTTACCAGGAGCTTGCACAACATTGAGCTCTCCCTCCTTCTTACTTTGAAGTACGGGACATGCAGTAATATGGTGACCCGAATTTTTGCAATAGCGACAAAAGAGGGGCCTCGGACACTCCCTTGCATAGTGGTTCGTGGAACCACAATTGTAGCATTGACCACGACTAGAGGTAGGAGTCTTTGCTACCAGAATTTCTTGCCTCCCTTTCTTATTGGGAATGGGGCCTTTGAATTTGATAGGCCTCTTCAAGTTATTGTCGAAGTTCTGTTGGGCACGCACAACTTCAACATCACCTTCATTATCGGCCTCTTCAAGACGAAGAGCGATATCAATAAGCTGATCAATGAAACTTCAAGTTTCAGGAGTAATGGCTTCTTAAGATTCTTATTCAAGCCATAGAAAAATCTTTGATTTTTCTTCAATGGGGTGTTAATGTATTCAACCCCGTATTTGGATAGAGATTCGAAAGATGCGACATAATCTGTCACAGAAGATTCACCTTGAACAAGGTCGATAAAACGCCGGGCCAAAGTTACTTTTTCAGCCTCCGGCACAAATTTCAATTCGAATCTTCCCCGGAATTGCTCCCAAGTAAGATCCGCCTCAACGATTTCAGAAATTAAAAGCTCATACCAATCTAACGCTCTTTCTTGGAGCATGCTAGAAGCCACCTGGACTCGATGAAGGTCAATAAGGTTCATGCGAGAAAAGATGCGATCGCATGATTTGAGCCAAGCTTGAATTTCTATAACACTCTCGGATCCCCTGAATGGCCTTCCACCCAAATCGGTGTAGTCTCTGCACAAGCGTGCAAAACCGGATCTAGGATGAGTAGGCTCTGGATTGGGACCAGCTGCTTGAGCGTTCTTAACAAGATCTAAAAGTTGCTGGGCAGACATAAATACTCCATCTTGGGGAGTAGAACTAGATTGACCGGCGCTGGGACGGCCAGGTCTAACCATTTCTCTTCTTTAAGAAAGAAAGAAAGAAGAGGAAAAAGTTATTCTCAAAGTAAATTTCAATCAAACTTGATTGATAAAACAAGGAATCATAAAAGAAAGTAGGATAGAACGGTACGAAGACCCGAATAAAATCCTAAAGCACAACTCCTAAGAAAGACTTAGGACATGATCCTTGCTAAATTATTCTATATTGTTCCGAAGTTTGGCTTTGATACCAAGCTGTGACGCCCCACCTCTATACCCACGCTAGCCAAGAACACTACGGTGTAATGCTGTCAACTAGCACGGAGAATAAGGCTGTTGAGGAGCGGCCATCCGTGTAATTGCTTTGCGCGAGCATCGATATGTCAGATAGTATAACATGCATTTTCTTTATCAAGAGGAAATCCGACACACCGACACAAACTCAAAGCTACTACATAGTGGCTATAAAGGTCTTCGGAAACAAATATAGAAATAAACATAACATAAATCAGTCACAGACAATTCATATCACAAAGGCGGAAATAGATATGAATATTACACATGAAAGTGTACATCAGAGTAGTGGTCAAAATGATCCACAATAATACAACGGAATAGATACCAGTGCTAGACAAAAGAATAAGTATACACCATAGAGTTTGAATCTCAAATGTATACAACAAAAACTACTAAACTAGAGTAGTTAGCCAAAAGATCAGATGATGGTTCCAGGTAGGAAGCCATGAATAAGCACCTGCAATATCTCAGTCTGACCCGAGTATTATTTAAGAAGAAAATAATAAACGGATCAGTCTAGCTATAAATAACAGATGAAGTGATATATAATAAGAGATATGACATAAACATATAATAATCACAATGCCAAGCTGTGATAAATAAGTAATTGAAAATCAACAAGAGATTAATCAATATCACAATAATCTACTCAAGATAAAAAGGAATGTCATACTCCTAATTTCATTCACCAAGCCACAATAATTGACATATATATCAATGCCCATCGTAAAAGTTGGTGAAACATAAATTCCAGAAATCAACACACGAAATCCAGAAATCACAATGAAAAGGAACAACGACGTCGTACAGCGGGACATCCGATGAACCAAATCACAATAAAAAGGATGGCCAATCCCAAAAACTGGACATCGACACACCTAAAAAGACATGCCCCATGAACAGTCGAACATCGACGCACCTAGAAAGATACGCCCCATGCTCTAGCATCGATGCACCTAGAAAGATACGCCCCATGCACAAATAAATAAACATCGATGCACCTAGAAAGATACACCCTATGCTCTAGCATCGACGCACCTAGAAAGATACGCCCCATGCACAAATAAATAAACATCGATGCACCTAGAAAGATACACCCCATGCTCTAGCATCGACGCACCTAGAAAGATACGCCCCATGCACAAATAAATAAACATCGATGCACCTAGAAAGACACAACCCATGCTCTAGCATCGACGCACTTAGAAAGATACGCCCCATGCATAAATAAAACATTGACGCACCTAGAAAGGTACGACTCATGTGAGAAATGAGACGAAGCTCAATACAATGAGGAACAGTCCTCCACATAAACAAAGAGACATCGCACATTTGCTAGTCTAAACCATAAAGATGATCGTCATGATCAAAGAGAAGTGTCAATTACAATAAGCTAGTAAATATATGAGCTTAGCTTCATGTCCCATAACCACTAGCTTAACTTAAATATTTACGAACAAATTGTAGATCTCCACTAGAAAATTGTCACAAGGGATTCAATCGAACAAGTCCAAGAATTAACCGACAAAGTAAACGCAAGCGTTTCATACCACTCGTTTTACTAAGTCGTTTAATTAGATTTCTCATACGAGTGAGGTAAAGGTTTGTATATACTAATAGGTTGGAAATCGGTTTGAGAAAACGAGCTTTGTAATAAAATAGTGTTGAAATCATTTGAAGAAAGAGTTTTGATATTTACTACTAGTATAGAAAACCTTTATATTTTTAAAGTGACAAATCACAAAGAAGATTGTAGGAACAATCAATCACAAAGATTCACATTCGAAAATGTGAATAAAATCCAAAGAAATCGATATAAAATCCATCAAAGTGGATATATCTAAAATTCCCAAAGAAAAGGTCATCAAAGTCGATAATAAATGACAGCAACAAAAGGGAGACAACACGAATCGATTAAAATTGGATATTCAAATGAATTAGCAAGATAGGCAAATCTGGCAAAAATCATCAGGTCGGTCGACCGGCAGCAGGGCTCGGTCGACCGGACCCTGTTACACAAAAATCCTCGGGAAGCAGGTCAGTCGGCCGAACCCCTGTAGTCGGTCGACCGGACCCTAAAACAGAAAGTGCTTATGCACTTAGAAGCAAGTCGGTCGACCGGACCAGGGGGTCGGTCGGCCGAGCCTGTTTCCAGCCTCATCCATGCCTATTACAAATGAGGTTCAATCTTGACCAAATTACATTCGCACGAGCAACGGCGCTAAGGGTTTATGTCAATCGACTACCCGACCCTATAAGCTCCTCGATGCATCACCAAAAACATGTTCAGACATCAAAGTTAGGATTTTTAATGAATCGAACTCAAAACACTAAAAATTGGAATACTCACAAAAGCAATCCAAATCAAAATCAAATGCACATGAATAAGTGTTAGGAATTCATACCTACAATCGAAGATAATCATAAGCATAGATGTGAGATTAAAAATCTCACCTTTTTAACTCAAGAACAAGAAGCTACAAAGAAATGACAAGAACAAGCACTCTTCAATTCCGACTCAACAAGCTTGAATCTAAGCTTAAAAGGGAAACATTTCCTAAATTAGGTTTAGGAATTTTCTGAAATTGGAAGGAGAAATGTTTCGAGAAGAAGAAGAGGAAGCTTACCAATGGGTTCTCATGAACTTTGGAGCAAGGAGATGGATTTGCAAAGGAAGCTAGGGCTTGGAGTTTTAATTCTTTTTCTCTTCCACCATTGTTGAAAGCTTGAAGAGTTAGGAATTAGAAATGAAGTAATGAAGAGTTGGAGTGGGTTGGGACTGAGTTAGTAAGTGGGTTCAGCCCAAACCAAAGCCCAAAGCAAAAAGTAGCAAAATTCAACTTTCTCCAAACATATCGAAGCTTATACTCAAAAAGGTCGCAAACGGCATTTTGAACTCAATGGGGGTGGTCTCGAGTCCTAATTCGACCGTATGCAAAAAGTAGCTTTTCGGACTAAAATCCGACGAACGATAAAATATTTAAATAAAATATTTAAATATAAAATCGATAAATATGCGGGTTGTTACAGCCTTCTATGCTTCCTTATTCTACTAAATAAACTATAAGTTTCTCTTGCCACTTAGGCCTTGCACCTATGCTTTTGTAATCAGGCCATCACACTCGACATCGTCCCTACTTTGCTTCTGTTTTTGGCTACTTATGGCCTTACACCTATGCTTTCGTATTTAAATTGCAACTAAGGCCTTACACCTACTTCAGTTTCGATTCTTGATTGCCGCATCATGCCAAATGTCATCAACCATTCCCTTAGTTGCCACATCAAGCCTTATGCCAATTGCTTTCAGTTGCAATTGCCACTTTAGGCCTTACACCAACATTTACAGTGTTAATTGCTACTAAGGACTTACACTGATGCTTTTTTTTGCTTATGCCACTAAAGCCTTACTCCTTTGCTTTTAGTTCTTAACGCCACATTAGCCTTACGCCGTCTATCAAACCACTCTTACCTTCCTAACCAGCCATACGTTAGGTTTTTCACTTAGCTGTTCATTAAGCTACAATACAACATTATCATTAATGTCCTAAGTACTATTTTTCGTTATCCTAAGCCTTAGCATAAATTCCTCCCTTTGGGACTCAGTTAGTTGTTTTCCTAACACCTTATCGAGAGTTAAACTACCCTCGACTATCACCACTCTTGGCCTCATCTGGGAAAGCCTATGTTAGTTGAGTTTTAATGAGTTAAAGTAAGGACTCTTTGTAATGCCTAATGTATTAATAATTAACTAAGAAATTAATTATTTGAATAATAGAATTAAATATAAAAGATAAGGTAAATACCCATAGAGTGGATATTTACTCATTATTGATGCATGAACCAAGTGATACTAATGTAGGTCATCAACTATGTATTGAAGATAAATGGGAAATAATTAATGTAGCCATAGAGGTGTAATCAATTTACATTTTAAAATTAAAAAGGGTGGATTCGTTTGAAATTTAAAAATGACGGTCATGATTGAAGATAGTGATTACCGAAAGTAATGTAACACTTGATAAAGTGTGTAAACCAAAACTAGTATCTTCCTAAGATAGAATGTATGTAAAGGCCTAAGAGGGCTAAAATAGTGCTATAATGTTGATGATAATTTTGCGGGTAATCTGGTTAACTGAAAGGTGGTTAACCAAAATGTTATCTTAATAATAATAGTTAAAGAGAAAGCCTAATAGTGAAGGATTAGGTGGTAAATTTGGTAGTTGATGTAAGGCCTTTATAGCAGTCAAGGACCGAAAGCGAAGGAGTCCTATGTGGTATCCAAAACGAAAAGTAAAGGAATAAGGCCTATGTGGCATCCGAGACATGCAATCATTGGTATAAGGCATGAAGAGGAAACCATTTGTACTACAAAAGCAATTGGTGTAAGGCTTAGAGTAGCAACCAAGGGAATGGTGAAAGACGTAAGGCTTTGAGTGGTAGTCTAGGAATCTAAGGTGAAGTAAGTGTAAGGCCGAGGGTAGAAACTGAAATACAAAAGCTGGGTGTAAGGCCTAAAATGTCAAATAGAGTACAAAATAAAAACGTATAAGGCCATAGTGGAAGACGAAAGTGAAATCTTAACCGTATTATGATATAACACATAAGGCCTATGTGGCAGCCGAAGGTTATATGCTCTTATTGGCAACTGAATGATAGGACTTTAATGATATATATATATATATATATATATATATATATATATAAAGTATATAAGGCCTTAGGGCCATTCAAAGTGCAGAGTATTTTATTTATATTGAAATACTGTATAATTTATATTGAACAACTAAGAGGTTGCTTTCAGTAGTGGCTTCACATTTGTTGTTGACACTTAATGTTTGAACCTATGACTTAGGTTTACTTGTAATTGGATAATTTATTGGTTTGGTATTGTAAAGCGAAAAACCTATTGTGCATGATTGCGGCATTATCTCGCTGTCTTCTTTGTTTAGGATAATATGTTACTCATACTAGACTATATGTCAGACCCATGTCTTTATTCTTGTTTTCTCTATAAATGCACAGATACTCATTTAAGTAGGTTGAGCTTTTGGGCTTAGACAAGTTGCTTTTGGGGATGGATGAATAAGGCAAGGAAAAGATGAAGCAGGAGATCTGGGTGTTACATTTATGCTTTATTTCTACTGTATTAAGTGTTCGCGTTAGCATCATTATATGTTGGTTATGGCACTATTGACTATGTGTACTATATTTTTGAGTCCTGCGTATGCATAACTGGGGAAATGTATATTGTAAAAGTTAATTTGTAATGCTGTGTTTTAATTAGTATCTGCTCTACATACATAAGGCTATATTATATAACTAACCACATCTTTGTCACTGAAAGATATTTCCAAGGTGACTAAAGTGCATTAGGGTTCTATCTTTTGGTTTTGGAATAAGGGATGTTACAGTTGGTATCGAGGTTAGGTCAAGGGACATTTAATTAGGACAAAGCTTAGAGTGAGCAAGTTAACAGAAAACATACACCTTGGGGAAGGTATACGCGACTATATAACGTATTTGTATTTTTCGACACAGTGATATAGATGAGTTTAGTAGATGTTATCTGGCTTGTTGAACCAACCAAATTTTTATTGGAACTAGAAAGTCAGGATGAAGATAAAGCAATTCACGAACTTGGAAACATACTTAGAGGGACAATAAGAACATACTTATGAAGTTTCATAGATAGAAGACAAAGGGAACAACTAAGTACTAAAAACTACCACTTGACACCAAACCATTTTTATTGCCCATTAATACTCCAAAACCACTTGTACGTGAAGTTCTAACTTAGATGATCATCATGGGGTGCTTTTCTTTTGGACACTTGACTTTGGACTTTCTAGGACACTAGGAGCTTATATTATGGACTTTGGAGGATACTGGGGAAGCACGCACCTTTAATAGAATTTGCATACAATATGTAATGACCCGTCTTTTTGGATAGTTTAAATTGATGATAAACCACACATGTCAAACTCAAACCATTCAAAAGGGCAGATTTTAAGGGGGTAAATAAGAAAAAAATAGAGAAACAATGAAAACTAATACAAAATTTCGCAGCGAAATGACAAAATATAATAATCAAATAAATAGTTTATGAAGCTGTGTACCAATAACATTGATTATACTTTTATAATACAGATCAAAGTGACATATAACAAGAATAAATAATAAATGAATGTAGCGGAACAACATAATGTAGTGGAATAAATATAATAAGCAATAATAGTACAAAATTTTCGTCTTCATCCTCCAGAAAGCAGTCTTCGATAAACTGAAAAGCTCAGGCTAACCCGAGCAAATTGATAAGACAAAACACTCGAGTCAGACCTAAAAGATCTTATGTAAGTTAAATCGACAGTAAAAAGGTATGAGTGTAACTGCATCGGAGATGTTTACGAGTTTTGACACCTCCTATCCAGTGTCTATCGTGAGTGCAATAACTTAAGAGATGTTCAGAATTTCCATCTCCTAAGGATCCGTTAAACTATCTACTATGTAGTACAATATGTTATTATAATAATGTCTACAGTAAAGTAAAGTATTAAAGTAGCGTTAAGGCGTTACCCATACCCCCTAAACACATTTTTATATATTCCCATAGTCTATACAATACCGTAATTCCTCCATAAACTAGAGGGCTATCAGAGGGCACTCCATAGGTACGGTACAAATCAAACTTATAGAAGGCACAATGAGGCGTGCGAACATGGCACTCGAGGCAATGCCATAGTAGATATACCAATTGCGGATCCGGACTGGTGGTAACGCATAGCAGCTACTACCGCCCACCTCGGAACATACTCCCATAATCAAAATTGAGGGGCGGCCACCAAATCATCACAAAGTCATAATATGATATCAAAGAAATGCGTCCGATCAGAGGTGTGCCTCACTTGGCCCAGCATGGCTCCTATTTTAGTCACATCTAAGCTGACTCACGGGAGTCAAGGTCATGTAAATACCTCATACAGAATCGTTCGTCAAACCATCCTACTTCATTTTTGGAATCTCCACCACGTATATAATTGTTAAAGTCTTATGCAATTTTCCCTTTTTTCTTCTTCTTATTTATCCCATACAATCTGCCCTTTTAAATGGTTTGAGTCCGATGTGTATGATTTATTGTTGATCTAAGGTGGGTTGTTACACAATAGTAGTCACCAAGCGATGATTGGCATGGCACTCTTTGAAGCGTTATACAGGAGGCCATGCAAATCGCCAAATTGTTGGTGGGAAACCACTGACAAAATTCTATCTGGACTAGATTTGATTCACTATACCTTAGAAAATATATAGTTGATTAAGCAACGAATGAAAGCCTCATAGGATTTCTAGAAGTCCCATGCGGATAAGCGAAGGTAAGAATTGGAATTTAAGGTAGGAGACATGGTGTTCGTTAAAGTTAACCTCTTAGGAAGGTAATGAGATTTGGAAAGTGGAGGAAATTAGCACCAAGGTTTATTGGGCCTTTCCCGATCTTGGAAAGAATAGGAAATTTGCATATTGAGTAGAGCTACCAAATAAGTAGGCAGGAGTCCATGATGTATTTCATGTTTTGCACTTGAGGAAATGCCTTCATTGAACTGCCACCATAGTAGAGACAGATCAATTAGCAGACATCGAGCCAGAGCCAATAGCACCCCATGCCACCATAGGCATAATAGAGCATGAAACTAGGAAGCTCTACAACAAAGAAATTAGGTTTGTTCGAGTAAAATAGGGAGATAATCTAATAAAAAACACATGGAAAACTAAAGAGAAGACGAGGATTTCTCATCCTAAGCCTTTCTCTTGTAAACTTTTTCTCTCCAAATTAGGTTTGGGTTGTATCATGGCTGCTAGATTGGATGGTAGGAAATGGTTGCCACACTTTTTAATAATATTTTTGCATTTGTGTAGAGCTTTTTGTATGTTCAGAATGCTTGCATACATGCCTATGTGTCACGACCTTGCATACACACTATGATTGAGCTCATCTATGTATGTCTGCATACATAATCATATTGCACATTTTGGTTGAGTAGATGGTTGTGTAGATAACATGGTTGTATAACATGAATACTTAGTATGTGTTACTGTCTGTCCCTTAGGGATCTCGAGGATGAAATTTCTTATAAGGGAGGAGAATGTAGCATCTCGTAAAAATTAATAAGAAACCAATAAAATAATAACAAGGCTAAAAATGAAAACTTTTAAGCTGTCAGATGTAACGAACCACCTTTTTGGATGGTTTAAATCAACGATAAATCACACATGTCTGACTCAATCCATTCAAAAGGGAGGATTGTTATGGGGTAAATAAGAAAACGCAGAGAAAGAAAGGGAGAAAAACCAACATAGAATTACACAACGGAATGAAAAAATATAATAATCAAATAAACAGTTCATGAAGCTGTTTTACCAATAATATTTGATTACCCTTTGCACTACAAAATAAGAGTAACATACAACAGGAATAAATAAATAATGTAGCGGAAAAACATGATGCAACAAAATAAATAATAATAGTAATAAATGTTCGTCTTCGTCCTCCAAAAGCAGTCTTCGATACACTGAAAAGCTCGGACTAACCTGAGCGAATTGAAAAGACAAAATACTCGAGTCAGGACTAAAAGATCTTAAGTAAGTTAGATCAACAGTAAATAAATATGAGTGTAATGGCGTCAGATATGTTTATAGGTTTTGACATTTCCTCTCTAGTGTCCAACGTGAGTGCAATAACTTAAGAGATGTTTGTGATTTCATGTCCCAAGGATCCGTTAAACTATCTATATACATAGTACAATACGCTATTATAATAGTGTCTACAGTAAAGTAAAGTACTAAACTAGCATTAAGGCATTACCCATATCCCCCTTAACCCATTTTATATAATGTCATAGTCTATACAGTAATGTAAACTCCACCGTAAACTGGTGGGCTATCAGTGAGCACACTAAAGGTACGTCACAAACCAAACTTGTTGAAGGCGGATAAGGCATGTAACACGGCACGCGAGGCAATGCCAGGGTAGGATTCTATCGTTTGCAGATCCTGATTGTTGGTAACACATAATAGCTACTACCGCTAACCTCGGAACACCCTCCCATAATTACAATTGAGGGGTTGTCACCAAATCAATCAAAAGTCATAATATGGTATCGAAGAAGCATGTCCGATCGGAGGTGCGACCTTACTTGGCTCGTCGTGGCTCTTGTTTTAGTCATATCAAGCCGACTGACTAGAGTCAGGGCTACGTATATACCTCATACAGAATCGTTTGCCAAACCATCCTACTTCATTCTGGAATCTCCATCACGTACACGGTTACTAAAGTGGTTTTAGGTGTCGGCAGAGAGTATGACAATATCCAATCCCGGTCTCTTTAACAACCACATGTGTATTTCATTCTAGATAGTTTTTTTAAATTTCCAAAACTGTTTCAAAATTGATATCAAAATATCATATTCAATTCAAACTATATCACTTTCGAAATCATATTCAGTTTTGAAACCATATCAATAAATAGGTTAATTAATTCCTCATTTCAAAAACCATCTTATTTACTCAAATATGTCATTTTAATCCCAACTTAGTTTATTACATCATTTAACCCTATTCACTTGTAAATCAAGGATTTAAATATAAACACTTTCACTTTACATAATCTGATATTTAGAAAATAATTTAGATTGTTATAAATGATTCAATTAGTTTAGCATGGTTTAAATAAACTTTTAAATGGTTAGAATACTCTGAAATTGTTTAAAAATTGATTAAAGTAATTTAAATAGGTTTAAGATAGTTTTGATAGGTTTAAAATAGGTTAAGTAGATTTAAAATAGATTAAATAGATTCAAAATACTTTAAAATAGTTTAAATGGTTTAAAATAGATTAAAGCAGATAAAATGAGTTAATTAGGTTAAAATAGATTAAATTGGATTACATACATTAATAGATTTTAAATAAGTTAAAATAGTTTAAATTATAGTTTAAAATGGATTAAATTAGCTCAATAGTTGAAAATCTTAATAATCAGGATTTTTGAAATGGAATATCTTTAAAATTTTATATAAAATAATAAATCTGAAATTAACTTCAATTTAACTATTTTTTTCCATTTCAAAAATTTGGACCATATCTAGATTTCAAATCAAAACCCAATTTCAAATCTTAAAATATCAATTATAAGATATTCCAATTTCAATAGTTTTCAAGGTTAAGATTTCAAATGCCATCAATAACTTCATTTCGATAAATTTCATTTATACTTCAAATTCAACTTAAGAATTCCAAATTAAATCCTTTAAACAATTCATTTAAAACAATTCAGTTCACATAAATCAAATTCTATTTCAAAATATTATTTAGCTGAATTCAAAATTTGAAGATTAAAAATCATTTAATTTAACCAATCCGTTATCCGTATATAATTTTCTGCCCTATGGTCAAGTGATATGGATATTTGTCATTTCAATCCACAATTATTTTATTTTTATGGATATATAAAATTTCAACCCGCAATCCCGAATAAAATTCAAAATCACTCGGGTTTATCATTTCAACCAATAACAATTTTTCCTTAATCTATAAATCATTCGGGTATATATCATTTCAACCCATAAAGATTTTCTTACAATAAACTTAGGAAACTTCCAGTGTTATAACAATACAAAAATATAACATCCAGTCATCCAATATCAACAATCAAACATCCATCATAATCATCATCCAAATCAACCAATAAATAACAACAATTTACTGATTATCAATAATAGGTATTAAATGGAAATTTTAAAAATTCATTATTAAATCAAACGGCGATTAAATTTAGTAAACGTCAAATTTAACTGGAATGGCAATTTAAAAATATCAAACAACAACCAATCAACTTCTAATCATATTATAAATTAAATTTAACTAACATAAGAAAATTTAGTAATTGTGAGTGAGTTAAAACACTCAACTTTGATTTTAGCCCATAAAAATCAAACAGATGCATAAAAAATCAATAGTCTTCAAATTCAACTAAACCAATTTCATGTTTTCCGGAATTTAAATATGAATCAAACAGAAGAAATCGCATGTGAATCAAAGTTTATATGCAAAAGATATTCATGTTATAAGAAATATTATTAAAATAATAATTAGTAAGCATAAAAAATAAGCAAACAAATTTTAATACGTTTTTGTCAATATGAGGCTTTAGGAAAAGATTGAAGAACAATTAAGATGAGGACATGACGTGTATGAAAAATGAAAAAAAATCATGTTTCATAAAAGAAAGCTTTTGAATTTGCAAGAATAAGAGTTTTTGAATATAAAGTGTCAGGTGAAACAAAACGCAAATGAAGAAATAAGCTGAAGGTTATTTATAATTATGAAATACAGGTGAAGGGACAAAAGTAAATGTCACATTTTATTTTGAAATCTCCAGGCATTAATAATGCATAAGGAAATGTACGTAGAAATGGAAAAGTTTGCAAACCAAAGGAAAGTAAAATTTTGTATACGTAAAAATGATGTGGAAAGAATTAAATACAACCTAAAAATCTAGACTTAGGTATTAAATAGAAGGAGAAATGAAAGGATAAAATTTTAATAATAAGGTAACTATTTTAAAATGTTCATGAAACAATTAATAATAAAAGAAATAAAGGGACCATGTACATCGTATAATCTTTCGTAATTCAATTGTTTTGAAACGTAACCAAATTTACTTCATTAACCAAATAATATTCTAATTTGTACGCATTAGGTTTTTATCTACGCATAATACAAATTTATATTTACCTTAAAAATGAAAACCTTCAATTTGGTTTTCCCAAAATAATCTTTTATTTCCATTAAAATGCCTTTTTGTTTAACACAAAATGTGCGTTTCTTTTATTAAATTTATTAATTGCAATCAACGTTTTTTTCCTTTTAATTAAAATATTTGAATTACATTAATTGAATTACTTACAAACTTAAATTCCGAAACAGATGACTAAAATGGATGAAAAATAGAACAATTGTTTATTTAAACACGTTTATAAATTTGTTGTTTATTCACAAGAGTAATAAATAACTTAGTGAAATAGATTATATTCATATTCATGTAATCAATCTGTAAGCTAAAACACAGTTCAAATGAACATATATTTCTTCCTTTAAAATCAATCGTTCTATTCTTTATTTTAATGAAATTAAACCTATCACAAATGAAACATTCATTTTATTTGATGTAAATATTCTTTTCCTTAAATCAAACATTCCTTATATTTTCACAAACATAGGCTACTTTTAACTAACCTATTAATTTACAATTTAATATTCTCTCTCCTGTTAATTGAAAATTTGCAATTATATTAATTTCAATTGATTAAGTTTCAAAATGGACTAAATGAATGCACTGAGAAGTAGAACAATTATTTACTATCTAATATTAATAAGTATATATATACACTATTGGACACAAACGGTAATTGTACATTTCTTACTAAATAATAGTTTCTCGTCTCTACAATCCATCTTACAACTATCGAACATTTCAAATAAATAACATATATCTACTCCTTTACTAAGCTTATTCATTTTTATTCCTTTATTTTGATTTACACTCATACTATTAAATCAACCAATACCTTATGAAATTATTAACATAGGTTTCTATCTTTGTTATCCTCATTTTCTATAATTAACGTCTTTTCTTACATTAACCACAATATTTGCATTTAATTCCAATTAATTATATTCAAATTCCAATTAACTGATTTAATTAGATTTCAATCTTTTTATTCAATCAATCATTACTTTATGGACATAGCTAACACTGGTTTACATTATATTGCGTTAATATTCTACAATTATCATCTTTTACCATCTTAGTTGCAATATTTCAATTATATTGAATTTTGTCGATCTTCACATTAATTATAATTTAAAGTCCAACTAAATTCATTTATCTTGGTTTCACTCTTATTATTAAATCAATTATTGCCTTATGAATATAATTGACATTTCTGCATAGTTAACTGCAGTCACATTTTTAGTTATCGTCTTAACTCATATTAGTGTAATATTTAATTATATTTAATTGGAATTGATTTCCAATTTAACTCAACAGATTGAATTAATTAATAACAAATAACAAATTTTCTTTTTTCTAAATTTAATCACATTCGTAAGTTTATTATCTACAAACAAATGTTATAACTACTTACACAATGCTGATTTTATCCAATTACAATTAATTACCTATTATTTCACCAATTAATGTAACATTTATTTTATTTCCTCATTTAAAATTTATAGCCAATTATAACTTTCCAATTATTTCAATTACTTGAGATTTCATTCAAATAGTCATCCATTACCTTAAATTAACATATTATTAAAATTATATTCTAGTTATTTTTCTCATTATTAAATTTAAATTTTTTCACAACATCAAATTCTAAAAATTATTTAATTAATAAATTTAATTATTGAAAATTATGGGTCGTCACATTAGAATTTGGCCATGAAAGTTGTGTCGCTGCATTCGTGGTGATTTTTCGATCAATTTCCATGTATAAAGTTTTGAAACTGGACTCAAACGAAAAAGTTATTGACATTTGAAGTCACAAATTTAAAATAACTTAAATGGATTTCAAATTTAAAATGTAATTAATATTAAAAATTTGAAATTCAAAAATTAATGGTAATTAGATACTCGAGGTTTAAGTAAACATTAAAAGAAAATGTTAACATTAATATAAATAAGGAATTAAATGATAATTAAACGGCTAAATAAAGACATTCCCAAATTTGGTCAACCAATCGACCACCTACCTAGGGTCGGTCCACCGCATGGGGAAGAGTGGTCGACCTGTGGGTTTTTTGGCAGTTAGGGTTATTTAGGTCATGAATGGCTTGGATTTTATTAACCTATATCCGATGGTTCTAGTGACTTCTTACCGCTATAAATAAGAGCCTAAACCCCTCACTTTTATTCATAAATTATTTTGGAACGTCGGAAAGCCCTGTCAGTTTCTTTCTTTCACATGATTCAGAAGTTTCTTAAGGTCTTTAGGGTATTTTAGATATTAATATTCAATTTATAATTTTATTCTCCTCCAATCCCTAAAATTCTAAATCTAATTAATACACAATCCAATCATTATATATTTCAAAAGGAAGAGATCTAGAAAGAGATTAAATATCAGGCACGTTCAAATCCAAAGGAGGGAGCTGGGAATTATATATGAGTGGAAATCTAAGTTCTCTCATTTTAGTAATTGTATAGTATAGGTTGGATTTGATATATGCCTTGGCGAATATTGGTTCACGAAAACTTCAAATCTAAACCGCCAAAATTCACACAAAGAAAAATGTCAATTCTTATATTTTGATTATTCTATATTATAATAGTAGAATTTGTGCAGTAGTTGCAATTCTAATGTTTTACATTCTATTCCACTTCTTACTTTTCATTTTGATATGATTGAGGGTTCAAAAAGTAAGAAAATGATGTGTAAAATAAAGATCCTCCCATTCATAGTTTGCACTGCCTATTTCCATAACTTAAATATGAACCCTTTTCCATTTTATATGTGGAAGTTGAATAGAGTGTAAAAGGATTGAATTGTAAATTCTATTGATGGAGATTCCATTATTAATTGATTCCATTTACTTATACAAGTCTATTGTTGGGCTAAGGATATAGGCTAATTTGTATGTTATGGTATGGAATTAGACTTTTACAAATTGGAAAATTTTGATATTTAACGATTAGTATAGAGCATAATCTTTGCATGCCTAGGAATATTTTAGCTCCATATTTATAAATATATATTTGCATATGAATAACGTATAATTAATAACGTATTAATTGCGTAATAAATAGGTTAGTAATTAACATTAAACCCCATAGGATGGAAGTTATGGATGATTATGATTAGTGGAGAAATAAAGGATCTTTCTTTAGAACCTTAGTAAAATGCAGTGAGGTATATGGTTGTAAGGTTAGGGGAGTGTAAATTATACAAAGTTATAAGGATGCGTGATCAGTCAAAAGCACACGAAAGTCTGCCAAGTTAATCTGGCTACCAGTAGTTGGCTTTGGGGCTGATGTGAGACATCGCCTATAATAAGTATCTACAGAGGACGCGAGGTTAGTCTCAATTCTGTAGGATAAGTCTGCCTAGTTAGTCTGGCTACCAATGCCTATGAATGGTCAGACTAATGCGAGACGACACACTTGTGTTATGGGTCCTAATACGTAGGACATGCTTCGAAGATCGGGGGTGTAAGTGGTTGTTGTTGGGTCAGCCTCCTCCTTATTCAGGAAGTATTAAATAGTCAGGGATAGCATTTAGGTACGGTAAATGAAAATCTTGTGAAGGGTAAGCTTTGGGTTTGTTGCATTAAGTGGATATTGCAGCATCTGCCTTTTCCAAAACGAATTATTAATTGACTTGATGAGATTCCTTGTGATGTTAGCTAGATTGTACTAGAGATGGGTCCACCTTGGGTTTGGTATTAAATGACGAGGACCTACCTAAGAGATAGGTATTAAATGGCTGATCTACCTACTTTCCATTGAAAAGGTACTAAGTGGCTTGGATACTTTCTCTCACATTATTAGGACCTGATTGACGGTAGATGCATGGGACTAGAAATGGCATGGGGCATACAGTTGAAGGTAAGTTATAGAGTTAGGTTAGAAAAGTGTATGTTATAGGATAGAACTAGGGGAGCCTTCAGGCTTATAGTTGAAGGTATTTATAAGAAATATAGTTAGGATGCGTAACACTTCAAATTTTCTATCAAATGAGAAAACTACCGATAAATTTCAAACTAAATTTTCCCGCAAGTGCACGACGTACACTTGTAGTATATGGCGAATACGGGTCGATCCGTAGGGAATTAATGATTTTAAAATTCTATTCAATCAAATTAAACCAAAGTCGATGGAAAGTTTAGCTAGATAATTAGAGAATTAACTAACTAACTAAAAGAAAAGAGAAGCAAATATAAGAGTTAAGTGACAACTTAGAGAATAAATCCACTCTCTAGATCTTGTAGTTCAACACATATGAAATCATGATTTCTCTTTTATGGTCATTAGTGCTTTAATTGATGTGCTTATCATACGCATGACATAATTGTGCTATTTATTAGCCAACATAAGCCATCAAACTATAACACATCCCTTAAAGCACTTACTAACTTTCATGAAACTTGACAAAGAAAATGAAAATGTAATCTATTTTAAGTATGGCCTATTAACTATTGATTATAAATATAGACCATCAACTTTTAATTTTAAATCACTTTCTTTTGCCATAATCATATTTTGATGAAGAGGTAATTAGTGTTAGTGATTGTTTAAGCATAGCTTATTTGGTGTCAACAATATAGGCTATCAAATTCAAAGCAAAAACAACTAGTAAACCATTTCTATCATCATCATTAAGCACAAAAAGAGAGCATGAATTAACAAATAGTTGAAGCTACAAAATTAGAGAGCTTCATTACCCCCAAAATTGAAGGGGTTTAGCCTCTCTTTGTCATTTGATTAACAAATGTAGCTTGCAACATGAGAGAAAAAGAAACTGAAAAAGAAAGCAAGATAAAGAAAAACTATTCTGCTTGCATGAAAAAAAAATCTACACTACAACATGAAAGTAAATAAGCATGAGAAGGAAAAGAACATGTATTGAAGTTGCATAAAAAAAATTACATAAAGAGAAATGGCTAAGTAGCCATGAAAAGAAAGAAGAGAGCTTGGTTTCATTTTGAGCCTAAAACTAACTAAAGAGAGACTAAGGGAGAGAGGAGTTACATGAAACATAAGGGGTTATTTATACAAGCATGAAACCCTAATTCATATTTTTGAAGAATGCCCAAAATACCGTTAAGAAAGTGTGGATGCCAAGTAGTCATTAGCTTC
The DNA here is from genome assembly GCA_030765085.1 of Allium cepa. Classification (NCBI taxonomy): domain Eukaryota; kingdom Viridiplantae; phylum Streptophyta; class Magnoliopsida; order Asparagales; family Amaryllidaceae; genus Allium; species Allium cepa. Next base: position 201,180,172 of record CM060945.1, on the reverse strand, counting down.
TACTAATCATCATTTAAGTGTACATGAAGCCATTAATTCCATAAGCATTAGCATTAGCCTCTAATTTGTACATTAAGGTGGTGGGTAGGTAGGGTCCTCCATGTTCTTCACTTTGAATTATTTCCATCTTCATTCCTTTGTATTAATTTTGTGTGTGCATGTGTCTTCATGAAACCACTCCTATTTGAGATCAAATTCCTACACAAATATATATATTTCCAATTAATTTTTCTCAAAGAAATATATGCACAAAAATGACAGTTTTCCCCCTATATGAAGATGAATATGTGACAATTTGGAATTAATAAGGATTTTGGTTAAAATAAATTAAATATGATAATTCATTAATTTAAATAGAATAAATATGATGGTAAAAATATGCACATTTACGTGCACATCAGTAAGCATTATTCTTATCTAAATTATATTGTCCAAGTACTATTATGGACAGACTCGAGATATTATTTACCAGACACTGTTTTTCTGACTCCCTCCTCATTACAAAATGGATTAGGGAAAACAATGCAGATCTTGGTAATGAAGGTGGAGACGGTGTAATGACCGTATTTTTTGATGCCCGAAGTCGACATCAAACGTCCACTGTATTAAATGCCCAACAGTCGAATGCCAGAAAACCGAACCGTTAGGGTTTAAGAAGAAGAAGATAGAAGAAGAAACAAAAACAATAATAGAATCTCACATTTCGCAGCGGAACAAATATAATAGATAAATGAATAATCTTTAAACAAAAGCACTATATCAGTTTATACATCACATTATCGGAGTGTTACAACAACAAAATACAACACCGACAATCTTTGTAACTTGACTACATGGAAATTTGACTTGCACAAACCCACACGCAATGGATAATACATAGAATAAGTGATACGCTTCTCCATCTAACTTGCCTCCAGATTTCCACAGCACATCTTTTTCAACTTCGCTCCAAAATAATGATAACCTGACTCTAGCTTCCCGTGTGGAAAATTATGAGCACCCAGAGTTTAGAATGGGAACAATAAACTCCAGGTCAGTTATGAGACTGGCGTTAGATCATAAAAAATAGTTATTTTCACAAAGAAAAAGAAAAGAAATCCGCTATGCTTTTGGAAATTGAAACTACCATAAGGCGTCCCAGCACACACACACAATGCAATCGCACACTTGGGGGAGATTTCTCCTTATGATAGTCAAATGTGCTTGATACGCAAAATTATTTTTTAATATTATCATTAGTGCACAGTGGAAAATATTTGCAAGTGTAATATTAATCTTAGCCAGCATACGTACCATTATAGTATGCCTTCTATAGATACCATGTTAAATGGCAGGTTCTAAAACTAAACCGTAAAGGGCGCGTATTGGTGATTGGATTTGCAACAAATGGTCAGGCAAAGGAACTTCCTGGGCCACATGGGTACGTCTCTGGAGGGACGCCCCGAGAACCTAACCGGATCTCTGCCAGCACAAGGCCGGGTTACCTATGTAACTAGGTAACTACTACACGAGTATTCCATCCCCCGGTCGTTAGCGACCTTTATCCGAGGATCCTCAACCACAAAGTCATAAATTTGCAGCAACCACATAAGTTAAGTATTTGGGCTTCATACCATGATACCATCCATTTCCAGAAGGAAATGGCATACCGTCACGGGGCGCTACCCGCAAATAACCTTGTCGCATCCTTTCTGTTTCGACCATTTTCGGGTTGTAAGGTCTGACGAAGTCCCATCCACAAAGCTACACTTTTCATAAAGCCATGCTTCGATCAACAAATGATCAGCAGCACTTCGTATGCCACATTACCAAATTGGAAATGTATCACTAGTGACCATCAACTACATAACCTCTGAGATCGTACGTCTTAGAGAAGGGTGTTAAGCTAAGAGAATAAATTCTCCGCCACCATCAGAAATGTATTTGATAGAAACCAGCTTTACATCTCAAAATGTAACGTCAGACACACATCCATACAAGTCCATTCCGGGTACGAACGGAATCGAAGGCACTTCAAAGAAGCCCTTGCAATCCGGATATTCACTAACCACGTCCGGAATCCCCATCATAAAAAGTGATAAAATCTCTATACCGGAGCAACCCTGTGCAGAGACATTCGACAGGCAATCCTTTCATTTTCGAATTTCAAATGCAATCTCATTTCGCCGTATCATTATTTAGAATGGGTTTTATGACACAAAGTCCTCTCCCATCTAATCCGAATAACGAGCGCTTGTTTTAAAAATAAGTGTCACATTTAGATTCAAGTGATTCACAACAAATTTTCACTTTGATCTTTTAAATAAAAAATCCATCACAAAGATTCGATGTGGTTTTCGAATATCCATTTGGAATCCGATCCCCGGTCGCATCGAAATTCGAACGCCATTTAAAGGCCAATATTGATAGTCGGTTATTTAACAATCAAACAATATTCAAAACATTCACCAAATTTAAATAATTTTCACCCAATTATTTATTTTCAAAATATCTTCGCAAGATATAATTTTAATACTTTAACACTTTGAAAATAAATTTCAAATCACTTTCCTCACATGGAATAAATTTCCAAATATTTATTTCCACTGAAAATTTGCCGAGTTCAAATACTTTAAAATACTTATCCAAAATATATGTACTTGGATACATTTAAAAATAAAAACTAATTTTAAACACTTTATTTAAAACATTAGTTAAGAAATTAAATATCAATATCTCATATAAAAACTCAAGTCCAAAATAATTTTAAAAATAAATTTTTTAGGTATAACTATTTAAATAACAATGTTCTAAAACAAATATCAATTTAATCTTTAAATAATCATTTCTATAATTAATTAAATAAATCTTTACTTTAAAGATTTTCAAAATAACCTAAGAAAATAATTTCTCCAAAATATTTTTTAAAAATCAACTTTAGAAATTTTAATTTATATTTGAAAGCTACTTTTAAAAACATACTCAGCTTTCCAGGGAGAATACACTTCTATTTCAACATGGTTTATTTAAATCAATCAATAAATCCAACTTGATTTATTTTAAATTTACATTCCAAATCCGTGAATTTCTTTCCACACTTAAGATAAACCAACAAATTTCCCTTTCCTTTATAAATTCCCATTGTGAATTTAAATTTTCAAATATCCATTGATATATGATTTTCGAATCGATTTTCACTTACGAACACCAAATCAAATTCCAAATCGATTTCTAAATTTATTTCAAACACCCAAATCAAATTCCAATTTGATTTTCAAAATTTATTCCCAAACACACAATTAATTTCCAAATCGATTTCCCAAAGATTTTTTTTTAAAACACCAAATCAATTTCCAAATTTGATTTCTAAATTGATTTCTTTTTAAAACAAATTCCTTTATTTCTTCCAAACTATTTAAAATCTAAATTTTAAATAAATTCTCCAACTTTCATACAATATTACTCGAAATCCATTTATTAAAAACTTTTCCCATATTATTTTAGAATTTGTTCGATAGGATTACAAAAATCAACTTTTACTTCTAAATTCCTTCTTTTAAATTTATCCAATTCTTAAACTTTAATTTACTATAAATTTTCCACTCAAATTTGAAAAATCAAATTTTGTTTATTTCTGGTATCCTACGATACCAAAAATATATTCGGCCAAACCATATCCTTCAACGATTTCAACCACAAATATAATCATACACGGATTATAATTAAAACAACACACAACACTGAAACAAATTCAAATATTTAAGGAATCTAGTTGGGTCCCTCCAACCTGTTTCCCCGCATCCACAGGTGTTATCACAACAATCAAATACCAATTTCAATTCGAGGTGGAATATCGCGGTATATGGGATTATATAAAATCATCAGCTATTATGCGGCGCATAGGCTCTCATCCAATACAGCTGATAATAGTTTATCATCCAAGCACACAATCAACAATTTCAAATTTAACTATTTAAAATTAAATCGAAAAACCCGATTGAGTGAGAAGTTCTCACCCTTGCTTTTGTTTAGCAATCCATTTCCCTCTCGACTATTATCTCTAAATTTTTTAGACCCTGTAACAACATTATAAGGTTTTACTAATATTCGAATAAATCAAACAATTAATCACTATTTATTCATTTAATTTAGCTAAAAAAATTTGGGTTTAAACCAATAATATGTTTAAATCTAATAATTTAAGTTTGAACTACTATTTTCTTTAAAAAAATCTTTTAATAACTATGAATAATTAAATTGGTAATAAAACAAATAAATAGCCATTTTTAAATTTAATTAACTAACAATTTGATTTTAACTAAATAATTCTTCCCTTTTTGAACAAAAATAAATTTAATAAGTTTATCAAACAATTTAATCTCCATATTGATTTTAAAATAGTACATGCAAGTGTAAAGAAAAATTTCTATTTATTTATAATTAAAATAAGCATGTATACATATATGTATAGATTCAAACAGAATTCTGCTTTTCAATTCGTATTGTAAATTTTCCTCTAGTTCATTTCTTCAATTAAAATTCGAATTCAAAGTTTAAAATAAACAAAGGAACCCATACCTGCTTCCCCAAATTCACGCACACGACCGACACGTGAATCCACTTCCAACGATGAATGGCGACACATCCATCTCGGCCTCAACATTGGCTGCAACGTCGCCGCACCCTAGCGAATCGCCGTTGTTTGCGACTACGCCTTGTAAATTGAAATTGACACCCCTACGCTATACGACATCGCCAACTTTCAGTAACAATTGCGTGCTGTCGCCACGCCTAGCGACGTTGTCGCCTTGTTTTCCCTCCACCACGCGATAGCCTACACGATTCGATTCCAAACCTGATGCTCAACCTTGCGAACCTATACTCTCCTCCACCGAGTCGATCGCGAGATCGACGCAATTATCGCCTTCTTTTTTTCGATTGAATGCTTCTGCTGCCCTTTTTTTTTTGTTTGGGAAATAATTTTCGATTTCGAAATTTTAAGAGAAAATAACGCGGCCATTATATTCGATCAGGTATTTGATTTTGAATAACCGAAGGGAAGGTGATTTATTACCGAAGTATCGGCCATGATTTTTGAACTGCTCGATTTTGTTTTTTTTCTTTGAACGAAGTGACGCCGTTGTTTTTATTCTCTCAACAAGAAAAAATATTTTCTTCAACGCGTGTCAAAAAACATGCCAAGTGTCTAAACTAGGGCAGCACGTGTAAAATTTGTTCTGTGAAAACCATTTATATTAAATAAATATATCATATAAAATTTAAATTTAAATTCAAATTGCATTGATAAACGCAACTCAAAATTTCGATCCCCAATCAGGACGTGTCGCCAGGCGTTTATAATGTTATATACCCATTTCGAACGCAATGGAAATGGTTTCGAGTCCAAATTCGATCGTATGGAGAAAATAGCTTATGGAACCCAGTTATTAAATTAAATTTCGATATAAATTTCAGCGCGTTTGTTCATCGTGCGATCACACGACAACTCTGAATGCTACAGAAATTGAAATCCGATAATAATACAATATTACGGATCCAATGGAACTGGTTTCGTCGAATTCCAAAACTGTGCCTCAGAGGACTATTTTTAAATATCGATTTAAACGATATAAATTCAAAACCGAACAAATCATTTTCAAATTCAATTCTGAAGCTTCCTTTATCTTCTGTATCATTAATATAGATTTTACAGGACTTCAGTTTTTTTTTAACAAGCTCAAAACTGAAGATACAATATTTTACTCAGTCTCAAAAGTTAAATTCAATAATTTAATTGCCAAATAGACGGTGATATTTGAAATTCAAGTTAAACTATTCTCCAAATATTTAAAATCAACTAAATATTTCAATTTTAAATATTTAGAAATTCAGGGTCATCACATCCTTTCCCCATTAAAAGAATTTCGTCTCGAAATTACTAGTTAAGAAAAATGATCCTTAACCCATTTATCATTTTCCCAAAACCAAATAGTTTGAACTTTCGAAATCAAATCTTTTTATTGGAGACCCATTATCATTTCAATTAACTTTCCAAAACCTTCCATAAATTTCAAACAACATTGTTTTCTTAGCAATTCAAATTTAAATTTAAATTCGAATTTTAACTTATCAAAATTTGTGTAAATTCTTCCAAGTCCCTAAATTTTCAAAAAAATCCGTCAGCGTCTCCTTTGCGCGGCTAGTTCGGTAAGACTACAAAATGGCACCATGGGCCCCCAGATTTCAAAAGAAAACAAAAAGCCAAGTGGCTGGACAAGAAAGTCATCAAATTTCACGCTGAAATTTAAATGCATTCCTTTTTCGAGCAATTTAAATTTACCTTCGAAAATCAAATCCCAATTCCTTTTTCTTTATAATAAATGTATGCTATTTAATAACCATATCCAATTTCTATACTCAAAAATCATTTTGCACATTCCATTATAAAAGTTTCAACGTATATTTCATTCAACCCTGTACGATGCATTTATATCATTCGTACGCAATATCAAATTCGATCACTCACTCGATCAAACAATTTTACTTCCGAACTAGCATCGTCCACCAGACTTCCTAGTGCACACTTAGATCTGGTTTCTTGATCAAAAATTGTCATTCTCCTTGCATAGCCGTAAACTATGCTAGAGAATTTCTACAATCAACCAATCCATATCCAGGTTTGTCGTCGAAAATCAAGTGAAAAATCCTAACTCGGATCGGCATAACTATCTCGAAATTCTGTGCTCGAGTTCTAGGTCAAATCGCTATGCGAATAAAACGACATACGTACATCCCATGTATTCATTTCTCAATTGTTTATTAGCTTCATCATTTTTTTCCTTTATTCACATTGATTTTCGTTCATTTATTTGCAATTACCTTTTCACAATTTTCCAGTTTAACCTTCATTCACTTACTAACTTTGTATATTTCCATTATCAAATTTACTTAAGAATTACAACATTCATTTTCTTAAATTCGATATAAGTATTTTACATACTTCCTACATTTATTTTCAATTTTCCACTTTGGTTAATATCCACTTATATGTAAACTGGATTTCAAATTCCATGTGAATTCAATTTACCTTTCATTTATAATTATTGAGTTCAATTCATTTCAAACCATATTGATTTTGTCATTCCTTCAATTAGCTTCACTTACTAATTTTATTTCAATTTTATTTACTTGAATTTCCATTTCATTTGAATCCATATCATCATTTTATTTGACTCAAATTTTCAATCTCAATTCTTTTATTCAATTTTTATTTTTATTTCCACTTGAATTAAATTTACCTTCCAAATTGTTTTGTTTCCACAGTTACTTTTATCTAACTTCTCTTTAAGTTAGATTTTATTTTAACAACCTCAAACATTACAAGTTATCAAACTTAATGATATTCCATAAATATTTTATATAATATTCCAGAGTCTTTCCATTTTTTCAACCATTTTTGAAATCAATTCAAATTATCTTTTGAATTTCCAAAACCAACCCCAGTTTTCCAAACAACTTCAATTTTTAAATAATTTGGCAGTAATTCCTCTCTTAAAAACTCGAAAATGAACACCGATGATGTCGCGATCATTATCGGAATTATTTTCCAGCGACCGAAAGGAGTTTAGTGCTTTTATCCCTCCAAAACATTTTTCCGAACCTTTGAAAATCATTTTCAAACTAAAAAGGGATTTAATTTCCAAAATTTCCAAATTTCAAATCCTTTCAAAAACATTTCCAAATATTCCTCTTGTATTCTATTTCAAATTATAAATTACATTTATAATTTACATCCACAAATCCCATTCATATATGAATTTATTTCTTAACCTTTAGTGATGATTTCAATTTCCTATTCCATAATCAATGATAATAATTTAATATTATCACTTCCTAACAATCAAACAACCATATACATCTATAAAAATTTATGGAAAATCATTTCCTTTTATATACAAAGTAGTTTTGCGTAAAATTACTTCATTTACCCTGTTTTAAAACAATATCGTATCGAATTGTTATATTCAAGTGTTTAGAGATCCCTATCAATATCGTTAATTAATCGTATTGACCAGAATCTATACACCACTCAACAAACCAATGTCACAATATAAAAAAAATTTGTATTCACTAAAAAATATGTGCTCATATCTATTAATACAGTCAACACTCATTCTAGAGTACTACTGACTCTATCTCTAATGAATAATTTTCCCGCTAGAGCCAAGGCTATCGCTTAACCAATTGCTCTGATACCAAATGTAACGACTCGATTTTTTGATGTCCGAAAGTCGACATCAGTACGTCCACTGTATTAAATGCCCAACATTCGAATGGTCGAAAACCGAACCGTTAGGGTTTTAGAAGAAGAAGATAGAAGAAGAAACGGAAAAAATAACCAAATCTCACATTTCGCAGCGGGATAAATATAATAGATAAATGAATAATCTTTAAACCAAAGCACTATATCAGTTTATACATCACATTATCAGAGTGTTACAACAACAAAACACAACACCGACAGTCTTAATAACTTGACTACATGGAAATTTGACTTGCACCAACCCATATGCAATGGATAATACATAGAATAAGTGATAAGCTTCGCCATATAGCTTGCCTCTGGATTTCCACAGCCCATCTTTTTCAACTTTGCTCCAGAATAATGATAACCTGACTCCAGGCTGCCCGTGTGGAAAATTATCGACACTCAGAGTTTAGAAAGGGAACAACAAACTCCAAGATAGTCATGGGATTGGTGCGAGATCTTCAAAAATAGTTATTTTCACAAAGAAAAGGAAAAGAAATCCGCCATGCTTTTGGAAAATGAAACTACCATAAGGCCTCCCGGCACACACACAATGCAATCGCACACTTGGGGAGATTTCTCCTTATGATAGTCAAACATGCTTGATATGCAAAATTCTTTTTTAATATTATCATTAGTGCATATTGGAAAACATTTGCAAGTATAATATTAATCTTATCCATCATACGTACCATTATAGTATGCGTACTATAGCTACCATGTTAAATGGCAGCTTCCACAACTAAAACCGTACAGGGTGCGTATTGGTGATTGGATTTCCAACAAATGGTCAGGCAAAGGAACTTCCTGGGCCACATGGGTACGCCTCTAGAGGGACGCCCCGAAAACCTAACCGGATCTCTGCCAACACAAGACCGGGTTACCTCTGTAACTAGGTAACTACTACACGAGTATGCCATCCCCCGGTCGTTAGTGACCTTTATACGAGGATCCTCAACCACAAAGAAAAAACCACAAAGTCATAAATTTGCAACAACCACATAAGTTAAGTATCTGGCTCCATACCATGATACCATCCTTTTTCAGAAGGAAATGACATACCCTCAAGGGGCGCTACCCCCAATTAACCTTGCCGCAACCTTCCTGTTTCGACCATTTCTGGGTTGTAAGGTCCGACGAAGTCTCGCCCACAAAGCTACACTTTTCAGAAAGCCATGCTTCGATCAACAAATGATCAGCAGTACTTCGTATGCCACATTACCGAATTGGGAATGCATCACTAGTAACCATTAACTACATAACCTCTGAGCCATACATCTCAGAGAAGGGTGTTAAGCTATGAGAATATATTCTTCGCCACCAACAGAAATGTATTTGATAGAAACCAGCTTTACATCTCAAAGTGTAACGTCAGACACACATTCATACAAGACCGTTCCGGGTTTCAACGGAACCAAACGCACTTCAAAGAAGCCCTTATAATCTGTATATTCACTAATCGCGTCCGGAATCCCCATCACAACGAGTAATAAAATCTCTATACCGGTGCAACCCAGTGTAGAGACATTCGACAGGTAATCCTTTCGTTTTCAAAAATACCAAGTCTTCAACACCATCTTCAAATGCAATCCCATTTCGTCGTATCATTATTCGGAATGGGTTTTATGACATAAAGTCCTCTCCTGGCTAATCCGAATAATGAGCGCTTATTTTAAAACTAAGTCGTACATTCAGATTCAAGTAATTCACAACAAATTTGCACTTTGATCTTTTAAATAAAAGATCCATCACAAAGATACGATGTGGTTTTCGAATATCCATTTGGAATCCGACCCCTAGTCGCATCGAAATTCAAACGACATTTAAAGGCCAATATTGATAGTCGGTTATTTAACTATCAAACAATATTCATAACATTCACCAAATTAAAATATTTTTCCCCTAATTATTTATTTCCAAAATATCTTCGCAAGATATAATTTTAACACTTTAACACTTTGGAAATAAATTTCAAATCACTTTCCTCACATGGAACAAATTTCCAAATATTTATTTCCACTAAAAATTTGCCGAGTTCAAATACTTTAAAATAAATTAAAACACTTATCCAAAATATATGTACTTGGATACATTTAAAAATAAAAAATAATTTTGAAAACTTTATTTAAAACATTAGTTATGAAATTTAATATCAATATCTCATGTAAAAACTCAAGTCCAAAATAATTTTAAAAATAAAATTTTTAGGTATAACTATTTAAATAACCATTTTCTAAAACAAATATAAATTTAATCTTTAAATAATCACTTCAATAATTAATTAATAAATATTTACTTTAAAGATTGTCAAAATAACTTAAGAAAATAATTCTCCAAAATATTTTTAAAAAAATCAACTTTGGAATTTTTAACTTGTATTTGAAAGCTACTTTTAAAAACATACTCGGCTTTCCAGGGAGAATATACTTCCATTTCAATATGGTTTAATTAAATCAATCAATATATCCTTCTTGATTTATTTTAAATTTACATTCCAAATCCGTAAATTTCTTTCTGCACTTAAAATAAACCAATATTTATTTTTAAAACAAATTTCCCTTTCCTTTATAATTTCCCATTGTGAATTTGAATTTCCAAAAATATCCATTGATATACGATTTTCAAATCGATTTTCACTTACAAACACCAAATAAAATTCCAAATTGGTTTCTAAATTTATTTCAAACACCCAAATCAAATTCCAATTTTATTTCCAAAATTTATTCCCAACCACGCAATTAATTTCCAAATCGATTTCCCATAGATTTATTTTTTTAAACACCAAATCAATTTCCAAATTTGATTTCTAAATTGATTTCTTTTTGAAACAAATTCCTTTATTTCTTCCAAACTACTTAAAATATGGATTTTAAATAAATTCTCCAACTTTCATAAAATATTACTCGAAATCCATTTATTGAAAACTTTTCCCATATTTTTTAGAATTTATTCGATAGGATTACGGAAATCAACTTTTATACTTTTAAATTTCTTCTTTTAAATTTATCCAATTCTTAAAATTTAATTTACTATAAATTTTCCCCTTAAATTTGAAAAATCAAATTTTATTTATTTCTGGTGTCCTACAATACCAAAAATATATTCGGCCAAACCATAGCCTTCAACGATTTCAACCACAAATATAATCGTACACGGATTATAATTAAAACAACACACAGCATTGAAACAAATTCAATTATTTAAAGAATCTAGTTGGATCCCTCCAACCTGTTTCCCTGCATCCATATATGTTAGTACAACAATTAAATACCAATTCCACTTCGAGGTGGAATATCGCAGTATATGGGATTATATAAATCATCTGCTATTATGTAGCGCATAGGGTCTCATCCAATACAACTGATAATAATTTATCATCCAAGCACACAATCAACAATTTTAACTTTAACTATTTAAAATTAAATTGGAAAATCCGATTGAGTGAGAAGTTCTCACCTTTACTTTTTTTGCAATCCATTTCCCTCTCGACTATTATCTCCAAAGTTTTTGGACCTTGTAACAACATTAAAAGGTTTTATTAATATTCGAATAAATCGAACAATTAATCACTATTTACTCATTTAATTTAGCTAAAAAAAATTTGGGTTTAAACCAATAATATATTTTTAATCTAATAATTTAAGTTTGAACTACTATTTTCTTTAAAATAATATTTTAATAACAATAAATAATTAAATTGGTAAATAAAACAAATCAATTGCCATTTTAAATTTAATTAACTAACAATTTGATTTTAACTAAATAATTCTTCCCTTTTTGAAACAAAAATAAATTTAATAAGTTTATCAAACAATTTAATCTCCATATTAATTTTAAAATAGTACATGCATGTGTAAAGAAAAATTTCTATTTACTTGTAATTAAAATAAGCATGTATACATATATGTATAGATTCAAGTAGAATTCTGCTTTTCAATTCTTACTGTAAAATTTCCTCAAGTTGATTTCTTCAATTAAAATTCAAATTCAAAGTTTAAAATAAACAATGGAACCCATACCTGCTTCCCCAAATTCACGCATACGACCGGCACGCGAATGCACTTCCGACGATGAACGATGACACCTCCATCTCGGCCTCAACCTTGGCTGCCACGTCGCCGCACCCTAGCCAATCGTCGCTGTTTTCCGTACAACTTTTTCGCAACTACGCCTCGCAAATCGAAATCGACACCCCCTACGTTATACGACATCGCCAACCTTCAGTAACAATTGCGAGCCGCCGCCACACCTCGCGACGTTGTCGCCTTGTTTGCCCTCCACCATGCGATAGCATACACAATTCGATTCTAAACCTGATGCTTGGCCTTGCGAATCCATACGCTCCTTAGCCAAGTCGATGGCGAGATCGACGCAACTATCGCCTTCTTTTTTTTCGATTGAATGCTTCGGCTGCCCCTTTCTTTTCTTGTTTGGGAATTAATTTTCGATTTCGAAATTTTAACAGAAAAAAACAAGGTCATTATCTTTAGTCAGGTATTTGATTTTGAATAACTGAAGGGAAGCGTATTTATTATCAAAGTATCGGCCATGATTTTTGAACTGCTCAATTTCATTTTTTTGTTTGAACGAAGTGATCCCATTTTTTTTATTCTTTGAACGAGAAAAAATATTTTCTTCAACGCGTGTCGAAAAACATGCCAAGTGTTTAAACTAGGGGAGCACGTGTAAAATTTGTTCTGTGAAAACCATTTGTATTAAATACATACATATATCATATAAAATTTAAATTTAAATTCAAATTGCTTCGATAAACGCAAACTCAAAATCTCGATCCTCAATCAGGACGTGTTGCCAGGCATTGTAATGTTATATGCCCATTTCGAACGCAATGGAAAAGGTTTCGAGTCCAAATTCGATCGTATGGAGAAGATAGCTTTTTGAACCCAGTTATTAAATTAAATTTCGATATAAATTTCAGCACCTTTGTCATCGTGCGATCACACGACAACTCCAAATGCTACGGAAATTGAAATTCGATAATAATACAGTATTACGGATCCAATGGAACTGGTTTCATCGATTTCCGAGATCGTGCCTCAGAGGGCTATTTTTAAATATCGATTTAAACGATATAAATTTAAAACCAAACAAATCAATTTCAAATTCAATTCTAAAGCTTCCATTATCTTCAGTATCATTAATATAGATTTTACAAGACTTCAATTTATTTTTAACAAGCTCAAAACTGAAGATACATTATTTTACTCAATCTCAGAAATTAAATTCAATAATGTAATTGCCAAATAGAAGGTGATGTTTGAAATTCAAGTTAAAAAATTCTCCAAATATTTAAAATCAATTAAATATTTCAATTTTAAATATTCAAAAATCCAAGGTCGTCATAGACGGAATCTTGGTGGATGTTATTTATCTACTTTTGTTTTGTTATATTTTGATATACCCATTTATACATGATGTTATTGTATTTCAAGATATTATAACACGGATATTGGGATGTTATGTTTTTTTAAGATTTGAATTTTTATAAGATGTGTACAATTTCTGAAATTATATTTTAGCCTTTTTATTGTTATATTCTGGTAGCATTAGTAGATAGCCCTATATGTTGTTTTTACCAACCCATAGCCAACTTTAGATTGGGTCAAATGTTCGATGGGCCTTTTCTGTGTCAAAAATTATCCCCATTCGAGGCGGCTAGTTGCGGTTCCCCTTTTAACGGATCTTCAGCTTGTGCCATACCCGGTGAACCTTTAATTTCCTCTTGAAGATACTTGCCAGAGCTGCGAGTGGGGACGTAAGTAAGGGTTGGCACTCTTGAGATACTTAGAAGAGATGATACAGGAACAACAAATCTATTGGGGAGCAGAAGGCCACACCATCAGAGGTTCTCATATGTTAAGAGATATGTGGTAATGCGATGTTGAAAGCTAATTTCCTTCATTGCTGATAAAGTATCGAGATGCTCATATGAGTTACACACTTGGGTAGAAAGAGTCCAAGTATGGCAAGAGAAAGTAGGAAAGGATCTTACATCCGAAAAGCCAGTGCCCATTGAAGCCATATAAGCATTGGATGAAGAAATATTTGCTCTTAAAGTAAGAAAGTTTGTTGTGGAGCTTCTAGATGACCTTGCACTTGCACTAGTCCTCGATAATCATGTATGACGGCAAGTCCTTTATTTGAAGGTCAATAAATAAGCTAGTTCGTTGAAGTTTGGAGGCCATTGAAACCAATTGGTGAAAAGCACAAACAAGGAGCTCAGAAGAGCATACCAGTTAGGGTGAACTTAGGACGGAGCTAGCCTAAGATCTCGAAGAATCATGCACAAAAATTAATTGAATGGCGGGACATCACCGCTTAGGCATATATACCGATCTCACGTCGTATACTCCAATAGAGCATTGTGTGATCGCTGGCCCCAAGCAGGAAGTAACACGTCATCCTAACGTATTTCGTGCTGTCAACATATGTGATGGAGCATCTTGGCGGAGAGAATAGTTAGCACTTATTCAGGTGGATCACCAGAAATCGAAGGCCAATATATTTGTATATTGGAGGAGGCGGCTCTTGAATCGGGACAACTATCCTTTATAGCTCGGCGGTAATCGTCCATATGGTAGCAAAAGGTGTAGAAGTAAATGTTTGATTCATGGCAGACCAAGCTTTAGGAGTAGATGTCCCGACATTGGTGTGAAGGTAGAGAGATTGTTGAGTCATTTCGGACAAGAAAACTTAGCATTCAACACAGTCGGGCGTGTTCTAGTTTAAAATAATAAACCTGTTTGACCGGTGCTCAGAATCCAATGGATGTCGAAACGTGTTGAACAATCGAGTTATGAGTGCCAACCAGGAAAAGTGAAAGTGCTAAACTATGCAATGTGAATCCGATGTCTCGTAAGTGATTAGTGGACCATCTTGTATAGATAGCCAGCTCGTGCAAGGAAAACGAGCCACGTCGCACGATGAAACTATGCATCGAATCCTACCCATTATCCATCAAAAATTAATAATATAATCATTGTTCGGAGCGATATGGAAGCTTTTATTTTACACGAACATTAGAAATACAGAAATAAAGAATGCTATGCAGTAAGAATATTCAAATAACATGGATGCTAGGCGAAAAATCTTTCGAATATTGGAGCTTAACCAATATAACCGTCCTTGAAAGGGAACCATCCTATCTGTATTTGAACCACGAAATGCAATCGACAAAATGTTGATAGGAGCTAGTCATTGAGCATCATTTTAGTGACTCGAGCATCTGCTAAATTGGCCACAAGTCCATTCTAGTTGGAACCTGAAACAAAACCTAACTAAACTCCGATTAATCCCCATCAACGCTCTTCAATCGCTATCCCCACTATCAATCTCCATGATATGGAGGCTATGGAAACCATAGGACTTAGCCTGTTTGTACCAAAATTGGGCACAACACTCTTCGGAAGTATTTGAAGAGATAAAATGAAGAATGTAAATGTAAAAAGTGGATTATCTAACAAACACTTCAAAAACAGATATGAAAAACACGCAAAAACATAGAGATTTAGGGTGGTTCGACGTATGACCTACATCCACTATGAAATTGATGATTTTATGGATGTTTGTTTGCTGGTTACAACTAGTTACAATAGGTTACAACAGTAGATTTCGGGAACAACGACGATCTTTTAGTGCAAAAATGATTTCGGCAGAGTCTGGACGTATGAGAGTTCAAAATTCCTCTTTCTATAGACTCTGGGATGCGAGGCATAGGATGC
The DNA here is from genome assembly GCA_030765085.1 of Allium cepa. NCBI lineage: Eukaryota > Viridiplantae > Streptophyta > Magnoliopsida > Asparagales > Amaryllidaceae > Allium > Allium cepa. Next base: position 201,164,143 of record CM060945.1, on the reverse strand, counting down.
AAATATCTCACTGAGATCTAGGAAGACCTCTTCTGGTACATGGTTGGGCCCATACGATCGATCTAATGTAGTTCACACTCAATCCGTGATTGATACGAACGAATTTCATATCGATCAAGATTTGGCTCAATCGAGTCGAATCTTTGCATGAACGTTCTTTAGGTCGTAAGTAAGCTCCTGCGAAAATTTGTTGGCAATTGGACTTGTAGATTTTGAGTTATGATCGATGCAAGTCTGTGTTTTTAGAAGGCTGTCTCATTCATATCGATGCTGTTCGTATCGCTCTTTGGGCACGTGCTTGCAAGTTGACGTGGCACTAACTCCTCAGATCGATCCACTTTTTATGCCGAGTGACCAAGTATTTCAAAGGGGTGTACCTTGATCGTATCGATCAAGTTGTCCTGTTCATCGATTGCCGTGGCCTTGTTCGTATCGATTGTCGTGGCCTTGTTTGTATCGATACTCATAGGCTATTTCAAATCGATAGCTGAGTGCCATTTCGTATCGATAGCTGGAGGTTGTTTTTGTATCATTCGTTTGATGTTTTATTCGTATCGATTGTTGATCGATCAATACAAACTGTGTGATTGTGATCAATGCGAATTGACTCCAATTGATTGATATGAAGTTGAACCAATTTGATGGATACGAAGTAGAACCAGGCTGAGTGGACATGCAGTTGAGTGTACATAATGGATACAAACAACAGGTAATGTGATGGATACGAACAACATGTAACGTGATGGATAGGAACAGATGGATGCGAAATGATGGATACGAACAGACAGATGCTTGTGAGTTGATTTCCTTGGATTGAATCGATCGTATCTTGAGCACATGTACTCCAATTGACCTGAAATTTGGAATGTTGGCTTTCATATCTTTGCTTGTCCTGTCACATCAATTGTAGCTCGATCCGGACTCGAACAAAATTTATCGACATCCATAGTGAACCTGTGTACAATTGATCTTCGGAAAAGACTATCTTTGGTTTCTATTCAACTTCTTGGTGTCACGGCCTTGCCAAAAGGCGGGATAACATTTTCTCCCAAAGTACGTCTTGTGAGAACATGGCGTGCTTTGAAAAGTTACAATCTTCATCCTGAATAGTTCCATCTGACTTGTTAAACGGTTGTTGTCTTCTTATGGAAAGCTGTAATTTTTGATTGATCTTTAGAAACATAAATCATGAACTATTGACTACCAATTGTCGTACCGCGTACTGTTGTAACTTTGTGTTGTATGATAGTGATCTGTTGTTGTTGTAATCATTACCATATGAATATTCAATTCCTGTGAATTTTTTAAAAAATTGGATGCTAGTTCGTCATACATGAGTGTAAGTTAGCGGGACTCCCGTTAACGTTCGCATGTTCACGAGTCGTTGTCAGCCAGTTTTTTTGTATCGAACTCCGTATTGACCCTCTCCTGAATCAATGTAAAATTCAATTTATAGCAACGCCTGATGGTTGTTTTGGAATGTCCCTGTTTGCACCAAAATTGGTCACAACACTCTTCGGGAGTCTTTGAAGAGATAATAATGAAGAATATAAATTGCAAATGAGGATTATCTAACAAAAACTCGAAATAACCGGAAAGTAAATGCATAGACAAGCGATTTATAGTGGCTCGGCATGTTGCCTACGTCCACTGTGAAGTTTTTTGCAGTTTTATTGCTTCTCTTTTAATGATTACAAGCAAGTACAGCAAACAACAGCAAGTTACAACTGGAAATTCGAAATTGACAGTAAGAATATGGTGTAGGTCTTGATCCGGCAGAGTTTCGGCGCTTGAGAATCAAAAGATCTCTTTTCTATAGGCTCTGGGGCTCTATTTATAGGCGTAGGAGGCTGAGACTTCGCTTAAACTTCGAGAGATTCGCTCTGGCGCGTGAGGGGGCCCACACGACCAATTCCAGAAAGTTTCGAGTCGATCTGTGATCGATACGAAATCATTTTGTATCGATCAAGATGATGTCCAATCGAGCTGAAATTTGGTGCGAACGTCCATTGTCTCGTGTGCAATCTCCTGTGAAAATTTCATTGCATTTGGATCAGTAGATTGGGAGAAACACTCGATACGAAATGGACTTCTTCGGTGGCTATTTGGTTCGAATCAATTCGTTCGAATCGATTGCTTCGAACCGAGGATGGCACGCGCCTTTGCGATGACGTGGAGCGCAATCTTCGTGTTGATCCGCCTTTTTCGCCGAGTTGATCAAGTCGTTCCCAAGATTTCGCCGCACTCGTATCCATGTTTGCCGTGTCAACCCAGGGCTTCTAAACTCGGTGGATTCGAATATATTATCGTGTATGGATTCGAAGCGAGGCATTCTGCTGGATACGGAGCAGAGTATCTAGATGGATACGAATCAAGGCACCTTGATGGGTTCGAACGTGACGTGGTCTATCTGCCGATGGGTTCGAACTAGGAGGCGGTGACCTATTCGAAATGGACAAGTGTTGACGGATTCGAACAAGAAGTCGCTTGATGGTTTCGAACATGGGTTTCACTTATGGATTCGAATAGCAGTCATTGATGGACACGAACCACGTAGCTTCTCAATGGATACGAAGAGAGGCTTACATGATGGATGCGAAGCAGCATCCGTTGCCTTAGTTGATGGATGCGAAGTGGGCTTTCTTCGATGGATACGAACAGCAGCTGCCTGATGGATACGAAGGTGATCGATTCGAACCGGAGTTCGATGATGGATATGAAATCGAGGTCATTTCCTCTAAATTGAATCGATCATAACTCGAGCGTACAAACTCAGATTAACTTGAAATTGTAAATGCTGGCCTCTATGGCTTTGCTTGTCATGTCCTATCAAATGTAGCTCAATCTAGACTCGGACAAAATTCATCGATATCCATAGCAAAGCAATGTATAACCAATCTTTGAGGAGAGATGTCCTTTGTTTTCGATTGATCTTTTGGTATCACGGCTTTGCCAAAAAGCGGGATAACAATTGCCCCCCAAAGTATGTCTTATGGAGACATGACGTGCTTTGAAAAGCTGCAGTCTTCACTCCGAACAGTCATTGCTCTTTTGTCGAAGGTTGTAACCTTGCGTTGATATAATTGATCGTTGTATGATAGTGCTTAGCTGTTTGTCGTTGTAATCGAAATGAGATGAGTATTCGATCCCTGTGAATGTTGAAAATCAAATATTAGTCCAACATATATGCATATATGTTAACTTGACTCCCGTTAACGTTGAGTGTTCATGAGTCGTTGTCAGTTTAGTTTGTTATCGAATTTCGTATCGCTTCTCTCCTGAACCGATTTGAAATTTGAGTTGAAACAACGCTTGATGGTTGTTTTGGACTACCCTCTTGTATCGATCCTCTCCTGAATCGATGTGAAATTTGAGTTGTAACAACGTTTGTCAGTTGTTTTAGGAAGTTCCTTCGTATCGATCCTCTCCTGAATCGATATAGAAGGTTGAAAGATTGACTTTGCATCGGTAAATGGAGAATTCGGTGGATGCGAAATGTTTATTCGCATTGATGCTAATGACTCCAACAGGTCTTTGTTGTGTTGTCTGTAACGATGCTAATGTTTATATACTGAAGGATACAAAATAGCTATTTGTATCGATGGGTAACGCAAAAGTTATGATGGATACGAAATCGTTGTTCGTATCGATGTGCAGTGGATGGAGTTGTGAACTTGTTGACGCGAACATGGACTTCGAGTCGATGTTTTCACTGTCCACTTTGAACCGATGGGAACCTTTGGTCAGATGAAAGGTAAAGAACGAATCGATCTGGGGGCTTGCGTTCGAACCGATGAAGGCAGTGATATTTATCCTTGGATTTCGCATCAATCCCTGGAATATTTCAATGGAGGTGATGCAGTTCATACCAGTTATGAAGGAGGTGTATCGCATCGACACGAAATGATCGATACAAAAAATAAGTAATTGGTCGTTTCGAAGTCCTCAGCTTTAGGTCGATACGAATTTTACCTTTATGTTCGATACGAAGAGTATCGATTCGAACGTGAGCAATGTAAAGCTGAGAGCTTCCTGATCGGTACGAACCAGGCAATCAAGGATCGATTCGAAGTCATCTTTCTTTAATCGATATGAATTCGAACTTGTCGATCTATTCGAAGCATGCCCCCGGAATTGATATGAACACGTATCCTGGTGGATTCGAACAAGCTTCTGATGGTCGATTCGAATCCATGCCATGAAGGATTCGAAAATTTGAACTCTTGATAGCATGATTTCAATGAGCTTTATTTTTGCATATCTGGACCTGACAGTTAAACTGCATACTTGACTACTTTTCTAGGCTCGTCGATGGAACCGTAACAACTTTAATCCGGATCGATTGCCAACATTTTAATAGTACGGTTGTGACGACCAGCGATGACTGTCATTATAGCTGAACTTCGAAGCTTTGTCGTATAATGATGATTTCTCGTGAGTTAGCTAGTTATGGAAACTTCAAGCTTGCAGCCGCTAGGAGCTCAGAGTTTGACTCCTTCCAGACTTGAAATGCCGGGCATTGAGGCCGAAGAAGAAAAAGTAGATAAGCTCCCTTTGGCGCATTTTTGGAAGTTAGGAAGTTGGTTTTATTTTTCTTTCGTAGGCCATGTATAGATGCAGGCTCGGCCCCCTGTTAGTAGGAGTCTTTGGAATAACTTGTACATGAATCTTCACATACAGTTATTTGAAATAAAATTTAGTTTCTTTGCTTTAACTTTCATTTCTTTTGTGCTTAAGTATTTGCAGCATTTGGCTTTCAGTCCAATGTACTTGTGGTCTTTTCACCGTCAAGTAGAGTTTGTTTTATTCGCCAAGCCTGAAAATCTTGATCACACGTCGTGATTGATGAATGAGTTGAATTTTGGACATTGTATTGCTTCGATTGGCGATTAACACTTAAGCATTTTGCCCCCCAGTTCCAGGGAACAACATTTGTATTTCGGTGGTCGATCGCACCTATTGCAAATCTTGAGCACGTGTCCACACTCCGGGGACCTAGGATAATCTGTGATCGATAATCTTGTTTGCACCTGGGAATTTGAGAATTATCGATGTTTGTAACACAGTTCGCACTCCGGGAACTTTGACTTGGCGTTTGCACTCTAATTCACACTCTGGGAATTTGGAGTTAGCATGTATATTTTGGTTCGCGCTTCGGAAACCTAGAATTGATGTTTATCCTCCAATTCATGCTCTGGGAACTTGGAGTTGACATTTGTATTTTTCGGTTCGCCCTCTGGGAACCTGGAATTGATGTTAATCCTCTAATTCACGCTCTGGGAACTTGGAGTCAACATGTATGTTTGGGTTCGCACTCCGGGAACCTGGAATTGATGTTTATCCTTCAATTCACGGTCTGGGAACTTAGAGCTAGCATTGACGTTTCGGTCCGCACTCTGGGAACCTGGAACTGATTTTTATTCTCCAATTCACTCTCTGGGAACTTGGAGTTAGCATTTATGTTTTGGTTCGCACTTCGGGAACTTGGAATTGATGTTTGTACTCCGACTCGCGCTCTGGGAATCTAAAGTTAGCATTTGCATTTTGGTTCGCACTCCGCGAACCCGGAATTGATGTTTATCCTCCAATTCACGCTCTGGGAACTTAGAGTTGGCATTTTTGTTTCGGTTCGCACTACGGGAACCTGGAATTAATGTTTGTACTCCGACTCGCGCTTTGGGAATCTGGAGTTAGCATTTTCATTTTGGTTCGCACTCCGGGAACCTGAAATTGATGTTTGTTCTCCAATTCACGCTCTAGGAACTTGGAATTAGCCGATAGATGGTCGGTCACATCTATTTGGGCTTTTTAGGAGTTCGTTCACACTCTGGAATGATGGATTTGATGTTTATACTCAATTCACGCTCTGCGAACTTGGAGTCTGTTCACACTCTGGGAATGATGGATTTGATGTTTATACTCCAATTCACGCTCTGGGAACTTGGAGTACGTTCACACTCTGGGAACGATGGATTTGATGTTTATAGTCCAATTCACGTTCTGGAAAGTTGGAGTCCGTTCACACTCTGGGAACGATGGATTTGATGTTTATACTCCAATTCACGCTCTGGGAACTTGGAGTCCGTTCGCACTCTGGGAACGATGGATTGATGTTTATACTCTAATTCACGCTCTGGGAACTTGGAGTCCGTTCACACTCTGGAAACAATGGATTTGATGTTTACACTCCGGTTCGCACTCTGGAAACTTAGAGTTGATGTTTATTCTCCAATTCGTACTCTGGGAAAGTCGAGTTAGTGTTTATACTTCGGTTCGCACTCTGAGAACCTAGAGTTGATGTTTATACTCCAATTCGCACTCTGGGAAAGTGGAGTTAGGATTTGTACTCCGGTTCGCACTCTGGGAACCTAGAGTTGATGAGGACTGTCGTCTATCGGTCCAGTTCAGCCTTTGAAGTGATGGCTTTCCCCCGAGCTGAGGTTTCACTTAGTGAGTGGCCGGTCGTATCACAGTCACTCGCTGTTTAAATAAATTCCATTGTTCGATGGAGCTTAGCTCTTCGTGCGTCGAGATTGTTGAATGTTGCATTCGGTGAATCACGGCTCTAGCTTGAAGAGATAGTAATTTATTGCTGGAACGGAAAACATGTCAAAGTCAGTGCCTTATTACAAATTCAAACTTAAAAATGTAAAGAGAGTTGCAAAGTATTCATAGATTGAATAGAGCTTGTCATGTGCAACAGTGACGAAGGTCATCGTCGTTCCAGGCTCTTGACAAAGTGGGTCTGCCACTGATGGCGTTTATCACTAATCTCCCACGGGGACAGGTAGAGTCCTCCTGTCTCGGTCGATTGGGTTCATTATTTTGATTTGATGGGCCCGCTCCTCTAGGCTGCGGCGCCCGCACAAACTGCTCCAGCTTTCTTTCTCTAATTAATTTTTCAACGAGATCTTGTAAGTGACGACATTCATTTGTATCGTACCCGTAGCTTTCATGGAACCTGCAAAATTTTCCCGTCTGGGTTTTCTCTCTGATGACGGTTTTGGAGCTGGTTTTTTGTATTGCATTGTATTACAGGCTTGTAAATACAAGTTCTCCAGTGATGTATTCAAAGGGGTGTAACTGTCAAACATAGGATTCTTGCGCTATGGGCCACGATTTTGATCTCGCTTTCTGGTTTGATTCACGTTCTCTTTTCGCTGAGTTTGTTTGTTTTGAAGGTTCAATTGAACTTTTTCGAAACTCTCACCGGACTGTTTGATTGCAATATTGCTTTGGATCCCTTTCGTGCTTGGCCCTGCATCAGTTTGCTTCCTAGACTGTTTCGCATCTTCCCTTCTTAGGAATTAAGCCGCCTTGGCATGGAAACGGTGCAACGATGAAGGGGGTTTTCCAGCCAACCAGTTGCCAAACTCAAAATCGGGGTCAATCCCATTAGTCAATGCCATAAGGATGGAGTTATCATTCAGATTGCTGATTTCGGCACATGCAGCGTTGAATCTCTCTAAGTAGTGTCTAAGCATCTCTCTAGGAGCTTGGGTAACGCTGGCCAGAGTGTTGACGTCTTTTGACCTTGCGACATGCATGCGGAATTGCTCAACAAACTATGTGGCCAACTGGTCAAAGGAAGAAATGGATCGAGGTGGCAGTCGAGTGAACCACATGGTGGCGATGCCTCCCAAGGAGATGGGGAAACTACGACATTTCACTGCATCGTCAGCTTTGGCAGCGATCATCGACCATTCATATTTCTGAAGGGTTTGGAGTTTCCCTCATACACGGGTAGAGTCGGCATCCTGAATCGCCGTGGGGGTTCAGAAGTAAGAACATCATCCGTGAAAGGAGTGTGACTTCTGGAGATTCCACAGTCATCGTTCGTGAGACCCTGGCTCTCATGGATCATCTGACGTATCATGGTCGGAATATCCGGCATTTGTATGCTCTGTGCAGCTTGTGCCGGAGCATGATGGTGTTCCATACTATGAGGTTGGACCGGGAGCTGTCGACGTTCCACGTCTCGCCTTCTTGGCTCATAGTCCTCTGGGATGTATGGTTCAGGAGTATTTTCGTGATGACGACGATCCAGGTTCGACTGATTTTGGGAATCGACTCCTGGTTCAACCGCGATGTTCGTGGCGCGGTATTCTACGGTATAGTGAGGAGAGGCACCTCCTCGGGAGGAAGGTCCGGTCTGAAAACTGGCCGATGGGCCAACTCTCAGTTATCCAACGGTCATTGCTGGTTGATTTCCAACAGCTTGTATGTGACTCCCATCTAGCCGGGCTCATAGAGATCGATGATGGTAATCGGAAGATGAAGAACTTTCATAGGAAGAGTGAGAAGCATGATCTCTCTCGGATCTCCTTCGCTTCTGGCGATTCAGCTGGTTGATCAGCTCAGCGTTGTCACATAGCTATTCTGTAAGTTGTTGCCGACTTTGGGTCAGCTCTCGAAGCAGCAGCTGAAACTCTTGTCGGGTAACCGGACCTGATGGTTCTATGTGTCCAGTAGTGTCTTGGTTTGAAGGGGGTAGTGGCGTTGGATTCTGTTTATCTTGTTCTTCTTGATTGACAGCATTAGACGTGGTCCTTGTGCTAACCATCTTGAAGGTTGAATTCCTTTCCTAAACTTTATGCAAATTTGAATAGTATGGAAGGAATTTGGACTTGAATTAGTAATCTGGATCTCTCTCTTAGATTTATTCAATCCGGTATCAACGACAGATCCAAAGAGCAGGAGAAAATCTGGGTTTTCTCAGTGAAAGCACCAAAGTGTTTGCACCAAAATTGGTCACAACACTCTTCGGGAGTCTTTGAAGAAATAATAATGAAGAATATAAATTGAAAATGAGGATTATCTAACAAAAACTCCAAATAACAGGAAAGTAAATGCGTAGACAAGCGATTTATAGTGGTTCGGCGTGTTGCCTACGTCCACTGTGAAGTTTTTTGCAGTTTTATTGCTTCTCTTTCAATGATTACAAGAAAGTACAGCAAACAACAGCAGGTTACAATTGGAAATTCGAATTTGACAGTAAGAATATGGTGTAGGTCTTGATCCGGCAGAGTTTCAGCGCTTGAGAATCAAAAGATCTCTCTTCTGTAGGCTCTGGGGCTCTATTTATAGGCGTAGGAGGCTGAGACTTCGCTCAAACTTCGGGAGATTCGCTCTGGCACGTAAGGGGGCTCACATGACCAATTCCAGAAAGTTTCGAGTCGATCTGTGATCGATACGAAATTATTTCGTATCGATCAAGATGATGTCCAATCGAGCTGAAATTTGGTGTGAACGTTCATTGTCTCGTGTGCATTCTCCTATGAAAATTTCATTGCATTTGGATCAGTGGATTGGGAGAAACACTCGATACGAAATGGACTTCTTCGGTGGCTATTTGGTTCGAATCGATTCGTTCGAATCGACTGCTTCAAACCGAGGATGGCACGCGCCTTCGTGATGACGTGGAGCGCAATCTTCGCGTCGATCCGCCTTTTTCGTCGAGTTGATCGAGTCGTTCCCAAGATTTCGCCGCGCTTGTATCCATGTTTACCGTGTCAACCCAGGGATTCTAAACTCGGTGGATTCAAACATATTATCATGTATGGATTCAAAGCGAGGCATTCTGCTGGATACAGAGCAGGGTATCTGGATGGATACGAATCAAGGCACCTTGATGGGTTCGAACGTGACGTGGTCTATCTGCCGATGGGTTCGAACTAGGAGGCGGTGACCGATTCGAAATGGACAAGTGTTAATGGATTCGAACAAGAAGTCGCTTGATGGTTTCGAACATGGGTTTCACTTATGGATTCGAATAGAAATCATTGATGGACACGAACCACGTAGCTTCTCAATGGATACGAAGAAAGGCTTCCATGATGGATGTGAAGCAGCATCCATTGCCTTAGTTGATGGATGCGAAGTGGGCTTTCTTCGATGGATACGAACAGCAGCTGCCTGATGGATACGAAGGTGATCGATTCGAACTGGAGTTCGATGATGGATACGAAATCGAGGCCGTTTCCTCCAAATTGAATCGATCATAACTCGAGCGTACATACTCAGATTGACTTGAAATTTGAAATGCTGGCCTCTATGGCTTTGCTTGTCATGCCCTATCAATTGTAGCTCAATCTGGACTCGGACAAAATTCATCGATATCCATAGCGAAGTAATGTACAACCAATCTTTGAGGTGAGCTGTCCTTTGTTTTCGATCGATCTTTTGGTATCACGGCTTTGCCAAAAAGTGGGATAACAGTCCCCTCATATCGATCCTCTCCTTGATCGATGTAAAAGGTCAAAAAATGATTTCGTATCGATGTCGATTGACACGATTTTGTTGGTCTATCCTTTTTATTTTTTTGTCTCGTATCGATGGATATGAGTACTAGTGAACCTCAAAGTTATGGATACGAATTTTTCATGTCGCATCAATAGGCGCTAATTCTCATGATCTACAGTGGATGGATACGAAATTATCATTTCACATCGATGGAGTTGGGATCAGTCGCCGATGGATACGAACTGCTACACTTTGGATCGCTCTTGATCGATGGATATGAATAAGCCTCTTCGTATCGATGGCAGTTGTGACTGTTCCAACCGGTACTTGGCTACTGGGAGACTCCTCGTCTCTTGCTTGGGTTCGAACCATATAAATACGTTCTGAACTTAGAAAAATTCCATCTATTTTTCATTTTACTTCCAGCCTTCATATCGATAGAGAAACCTTGGAAAAGAAAAATGTTCTTGCCTTCAAATCGAACTAACTCCCAATCGTTTGAACTAATCACCAAAGCTAGGTAAATAAAACATGAATTTATGTCAAAAAACAACGGGTCTTTGAATTCCGTGCCGTCCTATTTGCCTTCATGACCGATTCTTACGAAGTAATGGCCGAAGGCGATCGACATAAGGTCGAGGAGGGAGAGCATGGCACTCGAGTGGTTTTGGAGAAGATGAAGTGTGGAGGGAAGCACGACTTCAATTTCGTAATGGTGAAAGGAAGGAGAAGACTTGGCTTCGTATCGATTTTGGGCATAAGTTTCGTTTCGACTAAAAATGTATTGATAAAATGGTGAATTTCATATCGATTCAGAGTGATAGCAGTTCGTATCAATCGACTTCATGGTTTTAGATCAGTGCAAACTTCGTGTTTGAGATCGGTATGAAATCAGCAAATGTTTAATCGATACGATTTGAAAACATCGAGCAGATACAAACTTTATTTCAACTCAGTCGGTGTAAAACCAGTGAGACTTGGTCGATACGAAGTCGAAGGTGTAATGATTGATATGAACAAGAGCTTCAGGTTGATGCGAAGTCAATAAGATACCGATCGATATGAAATTGGAGTTTCTGACTGATACAAAAATGAAGCCTATGAAACGAACGATCCGAGCTTTGAATTTGATGGATACAAACTTCATGAAAATTCAAACATTTGACTCCGTCGAGCTTTGGCCTTGCACAATTGGACTTAACTGCTAAACTACATATTTGACTACCTTTTGAAGCTCGTCGATGGAACTGTAACTTAACAAAATTTTAACAAACTTTAACTTGGATCAGTCTCTAAAGTCTGGATGGCACAGTTGTGACAGTCAGTGATGACAGTCACTCCAGTTGAATTCCAAAGTCTTGTTGTTCGAATCTTCCTTAAATTTAGTAGAATTTCTTAAGTAATATATAGCACTACACTACACTACACAATACATCCATGCACTTCGCACTAGGGAACATGTGGGCTTATTATCATCTAATGATGGTTTCTGATGAGTTGATTAGTTATGGAATCTGCCAGTTCTCAATAGTAGGAAATCTGAAGTTCATCTCTTCCAATAATAGAGTTGCCGACCATCGTGGCCGAGGTCATCGATCCATCTTCGGACGAGTTCCCAGGGGTAACTTTTATTACAAACCCATAAGATTCTATGTGGTCCAACATCTTCGAAGATATGTTGGGACGGATATGCCTAAGACATGGCTTGTTGTTGGACGAGTCTTATTACTGTGGCCGAAAGATAGACCACATGCTTCCCAAGAAGGGTCTACAGCTTTCAATAGGCATTCATGCACAGTTGGAACACTTCCCCCATTCAACTAAAACATTCGGAAAGTGTTGGCTTTTTTCAGAATTGCCCCTTCACAACTACACCCCAATGGATACGCACTACTGAATAGTCTATTCATTGTATTCATGGAACATCTTTTCCGACCCTCGATTTCGATCGAAATCAGATACCTATTTAATGTTAGGAGTCGGGGTGATAGTCCATCATTCACAATCCTAGTGGCAGTTAGGAACTGTCATGTGGAGCGGGCTCTTGGACCAGGCTCAAATATTTTAAGAAAGAATGGTTCTATATCCGATGCCCCTTAGGATTCGCCAGTCGATGGTGCCAGAAGTAAGTGTCATAATTATCTTCGATAATACATGAATTTTTCGTAACTGGTGCTGAATCTCATATCTTCTTTCCTTTTGCGGCTGTAATCCCACGACCTAAAGGTGCACATTTTAAGGAAATAGTACGGGTCCTTTAAGAAGTGCCAAGTGAAATGAGGGACATAGACTCAGTGCTAACAGATAGAAACTTGAGGACCCTCGGGCTAATCGAGTGAAATCAGAGCATTAGGCTTGAAGGAATGCTAAGGGCGGCTCTGGTGAAACAGGCTAAACGTAAAGTGCCTGGTATCATAATAACTGAAGAGCGTGAGGATGAAAATAAACCCACTGATGATGGACCCGTAGTCGGGCCTTCTAACAGCTTTCAAAGTCTTGAGGGAAGGAGAAAATGCGAGGCTGTAGCGCATATGGGCCACAAATCTTTGAGATGGAAATCCGTAATCGTGTCTTTGCCTGTTCCCGGTATCAGAATTTCAGAGGCTCCTCCCTCGCAAGTGGAGAACCTTTTCAATGGGCTTGCCGATATCCCAATCTCGAATTATGTATCACTTCAACATGACGTTGGATTGGAGGACCTTTAGAGTGCTTTAGACTTAAGCGAGTCTCTTTCCACAAGCGTGGCTGACATTTTCGATTGGTCGAGGGGTTGCACATACATATACACTTCACGGCACTACAGGATTTTCGATCACAAGCCCCTTACGTCAGGAGATTACTAACTCTGTTGTTCTTTCTTCTTTATAGATTCGATGACTAAAAGAAATTCAATGTTGGGAAGTCTCCGCTATGCGTGGCAATCATCCAGCTCGTATTATGAGTCTCGTCGGAGGGAGGACAATAGAAACCATGATCGTGGTTATTTGAGCCAGGAACGTCATGAGAGATAGGGATAGGGATTATAGACATAGATCCTGATTGCGTTCTTCTCCTCGAGCCCCCACACAATCATTAGGCCATGGAAAAACAACTGGTAGAGCCTCCTCGCCAAAAATCATCTTCTCAAACCTATAGGCCTGAATCAAGCATTGCAGACATGAGGCCGAAACCCACATTGTTGTTGAACAAGCTATTACTGAGCCTACTGGGGAAGGGGCTATTTGAATTGCTCGGTCGAAGAAAGATTTTCCAAACTTATGCTTTGATGGCTTCGCCTTTCCCCTCACTTAAAAAAAATTTCATCGAAAGCAGACCACACTATGCATGATTATATTTATGATATCTATACCCAGTACAAGGAGTGGGGGAAAGCTGCTGAAAAAGCATTGAAGGTGGCCTTTGAGCGGGCGAATACCATTGAGAAATTAGAAGCCGAGCTCGCTCAAAAGGATCGAAATATTCAAGTGCTTAACGACGAAGCCGAATCCCCTCGAAAATCAGAAATAGAGCCCACCCAAAATGCCGATAAAGCGAACTTAGCAATGGAGAGGATGCAGCAAAAACATTTTTCCGTGGTGGAGGAGATGGGCTATCGAAACACCACTGTCACAACCGAATGGAATACTGCTCTCAAAAAACTTAACGATCTCAAGGCCAAATTTTTCGAAATCATCAAGGAGAGGGATGATGCAAATAACACAGCCAAGGAGGCATGTGAATAGGCTGTAGTGCTTTTGGGCGAATGGGATGCGACTACGGATAAGGTCTGGGAGGTGGAGACTGAGGTCAAGGAAAAAGTCCAAATGGCGGAGTCCATACTAAAGGCTGACATTGAAGATCTCCTTATTACTTATAATGCTAACGTTTTAAAGCATAGGAACCTAGCCTGGCTCGATAATTATCCAACACATTTATACAATGCTTGAGGCCGATTAGTAGTGGATGAGAAGGCTGCCCATCAGGGTGAATCTATCAATGAATTCGAGCTTGAGAACCGAGTGCTGAACGAAGGCGAAAGGAAAGTTCTCCATGATGCTATGATTTCATATGAGGAGAAGCTTGGCGCTCAGCACTCGGAGGTCAGAGAAGGAATTCGTGTCAAGCACCGTGACATAAGTCCTGAAACTCTTGTGCCGACTCAGTCTGAACCAACTTCTACGATTGATTCTCAATCAGTTCCTGCTTACAACTCGGATCAGCCATAAATATCTCTAGCTAGCGTGCAAATTTCTTAGGCCGTTCAGTCGTCAACAAGTCGAACTAAGGAAGGTAATCTGAACATTTCACATGCTTACTCACGATTAGGGGCTTTACTAGAAATATTTAATAACAATTTTTCTTTATCCCTTTTTAGTGATTGGAGCCACATCAGTCGTGCCTCCTGTAACTCAAGAGTCTCATCATGAGTAGGAGGCGATTATTACAGAAGCGACCACGACATCAATCACTGCACCTACAGATGATGTACAAGGGAGCACAGTTTCATTCGATGAACTGATGATGGAGGAACTTCTCAGTCATCATAGTGACCCTTTCTCTGACTTCCCGTTTGTCGTGAGTGGAGTAGCGCAAGCGACCGGCTCCTTAGTCCCAACAGCAAGCGTTTTCGGCAGTGCCCAAACATTTCACAAGGAAGAAATTATAGACGAGATTATCATGGAAGTGGAAGTAGCTGCCCGGACCAGTAGCTTTGGAGGTGGAACGTCAGGTCCTGGCCCGGCCCCAATACAAATGATATCTCCTGGTGGCACTGTTGTCGACACCAACGTGCCTATTCCGCCCCCTGTAGTGGAGCCAACCCCACCGACTCCGCCTTTTCGAAGCATACCTATTCATGTGAGTTTGGAGGAGAAGGTAGACATAATGCCCCTAGCGGGGAGTCAGCCATCGAAAGGCAAAGGCTCGAAGAGGAAACCGAATGGTAAATCCAGTGGGTCAACACCAAAGAGGAAACTGAAGAAAAAGAAAGAATAGACATGCTTCCTTGGTGTATTTTTGGGTAGATAGGAACTTCTTTTATTCTTTTTGTTGGCCGTGTATAGATGTAGGTTCGCCCTCTGCCAGTAGGAGTTTTGGCAATAGTTGTACATAAATTCCTTCCACAAATAGTTGAAATGAAATTCTATTTTGTCTTCAACTCAATTGTTGCTTATTTTCTTAAGTGTTCTAGCATTTGAATTCTCATTCAGTGAACTTGTGAAGTTTTCGACCTTTGGATTGGGTTTTTGAGTATATTTGTTAAGTCATAGAATCACGATGGTGAGTCGTGACCGGACACTAAGCTGAATTCCGATGCTACACTGCTTCAGTCAATGATCGACACTTAAGTTCTGGCCTCAATTTAAGGGTTGAGTTTTAAAGATTGGCTAGCGATTGCATCTTGCCTCCAATACATCGAGCTTAACGTCATTGAATTGATGCCGAAACAAGTGAAGGTTGAGTAGCCGTATCACACTCGCTCACATATTGATGATCACATCCGCACTCCGGGGATTTGCATTTGTTCGTCGATTATCGATCACGCCTATTTAAGTTTTAAGTGTATATCCATGCTTCGGGGACTTAAGTTATTTTATGGGTAGTCTCACACCTGAGTTATGTTTATACTCAGACCATACTCTGGGGACTTAAAGTTGTGTTACTTATGATGGATTCGTATAGGATTTGTGTTTAAGATCTAATCCACTCTATGGGGATTTAGGGTTAGTTGATGTTTATTCTCCAATCCGCACTCATGGGACTTAGAGTTAATTGCGGTTGATACTCCGGTTCGCACTCTAGGAATCCAAAGTTAGTTGACGTTTGTACTCTAGTTCGCACTCCGAGAACCTAAAGTTGGTTGATGTTGACACTCCGGTTCACACTCTGGGAATCCAAAGTTAGTTGATGTTTATACACTATTTCGCACTCTGTGAACTTGGAGTTAATGATTATACTCCAATTCGCACTCTAGGAATTTGGAGATGATGTTTATACTCCAATTCAGACTATGAGAATTTGGAGTTCGCCGACGGACTGTCAGTCACGTCTGTTAAGGCGCTTGAATTTCATTTGCACTTCGGGAACAATGGATTTATCAGGACCGTGGATGGTCGATTCACATCCACCTGGAGTTAACAAGCGAGGTCGTTAGATGGATGGGTCCATCCTCATCAAACTTGGTCAACATATGGGCGAAGTCATTTGGTGGATGGATCCACCCTCTTCGAAGCTGCATTTAAAAGTTTATATTCTAGCTCGAACTCTGGGAAACTGGATTTAGCCAAAGGATTTTCGTATATCAATCCTTTTTTGGCTTTAGTGTGGTGACTTGACCCCGAGCTTGGGTTCCACTTAGGTAGTCGTCGGTCATATCACAATCACTCCCTATTTGAATAAATCCCACCGTATGATAGAACATGGCTCTTTGTGCATCGTGATGGTTGTATAACACATTCAATAAATCACAGCTCTGGCTCAAAGAGGTTGCATTTTATTGCAGAAATAAGAAAATACAGCGAAGTCAGTTGCCTTATTAAAAATTCAAAATTTTGAAATTCAAAAACAAATTACCACCGAAAAGTAGACTAAATAAATAAAGCCTATCATGTGTAGTAGCGACGAAGGCTTTCTCTGTCCTAGGCTCATGGCAGAATAAGACCGTCAACGGTCGACAATTTAAATGTGCCATCTCCGAGCTTTCGTTCAGTCATTTATGACCCTTCCCACGTTGGTTTGTGTGTGAAGGAACCGGGTAGATTCTTTTGAGGATGAGATCGCCCAGTTCAAAGGTTCGGGGTCGGACCATGGCATTATATAATTGGGTGACTCAAATTCGGTATGCGGCTGCCCTCAAATTACCTCTTCGTGCTTCTCATCCAATAAATCCAAGGATTCAGCAAGTAATATGGTATTTGTCTTCGGATTATAATAGGTCACACGATGAGAAGGTACTTCCATCTCGATTGAAATAACAGCTTCTGAACCGTAAGAATGAGAGATTGGAGTGTGTCGGGTTGTTCGATATGCCCATAGAGCCATAGGAAGTTCATCGACCCACTTGCCCCAGGCCTTTTCCAATCGTTTCTTCAGAATAGACTTTATAACCTTGTTCACAGCTTCAACCTGTCCATTCACTAAAGGGTGCGCAACTGCAGAGAATTTTTTCGAACGTGGAATCGTTGACAGAAATCCTTGAACTCAACATTGTCAAATTGGGTTCGGTTATCGGTGATGATGGTAATCGGGAGACCAAATCGACTGATAATGTTGCGGACTACAAAGTTGATCACCTTCTTCATTGTGATTGTAGCAAGGGGTTCTGCTTCAAATCACTTGGTAAAGCAATCAACTGCAACGATGGCGCACGTCGCACCACCTTTGGCCAGAGGTAGAGAACCAATAATATCAATGTCCAAGACTGCAAACGACCATGGACTAACCATCCGTGTTATTTCGATAGGAGGGGCTTTAGGAACTCGAGCATGTTTTTGACATCTGTCACATTTTTTGGCATAGTCCGAACCATCACGATTCACGGTCGGCCAATAGTATCCATATCGGAGTACTTTCTTAGCCAGAGTTTGCCCCTGGTGTGGTCGCTACGTTCTCCTTCGTGTACATCATGCAATACTCGTTTAATTTCATCATGAGCGATAAAACGGAGTAAAGGAATAGAGTACGCTCTTCTATACGTGACTCCATTCTGAACAGTGAACCAAGAGGCTTTTAAAGAACTTGTATTATTTCGCTCCTACGCTCTGGCAGTGTTTCATGCTCGAGATAATTTCTGAACGGAGTCATCCATGACTCCTTATCGAAAACGATTTCAAATGCTCAATCTGTCCCTATTCGATTGATGCTTGGGGAAGACAATGTTTCCATAGGAATGAGTCCCATTTATTGTGCTTTACCTGTGTTGGCTAGTTTTGCCAATGAATCAGCTTTTTAATTGCGCTCTTGGGGGATGCAGTAGATAGCATAATAATCAAACTGATTTAGTATCTGCTGGACCCGAGCTAAGTAAGCAGACAGTCTTCGTTCTTTGACCTAGTACTCCCCTCGAACTTGACATACGACCAATTGCGAATCACAATAATCTCCACAACAATGACTTTTAAATCTCGGGTCAGTCTCAATCCGACAATTAAGGCTTCATACTCAGCTTCATTATTGGTCGCAAGAAAATCAAAATTCAAAGAATAACATATAGATCGGCCTTCGGTAGTTTCAATTACAACCCCGGCACCTGAGCAACCGTCATTTGATGCACCATCAGTATGCAGCTTCCTGACATATTTGGAGATTCACTGGTTTAAGGCAAATCCTCTAGGATGGTAAATTCAACTGTGAAATCTTCCAAGATTCGTCCTTGAATGGCTCGCCTTGGAGTACAGGTAATGCCAAACTTACTTAGCTCGATATTCAACTTGAGTAACCTACCAGACGTCTCAGGCCGAGTAAGGACCTGTTGTAACGACTAGTTAGTGTAAACGATGATAGGATGAGCCTGGAATATGGATGGAGCTTCCTTAAGGCAATAACAAGACAATAAGCCAACTTCTCTAGCTTTGGATAATTTCTCTCAGCTCCGGTTAGTCATTTACTAATATAGTAGACCGGTTTTTACACTCTGTCTTCCTCCGGAATTAAGGCATCACTGATTGCGTTCTCTGATAGCACCAAGTAAAGGTACAATTTCTCGTGATCTATAGGCTTTGACAAAGTAGGCAGTGTGGAGAGGTTCTGAATTAGTGCTCGGAATGCGCCCTCACATTCCATGGTCCATTCAAAGTTCCATTTTCCTTTTCGGATCAAATCGAAGAAGGGAATGCATTTGTCAGTGGATTTTGAAATGAACCTGCTTAGTGGTGCTACTTTCCCATTGAGGCTCTGGACTTGCTTTATGGTTCTTGGAGTCCCAAGATTTCTAATTGCCCAGATCTTTTCTGGACTGGCTTTGATTCCTCGAGGGTGATAAACCTAAGGAATTTTCCAGATGCGACCCAAAAGTGACATTTCAACGGATTGAACTTCATTCTATATCATTGAAGGATATTAAACATTGATTCCAGGTCTTTAATATGATCAGTGGAGAATCATGATTTCACTAGCATGTCATCCACGTATACCTCTACGGTTTTCTCAATTTGGTCGGCGAACATTCGATTAACCAATCGTTAGTAAGTTGCACCAGCGTTCTTGAGTCCAAAAGGCATGACTTTGCAGCAATAGAGTCCCAGGTCAGTCACGAAGCTGGTGTTCTCCTGGTCGGGCAAGTGCATCGGTATGCTGTTGTAGCCTGAATACGCATCCATGAAGGATAGCAGTTCATGTCCAGCCGTTGAATCTACAAGCTGATCGATTCAAGGAAGTGGAAAACTGTCTTTGGGGCAAGCTTTATTCAAGCCAGTAAAGTCGACACACGTTTTCCATTTCCCATTTGGCTTTTGGACGAGTACAATGTTGGATACCCATTCCAGGTATAACGTATCTCGAATAAATCCATTCGATTTAAGCTTATCTCCCTCTTCCTGAAGGGGGGGAGATCTCTCTGGATCCATACCATGCCTTTTTTGTTTGACCGGGATGTACTCCAGTTCAATGTTCAATGTGTGGCTCGCGATGTCCGGGGAGATTCCACACATGTTAGAATGTGTCCAAGCAAACAAGTCATGGTTTGCTGGGAGAAATTCCACCAATTCCTCTTGCATTTGTTGGCTTAACTGAGACCCAATCTTTATCATTCTAGAATCATCACTATCATCGATCGGGACATCGAACGTCAGTTCGACCGGAGAAGCTTGACTGTCTTTACTTTCATCTTCGCTTGCATTATCTCTCGGGTCAAGATCTCTTTGGAATAGGTTGGGGCACCTGGGCCTGGTCCCAGGCACCAATTGTCAGTTTTCAACAAAGCGGACACAGAGAGTGTTATCCCGCCTTTTGGCAACGCCGAGATATCAAAAAATTAACTGAAAACCAAGGATCGCTCAACCCAAACGTCGAGTAAGCACGGGTTCACTATGGGATGGATTTTGTCTGATTCCAGATCGATCTACAATCAACGTGACATGACAAAAAAAGCTGTGAAAGCCAACATTCTGAGTTTCAAGTCAATCCGAGTTCGTATGCTCAAGTTATGATCGATGCAAATCAAAGGAAATAACCTCACTTCGTATCCATCATTAAGCCTTATTTCGAATCGGTCAAATTTCGAATTCGTCAGTGAGCGAGCTCCATTTTGTATCCATCAGGTGAAGAACTTTGTTCGAATCCATCTGGAGAATGCGACATCGTGTCGATCAGGGGAACAATGTTCTTCGAATACATCCACTCAACTGCCTTGTTCGCATCGAACAAGTTACAGTAGTTCGGATCCATCAAATGGTCCTCACACCGTGTACTTCATGTCCATTGTTCATAACATCCATGCTCATTTCGTATCGATCAAGTTCCACTCATTTCGTATCGATCAACCACAGATCGATACTAAACCAGCGCTCCTTCTCGATACGAGTAGCACGCCAAAAGACGATGCGCAATAAGGTACGTTCGACCGATACGAACAGCGTTATATCATCGACACGAACTAGGCTGCAATGTATCGAGTCGAACTAAATTACACACTCGATACGAACGAGGTCATTTGATAAGAGTTATGTGACGACTCGCAAATCCGTACCCTTTGTATCGACAATAATCCACACATGTCCGACCCAGAAAGCATAGACTGACGGAAAGTCAAGAGAAAGAAAAGAAGAGAAAAGAAAAGAAGGGAAGAAGGAGAGAAGATAGAACCAAACAGGACAATACAGAATCTCACGTCGCAGCGGAAAGCATATAATATCATGTCAATGATCTTTATAAAATAAAAACTGTATATACACATACTTCAATCAGAGTTCAACAATCAATCAACAATTATCAGCTTGAACAGTTGTAATAACCTGTCCTAACAAATGCTGATAACAACAACAAATAAGCACAGTGGATAATCAATAATCAAAACAGATACGCGTATACGAAATGAATATCTCCAGCTCTCATGTTGAAGCTCTAAAGGCACCAAATCTAAACCTATAAATATTCTCGGTCTGACCCGAGCATTGAAAGGGAAGAACGCCCGAATCAGTTTGGTAAACCAGCGTGAGAAACACACTCAACTGAATTTATTAAATTACCAAAAAAATTTCTTTATCAAAACAAAAGTATCTCGTAAGACAAGTCCACGCATAAATACAGACATGTTTTTACCTTACGATAACTAAAACATATCATATCAAATCCTCTTATATATTATAGTAGTGTCTACTATATACAAATAATATTAATCATAGCTGAAATTGTTACATTAATTAAATTCCAGCATACAGCCAAATTAGATAATACAATCAAAATAGCAAACACGTAGTGGGGTTTGGATTTCCATAAAATGACGAAGTGAAGGGACTACCTTCCGGCAGTACATCTCTAGAAGAATGTACCGAGAAACCATCACAAAGTTTCTGTACCAGCACAAGACCGACCCACCTCTATAACTAGATGGTACCGAATATGTCATCCTCCGGTCGTTACCAACCTTACCGAGGGCCCTCTAGCATATAAACCACAATAATCAGAGACACGACGTCATAGCGTGTAAAGATATATCTAGAAGAGGATGATCATATCCTACTTGGGAATGACCCACTTAGCCTTGCTACATCAAACCCTGTTTTGGTCATTTCCAGTTGATGAGGCTATAGGTAACGATAACCTTTCACAATCACATATCACATCACTTAGAATGCCACATGGCCATTTCCGTTTGATTACTAATTGCCTTCCACAAAAATACAACCCTTAAGCTCATACGTCTCAAGGAGGTGTTAAGCTAAGAGAAGTTGCCTTCTCCGCCACCACTGATGTACATTTATAAAAACCAATGTACGTAATATATAGAAATGCAATGTCAGACAAACATCCATACAAGTTGTCCAGGAACAAGACAAACCGAAGGTACTTTCCTATCACATCCTATCGGGAAATCCCTAGGATTAGTAGTGAATAGTCCTCGCATTGGATATTTCATAAATGAAGGGACCACTGCTACTGGATGTATATTGGGATTTTAACCCCAAACAATCAACAAGCAGTCCCCTACTATGAAAATCCAGAATATCAATATCATCATAAGCAACATGCACAATCGTCGCATATACGTTGGTCCGAAGTGGTTTTCAGATAAATCTGATCCCGGTCTCTTCGCACCAACAACGCAAAAGCGTTTCTCAACCTCACACAGCAACTAAGTCTCATAGACTTATTACATTTCCCACTTTCAACTTGCTATCCTTCAGGCCAAGAAGGAAGCTCGATAGATTGGAGTAACACTCTGCACTATACGAATCAACATCCTCAACACAAATAATAATCAAGCCTACACAGAAGGCTTCATACTAAGTGTTCGACCAAATAGTTCCCACATCAAGTTGGGGAACTAAAATTTTTGGGCAATTTGATAGTCGGTTATTTAACTATCAAAGAAAACAAACAAATATTCAGCACCATATACAATCATTAGACCCTTTTAATTAAGCTTCAATTAATTAAATCATTTGCCAAATATTTACTCCAAATTTATCTATAAAAAGATATAATCTCAAAACCATTTTAATATTTCAATTTTGGAAAACATTTCCAAATACTTGTTTAATAATAAGTAATTCACAAATCAATTATTTTCAACACTTAGAAAATATTATATATACTTAAATCAGGATTAAGTATATACTTCAAAACGTTCTCTTAAACACATTTATTTTGGTCAAAACGAACGTTGCGTAAAACATCGTTACTGCAACCCAAAATCAACAATATAGGGATTCGAAATTAAAATAGATATATAAATCCCAGATACTATACAAAGACATTTCCTTTCGAAAACCATTTACTATAACAATAGTGTTATAGTCCATCGTTTCCTTACTTCTCGCAAACGTCTATTTCAACAATAAATGTTGAAATCTACGGTTTCGATCCTTAACACATTTTAGAACATCTTTAAAACATTTAACTTCATTTAACATATCACTTTCCAAAACATTTATTTAACTTCAAAAGATTACTCACTGTCCACAATCGTGAATATAATCCATTTACCAAATTCAATGTTTCTACACATTTATTAAAGGATAACCCACTGTCCAAAATCATGGATGAAATTCCTTTAATAAACTTCTATATTTTACTTGTCAAATGCAATTGGTTTTGGATTTACAAAACAATACTTATAAATTCCATTTATATTTTATAAAAACTTCAATATACAAAATTCATTTACTAACCAATTCCATTTATAACTCAAATATATACCAAAAAGCCAAATTATAGGTTAATAACTTATAATTCATTTATTCTACATAATCCATTCATTTTATGACTTCACAAATTAAATAAATCTTATTACTTATAAGATTCATTTGTAGCTCATTTTAACATTTACAAAACTTGTCTATAATTCAATTACTTTGATTTATTAAATATCAATTTTATAAATCTTATATATAAACCATTTAAAATAAATCAAAAATCTCAATTTAAATAAACCAATTCTTTTAATAAATTTACTAATCATTATTAAAGCTTATATAACTCCAAAATCATACTAAGTATTATTTTCCACAAAACATAACTTTTATAACAATAAAAATTATAACTTTCATTTATTTAAAATAAATCAACTCCTTCAACACTTTAGAATTAACAAAACATTGATTCCCAAAATCACTTTAAAATCCTTTTAAATTTAGAAATCATTACTTTAACATTTTTAAAATTCCAAAAATAGGCCAAATGCTGCAAGAGCACTAAATACATCAATCACGGCATCCAAAAAATCATATATCATATGATAAAAGAATATATCATAATATTTGTAAATAAATCAATACTGTTAAGGAATCCAGTTGGATCCCTCCAACCTGTTACCTGCAACAAATATACATATTAGAAATATGTGTACAATGTCCGCTTTGAAGCAGACGCGCGTACAAAGGGTCATCCGCTCATACACGGGAACGTATAGGGTCATCTGCTTCACTAGGCAAGTATATATCCAAATATAAACCCATATATCATATATCGTCCAAACAATCATCAATCATCATATAATAAATTATTCTCACTTATATAGAAATATCACTGAGTCAGAAAGAGTGAGTTGCACTCACACTGCGCCCAATAGCAGTTGTAGTGTTTTATTACGAATAAAATTAAACGCGCATTTAATTTTACCTAAAATTCACACTAGCTCCAATCAACTCCAAACCAGCTCCATCGCGTGTTGTTCGCGAATGCGAACCCAAGGTAATTTGTTTCATACGAAATGGACCTCGTATCAAAAGGTTATAGCATTTAGAAGTTTAAACGAATTTAAATATAATAATTTTCAGTTTCCATTTTATATTTTAAAACCTTTTTCTATCCTGGCCGTTGATTTTGGTTTGAAGAATCTGGGTCGTGCATGCGAGCTTCTTCTCCCCCAGGCATCACACGACTGAACCAGCCCGAAGCCGTTCGAAACCCTAGATTAACGCGCCCAGCTCGAGCATCTTCACAACGATCGAACTTTGCCACTTTGAAACCCTTCACGCGAGCCACCATTGACCGAGATATAGACGAACTCGGTCGCTTCCCTGCGTAGAAAAACGTGCGTGAAAATTGGCCATTCGAGCACGATTTGCCGTCAATCCGTAGCTCTATTTACGATCTTAACCGTTGGTTTCAAAGATCTCGCGATGATCTACGACTTTGTAGTTGAAAACTTTTCGAATCGTTTAATAGATTTGATGAAAAACGAGGAGGAAGAAGAGAGTTTTTCGGCCATTGAAGTATGGAGTGGCGGTTGGAAACCCTAGAGAATTAGGTTTTGCAAAATAGAAAATTTAAGGTCCTCTTATACAAAATTTTCACGCACTATTCACCCGAAATTTTCCCGAACTCCAATCGAAGCGCGCCGCCTGGCGTTTACAGTGTTTTACCCCTATTCTAAACGCAATGGAATATATATCGGGAGCCAGTTCGAACGTATTTTGGAAGACAGGTTTTCGAATCGACTATTTAAATTTGAAATTATCTTAAACCGATTTCCTGCGCATTTTAGCTTGCTTCGGACAAACCGTAAATCTGATTGACACGAAATTTGAAATCTTACAATAATATAACATTACGGATCCGAAATTTAAATCTTACAATAATAATGAAATTAGTTTCGTCGAAATCCGGGATAGTTTGAAAAATGGCTATTTTTACTTGTCAATTAAATATTAAAATATTCAATTTTTACAATTTGACTTTTAATTCAATTTTAAAAAATTTATAACATTATTATAATTGAAATATGATTTAATTCAACTTTATACAACATTTTCATTCACATTAAACCCAATTTCCAATTATTTTCACAATTTCAAATATTAAATTAACAGTTTAATTATCCAATTAGATCCTTATCTTCGAAATATATGTTATTCAGCTTTAAAAATTTACTTCTGAATATTTAAAATCAATTAAACATACGAATATCTAATGACAGAAATTCTGAGTCGTTACATTCTCCCCTACTTAAAAAAATTTCGTCCTCGAAAATACCAAGTTAGAAAAAGTCACAAAATCAATTGACTTTTCAAAACAATTCGTTAAAACTAGATACCAAATCCAATTTAAACATTTTAAATTTTCCAAAATCTAATAGTTAAACTTACAAAAAAATTTGTAAGTTTCAAATCCATTTATAGTTATGTTTCCAAAACCAACTAAGATCGTTTAACTTTATAACTTAATATCAAAATTTAGCTGTCACAAATTTTCCCAAATTTTTTCTAACGCCTTAAATTTTCAAAAATTTCCGCCAGTCTCCTTTGCGTGGTTCGATCCGGAAAAAAATGACTATATATATATCATAAATATACATCTCATCATTGAGGATGAGGCATCCCAAAGGGAATAAAGTGTAAAAATACGATATGTAATCCGAGAAATGTACCTTATATATTATTAGCGAGCATATACGGCTAATGTAGTACGAATGCGAGCCCCAAAAGCGAAGCAAGCGCCATCCACACCTACTAAACACTCAACAACAATAAGAAACATGTATATATGAAAGTAATATCAATATACAACATATACCACTACAACAACTATATATGCCGATATAGAAAATGAAATCAAAAGCAACAAATCCAACTATCAAACAACTATCAACCAACAAACCATATCTATCCAATATATGCATAACCGAATCAATATAAATTCACTTCTCATTAATATTCATTGAATTGATTTTTCAATCTAAATCACATTTGATTCATTAACATTGGATTTCACTAATATTTATTTATTCGTATTCAATTAGTTTACATTTACTAATCACATTCAAATTAGTTCACTTTCAAATCAAATCAAATTCATTTCTATTTATTCTTACTTCACTTTTAATTTGAATTCAATTACTTTACTTTCAATTTTATCAATTCAATTCCATTAACACTTAATGGATTTCTATTCAATCAACTAGCATCCATGTAACAACCAATGTATATCCAACATTACCAAACTAATTTACTTTACATTCATTCAATTTGGTTCAACACTTTTAATTAGCTTTCATTAAATTTTCAGTTCCCAATTTCATTAGCTTTTAATGAATTAACACCTACATCCACTATTCCATGTCAATTCATTTACATTCAATGATTAACATTCAATTCATATTTCACTATTTCAATTGCTAATTCATTCTACAATTAAAGTTGAATTTCATTATATAACTCAAGTTCATATTCATCACTTCATTTTATTAATTCACTTTATTAATTTACTTCGATACCAAAATCAACTTCATTTAACCTTACTTAAGTTATCTTTCATTTCAATTTCATTTTATTTAACTTAAGTCAAAATCATATCACCATTCAAATTCAGATTTTGTTTTGCTTAACCAAAAGTGTTTAACCTTTGCAACAATTGGTTTTACTTACCTTATCTCATTTTATAAGTTATACAACTTATTTATTCATAATTTCGTGAACATCTTCCTAAGTTCACTTCCATTCACTAAACTCATTCTTTATAATTTCAAATCCAATTCACTTTATTAACTTTCCTTTAGTTAAATTTCAAATAATATAATTCACTTACTAACACAAATTTATTTGAACTTTACTAAAGTAAATTCTTACTTCATATTATAAGTCCAAAACTCGTTTCACTTATTTTTATCAATTTTAACTTGGATTTTAAATCAATTTTTTTTATCAAAACAAAACTTCAATTTTCAATTTACTATTGGTAGCAAATCCATCACATAGAAACTCGAAAATGATACTAATGATGCTGCAGTCACCACCCTTATTATTTTCCAGTAATAATAGTGAATTCAGTGCTTTATATTCTTTAAAAAAAATTTTATAAATCATATTCATAAATCTTTTACTTATACAATTTCAATATTTCACTTTACTTACATAAGATCATTCCAACTTCTTTTATCTTATTTAGATTTATAATAGTATAACATCTTTAACTTGAAAAACAACTTTCAAAATAAACGAAATTCAACATTTCAAATAAATTGGTTTAAATTCATTTTTATTTGCAACTCATATTTATAAATATATTCATTTTGTTTCATTTCTTATATATAAGATTATTTCACAATTGTAAATCATATTAATTATAATTCCATACTTATAATTCTTTTCCTCATATAACTTACTCTTTTACAATTGTTTCTTCTATTTAGATTATTCAAACAACTTTTACTAACTTTATATATTTACATTTTCAAACAACCAAACAACCATTTTGTATACACTTTAACAATTTTGAAAAATTATTTCCTTTATATTTAAAATATAATCGAGGTAAAATTATTTCATTTACCCAATTTAAAATAATACTTTGTCGACATTGCCCCATTTAAGTGTTTGGAAATCCCTATCGATAACATGGCATCCCACATACCGACCAGAATTCACAAACAGCTCAAAGGATAAGCAAACACAATATAAAACATTTTAAATCACTAACAAATACGCGCTCATATATATATAACACACTCAACTCAATCTAGGGTGCTACTGCCCCAATCTATATTGAGTACACATCAAAGCATAGGAATATACAAAATTTAAGCTCTGATACCAAATGTGACGACCCACAAATCCGTACCCTTTGAATCGACAATAATCCACACATGTCCGACTCAGAAAGCCCAGACTGATGGAAAGTCAAGAGAAAGAAAAGAAGAGAGAAGAAGAGAAGAGAAGAAGGAGAGAAGATAGAACCAAACAGAACAATACATAATCTCACTTCGCAGAGGAAAACATATAATATCATATCAATGATCTTTACAAATTAAAAACTGTATATACACACACATCAATCAGAGTTCAACAATCAATCAATGGTTATCAGCTTGAACATTTGTAATAACCTGTCCTCACAAATGCTGATAACAACAACAACTAAGCATAGCGGATAATCAATAATCAAAACAGATATGCGTATACGAAATGAAGGTCTCCAGCTCTCTTGCTGAAGTTCCAAAGGCGCCAAATCTAAACCTGTAAATATATTCGGTCTGACCCGATCATCGAAAGGGAAGAACGCCTGGATTAGTCTGGTAAACCAGCATGAGAAACACACTCAACTGAATTTATTAAATTACCAAAAAATTTTCTTTATCAAAACAAAAGTATCTCGTAAGACAAGTCCACACATAAATATGGACATGTTTTTAACTTACGATAACTAAAACGTATCATATCAAATCCTCTTATATTATAGTAGTGTCTACTATATACAAATAATATTAATCATAGCCGAAATTGTTACATTGATTAAATTCCAGCATATAGCCCAACTGGGTAATACAATCAAAATGGCAAACACGTAGTGGGGTTTGGATTTCCATACAAATGACCAGGTGAAGGGACTACCATCTGGCAGTACATCTCTAGAACAATGTACCGAGAAACCATCACAAAGTTTCTCTACCAACACAAGACCGGCTCACCTCTACAACTAGATGGTACTGATTATGTCATCCTCCAGTCGTTACCGACCTTATCGAAGGCCCTCTAGCATAAAAACCACAATAATCAGATACACGATGTCATAGCATGTAAAGATATATCTAGAAGAGGATGATCATATCCTACTTGGGAATGACCACTTAGCCTTACTGCATCTAACCTGTTTTGGTCATTTCCGGTTGATGAGGCTAGAGGTAACGATTACCTTTCACAATCACATATCACATCACTTAGAATGCCACACGGCCATTTCCGTTTGACTACTAATTGCCTTCCACAAAAATACAACCCTTAAGCTCATACGTCTTAAGGAGGGTGTTAAGCTAAGGACGTTGCCTTCTCCGCCACCACTGATGTACGTTTGTAAAGACCAATGTACGTAATCTATAGAAATGCAATGTTAGACAAACATCCATACAAGTTGTCCAGGAACAGGACAAACCGAAGGTACTTTCCTACCATATCTTGTCGGGAAATCCCTAGGATTAGAAGCAAATAGTCGCCGCATTGGATATTTCATAAACGAAGAGACCATTGCTACTGGATATATATTGGTATTTTAACCCCAAAAGATCAACAAGCAGTCCCCCACTATGAAAATCTAGAATATCAATATCATCATAAGCAACCTACACAATCGTCGCATATACGTTGGTCCGAAGTGGTTTTCAGATAAATTTGATCCCGGTCTCTTCGCACCAACAACGCAAAAGCGTTTCTCAACCTCACACAGCAACTAAGTCTCATAGACTTATCATGTTTCCCACTTTCAACTTGCTATCCTTCGGGCCAAGAAGGAAGCTCGATAGATTGGAGTAACACTTCGCACTATACGAATCAACATCCTCAAAACAAATGATAATCAAGCCTACACATAAGGCTACATACTAAGTGCATGACTAAATAGTTCCCACATCAAGTTGAGGAACTAAATTTTTTGGGTAAGTGGATAGTCAGTTATTTAACTATCAAAGCAAACAAACAAATATTCTGCACCATATACAATCACTAGGCCCTTTTAATTAAGCTTTTATTAATTAAATCATTTGCCAAATATTTACTTCAAATTTATCTTTGAAAAGATATAATCTCAAAACCATTTCAATATTTCAATCTTGGAAAACATTTCCAAATACTTGTTTAATAATAAGTAATTCACAAATCAATTATTTTCAACACTTAGAAAATATTATATATACTTAAATCAGGATTAAGTATATACTTCATTTTATAAGGAAAACATTATCTTAAACACATTTATTTGGGTCAAAACGAACGTTGCGTAAAACATCGTTACGACAACCCAAAATCAACAGTATAGGGATTCGAAATTAAAATATATATATAAATCCCAGATACTATACAAAGACATTTCCTTTCAAAAACCATTTACTATAACAACAGTGTTATAGTCCATCGTTTCCTTACTTCTCAAAAACGTCTATTTCAATAATGAATGTTGAAATCTATGGTTTCGGTCCTTAACACATTTTAGAACATCTTTAAAACATTTAACTTCATTTAACATATCACTTTCCGAAACATTTATTTAACTTCAAAAGATTACTCACTATCCAAAATCGTGAATATAATCCATTTACCAAATTCAATGTTTCTACACATTTATTAAAGGATAACCCACTGTCCAAAATCGTGGATGAAATTCCTTTAATAAACTTCTACATTTAACTTGTCAAATGCAATTGGTTTTGGATTTACAAAACAATGTTTATAAATTCCATTTATATTTTATAAAAACTTCAATATACAAAATTCATTTACTAACCAATTCCATTTATAACACAATTATATACCAAAAAGCCAAATTATAAGTTAATAACTTATAATTCATTTATTCTACAAAATCCATTCATTTTATGACTTCACAAATTATATAAATCTTATTACTTATAAGATTCATTTGTAGCTCATTTTAACATTTACAAAACTTGTCTATAATTCAATTACTTTGATTTATAAAATATCAATTTTATAAATCTTATATATAAACCATTTAAAATAAATCAAAAATCCCAATTTAAATAAACCAATTCTTTTAATAAATTTACTAATCATTATGAAAGCTTATATAACTCCAAAATCATACTAGTATTATTTTCCACAAAACATTACTTTTATAACAATAAAAATTATAACTTTCATTTATTTAAAATAAATCAACTCCTTCAACACTTTATAAATAACAAAACATCGATTTCCAAAATCACTTTAAAATCCTTTTAAATTTAGAAATCATCGCTTTAACATTTTTAAATTCCAAAAATAGGCCTAATGCTGCAACAACACTAAATACATCAATCACGGCATCCAAAACATCATATATCATATGATAACAGAATATATCATAATATCTGTGAATAAATCAATACTGTTGAGGAATCCAGTTGGATCCCTCCAACCTATTACCTGCAACAAATATACATATTAGAAATATGTGTACAATGTCCGCTTCGAAGCAGACGCGTGTACAAAGGGTCATCCGCTCATACGTGGAAACGTATAGGGTCATCTGCTCCACTAGGCAGGTATATATCCAAATATCAACCAATATATCATATATCATCCAAACAATCATCAATCATCATATAATAAATTATTTCTCACTTATATAAAAATATCAGTGAGTCAGAAAGAGTGAATTGTACTCACATTGCATCCAATAGCAGTTGCAGTGTTTTATTCTGAATAAAATTAAATGCGCGTTTAATTTTATTTAGAATAAAACACTAGCTTCAATCAACTCCAAACAAGCTCCATCGCATAGTGTTTGCCAATACGAACCCAACGCATTTCGTTTCGTGTGAAACGGACCTCGTGTCAAAAAGCTACAACATTTAGAAGTTTGAACGAATTTAAATATATTAATTTTTAGTTTCCATTTTATATTTTTTAACCTTTTTCTATTCTGGCCGTTGATTTTTCTTTGAAGAATCTGGGCCGTGCACGTGAGCTTCTTCTCCCTCAGGTGTCACACGACCGAATCAACCCAAAGTCGTTCGAAACCCTAGATTAACGCGCCCAGCTTGAGCATCTTCACAACGATCAAACTTTGCCACTTTGAAGCCCTTCACGCGAGCGACCATCGGCCGAGATATGGACAAACTCGGTCGCTCCCCTGCCTAGAAAAACGTGCACAAACATCGGCCATTCAAGCATGATTTTCCATCAATCCGTAGCTCCATTTACGATCTTGACCGTTGGTTTCAATGATCTCGCGATGATCTACGACTTCGTAGTTGAAAACTTTTCGAATCGTTTAATAGATTTGAAGAAAAATGAGGAGGAAGAAGAGAGTTTTTTGGCCATTGAAGTATGGAGTGGCGGTTGAAAACCCTAGGGAATTAGGTTTTGCAAAATAGAAAATTTATCCTTTTACAGAAAATTTTCGCGCACTATTCACCCGAAATTTTCCCGAACTCCAATCGAAGCGTGCCGCCTGACATTTATAATGTTTTACCCCTATTCCGAACGCAATGGAATATATATCGAGAGACAATTCGATTGTATTTGGAAGATAGGTTTTTGAATCGACTATTTAAATTTTGAAATTCACTTAAACCGATTTCCTACGCGTTTTAGCTTGCCTCGGACAAACCGTAAATTCGATTGACACGAAATTTGAAATCTTACAATAATATAACATCACGGATCCAAATTTTAAATTTTACAATAATAATGAAACTGGTTTCATCAAAATCCGAGACTATTTGAAAAATGGCTACTTTTACTTGCCAATTAAAAATTAAAATATTCACTTTTTACAATTTGTCTTTTAATTCAATTATAAAAGTTTTATAACATTATTCTAATTCAAATATGATTTAATCCAATTTTAAACAACATTTTCATTCACATTAAACCCAATTTCCAATTATTTTCACAATTTCAAATATTAAATTAACAGTTTAATTATCCAATTAAATCCTTATATTCGAAATATACGTTATTCAGCTTAAAAACATTTACTTCTGAATATTTAAAATCAATTAAGTATACGAATATCGAATAACACAAATTTTGGGTTGTTACAAGTTGTACAACTTCCATCGATTCGAACGAATTAACGGTCTTTGGTACGGACGAGGTGAAAGCTTTGGAATGACTCAGTTAACTCGGCACCAAGAGCAGATCGATCCAAAAATCACGCGCCATATCATCGCCTGGGCACATGCATTGATCAATTCGAAATAATCGATTCGAAGTCATGGATTCGAACCAAACAACCTACCAAAAACACAAGATTGCATCGATCATATCTCACAATCCACAAGTCCAAAAGCTATGAATTTTCACAGGAGCTTACGTACGACCTAAGGAAGGTGCATGCCAAGTTTCGACTCGATAGGATCAAATCTCGATCGATACAAAATTCGTTCGTATCGATCATGGATCGACACGAAACTTTACGGGATCGATCGCATGGGCCCACCCACGTGCCAGAAGAAGTCTCCCGAGATCTGAGCAAGATATTAGCCTCCTACGCCTATAAATAGAGCCCCAGGGATAATAGTAGAAGGATCTTTGGGCTCTCCAAAGTCCAGACTCTGCACAATTCAACTTTTAACTCCATTGTCATTGTTGACTTGAATTTCAGAACTGTAATTCGCTATAATCTGCTATAATCAATTGTAATCATCAAGAGGATATCAATAAAGTCATCAAAATTCATAGTGGACGCAGGAAATATGCCGAACCACTCTAAATTGCCGTGTTTTTGCGCGTTTTCATACTTTTTTTAGAGTGTTTGTTAGATAATCCACATTTTACATTTTTATTCTTCATTTTTATCTCTTCAAATACTTTCGAAGAGTGTTGTGTCCATTTTTTATACAAAAACTTTGGTGCTTACACTGAGAAAACACAGTTTTTCACCTAATCTTTGGATCTGCTATCGATACCGGATTGCACAAATCCAAGAAGAAGATCCAGATCTTAAACTCAGAATCCTTCCAACCTATTCAGATTTGCATAAAATCTAGGAAAGGACTTCACTAATCACCATGGTTTGCACAAGGACCGCTTCTACTACTACTACATACCAAGAAGGACGGGATAGATAGAATCCAACGCAATTGCCACCATCCAACCAAGATGCTGCTGGACCTTCAGATCCATCAGGCCCGGTTACAAGACAAGAGTTCCATATACTTCTTCAAGAGTTGACCTAGAGTCAGCAACAACTAACTGAATAGCTGCGCACCAACGCAGAGTTAACTAACCAGCTGAATCGCCAAAGGCGTAAAAGATCAAGAAGAGATCATGCTTTTTACTCCTACATTGGAAGTTCAGCCTCATCTGACTATCATCATCGTTCTACATGTCCCCTGCTAGAAGAGAGTTACACGCAAGCCATCGGACATCAACCTACAATGACCATTAGACAGCTGAGCGTTGGCCCATCGACCAATTTCCAGACCGGACCCTCCTCCCGGGGAGGTACTATTCCTCACTACACCATAGAAAACCATGCTACCACCGTTGCTGTTGAACCAGGTGTTGATGCACGGATTCAACCAGATTTGAACCATCATCAACATGGACGTACTCCTGAACCATACGTCCCTGAAGACTTAAAGCCAAGAAGGTGAGACATGGGCCGTCGAAAGCGCCTGGTCCAGCCTCGCATTGTGGAACCCGACCACACTTTGGCTCAATATGCGTAGAATTTACAGATGTCGGATATTCCCACTAAGATTCGGCAGATGATTCGAGAAAGCCAAGGCCTCACAAATGACGACTGAGGAATCTCTCGGAGTCATACTCCCTTTACAGATGAGATACTTTATGCTGAACCTCCTCGGCGATTCAGAATGCTGGCCCTACCAGTCTATGATGGAAGTTCATATCGGAATCAACATATCTTGAAATACGAATGGCTGATGAATGCTATGAGAGCCGATGATGCAATGAAATGCCGTAATTATCCTATTTCTTTAAAGGGCATTGCTACTACGTGGTTCACCCGATTTCCACCTTGGTCCATTTCCTCCTTCGACCAATTGGCCACTAAGTTTTTAGAACAATTCCAAATGCATGTTGCGAGGCCAAAGGGCGTTAACACTCTATCTAGTGTCACCCAAGGTCCTGGAGAGACACTCAGATGATACTTAGAGTGGTTTCATGCTGCATATGCAGAGATAAGCAACCACAATGATAACTCTATCTTGATGGCATTGACTAAGGGGATTGACCCTGATTCCGAGCTCGGAAATTGGTTGGCTCGGAAGCCTTCCACGTCATTGGACCATTTCTACTCTAAGGCAGACCAGTTCTTGAGAAAGGAAGGCGCAAAAAATTCTAGGAAGCAAGATGACGCGGGGCCCAGTATAGAAGGGATACAAAGTAATGTTGCGGTTAAGCAATCCGGGGAGGGTTGTGGAAAAGTTCAGTTAAATACCCAGAACAAGCAGACTCAGTAGAGAAATAATGGAAATCAAAACAAAACGTGAGATCAAAATCGTGGTCCGCGACATAGAGCTCCAATGTTCGATAATTACACTCTATTGAATACGTCGCTAGAGAACGTATATCTGCAAACCTGCAATACTATGCAGTACAAGAAGCCTGCTCCGAAGCCATCATCGGAGAGACAGTTCCAAAGGGGAAAATTTTGTAGGTTTCATGAGAGTTATGGCCACAATAAAAATGAGTGTCGTCATTTGCAGGATCTCATCAAGAAGTTGATTAGAGAATGGAATTTGGATCAGTTTGTGCGAGCACCGCAATTGGAGGTGTGGGCCCATCAAATCAGAATCGTGTACCAAACTAAAAAGATAGGAGGAACGCGCTCGAACTGACGGGAGGTTGGTAATAAATACAATAAGTGGTGTTTCTTATCCAGCAGATCGAAGCTGGACGGAAATGGAATCGTATGCCAGCTCTATCAGGCATACAGACTTCAAATTTTATAGTAGTTGTGATGATGGGGCTCTAGCCAAGCAACAGAAGACGATGATCGATGACATCATGTTCCAAAACAGAGACGCTGATAAGGTCGAAGCCCCCACTATCGATTCACTTGTCATATCTACTCAAGTAGGTCCTGATTGGATGAAGAGGATCTTGGTTAATAGTGGAAGCTCCGTGAATATTTTATTAAGCGAGCTTATGATTTGATGAAGATGGAAGCTAAAGATTTGAAACCCAACCAGTCTCGAATCCACGGCTTCAATGGAAGTGCTACTATACCCACTGGAGTGGTGGAACTGCCGGTGGAGTTGGAAGTTAGAAAACGTTGGAGAGTTCGGATACTGCAATTTGTTGTTTTGGATATAGACTCCCTTTACAATGCTTTTTTGGGCTGACCGACTCTTGCTGAATTCGGAGCAGCTATTGCCCCATGGTGCTTGACTCTGAAATTCCCCACCGATCATGGGGTCAGAGTCGTTCAAGGAGATCAGGATGCTGGATGAGCCTGTTATGTTGCTGAGCTGCGTGGGGCGCAGCGAAAGGAGAAAGGGAAGGGCGTAGAGGAATCTCTCTTCGTCCATTTTGCTGATAATTGACAATTGGTGCCTGGGCCCAGGCCCGGGCACCCCAACCAATTCCAGAGGGATCATGACCCGAGAGATACTAAAAGTAATGATGAAACTAAAGATAGTCAAGCTTGCCTGACCGGACTGACGATCGATGTTTCGATCGATGACGATGACGATTCAAAGATGATAAGGATTGGATCCTAGTTAAGCCAAAAGACGCAACAGGAATTAGTTGAATTTCTCTAGGTAAATCTTGACATATTTTCTTGGATGCACTCTGACATGTGTGGGATCTCGCCAGATCTCGTGAGCCACACCCTGAATATTGACCCGTGGTGTATTCCGGTCAAGCAGAAAAGGCGTGGTATGGATCTGGAGAGATCTGTCGCCCTTAAAGAAGAGGTCGATAAGTTGAAATCGAATGGGTTTATCCTAGATGCTTTATACCCGGAGTGGGTATCCAATCCCGTACTTGTCTGAAAGCCAAATGAGAAATGGAGGACGTGTGCTGATTATTCTGACTTGAACAAATCTTGCCCAAAAGACAGTTTTCCACTTCCCCAGATTGATTAGCTCGTAGATTCAACAGCTGGGCGCGAGATATTACCTTTTATGGATGCTTATTCTGGTTGCAACCAGATACCCATGCACTTATCCGACCAGGAGCATACCAGCTTTGTAACCGATCTAGGAATCTACTGCTACAGAGTCATGCCATTCGGACTCAAGGACACCGGAGCAACATACCAACGCCTAGTCAACCGGATGTTCGCCAACCAGATCGAAAAGACTATGGAAGTATATGTGGATGAAATGCTGGTAAAGTCACGATTCTCTACTGATCATGTAAGAGACTTGGAATCAATATTCAACATCCTTCGAGAATACAAGATGAAGATTAATTCACTGAAATGTCATTTTGGAGTTGCATTCGAAAAGTTTGTTGGGTTCATCGTCAACGCCCGAGGAATAGAAGCGAATCCCGAAAAGATTTGGGCAATCGGAAATCTTCAAACTCCAAGAGCCGTAAAGCAAGTCCAGAGTCTTAACGGAAAGGTAGCAGCATTGAGCATGTTCTTTTCAAAGTCTACCGACAAATGCATTCTCTTCTTCGATTTGATCCAAAAGGGAAAATGAAACTTTGAATGGACACGGAGTGTGAAGGCGCATTCCAAGCACTGATTCAACATCTCTCTACACCGTCGATTTTGTCAAAGCCCATCGACCATGAGCAATTATACCATTACCTGGAGGTATCAGAAAACGCAATCAGTACTGCCTTAGTTTGGGAGGAAGACTGAGTGCAGAAACCGGTCTACTATATTAGTAAACGATGAACCAGAGCTGAGTGAAATTATCCGAAGATAGAGAAATAGGCTTATTGTCTCGTTATTGCCTCAAGGAAGCTTCGTCCATATTTCCAAGCTCATCCTATCATTGTTTACACCGATTAACCGTTACGACAGGTCCTTACGCGGCCTGAGACGTCTGGTAAGTTACTCAAGTGGAACATTGAACTGAGCCAGTTGGACATTACCTATATTCCAAGGTGAGCTATTCAAGGACAAGTCCTAATAGATTTCATAGATGAATTTACCATTCCAGAGGACTTGCCCGATGCCAGTAAATCTCCTGAATACATCTGGAAGCCGCATACTGATGGTGCATATAATGATCGGTGCTCGAGTGCTGGAGTAGCACTGGAAACCCCGAAGGCCGATCCATATGCTACGCCTTGAAATTTGATTTTTGTGCAACCAATAATGAGGCTGAATATGAAACCATGCTTGCTGGATTAAAACTCGCTTGCGATTTGAGAATTATCGCTGTGGAAATTTATTGTGATTCGCAATTAGTCTGTATGCCAAGTTCGGGGGGGAATATCAAACCAAAGATTTAAGACTGGCTACCTATCTAGCACGAATCGAAGAAATACTAAATCAGCTTGATAATTATGCCATCTTCTACACACCCTGTGAGTGCAACCAAAAAGCCTATTCATTGGCAAAGTTAGCCAGCACGGGCGACGCACAACAGATTTGACTCATTCCTGTTGAGACATTATCATGGAGATTGACTATGTATTTGAAATCACTCCCAGTAAGAAGTTGTGGATGACTCCGTACCGAAATTACATCGAGCATGGATCACTGCCTGAGCATATAAGTGAGAAGAGAAAGATTCTTCAAAAATCCTCACGGTTCACCATTCAAATTGGAGTCATGTATAGAAGAGGATATTCCGTTCCTCTCCTCCGATGTATCGAACATGATGAAATTAAAAGAGTGTCACATGATGTACACGAAGGAGAATGTGGCGATCACACTAGGAGGGAAGCTCTATCTAAGAAAGTACTCCGATACGGATATTGTTGGCCAACTGTAAACCGTGATATAGTAGACTACGCCAGGAAGTGTGATAGATGTCAAAAGCGTACTCGAATTCCTAGATCCCCACCTACTGAGATAACCCAAATGGTCAGCCCATGGCCGTTTGTAGTATGGGGCATTGATATCATTGGCTCTCTTCCTTTGGCCAAAGGTGACGTGAAGTACGCCATCGTCGCAGTTGATTACTTTACTAAGTGGGCCGAAGTTGAACCTCTTGCAACAATCACAACGAAGAAGGTGATCAACTTTGTAGTTCGCAACATTATCTGTCGATTTGTTCTCCCGTATACCATCATCACTGATAATGGAGCCCAGTTCGACAGTGTTGAATTCAAGGATTTCTGTCAATGATTCCAGATCCAAAAGAAATTCTCTGCAGTTGCACACCCTCAAGAATG
Source organism: Allium cepa (assembly GCA_030765085.1). NCBI lineage: Eukaryota > Viridiplantae > Streptophyta > Magnoliopsida > Asparagales > Amaryllidaceae > Allium > Allium cepa. The sequence goes on along the minus strand of CM060945.1, from coordinate 201,124,553 downwards.
GCCAGGTTGAAGCTGTTAATAAGGTTATCAAATCTATTCTGAAGAAGCGACTGGAAAAGGCCTGGGGAAAGTGGGTTGATAAACTTCCTATGGCTTTATGGGCTTACCGAACAACCCACAAGTCCGCGACCAGACACACTCCATTCTCCCTATCTTATGGTTCAGAAGTCGTTCTTCCAGTTGAGAAGGAAGTACCTTCTCATCGGGTGACTTACTATGATCTGAAGACAAATGCCATATTACTTGCTGAGTCCCTAGATTTATTGGATGAGAAGCGTGAAGAGGCTGATTTGAGGTCAGCTGCATATCGAGGTCAAGTCGCTCGATTATACAATGCCAAGGTCCGACCACAAACCTTTGAACTCGGCGATCTCATCCTCAAGAGAATCTATCCAGTTCCTTCGCTTATGAAACCAATTTGGGAGGACCACAAGTGATTGCACGAAAACTCGAAGATGGGCAGTTTAAGTTATCGACCGTTGACTGTAAAAACTTGCCTTTCTTCCTACAGAAAGAAGCATCACTATTAAGAAAGAAAGGGATAGAAAGAGAAAAGATAGAAAAGAAAGAACTAAACAATAATAGGATCGCACAGCGGAATGAATAAAATATATTAAACACATAGTTATTACGTAATATACATCATTTAACAGAGTTACACAACTTAATACATCACAAATTAGACAGTTATAAAGTTCTGTCCATTGTACAACTCAAGTTTCATACAAGATATCAAAACAGAGATACAACACAGAGATTAACACAGCGGTACCACAATATCTATATACGCTTAAGCCTCCTGCTCCATATCTCCTCCAGAAACTCGTCAAAGCTAACCTAAATCCCTTGGCTACTTGTAAAAATTTGGGCGTCTAAGAGTTTAATAAAACAGAAAATAAACTCCGGGTCAGACATGGGTCTTGTGTGAGTAAATGGGTTAAATTTGCTTAACTTTGAAAAACCTTTGAAAATAAAAGGTATCTCATAAGACTTCCCGCACAAAAACATGGAAAAGTTTTTACCTTACAATAACCAAAACATTTGATAGGAAATCCAGTTATATTATTATAGTGTCTAGGGTTTTTAAGTAAAATACAGAAATAGTTGGAATGCTTACATCTCACGTTCCAACATAGTTGGGCACAATCAAAATGTACGGCACTTATTAGAGATTGGATTCCATACAATGGTAGGGCTACTGGGGTGCCACCAATCAAAGTAGGTGGCCTAGATCACCGTACCGAGGATCCACCCTAATCCCCTACAACGCAAGACCGAAACCATGCCTTACTGGATAGTCCCGAATAAGACAGCACCAGCAGTTGTTGTGAGCAACTTCCCACAAAGCCGAATAGAAAGGGACCTCTAGACATGGGAAATCTTATCCTACTTGGGTGCTGCCCACTTAGCCTTGCTGCACCTCCCCCGTTTTAGCCATTATCGGTTGACGAGGTTTTAAGCTATGATTACCTTTTTAGAACACATATCTTAGAATGCTCATCGTCCCCCAATGACGATGTTCTGAAAGCATTCAATCCATACAAGTTCGTTGCGGGTTCGAATGAAATCAAAGGCACTATCTTGTTACATTCATTTTAGAATCACCCTCAGAGTTACGACCATAGCCCTTGCACTCTGAATCTTCATCTGAACTTCACTTGAGGTTCACGACCTATCATTTTATTTGGACCGATGTGGTTTTCGGATATCCAAATTTGGAAATTCGATCTCGGTCTCACTGAAATTTAAAACCCCCCCTTTGAAGGCTAAGCTGTTTTAAATTAAAACAATTTAATTTATTATCTATATTCACACAGATAGATAATTCACATTATCACAGATATATAGTCCATATTATCACAATTGAACCAAAACATCCCATATCATAGAGCAACACATATCACATACCCGAGATGTCACATAATGCAAGGCATTCAACATCATTCGATCTTCCACAAGCAAGATTTATTGTCACACCATCTCTAATTAATTTTATTAACCATCAATAAATTAAATTAATTACTTTAATTACTTTTAAATCCTATTTACTTAACATTAATTAATTACAACCCAATTAATTAATCATCCCTTAGTTATCCATCTTAATTAATCATCCTTGATTAATTATTATTTAATTACATTAAGTAGTTAGCCCTTAATTAATACACAAATTAATTATCCTTTAACCATTTACATTAATGACCTTTAATTACTCTCATCAATTAATTAACTATAATTAATTACATTGATCCTTAATTAATTATATTAATTAATTATACTATAATCACTTTCATAGATTAATTATCCTTAATTAATCACATCATTTATTATCTAATCCCTTTTAGTAATTACCTTAATTAATCCTTTGATTAATAACTAATTAATTAATCCTTGATTACTTTTATTAAGTTAGTCCTTTAATTACTTCCATTGAGTAATTTCCCTTTTATTAGTTATATTTAATAATTATCCATTAACTACTTACTCTAAGTAATTACCTGTTATTGATTACACTAAGTAATTATACTTAATCAATTCATAAGTGATTATCTTAAATTATTAAACTAGTCAATTAACTTAAATTAATCACATTAATTAATTACATTGAGTAATTAATCCCTTTAATTACTTCCATTAATTAGTTACACTTTAATTAATTACCTTTGATTACCTAGATTAATTAACCCTTAATTAATCAAGTAATGAACTAAACAAAATTAATTAAACCAATTATCTTAAATTAATCACATTAATTAATTAATCTCTTAATCACTAGCAAATGATCCATAAATTTACATTTATTAACCATCCATTAATTACCTTCATTAAGTGATTAACTTTTATTAATTTTACTAGTTAATTATTTTTAATTAATTGCACCCTTAATTAATTAAAGACAAGTTCTTTTCTTTAATTAAATACTTAATTATTTTAATCTTCATCAGAAAACATTTAGGAATCAATTATATAATTAAAAATATAATTTAATAAAAACAAAACATTTAATTTTAACATTTAAAATCTTTGAGAACTTGTTCAAACTTGTTTAATAAATCAAACAAATATTTATTCTTGAAAAATTAATCATCGTATCTTTTAAAAACTTATTCATTTTAAATATATTTTAAGAACTTGGTTTAAAAATCCTTTTTAAAACATATTTACTTTAAATCCACCTTAAAACTTGGAACATTCTTACTTAAAAACTTGTATTATTTTTGTTTAGCTTTGAAAAGTTGTTAAAAAATTTCTTTGCTTTTTAAAACTTGATTTTCTTTGCTTCATATAAATCTGCTCATGTTTTATTTTTAAAACACAAAAATCTGGAAGCAACAATGATAACAACCTAAGCAAGATAAATCAAAAACTCGAACACAATCCCAAGCATAATACGAGACACTCGCGATCACTTCTGCTTTGAGTCGAACACGAGATTACTTCAAGAAAATCCCCGAGCCGACTCTTCTTCCCTAAAGTCTCAAATTTCACCAGACACCAACATGCATCGTGCATGTGCATGACGCTCCGGCCAACGTTGATCAATGCTGCGTCCCTCCTCTAGTCGACGACCACCTCTTCTGACGACCTGACCACCCAGCTCCACCAATCTCGACCGAAAACAAAAATCGAGCTATCGAACGAAAATCTGGAACCAACCCCTACAACACAACTCCTCGCCGATGACGAACCAGACCATCAGAGCTCATGCCACTATGTCCAGAGTAGCACTACGTCACCATGCTACAATCCCTTCCCTCGCGATCGAGCACGAGGCATCAATGACGACCCAGGAACCTCGTCAGTCACGTCGACGAAAACTCACCATCAAACCCTAGTTCGACTACGCCTGAAGTCCTCGTCAACCTATATATCAAGTGATCATTATTCCAATGGTCACCATCCCTCCTACTATCTCCAGACCTAACCCCGACACCCACCTCACCACCGATCCTCGGCAATCGACCAAATACCTAAATCCGATCAACACGGATTATCTCATCAATTGCTTACCTAAAAATCAAGATATTAATGTCTAAATTCATCATTTCTCAACACGATTATGTTACGATAATAAAAAATTCCAATTAACATGATCAATTTTTTGGCATGAATTTGATTAGCTCTGTATTTATAAATTTTGGAAAAATTTCGAAATTTAAATACTTGTTTCTATTTTTAAAATTGATATTGCATTCATACAATCATTTGTTCTTCAGAAATCTTAACCTTATTTTGATTACATACAGAGTAACTGAATTTATTAAGAAAAATTAGAGCCTGTCATTTGAGCAGAGAACAGATTTACACATATACATTCATATGCACAAACAAATCATATTTATATATATACGTCCAACTTCAATCATACATGCAAACCCTATTATTAAAAAGGATTCATCACAATCATCAAGCATGCGACCCTGAATAAGTTCTTAAGCAAAAAATTTGCGCACCTTTTTATAAAGTAGAGAATAGGCTTCTTGTTCTTCTTTCCTGGAACTAATGTTTTTGATTTGATCTTCATTAAGTTTGAGTCGATTTCTTAAAACTGATATTCTTATTGATTTGAGCTTGAACTTGCTTGATCTTCTGCTTTTGCTCAGGTTAAAACTAAGGTTGAATTTGAATCTTCTTTACGTTGTTTTTAGTTTGATTTTTCTTTTGGTTGTTTTTAAAAAGATGAGAAAGATACTTTAGAATGAACATGCAAATGAAAATAACCAGGTTTCTCTTAAAAATACTTAGTTATATAATAAATTTTTTTAAACAAAAGTATTTGCCACTTGTTAATTTAAATTTTCCTTGGCTTACAAATGTACAAAACATCCTATTATTATTACGAATGTATTCGCATGTTATAAGGGTCTTACAAATGATAAATATGTGTATTGTTATGTTTCTCGTGTATTTAAAATTTATGTGATATGTATATATCTTTATATGTTTATATTAATTAGCCTTTATGTTTATTTCAAATAAAATTTTAAAAGAAAGCATTTTAAAATCAAAAGAATTGAACCTTATATTAAATAATTTTCTTATGCTTTATACTTAAAATGTTTGTAATAAATTATGTTTTAAACTTTCATATACATTTACAAATCGTATTTAGGTCAAGCAATATTTAAAAAGAAAGTAAAACAAACTTTTTTGTTAATCTTATTTAAACTTAAGTTAACTATTTTTTAAATAAATGTAGTTATTATCTTTGTTGTTAAGGCATGTAAAGTTTAATTTTAATAGCCTTTGAAATGTATTAAATTCAATCATAACTCCTAAATTACAAAATATATATTAAAATTTGAAAACATGTTTTTATTTGTTTATTTCAAACTAAAGCTTTTCTATTTACAATATATACATACATATACATACACATTATAAATAGAAAACATTTTAATATTAGCTTTGAAAATTATTATATTGAATTTTAAAACATAACTTCAAATCACAAGATATACATACTTACATATACATATATACACACATTATAAGTAGAATACATTTTTATCAGCTTTGAAAGATAAATTTTACTATATTAAATGTTTATAAAATAAATTTATCAAATCAATATTGCCAATTCAAATTATTAAATTAAGGTTATTAAACCAATACTGCACATTTTAAATAAATATAAAGGAAGATTATCAAATAAATATTACCTAAAATTCTGGGACATCACATTCCTCCCCCCATAAAAGAATTTCGTCCCCGAAATTTAAAAGAAAAGATAATTTGATAATCCAGCAAAGATTTTAATTTCAAACAACAAAGCATACACCACAACCAAATACAAACAACCACAACAACCATTTTGACCTAACAACCAAGTCTAACTAACCATCCTGACAAAAATCAGGGTAGACCTTCCTAACACTATCTAGAGTTTCCCTGGTACAATCACTGGGATACTCGCTTCACAGAATCCTAACTAGCTTCACCACTACTCCTGAGCTCCTTCTCTCCTCGATCTACATTCTAAACAGGAGATCCGACCAAAATCAAAACTGACTCAACCTCCAAATCCTCCTGAACCACCGGCTCCATAATTAGTGATGGATCGTACACATACTCCCTCAGAGATACGTCTAATGCCTTGTGAATTCCAGCCATCCGAACTGTCAATTCAATCCTGTAGGCAAAAGAACTTATCCTCTCGAGAACACGGAAATGTCTAATATATCTCGGAGCCAACTTTCCTAGTCTTACCCAATCTTATTGCTCCTTTGACTGGCGTAAATCTCAATCAAAAAAAACGTCTCCAACTTCGAATTCCAAATTCCTCGTCTCTTACCCCAAAATCTTCTGACGATCCTGACTGCCTACATCCTTTCCTAATCAGCTCGACCTTCGCAGATGCTCTCGAAACAAATCTGGACCAAGAACAAGACGATCTCCAGATCCAACCCACAAAAATGGTCCTCGAAAAATTTGCCGAAATCTAGAATACAAGATCTACTTCACAAATATCAGCAGACTTCTAACTGACTTCTCCCATCCGGAATAACCAAAACAGGTGCACTAGACATCCTAGCCTCCAGATCCCAAACGAACTCCCCGTAGGAGTCTGCAGTTGTTTCCACTCTAGAACTGCTGCTACCTTGCTTCCGCTGCGCAACTTTGATCTGGAGTAAATGAGAATGTTGTCGATGAACACGAGCACAAACTAGACAACACATCCCAAAAAACACAGTTCATCAGATCCATAAAGAGATAGCGTAGAAGTTCCATGGAATCCTGAGCTGCTTCACCAAATCCTTTCTCTAGGAGCCATCCTTCTACTAGCTGAACCATTGGTATTGCTCCTGGAACCAAGTCGATACAGAAACTCAATTTCTAATGCGGACAAACCTTTGACTTCGTCGAAGATATCCGGAAAATCTCTGACAACTCCGATAGCTTTTACCCTCTCTTGAGATACCTCTATTCTAAGCAAAAGATTACCCAAGAGAACACTCAAACTATCGCAAGTCAATTTTGTGATCTACCTAGCCCAATTTCCAAAGATACTGTTCTCTCTTCACAAATCAAAACAACTTAGTGCTTGTCTAACCAGTCCATCGAAGAAAGGGGTCTACTCTGCTGCTTTTGAATTCCATCTCTAGGACACTGCTTAGCCAGATGACCTTCCTGCTTGCACACAGAACACTCCGAGCTGCAATGCTGCCACTGATGCCAAAGACTTCTTATCATGAGCTCTCCTATCCTCAAAACCATGTCAATCAATTCTTCAAAAGAGCCTTGATGATGGAAGACATCTTCTTAAGAAACTCGGGCCTTAAACCAAGCAGAAACACCTTGCTGAACTTAGTCTCATCACCGACGTAGACAAACTCCGGTCTGAGATCAAGAAAAATCCTTATGCAGCCGATTCTTCTCCGCGGTAGGTAAAAACTGCTCCTTAAATACTTCCTTAAAATTTCTCCAAAAGAGAACATCTTTGGAAACATCCATAGTCACTGCGTATCACCACGCAACTGCTCCTTCCCGATGTTGCCAAGATTCCATCACTTGCTTCTACTCATCCGATAGATCCAAACTCTTGAAAATCCGCTCACACAAGCGCGACCAAACTTGCACTTCAATGATCGACTCTGAACCATTAAAAAAGCTTCCCTCTGAGATTGGTGGAATCCTTAAACCATGCTGCAAAGCTCACTTGAGGCGGTATTGGATCTACAGCCTCGATAGATACTCTTCCAACCTCATCATTCGGGCCTCTTCCATTTGTGGTAGTCGTGCTACACACACCACTTCCTTCAACCAAAGAACTCATGTTGGCAAACGCGAACAGGTAACCCAACAAAATAGGTATATATATATATATATATATATATATATATATATATATAAAAATACAAGTATGCTTTCTAAAGAATGATATTACTCCAAAGCCTAGATATTCACTCAACCTAGCACTCTGATACCACTATAACGACCCGTCTTTCCTTCTATAGAAAGACGCATCATTATTAAGAAAGAAAGGGATAGAAAGAGAAAAGATAGAAAAGAAAGAACTAAACAATAATAGAATCTCATAGCGGAACAAATAAAATATATTAATCACATAGTTATTACATAATATACATCATTTAATAGAGTTACATAACTTAATACATCACAAGTTAGACATCTATAATCATCTGTCTGTTGTACAACTCAAGTTTCATACAAGACATCAATAAAGAGATACAACATAGAGATTAACACAGCGGAACCACAATATCTATATATACTGAAGCCTCTTGCTCCATATCTCCTCCGGAAACTCGTTAAAGCTAACCTGAATCCCTTGGCTACTTGTATAAATTTGAGTACCCAAGAGTTTAATAAAACAGAAAATAAAATCCGGGTCAGACATGGGTCTGGTATGAGTAAACAGGTTAAAGTTGCTTAACTTTGAAAAACCTTTGAAAACAAAAGGTATCTCGAAAGACTTCCCGCACAAAAACACAGAAAAGTTTTTACCTTACGATAACCAAAACATTTGATAGTAAATCTAGTGATATTATAATAATGTCTAGGGTTTTCAAGTAAAATGCAAAAATAGCTGGAATGCTTACATCTTACGTTCCAACATAATTGGGCACAATCAAAATGTGCGGCACTTATTGGAGATTGGATTCCATACAATGGAAGGGCTACTGGGGTACCGCCCGTCACAGTATGTGGCCTAGATCACCATACCGAGAATGCACCCTGATTCCCTGCAACACAAGACCGGAACCATCCCTTACTGGATAGTCCTGAATAAGACAACCCCAGCAGTTGTCTCAACCAACTACCCACACAGCCGAATAAAAAGGGACCTCTAGACGGAGAAATCTTATCTTACTTGCTTGCTACCCACTTAGCCTTGCTGCACCTCCCCTGTTTTAGCCATTCCCGGCTGATGAGGCTTGAGGCTATGATTACCTTTTTAGAACACATATCTTAGAATGCTCATCGTCCACCAATAATGATGTTCTGAAAGCATTCAATCCATACAAGTTCGTTCTGGATTCGAACGAAACCGAAGGCACTGTCTCGTTAGACTCATTTTGGTATCATCCTCAGAGTTAACGACCATAGCTCTTGCACTCTGAATCTTCATCTCGAACTTCACTTGAGATTCACGATCTATCATTTTATTTGGATCGATGTGGTTTACGAATATCCAAATTTGAAAACCCGATCACGGTCTCACCGAAATCCAAAACGCCGTCTTTTAAGGCCAAGTTGTTTTAAGTTAAAATAATTTTATTTATTATCTATATTCACACAGATAGATAATTCACATTATCACATATACAAAGTCCATATTATCACAATTCAACCAAAACATCCCATATCATAGAGCAACACATATCATATATCAGAGTTGTCACATAATCCAACGCATTCAACATCATTCAATCGTCCACAAGCAAGATTTATTGTCGCACCATCTCTAATTAATTTAATTAACCATCAATGAATTAAATAAATTACTTTAATTACTTTTAAATCTAGCTTACTTAACATTGATTAATTACAACCCAATTAATTAATCATCCCTTAATTATCCATCTTAATTAATCATCCTTGATTAATTATTCTTTAATTACAATAAGTAATTATCCTTTAATTAATTACACAAATTAGTTATCCTTTAACCATTCACATTAATTAACCTTTAATTACTGTCATCAATTAATTAACTATAACTAATTATATTGATACTTTATTAATTATATTAATTAATTATACTATAATCACTTTCATTGATTAATTATCCTTCATTAATAACATCATTTATTAACTACTCCCTTTTAATAATTACCTTTATTAACCATTTGATTAATTACTAAGTAATTAACCCTTAATTACTTCTATTAAGTAAATCCTTTAATTACTTCCACCAAGTAATTTCCCTTTTATTAAGTACATTCAGTAATTATCCATTAACTACTTACTCTAAGTAATTACCCCTTTATTAATTACATTAAGCAATTATACTTAATTAATTCATAAGTGATTATCTTAAATGAATTAAACTAGTTAATTAATTAAAATTAATCACATTAATATAATTAATTACATTGAGTAATTAATCCCTTTAATTACTTCCATTAATTAATTACTCTTTAATTAATTACCTTTAATTACTTAGATTAATCAACCCTTAATTAATCAAGTAATTAACTATACCAATTATCTTAAATTAATCACATTAATTAATTAATCTATTAAACAGTAGTAAATGATCCATAAATTTACCTTTATTACCATCCATTAATTACCTTCATTAAGTGATTAATGAAATACTTGATATTTAATCTTCATTAGAAAACATTTAGGAATCAATTATATAATTAAGAATATAATTTACTTAAAAACAAAACATTTAATTTTAACATTTAAAATCTTTGAAAACTTGTTCAAACTTGTTTAATAAATCAAACAAATGGTTATTCTTGAAAACTAAATTATCATATCTTTTAAAAACTTATTCATTTTAAATATATTTTAAAAACTTGGTTTAAGCATCCTTTTTAAACATATTTACTTTAAATCCACATTAAAACTTAGAACATTCTAACTTAAAAAGTTGTTTTATTTTTATTTAGCTTTGAAAATTTGTTAAACATTTTCTTTACTTTTGATTTTCTTTGCTTCATATAAATTTACTCATGTTTTGTTTTAAAACACAAAAATCTAGAAGCAACAATGATAACAACCTGAGCAAGATGAACCAAAAACTCGAACACAATCCCTATCATAATACGAGACACTCGTGATCACTTCTGCTTCGAGTCGAACACGAGATTACTTTGAGAAAAACCGCGAGCCGACTCTTCTTCCCCAAAGTCTAAAACTTCACCAGACACCAACGTGCACCGTGCACGTGCACGATGCTCCGGCCACCGTTGATCAGCACCCCATCCCTCCTCTAGTCGACAACCATCTCTTCTGACGACCTGGTCACCTAGTTCCACCAATCTTGCCCGAAAACAAAATCGAGCTATCGAACAAAAATCTAGAACCAAACCCTACAACACAACTCCTCGCCGACGACGAACCGGACCGTCAGAGCTCATGCCACCATGTCCAGCGCAACAATACGTCACCATGCTACAATCTCTTTCCTTGCGATCGAACACGAAGCATCAACCATGACCCAAGAATCTCGTCACTCATGTCGATAAAAATCCACCATCAAACCCTAGTTTGACTACGCCTGAACTCCTCGTCGACCTATAAATCAAGTGATCATTTTTCCAATGATCATCGTCCCTCCTACAACCTCCAGACCTAACCCCGACACCCACCTCACCGTCGATCCTCGGCAACTGACCAAATACCCAATTCCGACCAACACAAATTATCTCATCAATTACTTACCTAAAAATCAAGATATTAATGTCTAATTTCATCATTTCACAACACGATTCTGTTACGATAATCAAAACTTCCAATTAACATGATCAATTTTTTGACATATATTTGATTAGCTCTGTAATTACAAGTTTTGAAAAATTCTGAATTTAAATACTTGTTACTATTTTTAAAATTGATTTTGCATTCACATAATCATTTGTTCTTCCGAAATCTTAACCTAATTTTGATTATATACAGAGTAGTTGAATTTATTAAGAAAAATTAGAGCCTATCATTTGCATAGAGAACAGATTTACACATATACATTCATATGCACAGACAGATCATATTTATATACATACATCCAACTTCAATCATACATGCAAACCCTATTATTAAAATGAATTCATCACAATCATCAAGCATATGACCCTGAATAAGTTCTTAAACAAAATGTTTACTCACCTGTTTATAAAGCAGAGAACATGATTCTTGTTCTTGTTTCCTAGAACTGACGTTGTTGATTCGTTCGTCATTAAGTTTGAGTTGATTCTTAAAATTAATTTTCTTATTGATTTGAGCTTGAACTTGCTTGATCTTCTGCTTATGCTCAGGTTGAAACCGAGGTTGAATTTAAACCTTCTTTATGTTGTTTTTAGTTTGATTTTTCTTTTGGTTGTTTTTAAGAAGATGAGAAAGATACTTTAGAATAAACATGCGAATGAAAAAAACCTGGTTTCTCTTAAAAATACGTAGTTATATAATAATTTTTTTTAAACAAAAGTGTTTGCCACTTGTTAATTTAAATTTTCCTTGGCTTACAAATGACAAAACATCCTATTATTATTACAAATGTATTTGCATGTTATAAGTGTCTTACAAATGTCAAATATGTGTATTATTATGATTCTCATGTATTTAAAATTTGTGTAGTATGTATATATCTTTATATGTTTATATTAATTAGCCTTTATGCTTATTTCAAATAAAATTTTAAAAGAAAGCATTTTAAAATCAAAAGAATCGAACCTTATATTAAATAATTTTCTTATGCTTTATATGCTTTAAAATATGTGGAATAAGTTATGTTTTAAACTTTCATCTACGTTTAAAAATCATATTTAGATCAAGCAATATTTAAAAAGAAAGTAAAACAAACCTTTTTGTTAATCTTATTTAAACTTTAAACTTAAGTTAAATATTTTTTAAATAAATGTAGATGTTATCTTTTTGGTTAAGACATATAAAGTGTAATTTTAAATAGCCTTTGGAAAGTATTAAATTCTATCATAACTCCCAAATTACAAAATATATATTAAAATTTGAAAACATGTTTTTATTTGTTAATTTCAAACTGAAGCTTTTCTATTTACAGTATATACATACACACACGCACACACACACACATTATAAATAGAAAACATTTTAATATTTGCTTTGAAAATTATTATATTGAATTTTAAAATATAGTTTCAAATCAAAAGATATACATACATATATATACATTATAAATAGAATACATTTTTATTAACTTTGAAAGAATTTTTTTACCATATTAAATGTTCATAAAAGAAAATTAACAAATCAATATTGCCAATTCAAATTATTAAATGAAGGTTATTAAACCAATACTGCACATTTTAAATAACTATAAAGGAAGTTTATCAAATAAATATTGCCCAAAATTCCGGGACATCACATTGACGGTCTTACTTTGCCGAGAGCTTGGAACAACGAGAGTCTCTGTCGCTACTACACATGACAGGCTTTATTTATTTAGTCTAGTTTTCATTTGCAATTCGTTTCTGCATTTTGAAATGTGAATTTGTAATAAGGCAACTGACTCTGCCGTATTTTCTCATTTCATCAATAAAATTCCATCTCTTTGAGACAAAGCTGTGATTTATTGAATGTGACGTACAACATCACGATGCACGGAGAGCTAAATTCCATCATACGGTGGAATTTATTCAAATAAGGAGTGACTATAATACGACCCGCCACTCGCTAAGTGAAACCCAAGCTCGGGGGCAAGTCACTACACTAAAGTTGAAGAAAAGAAAATATTGCTACATGACAATCCTTTAACTAACTCCAAACTCCTAGAGTGCGAGTTGGAGTATAAACTCAAAAATGCGGTACTGAAGAGGGTGGACCCGTCCACCTAACGACTTCGACCGTATCCTAACCAAGTTCGAGAAGGATGGATTCGTCCATTTAACGACCTCACTTGTTAACTCGGGTTGGATGTGAATCGACCATCCACGATCCTGATAAATACATCGTTCCCAGAAAGCGAACGAAATTCTAAAAGCCCAAACAGATGTGATTGACCATCTATTGGCCGACTCCAGATTCCCAGAGTGCGAATTGGAGTATAAACATCCATTATAGGTTCTCGGAGTGGAACCAGAGTATAAATGCCGACTCTATATTCCCAGAATGCGAATTGGAGCATAAACATCCACTCTAGGTTCCCGGAGTGCGAACCAAAGTATAAACGCCAACTCCAAATTTCCAGAGTGCGAGTTGGAGTATAAACACCAAACCCAAGTTCCCGGTGTGTGAAATGGATTACAAACGTTGATTATCTTCGGATTCCTAGAGCGCGAACCAGATTATCGATTGCAAATAACTCTGAACCCCCAAAGTGTGGCCAGGCTATAAACACAACTCGAGCGTGAACGACCACGCATAAACTAACCTAAGTCCCCAGAGCATGGACACATTCTTGAAACTTAAACAGGCGTGATCGAACCCCAAAGTTAAAATACAAATCCCCAAAAAGCAGATGTGACCATTATTAGACGAGCGAGAAGGATCCGACCACTCGACTCATGTCGGTGATAACATCGATTCGACGATGTTAAGCTCGACGAAATGAAGACAAACCATAGCCACTAGCTGATTTTTACGACTTATCCCTGAAACTAGGGGCAGGGCGTAAGTGTTAATAGTTAACTGAAGTAGTGCAATATCAAAGTTCAACAAAATCTTCAGTTATAACTCATGTTTGTGACTTTTGGACATAGCAAATAAAAACAAATTCGACTCAAAAGTTGAAAATCTACAAGTGCACTGGACTAAAATTCAAATACTGGAACACTTAAGCATGAAATATAGTAGTCGAGTTGAAGCCAAAAACAAAATTTCATTTCAACTAATTGTAAATGAAGTTCATGTACAAGTTTTCCAAAAATTCCCACTAGCACGGACGAACTCGCATCTATGCACGACCTATGAAAGGAAAGCAAAAACAAATTCCTATCTATCAAAAATGCGCCGATGAGGCCTATCTACTCTTTCTTCTTCCTCATCTTCTTCTTCGGTGTAGATATGCTAGTGCCGCTAATGATTTATCTCTTTGAACTCTTTCCTTTAGGCGGACGGTCTCTAGGCGGGAACATGATCTTAACGTCCTCCTCCGAACTCTAATGTATGGGAATACTTTCTATAGGTGGAGTCAGAGGCGTCTGATCTACTACAGGGGATGGAATGGGCACATTGGTATCAACAATTGTACCACCAGGTGATATCATATTTAGTGGAGCTGGGCCAGGCACTGCCATTCCACCTCCAGAACTACCACCATGTGTCGCTGCCTCCAATTCAACATCGATTTCGGCCAGTATTTCTTCTTCACGAATCGATTGAGCTTCGCTTGGGAAAGCGGTGGTCTGCGTTGAAGAAATGGAAGCAGGCACGAATCTACTTATGACAAATGGTAAGTCCGCAAAGGGGTCACTTTGTCGACCTAGGAGCTCATTCATCATCTGCTCATCGAAATAAAGTGAGCTCCCCTGCATTCCATCGATAGGCGCAGTCGTTGTCGAGGTAGTCACTTCAGTAATAATGGCCTCCTGCACATGGTGTGATTCTTGGCTTACAGGAGGCGCTATTAGTGTACCTCTAGTCACTGGACAAAGAAGAAGAGAAACCTTTAGCAAACGCTTCAAGACAAGTTCCTTATTTCGAACGCACATGAGATTTTTTCAGAGTACCTACCTCAGTTTGGCTCACGGATGGCTGAGCGGCTTCAGAGGTGTGCTCTTTAATAGGGGATAGCTGCGGCTGTTCTGGATTATAAATAGGGATGGACTAGGGGTCAACCGCTGGTATAGGCTCAGATGGAGGTGGAGCAGTTGTTTGCGCCAAAATTTGTCACAAACCCCGAATATCGTGAAAACACCAATATATGAATGTAAATCGAAAATGTTCAAATACAAATTTCAGATCCGGGCAAAACAGAGAACAACAATTGAGAAATAACGAACAGAAAACAGGAGATTTATAGTGGTTCGGCTATCTTCGGCCTACATCCACTTCAAATGATAATCTTTTTATTGATGTTCTTGTTGGTTACAAAGGATTAAAGTAGTAATTTTCGAACACAATGATTGAGTTTGAGTGCAATCGTGATTTTGGCAGAGTTTGGACATTACAAGATCCAAAAGTCCCTTTTCTACAGGCTCTAGGGTGCTATTTATAGGTGTACCCTGCAAATATCTGGCCCAAATTTCGAGAGACTCCTTCTGGCAAGTGAGTGGGCCCACGCGACCGATCCCATAAGGTTTCAGCTTGATCCATGATCAATACAAACCAATTTCGTATCGACAAGATTGGGTCCAATCAAGTTGAAATTTGGAATGATCATTCCTTAGCTTGTACGTAAGCTCCCGTGAAAATTTCGTACCATTTGGACATGTGGATAGTGAGATATGATCGACGTAAGATTGTGTTTCTGTTTATGCTGTCGCGTTTGAATCGATCGTTCGTATCAATCCATTCATATCGATCCAAGCACGTAATAGCTTGTTGATGTAGCACACGCTCCTCGGATCGATCCACTTTTTATGCCGAGCTGATCGAGTCTTATTTTGTTTGTATCGATGAATTATCGGTTCTTATCGATGAAAAGTGTTGATTTCAAATCGATCTTTTATAGCTTTGTTCGCATCGGTGTTTTCAGACTACTTCACATCGATGGCTAGGGGTCATTTCGTATCGATATCTGGACATAGTGTTTTGCATCGATCGTTCGAGGATCAATCTATATGAGTTGCTCAATTAGGATCGATACGAATTGATTCCGAGTGTTCGATGCCTAGTAAAACCGAGTCGAGTGGATACAAAGCAGAGCATTTGTGATGGATACGAAGCAGACATTGCTGATCGATTCCAAACTACAGAGAGTTTCATTTTGATCGATACGAACTCAATGGATTCGAACAGCGCAACCATAGATCGCTTTGAACTTGATGGATTCGAACAAATCGAGGTGAAGTCATTATGATGGATACGAATACGATCGATTCGAATAGATCAACTCCACGGCTCTCTGAAGGATACGAACAACGTGTCTTTCTCAACTTGAATCGATCATATTTCGATCATACGAACTCCGATTGACCAGAAATTTGAGATATCGGCTTTAATGGCTTTTCTTGTCATGTCTTGTCAATTGTAGACCGATCCTGATTAGGGCAAAATTCGTCGATATCCATAGTGAACCTACGATGTATAATCGATATTTGTGACTTGTAATCATTGATTTTCAATTAATTTCTTGTTATCTCGACTTTGTCAAAAAGCGAGATAACACTTTGCCCCCCCCAAAACATGCCTTTTTGTAAAAGGTATGTTTTGAATAATTTCAGATCGAATGCAGTGAGTTCATGTTTTATTCATGGCTAAAGTATTATTAATCAAGTTTATGCCTGTTCGAAGCCGAATCAGTATCCATTTCTTCCTGTGGAGGTCAAGAATGAAATTCTACAGTCTCTCTGGACTACCAATGGTCACTCTGGACCCTTGCCAAGTCCATTCCAGACTTAGCGGTCGAATACAAAGATCCTGTTGCACTACGGCATTGCTTTTTATCCCTTGCACTCTGGACCCGACGAGGGCATATAGCGATGTCATGGCCTAAATCCTAGGCCGATCATAGCCACTTCGGGCTTTTATCGAACCCCTATCCAATCACTCTCCAGTGGATAAAGAACGACGTTAATTGAGTCGATCCTGTTGCTCTCCGGCGAAGCAACTCACTTCTTGCACTACGGACCCTGCCTCTCCGGGTAAGGTTATAAAGCGATCATTTTCAAGCTGGTTTTCAATATTCATCTTTTAACTCTTCGGTCAAAGGTTTATGTCAAGAAATTGAAGTTTATTTATTAAATTCAAATCCTAGATGTTCAATCTCAAACATCACGAAAAACTAGACATCGCCTCTCCTTGGCAGAGCGCTTTATTACCATCTCAAAGCGTGTCTGGAGATCATTCCGGTTCCCGTACATGTGTAAGTGGAATAGGCGTTTATTTTAAAACCTTATTTAAGGAATCTAATCGACCAAAGTCCAAATCTTGAACTTGGCCCTTGTCATCATAATCGATTGATGACGAGTCATGATCCCGATCCAGAATCAGTTTTGTTAGGCGGAGGCAGGCGGTTGCTCAGGTCTTACGGCCGCCATAGGATCCTTGGTGTATTGTGGCAATATACCACTTCTGGCATGCTCTTCTACCACATCCTTTAAATTGTGGCATTCATCGGTAGTGTGCTCATCCAGCTCATGGAATATGCAGTATTCCCACTTCTACGCTCCCGTTCTGTGGGATCTCTTCGGGGTGGTTTTCGATAGGGGAATTGCCCCTAGTCTCCATGTAAATCCGTTCCATACTTACCGTCAAGTCTGTGTATTGCCTGAATCTGGGTTCTCGAAATTTCTTCCGTTTATAAGGACCATCATATTTGTCATCCTGCTTTTGCTTCCCTTTGTCTGCTCCAGGTTGTTCTTTGGTGATTCCTTCGCCTTGCACAGCATTTACTTCTTGCCTCTCGACGCGTGAATCTTCTAGTCGAATGAACCCTCAGATTCATGATAGAATTCTCCAAGATCTTGTGGTGGATCTCTAGCCAAAGAATCCTTAAACTCCGTGCCTTCAGCAACTCCTGCTATTGCCACCATCAAAATCATCGATGGTTCCGGGCGATCTATTGAAGCCACTGTTGCATTGAATCACAATAGAAAATATTTTATGGACTCTCCAGTCCTTTGCTTTATCAAAGCTAAAGTCATCACACTCTTGGGCCGCATCACATGGACCCTAAACTATCTCATGAAGAATTCCACTAGCTCGCCCCATGTTCTGATCGATCCATTCTCCAACATCCTAAACCAATGCGCAACCAAATCTGATAAAAATAGAGGGAAACATCGTGCCATCACTTCCTAGGATGCTCCCAGCACTTTCATATGTCTGATATATCTGGTAATATGCATGGTCGGGTCTGACATTCCATCATAAGGTTCTAGCATGGGTAACTTTAACTTTGAATGGTTCCTTGCAATTCTGATACACGGAGTGAACGGACTCCGACTAACTTCCCCCTAACCTCCGCTCGACAATCCTCCTCTCATGATTCGTCGTACCAATCCGGCCATCCTTTCATCCTAATCCAGGGGTTTCCCCTTTGTCAAGTTTCTATTCTGCCCCCTGGTCTTAAAGGGTATTCTGGGTAATATTCTTCGCGTGGCTCATTAGCGTTAGCGTTGGCTATGGCCTGTCGAGCCCCATCTATGGGTCTTCCTGCATCAGATCCTAAGGGTCTGTCCCCAACTCCTTGTTGATTGCCTTCAATCCTTGCATTATAATCTTGAGTCTGACCTTCGGTGGTCCCTGCTACTCTGGCTCCTTGTCCCCCATTCGCAGTTGTTGTAGCTGGTCCTAGGTTCTGTGCACTTTCCGCTCTTGTCTGCTCAAAGAAGTTTTGCATCATATCCTGTTGACTCTTCAATAATCTTTCATGTATTGAATCTTCTATAGCTTCCATCTCATCCCTTGTGATGTAGATAAAAGCTTGTCCTTCTCCAGCTCCAGAGGATGCCTCTTGACTTCCTCCTTGTTGGCTTTCCTCGGCCTTTTGTCTTCTACATGTTTGTCGCGTCATTGTCTTTCGAACCTGAATCCTTCAAACTTTCAAATTTGAACTCCAAATCTGGTGTAGCGGATCCTGAGTTCAATTCCCAATGAAAGCTGTAATACCAAGGTTCGTAGTGCGATGGTCGACACCCGAGCCTTCCCTAATCTCCTGGTGTTGGGTGCTGAGCTTCTCCCTTTCGTGTGAGATCATTGACTCATGGAGAATCTTCCTTTCATCCTCAATCAACATGCGATTCTCGAGTTCAAACTCGTCGAATGATCCATCCAGATGCATCGCCTTCTCCTCCTCGACCAGCTGGCTTCGAGCATTATAAAGATGTGTAGAATAGTTCTCGAGCCAGGATAAATTTCTATGTTTCAGCACATTAACATTATAGGTGACGAGAAGGTCTTCTATATCAGCCTCCAGCCTGGATTCCGCCATCCGAACTTTCTCCTCAACCTCTGTCGCGCGAACTTTTTCCACCGCCGCATCCTGTTCGCTTTGAAGCACAATGACTTGATCATGTGCCTCCTATGCCGAGGTGTTGGCGGCACCCCTCTCTTTAATGATTTCCGACCGAAAGACTGGACTTAAGCTCTTTGAGGGCCACATCCCGCTCGGCAGTGACGATAGTGTTCCTATGGCCCATTTCCTCCACTAGTGCGTAGTATGATTGCCTCATCCTCTCCATGGACAAGTTGGCCACGTCTACCTTTTTAAGGGCCTCCATTTCTAATTTTCAAGAGGACTCAGCTTCAGTGTTGAGCACTTGGATGATACGATCTTTCTAAGCAAGCTCCTTCTCCAACTTCTCAATGACATCTGCCCGTTCAAAGTCCACCTTCGATGCTTTTTCTACGGCTTTCCCTCACTCCTTGTATTGGGAGTAAATGTCATGGACGTAATCGTGCATTGTGTTCTCAGCCTCTGCTAGAATTCTCTTTAAGTGCGGGGGGAGGGGGAGGGGGGAAATATAGCATCAAAGAAAATATCTAGAAATCCCTCTTCAATTGAGCAAGTTTAATCGCTCCTTCCCCCAAAGGCTCAATAAGGACCTGCTCTATAATTATGGGGGCCGCTATTTCAGTCTATGGTGTTGAGTTTCAGGACTTGAAATGTGAGAAGACGGCTTGTACCGTGAAGTCCCCGAAGGACGTCAGACGTAAATAGGAGGCTGTACAGGGTTTCTAGGAGGGGGATAATGAGATAGGGATCGGTGCCTATACTCCTTATCTCTATCGTGCCGCTCCTGACTAGAGTGTCCATGGTCGTATCCCTATCTGCCTCTCTCCTACGTAACTCGTAATATGTAGAAGAGCGGCGAGCTTTTCGAAGACTCCCTAACATTGAGCCTCGAACAAACATTGTATCTGCAAAGTCAAAGAAGAACGGTGTTAATGATCTTCTAAAGTAAGAAAATTACGGTTAGGAATTTTGTAGTGTCGTGAAGTGTGTATGTATGTGCAGCCCTTCGACTAACCGAAAAGGTTAGCCATACTAGTTGGAAGAGAATCCCTTAAGTCTAAAGCCTGCTGAAGCTCCTCCAGTCCAGCATCATGTTGGAATAACACATAATCCGGAATCGGAATATTGACGAGCTCTTCAAAATGGTTTTCGCCCTACGAAGGAGGAGCCTCTGAAATGTTAATCCGGGAACCGGCAAAGGCACAACCATAGATTTCCGTCTACCGGTTTTGAAACGTTTGAAGGCGGCTTCCTTGCCTTTTCTCTTTCCTTCAAAACCCTCAAAGGCATCAGAAGGCTCGGTCACAAGTTCATCGTCAGCGGGCGTTCTTTCTGGATTAACCTACTAGGTTATAACAACTTCGGGCGTCTTGCGCTTACTCATTTCTTTGAGATATCCCTTAACGTTCCTTTGAGCCTTATGCCTTGGTTTCGCTCGATCAATCCAATAATTTTCAGATTCCTATCTGTCAGAATCGAATAAATATCCCTCTCTTCACTCAGAACTTCTTGGAGAACCGGTGCCGTTTTTTTGAAATGCACACCTTCGGGTCGTGGAATTGCCGTTGTAAAGGAAAAATAGTATTAGTTTGACATCGATTATAATTTTCTTATTAATTACTAGAAAAAGTCACAACACTTACGTTTGGCTAACCGTCGGTTGGCAAACCCTGGGGGACATCGGACGTAGAACAATTCCGTTTTGAAGTAACTCAACGTGGTCCAAGACCCCGTTACCACCTGACAGTTCCTGAACGCTTCCAAAAACATGAAAAAAGGCTATCTCCCTGACTCTTGACTTTAAACAGATATCTATTCTCGATCGGTATCGAGGGTCGAAAGAGACTCTCCATAAATATGATGAATAAGCTGTTCAACAGAGCGTATCCATTGGGGTGCAGTTGTGATGGAGCGATCCCCAGAAAAGTTAACACTTCCCTAATGTATTGGTTGAATGGGGAAGCGTTCCTGTTGCATACGCATGAAGATGAAATGCGGTGAACCCTTCCAGTGGATAATGTGGTCTATCATTCGAACCCGGCAATAGCACGTTGTCCAATGACAAACCGTGCCTTAAGCAGATACGTCCCAGCATGTCTTCTGAAACATTGGATGATACAGAATCTGGTGGAGTGCAGATGAAAATAACACATGGTATCTCATCCGGAGCCAGATCTATAACTTCGGCCACGATAGCCGGTATCTCGATCATTGGGGGGATCAAAATCTGAAATTCCTATTGTTGTGAGCTTTAAGGTTCCATAACTAACTAACTCATGAGAAATCATCATTAGACGATAATAATTCCATGCATCCCCTAGTGTGAAGTGTGTGAACATGTTGTGCAGCGCAGTGCTACATATTACTTGAAAAATTCTACAAAGTATGGAAAAAAACATGCAAACGACAAGACTTCGAAATCCAGTTGAAGTGACCGTGATCGCAGACCGTCACAACCATGCCGTCCAGATGTTAGCGATTAATTCAAGTTAATGTTCGTTATAATTTCGTTAAATCACAGTTCCGTCGATGAGGTTCGAAGGGTGGTCAAATATGCAGTGAAATGATTAAGTCCAATTATGCAAGGCAGAAGCTTGTCGGAGTCAAGTGTTCAAATATGCATGAAGTTTCTCATCCATCGAAGTCCAAACTTGGATCATTCCACGCAAAGGCCTTAACTTCACATCGATCATGAAACCATCATTTCGTATCGGTCCAAAACATTCATTTCGTATCGATCAAGGTAGCCTCAGCTTCGTATCGATCAAATCCACTAACTTCGTACCGGTCAGGTGACATTGACTTCGTATCGATCAGGTTGCAACTGAGTTCGTATCCATCACAAATATGCTTCATATCCATATCGATTCGAGGTGACAAAAAAATCCAAGAGTCAATAGTCGATACGAAACTCAAGGCAGGTGATCGATTCGAAGTTCTTGGTTGGGGTTTGATGCGAATCAAGTTTCTTTAACACTTCATCGATACGAAATTATGGCCGAACAAACTTCCACCAATTCTTTCGTATCCCTCCTTACTCCTTCTTCTCCAAATGGCATTAACTCCATTTCCTTCCTCCATCCTCGACCTTTCTCTGGCCCATCTTCGGCCTCCATTTCATCAGAATCGGTCATGGAGGCAAACAGAATGGGAAAGATTACGAGTCTCGTCGTTTACAGGTTGAATTTGTTTGATGGATTACCTAGATTTAATAGTTGATTTAAGATATTGAAAGGTTGATTCGATTTGGGACGAAGGCAGTTCTCATTTTTCTTTTGCTCCGATTCGATTCGAAAGCAAAGACTATTGTGAGATCTTCTTTTCAGAGCGATACGAAGATAAGGGTGGATGGAACAGAAAAGTGAAAAATGGCTATGTACTGAGCCGATTTATACTAAAGAAATGACCATTCGCCTCCCAGTCACAACAACCTGTTGCAATAGGTCTACCATCGGACCAGTACGAATTGATTTTTCGTATCCCTCAACTTATGCTTCTTCGATACGAAGAGAACACCAAAGTGAACGGAAGACATGTGACTCCATCGATATGAAATGCTTTGTTCGTATCCATCAACGCACAACACTTCATAGATACATATCCATCGATACAAAGCACCTGCCTATGTCAGCTCTTTTCGACTCCGTTCGGGTGCATCGATACGAACTGTATTTTTCGTATCCATCATGATGCAGCCTATGATGGCACGTATCAGTCGATACGAATAGACCTCACAAGATCAGCAACCCTATTCATATCCATCATGGGACAATCGACACGAAATCATGACCTAAAACCAACTCCAACGGGGTCCACCGAAACTCGTATCTATCGATGCGAATATCTATTTCGTATTCATCATTATGAATGCCATCGATATGAAAACTGTCTTTTGACCTTTTACATCGATCTAGGAGAGGATCGATACGAGGGGACATTCCAAAACAACTGTCAAACGTTGTTACAACTTGAATCTCACATCGGTTCAGGAGAGGATCGATACGAAATTCGAGGAAAGAAAGCTGACAGCGAATTGTAAATGCGTGAATGCTAACAAGGGTCAGGTTAACATGTGTGTATGTATGTCAGACAAATTTCAATTTTCAATTTTCAAAATTCACAGGAATTGGATACTCGCATGACGATAATTACTACAACCAATAGTCGACTGCTATCATGCGATAATCGATTACAACAGTACAGGGTACAACAGTCGATGGTCAGCGGCTCACATTACTGGAAAAATCGGTCAAGAGCTACAAATTACAAAAATATGGAAATTATCCAGCAAGTCGAACAGAACTATTCAGAGTGAAGGTTACAAATTTTCATTGCATGTCATGTTCACACAAGACGTACGTTGGGGGAAAACGTTATCCCGCCTTCTGGCAAGGCCGAGATATCAAGAAATTGACTGAAAACCAAGGACCGCTTAACCTGAACGTCAAGTAAGCACGGGTTCACTATGGATGTCGATGGATTTTGTCCGAGTACATGTCGATCTACAATTGATGTGACATGACAAACAAAGCTGTGAAAGCCGACGTTCCAAGTTTCAAGTCCATCCGAGTTCGTATCTCAAGTTATGATCGATGCAAATCAAAGGAAATAACCTCACTTCGTATCCATCGTTAAGCCATAATTCAAATCAGTAAAATTTTCAAATCCATCCATAAGCAAGCTCCATTTCGTATCCATCAGGTGAAGATTTTTTTTGAATCCATCGGGATCATGCGGCATCGTATCAATCAGGGGAACTACGTTCTTCGAATCCATCCACTCAACTGCATTGTTCGCATCGATCAAGTTACAGCAGTTCACATCAATCGAATGGTCCTCACATCGTGTACTTCGTGTCCATTGTTCGTAGCATCCATGTTCATTTCGTACCGATCAAGTTACACTCATTTCATATCGATCGACCACAGATCGATACGAAACTAACGCTCCTTCTCGATGGCACGCCAAAAGACGATGCGAAATAAGGTACATTCGACCGATATGAATAGCGTTATATCATTGATTCAAACTAGGCTGCAATGTATCGAGTCGAACAAAACTACATACTTAATACAAACGAGGTTATTTCTACCAATATGAGTTGTAAAACTTCCATGGATTCAAACGAAGTAAAGGTCTTCGATACGAATAAGGCGAAAGCTTTGGAACGACTCGGTCAACTCGGTGCCAAGAGCGGATCGATCCAGAAATCACGCGCCATGTCATCTCCTGGGCATATGCATTGATCGATTCAAAATAATCGATTTGAAGTCATCGATTTGAATCAAACAGCCCATTGAAAACATAAGATTGCATCGATCATATCTCACAATCCACAAGTCCAAATGCTATGAAATTTTCATGGAAGCTTACGCACGACCTAAGGAAGGTCCATGCCAACTTTTGACTCGATTGGATCAAATCTCAATTGATATGAAATTCGTTCGTATCGATCATGGATCGAGCTGAAACTTTACAGGTTGATCGAGTGGGCCTACCCACATTCCAGAAGAAGTCTTTCGAGATTTGAGTGAGATATCAGTCTCCTACACCTACAAATAGAGCCCCAAGGCCCGCAGAAGAGGGATCTTTTGGATCTCCGACGTCCAGACTCCGCCGAATTCAACTTTGCACTCCATTGTCACTTTTGTACTCGAATTTCAGAACTATAATTTTAATGACCCACTATTTTGGACCATTCAAATCAACAATAAAACCACACATGTCTGACTTGAATAATTCAAAACAGTAGATTGTATTATAATTTGGTGAAAATAAAAGCAATCACGGACACAGATAAATAAGAATAACTCGCAGCGGGAAATAAAACAACTGTAGTAGTTCATGAAGCTACCACAAATACAGTCTCAAACACAGTCTCAAAACAGTACAAAATACAGAGTCTGAAAAGTAAATACAACAGAAATCCCAGATACATAAATATCCACTAGTACTTAAGAAGAATAGAAATACTGAATAAAAAGATAGCAACAAGATAAATGACGATCTCCAGCAAATCCTAGCTTCAGAAGGTGAATTCCAAAGCTAAAATACTCAGGCTGACCCGAGCGTAAGAAAATAAACACAAACACTCGAGTCAGGACATACATATTTATATAATGTAAATCAACTCAAGTGAACTGTAATAAAATGCATAAGTAACTTAAAGGATGCTTAGGACCACCCATCCTTTAAGGATCCCGTAAACTATTCACTATCTAGTAATATATGCTATTATAATAGTATCCAAAGTAAAGTATAATAGATTTAAAAATGGAGTTAAGGTGTTACCCATATCCTCCTTAACACATTTTATAGTACCAGTAGTCCATACAGTACCGTAGTCACTCCTGATCGGGAAGCCACCATAAGATACTCCATAGGTACGACACAAAACCAAAATCGTACAAGGCGCGCTAGGCTTGGCGACATGGAACAACTAGGCAATGCCGGGGTAGATATACCAATTATGCTTCCGAGCCGGTGGTAACGCATATCAGCCAATACCGCCCACCTCGAGCCACAGTCCCAAAATCAAAGGTGCGCACCAATCAATCGCAAAGTAATAGAATGGCATACGAAGAAGTGTGTCCGATTAGAGGAGCTACCTCATTAGCCCGTCAATCGCTCATGTTTTAGCCAACTTATGCCAAATCTCGGGAGTCGGGTCCAAGTTCATACCTCAAAGGACGTCGCCACCATTCTACTTCATTCTAGAATCTCCACCGCGCACACAGTTGTTAAAGTGGTTTTCAGAGTTGGTAGAGAATATGAAAACTTCCGATCCCGGTCTCTTTAACAACAATACGTTATTGTTACCCGTGGTTATAAATTTCAAAATGGTTTATATTTCACTTTAAAACATATTCATTTAAACCATTTAAATTCATTGTCAAATAATATTCATTTTAAAGTTGTAGCTTTCCAAAGTCCATTCATTCAATTATAAAATTTCCAAAACATTGTAAATTTCAGCTACAACAATACTTATAAAATGTTACGGTAGATATAGCAATATTTCATAAACACTGAAATTTTCAAAAACAGCAGCACTTATAAAGTGCTATAGTAGGTGTTTTAGTATACTAAAAAACAGTTCAAATTCAGAAACTGCGGCACCTTAAAAATGCTACTGTAGGTATATTAGTATTGCAAAACATTTCAAATTCAGATACCGCAGCACTTTAGAAACGATACCGTAGGTATATTTAGTATATTCAACACATAGTTCAAATTCAAAAACTGCAGCACTTCAGAAATGCTGCTCTAGGTATATTTAGTATATTTAACACATAGTTCATTAAACCACAACATTTCTGAAACACTATAATTTCTGTTATACCCTTTAAAAACAATATATCTTCAACTTTTCTCATTTTTAACTTATCGAACTTATTTCACTTTTCAAAATAATTTATTTGGATATTACTTGACTTATAATTTTAATAAAACAATATTTTATTAATAAACATCCAATTTAAATAAAAATTCATTTGTTAAGTCAAATACTTTATAAATTGCTTGTCTTTTGTTTCAAAAAATAACTTAATACTTTATTTAAAATACCCATTTCATAAATAAAATATTCTTATCACTAGGTTAAGCTTAGAATTCCATTTGAATCCTAAATTTTCAATTATTAAGACACATCAAAATTTTCTCTTTAATCATTAATTTGCTTATACATTTTAACTTAGAAAATCACTATAAAATTTATTTGAATCATTTAAATCCAATTTAAGTTAAAATTTCATATTTTATATTTCAAAAATGCTTAATAATCTTCAAAAAATATTTAAAATTAACCACAGGTATGTATATAATTTTCTAACCTCGGTCAAGTGATACGGGTATGTATCATTTCAATCCGTAATTTAAAAAGAAAAATCCGGGTTCTATCATTTCAAACCCATAATCCAAGTCAAATGAAAAAATAAAAATTGCTTAAGCCTATCATTTTAGATCATAACGTTTTTTCCTATTCTAAAGTCCGTTCGGATATGTATCACTTCAACCATAGTGATTCTGTTCTACAGGGAACTTGCATTGTGAGAAATAGTAAATAAATAAGCAGTATACATATCATATGATGCCAGGTGATGTAACATGTATATAATTAGGTAATATCATCATATAATGTCAGATAACAGGCAGATATGAGCATATAATGTAGCATATCAACTATCATAATTCAAGTGACATTGTTTCACATTTATATAAGTATGATTGTCTAGAGTGAATAACTCGCCTTCTTAAGCTAGAGATCAAATTCAAAACACAAATCCAAACCCCACAATGCACGAAAAGGCACGACTAAATTCAAGAAGAAGTAACACCCAAATCCTAATCTTGTAAACAAATAAATAAAATAAATATAAGTATATGATTTAACACAAACAAATATGGATTAAATAATGAGAATTATGAATCAAAAAATGACATAAGCTAGCTTTAATCAATCAAGTGGGCTCAGCTACCTTCAAATGGGCTCGGCCATCACCATACTTTGCACGGACATGGTGTTTGGAGGCAAGCTAGGCTAGGTTAGGTGGTCTTTGGGTCAAGCAATACATGGCTAGGGTATAGAAAATGGAAGGAAAAGCAAGTAGAGGCATAAGCATAGATCAAGAGGTGTTTTGGGCTCGTCCTAGGGCTATGTGTCTCGGCGTATGTGCCAAACTTGGTTGGATCTGGTCACATCAGAGGGGCACAACCTAGAGCAAGGCAAGAGGAGGAGTAGGTGGTGGAAATAGGTGTGGCCGAGGAAAACAAAGAGGGGTTGCATAAGGAAGGCTTGGCTGGGGAATTTTTGCAATTTTAGTGAAGGGCTTTTGTTCTATGGCTACGGCTATGGCATGGGGATATTGTAAGGAGGTGGAGGCCGATCATGGTGGTGGTGGTGGTGGTTGAGGGAGAGGGTCATCAATAGGGTGGTGGCTGAGCAAAACAAATCGAAGAGAAAACAGAAAAGAGAAAAGAGAAGGAGGAGGAGCCACTGAAAACTTACTGTAATTATTTTCTCTTCAAGAAACAATTGAGAGATGAGATGTGAGAAACCTTTTTGTACGTGATTTAGAAATAGAAGTGGCGGCTAGGGTATTGAAAATACATGGCTAGAAAGAATGAACGACTAGGTAAAGAAATGAAGAGGCTAGGAAAAGGAAAAGTCATAAGTTGAAGCATATAACTCTAGTCTCTTTGAATTTCCAAGCCATTAGTCAAAAATAAACAAATCAAAATCCATTAAATAAAATCAAAGTCTAAACAAAATAAAATAGAAAATGAAAATAGGGAGATGAACATTGGAAAAATAGAAAATAAAATATAGAAAATAATTGCATGTAAAACGCTGTATTTTGTCCAATTTAAAAAGTATAAAGCAGAATTTAACAAAACGAAAAGCGGGACCAATATCAGAATCATATCCAGCTTCAGATAAAAAGATTAGAAATTAAAATGGTGCAATTGGACTACGCACATTCTCCATTCCAGCCTGTCCTCCATTTCGATCAATGGTGCTTCAGGAGGTCACATCAAGTCCGCACGTGGTCTTAGACAGGATCAAATTAGCCTCAGCCAACTTCTTTTTCTCTGGCATTAAACTCCTGAATTCCTCTTCTTCTGTTTCCAACCTCCAGTTTGGAGACGACACATTGCTCTTCGCATCCCCCCAGATTAAGCATTTGTACTGTTTAAAAGTGGCCCTTTACTCCTTCGAGCTTATTTCCGGCCTCTCCATTAACTTTAACAAAAGCTCGGTCATCATGTTGGGTAACTCTGACCACCTTGGACCCCTCGTTTCATCTTTGCTTAACGGTAGCCTCTCTGATTTTCCTCTTTCCTACCTTGGTATTCCTCTCCATCCATCCAAGCTTCATAGATCTGATTGGACCCCCTTAATATCCAGGATTGAATCAAGGCTCCTTAGTTGGAAAGCTCACTTCCTCTCTGCGGCTGGTCGTCTCGTCTTAGTCAAATCTGTTCTATCAGCAATCTGGTCGTATTGGATGTCTTTTCATAAACTCCCATCTTGGGTCATCAAATGCATTGATAAAATCAAAAGTTCTTTCCTCTGGAATGGTGGCGGTGCCAAAAGATTAGTCAGCTGGTACACTGCCTATTTGCCGCTAAACCAGGGTGGTCTTGGCATCACCAATCTCAGTTCGTTTAATGCTGCCCTTCTCTCCAAGTAGATCTGGAGAATTCTCTCCCTCGGCAACTTCATACGGAAAGAGTGGATCCTATCGCTTCATTACTATTCTAACAGCCACCTTGTCCTTCACCTCCCTCCGCGTTCCAGACCTTCTCCGTTTTGGGTTGGAGTGCTTCGATCCCTTCCCCGTGTCAAATCCATTTTTCATATTGCTCTTGAAGATGGCAAAAATTGTGTTTTTTGGTTAGATATTTGGCACAACCAGCTTCCCCTTTCTAAATCGCTGTCACATCTCTTCTCCCTCTCTCATTCCCCCTTGATTTCGGTCAGAGACTGTGTCCGCCTTGGTCCAGAATTCCTCTGTCCCCCAGCCCTCCTCGACTCTGATGCTTTTTCTGACCTTATCTCCGCTTCTAACCTGCTTCTCTCTCTTCACCTCACCTCCAGTCCGGATCGTGTTATCTGGGCTCTTGCGCCAGATAAGGGCTTCACCGTTGCTTCATGTTACTCCTATCTCCTTAATCCTGGCCGCCTCTTTTCCTTCCCTAGACTCTGGAAGTGCCCTATTCCGCACCGCATAGCCTTCTTTCAGTGGTGTCTTGCTCACGATAGAATCAACACCAAATAGAGGCTCCTTCATCTCCAGTATCAAGTCGATCCATCTTGCGTCTTTTGCTCCGATCATGTAGAAGATACCACTTATCTATTTCGGGATTGTGACTTCGCTTTCTCGATTTGGGCCACAACTTGTGCTCACCTTCTCGGTCACATCCCGGACCCGCCCATCATTTCTGAACACTGGCAGTATAACCCCCCGAACCGCCCTCTAGATGTACTTATTGCTCTATTCTGTTGGTACCTATGGAAGGAACGCAATGCTCTGGTGTTTAGCAAACCGAGATCTCGGTTTGAAGGAGTTTGTCGACGTATTATTAATTTATTCACCTCTATTTCAGGTTGCAGTCACTCGTCCCCTTTCAGACTCCGACTTCTGCAAGGTTGTTCTTCCCCTACTGAATCAGTGGGGAGCACCTCGGCGTTCCCGCCTCAACCCTAGCTTAGTCAGTCATCTACAGCTGTTGGCTCCTTGTGTAGCTTCTTCTCTTTTTTGGCTAGTTGCTTTCTCTTTCGTGTATATTTGCTTATGCTACTTGTTGCTGGATATTTCCCTTTAGTCTTTGTTGTATGGTTTTGGTAATCTTCACATTAGCATGTATCGCCACCGGTCAGGCGTGTTGACCGGCCTATATATATATATAATTATTTCGTAACCGGCTGTGTAGTGCCACGCTACACACCCGTCTTCCTCTAAAATTTAAAAATTTCAACTGAAAGTCAAAGTTTGATCACAGTTGACCAAAATATAAAATTTTTGAAAAATGTTTATTTTATTATATTTGGAAAATAATTTATAAATAAAATCCAAAATTATATTGGAAAATTCCAAAATTTCAAATTTAAATGATTCAAAAATCAAAGTTTTCAAATAAATCGAACTAAAAATATTTATTAAAATTATGGGTTGTTACGCTCTCACCCATTCAAAACTTTTCGTTCTTGAAAAGGAACGTCACATGAAAACAAGGAAAGAAAAGATAGAAAAGCAAATAATATCTGAAACAAACAATTCCGAATTTGAAGCACGCATGCTCTCCTCCGTCTCCCAGGTACAATCCAGATCATCCGTACTCCACTGCATTTTGACCAGGTTGACAAATTTCCTTCTCAACTGCTTCATGCTTCTTTCGATAATACAAAGTTGCTTCCTCTCGACTGTCAGATTTGGCTCAATATCCAAACTCTCAAGAGCAGAAGGTTGGGCAATCAAAGATGGATCATGCAGACAATGACGAAGATGCGAAATATGGAATACATTATGTACCCTAGAAAAATTCTCAGGAAAATCCAGATGATAAGCTAAAGAACCTATCCTCTCAGAGAAATGGAAAGGACCTACAAACCTAGGAGCAAGCTTCCTCCTCTGACTAAACCGAATCACATTTCTTAAGGGAGAGGCCTTAAGGAAAACCAGATCACCAAGAGAAAACTCCAAACTCCTCCTACGATGATCAATATACTTCTTCTGTCTATCCTAAGCAATCCTCATCTTCCTCTTTATCTCCTTAACCTTCTCAGAAGCTTCCAAAATCACATCTGGACCAAGAACCAAATGATTACCGGATTCAATCCAGTAAGATGGAGATCTTCAAGGTCTTCCGTAAAGAGTAGCAAACAGAGACATTTCAATACTAGCTTGAATTCAAAGACGAAATGAGATAGATAAAAGATTAAGATGAGATCAAAAAAGAAGAGCAAAAGTATACCTGATAACTGTTGTTATTGGTGAATTCAACAAGATGGAGATGATCTTCCCAAGATCCTTCATAATCTAAAACAAAAGCACGAAGAAGATCCTCAAGAATTTGATTCACTCTTTCCATTTGACCGTTGGTCTGCGGATGGCGTGCAGTGCTCAGATTCGACGAGTACTCAAAGATTCCTGAAAAGCTTTCCAAAAATAACCAGTAAAGATAGGATCCCGATCACACGCAATGGTGATAGGAACACCATGGAGACAAACAACTTTCCTCATATAAATCTCAGCCAGACTGGAAGTAGAATGGGTAGATTTGACCGGAATGAAATGAGCTGATTTGGTTGATCTATCCACAATAAAAAAATGTTCTCGTTACCCCTCCGAGTCCTCAGTAAACCATTAATAAAATCCATGGAAACCTATTCCTATTTCCAATTGGGAACCTCAAGGGGCTGCAACAAACCAGGGGTCTTCTGATGATCTGCCTTGACTTGCTGACAAGTCGCACACCTACTAACAAAGATAGAGATATCTCGCCTCATACATTTCGACCAATAAAGCCTCTCTATGTCTTGATACATCTTTGTCACACTAGGATGAATAGGAAGTCTAGATCGACGATGTTTCCGAGGTAACTCTTGCCTCAATCCATTAACATTCGAGACACAAATCCAATTATTAATCCTCAAAATCCCTCTATCATCGATCTGAGCTCCACTACCATCTGGACTACTACCACCAACCCTACTATGGACACTCTCCTTCATACGCCTAAGCATATCATCCTCATCCTGCTTAGCAATGATACGATTCAAAAGAGGAGAAGAAGAAATAGCAAGTTGACACAACATGGCCTTCTTTCTACTCAAACATCAGCCACAACATTAGCTTTCCTAGGGGTATAGCTAATGTCAAGATCATAAGAAGCAAGTAATTCAAGCCGCCTAACCTACCGCTAATTCAAATCCTTTTGGGTGAAGTTATATTTAAAAGACCGATGATCGGTAAAGAGATCATACTTAGCACCCAGAAGATGATGCCTCCACAGCTTCAAAGCAAAGACTACAACAAGCAATTCCAGAACATGGGCTGCATAATTGGCCTCATGGGTCTTCAGCTGGCGACTGGCATAAGCAATCACCTTCCCATCTTGCATCAGAATAGCTCCCAAGCCCTCACGAAAAGCATCAGTATATACAGTTAATCCTTTATTTCCATTCGAAATGGTAAGCATTGGCGCGGAAGTAAGCTTACGCTTCAACTCATTGAATTCAGCTTTGCACATATCATTCCATATAAACTTAGCATTCTTTTGAGTCAAAGCATTGAGAGGTATAGAATTCAGAGCAAAATTCCCAATGAATCTCCGATAGTAACCGGCTAGGCCTATAAAACTACGAATATCAGTAGGAGTCCTAGGATTTTCCCAATCATTGATCGCAGTGATCTTGACTGGATCAATATAAACTCTATTTCTAGAAACAATATGCCCAAGGAACCGGACTTCATCCCTCCATAAATGGAATTTCGAGAATTTAGCCTTCAACCGATGATTTCTAAGAGTCCCCGGCTCTTCCCTTGACTTAGAGAAGGCAAGGATATCATTAATAAATACTAGAACAAACTTATTAAGCATATCTCGAAAACACGATTCATCAAATCAACAAAGAAAGAAGGAGCATTAGTCAAACCAAAAGGCATAACTAACCATTCATAGAGACCATTCTCAGTACGAAAACCAGTCTTGGGAATACTTTCCTTAGCAACTCTGAGCGGGTGAAAACCTATGGCAAGATCAAGCTGAGAGAAAACAGTAGCTCCATGGAGCTAATCAAACATATCATTGATGAGAGGCATAGGATATCTGTTCCTCAAAGTGAGCTTGTTCAGCTCCCTATAACCAACACACATCCTCAAAGAACTGTCGGACTTAGTGACGAAAACCACTGTTGCTCCCCATTCTGAATGGCTAGGTCTGATTAGACCCTTGGAGAACAATTCCTCAATTTGCTTCCTTAACTCAACCTTCTCACGGGGTGCCATTCTTCTGGGTGGAAGAACTACAGGTCGAGCTCCAGGAATAAGATCAATACAAAAATCACTTTCCCTCTTAGGAGGTAAAGAAATGACTTCACCAAATACATCAGGATAAAGTTTGACTATAGGAGTCGAATGATTATCATCAGGAGAAGTATCAAGAGAATAAATAAAGCTGCCTGCAAAATCCTGGGGCAAACTACACTGAATCACCAAAGAATTTCCAAAATCATCCACAAGAGAAACAGTTCGGGTACTACAAGAGATAAAGGCATCATGCCTCTTTAGTCAATCACCCCCAAGCAATAGGTCAAAAGCATCAAAACCCAGAACATAGAAATCACCAGAAAACCGATAGCTAGAGTGGAAGAGTTTCACATTTCTACAAATCCTACTATGGATCGCCGGACCACCAATAGGATTTGAAACACACAAAGGCACAAGAGTCAACTCAGGATAAAGAAGATGCTCAAATTTATTACAAAGATCCACAGAAATAAAGCTATGGGAAGCTCCAGTATCAAACAGAACAGGAACATGAAAATAAAACAAAGAAAAAGTGCCATGAAGTGTACCTTGGTTATCACTAGGAGCAGGAGAAGGAACATGTGCAGGTGGTGGAGCTGGAGAAGATGTAGAAGTGACAAAAAAATACCAAAAGACTTACCCTTTTGCTGAGTGGGGCAATCCTTCTTAAAATAGCCAGGCTGTAGACAAATGTGGCAGAGATCACGCCTGGTCAAATGAGCTGGAGGAGGGATAGCAGCCCCAACTAAATTAGGACAGCTATCAGCATAGTGTCCCTTTTGATTACATCTAAAACAAGTTATGGCAGATAGGTCGACAGACTGCCTCTGAGATGAAGAAGATGATCCCAACCCAAGAGTCTTGTTCCTATTCTTCTTCTAATGGTGAAAGTTGGTCTTCCTCTTCCTAGGATTACCGAAAAATGACAGAGACGAAGTAGGAAAAGCAGCTGGAGGATCCTTAGAGGTAGGATTCTCATATCTAATGGCCATGTCCATCGGAGTGGAGAAAGGGCTATAAGCATGAGCGATGAGACGATCATAGTACTCAGAACGGGCACTAGCAAGGAACTTCTCATTCTTCTTGAGAGGAGTGTCAATCAGATTAAGGCCAAAGTTAAAGAGTTCATTGAACTTCCTCTCATATTCAGCAAAAGACATATCACCCTATTTCAGATCCATGAATTCTCGATACAACTGAGATTTCCCTGCCTCGGGCATCCACTTCATAAGAAAAGCATCCCTAAAGCTCGATAAAGAATATAAGACAGATTTCAAAGGAGAAAACTGAACCAAAATTTAAAAAAACAAAGATGATACCTAAACTATTCCCAAGAAATTTCAGTCTCAACGCTGTGGGTTGTGACGGACTCCCGCCAATCCAAGGCTACTCCCTTCAATTGCCAAGCTGCCAACTGACGTTGTTGGGTATTAGTGATCTCAAGACCGGAGAAAATTCTCTCCAAGTCCTTCGACAACTATTGAGCTTCAATAATGCTCTCAGATCCGGTGAACTTGGTGCCACCAAGCTCAGTGTCTTTCTTATAGAGTTTAGTGAACCTAACTGGTGCAGCAGGTTCAGGAGCTATGGCAGCACCACGTCCTCTACCTCTAGCGTTCCTTCGATCCATCCTAAAAAATCAAGAATGAATTTTATGATAGAGGTAATTGAGGGAAAAGAAGATAAGATAAGATAAGATGCAACAAGAATTGAATGTCCTGAACAAAGAAATTACAAACAAGGTGGATAAGGAAAAGAAGGAAGTTTAGAAAATTTGATTTGAAACCAAGAAAAGTTTTATATCAAAAATACTCTTTTAAAATCCTTTGAAATTCATTTAAAATCATTTTACACTTTAAAATACATTCTCCCACAAAGAAAGGATTCCAGGATTGATTTCTCTCATTCTAGGGTATTTCTACCTTATCTCTAACGAGTTTTTGCTTCGCATGCTAAGGTTTGCCTAAAACCAAAGCTATGATACCAAATGTAACGACCCACTATTTTGGACCATTCAAATCAACAATAAAACCATAGATGTCTGACTTGAATAATTCAAAACAGTAGATTGTAATATAATTTTGAGCAAATGAAACCAATCATAGAATCACAGACATAGATAAATCAGAATAAATAAAACAATGGTAGTAATTCATGAAGCTACCACAAATACGGTCTCAAACACAGTCTCAAGACAGTACTATTATCCCGCCTTTTGGCAAGGCCGAGATATCAATGAGCTGAGTAAAAACCAAGGATCAATCATTCTGGGTATCGGGCATGCACAGGTTCGCTATGGATGTCTATGAATTGTGTCTGGGTCCGGATCAGGCTACAATCAATAAGACACGACAAGCAAAGCCATAGGAGCCAGAATTCCAAATTTCAAGTCAATCCGAGTTTCTATGCTCAAGTTATGGTCGATGCAAGTTGAAGGGAAAACCATGTTTTCGTATCCATCGCTGATCCATATTTCGAATCAATCAGATTCGTACTCCTCTTCGTGTCCTCATTCGTATCGATCAGTTTCGCATCCATCCTCAAGCAACTGTTTCATATCGATCAAATACGCATCCATCAACCGGTAACACGCTTCGTATCGATCGACCAATGTCTAGTTTGTATCCGTGAAAGAGGCGTTTATTTGAATCCATCAGGTAGCTTTAGTTCGTATCATCGCGAATATCATCTGATTGTATCCATTAAGTGGAGACATCACCTATCGATACGAACAACGCCACCACTATCGATACGAGCTAAGCCATCTATCTCGATTCGAACTGAACACACTATGAATCGATACGAGGTGCACGTGGTTGATTGGTTCGAATTGTGTAACGACACTCGATACAAACGTGGCGAAACTCATGGATACGACATGGTCAACTCAGAGCAAAAGGGGGGATTGATGCGAGAATTGCACTCCACGTCGCCGCATAGTCACGTGCCTAATCGATTCGAAGAGAACCGATTCGAAGTGATCGATTCAAACTACACAGCCAACCGAAGAACTCAATTTCGTATCGATCATTACTCGAGCTCCTCAAATCCAAATGATGTGAAATTTTCAAAGAAGATTACGTATATGCCAAAGAATGTTTCCACCAATTTTCGACTCCATTGGACTTCATCTTGATCGATACGAATTGAGTTCGTATCGATCACAGATCGAGTCAAAACTTCTCAGGATCGATCGCGTGGCCCACTCACGTGCCAGAAGGAGTCTCTTGAAGTTTGAGAAAAATATCAGCGTCCTACGCCTATAAATAGAGCCCTAGAGCCTACAGAAAAGGGATCTTTGGATTCTCAAGCGCCCAGACTCTGCCGGATCGAACTTTGCATCCTAATCTTGTTGTTCTACTCAAATTTCCAATTGTAATTCACTGTTGTTCACTATAGTCAAGTGTAATCGTTGAAAGAGATTTAATAAAGTCATAAAAATTTCATAGTGGACGTAGGCAACACACCGAACCACTCTAAATTGCTTGTCTGTGCATTTACATTTCTGTTTGTTGGAGTTTTTGTTAGATAATCTTCATTTAAAATTTACATTCTTCACTTTTATCTCTTCAAAAACTTACGAAGGGTGTTGTACCCATTTTTGGTACAAACACTTTGGTGCTTTCACTAAGAAATCAACCCAGATATTCTCCTGCTCTTTGGATCTATCGTCGACACTGTATTGCATAAATCTAAGAGGCAGATCTAGATCACTAATCCGGATTCCTTCCATCCTATTTAGATTTGCGTAAAGTCAAGGAAAGGAGTTCACCCCTCAAGATAGTTAGCAAAAGAACCACCTCCCATACTGTCGATCAAGAAGGCCGGGATTGACAAAATCCCACGCGGCTACCTCCATCCAACCAAGACGCTGTCGGACCCTCAGATCCTTCGAGCCCGGTTACCAGGAAAGAATTCCAATTATTGCTACAGGAATTGTCATCAACAGCTAACAGAACAGCTGCACGCATATGCCGAGCTGACCAACCAGCTAAATCGCCATAAGCGCAGAAGATCTAGAAGAGATCAAGTTTTTCACTTCTCCATAGAAAGTTATTCCTCGTCAGGCTATAACCATAGATCCATTCGTCCTCGACCGGATGGAGGCTACGCACAGGCCGCCGGATATCATCTCGCATTGACCGTTGGGCAGTTGAGAGTTTGCCCATCGGCCAGCTTCCATACTAGGCCCTCTTACCAGGGAGGAACTGTTCCTCATTACACCGCAGATAACCATGCCACCACTACCACGATTGAAACAAGGATTGATGCCCGGAATCAACATGGCCGTACTCCTGAACCTTACGCCCCAGAAGACTTTGAGCCAAGGAGGTGAGACGTGGACCGTCGACAGCGCTCGGTCCAACCTCGCAATGTGGAACCCGACCACACCTTGGCTCGACATGCGCAGACGTTCAAATGCCAAACCTTCCAGCTATGATACGTCAAATGACCCATGAAAGTCA
The DNA here is from genome assembly GCA_030765085.1 of Allium cepa. Taxonomy (NCBI): domain Eukaryota; kingdom Viridiplantae; phylum Streptophyta; class Magnoliopsida; order Asparagales; family Amaryllidaceae; genus Allium; species Allium cepa. The sequence goes on along the minus strand of CM060945.1, from coordinate 201,085,821 downwards.
GGGTCATACCAATGACGACTGGGTAATCTCCCGTAGTCACACCCATTTTACGGATGACACACTCTATGCAGAACCTCGTCGATGGTTCAGAATGCCCGCTCTACCAGTTTGTGAAGGTAATTCCGACCCAAATCAGCACATCCTGAAGTATGAGTGGCTGATGAACGCTGCAAGGGCGGATGATGCAGTAAAGTGTCGTAGTTTCCTATCTCTTTAGGGGGCATTGCCACCATGTGATTTACGCGATTGCTGCCCCGATCCATTTCTTGCTCTGACCAAATGGCCAGAAGTTTGTAGAACAGTTTCATATGCACGTTGCTAGGCCTAAGGATGTTAGTACTTTATCTAGCATCACTCAAGCTACCGGGGAGATGCTTAGATGCTACTTGGAGAGATTCCATGCAGCATGTGCAGAAATTAGTAGCCCAATGAAAACTCGATTTTAATGGCACTGACTAAGGGAATTAACCCCGAAACTGAGTTTGGAAATTGGTTAGTGGGAAAGCCTCCCGCGTCGTTGGACCGTTTCTACTCCAAAGCCGCCCAATTCTTAAAGCGAGAGGATGTGAAACAGTCTAGGAAGCTAGACGACATGGGGCCCAGTAGTGAAGGGATTCAACGCAATGTGGCAGTAAAACAGTCCGGTGAGAGTTTTGGGAAAGTTCAGCTGAATATATAGAACAAGCAAACCCAGTCGAGAAACAGTGATAATCAGAATAAGAAACAAGATCAGAACCGTGGCCCACGATGTAGGGCACTAATGTTTGACACTACACCCCCTTGAATAAGTCGCTGGAGAACTTATATCTACAAACCTGCAATGCCATGTAGTATAAGAAGCCTACTCGGAAACTGTAACAACCCGGGATTGCAATTACCGAATAATAAATTAAAATTATGATTTTAATTTAAATGGAGCTAAAACATGGATTTTTTTGGATAGGCTAATTTCTTTAAAATAAAGTTATTTGAAAAAAAACGGGTGGTTTTATAATGGTGGGTTTTAGTTGGCTAATGAAGCATTAAATAGTTTTAGTGAACATTAGGATGCAACTTCTCTTATTGGGACAATTAGTGAAACCAAACCCATTACCCACCTCTATATATTATCATGAACCCACCCTAAACTCTAACCCTCCTCTTTATAATTTCCTCAAACCCTAAACACCTCCAAAAAACCTAATTAATGGCCCCCATTTGGTAGAAGATCCATTTTCCTCTCCACATAGCTAATCTAGTTTAATACAAGCTAAAAGGTAAAGCAATCCTTCTCTAATCACTCTCTGATCTTCATTCTAATTTCTGAAATTAATTTTTAATACATGGTTTTTGGTTTATATTTGTTATGAAGCCTCTTGATCTCCTCTCTCTAGCTTTTGGAGTGCACACCAAGTGTTTGTGCATATTTTTCTTGCATTGGTTGAGGTAAAATTGCTAGCTAAATCCCTTTTTACTTGATGCTAATGAGAGGGTTGCAAAAAAAAATAGATACCATATTTCGACGTATTCAGTAGATAGATATAGCTTGATTACACATGGTCGCTTCCATTATACTCCATTCTCCGCTTTAGGAGACGGTATTACCCCGTAATACTCTTTGGTAGAGTGGGTCTAGGAGTGGGGTGTTACAGTTGGTATCGGAGCGAGGTTCAGGACTAAGCATAATAAACACAGGACAGACACGTAGTACAATGCATATTGATATGGTCCAAATTAAACAAATCTCTTCCTTGTGTCTTTAGATAGATAAGTTAGGAATATATGTAGGAATTTTTTTATATTCCGTAGTATTCCTTAATGAATTATCTATCATTAAATCGTGCATAACTCTATCTTCTTTTAACATTCAGTATGTCTGGAAGGGGGAAAACCACATGTCTGACCGGTACAGCTGGGCAGCCCAGCAACTCTCAGTCGGAGGGCGTGTGTATGACCACCGACCAGATCATGGAGCTGGTTTGGAATTCTTAGTCTCATACTCAGTCACCAACTCCAGTTACTGAGGTTCCGCGCAAGTCAGCCTTTGCGCGTCTCTACAGTGATTTTACTCATCTCGGAGGGAAGCCGTTCAGTTGCTCCGAGACTATTCTTGAGGTCCAGGCTTGGATTCGTGTATGCGAGCGTATTTTTACTCGCATGGCTATCCCAGACCATGACCGCGTCCTTTTAAAAGTGATTTCAATCCAAATAAAAATCCGTTTTCCATAACTATTTTCGAGAATAAAATTCCACATTCAATTTTGTGCACTTCAAGCGAAGTGGAGAAATGGTTGGGAAAACCCCGGCCTATGGAACTGAGTGTATTTCCTTTCCGGTTAATCCTCGACCATTTCGATTGATCGTTTTGCCTTTTGGCGTAGTTTATCGATGATATGAGATAAACTTTTGTTTGTTGTTTTGAGTGTGGAGTTGGAAGAAGGTAAGTAAACCGATTAGGGCGAACCAGTGGTATGGGACATTGCGTTAACCCTTTTCGGGTTCCTTTCTAGATGTTTCCGACACATTTGCCTGTTGGCGGCTAGTACTGGACCTCTGGGTCATTTTCCTTTGGGCGGTCTCTGGACATTCTGCTCATGTGAGCAGTATTATTGGTGCGTGTCTTTGGGAATTTACCCCCTAGGGTGTCACCAATCGCGCGTTTTTCCCCTAGGCGTGTGGTACCACAAAACTACAGTACTTGGCGATAATGGCTCTGGTCGTGCACGTGCATTTTTCTGATGATTTCTATGTCACTTTTGGAGTTGGTCCTTCGTCACCGCTCGAATGATATGTGTTTTACTATGTTGTATTTTCTTTTGGGGTATGTTCCCTTTGCCTTTGGCGATATATCTTTGCTTTGGCATTGATTTATGGTTAGATTCCATATTATGTGTTATCGCTTATGGGCAACTATTTATAGCTTTTGCTACGCTGATGATATGAGGCAATATTGTTTACTCAACACTTGAGTGTTGATTATATCTTTGGAGAGTTTATTATTGGTTGATGATTATGTGATCGTCTATATATTATGTGGTTTACATCGCTCTTCTCTATGGAGAAGTACCTTATCCTCTATGTTACCACATTATTATATCTCAGTTTATCTAACTGATTATTTAGCTAGCCTGACCCGAGTGTTTTATGCTCGGGTCAGACCGAGTTGTTTCAGGTTAGGTCTCTGGACTTAGCTTGCTCTGTGCTTCCGCTCATGACTTATCTGCTATGCTGTTAGATAGCTTTCTTATTGTCCGCATTATGCTACTTTGTTATTCAGACTTATCTGTACATATGTTGGACTCACATGTGTGAGCAGAGGTTTGTACCCACTTATGATATATTTGGATCTGTATTGACTATGTATTGTTCTGATAATCTATGTCTGCTATGTTATTCTGTTCTGTGATGATTTTATCATTTAGTTATTATGTTTGTTCTGATAGATCTTTAGCCATTGTAATTCGTTATAAATATTTATTGGATATGTCAAACCACTTGAGAAAAAATAAATATACCATATTTCGACGTATTCAGTTGATAGTTATAGCTTGATTACACATGGTCGCTTCCATTATACTCCATTCTCCGCTTTAGCAGACGGTATTACCCCGTAATACTCTTTGCTAGAGTGGGTCTAGGAGTGGGGTGTTACAGTTGGTATCAGAGCGAGGTTCAGGACTGAGCATAATAAACACAGGACAGACACGTAGTACAATGCGTATTGATATGGTCCAAATTAAACAAATCTCTTCCTTGTGTCTTTTGATAGATAAGTTAGGAATATATGTAGGAATTCTTTTATATTCTGTAGTATTCCTTAATGAATTATCTATCATTAAATCTTGCATAACTCTATCTTCTTTTAACTTTCAGAATGTCTGGAAGGGGGAGAACCACATGTCAGACCGGTACAGCTGGGCAGCCCAACAACTCTCAGTCGGAGGGCGTGTATATGACCACCGACCAGATCATGGAGCTGGTTCGGAATTCTCAGTCTCATACTCAGTCACCAGCTCCAGTTACTGAGGTTCCGTGTAAGTCCGCGTTTGCGCGTCTCTGCAATGATTTTACTCATCTTGGAGGGAAGTCGTTCAGTGGCTCCGAGACTATTCTTGAGGTCCAGGCTTGGATTCGTGTATGCAAGCATGTTTTTACTCGCATGGCTATCCCAGACCATGACCGCGTTCTTGTTGCTTCTAGTCAGTTTCAGAGCCGTGCCTTGGATTGGTACGAGCTCCTTATCTCTGAGACTGATGAGACCACACTTACTTGGGATCATTTCCGTGAGCGCTTTTTTCTCAAGTTCGTCCCAGAGTCTGAGAAGAACTCCCTTGCTCACTGCTTTATTGATCTTAAGCAAGGGAAGTCCTCTATTTCAGACTATGTTTCTTTAAAAAATTTTTGCAACCCTCTCATTAGCATCAAGTAAAAGGGATTTAGCTAGCAATTTTACCTCAACCAATGCAAGAAAAATATGCATAAACACTTGGTGTGCACTCCAAAAGCTAGAGAGAGGAGATCAAGAGGCTTCATAACAAAAAAAAAACCAAAAACCATGTATCAAAAAATTAATTTCAGAAATTAGAATGAAGATTAGAGAGTGATTAGAGAAGGATTGCTTTACCTTTTAGCTTGTATTAACCTAGATTAGCTATGTGGAGAGGAAAATGGATCTTCCACTAAATGGAGGCCATTAATTAGGTTTTTAGCAGGTGTTTAGGGTTTGAGGAAATTATGAAGAGAAGGGTTAGGGTTTAGTGTGGGTTTAAGATAATATATAGAGGTGGGTAATGGGTTTGGTTTCACTAATTGGTCCAATAAGAGAAGTGGCCTCCTAATGTTCACTAAAACTATTTAATGCTTCATTAGCCAACTAAAACCCATCATTATAAAACCACCCGTTTTTTTTCAAATAACTTTATTTTAAAGAAATTAGCCTATCCAAAAAAAACCATTTTTTTAGCTCCATTTAAATTAAAATCATAATTTTAATTTATTATTCGAAAATTGCGATCCCGGGTTGTTACAGAAACCATCATCGGAGAGGCAAATTCAAACAGGAAAGTTCTGTAGGTTTCACGAAAGCTATGATCACGATACAAATGAGTGCCGTCATTTACAGCACCTCATTGAAAAAATAATCAAGGAGAGAAAGTTAGATCAGTTCGTGCGGGCGCCGCAGTCTGGAGGTGCGGGCCCATCAAATGAAAATCGTGGTCAAGATCAGGAAAGACAGGAGGAACCCACTCGTACGGGCGGGAGGTTGGTCATAAATACAGTTAGTGGTGGTCCCCATTCAGCAGACCGAAGCTAGAGGGAAATGGAGTCGTATGCCAGCTCTATCAGGCATGCGGACTTCGAGTGTTGCAGTAGTTTTGATAAAGGGGCTCCGGCCAAACAACAAAGGACAATGACTGATGACATCTTGTTCAGAAGCTGGGATGTTGTAGGGTCGAAGCCCCCACTATTGACCCACTAGTCATATCTACCTATGTTGGTCCTGCTTGGATGAAGAGGATCCTGGTTGACAGTGGGAGTTCAGTAAATATTTTGTTTAAGAGAGCTTACGATCTGATGAAAATGGAAGCCAAGGATTTAAAACCTTTCCAATCTAGAATCCACGGCTTCAGTGGAAGTGCCAATATACACACTGGAGTAGTGGAGCTGCCAGTGGAGCTGGTAGTTGGGGAGTGCCGGAGATTCCGGATGTTGCAATTTGTTGTGTTAGATATTCACTCCCCTTACAATGCTTTTTTAGGCCGACCGGCCCTTGCTGTATTCAGGGCAGCAATTGCCCCATGGTGTTTAACTCTGAAATTGCCCACTGATCGTGGGACAGAGTCATTCAAGGAGATCAAGCTGTTGGGAGAGCCTGTTATGTTGCTGAGCTGTGCGAGGCGCAGCGAAGAGAGAAGGGAAAGGGCATAGAGGAATCTCTATACGTCCGTTTCGCCAACAATTGACAATTGATGCCTGGGCCCGGGCCTGGGCACCCAAACCAATTCTTGAGGGATCTTAATCCGAAAGATGTTGACTGTAGAGATGAACCCGTAGAAAATCAAGCTTCCCCGGCCGAACTAACGATCGATGTTCCGATCGATGATGATGATGAGTCAAGGATGTTAAAGATTGGGTCTCAGTTAAGCCAACAGACACAACATGAATTAGTGGAATTTCTCCGGGCGAATCTCGACGTATTCCTGGACGCACTCTGAAATGTGTGGGATCTCGCCGGACATCGTGAGCCACACTCTTAATGTTGACCCGCGGTGTATCGCGGTCAAACAGAAAAGGTGTGGTATGGATCCAGAGAGATCTGCCGTCTTAAAGAAGAAGTTGATAAGCTGAAAACAAACGGGTTCATTTGCGATGCTCTATACCTGGAGTGGATATCCAATCCCGTACTTGTTCGAAAGCCGAATGGGAAATGGAGAACTTGTGTTGATTATTCTGATCTAAACAAAGCTTGCCGAAAGGACAGTTTTCCACTTCCCCGAGTTGACCAACTTGTAGATTCAACGGCTTGACATGAATTGCTATCTTTTATGGATGTTTATTCCGGTACCAATCAAATACCCATGCATTTACCTGACCAAGAACACACCAGCTTCGTGACTGATCTGGGACTCTACTGCTACAGAATCATGCCTTTTAGGCTCAAGAATGCCGGAGCAACGTATCAACGCCTAGTCAACCGGATGTTCGCCAACCAGATCGGGAAGACCATGGAAGTATATGTAGACGACATGCTGGTGAAGTCGCGATTCTCCACTGATCAAGTCAAAGACCTGGAGTCAATGTTCAACATTCTTCGAGAGTACAGGATGAAGCTTAATCCATTGAAGTGTCATTTTGGAGTCGCATCTGGAAAGTTTCTTGGGTTTATTGTCAACGCTCGAGGAATAAAAGCAAACCCCAAAAAGATCGGGGCAATTAGAAATTTACAAACTGCAAGAGCAATAAAGCAGGTCTAGAGTCTCAATGGGAAGGTAGCAGCCTTGAGCAAGTTTATTTCAAAGTCCACCGACAAATGCATCCCCTTCTCTGATCTGATCCGAAAAGGAAAGTGGAACTTTGAATGGACCGCTGAATGTGAAGATGCATTCAAAGCACTGGTTCAACATCTCTCCATGCCACCAATTTTGTCAAAGCCCGTCGATCATGAGCAGTTATATCTTTACCTGGCGGTATCAGAGAACGCAATCAGTGCTGCCTTAGTTCGGGAGGAAGACCGAGTGCAGAAACCGGTTTATTATGTTAGCAAACGGCTAACCGAAGCTGAGAGAAACTATCCGAAGCTAGATAAATTGGCCTACTGCCTAGTCATTGCCTCGAGGAAGCTCCATCCATATTTCCAAGCTCATCCTGTTACAATGTACACCGATCAACTGTTACGATAGGTCCTTACGCGGCCTGAGACGTCTGGTAGGTTACTCAAGTGGAATATCGAACGTAGTCAGTTTAATATCACTTATACTCCAAGGAAAGACATTCAAGGACAAGTCTTAGCATATTTCATAGCTGAATTTACCATTCCAAAGGACTTCCCCGAAACCAGTAAATCTCCCGAATGCATCTGGAAGCTGCATACCGATGGTGCATCCAACGATCGGTGCTCGGGTGTTGGAGTAGTACTTAAAACCCCCAAGGGTTGATCCTTATGCTTTGCTTTGAAGTTTGAGTTCTGTGCGACCAATAATGAAGCTGGATATGAAGCCTTGCTTGCTGGATTGAAGCTAGCCCGTGATCTAAGAATTGTTGTTGTGGAAGTTAACTATGATTCTCAATTAGTCGTACGCCAGGTTCGGGGTGAATATCAGGCCAGGGATCAAAGACTAGCTACTTACCTAGTTCGAGTCCAGGAAGTTCTTGACCAATATGATTATTATGCCATCTTCTACATACCCCACGAGCGCAATCAGAATGCTGATTCCTAGGCAAAATTAGCAAGTACGGGAAAAGCGCAGCAGATGGGGCTCGTTCCTGTTGGAACTTTATCCTCACCAAGCATTGATCAGATGGAGACCGACTCCGTATTTGAGGCTACTTTCGGAAGGGAATCATGGATGACTCCGTACCGGAATTACATCGAGCATGGCACACTGCCTGAGCATAGGAGTGAAAGAAGACAAATTCTTCGAAAATCCTTGTGGTTCACAATCTAGAATGGTGTAATGTATAGAAGAGGATATTATGTTCCTCTCCACCGATGTATCGCACACGATGAGATTAAACGAGTGTTACACAACGTACACGAAGGAGAATGTGGCAATCACACCGGGAGGCAGGCTCTCGCTAAGAAAGTACTCCGATACAGGTATTACTGGCCCACCGTGAACCGTGATGAAGCAGACTATGCTAGAAATGCAATAAATTCCAGAGACACGCTCGAATTCCTAGAGCCCCACCTATCGAGATAACCCAAATGGTCAGCCCGTGGCCGTTTGCAGTATAGGTTATCGATATTATTGGAACTCTACCCCTGGCCAAAGGTGGAGCGAAGTATGCCATCGTCGCAGTTGACTATTTTACCAAGTGGGTTGAAGCTGAACCCCTTGCAACTATCACGATGTAGAAAGTAATCAACTTCGTAGTACGCAACATTATCTACCGATTTGGTCTCCCGCATACCACTGTCACTAATAAAGGAGCCCAGTTCAACAGTGTTGAATTCAAGAATTTCTATCAACGATTCCATATCCACAAGAAATTCCCTGCAGTTGCTCACCATCAAGCGAATGGCCAAGTCAAAGCAGTTAACAAGGTTATCAAATCTATTCTGAAGAAACGACTGGAAAAGGCCAAGGGCAAGTGGGTTGATGAACTTCCTATGACCTTATGGGCTTATCGAACGACTCACAAGTCCGCTACAGGACACACTCCATTTTCTCTATCTTACGCTCAGAAGCCATTATTCCAGTCGAGATGGAAGTAACTTCTCATCACGTGACTTATTATGACCCGAAGACTAATGCCATATTACTTGCTGAATCTTTAGATTTACTATATGAGAAGCGTGAAGAGGCTGATTTGAGGGCAGCCGCATATCGAAATCGAGTCTCCCGATTATACAATGACAAGGTTCGGCCACGGACCTTCGAACTTGATGATCTCGTTCTGAAAATAATCTATCCAGTTCCTTCACACATAAAGCCAAATTGGGAAGGACCGTATGTGATCACCTAAAAACTCGGAGATGGTAGTTTAAGTTATCGACCGTTGATGGTCTTACTTCGCCGAGAGCTTGGAATAGTGAAAGCCTCCGTCGCTACTACATATGGCAGGCTTCATTTATTTGATTCATTCTTTTATTTGCAATTTGTTTCTGCATTTCGAAATGTGAATTTGTAATAAGGCAACTCACTTTGCCATATTTTCTCATTTCAGCTATAAAATGCTATCTCTTCGAGCCAGAGCTGTGATTTATTGAATAAGACATAGGACATCACGATGCATAGAGAGCTAAGTTCTATCGAGTGGTGGAATTTATTCAAATAGGGAGTGACTGTGATATGACCGGTCACTCACAAAATGAAACCCGAGCTTGGAGGTAAGTCATGCGCTAAAAACAAAAAGGATTGATACACGAAAATCCTTAAAGCAACTCCAAACTCCCAGAGTGCGAGTTGGAGCATAAAAATCCTGAATACGGTTTTGGAGAGGTCATGCCCGTTTTCCTAATGACTTCGACCGTATCCTAACCAAGTTAGAGGAGGATGGTCCCGTCCATATGACGTCCTCGCTTGTTAACTTGGGGTGGATGTGATCCGACCATTCATGATCCCGATAAATTCATCTTTCTCAGAGTGTAAACGACCTCCTAAAAAGTCTAAACTGGTGTGACTGACCATCTATCAACTGACTCTAAATTCCCATAGTGCGAATTGGAGTACATACGTCAACTCTAGGTTCCCGAAGCACGAACCAGAGTATAAACACTAGCTCCAAATTCCCAGAGTGTGGATTGGAGTATAAACATCAACTCTAGTTTCCCAGAGTGCGAACCAAAGTATAACTGCTAACTCCAAATTCCCAGAGTGTGAATTGGAGTATAAATACTAAGTCAAAGTTCATGGAGTGCAAACTGTGTTACAAACATCGATATTTTCCAGATTCCCAAAATGCGAACCAGATTATCGATTACAAAAAATCCTAGTCCCTAGAGTGTGGACAGAGTATAAATATAACTTGGTTGCGGACGACAACTCAAAAGATTAATCTAAGTCCCCAGAGTGTGGACAAGTGCTTAAAATTTTTAATAGGTGAGATTGACCGCCGAAATACAAATACTGATCCCCGGAATGTGGATGTGATTATTACAAGTGGACAAGCACGATTCAACCGCTCTCCCTTTACCTGTTTCTACATCAATTCGATGATGTTAAGCTCGGAAGGTAGAGACAAACTGCGATCGCTAGCCGATCATTGCAACTAGTTCCCCAAACTGGGGGCAGGGCTTAAGTGTAAATCGCTAGCTGGAGCAATGCGATATCGAAAGTCCAACTTAATCTCTAGTCACGGCATGTGTTCCCGATTTTCAGACTTGGTGCATGGAACAAATTCAACTCCAGAACTGATACTCCACAAGCATACCGAACTAAGATTCGAACGTTACAACACTTAAGCATAAGAAACAGGAATAATAGTTGAAGCGAAGAAAAAATAAAATTTCATTTCAACTAACTGAAAGTAAAGACTCATGTACAAGTTCTTACAAAAAATGCCTTCTAGCGGGGGCCGAATCCGCGTCTATACACGACCTATAAAAGCAAAAGTAAACTCCTATCTACCCAAGAAATATACCTAAGGAGCCTATTTATTCCTTCTTCTTCCTCGGCTTCTTCTTCGACATGGAACCGTCAGCACCACTAACGATCCTTCGTTTCGAGATTTTTTCTTTAGGCGAGGAGTCCCCAAACGGAGGCATAATATCAATTTCCTCCTCCGAACATGAGTCTAAAAGGATGCTCCCTGCAAGAGGAGTCGGAGGAACTGGATTTACGTCCAGGGGCGGAATAGACGCACTGGTATCAACAAGCGTACCCCGGGTGATATCATTCTAAGTGGAGTTCGGACAGATGCCGTCAATCCACCCTCAGAATTACCGCCATGAGCCGCTGTCTCCATCTCTACGTTGATTTCAGCCAGTATCTCTGCTTCACGAGCAGCATGGGCTTCACTGGGGGCTGCAGTGGTCTATGTGGAAGCACTAGATGTAGGAGGAAATCCACTAAGGACGAATGGTAAGTCTGCAAAGGGATTGCTCTATCGGCCCAAGAGCTCCTTCATCGTCTGCTCATCAAAAGAAAGTGAGCTCCCCTATGTTACTTCAATAGGCACGGCCGTGGTCGTAGTGATCACCTCGGTGCTAATGGCCTCCTGCACTTGTTGTGATTCTTGGATCGTAGGAGGCGCTGCCGATGTAGCTTTAGTCACTCGACAAGGAAAAGGAAAATGTTATAAGTACACGCTTCAATGCAAGTACTTCATTTCAGAAGCACATGAGATTTGTGCAGTGTACCTTCCTCAACTTGTCTCGTGGCTGGCTGAACAGCTTTCGAAGAGTGCTCTCTCATACGAGATAAGTGTGGTTGTTCTGGGTCGTAGGCTGGGACGGGCTATGGCTCAATCGCTGGGACCGGCTCGGATCCAGATGAAGTAACCATCTCAGAACTTATAGCTTGATGTGAGCCACCAGAGCCCTCTCCAATTTCTAGGTGCTGGGTGCTCAGTCTCTCTCTTGCATGAGAAATCATAGAGTCATGAAGAACCTTCTTTTCATCTTCGCTAAATATACTATTCTCCAGCTCAAATTCGTCGAAGGCACCACCCGACAACACCGCCTTCTCTTCTTCAGCCAGCAAATTCCAGGCGTTTCATAGATGTGTCGAGTAATCGTCAAGCCAAGCCAGATTCCTGTATCTTAGTACATTGGCATTATAAGTGATGAGAAGCTCCTCTATGTCAGCCTCAAGCCTGGTTTCCTCCAGCCTAACCTTTTCATCGACTTCACCCTCAACCTCGTGGACCTTTTCCATGGCCGCATCTCTCTCCCTCTGAAGCACCACTGCTTGATCGCAGGCTCATTGCGTGGAAACGTTAGCAGGATCCTTTTCCTTTATGATTTCAGAGAATTTAGATTTATGCTCATTGAGCTCTTTAAGGGCTGCGTCCCGCTCAGCAGTGATGATGGTGTTCCTGTGGCCTATATCTTCTACTGTGGCGTAGTGTTCCCGTTTCATCCTATCCATGGCCAATTGGGCATCGTCAGCCTTCTTAAGAGCTTCTATCTCGGATTTGCAAGAAGAATCAGCCTCATTATTGAGTACTTGGATGATCGGGTCTTTATGGGAAAACTCATTCTCCAATCTCTAGATGGTAGCTGCCCGCTCAAACGCCACTTTCGATGCTTTTTGTGTAGCTTTTGACCACTCCTTATACTGGAAGAATACCACGACATAATCGTGCACTGTGTGTTTGGCTGACACCGGAATTATTTTCAAGCGCGGAGGGAAGACGTAGCCATTAAAGCTGATGTCGGGAAAATCCTTTTTCAGTTTAGCGAGCCTAATCTCTCCTTCCCCGGTAGGCTCGACAAGGGCTTGCGCAGTAGTTGAATGGTCTGCTACTTTAGTTCTCCGATGAGAGTCGGGCCATGGAGTGTAAAAGGATGGCTTATGCCGTGAAGTTTCGAGAGGCCGTGAAACAGGGACTAGAGGTGGTGCAGGAGCTCTGGGAGGGGGTGAGCGAGATCGGGATCGGCGTACATACCCCTTATCTCGGTCAAATTGCTCCTGGCTGGAGTAACCTTGATCATAGTCCCTGTCTCCTTCACTTCGGCGTGATTCGTAATATGACGAGGGACGGTGGACATTTCGTAGGCTGCCAAGCGTGGAACCGCGGCCCCTATCTGCAAAGCAAAGCAAGGAAAAAGTTAGTAATCTTCCACAGTGGGCATTTTACAGATCGTGTACCGCCGTGAAATGTGAATGTATGTGCAACCCCCCGACTAACCAGACGTGTCAGCCATGCGAGAGGGAAGAGACTCGCTTAAAACTAAGGCGTGTTGGAGTTCATCCAATCCGGCATCATGTTGCATGGGAACGTCGTCCGGAATTGGAAGATCGACGAGCCCTTCGTAGAGATTTTCCGTTCTTGGAGGAGATGCCTCCGAAATTCTAACTCCGGAGGCGGGTCGGGACGTGACCATAATTTTCCATCTCCCCAATTTAGATTGCTTAAAAACGGCTGCCTTGCCTTTTCTCTTTTCATCAAAGTCCTGAATTGCATCTGAAGGCCCGACCAAAGGTTTTTCATCAGTATGGGTTCTTTCAGAATCAACTTCCTCAACTATGACAACTTGGGTTTCTTGCGCTTAACTTGTTCCCTCGAGATAGTCCTTAGTGCACCCTCGAGCCTTATACTCTGTCTTCGCTTGATCAGCCCTAGAATTCTAAGGTTCCTATCTGTCAAAACCAAGTCGATGTTCCTCTCTTCGCTTGGGACCTCTTGGAGAACCCGGACTATCTCCTTATAACGAGCACCTTCGGGTCACTGAATTATGCTGTAAAGAGAAGGAGATATGAGTTTGACTTCAACAATAACTGTCTTATCAGCTGGTCGAAAAGGTAACAATACTCACGTCTGAATAGCCATCGACTGTCAAATCCTGGGGGGCTCTAACATCGAACCACTCCGTTTTGAAGTAGCTCAGCCTGGTCCAAGATCCCATGACTACTTGGCAATTTCTTACTGCCTCCAGGAATGTGAAGGTTGGGCTATCTGTTCAACTTTTGAAGTTGAATAAATATCTGATTTCAGTCAGGGGCGGTGGTCGATAAAGATACTCCATGAATACTATAAACATGTTGTTCAGCAGAGCGTATTCATTTGGGTGTAGCTGGGACGGAGCAATCCCCAGAAAAGACAACACTTCTCTTATATATTGATTGAACGGGGGAAGTGTCCCAGCTGCGCACACATGGCGATTGAATGCGGTATGCCACTCCGGTGGATTGTGCGGTCTGTCGTTTAATCCTGGCAATAATACGTCATCCATCGACAGACCGTGTCTTAAGCATATTCTCCCTAGCATATCTTCATAAATGTGGGACGAAACAAAATCTGGCGGACTATTGACGAAAGATGCCTCAGGTGCCTCGTCTGGAGCTGGATCAGTGACCACAGCCTCGATTACCGGTATTTCAAGCGTCAGAGGAGTTAAACTCTGAATTTCTTATGGCTGCGAGCTAGAAGTTTCCATTGCTAACTAGCTCATGAAAAACCATCATTAGGCGATAATGAGCCCTTGCATCCCCCAGTGTGAAGTGTGTGAATGTATTGTGTAGTGCAGTGTTGTGCATTGCTTGAAAAGATTCAGTAGGACTAGAGAAAATATGCAGATAGCGAGACTTCGTAATCCGGTTGGAATGACCGTCATTGCTGACCGTCACCACCGTACCATCTAGATGTTAGCAATCAACCCAAGTTAAATTCCGTTATCATTGTGTTAAGTCATAGTTCCATCGACGAGCTTCGATAGGCGGTCAAATGTGCAGTTCTACGGTCAGGTCCAATTATGCAAGGCAGAAGCTCATTGGAATTAAATGTTTAAATGTGCAAAAGTTCCCTAGATCCATCAAACTCCGATTAGGATCGATCACTACGAATCAAAGTAGTAATTAGTCAGAGGCCTCCTCTTCGTAACGAATACATTCGAAACAATACGTTTCGTATCAATCGAATCAATACGCATCGTATCGATCAAATTCGAATCGATACGCTTCGTATCGAGTCGATACGCTTCGTATCGATCAGATTCGAATCGCTGCGTTTTGTACCGCCCAGGTTCGAATCGGTACATCTTGTATCATTCGAGTTCGAATCGATACGTTTCGCATCGATTGACTTGTGCTCACTTTGTACCGATCACGGCTCGATAATTTCGCATCGACCATATTCATAACGACTGAAAATGACGGAGTTCGTATCGATCGCCTACTCATGACTTCGTATCGATCGTATGTCCTACGGCTTCATATTAATACTTCAAATCGATACGAAGTGCTTCCACTTAGGATCAATAAGGACCCCATCATTCCTCAATCAATGCTACATCGATGCGAAACCCACATCTAGTCATCGATACGAAGTCAAACCATGATTTTTCTTTTCATCGGTACGAAATGGAGGTCGAGCAACCATTAACCAGTTGCTCCATGTCACTAACTCTTTCTTCTCCAATCAACATGAGCACCGCCATGGCCACCTTCTACCAAGCTTTGGCCCAGATCTGGCCTTAGCGCTTGCCAGAGTTGATAATCTAAAAAAAAGGGGATGGATCTGATGTTCGAATTCTGTCGCTTGAATTTCGTTGTACCAGATTAATTATCTAGATTAAAATTGGACTTCGAAGGATTAAAATTTTGTATTCGATCGATTCGAAAGCGAAGAAGAGTTTCTCTTTTCTTAAGCTTGTGAATCGATGTGAGAGCAGAAGATAAGGAAGGTAGCAGTAAAAAGTGAAAAGTGAAAATTGGACGAAGTCTTAAGCATTTATATGAGCCCAAGGGAGGAAGGGGGTGATTCGTCTCCCGGTCAAAGCAACCGGTCGCAGCAAGTAAATAAGCAGATGGATTCGAACCCACTATTCGAATCCATTGGCCCAAGCTCCTATCAGTTTGAAATCTTCGGTAGATCCATCGATACGAACAGCACACTTCGTATCCTTCGATCCACATCTTCCAATGACCAGCATTCATCGACGCAAGTTGAGGATCACCTGTACGAATCCAGCGGCATCAAAGACCATCGATACGAATGTTAATTCGTATCCATCGACATTCATATCCTTCGATTAGAAATATAAGATTCGCGTCCATCAATACAAAGTCCATCAATGCGAGAGCGACATCTCAAAATTCAACATCGGTTCAGGAGAGGATCGAAGCGAAAAAACACCAAAAACAACCATCAAGTGTCGTTACAACGCAAGTTTCATATCGGTTTAGGAGAGGATCGATACGGAACTCAATATGAGAAGGCTGACAATGACTCGTGGACGTTCCATGTTAATGAGAGTCGGGTTAACATATATAGTATATGTCAAGTTAATATTCAATTTTCACATTAACAGGAATTGGATGCTTATCTAATAACGATTGCGGCGACAAACAACTAAGCATTATCATACAACAACTCAAGGTTACAACTCTCAACGAAGAAGCAATAACTGTTCAGAGTGAAGATTGCAGCTTTTCAAAGCACATCATGTTTCCACAAGACGTACTTTGGGGGGCAAATGTTATCCCGCCTTTTGGCAAGGCCGAGATATCAAGGAACTGAGTGAAAACCAAGGATCATTCATCCTGGGTATCGGGCATGCACAGGTTCGCTATGGATGTCGATGAATTGTGTCCGGGTTCAGATCAGGCTACAATCAACAAGATATGACATGCGAAGCCATAGAAGCCAGCATTCCAAATTTCAAGTCAATCCGAGTTCATATGCTCTAGTTATGGTCGATGCAGGTTGAAGGGAAAAGCCATGTTTTCGTATCCATCGCAGAGCCATATTTCGAATCGATCAAATTCGTACCCCTCTTCGTGTCCTAGTTCGTATCGATCGGTTTCGCATCCATCCTCAAGCAACTGTTTCATATCGATCAACTAAGCATCCATCAACCGGTAACGCGCTTCGTATCGATCGACCAATGTCTAGTTTGTATCCGTGAAAGAGACGTTTATTCGAATCCATCAGGTAGCTTTAGTTCGTATCCATCGCGAATATCATCTGATCGTATCCGTTAAGTGGAGCCAACACCTATCGATACGAACTACGCCACCACCATCGATACGAGCTAAGCCATCTATCTCGATTCGAACTAGACATACTGCTAATTGATACGACATGCACATGGTTGATTAATTCAAACTGTGTGACTGCACTCGATACAAATGAGGCGAAACTCATGGATACGACACGGTCAACTCGGATCAAAAGGGTGGATCGATGCGAGAAGTGCGCGCCATGTTGCCTCATGGTCACATGCCTAATCGATTCGAAGAGAACCGATTCGAAGTGATCGATTCGAACTACACAGCCAACCAAAGAACTCAATTTCGTATCGATCGTAACTCGAGCTCCACGAATCCAAATGATGTGAAATTTTCATAGAAGATTACGTACAAGCCAAAGAATGATTCCACCAAGTTTCGACTCCATTGGACATCATCTTAATCGATACAAATTGAGTTCGTACTGATCACAGATCTAGTTGAAACTTCTCGGGATCGATCGCATGGGCCCACTCACGTGCCAGAAGGAGTCTCCCGAATTTTGAGCGAAATATCATCCTCCTACGCCTATAAATAGAGCACCAGAGCCTACAGAAAAGGGATCTTTGGATTCTCAAGCACCCAGACTCTATCGAATCGAGCTTTTCATCCTAATCTTGCTGTTCTACTCGAATTTCTAGTTGTAATTCACTGTTGTTCGCTTTAGTCAAGTGTAATCATTGAAAGAGAATCAATAAAGCCATGAAAACTTCATAGTGGACGTAGGCAACACATCGAACAACTCTAAATTTCTTGTCTGTGCAATTACATTTCTGTTTGTTGGAGTTTTTGTTAGATAATCTTCATTTAAAATTTAAATTCTTCACTTTTATCTCTTCAAAAACTTCCGAAGGGTGTTTTGCCCATTTTTGGTACGAACAACTAAAAAATACAAAGTTTGGAAATTAAATGCAACAGAAATCCTAGTACATAAATATCCACTAGTACTTAAGCTAAATAGAAATACTGAATAAAAAGATAGAAACTAGATAAATGATGATCTCCAGCTAATCCTAGCTTCAGAAGGTGAATTCCAAATCTGAAATACTCAGGCCAACCCAAGCGTAAGAAAATAAACACAAACACTCGAGTCAGGACATACATACCTATATAATGTAAACCAACTCAAGTGAAATGTAATAAAATGCCAAGTAACTTAAAAGATGCTCTGGACCGCCCATCCTTCAAGGATCCATTAAACTATTTACTATGTAGCAATATACGCTATTATAATAGTGTCTAAAGTAAAGTATAATATATTTAAAAATAGCATTAAGGCAATGCCCATATCCCCCTTAACACATTTTATAGTGCTAGTAGTCTA
Source organism: Allium cepa (assembly GCA_030765085.1). NCBI lineage: Eukaryota > Viridiplantae > Streptophyta > Magnoliopsida > Asparagales > Amaryllidaceae > Allium > Allium cepa. The sequence continues at coordinate 201,067,683 of CM060945.1, read as the reverse complement.
TACAGTACCGTAGCACCGTAGTCCCTCCAGAGGGTACTTCATAGGTACGGCATAAAACCAAAATTGTACAAGGCACGCTAGGATAGGTGACATGTCACAACTAGGCAATGCCAGGGTAGATATAACAATTATGCTTCCGAACAGGTGGTAACACGTAGCAGCCACTACCGCCCACCTTGAACCAGACTCCCAAAATCAAAGGTGCGCACCAATCAATCACAAAGTAATAGAATGACATATGAAGAAGTGTGTTCGACCAGAGGAGCTATCTCATTAGCCTGTCAATCGCTCTTGTTTTAGCCACCTTATGCCAACTCACGGGAGTTGAATCCACATTCATACCACAAAGGACGTCGCCACCATCCTACTTCATTATGGAATCTCCACCGCGTACACGGTTGTTAAAGTAGTTTTCGAAGTTGGCAGAGAGTATGACAACTTCCGATCCCGGTCTCTTTAACAACCAAGCATTATTATTACCCGTGGTTATTAATTTAAAAATGGTTTATATTTCAATTTAAAACATATTCATTTAAAACATTTAAATTCAACGTCAAATAATACTCATTTCAAAGTTGTAGCTTTCCAAAGTTCATTCATTCAATTATAAAATTTTCAAAACATTGTAAATTTCAGCTACAACAGCACTTATAAAATGTTAAGGTAGATATAGCAATATTTCAAAAACATTGTCATTTACAGAAACAGAGGCACTTATAAAGTGCTACGGTAGGTATTTTAGTATATTCAAAAGTAGTTCAAATTTAGAAACTACGGCACTTTAAAAATGCTACAGTATGTATATTTAGTATTGTAAAATAATTCAAATTCAGAAACTGCAGCACTTCAGAAATGCTTTTGTAGGTATATTTAGTATATCCAACACATAGTTCATCAAACCACAACATTTCTAAAATGCTATAATCTCTGTTATACCCTTTAAAAACAATATATCAGCAACTTTTCTCCTTTTCTCATTTTTAACTTATCAAACTTCTTTCACTTTTCAAAATTGTTTATTTGGATATTACTTAACTTAAAATTTTAATAAACTAACATTTTATTAACAAAAATCCAATTTAAGTAAAAATTCATTTGTTAAGTCAAATACTTTATAAATTGCTTATCTTTTATTTCAACAAATAACTTAATACTTTATTTAAAATAACCATTTCATGAGTAAAATATTAATATCACTAAGTTAAGCTTGGAATTCCATTGGAACCCTTAATTTTCAATTATTAAGTCACATCAAAATTTTCACTTTAATCATTAATTTGCTTATACATTTTAACTTAGAAAATTACTATAAAATTTATTTGAATCATTTAAATCCAATTTAAGTTAAAATTTCATATTTTATATTTCAAAAATACTTAGTAATCTTCAAAAAATATTTAAAATTAACAACGGGTCTGTATATAATTTTCTACCCTAGGTCAAGTGATACGGATATGTATCATTTCAATCCGTAATTTAAAAAGAAAAATCCGGGTTCTATCATTTCAAACCCATAATCTCAAGTCAAAAAAATAAATAAAAATCGCTTGAGCATATCATTTCAGCTCATAATGACTTTTCCATATTCTAAAGTCCGTTTGGATAAGTATCATTCCAACCCTGTAACGATCCCGGATTTTTACTAAGTTTAAATTGATAATTAATTTAATTTTTGAATAAAATTTTTGAAATTAATTGTGAAATTAATTGGTAATTGATTTGAGTTTCTCCAAAATTTAAATAAAAATATGTATTAATGCAAATAAAATATACTACAAAAATAACAAAATAAATATACATATATAGAGAAATAAAAGACAATAAGTATTGAAGTTAAAAGAAATATTTAAGCTGGAAATAAAAAATGAATAATTTATAAGATAAATTTAAATATAAAGAAAACACATTGCTAAATTTAAACAACATATTAAAATAGGACTTCATTTATATTCCAAAGTAACAAGACTAAAGACAAGAAACAAATTACATTCAAATATGTATAGTGTTAACAAGATAAATGTAAGCAAGAATATAAATATCCTTAGGCTTGCATAAGAAGGCAGATATATATATTCAAGTATGATTTAAAATTAGGATAAGTATAGAATTGTGCAAAGCAATTAATGCTTGGATCTTTAGCCACCACAACAATATCATATCAGCACACAAAAGGAACATATCAGCCTCCAAACCAAAGAAGAAGAAATCTCTGGTGAATTGTACAAAACATAATATAATTCCCCTGTACAAAATAATATCTCCTGCAATTTCATTTCCTATATATATCAATCAATTTCATTCCAGTTCGTCCATAAGCTAAGAAAAAAAATCTGAAATGATATCATCTGAAACTTAAAACAAAACTTCAATAAAAACAACAATACAACTCAAATCAAACCAGAGATCAAGATAAAGACTTCAGCTTGCAAAATTTAACAACTCTGTGTCAAAAAGGAAGGCTCTGTTCATCTCAAAACCTCGGTGAGTAACACTTGTTTTAAAAAAAATTAAAAATACGAATCTGTTGAATTTTTTACCTATGAATATGTATGTTTGTATGTATATACAATTCTTTGTGTATATTTAAATAATGGGTATAGGAGCAGGCTGTTGTTTATATCCCTGTTCAGAGTTCATAAACCCACATATTCGATTCAAATAAATCTCTTCTTCTCAATCTACCCACTGTTTGATTTAAAACTCAAATCAAAGCTGTTTGTTATAAAATATACTTAAGGTTAAAAATCTAATTAAGCTAAAACAACTTATGAATCTTTTTGGAAATCGAGATAGTTGAACCCAACACTAAATAAGTCAAATTTCGAACCTCTTAATTCAGGAATTCAGGTATGTAGAATGAATTTATATACGAAAACATGATTTTTAAAACAAAAATCATAATTTTTCGATAGAGGATAACAGAGCAGTTCGTGTTTGTTCAAAATTGATAATCTCGGCAATTTCTGGTGATCTACTTGGATGTGGTGGTCGGTTTTTTTTGTGGTGATGGAGAAGCCTACGGTGGTGGTTGGAAAAATAGCCGGAGGTGGCATCGACCACTGTGGCGACGATGGTGTATGATTTTCGTTTGTAAACCTAGTTTTAGGTGAGTTGGCTAATTTGATTCGTTTGTCATCTGTGTGCGATGGAGTGTTGTGGGGTTTTGGGAGGTGGAAGAGGAAGTGTTGACGAGTTCACGGCCGGAGTTTTAAGCTTTCTGGTGATCAAAGTGCGGAGCACGAGGTGTTTCCAGGTTTAGGTGGGGTTGCTGAAGTTGTTTTCCAGGTTTTAGATTAGTTAACTCGAATTCGATTTCGAGTGGCTGCGAAGTTTCTGATGATCGTGCTCGTTTCTGGTGGTGGTCATTGATGTGTGAAGGCTGTCGAAGGTGGCTGGAGTTGGCCAAAGCCACGGTGTATGTGCACCGTGCATTTGATTTTCTGATGATCTTTTTTGGGTTTGGGTAGGAATTGTTCTCGGGATTTACTCGAGTTATTCGAGTGTTTACTCGAAGTAAAATAGGTTTTGACTCGAAGAAATTTCGGGTTTGTTTGAGTATGGGTTTGGTTACAGGTTTTTGATAAAACCTGTCACTGATTTGACTTTTTTTAAAATGAATTTGAATTTAAGCAAATTTAAATGAATTTAAAAGTTGTGATGATAGATTTAAAAAAGTTTAAATCTAGTATGAAGTTTAGATTCAAATGAACTTTGAATCATAAAGTTTTAAAATTAAATTTGGATTTTTAAATCAAAGTTTAAATCAAAATTAAAATATAGATTCAAGTCTCTTTGAATCCAAATATGGGAATTTAAATCAGTTTTTAAATCTAAATTGTTTTAAAAACAAGTTTAAACTAAAATAGCTTTTTAAAAGTAAATTTGTTTTCAAACAAATATTTAAACTTGATTTTTGATAAAGTTCTTTTATAAAAGGTTTTTAAATGGAAGTTAAATGATTTGATAACTTGGATTTGCAAGTTAAAATTATAATATATTTTAAAGCTTAACTTTTAAATGAAAATTTAACTAATTTAGTTAGAACTTTTTCCTTATATAGGTTTATAAGTTGATTTTTGGTTAATGTTTAAATATATACTCATTTTGAATCATAAATTCAAAATGAAATTTGAGTCTAAATTTAGAAGTGTAATGTTTTAAATACACTTTAATATTAATGAAGTCATTAATAAAGAAATGGATTACCTTAGAGGTAATTAAGGTAATTAAGTGATTTAATTAATAAGATAATTAAGAATTAATTTATCAAGTAATTAAGGATTAATTAAGTTACCATTAACACTTAACTAATTAGAGATTAGTTAATGAGTTAAAAAAGATTAATTCAATTGTAATTAATAATGATTAATCTTAGTTAATTACTTTAGTAAGGTAATTAAAGAATTTTTATTCGTTAATGAAGGTCATTAACACAGATGATTTATATAATTAATCAATGTGATTAATTTTAACAATTAATTTGATTAATTAATTAATGATAATCATTTTGAGATTGTGTAAGTGTAATTACTTTATGGTAAGTAATTAAAGGTTTAATTTCTTAAAATAATTAATTAAGGGGTTAATTAATTTTGTAATTGGTTTAGAGGTTAATTTAATTAATTTATTAATTAAGAATAATTAATTAAAGTGTTTGATAAATTAATTTATATCAAATGATTTATAATTAATAAATCAAGATTGGATAATTAATTCATAAGTAATTAACTTAATTAGAAATAAATTGATTTAATTAGGATTAAACAATTTATTGATCCTGCTTATAAATGATTATTGAATGCTTGACCTTACTTATGAATGATTGTATTGTGTGAGATGCCTTGAATTGATTGTCCAATCTGATCTGTGATGTTTGTTCTGTGAATTGAGTTGTGTGTAATTTATTCATTTATTTGAGGTATATTTGTTATTAATCTGTGATCTGTGAATGAACGATAAGCGTTATAATTTATACCACTTATCAACTATATATCTGTGTTTTATCTGTGATGATGATGTTGTTGCACTATTGTGTTAAAACCCTGGACCACACTTATACACACACAAATATGGATTTCACGAGGAAATCGGTTAAGTCACAGACACTTGAATTTAATTCAAAATAGTTTTGAATTTGAATTTTAAATCCAAACAGTTTTAGAAATGGAATCGGGTTAAAAGTGAAAAGTTTTTTTTGAAAAGGGGAATTTCAAAGATAAAATCTATTTTTGAATAACTTAATTAAGTTTTGAAGTTTAAATAATTTGATTTAAATTTAAGTTCAAATTTTGAAACTGAATTCTATGATTTGAAACTTGGGATTAAAGATGTTATACAGGTCATATATGGGTTAAACCATTTTAAAGGTATTGACTTGGGAATTTGAATTTAATTCAAAGGCTTTAACTTGTGAAATTATAATTGGATTCTTCCGAAATAAGAACTATATTTTTTTCAAATAATAAAAGCTTTCACATAAGAAATGGACTTCCAATTTGTGTTAAAAGTATTTCTAGTTAAAATGAAAATGACTTCCAAGTTAGGGAAACAGTTTGAAAGCTATAAGTTAAATCTTTGTAAGTAAAGATTTAGCGAGTTAATCCAATTGGAATGGAAATTGTTTTGAAATCCGTAAATGGATCTTTGTGAAACTGTGTGAACTTTGAGAAATAAATCTTTTTATTTAAGAAGATTTAAAATGGTAATTTGTTCAACCATTTGAAAGAAAAGCTTTGAATTTTTAAGTTGTGACTTAACTGAAATCCCATATCCATATGTTTTTAATTATTGCGCTCATTATTCGGCTTAGCCGGGAGAGGACCTTGTGTCATATAACCTATTTCGAATAGTGTTACATCGTTATGGATAGCATTTGAAGACTGGTGTTGAAGACCGGGTATTTGTGAGAACGATAGGATATTCTGTCTATTGACTCTGCACTGAGTTGCTTCGGTATAGAGTTTCCCTAAGTGATGGGAAGTTCGATCGGGATTGTGAATACCCGGATTTGCAAGGGCTTCTTCGAAAGTGCCTTCGGTTCTGTTCAAACCCGGGACAGACATGTATGGTTGTATGTCTGACACTACACTTTGAGATATAAAGCATATTTCTTTCAAATACATATCTATTGGTGGAGGAGAATTTATTCTCTTAGTTTAACACCCTTTCTGAGACGTACGAGCTTAGAGGTTATGTAATTGAAGGTTATCAGTAATATACTCCCAATTTGGTAATGTGACATGCTGAGTGCTGCTATGTGTTGATGATCATCTGTTGATCATCTATGATCAAAGCATGCCTTCTGTATGAAGCGTAGCTTTGTGGACGAGACTGCATCAGGACCTCACACCCCGAAAATGGTCGAAACAGGAAAGATGCGGCAAGGTTATGAGGGTCGAGCCCTTTAGGGTGTGTCATTCCGTTCTGGTAAAGGTTAGTATCATGGTATGGAGCCCAGATATTTAGCTATGTGGTGGGCTTCAATCTCATTTCTGTGTGGTTGTTGCTTTGTGGTTTAGAGGCGCCTCGGATAAAGGTCCCAAAGGACCGGGGGGTGGCATGCTCGAGAAGTAGTTACCTAGTTACAGAGGTAAACCGGCCTTTTATTAGTAGAGATCCGGTTAGGTTCTCGGGACGTCCCGCCAAAGGCATACCCATGGACAGTGGGAAGTTCCTTAGCCCGACCATTTGTTGGAAATCCATCCATCCAATACGTGCCTTGCACGGTTTTAGTTATAGAACATGTCGTTTACTTATGGTGGTCACCACTGTTTGGATGGTAGTTATAGTAGGCATAGTTCAGAATGCCTATGCTGGATAGGATTTATATTCTACTTTCGAAATATTTTCTACACTGTGCACTTATAATAATAATATCAAAGAGATTTTCTCGTATCAAGCATGTTTGACTATCATAAGGAGAAATCTCCCCCAATTCTGCGTTTGCATTGTGTGTGTGGCGGGAGGCCTTATGGTAGTTTCATTTTCCAAAAAGCATTACGAATTTATTTTAAATTGTTTTGTTGTTTGTTTAAAAAGATCAAAATGTTTTTGTTACTCACACCAGTCTCATGACTGACTCGGAGTTTATTGTTCCTTTCCTAAACTCTGGGTGCCCATAATTTTCCACACGGGCAGTCTAGAGTTGGGTTTTTCAGATAGTCAAGTTTAGTAGATTATCTAGAGTTGGTCCAGTCTTTGGATCACGACTGACCTTGCTTCTCGTTGTGAATCGTGATTGGGAGTTCGAGCTGTTTCTGGATTGGTGCCTTGGAGATGGGGATATTGTTCCGCTGCTGGTGTTATCATTATCTTTCCGCTGTGTCTTGTATCTCTGATAGTATTGATATATATTGTGTCATTCTGTTGTATCATATTATATCAGATATTGTCACTGTCATTGTTTCAACGTTATGTTATATATTGATATTCATTTTCTTCCACTGTGTTGTACTTAATGGTGTTATAAGCTCCGGCGAACCAGATTCGACGTTTGGATCTGTGGCATTTGAATATGAGTGTCGTATTCGGTGCCGATTTTCGAAGGTCGAGTCAGGTCCGTCACATTTGGTATCAGAGCTAAGGTTGAAACTTTAGCTCAGGAGTATAACACGTTAAGTAACTCATTAGAGATAGGGTGAAGTATACCCTAGAATGAGTATATCCCCAAGATATTCGTTCGAATGCCTCAGTAAATTCGCTTACTCTCCACTGAAAGTTAGTATGGGTGCAAGAAAAGGACGAGATAGGGGACAGAGAAGTACCACAACAAATGGTCAATACCTTGTGATAGCAGAAACATTTTTCTCTATCAATTTCTTTTGTTCAACATCCCTTTTCAATTCTTCAATGGTTCCTGGTAGATCCAAGAAGAGGATTTGATATATTTGCATGGGACATAAACTCCAAATAGGTCAGAATTGTTTGTTTGGATGAATTGGTCGCTTTGGTTGTTATGGTTGATAGGTAAACTTTATTTTCTAAACGAAAAGTTTTGAAATTGTATCCATATATCTGTCTATTTTTCGGTCTGGATATGTTCTACGAATGGTTAGTTATCCCTTCGAACTAACCAGTGCCCTTGCATATTTGTAGATCCAGATGATTCGAATATCTTATGCAATATTAAATGAGCTTGTCCTCATATCTATTGTTGATATTCTGATTTGGTAAGCCAAATGCAGAATAGATATTCAGTTTAATTTGATGAAACATTCTTCATCTATCTTTGTATCTCCCTGGCAAATTTCGAGGATGAAATTTCTTAAGGGGGGAATCTGTAACGATCCCGGATTTTTACTAAGTTTAAATTGATAATTAATTTAATTTTTGAATAATTTTTTAATTAATTGTGAAATTAATTGGTAATTGACTTGAGTTTCTCCAAAATTCAAATAAAAATATGTATTGATACAAATAAAATATACTACAAAAATAATAAAATAAATACACATATATAGAGAAATACAAGACAATAAGTATTAAAGTTAAAATAAATATTTAAGCTGGAAATAGAAAATGAATAATTTATAAGATAAATTTAAATATAAAGAAAACACATTGCTAAATTTAAACAACATATTAAAATGGGACTTCATTTATATTCCAAAGTAACAAGACTAAAGACAAGAAACAAATTACATTCAAATATGTATAGTGTTAACAAGACAAATGTAAGCAAGAATATAAATATCCTTAGGCTTGCATAAGAAGGCAAATATATATAGTCAAGTATGATTTAAAATTAGGATAAGTATAGATTTGTACAAAGCAATTAATGCTTGGATCTTTAGCCACCACAACAATATCATATCAGCACACAAAAGGAACATATCAGCCTCCAAACCAAAGAAAAAAAAATCTCTGGTGAATTGTACAAAACATAATATAATTCCCCTGTACAAAATAATATCTCTTGCAACTTCATTTCCTATATATATATCAATCAACTTCATTCCAGTTCATCCATAAGCTAAGAAAAAAAAATGAAATAATATCATCTGAAACTTAAAACAAAACTTCAATAAAAACAACAATTCAACTCAGATCAAACAAGAGATCAAGATAAAGACTTCAGCTTGCTTAAACTCTGTGTCAAAAAGAAGGCTCTGTTCATCTCAAAACCATGGTGAGTAACACTTGTTTTAAAAAAAAAAATTAAAATATGAATCTGTTGAATTTTTTATCTGTGAATATGTACGTTTGTATGTATATACAATTCTTTGTGTATATTTAAATAATGGGTATAGGTGCAGGCTGTTGTTTATATCCCTGTTCAGAGTTTATAAACCCACATCTTCGGTTCAAATAAATCTCTTCTTCTCATTCTACCGACTGTTTGGATTTAAAACTCAAATCAAAGCTGTTTATTATAGAATATACTTAAGGTTAAAAATCTAATTAAGCTAAAACAACGTATGGATCTTTCTGGAAATCAAGATAGTTGAACCCAACTCTAAATAAGTCAAATTTCGAACCACTTAATTCAGGAATTCAGGTATGTAGAATGAATTTATATACGAAAACATGATGTTTAAAATAAAAATCATAATTTTTCGATAGAGGATAACAGAGCAGTTCGTGTTTGTTCAAAATTGATAATCTCGGCAATTTCTGGTGATCTACTTGGATGTGGTGGTCGGTTTTTTTTTGTGGTGATGGAGAAGCCTACGGTGAAAAATAGCCAGAGGTGGCATTGACCACTGTGGCGATGGCGGCGTATGATTTTCGTTTGTAAACCTAGTTTTAGGTGAGTTGGCTAATTTGATTCGTTTGTCATCTGTGTGCGATCGAGTGCTGTGGGGTTTTGGGAGGTGGAAGAGGAAGTGTTGACGAGTTCACGACCGGAGTTTTAAGCTTTCTAGTGATCGGAGTTCGGAGCACGAGGTGTTTCTAGGTTTAGGTGGGGTTGCTGAAGTTGTTTTCCTGGTTTTAGATTAGTTAACTCGAATTCGATTTCGAGTGGTTGTGAAGTTTCTGACGATCGTGCTAGTTTCTGGTGGTGGTCATTGATGTGTGAAGGCTGTCGAAGGTGGCTGGAGTTGGCCAGAGCCACGGTGCATGTGCACCGTGCATTTGATTTTCTGATGATCTATTTTTGGGTTTGGGTAGGAATTGTTCTTGGGATTTACTCGAGTTATTCGAGTGTTTACTCAAAGTAAAATAGGTTTTGACTCGAAGCAATTTCGGGTTTGCTCGAGTATGGGTTTGGTTACAGGTTTTGATAAAACCTATCACTGATTTGATTTTTTTTAAAATGAATTTGAATTTAAGCAAATTTAAATGAATTTAAAAGTTATGATGATAGATTTAAACAAGTTTAAATCTAGTATGAAGTTTAGATTCAAATGAACTTTGAATCATAAAGTTTTAAAATGAAATTTGGATTTTTAAATCAAAGTTTAAATCAAAATTAAAATATGGATTCAAGTCTCTTTGAATCCAAATCTGGTAATTTAAATCAGTTTTTAAATCTGAATTGTTTTAAAAACAAGTTTAAATTAAAATAGCTTTTTAAAAGTAAATTTGTTTTCAAACAAATATTTAAACTTGATTTTTGATAAAGTTCTTTTATAAAAGGTTTTTAAATGGAAGTTAAATGATTTGATAACTTGGATTTGCAAGTTAAAATTGTAATGTATTTTAAAGCTTAACTTTTAAATGAAAATTTAACTAATTTAGTTAGAACTCTTTCCTTATATAGGTTTATAAGTTGATTTTGGTTAATGTTTAAACATATAATCATTTTGAATCTTAAATTCAAAATGAAATTTGAATCTAAATTTAGGAGTGTAATGTTTTAAATACACTTTAATATTAATGAACTCATTAATAAAGAAATGGATTACCATAGAGGTAATTAAGGTAATTAAGTGATTTAATTAATAAGATAATTAAGAATTAATTTATCAAGGAATTAAGAATTAATTAAGTTACCATTAACATTTAACTAATTAAATAATTAGAGATTGATTAATGAGTTAATAAAGATTAACTTAATTGTAATTAATAATGATTAATCTTAGTTAATTACTTTAGTAAAGTAATTAAAAAATTGTTATTCGTTAATGAAGGTCATTAACTAAAATCATTTATATAATTAATCAATGTGATTAATTTTAACAATTAATTTGATTAATTAATTAATGATAATCATTTTGAGATTGTGCAAGTGTAATTACTTTATGGTAAGTAATTAAAGGTTTAATTTTTTAAAATAATTAATTAAGAGGTTAATAATTTTGTAATTGGTTTAGAGGTTAATTTAATTAATTTATTAATTAATAATAATTAATCAAAGTGTTTGATAAATTAATTTATATTAAATGATTTATAATTAATAAATCAAGATTGGATAATTAATTCATAAGTAATTAAATTAATTAGAAATAAATTGATTTAATTAGGACTAAACAATTAATTAATCTTGCTTATAAATGATTATTGAATGCTTGACCTTACTTATGAATGATTGTATTATGTGAGATGCGTTGAATTGATTGTCCTATTTGTTCTGTGATGTTTTGTTCTGTGAATTGAGTTGTGTGTAATTTATTCATTTATTTGAGATACATATTTTATTAATCTGTGATCTGTGAATGAACGATAAGCGTTATAATTTATGCCGCTTATCAACCATATTTCTGTGTTTTGATATGTGATGATGATGTTGTTGCACTATTGTGTTAAAACCCTGGACCACACTTATACACACACAAATATGGATTTCACGAGGAAATCGGTTAAGTCACAGATACTTGAATTTAATTCAAGATAGTTTTGAATTTGAATTTTAAATCCAAGCAGTTTTAGAAATGGAATCGGGTTAAAAGCGAAAAAGGTTTTTTTTGAAAAGGAGAATTCCAAAGACAAAATCTATTTTTGAATAACTTAATTAAGTTTTGAAGTTTAAATAATTTGATTTAAATTTAAGTTCAGTTTTTGAAATTGAATTCTATGATTTGAAACTTGGGATTAAAGATGTTATACATGTCATATATGGGTTAACTTGGGAATTCGAATTTAATTCAAAGGCTTTTACTCGTGCAATTACAATTGGATTCTTCCAAAATGAGAACTATATTGATTTCAAATAATAAAAGCTTTCACATAAGAAATGGACTTCCAATTTGTGTTAAAAAGATTTCTAGTTAAAATGAAAATGACTTCCAAGTCAGGGAAACAGTTTGAAAGCTATAAGTTAAATCTTTGTAACTAAAGATTTAGCGAGTTAATCCAATTGGAATGGAAATTATTTTGAAATCCGTAAATGGATTTTTGTGAAATTGTGTAAACTTTGAGAAATAAATCTTTTTATTTAAGAAGATTTAAAATGGTAATTTGTTTAACCATTTGAAAGAAAAGCTTTCAATTTTTAATTTGTGACTTAACTGAAATCCTATATCCATATGTTTTTAAATATTGCGCTCATTATTCGGTTTAGCCGGGAGAGGACCTTGTGTCATATAACCCATTCTGAATTGTGATACGTTGTTATGGACGGCATTTGAAGACTGGTGTTAAAGTCCGGGTATTTGTGAGAACGATAGGATAACCTGTCGATTGACTCTGCATTGAGTTGCTCTGGTATAGAGTTTCCCTAAGTGATGGGAAGTCTGATCGGGATTGTGAATACCCGGATTTGCAAGAGCTTCTTCGAACATGCCTTCGGTTCTGTTCGAACCCGGAACAAACTTGTATGGTTATATGTCTGACACTACACTTTGAGATATAAAGCATATTTCTTTCAAATACTATCATAAGGAGAAATCTCCTCCAATTCTGCGTTTGCATTGTGTGTGCGGCGGGAGGACTTATGGTAGTTTCATTTTCCAAAAAGCATTGCGAATTTATTTTAAATTCTTTTGTTGTTTGTTTAAAAAGATCAAAATGTTTTTGTTACTCACACCAGTCCCATGACTGACTCGGAGTTTATTGTTCCTTTGCCAAACTCTGGGTGCCCACAATTTTCCACACGGGCAGTCTAGAGTTGGGGTTTTCAGATAGTCAGGTCTAGTAGATTATCTAGAGTTGGTCCAGTCTTTGGATCACGACTGACCTTGCTTCTCGTTGTGCATCGTGATTGGGAGTTCGAGCTGTTTCTGGATTGGTGCCTTGGAGATGGGGATATTGTTCCGCTGCTGGTGTTATCATTATATTTCCATTGTGTCTTATATCTTTGATAGTATTGATATCTATTATATCATTCTGTTGTATCATATTATATCAGATATTGTCTCTGTCATTGTAGAAATGTTATGTTATGTATTGATATTCATTTTCTTCCACTATGTTGTACTTAATGGTGTTATAAGCTCCGGCGAACCAGATTCGACGTTATGATCTACGGCATTTGAATATGAGTGTCATATTCAGTGCCATTTTCGAAGGTCGAGTCATGACCATTAAAAACCCATAGTGTTTCTATTCTACAGGAAACTTGCAGTGTGAGAAACAGTAAATAAATAAGCAACATACATATCATATGATGTCACAGGTATATAATAAGGTAATATCATCATATAATGTCAGTTAACAGGTAAATGTGAGCATATAACATAGCATATCAACTATTACAATTCAAGTGACATTATTTCACATTTATATAAGTATCATTGTCTAGAGTGAATAACTCACCTTCTTAAGCTAGAGATCAAATTTAAAACTCAAATCCAAATCCCGCAAAGCACAAAAAGGCACGACTAGATTCAAGAAGACCCAAATCCAAATCTTGTAAACTAATAAATAAAACAAATATAAGTATATGATTTAACACAAACAAATATGGGTTGATGTGACGAACCGGATTTTTCAAAACAGTTAAAATGCCAAAAAATCCGTCCGTTCTAAGATAATCATAAACTGGTCGAGCAAAGTCAATAATGAATAAATAATAATCAGTGCTCATAAATTGGTCGAGCCTAATTCAAACAATCAACCAATGAAATAAACGTAATAATAAATGATAAACAATGCTTCGTTCTATCAAATATTTATAACACTTTAACGGTTTGATATTTGTTTTGGAGCATCCGGGCTTTCCCTTCGACATGTTTCATCCCTCGCCCAAGTCTTCTTGGATCTCATAGATGAAACACATGTACTAGTCGGTTCTGCATACCCCATTAAGTATTTAACTTCTAAGTTTTAAATTACTTAATTAACCATCCAAAAGTAATATCGAGCAAGAAAATCAAATCATTGTTCAAAAAACAAAGTAAACAAGCATTTAACAAGGGTTTTCAAACAACTTAACACTTAAAGTTCTTTCAACTTAGTAATGGTTTTAATGAACTTAAAATAAGAAATAACTTACTTTGGGTTCCACTCCGTCAAACTTTAAGGCAAGGAACTTAAGATCTAACGCATACTTCCTACCATGCTTCGGAACAAAATGAAAAATAAGCCCAATTTCCTCCTTCCTAGTGCTTGGCCAAGGCTTGAGATGGAAGTTGGTCGAAAGTATAGAGAAGAAGTGGTGAAGCTTTGAACTTGAATTTGAAAAAAAGAATCACTTGAATTCAAGTGCTTTTGAGGGAGATATGATAGAATGATGAAGAGGTATTGCCGAACTGACAAAAATGAAGCTCGAAAATGCACTTCAAAGAATTGAGTATCAGGTATAGAAAAACTCAAGAATGTAAAAAGTGATCAACATAAAAGTTGTTGCCACTGGAATTTTATATGATTTAAAAAAAATATTTTCTTAATTTGGTTCTGGTTTGATCAAGTTATGATCAAAACAAAATGATCTATTCTCTGGCTTAAAAACTGTGCTAGAAAATGCACTGTAAAGAAGTATATTTTTGACATAGTTAACTTAGAACGATATAAAGTGGTCAACATGAAAGTTGAAGCCACTGGAAAAATATATGATTTGAAAAAAAGAATTTGGTATTCTGGTTCATTTTTAAAGAAGGTATGGCCGAGAGAAGAAGAGGTAAAATATGGAGAAAAAATGAGTTTGATTTGAAGAGAATGAACATTGATTTCTTTTGAATATTTTGAAAATATTTTGACATTATTTATTTCTAATATTTTTCTATGTCTTGGAATCCATTAAAGAGAAGATGAAGAAGCTTGAGAAAAGAAGAAGAAGAAATGTGAATGAAAGTGAAGAAGGAGGTGGATATTTATAGAAACAGAAAGAAGTGGTAAGTTTACCAAAATAACCTCTTACCAAATTACCAAAGTAACCTTACTTCAACTTAAAGTAGTCTCCACTTTTTCAATACTTAACATCATCTTTCACACCCTTACTTTATGTCTTAGTCACTTAAAGATTAATTAAAGAATATCATAATTATGTTGGCTTTGATTTGATGTGATTTGATGTTTACTTTTTCTTACTTTTGTTAATTCTTACTTACTTTTACTAATGACTTCTAGAAGTTTTATAATCTTATTTAGTAAAACTAAACATGTTTAGTGAATTAATTAATACTTACACTATTTTAATATATGTTCCTATATAAGAAAATAAAGGTGCGACAACGTTGCGGCAACTTTTAATGTATAAAACGTCGTTTTTCGACAAAATGTTTTACGGTCACATTTTGACGTTTTGATTAAAATATTTATTTATGTAAACTAAATTTAAAAATAAATTTGTATAATGCTATTTAAAAACATAAACACTCACAAATTAATTAAGATAATTTATTTAACCATTGAAACATACTTTTCTAAAATCAGCATTTTGTCACTTTTGTCGATATAGGCAAACGTTACTATTTTTATGTATGTTTCTACTTCCCAATCCTATCGAATATTATTTAAATCATAAAACCTTTTATATTTTATATTTAAAATCACTCTAAATAATATATTTTAAAGCGGTCAAATTATGGATCGTTACATTTTCCCATACTTAAAAGAATTTCGTTCTCGAAATTACAAGGATGGAAAAAAATATAACGAAAAAACAACAATTAACGAAAGTTATGCACACCAAAAATAGTAATATCACCCATAACCCCAGTCAGAGGTAAGGTGCCTTATCCTATCCATTTTATTTATCAAATTAAGGTAGTTTCATTTTTAAAATTCCTAGGTTGATCTACTAACCCTAGATGAATTTTACTTAGGCACCTAACCTAAGCTCTGATACCACGTGTGACAACCTGGATTTTTCGAACCAGTTAAAATTGCCAAAAGTTCCGTCCGTTCTAAGACTACTAATGAAAACTACTAACTAAATACACCATATTTGATAATTATTCAACATTACTAAATGTATAAGACAAAATTTCAATTTTACAATTTATCAGAGTAATCAATTTAATCTACTAGGTATGCTTATATACAAACCAAATACAAATGAATCTAACGCTACACAACTCTAATAAGAGAGACAACAATAGCCATTCCTGCTAACTCAATAAACATGTCAAATGCGGAATGAAATAGTAAGCAGGAAAAATATAATAACACGAGATAAATAATAGCCATTAACAAATAAACATGAAAGGGTTATATCATTTAAGAGGCTGCATCACTACCACTTGTGACTGCCTACGTGCCCCTATCTAATTGGGTACCCAATTAGATACAGGATCAAGCCAACGTAGTTCTCCTACCGCAAATAGGACTCATGGAGCCTACGATGCAACAAACAAATATGCAATTCCCAAAACTACCCACTTAGGCCTAATCTTTAAATTTAGATTTTCAAATCTAATTACCTTTATGGAAATTATCTCTTTGGACTTTATACTCGAATTCTTATTTCGAAACTTTTGAAATATATATATATATATATATATATATATATATCCTTTATATTCAAATTATACTTTACTTCGAGATCTTAAATCAAATCACTTTTGAAAAGTTTATTTGGAAATCTCAAATACTGTAATAAAAACATATCAAACCATATGCAACCAGATCGGGAGGTTTCTCCCAATAACAAAGCAACTGGTTCCCAGCCTTAATACAATCGATAAATAAGTATATCCCTCTATTCTAAGAACGGACTATACCAAAAACACATGCCCACTTTTTAGTTACAGGTTACCCGAATCATTGGTAACACAACAAATCATTTTATATCCCGAAGCGATAAATCATTTCACACTAATATTCACAAGTACTTTCAAATCTATAATAATTTTCATTTCCCAAATCCTTTCAAAAAACATCTTAAAACCATCGGGTTTAGTCCTTGAAATTCTTTCCACTTTATAAAACATTTTTATAAAACCATTCTTATATAAATCACCTTTACATAATATAACTTCAAAATATTCATCACCAAACATTTCTATTTCATTTAAAGTTAAAACATTTCATAACATTTCCATTTGAAACCAATTTTCAAAACAATTCATTAGGTTGAAGTGAACCAAATATTACCGCTAAACACCTTATAGTCAAATTGTGAAATAAATCACAATGTGTTAGCCTATAATTATTTTCTAACCAGCCCATGCGTATGGATAATTAATTGCTCATAAACTGGTCAAGCAAAGTCAATAATCAATAAATAATAATCAGTGCTCATAAACTGGTCGCGCCTAATTCAAACAATCAATCAATGAAATAAACGTAATAATAAATGATAAACAATGCTTCATTCTATCAAATATATATAACACTTTAAAGGTTTGATATTTATTTTGGAGCATCCGGGCTTTCCCATCGACATGTTTCATCCCTCACCCAAGTCTTCTTGGATCTCACAGACGAAACACATGTACTAGTCGTTTCCACATACCCCATTAAGTATTTAACTTATAAGTTTTAAATTACTTAATTAACCATCCAAACATAATATCGAGCAAGGAAATCAAATTATAGTTCTAGAAAACAAAGTAAACAAGCATTTAACAAGGGTTTTCAAACAACTTAACACTTAAAGTTCTTTCAACTTAGCAACGGTTTTAATGAACTTAAAATAATAAATAACTTACTTTGGATTCCACTCCGTCAAACTTTAAGGCAAGGAACTTAAGATCTAACGCATACTTCCTACCATGCTTCGAAACCAAATGAAAAATAAGCCCAATTTCCTCCTTCCTAGTGCTTGGCCAAGGCTTGATATGGAAGTTGGTCGAAAGTATAGAGAAAAAGTGGTGAAGCTTTGAACTTGAATTTTAAAAAAAGAATTGCTTGAATTCAAGTTGTTTTGAGGGAGATATGATAGAATGAAGAAGAGGTATTGTCGAATTGACAAAAATGAAGCTCGAAAATGCACTTCAAAGAATTGAGTTTCGGTTATAGAAAAACTCAAAAATGGAAAAAGAGATCAACATAAAAGTTGTTGCCACTGGAAATTTATATGATTTTAAAAAAAATTCTTAATTTGGTTCTGTTTTGATCAAGTTAGGATCAAAACAAAATGACATATTCTCTGGCTTAAAAACTGGGCCAGAAAATGCATTGTAAAGAAGTGTATTTTTGACATAGTTAACTTTAGAATGAGATAAAGTGGTCAACATGAAAGTTGTAGACATTGGAAAAATATATGATTTAAAAAAAATTGTATTTTGCTTCTTTTTTGAAGAAGGTATGGCCGAGAGAAGAAGAGGTAAAATATGGAGAAAAAGTGAGTTTGATTTGAAGAGAATGAACATTGATCTCTTTTGAATATTTTGAAAATATTTTGACATTATTTATTTTTAATTTTTTTTCTAAGTATTGGAAGCCATTAAAAAGAAGATGAAGAAGCTTGAGCAAAGAAGAAGAAAAAATGTGAAAGAAAGTGAAGAAGGAGGTGGATATTTATAGAAAAAGAAAGAAGTGGTACATTTACCAAAATAACCTCTTACCAAATTACCTAAATAACCTTATTTCAACCTAAAGTAATCTCAATTTTTTCAATACTTGACATCAGCTTTCACATCCTTACTTTATGTCTTAGTCACTTAAAGATTAAGTAAAGAATATCGTAATTATGTTGGCTTTGATTTGATGTGATTTTATGTTTACTTTTTCTTACTTTTGTTAATTCTTACTTACTTTTACCAATGACTTCTAGAAGTTTTCTTATCTTATTTAGTAAAAGTAAACATGTTTAGTGAATTAATTAATACTTACACTATTTTAATATATGTTCCTATATAAGAAAATAAAGGTGCGACGACATTGCGACAATTTTTAATCTACAAAACGTCGTTTTTCGACAAAATGTTTTACGGTCACATTTTAACGTTTTAGTTAAACTATTTATTTATGTAAACCAAATTTAAAAATAAATTTGCATAATGCTGTTTCAAAATATAAACACTCATAAATTAATTAAGATAATTTATTTAACCATTGAAACATACTTTTCTGAAATCAGCATTTTGTTAACCATTGAAACATACTTTTCTGAAATCAGCATTTTGTCACTTTTGTCGATATAGGAAAACGTTATTATTTTTATGTGTGTTTCTACTTCCAAATACTATCGAATATTATTTAAATCAGAAAACCTTTTATATTTTATATTTAAAATCACTATAAATAATATATTTTAAAGTGGCCAAATTCTGGATCGTTATAATTAAACAATGAGAATTATGAATCAAAAAATGACACAAGCTAGCTTTAATCAATCAAGTGGGCTCAGCCACTATCAAACGGGCTGGGCCATCACCATGTTTTGCTCAGCCATGATGTTTAGAGGCAAGCTAGGCTCAATTAGGTGGTCTTTGGATCAAGCAATGCATGGCTGTGGTATAGAAATGGAAGGCAAAGCAAGTAGAGGAATAAGCATGGATCATGAGGAGTTTTGGGCTCGGACTAGGGCTATATGGCTCGGCCTATGTGCCAAACTTGGTCGGATCTGGTCACATCAGAGGGGCACGACCTCGAGCAAGGCAAGAAGGTGGAGTAGGTGGTGGAAATAGGTGCGGCCGAGGCAAATAAAGAGGGGGGTTGCATAAGGAAGGCTCTGCTAGGGGATTTTTGCGATTTTGGTGAAGGGCCTTTGTTCTATGGCCATGGCTATGTCATGGGGATGATGTGAGGAGGTGGAGGCCGATCATAGAGGTGGTGGTGGAGGTAGAGGGTCGACAATAGGGTGGTGGCCGAGTAAAACAAATAGAAGAGAAAAATAAAAATGAAAAAAGAAAAAAGAAAAGAGAAAAGAGAAGGAGGAGCCACCATTGGAAACTTACTGTAATTTTTCTCTCTTCAGGAAACAATTGAGAGATAAGATGTGAGAAACTTTTTTGTACATGATTTAGAAATAGAAGTGGCGGCTAGGGTATTGGAAATACACGTCTAGAAAGAATGAATGGGGAGGAAAAAGATTGAAGAGGGTAGGCAATGGTAAAGTCATAAGTTAAAGCAAGTAACTCTAGTCTCTTTGAATTTCCAAGCCATTTGTCAAAAATAAACAACTCAAAATCTAATAAATAAAATCAATGTCTAAACAAAATAAAATAGAAAAAGAAAACAGAGAAATGAACATAGGAGAAATAGAAAATAAAATACAGAAAATAATTGCATGTAAAATGCTGTATTTTGTCCAATTTAAAAAGTAAAAAGCAGAATTTAACGAAACAAAAGGTAGAACCAATATCAGAATCATATCCATATTCAAATAAAATAATATAAATTAAAATTAAATTTTAAAATTTTCAAAAAGTCAAAGTTTGACCATAGTTGACCAAAATATAAAATTTTCAGAGAATGCTTATTTTATTGTATTTGGAAAATAATTTATAAAAAAATCCAAAATTATATTGGAAAATTCCAAAATTTCAAATTTAAAAATCAAAGTTTTCAAATAAATTGAATTAAAGTCATTAAGAAAATATCAATAAAGTCATCAAACTTTATAGTGGATGTAGGCAATACACCGAACCACTCTAAATTGTTGTGTTTCTGTGAATTTTCATACTTATTTTTGGAGTGTTTGTTAGATAATCCATATTGTACATTTCTATTCTTCATTTTTATCTCTTCAAACACTTCCAAAAAGTGTTGTGTCCATTTTTGGTACAAACAGAGAGATTCCACTGCAACTTTTCCTATCTCCTTTCGCAGTGCATCTCACAGCTCAGCAATATAACGCCTCTCCCAGCAGCCTGATCTTTTTAAACGACTCCAACTCCATGATCAGTGGGTTATTTTAGAGTCAAACACCACGGGGCAACGGCAACGCTCGACTCAGATATGGTCGATCGACCTAAGAAAGCATTGTACGGCGAGTCGATGTCTAGTACAACAAATTGTAATATCTAGACCCTCTGACATTCTCAGGTTCCTAATTCCACTGGTAGTTCCACCACTCCAGTGGGTATGGTTGCACTTCTATTGATATGGGACTGGCAAGGCTTCAAATCTTTATCCTCCATCTTCATCTGGTCATAGGCTCGCTTAAACAATATATTCACAAAACTTCCACTGCCGACTAAAATCCTCTTCATCCAAGCAGGACCTACTTGAGCTGATATGACAAGTTGATCAACAGTGTGGGCGTCGACCCTGTCAGCTTCTCTATGTCGAAACACGATGTCGTCAGTCATCGTCTTCTGTTGTTTGGCCAAAGCCCCATCTTCAAGACTACTACAACACTCGAAGTCCACATGTCTAATAGAACTGGCATACGACTCCATTTCCTTTTAGCTTCGGTCTATTGGATGAGGACCACCACTAACAGTATTTATCACTAGCCTCCCGCCGATACGAACGGGTTCCTCCTGTCTTGCCTGACTAGGTACACGATTCTAATTTGATGGCCTTGCACCTCCAGACCGCGACATCCGAACAAACTGCTCTGACTTCCTTTCTCTTATCAACTTTTCAATGAGATCCTGCAAGTGGCGGCACTCATTCATGTTTTGGCCATAGCTATTGTGGAATCTGTGAAACTTCCCCGTTTGGATTTGTTTCTCTGATGATGGTCATGGGGCAGGTTTCCTATATTGAATGGTATTACAAGTCTGTAAGTACACATTCTCCAGCAATGTATTCAAAGGAGTGTAATTATCAAACATGGGAGCCCTACGTCGTGGACCACGATTCTGATTCCGTTTCTTATTTCAATCTCTATTACCTCTCTGCTAATTCTATTTATTTTGAATATTCAATTGTACTTTTTCAAAACTCTCCCCGGATTGTTTAACAACTACATTACTTTGGATTCCTTCGACATTGGGTCCTGCGTCATCTTTTTTCCTAGATTATTTTGCATCCTCCCTTCTCAAGAATTGGGCTGCCTTGGAATAGAAACGATCCAATGACGCAGGGGTTTTTTTGGCCAACCAGTTGTCGAATTCGGAATCGGGGTCGATTCCCTTAGTTAGTGCCATTAGAATAGAGTTATCATTGGGATTGCTAATCTTAGCACACGCAGCATGGAATCTTTCTAGATTATGCCTAAGTCGGTCTCTAGGAGCTTGAGTGACACTAGACAAAGTGTTAACATCCTTCGATCCCATTACATGCATCCAGAACTGTTCAACAAACTTTGTCGCCAACTGATCAAAACACGAGATAGATCGGGGTGACAGACAGGTAAACCACATGGTAGTTATGCTCCCAAGAGAGATCGGAAAACTCTGGCATTTAACTACATCGTCAGCTCGTGCAACATTCATCAACCATTCATACTTCAGAATATGCTGATTAGGATATAAGCTTCCTTCATAGGCGGGTAGAGTTGGCATTCTGAATTGCTGAGGTGGTTCAACATAGAGTATGTCATTGATGAAAGGGGTATGACTCTCGGAGATTCCCTAGTCGTTATTAATGAGACCCTGACTTTCACGGATCATTTGATGTATCATCGTTGGTATATCTGGCATCTGAATATTTTGAGAGTGCTGGGCCAAGGTGTGGTCGGGTTTCACAACGCGAGGCTGGGCCGGACGTGGTCGACAGTCCAAGTCTCGCCTCCTTGGTTCTAAGTCTTCAAGGATGTAATGTTCGGGAGTATGTTAATGTTAGGTCGGATCTGTCCAGTTTCGAGCATCAACTCCCGGCTCAACAACAGTGGCGATAGTGTGGTTGTCTGTAACATGATATGGAATAGTACCTCCTTGGGAGGAGGGTCCGGTCTGATGGCTTGTAGACGGGCCAGCTCTTGGTTGCCCAAGCCTCAATGTGTGCAGATGTCCAGTAGCTTGGGTATAACCCCCATCTAGTTGTGGGAACATGGATCTGTGATGATAGTCTAAAGAAGCTGAACTCTCAGTAGATGAATAGAAAGCCCGATCCCTCCAACATCTCCTACGCCTTTGGCGATTCAACTGATTGGTCAATTCTACATTGGCACGCAGTTGTTGATGGCTCTGTGTCAGCTCTTGCATTAGCATCTAAAACTCTTCCCTGGTGATAGGGCCATGCTGATTTGATGGTCCAGCAGCATTCTGATCAGTAGGAGGTGGTTGCACGGGATTCTGTCGATCTCGTCCTTCTGGATCTGCAGAAGTAGAAGTGGTCCTTGTGTTTACCATGATGAATAGCGAAGCTCTTTCCTATATTTGATGCAAATTTGAATAAGATTGAAGAACTTTGAACTTGAGATCTGGATCTTCTCCTTAGATTTATGCAATCTGATATAGATAGTAGTTCCAATGAGCAGGAGAAAAACTTTGTTCTCTCAATGAAGCACCAAAGTGTTTGTATCAAAATTGGTAAAAAATACTCTTTAGAGGTATTTGAAGAGATAAAATGAAGAAAGTAAATGTAAAAAGAGGATTATCTAGAAAACACTTCAAAAACAGAAAAGAAAAACACGCAGAAACAAAGAGATTTAAGTGGTTCGGCATATGGCCTACGTCCACTATGAAATTGATAATTTTATTGATATTTGTTCGCTAGTTGCAACTGGTTACAGCATATTACAATAGTAGGTTTTAAGTACAACAGTGATCTTTGAGTGCAAAAATGGTTTCGGTAGAGTTTGGACGTAGGAGAGTTCAAAAGTCCTCTTTCTGTAGACCCTGGGATGCTATTTGTAGGCGTATGATGCAAATATCTCGCTCAAATCTCAGGAGACTTCTTTTGGCATGTGGGTGGGCCCACTTGATCGATCTCATGTGGTTCGCACTCGATCCTTAATCGATACGAAGAATATCGTGTCGATCAAGATTTGGCCCAATCGAGTTGAAATTTCGCATGAACATTTCTTAAGTCGTACGTAAGCTCCTGTGAAAATTTGGTAAGATTTGGACTTGTAGATTTTGGGTTATGATCGCTGCAAATCTATGTTTCTCGAAGGTCGTCTCCATCGTATCTATGATGTTCGTATCGCTTTTTGGGCACGTGATTGCAAGTTGACGTGGCGCTAACTCCTCGGATTGATCAACTTTTCATGTCGAGTGACCTAGTTATTCAAGGGGTTCACCTTGTTCATATCGATTCCGTGGCCTTATTTGTATCGATCGAAGTTGTTCTGTTTGTATCGATTAAGGTGGCCTTGTTCGTATCGTTTGAAGTTGTTCTGTTTGTATCATTTGCCATGGCCTTGTTCGTATCGATAGCTGAGGGCCATTTCATATCGATAGCTGAGGGCCATTTCATATAGATAGCTGGAGGTTTTTTTCGTATCATTTGCTTGATGTTTTATTCGTATCAATCATCGACCGGTCGATACGAACTGTGCGATTGGGATCGATGCTAATTGACTCCAATTGATCGATACGAATTTGAGCCAATCTGATGGATACGAAGTAGAACCAGGTTGAGTGGACACGCAGTTGAATGTACGTGATAGATACGAACAACAGGTAGCATGATGGATATGAAAAACAGATAAAGTGATGGATATGAATAGATGATGCGAAATGATGGATACGAACGGACAGATGCGTGTGAGTTGATTTCCTTGGATTGTATCGATCGTATCTTGAGCACACGAACTCCGATTGACTTGAAATTTGAAACATTGGCTTTCATAGCTTTTCTTGTTCTGTCACATCAATTGTAGCTCGATTTGGACTCGGACAAAATTTATCGACATCCGTAGTGAACCTATGTACAATCAATTTTCGGGACAGACAATCTTTGGTTTCTATTCAATTCCTCGGTGTCACGGCCTTGCCAAAAGGCGGGATAACAAAGTCAAGATGTATATTCGAGTCGATGAACAAGAGAACTTGATGGTGACTGTAATGACCCTACTGTTATACCCATATTATGAAAGAACATTATACACAATGTTGTCTAATAATAAAGAGATTATGACTTGTTAAGGGTGACCCAGTGTGAATATGTCTTTAAACTAACACTGACGCGTCATTCTTACAGTTTTGTTTATCTCTGGAATAAAATTTGATGGTGTTCGGTCTCAGTCCAAAATAATATCCACAATCGTTTCTTAGAATTAGAACAGTATATCATCATATAAATAATAGTTACAGATCACAGTAGAATAAAATACAACTTATACAAATACATGTTGTAAGTCTACAAAGAAAATATTAGACTCACATAAAATACACCCAATACAAATCACTAACATAAATGTACATCTATATACAAACACAAAAATCCTAGAAGAGACCAACGAAAAAGTCAATTGTTTATCATTGCTAGCACATCCATCCAAAAGTCTCGGCCTGACCCGAGTATTGTAAAATAAACATGTCATACTATCTCTAATATCCAAAGAGAGTGGGCACAAGATATAACATAAGGATAACAAGTCAAGGGAATAATCATGTAACAACCCGCATATTTATCGATTGTATATTTAAATATTTTATTTAAATATTTCATCGTTCGTCGGATCTTAGTCCGAAAACCTATTTTAGCAAACAGTCGAATTGGGACTCGAAACCCCTTCCATTGAGTTCAAAATGCCGTTTGCGACCTTTTTGAGTATAAACTTCGATATGTTTGGAGATAGTGAAATTTTGCTACTTTTTCACTTTGGGTTTGAGTTTGGGTTTCATCCCAATGTTCCATCTTAAGACCCTAGCTCCACTCCAACTCTTCATTACTTCATTTCATATTCCTAACACTTTAAGCTTTAAGCAACAATGGAGGAAAAGTGTGGAAATTAGAAATTCCAAGCCCTAGTTTCATTGCAAACCCAAGCTCCAACTCCAAATTCATAGAAGAAGCTTTGGTAAGCCTTCTCTTCTTCTTCTCCAACTCATTCTCCTTCCAATTTTAGAAATTCCTAAACCTAACTTAGGAAATGTTTCTCTTTTAAGCTTAGATTCAAGCTTGTGGGGTTGGAATTGAAGTGTGATTGTTCTTGCCATTGCTCTATAGCTTCTTCTTCATAGTTTTGGGTTTAAAGGTGAGATTTTTATCTCACATCTATGACTATAATTATCTTTGGTTGTTAGGTATGAATTCCTAACACCTCTTCATGTGAATTTGCTCTTGATTTGAACTGGTTTTGTGAATATTCCAATTTTTGGTTTTTAAAGTTAAATTTTTGTTAAAATCCTTTTATTGATGTTCGATCATGTTTTGGTGATGCATCGAGGAGCATATAGGGCCGGGTTGCCGATTGGCATAAACCTTTAGAGCCAATGTTCATCCGGTTGCATTTTGAAAGAGTTTGCTCTTCATCTGGATACGCTGAAAAACAGCCCAGGCATGATTTAGTCGACTGAATTCTCTGTTTAGTCGACTGAATCTGAAACACGAAAGTTTCCAGGCAGAATTTAGTCAACTGAAAATCTCTATTTAGTCAACTGAATTTGCTGTTTAGTCGACTGAATTCTCTGTTCAGTCGACTGAACCTGGGAACAGAATGTTTCCAGGTAGAATTCAGTCAACTGAAAATCTCTGTTTAGTCAACTGAATTTGCTATTTAGTCAACTGAAAATCTCTGTTTAGTCAACTGAATTTGTTATTTCAGCCCACTTTGCCATTTGGGATTGAATTTCCAATTTGAATCGATTCGTGATGATCCTATTTGTTGTTATCATTTATTACGACTTTGATGACTCCTTTTTAGGGATTTTTTGAATATCCATTTCGATGGATTTTTTATCGGTTTCTTTGGATTTGATTCACGTCTTCGTATGTGGATTTTTATGATTGATTGTTTCTACAATCATTTTTATGGTTTGTCACTTTAAAATACAAAGGTTTCTATACTAGTAGTAAATATTCAAATTCTTTATCAAAGATTATTTAAACTCTATTTTCAATACCAAACTCGTTTATAAAACCGTTTTCTAATCTACTAGTATATACAAACCTTTACCTCACTCGTATGAGAAATCTAATTAAATGGCTTAGTAAAACAAGTGGTATGAAACACTTGCGTTTACTTCATCGGTTAATTCTTGGACTCGTTCGATTGAATCTCTTGTGACAATTTTCGAGTGGAGATCTACAATTTGTTCGTAAATATTAAGTTAAGCTACTTGTTATGGGACATGAAGCTAAGCTCATATATTTACTAGCTTAGTGTAATTGACACTTCTTGATGATCGATGATGATCATTTTATGGTTTAGACTAGCGATGTGCGATGTCTCTTTTACGGGCTAGCGCTCATAGGTCTTCGGACCGTTCGTGGAGCAATCGTCTCATAGGTCTTCGGACCGCTCGTGGAGCAATCAGCTCATAGGTCTTCGGAACGTTCGTGGAGCAATCGGCTCATAGGTCTTCGGACCGTTCGTGGAGCAATCGGCTCATAGGTCTTCGGACCGTTCGTGGAGCAATCGGCTCATAGGTCTTCGGATCGTTCGTGGAGCAATTGGCTCATAGGTCTTCGGACCGTTTGTGGAGCAACCGGCTCATAGGTCTTTGGACCGGTTGTTTGTTATAGGCCTTTCACCCCTTTGTGTTTTCTGGATTTCTTGTTGTGATTTCTAGAATTTTTATTTCATAAATTTTCATGATCAGCATTGATGTGTTTTATCAATATTTTTGATATGGTGAATATGTGAAGGAATATGACATTCTTTTTAGTGTTTGAGATTTCTAGAGATATTGTATGATTTTGTTGATATTTAATGCATACTTTTCTAAGTATGGCATTTTTGTTATCATACCTTTGTTTTTGTCTTGTCTCTTATCCTATCCCACTTTATCTGATATTCATAGCTTGACTGATCCGTTTATTATTTTCTTATTAAATAATACTCGGGTCAGACCGAGATGTTACAGGTGCTTCTTCTTGACTCCTTATCTGGGATCATCATCTGATTTTTGTCTATCTACTTTAGATTAGTAGTTTTTGTTTGTTATACATTTGAGATATAGACCCCATGATGTATAACTAATCTTTTGTCTTGCACTTGTATCTATTCTTTTGTGATATTGTGGATCTTGTTTGACCACTACTCTGATGTACACTTCTATGTGTTATATTCGTATCTATT
The DNA here is from genome assembly GCA_030765085.1 of Allium cepa. NCBI lineage: Eukaryota > Viridiplantae > Streptophyta > Magnoliopsida > Asparagales > Amaryllidaceae > Allium > Allium cepa. Next base: position 201,039,449 of record CM060945.1, on the reverse strand, counting down.
TCCGCCTTTTTGATATGAATATCTGTGACTGATTTGTGTTATGTTTATTTCTATATTTGTTTCCGCAGATTTCATATAGCCACTGTGTAGTAGCTTTGTGTTTGTGTTGGCATGTCGGATTTCCTCTTGAGATGAAAAGTTATATTTTTATCTGGCATATCGGTACTCGCACAAAGCAATTAGACAAATGGTCGCTCCTCAACATCCTTATTCTCCGTGCTAGTTGACGGCATTACTCCGTAGTGTCCTTGGCTAGCGTGGGTATAGAGGTGGGGCGCCACAAATCCTACTCTAATTACATCACCAGACGCAAAAATATTAAATTCAAGAACAAAAAATAAATCGCAACCATCAAAACCCATCCTAAGACATATAAATATTTCAATCACAACATGGAAAAAATAAGAAACCAAGAAATTCCAAAACAAAGAATAATATCTTAAAATCGAAGAAAACCAAATCCATGTTGATCCAATGATCGTACTCACACCATAGGAAACAAATAGTGGTATCACTCATAATAATCTGATACCAATTGTTGTCCATACCGTGAAAACAGAATCTCAAAATCCATGAAGACTAGACTTGTAGCAACCCGTAAATTTAACCGGTTTTAGTAACGTTATTAATTGATATTTTGTGGAATTTTAAACGATAAAATTTTGAAATAAAAATTTAATATTTGAAATGCATCTAGTTAAACATAGCAACTAGTAAATTTTCTTCTGAAAATATGAAGTTTATTTTCATGCGTAAATTTACTTCAATTTAATCAGTTATAAATCGATGAAAATAAAACGTTTTCAAAACCAAAATATTTTTACATAGAAAAATTCTAAATTCTCTTCTGAGCAAGATGTCATTTTTCGTTTTTCAAAATTCGAACTTCTTTAGCTCCGTCGATCTTATTTTTGTGTTTTTCATGCTTTTTCCGCTAGTAGAAAATTCGAATTTTTATAATTAAATCTTACCACTGATACCTGTATATCATTTTGATCATCTAGTCGTGCTGACCTCTATGGTATAATCATTTCCGTGTTTTGAAGTCCGATACACGATGGAATCTGTAAACGACAGATCGTATCGGTATCTGTTTTAACATCTCTTGGTTTCCTTTGTCCTTTCAGCTATCTACGTGAATTTAAGAGATCAATAATTTTACCCAGCTGCCAACCACTAAAATTAACTGTTTCTTGAATTCAAAATTTTGACTTTTGTTATTCCCAATGCAAGCTTCAATATGCCGGTGCGCCCTTCCATTTCTTAGCTATGAAAAAAATTCTAGCTATGTATATACACGCAAGGTTTTTGGCAGTCACGTATATTATTTGTCTCTTCCCTTCCTCTATGTTACCTTTCATTTTCTTCCATTTGCTAAAGCGTGTCGTTATCTTTGCTCATCCTTTGCAAATCTCCCTGCCTCCACATTCCTTCTTCTTTTGAGAATTTTTTTTATTTATAAAGTCCACTTATATTTCCAGAGAATCAACCTCACCTCCACCATACAAAGCGGCATCATTGCTTGAAGCCTGATTTTCATATTTGCCTGCCCTCCTTGCTTTCCACAAACATGAACCATCGGCGTCACTTCTTCCACCTCTTCCTCCTTTTATTTGCTAGCCACGTCCCCTTACGCAGGCCTTCACCACCGCACAGCCCACCTCTTCCACCTCCTCTTTTTCTGCGCTTGAACCTCCCGCTTGCTCGTGCTCCACCCGACAGCCGCCATGGCAAGTTCAACCACCCATGTTTCTTTGGCCCCACTCTCCCCTCCACGCAAGCGTCCCTGTGACCGCCATCACCCACCCTAACAAGCTCACCACCACGCCGTGTCCCATCCACTTCGTAGCCGAGATCATTCCCTTCCACCCCTGGGCGTAACTCAGGCCGTGCCCCTCCTATTGCATTTTGTGTAAGTTGTTTTTATATGTATTTATGTAGAACTATAATCCGTAAGTTTATACCTGAATATGTCATTATATTTAGGTTGCTTATTTGCTCGTGAGTATGTTCGAGTATTTCCAGTTGTTTGCTTTTGTATTCTTGAAACAGTAAGACTCGTCATCCTTTTTTATGTATATGAAATTTGTTAAAATATATATAGTTATATATGATATAATAAGGTAATTTTATACTGATTTTGTAATAAATATTGTTTAAATTACAATACGTATGATAAATGATATATTATATTTATATAAGTTTATATGTATAATCTATTCGAGTATATATCTATATAGAAAGTTTTGTTCCTATCAAATTTTATATATATGGATGACAGTCTGGTCGTATTTTGAGTATGTACACACGGTACTGTTTTGTTTACATAATTTTTCAGTTTTGGCTTTTGGTATAATAATTTACTGTTAGTTATATATATGTGTGTGTGTATATACTTAATCATATAGGTATGTATAACCTTTACATTAATAGTCTATCTTATCTGCAGGTATTAATTTTTGGAGATATGATATAGAATGTTTGTTTATATATATCTGTTATAGTTTTAATTATAATAGTATAATGCATGTTATAGATTTTATATAAAGGTAAGATTATTTTAATATATACTCATATGGGTTGTTTTCCACAATTTGTGACAGCCTGTATTGATTTGAAACTCGGTACACTGCTATTTTTCTTTTATTTTTATATATATTTACATTATGGTACATGATTACAGTATTATAGACATATGTTAGTTCATATATTTGGATAGGTTTAAAGTTGCAATTGCTATTATTTTTATGTGTATAGGATTTAGTGATTTCACTTACTAGTATACACTGATTTTTATTCCAAATATTATTTATATATACTGTGAATATATATGTTTTATTTTATGTGTTAAAACTATTGGTTTATGTGTTGGTTTAAAATGTAAATTATATATCTATTTCCATTTTTAAATATATGTGTTTTAGGGATACAATATTGATTTTTATAAATTAATATACATTTTGTATATATCATACTGATTCTGATTACTTCTCATCGATTTCCCAATTATAGCTTTGTCCGTCGTGCCTATTTTTCTTCACCATATCATGTCCATCTAGTATTGTTTTGGAATTCGTACCTCACTTCTTCATCAAAATCTATCTAGCCTCGAAAGGTGTGCAATCACTCACGATTAATGTTCTTTTATTTATTAAATTTGATTTCAATTGAAACGACAATTGAAATATGCTGCTATTAGTTATTTACACTGTTATATATATTGTTACCTGTATCAGTTCACTTGTGATATCTGCTAATTATACGATGATAATCCCGTTTGGTTGATAATTGATTGATTTTTTGTTGTTTATATTAGATGTTAAATTCTAATGTATAAAGTGATAAATATTATGCAATTGAATTTGACGTAGGAGTTAAAAATTTGAAATTGATATATGTGTTGAATATGATTAAATAAATTTGTATAATACGACCCCTTTAGATTTTAATTTCTCGACACGTAGAAATATATTTAATTGCACTTTGAACCATTAAAATGTATGTTGTATGAATTGATATAATATGAAATTGAATAACAGATGTCATGTAACGACCCTGGATTTCGGCCCCGGTTATTTTAATAAATGTTTAATTTAATTAAATATAAAATGTGAATCGATCATATTTAAATGAATATGATTTTGGAAATATTGCCATCTATTTATATAAACTGTATTTTAAAAGGAGATTAATTTGGAAATTGAAATAAGTATTTCAATAATATTCACAATAAAAATCTATCTTATATAATTACTTAAAATACTTTACATTATTTATATTTAGTATGAAATAATACATATAGATAATAATGTTTGAAATTCTAAAATAAGTTTCTTAACAATATTATTAATAAAATTTAACTCATTAAATTAAAATGCTATACATTGTTAACATTTGTTAAATGAATACATATGCTTGATAATGTTTGAAATTTAAAATTTAATTCTAGCAATATAAAATATAAATGTAAATAAATACAAATGAACCATAAAAATGAGAATAAGTGTAAATATAACTTATGACTCTAATTCAAATATTAATGGCTAAAATAGAAAATATAAGATATAAATTATAAATTGATGATAATGTTCAATACAAAATATTAATATTTATGTAAGTCAAAAATATAAATAAATAAATAAGTGAACTCATGAATCTAAGTTTAATATCTATTGTTAAAATACAAATGAAATAAATATCTTCATATATATATATATATATATATATATATATATATATAACTGAATTGCCTGAAAGTTCAAGTTGGAAGTAATACCTGACCAAATGAATAATTCTGGCACAAACATAATCATATGTTATTCAAGTAAGCACATGCTAAAAATATCTTTATACACAAAGCTTCTCACCCAAGCCATGTTGACAGCCATAAGTACAAACCTGCATACAAAGATTTTTCTTCAGCAAGACATAATCATACTATGTAGGTCTATAAAGTAACCAAACAAGTACTTATTTCTTCAGGGCCAATTTTTTTTTGGTTGTCAATTCAATATTTTACAAATCTGCTTACACAGAGAGGCGCTGACCAGATATTGCCTACCCTATTCAACTATTATTTTCTATATATTTGTATGCATCTCTATTTAGTTGGTTGAGTCAACATAATTAGCAAACCTGAGACAAACACAGAAGGAAAGAAAAAGGGAAAGTTCAAAAACTTTAGTTCAACAGCAAAAACAGATTCAAAGTCTGTAGTTTCAACCTTTAGTTCAAGCAACTAGGCCTCAAAAACATTCTTGCTTACTGATTCACAAGCATATTTAGGTGAGTAAACGTACTTTTTCTTAAATTTTAAGTATGATAAGTAGTTTCTGATATTTGAGTTGCTATATATATATATATTGAAAATAAATGAACCTGTATTTATCTTATACACTGGAAGCTTTCTGTTCCTGTTCTGTTTCTAGCTTCTGAGCTTCTGAGTAAAAGGAGTAAAAGGGTATTAATACTTATCTATTTAAATTGATTTGAACCTAGAGATGTAAGAAATTCAGAATTGTTTAGCTTAAAAAAAAGCTTGGGATGTATATGAAGTACAACAGTATTTTATAAACACTTTATATTCAAGTTACAGGTAAAAGTGTTTTCAAAGTCAAAAGTTCGAATGTTTAAATTTAGGAATTCAATAACATAGTTTGATTTCACATACATATTTAGGATTTTTAACATAATAATTATGATTATTAAGCAAAGAAAATAAGAGCAGTTTTTAATGAAGCCGAAATTGATTTTTGTCAATATCCATTGATTGGATAAATTTTGATTTCTATAATTTGGTATGAATCAAGGGTGAAACTGTATTGATACAGGAAAAATGTCAAATTAAATTTTGAATGTATAGATTGTTAGTTTGGATCAAAGAAAGGGTTTAGTCCACATTTCTAGTGGGTCTGTTTTGCTCGATGATTTCTTCATCATGGAAGAACCGAGCTCGGAGTGCTTTGGAGGGATGAAAGGGGACGTCGTCAGCGACACGTGGCCGAAATCGCGACTCATACAGGGGTCGGCGCTAGGAGGGAGAGGGATTTTCTCCTCCACTGTTCGAATTATAGTTCATCCAGAGGGGCTATTTTTGACTTTGAATTTTGCATGCCGAATTAGCTCTTGAATTGGAGTGTGTGGATGAATTGGAGTTTGTGGGTGGCATTGGGGGTTGCCTGAGGTGCAGCGAGCCACCGTGCACGTGCACGGTGGCGTAAGCGTGTTAGTGTTGCTTGGGTGGGTTCGGTTCCGAGAAGTTTGTATTCGTTCATGTGATTTGCCTGGTCGCATGAGTGTTTTTGCTTTGGGTTTCCGAAGTAAAATATGTGAACTTTAATGAAATCTAAGAATGTAGGAGAAGGGAGGAAGTAGGAATAGAAAAGATTAACAGCTAAGAGGAAGAAGTTTCAGGTAGAAATGAACAGGGGTTGCGTGAGATCAGGTGAGAGGCTCGGGTAGCGTGAGTGCTTCAAGATTATCAGGTGTGGGTATGCTCAAGTATTGCTGTTGCGTTTATAACTAACTGAAAAAAAAGAGGAAGAAGAAGATGGCGCACAGGGGGACTCGAGTGATTCTAGGGGATAACTCGAAGTGGCGCACGAGATTTAGTAGGGGAGGTCTCGGGTTGACTAATTATAGTTTTGCAATAGCATTGAAGATGATTAAAATTTGGTTTCGATAAATTTTATAGCACTGTGAAGACTTTGGATTCACGTCGTGATGATTTATTTAATACGTAACAATGTTTTTTTAAAAATACTTAAATATTATTTTAATTAAGCACTTAATCTCAGTTAAGTATAAGATAATTAACATTTTAATAGTGTAGATAACAATAAATTGAATTTCAAGTTAAGAAAAAAATTCTTATTAAATGTTAATTAAGATGACTCATTGATATTAATAAATTATTTTTGAAAGTGGTTGAGCGTAATTACTTTATAATAAGAGATCGAGTTATAATTAAGAAAAGGGGGTAAATTTGAAATTAATTTCTTAAAGTCAATTTATGAATGATTAATAATTACTTAATCAAGTAATTTAATTGAGAATAAATCAATGTTAAGTAAGTAAATAGCAGTAATTAAATGGGAACTTAAGTTTGATTAATAATTAAGACTATTCATTAATTAAAGTAATTAATTACAAATAATTATGTGATAAATGCTGTGTGATAGTGTGAAAATAAAGTAATTATGTAATTGAGATTTAAGGATTAATAAAGAAATAAATAATTAAACAATCTGGAATGAAATAAGTAATTAATTGTTAATTAATGATTAATTAAATAGAGTTAAGTGATTAACTCTCAAGTAATTAATTCTAAATTGAATTAATTACAAATAAGTTTTAAAGGTGACTGCTTACGGACTGTTGTGATTGAATATCTGAGTGTGATATTTATGTGATGATATTCTGTGATATGTTATGTTATATCTATGATGCTTGTATATGTTTTGTCTGTGATAAATGCTATGTTAATTCAATTGTTGAATTTAAATTGTCTTAACTGTTAAGTTAATTAGACAACTTGGCCCTTAAAATGGCGTTTGGATTCGATGAGACCGGGATCGGAAGAATCAAACTTGATTCTCCGAAAACCACATCAATCCAAATTAAACGTTAGGTCGTGTATCCTGAAATGAAGATCGAGATGATGTATTCAGAATGCAAGGGTTATCGTCGTTGACTCTGAGGGTGATTCCAAAACGAGTGTAACGAGATAATGCCTTCGGTTTCGTTCGAACCCGGAACGAACTTGTATGGATTGAATGCTTTCAGCACATCGTCAGGCGGACGATGGGCATTCTAAGTGATATGTTCTATAAAGGTAACCGCAGCCTCAAGCCTCGTCAACCGGGAATGGCCAAAACAGGGGAGGTGCAGCAAGGTTAGTTGGGTCATGCCCAAGCAGGACAAGATATTTTCCCTGTCTAGATGTCCCTTTTATATTTCGGCTTAGTGGGTGGTTGGTCGCGCCAACTATGGGGTTTATCTTGTTCGGGACTGTTCAGTAAGGAATGGTTCCGGCCTTGTGTAGCAGGGGGTCCGGAGTGATCCTCGGTACGGTGATTTAGGCCCCGTACTATGACGGGCGGTACCCTAGTAGCCCTGCCATTGTTGGAAATCCATTTTCCCTACGAGACCCTACGGTTTTGATTTGTATTGCCCACTTTTGTGGCTAGTAGCTGGAATTTAATGAATGTAACAATTTCGGCTATTTTCTATTTACTTGAAAACCCTAGACACTATTATAATACCACTGGATTTCCTATGAAATGTTTTGGTTAGCGTAAGGTAAAAACTTACCTGTATTTATTTGTGGGTAGTCTTACGTGATACCTTTATTTTCAAATGATTTTCAAAGTTAAACAATTTAAACCGTTTACTCATACCAGACCCATGTCTGACCCGGAGTTTATATTTTGTTTTTCATAAACTCTTGGGTACTCAAATTTTTATGAGTAGCCAAGTGATAGGTTTTGGACTTTGATTTCTGGAGGAGCTTGGAGCAGGAGTTCCTAGACGTATATAGCTATCTATCTAGTGTCGCTGTGTTAGTTGATATGTACTGTACCTCTGATGTATATAGCGATAGATGTATGCATGACTGTCATATGTATTGATATTGTATAACTCTGATATATGTAAAACTATGTAATATTTATGTGATATATTATATTTTGTTACGTTCCGCTGTGAGATTCTGATGCTATTCTTTCTTTCTCTTTCTCTTCTATTTTTATCCCTTTCTTTCTTAATTGATGATACGTCTTTTTGGTAGTAGAAGGGCGGGTCGTCACAGTTGGTATCAGAGCATAGGTTGGTGATAACCTTGGCTATGGTAGGAATTACTCATAGAATAGAGTTTGTAGAACTCTAGAATGAGTTTGAGTGTATTAATAGATATGAGCGCGTACTTGTTAGTGAATATAAAATTGTTTTTATATTGTGTTGACTTATCTGTTGAGTGTTTATAGATTCTGGTCGGTGTGTGGGACGCCATTTCATCGATAGGGATTTCTAAACTCTTAAACAAGATAGACCGACACAGTATTGTTTTTAAAGGGAGGGTAAATGAAATAATTTTACCCAAAATTATATTTCAATATAAAAGAAATATTTTTCTGAAATTATATATAAATGAATATCTGGTTGTTAATACTATAATTGAATAAAAAAAAGGTTAAAATTTGAGTGGCTTATAACTAAATAAAATTGTATAATAAAAGGAATATAGCTAAAATTTGATTAAAATTAGAATTGAATTCCCGGAAATTTAAAGGTTGTTTAAATGAATTTAAATTAGAAATCTTGGGAACGTTTGAAATGTTTTTCCAAAGAACTGAAGGAAATAATGGAATTTTGTTTGGAAAATATTGTTGAATGGAAATTGTTGGAAAGAAATTGTGGAAGTAAGAAAGCACTGAACTCACTTCAGTCGCTGGAAAATAATCCTGATGATGATGGCCACATCATCAGTATTCATTTTCGAGTTTCTAAAGTGATGGATTGCTATCAGGATATTTGTCATGATATTGTTTGGACTTGTTGGGTATACAAGTTGTTTTAGAAATTTTCAAAAAAAAGGGAAATTTGTTTTGGGCAAAAACAGTGTTGGGAATTTGGAAATTTGATTTGATATACCAAGTGGGTATGTGTAGTTATCATTTCAAAATAGTTTTGGAAATGAAAACCTGGCATTTGAATTCTAAGAATTCTAATTAATAATGTGAAAGGTTTGAATAAATCAACTATTGGATTTATAAAGTAAAGTTGATATTAATAAGAAGAAATCGGGGATTGTAATCCCGGAACTAAAATTTAACTGAAGTAAACAAAAATAAGAAAACATATTGGAGTTTAACCTGAGATAAGTTAAATGGAATTGCAGTTCGAAATGAACTTAATTGGCCATAAATTTTGAAGGTAAAATGGTTGTAATTGTGAGGTGGGAATTTATACCTTAAGATGGTAAGTGTTATATATATGTAATCTGGAATTGTGATTATAAGATGAAATGACCCAAATGAGTGATATAAACTTTTAAGAAAACAAATAAGCTTTGAGCTCATATATTGAGAAATACTTTAAAGTATGGTAAGTAGCTAAATTTAACTGAAGTTGAGTTGAAATAAAATTGAATTTAAATAAATTCAATCGAGTTATAAATAATATTGAATGGAATAAAATTCTTAAGTGAATAAGTAAAATATTGAATTGAATTAAAACAGAATTAGTGTGAGTGTAAACAAATCTAATTCAAGCCTCAATTAAATGACTTTATTATAAACTCAATTGTTCATGTAAATTTAAGAATGGATAAAAGAATAAATAAATTAGTAAATAATTGGGATTTGATTAAAGGAAAATCGAATCAAAGATTTGAATGGGAATTGGTGAAATAGAATAAACCTAAGTTGTTCGGTGGAACAGCTTGAAGAAAGTAAATAACTTAAGTAAAGTGTGAGATGATTATTTAAAATATTGGTTGTCGAATTTTAATAAAATGGTTTGGAATCAAATTTTTGAAATAGAAGAAATGCAATGTAGAGATTGTGATGGAATAAGTGTAGATTGAATTGGAATCAATTTAAGATTTGTTATAAAGCTTAAGTAATTATTTATTCACTATAATATTATTGAATTGCATAAGAAAATGGGTTGTTTGAAGTAGACAAGATTTGATAAAATTCTATGAATTGTTGGAAGCGAAATAGGATGATTTTGAATATGAGTTTATCTTGCTTAAGCAAGTAAGATGTAAATCATTAAATTGAAGGGAATGATTTGAGAATTTAGTGGAATTAATTGTAATAAGTGTTGATACCCTTACATATGTGCTTATGAAAAGATGTAATGCTAAACAAATGGAGACTCTGCTAAAACTTTTCAAAATTTTGGGAGTTAGGAATTGGAAAAAAATAATACAAAAATTTAGTAACACAATAATTTCAAATTGGAGATTGAAATAAACTAGTGGATGAAACTAATTTAAAAATAATAATAGGAATCAATTATAATGGAGATAGCCAATAAAATTAAATATTCAGAGTTGAAGAAAATTTGAATTCACATGGAATTGGAATTCAAATTGAAAATAAGTGAATACAAGAGGATATAAAGGCTATAGTGGTAGAGTAATAATATAATGCTTATAATAAACTTAAGACATGAGTGGTGAAATTCTTAAGTAAAGATTGATATGGAGATCCAAGTGGATAGAATTGGGGTAATGTGAATAAAGAAATTGATATAGTTGATAATCAATGGATATAAAAACATAGGATGTACGTATATTATTTTATTCACATAACAATTTGATCCAGATTCGAGCACAAAATTTCGAGATAGTTATATCGATCCGAGTTGGGATTTTTCACTCGATTTTCGACGACGAACCATGGATTTGGATTTTGATTGATTCTGGCAATTCTCTATCATAGTTGTGACTATGCAAGGAGAATGACAGTTCTGATCAAGAAAACAGTTCTGAGTCCGTACTAAGAAATCGGGTGGATGATACTAGTTCGGAAATGAAATTGTGTGATCAAGCGAGCGATCGAATTTGATATTGCGTATGAATAGTATATGTACATCGTACGGGCTTGGTTGAATAAATATTGAGATTCTGTAAAGGAGCCAATTAAATTTGGAAGAAAAATTAATTAATACTGTAGATTTCAGTATTGAATTACCAGAGTGGATATCTGGAATTTATTGTGTATTCCATATATCTCAGGAAATTTGCTCATGATTCATCATTGTTGTTAAATCAGTAGTTCAGGAATTTGGAAGACAAATCAAATTTGACTATGGTCAGGAATCCAGTTCGGATTGTTGATCATCAAGAGACAACTCTGAATAAATATAGGAAGACTTATCCGGATTCGTGTTCGGATAACTAGTGTTGTTAGTTAGGATAGACTGTTTGGTTGTCTGTTAGTATATGAATGATATGTATGTTTGAATGGTTGGTATAACAGCTTTTAAATTATCTTGGTTTTAAATTTCGGGCACGAAATTCTTTTAAGGGGGGAGGAATGTAACGACCCTGGATTTCGGCCCCGGTTATTTTAATAAATGTTTAATTTAATTAAATATAAAATGTGAATTGATCATATTTAAATGAATATGATTTTGGAAATATTGCCATCTATTTATATAAACTGTATTTTAAAAAGAGATTAATTTGGAAATTGAAATAAGTATTTCAATAATATTCACAATAAAAATCTATCTTATATAATTACTTAAAATACTTTACATTATTTATATTTAGTATGAAGTAATACACATAGATAATAATGTTTGAAATTCTAAAATAAGTTTCTTAACAATATTATTAATAAAATTTAACTCATTAAATTAAAATGCTATACATTATTAACATTTGTTAAATGAATACATATGCTTGATAATGTTTGAAATTTAAAATTTAATTCTAGCAATGTAAAATATAAATGTAAATAAATACAAATGAACCATAAAAATGAGGATAAGTGTAAATATAACTTATGACTCTAATTCAAATATTAATGGCTAAAATAGAAAATATAAGATATAAATTATAAATTAATGATAATGTTCAATACAAAGTATTAATATTTATGTAAGTCAAAAATATAAATAAATAAATAAGTGAACTCATGAATCTAAGTTTAATATCTATTGTTAAAATACAAATGAAATAAATATCGTCATATATATATAACTGAATTGCCTGTAAGTTCAAGTTGGAAGTAATACCAGACCAAATGAATAATTCTGGCACAAACATATCATATGTTATTCAAGTAAGCACATACTAAAAATATCTTTATACACAAAGCTTCTCACCCAAGCCATGTTGACAGCCATAAGTACAAACTTGCATACAAAGGTTTTTCTTCAGCAAGACATAATCATACTATGTAGGCCTATGAAGTAACCAAACAAGTACTTATTTCTTCACGGCCAATTTTTTTTTGGTTGTCAATTCAATATTTTACAAATCTGGTTACACAGATAGCGCTGACCAGATATTGCCTACCCTATTCAACTATTATTTTCTATATATTTGTATGCATCTCTATTTAGTTGGTGGAGTCAACATAATTAGCAAACCTGAGACAAACACAGAAGGAAAGAAAAAGGGAAAGTTCAAAAACTTTAGTTCAACAGCAAAAACAGATTCAAAGTCTGTAGTTTCAACCTTTAGTTCAAGCAACTAGGTCTCGAAAACATTCATGCTTACTGATTCACAAGCATATTTAGGTGAGTAAACATACTTTTTCTTAAATTTTAAGTATGATAAGTAGTTTCTGATATTTGAGTTGCTATATATATATATATATATATATATATATATATATATATATTGAAAATAAATGAACCTGTATTTATCTTATACACTGGAAGCTTTCTGTTCCTGTTCTGTTTCTAGCTTCTGAGCTTCTGAGTAAAAGGAGTAAAAGGGTATTAATACTTATCTATTTAAATTGATTTGAACCTAGAGATGTAAGAAATTCAGAACTGTTTAGCTTAAACAAAAGCTTGGGATGTATATGAAGTACAATAGTATTTTATAAACACTGTATATTCAAGTTACAGGTAAAAGTGTTTTCAAAGTCAAAAGTTCGAATGTTTAAATTTAGGAATTCAATAACATAGTTTGATTTCACATACATATTTTGGATTTTTAACATAATAATTATGATTATTAAGCAAAGAAATTAAGAGCATTTTTTAATGAAGCCGAAATTGATTTTCGTCAATATTCATTGATTGGATAAATTTTGATTTCTGTAATTTGGTATGAATCAAGGGTGAAACTGTATTGATAAAGGAAAAATGTCAAATTAAATTTCAAATGTATAGATTGTTAGTTTGGATCAAAGATAGGGCTTAGTCTACGTTTCTAGTAGGTCTGTTTTGCTCGATGATTTCTTCATCATGGAAGAACCGAGCTCGGAGTGCTTTGGAGGGATGAAAGGGGACGTCGTCAGCGACACGTGGCCGAAATCGCGACTCATACAGGGATCGGTGCTAGAAGGGAGAGGGATTTTCTCCTCTGCTATTCGAGTTACAGTTCATCCAGAGGGGCTATTTTTGACTTTGAATTTTGCATGCCGAATTAGCTCTTGAATTGGAGTGTGTGGATGAATTGGAGTTTGTGGGTGGCATTGGGGGTTGCCTGAGGTGCGGTGAGCCACCGTGCACGTGCACGGTGGCGTAAGCGTGTCAGTGTTGCTTGGGTGGGTTTGGTTCCGAGAAGTTTGGATTCGTTCGTGTGATTTGCCTGGTCGCGTGAGTGTTTTTGCTTTGGGTTTCCGAAGAAAAATATGTGAACTTTAATTAAATCTAAGAATGTAGGAGAAGGGAGGAAGTAGGAATAGAAAAGATTAACAGCTGAGAGGAAGAAGTTTCAGGTAGAAATGAACAGGGGTTGCGTGAGCTCGGGGGAGAGGCTCGGGTAGCGTGTGTGCTTCGAGATTATCAGGTGTGGGTATGCTCAAGTATTGCTGTTGCGTTTATAACTAACTAAAAAAAAAGAGGAAGAAGAAGATGGCGCACAAGGGGGCTCGAGTGATTCTAGGGGATAACTCGAAGTGGCGCACGAGATTTAGTAGGGGAGGTCTCGGGTTGACTAATTATAGTTTTGCAATAGCATTGAAGATGATTAAAATTGGGTTTCCATAAATTTTATAGCACTGTGAAGACTTTGGCCTCACGTCGTGATGATTTATTTAATACGTAACAATGTTTTTTTTTTAAAATACTTAAATATTATTTTAATTAAGCACTTAATCTCATTTAAGTATAAGATAATTAACGTTTAAATAGTGTAGATAACAATAAATCGAATTTTAAGTTAAGAAAAAAAATTCTTATTAAATGTTAATTAAGATGACTCATTGATATTAATAAATTATTTTTGAAAGTGGTTGAGCGTAATTACTTTATAATAAGAGATCGAGTTATAATTAAGAAAAGGGGGTAAATTTGAAATTAATTTCTTAAAGTCAATTTATGAATGATTAATATCTACTTAATCAAGTAATTTAATTGAGAATAAATCAATGGTTAAGTAAGTAAATAGCAATAATTAAATGGGAATTTAAGTTTGATTAATAATTAAGACTATTCATTAATTAAAGTAATTAATTACAAATAATTATGTGATAAATGTTGTGTGATAGTGTGAAAATAAAGTAATTATGTAATTGAGATTTAAGGATTAATAAAGAAATAAATAATTAAACAATCTGGAATGAAATAAGTAATTAATTGTTAGTTAATGATTAATTAAATAGAGTTAAGTGATTAACTCTCAAGTAATTAATTCTAAATTGAATTAATTACAAATAAGATTTAAAGGTGACTGCTTACGGACTGTTGTGATTGAATATCTGAGTGTGATATTTATGTGATGATATTCTGTGATACTCTGTGTTATGTTATGTTATATCTATGATGCTTGTATATGTTTTGTCTGTGATAAATGCTATGTTAATTCAATTGTTGAATTTAAATTGCCTTAACTGTTAAGTTAATTAGACAACTTGGCCCTTAAAATGGCGTTTGGATTCGATGAGACCGGGATCGGAAGAATCAAATTTGATTCTCCGAAAACCACATCAATCCAAATTAAACGTTAGGTCATGTATCCTAAAATGAAGATCGAGATGATGTATTTAGAATGCAAGGGTTATCGTCGTTGACTCTGAGGGTGATTCCAAAACGAGTGTAACGAGATAATGTCTTCGGTTTCGTTCGAACCTGAAACGAACTTGTATGGATTGAATGCTTTCAGCACATCGTCAGGCGGACGATGAGCATTCTAAGTGATATGTTCTATAAAGGTAATCGCAGCCTCAAGCCTCATCAACCGGGAATGGCTAAAACATGGGAGGTGCAGCAAGGTTAGGTGGGTCAGGCCCAAGCTGGACAAGATATTTCCCCTGTCTAGATGTCCCTTTTATATTTCGGCTTAGTGGTTGGTTGGTCGCGCCAATTACGGGGTTTATCTTGTTCGGGGCGGTTCAGTAAGCAATGGTTCCGGCCTTGTGTAGCAGGGGGTCGAGAGTAATCCTCGGTACGGTGATCTAGGCCCCATACTGTGACGGGCGGTACCCCAGTAGCCCTGCCATTGTTGGAAATCCATTTTCCCTACGAGACCCTACGATTTTGATTTGTATTACCCACTTTTGTGGCTAGTAGCTGGAATTTAATGAATGTAACAATTTCGGCTATTTTCTATGTACTTGAAAACCCTAGACACTATTATAATACCACTGGATTTCCTATGAAATGTTTTGGTTAGCGTAAGGTAAAAACTTACCCGTATTTATTTGTGGAGAGTCTTACGTGATACCTTTATTTTCAAATGATTTTCAAAGTTAAACAATTTAAACCGTTTACTCATACCAGACCCATGTCTGACCTGGAGTTTATATTTTGTTTTTCATAAACTCTTGGGTACTCAAATTTTTATGAGTAGCCAAGTGATAGGTTTTGGACTTTGATTTCTGGAGGAGCTTGGAGCAGGAGTTCCCAGACGTATATAGCTACCTATCTAGTGTCGCTGTGTTAGTTGATATGTACTGTACCTCTGATGTATATAGCGATAGATGTATGCATGACTGTCATATGTATTGATATTGTATAACTCTGATATATGTAAAACTATGTAATATTTATGTGATATGTTATATTTTGTTCTGTTCCGCTGTGAGATTCTGATGCTGTTCTTTCTTTCTCTTTCTCTTCTATTTCTATCCCTTTCTTTCTTAATTGATGATACGTCTTTCTGGTAGTAGACGGGCGAGTCGTAGTAAAGAACCGTATTTGTATTAGAGTAATAATCTTTAATCTACACGAAATGATAGTGTAGATTCTAGAAATAATTATATTAATTTGCATAAATAACAATGTGAGTTAATACGATTATTTTGGGACTATTTGAATTAATTATTGGATTGTTATTGATCGTTGTTATTGCTTGTTTATTTACTTTGACACCATCCCAGTTCTCACACTGCAAGTTCCCTTTGCTATGCTTTGATTTTTATTTGAATTGAAATGGAATTGGGTTGAAACGATAAATACCCAAATAAACTTTGACTTAGGATAGAGGATTAAATAAAATCCGGTTGGTCAATAATTGATTTAAAAATATAATAAAGATTTTATTTGATTAAAATAATAAAGTTTTGAAAGGAAGTTAGAATTTGAAATTTAATAAAAGGTAATGTTAATATTTAATAATCTGAAATGAAATATTAACAAATAAATTAAGGGAAGAATGTTGTTTAATTTAAGAAATGACTGAATTAAGTTTTGAAATTATTTTATAATAGAGTTTGAAATTATTGAATAATTAAGCTTTGAAACTATTTAATAATTTAATAAGATTGAATTAATTAATAATTAATAAGATTGAATTAATTAATAATTAAATGTAACTGAATTCTTGATATGTAAAATTGGACTTCGTAATAAGTGAATTTGAACTTCTTTAATAAGTAAAGTTGAGCTATGAAATAATTAAGTTTGGAAATTTGTATAAATCAAATAAGTAATAAGTGAATTAAGTTCTTTATGAACTGAGTTTTCGAATTTGTAACGAAGTAAATGAATAAATGAAATTGAATGTCTTCAACAAGAAATAAAATGTAATTTATTGAAATTAATTAAAGAATTTGATTTGACGAATTTAACTTAATTAAATTTGTAAGCTTTGATATAATGAAGTTGAACGTAAGTAATTGATTTAATGAATTGAGAATTAAATGGAAATTGTTTAAATGATAAATTAGCTTAACGAATATTGATGAAATCGATAAAAGAACTTAAAATTGATTAGAATGTTAAATTTAATAACTTTAATTAATTTCGGAATGAAACTTATATACGAACATGAATTAATATTTGAATTGTTTTAAATAAAAGTTGAAATTGAATTATAAGATTTTGAAATGGTATTTAGGAAGTTTTGAAACGTAAATTATGGAAATAGATATAGAGAGACAAAGGAAATGTTGGTTTACAAATTCTAATTGAAATTGAATTTGACTTTTGATTGAAACTTATTAAACGACCAATCGGTGTAATAATTACGAAAGTTATTAAAGAAACCGGGATCGATTATGAACATACTCTCTGCCTAAACCGAAAACCACTTTAATAACTATACGTGGAGTGTCATCCAGAATGAAGTGGTTGGAATGATGAACGTGATGACTGAAGAAAGAGAACGATAATGAATAGCCTTGACACTTGTGTCAAATTGGAAATGACTAAAACAGGAGCCGTGCCGGGCCAAATGGGGTTAGCCACCTCGAGCGAACACACTTCTTCGTAAACTACTCATTACTTGTTATTGATTGGTGCACCCTTGTACTTTTGGGAGTGTTGTTTCGCGGTGTTGCGATCGTTGCGACGATGCGTTTTCACCAGTCCGGATCAGGCAAACGGTAGTTTCACTACCTTGGGTATTGCCTCATGTGCCTTGTCATACTTGTTTCCCTATATACGCGACCACTACGAATTTGTTTTGTGTTATACATTTGGAGTACTCCCTGATATCCCACCAGTTTACGGTGGAGTTTACAGTGCTGTATAGACTATAACGCTTATATAAAATGTGTTAAGGGGGATAATGGTAACACCTTAACACTATTTTGATACTATTATATTACTGATAGACATTATCTACTTAGCGTACACTACTACATAGTAGATAGTTTAACGGATCCTTAGAGGATGGTTATTCCAACGTCCTTTGAGTTATTGTGTTTCAATTGTTATTTTACTTGAGTTGGATTTATTGATATAAGAATATTAATCCTGACTCGTGCGTTTTGTGTTTTGTTTTACGCTCGGGTCAGACTGAGTGATTCAGCTTTTGAGACTCACCTTTGGAGTTGGAGCTTCACCAGGAGATCTGACTATCTATCCAGCTTTCAGATATTCAGTTGATTTCAGTGATATATTCCGATTCTTGTATTTAACTATTGTATTCGAGATTTCTGTTATAACTTGTTTAACTGTGTTATTTATATAGTTGCTTCATGAACTACTATCTTTTTCTTCCGCTGCATATTATTACTCTGTGTCTGTGATTCTGTGATTATTTATTTACTGTATATCTGAGTTTTGCCAAATTTTAATTAACAATTCGGTATTTTGAATTATTCAAATCTGACGTGTGCGGATGCGAATAGTTCAAAATAGCGGGTCATTACAGTTGGTATCAGAGCTTTGGTAGCTCTAGGAAAAACTCAGCATATGGGGTAAATATATTTACAGAATCACTCTCATTCGATTTTCAAATCCCTTCCTTTTAACTTGATTCCTTTGAATTTTGGAACGTTCCCTCGGTTCCGAAATTCATTCTTGTCCCTCACTATTCGTATTCGTCTGAATCCTGGACTATCTCATAACTCCACTTTGAATGATCTTTATAATGGATTGGCGGTCTCGCCAACATTCATATGAATTGTAAAGGGGTGAAACTCATTTACAATAAGCATTGATTTACCGAAGATTTCTGTATCCTCGGTTTGCGATCCTATCTATTTCCTGCTATGCCTGAATTCTATTTCTTGAGATCAGATGCCGATTTGCCTTGGAATTCTGCGTCGATCTTATTATTGAAATCACGGTCGGCCAGGTTAAGGTTGCCCGTAAATTAAATAAGCTTATCCATCTCCCGATTCTGTTAATTGAATCATTTTATCTTTTCTTTCAAACTTGTATTCGAATCAAAATTCTCTTTGATTTGAGTCCATCAAATTTGAATCTCTATCCTTGTTTTGAAATCCATCCTTGTATCGTCGAGCGAGAAGTGTATTTGTAAATTAATATTTAGATGTTTTAATATATATTGTGTGTTTGAGTTGTTGACGTTGATTTGGATTTTTGATCGATTCGTCTGATCAACGTTATCGATAGAATTTCTAAAACACTTGAGCATAGCAAACTGACACAATATGGTTTACAAATTTGGTTAATGAAATAGTTTTTTGTATGATTATATTATATATATAAGTATGATTTTCTGAAATTGAATTGTTAACTGAATTGGTCGTTAAAAAGATAATATTTGATTTTCATTTATTGTTGAAAATCATTGACTATTTCATAAATAAATAAATGAATTTATAAAATTTGGTTATAATTTGATTTGGAATTTGAAATGTATTCAAATTAGAATTTGAGAATTTAATTTCCGATAATTTCGAACTATGGTTTGAAAGTTCAAAATATATATTATTTAAAATATTTTCGAATTGAAATGGTTTTCAAAGAATTTTAGATGATTAAAGTAGAGCTCTTCTCTTTATCGTTGGAAAATAATCTCGGTGATGACAGCCGCATCATCGACATTTATTTTCGAGTTTCGAAGTGGAGAGACTATTCTGTAGCCCTGCTACACTTTGGTTTGAAAATTTGCTTTAAATTACTAAACATGACTTGATTTATAATATATATCGAAAATTTTAGATTAGTTTGATATATTATGTATGAATATATATATTTATTTTATCTCTAAATTATTGAAGATAATCGGAAAATTTAATTATTAAATTTTCTTAAAAGATGATTTCAATTATAATTAAATCCAAAACTTTGAATGAATAGTTAAATTTGAAATAACTGAATTAGAAAATTTACTTGTATAGTACTCAATTGCATTTTATATAACTTACCTAAATTACTCAAAAGTTAACTATGTAATTGAGTAGTATACAATATAAAATGTCTTTATAAATAAAATTTGACTTCGTATAATAAATGTTATACACAAAGATTTTAATTATAAAACGTTTACGGAGATAAATAGATTGATAAGTTAAATAAATAATAGGTATGATTAATAGAAAAAAATCTGTTTTGAAAGTCAATAAATTGAATTAAATCAACTTAAGGGAGTATCTTGAATTAAGTGAGTATAAATTGAATTTCATTTGAAAGAAACCTTTTGTACCTGACATTTATAAATGTGAAATCAAATCAATTTAATGAAAATCTTGAATTTAAACAAATTGTGGAATATAAATTTATTTAAATTGAAATTTATATGGTTTAAATTAATTGAATATTATGTAATTCAAGTCTATTTTCTTTTGATTGTTTCTATTCTCCTACCTTCTACCTTTTCGGGGACGAAAAGTTTTGAGTGGGGGAGAATGTAACAACCCGTAAATTTAACCGGTTTTAGTAACGTTATTAATTGAAATTTTATGGAATTTTAAACGATAAAATTTTGAAATAAAAATTTAATATTTGAAATGCGTCTAGTTAAACATAGCAACTGGTGAATTTTCGTCCGAAAATATGAAGTTTATTTTCGTGCGTAAATTTACTTCAATTTAATCAGTTATAAATCGATGAAAATAAAACATTTTCCAAACCAAAATATTTTTACGTAGAAAAATTCTAACTCCTCTTCCGAGCAAGACGTCATTTTTCGTTTTTCAAAATTCGGACTTCTTTAGCTCCATCGATCTTATTTTTCTGTGTTTTTCATGCATTTTTCGCTAGTAGAAAATACAAATTTTTGTAATTAAATCTTACCACTGATATCTATATACCGTTTTATCGTCTAGTCTATGGCATATTCATTTCCGTGTTTTGAAGTCCAGTACACGACGGAATCTGTAAACGACGGATCGTGTCGGTATCCGTTTTAACATCTCTTGGTTTCCTTTGTCCTTTCAGCTATCTACATGAATTGAAGAGATCAATAATTTTACCCAGCTGCCAACCACTAAAATTAACTATTTCTTGAATTCAAAATTTTGACTTTTGTTATTTCCAATGCAAGCTTCAATATGTCGGTTCGTCCTTCCATTTCTTAGCTGTGAAAAAAATTCTACTTATGTATATACATGCAAGGTTTTTGGAAGTCACGTATATTATTTGTCTCTTCCCCTCCTCTATGTTAGCCTTTCGTTTTCTTCCATTTGCTAAAGCGTGTCGTTATCTTTGCTCATCCTTTGCAAATCTCCCTGCCTCTACATTCCTTCTTCTTTTGAGATTTTTTTATATATATAAAGTCCACTTATATTTCCAAAGAATCAACCTCACCTCCACCATACAAACCCGCATCATTACTTGAAGCATGATTTTCATATTTGCATGCCCTCCTTGCTTTCCACAAACATGAACCATCGGCGTCACTTTTTCCACCCCTTCCCCCTTTAATTTGCTAGCCACGTCCCCTTACGCAGGCCTTCACCACCGCACAGCCCACCTCTTCCACATCCTCTTTTTCTGCGCCTGAACCTCCCACTTGCTCGTGCTCCACCCGACAGCCGCCTTGGCAAGTTCAACCACCCATGTTTCTACGGCCCCACTCTCCCCTCCACGCAAGCTTCCCTGTGACCGCTATCACCCACGCTAACAAGCTCACCACCATGCCGCATCCCATCCACTTCGCAGCCGAGATCATTCCCTTCCACCCCTGAGCGTAACTCTGGCCGTGCCCCTCCTATTGCATTTTGTGTAAGTTGTTTTTATATGTATTTATTTAAAACTATAATCTGTAAGTTTATATGTGTATATGTCATTATATTTAGGTTGCTTATTTGATCGTGAGTATGTTCGAGTATTTCCAGTTGTTTGCTTTTGTATTCTTGAAACAGTAAGACTCATCATCTTTTTTCTTTTTTTTATGTATATGAAATTTGTTAAAATATATATATATAAAGTTATATATGATATAATAATGTAATTTTATACTGATTTTGTAATAAATATTGTTTAAATTACAATATGTATGATAAATGTTATATTATATTGATATAAGTTTATATGTATAATATGTTCGAGTATATATCTATACAGCAAGTTTTGTTACTATCGAATTTTATATATATGGATGATAGTTTGGTCGTATTTTGAGTATGTACACACGGTACTATTTTCTTTACATAATTTTTCAGTTTTGGCTTTTGGTATAATAATTTACTGTTAGTTATATATATATATATATATATTTATTTAATCATATAGGTATGTATAAATTAATAGTCTATCTTATCTGCAGGTATTAATTTTTGGAGATATGATATAGAATGTTTGTTTATATATATTAACTATAGTTTTAATTATAATAGTATAATGCATGTTACAGATTTTATATAAAGGTAAGATTATTTTAACATATACTCATATGGGTTGTTTTCCACACTTTGTGACAGCCTGTATTGATTTGAAACTCAGTACATTGCTATTTTTATTTTATTTTTATATATATTTACATTATGGTACATGATTACAGTATTATAGACATATGTTAGTTCATATATTTGGATAGGTTTAAAGTTGCAATTGCTATTATTTTTATGTGTATAGGATTTAGTGATTTCACTTATCAGTATACACTGATTTTTGTTCCAAATATTATTTATATATACAGTAAATATATATGTTTTATTTTATGTGTTAAAACTATTGGTTTATGTGTTAAAACTATTGATTTATGTATTGGTTTAAAATGTAAAATATATATCTATTTCGATTTTTAAATATATGTGTTTTAGGGATACAATATTGATTTTTATAAATTAACATATATTTTGTATATATCAAACTGATTCTGATTAGTTCTCATCGATTTCCCAATTATCAACTTTGTCTGTCGTGCCTATTTTTCTTCACCAAATCATGTCCATCTGGCATTGCTTTAGAATTCGTAGCTCACTTCTTCATCAAAATCTATCTAGCATCGAAAGGTGAGCAATCACTCACGATTAATGTTCTTTTATTTATTAAATTTGATTTCAATTGAACCGACAATTGAAATATGCTGCTGTTAGTTATTTACACTGTTATATATATTGTTACCTGTATTAGTTCACCTGTGATATCTGACACCATTATCTGTTAATTATACGATGATAATCCCGTTTGGTTGATAATTGATTGATTATTTGTTGTTTATATTGGATGTTAAATTGTAATGTATAAAGTGATAAATATTATGCAATTGAATTTAACGCAGGAGTTAAAAATTTGAAATTGATATATGTGTTGAATTTGATTAAATAAATTTGTATAATATGACCCCTTTAGATGTTTAATTTCTCGACACGTTGAAATATAGTTATTTGCACTTTGAACCATTAAAATGTATGTTGTATGAATTGATATAGTATGAAATTGAATAATAGATGTCAAGTAAAGAACCGTATTTATATTAGAGTAATAATCTTTAATCTACACGAAATGATAGTGTATATTCTAGAAATAATTATATTAATTTGCACAAATAAGAATGTGAGTTAATACGATTATTTCAGGATTATTTGAATTAATTATTGGATTGTTATTGATTGTTGTTATTGCTTGTTTATTTACTTTGACACCATGTCAGTTCTCACACTGCAAGTTCCCTTTGCTATGCTTTGATTTTTATTTGAATTGAAATGGAATCAGGTTGAAATGATAAATACCCAAATAAACTTTGACTTAGGATAGAGAATTAAATAAAATCCGGTTTGTCAATAATTGATTTAAAAATAAAATAAAGATTTTATTTGATTAAAATAATAATGTTTTGAAAGGAAGTTAGAATTTGAAATTTAATAAAAGGTAATGTTAATATTTAATAATCTGAAATGAAATATTAACAAAGTAATTAAGGGAAGAATGTTTTTAATTTAAGAAATGAATGAATTAAGTTTTGAAATTATTTAATAATAAAGTTTGAAATTATTGAATAATTAAGCTTTGAAACTATTTAATAATTTAATAAGATTGAATTAATTAATAATTAAATGTAATTGAATTCTTGATATGTAAAATTGGACTTCGTAATAAGTGGAATTGAACTTCTTCACTAAGTAAAGTTGAGCTATGAAATAATTAAGTTTGGAATTTTGTCTAAATCAAATAAGTAATAAGTGAATTAAGTTCTTTATGAACTGAGTTTTGGAATTTGTAGCTAAGTAAATGAATAAATGAAATTGAATGTCTGTAACAAGAAATAAAATGTAATTTACTGAAATTAGTTAAAGAATTTGATTTGACGAATTTAACTTAATTAAATTTGTAAGCTTTGATATAATGAAGTTGAACGTAAGTAATTGATTTAATGAATTGGAAATTAAATGGAAATTGTTTAAATGATAAATTAGCTTAACGAATATTGATGAAATCGATAAATGAATTTAAAATTGATTGGAATGTTAAATTTAATAATTTTAATTAATTTCGGAATGAAACTTATATACGAACTTGAATAATATTTGAATTGTTTTAAATAAAAGTTGAAATTGAATTATAAGATTTTGAAATGGTATTTTGGAAGTTTGAAACGTAAATTATGGAAATAGATATAGAGAGACAAACGAAATGTTGGTTTACAAATTCCAATTGAAATTGAATTTGACTTTTGATTGAAACTTATTAAACGACCAATCGGTGTAATAATTACGAAAGTTATTAAAGAAACCGGGATCGGTTATGGACATACTCTCTGTCTAAACCGAAGACCACTTTAATAACTATACGCGGAGTGTGATCCAGAATGAAGTGGTTGGAATGATGAACGTGATGACTGAAGAAAGAGAACGATAATGGATAGCTTTGACACTTATGTCAATTTGGAAATGACTAAAAAAGGAGTCGTGCCGGGCCAAATGGGGTTAGCCACCTCGAGCGAACACACTTCTTTGTAAACTACTCATTACTTGTTACTTATTGGTGCACCCTCGTACTTTTGGGAGTGTTGTTTCGCGGTGTTGCGATCGTTGCGGCGATGCGGTTTCACCAGTCCGGATCAGGCAAACGGTAGTTTCACTACCTTGGGTATTGCCTCATGTGCCTTGATATACTTGTTTCCCTATATACGCGACCACTACGAATTTGTTTTGTGTTATACCTATGGGGTACCCCTGAGATCCCACCAGTTTACGGTGGAGTTTACAGTGTTATATAGACTATAACGCTTATATAAAATGTGTTAAAGGGGATAATGGTAACGCCTTAACACTATTTTGATACTATTATATTACTAATCGACATTATCTACTTAGCGTACACTACTACATAGTAGATAGTTTAACGGATCCTTAAAGGATGGTTATTCCAACGTCCTTTGAGTTATTGTATTTCAATTGTTATTTTACTTGAGTTGGATTTATTGATATAAGAATGTTAATCCTGACTCTAGTGTTTTGTGTTTTTCTTTACGCTCGGATCAGACTGAGTGATTCAGCTTTTGAGACTCACCTTTGGAGTTGGAGCTTCGCCAGGAGATCTAGCTATCTATCCATCTTTCAGATATTCAGTTGATTTCAGTGATGTGTTCTGATTCTTGTATTTGACTATTCTATTTGAGATTTCTGTTGTAACTTGTTTAACTCTGTTATTTATATAGTAGCTTCATGAACTACTATCTTTTGCTTCCGCTACATATTATTACTCTGTGTCTGTGATTCTGTGATTATTTATTTACTGTATATCCGAGTTTTGCCAAATTTTAATTAACAATTCGGTATTTTGAATTATTCAAATCCGACGTGTGCGGATGCGAATAGTTCAAAATAGCTGGTCGTTACAAGATTGGAGAAGCTATAACTCATTCCGATCATAAGGAGCGTATTCAAATCCAGGAGTATACCCCTTAAGGATCTATCGGCCCCGTCGAACACCAAGAGAGAGTAAACTCTAAAGCGCGAAATACTATCACCTTTAGTAATCATGAGAACTTAATAAAAACATGCCATACCGCCTAGTGAAATTCAAGTATTTACTAGAAGCTAGTAAATATTGCTCATTACGGATACCACCACAAAACCTGAACTATATTCCCTTAAGGATCGATCGGCCCCGCCAAACACCAAAAGTGAATACAACCCAAATGTGTTAAATACTTCCTAATGGCAATCAGAAGGATTGAACCAAGGCATTCCATACTACCTGGTGAAATTCAAGTATCCTCTAATGGGCTAGTAATTACCACTCAAACATTTTATTCAATGAGTTGTACAATATTCGACGAAGCATTAGTTGAAAGCATTAAAACCCACCAATAACACTAAGTCGATTATTAGTATTCCCCAAATTATAGAATTAAGATTCTTATAACATTTTGTTTTCTAAAATCTTTTCTCTAAATCCAAAAGTCACAAAAAATTGCCAAAATAGTATATAAATAACCAAATGTTAAATCCAATAAAAATCCAATAAGAGTTTATGGTTTTGAAAATAAATAATATAATTTAACATATAGAAAATAATTTCTAAAACTATTTATTTATATAATTACATTCAAACTATTCATTTTAAATTTTTCATAAACTAAATTATTTCTCAACTATATATATATACACACATCTCCTTAGACAAAATAGTCCATAAATCTAATTTTTATATCAAAAATACTTTTATATACATATATAGTTATTTCAGATTTCTATTTAAAAATCCAAAGTTCACAAATCATTTTCCAAAAATCCTATATATAAATATCCATTTATTTTATAAATAGCACAAATACTTATTGTCATCCCACCTTTTGGCAAAGCCGAGATACCTAAAGATTAACTGGAAACTAATGATCACTAAGCACGAATGCCGATTATGCATTGCAGGTTCACTATGGATATCGATGAATTTTGTCCTAGTCCGGATCGGGCCATAATTGACAAGACATGACAAGCAAAGCCATGAAAGCCAACATTTCAAATTTCAAGTTAATCGGAGTCTGCATGACAAAGATATGATCGATACAAGTTAGAGGAAAGATGTTGTTCGAATCCACCCTTGTGCTTTGTCCGAATCGATGCCATTCGACTCCATCCGGTATTGGACTCCTCGCGTCGATCCAGAAGTGGTAGCATCGTATCGGTGTAGTTCGTATCCATCGTGATCGAACTACTTTGAATCGATCATAAGGGGCTAGTTCGCGTCCATATGGTTCGGGGTTATTCGAATCGATGGCTCACGAGTCCTTGTTCGTATCCATCATACTCAGGTGAGGTCACTTCGTGGCCATAGTACATGCAGCAATCGATACGAAGTACACCGATATCTATCGACACGGGCAAGGGCTATGACGAATCAATAGTCGATTCGAATGAAGGCTGAAGCCAATGGATACGAATAAATGGTTGACACGAACGAAGCTTCGGTGGTAGATGCAAAAAACTCGGTCAACTCGGCATATGAAGCAGATCGACCCAAGGATTTCGCAACACGTCATCAAATGCGCACGTGCTCTGATCGACTCGAACAGATCGATTCGAATCTATCGATTCGAACCAAATCGCCTGCCAAAACTTCTATCTCGTATCGATCATATCTCCTAAACCACAAGTCCAAATGCTATGAAATTTTCACAGGAGCTTGCATACAAGCTAAAGAACGTTCATGCAAAGTTTTAGCTCGATTGGATCATTTTTTGATCGATATGAAATTGGTTCATATCGATCACGGATTGATTCGAAACTTTCTGGGATCGATCGCATGGGCCTACTTAAGTGCCACAAGGAGTCTTCCGAAGTTTGAGCGCGATATCAGCCTCCTACACCTATAAATAGCCCCTTAGAACCAACAGAAAGGAGGATCTTTTAGCTACTCGACGTCTAGACTCTGTCGGATTCAATTCTACACCTTACTATCACCATTGTATTGGAAATTCTTCATTGTAAAACATTGTAATTGATTGTAACCTGCAAAGAACATCAATAAAAGATAATTACATGAAGTGGACGTAGGCCAGAGATAGCCGAACCACTATAAATCTTGTGTTTCTATTCGTTATTTCTGGATTGTTGCTTATTGTTAGCTTAGATCTGTGACTTGTGTTCGGATATCGTTGATTTATATTCATATATTGGTGCTTTCATGATACTTGGGGTTTGTGACCAATTTTGGTGCAAACACTTATATTTCCGAACCCATGGAAGTATTAAAACATTTGATTAGAAAAATCAAGTCTATACTTCAATCATTATTATCATATAAATAATAAATGAATATATAATATTTTCAAATATTCTTTATTAAATAAATAATTTTATAAATAAAATGATCTAGAGAAAACAGTTCGATTTGAAAATCAGCCTTTTGAAAAATCCAGTTGAAACTGTACGATGAAAACCATATTATACCAAGGACCCATAGAACAACGCTATGGTATTAAAACTTCAAACTGAATTTAAAAATTCCTAAATCAAAATCTAGAAATAACATTGAAATCGACATAAAATACAACATCAAGAACAATAAAGTATCAACTAGGAAGCAAACGGATGGACGAATGAGCGAACAGGCACACACAAGAGGCTAAATGGCATGACCTGGCGATCAGCCTAGGTTAAGACAAATGCACCAACCTGGTAGGATTGATCCACTGGTTGCAACGCTTGGGAAGAGCCCAAGGCAATTCCGATGGCCTTCCGTCCGTCTATTGATGCTCATTCTACAGCGTTGATCAATTTGATAATTAAAGGGATTATATGACTAGGGTTGTAACAATCCGTACTTTTGAGTTAACTAATATATATATATATATATATATAATGATTTAAATTAGAAAGCATAAATCACTGGTTTGTATTTATAAAGTATAATTTGTTTTAAAATGATTAATTTTGAATCTTTGGGAAATTTCAAATTATTAGTATTTTCAAAGTGTTAAAAAAATCACTTGAAAACATTGTTGAATTTTTATTTAATTACAGTGAATTCTAAATTTATAGAATAATTGAGAGATTGGAATTAGAGTTTGATAAAAATATTTAATTGATTTGAATATTTTTATACTTTGTATATAAAAGAAAAAGTGGAAATTATAGATTTCTTTTAAATAGCGTTCGATTTATTAAATACTTCGGTATCTTCTTATATGAATGTCGGGCTATGGTTTTAAACATTTAAGTTTATAGTTCATGAAGTTGCCAGTTATCAAATTTCAAAAGAATTGGAATTAATTCTTTTCCCTTCTTATTGGGTTCAATTTAGAACCAAAGCCCATTTACATTTTATTAGGGAGGAAATACTCCTCTTTTCTTTACAGTACGTTTATTACAATAAGCAAAAAGAAACCACTTTTCTCTTTAGAAACATAGAAACCAAAATGTTCAAATTCTCTAATTTTCTTGGAATTTTATCGTCTTTTAAAGCTAATAATTAAAGGTAATGGATTTAAACTCTATCTTAATCTTTACACCCCATAATTTCACTTTACAATGTTTGATTTTTCGTTGTTCTATTTGTGGTTGAGACAAATTTCTTCGGTTTGCTATATAATTAAAAGCGGATAATAAACTGATGGATGGTAAGCAATTGCAAGAAGAAGAGGTGAGTTAACCCTCACACATTTATCTTTAAATTTCAGGTTTGCATATAATTATTGTGTGATGAAAGATTGAGAATTTGAATGATTGTTCGGTTGCGGTTTGCTGAAAATTGTTTGTGAAAAATCGCTGCAATAAAACAGCGATATCTTAGTTCAAAATTATCCAAATTAGCTCAATCCTTTTGCAGTTGAAAAAACATTATGTTAGCTACAAGTTTTCTTTTAATTAATTTATGAAATTCTGTTGTTTAGAGGGTTGAAACTGAGTTTGAAACTGATGTACATAGCTCCGCTCTGTGCAATTTTCTTAGTTGAAACCTGATATTAAAATAACCATAACTTTTGAATTATAGATCGGAATTGAGTGAGGTTTTTTCATTTGAAAGGTATATTTATAAAGGAAAATATTTTATGTCCATCATTTTCTATAAATCTACATTTTGTTAACCGTAATATGTGTTTGAAGAGCAGGCAACCTCTCTGTAATGTGTTTTTAATTTTAACTTTCAAACATAGAATTTTTTTGGCCATATCTATTTCATCATTGATCATAATTTGATAAATTTTAATGTTCTAGAAAGATTATACTTTTAGCCACAACTTTCATGTTTTATCTTTTGCTAAATTTTGAGCTTAAATAGTCAAAATCATAATTTTTTTGTTGCCCTGAGATTAAACGATAGCAACGATGAATTTAAATCTGAAAATTATTTTTGTCATAACTTATAAACCGTAAAGTCAAGTTAGATGATATTTTTCTTGTTTAAAAGATGAGACTTTAGTCTTCAACTTTTATGTTTTAGGTTTTGTAAAATTATGAGATTTATGTGGTTGAAACTGCATATATTTAAATCATAAATTTGAGTTAAACGAAGTAAATGGACATGCTTCATATATAAGTAGTTTTACGAAAGAGAATTATTTTTAATTTATAAACCGTAGAATTGTTTCTAAATTAAGTTAATAAACATTAAAAATTATTTAGCTTATTTTACATATTAAGCAAGTTTAGTAAAATATTTATGGATTTGGAAACATGACTTTGGAAATACAAATCTTATCTATTTTTACATAAAAGTTATTATGGGATTGGAATATAAGTATTATGGTTTTATTACATAAATAATTGAGGATTAATGGAATTTGGAAATGTAGTTTTCAAAAGTATGAACTTAGTTTATTTTCTAAATAGACTTATGATATTTTAATAGAATTTAGAAGAGTAATTAAATATGGTTCAAATATAGTTTCGTGAATAGTACAACTAAATGAAAATTCGAGACAACCTTGTGTATATAAGTGAAATTTTAGAAAACTTTGGGTTTATGGAATATTTCATAAAAGAAGAAAATTTATTTTAATCTAAATAATAAATAAACTTATGGAAATTTATAACAAGTATTTTTAAACAATAAAATCAAAGAGAAAAAATAATAATTTGAGAACCTTAATTCTATAATTTGAGAAGTGCTAAAAATGGACTTAGTGTCATTGATTGGTTTAAATGCTTTCGAATAATGCTTCGTCAAATATGCTATAACTCATTGAATTGAAAGTTTGAGTGGAACTTACTAGCCCATTAGCGAATACTCAAATTTCACCGGGTAGCATGGGATGCCTTAGTTAAATTCATGTGATTAATATTAGGAAGTATTTCACACTTTAGAGTTATATTCTCTTCTGGTGTGCGATACGTGGTTGCTAGATGCATGTAGTTCAAGTTTTCCTGCGATATTCATAACTAGCTTTAAGTAAATACTTGAATTTCACCATACAGTATGGGACTTATTGGTTAAATTCTAGTGATTACTAAAGGTGATAGTATTTGACACTTTAGAGTTTACTCTCTTTTGGTGTGCGGCAAGTGGCTACTAGATGCTTAGGAAGTTTATTCCTAGATTTCTTTTCGAACTTGAAAATATAATAATATTAAATAAATGTATATTTATCGAGTCATGGTTTGTATGATCACTTGATCGGTATGGACTATCCTTGAGATCATTACGTGGTTCTGCGTTCCCGGTCTGAGTACAATCCTTGGTATCAAATTGATTCGAGTGATACCAATTTGTTTGTCTATTTTCCAGGGTTTCAAATACAATCATTGCAAATGTTTTGGACGATCATTACGATCGGTTTGGATTAAAATCTCTTGGATTCTGGATATTTGAATTTGGTTACTGTTCCGTGTTCGTGAAATAAAGATATGTAGTCTTGCGTCTTGTGATGGATGTTAAGTTAATAATGTTATTCTTCGTTTAGGGACTAGTTCGTGTTTATGACTTAAACTTATAAACATGTTCTGAGTTAATCATTGATATTTGCATGCTTAGAGATATTGTGTTTTGTTCTATGAATTTTGTGTTTAGTGACTAATATGTATTCATGACTTAAGTGTATAACCATGTGCCTTGTGATGAACTCTAAGTTAAATTAATTTCTGTGACTCATTATTTTGTGGACATCTATATTTACTTATATGTTGTTTTTTGTTGCTGTATTCTATTCTCACCCTATTGGATATTTAGAGATAGCCTGACCCAGGTGTAAATTTGGTCGGGTCTGGCCGAGACTTTTAAGGTTATAGGACAAGTTGATCTTTGAATGTTTGGGCTAGCTAGGAGATAAACACATTTGACTTTTTAGTCTATCTTATTTAGGAAATTTGTGACTATGTTTATAAGATGGACAATTGAGATCAGAGAATTGTAAAATTTGTATAACAATCGAGTATAGTATTCCATTTTGTAAACTAAATAATTTGTATATGTATAAGTAAAGATTTATTCCGCTGTGATCCGTGACTATTATTAATATGATATATTGTTCTGATTCTGAGAAATCAGTGTGTCTATTACTTTATATTAATATTTTACATGTCAAATTCAGTTCAGGTATTAAGTGCCAAAAGGAATAAATGATGTGTCAGTGTTAGTAGAAAGATATATTCACATTCTATCGCCCCTAACAAGTCGTATTTTCCAGATTAGTGGACGACGTTACTTGTAATGTTCTTTGCTAAACTGGGCATCACGGTGGGGTCGTTTCAGTTTTGGTATCAGAGCTATGTCAGAACATGATAACTTATAATATCACTAGTCCGAGACATAGATGACTTAGAGTCCTATCACCTGGGGTGTGTGGTAGAAAGTTATACTAATTACCTAAGTAGAGATTGGAATAATAAATGATTATCGGGATGATCATTTGAGGGTGTAAATTGATTTTAAAAAATTTTAATTTGATAAATTGGAATTTGCAACATTAAAACCTTTGATGAATAATGAGCAAAATCTATTAGAATTGAGAAAATTTTGGAATTAAATTGGAATAAACTAAATTAAAGAGAACTATTTTCATTTACTATAAGATTTAGGAAATTTACTAGAAGATTTAGGTAATTATTGTTGATTAGCTGATTGGTTTCTGGGATTGATTGCTTGGTTGCATTTATTTAAAATTGGGTGCATGGATGATGGGGATAATAAAATAAATGCATCTAAACTTAAGATTATATATTGTGTTGACTTATCCTGATACTTTTAAGGATTACGATAGATATGTGGGATGCCATGTTATCGACAAGGGTTCATAAACATCGAATGTGAAATTTTGACATAAGTAATAATTAAAAGTTGAAAATTTAAGTATGGATTTCTCTATTATGGAATATTACGACGTCAATCAAACTAAAGTGTAATCATGAATTGTTGATACCTCCTATATGATATGAATTTGATATAAAATACTAATATGAATATTTTAGATAGGTGCCGGTATCTGAAGTTCAATAGATATCATTTAAGAGATCATAAATTGTTTGCTTAAGGAACATTAGCGGATTCCCTAATATTTCGAATATAGGGTACGTATCTCGGATTACATATCGCATTTCTGTGTTTTTCCCTACGGGATGCCTTATCCTTGAGATGAGATGTATATTATGTAATTATATTCATATTGTAATTTTCGAAAGGCTAGCCGTGCAAAAGGAGATGTTGCCAAATTTTATGTAAATTTTGGCCGTTAAATTTTTTGAGAATTTTGAAAATTTTGATAACTAAAAATTTAATATTAATGTTGTAATTTGGAGTGATACTATTGGGTAGATTTTGAAAATGAGGTTCGAAACTAGTAAATAATAATAGTTTACTAATGAATTGTTTTCCAGAATTGCAGAAATGGATTTTTGAAATTTTGTTATAGAGCTTTCTTTGAATTGAAATTGCGAGCATACAATTACTTTATGCGAGGAAGTCTGTAACAACCCGTATTTGGGAGCTAATTAAAAAAATATAATAATGATTTAAATTGAAAAGTTTAAATCACTTTTTTGGACTTTGTAATCTTTTATAAAGGATATTTTTTAAAAATTTATTAATTCTAAATCATTGGGAAATTTTGAATTTTTAGTATTTTTAAAGTGTTAAATAATCACTTGAAAACATTATTGAATCTTATTTAATTATGGTGCACTCTAAATTTATAGAATAATTGAGAGATTGGAATTAGAATTTAATAAGAATATTTAATTAATTTGAATCTTTTATATTTTTATACATAGAAGAAAAACTAGAAATTATAGATTTTTTTTAAATAATGTTCATTTTATTAAATACTTAAGTAATCTTCTTATGTGAATGTTGGGCTTTGGTTTTAAACACTTAAGTATTTAGTTTATGAAGTTGCTAGTTATTAAATTCAAAAGAATTAGAATTAATTCTCTTCCCTTCTTATTGGAGTCAATTTAGAACCCAAGCCAATTTACATTTTACTAGGGAAAGAAATACAACACTTTTCTTTATAGCACGTTTATTAAAATAAACAAAAAGAAACCGCTTTCCTCTTTAGAAACCTAGAAACCAAAATGTTCAAATTCTCTAACTTTTCATCTTTTGAAGCAAATAATTCAAGGTAATGGATTTAAACTCTATCTTAATCTTTAGAAACATAATTTCAGTTTACAATGTTTGATTTTTCATTGTTCTTTTTGTGGTTAAGACAAATTTCAAAGGTTTGTTGTATAATTAAAAGCGGATAATAAACTGATGTTTGGCAAGCGATTGCAAGAAGAATATATGAGTTAACCCTCACACATCTATTTATAAATTTAGGTTTGCATATAATTGTTGTGTGATGAAAGATTGTGAATTTGAATGATTGTTTGGTTGTGTTTTGCTGAAAATAATTTATGAAAAATCGCTGCAGTAAAACTGTGATATCTTAGTGCAAAATTATCCAACTTAGCTCTACCGTTTTGCAGTTGAAAGAAATTTCTATTAGTTGCAAATTCTTTTCTAATTACTTTAATAAATTCTGTTATTTAGAGGATTAAAATTGAGTTTGAAACCGATGTACACAACTCTGCTCTGTGCACTTTTCTTAGTTAATACCTGATATCAAAATCAACATAACTTTTGAAAATAGATCAAAATTGAGTAAGATTTTATTCAGGTGAAAGGTATATTTATAACGAACTACTTTTATCTTATCATTTTCTATAAATCTACATTTTTCTAACCATTATATGTGTTTGAAGTGCAGGTAACCGCTCTGTCCAGTGTTTTTATTTTAACTTTCTAACACAGAATTGTTTTAGCCATATATGTTTCGTCATCGATCGAAATTTGATAATTTTTAATGTTATAGAAAGCTTATACTTTTAGATACAACTTTTTTGTTTATGTTTGGTATATTTTTAGCTTTATATAGTCAAAATAATATTTTTTATCATTGCGCTAAGAATAAACGACAGCGACAGTGAATTTAAATTTGAAAATTATTTCGGTCATAACTTTTTAATCGTAAATTCATATTAGATGTATTTTTCTTGTTTGAAAGCCGAAATTTTTGTCAACAATTTTCATCTTTTAAATTTTGTAAAATTATGACATTTAGGTGGTCGAAACTGCATATCTTTAAATCATAAATTTGAGTTAAACAAAGTAAATAGACAAGCTTCTTATGTAAGTAGTTTTATGAAAGAGAGCTATTTTTAGTTTATAAATCTTTGAATTGTTTCTATTAATAAATATTAAAAATGATTTT
The DNA here is from genome assembly GCA_030765085.1 of Allium cepa. NCBI lineage: Eukaryota > Viridiplantae > Streptophyta > Magnoliopsida > Asparagales > Amaryllidaceae > Allium > Allium cepa. Next base: position 201,003,598 of record CM060945.1, on the reverse strand, counting down.
TTTTAGCATGTTATTTTATATATTAAGCATGTTTAGTAAAATACTTATGGATTTAGAAATATGACTTTGGAAAACAAATCTAATCTATTTTTACTCAAAAGTGATTATGGAATTGGAATATAAGTGTTATGGTTTTATTACATAAATAATTTAGGTTTCATGAAATTTGGAAATGGAGAAAGTATAAACTTAGTTTATTTCTAAATAGACTTGTTATATCTTAATAGAATTTAGAAGTGTAATTAAATATGGTTAAAATAAAGATTTGTGACAGTACAACTATAAGAAAATTCGAGACAACCTTTTATATATAAGTGAAATCTTAGAAAACTTCGGGTTTATGGAATATTTCAACAAATAAGTGAAAACTTATTTTAATCTAAATAATAAATAACTTACGGAAATTTATAACAAGTGTTTTTAGACAATAAAATCGAACAGAAAATAAATGTTCGTAGAACCTTAATTCTATAATTTGAGAAGTACTAATAATCGACTTAGTGTTGTTTGATGTGATTTTTTGTTTGATGATAACAAACATATATATATATATATCAATATATATATGTGTTTGCAGTTTGGACTATATACAGAAAGGAAGAAATATTCATATTGAATAATTATACTATTGCACAGAATCTATATAATTCAACTAGTATTTTTTATTCAATATAATATTTTATTACAACACTTAAACAATACAAAGTTTTTAGCTCTCTCTATATATATATACATACATCAGTTCATACATTTTACTTTTCTCACTAACACTCAGTTTTTCACTCTGTCTGCACATCTGCATCTATTTGCATTGTCCAGCTCCACTTCTCGTCCTGTCTCCTGTGTACCTGTATAATTAGCAACTACAACAGTAATCTGAAAACAAACAAATTTAAATTTGCAAAAATAAAATTTGTTTGTGTCTCAGATACATGGGTTATTGTCATCATCTTTGATTGTGCAATATCTATGCATATCAGTAATTTTTATCAGGGACAGGCAATTATAAGTGGCTGCAGTACACACGTGTACATTCGTATACGTGTGCACACCACGCCAACTCGTGTGCACAAACTACAACAAAACACAAATTCATTCAAAGCAACATAACAGAGAAGAACAAAGACCAAGTGCAGCATCAGTCACACTTTATCAAAAATATGCAAGACAGTGGTCATGAATGCATTAACAACATCGAGCCAGAAACAGTCAAATATCCCACAAATGTCCAGACCAACAAAAACATGAATACTGCACCAACCAGAATGAACCAGTGATACAAGGCAACAAGTACAACACTGCACAAATTCAACATGAAGCAGTGCAAACTCCCAAAGATACAACAGTGAAAGAAACTGCATCACAGCAGCATGAAAAAGCGTATACAACATCAAAATACACAAAATATGGAAACTGCACCAATGCAAATCAGAACATAGTATATATAGTGATGCATAGCAACTGCATAGCAGCTACACAACAAAACACAATGCAACAGAACATGAAGCAGTTCAAATCCAAGTACAAACCCAAGAATATATGCATACACACATACATATGTATGTATGCACATATATAGTAACCAAAGTGCAGTGCAGCTACAAAGAAGTCAGTGGCAAGCTACAAACACCAAGTGCAACAGTGAACACAATGTACATGCCAACAACATGTCATGAAGCAATCAACATGAATATCACAAGAGTCACAGCAAAAAACGAAGACTGCAAACTCAAGTGATAAAACTTGTGTCCAGACAATATTTGAGTACATCGAACCAGCTTTCAAATGAAACAAGGAAAATAAATACTGCAACTACAACAATGGAACAACAGCTCATATGAACAAGTGTACAAAGGCAACATGAACAAGTGTAGCATCTGTATCAAAGCAAACTATATCAGTAGTAGCCAAATCTTACACATGCAATGCCGAGAAGAACTATGACCATTATCATTGACTCCATTGATCAAAGACACACATGAATATGAAGACCATCAAGTGTCAACCAGACGTCACAATGGTCAAGCAGTATACATGACATAAATGCAACTACAAGAAAGTGCAGAAATCAAGCCGAAGTTAAATCAGTGCAGAAATCAAGCAGAAATCAAATTCGTATTCTAATTTGGAAAAGAATCTCTGCATCAAATCTCTCGACTATATATGGTCAGTAATTAATTCAAATAGGGACCGAGAAAACAAATAAAGGAAGATATCTTCGAATTAATTAATTCGAAGTCAAATATGGTCAGCAATTATTCGAAATTGAATCAAGAAAGGAATACTCCAAATCCAGAACAAATTCAGGAAAATAATCAATGACGTGAAGAAATCAAATCTTACAGTGGTTATTAGGGTTTCAACCCTATAAATAAACCCCAAGAAATCATCATAGAACACAGAGAAATCGAGTTAAAAAGCAAGCAATCAAACGAGCAACAAAAGAAATAATATACCGAATCATCAACAACTCGATCATCAGAGAACGAGCAAGCCGAGCAACGCAATTTCAAAGTCAACAATTAATCATCAGAAATCGAGCACAAGCAAGAGCCGATAGCCGCAATTTGGATCGATGGCGTAAAGCCCTAATTTTTCTCAAAGACTCAAGCCCTAATCTCAAAAGCAAGGCCGACATTATTTTTACAAGCAAAAGAAGGAACGAAGTGGATCGGGTTAAAGAATATTAGACCGGCTTTGTTTAATTATTAAAGGGGTGTTAGTTTTATTTAGGGTTTAAACTTTAAAAGTTTTTTTTAAAAGTTGAGCAAAAATTAGGGATTAACATTTATATTTTAATCTTTGCTCCTGCAATTAATTTTGAAGTTGTTTCTTTTCTTTTTGAGTCAAAAGAATTCGTAAATCACCACCTAGGGTTTAGGTGTTGTCAGATTGTCTAGTTAGAATTAGTCCAGTTAGCAGGGTTTGCGAGTTTGCAAAACTTTATAGGCGGTAGCAGGGTTTGCAAGTCTGTTAGAGTGTTTGTAAGCGGGAAACTGTTCAATTCTAATAGAAATCTGGGAATGCAGTAGTAGGCAGGGGTTGCCGAAGCTGGGTAAATTTTGTGTGTGATTTACTTTTCAGCATATTTATTTCTACAGTTTGTTTTTGTGTTTAATTCGGAAAAATTTGCTATAACCCTATTCACCCCCCCCTTCTAGGGTTAATCTAGATCCTACAAGTGGTATCAAAGCAAGGTATTTTACTTTAACTCTAGAGTCATGAATCCACCAAATAATGCTTTTTCTGAGGGGCAATCTATTGCTAGGCCACCCATGTTTAATGGGAATGATTATGCTTATTGGAAAGTTAGAATGAGTATTTATCTTAGTTCTGTCGATTATGATGTTTGGGATATTATTGAAACTGGCTATAAATCTCCCACTATAGTTGTTGGTGATACTGAGATTCCTAAACCTAAGGATAGGTGGGATGCTAACGATAAGAAATTAAAAACTACAAATGCCAAAGCAATGAACGCTTTGATCTGTGCTCTTGATAAAAATGAATTTAATAGAATTTCTCATTGTACAACAGCACAGGAAATTTGGCACACTCTGGAGGTGACACACGAAGGAACTTCTCAAGTCAAGGAGTCACGACTAGCTCTATTTAGCAATGAATACGAAAACTTTGTGATGGAAAAGGGCGAGAGCATAAAAGATATGTTTGGACGTTTTTCAACTTTGGTGTACAATGCTAGAGCGCTTGGGAAGGTCTTCACTGAAGTAGAGCTTGTACGGAAGATACTGCGAGTCTTACCAATGAACTTTGAGGCAAAAGTCACTGCAATACAAGAATCGAAAGATCTGAGTAAACTAAGCATGGAGGAGTTGATCGGAAACTTGATGACATATGAGCTTGAGCTAAAGGCAAAGGAGGAACGTAACAACTCCGAATCAAAAAAGAAGACGATTGCCTTAAAAAGCAAAGAAGAAAGCGGTGAAGAAGAAGAAGATCCAATTGAAGAGCTTGCGATGGCTGTCAATAATCTTAGAAAATGGTCAAAATTCAGGCCACGCAAGAAGAAAACAAGTGGTAATAAGTCAAAAGATTCTGATGATTCCGATAATGAATTGACATGCTTTAACTGCAAAAAGCCTGACCACTTCAAACAAAAATGTCCACTTCTCAAAAACAACAAAGGAAAGAAAAAAAAGAAGAAGGCCTTTGCAGCAACTTGGGATGATGAAGAAGGAGAAGAAGTTTCGGATAATAGCTCAGAAGAGGCTAACTTGTGCCTTATGGAAAAATTAGAATCAGAAACAAGTTCAGAGGAATCCAGTGAGGTACATGACTATTCTTATAAAGAACTTGTTTTAATGTGTTATGATCTTACTAATACAATTGATACTCTTGAAACTAAAATTGAAAAATTGAAGTCTGACAGGAGAGAACTTGTTCATGAGAATACTAGGTTAGAAACTGAACTTGAGAATATTCAAAACCTAGACTGTAAAAAATGTAAAACTCTAGATTCAGAAATATCAAGACTTAAGAATAGCTTCGATAATCTTGAAAAAGAAAACTCAAGTCTTAAGGAAACCATTGACACTAGGAAAAAGGATTTTATAAATAGATGCACCACACTTGTAACTGAAAACACAAAACTAAAAACCAAAGTCCAAAATCTTGAGAAATCTCTGAATAACTTTTCAAGAGGAGAAAAATCGTTTAACATGTTATTGGGAAATCAACTCTTTGCTAACAACAGAAAAGGACTAGGCTTTGGGAAAACACAGGTTGATGATCATGCAAAAGGTAAGAGTGTCTTTGTTAGAAGTGAAATTGGACATCGTGTTGAAAATTGTAGTCATAGGAACAAGAACACAAAATTTATACAAGTTTTGGTTCCTAAGAATTCTACAAACAAATTTCATGTCTATAGGAACAAAAATAAAAGGACAAAACAAGTTTGGGTTCCAAAGGGATTGTTTGTTCACAATGCTTCAGTTACTAATATCATTGGACCTAAGAGTTTCTCTAGGTCATCCTCCTCTCTCTTTATGTAGGTCTGTTGGCGGGTTAAGGAGCAACAAGAATGGTTTCTAGATTCAGGTTGTTCTAGACATATGACAGGTGATAAATCTAAGTTCCTTAGCCTAGAGAAGTTTAGAGGTGGAAATGTGATCATGGGAGATAATAGCAAGTGTAAGATTATTGGGAAAGGTGAAGTAAGTAATGGTACTTTTTCCTTGACTAATGTTTTATACGTTGATAATTTGCATCACAATCTCATTTCTATTAGCCAACTATGTGACAAAGGTATGAATGTGGTTTTTGATAGTGATACTTGCAAAATCATTGATAAAACTTCTAATAACATTGTTTTTATGGGCAAAAGAAAAGGAAATGTTTACTCACTTTCGTTTGACAATCTAAATCTTTCCAGATGTTTGGTAGCCACTGACGAAGAGGCATCTTTATGGCATAGGAGACTTGGACATGCTAGCATGAGTCTCTTAAGAAATCTTGAAATGAAAGAATTAGTCAGAGGGTTACCACATCAGAAATTTAAAGATAACAAAGTGTGTAAAGCATGTTCCTTGGGCAAGCTTAGTCGATCATCATTTCGCCCTAAAAACATTGTTAGCACATCAAGGGTCCTCGAATTAATTCATGTGGACTTATTTGGACCAAATGAAATTGCAAGCTTGAATGGAAAACGTTATTGTTATGTATTGGTTGATGATTATTCTAGATTTACATGGGTTTATTTCTTAGCCAAAAAGTCTGAATCTTTTGATTATTTTTCAAAATTTGCTAAACTTGTTCAAAATGAAAAAGGAGTTTCAATTAAAACTTTGAGAAGTGATCATGGAGGCGAATTTGAAAATTCGGAATTTGAAAACTTTTGTGAAGAAAATGGTTTAAAACATGAATTTTCTGCTCCACGAACACCTCAACAAAATGGGGTGGTTGAAAAGAAAAATCGTACATTGCAAGAATTGGCTAGATCCATGTTGAGTGAGTATAAACTACCTCTAACTTTTTGGGCAGAGGCGGTGAATACTTCGTGCTACGTAATGAATAGAGTAATGATTAGACCAATACTAGGCAAAACGGTTTATGAAGTGTGGCATGAAAGGAAACCTAACATCTCTTATTTTCGTGTTTTTGGATGCCCTTGTTTCATTATTAACACAGGTGATCAACTTGGAAAATTTGAATCAAAGGTCGATGAGGGAATTTTCATGGGCTATTCAACAAGGAGCAAGGCTTACAGGATATACAACAAACGAACAAAGATAATTATTGAGCCAATCAATGTGAAATTTGATGAATCTGATCTGGAAAGGACGACTGAAAAAACGGTTGATGATGGGGTAGATCATGAAGGCATTAAAGAAGGGACATCTACTGAGAAAGATGGAAGTAGGACTGTTGATGCTGATAGATTGAAGTTCAAATCCAATCATCCTCCTGAATTGGTTATAGGAGATCCTACGGAAGGTATACGCACTCGCTCTTCATTTGATAAAAATTTGTGTGCGTTTTGTAGTCATAGTGGTTTTATTTCTGAAATTGAACCTGATTCTGTTGAAATGGCTCTTAATGATGAAAGTTGGGTTTTAGCAATGCAAGATGAACTTAATCAATTTGAGAGAAATAAAGTTTGGAAATTAGTTCCTAGGCCTAATGACTATCCAATTGTAGGAACTAAATGGGTGTTCAAAAACAAACTTGATGAATCAGGAAATGTAATTAGAAACAAAGCTAGGTTGGTCGCAAAAGGATATAACCAAATAGAAGGCATAGATTTTGATGAGACATTTGCTCCAGTTGCTAGGTTAGAAGCCATTAGGATTTTGCTAAGCTTTGCTTGTTATAAAGGTTTCAAACTTAAACAAATGGATGTAAAAAGTGCATTTCTAAATGGTGATTTGAAAGAAGAAGTTTTTGTTGAACAACCCCCCGGTTTTGAAAATCATGTTTTTCCAAATCATGTGTATAAACTTGAAAAAGCATTATATGGTCTTAAGCAAGCTCCTAGAGCTTGGTATGACCGCCTTTGTACATATCTTTTGGAAAATGGCTTTAAAAAGGGGAGTGCTGACACGACACTATTTCTATTACATAAAGGAAGTGATTTTTTGATTGTTCAGATTTATGTGGATGATATCATTTATGGTGCTACTAATGAACTCTTGTGCGAGAAATTTGAACAAGTCATGCAGGCTAAATTCGAGATGAGCTTGGTTGGAGAATTGAAATATTTTCTTGGATTTCAAATCAAGCAAAGCAGTGATGGCATTTTCATTTCACAATCCAAGTATGTGTTGGAACTGTTGAAGAAATTTGGAGTTGAGAACACCAAACCATTGAGAACTCCTATGAGCCCATCAACAAAGTTGGATAAAGACGAGAAAGGAAGTGCTGTTGATCAGAAGAAATATTGAGGGATAATTGGTTCACTTCTCTATCTTACTGCTTCTAGACCTGATATTATGTTTTCTGTGTGTTTATGTGCACGTTTTCAATCTAATCCTAAAGAATCTCATTTGAAAGCCACCAAACGAATTTTGAGATATCTTTCACACACACACAAATTTGGATTATGGTACCCTTCTTGTGAAAACTTTGATTTAGTTGGTTATTCTGATGCTGATTATGCTGGTTCATTGGTTGACAGGAAAAGCACCAGTGGGACATGTTTCATGCTAGGACATTCATTAGTTTCATGGTCAAGTCGAAAACAGAATTGTGTTGCATTATCCACCACTGAAGCAGAATATATTGCTTTAGGAAGTTGCTGTGCTCAAATTTTATGGATGATGCAAACTCTTTCTGATTTTGGCTTAGTTTATAAACAAGTTCCATTAAAATGTGACAGTAAAAGTGCAATAGACTTATCAAATAATCCTGTTCATCATTCACGCACAAAACACATTGATGTGAGACACCACTTTCTTAGAGATCACATTGCTAAGGAAGACATTTGCATTGAATATATTTCAACTGAGGCTCAACTTGCTGATATTTTCACAAAACCCCTCCCCGAAGACAGATTTTCTAGATTACGTTTGGATTTGGGGATTATAGAAATTGACTAACCATTTTTCATTGTTAGGTTGAAATATTCTTGTATATATACTTTCAACTTCAATTTCTAGGATTCAAACAAGTTTTGGATATTTTCCAAAGATTGATTCGAATATGGTATTCAGTACTGGATATTACATAATATAATTAACTTGGTAACTTATTCCACGATCATTTCTATTTCTACCATCTTTCTATCGTTCATAATGGGTTGATAAAATAAGAAGAGTGAATTATTTTTAAATTAAAAAAAATAAAAATAAAATAAAAAAATTTATAATAATAAATAATAATAACTCTCATGCATCCATTCTCATTTAAAAGTCCTTATGGTTATGCATGGATGGAGCATGTGAGTGAATTATTTTTATCATTACTCCATTCTCATTTAAAAGTCCTTATGGTTATGCATGGATGGAGTATGGTAACTAAGTATTCTGGTCTCACTTAATAGTCTGGATGCTTAGACTAATAAGTAACTGCTAATCTCATTTAAAAGTCCTTATGGTTATGCGTGGTTAGTAAGTGCTTATTTTTTTTTGTGCTAAAATGTCAAATTAATGTTAAAATATCTCTCTTCTTATTAAAACTGATCATCGATCCATCCTCTACAATATGGAAGTTTTTATCTCGTTATGATATATTATTTTTTGTTCCTACTGTTCCATTGTTTTTTTTTGTCAGTCTTTTGATAATGACAAAAAGGGGAGAAGAACAAGATTTTGATGAGAAAGTAAATATTTTTTGACCTATTTCAACAAATTTGGTTAAATGTTGTTAGTTAATTTTCTTTAGTTCTTTTATTCTTGTGTAATTTTTGTTATCTTCTAAATAGGGAGTGGTCTTGGTTGTAGGGGGAGCATTCAAATAGGGGGAGCTAAAAATTTCATGTTCAAACACATGTATTAGCATTTCAAAATCTTTAATATATATGTTTGTCATCATCAAAGGGGGAGATTGTTTGATGTGATTTTTTGTTTGATGATAACAAACATATATATATATATCAATATATATATGTGTTTGCAGTTTGGACTATATACAGAAAGGAAGAAATATTCATATTGAATAATTATACTATTGCACAGAATCTATATAATTCAACTAGTATTTTTTATTCAATATAATATTTTATTACAACACTTAAACAATACAAAGTTTTCAGCTCTCTCTATATATATACATACATCAGTTCATACATTTTACTTTTCTCACTACAACACTCAACACTCAGTTTTTCACTCTGTCTGCACATCTGCATCTATCTGCATTGTCCAGCTCCACTTCTCGTCCTGTCTCCTGTGTACCTGTATAATTAGCAACTACAACAGTAATCTGAAAACAAACAAATTTAAATTTGCAAAAATAAAATTTGTTTGTGTCTCAGATACATGGGTTATTGTCATCATCTTTGATTGTGCAATATCTATGCATATCAGTAATTTTTATCAGGGACAGGCAATTATAAGTGGCTGCAGTACACACGTGTACATTCGTATACGTGTGCACTACCATGCCAACTCGTGTGCACAAACTACAACAAAACACAAATTCATTCAAAGCAACATAACAGAGAAGAACAAAGACCAAGTGCAGCATCAGTCACACTTTATCAAAAATATGCAAGACAGTGGTCATGAATGCATTAACAACATCGAGCCAGAAACAGTCAAATATCCCACAAATGTCCAGACCAACAAAAACATGAATACTGCACCAACCAGAATGAACCAGTGATACAAGGCAACAAGTACAACACTGCACAAATTCAACATGAAGCAGTGCAAACTCCCAAAGATACAACAGTGAAAGAAACTGCATCACAGCAGCATGAAAAAGCGTATACAACATCAAAATACACAAAATATGGAAACTGCACCAATGCAAATCAGAACATAGTATATATAGTGATGCATAGCAACTGCATAGCAGCTACACAACAAAACACAATGCAACAGAACATGAAGCAGTTCAAATCCAAGTACAAACCCAAGAATATATGCATACACACATACATATGTATGTATGCACATATATAGTAACCAAAGTGCAGTGCAACTACAAAGAAGTCAGTGGCAAGCTACAAACACCAAGTGCAACAGTGAACACAATGTACATGCCAACAACAAGTCATGAAGCAATCAACATGAATATCACAAGAGTCACAGCAAAAAACGAAGACTGCAAACTCAAGTGATAAAACATGTGTCCAGACAATATTTGAGTACATCGAACCAGCTTTCAAATGAAACAAGGAAAATAAATACTGCAACTACAACAATGGAACAACAGCTCATATGAACAAGTGTACAAAGGCAACATGAACAAGTGTAGCATCTGTATCAAAGCAAACTATATCAGTAGTAGCCAAATGTTACACATGCAATGCCGAGAAGAACTATGACCATTATCATTGACTCCATTGATCAAAGACACACATGAATATGAAGACCATCAAGTGTCAACCAGACGTCACAATGGTCAGGCAGTATACATGACATAAATGCAACTACAAGAAAGTGCAGAAATCAAGCCGAAGTTAAATCAGTGCAGAAATCAAGCAGAAATCAAATTCGTATTCTAATTTGGAAAAGAATCTCTGCATCAAATCTCTCGACTATATATGGTCAGTAATTAATTCAAATAGGGACCGAGAAAACAAATAAAGGAAGATATCTTCGAATTAATTAATTCGAAGTCAAATATGGTCAGCAATTATTCGAAATTGAATCAAGAAAGGAATACTCCAAATCCAGAACAAATTCAGGAAAATAATCAACGACGTGAAGAAATCAAATCTGACAGTGGTTATTAGGGTTTCAACCCTATAAATAAACCCCAAGAAATCATCATAGAACACAGAGAAATCGAGTTAAAAAGCAAGCAATCAAACGAGCAACAAAAGAAATAATATACCGAATCATCAACAACTCGATCATCAGAGAACGAGCAAGCCGAGCAACGCAATTTCAAAGTCAACAATTAATCATCAGAAATCGAGCACAAGCAAGAGCCGATAGCCGCAATTTGGATCGATGGCGTAAAGCCCTAATTTTTCTCAAAGACTCAAGCCCTAATCTCAAAAGCAAGGCCGACATTATTTTTACAAGCAAAAGAAGGAACGAAGTGGATCGGGTTAAAGAATATTAGACCGGCTTTGTTTAATTATTAAAGGGGTGTTAGTTTTATTTAGTGTTTAAACTTTAAAAGTTTTTTTTCAAAGTTGAGCAAAAATTAGTGATTAACATTTATATTTTAATCTTTGCTCCTGCAATTAATTTTGAAGTTGTTTCTTTTCTTTTTGAGTCAAAAGAATTCGTAAATCACCACCTAGGGTTTAGGTGTTGTCAGATTGTCTAGTTAGAATTAGTCCAGTTAGCAGGGTTTGCGAGTTTGCAAAACTTTATAGGCGGTAGCAGGGTTTGCAAGTCTGTTAGAGTGTTTGTAAGCGGGAAACTGTTCAATTCTAATAGAAATCTGGGAATGCAGCAGTAGGCAGGGGTTGCCGAAGCTGGGTAAATTTTGTGTGTGATTTACTTTTCAGCATATTTATTTCTACAGTTTGTTTTTGTGTTTAATTCGGAAAAATTTGCTATAACCCTATTCACCCCCCCTCTAGGGTTAATCTAGATCCTACAAGTGTCATCGATTGGTTTGATTGCTTTCGAATAATGCTTCGTCAAATATGGTATAACTCATTGAATAGAATGTTTGAGAAGAAATTATTAGCCCATTAGTGAGTACTTGAATTTCAATAGTTAATATGTTATGCCTTGGTTAAATTCATGCGATTGCTATTAGGAAGTATTTTACGCTTTAGAGTTGTATTCTCTTCCGATGTGCGACAAGTGATTGGTAGATCCTTAAGAGAATGTAGTTCAGGTTTTCCTACGGTATCCTTAATAAGTGATATTTACTAGATTTTAGTAAATACTTGAATTTCACCATATGGTATGGGACGTATTGGTTAAATTCTAGTGATTACTGAAGGTGATAGTATTTGACACTTTAGAGTTTACTCTCTTTTGTTGTGTGGCAAGTGGCTGCTAGATCCTTAAGAAGTTTATTCCTGGATTTCTTTTCGAACATAATAATATAATAATATTTAATAAATGTAGATTTATCGAGTCATGGTTTCTATGATTACCTTGATCGGTATGGACTATGCTTGAGACCATTTTGTGGTTATGTGTTCCTGATCCGAGTACGATCCTTGGTATCGGATCGGTTCAAGTGATATCGATTTGTTGGTTTGTTTTCCATGAGTTTTGAGTTCAATCATTACAATTGTTTTGGATGATTATTACGATCAGTTTGGGTTAAGATCCCTTGGATTCTGGATATTTGAATTCTGTGACTATTTTGTGTTCGTAAAATAAACGTATATATTTTTGTGTCTTGTGATGGATGTTAAGTTAATTTTGTTATTCTACGTTTAGGGACTAGTTCGTGTTTGTGACTTAAACTTATAACATGTTATTAGTAAATTATTGATATTTGCATGCTTACAGATATTGTGTTTTGTTATGTGAATTCAGTGTGACTAATATGTATTCCTGACTTAAATGTATAACCATGTGCCTTGTGATGAACTCTAAGTTGAATTAATTCTCGTGACTCGTTATTTCATGGACATCTATATTTACTTATGTTTTTTTGTATTATGTTCTCACCCTATTGGATATTTAGAGATGGTATGACCCGTGTATTATTTTGCTTGGGTCAAGCCGAGACTTTTCAGGTTATAAGACAAGTTGACCTTTGAATGTTTGGGCTAACAAGGAGATAAACACTTTTGACTTTTTAGTTTATCTCATTTAGGGAATTTGAGAATATGTTTATAAGATGTACAATTGAGATTAGAGAACTGTAAATTTGTATAATAATCGAGTTTATTATTTCATTTTGTAAACTAAATAATTTGTATATGTATAAGTTGAGATTTATTCCGCTGTGATCTGTGACTTCTATTTATATTCTCCAGATTAGAAGACGATAATACCTATAATGTTCTTTGCTAAACTGGGCATCGCGTTGGGGTCGTTACAGTTTGGTAACATAGCTATGCTAAAAAATTATAACATGTGATATAATGGGTCCCAAACATAGATGACTTAGAGTCCTATCCCCTGGGGTGTGTGGTAGATAGTTATATTAATTATCTAAGTAGGAATAGGAATATTAATGATTATCAGGATAATCATTTAGGGCATAAATTGATTTCAAATTTTTTTAATTTGGTAAACTGGATTTTGTGACATTAATACTTTTAGTGAATAATGAGCAAAATCTTTTAGTGTTGGGAAAATTTTGAAATTAAATTGGAATGAGTTAAATTAAAGTGATCTATTTTCTTTTAATAGAAGATTTAGGAATTTGTAACGACCTAAAATTTCTGTCATTCGAAATTCATACATTTAATTGATTTTAAATATTCAAAAGTTAATTTTATAACTTGAATAAATTATATTTCGAATATCTTTATTTAATTGGATAATTAAATTGTTAATTTAATATTTGAAATTGCAGAAATAACTGGAAATTGAATTAAAGTAAAAATAGCCATTTATCAAATAGTCTTGGATTTTGATGAAACTAATTTCATTAGATTTGTAATGTTATATTATTGTAGGATTTCAAATTTCGTGTCAATCGGATTTACAATTTGGCCAGGGCAAAGCCAAAACGCGTAGAAATTTGTTTAATTGAATTTAAATTTAAATAATTCGATTCGAAAAATCTATCTTTCGAATACGATCGAATTGGCTCTCGATTTATATTCCATTGTGTTCGAAATAGGGGTAAAACATTATAAATGCCAGGCGGCATGCATCTTTTCGAGTTTGAAAAATTTGACGATGAATAGTGTCGTAAAATTTTCTATAAAAGCACCTTTAACATTTCAATTTTCATAAAACTCTAATAGGGCTAGGGCTAGCCGCCATCAACTATTCAATGGACGAAAATAGCCAACATTCTTCCCTCGTCTCTTCTAATCCGCTCACTTTCATCAAAAACATCCAACTAGAAAACTGTAGAGGGGGGTGAGTACTACACGATCAACGGTCATAATCGCATATAAAGCATCAATATGGCCGCTAAGGGGTCGCGTCGTATGGAGTTGGTCACGTTTTTCATGGCCAAGATGGAACCGAGTTTGACCGTACTCAAGGCGGTGGGGCGTGGGGTGTAGGGCTTCGAAACAGCATAGGTTGATCGCCGTATAGTCGTCGATAAGAATGTGCGATGATCGATTTGAATGGCGGCTAGATGGTTTTTTTGCATGGGTATGAATTCGGAGGGGAAGATGATAACAAGTGGCCGAAATTCCATGGTAGAAAAATGAACGGCTGTGATTAACTAGATTAAAAATAAAATAGAATTTATGATTAAATTATATATTTAAATTCGTTTAAACTTCTAAATTGCATAACTTCTTCATACCAGGTCCCTTTTTGACGAAACAAGTTGTGTTGGGTCCGTATTGACGAGTATTACATTCTAGAACTAGTTTGGAGTTGATTGGAGCTAGTGTAAATTTTGGATGAAATTAAACGCTTGTTTAATATTATTTGAAATAAAACACTACAACTGCTATTGGAACCAATGTGAGTACAACTCACTCTTTCTAACTCATTGATATTTTTATATAAGTGAGAATAAATTTATTTTATGATGATTGATGATTGTTTGGATGATATATGATATTATATATATATATGTATGTATTCGGATATATTCCTGCCTATTGGAGCAGATGAGACCCTATACGTTCTCGTGTATGAGCGGATGACCCTTTGTACACACGTCTACCTTGAAGCGGACATTGTATACATATTTCTAATATGTATATTTGTTGCAGGTTACAAGTTGGAGGGATCCAATAGGATTCCTCACCAGTATTGGTTTTATTTACAGATATTGAGATATATGCTGTTATCATGTGATATATGATGTTTGGATGTCGTGCCTGATGTATTTGGTGCTGTTGTAGCATTTAGCCTATTTTTGGTGATTTAAAATGTTAAAGGGATGATTTCTATATTTAAAAAAATGATTTTCAAGTGATTTTGAAAATAGATGTTTAGTTAATTTTTATTGGTTAAAGGAATGGATTTATTTTAAATAAATAAATGTTATAATTTTTATGTTATAAAAATTATGATGTTTTGCTAATGTAATTGAAATATGATTTTTGAAATATGGAATTAATTAATTGGTAAAATAGTTTAAATTGAGATTTTTGATTTATTATAAATGATTTATATATAAGATTTATAGAATTGATATTTTATAAATAAAAAATGGAATTACAATTGAGTTCTGAAAGCGTTAAAATGAAGTAATAAATGGATTTTATAAGTAAATAAGATTTACAGATTTATGAATTGACGATGTTAATAAAAGGGATGAATTTGTAAACAAATAATTTATAAGAAATTAACTTATAATTTGGATTTTGGCATGTAAACGAGATTTAAATGGAATTAGTTAATAAAGGGATTTTATAAGTGGATAATCCTTTAACTAAATGTGCAATCGTGATGAATTTGGTAAAGGCATTATATCCATGATTTTATGGACAGTGGATAGTTCTTTAATAAATGTGTAGAAGTATTAGAGTTGGTAAATGGACTATATTCTTGATTTTGGATAGTGAATAATATATTAAATAAAATGGATATTTCTGGAAAGTGATATTTATAAATGAAATTAAATGGTTTGAAGATGTTTTAAAATGTGTTAAATATCGAATACATAGATTTCAACATTCATTGTTGAAATAGACGTTTACGAGAAATACAGGAAATGATGGACTATACACCATTGTTATAGTATATGATTGTCGAAAAGAAATGTTTTGTATAGTTGTGGGTTTTATATATCGATCTAATTTTTGAATCCCTATACTAGTGATTTTGGATTGTCGTAACAATGTTTTACGCAACACTTGTTTTGTCCCGAATAAGTATGTTAAGAGAATGTTTTCCTTAGAGAATAAAATATACTTATTCCTGACTTAAGTATATGTAATATTTTCTAAGTGTTGAAAATAAAGAGATTTGTGAATTACTTATTATTAAATAAGTATATGGAAATATTTTTCAATATTGAAATGGTTTTGAGAATATATCTATTATGGATAATTTGATGTGAATATTTGGCAAGTGATTTAATTAATAAAAGATCAATAAAAAGGGCCTAGTGATTGCTTATAGTGCTGAATATTTGTTTGTTTGCTTTGATAGTACTTAGCCTGCTGTGTAGGCTTGATTACCATTTGTGTTAAGGATGTTGATTCATATAGTGCAGAGTGTTACTCCAATCTATCGAGCTTCCTTCTTAGCCGAAGGATAGCAAGTTGAAAGTTGGAGACATGATAAGTCAATGAGACTTAGTTTCTGTGTGAAGTTGAGAAACGCTTTTGCGTTGTTGATGTGAAGAGACCGAGAATAGTTTTATCTGAAAACCACTTCAAACCAACATATATATATATATATATAAGCGTTCGATTGTGCAAGTTATTGATGATATTGATATTCAGGATTTTCATAGTGGGGGACTTCTTGTTGATCATTTGGGGTTAAAATCCCAATATACATATAGTAGAAGTGGTCTCTTCATTATGAAATATCCAATGCAAGGACTATTCATAACTATTCCTAGGGAATTCCTAACATGATGTGGTAGGAAAGTACCTTCGGTTTGTCATTTTCCTGGACAACTTGTATTGATCTTTGTCAGACATTGCAATTATAAAGATTACGCACATTGGTTTTTACAAACGTACATCGGTGGCGGCGAAGAAGGCAACTTCTCTTAGCTTAACACCATCCTTGAGACGTATGAGCTTAAGTGTTGTATTTTTATGGAAGGCAATTATTAGTCAACGGAAATGTCATATGTGATTGTGAAAGGTAATCGTTACCTCGGGCCTCATCAACCAGAAATGACCAAAACAGGGTTAGATGCGGCAAAGCTAAGTGGGTCGCTCCTAAGTAGGGTATGATCATCCTCTTCTAGATGTATCTTTACATGCTATGACGTCGTGTATCTGATTATTGTGGTTTGTATGCTTAGAGGGCCCTCGGAAAAGGTCAGTAACGACCGAAGGATGACATATTCGGTACCATCTAGTTATAAAGTGGGCCAGTCTTGTGTTGGTAGAGGGCAAATGTTCTGTGCATTAGGACATGCGTCTAGAGGTGTATCCATCGGAAGTCCCTTTACCTTGTTATTTGTATGAAAATCCAAATCCCGCTACGACCTACGATTTAGTTTGTATTGGCGTAATAAATAGCCTTGAAATGCTATATGGGTAACCATTTCGACTATGATTAATATTATTTATATACTTAATGCTAGTATAATATCAGATGATTTGATATGAAATGTTTTAATTATTGTAAGGTAAAAACATGTCTGTGTTTATGTGTGGGCGTGTCTTACGAGATACTGTTGTTTTGATAAAGGAAAAGTTTGTTAATTTAATAAATTCAGTTGAGTGTGTTTTTCACCCTGGTTTACCAGACTGATCCGAGCGTTCTTCCCTTTTAATGCTCGGGTCAGACTGAGTATAATTACAGGTTCAGATTGGTGCTATTGATGCTTCAGTAGTAGAGCTGGAGATCTTCATTTTCGTGTAAATGTATCTATTTTGATAATCTGCTGCTTATTATTGTTGTTGTTGCATATTATCGGCAGTTGTAAGGGCAGGTTATTATAACTGTCAAGGCTGATGATTATTGATTGATTGCTGAACTCTGATTGATGTATGTATATGTACAGTTTCTGTTTTGTAAAGATCATTGATATGATATTATATGTTTTCCGCTGCGATGTGAGATTTGGTATTGTTCTGTTTGGTTCTATCTTCTCTTCTCTTCTTCTCTCTTCTTTTCTTTCTCTTGACCTTCAGTCGGTCTATGCTTTGTGGGGCGAACATGTGTGGTTTATTGTCGATTCAATAGGTACGAATTTGTAGATCGTCACAAAATTTGAGTGAATAAGTATAATATTGAAGTAGTCTTGGAATAATTAGAGGTTCGTAGTGGAATTTAAGACATTGAATTATTCCACTGTAATTGATTATGTATGTTTTGGTTGATTAGCTGATTGGTTGCTAGGGATTGATTGCTTGGTTGCATTTATTTAAAATTGGATGCATGAATGATAGGGATAATAAAATAAATGCATCTAACCTTGAGATTATCTACTGTATTGACTTGTCCAAATGTTTTTTAAGGATTTTGATCGATATATGGGATGCCATGTTATCGATAGGGGTTTATAAACATTGAACGTGACATTTTGACGTAAGTAATAATTTAAAGTTGGAAATTTAAGTATGGATTTCTTCCATTATGGAATATTATGAGGTCAATCTAACTTAAGTTTTATCATGAATTATTAACATCTCCTATATGATATGAATTTGATAATAAATACTAATATGAATTTTTTAGATAGGTGCATGTATCTGAAGTTAAATAGATATCATTTAAAAGATTATAAATTGTTTGCTTAAGGAATATTAGTAGACTCGCTAATATTTCAAATATAAGGTACGCATCTCGGATTACATGTATCTTTTTTGTGTTTTTCCCTACAAGATGCCACATCCTTGAGATGAGATGTATATTATGTAATTATAGTCATATTGTAAATTTTCGAAACGCTAGCCATGCAAAGGAGATGCTGCTAAAATATTGCTTAAATTTAGGGCGTCAGATATTTTTTGAGAATTTTGGAAATTTTGATAACTAAAAATTTAATACTAATTTTGTGATTCGGAGTAATACTGTTGGGTTGATTTTGGAAATGAGATTAGAAACTAGTTAACAATAATAGTTTACTGATGAATTGTTTTCTAGAATCAAAAGACGGATTTTTGAAAAAAAAATTATAGACCAATTTCTAAACTAAAATTGCGAGGGCGTAATTTCTTTAAGGGGGAAGTCTGTAGCAACCTAGATTTTTGAGTTAACTAAAAAAAATATAATAATTATTTAAACTATAAAGCTTAAATAACTGGTTTGGCCTTTGTAGTCTTTTATAAAGGATAATTTGTTTTAAAATGATCAATTATAAAGCTATGAGAAATATCAAATTATTAGTATTTTCAAAGTGTTAAAAAATCACACAAAAACATTATTGATTTTTTATTTAGTTATGGTGAATTCTAAATATATAAAATGATTAAGTGATTGGAATTAGAGTTTGGTAAGAATATTTAATTGATTTGAATCTTTTATATTTTTATATCTAAAAGAAAAACTAGAAACTATACGTTTCTTTTAAATAGTGTTCATTTTATTAAATACTTAAGTAATCTTCTTATGTGAATGTTGGGCTTTGGTTTTAAACACTTACATACTTAGTTTATGAAGTTGCTAGTTATTAAATTTCAAAGGAATTATAATTAATTCTTTTCCCTTCTTATTGGGTTCAATTTAGAACTCAAGCCCACTTACATTTTACTAGGGAGGAAATACTCCTCTTTTCTTTACAGTATATTTATTACAATAAAATAAAAGAAACTGCTTTCCTCTTTAAAAATCTAGAAACAAAAATGTTCAAATTCTCCAACTTTCTTGCAAGTTAATCATCTTTTGAAGCTAATACTTCAAGGTAATGGATTTAAAATCTATCTTAATTTTTAGATTCCATAATTTTAGTTTACAGTGTTTGACTTTTCATTGTTCTTTTTGTGGCTGAGACAAATTTCTAAGGTTTGTTGTATAATTAAAAGCGAATAATAAATTAATGTTTGGCAAGCGATTGTAAGAAGAAGATGTGAGTTAACCCACACACATCTATCTATAAATTTCAGGTTTGCATATAATTGTTGTGTGATGAAAGATTGTGAATTTGGATGATTGTTTGGTTGTATTTTGCTGAAAATTGTTTGTCAAAAATCGCTACAGTAAAACAGCGATATCTTAGTGCAAATTATCCATATTAACTCTATCGTTTTGCAGTAGAAAGAACTTTCTGTTAGCTATAGTTCTTTTTTAAGAACTTTATGAAATTCTGTTGTTTAGAGGATTGACATTGAGTTTGAAACTGATGTACACAGCTCTGCTCTTTGCAATTTTCTTAGTTAACACCTGATATCAAAATCAACATAACTTTTGAATGGTAGATCGAAATTGAGTGAGATTTTATTCAATTGAAAGGTATATTTATAAGGAACGACTTTTATCTTCTCACTTTCTATAAATCTACAATTTTATAACTGTAATATGTGTTTGAAGAGCAGGTAACCTCTCTGACCTATGTTTTTAATTTTAATTTTCAAATACAGAATTGTTTTGCCATATCATTTCCATCATTGATCAGAATTTGATAATTTTTAAAGTTATGGAAAGCTTTTACTTTTAGCTAAAACTTTAATCCTTAATGTTTTGCTAAATTTTGAGCTTTAAAAAGTCAAAATCATAATTTTTGTCGCTACCCTAAGAATAAGCGATAGCTACAATGAATTTAATTCTTAAAATAAATTCGTTTATAAATTTTAAACCATAAATTCAAATTAGATGATCTTTTTATTGTTTGAAAGAAAATACTTTGGTATACAACTTTCATCCTTTAAGTTTTGTCAAATTATGAGATTTAAGTGGTCGAAAGTGCATATCTTTAAACCATAAATTTGAGTAAAACGAAGCAAATAGACAAGCTTCGTATTTAAGTACTTTACGAAAGAGAATAATTTTTAATTTATAAATCTTAGAATTGTTTCTAAATTATGTTAATAAATATTAAAAATGATTTTTTAGTAGGTAATTTTATACATTAAGCACGTTTAGTAAAATATTTATGGATTTAGAAATATGACTTTGGAAATACAAATCTAATATATTTTTAACAAAAGTGATTATGGATTGAAATATAAGTTGTAGGATTCATGGAATTTGGAAATGTAGTTTTAAAAATTATAAACTTAGTTTATTTCTAAATCGACTCGTGATATTTTAATAGAATTTAGAAGAGTAATTAAATATGGTTAAAATATAGTTTTGTGAATAATACAACTATATGAATATTCAAGACAACCTTGTGTATATAAGTGAAATCTTGGAAAAATTTAGGTTTATGGAATATTTCATTAAGCGAAAATTTATTTTAATCTAAATAATAAATAAACTTATGGAAATTTATAATAAGTTTTTTTAAATAATAAAATAAAAGAGAAAAAATGTTTTGAGAATCTTAATTCTATAATTTGAGAAGTACTAATAATCGACTTAGTGTCATCGATTAGTCAAATGCTTTCGAATAATGCTTCCTCGAATATGGTAAAACTCATTAAATAGAATGTTTGAGTGGAACTTACTCTCCCATTAGCGAATACTCGAATTTCGCTAGGTAGTATGGGATGCCTTAGTTAAATTCGTATAATTTTTATTAAGAAGTATTTTACACTTTAGAGTTGTATTCTCTTTTGGTGTGCAAAAAGTGGTTTCTAGATCTTTAAGAGAGTGTAGTTCAGGTTTTCGTATGGTATCCACAATAAGTGATACTTACTAGCTTTCGGTAAATACTTGAATGTATTGGTTAAATTCTAGTGATTACTGAAAGTGATAGTATTTGGCACTTTAGAGTTTATTCTCTTATGGTGTACGACAAGTGGATGCTAGATCCTTAAGAAGTTTATTCGTGGATTTCTTTTCAAACATAATAATATTAAATAAATGTAGATTTTAACGAATCATGGTTCCTATGATCACCTTGACCGACAAATCCTTGAGATCATTCTATGGTTCTATGTTCCCAGTCTGAGTACGATCCTTGGTATCAGATCGGTTCAAGTGCTACCAATTTGTTTACTTGTTTGCCATGGGTTTTAAGTACAATCATTGTGATTTTTTGGACGATCATTACATCGGTTTGGATTAAGATCTCTTGATTCTGGATATTTGAATTTTGTGACTATTATGTGTTCATGAAATAAAGTTATATATTCTTATGTCTTGTGATGGATGTTAAGTTAATTCTGTTATTCTGCATTTAGGGGCTAGTTCGTGTTTGTGACTTAAACTTATAGCCACGTTCGGAGTTAATCATTGATATTAGCATGCTTAGAGATATTGTGTTTTGTTATGTGAATTCAGTGTTTAGTGACTAATATGTGTTCATGACTTAAATGTATAACCGCATGCCATGTAATGAACTCTAAGTTAAATTAATTCCCCTGGCTTGTTATTTCATGGACAAGTATATATTTTGTTTTTTTGTTGTATAATATTATTACCCTATTGGATATTTAGAGATAATCTAACCCGGGTGTTATTTTATTTGGGTCAGGCCGAGACTTTTTAGGTTATAAGACGAGTTGACCTTTGAATGTTTGGGCTAGCAAGGATATAAACACTTTTCACTTTTTCATTTATCTAATTTGGGAAATTTGTGAATATGTTTATAAGATGTACAATTAAGATTAAAGAGTTGTAAAATTTGTGTAACAAACTAGTTTAGGATTTAATTTTGTAAACTAAATAATTTGTACGTGTATAAGTGAGACTTATTCCGCTGTGTTCTGTGACTGTTATTTATGTGACATATTGTTTTGAAATCTGAGAAATCGATGTGTGTGTTACTTTGTATTAATACTATACACGTCAAATTCATTTCAAATATTAAGTGAAAAAGGTACAAATGATGTGTCAGTGTAAGTCGAAAGATATATTCACATTTGATCGCCCCTAACAGGCCGTATTCTCTAGATTAGCAGACGACATTTCTTGTAATGTTCTTTGCTAAATTGGGCATCGCGGTGGGGTCATTACAAGATTTACAGCAAGTAGAGATTGATATAGTAAGAGATGTAAGTAATACCAGAAATTTAGATCAATTCAACAGTAAATACATGAAAAAAACATATGCAACCAATGTGATTTCAGAGATAGACTGTGTGAGTGTATTACCTCACCTTGTTCTTCTAATTAAGTAGCTAACTGCAACCATAATACTCTAGACTTCTTTAATTCATCAAGCCCTAGAATCCATACTTCAAACAAAACACAACAGGATCACTTTGCACTCAAAACAGCAATAGATGGATTTAGATTATAGATTAGGGCGCAAATAACATACCTTTATTTTTATTGGCCTCTAAAATGATTTGACTTGTAATAGAATTTAATAAGATTGGTGAAAATGATTTCTAGGTTTTTAAGAGGAAGTTTTTTTCTATTTTGAAATTTGAAATGAACGTACTGAAGTTTTGCTAAGGAAAACTTATCTTTAACTAAACGGACTTGGGTAATTCAAACAAACCCAATAAGACGAATATTACAATTTTATTTTATTTTCTCTTTATAAAATACCAATTTACACTACAAACAATATTTAATTTAATACACAATGATTTCTCAAAATTTATTAAAACCCATCACAAGTTAAAAATCCTCGTCCCTATTAATATTGATGTTAACCCACCTTTTTCCAAGGTAGTATACAAGCAGATTGAACCGAATAGACTCCACGATTATTGAGGCTGATGAGTACAGTGTGATGATTGTGGGACCCAGAAATCGTGTATTGATAATAACTTGAAGTCAAGATTGAATGGAGTTGATGGATTTGCAAGGCAGAATCTTCGAAGTATGAAATATGGTTCAACACATAGGAGCAACTGCATTTCGATAGGAAACAATTAATACTCAACAACCACAAGAGGGATCGAAGTGAAAATCAAGGAGAAGAGGAGTCCCTAGGAAGTTCACCTAGGGATTGCATCACAAAACATGCAACTTGAAGGGATCAATACCGATCCCTCCATACAGATCGATACTCTTCCTTTATAGGGATCCACTATATTTAATTCTAGCAGTGATTGGTCAAAATCACAACATCTACAAATCTAATTGACATAAAACTTGGAAGACAAGCTAACTACAACTTGTGGAACACCTCATAGGGATCGCATATCATTTGGAGCAAGTTGGAGGGATTGGTACCTATCCCTCCATAGGGAATGGCTATAATCAGCCTTCATAATATATTGCAACAAAGATTGATCAACAACTCGAGTTCTACCATTCCAATTTGCATGAAACTTAGAGGCCAAGCATAATATAATATAGATAAACTCAATTAGGGATCATACATCATTTGGAAGAGAATGGAGGGATCGGTACCTATCCCTTTAGAGGGATCAGTAGAAATTAGAATTCAAGCAAGACTACTTTACGAAAAATGTGACATCACACAAACCACACGTCGAAATTGCACGAAATTTGGAGAGCAGTTAGCTAACATCATGGGACACCCCTCAAAGGTATCGGTTCCGATCCCTATTATGGGCCCCAATGGGCGTAGATATTTTTTGGTAGCCTCATCATGGTCTTCCGAACCTTCTGTCAATATTTCAGCCTGATCCGTGCACGTCTTCGCTTATAAATACAGCAGGCACGACATTAGAAAAATGGCCTTCTTTTGCTTCGTTTTACCTTCAACTTAGGCTACACTCCACCAATTTTATGCTTGGATTTCAGACTGTAATTATAAACAAACTTCAGTGTAATAAAAAGATTTTTGGGGAGTGGACGTAGGCCGGAATTAGCTAAACCACTATAAATCTTGTCTCTTTTTACTTTCTTTTTGATTGTTTAATTTAGTTCTTCATTTATTTCTCTTTATATTTCTGTGATTGGATTGGACATTGGTACTTTTACACAATTTGGTGTTGGTGGCCAATTTTGGTGCTAACATTATGGTGCTTTCACTGAGAAAGCTAGCCCCTATGGATTTGGAGTTCGGACTTGGAATCAATTATAGAGTTTGGACTTAGAGCAATGGAGCGACAATTAACAAAGAGATAAGTAGTGGATAAGAGCCATCATGAAGGGAATCCTGAGGCTTCCTTAGGAGCCGGAGCTAATTAAACATCTATCTACATCACCAGAGATGGAAATGGAAACAATACTGGACGCTATGCAGGAACAGACGCTGAAAAGAAAGGAGAAGATGAAGTAGAATCTATTCCGACAGAACGGACAAGCTTGAGCCATAGGAGCTGCTGGAATGCAAAACCAAGGAGTTGGAACGACAGGGCCTACTAGAGCTATGGGTCAAGGAATTGAGGTGGAAAGATTTGCTAGAAATCAGAATGGGAGCATGGAGACGGAGATTTTGGATAAAAGAGTGGAATAGAGAATCCGAGGGCAATCCTCGGCTATCTTAGAGGGATCAGCGCCAATCCCTCTAGAGGGACCTATATCAGTCCCAAAAGACAAGGGGCATGCACCCAGGTATGGTCGATCGTGATGATGGAAGTTCTGCGGTCAATCTCATGGAGCTTGGTGTGAATCAGAATTGGGATGCTCATCTAGAGGAATACATTCCAGAATTCCCTCGTAGACACGGGGCCTTCTTGGACACGATGATAGGAGACCGCCACTTAAAGACAATGATGGGTTTGCAGAGATGATCAGACGATCTATGCATGGAGGATTGGTGAACATGGATATAGAGGATGTAAATAGAAGTTCATTCGCTCCTAATATCAGGAATACTAGGAATCCACCCGAATTCAAACTACTAACATTGGAAGCTCATGACAAAAAGTCGGATCCAACTATGCATATGATGAGGTATAGATGGCACATGGAAGTAATGGGGGCAACAGAAGAATTCCTGGCATGATGCTTCCCCTGTAGTTGATGGATGTATCTACGCTGAGATTCATACATTTGGAGAGCGATTCTATTAGCACATGGACGGATTGGTCGAAAAATTTATGAACCAATTTCGTGTTCACATTATGAGACCTAAGAATATGATGACATTAACGTCACTAAACCAATGGGCAGGAAAATCACTCAAGAATTTCTTAACCAGGTTTAATGCGGCAGTTGTTTCTATGGATCGACCAGATCATCGATGGTTTTGATGGCCGTAGTGTCAAGATTGCAGATAATTCAGATTTTAAGATATCGCTGATAAGGTATCCACCGATGGATCTTGGGGAATTCTACCATGAAGCAGGGAGGTTTCTACGATAAGAAGATGTGAAAGCTGATAAAGAGGCAATGGATGTTAATATGGTATGGGATGGAGAAACCGCCAGGTGAAAGCTCAGGAAAGGACAAGGGTAAACGGAACATGGATAATAGCTTTGATGGATCGAAGCGACAGAGGGGGAACCTAAATTCTCTTCAACTTAGAATCGAATAAAACCATAGAACATATATATCTAGATACTCGAGGGCGCCTTCCATATCGGAGGCTGGCAAGGAAGGAACCCTCGAACGCGAACCGACATCATGAAAGCGCTGCCTATTCCATGAGCTGGATAGGGACAATAAAAATGACTGCAAGCATTTAAAGGATATCGTCGATGAACATGTGAGGAATAGTCGGTTACAACAATACATAAGGACATAGGCTGTGGGGGTGGAATAAGAGTCGCCACTGTCCACCTCAAATGAAAATGGCACTAGATCAAAGCATCATCATCAACTTGTCATCAATTGATCGGGATAGCATGGAATAAGTAACAACTCCATAGTAGGATGGCTAAGTCACTAACACATGTACAGGGTCGAGGATGGTCCCTAGGCATGCTTTGAGATGATGGTAAACCATAGTGCCCATGTTTGTAAAATTAGTTTTTATTTTTCTTATTTTTTCTTCTTTTCTGTTTCGAACTATGGTTTATTAGATATACAGACTATTATTTTATATTTTGGCAAATGGACTTAGGAATGTATAAATTTGGATTAATGTACACAGGTCGTCAGGTACGGACTATGCTTAGTAATGGGTAGGTCGCTTCGCTCGAACGCAATGGATCGGCCTACTCAGGTTGTTGAGTATGGATTATGCTCGGCAAGGATCCGGAGAGATCAAGGCCATTAGGTATGGACTATGCCTGGCTACTGGTAGGTCATTTCTCTTGAACGCGATGGATCGGCCCATACAGGTCGTCGAGTATGGATTATGATTAGCAAGGATCCCGAGAGATCAAGGTCGTCAGGTACTGACTGTGTTTGGCAAGGTAGGTCACTTCGCTCGAACGCGATGCATCAGCTTACTCACTTCGTCCGATATGAATTTTGTTCAGCAAGGATCCTGTGAGATCGAGGCTTTGTATTTGGCAAACAATCCGGTAAGATCACAAATTTGGCTATTGGCATTGGATAGATATAGATTAGGCTAAGGATTTGGAATGTATTACTAATAAGATATCGACTCAAAAAAGTTATGGATTTCACTAACGATATGGAGAGATCATAGATTTGGATTGGCAATGGATTTGATACTGGATTGGTAAACACTGCTATCAACAGATCATGGATTTACGGCAATTCAAAAAACGCCTTCCTATTGTAAGGCATGTTTTAGGGGGCAAAGTGTTAACCCACCTTTTTCTAAGGTAGTATACAGGTGGATTGAAGCCAAAAGACTTCATGATTATCGAGGTCGATGAGTCCTAAGTGATGATTATGGGAACCAGAAATCAAGTACAGGTAATAACATGAAGTCAAGATTGAATGGGGTTGATAAATATGCAAGGCAGAATTTACGAAGTATGGAATAAGGTTCAACACATAGGTGCAAGTGCATTTCGATAGAAAACAATTGATAACTCAACAACAATAAGAGGGATCAAAGTGAAACTAAAGATGTAGGAAGAGGGGACCCTACGAAGTTCACCATAGGGATCGCACCCAAAAACATGCAACTTGAAGGAATCGGTACCGATCTCTCCATAAGGATCGGTACTCTTCCCTTATAGGAATTCAGTATATTCAATTCCAGCAGTGATTGGTCAATATCTCAACATATACGCATCCAGTTGACATGAAACTTGGAGGACAAGCTAATTATGACATATGGAACACACTGTAGATGTCGCATACTATTTGTAGCAAGTTGGAGGGATCAGTACCTATCCTTTCATAAGGATCAGCTACACTCCGCATTCATAACATATTGCGAAAAAAATTGAAAAATAACTCGAGTTCTACTAATCCAGTTAACATGAAGCTTGGAGGCTAAGAATAATACAACATGAGGAAGCTCCCCTATAGATCGCATAGCATTTGAAAGAGATTGGAGAGATAGGTAGAAATCAGAATTCAAGCAACATTACTTTACAGAAAATGCGATATCTTACAAACCGTAAGTCGGAACTGCATGAAATTTTGGAAGAAAGTAGCTAATATCATGGGGATCGTAGCCCATTTATACACATTAATAAGGATTGGTAACAATCCTTATTGTGGGCCACAATGGGCCTGGAAATTTTTATGTGGCCTCAACATGGTCTTCCAAACCTCTGTCAAAATTTCAGCCCGATCTGTGCACGTCTTCCCTTATAAATACATCATGCATAGTGTCAGAAATATGGTCTTCTTCTCTTTATCTTCAAATCAGGCTACACTCTGCTAATTTTATTTTTGGCTTTCGAATTGTAACCATAAACAAACTTCAGTATAATAAAAAGGATTATCTCGAAGTGGACGTAGGTCAGAGTTAGCTGAACCATTTTAAATCTTATCTCTTTTTACTTGCTTTCTGATTTTTTAATTTTCGTTCTTCATTTACGCCTCTTCATATTTCTATGATTGGATTAGATATTGGTACTTTCACATAATTGGGTGTTGGTGGCCATTTTTGACTACAACAATTGAGATATTTCATAAAATTAAACATAACCTTTTAGAATAAAATCTATTCTCATTAGTTTTAATAAAATAACTACTGTTTGCACCAAAAATGTTCACAAACCCCAAGTATCATGAAAGCACCAAACAATGAATATAAATCAGCAATATTCGAGCACAAGTCTCAGATCGAAGCAAGCAACAAACAACAATCCAGAAATAATAGTCGGAAACACAAGATTTATAGTGGTTCGGCTATCTCCGGCCTTCGTCCACTTCAAAGTTTTTTATCTTTTTATTGATGTTCTTTGCTGATTACAAATGATTGTAGCAGTTACAATGGAGAATTTCTAGTATAACAGCTGTAGTAAGGTATAGGATCGAATCCGGCAGAGTCTGGACGTCGAATTGCCAAAAGATCCATTTTCTGAAGGCTTCAGGGAGCTATTTATAGGCGTAGAAGGCTGAGATCACGCTCAAACTTCGAGAGACTTCTTCTGGCACGTGAGTGGGCCCACGCGACCGACCCCACCAAGTTTCGACTCGATCTACAATCGATACGAAGCAACTTCGTATCCATCAAAAAATGATCCAATCGAGACGAAACTTGGTAGGATTATTCTTTAGCATGTATGGAAGCAGCCGTGAAAATTTAATTGCATTTGGATCAGTAGTTTTGGAGATATGATCGATTCAATCTCGTATTTTCCGTAGCCTACTGTCTTTGAACCCATGCTTTCGCATCCATCTGCTTCGTCTCGATCAAGGCACGCGCCTATCTGCTGACGTGGCGCTACTTCCCAGTCCAGATCCTAAATTCGTGCCGAGTTGAAGGTTTCTTCCTTCGAACCATGCATGTCCTTCGTCGCTTTGAACGCTTCTTCCCTTGATTCGCGCTCACATCCATACTTTGCGTTCGTTCGTGCCGATAATTTTGCTTTGCATCTGTATCCAACTACTTGCATTGTACCGCTCTTCGTATCGATTTCAGGAGTGTGTTTTGTATCGATCTATCCGATCGATACAAAATAATGTTATGCGAGGCATTATTGATCGATACGAAAAACGCACGAAGGGCCAATCGTATGGATACGAAGCTAGACACTAATGGATACGAACGAAGCCTTACCTGATGGATACGAGTGAGGCCTTACCTGATGGACACGAACTACGATAGCTTCCTATGGGTACGAAAGTGCCAAATCCTTCTATCACCGATACGAAACGATCGAGTCGAACCGATCGATACGAACGATACCGATTCGAAACCTTGCTTGACTATCGATACGAAATGTATCGACTCGAACCACCTTCTGCTGATCGATACGAGGCGCATGTCCTGTTGATGGATACGAACTTCATCGGTGTGAGTCGAGGTTCCTCGATGGATTCGAACTCATTCGTTGCGAAGTTGATGGATACAAAACAAGACGTGATGATGGATGCGGATTCTATCGATACGAAGTTAATGATGCATGATGGATACGAAGGTGGTGGATACGAAAATGGGGTTATCACCTTCAATTTGCATCAATCATAACTTGAGCATACAAACTCGGATTGACTTGAAATTTGGAATGCGGGCTTTTACGGCATTGCTTGTCATGTCTTATCAATCGCAGCCCGATCCGGACTCGGACAAAATTCATCGATATCCATGGTTATCCTGCAATTCATAGTTGATATTCATGGCTTGTCATTATTGATTTTTAGTTAATTTTTAGGTACCTCAGCTTTTCCAAAAAGTGGGATAACATTTTGCACCCCAAAACATGCCTTTTGGTGAAAGGTGTGTTTTGTTCAGTCTCCAATCGAATGTAGTGAGTTCATGTTTTATTCAAAGCTTATAGCATTTTAAATCAAGTTCATGGCTGTTTGAAGCCAAATCGTTATCCATTTCTTCCTGTGGAAGTCAAGAATGAAATTCTAAGGTCTCTCCGGACTATCGATGGTCACTACCGACCCTTGCCAAGCTCATTCCAGACTTGACGATTGAATAGAAAGATCCCATTACACTCCGGCGTTGCTTTCTATCCCTTGCATTCTGGCCCCAGCTAGGGCATATAGCGATGTCTTGGTTGTTCTAAACCGAACATATCCTCTCCGGGCTCTTGCTGTATCCCATCCTGTCACTCTCCGGTGAAGGGGAGGCAGCGTTAAGTGAGTCAATCCTGTCGCTCTCCAGTGAAGCAACTCACTTCTTGCACTCCGGTTCAGTGTATCTGAACATTAAGCGATGTCATGGCCTAAATCATGGGCCGATCACAGCCTCTCCGGGCTCAAATCGAATCCCGATCCAATCACTCTCCGGTAAATGGGAAACGACGTTAAGTGAGTCGATCATGTCGCTCTCCGACGAAGCAACTCACTTCTTGCACTCCGGACCCCGCCTCTCCGGGTAAGGTCATAAAGCGATCATTTTCATGTTGGTATTTAACATTTACCCTTTAACTCTCCGGTCAAAGGTTTATTCCAAGAAATTCAATTTTATTTATTAAATTCAAGTCCTAGACATTCAATCTCGAACATCAGGAGAAAACTAAACATTGCCTCTCCGGTCAGATCGGTCTACTTCCATCTCAGAGCATGCCTAGGGATCTCTCCGGCTCCCGTACATGAGTGAGTGGAATAGCCATTTTATTTTGAAATCAAATCTAAGAAATATAATTGACCAAATTCCAAATCTCGAACTTGGCCCTTGCCATCATAATCAATTTATGACGAGTTGTGATCCCGATCCAGGATCAGTTCTGTTAGATGGTGGCAGCAGTTGTTCAGCTCTTACTACCACCATTCATTCTCTGATATACTGTTGCAATCTACCACTCCTGGCATGTTCTTCCACCTCATATTTTAGGTGACGACATTCATTGGTAGTATGCCTATCCAGCTCGTGGAATAGGCAATATTTTCCGGTTCTATGCTCCCGCTCAGTGGGATCTCTCCTAGGTGGTTTTCGATAAGGGAGTTGCCCCCAAGTATCAGTGTAAATCCTTTGTAGATTTGCCATTAGATCCGTGTATTGTCTGAATCTTGGTTCTCGGAATTTATTCCATTTATCAGGACCATCACGTCCATCGTCCTGTTTTCTCTTTCCTTTGTCCGCTCCGGACTGTTCCTTGGCGGTTCCTTCGTCCTGCACAGCATTTACTCCTTGCCTTTCGGCTCGTGACTCTTCCAGCCGAATGAATTTTTCAGCCTCATGATAAAATTCTCCCAGATCTTGTGGGGGATCTCTTGTCAAAGAGTCTTTGAATTCGGTGCCTTCCCTAACTCCTGCCACTGCCGCCATCAAAATCATCGACGGATCCGGGCAACCTACAGAAGCCACCATTGCATTGAATGGCAGTAGGAAATCTTTTATGGACTCTCTGGTCCTTTTCTTTATTGAAGCCAAAGTCATCACACTCTTGGGTCGATTCACGGACCCTAAACTGTCTCATGAAGCAATCTACAAGCTCACCCTATGTTCTGATTGATCCGTTCTCTAGCTGCCTAAAACAAAGCGCAGCCAAATCCGACAAGTATAGAGGGAAGCATCGAGCCATCACTTCCTCGGATGCCCCCAGCACTTCCATATGCCTATTGTATCTGGTAATATGCATCGTTGGGTCTGACTTCCCGTCATAGGGATCCAGCACGGGCAGTTTGAACTTTGGAGGGTTCCTTGCATTTCTGATATTCGGAGTGAACGGACTCCGGCTGACTTCTTCTAATCCTCCACTCGACAATCCTCCTCTCATGATTCGTCGCACTAGACCAATCATTCTTTCATCTCCATCCGGGGGCTGCCCCTTGTCATGTTTCTATCCTGCCCTCCAAGTCTTGAAGTGAACTCTGGTACATATTCTTCATGTGGCTCAGTAACATTAGCATCGACTCCAGCCTGCTGAGCTTCATCTATGGGTCTTCCAGTGTCTGATCCTGAGGTCTGCCCCCAAGTCCTTATTGATTGCCATCAGGTCCTGCATTCCGATCTTGAACCTGACCTTCATCGGTTTCCGCAATCTTGACTCCTTGTCCTGCACTTGCAGCCGTAGTAGCTGGTCCAAGGTTCTGCGCATTCGCTGCTCTCATCTGTTCAAAGAAATTCTACAGCATCTCCTGTTGACTCTTCATCATTCTTTCATGCATCAAATTTGCCATAGCCTCCATTTCATCCCTGGTGATGTAGATTGAGGCTTATCCTTCTCCAGCTCCAGAGGACGCCTCCTGGCTTCCTCCTTGTTGGCTTCTCTCAGCCCTTTGTCTTCTACTGTTTTGTTTAGTCATTTTGTCTAGGTCTGAATTCTTCAAGCTTTTCAAATCTGAACTTCAATACGGCGTAATGGGTGCTAGTTCTTCTCAGTGAAAGCACCAAAGTGTTTGCACCAAAAATGGTCACAAACCCCAAGTATCGTGAAAACACCAAACAATGAATATAAATCGGCAATAATCGAGCACAAGTCTCAGATCGAAGCAAGCAACAAACAGCAATCCAGAAATAACAGTCGAAAACATAAGATTTATAGTAGTTCGGCTATCTCCGGCCTACGTCCACTTCAAAGTTTTTTATCTTTTTATTGATGTTCTTTGCTAATTACAAATGATTGCAGCAGTTACAATGCAGAATTTTGAGTATAACAGCAGTAGTAAGGTATAGGATCGAATCCGGCATAGTCTGGACGTCGAATTGCCAAAATATCCTTTTTCTGAAGGCTTTAGGGAGCTATTTATAGGCGTAGGAGGCTGAGACCGCGCTCAAACTTCGGGAGACTTCTTCTGGCACGTGAGTGGGCCCACGCGACCGACCCCCAAGTTTCGACTCGATCTGTGATCGATACGAAGCAATTTCGTATCCATCAAAAAATGATCCAATCGAGACGAAACTTAGCAGGATTATTTTTTAGCATGTATGGAAGCAGCTGTGAAAATTTCATTGCATTTGGATCAGCAGTTTTGGAGATATGATTGATTCAATCTCATGTTTTCCGTAGCCTGCTTTCTTCGAACCTATGCTTTCGCATCCATCTGCTTCGTCTCGATCAAGGCACGCGCCTATCTGCTGACGTGGCGCTACTTCCCAGGCCAGATCCTAAATTCGTGCCGAGTTGAAGGTTTCTTCCTTCGAACCATGCATGTCCTTCGCCGCTTTGAACGCTTCTTCCCTTGATTCGCGCTCATATCCATACTTTGCATTCGTTCATGCCGATAATTTTTCTTTGCATCTGTATCCAACTACTTGCATTGTACCGCTCTTCGTATCGATTTCAGGAGTGTGTTTTGTATCGATCTATCCAATCGATACGAAATAATGTTATGCGAGGCATTATTGATTGATACGAAAAACGCACGAAGGGCCAATCGTATGGATATGAAGCTAGACATTTATGGATACGAACGAAGCCTTACCTGATGGATACGAGTGAGGCCTTACCTGATGGACACAAACTACGATGGCTTCCTATGGGTACGAAAGTGCCAAATCCTTCTATCACCGATACGAAACGATCGAGTCGAGCCGATCAATACGAACGATACCGATTCGAAACCTTGCTTGACGATCGATACGAAATGTATCGACTCGAACCACCTTCTGCTGATTGATACGAGGCACATGTCCTGTTGATGGATACGAACTTCATCGGTGTGAGCCGAGGTTCCTCGATGGATTCGAACTCATTCGTTGCGAAGTTGATGGATACGAAACAAGACGTGATGATGGATGCAGATTCTATCGATACGAAGTTAATGATGCTTGATGGATACGAAGGTGATGGATACGAAAATGGGGTTATCACCTTCAATTTGCATCGATCATAACTTGAGCATACAAACTCGGATTGACTTGAAATTTGAAATGCGGGCTTTTACGGCTTTGCTTGTCATGTCTTATCAATCGCAGCCCGATCCGGACTCGGAAAAAATTCATCGATATCCATGGTTATCCTGCAATGCATAGTTGATATTCATGGCTTGTCATTATTGATTTTTAGTTAATTTTTGGGTATCTCAGCTTTGCCAAAAAGTGGGATAACAACTATTAATTACAAAAATATCATTTTAAAAAATAAATCTAAATATTGACACTTTATTAAATTCATAATACTTGTTGAAATAATTTGAGATGAAAATAATTTATCACAAATCTACACTTATAATAAATGAGCGAATAAAACCTTATAATTCATATTTTAAAATGAAACTTATTTCCATATATTTAATTATCACATTTTCTAAAATTATTCTTATTTTATCAAAGATTAGAATTGATTTCACAAAAGGATATTCATTGAATTTCCAATTTATTTAATCCTAAATCCATTTTAATTTGGAAATTAAAACTAATGAAATTAACAATTTTATCTTAAGATTAATTAAAATAACTAAAGTCATATTTATAAGTTTAATTCCGGGTGATCTCGTCTAGGGTTATTATGGAATTCCCTTTAAAGAAATTGCATCCCCACAATTTTGATTCAGTGAAAAGTGTAAAATTAAAACATGTATCAAAAGTTTCTTCTTTTAATTTAACCAAATCACAAGATTGAAACAATTTTTTAATTTACACTTTAATTTATAAAAATTAATATATTCTCCTTCCTTAGTTTCTAACTGGAAAATAGGCTCATACAAATATTTTACTTAAATCTCAAAATTTTAATTATTACTCCAAATAACTCTTTCCAAAATTTCACATTTTAAATTATAAAACCTAAATCATCAAATTATAAAATTCCAGCTCAAATTAAATTACAAAACTAAACATCCATCAAAATCATTAAATGATGCACACAATAAATCAAAATTATCACACACTATTCATCATAGTGGTGTGTATCATAAATGAATACCCATAATTACATATATCAAATAATACAATAATGTTTCCTCGCCATCTATTTGTAACAAATCGCTTTGTTAAACGACTACGATGTTGACTGTGAAATCAACATTTTCTTGCCACTAATCCCTGCTATTGTTAATGCTCGATGGTCGCACACGTTATTCAAAACAATACATATATTGCATTTTTATAGCCTCATTATAATTTTATAATTCACCAAAAAAATTAAATACACATATATGTAAATAAATTTTCTTCTTAATTTATTTTCCAAAATAGTTTTCATCAACTATTTTAATTTTACAAATAATAATATTCAATTTCAATCATTTACTAAATATTATTATCAAGACTTTAATTAATATTTCCTTTCCAAATAACCATATAACCCAAAATAATTCTTTTCAACGTGTCATTTATATCCAAAATGCTTACTTTTAAAATTTGTCACATTTATATATACATGTATGCATATTCCATAAAATATCTTTTTACTTCCAAAATTTGTTACACATACATATAAATCTATTTTCCAAAAAAAAATTCTCATTTTTTAAAATAACATTAGATTTATTTAACATTTTATTTGCTACTTAAATATTATTTATAACCCATTCATAAATAATAATATTCAATATATTATAACTCAAAATTACCGTGTCTGACTTTTTCGTTAAAGCGTTTACGAACCCCCATCGACACCGTGGCACCCTACGTCTCAACCAGAATTCATAAAATACTCAACGGGTAATTTAACACTATTAAATTATAAAATTTATAACTCTCTATACACCCATATAAAAGAAAGCCCCTAATCGCAATCCAATAATGCATCCAACCATCCTTCATACATCATCCAATCAAGCATATAAAAACATCTAATTGTTATGCTCAGCGGAAATAGTCAATCGGCTTCTGCTGTACAACTCTGATTACTAACGGATCAGAACACCACCGCACAACACTAACTTTTAAAATCATTTTATGAAAATAATTTTTAAAGTAATCAAAAATTTTGAAAAATGCATCCGAATGATTATTTCCATAATCATTTTATATTCCTAGTCCTATAAAGATAATTGATATAACTATCTACCACACACCTCAGGGGACAAAACTCTAAGTCATCTTGTCCTCAGATCTGTAATATCACATTCTATAATGTTCTGACTCAACACTGATACCAAACTTTAACAATCCCACCGCTATATCCATATTATTAAAGAACATTATACGCAACGTCGTCTAATAATACGGAGAGTACGGCTTGTTAAGGGAGACCGAGCATGAATATATCTTTAAACTAACATTGACATGTCATACTTACGATTTTGTTTAATCTATGGAATTAAATTTGACGTGTTCAGTCTCAGTCCAAAGTAATATCCATAATGGTTTCTCAGAATCAGAACAGTATAGCATATAAACAATAGTCACAGCTCACAACGAAATAAAATACAACTTATATAAATACATTTTATAAGTCTATAAATAAAATACTAGACTTACACAATATACACTCAATACAAATCACTATCAAAAATATACAGATCATACACATGCAAAAAATCCTAAATGAGATAAACTAAAAAGTCAAATTATTTATCTCCTTGCTTGCACATCCATCCAAAAGTCTACTCGTCCTGTAAGCCAAAAAGTCTCAGCCTAACCGAAGTAATAAATAAGTCAGACTATCTCTCAATGTCAAAAAGGGGTGAGAACAAGATATAACACAAGGATATATGACATATAAATGTATAACCATTCACAGGAATAGTCCAACTTTAATTACATCACAAGACGCGAAATATTAAATCCAAGAACACCAAATAACTCATAATCATCAAAACCCATCCTATAACACAGATTCAATCACAACATGGAATAAATCGAAAACCAAAAAATTCAAAAACAAAGAATAATATCTCAAAATCCAAGAAAACCAAATCCATAATGATCTTAGTGATCGTACTCATACCATGGGAAATAAAATGCAGTATCACTCATAGCAATCTAATACCAATGATCGTCCATACCGCAAAACAAATCTTAAAATTCATGAAAACTAGACCAAAGAAGAAATAACTCATTCTGATCACAAGGATCGTATAAAAATCCTGGAGTATACTCCTTAAGGATCTATCAGCCCCGCCGAACACCAAAAGAGAGTAAACTCTAAAGTGCCAAATACCATCACCTTTAGTAATCATGAGAACTTAACCAAAACGTCCCATACACCTTGTGAAATTCAATTATTTACTAGAAGCTATCAAATCGCACTTATTACGGTTACCGCTAGAAAACCTAAACTGCATTCCCATAAGGATCTATCGACCCCGCCGAACACCAAAAGAGAATACAATCCTAAAGTGTTAAATACTTCCTAATAGCAATAACAAGAATTAAACAAAGGCATCCCATACTACCCAGTGAAATTCGAGTATTCGCTAATAGACCAGTAAGTACTACTCAGACATTCTATTCGACGAAGCGTTATTTGAAAGCATTAAAACCAGTCAATAACACTAACCCGATTATTAGTATTCCCTTATGTATATAATTAAGGTTCTCAAAACAATTTTTTTCTTAACTCTTCTCCAAATCCAAAAGTCACATAAAATTGCCAAAATAGTATATAAATAATCAAGTGTTAAATCCAATAAAAACTCGATAAGAGTTTATGGTTTTGAAAATAAATAATATAATTTAACATGTAGAAAATGATTTCTAAAACCCTTTATTTATATAACTACTTTCAAACTATTCATTTTAAAAATTCCATAAACTTAATTTTTTTCTCAACCCCACACAACCACTGATATATGTATATGTATATGTATATGTATATGTATATGTATATGTATATGTATATGTATATATGTATATATATATGTATGTATGTATATTTCTTTAGATAAAATAATCTGTAATTTCAAATTTTATATCAATAATACTTTTCCATATATAATTATTTCAAATCACTAATTAAAAATCCAATGTTCACAAATCTTATTCCAAAAACCTTATAGACACACACACACACACATTACTAAGAAATCTCATTAACACCCCAAAGCAAGGTTAGAGGAGTGAATGACTCCTTCGAAAACCCTTTCGAATTAGTTGGAGTAATCTAAGGTCGTAACCTAATGGGAACAAAAGGTATTAACTAAGTCGAAAGGAACCCCTTCAAAAGGTATAGGCGTGCGTGTTCCATAGATGAACTACATATAAGCAACGAATCGAACTCCATGCATTTGAAAATGCTATGTTTTTACTTTATTGATAACTTTTATCAATACTTGAGCTTAGGTATTACAATGTAGTGAAATCCTTAATTTGATTTAGAAAATGGGGTTTACAAACTTAAAAAAAGTACAAGCATGG
Source organism: Allium cepa (assembly GCA_030765085.1). NCBI lineage: Eukaryota > Viridiplantae > Streptophyta > Magnoliopsida > Asparagales > Amaryllidaceae > Allium > Allium cepa. The sequence goes on along the minus strand of CM060945.1, from coordinate 200,964,727 downwards.
AAGCAATGAATTCGGATCCTTGGAATAGCACCCGTAGGGTCATATTTATAGGCGTAGGCTAGACTCTTTCACATCTATACTTTCGACTAGGTCGAAAGGATGCCTTTATTACCTTCTGATGTTTTTAACTCGTATGTGCCTCTCTAATTTTGCTTTCTCATAAGATTTGGAAACCTTCGACTTTATCAGTAGGTATAGAAGCAGTATTTACATTGTTGTAGATGTCTTGGATTAACATGGAAGGGTGTTCTAACATATGCAGAAGGTTTATTAATAATTCTTGTGAAAGGTGATGATGCTTTCAAATGCTTTTATTCTGATGGTTGCGGAAGCATTCATTGAGGATGGTATGGTAAATGATGATGTGGCCCCTACGGAAGGGTCAGTTGCTTCAAAAGCATCTACTTGGTTGGTTGCGTAAGGTAGCCTTCAATGGCGATGCCCTTAAATAATGCGGAAGTCCATCTTTTGATGCTTGTAGAAGCAATACCGACACATGTGAAATCTCCCTAATACTTATGGAAGGCTTCAACCAATTTGAAAAGCTAGTCTTTGCAAAACCATATTTTCGAAAGGGAAGTTTTGGTAGAATCTTCTCCCGTGGAAGGTAGATAGTGGCGTAGCCAATTGTTTCGAAGGGTTTGATATATGTTTAAGGGGTAATGTCAATGAAGCCCTTACTTTCATCTCTTGTGGAAGGTAACAACTAAAGTGGAAGGGTATGCTTGACCCCTTTCGACCTTTTTGGAATCCCGTAATTTATTTAATACTAGTAGAAGCATCCCTTCGAATCTTTCGAAATGCCTTGTTATCGTTGTTATTCTTCATGAATCTCTCCTTCATAATCTTTTCGGCTTCGACAGGGTTGAAGTGAATTTTGGTAGTAACATTCGCCCTCCCCCCTCTCCCCAGCGAAGGGATGTTCTTAACTTTTCAAATCAACTATTTTGATACAGCACCTCCCATTGCATCGGCACAAAAATTTCCTGCCTATTGGTACTCCTGAGCTGATCTCGACCGTTTACATGAATCCGCTCGGATGGTCGTCCTTCCATCCATTTAGCTTGTAAATTGCACTCCTTTTTCCTCTCTCTTCACCTTCCATTGAAAATTTCTAAAGCAATAATTATATTCTTTTTCCATCAATCTCAAAACTTAAGAGGTGAAACTCTCCGATTTGATTTGAGTATTATGATTTTAAATTAGAAACTAGTTTTTTTAAATTAAAATTTCTAGAGTTCAGTCTATGTTACTATCTTGAATTTGGAAAATGACTCGACTTAATCAGCCGTGTAAAATGATCCTAGACTCAAATTTCATGCTTATTTTGATTAATCCATAGCACTTATTCGGGTTCGAACGTGAATTTGCCTAATTTGGGGTTATTTGCCGTTGTTGGATGCAGATTCAAACTTGAAGCCCATTATGCCCAGTTTTAATTTATCTTAAAGGATACTAAGAGTTAAAAATTAACGACCCTTACTGTAAATCAAGTTAAGAAACATATACTTTCTACCATTGTTGAAACTATTAATTAACCTTTCGACTTCATCGAAACCCCATGACTGAGATAAGCACAGCTGTTTGCATTATCTAAATTTACTATTGACGCTTTCAAAACACTACTATGCCATTTTGAATTATTTGAACCCACAATAGTCAATAGAATGTAGCTATTATCAATTTTTCAACACAAACATTATCCTTTCGTTAGTGTTAATGCCACTTTGTTTCAGGTCTTTCAATTGGAGTATGGTGTTTCAACAATGTATATTTTCAAACAGATATTACATGGATAGCTACACTTGTTCTAAATAGAGTAAAATCTGTGGGCTTTGACGTTGTCGAAGGGTTAGTCTAGGTGAATGTATGCCATAAAATGAGGGATGTTGATAATGATTTCGACATTTTCGAAACCTCAATGATTCACATAGTTCTAATTAGCTTCGACCCTTTCAAAGGCATAGAACCAAGTGCTACGGCGAGAATTCAAGCTGTTGTAATAGGCTTTCGACACCTTCAAAAGGTACTAGTAGTTGAATAAATCATAACTTTGATGAAATTATCTCACCTGGTACGATCATGGGTATTAAAAGAACCTCTAAGAAATCTAACAGGGATATTGTTTAAGAATTAGAATCTTCTCCAAAAAAGGTTGAGGTACTTTCAAGGCACTCTCTCGTAACTTCTCAAGATGAAGTAGATGCGATCCTTAATGCTTTTGGAATAACAGTGATTGAAGCTATCCCTCTTGGCAATAACAACACAATTCAAAATCCTCCCAAGGGATAATTTTCTTACACCACCATCCATATTTGGCATGGGGGTTTCATCCCATTTCCAGAGTTCTTGTCAAGATTCTTAAGTTATCTCGGCATTCTAGCTATCTAGCTATCACCCAATGTATACACATAACTTGTCTCTTTGGATCTCATGGACCTAGACTTGGGAGTTCCTTCTTTGAGTGCTGAAGTTCTTAACTATTTAGCATGCCTTGTCAGACTCGATAATTTGAGCAACCAGATCTTTCGGACTAATCCCTCTAAAAAGTTGGTTTCAAAGCAAATAAACAAATGTATATATTAGGAAACATACTTCTTCTATGTCAAATGCTTTCCAAAAATTAGGGGAACCTTTTCTTCTCCCTGTAAGTAGACTATTGCCCTTATTTCTATTAACTTGTTTACTTTTGCTGAATAATGTTTTTTAATCAGGCCCTATTCCTAAGGATCTTGACGATGAAGGCAAGAGAATCATAAAGTTGATGCCTGCTGCTTCAAACCGTATTGGGAATAGACTTACATTGCTGACTCCTAGCAATCTCCAGAAACATTCCTTCATAACAGAAGGCCAGAAGATTCTTTGACAGCCTCTTCTTTTCCAACACACTTTGAAAAGCAAACGGTTTTTAGCTTTGGGTGACCCCAAAAAGTTTTCATCCTTGTCCCCAATTTGTCCAGATCTACCTGGTAAACGTAAAAGTGTTGTTTGTAATTTGTTGTCATGTTATTCCTTAAATTGATTTTCTAATCTATGCCTTTCGATTCCAACAGCCGCTCCTGCAGCTGAATTAAGTACAAATGATTCACTCCCTTAGTCTTTGGATCCTGATGCCCTGGCTCTAAAACAAGCTATTGCTAGGTATAGAATGATTGCAAAAAGGAAATTAAGCAGGGTGACTGCCACCGACTCTACTATGAAGAATGCTAAATCTACTGATATTCAGACTTCTGTTACCCCAAAAGAGGGTGAATTTATTGGTATTGACAAGGCTTGTGAGGGTCCTAATCTTAATCCTACTTCTTCTGTGGATGACTTGCCTTCTATAACTGTGATAAAACGAAAATGCTTCTTCTAAGGATAACTATATATTTCATATTGTTGCATTTAATTCTCCCAGCATTATTGATCAAATTCAGAAGGATCTAGGCACTTGAACTCCTTCCTAGGATTTGAATCACTCAAGATCTCATCACCAGTGCCGCATACTGAATCTGAGAATGTCGTGCATTCGGTTATGCACTCTGCATTAGTTTCTACTGTTCAGCCACCTACCTATGTACCAGATCCATTAAGTCGTTATCGATCTCTTATTAAACAACGACTTCTGGTATATTCTATACTACTTGATTTTCTTATTACTATTTTTGTATTGAATCCTAATTCATGCCTTATTTTTCCTCTTAGATCGCCAAAAGCTAGTATTCTCTTCAGGAAGATGTTTCTAAGTCCTTTGCTGAAACATCAAAGCTCAAGGAAGAAGTCTCGACTTTAAACAGTCAGATCGCTACCTTGACTATTGCAATGGATAATGCGGTGAGGGAACAAGAAAGGTTGAATGCTTCTCTTTCTCAGGCGGAGTCTACAATTTTTAAGGAGAGGAAGGCTAAACAGATTTCATCTGATGAAGTTTTGCCTTTGAAAATGATTTTACGAGAGCCTGAGGATGAAAAAGCCAGGTTTAATGCTTGACATGTTGCACTTAAGAAGAAGTGTACTTCTCTTAAAAAGAGGTTAGAGAAGAAAAAGGATTCTTTATCCAAAGCTATTAACACTATTTCTGAGGAAAAGCAAAAAGTATCTCGGTTTCTAAGAACTTCTTTGAATGATATTATTGTAAATTCTTACGAGGATGCGCTTATGATAGCCTATTTCGATAACATAGAAAAGTGCCATATTTAAGTTTTCCTTCTCTTGTCCCTATGCTAATTGAAAGATATATGGCTAAGGTTAAGAAAATTGAGGAAAGGATTAAGGTGCCTGACAGAGTGGAAATTAATGCCACCCAACTCCTATCTTTTACGTTTCCTCCCGTGGAAGAGGATTCTTGCTCAAACGAGGAGGAAGACAAAAAGGGTGATGAAGCCATTGTTTATGAAGATGACAACAATAACGATAACGATGATGATAACCATAATGATGGTGATAAAGGTCAGGATGTAGCGACAATGAAGGCAATTGTGATGATACTTCTAGAGGGGATGGCGGTGACTCTTCTAGGGCTCCAAATAATCAAGATGGATCAAGAAAAGTTAACCATGATCCTAGCACCTATAAAGCAAATCAGATTGATTTCCTTGACTCCTCTGATCCCTAAAGAAAAGATAATTATTTTTGTGTCGGAGAAAAAGAGAAGAAGCAAACTTTGTAGACCTCAATTCTGATTTCTCATATATAGGATTCTTTCAAAATGGCTCTCATTTTCAAGATAACCCTAGACAATATCTTACCATTTTATACAAGGCAGAAAACATACATCTTTATGAGATAAAGCTTGAAAAGAAATATGCGAAAATAAATGGCCTATATAGTAAGTTAGATAAACAGTTAAAAGAACATAATTCACTATCTGGTAAGTACTATAATCATAATATAAGTGCGATGGTGTTAATGTCTTTCATAGACAAGGAAGCAGCTCTTCGACTGAAAGGAGTACATCTTCACTACGACAAGCTTTTGGAGAAAATAAAGAATTATTGACACACTTTTGGATGTTAACCGAAGACAGAGAAATCATGGTAGAATTTTTGTATAAAGCTTATTACAGACATCCAACTATGGATTACTCATATTTGGGTGATTTCAACGGGGACCTGCTTGGATACCTACATAAGAGATACTTGGATGAACACGAATCTGATCCCCAGGCGGGGGCTTGTTGGAACTGACAATGGGTTTACTCAATTCCTTGCACATGGCCTTTAGAAAAACTTAAATATTATAAGGATAAGTTCATTTTTGAAATATTTAAGGGATTAATCTTATATGAATCGCAAGAAAATTTGTAATCATGTAATTATACCGATCTATGGACCTTACCGTGTTAGTCCTTTTATCCTTAGTTTAATTTTGTTTCATTATTACTGGTTAAACATCTCTCAAGCAGTCCTGTTACTAGGGATTATTTAGGAAAATTTGTCAAGTTAAGAAGAGACTACCTAGAAAAGTCCTCGCTCTTGAAATCCTCAAGATTGGCTAGATATTGCTTTCTTAGTGACTTACAAAAGCTTTACATGCAACATCCTCGACTCTACTTTGATTTTCTAGGCGAGGAAAAGGAAAAGCTTGTTAAGGAAATTCCGACATATCATACAAAACTAAATTGTGGTCATGATAGTCGCCCAACTTAATAAGCGAAGTAATCACCTCATCTTTGTTTTTAGTCTCAGTCTCAAGGTATTGAATGTGATCCTTATGATTGTTGGCTATGGTCTTTTGGATAAGGTATCTTTTATGCGACTTCATGACTTCGAGGTTGCCACTGAAACGCTCGAGAAGGACTTTGTCATGAATCACCATCTCACCACTCCTTGATAATAGTCTATCACTAATGGCGTCAATAAGAGAATGTTAACTTTAAGGAAGATACGATGGAGATGGCCGAATCTCCTATTTAACAAAAAGAAATAAAATAGATAGAAATTAAGATAACATGACTTTATTGTTATATCGATGAATTAGAACTCAAGTAGCCACAAAGTTAAAAAGAACAACAAATGCTTTCATTACACCTAAAGTTGAGAGACTACATTTCTAACTTTGCCTAAAGTATTAGCCGAAAGGAAAATGTCGAGTCAAAAGGTATAGAAACCCCTTCAAGGGTAATAACTAATGGATATTTATTGTAATCCCTTTTTCCGGCAGATTGATTGTCACAACCACAAAATACCTTAGAATGAATTGTCCTAATTTCTTTTAAGAGATCTTGTTTCTCTTTACCGAGGAAGTCAAAGCTGAAATGAGGGTGTTCCAAATATAATTTTTGCAGATCCCTAAGAAAGCAGTATCTCGTTAAATTCGAAGTCTTTAAGAGTGGTGAATTTTTAGTGTAAAAACTTCTCAGGTTAACATATTGACCTAAATGGTCTCTTGGGACGACTCGACCTAAAGAACTGATATCCTGAAATAGCACAGCAAAAGGAAGCTAAGTATATGGAACATTGCAAAAATATGTGTTCATAAATCGGTTATCTGTTACACGCTAAATATTACTCATCACGTTCATACAAAATGGAGTTAAATAAAAACTTAGAAACAAATTTATCCTTACAAAACTTAAGCTTTTCAGGGTGGATATCTTGTGGATTCGACCTGACCCGCGGTAAATTCCAGCAGGCTCTGGGATGCGGGTCAGAACCAAATTCATATAAGAATTTCTTATGGAAATGTTTAACTAGACCCCCGCTGAGTTACCCTAAGTACGAAAAATCTATGATTGAATGACTAAAATATACTTTATATAAAAAATTAATTAAAATATATCTCTCTTCCCTCATCATCCAGAATAGGGTTGTTAACTCTCTATTTTCCTTCAAGAGGGTGTCTTATTGGGTACGCGCTTTCTTTAGTAAAGGAGCCGCTCTCTTATATTTAAAAGATGCTAAAGTGGAAGTACTCTTGTCCATATTATGATATTTCTGACATAATCATTGTGTTTCGCTATTAATGTGTCTAACTCCCTATGTAGCTTATTAATCTTCGCCTGTTTCCTTTCAAGTTTTGTGCTGTATGGAATACTTGACTTCTTCTTTATGTAGGAAAAATAATTTATCACAAATTATTATCTTCGAAGTGTAAGGTATTTAAATAGGGATGCCCATATCTGAGAGACTGGAACAGAAACTTGAGAAACTTTCTCTTTCATTGAAAAATCCTCGGAATGTGTTGGAGCATTTTTCCTTTCCAGAGGAACATCTGATCCAAAAGACAATGGAGAAACTTCTTTATGAGGCGATGACTACTTTTTAGGGGATCTAGCTAAACCATTATCATCCTCTTGAGTACCGGGATGGCCTCCATTGTCACCACCGTGGCCCTGACCTCCAGGGGGATTATTACCGTCGTCGTCGTCGTCGTTAGTATCTCAGCTCTTATGATCATCATCCTCCTTCTTATTAGAATCTTTGTTTTGATCCTCCTCCTCTTCTTTGGAATCAGATCCTACGTCAAACGATGGGATGTCAAAAGAAAGGGCATCCTTAAAGTTATCTTTCCCCCTTTCCTCTCAAAGCCATGTTCAAATTGTGCAATTTTGACCGTAACTTCTTTTGCTACAGCAGGGTGGAGTGAAGGAAAATTAAAATCAAGACATTTGTCATGATTATCCATATAAGCAATCAAGAAGGCATCCGAATAATAATTAATCGTCAGGGGCTCCAAGGTAAAATCAACAAAATTAGTAACATGCTTCTGGAAGTTGATAAAAGTTCGAACAGCAAGTTTGAGCAAAGCTCTGGACCTCTTTAGTGTATCTTCCAGCAATGTATTCTTGGAAGTTAAACAAGTTTTTTCGTCTTCAAAATCATATAGAGTGAGCTCTCTTGCAACCTTTTCATCATGAGTAAGTTGCTAAGCTTATCTCTCGGCCTCAAGGCCGGCCTTAACATTAGACATAGAATCTTAAAGCCGCTTGGTGGTAAGACGATGAGCCAGCTTCTCTACTTCAAGATCGGCTTCAACTTTGAGAAGGGAAGCCAAGGTACATTCTAATTCAGAGTAAAATCATTACGAGTGGTAGTAAGTAAAGAGACTTAGTTCTTTAACTCAACATCTTCCTCCTAAAGGTCAGGGGACCTAGAGGAAAGTTTAGAAACATAATCAGTAAAGGAAACCCAATTCCTAGTAATCTACAACAAAAAAAGGGATGTGTAAGTTAGAAATAAGAAGAAACCATTGATAATTGATTTAATTAAATAAAAACTCACTAGAAGCAGTTTCTCCATATGGGAGCGACGGTTTTCCGCCATGTCTGAGGAAAAAGATGGCGGAGAAGAAGAAACGAAAGGCTCTGATTGGAGAATGGACTTCACAAGATCGCCAAAGTTAGTTGGCAAAGAAGCAGAAGGAGATGACCTTGGGAAAGTGTGAGATTTGGAAGGCATCCCAAAAAGCTTAACCTGTAACCGTGCTAGTTTAGAAGGTGATTCAGGAACTGAGACAGGTGGAATAGAGGCAGAATAAGTAGGGGTCAGCTCCCTAATATTTTCTGAGGCTTCAATGGCAGGACTTGCTGAAGCGTTCTTTGGAGAAGTAGCTTCCATACCCTCATCAAGGTCAATGACCTTTGCCAAATTAGATGGAGGAGCTTCTTGAGGAGGCGTTACTTACTTTCTTTTCAAAGATTTCCTGGAGTTATCAAAGAACTCCATAACTTGCGAAGCATCTGTGGATGAGGGAAGAGGAACAACTTCCCTTAATGGAACCACAACCCTAGGATGAGTTATAACAAATAATAAGAAACATAAATCAAATAGAGTGAGTTTGAGAAGTCAAGGGAAACAACAGTAAGTTAATAAAATACCTGAAACACTAAGTCTGATTGGCGACAATAGAGAAAATTGACAGGATTTCCAGGAGAATTGAAACGAACCATTTCGGTAGTAAGCATAATAGAGGGGGATGTCAAGAACCTTCTGATCAGTGAGAAATGAAGAATGCTTTCTCAAGTTTAAAAGGGTCAAAAGTTTTAACCTACTCCGAAGATGCTTTGGAACTGCCGTTAACAAGTTAATGATCCTTTGATCCATGCCACTGAGTACTTTAGGAAACTCACCTGAGAAAGATTGGAATTTAGTCAACCAAAAATGCAAAAAAAAACTGGCATTAGGATGAACTTACGAAGTGAGGAAAATGTCCCATGAACGTCAGAAAGAATTTAACAAAGAATAATTGGTTCTACCAATCCTTAGACTTGTTAATACCATCTAGAATCAACTTCTTATACACATTAACTTTGTAAATCTGATTGTTAGACTTACTTAACCTCGCTAGTTTAGTTAAGGAGGTTAAAATTTGAGGGCTGAGTGATGGAAGCCCTGATTCTAATGCCAGCATCTCAAGAGATAAGAGGTAAGTATGCACATGGGCGAAAGCTGCATTAGAGCAACCCCAATATAAGATAGGAAGGAATTCAAGAATGAAGGAAATGGAAGGAAACCACTATGCCATATATGGATGGCAGTGAACGCAGAATACCCTTCTGCTAGGTACTAGGAGCTATGGCTTCGACTCCAACAATACCAAATTCTATTAAAATATCATTGACTTCATCTTAAGTTTCAATTGGAGAATGTTTGGTGGCGGTTTCAACCTTCGGAGAACTCATTGTTCTATCAAAAGAAAACGACCAGGTCAGGAATAATTAGCAATTACAAATTTATACATTTATTAAAGAGACTGAAAGGAAGCAAACTTGCTTAAATAAGATACATATATGTATAAAGGGCTGATGTTGGAACCTTCCGATAGTGTCGAGAAGAAAAAAGTGAGATGTCCACCTAAGTCACTACCTTTCAGTGATGTGAAAGGTTTTATTAAAGATTGGGCTAATTGCAGGCGCAACCCAAACTAGGTAGGAAGGCCTACTGACATGAGTAAGTTTAAGAATTTAAAATTTCCCAAGTAGGTGAACGCATACCACTAATACTATAAGAGGACTTGGCCAAAGATATTGAAGTACAACTTGGAGTACTAAAAGATTTCAGCCTTGACGGAGACATGTGAACAGAAGGTTTAAAACCTTCATAGCTAGTCAAAAAGCTTACGGTCGAAAGGATTGGTCTTAATCTGACTTAATTTTCTGGCTGCAGTAGTGGGATGATGTAAAATACCTTCCAATACTATCGAAAGGTACGAGAAAGGGCCCATATTTCCATAATGGCTTAGAGAAATCCTGTACCCGGTAATAAATTCAATTTATAACTCTCTCTTGGGAAACAAGTAAGGTGAACCCATTAGCAAAATAACCTTACCTAAAATCGGATTAATCAATTCTAAAATAAAGAGACAAATCAGCAAAAATCAATCTCAAGAATTCGGGGGTTGGATTCTAAATGTTTTAGGTGTAAGAATTACGTTTCACATCTTGTTAAAAAAACAAAAGAGGCTTTTCTGAGACAAGCGGCTCTAATTTAGAATCCAAAACCAAGAACAGAGTTTAATCAAAAATTGGCTTGGGAAGCGAAGATTTTTTAGAAAAAACCCCAATTTGATTTTGAAATCGAAAACCGACAGTCTGATTTGAAACTAGTAGCAGAGAAAGTGAATTTGAAATTTATAAATTAGGTTCAAAAGGTACCTTACTTTGGTGAGTTGAAATTTGGAAATTTTTGAGAATCTGTTACTTGTTTATGGTAATTTTTTTGTTTCAGGTAAAGAATGAAGAAGAGAGAGAAAACAAGTTAAAAATAGGGAAGCCGCATAAACTCTAGGCCATCGGATTAGACTTATGAGGGTACTCCAAATCCATGCGAGAAGATCAAAAGGCAGAAAGTTCTAAAGATCTCAACAATGATGACTTAGAATGTCAAGAGTATCCTATCGAATTAGGGGAAAATGTTACACACAAAATAAACCTTTTGGCTATGACCAAAGACTTCTAGGAAGACAAGGAAAAAAGGAGCACAGCCCATACCTCTCAGAGTTTCCAAAGGAATGCCACCATTTAAGTTCACTAATTTAAAACTTTATGAGAGCCTAAAAGAATCCGCTTCTAGTCTCTAAAGAATTTGAAGGAGAAGGAGGAATCAAAGCAAACGAATACTACTATCTAATGGCTTCTTTCGAAAGCATGCTAAATCTTCCGAATAGAATAAGAAACATATAGGATACCCTTCCGGCAATACCAAAAGGTTTATATGGAAGATAGAGACCATTAATCAATATTGAGCAAAGAAGAAATCTTCCACTGAAGTCGAAAGATTCATAGCAACACATGGAGGGAAAACCGTTTGGCCGTATCAAAAGGATTGCACTACGCATGAGGAGTAACCTTCCGGCTCAATCGAAATCATAAGGTCGAAAGGAGGGCAGCGTTTGTCTATAAATAGGACCTAAGATCCCAGATTTTAGGATCGGATCTTTTTTTCTTTCCCTCCTCGTTCTTATAAGATTCAAAGTAATGTATTATAACCCCAAATCAGAATGGATTTGGGGAATTTGTAAAAAGTGATGATAAATATTAAAAAGGGGAAATTTCGTATCTTGTTAAATCTCTTATTATCTAGTTTAATTCTTCATTTTATTGGTTCATTCTTTCAGGATTAATTCAACTAATAGGTTCAGGTCGGCAAGGTTAGAAATTAAATTGATCAGGCTGTACCTACGATCTTCCAAAGTTATTAGGTTCTCCATTCTAATCTTTCAATGAAGGCAAAAGCCGAGCCAAATTAATGATTGTCGCATTCTTATTAAGTCATTGGTTACTGAAATCAGACATCCTAGCTAAGCTGATGGATCCTTCTATATTCACAGCGCCAAAACCTTCTACTATTGTTGTCCAAATGATCGAACCATTCGGAGAAGTCAAAAGATAAGAGAAAAGAGTTTAACTTTATAGGGGACATTGACATACCTTTCGATTAATCTTAACCTAGCTTCGAATGGGTCGCCAAACCTTTAGGAGAGGTCAAAAGTCCTCCTAAATTTCCCCTAAGGATTACTGTTTTTACTATTGCCAATAAGGTCAATCACCTCAAACCTTGCGAAGGCACTCAAGATCAGCTTAAAAAGGGATAATGCTGGTAAGTAACCATCTGTAACAGAAAGGTAAGCCCAGCATGACATCTTAAAAGGCCTTTTGGAGTTAGAAGTTCTTATTTAGAAGGCCGACTCAGCCAATCAAACCAAAAGGTTCAAATCGAAAATCGGCAGTCGTTGAAGCAAAGTACGAAAGTAAATCTTGAGGATGCTATTCCTTTTATCCAAGGTATCCTTCTTGAACGGTTGCAACATCTTTTGGGTGTTGTCCATAAATTTGGTTAACAAAACTTAAAGAAACTTTTGGTGTAGAAATATGCCACATTATCCATCCCTTAAATTCTAAGAACTTAGATAAGATTACACAAGACCTTTGAGGCACAAACTTATTTTTGACCTTTTAGTGCCAATATCTTAAAGTATTATATGATTGTAACGACCCGGAATTTTGGGCAATATGAATTTAATAATCTATATTAATAATTTAACCGGTTTGATAATTTTCTTTATAACTTTAATTTAAATTTGGCTAATTTATTCTTTTTAAAAGTTAATAAATATTTATTATGTTCATAATATATATATTTGATATATATTGTGAATAGGAGATCTTTTGTTTCAAATTTAAAAATGAATTTTCATATTGTAATATATATGTTTGTATATGATATAATTTGAAATTGTTTTGAAATTTAATTAAATCAATTAATAATTTATAGTGTATGAATATTATAGATTGAAGCTTTGTTTAGAAATTATATTTTCAAAAGTTAATTTAAAGTTTAATTCAATTTGTTTCAAATATAAGATGGATATATATTTTTAAAATGATAGTTTATAAAGGATTTAATCAAAGTTTTCTTTTTCTTTTCTTTAAAGTAAAACTATATCTACACATATAAGCATTTGGTAAATAAAGTAAATTAAAAGGTAAGGTTATATTTACATTTAAAACTAAATATAAAAAAAATTAATTAAAACACTTAAAGACATTTGTAACATGAGTAGGCATCTCTAGTGCACTTGTAAGAAACTTAAGAAAGCAAAATGACATTTGTTCAGTTATCAACAAGTGGCAATTTATTCATTTTGAATTTTTATTAAATGTTTTTAGAAGAAAACAAGTTCTTTCAAAACATTTTCATTCTTTCAAAACATTAGTGGCAATCAATAAACCATTCTTCAAATCTGAAATTAAAATTGCAAAAAAAACCCAATCTGCAAAATCAACTTGGAATTGCAAATGAAGATCTGTTAGCACATTTAAAACCTGCAACTCCAAGTCTTCTTCAACAGCATATCTTCAACAAGTCATCAGTTGCAACTGCAAGTTTAAAACAATCAATTGCAAGCATGCATGGATTCAATTTCAACAAGCAAGTAAAATCAAAGCATTTTCAGATTTTAAGGCCTGAAAATTCATTCTACCATGTTCTGTTTTCTGCTGTGCTCTGCATATCATCTAAAAAAAGGTGAGTAAAATTTATTTTAAAAACAGTTTTACATATGAGAATTTACTGCGAAATATGAATAAGATCTTGAAGTATTATGGTATGAATTTTTCTCATGTATGCTTGAATGTGAATGCATGTTGTATTTATGAATTGTCTGTATATAAATATGCTCCTCTGTTTAGTTACAGACTACAAGAAAAAAATTAGATAATGTTCAAATCTCTGCCTGTGATCGAATTTATGTTTCGATCTTTAAATTAAAGATGATTGAAGGATTATAAACTTAATCTTATAAATAATTTCAAGGGATTATATTAAGACACTATTTCAAATTTGGATTTCTTTTTTTACAGTAAATACAATATATATATGTGTCAAAATAAATCATCACAACTCTGTAATTTGAATTCAGGAACATATTAGTAATTGAAGATGTTGATTTTAGAAAGTAAAATCATGATTTTTGGTGAAGTGATTGTTGGGCTTTGCAGTGATGAGCAATATTGGGAATTTTCTTGATTTCTGATTATATATACATTGATTCGATTTGATTTTTGAGTCATAGCTAGATTGTAAGATATAGATTTTAGGAAAAATATCTAAGAATTTTTCTAATGGCAGAATTGTGAGATTTAGAGCAAAGTAGGGTTTGGTATGGTTTTGTTTCCGGGTTGTTTGTAGAGGCTGCTGTGTATTGGATTGATGATCGAGTGTGATCGCGAGGAGGGGGATAGCGGCGTGGATGTTGTAGCGATGTCTCGAGGGATTGATGGAGGTTCCGGTGGTGGCGATGGCAGGCGGTGTGTTTGGTTATGCTTGAATCTTCTGCTGGTGGTCATGCTTAGTGCTAGAATTCGAATCGAGATGGTTTCCTTCATTCTGGGTTTGGGATCGTACTCGCATGTGTATTCGTGACTGTAGCGGGTCGGCGCGTTGATCGTTGGCGGCCGGAGTTGAGTGGACACGTACACAAGTGGACGTGTGTGCACGGCTTGGATCTGGAATTAAGATGTTGGGGGAAGATGAAGGTCGACTCGAAGTAATGCTCGTGTCTTCATCGTGTTCGTCTCGAAGGAGAAGGGGAATTGAGTTGCTTTGGGGTTGACGCGAGTGGTCCCTGGGTTTGTACTCGGGTTTTTGGGAATGCATTTCTGGTTTTACTGGGCAATGTTTTAAAGTTTACATATTTAAACTTGTGTTTGAATTAAATGAAAGTAAGCTTTAAATTAGAAGCAAGTTTTATAAAAGGAAATAGTTGTATAAAGTTAAAAGTTTGTCCCTTGAAGAAAAAGTTAATCAAACTTTTAAAAGATGATAATTATATTTATTTCAAATTTAAATTGTTAAGAGTGTCTTTGAATTTAAATATTAAATCAAAGTTTTAAGATAAATTTTTAAGTAATGTTTAAAAACTAAGTTCAATTTATATTGAAGTAAATAGGTTTGAAAATTAGATGATTCAAAGTATTTTAAATTTGGAAATTTATTTCTGAATACCTTATTTTAAAATAAAGTTTAAGTTCTAATTATGTGAACCAAATTGAATAAATTTGTCTTTAAGGTTAATTAAATTTGATTTAATTTCAAATAACTTATTCAAAGATAATTAAGGTTAAATTAGTTGGATATGACTTAAGAATACTTAATTAAGTATAATTGTTAACAAGTAAGAAATAAATTAAGATTGATGATTTTCTTAATTATTAATTGAAGATTTTCTTTAATTATAAGAAGATTAGTTAATTAATTAATTGTTTAATTAATTTTAAATAGTTAGTTAATTATTTATTTAATTTTTAATAATCACTTAATTAGAATTAATTAAGTGTAATTACTTAATAAAGTAATTAATGGTTAATAATTGAATGTAATTAAGAAGGTAATTGCTTATGGAAAATTAAAGTGGAAGTGATTAGTGGATAATCACATAAGGTTATTAATTAAGGATTAATTAATATAATTGTTTCGAGGTTAATTAATTATGGAGTAATTAATTAATTTAAGGATTAAGAATTATTTAATGATGGAATTAATTATTTGTTAAGTAATTAATTAAAAAAGTGATTAAGATTTATTAATGAAAGTAATTAGAAATAATTACTTGTTAAGTAATTAAGAATTAATTACTTAGTTAATTTTAGTTAATTAAGTAATGTGATTAATTAATTAATTAATGAGATTAATTTAAGATTAATTACTAAAGGTAATTAATTAAAAATGTAATTAATTAATAAGGTAATTAATTAAGGATTTATTTATTAATTAAATTGGTTAATAATTACTTAATGAAGTAATTAAAGATTAATTAATTAAAGTAATTAATAAAGGCTTAAGATAAATAATTAAGAAGTTAATTAATTAAGATAAGTAGTTACAAATTGTTAATTACCGTTTAAGATTTATGAGATGATTAATTGCAAGTTAATTATTTAATTAATTTAATTAATTTAAGTAGTTAATTAATTAATAAGGATCATTAGTTAATGTAATTAATGAAATTAATCAAGGTTGATAAATAAAAGTAATTAATTTAAATGTGATTAATTAATGGTAATTAATTCAGGTTTAATGTAATTAATTATAGTTAATTAATTAGTGTATGATCATTAATTATTGATAGTTATTAAAGGGATAATTACTGGAATGTAATTGAATTTAATTAATCAAGGAAGATTAATTAAGGAAAATCATTAGAGATGATTAATTTACTCTATTTGGAATATTAATTAATGAAGCAGGATTATGGTAATTCAATTGATTAAGAAATAATCAATTTTGTTTTGATATGGATGATGGATATTAGATGATTGATTGGTATTGGATGTTGAATGATATTGGGTGATTGGTTGATATTGAATATTGATTGATACTGGTTGATATTGTTTGATATTGATTGATTTGGATACCTATGATATGTGAGATGCTGCTTATGAAGATGAATGTTGTTATGAATTATCTCTTGTGATAATATGATTCATCTATTTGTTTATTTCATCCTGTATATATAAGTTAAACTGTTTAAAACCTTTAAGTACAACTTGGACATTAAAATGGCATTTGGTTTCGGTGAGACCGGGATCGGGTTTCCATATTTGGTATCCGAAAACCACATCGATTCCAATTAAACGTTAGGTCGCGTATCCAAGTGGAGCAAGTGAAGACTCGAGGTGTAAGGGCTGTACGTCAGTATAACTCTGTGGGTGATTCCGTAATGTGTTTGACGGAATAGTGCTTATAGATTCGAGATGGCGAATCAGAGTGCAAGGGCTGTGGTCGTTGACTCTGAGGGTGATTCCAATAATGAGTGCAACGAGATAGTGCCTTCGGTTTCGTTCGAACCCATAACGAACTTGTATGGATTGAATGCTTTCAGCACATCGCCACGCGGACGATGAGCATTCTAAGATAATGTGTTCTATAAAGGTAATCGTAACCTCAAGCCTCATCAACCGGGAATGGCTAAAACAGGGGAGGTGCAGCAAGGCTTCATGGGTAGCTCCCACTGGAGAGCAAGATTTTCCCCTGTCTAGAAGTCCTGTTTTATTCGGCTGTGTGGGTAGTTAGGTCGCGGCCAACTGCGGGGTTGTCTTGTTCGGAACTGTCCAGTAAGGGATGGTTCCGGCCTTATGTTGCAGGGGAGTGGGAGTACTCCTCGGTACGTTGATCTAGGCCACGTACTGTGACGGGCGGTACCCCAGTAGCCCTGCCATTGAAGGAAACCCATTTTCCCTACGAGACCCTACGGTTTTGATTGTATTACCCACTTTTGTGGCTAGTAGCTGGAATTTAATCATGTAACAATTTCGGCTATTTCTTATTTACTTGAAAACCCTAGACATTATTATAATATCACTGGATTTCCTATCAAATGTTTTGGTTAGCGTAAGGTAAAAACTTTTCCATGTTTATGTGTGGGAAGTCTTACGTGATACCTTTTCTTTTCAAAGGTTTTTCTAAAGTTAAGCAATTTTAACCCGTTTACTCACACCAGACCCCTGTCTGACCCAAATGTTTATTTTCTGTTTTATTAAACACTTGGGTACTCATATTATGTATGAGTAGTCAAGTGAATCAGGTTTGCTTGACGAATTCTGAAGGAGTTATGGAGCAGGAGGCTTCGACGTGTAGATTTATATATTGATTCCCTTGTGTTTGTTTGTACCTGTATCTGTTGTTCTTGAGTTGTATAGTTAGACAGAAGTTTATAACTGTCTAATATCTATAGTTTTAAGTTGTGTACTCTGATGTAATGAGATACTATGTAATATTTTATGAGATATATTATATTTTATTCGTTCCGCTATGAGTTCTCTGATGTTGTCTGTGTTCTTCTTTCTCTTTCTTTTCTTCTTCTATCCCTTTCTTTCTTTAAGATGATGCGATTTTCTGGGAGTAGAAAGTCGGGTCGTCTCACTTGGAATCAGAGCATTAGGCTGAGCGAATACCTAGGCTCTGTAGTGGTGTCTTTCTTGAGAGAGCGTACTTGTAATTTTTATATATAACTATATATATATCTATGTCTACCTAATCTGTTGGGTTATCTGTACGGATTTTCCAACATAAGTTTTTGAGGTAGATGGATGGAGTAGTGGTGTGTGTGTGTAACACGACTACCACTAATGGAAGAGGTCCATTTTGAGGTTGGAAGTATTTATCGAGACTGTAGACCTAATACCGTCTTGAGTAAGTTTTGTAGTTTGGAGTTACGGATTTCTCTGATATCCGACAGAAATCTTTTTAAAGATTTGGAGTTTGTCTTTGAAGTGTAAGTTTGGATTTCGCTCGGGTATGCGAATTTTTCTTGAGTTTAGATTTGTCGGTAGTGCAGAAGTAAGTGATGGTATCTTGATAACTGCATGATGAGATGCAGTATCCTTGGATATTTTCCGAAGGTGTTTTCTCTTAAAGCAGATTTAGAAGTAGTTGAGAAGCAGTCTTTATCTGCCGTAGAGATGATTTATCTGTGTATAAGTTTTCTGAATCCTTAGTAAGGAGTTTGGCTGTTTTGGAATATGAGACTAAGGTCTATGAGTTGTTTTGCTTTGGCATGGTCTCATTGTTATTCCCTAAGGAAAGCGAGTTGTTGATGCTTGGTTTGGAGTTTGAGTTTCTTGAGAGGTTGTCTGCCATCTCGGAGGTCCGTTGTGTGGATTGTTGATGGTTTTGGTTTTGGAGAAGCCTTTGGGTTAGAATTTTGGTTAGCTGTGGTAGCAGTGCAGCTCGAAGTGTTCGGTGTGCTGACGAGGAGATCTTTGGCTTCGTAGTATCATCAAGATAGAGCTTGGAAGAAGCAGCAGTGTTGGTTGTTTCTCCGATGGTCCGGGAATCTTGGTGTTTCTTCTAGCAGCAGCTTGGGCTGAAGGTGGTGAAGTTTTCTTTAAAAGTTAACCTTGTTTGGAAAGCTTTAAGCTATTCAAATTGGTAAAGAGAGGACAGTTTGTTTGGAATCCGAACTAGGTAGGATCGCAAAAGTGAGTTGCGATTAGTTGGGAATTTTCTTAGGTTATCTTGGGTGATCTGTGTTGAGACTGAGAGTTCTCATGTGGAAGTAGGAGCTACTGTGGTAATCTGAAGTTTGTCTACATCTGGAATTGAGTTCCATTTGTTTTGGTTTCAGAGGCAATTTTGGTAGTTAGCCTGATAGTTGGATGGTTCTTGGAGAAAGGAGAGAGTTGGTGTAGCAGCTCAGAATTATTTTCTGGAATTGGAATTGGAATGATATAGTTTGGAATAGGATTCTGTTACAAGGTAGTGTGACTGAGTCAGATGAGTCACTCAGATTTTTATGGATTTGATGAACAAAATTTTCTAGTATATATATTGGATAAGTTTGTATTTGTGTTCATCAGCAGTATTCTTATCTATTTGAGAATCAGAGTTGTGCAGCGGAAGCGAGGTAGCAGCTGTGGAAGGAAGGAAGTAAGTTTTGTTTGCTATTGCTTGAGTGGTAGAGGTTAAGTTCTGGATTTCAATGGATTTTGGAAGACTTTTCTATTGAATAGGATTTAGAAACTGTTTGTGTTGGTCTTGTTGTTTCTGGAAGTATCAGCATAGGTTGAGCTGATCAGGAAGTAGTTTGGCAGCCTTGGATTATTTGTTGAGTTATGCAGATAAGAGATAATGAGTTTTGGAATTCGAAGTTAGAGACTTCATTGTTGTTCAAATTCTCTGGCTAAGAGAGCAGATATTGGATAAGATTGGTTGGTTAGTGCTGTAAGCATCGAAGATGTCTTATCTGTGTTTTAGATAGGATAAGATTGAATTGCCAATTTGGATAGCTGGAATTCATTGTGTATCACGTATCTCTGAGGGTACGTGTATGATTCATTATGGGTTGTTGAATCTGTAGTTCAGTTGGAATTGGATGTTGAGCTGGATTTGAGAGGAGTCTGATGTTCTGTTCAGATTGAAGGATCTAGAAATGAGTGAAGCTCTGGGTTTTGGTTGTATAGTTAGTTTGTTGGCTTTTATAGAGAGAGTCTCCCGGTGATTTATACTTGGGGAACTCGAGATAGTATTAGAGATTTATTCTGATTTGTGTCAGGATAATTAGTTAAGTTTGTTTGTTTATTTGATTGCTATGGATGTTAGCAACTGGTTGTTAGGAATGCTTTGCTGATTAAAATTAAAATTTTTACTAGATTATTAAATTAACTTTGCTTTTTAATTTCGGGGACGAAATTCTTTTAAGGGGGGAGGATTGTAACGACCCGGAATTTTGGGCAATATGAATTTAATAATCTGTATTAATAATTTAACTGGTTTCATAATTTTCTTTATAATTTTAATTTAAATTTGGCCAATTTATTCTTTTTAAAAGTTAATAAATATTTATTATGTTCATAATATATATATTTGATATATATTGTGAATAGGAGATCTTTTGTTTCAAATTTAAAAATGAATTTTCATATTGTAATATATATGTTTGTATATGATATAATTTGAAATTGTTTTGAAATTTAATTAAATCAATTAATAATTTATAGTGTATGAATATTATAGATTGAAGCTTTGTTTAGAAATTATATTTTCAAAAGTTAATTTAAAGTTTAATTCAATTTGTTTCAAATATAAGATGGATATTTATTTTTAAATGATAGTTTATAAAGGATTTAATCAAAGTTTTCTTTATCTTTTCTTTAAAGTAAAACTATATCTACACATATAAGCATTTGGTAAATAAAGTAAATTAAAAGGTAAGGTTATATTTACATTTAAAACTAAATATAAAAAAATTTAATTAAAACACTTAAAGACATTTGTAACATGAGTAGGCATCTCTAGTGCACTTGTAAGAAACTTAAGCAAGCAAAATGACATTTGTTCAGTTATCAACAAGTGGCAATTTATTCATTTTGAATTTTTATTAAATGTTTTTAGAAGAAAACAAGTTCTTTCAAAACATTTTCATTCTTTCAAAACATTAGTGGAAATCAATAAACCATTCTTCAAATCTGAAATGAAAATTGCAAACAAACCCAATCTGCAAAATCAACTTGGAATTGCAAATGAAGATTTGTTAGCACATTTAAAACCTGCAAATCCAAGTCTTCTTCAACATCATATCTTCAACAAGTCATCAGTTGCAACTGCAAGTTTAAAACAATCAATTGCAAGCATGCATGGATTCAATTCAACAAGCAAGTAAAATCAAAGCATTTTCAGATTTTAAGGCCTGGAAACTCATTCTACCATGTTCTATTTTCTACTGTGCTCTGCATATCATCTAAAAAAAGGTGAGTAAAATTTATTTTAAAAACAGTTTTACATATGAGAATTTACTGGGAAATATGAATAAGATCTTGAAGTTTTATGGTATGAATTTTTCTCATGTATGCTTGAATGTGAATGCATGTTGTATTTATGAATTGTCTGTATATAAATATGCTCCTCTGTTTAGTTACAGACTACAGGAAAAAAATTAGATAATGTTCAAATCTCTGCCTGTGATCGAATTTATGTTTCGATCTTTAAATTAAAGATGATTGAAGGATTATAAACTTAATCTTAAAAATAATTTCAAGGGATTATATTAAGACACTATTTCAAATTTGGATTTCTTTTTTTACAGTAAATACAATATATATATGTGTCAAAATAAATCATCACAACTCTGTAATTTGAATTCAGGAACATATTAGTAATTGAAGATGTTAATTTTAGAAAGTAAAATCAGGATTTTTGGTGAAGTGATTGTTAGGCTTTGCAGTGATGAGCAATATTGGGAATTTTTTGATTTCTGATTATATATACATTGATTCGATTTGATTTTTGAGTCATAGCTAGATTTTAAGCTATAGATTTTAGGAAAAATATCTAAGAATTTTTCTAATGGCAGAATTGTGAGATTTAGAGCAAAGTAGGGTTTGGTATGGTTTTGTTTCCGGGTTGTTTGTAGAGGCTGTTGTGTATTGGATTGATAATCGAGTGTGATCGCGAGGAGGGGGATAGTGACGTGGATGTTGTAGCGATGTCTCGAGGGGTTGATGGAGGTTCCGGTGGTGGCGATGGCAGGCGGTGGGTTTGGTTATGCTTGAATCTTCTGCTGGTGGTCATGCTCAGTGCTAGAATTCGAATCGAGATGGTTTCCTTCGTTCTGGGTTTGGGATCGTATTCGCATGTGTATTCGTGACTGTAGTGGGTCGGCACGTTGATCGTTGGCGGCCGGAGTTGAGTGGACACGTACACAAGTGGACGTGTGTGCACGGCTTGGATCTGGAATTAAGATGTTGGGGGAAGATGAAGGTCGACTCGAAGTAATGCTCGTGTCTTCATGGTGTTCGTCTCGAAGGAGAAGGGGAATTGAGTTGCTTCGGGGTTGACGCGAGTGGTCCCTGTGTTTGTACTCGAGTTTTTGGGAATGCATTTCTGGTTTTTACTGGGCAATGTTTTAAAGTTTACAGATTTAAACTTGTGTTTGAATTAAATGAAAGTAAGCTTTAAATTAGAAGCAAGTTTTATAAAAGGAAATAGTTGTATAAAGTTAAAAGTTTGTCCCTTGAAGAAAAAGTTAATCAAACTTTTAAAAGATGATAATCACATTTATTTCAAATTTAAATTGTTAAGAGTGTTTTTGAATTTAAATATTAAATCAAAGTTTTAAGATAAATTTTTAAGTAATGTTTAAAAACCAAGTTCAATTTATATTGAAGTAAATAGGTTTGAAAATTAGATGATTCAAAGTATTTTAAATTTGGAAATTTATTTCTGAATACCTTATTTTAAAATAAAGTTTGAGTTATAATTATGTGAACCAAATTGAATAAATTTGTCTTTAAGGTTAATTAAATTTGATTTAATTTCAAATAACTTATTCAAAGATAATTAAGGTTAAATTAGTTGGATATGACTTAAGAATACTTAATTAAGTATAATTGTTAACAAGTAAGAAATAAATTAAGATTGATGCTTTTCTTAATTATTAATTAAAGATTTTCTTTAATTATATGAAGATTAGTTAATTAATTAATTGTTTAATTAATTTAAATAATTAGTTAATTATTTATTTAATTTTTAATAATCACTTAATTAGAATTAATTAAGTGTAATTACTTAATAAAATAATTAATGGTTAATAATTGAATGTAATTAAGAAGGTAATTACTTATGGAAGTAATTAAAGTGGAAGTGATTAATGGATAATCACATAAGGTTATTAATTAAGGATTAATTAATATAATTGTTTTGAGGTTAATTAATTATGGAGTAATTAATTAATTTAAGGATTAAGAATTATTTAATGATGGAATTAATTATTTGTTAAGTAATTAATTAAAAAAGTGATTAAGATTTATTAATGAAAGTAATTAGAAATAATTACTTGTTAAGTAATTAAGAATTAATTACTTAGTTAATTTTAGTTAATTAAGTAATGTGACTAATTAATTAATGAATGAGATTAATTTAAGATTAATTACTAAAGGTAATTAATTAAAAATGTAATTAATTAATAAGGTAATTAATTAAGGATTTATTTATTAATTAAATTGATTAATAATTACTTAATGAAGTAATTAAAGATTAATTAATTAAAGTAATTAATCAAGGGTTAAGATAAATAATTAAGAAGTTAATTAATTAAGATAAGTAATTACAAATTGTTAATTACCGTTTAAGATTTATGAGATGATTAATTGCAAGTTAATTATTTAATTAATTTAAGTAGTTAATTAATTAATAAGGATAATTAGTTAATGTAATTAATGAAATTAATCAAGTTTGATAAATAAAAGTAATTAATTCAAATGTGATTAATTAATGGTAATTAATTAAGGTTTAATGTAATTAATTATAGTTAATTAATTAGTGTATGATCATTAATTATTGATAGTAATTAAAGGGATAATTACTGGAATGTAATTGAATTTAATTAATCAAGGAAGATTAATTAAGGAAAATCATTAGAGATGATTAATTTACTCTATTTTGAATATTAATTAATGAAGCAGGATTATGGTAATTCAATTGATTAAGAAATAATCAATTTTGTTTTGATATGGATGATGGATATTAGATGATTGATTGATATAGGATGTTGAATGATATTGGGTGATTGGTTGATACTGAATATTGATTGATATTGGTTGATATTGTTTGATATTGATTGATTTGGATACCTATGATATGTGAGATGCTGCTTATGAAGATGAATGTTGTTATGAATTATCTCTTGTGATAATATGATTCATCTATTTGTTTATTTCATCCTGTATATATAAGTTAAACTGTTTAAAACCCTTAAGTACAACTTGGACATTAAAATGGCGTTTGGTTTCGGCGAGACCGGGATCGGGTTTCCATATTTGGTATCCGAAAACCACATCGATTCCAATTAAACGTTAGGTCATGTATCCAAGTGGAGCAAGTGAAGACTCGAGGTGTAAGGGCTATACGTCAGTATAACTCTGTGGGTGATTCCGTAATGAGTTTGACGGAATAGTGCTTATAGATTTGAGATGGCGAATCAGAGTGCAAGGGCTATGGTCGTTGACTCTGAGGGTGATTCCAATAATGAGTGCAACGAGATAGTGCCTTTGGTTTCGTTCGAACCCGGAACGAACTTGTATGGATTGAATGCTTTCAGCACATCGTCAGGCGGACGATGAGCATTCTAAGATAATGTGTTCTATAAAGGTAATCGTAACCTCAAGCCTCATCAACCGGGAATGGCTAAAACAGGGGAGGTGCAGCAAGGCTTCGTGGGTAGCTCCCACTGGAGAGCAAGATTTCCCCCTGTCTAGAAGTCCCTTTTTATTCGGCTGTGTGGGCAGTTGTGTCGCGGCCAACTGCGGGGTTGTCTTGTTCGGAACTGTCCAGTAAGGGATGGTTCCGGCCTTGTGTTGCAGGGGAGTGGGAGTACTCCTCGGTACGTTGATCTAGGCCACGTACTGTGACGGGCGGTACCCCAGTAGCCCTGCCATTGATGGAAACCCATTTTCCCTACGAGACCCTACGGTTTTGATTGTATTACCCACTTTTGTGGCTAGTAGCTGGAATTTAATCATGTAACAATTTCGGCTATTTCTTATTTACTTGAAAACCATAGACACTATTATAATATCACTGGATTTCCTATCAAATGTTTTGGTTAGCGTAAGGCAAAAACTTTTCCATGTTTATGTGTGGGAAGTCTTACGTGATACCTTTTCTTTTCAAAGGTTTTTCTAAAGTTAAGCAATTTTAACCCGTTTACTCACACCAGACCCCTGTCTGACCCGAGTGTTTATTTTCTGTTTTATTAAACACTTGGGTACTCATATTATGTATGAGTAGTCAAGTGAATCAGGTTAGCTTGACGAATTCTGAAGGAGTTATGGAGCAGAAGGCTTCGACGTGTAGATTTATATATTGATTCCGCTGTGTTTGTTTGTACCTGTATCTGTTGTTCTTGAGTTGTATAGTTAGACAGAAGTTTATAACTTTCTAATATCTATTGTTTTAAGTTGTGTACTCTGATGTAATGAGATACTATGTAATATTTTATGAGATATATTATATTTTATTCGTTCCGCTGTGAGTTCTCTGATGTTGTCTGTGTTCTTCTTTCTCTTTCTTTTCTTCATCTATCCCTTTCTTTCCTTAAGATGATGCGATTTTCTGGGAGTAGAAAGTCGGGTCGTCTCAATGATATACTTTGTAAATAATTTTGTAGATTATGTAAATATCACCTGGCTTGTAGCCCTTATCTGTACTTGTACTGTTGTTTCTGAATACGCCTCTTGATAACTTTGGTTATGGTTTTTTTTTATTTGTTTCATCATTAGGTTTTCCTTATCGATTTTTTTTCCTGCAAAGTACCATGTTGAAAATATTTCTTATCATTAATTTGAGATTTATGTAAGAATATATTCAGTAGTTTGTCCATAATATTGGAGATAGAGTATTTTTGATAATAGAATTCTATATATCTAAATCCAAGAATAATGGAAATTAGTAGATCCTCATCTGAAGATAATAAGTGATGAGAAATCCATGGTTGGAAGCAATCAATGACTAGAAATTCTTGTCCGAAAATAATACAAGTCCTGAGATCCAACTTTGGTAATGACGAAAGAAGACCATAAATTTGACTCTAGTTATATTAATGGATGACCAGAAATCTAATTTTGGAATTAATAATAAAGGGATAGAAATCCATACCTAGCATTAATAATAAAAATTTAGAAACCCTCTTCTAGAAATAACTGATTGAAGACCAAGAACAATTCTCGGATAATAATAAAAGCTCAGAAATCATCATCTGGAAATAACTCATAGAAGAATAGGATTCCTCATTCGGGGAAAATAATAGAAGTCCAGAAATCCTTATCTGGAGATAATAGAAGAACTGAAACCCAGATTCGGGTATCGATAAGCATAGTCCAAAAGTTAATGGTAGAAGACTCAAGACCCAGATTTAAGTATTAATAAGAGAGATCCAGAAATCATCATCTGAAAGTTAGTAGAAGATCAAAGATCCGTAATAAAAGAAACCTGAAACCCATATTTGAGCATCAATGAGTGAAGTCTAGAAATCAATAGTAGATGACTTGACACCCAGATTCAGGTATTAATTAGTGAAGTCCGAAAATCATATTCTGGATATACTGGAAGACCATGAATTCATAATAGGAGACCCGAAACCTAGATTGAGTACTGATAAGTGAAGTCCAGAAGTCATCTTCGGGTAATTAGCCGAAGGCCATAAATTTATATCTAATAATGAATGTAATTCGGGAATCAATGTTTGGAAATAAGATTAGAAATCCGTTCCTGGCAAAAAGAAGTAAAGTTTAAAAATCATTATTTGAATAACAAAAGCTCATAAATTCTCATCTAAGCCTTTTGTTATGCACCACTCTTTGAGCTTTGATTGTTCGAATCGTTTGCTTTGTGTTACCTCTCTGTTTCTTGGTACCCGATTCTTTCGATATGCGCCATCCTTCAGGCTTTGTATATTGTTAATGATTTATGTGCCACTCCTTGGGCTTGGACATCTTAGTACGTTGTTGTTCGGTGTGCTTGATTAGCCTATCCACAGGCAGGACCCAAAGATTTACCCAACCTCCATCCAAGAGACGATCAAACCAGGCGTTATAGGTGGGACTGAAGGCTTTTCCAGGTCCCTTGACTAGGCCATGGCATGGTGGAATAAGGGCTTACTCTGTCCTCCCTCTAGAACGTGCTACAACCAGGCCTTATAGGTGGGACTGAAGGCTGGTCGGTGCTTTGAACTGGCTACATCGTGGCACGTTCAAGGGCTTACTCCGTCCCCCTTCCAAAGGCGCCTTGATCTGGCCATAACATGGCATGATAAAGGGCTTGTAGTTACTTTAACCTTGCCATAGAATGACGTGAATAAATGATTACTCTAATATCCCTCCAAGAGGCGCTTTGACCTGGCCATCTTGGCATGGACAAAAGCTTATGACCGTTTAAGGAAGTTTCCAATCTTAAGGAGAATCTTGCTCCCAGCTATGTAGATTTTATTATTTGAATGGGCCTTTATTGAATTTATCTAGGATTGATGTACAAATCTATTGATCTTTCTCTTTTTGAAAAAGTTGAAGATCATCCCTTCAAGAGCTCTGCATTGATTTGTTTCATGTCCATTCATTACATGATAATGATAGTAAGGTCCTCCCAGATTTCTTTTGTACTTGGGCCTTTTCTTTTTAGATGGCCAGTAATTGAGTTCCTTTTTCGTTAGTAAGCAGATGTTCTCGATTGATGTTGTCAAGTTGCATTCTTTAGGGAGTCTTGATTTGAAACCTGTCTTTTGGGGTTGATTTTGAGATTTTTGTTGCTTGATTCAGGAGTTTCATCCTCGATGACTAATTTCCATTTTAGAATCTTTTGAAGTACGTATGAAGGTAATGGTCCTCTTGTTGCTCTATGCCATTTCTAAGCAAATGTGTAGTAATCGGCCATCGTCCCCTTTCCAAATATAGTTTCTTTAGCATATAGTTGAATTGGACTTCTTCATTTAAACAAACAAATTATCTCCCTTAGATCTTGTTTCCCCTAAAGCAAAGAATGGTGTAGGCCCAACATGAAACAGGTTGATGCTCCAATTATTAGGATCGTATAAATATGGTTGCTTTTTCTCATTTACAATCCTTAGTGCTTCCATCCTAAACACTTGCTCTTGATAACTTCAAGAGTCATTGCTAATTTGATGAGTTGATCTTGCTACTTATGGTTCTGAAGACCATTGTTGTGATATATTCCATTTGTGGTTCATCGTAGTGGCCAAGGGTAGGTGTAGAATAGCTTTAGGTGGGGAAATATGGTGTTGATAATTCAACAAGGTTGGAGGTTCTGGCCCTCCTTCTAGCATCAAAAATGTTAACATGAAATCTCATCAGCACCCCAAAGCAAGGTTAGAGGGGGGAATGACCCCTTTGAAACCCCTTTTGAATTAGTTAGAGTAATCTAAGGTCGTAACCTTGTGGGAACAAAAGGTATTAACTGAGTCGAAAGGATCTTATTCCTTCGAACCCCTTCCAAAAGGTATAGGTGTGTGTGTTCCAGAGATGAAACCACATATAAGAAGTGAATCAGACTCCATGCATTCGAAAGTGCCATGTTTTAACTATATTGAATTTTTTTTGAATACGTGGCTTGGGTGTTACAATGAAGTGAAATCCTCAATTTGATTTGAAAATTAGGATTTACAAACACATGAAAAGTACAAGCATGGAAGCAATGAATTTGGCCCCTTAAACATCTTCCCTAGGTTACTATTTATAGGCATAGGCTAGACTCTCTCGCATTTTTCCTTTCAACTGAGTCAAAAGAATGCCTTTATGACCTTCCACCGCAGTTGAATCCAACATGCCTCTCTATTGTTGCTTTCGTATAAGAACAGGAAACCTTCGACTTTATCTACAAGTATAGAAATAGTATTTATGCTGCTGTAGACGTGTTGGATGCGCACGAAAGGGTGTTCTAACCTGTCCAGAATGTTTATAAAAAATATTTATGAAAGGTGAAGATGCTTTCGAAGGCTTTTATACTGATGGTTGCGAAAGCATTCATTAAAGATGATATGGTAAATGATGATGTGACCCCATGAAAGAGTCTACTGCTTCGAAAGCATCTATTTGGTTGGTTGGGGAAGGTAGCTTTCAAAGGCAACCCCCTTGATTAATGCGGTCCATCTTTTGACGCTTGTAGAAGCAATACTGACATATGTGAAATCTCCCTAATACATGTGGAAGGGTTTAACCGATTCGAAAGGCTTGTCTTTGCAAAACCATGTTTTTGGAAGGGAAGTTTTGGTAAAATCTTCTACTTTGGAAGGTAGACAGTAGCGGAACCAATCGCTTCGAATGGTTTGATATATGCATAAGGGGCAATGTCAAAGAAAGCCCTTACATTCATATCTTGCGGAAGGGTAGTCTTCACCCCTTTCGACCCCTTCAGAAGCCCATAATGCATTTCATGCTTGCAGAAGCATCCCTTCAACTCTATTGAAAGGCCTTGCTATTGCTACTGTTCTTCATGAAGTTCTCTTACATGATCTTTGGGCTTTGATAGGGTTAAAGTGATTTTTGGTAGTAACAATATATATATATATATATATATATATATATATATATATATATAATTCCAGGTAATCTCATCTAGGGTAGTTAAAATGACTTTAGGTTTTATCAGCAAATGATTGGTGGGAGAAAGTGGCGGCGATCATTAGAGGTATTGGTGAACTCGAACAATTGACGACGTCTTCAGGTAGTGGAAGGCATTCAGTTTAAGGTAAAGGATATGAGCTTAAAGAGGTCAGTAGGGGAGCAGTCGTCACAAGAGGGAAATGTGAAAACGTAAGGAAATAATGCCTAGTCCTGAGTGCTTAAATACTCGGGATTGAATATTTAAACTCAGTACCGAGTGGTATTTTTAGCCGAAAACCAATGGAAAAGCCAAAAGAAGAATGAGGAAGCACGACCAAGGTGCGAAAAGGTATCAAGAGCATTAATAATGTCCTTAGCATGGGGAATCGAATTTTAGTTATGTAAAGCAATAAAAGAATATCTACGGAATCAAAGCAATGCTTTGAATAACTCCTGAATGAATGAACATATAGGGAGGTAGTAGTTAATGCTTGTCTTATTCCAGAGCAAGCTTTGTTGTCAATAAAAGAATACTTTGAAGGGCAAGTGTTATCTGACTTTTTGAACCAAGTATATTTTCACTTACACTAGAACTTTGGGATGAAGACAAAGCAATTCATGAACTTGGAAACATGCTTAGAGGGACAATAGAAACACACTCAAGAAGTTTCAAAGGCTTATGAAAAAAGTGGACCACTTGGTGTCGAGCCTTACCACTTGGTACTAACCCCTTTTTATTGCCCATCAGTACTCCAAAACCATTTGTAAGTGAAGCTCTAACTCAAATGATCATCATGGGGTGTTTTTCTTAAGGAATATATGAACAACTCTATGGATTTTCTAGAAGAAAGCAAAGAAAGTAGAGATGAACAAGCAATATTAGAACTTCTCAAATATAGTGCAATCTCAAAGGAATAGCACTTAGAACACAACAAATTGGAGATAGAAGAATATAAGGAAAAAGCAAGGGAGCTTTCACCCCATGAAAACCGATCGGTACCAAGTTGTTTTGTTGCTTTGTGGACCCTATAACTTGCTACTGCACACTTGGATGTAAACTTAGACCTAATGCTTCATAGGCCCTGGATTTTTCTATGCTATTTCCCTATAAATATAGACCCTCTAGCTACCAAATGGAGTTTTGGCTCTTTTGTTTTCTCCTCTCCATAGTCACTAAGTCATACACTATTGGCTATTCTAGGTTATAAGAACTTGCCAATGTACTAGTGACTCTCAATCAAATAATCAATAAATTACAATGGATGTATGTGATAGGGATTGCCAAACTACTATGAAAATTCTTGTGCTCTTTACTTTTCTTATTTTATTTGCTAGATCTCAACTTTTCTACAGGCCTTTGGGCGTTGTGCTATTTTTGGCACCAATAGTAGAGATTGAGATTTTCTGTCACTATACCACTATCTTTATCACTCTTCTGATGAAGGCTTTCTAAACAAAAATGGACCTAAGAGGTGGAAGAATTACTGTAGGAAGAGCCGGTGCAAGAAAGGAGAATGACAGTTCTCAAACCGTTGAAGATAATGAAAGGGAAGTGCTACTGGTAGTGGTGATTGGAGTTGTCCCAACTATCTTGGGTATGGATTTAAATGTTTTATTTTGGTTGTTTGTGGCACCGTTGATGAGAGAAGCTATGGCATAGTTCTAGGCAGAGACCAGTTGCAAGGGAGGACTTTTCAAAGTTAAATCAGGACTATTAAAATCTTAGGGGGCAAGATGTTTTTCGGTAACGATCCGAAGGTGGAAGTAATAAATTAGGTAAAGGTTACTGAGCATAATTTTATTGGCCTGTGGCAAACGATGTGCGGAAGAGGTTGCTGACCTGCATGAAGATGCCTTAGATTGGTCGATGACAGTGAACGCCAAGAATCCTGAAGCGAAAATTGCTTAGGAGTTGTCTAGGGATAGGATAGATGCTAATTTTATTTCTGAGTCTTGAAGGAGTGTTTTGTTGAGAGAGTTCCTCAATCTCAAGCAGGGAGATCTTCTTGTTGAAGGTCATGTTCAAAAGTTCAGCACCTTGGCAAAGTGTGGCCGAGAGTTTATTAATACCCCAACAAAGAAAATGAAAAGTTTATTTGGGGACTGAAGCAAGGTTGAATCATATGGTAATGGCGCACCTGGCATCTCCTTTCGAATTTACTATGGATATGGCATGGAGATATTATAATATGTACTAAGCACAAAGAAGAGTAGAAGGGAAGTCCAAGCCAGAGCCAAAGAAGAGATTTGCTCCTTATAGAAGGAGAAGAAGGACAAATAGCCGTAACAACACTCCCTTCGTAACACCCAAAAATCAATGCCTCGCATTAACGTTTGACTTTCGAAAACCACAAAAGACAGCTTGTTAGGAAAAGAAAGAAAGAAGAAGAAACGAAATAATATACCAAGGAATAACGATATTATCTCATACTATAATGATAACATATAATATACCGAATATACATGAACACAATGGAATAAACAATATTTAAGAGACTACATTGGCAGAAACAACTGATAAATGCATATCAATACGGAAAGTCGAAATAAGATATTTGATACAATGAGTCTCATATACAAATAATAACTATCATGTACTACTATACTATAAAATATACATATCCAAAATATTGATTCCATGCCACCCAAACACTCCAGTTGTGCATCCTGATAGTGTATCCAAAAAGCACTTGACTTCCAAACTACTTAATCGAGTAACCAAGAGTTATTATGACATAACCAGATAATAAAATGCAGGTCAGACTTAAAGCCTGGTATGAGGGGAACTATCTCAAAATATTGTATGTTAAAATTATATATAATTATAAAACAAAAACTACCAAGGTATAGTTGGTCCTCTCTACAAACGTGGTTTAAGGTTAATCCAAACTATTCATAAACAAGTAAATTAAACCCATCTCAAAAAAAGGAAATCATACCATAACCTGCTTTACTCCTGTAACCAATGATCAACAAAGCTAATATAATGTGACTCATATGCAACAGTATACCTGGCAGGATAACGCAATATATAAATGCTGAGACAATATAAATATCATAATATAAGCATCCTAGAATACACAATATTATTATCGACCACCTAATATAACACATACAATATAACAATAAGCTATAGACAAAGAATGCATTGATACTCACTGTTACTAATGGGAGAAGTTTGTACCTCGGTATAACATAGACCTCAAGCGCATCAAGTGTGGTCAAATTCATGTAGGCCTCATCGTACCCATCAATGAGCATAGGTGATGTATGACCTACTTTATATATCTAAAATGGAAGTCCTCGTTGGACATCGATCTATAATTCAAATTATCACGATCCAATGATTTCCATCGAGGGTCCAAAATAAATATAGTTGCTACCTTAGTGTACTATAGATTCAGAGACACATGATTCTTATGGATCTCGTGTAGATATCATGGTACCCCTCTATAAGCTTAAGCGATATACGATCTATTCTATTTACTTGAAACCTACATGGATTTTTCCGTACCCTTTAATGAGCATAAGTGATATACGATCCATTATATGATCCACTAGTAGATGATCGTCATCATCTCCCCTTCGACCATCATGGATTTCTTAATGAACTCACATAGCGTCTCGACAAAAGAGAACGATAAGCATATCCCATATAATATGCCATCAGGAATACAAAGAAACACCAAAGCAATAAATATATTTATACATATTAAATATTACATGACGTAATTAAATATGCATATCACAAGCGATGTCTGATATCTCGTCATCGCCTATCAATATGGATAGTCACTACTGATAGACCAATAATATGAATAGCCACTAATACGAGGCCAACACAATGTATGATCACTAATGTAAGATCAATACTATGTACGGTCACTAATATAAGATCGATATAGTTTATCAAACTATACGTACCCCGAGAATAAAGCTAGAAAGCATGGATTTACTCTGTTCGATTTTACATGCAAGTCGGATGTGATCGCATTGCTAAATGTCATGCTGATCCCGTGCCTGATCATGGTTGATACCATAGGAATTACTTAGCATTCACATCTGGATCCTAAGCTCACCTGCTTTCCACCTCCTCGAGTAGCCATAATCTTCCTCGAAGTTGCACCGAGGCTTCACATGAACTCGCATTTGAGACAGGGTAAGAAACCCCGCTTAAATGGCACCTGGCATGGACTTTACTGCCAAGTCAATGCACCACCGATCTATTGATGGTAGCCTATCTTGGGCAGTAAAGCCTAGGAAGGTTCCTTTTCAACTGCACCAACCGTCGAATACAAGCTCTATCATCTCCTTTGCTTCACTCGATGGGTCGCTTAACTCCCACAGCCTGCTTTCGCCGCATCAGACAACTTTCGAAGTCCATTGGTTGATATTTTGGAAGTTGTTTCTTAAGCATTCAATGACGGATTTCGATACAAAAAACCACTCTTTTATGCACAGGTTCCACGGGGCGATTCTTTTGACCTAGCTTCCTTTAACCCGCTAAAATGAACAAAACCGACCTTCTTGCTTCACGTATTGCACACATGCGTGTAGATACGCCTATGTGCAAGCATATGCACATACGTACATGCAAACATGCTTCTGCTATACAAATTGCATTTCGGGCTTTATCGGAGTGATCACTCGACTCGGTATTCTCTCATGCAACTTAGCACATCCAGTAGTCGCTGTGGCTACACAGGATTGGCCGTAACATGTTTATAGACAACGTATGGATATTTCCATACACATATATAACTAATCATGTAACTAAGAGTCATTATCTACAATCCAAACCATTCAATAATTCCACTATAATCCTTGAATTGCATTGATTATTATTTAATTTCAGATACATGTATACATATACTTATCCATATACATAAACATATATTTAGATAAATATTTCAGTTATAAATTAAATCGGAGCTTACTTTTATCTGCTAAATCTTTTTAATAAAGGTAAAACATCTTTTTATGTTATTTTATAAAATCTTGTATTATTTTATATAATATATCATTTATACTATTTTATAAAATTTTCTTCTATTTTATAAAATATATCATTTATACTATTTTATAAATCTCATTATATTTTATAAAATTTATCATTTATATTAATTTATAAAATCTCATTCCATTTTACAAAATATATCTTTCACTTATAAAATTATTTCTTTACTTAAATAATATGTATAAGTACTTGTTAAGCTTTGTTAAGCCTCTAATCACTTTAATAATAAATGTAGAGCCCTTAAAATACTTAATTAACTTACTAACTTTCTTATAATGCTTATATATAATTTCATTTCTATTATATAATTACCAGACTATACTTATTACACATAATTAAGCCTAAACAATCATTCCCAATGCCTTAATCAACCCAAAACCAAATCCAAAGATTATTAACTTTTGAAAACATGGTCTTTAAGGTTTATAATAAATAATGTGATGATATAAACATGTTATGGTGTAAACATAAACCTACTTACAAGATTAACAGTCTCTAAATCATTACATATCACTTCATAATCACAAATAAACAAATAATGAAGTATAATGTGTAAATTAATTAAGAGAATCATCTCACTCACTTTCTCTTTCCCCCAATCAAGCCCTAATTACCAGAACCCCATGTTTCCACTCTCTTTAAATTATAGATGATGCTCTAAATCACAACTTCAAGCTAATTCCTTAACGGATTTTGTAGAGAATTGGATGTGAATTATGGTGATTTTTGTTTGAATTTTGAAATTTTATTTGAGGGGTTTAGGCATGGTGATTAAGGGATGATTAAGGAAGGATTAGAGAAAGATTAGGAAAGAAGAGGAATAATATGAAATGAAAGTGGAACGAAAATTATAAAGAGAGTTAGCTACTTATAGGCTAGCTAATGGGCCATAGGCCAAATTCATTTTATCAACTCAAAAATCACTATTCACTCTAAAAATTCAACGACTACAAACATAGACAAGTTTATACTCATTTTTCTCCCATCAGGAAAGCAGTCCCAACTACAGGTATTATGAGACCTAATTTTTTTGTCTCCAAAAGTTGAGTATAAAAGATGTTCCGTTAATTAATAATTAAATATTTAAATCAATCATTTAAATATTCAATCATTAAAAGTATGGGGTGTTATAGCAGCCTAAAGGGAAGACTGCAAAAGGGGGAAACCGAAAGGATATTTCGAAGGTGACTTGTTACAACTATGGTCAAAAGGACACTACACTTCATGCTATCCCTAATCGAAAGGGACGGTCAAGGTCAAGTGTTGTAATTGTGATAAGTCAGGCTATAAGAAGAACTACCCAATGCTAAAGCAGACAAGGTTGTTTTCTTTAGAGAGACTAAGGAAAGGACCTCTACCGAGGGGAAAGAAAAGAATGTTTTGAAACATATGATTTCCATTCCTAGTATTTTAGTTAGGTCTCTGCTTGACAATGGAGATAAACATTCTTTTGTTTCTAAGGATGTGGTTGATAGAGTAGGATTGGATGCTAACTACTTAGTCACTTCTTTGCAAGTGGTTAATCTGATTGGATGGTACACCACTCTTGGGTTAAGTTGCACCAACCTAGAGTTTAGTCCATGTGACCATCTATTTTTGTGTAACCCATTGGTATTTGACTTCAAAAGGTATCAAGTGATTTTGGGTATGGATTAGTTGGTTCAGAATGTGACCATAATTTAGTATATTGGGAGAATCATTGCTTTGTGGAACTCGAAGGAAAGAGTTAGCTTCTTGGTATCAATGGATTAGATAATGGGAAGCCATAGGTTTTGTTATATGAAATGAAAATCTAGAAGAAGTGATAGATAGAGTTTTTATGGTTCAATAATTTTCTGATGTATTTGAACCAACGATGTGTTTGCCTTTGTAAAGTGCGATTGAGTTTTGCATCGATTTCATACTAAGGAAATGACTTATTAGTAGGCTACCTAGTACAATGTTACCTAAGGAGATCGAGGAATTAAAGAAGTAGTTAGTGGAACTTGAGTATAAGCATTTCAATAGACCAAGTAGTTCACCATGGTGAGCTTTACCAATATTTATATAGAAGTCGGATGGATCAAATCGAATGTCTATCGACTAAAGGTAGTTGAATGAGAAAGTAGTGAAGAATTATTAAACATTGCCAAGTATAGACGATCTATTTAATAAATTGAGTGGAGTTAGTGAACTCTTGCAATTATATTTGGCTATGAGATTCCATCAACTAATGTTTGCTGAAGAGAGTATTCATTTGACTACCTTTAGGACAAGGTATATTTCATGGAAGTAGTTGGTTATGCATTTTGGATTGACTAACGCTTTAGCTTTCTTCATAGATCTTATGAACTAAGTTGTTCACGATCAGTTAAATAGGTTTATGTTGGACTTCATAGATGATATTTTGGTGTATTCTAAGGGTAAACAAAATCATGAAGTTCAACTTAAATTGATATTGAGACCTTGAGGTAGCATAAGTTAAAGGCTAAGTTTTCCAAATGTAATTTTTGGAAATTAAAATTTACGTTCCTAAGTTATATGGTGTCAATGGAAGGCTTAGCCGTAGATCTTTCAAAAGTTGAAGCCGTGAATGATTAGAAGAGATTAGAAATCAGTACTAAGATAAGGAGTTTCTTGGGGTTGATCGGGTATGTAAGAGATTCATTAAGGATTTCGTAAAGATTGCAGTACCACTGACTAGACTTAACTGAAAGAATGAAAGATATGTTTAGACGAGGAAGTGTGAGTAAGCATTCTGAGAGTTGAAGTATGGTTGACAAAAGCTTTGGCTTTAGTTATGCTAAAAGGAAATGGGGACATTTTAGTGTACATCGATAGTATAAGGGCAAGGTTATAGCTTATGCATTTAGAAAGTTAAAACCCCGTGAGGTTTGGTATCCAACTCACGACTTAGAATCAATGACAATTATCTATGCGCATAAGATTCAAAGCAACTACCTTTTGGAAGAATATTTTGATTTATTTACGGACCATAAAACTTTGAGATATTTGTTCCCTTGGATGGTGTTGAACGAGACAACAATAATTGTTAGATTTCTTGGCATTGTATGGTTTCAGGATAGAGTGTACCCCAGGGAAAGGGAACAAGGTCACAAATACCTTGAACCAAAAGCAACATAATTGCGTATTGGCTATGATCAAGGAGTTGAATGTTTTAGAGACATTAGCTTCATGTGATGTGTAGTTTAAGTCGAATTTTTTTCCAAGCCAAACTCTAAGATATTTTCTTACTTAGAAGTTCATCCAACTCTCATAGAAAGGATAATTTAAAAGCAAAACTCAGATCCGCTATGTGCCGAAATGGTCCAAGTTTTGAATAGCGGTGCCGAGATCGAAGGATTGAAGGACTTTGGTATTAATTCAAAAGGATGGCTTCAGAAGAAGGAAAGGTTATATATTTGGCACTACAGACCTTCAAAAGATGATTTTGGATGAATGACACCATTCCAAGTTTGTGGTTCACCCAAAGGGAACTAAGATATACTGAGACATGAAATAGAGCTTCTATTGGGAAGTAATGAAAAAGGATATTGAGGGATTGTGAAGGGACGTCTCATATGTCAACAGGTTAAGGCAGAACACTAGAAATCGAGTGTTCTATCATGGTAATCAAATATTCTAGTCTTGGAATTTAGATTCAGGTTCAATGGACTTTCTAGATGGACTGCTGAGAATAGGGGCAGAGAATGGAAGTATGTGGGTCATAATAGATAGATTGACTAAGAGTGCCCACTTCAACCTGGTGAAGTCGAGGATGGCATCAAGGATAGCTGAGATATATGTGAGGACTATAGTGAGACTTCATGAAATTCGAAGTTCTATACTTAGTGATTAAGATCCATTGTTTGCTGGGGAGTTTTGGTAGCTTACAGAGTGCTTTGGTTTCGAGGATATGTACGAGTACTGCCTATCATCCTTAGACAGATGGCCAGATGGAGAGCGACCAAGTTCTTAAGGATGTACTAAGAACATGTGTGTTAGATTTTGTTTGAGACATTATACAGCGTGTAAATCGTTAGTGAGTTCGTGTTAGACTGGAGGTAGGTTGGTGTAAGGACTAGATCTTATAAGAGAAGCTTCATATAAGATTGAGTTGATTCAAAGAAAGAAAAAGGATGGTAAATAAACGTAGAAATGCTATGTCGATAGAAGGAAGAAGGATTTAGAATTTGATCTAGGACTAGGAAATCATATGTATGTAAAAGTGTTGCCAATGCAAGGCACTATGAGCTTTGGAAAGAATGAAAAATAGACATCGAGGTACATTGGCCCATTCTTTTACTAGAAAGAGTCGTCCAAGTAGCATATAGATTTGAGTTATCGAGTGCTTTTGTTAGGATCCATAATGTATTTCATATGCACATCTACGGAAGTATTTTCGAGACCCTAAAGAAGTTATTCCAAGAGCAACAAAAGAATGGGACATTGAACTAAACATGAGTTGTGTTAGAAAGCCTATTCAGATTGCAAACCTATATATAAATAAACTTTGGAATAAGGAAGTGAAGCTTGTTCATGTCTACTAGAGTGAGGACTAAGATGATTGTATATAGGAGACAGAGGATAAGGTTAATAGGACCTACCTTAAGTTATTTGTCTAGACTAGCACATATGTTTGATATGTTTTATTGTAGGCCATATATATATATATATATATATATATATATTTAAAATATTATGGTTGATTTTGTTATTTATCGATAGATGCACTAGTACATTTTTGTTTGAGATGCGTACGTGGGGAACTTATGTGTAGGTATTGCTAAATGGGCATACAAAAATTAGGGAGTCTCTATCGTGCCTTATCTGAATTTCAAGGATGAAATTCCTATAATGGGAAGCCTGTAATAGACTATAAATTAATTAATAATTAATTAAGGAATTAATTATTTAAATAGCAGAACTGATGAGACATGGTAATATCGATGTAGTGGTTATTTGCTCATTATTAATGCGTGAATCAAGTGATACTAGGCAAGTCATCAATTATGTATTTTAGATAAATGGGAAATAAATTAATGTGGACATAAAGTCAAAATAAATTAACATTTGAAATTTGAAAAGGGAGGATTTGTAAAGAGGGAAATAAATAAATATGGTAGGATAAAAAGCCTAAGATCTTTGCTATTTAAATGCCTCAAACGTATCATCTACCTCGCTTTTCATTCTCTTCAAATTAAAATAAAATCTAACCCTAGTCGGTGGCCATTAACAAGAGAAGAAGAATATTAAAGCAAGTAAAATATAAAGCTTCTAATCAATGAAAACATAAAGCTTCTAGTCAATGAAAATTAAAATACTTAGGTGAGCAATATATTCATCTTATTCTTTTTCTGTCCATGAATTCCTCATAGTTATACAATATTTTGACCATCCCTTTGATTTTTCTTGTTTAATTGATATGAACATTTAATATGAGGTTAAGAATATCATTTTAGTAAATGGTTTTTATTAATAGAAATTATCCTTGAGTAAATTAGTTAATTAAGATCTGTATGTTTGGAAATGGTTAGTTATGAGGAAAACAAAACATGATTAACTTTACTTTAGAATTTTGGAAATAAATTATGTAATTTATAAAAGAAAGTATACTTAACCGAAGGGTTTTATGGTGAATCGAAGGCAAATAGTTGAGGATGGAAGGTAATTTAAGTAAACTAAGCAATTGATATTGGGTCAGTAGACCATATTCAATTTTTATATTGAATACGTCAAAAAGTTATAGGAAAAGGAGAGGATTTCGAAAGTTAAAAGATTAAATTTTATGAGTCACTAAAGATAAGGTAAGGCATGCTTTTCAGACATGATCGAGGGTAGCGTAACTCGTGGTAAAGTATGTAAACTAGAACTGGTCACTAGCCAAGATAGAATGGATACCAAGGCTTAAGAAGGTCGAAACTGGTATTAGAAAACTGATGATAATGTATTGAGTAATATGGTTAACTTAAAGGTGGATATAAAATACATTTGCTTAATAATAGATAAAGAGAAAAGACTAATAGTGATTGATTAGCTGGTAAGTTCAGTAGTTGATATAAGGCTTCCATGAAAGTCATGGGACTGAAAGCAAAGTAGCATGGCCAATATGGCATTCAAGACACAAAAGCAATGGTGTAAGGCTCGATTAGGAAACTGTTTAGACTATGAAAGCAATTGGTTTAAGGCCTAGAGTGGTAATTAAGGGAACAGTGGAAAATGTATACCTGTGAGTGGTAGTCTGGGAACCAGAGTCGAAGTAGGTGTAAGGCTTAGGGTGGCAACGAAATACAAAGGAAAAAGTGTAAGCCCTAAATGACAACAAAAATATGAAACAAAAAGGCATATGGTCTTTGTGGCAGTCGAAAGCTAAATCTTAATTTTAGTATGGTATAAATGCATAAGGCCTTAGTGATAGCCGAAGGTTATAAGGCCCCGAAGGCAGCCGAATGATAGGAATTTAATGATATACATATACATACATACATACATACATACATACATACATACATATATATATATATATCTTTGTGTGTGTTTTTATACGTATAGAAAAATGATGTAAGGCCTTAAGGGATGTCAAAGCGTAGAGTATTTCA
This sequence comes from Allium cepa, assembly GCA_030765085.1. Classification (NCBI taxonomy): domain Eukaryota; kingdom Viridiplantae; phylum Streptophyta; class Magnoliopsida; order Asparagales; family Amaryllidaceae; genus Allium; species Allium cepa. The sequence continues at coordinate 200,923,605 of CM060945.1, read as the reverse complement.
GTTATATTTAAATATCCTAATACTTTTATGGAACAAACTGGGAGGTTGCTTTCGGTTGTGGCTTCACTGTTTTGCTTGACACTTAATGTTTGAACCAGTGACTTAGCTTTACTTGTAAATAGATAAACAACAAAGTGGAAAACCTATCCTACATGTTTGCAGCGTGCTTTCTCATTATCTTCTCTGTTAGGGTTATATGTTACTCAAACCAGATTTCATATTTGACCCATGTTTTTATTCCTGTTTTCCTTATTAATTCATAGGTACTCGTTCAAGTACGTCGAGTTAAAGGCCTTAGACATGTTGCTTATGGGGAAGGATGAATAATGCAAGTTGAAGACGAAGTAGGTGGCTTGGGTGTTATGTTATGTTTTTCTTTACGATGCATTAATTGTTCATGTTAGCATCTTTATATGTTAGGCATGTCTCTATTGACTATGTGTACTATAATTTTGACCCCTATGCTGGCACAACTTTTGAAATGTACATTGTAAAAGTAACTGTAATATCTTCTCGATTTACTTAAGACTGTATTATATAAGGGGTCTCATTTCCGTTGTCGAAAGATAATACTTAGGTGACTGCTACACACTGGGGTTCCATCTATGGATTTTGGAGTGAGGGATGTTACACATTCAACCCTAGGTTTTGAAATTACCTCCTTTACCCATTTTCCTCCTTCTGCCATCAGTAAATACCCTTGATCTAATAAATGTTGCCTCATACTTTGCATTTCTTTGCTTTCTTCTCTAAGTCTATATACTTAATGTTCTTTTTTATATTATTTTAGTTCGGCTCCACTTCATTTGAAACTACCTCTCGATACACATTGGGGACCATCCTTTGAACATTTGACACCAACTTTATACATATCGACTCATGATTTGTTAGACTCAATCCTTTATTACCACTAATAAGTGCTATTTTGACATGTTCAACATAAATTGTAGACCTATGCTATTGACCAAGTATTAAATAATTTATTTAATTAATTTCCTCCCGGCATCTATATATTTATTTCTCAACACTGTAAAATAACCCTTCGGCCAAGAGTATTCTCTTTTGAAAATCATTTATTTTATTCCTAGAAAGTATTTACATGCATCTTATTTCATAACTTTTCTCTAACTCCTCATTTCCAACCATTTTCTATAATAAACAGTTAAATAATTCGTACCAGTTTCTTTACTTATAGGATAATTCTATAAATCTAAACCCATCTCAAATAATATATTCTCAAGATCATATTAATTTTTGGGTCATTTAGATTACAAGAAGCGTAAGAAATATTTACCATCAATTCACTTGAGAGTTTTATGAATGAAAAAGGGATTGGTGAATATGTTACTCACACATATTTCTTAGTTGATTGATATTTCTTGCTCCTTTAGCTTTGATCTTCTTCTTTTCCTTTCTCTCGCTTAGGCTTCCATCTTTAAAATGCTTCAAAGCTTATGTTTCTATTTTTAACTGAGTGGAATGAATTAAGAAAATGGAAAGTAGTTTACTATATTCTTATGAATAGTTAGGGCATCGGCCCATCACCCTCTTCCTCATGTAATTCATCTTATTTAAATTTCATTAAGTGATATTCATGATATGTAAATGTACACGTGAATACTTATCTTACCTCATTTATTTTCCATAATTTAATTTATTAAATTTTTGTTCTCCTAATAAATTTATTAATTATTTATTTTTTTATTTATTGGGTGTTATAAGGATTTTTCTTGGTCTAGAGAGTTATTATAGATGATTCATAAAGGGCTTCTCTAAGGTAGTAGATCCATTGACAAACTTGATGAAGAAGAATCAGACTTTTGCTTAGGACAAGAGGTGCGAGCACACGTTCATGAGTCTGAAGAAGAGATTGATGAGTGCACTAGTGTTAGTCCTTTCGAGTGGGAATGAGGATTTGAAGGTATACACAGATGCTTGTGGTACTGGATTGGGCGTAGTATTGATGAAGAAAGGTAAAGTTGTCATAGATGCTAGTTATAAGCAAAAACTGTATGAGAAGAAACACCCGACCCACTATTTGGAGTTAGCAGCGATAATGTTCGCTTTGAATATATAGAGGCACTTCTTGTTGGGAGAAAGGTTTGAGTTTTTCGCTGACCATAACACGTTAAAGTTCCTTTACTCATAGAAGGACCTTAACCTTCATAGGCAGTGATGATTTGATTTCTTGGCCTCCTAGGACTTTGACGTTTCGTATAATCTTGGAAAGGGAAATGCAATTGCTAATGCTTTGAGTAGGAGTCACACTATCTTGGGAGCTATGTTCTTAGAGTGAAAGAAGTTAAAGTATATTACTGGTTACGATTTCCAACGAGGATGTAGGCTAGATCCAAAGGTATTGGCGAACTTGACTATTAGACCTTCTTTGATAAAGTGGATCAATACTAGTTAGCGATGCAATGCTAGACTAGCTTGGATTATTACTAAGATCGAGATGAAGGTAGAGTCTAAAGATACGAAGCTATATGGACTTGACCATGACGGTTGCCTCTGTAAGGATGGAAAATTATTTGTACCCGATGTTTATGGACTTAGGGATGAAGTGCCATGGCAGTGCCATCATTCGAGATTGGCTATACATACTAGAGGCAATAAAATGTACTGAGATATAAAGTACACATTTTATTGGAAAGGTATGAAGAAGGATGTTGATACATTGACTTAAATGTGTATGAACTACCCGTTAGTGCAAGTTAAGCAGAATAAGCCAAGCGGTTTGCTACAATTGCTTGATATTCTCTATTAGAAGTCATATACCAATGGATTTCGACAATGAATTGTCAAGGAATAGAGGTCGGTACGATATCACACGGGTCATAGTTGATAGATTGATAAAGAATTCTCGACTTATATCCATGAAGTCCAGTAGAACGACATTGAAGTTAGCCGAGTTGTATATGAAGTGGATAGTACGATTCCAAGGTGTACCAAAGTGCATTCTAAGCGATCTAGATCCACTATTTATGAGTGGATTTTGGAAGATCTTATAAGAGCAATCGGGGATAAAGATGCACTTTAGTATAGCTTGTCACTGACAAACTAATGAAAAGACCAAGAGAGTGAATCATATCTTAGTGGATCTCTTGCGAGTTTACATAGTTGACTTTGGAGGCTCGTGCGATGATCATTTTCATTTGGTTGAGTTAACATACAACAATAGTTATAATTTAAGCATTAGTATAAAACCATTCTAGGCATTATACGATTGACCATGCAATTCCCCTTTATTCTGGTGGAAAGCAGGCAAGAAATTAATACAATGTCAAATATGACAAGGGAGATTTCAGAGAAGATAGAGATCATTCAACAACGAATGAAATCTGCTCAAGATAGATAGAAGAGTTATGCGAATAGGAGACATCATGTCTTCAGTTTGCTGTTGGAGATAAGGTGTTTGTCAAGATCTCTCAATTAAAAAATATAGTTCGGTTTAGTACTAAGAGTAAGTTGGTATCAAGATTCATGGGTTTTTTAATACTTAAGGTGATTAGAAATTTAGCACATCAAATCAACTTACCTCAAAAATGGTAGGTGTGCACGAATTGTTCCATACTTCTCAGCTTAGGAAGTTTGTGCACGACTTAGGCATGACTGTTACAGTGGAATAATCGGATAATATTGAAGTTGGAACTAAAGCATCGAGACCTTATAGGCCTATTTTTATAGTTCAACGGAACACAAAGCAACTTGGAAGTAAGATGGTACAATGGGTAAAGGTTTAGTGAAGCAAAAGCAAAGGCGGTAGCACTTGGGATACAGAGGAGAGCACAAGTGTGAAAACCCTATATTTTGTGATTATTTTAATTGAATTTCTGATTTAAAAACTTTATTTTATTTATTAAAATGAATAAATTTTTGTTATTTTAAAATAAATTTTGATTTAGCTATAATTTCAAACATGGATAAATAGAATATTTTCCAGAAATGTGAATTTTTTATGCTTTTTAAACCATTGTATGTAAATTGTTTTATTTAATTTTTTTAATATAAATAATATATTTTTTCATATCATATCTTAATTTGTATATATATGTGTAACATGACGTGTTATCGATATATATTTTATTTTAAAACATTTTAAAAGCGTAGTTGAAATTTTCTAATGCTAGTTGTATTTTGTTTACAATTTTTAAATTCTAGTTTCAATTAAATAAAGTATTTTCTTTATTTATTTTATATTTTTCCTAAAACTATTTATTGATTTTCATTTTTACTATATTTTGTTTTTACTTTTTATTTTATTTACTTAATTTCTATTTGTTTATATTGAATTAAAAGAATTGGAATTTCGAAGAGACAAAGCTTTTATATCTTGTGACTTTTCCTTTTCATGTCTCTTCATTTGCTTTGGTCGTCCATTTCTTTTGCTATAGCCATGTATTTCATTTGTTTTTCATGTGAAAATATCCTCATCCCCTTCATTCTCATTCCATTCTCATTTGTGAAAAAAATTTGTGAGTAATGGCTTCCATTTTTCTACTTTTCTTCATCATTTTGCTTTGATTTTTGCCTTGCTCTTATCTAGTTTGCTCGGCCACGCACACCATCACCTCCATTGACCACCACCACCTTCTCCTTCCCCTCATCATCCATGTCCTACCACCCCTCTTCTCTGTCTAGATCTGGCCGCGACCACCAAGTAGAGCTTCCACCACAAAAAACTTTACAAAAACTCCAAAAACAATGCGTAGCCAAGCCATTTCCACCATCACCTTTGTGTTTAGCCTTGGCCACCACCTCTAACACCACCATCACTTGCGTCCATGACCTCTAGCCATCACCATAAGCCTCTGACCGGACCTATAGTGGCATGGCTGAGCCCAAACATGACCCTAGGCTGAGCCTATCTTGCATCAAACTCCACTTCATGGCCTATGACCCTCTGTATTCCATGTTGTAACTCCAAAACCATCCACCTTCTTGCTATCTGTGCCTATATTGACCCATACCCAAGCCTTGTTCCTCAAAGTAGAACCATTACCGAGCAAAAATAATGAGCATGGCCGAGCCTATGTTCCATCAAGATCAAGCACTTTTGTGTTAAAGCATGGTTAAGCCATTTTTCTCTTTGTTTATTCTAGTTTCCATTTTTTTTTTCAATGAAGTTTGTGTTGAATATATATTTATATTACTTTGTTTTAATTTTTGTATATAAGATCAATATCAATTCTCTCCATCCATTCAAATCTAATCATGCTTGTTGTGCCTTTGGAATCATTCTTATGTGTTGTTTTGGTCTTTAGCTTTGGAAAAAGTGAGTCCTTCTCACTCTGACATTATTACTTATGAAATGGTAAATGGATGACAAGTGATTAGTAATTAAAATGTTTATGCAAGTTAATGACGATTATGTGATATGCCATTTCATGTTATTACCATGTTAACTTTGTTAATTATCACCTGACATATGATATATGACAGTATATTGTGACATTGACATGTTAGTATAATTGTTTATATTGTTTATGCATATGTTCACACTGCAAGTTCCCTGTTAGAATAGAATCACTATGGGTTGAAATGATACATATCCGAATGAACAGTAGAATAGGGAAAAATCATTATGAGCTGAAATGATAGGCTTAAGTGATTTTTATTGTATTTTATTTGACTTGGGATTGCGGGTTTGAAATGATAGAACCCGGGTTTTCTTTTTAAACTGCGGATTGAAATGATACATATCCGTATCACTTGACCTAGGTTAGAAAATTATATACAGACCCGTGGTATATTTTAAATGATTTTTTATATAAATATGTATTTTAAAGTATGAAATTATGATTTAAATATTTTTCTTATATTTTAAGAAAGTTAAATATTTGAATTGAATTTAAGTGTGTAAATTTGAAGTAAATGTGATTTTTGGCTTTAAATTATATTTTAAAATGTAAGAAATAATAGAAATAAATTTAAAGTTTTAAAATCATATTTGAAGTAAAATGTTAAGTTTTGTTAAATTTATAAGCTAAGAAACAGTGAAATTTTGACTTAACAAATGAATTGAGTTTTAAATTGGATATTTGATTTTAAAATTTTGTTGTGATAAATCATATGTTAAAATGATTTAAATGTGAAATTTTGAAGCCTAAAATATGATTTATAAGTTTAAAATAACAAAAATTGAAGTTTTTAATGTTTTTGAAAGTTATAATAAAATCAAGAATTTTATTTTTAGCATTTCCAAAAAATGTTGTGGTTTTACGATGGCATTTGTTAAGTGCTATCGTTTCTGAAATTTAACTAAACTCTGAAATAACTAAATTATTATGATAGCATTTTTAAGTGCTGTTGTTATGGAATTTAACTATGTTTGAAATAACTAAATATCTATTATGTCATTTTATAAATGTTGTTGTTCCTGAACTGAACTATTTTAGAAACTAAATACCTACTGTAGCACTTTATAAATGTTGTCGTTGCTAAAATTTGAATTTTTTTTGAAATGTTATAGATTTTAACACTGTTTGAGTCATATTTTAAAGTGATAATGATTTAACTTTTGGAATTGATAAATTATGAAATTTAAGAAGTTTGAATATATTTTAATATTTAAATTTGAATTTTTAAGGAATTTAAATTGAATTTGAATTTAAATAATGGTTACTTTGTTATGTGTTAAATGGAATGAAATGAAATGAGATAAATGAATTTTTGAATGGAATTTTGAAATGTGTTTTGTAATGATATTTGAAATAGTAAATGAATGAGATAATTGATTTTTAAAAAAGGTATTTAAATTTAAATATTTGATTTTGAATTCAAATAATGATTTGATAATAAGGATTTGAAAGGAAATGATTTTTGAAATGGCTTTAAATGACACAATCTTTATTTTGATAAAAAATGTGAATTTGGAATGATATTTGATTTTAATTTATTCGATTTATTCGATAAATAAATATTTGAAGTTTATATTAGTATGAAAGGATTTTATTTACTTGTAATTCGGGACTATTTTAATGATATTGTATTATATTAAGTGATTATTTCAAAACTAAATAATATGAAAGTGAATTTGATATATATAAATTATGCACATATGAGATTTTCAAATTTAGTTTTGAAATATGGTATATTTAAAGCTTTGAATTATATTGAAAGATTTAATAGTTTATTTTGTGGATCAAATCTATATTTGAAATTGATAAGATTTGAAACGGTTTGTTGCGAAACTGAATTGAATTGAAACTGATGATTTGAATTGAATTGAATAGGAAATATGACAATTTGGGTTTAATTGAATAAATTTGTAAAATGTAAAGAATTAAAGGAAGGCACCATGATTTCAAATGTTTGATTTCGAAATATTATGATTTTCGAAGTGTCATGATTTCAAGTATTTTGTTTTCGAAAGAGTTATAAATTTGAATGTATTATGATTTTTGAAAGTGAATATATGTTTGAAATGGAAATAATACTGTATTGATTTGGATATAGTTTTGAAATAAAAATGGTTTTGGTTTCGAAGTATAAAACTATTTTGAAAGGAATATAGTTTGAAATGAATGATTTGGTTTTTGAAGTATAAACTATTTTGAAATGACCACGGCCTTCTAATAACGATTGTTTGTTAAAGAGACCGGGACTGAATGTTGTCATACTCTCTGCCAACTCTGAAAACCACTTTAACAACTGTGTACGCGGTGGAGATTCCAGAATGAAGTAGGATGGTGGCAACATTCTTGAGGTATATTACATGGACCCGACTCCTGTGAGTTGGCTTAAGGTGGCTAAAACAGGAGCGATCTCAGGCCAAACGGGATAGCTCCTCTGGTCGGACACACTTCTTCGATACTATACCCTTGCCTTGTGATTGATTTGATGGCCATCCTCGATTTTGATTTGGGCGTGTTCCGAGGTGGGGGTAGTGGCTGCTACATTACCGCCAGCCCGTGCGCATAATTGGTATATCTAACCTGGCATTGCCTTGTGTGCCGTGTCACATGCCATAGCAAGCTTTACTACGAGTTTGATTTATGTCGTACCTATGGACTATCTTCTCGTAGCCTCCTGATCTGGTGGTACGTAGGTACTGTGTAGTCTTTTGGCACTATTACGTGTTAAGGGCTATATGGTTAACCCCTTGACGCTATTTTAAAGTATGTTTATTTTACTATTAGACATTATTATAATAGAGAATATTACTACATAGTAAATTGTTTAATGGATCCTTAAAGGATGGGCGATCCCAAGCATCCATTAAGTTACTGATGCATTTTGTTACTGTTCACTTGAGTTGATTTACAGTTCATATGTATGTATGTCCTGACTCGAGTGTTTTATGTTTTGCTTTATGCTCGGGTCAGAGTGAGTGATTTAGCATTCAAGACTCACCTTCGGAATTGGAGCTTTGCTTGAAGATCTAGCCATCTATTTTGCTTTCAGTATCCAGTGATGCCAGTGATGTATTCTGATTTGTACCTGATGTATCTTATTACTCTTCTGTTGTATCTTGTTTAACTCTGATGTATCTTATATATATATATATATATATATATATATATATATATATATATATAGTAGCTTCATGAACTACTATCTCTTTTACTTCCGCTGCATTATTATTTACTCCATGTCTGTGATTATGTGATTATTTATTTACTATATATGATGAGATTGCCAAATTTTATTTACAATGTGGTATTTTGAGCAATTCAATTCCGACACGTGCGAATGCGAATGGTTGAAAATATCGGGTCGTTACAACAAGGACTGCTTATCCGGAGCAGTTCAAGTGGTAAGATTCCATTTTTATCATTAGCTTTCATATTTAACATTTCAATTTGCTTAGCATAGTACCTTGCATGTAGAGTTTGCATATGTTTATTTCTTACTTGTATGTGCATGAATGACAGTTAATACGCTTGATTGACTTTTAGGCATGCTTGGTATTAAAATTAGTTGGTTATACTTGTTTGGTTGGAATTTTAAGGGTGAAATTCGTAGGGGAGAATGTAACGGTCATATTTTTGTATCGGTGGATTGTAAAATTATTATTTTCATAACCAAATTGGGTCGGACTAGGCTATAACTTTGAGGTATGTTGATATTGACATTTTTTACTCTTATAATTAACACTAGATGGTTTCAACCCTGAAAGCTTGTAAGGACTATATATTTTTATAGCAATCGAACTAGGGTCTGAAACACTTCCAAACAAAAGATTTGATGTTTTTTCTTTCTGTAGAATGGTCATAATAGATGTTTAACTTTACAGTGCGAGAGATGTAGTTATTTGAAGTTAGACGGTTTTTGGACAGATTAAGGGGCAATTAGACTAAGCTTATAATTAGCTCACTAGCCCATCTTTGGATTTGAGCTAATTATAGCTGATGGGATGCCTCTAATCACTTTCTCACTTCCCAAATACTATCTCAAACCCTCGTTAATCATCTTCTTAGCCAAAACCGTTTTAAAACCTTTCTTTATTTAGTCAAATCGATTAACGATTAGCATAATGATTAGCAAAGGTGCATTTGGGGTTTCAAGAATAGTAGCCTTGGGGATTGTGCTTGGTTGTCCATAGTAGATCTACCTCATTTTAGTGCAAATTAGTATTTGGCTGGGTGAGTTATTATCTCACACTATTATAAATGCTTTTAAATAGTTAAAAATATGTTTTGAACCACATTTCAAATTAAAAACAATATACTTTATTGAATTGGATTTACCAATGTTTTAGAAATGAATTTTAATTTTTTAAATGCGCTTTATATGCATTTTCATGTCATAGATGAAAGAGTTAGGGGTACACAAATTTCATAATTTATTGTAAATTTTCACCCCTATATTTATTGCCAGTTCATAATAAAAGGACTTTTCTTTATGTTATATATTTGATATGATGTGTTATAAATAATTAAATCATTAATTAAAATATGTTTAATAGAATATCCATAAATGTTGTATTCGTGGTGGTGTATCACAATATAATAAACACATCATTTTAAATATTCCTAATCAAGACGTGTTATCCGGGTTTTTAACCTAGCAAAATCCAAAGGAAATGGAGAGGCAAGCATTCATCTAGTTCAACCAATAGTCTAATCTGTGCAGTTAATGCACTCAGTAGATTCAAAGCGGTGGAGGTGCAAACAGTCATAGCGGGGATACAGCGAGGATATAGCGGGATATAGCGGATGGTTCTAAAATAGTATATAAAACTCGTACTTAATGGTTTTACAAATATATAAATGGTAATTAAATGAAAAATTATCATTCAATTGAATTATAAATAATACATAAATAATTTTAAATAAAAACATGTGCGAATATACTTCAAATAAACGAAAAACTGTTATATAACATAATTGAATTTGGTAGAATATTAGAGTATTTTCATTTTTGAAAATATATTAAAAATTAAATCAAATAAATTAGTTTCATAATTTTATAATGTATAAATGTAATTTTTCAATTCATTTTATTAAAAAAGATATAGCGGGAATAGCGGAATATAGCGGAAATAATGGGATATAGAGGAAATAACGGGGATTAAAGCGGAAACGCTATATTCTGGGGCTATATGGAAAAATCGTAGCGGTAGAAATCCGCTATGAGATATAGCGGGGTTGTAGCGGGGTAACAGCGGGGCATTAACTACACAGAGTCTAATGCAACCAATGTGTGGATCGATGTTAAAACAAGGCGACGCATTACAAAATTGCATGGGGAACATCTACATCAGATGATAGACGCGATCCAAAAGGCAAAGCTCAGAAAACCAATAAGTACATGGATTGTTAGCGATCCATGCACTATGGATCGCTAGCGATCCATACCTTTTTTCCAGATCGCCATAAACTCTAGAAGAACAAAGTCCAAAAATAGACCAAGTATATGGATCGCTAGCAATCAATATACCATGGACCGCTAGCGATCCATACTATTTCATCAATCAGCTGCGATCTTCATAGAGCAAGGCAAGGGGAGAATGCTAAGGCATTAGCTCACCTTCAAGCCAATCCTATAGATCACTAGCAATCATTAGCCTATGGATTGCTAGCGATCCATCATTTTAGCTCAGGTCGTGGCATAGCCTCCAGTGTGCCTTCCTATTTTGATCTGCAACTATCTAGTAAGAAGGGCCAACCCAGTAGCTCTCCAATCTCTATAAAACTCACCAAACTGCAACATAGAAGGGGACCTTTTGGACTGGTTGCTGAAACTCTGTAGAAAGCTTTCTTCACTCCTCTCCTTCCTCACAACAGTCATCCAAAGGGTTCACAGTGATTCTTTAGTGTACTCTAGCATTGGGGACTTGATCTAACTACGGATATTAAAGAACTTTGTAATCCAATCAACTTTGTAACAGCGTCCAGTCAATAATAAAAACTATAAAGTGGACGTAAGCTTCATTAACAACTAAACCACTATAAAATCTTCTTGTTTTCTTTCTATTTCTGCTCTTTTACATTTATTTTCTATATTATTACTCTATAAAAATAGGGTTGGTGCTTTCACACTCAATCTAGGGTGTTGATCCATTTTTTGGGCTAATAAGATGTATCGAGACTGGATATCGATGCATTCGTTGAGACTGAAGAACGTAATGCTCTTCAAATGTTGGATTGTGTATTACTCATGGTTGCCAGGGACACCAAGAGATTACGTACTAATAGTTATTAGATAACCATGGAATGACCCACTCAATAGTTTCGATTGGTTAATATAACTAAGGTCAAACAAAAATCAACATGACTAATTTTAACAGTTCTCTTGAATTGAAAATACTGTTAATCTTCAATATGGAAGCTTTGCTTTGATTATAGTTGAATCGCGACGCAACGTCCATTAAACAACTATAGCTGGGTCGAGTGGAAGTATTGGAAGTGAAACGCTATTAGAGAGAGAATTCGTCTCCTCGGTTATATAAGGATAGTATCACAGCCAACTGAAGTCAACTCAGAGTCAAAATCTCTGGCCAGAGTAGTTTGGTTAACAATAATTGTTATTGTTAAACCAAGGACTTTATGTTAGACTATAGAGTTGATATGGAGGATATTTGAATTTTAACCATTACCAAATTCCATAAGTCTAAAGTGATAGAGTTTTGACAAAGATAATTTATGTAAATAATTGTCGATACCAAGTAATGCTTGATAAAGCAGAATTGAATTTTACCGATACCAACAAATTGTTAAATTTGACCATAATGTGACACCACCTGCTAAGTGAAGTGTAAATGTTTATATTTGAATTATTCAATATTAATCGTCGACCAAATTTAAATCTAAGAGTCACACAACTGAAAGGTTGAGTACACCTCTTACCATCCACTGTAATTAATATAATTTCTATAGATTAATTATATTAATTAATATATACGAAATATTAATTATAAAATTTTATTTGATATGTATTGAACAGCATCAAATAGTGAGCATATAATAGTTATATAAATTCTATTCGGTATACGATATCAATACATGTTTAAACTTGATTAAACGTAATAAATATTGTGTAGACTTGAACATGATTTGAGGTCCATGAGGGGAAGTTGATCATGGCTAGGACGTGCAAGGGTAGGCCGGCCATTTTGATGGCTAATGTAGGTTGGAATTTGAATTAAAAGAGAGGAGAATTGATGTGAGAAAAATAAGGATCTCCTTATTTAATTATCTCTAACCCACATTTTTCAGACACTTTTAGAGCCTCCATGCCTTCTCTTTGCTGGATGAAATCTACCTCCCCTTCCTTTAAATTTTCAAGCACTTTAAATATAAAAAAATTCAAATACAATCGTCCATGGTAAAGTCGTTCGGAAGCTAGCAACTTCTGGACTAGGAATCAGATTGAAGAAGTCTATTTATTTGTCTCAACGTGTGAACTTTGGGATTTTGTAAAAGGTGCATTGCAGGTCTACTATGATATACAAATTTTTATACAATCATTGTTCCATATGTTACTTACAATATAATAAATTGATATATCAATGTATTGTCACATCGTAGTAGTTGGATACATAAATGCATTACAAACATACATACACACGCAGACACATATATTTATTTATTTCTTCAAAAAAATTATTTATGTTTGGTTGCATTATGCTCTTAGCTTGGAATAAAAAAATTCAATTTTGAAATTATAATAATAACATTATATGATTTTTAAATTACTAATGTAATTTAAAAATGTTTTACATAATATATTACATGTTTTAAATATTTATAAAATTTATTTATGTTAAATAACTTTCGACAAAAAAACTATTTTCAGAGATATATAATAAATATGTATAAATAGAATTATTTAATCTAAAATTGATTATGCAAATAAAGTATGTGTCAGTATGTGTGTGTGTGTTATAAATAATACAAAATTGCATAAAATTTTATACAATATATTTTAGTTAATTTATTTTGGAAATAATTTTTGGATTATTTTATTACTAATCTACATGGTTTTATAATTAATAAATTTTTAATAATGAAATATATAAAACAGAAAAAGAAAATTAAAAAATACCAGGGCGGTGAGCTATATATTAAATATATGTTAATATATAATTTTAATTATATATATACAACTAATTATATGTTTATATATATACATATCATTTATAAATATGTTTAAAATAATTTCCAATTTGGTTTTTCATTTTATAATACATTTATATATTCTCAAAATTATTTTTAAAATAATATTTAAAATAATTTTTACATTTAATTAATTTCACACTCTCACACACACATAAATATATATATATATAAATTATAAATGCTTTAAATAAATTATTTACAATTACTATCTCAAAATACATACATATATAATTTATTTTATACATACTTTTATAATAATTTGATGCACATGCACACACATTTAGGACAACCATTTGTATGCATGAGGAACTAATATGTCTGTTGCGATGTAAACCCAAACGCCTATACATTGGCAAGTCAAACCATGTACACATTATCCTATCGCACATGCACGTACACACATATTTTTATATGATACACGTCTATATAATATAATACAAATTATATAAAATAAAAATTTATTTTGAAATTTAAATAAAATATTGATTTCATTTAAAAGAAATTTATAAAATTTCCAAATGAATTTGGACTATATCGGCCCATTAAATATCCAGTAATGGAATTTTTTTGAAATTTTCCTAGTTACTCCGCTACAGGCCAACCTAGTTCTAATAGTAGAGGGATGTATGAATTATAAGATAGTATATGGATATTTATGTTTGCTATGATATGATGCCTGCTGGTTGTTGTTTTGTATTGTTTTCTTAAAATAGGTGATGGTCAGATTCTGAAAATGCAGAAAAGAAGTTATGTTTTCTTGGTTAATTTTCGAATTGTTTGATATTAATCACTTCCTGAATTTATATCTTTGACTCGCATAACCGTAATGACGAATAATCCAAAAAACCACATGATTTAATTAATTTATAACTATTGTAAATTAATTAAATTTATTAATAGTTGTGAAATATTAATTATTGAATTTTATTTCATTTTTTTGAATACCATTAGTATTTTAAAAAGTGCGTACATAAAAGTTATAAACTTGTGTAATGATATACGATGTCGGTAGATTATTTAAATTAGACTTAAATAGGAAAAACACTAAGTTGGGTTTTTGATTAGTTTAAATTGATTAATATTTGTGAAATTTTAATTAATAAAATTTTATTTGATCTTTTTGAATACCATCAGTATTTGATAAAGTGTACATATAAAGATATAAATGCATGTATCGGTACACGATATCGATAGAATATTTAAATTGGATTTAAATTGATTAAATTCTAAGTGCTTTTGGAAATTTTTGAGGACTATGTAGAGCCTATGATGGCTGGCCAGAGACAAAATTGAGTGGGAGAGAATTTGATGAGGTTTAACTGGGAAATAAATAGTGAAAATTTTAAAGGTGGGAACTTAAAAGGTTTCAATATATCATTTAAAACATATTTTTCTTATTCATTCGACTGCTCTCTATGGACAATCCTCATTCTATCATTTTTCTTCCTCTCAATCAAGTTATGATCGAAATTTTAATGGGTTCCATAGCTAAAAAAATTCCAAAAACACAATTAAATTAAAATCAAAACATAAGTTAGTTTTTTATCTCTTGATTCCTGCTAAATCTAGAGGATATTTATGAATCTTAGAGCTATCATTCATTGTTCAAGTGCTACTTTTTGGCCACATTCTATGGCAATTTTAAATTATACTTATTTATATATTAACCTTATTCTTATGCTTTGAATCCCTTACATGTTGTACATTAAACGTTTGTATATTCATATTGTAGCATAATTTCAAATCCCCTTTTTACATCTTAATTAATTATGGTTAATATAATTTGGTCCACCCTTTTGCTATTCCTAAATTAATTACAGGATAAAATGTTAATATTGTTTAGGTCCTCTAAATTAAATGATTATTTACTCACATAGTTTGGTATTAAATCAGTTATAACGAACTTATACATGCCTAGTTGTCCAATTTAATTTAGTTATTGTTTTGAAATACATTGGTTGAATTTCCTTTAATTATTTTGTTACATAGTTGTTTTAATTTTTTGTTTAAAATAGTTTTAATTAAATTTCATCTAATTTTGACCGAAAACAATTTTTGATTGAATCTATTTTAATTACTTGATCTAATCTTTCAAATGCAAACTTGTGTTACATAGTTGTTGTTTTAATAGCTTTGTTTAGTTATTGTTTTCACAAGTGTAAGAGATATTTCAATTTAAAACACACAAGTGGATTTTTATGTATAATCTTAATCTAATTGATTCCTTTCTAACCTTGGAAGTTAGATTTAAATTTATCAACTTCAGATTCATATACGTATATATTAAATTACAATTTTCAAATACACATGTTGTTTTATATATCAAAACCTTGTTTGCAAATAAACATATGTATGTGTATCTTATTTTAACTTCAATTTTTAAAATAGACTTCTATGTGAAACTATAAAGTTTATTTCAAACCTTCCTTAACTATATATATGTGTGTGGGTGTGTGTATGTGTGTGTGTGTTTGTATATACATTTATTAATCAAAACTTTAGACAACGAAGGCATGTGTATATTTAATCACAAATGTCATTTAATGAATCAATCAATTTAATTATAGAGAGAGAAATGAAAGGTTTTTCTCTCTATGTATGTAAAGCTATATCTTCTCTCAATTATTTGTATAAGTTAAGAGAGAGAAACAAATGGTTTCCTCTCTATATTATTTTGCATGATACTATTGCACATATACACACTACTTGTACATTGCTCTTACACTTTACAAATATGAATGTATTAGATACATTCATTATAATACAGAAAAATTCAAATTAAATTTAAAACTCTATTTTAACAATTTAAATAAAATAATATTTTATTCAACATTTTAGATTGGCCAATCTAAAATACATTTAGACTTCATAGGTCCAATAGATCCAAAACAAGATTTTCTTTTTGAAATTCATCGGCCATTTATCCTGCTGGCCCATTTCCTAGAGACTAAACCACTATAAAAATGATGTGTTCCATCTATTTACTTTTCATTTCTTACTTGTTGATTTTGTTTCTTAATCAATTGGGAGTGTTTGCCCATGTCACGTAGAAAGGCATACCAGTAGAACTACCGAGCAAGCTAGCGGGAGTGTATAATGTTTGTAATTTTCTCTCTTGAAAAAATGTGTACATGAGCCTAAGATATCGTAATGCCGAAAGCTTTAGTGGACCCATAGGTTGAACCTTATAAAACTACCATTCATGATCATATATAGATCGTGGTGTTCAGGAGCTAATGGAACATGGTCATTAGAGGGTATGGAATGTTGATGTCTATAATTATTCATGGGAAATGAGGATAAGACAAGATAGATGTACCCTTAAAAAATTAATGCATGAATGTGTTGTATGATTAATTTTTGGTCTTTTATGTATGGACTTTGTCTTGTGGTTTCGATATTTGCATGTCTTGTATAGTTGCATACTCTAGTTTTGATGGTTTCATTACTTATATAAGAATTTTGAGGATGAAATTTATGTAAGGATGGTAGCTTGACACAATCTATAATTTTATACAATTGGATGTTGCCAGAATTATTAATTTAACACATTAACAAGTAAAATTTTAATATAATATGGTTTAGTACGTTAAGATAATGTTGGGAATAATTATTTAAATGTAAAATAATTGATTACTAGTAATGAGAAGTTTATTGGAAATAAAATTGTTGTATCTGCATGGGATATTAAGAAATAACTTAGTAGGTAATGAAACATTTTGGTCATATCCTATTTGAGAAATAATACATTAAAACCCTTCATTCATTATACACTCCATAAAAGAAAAACATTTCTCCATTCCATGACTACTCCCTTAAATTCCTCTAAAAAAATTACCGTCTTTAAAAGGAAGAGGCAACTTTGACAAGAAGAAGGCTAAGGAAGCATAGGTCAACACTTATCATAGGAACTTATGAGTGATATTATAGTAATGTTCTTATGGTTCCTCGCCAAACGATAAGTGGTTATATGTATCGAGTACAAGTGCTGGAAAGTGAAAATGATCCCTCAAATGAAACCTCTCACGGTCTATTTATAGTTGTAGGTTGGCAGGATAGTCTCAAACACATCCATTCCCACGTCGTCCATAATCCCCCAGCAGTTTTTGAAGAAGAAGACATGGCCATCTCAACATCTTTATGGGTCGATGCCTAACTATAGCTATGGGTCTATACCAACCTATAAAACTTCATCAATCATTGTTCTAGACTTTTAGAGATTGGTCGCCTTACCGTTAAATTTATGGTTCTAAAGTAGTTTGAGCCAACACTAGCTTTCTTTTGAGTCAAATTGATAGGTCTATGGAAAGTTAAGTTGTTGACTCGGAGAACTTAAGGAAACCGATGGGGCATAGCTTGCGAACGATAGTTGGAGCTTGTGATAGGCTTCTAGAACCTTGGTTAGCAATTAGTGGAAAAATGGGACAATCCCACAAGGTATTATGGAATGGTACCGAATCATAGATGGTTCGGTACCAAACCATGTACTAGCAGGGTACTTTACTGCTTTTTGCATGATGGTTCGGACTTGGATTTCTGAACTTGGTTGGACCACTCTCCTGAGCCTTCTAGCTATTCTTTTGGTTTGTTTGTCCCAATAATCTTTGTATATGACTCGTCCGATCTTGACTAAATAATGTCAGGTCCAAAGGCTAGATAACACTTACCCCCCAATGTATATCTCATTTCAAACATGATATGCTTTGAATCGAGTGAGATGGCCATGTTGAATCTCAAGTCTTATTCCGAACAATCATAATCTTACCTTAGATCTATTCCTGTGAATAGCCATATACCTTCCCATTTGCCGTGACCATTCAACTGCATCCAAGATTATAAAATTGGAAATTGCCTTCATGACTTGTCATTCCAAGTTCAACATTCTCGAATATTTCCATTTTCGTAATATCCAGATTAGGATTCCTCATTGATTAAACTTTTGAAATGACTATCTTGTACACACACATACATATGCACATACATGCTCATGGTAGCTAGACTCCGAAAGAATACGAGCATAGAAGAGCGTGTATACATGTTGAATCATGTTATACTCTTCTTTCCTATTGTTTGTATATATCAACATTAGGTACCGAACCATATGGTTCACTACCGACCCAAGTACTTGAGAATTATGCGGGTTTATAGCCGAAAATTGGCTTAGCCTTTATAAAACAAAGGAAACCCATTCCATTCTCTTCACCTTGCCTTGCAATCTCCTTTTAGACTCGAATACTACCGTTAAAGGAGCTTGGAGATTTTGGATTAAACTCAAATGCCGCTGACTCACTTGAACTAATCTTGACCGACGCCGCTTGTCTCTGCTTCTAGAATCAAATGCCTTCTCCACCTTGACCCGATCTATATGAGCATAGGCCATATTCCCAAACTCAGTACTTTGAACTCAAGCATACTTTAGTGAGTAACAATCTTGGAGAAGGGCTGGAGATGAGCGACGCTGAGGAGCACGCCTGGATTTAGAGGATGGAGTCGAGATGCTTGTGACAAGAGGAAGAAGAGGAGAAATCTCAAAATTCCTATGTGGGGTGGCTCAGTATCGAACCATCTCCTTAGTGCGATTTTTTATTCTTCTTCTTTGTTCAAGTTCCCCTAGTGAATTTGTTACTCCGAGCTTCAAGGAATTCCAAGCATGCTTCCAACAATACGAAGCTTGTTGAGATGGTCAGTAATGATGGTCGCCACCGGCAATCTCCAATCTCTAAAATGGACTGTTGCACTACATAGGCCATTTGCATTTCACCACACAACACTATACTAGACTCATTATGGCATAGGGGGTGTAGACTTTTAATCAGTCTACTGTTGATTGTATATTGAGTTTTTGATAGCTATGGACATTAGATATTCGCAGCATATCTCCTGTAACATCCCGCCTTTTCGCACACTTTAAACCGACACACGTGTCAATTCAAAGCATAAGCAAGGGCGGATTGTTATGGGGTAAATAAGAAAAACAGAGAAGAAATAAAAACAAAACAGAATCTCACAGCGGAAGGATAAAATATAATAATAAATATACAGTTCAAACAGTTTACAAACACTTGATTTGCTTTATACAATAAATATCAGAGTTACACATACCAATACAATCAATGCAGCGGAACAGTATGAGTGTGGTGCAATACTATAAATAATAATAATACGAATTCTTCGTCTTCGTCCTCCAAAGCTAAAGTCTTCGATCCTGAAACGCTCGGACTGACCCGAGCGAATTTGAAAAGACAAAAACACTCGAGTCAGACTAAAAGATCTTATGTGAGTTAAATTAACAGAAATAAATATGAGTACAGTAACTCAAGAGATGTTCAGGATTTACATTTCCTAAGGATCCATTAAACTATTTACTATGTAGTATATTGCGCTATTATAATAGTGTCTATTTATAAAATAAACTTACTTTTTAATAGCGTTAAGGGGTTACCCATATAGCCCTTAACACAAATAATGCCAATAGTCTATACAGTACCGTAATACCTCCTGATCGGGAAGCTACCAGAGGATACTCCATAGGTACGACACAAATAGTCGTAGTAAAGGCTCGGTATGGTAGGTGACACGGCACAACTAGGCAATGCCAGGGTAGATATACCAATTGCTATCCAGGCTGGTGGAAACGCGTAGCCGCAGTTACCGCCCACCTCGGATTAACTCCCCCAAAATCAAAAATAAAGTGGCCACTGAATCAATCCAAAATCAAAGTATAATATCGAAGAGGAGGGTCCGATCAGAGGAATGACCTCATTGGCCTAAGAATCGCTCCTGTTTTAGCCACCTTATGCCAACTCACGGGAGTCGGGTCCACGTATTTACCTTACAGGAAACGTCGCCACCACCTACTTCATTCTGGAATCTCCACCGCGTACACGGTTAGTCAAAGTGGTTTTCGGTATCGACAGAGAGTATGTCCATATCCGATCCCGGTCTCTTTGCCAACCCATCGTTATTATAACACCGCGGTCATTTAAAAATAGCTCATACTTTAAAACCAGAATAAACATTTCCATTTTAAAATTATGAATACGATATCATTTTGAAACCCAAAAAATATGATATCCTTTATCCCAAATACAAACCTTTTCAAAAATCCAAATGCTTTAAATTTTATAACGTCTGAAAGCCAAATATCCTTTCAAAGCATAATATTTCGAAATTCATAATTTAAAAACCATAACTTTTAAAACTTGAATGGTTTGGATATTCAACGGTATATGAATTAAAAGGTTTAACTTAAATGTTACTTTGTAAAGAAAATAGTTCTCACGGCTTTACAAATACATTTCTTTATTAAAGTCTAAACCAAAATTTGTATTATCTCTCTCAAGTTCCAAAACCACTTCAATTTATATATATATACGTATATCCATTTTGAGTAACAATATTTCAAACTAAAATTGGATTTTTTTTTTCTTTCAACAGATCAATTGTTCTATTAATTAGTCTTGAATATTCACATAAAATCCATAAATAATAAGACTTCAGTTTCTAGTAATAAAATATATATATATTCCCAATTCAAATTATACTAGAATATTCATTTCAATTTATTTTGGGAAAAATTCAATTATAAATATCATATCTTAAAATTTTCAAACTTAACATTTAAACATATGATATAAATTATTAAACTCCATTTTCTTAATTTTCTTCCATTTTTAATAAAGATTTTTATACACCTTTTAACTTCAAATTTTTCAACTTCATATGTATATATATATGGAAGAAAAATATTTATACAATATAAAATTTAAGATTATTATAAACCGTATTCCATCCAAACCATAGAAATCACATTTAAATAGTTATATATATACCGCGGTGCCTGTATATAATTTTCTATCCTATGGTCAAGTGATACGGATATTTATCATTTCAATCCGCAATTTAAAAGATATAAAATTTTGCGGTTATATATCATTTCAAACCACAATCCCGAATGAAATGAAATATGCATGATAATTTGCAATTTAATGATATACAATAAACATCCATTCATCAACATCATCCATCATCCAAATCGCAGTCATCAAGCAATATCAATCAATAACAATTTATATTTGATAATATATAACAGGTAATAACTGGCAATTTTATTCAGATTAAATTTAACAACTATTAATCTAACAGTTTATATTCAGTAATAATCTATATAACTGTTAACTAGCAGTTTATAGGCAAACAAATAAATTCTAACTATCAATTAATACGCAATAAATAAATTAAATTAACAGTTAAGTTTAATAAATGCAATTCAACAAATATGAGTGAAATAAACATGCCAAATACTCATAAATAAATTTCTATTCATTTCTAAAATTAATTTAACAAACATAAAAGCTTCTAGTAGTTGTGAGTGGGTTAAAACACTCACCTTTTGAATTTAAATCGAATTTAAATTCGATTTAAACCCAAAAATTCGTCCGTCTCAGAATTCGTCCAAACCAGCGTCATCAAGTCCGGAATTTAATTACGATCCTAACAAAAGAAATTTCGTTTGAATCCAAGGTCGTATGAGAAAATTATGGCGAAAAATGGTGATTGAATTCACAAAAGAAAAAAAACAAAGTGGTACACATTCACCTAACATATACGCCACGTGTTTCAGTTTGTAACTCACGCTACAGCAGGAAGAAGAACACACACTCAAACCAACCTATGCACGAAACTTTTGAAACCACCCAGTCAAATCCCACCGTTGACCGCCTCCCTTGCATCGAATTCGCCGCCGCACCCCCTGGCACCACCGCCACTGCTCTCCCCCACTCCGGTCGCCTAAGCCATGTCACTGCGAACGCCCATTTGTGCCGCAGCCGCCAGTGTATTTTAAACCCTAGCGAATTTTTCCCGTCGATCCAACCGTCAAATCGACCCAAAAATTATATAGATGCACTCCCCTCGGTTATCTCCACAATACCCAGAAACAGTTTTCCGATCGGGCGAGGTTTGTTACGGCGCTGATGAATGGCCACGAACTGTTTGAATTTATTCTGGGTAAACGATAACTCCATTTGAAAAACGAAATTCACCATGAGATTACGTATCTCGAGAACATCGACATATATTTTTTTGGAATTTTTCTGGAGAGTTTGAATTTTCATTGAAATTTTGAATTGATTGGATCTAGGGTTTGCACCCATTAAGGATGAGAAAGAAATGAAGAAATGAACATATAGCAAATGACAATAGGATGGAGCTAGGGTTTATAACTGTATATTTATAGGTAGGGTTGAGTTAGAGTAGATAGACTAGATAGATGAACGTACGGAACAAACTAAGGCCCAAAAAGCCCGTTTAGGCTCCGGAAAAAATTCGTCAAACCCATATATCCAGATAGGTGTTTTAAAATATTCTGAACGCGACGGAGAAAGTTTCGCGTCCAAATTTGATCGTATGAAGAAGTTATGCTGAAAACAAAATTTCCAAATTGATTTCAAATTGATTTTATTAAAATTGATTTCAAGGCGTTTCACGCCCGTACGATCAAACGACAAGTCCGATCGATACGAAACTTGAAACCCTATAATATTTCATCGATACGGATCCGATGAAACTGGTTTCGTCGAAATCCGAGTCCGTGACAAAAATGGCTATTTTTATATTCATTAATTAAATTAAAATAAATTACAAATAATCCAAATTTTATATTATATTCTAAAATTGTCCAAATTTTATTACTTATATAATTCGTAATCAATTGAAAAGATTTAACAGGCTTAGCTGTGAATTAAAAGTTGACAGTATATTAATTGCAATGTTAATTTCTACACTTTCTTATATTTAAGAATTTTATAAATTATATTCTCAAAACCCATACTTTAGATTTTTAAATCTTTATATTCTCAACTTTCACCTAAAATAAAGATGCCATAAACATTAGTTCCTGATTCACATCATTATTCTTTAAGTCTAATTTAAATCTCAATAACGTAGTATTTAACGTTAGAATCCATTTTATTATGCATAAATTCCAAATTTTACTGACCCAAATTTTCTTCTTTTCTTTCCATATCAATTGTCAATCCTATAAGAAAAATTAACATTAGGTTCATACTCATTACAAATAACTCCAATTTCTTCCAAATAAAAATTACATAACTATTAAATATTAAATCCATTTAATTGCAATAAATTCAATTGATTGCAATTAATTTTCAAATAAATTTGGATCTTTATTTGGTTATACAAAAAAAAATCCGTTATTACTTACCTAACAAAGTTATTATTACTTAAGATCTCATTGCATCCACATTTTCACATTTTCATTTCCTGGTTTCTTTACTTTATTGTACATAAATTATTATAAATGGGATTTTCTTGGTTACATCTTATTTGTATTTAACATTACTCATTCACCAATTCATTTCACTTTAACTGCGGTAAATTGGCGGATAAATTGAATTTGATTCCCAAAATTTAAATTAACAAGCAACAAGAATAGGTAACACACAATAGTCGTTACGCTAAATTCTAGTCACCTAAATAAGCTTTTATTACTTTACAAAATGGAATAACTTTTAAACTCATAAATGTAATACCAAAACCGTTATAAATCCAATAAATTTCCAAATCGAAGTTTGTACACATTTTACACAACTATTATGATTTCTCACAGAACGTTGAATTTATTAAATGACCATTTATTATAATTTAATTCCCTTAATTGAATCAAATGCTTATAATTTTTACATTCTTACCATTCCTTCCCATTATAAATTCATTAACGGATTTACAAATCTCTATCTTCCAAATATTAAATAACCAAACTGATTACAACCACTGTTCTTATCAAATTTTCATAAATTTGTTCAAATCTATACTCTTTTTCCATATAAATAAATTTTATGTTACTACTAGCTTTTTTTTTATCCACTACAGCCAATAAATTTTTACTATCTACACTTATTACATCTTTGTATTAATGAATCCCATTCAAGTTAATATTTATATTAATATTCACAAATTCAACATTTATATGTTTCTTAAAATTAACTTTCAACCAAATGTGCCAATTTACATTTCATTTCTATTCAATATATATTCATTTTATTCCGTTCATTCGGGTACTGCATTGAAATATACTTATTCTCTAATACTAACGTTATTATCATTAAATTATGATTGGATTCCAAGTTTTTATTCAATACCTTGAACAATAACTTACATATTAACCAAGTCCTTCTTCTACTTAATTCAAATTGGATTATGTTCCAATTCCTATAACCTAGGTCTTGAGTCACCGTTTACATAATTAAATTTATCGTTTATTTCAATCTTCGTTTAAAATTTAAAGTTCTACTAAACTAAATTACAAAACTTATGAACTTTAACAAATTTAATCCACCAATTAAATTTTTCTAATGTTTATATATTGCAATTCAATTCAGTTATTATTTCATTAATACCATTTTAATCAACTAATTATGACTTATAACCACAACACAAATCTTCGTTATTCTACCTATTGCCATATAACATTCCAATTTGTTAAATCTTTAATCTCAGTTACTATATCCAACTCCTACATTTATTATAAATTAGATTAAAAATTATATTAAGTTAATCCATTTAATATTATCAAATTTAACGGGTCGTTACAATCTCCCCCACTCAAAACTTTTCGTCCCCGAAAAGGAAAAAGAAGGGAGAAGGAAGAGTAAAATAGTACATCTTATTTCAAACATTAACTTATTGACAATATTACTAAATTAATTCCCTTATATAAAATATTCCAGTTTTATAATCATTATATTCTTTTGTACTTAAATTATTAAAGTTGGGAAAATATTTTCACAAAATTCTAAGTCCAAAATTTACGGAAAATTTTGGCAGAGTCTCCTTTGTACGGAGAGACTTTGGAGAAAATATAATATCAAAATATACAAATATATTACATATATTATCAAAATATTATATCCCAACACGGGAAAAATAGCGCTTTAAACGTAATCCGAAAACGTACCTATTTGTCGGGCAATATACGCTTATTATTTTGGAACCAAAAGCAGTAGCAGTTGCTTCCATCACCTGTATTCACTTATATAATCTAAAAGGTTAAATATTTATTTTAAAGTGAACTATTCAAGTGGATTCAATCATTAATCAACCAAACAATTCAACAATCATCAACCTTACAAACAACATACATACACAAACAAAGCAACCATTTAATCCATCAAACAAATAGTTGTTTGGGTTCAAACTTGAAATTTGTATGAAATGAAATTAACTATCAAGTGCATCCTTTACTCAACAGTCTTGGATGGAACAAAGATAGATTATTTATTCACCCAACAACTTCAAATTTCTTACCCAACAAACATAAATCAAACAACACAATTCAAACCAACACCCAAATTTATTTATTATACATTTATCTCATGCTTCAATGGTTTGATTTTCTTTCTTTCATTTATGGAGTGATTTCTTTATTTCTTACAAATTTTCATTTTCCATTTATCACAAAATTCATTATATTTGTATTCCAATTTATTGACTAAAGTGTATATCATCTATTTATACTACTTACCTTTACTTATATAGTAAAATTTCCAATTTATCTTAAGCTTATACAATTAATTCTCATTAACAATAGCAAATTAATAGAATACCTTTATTACCTCAAGCTTCACTTGTAAGATTTCTCCTTTCATTTTCTTAATAACATTGCAACTTTCATTATATGGTAAGTTATGTATGTCAAAGAAAAATGCAATTAAACTTATACAAGCTTTATCTCATCTTTTTAATTAAATTTAATGTTAATCAATATTACTCTTTGTAACAATTTCAAATTTCTCTTTATAACCTTTCATTAATTCTCTTACCTACATTAGAGGTTTCAATTAATTACTTACCTTTTATTTCACTAAAATAATTTAAAACAATTAATTAATGGAAATTTAAGAATTAAATACCGGGTCAAGCCTCAAAATTACTTTAAAAATAATAGATAATTAATTTCTTACAACTTTTATATCTCTAATTATCTTTTAAAACAATTAAAATTTTAAATAATTTCAAAACAAATCTGCAGTAGAATTTACTACAGTGGCCTTTCCCTTCGAAACTTGAAAATGAAAGTCGATGATGCGGCCGTCATCACCGAAATTATTTTCCAGCGACAGAGAGGAAAGTACAAAATTTATTTCTCCAAAATCTTCTTTAAAACAATTCCTTCGAATTATACTAAATATTTATATAAGGAAATATTTATAAACCAAATCATTATATTTCATAAATCCTTTGAAAGCAGAATTTTTTTTCAAAATCCCGGACTTAGGTTCTAAAATCTCCAATTTGATTTATTAAAATTTCAACTTAGCTTCAATTATTATAAATATTTTTATTACCTAACACCCAATCTATAGCAATCAAATATATATATATCTTTATAAAATATTTTTATATATGGAAAATATAATAGGCAAAATTATTTCATTCACCTATATTAAAAACAAATATTATGTCGGTCTGTCCTATTAAGTGTTTAGAAATCCCTATTGATGACATAGCGTCCCATGCATCAACCAGAATTTATAAATACAAAACGGAACAGATTAACACAATATCAAAATCTTTTTATAACACTAACAAATACGCTCTCTCATATATATACACTCAGCGACTCCCATAGGGTATTACTACCCTATTAACAAAGAGTCAAACCCCACAAAGCCAAGGTTTATCGCTAAACCAAAGCTCTGATACCAACTGTAACATCCCGCCTTTTCGCACACTTTAAACCGACACACGTGTCAATTCAAAGCATACGCAAGGGCGGATTGTTATGGGGTAAATAAGAAAAACAGAGAAGAAATAAAAACAAAACAGAATCTCACAGCGGAAGGATAAAATATAATAATAAATATACAGTTCAAACAGTTTACAAACACTTGATTTGCTTTATACAATAAATATCAGAGTTACACATACCAATACAATCAATGCAGCGGAACAGTATGAGTGTGGTGCAATACTATAAATAATAACAATACGAATTCTTCGTCTTCGTCCTCCAAAGCTAAAGTCTTCGATCCTGAAACGCTCGGACTGACCCGAGCGAATTTGAAAAGACAAAAACACTCGAGTCAGACTAAAAGATCTTATGTGAGTTAAATTAACAGAAATAAATATGAGTACAGTAACTCAAGAGATGTTCGGGATTTACATCTCCTAAGGATCCGTTAAACTATTTACTATGTAGTATATTGCGCTATTATAATAGTGTCTATCTATAAAATAAACTTACTTTTTAATAGCGTTAAGGGGTTACCCATATAGCCCTTAACACAAATAATGCCAATAGTCTATACAGTACCATAATACCTCCTGATCGGGAAGCTACCAGAGGATACTCCATAGGTACGACACAAATAGAAACTCGTAGTAAAGGCTCGGTATGGTAGGTGACACGGCACAACTAGGCAATGCCAGGGTAGATATACCAATTGCTATCCAGGCTGGTGGAAACGCGTAGCCGCAGTTACCGCCCACCTCGGACTAACTCCCCCAAAATCAAAAATAAAGTGGCCACTGAATCAATCCAAAATCAAAGTATAATATCGAAGAGGAGGGTCCGATCAGAGGAATGACCTCATTGGCCTGAGAATCGCTCCTGTTTTAGCCACCTTATGCCAACTCAGGGGAGTCGGATCCACGTATTTACCTTACAGGAAACGTCGCCACCACCTACTTCATTCTGGAATCTCCACCGCGTACACGGTTAGTCAAAGTGGTTTTCGGTATCGACAGAGAGTATGTCCATATCCGATCCCGGTCTCTTTGCCAACCCATCGTTATTATAACACCGCGGTCATTTAAAAATAGCTCATACTTTAAAACCAGAATAAACATTTCCATTTTAAAATTATGAATACGATATCATTTTAAAACCCAAAAAATATGATATCCTTTATCCCAAATATAAACCTTTTCAAAAATCCAAATGCTTTAAATTTTATTACGTCTGAAAGCCAAATATCCTTTCAAAGCATAATATTTCGAAATTCATAATTTAAAAACCATAACTTTTAAAACTTGAATGGTTTGGATATTCAACGGTATATGAATTAAAAGGTTTAACTTAAATGTTACTTTGTAAAGAAAATAGTTCTCATGGCTTTACAAATACATTTCTTTATTAAAGTCTAAACCAAAATTTGTATTATCTCTCTCAAGTTCCAAAACCACTTCAATTTATATATATATACGTATATCCATTTTGAGTAACAATATTTCAAACTAAAATTGGATTTTTTTTTTCTTTCAACAGATCAATTGTTCTATTAATTAGTCTTGAATATTCACATAAAATCCATAAATAATAAGACTTAAGTTTCTAGTAATAAAATATATATATTTTCCCAATTCAAATTATACTAGAATATTCATTTCAATTTATTTTGGGAAAAATCCAATTATAAATATCATATCTTAAAATTTCCAAACTTAACATTTAAACATATGATATAAATTATTAAACTCCATTTTCTTAATTTTCTTCCATTTTTAATAAAGATTTTTATACACCTTTTAACTTCAAATTTTTCAACTTCATATGTATATATATATGGAAGAAAAATATTTATACAATATAAAATTTAAGATTATTATAAACCGTATTCCATCCAAACCATAGAAATCACATTTAAATAGTTATATATATATCGCGGTGCCTGTATATAATTTTCTATCCTATGGTCAAGTGATACGGATATTTATCATTTCAATCCGCAATTTAAAAGATATAAAATTTTGCGGTTATATATCATTTCAAACCACAATCCCGAATGAAATGAAATATGCATGATAATTTGCAATTTAATGATATACAATAAACATCCATTCATCAACATCATCCATCATCCAAATCGCAGTCATCAAGCAATATCAATCAATAACAATTTATATTTGATAATATATAACAGGTAATAACTGGCAATTTTATTCAGATTAAATTTAACAACTATTAATCTAACAGTTTATATTCAGCAATAATCTATATAACTGTTAACTAGCAGTTTATAGGCAAACAAATAAATTCTAACTATCAATTAATACGCAATAAATAAATTAAATTAACAGTTAAGTTTAATAAATGCAATTCAACAAATATGAGTGAAATAAACATGCCAAATACTCATAAATAAATTTCTATTCATTTCTAAAATTAATTTAACAAACATAAAAGCTTCTAGTAGTTGTGAGTGGGTTAAAACACTCACCTTTTGAATTTAAATCGAATTTAAATTCGATTTAAACCCAAAAATTCGTCCGTCTCAGAATTCGTCCAAACCAATGTCATCAAGTCCGGAATTTAATTACGATCCTAACAAAAGAAATTTCGTTTGAATCCGAGGTCGTATGAGAAAATTATGGCGAAAAATGGTGATTGAATTCACAAAAGAAAAAAAAACAAAGTGGTACACATTCACCTAACATATACGCCACGTGTTTCAGTTTGTAACTCACGCTACAGCAGGAAGAAGAACACACACTCAAACTAACCTATGCACGAAACTTTCGAAACCACCCAGTCAAATCCCACCGTTGACCGCCTCCCTTGCATCGAATTCGCCGCCGCACCCCCTGGCACCACCGCCACTGCTCTCCCCCACTCCGGTCGCCTAAGCCATGTCACTGCGAACGCCCATTTGTGCCGCAGCCGCCAGTGTATTTTAAACCCTAGCGAATTTTTCCCGTCGATCCAACCGTCAAATCGACCCAAAAATTATATAGATGCACTCCCCTCGGTTATCTCCACAATACCCAGAAACAGTTTTCCGATCGGGCGAGGTTTGTTACGGCGCTGATGAATGGCCACGAACTGTTTGAATTTATTCTGGGTAAACGATAACTCCATTTGAAAAACGAAATTCACCATGAGATTACGTATCTCGAGAACATCGACATATATTTTTTTGGAATTTTTCTGGAGAGTTTGAATTTTCATTGAAATTTTGAATTGATTGGATCTAGGGTTTGCACCCATTAAGGATGAGAAAGAAATGAAGAAATGAACATATAGCAAATGACAATAGGATGGAGCTAGGGTTTATAACTGTATATTTATAGGTAGGGTTGAGTTAGAGTAGATAGACTAGATAGATGAACGTACGGAACAAACTAAGGCCCAAAAAGCCCGTTTAGGCTCCGGAAAAAAATTCGTCAAACCCATATATCCAGATAGGTGTTTTAAAATATTCTGAACGCGACGGAGAAAGTTTCGCGTCCAAATTTGATCGTATGAAGAAGTTATGCTGAAAACAAAATTTCCAAATTGATTTCAAATTGATTTTATTAAAATTGATTTCAAGGCGTTTCACGCCCGTACGATCAAACGACAAGTCCGATCGATACGAAACTTGAAACCCTATAATATTTCATCGATACGGATCCGATGAAACTGGTTTCGTCGAAATCCGAGTCCGTGACAAAAATGGCTATTTTTATATTCATTAATTAAATTAAAATAAATTACAAATAATCCAAATTTTATATTATATTCTAAAATTGTCCAAATTTTATTACTTATATAATTCGTAATCAATTGAAAAGATTTAACAGGCTTAGCTGTGAATTAAAAGTTGACAGTATATTAATTGCAATATTAATTTCTACACTTTCTTATATTTAAGAATTTTATAAATTATATTCTCAAAACCCATACTTTAGATTTTTAAATCTTTATATTCTCAACTTTCACCTAAAATAAAGATGCCATAAACATTAGTTCCTGATTCACATCATTATTCTTTAAGTCTAATTTAAATCTCAATAACGTAGTATTTAACGTTAGAATCCATTTTATTATGCATAAATTCCAAATTTTACTGACCCAAATTTTCTTCTTTTCTTTCCATATCAATTGTCAATCCTATAAGAAAAATTAACATTAGGTTCATACTTATTACAAATAACTCCAATTTCTTCCAAATAAAAATTACATAACTATTAAATATTAAATCCATTTAATTGCAATAAATTCAATTGATTGCAATTAATTTTCAAATAAATTTGGATCTTTATTTGGTTATACAAAAAAAAATCCGTTATCACTTACCTAACAAAGTTATTATTACTTAAGATCTCATTGCATCCACATTTTCACAATTTCTTTTCCTGGTTTCTTTACTTTATTCTACATAAATTATTATAAATGGGATTTTCTTGGTTACATCTTATTTGTATTTAACATTACTCATTCACCAATTCATTTCACTTTAACTGCGGTAAATTGGCGGATAAATTGAATTTGATTCCCAAAATTTAAATTAACAAGCAACAAGAATAGGTAACACACAATAGTCGTTACGCTAAATTCTAGTCACCTAAATAAGCTTTTATTACTTTACAGAATGGAATAACTTTTAAACTCATAAATGTAATACCAAAACCGTTATAAATCCAATAAATTTCCAAATCGAAGTTTGTACACATTTTACACAACTATTATGATTTCTCACAGAACGTTGAATTTATTAAATGACCATTTATTATAATTTAATTCCCTTAATTGAATCAAATGCTTATAATTTTTACATTCTTACCATTCCTTCCCATTATAAATTCATTAACGGATTTACAAATCTCTATCTTCCAAATATTAAATAACCAAACTGAATACAACCACTGTTCTTATCAAATTTTCATAAATTTGTTCAAATCTATACTCTTTTTCCATATAAATAAATTTTATGTTACTACTAGATTTTTTTTATCCACTACAGCCATTAAATTTTTACTATCTACACTTATTACATCTTTGTATTAATGAATCCCATTCAAGTTAATATTTATATTAATATTCACAAATTCAACATTTATATGTTTCTTAAAATTAACTTTCAACCAAATGTGCCAATTTACATTTCATTTCTATTCAATATATATTCATTTTATTCCGTTCATTCGGGTACTGCATTGAAATATATTTATTTTCTTATACTAACGTTATTATCATTAAATTATGATTGGATTCCAAGTTTTTATTCAATACCTTGAACAATAACTTACATATTAACCAAGTCCTTCTTCTACTTAATTCAAATTGGATTATGTTCCAATTCCTATAACCTAGGTCTTGAGTCACCATTTACATAATTAAATTTATCGTTTATTTCAATCTTCGTTTAAAATTTAAAGTTCTACTAAACTAAATTTCAAAACTTGTGAACTTTAACAAATTTAATCCACCAATTAAATTTTTCTAATGTTTATATATTGCAATTCAATTCAGTTATTATTTCATTAATACCATTTTAATCAACTAATTATGACTTATAACCACAACATAAATCTTCGTTATTCTACCTATTGCCATATAACATTCCAATTTGTTAAATCTTTAATCTCAGTTACTATATCCAACTCCTACATTTATTATAAATTAGATTAAAAATTATATTAAGTTAATCCATTTAATATTATCAAATTTAACGGGTCGTTACATCTCCATTATGGTCGAAGGTCTATCACGGTACATTATAATGCATCTGATAAAGAATCTAGCTCAACAACAATTTCTTTAAGACAAAAATCTCCAATGTAGCCTGTCATTCAACCCAATATTCCTCAGTAAGAGCCGCCTACATAGGGAACTCAAGGAGAGCATGTGCGATAGCTAGAAGTATAACTTGCTCTCGACACACTCCAAGACGTGGTTATATTGGAAGAACCCACTGATTCTGTCGCCTCCAAAGTTGATGAGACATCGCTTAGGAGGATCTGTGAGAAGCATGACATTTCGTGGGATGACGCAATGGTCCCAACCCTTCTCTAGAGGACGTATTATTATCCCTAAGGATATAAGCCCTATAACAAGTACATGTGCATGTTTGGGGTAGTTCCACCATTTAACTCATTCATAAGACAAATTTTACATCAAATGAAGTTGGCTTCTACCCAACTCCACCCGAACGGCTATGCTTTTCTCAGTTTCTTGCATATCATCTTTGCTCGTCACTTTCAACAGAGCCGGACTTTTCAAGTTATCCAATACATGTATAGTTTCAAGCTTCATAAAGGGAGTCCATCTTATATCATTCTAGAATCATCCAGGATGTGAAAAGTTGAGGTTGGAAGCTGGAATAAGTTAAGTTATTTCAAGGAGTTCTTATTTATTCACCACCCTCCTGGGATTACGTAACAGTGGCTATCTTGATGTAATTTTTTTTGTTTTTGTCTTTCAGTTATAAATCCATATTGTTGATTTCATGATTCCGTATTGACTTTCGCCTTCTGCAAACATTTCACGCAGGGACAATAATGCTACCATGGCTGAGACTGTGCACCAACTTCAGGCACTCCTCGTAGTAGAGAGAAGAGCCAAATTGTTGCTTACTGATGAAATTCTCTTGGCTCGCCACTTATTGGACGCTAACCATTGTGTCGGTCCAATTTTAATTGTCATGGACAGTGAGGAAGACAAACTAGCAGCTAGGAATGACAAAGATGAATCACCGATGCCCCCAGTCCAAAGCCTGGTAATTGAGGCTGGTGATGTTCAAGAATACATTAATGAGGGTGAAACTTGGGATGAAGGTGAAGGAGCGGGAGACAATGCTGAATAAGGCAAAGGTGGAAGTGATCAGTAGCCTCTCTAGAGAAAAAGTCTTAAAATCGAACTTCCTAAGATGATTCCACCCCCACCAGCTAATCTACATTTGAGACTCCTATACAGACTTCAGAAGATCCATTTGCTAATCTCAGGTTGATTCCAGATGTAATCGAGTCTTATTGCCTTGCCAACTGGAGCCTTGGGGAAGTCGGATGTCCAATCTGCTTCACCAAAGATGTACCTTCAACCAAAGTGGGAGATACCACTCCTATCAGCGAAAGTAGAACCCATGGTCCGTAGAGGGGACATTCAAGCTAGGATCATGGAAGTAAAGAGAAAGAATACATATCACATGACTCATCGTCTAAGCATCATTCTAGATCCATATCTCCTCCATCCAGAGGTTTAGAGAGATATTCTAGTCGCTAAGACAATCGTCCATGTGACGACGTGTTTCATATTTCTTCTCCTACCAAGCAACCAACACTGGCCCATACTTCTCATTAACCTCATCACCTTACAAAGTTCACTGCATCCGATTCCTCTCATTGCATGCACGATAAGGCAGCTATTGAGAAGCTGGTTAAACAACCTAATAAACAACCTATTGTATAAATGGAGCAATCGATCTCTTCGAACTCTCTAGTAATTGATTTGCAGTGTCGCTTTCCCAAGATCAATTTCAAAGCTTGAAAGTTTGTTCTTAGCATAAAGGATATTCCTGATTGATATCAAACTAAGATAGTTGCATAAGTTAATGACGTCTAAGATTAGTATTTCACTTGGAAAAGTTTAACAGAAAGAATATCGGAATACTTCGAGGAATTGGAAGTTGAAATCACAGCAATGAAACTTATAGAGGATTTGAATAATGCAACCGTTGCCCATCTCGATAAGGAAATGGCCAAGTTAAAGAAGGAAAAAGTGAAGGCTAACTAAAAGTTCAAGGAGCTGCATGCTACGATTGAGCGAGAAAGAAAGAAACACATGATCGAAGTGGAATCCATTCATCATAGAATTTATGATCTAGTTGAAGTGGTTAAAGCATTAAAGGTGCAAATTGAGATGGAGAAGAATGAGAAAGATGAGGCTCTTTTGACTACCCATGACTATTATAATGATTTGCTTGATGCTCACGAATAAAGAGATGTCGTGCGTAGAGAAAGGGATGAGGCACTGGATAAAGCTAATAGAGTGGATGAATTAGTAGCCTCCAGGGAGAGAAGGACTAAGAATAGCTTTGATCCACTTGTCAAAAATTACAATGCTAATGTTCTTAAATTTAGAGACCTAGCTTGGCTTAGCAAGGCTTGTGTAACGTCCCGAAAATTTTCGACTTTCGAAAATTCAACATCGATACTCACTTTATCGACTGCCGAGAAATCGAAGGCGAAAACCCGAAATGTTATGGTTTAAGAAAAGGAAAGAGGTAGAAGAAGAGAGAGAAGAGCGGAAAATGGAAGGAAAAAGAGAATAGAAAATAGAACGGAACAGAAAACAGCAGAACAATATCAGAATCTCACAATTCACAGCGGAACAACATATAATAATAAATGAATAATCTTTAAACAAAGAACTATATCAGCTATTACATTACATCACATTTCATTACATCAGAGTGTACAACAACAAACAACATCAAATAGTGCAGCGGAAAAAGAAATACTATATACTAGTAATACGCTATGCCATCCAGCTTGCCTCCAGCAACTCCAGAATATCCTGATAAACCTTAACTCTTGACTACCCGTGTGGAAATTGGTGGGCACCCAGAGTTTAGGAAGGAAAACAATAAACTCCGAGTCAGTCATGTGACTGGTGTGAGAACTCAAAACAGTTTATTTATCTTTAAAATCAAAATAGAGGAATATTTTTAAAGTCAATTCGCAATGCTTTTAAAAATGAGACTACCATAAGGCCTCCCGCACACGCACACAATGCAAACGCAGAATCGGAGGAGATTTCTCCTTATGATAGTCAAAGATGCTTGATACGCATTAAAAAGAACATTTTATATTATTACTAGTTCATAGTGTAGGAAAAATTCATTTCGAAAGTAGAATATAAATCTTAGCCAACATACGACCATTATCGTATGCCTACTATAGCTAACTATGTTCAATAGCAGGTTACCGCCACATTCCATAGCAGGTTATACAACTAAAACCGTACAAGTCTCGTATTGTTTCTTTGGATTTCCAACGAATGATCAGGCCATGGAACTTCCCATTGCCACATGAGAACGCCTCTGGATGTACGTCCCCGAGAACCAAACCGGATCTCTACCAACACAAGGCCGGGTTACCCCTAACTGAGTAACAACTGACCGAATATGCCATCCCCCGGTCCTTTGGGACCTTTCAACCGAGCGCTCGCAATCAATTCACACAATCATAAAGTGTTTTCAACATGAGTAAGTATCTGGGCTCCATACCATGATACCACCCTTTTCCAGAAGGAAATGCACATATCCTAAAGGGCGCTACCCCTCATAACCTTGCTGCATCTTTCCTGTTTTGACCATTCCCGGGGTGTGAGGCTCGACGAAGTCACGTCCACAAAAACATACTTTATACAAAATCCATGCTTTGGGTCAACAACTGATCATAGAAATGATAACCAAGATAGACGATCAAATAAATGATCCTATCACAAATAATCAACACAATGATCATTTACAGCAACACTCAGCATGTCACATTACCAAATTGGGAATATATCGCTGATAACATTCAACTACATAACCTCTGAGCTCGTACGTCTCAGAGAAGGGTGTTAAGCTAAAATAATAAATTCTCCGCCACCAACAGAAATATATTTGAATGAAAACTGCTTTATATCTCAATTTGTAACATCAGACATACAATCCATACAAATCTGTTCCGGGCTCGAACAAAACCGAAGGCACTTCTCACGAAGCCCTTGCAATCCGGGTATTCACAATCCCGATTGAATTTCCCATCACTTAGGGAATCTATATACCAGGAGCTACCCAGTGCAGAGACAATCGATAGGTCATCCTATCGCTTTCGCAATATACCCGGTCTTCAACACCGGTCATCAAATGCAATTCATAACGACGTATCACATATTCGGAATGGGTTATACGACCCCATGGTCCTTTCCCGGTTAACCCGAATAGTGAGCGCTTATTCAAAAATAAGTGTGGCATTCACATTCAAACAAATCACGTCAAATACCCATTCAAAGGGAAATATTGATAGTCGGTTATTGAACTATCAATGGATATGCATACATCACCAGTTTCCAAATAATTTTCCAAATTATTTATTTTCCAAAATATCTTTACAAGATATATTATTTTCAGTACTTCAAAAATAAATCAATATTTATTTTTAAACAAGTTCCCATTTCTTTTATAAATTCCATAGTGAATTTATATTTCAAAATATCTATGAATATACGATTTCAATTATTCATTTCAATCTATCTTCAAAAAGATAAATTCCCAAAATATTCACTTTATATTGGAAAACATTTCCATACTTATTAAATAAGTAATTCACGAACCTATTTATTTTCAACGCTTGGAAAATATTCAATATACTTAAATCGAGATTTAGTATATATTTCATTCTTTAAGGAAATCATGCTCTTAAACATATTTATTTGGGCCAAAACGAATGTTGCGTAAAACATCGTTACGACAACCCAAAATCACTAGTATAGGGATTCGAAATTAAAATAGACATATAAATCCCAATACTATACAAAACATTTCCATTCGGAAATCATTTACTATAACAATAGTGCTATAGTCCACCATTTCCTTCTATTTCTCGAAAACGTCTATTTCAACAATGAATGTTGAAATCTATGGTTTCGAATCTCAACACATTTTAAAACATCGTTAGATCGTTTTAATTCTATTTAAAACATCAAATCTAAATATTTTCTTTAACATATTATTCACTATTCAAAAACGTGAATATACTATGTTAACAAATTTCATCCTTTTATTCATTTCATTTTAAAGGATTATTCACAGTTAAAAACGTGAATATAACTCCATTAATAGGTTTCAACAATTTACTTATCAAAATAAGTCGTTTACGAATTTATGAAACAACGTTTATAAATTCCTTTATTAACCTATATTCAATTCATAACCCAATTATAAACCAAAAGTTCACGTTATAAGTTAAATACTTATAATTTATTTGTTTGCAAAAATCGTTCCTTTGAACTTCATAATTATAAATCTTATAACTTATAAGATTCAATTATTTATCCAAATCTATTCTTTTAATAACTTTATAAATTTTATAAACCTACTGCTTATAAAATTCCATTTATAACTTCACCGTTTATAATTTTATAAATTTCATTCATTTATGAAATTCATTCACAATTCATTCTAACACTTATAAAACTCGTTTTATAATTCAAATGTTTTAATTTATAAATATCAATTTATAAATCCTTTATAAAATCAATTTATACTATTATTTTAAAACATCTATAATCTCCTTTATAATTTCACCATTCTCTTGATTTATAAAATAATCAAATTTTATAAATCCTATATTTCAACTCTTTATAATTGTTTCAAAAATCCCGATTAAACTATTTTAGAAAACCATTAACCTTATATTTTCAAAAATAAATCTTTAATCGTATTTCTCAAAATCATAATTTTTATAACTTTAAAAATTATAACGTTTATTTATTTAAAATGGATCAATTCCAAAAATATTTTATAAACGTAAACTTTCAAAAATCACTTTAAAATCATTTTAAAATCCCAAAATTTGGTCCAATGATGCTACACACCAAATAGTCAATCAGACAACAACGATATCATATATCGATATGATAATCCATCAAATATCAAAATATCTGAAATCAAATAAAAACTGTTGAGGAATCCAGTTGGATCCCTCCAACCTGTTTTCCTGCATCCAAAAACATTAGCACAATACCAATTCCGCTCCAGTACGTAATTATCGCGGTATATGGGATTTAAAATATTATCCACTTAATAACGGCGCAATAGGGTCTCATCCGCTAAAAAAAATGCGGGGAATCAACAACTCCAATATATACATATGCCAATATATATATATTGCTATTATATATAATACCAATTTCACTGTTTATGAAATATTCGCGGTATATGTTTTTAATAAATAACATCCGCTTACTAACGGCGCATAATGTCTATTTTAACAATCAATAGATATCAATCATCATTCAAACATGCATTCAAGTATTTTAAATCTAACTATTTAAAATAAAATCGAAACCGATTCGATTGGGTGAGAAGTTCTCACCTTGATTTCAATTTTGTTTTAGCGATTTATTTCGAATAAAATTAAACGGACGTTTAATTTTACCCAAAATTCTCACTAACTCCAAACGACTCCAATCCAATTGCATCGCGTAGTGCTCGACGATACGATTCCAACGCAACTGGTTTCGCGCGTTTTCGACCTCGTATGAAAAAGTTATGAATTTTTGAAGTTTGTACACGATTTAAACTAAAATTTACAACAATTAATTATAAGTTCCAACCTACAACATCTAGGCCGTGCATTCCCACTCCCATCAGATCATAGCCGCACGTCTTCTTCTCCCTCTCCCTCGCGTTTTCCAGGCCGTCACCATGAACCCATTCACGAAAATTAGGTTTAAATTTCGCGAGCAAAATACACAACTACATGTCGATAAGGTAGCTCCATGTCAAAGCCCTCATCCACCACTCCACTCGGCTGCAACCCTAGGAAGCTCGGCCACATGTAGCTCCTCGTATGGCATGCGCAACTTGCCACAATCGGCCCCACTTTGCTCCCTCTACGCTGCACCAAAACCCATCATCACCGTATAGATTTCTAGCTCTCGTCGAGCTCTTCGATTTTGCTTCAGGAAGTTTTTAACGAAAGCTTGTGGATTGGGAGAGATTGAGGGTTGAAAATTGGAGCTTTCTGGCCATTCATATTGATGGTGGCGGCTGGCTAGGGTTAGGTTTAGATAGAATTTTTTTTTATTTATGAGAGGGGGTGTTGGTCTATTTATAGGAATTTGAACGAACACTATTCATCCGGAAATTCCGAACTCCGATTTACGCGCCGAAACTGATGTTCCTAGGGTTTATCCCGCGTTTCGGACACAATGGAACAGGTTTCGAAAGCTAATTCGGACATCTGTGCGAGTTATGGCTATAAACGTTCAATTTGAATTAAACCGATTTAAACGATTTTCTAGGCGTTTTAATTCGTACCGGACAAACGGTAAATCCAATTGACACGAAATTTGAAACCTTACAATAATATCACATTACAGATCCGATGAAACTAGTTTCGTAAAAATCCGAGACAGTTTGAAAAATGGCTATTTTAACTCGCCAAATTAATATTAAAAACAATTCGATGCGTTTCGAGCTGCCACGATCAAACGATAACTCCGATTGCTACGAAAATTGTAATCCGGTAATAACTAACTATTACGGATCCAATGGAAATGGTCTCGTCCAATTCTGAGACTGTTCAAAAATTGACTATTTTCACTAGTCGATTTAATATTAAAATATTCAATTTTCACAAATTAACTTTTAATTCGATTTTAAAAGTTCTAAAATATCGTTCTAACTTCAATATGATAAAATAAAATTTTACAAATCATTTTCAATCATATTTAACCCTATTTTCAATTATTTTCCATAATTTAACATATTAAATTATCGATTTAATTATTCAATTAAATCTAATAATTCAAAATAAAAATTTATTTGACTTATAAATTCACTTATTAATATTTAAAATTAATTAAATATTCAAATTTTAATTACTAAAAATCCTGGGTCGTTACAATCTTCCCCCCTTAAAAGAATTTCGTCCTCGAAATTATCAAGTAAGAAAAATTACAGAATTTATTAACTTTCCATAATCCATAGCCAAACTTCTTATAACAACTTTACTAAGTTTTCAAATCATACTTAGTTATCTTTTCAAAAACAACTACTATTGTTTAACTTTCAATTCCAAAATCAAGGTTAAAGTTTTCAAAAATTTCCAATTTTCTCAAATTTTTTCTAACGCCTTAAATTTTCGGAAAAATTCACCATAGTCTCCTTTGCGCGGCTCGATCCGAAAAAAAAATGACAGTATATATATCACAAATATACATCTCATCAAGTAATGAGGCATCCCGAAGGGAAAAAGTGTAAAAGTACGATATTTAATCCGAGATATGTACCTTATATTTTATTAGCAAGCATATACGGCTAATATAGCGCGAAAGCGAGCTCCAAATGCGAAGCAAACGCGATCCGCACCTACTAAACACTCAACAAACAACATGAGAACATGTATATCATGACAATAGTATCGATATACAACATATAGCAACATAATAACTATATATGTTAACATAGCAAATGTAAACAAACAACAATTGCAATATATTCAACCATCAACTAACTAGCATTCAACTAATTAATATTCATTTATATTCTCATTAATATTCAATGAAATGGTTTTCAATTTAATCACATTCGATTCATTAACAGTGGATTTTCTTACTAACATTCATTTTCAATTAGTTTATATTCACTAATTCATATTCAAGTTGGTTCACTTCCAAAATCAAATTCAATTCTATTTAAGATTCACTTAACTTCCAATCGAATTCCAATTACTTTAGCTTCCAATTTCATTAACTCTTAATGAATTATATACAATCAATCAACAATCATACAACAATCAATGTATATCTATAACAACCAAATTCCTTTGCTTATATCCATTCAATTTGGTTTAACACCTTTACTTTCATTCAATTATTCAACTTTCTAATAACATTAGATTTTAATGAATTAACACGTACATCCATTATTTCTTATCAATTATTCACATTTAATTGATTAACATTTTATCCATTCATTCAATTCAATTTACAAAAGCTGAATTTTATTACATAACTTAAGTTCACATTTATCACTTCACTTTATTAATTTAGTTTGATACCAAAATCAACTACATTCAACATCTTCTAAGTTATATTCCATTTAACTTTAAATTCATTTTTATTAACAACTCATATTGATAAATATATTCATATAGTTTCACTTCTCATATATATAAGTTTATTTCACAATTGTAAATCACTTTAATTATAATTCAATTCTTATAATTCTTTTTGCTTATACAATTATTCTTTTATTTAGATTATTAAAACAACTAAACAATCAATTTATATACACTTTAATAATATTGAAAAATTATTCCTTTATATATAAAAATATAATCAAGGTAAAATTATTTCATTTACCCAATTTAAAACAATACTGTGTCGAATTGTTCTGTACAAGTGTTTAGAGATCCCTATCAACAACGTTAATTACTCGTATTAACCAGAATCTATATACCACTCAACAAACCAATCATCACAATATAAAACAATTTTATATACACTAACAAATACGCTCTCATAGCTATTATTACACTCAAACTCATTCTAGAGTACTACTGACTCTATCTCTAATGAGAAATACCCAACAGAACCATGGTTGTCGCTTAACCATATGCTCTGATAACAAATGTAACATCCCGAAAATTTTCGACTTTCGAAAATTCAACATCGATACTCACTTTATCGACTGCCGAGAAATCGAAGGCCGAAAACCCGTAATGTTATGGTTTAAGAAAAGGAAAGAGGTAGAAGAAGAGAGAGAAGAGCGGAAAATGGAAGGAAAAAGAGAACAGAAAATAGAACGGAACAGAAAACAGCAGAACAATATCAGAATCTCACAATTCGCAGCGGAACAACATATAATAATAAATGAATAATCTTTAAACAAAGAACTATATCAGCTATTACATTACATCACATTTCATTACATCAGAGTGTACAACAACAAACAACATCAAATAGTGCAGCGGAAAAAGAAATACTATATACTAGTAATACGCTATGCCATCCAGCTTGCCTCCAGCAACTCCAGAATATCTTGATAAACCTTAACTCTTGACTGGCCGTGTGGAAATTGGTGGGCACCCAGAGTTTAGGAAGGAAAACAGTAAACTCCGAGTCAGTCATGTGACTGGTGTGAGAACTCAAAACAGTTTATTTATCTTTAAAATCAAAATAGAGGAATATTTTTAAAGTCAATTTGCAATGCTTTTAAAAATGAGACTACCATAAGGCCTCCCGCACACACACACAATGCAAACGCAGAATCGGAGGAGATTTCTCCTTATGATAGTCAAAGATGCTTGATACGCATTAAAAAGAACATTTTATATTATTACTAGTGCATAGTGTAGGAAAAATTCATTTCGAAAGTAGAATATAAATCTTAGCCAACATACGACCATTATCGTATGCCTACTATAGCTAACTATGTTCAATAGCAGGTTACCGCCACATTCCATAGCAGGTTATACAACTAAAACCGTACAAGTCTCGTATTGTTTCTTTAGATTTCCAACGAATGATCAGGCCAAGGAACTTCCCATTACCACATGAGAACGCCTCTGGATGGACGTCCCCGAGAACCAAACCGGATCTCTACCAACACAAGGCCTGGTTACCCCTAACTGAGTAACAACTGACCGAATATGCCATCCCCCGGTCCTTTGGGAGCTTTCAACCGAGCGCTCGCAATCAATTCACACAATCATAAAGTGTTTTCAACATGAGTAAGTATCTGGGCTCCATACCATGATACCACCCTTTTCCAGAAGGAAATGCACATATCCTAAAGGGCGCTACCCCTCATAACCTTGCTGCATCTTTCCTGTTTTGACCATTCCCGGGGTGTGAGGCTCGACGAAGTCACGTCCACAAAAACATACTTTATACAAAAGCCATGCTTTGGGTCAACAAATGATCATAGAAATGATCACCAAGATAGACGATCAAATAAATGATCCTATCACAAATAATCAACACAATGATCATTTACAGCAACACTCAGCATGTCACATTACCAAATTGGGAATATATCGCTGATAACATTCAACTACATAACCTCTGAGCTCGTACGTCTCAGAGAAGGGTGTTAAGCTAAAAGAATAAATTCTCCTCCACCAACAGAAATATATTTGAATGAAAACTGCTTTATATCTCAATTTGAA
Source organism: Allium cepa (assembly GCA_030765085.1). Lineage (NCBI taxonomy): Eukaryota > Viridiplantae > Streptophyta > Magnoliopsida > Asparagales > Amaryllidaceae > Allium > Allium cepa. The sequence continues at coordinate 200,879,368 of CM060945.1, read as the reverse complement.
ACATCAGACATACAATCCATACAAGTCTGTTCCGGGCTCGAACAAAACCGAAGGCACTTCTCACGAAGCCCTTGCAATCCGGGTATTCACAATCCCGGTCGAATTTCCCATCACTTAGGGAATCTCTATACCAGGAGCTACCCAGTGCAGAGACAATCGATAGGTCATCCTATCGCTTTCGCAATATACCCGGTCTTCAACACCGGTCATCAAATGCAATTCATAATGACGTATCACATATTCGGAATGGGTTATACGACCCCATTGTCCTTTCCCGTTTAACCCGAATAGTGAGCGCTTATTCAAAAATAAGTGTGGCATTCACATTCAAACAAAGCACATCAAATACCCATTCAAAGGGAAATATTGATAGTCGGTTATTGAACTATCAATGGATATGCATACATCACCAGTTTCCAAATAATTTTCCAAATTATTTATTTTCCAAAATATCTTTACAAGATATATTATTTTCAGTACTTAAAAAATAAATCAATATTTATTTTTAAACAAGTTCCCCTTTCTTTTATAAATTCCATAGTGAATTTATATTTCAAAATATCTATGAATATACGATTTCAATTATTCATTTCAATCTATCTTCAAAAAGATAAATTCCCAAAATATTCACTTTATATTGGAAAACATTTCCATACTTATTAAATAAGTAATTCACGAACCTATTTATTTTCAACGCTTGGAAAATATTCAATATACTTAAATCGAGATTTAGTATATATTTCATTCTTTAAGGAAATCATGCTCTTAAACATATTTATTTGGGCCAAAACGAATGTTGCGTAAAACATTGTTACGACAACCCAAAATCACTAGTATAGGGATTCGAAATTAAAATAGACATATAAATCCCAATACTATACAAAACATTTCCATTCGGAAATCATTTACTATAACAATAGTGTTATAGTCCACCATTTCCTTCTATTTCTCGAAAACGTCTATTTCAACAATGAATGTTGAAATCTATGGTTTCGAATCTCAACACATTTTAAAACATCGTTAGATCGTTTTAATTCTATTTAAAACATCAAATCTAAACATTTTCTTTAACATATTATTCACTATTCAAAAACGTGAATATACTATGTTAACAAATTTCATCCTTTTATTCATTTCATTTTAAAGGATTATTCACAGTTAAAAACGTGAATATAACTCCATTAATAGGTTTCAACAATTTACTTATCAAAATAAGTCGTTTACGAATTTATGAAACAACGTTAATAAATTCCTTTATTAACCTATATTCAATTCATAACCCAATTATAAACCAAAAGTTCACGTTATAAGTTAAATACTTATAATTTATTTGTTTGCAAAAATCGTTCCTTTGAACTTCATAATTATAAATCTTATAACTTATAAGATTCAATTATTTATCCAAATCTATTCTTTTAATAACTTTATAAATTTTATAAACCTACTGCTTATAAAATTCCATTTATAACTTCACCGTTTATAATTTTATAAATTTCATTCATTTATGAAATTCATTCACAATTCATTCTAACACTTATAAAACTCGTTTTATAATTTAAATGTTTTAATTTATAAATATCAATTTATAAATCCTTTATAAAATCAATTTATACTATTATTTTAAAACATTTATAATCTCCTTTATAATTTCACCATTCTCTTGATTTATAAAATAATCAAATTTTATAAATCCTATATTTCAACTCTTTATAATTATTTCAAAAATCCCGATTAAACTATTTTATAAAACCATTAACCTTATATTTTCAAAAATAAATCTTTAATCGTATTTCTCAAAATCATAATTTTTATAACTTTAAAAATTATAACGTTTATTTATTTAAAATGTATCAATTCCAAAAATATTTTATAAACGTAAACTTTCAAAAGTCACTTTAAAATCATTTTAAAATCCCAAAATTTGGTCCAATGATGCTACACACCAAATAGTCAATCACGACAACAACGATATCATATATCGATATGATAATCCATCAAATATCAAAATATCTGAAATCAAATAAAAACTATTGAGGAATCCAGTTGGATCCTTCCAACCTGTTTTCCTGCATCCAAAAACATTAGCACAATACCAATTCCGCTCCAGTACGGAATTATCGCGGTATATGGGATTTAAAATATTATCCGCTTAATAACGGCGCAATAGGGTCTCATCCGCTAAAAAAAATGCGGGGAATCAACAACTCCAATATATACATATGCCAATATATATATGTTGCTATTATATATAATACCAATTTCACTGTTTATGAAATATTCGCGGTATATGTTTTTAATAAATAACGTCCGCTTACTAACGGCGCATAATGTCTATTTTAACAATCAATAGATATCAATCATCATTCAAACATGCATTCAAGTATTTTAAATCTAACTATTTAAAATAAAATCGAAACCGATTCGATTGAGTGAGAAGTTCTCACCTTGATTTCAATTTTGTTTTAGCGATTTATTTCGAATAAAATTAAACGGACGTTTAATTTTACCCGAAATTCTCACTAACTCCAAACAACTCCAATCCAATTGCATCGCGTAGTGCTCGACGATACGATTCCAACGCAACTGGTTTCGCGCGTTTTCGACCTCGTATGAAAAAGTTATGAATTTTTGAAGTTTGTACACGATTTAAACTAAAATTTACAACAATTAATTATAATTTCCAACCTACAACATCTAGGCCGTGCATTCCCACTCCCATCAGATCATAGCCGCATGTCTTCTTCTCCCTCTCCCTCACGTTTTCCAGGCCGTCACCATGAATCCATTCACGAAAATTAGGTTTAAATTTCACGAGCAAAATACACAACTACATGTCGATCAGGTAGCTCCATGTCAAAGCCCTCATCCACCACTCCACTCGGCTGCAACCCTAGGAAGCTCGGCCACATGTAGCTCCTCGTATGGCGTGCGCAACTTGCCACAATCGGCCCCACTTTGCTCCCTCTACGCTGCACCAAAACCCATCATCACCATATAGATTTCTAGCTCTCGTCGAGCTCTTCGATTTTGCTTCAGGAAGTTTTTAACGAAAGCTTGTGGATTGGGAGAGATTGAGGGATGAAAATTGGAGCTTTCTGGCTATTCATATTGATGGTGGCGACTGGCTAGGGTTAGGTTTAGATAAAAAAAAATTTTATTTATGAGAGGGGGTGTTGGTCTATTTATAGGAATTTGAACGAACAATATTCATCCGGAAATTCCGAACTCCGATTTACGCGCCGAAACTAACGTTCCTAGGGTTTATCCCGCGTTCCGGACACAATGGAACAGGTTTCGAAAGCTAATTCGGACATCTGTGCGAGTTATGGCTATAAACGTTCAATTTGAATTAAACCGATTTAAACGATTTTCTAGGCGTTTTAATTCGTACCGGACAAACGGTAAATCCAATTGACACTAAATTTGAAACCTTACAATAATATCACATTACGGATCCGATGAAACTGGTTTCGTCGAAATCCGAGACAGTTTGAAAAATGGCTATTTTAACTCGCCAAATTAATATTAAAAACAATTCGATGCGTTTCGAGCTGCCACGATGAAACGATAACTCCGATTGCTACGAAAATTGAAATCCGGTAATAACTAACTATTACGGATCCAATGGAACTGGTCTCGTCCAATTCTGAGACTGTTCAAAAATTGACTATTTTCACTAGTCGATTTAATATTAAAATATTCAATTTTCACAAATTAACTTTTAATTCGATTTTAAAAGTTCTAAAATATCGTTCTAACTTCAATATGATAAAATAAAATTTTACAAATCATTTTCAATCATATTTAACCCTATTTTCAATTATTTTCCATAATTTAACATATTAAATTATCGATTTAATTATTCAATTAAATCTAATAATTCAAAATAAAAATTTATTTGACTTATAAATTCACTTATTAATATTTAAAATTAATTAAATATTCAAATTTTAATTACTAAAAATCCTGGGTCGTTACAGCTTGTCCCCTAACCTTAGCGATAGCATAGGAGAATGTGATGAGTGATGAGGAAATATACTCAAGAAAGTTGAGGAAGACCCAGAGGAGTTGGAAAAGGAATATCTGAGAGAGGATGAAATCGAGGAACTCAGATCTGACGAGCGCATTCTGCACCCTGAACTTGCTGCCGTTACTCAAAAGGACCAAGATGAAGGTTCTAGCACCACTCCTCAAGATATTACTATTGGCCTTACCTCTACTCCACCAGTTGCCTCTATCATTTCAGCATATCCAGGTTACAATTCAAATGCACTACAATTTCACAGGCCCAACATGCTATATCCCATTCCTAAGGGAAATTCAGATAGTACATCTGCACGTTCCAAGCCACAATCTGGTGGAGGTATATCATTGACTTCATTGATATTTGAGCAGGCGCACATGACACCAGTTAATGTCACTAATTTCTCATTTCACCTTTCTAAAATTTCAAGTCGTCCCGCAATCTTGGATTTACCCAAGAAAAGCTCCTAACCGGGCCTACATGCAACAACAACCAACTCAATGGTTGTGTCTATCTATGAGATGATCCCGACCATCCCAGTTGTTGATGCCCCCAGTCCTTACATGAAGAAGATCTAGGATTTGGATTAAAAAGGGACAGGTGCTCTTCAAGAGATTTGGGTTGATGAATATGTTTTGATAATGGTGACTTTGGGGCATGTCATAGGGCCCAACATGAAGAATACTCATGATCAACGAGCTCTGGATATCGCCAAAGTCAAGTAAGAACCGATTGATCCACCTCCAATACCATTGTCTATTGCTTCGCCCACTAACTTTATTCATGTAATTGGTAATACCCAGAGTGCACCCATCTCATTATTGTAGAGCACTCCGATGAAGGGACTAGGAAGTGGAGGAAGAGGAAGCAAAAGGAACCTCAAAGAAAAAGGAGGTGGGTAGTCTTCCATCATGGGGAAGGAAGGAAAGAAGCATAAGAAGAAGTAATCGTTCATCTCCTTTGTGCTTTTGTTTCGTAGCAGTAGTTAGGCACTTTTGTCTCCTTCTGTACTTTGGCCAATTTTGTGTGGATTCGGTCTCCGATTTTGTTTTTGGCTTTAATGTTAATAACACTTGTATTTACTTTGGCTATGAAATAAAAAGACTTTTGTTTTTGGTTTTAGTTGTGAATATTTTTCAACTGTTTAAGAAATGTTCTTTACATTCAATGTCTTTTGCAATCCATTTCTCATTTTCATTGCTAGGACAAGTTAATAACTTGTTCTGTCTGCCATGAGTGAAGAATGATAAGTCATTTAGACATCTCTCTAGACATCCATGATCATGCCACTCTCCAGGCATCAATTGGAGTTGACGACCTAATATAGCGGTTTAATTATCCTTTTCCAAGACATTTGTAAGTAAGACCTTGCCTACCTCTGAGCATAGACCTTTTTCCTTGCCTACTCCGAGCAAGACATGGGTCATCTACCAGACTCTAGGCATGAGCAGTGGAGGCTACCTATCTCGTTCAACCTATGAGTTCTGAATATATATGCTCTTGCCCTCAAGTCAAAGGTTAGACGAGTTGTTTGGCATCTATTTCCAAATGCTAGATGCAACTGTACTTTGCATGTCTGATCGCGGACTACGAAAGTTTGGTTGGCAACTATTTATGGGTACCCATATACCTGCAAATTTCACACGCAAGCTTACTTAAATACAACACCATTTACAGTGTTAGATCGAGTATAGACAAATCTATGAGCTACAGAAGCCATTTGTTTTATCAAATGCCAAAAATGACAGATTCTGTCTGGTTATAGGGAAAATGTGCACAAATTTACATTCAAGCGAAATAGTGTCGTAAGATCCCGTCTATAGTTGCTAGCTTGAAAGTGTCATCTCCAAGCTTTTGTTCTATTACTTATGGACCTTCTCAAGTCGAACCAAAGTTTTCAAGGCTAGGAAAGATCTGTTTAAGAATGAGGTCACCAACTTAAAAGGTTCGAGTTCTGATCTTGGTGTTGTAATACCGGGCGACTCAATTTCGGTGTGTAACTGCCTTCAAATGAGATTTAACTTTGCTTTTCATCTATTATAATGAGAGATTCCAGTAGGAGTTTCTCATTCATCTATGGATTATAGTGAGTCACCAGATGAGAAGGTACCTCGAGTTCAATCGGGATCATAGCTCTGGTCCATAAGCTAAGGTAAAGAGAGGGTGGCCACTTGTTGAATTATGGGTCATTAGATAAGCCCAAAGTGCTAATGGTAATTCATCGACCCACTTGCCCTCAGCCTTCTCCAATCATTTTTTCAGAATGGACTTGATTATCTTGTTTACTGCTTTAACTAATCCATTTGCCAAGGGATACACTACTATAGTGGATTACTTCTCAATATGGTGTCTACGGCAGATGCCTTTGAATTTAGCACTATCGATTTGGGTACCATTGTCGAAAATAATGGTTTATGGAACCCAAAACAACAGATGATATTTATAACAACAAAATTGATTAGTTTCTTCATTATAATAGTGAATAATGGCTTTACCTCAGCCCACTTAGTGAAGTAGTCAACCATGACTATAGCATACTTCACACCTCCATTGGATATCGGCAACACACCAATGATATCGATTCCCTAAAGTGCAAATGGCCATGGACTAACCATTTGAGCAATCTTTATCAGTGGGGCTCTCAGTATTGGTGAATCACTAGCATTAGTCATATTTTCTGGTGTAATCAGCAATGTCTCAATTGACAATTGGCTAGAAATATCCATAGCAAAGGATCTTCTTTGCTAGGGTTAGCTCCCCGGTGTGGTCACCACGGGATCCTTCATGAACTTCCTTCACGACTCGCTTAGGCTCATTGTTGGCGACGCACCGAAGCATGAGAACAGAGAATCCTTTCCTGTATAGCACTACTTTTTGCATGACGAATCTGGTAGCTTACAAAGAAGTAGGCATCTTTCATTCTTCCTATCCAAAAGGATTCCTCTTTGTAGGTAATTCTTTATTGGAGTCATCTATGACTCTTTCTTAGGTTCATCCTCCAAGATCCAATTGACATCCATCTGGTCGACGCTAGGAGCTCACAATACTTCCACCAAAACATGACCCATGAGTTGTGCATCTCCAGAACTGGCCAATTTCGCTAAAGAGTCGGCCTTTGCATTCTCCTCTTTTGGAATATGCGTTATCGTGTAATATTCAATATCAATAAGCAGCTTAAGGGCTCGGTTTAGACAAGCAGCAAGCCTCGCTCCTTCTGCTTGAAATTCGTTCCGCACTTGACATACCACTAGCTGAGAATCCTCGAAAATATAAAAGTCTTCACTCCTAATTCTTTGGCAATTCTGAGTTCTACAATCAAGGCTTTATATTCTACTTCATTATTTGGTGTGGCAAAATTGAGTTTCAAGGCGTAACAAATCGGATGTTCCTCAACAGTCACTAGCATGACTCTAGCACCAAAACTTCATTTGTTAGGTGCACCATTAGCGTGCATCTTCCACCTAGCATTCGGTTCAATACTGCTCTTTAAGATATCATCTGGTGCGGTGTATTCGGCTATAAAATCTGCCAAAGCTTGACCCTGAATTTCTCTTTGAGGGTGATAAGATATATCATGTTTGCTCAATTCAATGCTGTATTTCAGTAGCCTTCCAAAAAAATTCGAACTTTGCAAGACTTGTCGCGAAGACTGGTCGGTAAGAACATTAATCAGATGAGCATAGTAATAGGGGTGGAGATTCCTTAAAGCAATTAACAAGCTGTATGCACGCTTTTCCAACTTCAGATAATTTCTTTCTGCTCCTGTCAATCGCTTCCCGATGTAATAGACTGGTCGTTGGATATAGGATTCTTCTCGAATGAGTGTGACACTCAAAGCACAAACCGACACTGCTAGATATATAAATATATCCTTGTCATCCAAAAACTTCAATTAAATGGGGGTCTCTCTAAGTGATTTACCAGGTATTGGAATGCATCTGCACGCTCCTATGTCTACGTGAAAATCATTTTTCCCATTGGACTAGATCTTTTCATAATCATGTCAAAGAAAGGGATGCATTTTTCAATAGCTCTGAAGAAGAATTGAATTAGGGCGCCGACTTTTTCTTTCACGCTTTGGACCTATTTGAATGTTTTCAAAACCTCTATATCCCTTAATACCTTTATCATTTTTGGATGGGCCTCAATCCCATGGGAGTTCACAATGAATCCCAAGAATCTCCACAATGCCACGCCGAATGAGCATTTTAAGGGATTCAGCTTCATTCTATATTTCTACAGAACATCGAACATCTTTTCCAACTCATCAACATGGTTCTCTAATCACAATGAATTTTCAAGCATATCATCTACGCAAAAACCATCGATCACCTGATCTGATCCTTAAACATCATGTTTACAAACCTTTGGTAAGTCGTTCCAAGGTTTCTCAATCCAAAGGGCGTGACAAGATAGCAGTATAATCCTCGATCGGTTATGAAACTGGTATGTTCTTGATTTAGTACGTGCATCAAAATCTGATTATATCCAGAATACTTGTACATGAACAATAGCAACTCATGTCCAATAATCGAATCCACCAGTTGGTCAATTCTCGAAAGCGAGAAGCTATACTTAAGGCATGCCTTGTTTAGATTAGAATAGTCAACAGATCTCCTCCACTTCCCATTTGACTTCTTTACCAAAATTGGATTTGATACCTATTTTGGATATAATGCATCACAGATGAAACTGTTATCCATTAACTTCTCTGCTTCTTCTTTGAGCATAATGAATCTATCTGGACCCAGGCTACGACGTTTCTGTTTTGTAGGAATGAATTTCAGATTAATATGTAATGCATGGCTCGCTATCTCTGGCAATATCCACATATATTAGAATGAGTCTAAGAAAACAACTTTAGGTTTACCTGGAGAAAACTAACCAATTCTTTCATCACCCTCGTGTTAAGCTATGATTCGATTTACGGACCCATATAGGATCATCCTGACTAACTGGGATGTTGATCATCAGCTTGGCTGGCCCTTTCCACAGATCCATATCCTTATAGAACCGACTATGTTGCCCGAGCCAGGGCTTAGGCGGTGGTTAGTATGCATCCAGATCCTTGGTGCAGAGGGAACCCTCTACACCTTTTCCTTTCCCCTTTCTCTTTGTCCCTCGAAGCTCAGCAATGTAATATTCGCAGCCAAGCCCCTGATCTCCATGGACGATCCTTGCACCATTCTTGATAGGGAACTTCATTGTTAAACACCAAGGAGTGACGGCCGCTTTGAATTCGCAAGGGCCAGATGGCCCAAAAAAGCGTTGTAGGTAGAATAAATATCTAACACAATGAAAGGCATGACTCACACCTGCTTGTGATTTCCCTCTCCAAGAACCATCAATTGATCCATGCAATCCACTAGCTCAGCAGTAGTCCAGTTATATCCTTAGATCCGATATTTACACGACTTTAAGTCCTTTGCCTCCAGAAGCATATGGACGTAGGCCTTCGTAAACATGATGCTGACCGAACTCCCACAGTTAACCAAAATGTTTCTCATAATGACTGGGCCAATCATGGCCAAAATGGCAAGTGGATAAAAAATTAGTGCTTCCACGCCATCTGCATCTCTATTACGAAAAATGATATCGTCGACCAAACACCAAAGTTGTTTTGCTGGAGCACTGTCTTCGACGGCAAAACAACTCTCACTTACCGCATGCTTTAGAACACCAGCATACCACTCCATCTCATTCCAACACTTTTTAGCTGGATGCGGTCCACCTACGATTATAATAATATTGAGATGTTTCTCAAGCCGCGTAGGCACATCAATACCAAGTTATGCTCGCCATTGCTGAGGGTTAGAAGATCCTTGCTGCCATCCTATGTGACTTGAACAAACAGCTGCAATTTATTTTTTCTGAGCAGTTCGTCAATAATATCATGCAAATGTCTGCACTCATTGTTACTATGACCTTGAGTTTTGTGGAACCTGCAGAATTTTCTAGACTTCTTTTCTTTCTGAGTTGACTTCCTTGGAGTCGGCTTCCTATATGCTCTTTTCCTTGAGTTTCTAAATAAATGCTTTTATGGAATTGTTTGACGAGGCATAGCTACAAATTTTAGGATTCTCGTCCACTTCCTTGAATCCACTTACTGATCATTATTCCCTCTGGTATATTTATTCTGTCCACCACACCGATTATTGATGTTGACATCAACATTTTTGGAATTCTCTCCGATTTCTTTACAGCTAAATTGTATTGTACTGATTTAGCTGAACCCCGATGTCATTCCTTCGTGGACGTTTTCTTGCTTCTTCCAAGCACAAGTATGGTTGGCCTTTGTATAAAAAGCGTTCACAATTGGTGGGGGTTTCCTTTCCCACCATCCCTCGGAATTCATCTTGAGATAAATCCCCATGTTTAGTGCCATCACAACAATAACCTCCTGAGCATTGCTCACTTCTACTATTGTCATATGGAATCTATGCAAAAAGTCATTAAACGATTCTCTATCTTGATGAAAGAGGTTAGAAAGAGACATAAGGTATCTCTGACATGTAGTGGGCATGTGGAACTGTTCTATTAATTTTCGTGCCAATTGATCAAAAGACAATATGGATCTTGACTACAGCTTGGTGAACTACATCATTGCCACCACTTCTAGAAAGATTGAAAAGCAACGACATTTTACTACATCACTAGCTCTGCCTATGTCCATATGCCAGCCATACTTCTCAAATGTTGCCTCGGAAGAGTTTTCCCATCGCATGCCGGCATCATTTGCATCACAAACCTTCGTGAGTATTCCTCATGTAGAATATTCTCTACAAGTGGATTTCGACTAGAGGAGGTTCCTTAATCACCGTTGGTCTAATGCTGGCTTTCACTAATAAGCCTTCTATCGAATGGCCTATGTAAATTCGGTTCAGCTGCCTCTACTGAACGGCGGTAAGTATGATCCGCCTCAAATGTTTTGCCCGGTAGAAGCTCTTATGTTGTTTCATAATACTGGGTTCCCCTTACTTCAAGAGAACCATTCATTCAACAAACTGATGGTTGCTTCGAGGTAGATCTATAGCACCCACCTGATCTCCAATATTTCGAGAATCCAGAACACATCCAAAAGTCAAACCAGTAGAATCCCTTAGGAGTTGACCACCATGGCGCATGGATGATGGTTCGGTACCAATCCATATTCCTTAATGTGGCTTCGGCCCAGCCTTTGTTTCAACCTCACGACATCTTTCCTTAGCATTTTCTATTTTTTGTCCCTCTGCCTATGCTCCGATGATGAGGAATTATCTGATTTTGAAACAGAAGGCATTTTGTCCCACAACCTACGACCACTGGTTAGTTGAGTAAGCATGTGTAAGCTCTGCTTCATCTATGCATTCAATTCATTGCATCTTTCTTGGAGCTTATCCTTCATCTGTCTCATCATGCGATCCATTTCAATTCTAGTGACCACATCATCTACGTTCAAGTTCGGCATTAATCTCCTTAACATCATCTGCAACACGCGAAGTGGTGGAACGACCTCTTTTGGGTCTCATAGTACCAAGCACATTATATGGATTTTCTAAATATCCAAGTAGTAAGGAATTCTAAAACAAAGGAAAATTAAATCTATCTCTCGGATTTAAACAACCCAATAGTAGATGATGGATCTAAACAGGCCTAAGAATTTTGGTTCTAAGTTAAAGTACCAAAATCTTAGCATCAAAAATGACATTAACACCCATAGGATTATATGGAGAAATAAAGATGATGAAAAGTAGATTGTGTTATCCCGCCTTTTAGCAAGGCCACGATACCAAAAGATAAGTGGAAAGCGAAGACAATTCGTCATGAAGATGGGTTGTACGCAGACTGGCTATGGATATCAACGAATTTTTTCCGAGTCCGGGTCGGGCTATAATCGGCAAGACATGACAAGCAAATCCATAAAAGCTGACGTCTCACATTTCATGTTAATCGAAGTTCGTGTGATTTAGATATGATCGATTCAAGTAAGAAAAGACACGTTGTTCGCATCCATCAAGGGAAGGCAGATTTCAAATCGATCGAGTTCGAATCCATCGATAACATGATATCGATCTGTTCGAATCGATCGAGTTCGAATCCATCGGGAATGTGTGACTTCGAATCGATCGAGTTCGAATCAATCAGAGAGACTTCGCCTCGATCTGTTCGAATCCATCCAGATCGAAACAATCTGTAATTACATAGTTCGAATCCATAGAGTTCGTATCGATCAGGTTCACGCATGTTCGAATCCATCTAGGAAGCCTTGTTCGTACCCATGTGTTCGAATCGATCCAGAGAGTCGTTGCACGGTTCTGTTCGCATCGATAATGTTCACACTTGAATTACACAGTTCGTGTCGATCTAGTTCCATCGATCCAAAACTCTTTGTTTGTATCGATCCTCAAAGATTCGATACGAACACTCCTCTAACGATCGATACGAAACAGCACGCTCTAATCATCGATGCGAATAGAGTAATCGATATGAAACAACACTAGATATCGGTACGAATTCATCGATACGAAATGGAACTTGAGCCATTGATTCTAACAAGGTGCAAATAAGACTTGATCAACTCGGCATGAAAAGTGGATCGATCCGAAGAGTGCGCACCACGTCAACATGCTATCACGTGCTTGGATCGATATGAATGGTTCGATACGAAGGATGGATTGGAATGCGACAGCCTTCATGAAAAATGCAATCTTGCATCGATCATATCTCACAGTCCACAAGTCCAAATGCTACGAAATATTCACAGAAGCTTGCGTGCAAGCCGAGGAAGGTTCATGCCAAATTTAAGCTCCATAGGACGAAATCTAGATCGATACGAAATTGGTTCGTTTCGATCACGGATCGAGTCGAAACTTCCTGAGATCAATCGCGTAGGCCCACTCACATGCCAGAAGGACTCTTCCAAAGTTTGAGCGAAATATCAGCCTCCTACACCTATAAATTGGGCCCAGAGCCAGCAGAAAAGGGATCTTTGGCAATCCAACGTCCAGACTCTACCAAATTCAACTTTATACATCATTATTGCTGTTTTACTTGAATTTCTTCATTATAATCCGCTGTAGTTGATTGTAACCAGTTAAGAGCATCAATAAAAAGATTATCATTGAAGTGGACGTAGGCCGGAGATAGCCAAACCACTATAAATCTCATGTTTTTGTTCGTTATTTCTCAATTGTTGTTCTTTATTTTGCTTGGGTCTGAGATTTATGTTTGGGCATTGTTGATTTGCATTCATGTATTGGTGCTTTCACGGTATTCGGGGTTTGTGGCCAATTTTGACGCAAACATTTTGGTGCTATCACTGAGAAAAACTAGAACCTCATGCCAGATTTGGAATTCAGACTTGGAGAATTAAGAATTCAGATCTAGTGAGCTATGACAAGGCAATCAAGTAGAAGACGGAGAACAAAAAGAAGTCAATATGAAGGAAGCCAGGAGGTTTTGTCAGGAGCCAAACATACTTCAGCTTTCATCACCCGAGACGAAATGGAAATGATGATGGGAGCGATGCACGAAGAATTTCTAAAAAGGAAAGAAGAGATGATGCAAAATTTGCTTCGACGAACTGGACAAACCGGTGTACAAAATCAAGCCAACGCAACTGCAGGAGATGTAGGAGATAGAAATCGGGAACACGGAGCTGCTAGAATTCATAATGGAGGAGGACCATTTGGCGCAGCATCAGAGCTAGGCGGCACTCACATAGAGCATGTTGACCCAATACCGAGAAGAACATCAGGTGGACCCGAACAGCATGGCATTGGTAGAGGAATGAATGCTTCGCCAGGAGAACAAATTCCAAGATTCCCTCGTGAACTCGGGGGGCAGGTTGAAGGCAATGGGTGAGGACTACTGCTCGAAGATAGCGACAGGTTTGCAGAGATGGTCAGATAAGCTATGAAAGGTGGATTGGTAAAAAAAGACTTGGACGATGTGAATAAGAGTCCCTTTACTCCAGATATCAGACGAGCTAGGAACCCATCAGATCTTAAGCTACCATCGTTGGAGATGTATAATGGGAGGACAGACCCTACGGTTCATCTGACAAAATATATGAGGCATATGGAAGTGCTAGGGGCATCAAAGGAGGTCATGGCCCGGTGCTTTCCATTGTACTTGGTAGACATTGCGGCGCTGTGGTTTAGGCAACTGGAGAGTTGATCTATCGGAACATGGTCTGATTTGATCGAATGGTTTGTGAGGAAATTCAGGGTTCACATTTCGATACCCAAGAATGTGATAAGTTTGGCAGCACTGAAAAAAAGAGCTAAGGAATCTTTGAGAAGCTTTTTGGCACGATTCAATGCAGCGGCAGCATCGATGGATCGACTGGATCCATCCATGGTTTTGATGGCAGCTGTATCGGGTATAGCTGATGGCATAGAATTCAAGAATTCGCTGACAAGAAATCCCCCAATGGATCTAGGGGAATTTTATCATAAGGCTGAAGGATTTTTACGGTTAGAGGATGCAAATGCTGAAAGAGAGGAAGGAGAAGGAATCGACGTTTATGCAGTCAAAGGCGGAAATCCTCTTGAAAAAGGTGCAGAAGCTAGCAAAGGGAAATGAAAGGCTGAGGATAATGATAATAGATCAACACGACCATGAAAGGAACCAAGATTTACCTCATATATGGAGTTGAACAAGAATTTGGAGCAGATCTACCATGACACCGAGGGACAGGTTCCTTATCGAAAGCCGATGAGGAGAGATCCAACTAGCAACGAGAGAAGGTCAGACAAGTATTGCTCATTCCATGAGTTGAATGGTCATAGCATGAACGACTGCAGATACTTGAAAGATGTAGTCGAGGGGCATATCTGGAATGGTTTGCTATTGTAGTATGTAAGAAGGAGGCCACAACGGCGGAACAAGAACGACCACCGCCTACACCAACTGGAGAAGGCTCAGGAGCGAGACGTCAGCTTATTATCAATTGATTGAGATAATGACGAACGAGTGGCAAACTCCACATCAATGCGATTAAGTTGTTTACACATGTACAGGACCGCGAACGATCCCCAGGCATGCTCTGATACAACTATAAATAAACGATGTAGGTGTTTGCACTCTAATATCACTGTTTTGCTTTTGTTTTTTGCTTCTCGTGTTTAGATTTGATTTTGTTGGACGTTTCTGTTGAAAAACTCAGTTGAATGGATATTTGGTTTTGATAATTCTGAAATGGCTAAGCTACTTACACGTGTACGGTGTCGCGAACGGTCCTTAGGCATGCTCTGAGATGGCGATAGACCGTCCTAACAAACAATCTAGAAACTCACTCGAACGTGAAATCTGGTATTGATGATATTAAGTCCCCCCAGGCACACACACAATTCGCCTCGAACGGCACCCGACCGCGAGCGGTCATAATTCCCCTCGAACGACACCTGACCGCAAATGGTCACAATTCGCCACGAACGGCACCCAATCGCGAACGATCACAACCCACCTCAAATGGCATCCGACCACGAACGGTCATGATTCGCCACGAACGGCACCACGACCGCGAATTGTCACCATTCGCCGCGAACGACATCTAACCACGAACGGTCACATATCACCTTAAATGACATACGATCCCGAACGATTGTCATTCGTGGTCAGATAAGACAATCAATTTCATTGCAGGTCATCTACAGGATATGAACATCCGACTTATGGCATTACAAAACACACCTTGCTATCGCAAGGCATGTTTTGGGGGGCAAGCGTTATCTCGTCTTTTAGAAAGGCCACGATATGAAAAGATTAAATGGAAAGCGAAGACAATTCGTCACGAAGATGGGTTGTACGCAGACTCGCTATGGATATCAACAAATTTTTTCCGAGTCCGGATCGAGCAACAATTGGCAAGACATGACAAGCAAAGCCACAAAAGACGACATCTCAAATTTCAGGTTAATCGGAGTTCGTATAATTGAGATATGATCGATTCGAGTTAGAAAAGACACGCTATTCGCATCCATCAAGGGAAATCAGATTTCGAATCGATCGAGTTTGAATCCATCAATAACATGATATCAATCTGTTCGAATCGATCGAGTTCGAATCCGTCAGGAATGTGTGAGTTCGAATCGATCGAGTTCGAATCAATCAGAGTGACTTTTCCATAATCTGTTTGAATCCATCCAGTTCGAAACAATCTGTAATTGCATAGTTCGAATCCATTGAGTTCGCATCGATCAGGTTCACGCATGTTCGAATCCATCCAGGAAGCCTTGTTCGTAACCATGTTTTCGAATCGATCCAGAGAGTCGTACGTGGTTTTGTTCGCATTGATAATGTTCACACTTGAATTACACTGTTCATGTCAATCTGGTTTGCATCGATCCAAAACTCGCTGTTCGTATCGATCCTCAAAGATTCGATACAAACACTCCTCTGACGATCGATACGAAACAGCACACTCTAATCATCGATGCGAATAGAGTCATCGATACGAAAAAACACCAGATATCGATACGAATTCATCGATGCGAAATGGAACACGAGCCATCGATTTGAACACGGTGCAAATAAGACTTGATCAAATCGGCATGAAAAGTGGAACGATCCGAAGAGTGCGCGTCATGTCAACATGCTATCACGTGCTTGGATCGATACGAAGGATGGATTTGAACGTGACAATCTTCATGAAAAACACAATCTTGCATCGATCATATCTCACAATCCACAAGTCCAAATGCTATGAAATTTTCACAAGAGCTTGCATGCAAGCCGAGGAAGGTTCATACCAAATTTCAGCTCCATAGGACGAAATCTTGATCGATATGAAATTGGTTCGTATCGATCACGGATCGAGTCAAAACTTCCTAAGATCGATCGCGTGGGCCCACTCACGTGCCAGAAGGAGTCTCCTGAAGTTTGAGCGAAATATTAGCCTCCTACGCCTATAAATAGGGCCCTAGAGCCTGCAGAAAAGGGAACTTGGCAATCCAACGTCCATACTCTACCAGATTCAACTTTATACATCACAATTATTGTTGTACTCGAATTTCTTCATTATAATCTGCTGTAGTCGATTGTGCCCAGCGAAGAACATCAATAAAAAGATTATCATTAAAGTGGACGTAGGTCGGAGATAGCCGAACCACTATAAATCTCATGTTTCTATTCATTATTTCTCAATTGTTGTTCTTTATTTTGCTTGGATCTGAGATATGTGTCTGGGCATTGTTGATTTACATTCATATATTTGTGCTTTCACGGTATTTGGGGTTTGTGACCAATTTTGGCGTAAACAGATTGAAAACAAGAAGTAAACAATAGAGAAACAATTTATAGTGGTTCGGCAAACTGTGCTTATGTCCACATATCAATTCTTCTTCTTTTTTGCTGAAAGTGCAACAAATGTTCCTATGGTTCATCGCCCAATGATAAGTGAACATAAGAATCAAGAATAAGTGCTGGAAAGTGAAAAGGATCCTTCAAATAAAGCCTATCATGGTTTATTTATAGGTGTAGGTCGGTAGGAAAGTATTAGGCATGTCCATTCCCATGTTCTCCATGATCTCCCGGCGGATGTCGAAGAAGAAGACATGGTCAACTCAGCAATCTCTATGAGTCGGTACCTAACCATAGCTATGGGTCGGTATCGACCTATAAAAATTCATCAATCATTGTTCTAGACTTTTGGAGATTGTTCCCACTACCATTAGCTTTATCGTTCTATAATTGTTTGAGCCATCACTAGCTTGCTTTTGAGTCTAATTGATAGGTTTATGGAAGGCTAAAGTTGTTAGCTCGGAGAACTTGAGGAGTCTGATGGAGCATAGCTAGCGAACAATAATTGGAGCTTATGATAGGATTCGAGGACCTTGCCTAGCAGGTAGTAGAAAAATAGGACCAAACCTATAAGATATTATAGATCGATATCGAATCATAGACGGTTTAGTACCGAACCATGTACTTAACAGGGTACTCTCCTATTTTTCGTTTGCTGGTTCGAGCTTGGCTTTTGAACTTGGTTGGACCACTCTCCCGAGCCTTCTGGCTATATTTTTGGGTCACTTGCCTCAATAATATTTGTGTTTGAATTGTCCAATCTTGACCAAATAATGCCAGGTCAAAAGGCAACATAACATACAGTTTTAGATAAACGGAGCAAAAAAATAAATTTTTACATATTTAGTTTAACAATTATTTTTACAATCGAAACTCATGTTGACATATGGACAAAAATATAGCACATATAACTATTAGTGTCCCACATAACTAAATGAGCACTAGCATTAGATACAGTGGTAATAACATGAATATAATTCTAAGCTTCCAACTTTGACTTCGGCTTTCATTATTTGGCTATCCACAAAAGCAACCTAACTAAGTCCATAAACTAAGTCTACTTGAATGAGTACCCATGAGTTTATACGGAAAGCAAGAATAAAAACATGGGTCAGAAAAAATGTTTGGTGTGAATAAAATGTTACCCCAAAGTGTATAAGATAGTGAGATTATGCCACCAACATAAAGCGAGCCTTACCCTTAATTTCCAAAGTAATAATTTATCAAAATGTATAGTGGATTTAAATTGTAAGGTTATTACCAAGTATATACATTACAATGATACCATAATCGAAAGTATCACCTTTGTTTATATCATAGAGAAAACTATAATGTTACATTATACTGAAATACCTTATAGCTGTCGACTCCTAAGGCTTACACACACATATATACACGTATATTTTATCATTTGGCTGCCACCAAGGCCTTATGCCTATATACTATATACATAAATTATACTGATTCTCGACTGTCACTAAGGCCTAATGCCTCATCGTTCTTGGACAACACCTAGGCCTTATACTAACGCTTTTGTACTTAGGTTGCCACAAAGGCCTTATACCTATTTCGTATTTTATTTCAGTTGCCACATAGGCCTTATACCTATTTCTGTTTTTATCTCAGTTGCCACACATGCCTTACACCTTCTCTTTCGAGTTCTAGACTGCCATATAAGGCCATCATCCACAATTACCTTAGTTGCCACTTTTGGCTTTACACCAATAGCTTTCATATTTCGGGTGCCACATAGGCCTTACTCCTTTGCTTTCGATTTTGGATGCCACATTGGCCTTACTCTAGTGCTTTTGGTTTTAGATGCCACACAGACCTTAATCCTTCGCTTTCGATTTCGGATGCCATATAGGTCTTACTCCTTCTATCGAATCTACTACCTAACAATCACTATTAGGCTTTTCACTTAACTATTTATTAACCTAACATTTCAACTAATCATGTTCTATTAACAGTCATATTTGTCATGAATGTCTTAGGCACTTATCTCAATCACTTTAAGCCTCTTATCATACCTTATTATCTTCGAAAATTACTAGTTTTGGCTTATACATCCTTCCAAGAGTTACATTAGTGTTGACAGTCAATATTCTTAGTCTTGTCTAGGGAAGCTTGTTATAATTTAGTTTTAGTGATTTGTGAAGTGAACTCTTTAATTTATTTGAAATCATCTCCTCTACTCATATTTCAACCTTAACCTTTAATCGCCTTCGGTCCCCGATAAATACCTTCGATTTGCCAACCCTAGCCTCAAACCATTCTTATCTTAATATTTCTACTTAAGCTGTTATAATTAAGATTTCGCATTTATTAGCGTTTCGGTTCAGCTCTCCCTCCTTCGGCATTGGCCTTCAGTATATATTGGAAACCGTCCTTGCACTATTGCTACTAAATTTCCACGTGTTGACTTCTGATATTTTTGACATAGTCCTTTCTGACTGCTATCTAATACATTCAGTACAGAATGTGGATCTGGTCTATAACCCAATAATTAATTAAAATCTTTATTTAAATAACCATCCAGTCATCACCTATTTACCTTCTGGCTCCCTAGCAGAATCTTTTAGCTAGACTTAATTTCTTTCAAATACTACCTAATTCGTTCCCTCTTTCTATAGTAAGATTTATAATATATAGTATTCCCCATAACTAACCAATTTTATTCATATTCGGATTTTAATTAATTTATAACAATTTATCTACTCAGGGATAAATTTCATAAATCAAAACCATTTTCTAACATGATATCCTGATCCCCTTATTTAATAGCACATGCTAATTAATCAAGCAAAAAAAGAGATAACCAAATTATTACATGGTCATGAAAAATAAAGGAAGAAATAATTAGGGAATATATTACTCTCCAATACTTTTAACTAATGTAATCTCAAGTTCCCTTAGCTTTAATCTTTTCTTTTCTTCTTTTTATTATTAAGCCGCAAACACCATGCATCTCAATCAAAAATGTATTAGTGCTTCTACCAATTCATAATAAAAAGTCCACCACGATATCATACATACATATATATGGCATGCAACTAAACATAGCAAACATATAAGCTAAGCTTAGCAAATAACTCGAGATAAGTTCCCTTAACCTTATACTCTATTTCCTAAGTACAATCATCTCAGTCCTCACTCCACCAGACCCGAACAAGCTTTATTTCTTTATTTCAGAAAAATTTCACGCCCCAGCCTACAGTTTGAATAGGATTCCTAACAAAAATCATATTTGGTTCAGCAACCAAGTCTTCCATAGCTCTCAGAATCACAGTATCCCTGGGGTCCCAGGCATACTTCTATGAATGTGATACATGAAACACATTATGCACCCCAGTAAAAGCACTCGACAAAGCAACTCTATGAGCTAACCTTCTAATCTTTTCTAATATTCGGAATGAACCAACATATCTCGATGCTAACTTTTAGACTTTTCGAACCTCATATGCCTCTCATAGGTGACACTTTCACAAATATATGATATTCTAGATCGAACTCTAGGTCTCCCTTCCTTCTATCAGCATAGATTTTTTTTATAGATTGGGTATCTTTTATCCTTTCCCTAACCAATTTGATCTTCACTGAATCCTCCCTCACCAGATCAAGGCCTAACAGAAGTTTATCTTTTGTTTTGCACCAAAATATCAGTAACTTACAAAGTCTTTCATTCAACGCCTTAAAAGGTGCCATGCCAATGCTGGACTAATAACTATTGTTATGCGAAAATTCAATTACGTGAAGGTTATCATCCCAAGGTCAACCAAAGTTTAACACACAAGCTCTTAGCAAATCTTCCAACACTCGAATGACCCTTTCACTCTGGCCATTTGCTTATGGATAGTAAGCAATATTCATACATAGCTATGAAGCCAAAGCATTCTGTAGGCTTTTCCAAAATGCATAGGCGGATAACTGATCTCTGTCACTCACTATAGTACAAGGAATTCCATAAGGTCTTATAGTATTCTCGCATATATTTCGACCAACTTGATTGCTATTCTTGTGGATTTTTACTAGAATGAAATGAGAGCTCTTTATCGGCCTATCAACTATGAACTATATATTTTCATTCCCTGCTTTCATCCTTGGCAGCCAATCAAAAAATTCTATCGAAATTGAATCCATTTCCATACCAAAACTCCAAAAGGTTGCAAAAACCACTTGAATTTGGATGTTCTACATTGATTTGTTGGCGTTGAGGCATCTCCCTACATATCTTTTCATTCCTACCCAGTAGAACTTGTGCTTCGTATATCTATGTGCCTCTTTGATGAATGGAAAACTTAGAATAAGGGCACTCATCCAAGACTATCTTTTGAAGGTCACCTTGGTTCAGAACATGCAATCTTCACTTCTTTCGGAGCAGCTTTTATTATCAATTTTGATGCCCTTTAATTCTTTAGTCTCGGCACCACTCTTTAAGCCATAAATCATTTTGGCATATACTGGGTCCTCCTTCTGCCCTTTGAGAATTCTCTCTATAAGAATTGGATAAACTTCTAAGAAAGTCAGCATCCCCGAATCATGACTTGAAACATCCTTCGATCAGAACTGCACATCACAAGATGTTAGCATCTCCAAGACAATCCACTCTTCGATCATTGCCAAAACAAATTTTTTTTCTTTTCGACTAAAGGTGTCAACAACTTTATTTCCACCTTCTATTCAAGATTTACCTTTTCTGACAAAGAAAGATGGAAAACTTTTGAATCGGATTGAATTTTATAATATCAATTTTGTAGTATACAACTACATGGATCCATTACTATATTATCCAAGTTAGATAACCAAGGACTTCCCTAAGATATATGCTATTCCAAAATATAACGATGCCAATAATTCCAACAATCTTTATTGTCACATGTACAACTCCTTATGAGAAACAAATATCTCTGGCACTCATGGTCCATAAACAATTTGAGCCTTTCCCATAAAAGGTAATGTCTCCAAATCTTCAGTGCAAAGATGAATGTTGCTAACTCTAAATCATGGATTAGATACCAAACCTCATAGGGTGTTTACTGCCTAGATGCATAAGATATAACCTTGCCCTTCTAAAATAAACACTCTCCTAATCCTAAATCAAAAGCATCTAAGTACATAATCATGTCCACATTTCCTTCCAACATAACTGACACTGAAGCCTCTATTTACCGAAGCTTTAACTCTTGGAAAGCCGTTTCACATTCCTTCATCCAAAGATACTTTTCACTCTTTCTGCAATTTTGGTCAACGAAGCTTCTATTCTAAAGAAGTCATTAATAAATCTTCAATAGTATTCAGCCAATCCAAAGAAATTCCTTATCTCGACGACAATCTATTATCTCTTCTAATCACTCACAACATCAATATTCAAAGGATCTACTAACAATCTCTCCTTCAAGACAACACGGCCTAGAAACTTCACATTCGGTTTCCAAATTGACACTTAGAAAAATTCACCTTTAACATGTTTTGTCTCAAGCTTTCTAATACTTATCTAGGATGAACTTTATGGCCCCGCTCATCCTTAGAATCAACTATGAAGACTAACACAAATATATCGAATTAATCTTCAAAGACTCGACTCATTAGATCTATAGAGAAATTTGGAGCATTAGTCAGCTCAGTGGGCATAACTAACGCTCATATAAACCATACATTGTCCTAAACGTTGTTAAAGGGATGTTCTCCTTAGAAACTTTTAGTCGGTGGAACCAAATGGCCGAAGTTAACTGCGTTAGTACTTTTTCTCTACTGAATTGATCAAACATGCCATCTATTCTTGGTAATGGCTAAAGATTCTTCACCGTTAGCTCATTCAGCCTCCTGTATTCAATACACATTCGAATTGATTCATCTATCTTCTTCACAAATACCACCAATGCTCCCCATGGTGAACAACTCAACCTTATGAAACTCTGATGTTCAAGTACCAGTAACTGCTTCTTTAATACTTTCATCTTCTTACTGCTAGGTGGTTGCTAGCAAGCTATGCCCTAGGCATTAAATCAATGTGAAACTCAATCCCTCTTTTCAAAGGCAAACCCATCGCTATCTCAAAAACATTAGCAAATTCTCAAGATAAAAAGACACAATTTATCCTCCTTAAGGCTCTCTATTATAAATAATGAAGCCATGGACTCTACTTTCATCTTTTTCAAGGATAGCGAAATCCATTCTCTTCCTTTCATATTTCATAGTGCAATCATTCTTTTTGTACAATAAATTTTGACCTTATTCTGGCCAACCAATCCATGCCCAAATTTACACCGTACCCCTTGAAGTCAAACACGAATGGATAGCACAAAAAATCGACACAAGTGATAAATTATAGGTCAGTGCATTTCAACCTAAAAGTTGTGTACTGACCAATCAGATTAACCACACGCAAATCAATAACTAATCAGGTAACATCCTATTCTACCCTATCAACCACATTCCTTAGAAATAAAAGAATGCACATCTCTAGTATCATAAAGAACTATAACTGAAAAACTAGAAATATAAATTTTTCCTTACTCTCAGCCTTTTAAGGGAAACAACCTCGTTTTCTTCATGTAGAGCAATCCTTCTTCTATGGCTTGGTTGATCATAGTTAAAACATTAGGCCATAGTCACTTCTATTTTTTGCGAACAAATGACGCATAATGCCCCTTCCGTCCATTATTGTAGCAAGTAATACTGAAAAGATTCTTTCGGCTTCCTCTTTCGAAGCCTTTCCCTTTTTTGCTATACCTTCCTCCCTTTTTAAGAAGGGTTAATCCACTTTTTCCGCTCTAACTTCAGCCTTACCTCTGCCTTTCTCTAGGCTTGGTACATGCTATCTTATCTCCTTGCTATGTCCACAACAAATTCAAATGGTGTCGCTAGGTGCGCCATCACCTTGTGATCCAAACCCTGCTTCAAACCCCTAACAACTACTCATTCTTCTTCAGTGGGGTGTTAACCAACTCTTGGCATACTTTTCCAATGTGTTGAACTTAATATATTCCTCCAAAGATAGATCCCCTTGCCAGAGATCGATGAACTCTAACAGCAACATATTCCACTAAGACTCGAAAATAAATTGGGCCTCAAATCTCCCCATGAACTACTCCCACGTAATCTCCTCCTCAGGCATCTCGACTGTCATGGTCTCCTACCAATCTAAAGTCATATTCATGCTGCTATGTTGAAGTAAACCGCCACTTCTTCTCATCTTTCAAGACCAAATCCCTAAAGTTGCGCTCACACTCCTTCAGCCAATTCAGTAGTTTTAGTTAGCTCTTTCCTCATAAATATCTTACTCCCAATGTTCCTATAGTCTTGAATTAACTTGGAGAATTCCATTCTAGCACTAGCCTTAGCTTCGCTACTGGACTCTCGCATCAAATGTATCATAAATGCTAGAAAAAAACATTTATATTCATTTCCACTATCGGGTGACTGCCTTATTTATAATGGATGGAGGTGCTCCTCTAACATTGTGTTCAGTAATCTAAGTACTGTCATTCTCCCTCCTTATATTAGCCCCTTCAATTATAATTCTTTCACCTCTTAAATCCATTTAAGATAGTCTTTATTAGAAACGAAAGAAAGAAAGTGATTTAGCAACAGAAGATCTTTACTGAACATGTAACACCCCTAATTTTTAATAACATTATTCAGGAGATTTAATTAGATAAATTAAATAGAATAATGCAAATCTTAGAGCGATAAGGGGAATGAGATTTGAAATTCAATAATAGTGGTCGAGCTTATTGATATAAATGGGATTATAAATGGTTTTAATTGTTAATTAACAAGGAAACAGTCAACGCAAGGGCTTATTACGAAATTTCCACACCATTACCTTATATTCTTGTTTCATTCCCATTCACGTCCATTTTAGAAAACACAAACAAATGTAAATCAAAAGAGGAGCCAGCCATTACTTAGGAGAAAAGAAGAGAAAATCAAATTAAAGCTAAAGATTTAAGAAAGGGGAATTAATCTCAATCAAATCTCAAGTTCCTTATCCTAATTAAGGTGAATAATAATCTAAACCATCTCTATTTTGTTTTTATGACCATTTGGTTTTTGGGTTTAAGATTAAACCCATTATGATGATTTTTTGATGATGATATGCTTAGATTTTATAACATATTTGATTCAAACAAGATTGCTTGATAATTGTCCATACATGTTTTTTAGGGTAAAATCGTTTAAATTGAGTTTTAGATGCTATGAGGAATTTATACATTATGTAAAACATGATTTTGGAGATGGGATTTAATTTTTATAATTTTTCAGGCTATGGAAAATTTATTATGAATTTCGGTTATTTAATGAAGAATTTGGGTTTGAATTTTTAATATATTAGAAAACATATTGAGAGTGAATTTCTGTAATTTTTAGGAATTTTTCCTATGTGATTTACAATGGAAATTAAATTGTTTTAGGAGGAGGACTTAAATGATTTAATTATTTTGCTTAATGGAAGGGCATATTTGTTAAATTAATCCTTGTATGGATCTGAAATTATGCGACAGTTATTACTGTAAAAAATTTGAAATGTTATGGCAACCAATCAAATGTTTACGAATAGGCAGATTAGTTATAAAGTATTCACTTTAAATGGCATTAAATCAGACTTTATCTAGAAAATATGTTCCTCCTTTTTTAGAAGCCACCTTTCGACTATATGCTTGCGCCTTCAACCAAGTCGAAACCTACCAGGTCGAAATCAACTAGGCCAAAACCAATGTACAGGGTATCACAATGTTGGTACGTAGTGGATTGGGGAAGGGGGAAGGCATGATGTCGAAACATAGCTTTCGATGGGTCAAAACCTTTGTTTTATTTTCTAAAGATATGCGCTTGCCTGTTTTACTAAATACTTTCGAAGGAGTCAAAACATATGTGTAACAACATGATATTTTCAGCCATTCGCAACCGCACATGTCGGACTTGAATTGCTCAAATACTGCATTGTAATAAAATTTGGAGCAAATAAAATCATCACACAGAATCACAGACATAGAAACATGAGAATAACTCGCTGCGGAAATTAAAATACCACAGTAGTTCATGAAGCTACTATTACAGAGTCTCAAAACAAAAACATAATATCAGTCTGAAAACAATTACAATAAAAATCCCATATACATTGAAGTTCACTAATACAAGAGCTGAAATAGAACAACTAAAACAGGAAGACATAGATAACAAGATAAGCAGAATCTCCAGCGATTCCTAGCTCCAGAAAGAGAAATCCAAAGCTAACTGTGAATACTCAGGCTGACCTGAGCGTAAAGCAAAACACAAAACACTCGATTCAGGACATACATATTTATACAATATAGACCAACTCAAGTGAACTTCAGTAAAGTACAAGTAACTTAAAGGTTGCTTGGGACCGTCCATCCTCTAAGGATCCGTTAAACTATTTACTATGTGGAAATATTGCGCTATTATAATATGTCTACAGTAAAATAAACTTACTTTGAAATAGCGTTAAGGAGTGACCCAATATTCCGCTTAACATGTAATAGTCCCAATAGTCCATCCATTATCAGCATATCTCCAGATCGGGAGACTACCCTAAATACTTCATGGGCTACGGGAGAAAAACAAACTTGTAGTAAGGCTCGCTATGGTAGGTGACACGACACAACTAGGCACTGCCAGGGTAGATATACCAATTACGCTTCCAAGCTGGTGGTGACGCATAGAAGCCACTACCGCCCACCTCGGAACACACTCCCAATCAAAATCGAAGGATGGCCATCGAATCAACAACAAGTAAGAGTATAGAATTAAAGAAGTGCGTCCGATGGGAGGAGCTACCTCACTTGGCCCGTCGATCGCTCCTGTTTTAGCCACCTTAAGCCAACTCATGGGAGTCGGGTCCACGTTCATACCTTAACAGGATCGTCGCCACCATTCTACTTCGTTCTGGAATCTCCACCGCGTACACAATTGTTAAAGTGGTTTTCGTTATCGAAAGAGAGTATGTCCATATCCGATCCCGGTCTCTTTAACAACCAATCATTATTATAACCGGTGGTTATAAATTTCAAAAATAGTACATATTTCAAAAACCAAAACCATTTTTATTTCAAAACTATATTCAAAATCAAATAGTTTATCATTTCCATTTCAAACATATATTCACCTTTCAAAAATCAAAATACTTTCAAAGTTATAGCTTTTCTCGAAACCAAAAATACTTGAAGTCATTACACTTTGAAAATCAAAACATTTCGAAATCATACATTTGATATCATGGGACATCATTTAATTCTTTACATTTTACAAATATATTCAATTAAACCCGAATTTGCAAATTTCCAATTTAATTAAATTCAAACCATCAGTTTCAATTCAAATCCGTTTCCCAACAAACCATTTCAAAATTCAAATATTATATCCTTTCGAACTCTCACAATATCATATTCTTTCAAAATATCAAAACATCATATTCTTTTCAAAACCCCATTCATTTTTATATTTTAAAATACCATTCCAAAGCACATTCAAAAATGGTTTAAATTTCAAACCAAAATATTCCATTTAAACCATTTAAAAGTGAAGTTATTATACTGATAAATCAAATATTAAATTCCCAAAAATTTAGTCTTTTCTGACTTCATTTATTCAGTTAAAAACTACAAAACGTTTAAATTTTAGCTTTTCACAGCACTTAGAAAATGCTTCGGTAAGTTATGTTTGAAATAATTCATTTCAGCAAAGACAGCATTTAGAACTGCTGTAATAGTTCAGTTTAGTTGAAAAATAGTTATAAGCAAAGGCGGCATTTACAAAACTGCTGTAATAGTCAAAGTTCAAATTAAAAGATTTAATTCAATTCAGCCAACTACAGCATTTAACAAGTGCTATAATAGCTCTTTTATTAATTTCCGATTTAAGTTTTCTTTCTACAACTACAGCAATTACCAAGTGCTGATATAGCCCTTAGTTAATTTTGGCCTTTAGTTTACTTGCATCAACCACAACACTTATTAAGTGCTGTAATATCCTTTACAACAGATTTTAAGTTAGCTTCAGAAATGATAGCATTTCTGAAGTGCTATTAATTTAATTTCCAGATTTTCAATACAATTTCAGCAACAATTAAACTTTTATTCAAACTCTTTTAACTTATAAAAATTATATTTTTTTCACTCAAAAATGTTCATTTAAATACCCTTTAATTTATGATTTTTATAAAGTAAAATTTCATAAATAAATGTCAAATTTCTCAAGAATTTACTAATTTAAATTCAGGCATACAAATTTCCCTAAATTTTTATTTACTTTACACTTTGATTTAATTTACCATTTCATAAATTAAACTTAATTTCCAATTTAATTTCTTAACTTAACTTTTATTTTTAAACCAAATTTCACATATCAATATTAACTTATATTTCAAATTTCACTTTTAAGCATTCATTTATTTAACCATTTTAATTCATAGAAAAATCAATAACATTTTACTAATTCATTTTAAGTTCAAATTTAAATCAAATTATCATATTTTATTTACTTAACATAAACTCTGTTTTTGAACAAAATCATAATTTCAAAATTAATTTATATTTAAAATTTCAACTTAACCATTCATTAATTTCACTTATTTAACTTGTAGAAAATCACTAATACTTTATAAAAATCATTTTTAATTAAATTTAAAATCAAAATATCATAATATACATTTTAAAATACTTTAAAAATTAACAGAAAACTTTATGCAAAATAACCACGGGTCTGTATAATATTTTTTAACCTAGGTCAAGTGATACGGATAATATATCATTTCAATCCATAACTTACAAAGAAAAAATCCGGGTTCTATCATTTCAAACCCGCATTCCTAAGTAAAATAAGATGAATAAAAATCGTTCAGCCCTATCATTTTGGCTAATAATGATTTTTCCTTATTCTAAAGTCCGTTCGGGTATGTATCACTTCAACCCATAGTGATTCTATTCTACAGGGAACTTGTAGTGTGATAAACAGATATAAATAGACAATATTGCAATATATGGAAGTAACAGATGGTATGATAAGTTTATAAACAGGGTTAACATCATATGAAGCATATCACAGGCAGGTATAACATGATATAGCAATTCTACAGATTCACTTGCGATCAATTCACTAATTATATAAGTATAGATGTCATGTGTGAATACTCACCTTTTTACGCTGGAGATAGCAAATCAAACTACACGGAAAAGATTCCAGAAAGCACAATAGCAGGACACAGCATGACAATGGATTCAAGTGAATGGAGAAAGCCAAGATATTATTTTGTAAGCAACAACCAAAACAAAACAATATAACATACGAATATATTTTGATTCAACACAAAATAACATAGAAACAAATGAAAATAAAAAGCAACAAAGAATGAAATGATAAGACCTTGCTTTTGACCATCCAAAATCTTGACCAAAGGAACATATGCTCGACCATTGATGATGATATAGCTAGGGTATGGCATCACAAAATAGCACGGCAATATGAGATGAAGGTGGTGCAAGTTGCAAAGTGGAGAATGGAAAGGACAAGGCAAAATTGGTTGGTTAGGCTCGTCATTTAGGCTCGGCTTGGACATTTCTTGGCTCGACCATGCTTAGTACTGATCTGGTCATGTCAGGTACAGGTCTAGAGTTGATGTCATAGATGATATGATGGCTGGAGTTGGTGGCTAAGGGGTGGCCGAAGTGCAATAGGAAGGGTAGTGAAGATATAGGTTTGACTAAGGCAATTTTGGTGGAGTTTTTGGCAAATTTTTGTGATGCAATCTTCTTATAGTGGCATGGCCAAGTTATAGTCAGAGGAAGAGGAGATGGAGCTGCTATAGATGGTGGTGGTGATGGTGGAGCTGATGGAGGTAGAGGCTAGCCGAGCAAACTTGAAAAGGAGCAAGCAAAAACAAGGAAAAGAAGAAAGAAAGGTAAGCAAAAGAAGAAGCCATTAACAAATATTTTCTGAAATAATTTGGCCGAGAGTTTGAAGGTGAGAAAGAATTATTTTCACGTGGAAGTGAAATTAAGAAGTCATGGCAATACAAAAGAATGGACGGCTAAACCCAATGAAAGGCCAAAAGCAAAATGAAAGAACAAGAGATAAATGAAAAGTCAATGGAAATGAAATGGCTAAGTCTCTTTGTATTTCAATTTCATTTATTCAAATTAAACAAATAAAATTTCAGTCAATAAAAATAAAAAGATGAACAAAATAAAGTGAAAAAGAAAATAAACGATTATTTTGGGGGAAATAATAGAAAATAAATTAGAAAATAGCTTAATAATTGAAACTAGCATTTAAAATTTGAAAATAAAATACAATCAACATTGGAAAATTATAACTATGCTTTTAAAATATTTTAAAAATAAAATATATACATAACATGACATGTAACACATATATACAAAAAATAGAACATGATTTGACAAACAAAATATTATTTATATAAATTAAAATAAACAATCTTGCTAGATAAAACAATTTACACACAATATTTATAAAAAGCATAACTTTCACAATATAAATCAGATTTCAACGAAACGAAAAGCAGTATTCTCGAAATTAAATATATTTTTCATAAAAAAAAGATAAAATTAAAATATTAAAATTTTAAATTCAAAAGTCAAAGTTTGACCATATTGATCAAAATTCACATTTTTGGAAAATATTCTATTTATTCATGTTTGGATTTATAATTCACATCAAAATCAAAATTTATATTTAAAATTACAAAACTTTTTCATTTTAATAAATGAAATAAGGTTTTTAAATCAGGAATCTAAATAAAAAAATTAAAATATACAATTAAAATAATTTTAAATATAGGGTTGTTACACTCTTCCCCACTCAAAACTTTTCGTCCCCGAAAAGGAATGAGGTACGGGAAACACCAAAAAAGATAGAATGAAATAGGATTAAGACAAGATGATAAGAAGATTAAAATTATACCTGATAACTGTTGATATAGGTAAGTACACAAGCACGAATAAGATCTTCGAGAAATCTGATTCACTCTTTCCGTTTGACCGTCGGTCTGTGGATGGTAAGTAGTGCTCGGATTCAGATGAGTACCAAAAGATTCCCGAAAAGCTTCCAAAACTGACTGGAAAAGATAGGATCACGATCACAAACAATACTGAGAGGAATACCATGGAGACGAACAATCTCTCTCGTGTAGATCTCAGACATGCTAGAAGTAGAATGAGTCGGCTTGACTAAAATGAAATGAGCGGACTTGATCAGTCTATCCACAATGGCCTAGGTAAAATAAGCATTCTGACGAGTCAAAGCAGTGAGAGGTGCAGCAATCCAAGAAAAATTCTTAATGAATATCCGGTAATAACCGACAAGGCTTAGAAAAACTACAAATCTCAAAAGGAGTCTTAGGAGTTTCCAAATCCTGTAACAGAATAGGGAGAAATAAGAATAACAGAGAAGATAGAATGATGAAGGAAAAAGAGAAATAAAAAAAGACTTGCATTGATCGCAGAGATCATGACTAGATCTTCAGAAACTCCATTACTGGAAACAATATTTCCAAGGAATCCGACATCCTTCCAGAAATGGCATTTAGAAAATTTAGCCTTCAATTGATGATTTCTAAGAATCTCCAGAACAGATTTCAAATGCGACTCTTGTTCTTTCTTGGTCTTAGAAAAGACAAGAATATCATCAACAAAGACTAGAACAAATTTATTAAGCACAGCACGAAAAACATGATTCATCAAATCAACAAAGAATAAAGGAGCATTAGTCAAACCAAAAGGCATGACTAACTATTCATAAAACCCATTCTCGGTACGGATACTTTCCTCAGCAACACTGAGCTGGTGGAAACTTGTGGCAAGATAGCTGAGAGAAAACAGAGGCATGATAAAGCTGATCAAACAAATCATAGATACGAGGCATTGGATATCTGTTTTTCATAGCGAACTTGTTCAGCTCCCTATAATCAACACACATCCTCAAAGATCTATCGGACTTGGTGACAAATACCACTGCTGCTCCCCATTCATAATGGCTAGTTCTGATCCGACCTTTGGAGAACAAGTCCTAAATTTGCGTCCGTAACTCAACCTTCTCGCAGAGTGTCATTCTTCTAGGAAGAAGAACAACAGGTCGAGTTCCAGGAATAAGATCAATACGGAAATCATTTTCCCGCTTAGGAGATAAAGCAATGACTTCACCAAATACATCGGGATAGAATCTGACCACATGTGTCAAATGAAGATCACCAGGAGAAGAATCCAGAGAATAAATAAAACTTCCAGCAAAATCCAGAGGCATGCGGAACTGAATAATCAAAGGAATATCCTTGATCATCAACAAGATAAATAAACCGGCCTTTACAAGAGATATGGGCATCATACCGACCAAACCAATCTGTTCCAAGCAATAAATCGAAAGCATAGATCGAAGCCAAGAACAAAGAAATCACCAGTAAAGTGGTGATCAGAATAAAGAAGCTTCACTTGCTTATAAATCCGATTAAGGTTTGCGGGACCCCTAATTGGATTTGAAACACATAAAAGTACAGAAGCATACTCAGGAGAAAGGAGATGCTCGAACTTATCATACGAATCAATATAAATAAAACTATGGGAAGCTCCAGTATCAAATAAAACACGAACATTATACTGAAATAAAGAAAAGATGCTCTTCAGGTACTCTTCAAGGCACCTCGAAGAAGGAGAAGATAAAGATAGATCTAGGACAAAGGTAAAGAGAAGACAAAGAGATGATAAGATAAAATTCACTTGGATGAATATCATAAAGGAAGAAAATACTAACAAGGTAGATGCGAAAGGAAGGAAGTTTAGAAAAATTTCCTTTAAACCAAGAAAAGTTTTATATCAAAATAATCTTTGAAAAATCCTTTGAAAAATAAAACAAGAAAAGTTTATATCAAAATTATCTTTGAAAAATCCTTTGAAAAATCATTTTAAATTCAGTTTATACTTTGAAAATACATTCTCTCACAAAGAAAATGATTCTGAGGTTGATTTCACTCATTCTAGGGTATTGCTACCCTATCTCTAATGGGTTTTTACTCCACAGGCTAAGGTTTGCCTAAAATCCAAAGAAAAGTTACCAATTGTAACAACCCGATATTATCAGTCATTCGCATCCGCATATGTCGGACTTGAATTGCTCAAAATACCGCACTGTAATAAAATTTGGAGCAAATAAAATCATCGCACGGAATCACAGACATAGAAACATCAGAATAACTCGCAACAGAAATTAAAATACCACAATAGTTCATGAAGCTACTATTACAAAGTCTCAAAACAAAAACATAATATCACTCTAAAAACAAATACAATAAAAATCCCATATACATAAAAGTTCACTAATATAAGAGCTGAAATAGAACAACAAAAACAGGAAGATATAGATAACAAGATAAGCAGAATCTCCAGCGATTCCTAGCTCCAAAAAGAGAAATCCAAAGCTAAGCTGTGAATACTCAGGCTGACCTGAGCGTAAAGCAAAACACAAAACACTTGAGTCAGGACATACATACTTATACGATGTTAACCAACTCAAGTGAACTGCAGTAAAGTACAAGTAACTTAAAGGATGCTTGGGACCGCCCATCCTCTAAGGATCCATTAAACTATTTACTATGTAGTAATATTGCGCTAATATAATAATGTCTACAGTAAAATAAACTCACTTTAAAATAGGGTTAAGTAGTGACCCAATATTCCCCTTAACACGTAATAGTCCCAGTAGTCCATCCAGTATCAGCATATCTCCAGATCGGGAGACTACCCTAAATACTCCATGGGCTACGGGAGAAAAACAAACTCGTAGTAAGGCTCACTATGGTAGGTGACTTGGCCCAACTAGGCAATGCTAGGGTAGATATACCAATTACGCTTCCAAGCTGGTGGTGACGCATAGCAGCCACTACCGCCCACCTAGGAACACATTCCAATCAAAATCGAAGGATGACCATCAAATCAACCACAAGTAAGAATATATAATCGAAGAAGTGCGTTCGATAGGAGGAGCTACCTCACTTGGCCTATCGATCACTTCTGTTTTAGCCACCTTAAGCCAACTCACGGGAGTCAGGCCCACGTTCATACATTAATAGGATCGTCGCCACCATCCTACTTCGTTCTGGAATCTCCACTGCATACAAAGTTGTTAAAGTGGTTTTCATTATCGACAGAGAGTATGTTCGTATCTGATCCCCGTCTCTTTAACAACCAATCATTATTATAACCGGTAGTTTATAAATTTCAAAAACAGTATATATTTCGAAAACCAAAACCATTTTTATTTCAAAACTATATTTAAATCAAATAGTTTATCATTTCCATTTCAAACATATATTCACCTTTCAAAAATCATAATACTTTCAAAGTTATAACTTTTCTCGAAACCAAAAATACCTGAAATCAATACAAATTGAAAATCAAAACATTTCGAAATCCTACATTTGATATCATGGAACATTCATTTAATTCTTTACATTTTACAAATTTATTCAATTAAACTCAAATTTGCAAATCTCCAATTTAATTAAATTCAAACCATCAATTTCAATTCAAATCAGTTTCCCAACAAACATTTCAAAATTCAAATATTTTGTCCTTTCGAAATCTCAAAATATCATATTCTTTCAAAATATCAAAACATCATATTCTTTTGAAAACCCATTCATTTTTATATTTTAAATACCATTCCAAATCACATTCAAAAATGGTTTAAATTTCAAACCAAAATACTCCATTTAACCATTTAAAAATGAAGTTATTATACTTATAAATAAAATATTAAATTCCCAAAAGTGTAATCTTTTCTGACATCATTTATTCAGTTAAAAACTACAAAACATTTAAATTTCAGCTTTTCACGGCACTAAGAAAATGCTGCGGTAAGTTATGTTTGAAACAATTCATTTCAGCAAAGACAACATTTAAAACTGCTGTAATAGTTCAGTTTAGTTGAAAAATAGTTAAATTCAGCAAAGACGGTTACAAAACTGCGGTAATAGTTTAGAGTTCAAATTAAAAGATTTAATTCAATTCATCCAACTGCAGCACTTAACAAGTGCTACAATAGCTCTTTTATTAATTTCAGATTTAAGTTTTCTTTCTGCAACAACAGCACTTACCAAGTCCTGCAATAGCCCTTAGTTAATTTTAGCCTTTAGTTTACTTGCATCAACCACGGCACTTACAAAGTGCTGTAATATCTTTTACAACAGATTTTAAGTTAACTTCAGAAATGATAGCATTTCTGAAATGCCATTAATTTAATTTCCAGATTTTCAATACAATTTCAGCAACAATTAAACATTGATTTAAACCCTTTTAACTTATAAAAACCATATTTTTTCCACTCAAAAATGTTCATTTAAATACCCTTTAACTTATGATTTTTATAAAGTAAAATTTCACAAATAAATATCAAATTTCACAAATAAATATCAAATTTCTTAAAAATTTACTTATTTAAATTCAGGCATACAAATTTCCCTACATTTTTATTTACTTTACACTTTAATTTAATTTACCATTTCATAAATCAAACTTAATTTCCAATTTAATTTCATAATTTAACTACTATTTTTAAACCAGATTTTACATTTCAGTATTAACTTATATTTCAAATTTCACTTTTAAGCATTGATTTATTTAACCATTTTAATTCATCGAAAAATCAATAACATTTTATTAATTCATTTTAAATTCAAATTTGAATCAAATTATCAAATTTTATTTACTTAACATAAACTCCGTTTTTGAACAAAATCACAATTTCAAAATAAATTTATATTTAAAATTTCAACTTAACCATTTATTTATTTCACTTATTTAACTTGTATAAATCACTAATACGTTATAAAAATCATTTTTAATTAAATTTAAAATCAAAATATCATAATATACATCTTAAAATACTTAAAAATTAACAGAAAACTTTATATAAAATAACCACGGGTCTGTATAATATTTTCTAAACTAGGACAAGTGATACGGATAATATATCTTTTCAATCTGTAATTTACAAAGAAAAAAATCCGGGTTCTATCATTTCAAACCCGCAATCCTAAGTAAAATAAGATGAATAAAAATGGCTCAGGCCTATCATTTCAGCCCATAATGATTTTTCCTTATTCTAAAGTCCGTTCGGGTATGTATCATTTCAACCCATGGTGATTCTATTCTATAGGAAACTTGTAGTGTGATAAACAGATATAAATAAAAAATATAGCAACATATGGCAGTAACAGATGGTATGACAAGTTTATAAACAGGGTTAACATCATATGACGCATATCACAGGCAGATATAACATGATATAGCAATTCTACAGATTCACTTGCGATCAATTCACTAATTATATAAGTATAGATGTCATGTGTGAATACTCACCTTTTTATGTTGGAGATAGCAAATCAAACTACACGGAAAAGATTCCAGAAAGCAGGATAGCACGAAATAGCATAACAATGGATTCAAGTGAGTGGAGAGAGCAAAGATATTATCTTGTAAGCAACAACCAAAACAAAATAATATAACATATGAATATATTTTGATTCAACACCAAATAACAAAGAAACAAATGAAAATAAAATGCAACAAAGAATGAAATGATTAGACCTTGCTTTTGACCATCCAAAAGCTCGACCAAATGAACATATGCTCGGCCATTGATGATGATATATGTTGGGTATGGCATCAAAAAATAGCACGACAACATGAGATGAAGGTGGTGGAGGTTGCAAAGTGAAGAATGGAAAGGACAAGGCAAAATTGGTAGGTTAGGTTCATCATTTAGGCTCGGCTTGGACATTGCTTGGCTCGGCCATACTAAGTACAGATCTGATCATGTCCGGTACAGGTCTTGAGCTAATGTCAGAGATGATGTTATGGATGGAGGTGGTGGCCAAGGGGTGGCCGAAGTGCAATAGGAAGGGTAGTGAAGATATAGGTCCGGCTAAGGCAATTTTGGTGGAGTTTTTGGCAAATTTTTGTGATGCAATCTTCATATACTGGCATGGCCAAGTTATAGTCAGAGAAGGAGGAGATGGAGCTGCTGTGGATGGTGGTGGTGATGGTGGAGATGATGGAGGTAAAGGCTAGCCGAGCAAAGTTGAAGAGGAGCAAGCAAAAACAAGGAAAAGAAGAAAGAAAGGTAAGCAAAAGAAGAAGCAATTAACAAATATTTTCAGATATAATTTGGCCGAGAGTTTTGGAGGTGAGAAAGAATTTTTTTCACATGAAAGTGAAATGAGGAAGTCATGGCAATACAAAAGAAAGGATGGCTAAACCCAATGAAAGGCCAAAAGCAAAATGAAAGGACAAGAGGTAAATGAAAAGTCAATGGAAATGAAAGGTCTAAGTCTCTTTGTATTTCAATTTCTTTTATTCAAATTAAACAAATAAAATTTCAGTAAATAAAAATAAAAAGATGAAAAAAATAAAGTGAAAAAGAAAATAAATTGTTTTTTAGGGAAAAATATAAAATAAATAAGAAAATAGCGTAACAATTGAAACTAGCATTTAAAATTGAAAGCAAAATACAATCAACATTGGAAAATCATAACTATACTTTTAAAATGTTTCAAAAATAAAATATATGCATAACATGACATGTAACACATATATACAAAAATTAGAACATGATTTTACAAACAAAATATTATTTATATAAATTAAAATAAACAATTTTGCTAGACAAAACAATTCACACATAATATTTGTAAAAAGCATAACTTTCACAATATAAATCATATTTCAACGAAACGAAAAGCAGCATTCTTGAAATTAAATTTTGTTTTCGTAATAAAAGATAAAATTTAAAAATTAAAATATTTAAATTTTAAATTCAAAATTCAAAATTTGACCATATTGACCAAAATTCACAATTTTGGAAAATATTCTATTTATTCATGTTTGGAATTATAATTCACATCAAAATAAAATTTTATATTTAAAATAACAAAAAAAATTCATTTTGATAAATAAAATAAAGTTTTTAAATTAGGAATTTAAATAAAAAATAAAAATATACAATTAAAATAATCATAAAATACAGGGTTGTTGCAATATGCTTTCGAAGGGGTCTTTTTAAAGCTTTTAAAAGGGGTAACCGCCTCTTATTTAAATCGTAGCTTTCGAATGAGTTACTTAGTTTTAAAATCAATGCTTTCGAAAGAGTAGTTTCGACCAAGTCGAAACCCTTCTGCCATCTCTATGCCTTTCGAATGGATTGAAGTCATCAACCAATTCGAAAGGTAGGTTTTTTTTAGATCTATACTAAACCGCTTCCTAAAGCTTTTGAAAGGTAGCTTTTATTTTAAACCTGTACTAACAAATGAATTACTTAAATGTTTTGAGCTTTCGAAAGGATGGTTTCGAAGCCATCAATTTTCCTCAAACAATTTTATATGAAGATTAAAGGTTTTGAAAGGAGTACTTTCATGTATATTCACTTTGACCCAAAAGATATTTTTAAAGATAAACCCAATGTTATTGGAAGGGTTACTTTCAATAGTTTCGGAAGGGGGTACTTTCAAATGGTTTTGAAGCTATACTTCTATAATTGGATGGTAATACTTTAATATATTAAATGGTTTCAAAAGAAAGGTTTAAAATGTTTTGAAAGCATGTGCCTGGTGTTTTGAAAAGAAGATTTGGATGTTTTCGAAAGGAAGTATTCCAATGGTTTAAAAAGTCAGTTTAAAGGTTACGAAAGCCTTAATTTTCAAAACAAAGAACCTAATCTCAATTTTTAAAGGTAAAATCCATAGCATTATAAAAGAGCTTTTAAATGCTTTTAAATTGGAGTTTTTGAAGAAGCTTTCCTTGATAAAATAATAGGTTAAAGGGATTAACCACGTTTTATTTGAAATTGATTTCAAGGGTATTATAAAATAGGTGTTGGTATTATTATGTTTGCTTCTTCTAATGTACACACACACACACACATTATAATGGACCTATAACAACATTTTGGGGATAAATGGCAGAATAACCAGCTAGGTTAACACAGTAGTGAATATAAATTGAATTAACTCTTGAATGAGTAGAATTGTATCCAGGAGGTCGGATAGACAAGAATGTAGGATGCTTAAGTAGTGAAGTTGTTAGATAGATAGGTTCATAGTAAACCCATGAAAATTATGTTTAGGAAAAGTTATTGGCAGGGGCCAATAGGTTCATAACAAACACATAAAAACTATGATAAGAAAGAGTATTGGCAGGAGCCAATAGATTTGTAGTGAACCCATGAAAACTATATCCGAATTAAGTTATTGATAGATGTAAATTGGTACCTATTCAATTCACAAAAACTAGGATAAGTGGGAAGTTATTGGAGATTCCAATAGGTTCGGGGAGAACCCATGAAACAATGAAGTTATTGGCAGGGGCCCATGGGTTCTTAGTAATCCCATGAAAACTAAGTAACTAGATTGGGCGTCCATAAGTATTAAATGGGTTATTAATCGGCCAATGAAAATTATTAGGTTAATAATGACCCTAGAAAATATAACTGATACAAATAGTCAAAAATGAACGAGGATGGGTAATCCATAATTGATTTACATATTCGTATATCATCATAATATTTTGAATTGCTATATTTTAACCATTGTGGATGAAGAAGCACCGTATATGGTTTTATAAAGTTTTGAATAAGATACTAGTAAGGGAAAAACCCATTCCGCTAAGCGGCATGGTCTCACTAGATATTTAAATGGTCTTAGATGGCAAATTATTATTCATACCAGTCTTTATGTTTGACTCAAAGTTTATGTTTTCCCTTTAAACTCTTGGGTGCTCAATTGATTTTGAGTAGTTTGAGAGTTAAGGTTTTCAGGTACCTCTTTAGACGGATAAGCTTTTGGAGACGTGCAGGAGGCATGATAGCTATTTCGAGTTCTTTTCTATTTTGATTCCGCTATGTTTTGTTGTAAAGGAAAACTTGTTTAATTGCCTAGTTATATACTCTCATCATCCAAGGAGGCATCTTCATATATCGCACTTGGCGTATGCTATAATAACTATATTTTCTCTAAACGTGGTTAACGATTATGGGATTATATAATAAATTTGAAATTCTTTGAAATGGAATGAGAAAGTTGTTTGTTGATTTAATTTTTTTGCCATATCCATGTGTTTTTATATCAATGTCTCTAACATTACCGTAATTGGTCGTCGAGGATTAATAACCATGAATGACTGCAGCATCTGTAGCCATTAGTTTTAGGCCTCCAAGTAAGGGATGTTACAAGTTGGTATCAAAGCATAGATTTATGAAACTTAAAAGAAATTTTAGCCTAAAAGTTTTTTCAAAACGTAATCCAATGAAGCAGAAAATAAGATCTGGGTTTGGGATAATGCTATAGTAACGTACTTGTATTTGATATATAAAGGTATATATATAAGTACGTATTTTCCTCTTTCTTAGAATGTTATTCTATATCTTATTAAGGCTCATATGTAGATTTACAAGAACGAAGATTTGGATGCAAAAAATGGAAGTGAAAATCTCGGTGGACGTATCATCGCAACCAACGGAAATGTTCGACCCACCAGGAGGAACTTGGCTTGACAGGCTAATGCAAACCAAAATGCAAATGCCAATGTGGGTGCTGGAAATCCACCAGTGGATATGGGTATGGTGTATTAGTTCTTCATCAATCTAATGCAAGTAGGAGCTGCTACTATTGTTGCTGGGAATATTGGAGGGCTAATCCTTTAGCTCAAGTTAGGAATATTTATGCTAAGCTTAGCAGAGACTGCACCAGCATTGGTGGAAAGCCATTTATGAGAACGAAGGATGCCATAGAAGTTGAGAATTGGCAGTTGCATTGTTATAGAATCTTTACTGATTTGGGTTCGGATGATGAGCAGAAGAGGAGGTTGGCCTCTACGCAATTGCAATGGGCGCGCTTCATTGGTGGAATATTGTTACTGTCGCAGTTCCGGAGGAAGAGTTGATTTGGGCAGAGTTTGGAAGGAGATTTGAATATATGCTTCTATCCGAAGTTGCCAAGTCGACATGGCCGAGAAAGTTTATGAATTTGGCGCAGGGAGAGATGTCAGTAATTGAGTATGCTACTAAGTTTCATGAATTGTCTCGATATGGGTATACTACTATAAACACTGTCATTAGAAGGAATGAGAGGTTCGTTCGGGGACAGAGGCCTGAGATTGCAAGGGTAACCCTGACACATATCTGTGATCCTTGTATTGTAGTTGTGGAGATAGCATCCCGACATAAGAAGATGCTTTCTATTTGTGTTAGAGAGAAGCCGGATGAAACCCAGGGTTCTCAGGGAAAGAAGAGAAAGTTCTTTAAGAAAAAGGGAGCCTAGAAGGGAGAGGCTGCCAAGAAGGCAAAGGCTGATTTAGTTTGCTTTAAGTGTGACAAGAAAGGTCATTATGCTCATGAGTGTGGATCAGGCAAGGGGAAGAAGGCTACAGAAAAGAAGAATGTGAAGTACTTTAACTGCGACCAAGTTGGACATTATAAGAATCAATGTCCAGAGCCAGTCAGGGCGAACAAGGGTAAGGTTTTTATTGTTAAACCATCATCTACTAGGCCGACTGCAGTTGAAAAAGGGAAGACTATGATGGAAGATACGCTTTTGATTCAGAGTATACCAGTTAGGGTACTATTTGATACTGATGCATCACTTTCATTTATATCTCGATGTTTGGTAAAAAAGTTATGCTTAGACACATACCTTGTTACTTCCTTAAGGGTTATGAATCCAATAGGAGGGTATGCAACTCTAGGAATGAGATGTGAATAGTTAACACTTGACTAGTTAGGTCATAAGTTTCCATGCAATCTGTATCTTTTTGATTTCGTATATTTCAGAATCATTTTAGGTATGGATTAATTGGGTAAAATGAGGCTAGGATATTTTGCAGGATAGGGAAATATCGTTGAGACACCATGATAGTCATAACCAAATCATATTCTTGTTAGAGAATTCTAATCAGAGTGTTTAGGCTTTGTTAAGTGCTATGGAAGTGGGAGAAGAGTTAAGTCAGGTTCGAGTAGCAAGAGATTTTGCAGATGTTTTTGAGCCAGTTATAAGACTACCACCTGAAACGAGCTATTAAGTTCAGACAGATCTTATGCTAGGAGCTGAACTTGTAAGTAGACTACCTAGCAGGATAACACATACCGAGATGAAGGAGTTGGAGATGCAGCCAGTGGATCGAGAAAGGAGTAATTTTATTAGACCAAGCAGTTTGCCTTGAGGAGCGACCGTGGTGTTCGCGAAGAAACTAGATAAGTCATTGAGGACATGTATCGACTATCGTAAGTTGAACGAGAGGACGATCAAAAATAAGCATACTTTGCCGAGGATAGACGATCTATTTTATCAATTGTATGAAGCTAGAGTGTTTTCCCCGTTGGATTTGGCAACAAGTTTCCATTAGTTAAGAGTGGCAGAGCACAATATTCCTTTGACAACATTTTGAACTATGTATGGTTCATATGAGTGGTTAATAATGCCATTTGGGTTAACAAATGCACCTACTTTCTTCATGTATCTGATGAACCGAGTTTTCTAGGAGTACTTGGATAGGTTTTTGTTGGTGTTTATAGATGACATTTTAGTGTACTCTAAGAATGAAAGAGAGCATACAGATCGCCTTAGAGTAGTGCTTGAGACGCTAAGGCAGCATCAGCTGAAGGCGAAGCTTTCCATGTGTCATCTTTGGAAGAAAGAGGTTAAATTTCTTGGTCACGAGGTTTCAGAAAAGGGCTTGTCTGTCAACCCATATAGGATCGAAGCGGTTAATAATTAGAAGAGACCAGAGAAGGTGACTGAGATTAGAAGTTTTCTTGGACTTGCTGGCTATTACCATTGATTCATTAAGGTTTTCTCTCGAATAGCGGCACCTTTGACTACGCTAACTAGGAAGGACGTGAAATTTGTCTGGTCCGACAAATGTGAGGAAGCATTCCTTAAGTTAAAGCATTGTTTGACCAACGCACCTGTGTAGTAGTTCCAGACGGAAACCAAGGGTTGGTGGTGTATACCGATGCATGTGAAACTGAATTAGGAGCTATGTTGATGCAGAAGGGTAAAGTGATTGCCTACGTTTCGCGATAGCTTAGACGGCATGAAGTAAGATATCTTACCCGTAATTTGGAATTGGCTATAGTGATATGCACATTGATGATTTGGAGACATTATCTCTTAGAGGAGAAATTTGAGCTATACATAGATCATAAGTCTTTAAGGTACTTATTCTCTCAGAAGGAGTTGAATATGATACAACAGAGGTGGCTAGAGTT
The DNA here is from genome assembly GCA_030765085.1 of Allium cepa. Classification (NCBI taxonomy): domain Eukaryota; kingdom Viridiplantae; phylum Streptophyta; class Magnoliopsida; order Asparagales; family Amaryllidaceae; genus Allium; species Allium cepa. The sequence goes on along the minus strand of CM060945.1, from coordinate 200,835,771 downwards.
TTTAGCTAATTATAATTTTGGTATAGAGTATACTCTTAGGAAAAGAAATAAAGTAGCGGATTTTCTTAACAGAAGACATCATAATGTGATGTTAGTTATGTTAGCAGAATGGAAAAATTTAGAAGCTTTGACTACTTATAGTGTGCAGTCAAGGTCGACTGCTACTTCTAGTCGGAGCATCACCATGTTGTCATGTTTGAAATTTGACCAGCGTTGATCGAAATGTTTACTTCTAAGCAGAAAGAGGATCCATTGTTAGCCGAGAGGATTAGAAGGCATGAAGTTGGAACCGAGATCGATGATCTAAAAAAATTTAGTCTTGACCAGAGTGGATGGTTCAGAAAGAAGGGATGATTATGTGTTCCAAATGTTGAGGACTTAAGGAAATAAGTTCTTAAGGAATGCCATCGGTCAAAATTTACGATTCATCATGGAGGGACCAAGATGTATCAAGATATGAAGAGGTGCTTCTATAAGGAAGGTATAAATAGAGATGTTGGCTTGTGGATTAGGCAGTGTGCAAACTGTCAACAAGTGAAGGCCGAGCATCAGAAGCCGAGTGGTTGCTTCAGCCTTTAGAGATTCCAGTTTGGAAATAGGATTCGATATCCATGGATTTTATTGAAGGGTTACCAAGGTCAAATAGAAGAAATGAAAGTATATCAGTCATAGTGGACCAGTTCAACATGAATGCCCATTTCATTCCAGTAAAGTCAACCAGGATGGCACACGTTTTAGCTAAGTTGTTCATGAAGAACATAGTTAGCCTACACGGAATCCCTAGTAGTATAATTAGTAAGAGAGATGCTTTGTTTACTAGCGAATTCTGGAAGAGTCTACAAAATGTATTATGTACTATCATTCTCCCTCCTTGTATTATCCCTTCCAAGTATCATTCTTCCACCTCTCAAATCCATTTAAGATAGTCTTCATCAGACACGAATGGAAGAAAGTGATTTAGCAATAGAAGATCTATACTAAACTTGTAAAACCCCTAATTTTTAATAACATTATTCAGGAGATTTGATTAGATAAATCAAATAGAATAATGAAAATCTTAGAGTGATAAGGGTATTGAGATTTGAAAAGCAAAATAGAGGCCGAGCTTAATGATATAAATGGGCTTATAAATGGTTTTAATTGTTAATTAACAAGGAAACAATTAACGCAAGGGCATATTACGAAAATGGCACATTACTACATTATATTCTCGTTTCATTCCCATTCATGTTCATTTTACAAAACACAAACAAATGTAAATCAAAAGAGGAGCTAGCCATTACTTAGGAGAAAAGAAGAGAAAATCAAAGTAAAGCTAAGGAATTAAGCAAGGGGAATTAATCTCAATTAAATCTCAAGTTCCTTATCCTAATCAAGGTGAATAATAATCTAAACCATCTCTATTTTGCTTTTATGATCATTTGATTTTCGGATTAGGACTAAAACCATTATGATGATTTTTGATGATGAATGCTTGGATTTCATAACATATTTGATTCAAACAAGATTATTTTGATAATCGTCCATGCACAGTTTTTGAGGTGAAATCGTTAAATTGAATTTCGAATGCCATGAGGAATTTATATATTATGTAAAGCATGATTTTGAAGATGGGTTTTAATTTTCATAACTTTCTAAGCAATGGAAAATTTATTATGAATTTTCAAAGGAAAATATCAATAATTGGGTTTAAACATTAATTTCGATTATTTTATGAAGAATTTTGGTCTAAAATTTTAATATGTTAGATAACATATTAAAAATGAATTTCTGTAAATGGATATTGAATTATTTTAGAAGAAGTGCTTAAATGATTTAATTGTTTTACTTAATGGAAGTGTTTATTTGTTAGATTAATCATTGTTTAGATCGGAAAATAAGTGGCAGTTATTTTGTATAGAACTTGAAAAGTTATGGCAACCAATCAAATGTTTACAAATAGGCAGGTTAGTTATAAAATATTCAATTTAAATGGCATTAAATCAGACTTTATTCGGAAAATATGTTCCATCTCTTTAGAAGCCACCTTTCGACCTTATGCTTCTGCCTTCAATCAAGTCCAAACCTACTAGGTTAAAACCAACTAAGCCGAAACCAATACACAAGGTATCATAATGTTGGCACGTAGTGCATTGGAGAAGGGCGAAAGGCATGGTATCGAAACATAGCTTTCAATGGGGTTGAAAACTTTGTTTTATTTTCCAAAGATATGCGCTTGCTTATTTTACTAAATGATTTCGAAAGAGATGAAATATATGCTTTCGAAGGTGTCATTTTAAATTGCTTTTGAAAGCGGCCGCCGCCTCTTGTTTAAGTTGTAACTTCCAAATGTGTTAGTTTTAAAATCAATGCATTCGAAAAGGGTAGTTTCGACCAAGTCGAAACCCTTCTCCATTTCTATACCTTTCGAATGAATTGAAGTCATCAACCAATTCGAAAGCTAGCTTTTGTTTCAAACCTGTACTAAGCCACTTCCTAAAGCTTTCGAAAGGTAGCTTTTGTTTTAAACCTGTACTAAGCCACTTCCTAAAGCTTTCAAAAGGGTTTAGAAGCTATCCTTCAAATGGGTTACTCAAATGTTTTGAGCTTTCAAAAGGATGGTTTCGAAGCCATCAATTTTCCCCAAAAAAATTTATGTGAAGATTAAAGGTTTCGAAAGGGGTACTTTCGTATATATTCACATTGGCCCAAAAGATATTTTTTGTAACGACCCGCTATTTTGGACCATTCAAACCGACAATAAAACCGTACATGTCCGACTTGAATAATTCAAAATACCGAATTGTTAATAAAATTTTGGCAAACTTAAAATATACAGTAAATAAATCAACCACAGATCACAAACACAGAGTAATATAATGCAGCGGAATAGATAAAGAATAGTAGTTCATGAAGCTACTATATACATCAGAGTTTAAAATAAATACATCAGAATCTCTTGAATACAGAAAAGTCTTCAGTACGAGCCGATGACTTCTCTGAACCAGTCAACTAGAAAGCTGAAAGCTGAAACGATAGTTGGATCTCCAAATGAAGCTCCAATCTCCAAAGGTGAGTCTCTAATGCTGTATTACTCAGTCTGACCCGAGCGTAAAGCAAAACACAAAACACTCGAGTCAGGATTAACATTCTTATATCAATAAATTCAATTCAAATGGAATATCAACTGAAATACAATATAACTTAAAGGATGTTTGGGATGTCCATCCTTTAAGGGTCCATAGAACTATCTATAGGGTAGAACTATACACTATTACCCCGAGGTTATTCACTTAATTTATACTTCAAACCCAACAGTCAATTTTACTTCGAATAATCATATTTCCCAAACTAGTACCTATATAATGAGAAATGTATACAGTACCGTATTTCAATTTCCTTAACTTAACAAATTGTTCACATCAACCTGACCTTCCCATTTAAATTAAATCAAACCCCATTTAAACTTTTCCTAAAATAACCACTTAAATTTATAATTCCCAAATTTGAATCTGATATCCCTATTTCCCCTTTTATTTCAATATGTTTCCATACTTTAAGTATTTGATATTTCAACTAAATTTTTCCCAATCTAGTTTTCTAATTAGAATTTCCAAATCTAGTTCAAATTAAATTTCACTTAATTCAATTTGTTATCTACATAACAAATTCAGCTATCTGGGTTCCAAATACGTATCCAAATCTCTAAACCATTTAATTACAATGTGGTTCATAGCTTAAATATAACAATCTAAATTTAACAGTTTCATATAGATTCTCGATTTTACATCATTATTGTTTTGTCACTTCAAATTGATTTAAATAATAAATCCTTACCTAAAAACCATTTTAAAATAACCCAAATTTATCTCCCAATCTAAATTTTCAATATTATTGCAAAACTATTCGAGATAAAATTTACATAGATATTTATCATAATTTTTTGTATTTAGTCAAATCTTGATTAACTAGATATAATTAACTCTATATTTATCATTACCCTTTATATATGTATTTAAGAATTTACATTTAATAAGACCATATCTTTCTTATCATATGGTCAAGTGTTACGGATATTATCATGTCAATCCGTACACTAAATGTATACGGGTGGATAGCATTTCAACCCGTAATCCCAATTTAATTAAATGAAACCGCTTGGGTCTATCATTTCAACCCATTTCAATTCAACATCAACATAACACAGGGAACTTGCAGTGTGATGACATGGATGGTGTCAAAGTAAATAAACAAGCAATAACAACAATCAATAACAATTCAATAGATAAATTAAATAACCCCGAAATAATCGTATTACTCGCATTGTTATTTGTGTAATTATTTCTAGAATCTACATTATCATTTCAGGTAGATTAAGATTTATTACATTACAGTTTTCACTTGTCGCTCCTTTTTAAATTTCAGTTTAAACTACAACAATTAATCCAAACTACGTTCAAAGGTGTAAAGTATAATTTATCAATTTCTACGACCATAAATGGGTCAAATTTAACTAATCAAATCTTCATATGGCGGGTCAGGTTTTAATGAATCAAGGTCCGTCATATATAATCCGTTTTAATTTATAAACTATACTACACCAAATTAAATTATCAACTAGTTATCGCTTAACAATAATAATTAACGTCCAATTCAACAACAATCAATCCATCAATCAATTATCAACCAATCTGTATTATTATCACATAAATAATTAACCGATAATGGTGTCAGGTGTCATAGGTGAACAGATACAGATAATAGCAGTCATAACAGTATAAACAACTAACATCAGCATATTTCAATTGTCGTTTCAATTGAAATCAAATTTAATAAATAAAAGAACGTTAATCGTGAGTGATTGCTCACCTTTCTAGGCTGGAGAGATTGGACAACGAAGCTGATTTGAGTTACGAATCAAAACGAAAGAAAGAACGGCGCAAATCCGACGATCAAGGCTGATAAGGAGAAATCGATGAATTTTAAATCAGAATTTTGATAGAAGAAACAATGATAGATTCATTTATTATTATCATAATTCCATTAAATCGATTTTTAAATCCAATAAATAAAATAAATCATCATATATATGTAAGATGGAAATAAATGTTTGAATATTATATTAACCCATATTCCAACCCAATATCCAATGCAATCAACATATTATTTAATATAATCAGATATACTTATATAATATAATATAGAGTGGTATGCTTGCAGCAACCAAAATATGCAGACTATATCAACGAATATGTGCACAGATTGAAATTTATTATAAACTGTCGAAACTATTGAAAATATACGGTTGATAGTATAGAATATTAATATACGTGTTATATGCAGACTCTCATATATATCTAACACAACCTATATAAATAGTTATATAGCAACTCACACAGACTTCACAAAACATTTATTTGCAGACTTGTAGTATATGATATATACTTTATATTTTCAGAACCAATGCAAGGTAGAACTGCCTAACGTAAGTTACAAAACAGCATAAAACATTAAATATAAGTAACGTATCCATAAAATATTATATTATATTTAATATAAAGTAACGTGTCTCAACTTTATGAATGGATACATATAACGTAAATATACTATGGATCCTATCTATGCATGCAGACCAGACAAACCCAACTCCAATATGTATATACCGGCCTATCACCATAGTAAACCAAATATTTAAAACATTGAAGTATTACTTAATCCTCACATGGCATGCAGACTAAATAGTTTCAATATTTTAATAAAGTATGGGCTATTCCCAAGGCTTCAGGTATCTTGTGCGTTGTTAATATAACTATTGCGTGTATATGCACAATCAGTAATCCCTACAAATACATACCAAAGAAAAACATTTTATTACAAAACAAGTTGATTACGTAAGAAGCGATCGGTTAGTATTTGTTTAGCATCTACTGAATTAGTTGTGTGATAAGGTTTGTCAAAATTTCTTATATAACTTTATATCCTATAACGACAGAATTTACAACCTTCACTTATGCTACAAGACAGAACCTATATGCAGACCCCACTTTTAACCAAGACATGCAAAACCAAATATATATATACTGTAACAAATTGTAACCATAGAAATGCCGACCTCACCTATAATAATATGCTAACAACAGTTTTGTAAACTCATTATAAAATTATATAAAATTTTGCAACACTAATATACTAACAATATACTATAGTTTTGCAAACAGTTTGGTAACCACTAATTAAAATATGCAGACCGCTTCAAAACTGATGTACCCTACAGGTTTGTAAACTTGTTTCTAGAAATCATTATTTTACAAAAACCCATGCGTTTCTTTCAGCAATTCCAATTGAATATCTATATGCTAAGGCTATTGCCAAACTATCCTAAAGATATTCATATAAAATTTAGCAGATACTTTATAAACTTATATATACACTTTTCATACAAATATATATATAAATAAATAAGCTTATATTATAGAATATACAAATGGTATATTATACAAAAGTATATAAAGGAGATGCATGCTTAGATAAGAGATGGAGGGAGGATGAACTAGCGGGGAAGAAGGACGCTATACCTGGCCAAGCTAGAAGGGGGGGGGGGGGGAGAAATGCTCACAGCATGGAGGCTAAACTAGTCCGTTTCCAAACTGACGTGCAAGAAGGTGAGGTCGATGTCAGTTCCAAGGCGGAGGGGCGGCACTGGGGTCGGCTAAGGCAGAGGGGAAGATGCGAACGACCACAGCCGGTGTTTGCCATGCTCGGCAAGGCGGGGATCGAGCGGCGGCGGTGTCTGGACGGAAATGACGTTGTGGTGGTGGAGGAGCAGGTCATAGGTAGGCTCCGGCCTGGGGACAGACCAGGGAGAAAGTGGTCGGCGGTTGATGCTACTCTGATCGGTAGGGGCTGTGGCCGTGAGGGGATGGTGGTCGAGGGGCCGATGGTGACAGGCGGAGGCTGGAGCGGGTTGTGGTGGCATGGGCTTCGGCTGAAGGAAGGGGTCGGGAATGAAGATGGGTTTTATAAAGTTGGCCAAAAATTTAAGAAATAAATGGAACAGAGAGAGGAGAGATCTAGAGTGAAAAGCAAGAGACGCTGTGATATATAATATATATAAGAATTGAAAAAAAGAAGGTAACATGCAGGTTTGGAAAAGGAGTTGAGCAGGTTCCAGGCTGAAATAAAACGTATAAATATATGAAATTCATTTCAAAGGTAACAGCAGGATGCTTGAATGACGCAGATGATTAAAGCAATTTATTGCTTGATCGGACCGTGTGTTTCAAATTAGAAGTGACCCGAAAGTAACGGTTGGAATCTTTGAATAAATGCTGACATGAATGCTAGTGGCTGTTAGTTTTCAAACAGTAGACAAATGAAAAAGGCATATGCACAAACCGGTCCCAATTTTACGGTACCGATACGATGCACTGTTTTATTGTTTCCGTCACATACCGGACCTCAAAATACATAAATAAATATACAGCTAAGATCAGCATGACGGGACGATCAAAACGGTATACTGATATCAGGGGTACGATTATCCGATCAAAAATCGATACCGGTACCCAAAATGCTGCTATTTTGTCAGAAATAAGGTAAATGGAGCAGATGTCCGAATTTGGAAAAACGAAAGACGACGTCTCACTCAGAAGAGGGTTTAGAAATTTTGTATAAAAAAAATATCCAGGCTTGAAAATAAATTTATTATCAGCAATTTATTAGCTAGCTTGAATTTTATAGAATTTCACAATGAAATAACTTTGATAAAATAAATTTAAAATTTAAAATCTGCTATGTTTAATTTGACGCAATCCAAATTTTTTTTTTTTTATTTGCAAATTAATTTATTTAAATTTTCACTAAAGTCCAATTAAATACGTAAATAAAACAATAGAATTTATTGAATTCTTACAGGTCGTTACACTCTCCCCCACTCAAAACTTTTCGTCCCCGAAAAGGAAGGAGGTAGGAGAATAGAATAACCAGGAATAAGGTAAATTGAGAGTCAAGGGTGGATAATTTATTTAAAACTATATAAACTTTACTTGAAATATTCCTTTGAACCTTCATTTGCAATTTTATTTTCTTTAATACTTTAATACCTTTCAGAACTCCTTTGAAAACAATTGTTTACATTATTATTTATATTTACAAAGACTATTGAGACTATTAAATCCAAAATTTATGAGATTATTAATTTAACTCAAGATACCTTTCAAATATTATCAATAAATTAATAATCATTCTCTTTAAAGAGTTTCATTTAATTAATAACTTCAAAATATTTATAACACTTAAAATTTTATATTAAACAATGTAGTATATAATTAGAAAATATTTTAAAGGATATATTCAACAAGGAGTGAGGGTAGATTTTGAAAACAGAATCAAGGTGAATAAAAGCGGAGCAGATAAGGTAGATTCAAAAGAAAGAATCGGGCACGAATTGCTAATTCACCAAAGGAATTTAAATTTCAAAGATTAATTCAAAATTTCCTTGTTGGAATTACTTTTATAATAAAGTACTTTAATAATACTTTTATAATAAGATACTATTATATCAAAATAAATTTTCTTTTGAAAATACTTTTATAACTAGATGTTTTAACAAGTTTATCCTCGTTCTTGCAGACTCTGGCCATGCGTTGATCAGGCGCAAAGCTAGAATTCTTCAAGTACTAAGTAGACTTGTTTCAACACCCAGTGAAAATACTTGAAAAACCTTTTAAAAACAGATATGGAAAGTACGATCCAATCAAACAATCAACCAAAACCTTTGTCCGATCATGGTTCGCAGATACACAATGGTTACGCCTGGTTCCCCCAGGAAACAATCCATATCCGTAAGCTTTCACAGCCCTGCGAGTTACGCCATGATGACCAGTAGGGTGCAGGATACACAATGGTTACGCCTGGTTCCCCCAGGAAACAATCCGTACCCCCAGGCAAGACTCAGCCAGGCACTTGCGCTACTATTCGCGACCTACACAGATTGCAGGATACACAATGGTTACGCCTGGTTCCCCCAGGAAACAATCCGTACCCCCAGGCAAGACTCAGCCAGGCAATTGCGCTGTGCATTCACGAGAGAAAAAGAAAACCATGGGTTACGCCACGGTGGGAACACTCGAGTATTACATCCGGAAAACCAAAAATCAGAGAGAATAATATCGATAGAATGAATCCACGATGTGGCCACAAAGCGGATATCAAGCAGAAGGCACTTTCCATATCTTTACTTGGAAAATATATATCGTATAGTACCTTTTCAAATACTTCCAAATATCATACTTATATAAAGTCCATTATATATAGGATTCCTTTACCAAATCGAATACCTTCCAAATCAATAGTATATCAAAACATACTTATGGACTTTGATTATATACAATTCTTTACAAATTGAGTACCTTTCAAATCAATAGATTTCAAATCACTTCCATACTTATACAAATCCATTTTATATAAGTCCGACCACTTCCCTAATCAAGTGCTTAATTATACAGGGTTCTCAATTTCAAATCATTCAATATCAATTTAGTTCCAAAGTCATATATGAATTCACCAAATTTCTTCCAAATTAGATATCCTAATTTCAAAGTTCCCCAAAATAATAGGTTTAGAAAATTATCTCAGTTTCCAGATTAAAATAATTTAAGTCAAACAAATTCATTTCCAAAATCATCATATAAGTACTGGTTTTAATTTTTAATTAAATTTCAAAACCCAATATTTTCCCACAATCCATTAGATATTTCACATAGAAATAGATATTTTACCTTTTTGAAAACCATTATTCAACTATTTTTCCAAAACATTTCAAAACTAAATTTACATTCTTAATCAGACTTTTTTATACTCTTCGAAATTTCTTAGTTTTGAAAATTTAATCCCGATTTGGAAGTGTTCGAACATTTAAAATAGTTAGGGAAATCAAATTTTCAATTCAAGAGTTGAAAATCAACAATAAATCAATAAATCAATTTATTAAATCTGGAACTCGAGGACTAAACACCGGTCTCACTTTAAATTGTTTCAAATATATACATATATCTTTCTAAAATATCAAATTATACTTCAAAATTTGAAATCAAAAACGGTTTACAAAATCACTCGCATAGCGAAGCTATTAAAGTGGCCTCTCCCCCACTCTGAGACTCGAAAATCAATGTCGATGATGCGTGCACTCATCACCGAAATTATTTTCCAGCGACATAAGTGAGTTCTGGACTTCTATTTTCTTGAAAACTTCTTTGAAACTCCTTCAAAATTTTTGGAATTCATTTGAACTCATAGAAACATTCCTTATTCGGAAAATACTTTTAAATCGTATTATTTTTATATGTTTTCCAAAATCCTAAAACCCAATTTCAAATACCGGAATTCAATTCTCGAATTTCAAATTTACCCTTTACAGTTATAAAACATTTTTATATAAATAAACCTCTTATAATTTTTCAAATTTCAAATCTTTTCAAAACCCTTTTTATATTGAATAACATATCTTATTTGCTTTGTATATATAGGTATATAATCCTTATTGAAAACAATTTCTTTATATACATAGGATAAAATCATAGTTATTAAAATATAATTTTTGATATATAAAGCAATTTCAAAATACAAACATACCCGATTTTCAAAGGATAATTTTAGAATGGATTTCAAACAAAGATGGAGATTTAAATTAGAGGAACTCTAATCAATAGAATCCTGATATGAAGATAGACTCAAACAAGTTGAGAAAAATCAAATTACAAAATAGAAGATAGATATGCTTCTATAAATCTCGGACGACCTTAACCGGGTCAACCGTGACTTCAGGAATATAATCGTACGGAATTCCAAAATAAATCGACATTCGATCGCCAGAGATGGAATTCGGCATATCAAGATATATCAACATCGTAAACCGAGGATATAGAAATTTTCGGTGAATCAATGCCAATTGAAAAGGAGTTTTCACCCCCTTTTACGAATCATTCAGTGGAGTTATGGGATACTCCAGAATCAACGAACATAAATAGAGGAAGAAAAGAATGAATTTCGGAATCGAGGGGCATTCCAAAATTCAAAGGAAATCGAGTCGAAAGAAAGAGATTCAACTCGAGCGAAAGTGATTCTGTAAGTAAATTTACCATATATGTTAAGTTTTGCCTAGAGCCAAAGCTCTGATACCAACTGTAACGACCCGCTATTTTGGACCATTCAAACCGACAATAAAACCGTACATGTCCGACTTGAATAATTCAAAATACCGAATTGTTAATAAAATTTTGGCAAACTTAAAATATACAGTAAATAAATCAACCACAGATCACAAACACAGAGTAATATAATGCAGCGGAATAGATAAAGAATAGTAGTTCATGAAGCTACTATATACATCAGAGTTTAAAATAAATACATCAGAATCTCTTGAATACAGAAAAGTCTTCAGTACGAGCCGATGACTTCTCTGAACCAGTCAACTAGAAAGCTGAAAGCTGAAACGATAGTTGGATCTCCAAATGAAGCTCCAATCTCCAAAGGTGAGTCTCTAATGCTGTATTACTCAGTCTGACCCGAGCGTAAAGCAAAACACAAAACACTCGAGTCAGGATTAACATTCTTATATCAATAAATTCAATTCAAATGGAATATCAACTGAAATACAATATAACTTAAAGGATGTTTGGGATGTCCATCCTTTAAGGGTCCATAGAACTATCTATAGGGTAGAACTATACACTATTACCCCGAGGTTATTCACTTAATTTATACTTCAAACCCAACAGTCAATTTTACTTCGAATAATCATATTTCCCAAACTAGTACCTATATAATGAGAAATGTATACAGTACCGTATTTCAATTTCCTTAACTTAACAAATTGTTCACATCAACCTGACCTTCCCATTTAAATTAAATCAAACCCCATTTAAACTTTTCCTAAAATAACCACTTAAATTTATAATTCCCAAATTTGAATCTGATATCCCTATTTCCCCTTTTATTTCAATATGTTTCCATACTTTAAGTATTTGATATTTCAACTAAATTTTTCCCAATCTAGTTTTCTAATTAGAATTTCCAAATCTAGTTCAAATTAAATTTCACTTAATTCAATTTGTTATCTACATAACAAATTCAGCTATCTGGGTTCCAAATACGTATCCAAATCTCTAAACCATTTAATTACAATGTGGTTCATAGCTTAAATATAACAATCTAAATTTAACAGTTTCATATAGATTCTCGATTTTACATCATTATTGTTTTGTCACTTCAAATTGATTTAAATAATAAATCCTTACCTAAAAACCATTTTAAAATAACCCAAATTTATCTCCCAATCTAAATTTTCAATATTATTGCAAAACTATTCGAGATAAAATTTACATAGATATTTATCATAATTTTTTGTATTTAGTCAAATCTTGATTAACTAGATATAATTAACTCTATATTTATCATTACCCTTTATATATGTATTTAAGAATTTACATTTAATAAGACCATATCTTTCTTATCATATGGTCAAGTGTTACGGATATTATCATGTCAATCCGTACACTAAATGTATACGGGTGGATAGCATTTCAACCCGTAATCCCAATTTAATTAAATGAAACCGCTTGGGTCTATCATTTCAACCCATTTCAATTCAACATCAACATAACACAGGGAACTTGCAGTGTGATGACATGGATGGTGTCAAAGTAAATAAACAAGCAATAACAACAATCAATAACAATTCAATAGATAAATTAAATAACCCCGAAATAATCGTATTACTCGCATTGTTATTTGTGTAATTATTTCTAGAATCTACATTATCATTTCAGGTAGATTAAGATTTATTACATTACAGTTTTCACTTGTCGCTCCTTTTTAAATTTCAGTTTAAACTACAACAATTAATCCAAACTACGTTCAAAGGTGTAAAGTATAATTTATCAATTTCTACGACCATAAATGGGTCAAATTTAACTAATCAAATCTTCATATGGCGGGTCAGGTTTTAATGAATCAAGGTCCGTCATATATAATCCGTTTTAATTTATAAACTATACTACACCAAATTAAATTATCAACTAGTTATCGCTTAACAATAATAATTAACGTCCAATTCAACAACAATCAATCCATCAATCAATTATCAACCAATCTGTATTATTATCACATAAATAATTAACCGATAATGGTGTCAGGTGTCATAGGTGAACAGATACAGATAATAGCAGTCATAACAGTATAAACAACTAACATCAGCATATTTCAATTGTCGTTTCAATTGAAATCAAATTTAATAAATAAAAGAACGTTAATCGTGAGTGATTGCTCACCTTTCTAGGCTGGAGAGATTGGACAACGAAGCTGATTTGAGTTACGAATCAAAACGAAAGAAAGAACGGCGCAAATCCGACGATCAAGGCTGATAAGGAGAAATCGATGAATTTTAAATCAGAATTTTGATAGAAGAAACAATGATAGATTCATTTATTATTATCATAATTCCATTAAATCGATTTTTAAATCCAATAAATAAAATAAATCATCATATATATGTAAGATGGAAATAAATGTTTGAATATTATATTAACCCATATTCCAACCCAATATCCAATGCAATCAACATATTATTTAATATAATCAGATATACTTATATAATATAATATAGAGTGGTATGCTTGCAGCAACCAAAATATGCAGACTATATCAACGAATATGTGCACAGATTGAAATTTATTATAAACTGTCGAAACTATTGAAAATATACGGTTGATAGTATAGAATATTAATATACGTGTTATATGCAGACTCTCATATATATCTAACACAACCTATATAAATAGTTATATAGCAACTCACACAGACTTCACAAAACATTTATTTGCAGACTTGTAGTATATGATATATACTTTATATTTTCAGAACCAATGCAAGGTAGAACTGCCTAACGTAAGTTACAAAACAGCATAAAACATTAAATATAAGTAACGTATCCATAAAATATTATATTATATTTAATATAAAGTAACGTGTCTCAACTTTATGAATGGATACATATAACGTAAATATACTATGGATCCTATCTATGCATGCAGACCAGACAAACCCAACTCCAATATGTATATACCGGCCTATCACCATAGTAAACCAAATATTTAAAACATTGAAGTATTACTTAATCCTCACATGGCATGCAGACTAAATAGTTTCAATATTTTAATAAAGTATGGGCTATTCCCAAGGCTTCAGGTATCTTGTGCGTTGTTAATATAACTATTGCGTGTATATGCACAATCAGTAATCCCTACAAATACATACCAAAGAAAAACATTTTATTACAAAACAAGTTGATTACGTAAGAAGCGATCGGTTAGTATTTGTTTAGCATCTACTGAATTAGTTGTGTGATAAGGTTTGTCAAAATTTCTTATATAACTTTATATCCTATAACGACAGAATTTACAACCTTCACTTATGCTACAAGACAGAACCTATATGCAGACCCCACTTTTAACCAAGACATGCAAAACCAAATATATATATACTGTAACAAATTGTAACCATAGAAATGCCGACCTCACCTATAATAATATGCTAACAACAGTTTTGTAAACTCATTATAAAATTATATAAAATTTTGCAACACTAATATACTAACAATATACTATAGTTTTGCAAACAGTTTGGTAACCACTAATTAAAATATGCAGACCGCTTCAAAACTGATGTACCCTACAGGTTTGTAAACTTGTTTCTAGAAATCATTATTTTACAAAAACCCATGCGTTTCTTTCAGCAATTCCAATTGAATATCTATATGCTAAGGCTATTGCCAAACTATCCTAAAGATATTCATATAAAATTTAGCAGATACTTTATAAACTTATATATACACTTTTCATACAAATATATATATAAATAAATAAGCTTATATTATAGAATATACAAATGGTATATTATACAAAAGTATATAAAGGAGATGCATGCTTAGATAAGAGATGGAGGGAGGATGAACTAGCGGGGAAGAAGGACGCTATACCTGGCCAAGCTAGAAGGGGGGGGGGGGAGAAATGCTCACAGCATGGAGGCTAAACTAGTCCGTTTCCAAACTGACGTGCAAGAAGGTGAGGTCGATGTCAGTTCCAAGGCGGAGGGGCGGCACTGGGGTCGGCTAAGGCAGAGGGGAAGATGCGAACGACCACAGCCGGTGTTTGCCATGCTCGGCAAGGCGGGGATCGAGCGGCGGCGGTGTCTGGACGGAAATGACGTTGTGGTGGTGGAGGAGCAGGTCATAGGTAGGCTCCGGCCTGGGGACAGACCAGGGAGAAAGTGGTCGGCGGTTGATGCTACTCTGATCGGTAGGGGCTGTGGCCGTGAGGGGATGGTGGTCGAGGGGCCGATGGTGACAGGCGGAGGCTGGAGCGGGTTGTGGTGGCATGGGCTTCGGCTGAAGGAAGGGGTCGGGAATGAAGATGGGTTTTATAAAGTTGGCCA